>CM073428.1:32455319-35024069 GCA_037114965.1 Monochamus alternatus
CTGTGGAACAGTTCTTTCGAAAACCATACTGCGACATAGAAATTATATTTTTACTATTGAAATAGTCAGTGAGTTTTTCCTTAATTATAATTTCAAATATTTTAGAAACAATAGGAACAATCGCGATTGGTCGGTAATTATCACATACATCTAAATCACCCTTTTTTAATACCGGAATAACTTTAGTTATTTTCAAATTCGTGGGCCAAGTCCCATCTGTTACACATTTATTAAAGAGCACAGCCAGTGGCTCTGCAAGACAATTAACCGATGCTTTAATGACTCGGCTATTGAGGTCGTATACGTCTAGGCTACCAGAATTTTTCAACCGCATAATAGCTAGCCCAACATCAGAGTCCAATATAGGTGGCATATAAAAAGAACTGGCAAAGCTAGGTACATTACTTAGAAAATAGCTAGGGGATACATTAGAAACCGCAATCGTCCTACAAATTACTTCAGATATCGAACTAAAAAAGTTGTTTAAGTCATAGGGAGATAAGACCGAGCTTTTTAAGGTAGATGGGGAAGTTTCTCGCTTTACAATGTTCCATATAGTTTTGGTTCTATTATCAGACGAAGAGATGGAATACGCATAGTAATTACATTTAGCTTCTTTTAGTGCTTGCCTATAATTCTTACGCAGCATAGTGTACCGAATCCAATCATGTTGGGATCTGGATGCATCAAAGGTTTGTTTACTTCTCTGCAGTTCAACCCTCAATTGGCGCAGATTATCAGTAAACCAATTTCTACCTAGATTTTTATTATTAATTCTTTTATAAGGAAAACATACCTCAAGTTGCATGTTTAGTTGCTTTACTAAAAATTCCGACAACTGGTCTGCAGTTAAGTAGTCTATATTTGACCAATCAATAAGGTTAATATTATTTACAAATTTAACGATATTATTGTTACTAAAATTCCTTCTACGAGTAAAGGCAGATGCAGACCTCCTGTACATTCCTTTTAATAAAATGTACACAGAAAAATGGTCAGATATATCAGGATCACAAATTCCCGCCACAATATCTTGACATTACAAACATATTACAAACAATATTATCCAAGCACGAACTTGTTGTACTAGTAACTCTAGTAGGAGAAGTAATGTAATATTTAGAACCATACATGAAAAAAATATTTTGTAGATCTCTGGCCTGTTCAGTATTACGGCTCATATCTAGATTGAAGTCACCAGCCAAAACAAAGTACTTAAATTTCCCTGTTAGATAATCCAATAGACCAGCGACTTTTTCTTTAAATATGGCAAAATCACCGTGACTGGATGATCTGTATACAGACACTATAGCACAATTTACGCCCTTAAGTTCAGCACCACAGAATTCTGCGTGTTGCTCTACGCAGAATCTGTCAACATCTATAGATTTCAGCTGCATTTTATTGGAGGCAAAAATAAAAATAATAATAATAATAATAATAATAATAATAATAATAATAATAATAATAATAATAATAATAATAATAATAATAATAATAATAATAATAATAATAATAATAATAATAATAATAATAATAATAATAATAATAATAATAATAATAATAATAATAATAATAATAATAATAATAATAATAATAATAATAATAATAATAATAATAATAATAATAATAATAATAATAATAATAATAATAATAATAATAATAATAATAATAATAATAATAATAATAATAATAATAATAATAATAATAATAATAATAATAATAATAATAATAATAATAATAATAATAATAATAATAATAATAATAATAATAATAATAATAATAATAATAATAATAATAATAATAATAATAATAATAATAATAATAATAATAATAATAATAATAATAATAATAATAATAATAATAATAATAATAATAATAATAATAATAATAATAATAATAATAATAATAATAATAATAATAATAATAATAATAATAATAATAATAATAATAATAATAATAATAATAATAATAATAATAATAATAATAATAATAATAATAATAATAATAATAATAATAATAATAATAATAATAATAATAATAATAATAATAATAATAATAATAATAATAATAATAATAATAATAATAATAATAATAATAATAATAATAATAATAATAATAATAATAATAATAATAATAATAATAATAATAATAATAATAATAATAATAATAATAATAATAATAATAATAATAATAATAATAATAATAATAATAATAATAATAATAATAATAATAATAATAATAATAATAATAATAATAATAATAATAATAATAATAATAATAATAATAATAATAATAATAATAATAATAATAATAATAATAATAATAATAATAATAATAATAATAATAATAATAATAATAATAATAATAATAATAATAATAATAATAATAATAATAATAATAATAATAATAATAATAATAATAATAATAATAATAATAATAATATGTAAAAAAGATATCGTAGAAATCAAATCCCCTCATTCTAATACTGTGGATGCATTTACTGTCCCACGGAATCAATATATATTTTATGCATTAATATATAACTAAAAATGCAGGTAGATGCTAAATATAAATATATGTTTGAAATATAATACATAGGTATGTATATTTGTGTATATACATATATAGCAGTATAAAAATGTTTTAATTATCAAAAGAACGATAACTGGTCGTCAATATTGTAAGAAGCAGGATATAAAGTTTATATCTGCACACTAGATCGCCTATAATTTTTTCAACATCTACAAGTAGTTAAATTTATAATTCGAGACGAAATTGCGAAATATAATTAGTAGATCAATCGACTTACCTGTAAGGAAGTTTGATTATAATTATATGAGCAATTTCGTCGATGAATTATAAATTCCCGCCCAAAAATTTCCACCCTAGGCGATCTAGATAGAAAAATACAATGATAGTAAGAGCGTGTTGGGAATGTGTGGTAACAGAGATAAGGGTTTTTTTGTCTCTAAAGTACGTACCGGGTGAGTTTGAAAAGTGCAAACTACAAGTAGTTAAATTTATAATTCTTCGACGAAATTGCTCATATGATCAAACTTCCTTACATGTAAGTTGATTGATCTACTAAAAATACAGCCTATTTAACATCTGCTAGAATTAATTGTTCAGAAGTTTTAATTAATGTTTACAATAAATTGTTGACTTTTTTATAGTTAATAATAAGTAAAAGTGGTAAACTAACTTTATTTCTGTTTATTTTTTACTTTAAAATTGGTGTGTTGTTATGAATTCCTAATAGCACTGAGATTGAGAAGAGATCAAGAAACATTAGTTTCTGTAAAACATTATGTTATATTATCTAATACAAAATTATGGTACTTAAGAAAAACACTATAACTTTTATGGTTACCATGTTTTAAAAAAAATTGCATATGCAGGTAGGGCACAAATAGAAGGGCCTATACATATTTTATAGGAATAGATACAAATTACTAGCATTATAGATGCAAATTGACAGAGAAACAGTGGACGCAAACTTAACAAACTACAAATTACATTCAATTTAATGAAGTAATTAAACTTTTATTCTATTACTTAAATATTTATATTTCCAACATATGTACCACACTCTCGGCGAGAGCAGGCGAGAGGGCTATAGCGAGCGCGATACTCGACGAGGGCTCCGTCAACACTCGCGCTCGACCGGTCTCGGACTGTTTATATTTTTACTTTTTCTAGGAACTTCTCAATGATAATAATAATTCCACTTGTTTATATATGTAAAATAATTGCAATATAATTACAATGTAAATGTAATTACCTACGTCTTTATAACTCTTCCATATTAGGTACATGAACGGTAAACATAACATTTTTTATTACAAATAAAATTTTCCTTAGTTAAATAATCAAACGGTATAGGTAAATAAGAATATCTTAGTAATTTTAAATTTTGGTGGAACAGAGAAGCTTTAACGGATAATAATTACTTGCAAAATTTTCATAATATACAGAATGCGGTGTGCGGCGGCTTCTCTATCATAAATATCGTCAGGAAATTGTAGTGTGCTGCAAATAAAATATAAAAAAACTGTACCTAATTTAACTGTCAAGATGTACAGGGTGATTAACATAAAACTGCTCGTCCTGATAAACTGGATACTTATTTAAGAACGAAAAGAGATTATACGATTATGTAGGATCCAATTCATAGATGACGTTAATTAAAATGTATAAAACAAATTTTAAAATAACACTAATGTCAGAAGAAATTGTTCTTTCTTAGGAACTTTGAAACGGTTAGGTACTATTAAATTTTAAGCAAATAAATTTATAAGATTTAATAGCTTCTCAGGCATCGTAGAATGTATTAATTGAAAATTTTGAATGTGTTTCAACCATTTTTAAGATTTAGAAGAGACAATTTATCTAATTAAATTGGCTCTATCAACTGGCGGAGTTTTATGTCAATCACCTTATACAGGTCTTCAGTTTCTAAAATATTCCTAATAATGGAAATTTGACTTCATTCTTTCTTCAGCAGTATTTTCTAGATCGTACGTATAGCTTTCACAAATAAGTAACTAAATATAACAATAACCTTTTCTTTTTTCGTATAAATATTTATATACACAATTTTTTATTCGGTATTTACAATACTTTGTTATTGATAACATTTTGTTCCTACAAACAATTAATCCACATTGCATATGCATATCCATTTAGTTCCCTATTGATAAACATAAATTGGGCGGTTAGGTTTTTCATTTTTCTTCTAACTTTCGCAACGTCGATTTCAAATAGTTTCCCGATTTCTTTCCAAGCATTTTTTTTTAATTTGAAAGAATGAATACACCAAGCATCAAAGAACTTTTAAGGGTATAAATAAAAATGGTAGGAAATAAACATGAAACATTCAGTGAAAACAATTAAAACATCTGGAAAATAAAAACGTGAAAAAAAAAACACTGTCCAATCCATTGGATTGTATACTGTATACTACATGATAAAGAGTCAGTCACTATTAAAGTTTTAATTAGATCTTGTTATTTGTGCAATTACAGACAAAAAAGTTTTTAGCTGCTGAATTTTTTATTTGTTTTTAATGTGTATATTTCGTAGAACTTATTTTAATATACATACTTAATATATACAGAGTGTTTATTAATTGAATGCCGATACTTAAGGGTGTGAATCCTTCGGTCATTTTAAGAAGAAAACTTAATATCAATATATGTCCTAAACCTCTTTAATTTTAAGCTGCAGGGTGTTACAGTTTTAAGAAAAAATTTGCTTTTTTATTATAATTTTTTTACCAATCCAGATATTTTTATGAAATTTTGTACACACCTATTTATCATTAAGGAGATTTGTTTAATGTAAGTTTTAAAATCTTTGCCAATGACGTCCGTACGAGGTTTGAACTAAACATTTTTGAAGAAAAAAATGGTACGCCACAGCCTTTTCTAAAAACTGAAATTATTTTTAAAATCTCCATTTATTTTACAAGAAATTCGATCCCTAGACTTACTCTCGTACGACGCACCATTTTCACGTAAAAAAATTAAAACCAAAAAAGTTTTTTTCCCCAAGTTCATTGAGACTGCTTTTGATATTTTGTTGCCATTTTGTAGACACCCACCATGCGTAAAAACACTTTTTGTGGGACAAAAATTAATTTTCTACTTTCACAAATGACGTTCACGTAGGCATGATATTGAATATTTGAATAGAAAAAACGGTAAGCTCATTAAATGCCCCCTTAAAGCAAATGAAATAAAAATTAGTAGGCTGGGTAAAGTGTCATAATTTTTTACGCTTCTTTTCGCAATAAAGTTGACATTGATTTTTTTTCATTATTAAAAAATTATTATAAGAGTAGGAGGTAAAATTCATAAAAAATGGTAAATTTTACAATCGCTGAATTAGCTGACATGCATTTTACTTATGGGGTGCCGACGAAAATGCATACAAAGCCAGGAGGATATACCAAGAGCGATATCCAAATCGCGTACTACCCGATCCGAGAACATTTTCTTGGATTCATAGACGTCTTAACGAAACCGGAAATTTAAAAGTAGACCACAGTGCTAAAGGAGTCCCTGAAACAGTAAGAACACTGGAACTTGAAGAAGGAATTTTACATGAAATTGATGAGAACCCCGAAACTAGCACGAGGAAAACCGCGGCAACATTTAATGTTTCACACGTACTTGTTTGGCAAATTCTTATCGAAAATTTGTTATATCCATATCACATTCAAAGAGTCCAGGCATTACTCCCAAGAGATTTCCCGTTGCGCATTAATTTCTGTGAGTGGTTTCTTCAAGCTGCTGGAAAATCCGTTATTTAACAAATACATTCTTTTTTACCGATAAAGCTAGTTTCTCTCGAAACTCAATACGAAATTTCCATAATAACCATTTGTGGGCGGATGAAAACCCTTTTGCAATTGTTGAATCAAATCATCAAGAACAGTTTTCATTAAATGTTTGGGCTGGTATTATTGACGATTATTTGATAGGCCCATTTTTTCTCCCAAGAAGATTAGATGGACAATCGTATTTACACTTTCTTGAAGAAGATCTGCCGCCAATGCTTGAAGACCTTCCTCTTTTATTAAGAAACCAGATGTGGCTAATGCACGATGGTGCGCCCCCACATTTTAGCTTACGGGTGCGTGAATTTTTAAATCACAACGATCGCGATCGGTGGATAGGCCCGGATCTCCCGATATTTAGACTACTTTTTCTGGGGTCATCTGAAAAGCTTAGTGTAAGCAGTGCTGATCCAAGCCGAAGAAGAGTTACGAAATCGTATAATAGTATGCTGCCAAACCATAAGAGACACCCCAGGAATTTTTGAAAATGTACGTCAGTCTAGGCGAAGAAGTAGAGTAGATGCTTGCATACGTGTGGGTGGGGGACACTTTCAACAACTACTGTAAATACATAATTTGGGCTCTTTATTTTGTATATATTTTCTTGTCTTGTCGTTTCATATTAGGTTTAAGATTTTGAATTTATCGTTTTACTAAATAAATCGCGATTTTTAAAATAAAATGTTTAGTTCAAACTTCGTACGGACGTCATTGGCAAAGATTTTAAAACATTTTTTACGTCAAACAATGCTCCTTAATGATTAATAGGTGTGTACAAAATTTCATAAAAATATCTGGAGTGATAAGAAAATTATAATAAAAAAGTAAATTTTTTCTTAAAACTGTAACACCCTGCAGCTCAAAAATTAAGAGGTTTAGGACATATGTTGATATTAAGTTTTCTTCTTAAAATGACCGAAGAATTCACACCCTTAAGTATCGGCATTCAATTAATAAACACCATGTATTTGTAATATATTACTGTATGCACGATTTTAATTTTTTTGTAATATTCATTTGCATTAATTTTTACAAGAATGTACTTTAGAGTATTTTTGTGCAAATTGCTCTGTTTTGCCTCAGTATGCACAAGACTTTAGACAAATACTAGATAACTAAATTTCCTATACATTTATCTAGAGTTTATTTTTCTTATCATATGACCTAAAAGCTGTAACTTTCTTTTCGCTAGAAGTAGGTTTATCAATTATTTCAATCCCAAAAAAGCTATTGAAATATAAACATTGAATGCTTAGTTTGGTAAGGTTCTAAGAATACCTAATCTATAAAAAAATTAAATAATAAAAAAACGTTCATGTTCATGGCGAAAACAGCTTCTTTCTAAACTTTAAAATAAAGAGCTTAATATGAAATAAATTAATAACTCGATGCAATATTGAAACAACTTATATTAAAAAGTCGCATTATTCAGTTTGCCCTTATAATTATTATTGTGAAACTACTGAAGCGACATAGTGGAATTAATTAATAGTTATTGCGCAATACTTACTTTTAATATAAACAATACAGATTGAGGAATTATTTACATTAAAAATGTAAAATAAATAATAGGAGGATATATGAAATGGTAATTCAAATATTACCGGATTTTTTAAATTAATTTGTCATCGAAAAATGTTATTAATTCTATGTATATAATTGTCTATGTAGTAATATTAATGACCCTGCTATACTATTGGCTTGAACCATTTTGAACTGAGCGACAAAGATTTTATTGTATCATCATTTACATATCTTTGATACCTTAAAGTGAATGAATAATATCGATATTTTTATGAATTACGTAACAAATACTTATAAGATTAGATAAATTATACTTATTTATTTTTTTTTTTTTTGGACGAACTAGACAAATAGAGAAACTGCAGGATTGTGTTATACAGGAATACTAGGAAAAAATTAAGTACAGCATCTTCGTAAGAAATTATTTGATTCGCATTTTGTTGTTTTTTCGATTTCTCATTTTTGGGGGCCCTACGGCCTCTTGAAGTTGGGCCAAAATTTTGTTTCTTACAAACTCTTCAAAACCCATAAGCCGATTTTATTGGAATTTGACATGGGGTTGAAGATAGTCTAACTGAACATTATTGAGAAAGTAGTTTTGTCAAGTACCACAGAGGCAGCTACGTATGCGTAATGCCATTCAGTTTGTTTTTCAAAAACTTTTCTTTCCATTTTTTTAACTTCTTTGCCATTGCATTCGAAGCAGTATTTGATTCTACACCAAAAGTACTCTTTACTCTTTTCCATTTGAAGTCTAATTTTCCAGAAAAAGTTACTAGAGCTGTAGTACCACCATTGGCAAATGCAACTGAAAAATTCGTAAACAATATGTAGAGTCTATAATTAAGGATATCATAAAACGAATATTTTTCTAAATGTTAGAATAAATGATTTCTTCATTTGACTCTTGGTATGCTACAAAAATCTTAGGTTTATTGTACGATCTTTACCAAATAAACGGATAATTAAAATTTTGTAAAATGACGTAATTTTTCCGTAACCACCTTTTCCATTTTATGCACTCATAAGTTTATCAATGGCAGTATTACAGCTTTAGCAACTTTTGCTGGAAATTTAAGCTTCAAATTAAAAAAGTAAATACTTTTTTGTGAGGAATCAAATGATGCTAACGAGTTTACACGCTAATAAGTAAATGTATATTTGTTGTGTTTCATTATAAAGTTTTCGAATTTTAGACGCTCACTGCACATTGAGAAAATTGTATACGGCATTATACACATTATCGTAGGTAGGGGAGAGTGGGGGAATATCGCGCACCTAAAGAAAATAATTCATTACTAGGTCATGAAACTGATTTGACAAATTAAAACTGATACAATATAAAAAGTACAATTCAAGGTATTTCAATGTCCTCTAATGAGTTTTTTCTCCAAAAGTAATAGAAACATTACTAAAGCAAATTAGTTTAAAGTTCTTTCATTCGTATATGAAAATATTTGGAAATAACTATAAAAATTGATATTTATTAAATAATATTTTTTATGTAATAGTTAAATATTAATTAAACGTTGTATTTTGGAAATACTTAATGCTGGATAAACATTCTGAATAAGAAAATAAAAAATATTTATTACTGACCATCATTATTTTGAAAAATAAATTACAAGTATATTGAATTGAAATTTACAAGCGCTCAAAAGCAATCTCTGAAATTAATCCATAAAAAATAATAAAATTCATAAAATACCACAAATAAATATGTACAGTTAAATACATACCATGTCTAATTATTTTTACTTAGTTTAGTTCATTAGTTCTTACAGTTTTTCTATTAGTTTTAAATACTAAATAAAGCAAGTGTTTTTCTGAAATTTATTATTTTTTTGTGTCACTACTTTGGAAACTTTTTTAATATATACTTTTTATTTACAAAAGAAATTTACATTTTTATATAAAAACGATACTCTGTTGTTAAACATATTTTTTTATTTCCCGATCAAGGTTAACTTTAATAGTATAGAATTTTACCAAGTTAAATGCGCCTCATTAAAAGAATGCAAATATCTAAAATCAATGCCCGAAAGTTCACTCTGGAAATTCCCTCATTCTCGTAGATTAACATTCCATTGAAGATCAACAAAACAAATGTCAGCAGTTTTAAACACGTGCATAGACATTGAAAATCCATTTATAATTAGCACTGTACGTAATTATTACTTTCTTCCAGTGGCGGCTTGTCGTATGAAGCAACTGAGGCCGGGCCTCACTGTAAAATTTGGCTTTCACTGTATATTTTAATACCTCATAATTTCTAATCCGATTGCCTACTACATTTATCAAAAATCAATGTAACAAAATAAAATAATTACTTCAATCTTAGCCCTCGTATGTTATAACGTACCTCTGGTTTACATTTCAATATCCCGCCGTTTCTGTTTCTACCCGCGTGGAGAGTTCGTGTCACCCACCATCCCATCACAGTGAGGCCGAATTTTGCGAGCCTCAAATTGCGTGACACATGTCTATACGTTATTTTTTCCCCCACCATGCGAGACGGTTAAAATTGATGTTTTTCGCTCAGTTTTTAGTTCAGCGGCAAAAGGACGATGTGATAGTGGCTAGTGACCGTAGGTAACTTGTGAATTGTAGATTATTTACGTGTGTGACGCGATTAATCGATTGTTCAAGTATTAATACTTTTATTTATGTGTTTTGAATTTCCAGTGGTTAGTGTTAGTGGTTGATTAGTTGAATGTGACTTCTTAAATATTCTGAAGATTAGTTGCTAAGCGCGGTGGTAAAGTTTTAAGGACAAGGCAGGTAGGATTAATTTAAAGAAATAAAAAACAACTTCCTTACAAGGTAAGACTAAATTTAACATAGAATAGGAACCTAATTTAAATATATATTATCGATAGGCTCGTCGATAGTTATTTATAATAATGAATCCCTCTCACGATATTGTTTTAATCTCTAAGGGACAGGGAACGTAGCTAATAAAAAACAAGAAATTTAAAAACCTATAGTTAATTAAGCTAGTGAAGTTGCAGTTTTGGGACAAGTTCATCTTGATCCTAAATTAAGTATGAGGAAGCTGGCATCTGTGTCTGGGATCAATCGAACTAGTATACAAACCATTTTGAAGAAGAATAAATTCCATCCATACAAAATACGTTTAGTCCAGGAACTTCATGAGGATGATTATGACCGCCGTTTGCAATTTTGCGAAATAATGAGTGAGCGAGAAGGGAAAGATCCACAGTTCCTTTTTAACATCTGTTTTTCTGATGAATGTAGTTTTTTCTTGAACGGGACGATAAATCGTCACAATTACCGCTATTGGTCAAATTCAAATCCAAGAGTTTTTCACGAGGTGCACAGCAACCGGAAAAATATATGGGCTAGAATTTTCTGTGACCGGCTGGTGGAACCTTTTTTTCTACCTGGAAATTTGACTGGCCAAATGTACTTGCAATTACTGGAAGACTCTATTGACCCTGTCTTGACTGATATTATTTAAAATGTTCCAGAGTATGCTAAAGATCATTTGATTTTTCAACAGAACGGTGCTCCTCCGCATTAAGTGTTAATTGTCCGACAGTATTTGGACCAACGTTTTCCACGGAATTGGATTGGGAGAAGAGGCAGCATTGAGTGGCTTCCACGTTCACCGGATTTATCGCCCCTTGATTTTTTAGTGGGGATGCCTAAAAAGTAAAATCTATAAAACACAGCTAGCGTCGCTGCAAAATTTACGTCAAACAATCGTCGGCGAATGCCGTTGAATCACTCCTGAAATACTTCAGAATGTGCGCGAACGTTTCGAACACAATCTTTATTCTTGTATGGAAGCGGGCTGTCATCAGTTTGAACATTTAATCAACTAAGTAATAAGTAAGCAACTAAACATAATTTAATTTTTAAGATGTATTTTTTTTTTCAAAGTATTGGACGGAATTATAAAATTTAAAGTCTGTTGTAAAGAGAAATTGTAAGAACTTTTAAAATAAATATTACTCAACACACAATGTCAATTAAATATTTTGGGGTGATGCCTACCCTTGCTTGGGGGTGAAACTGGCGGAATCAAAAATACCAGCAAAGAATATCCCCCTAATCTAAAATAGACGTGTCTGAGCCTTTTTCTACAATATTGACGCAGTTCCTGAAAATGGCTCTATTTCGTTTCCATTTGGCTTGCAGTTTCTTAAATATTTTGAGGAAAATATAAGAAATTATTCATTTATTCGTGTGCGTAAAAGTAGTTTGAATTGTTGCCGCAACTATAACAAACTCGAAGCCAATAAATGTCTTCATTGTTGACAACTAACTGAGGCTGTTTGCCGTAGGTCTCTTTAGGATATAGGGAACAACCCAGTATTTACATAGTGTATAAATTACATTTAGTTTTAATTGGAAAAACGTAATATATGCTATGCTAAACGATAATATTTTATAATTTTGTTTTTCTGGTCTATAAATTAAATGACATACATTTTAACTCAATTTATACGAATAACCAACTGAATATTAAAATTGATTATATCAGCAAAATAATTTGTTAAAATAACAAAATATTGCCTTGCTGTGTGAAATGGACTCTAGATTTGAACAAAATATATTTTTATGTTAACAGTATTTATGTTAACTAAATAAAATGATTAGATTGACTTACTGATTTTAAAATACAATAATATTTTTTCTAATTTTGACATATAAAGTAACATCCTTTGTTATCGAAACAAGTGTCAAAATGTTCTACTTTATGTAACTAGTTACATAATGAAAATCATTATGCAACTGGTTACGAAGCGTTCGTTATGTCACTAATTGTAAAAAAGAATTAAACAAAATACAACAGAAAAATAATAAAGTGACTTTTATTTGTCAGTAATTTTATATATAATACTTTTTTAATTATTATTATTTAATTATAAATATTCACAACGCAGTTGGTACAGTTAATGAAACTAATTCCAGAAGAAATCTTATTTGTTGAACTTGCAGTAATATTCCGTGATATGTTGGTATTGGCATTACTCGTTTCTCCAAGAATATCATCGGAAATTATTTTTTTATTTTCTATAGAATTTTCCACATATCCTTCTGCAACAGAATTTGACTTAATATTGGCCCCAGAACCTGCAAGTAAAGTGCATAGGAGCGTCTGAAACAGTGCCCGGTGAATAATGCACAATTCAGCAAACCAATCATTTGAGCAATCATCTTTGGTAACTGACCAATAGTATTAATTAATACTGGTTGTACACCACTTTTACCATTTCTATATCTAACAATGAATCTATTGTGCTTAATATTTTCCGGGCGTAGGTTTCTATACTTCCTGATATTAGCTCTTTTCCAACACGGCACCTGACTAGTTTGAAATCTGTCCGAAGCCGTCAGTCAGTTTAATATTAGATACAACTCCGCTGCAGTAAGCCGGTGAACGATTTGGCTATCCAGTTGGGACAGGTTTCCAACCAGTCAGGTGCCGTGTTGGAAAAAAGCTATTATCAACAAAGTTTAGTCCTTCTATATCTCCCGGGGTAATTCAAATTTACGAATTACTGTAGTTTTTGTATTTGGAATATTTACTCGAAAATATGTTAATTCTATTCCGACAACTAACACAACCTAAAGCAAAAAATGCGAATTAGTAAACTGACAACTAAATGAAGCAATTATTAGTTACCTTAACCATTAAAAAATTATTGTCATCCACCTCCGCCAAAAACTTCGCAATATTTACTTTTGAAAAAAAAAAAACGTTTGATTTGTTAACGTGGTATCCATCGGACTGCCTTTTAATGTCAATACTTTATTTTAAAGAGGGCTAAGTTCTTAACATGGAGTACTGTGTCCAAAGCGTAGAAGCCTACAAATTCTTCTTACCTTCAAAATATGCCAATAGTACTTTCTCATTGACGTGTTTTACTTCCTTCTGTTCACGCCATTTCTCAAATTTTTCATAATCCGAGTCATATACCGCTTTGGATTTTTCAGGAATCAGTGAACATACGGCATTTCTTGCCGCTTCTTCGATATCGCTCGGTATATCGTCAGAATCTGATGGTAATAGTAACGATCAGAATAGATCAGCGACTATTAAATGTCAAGACAAATGACAAGAAAATCTAAACTGACACTGACCTACTAGATCATTGTTATTTAAATTACTTGTAAATGATCAAAATTAAAAACTTGTATTTTCATCATACTTTTCATAACTGATTACATAAATAGCTACTTAATCAAAGATGTATTCAGAAATCAACAGAAATAATCAATTGGCTGAAACATATATTTTATTGTGTATATAGTTATGACCAAATAATTTTGTTAATGGAAATTTGGAATGTAAAATTTCTTTGACTTGATCACCTAGCTTTCTCTGGCAAATTTTAATGCCACTAATTTCATCATCTGCATTAATTGCAATATTAGCCTGATTTTTATTTCGATGAGTCAGTGAGCAGTTTATAAATGAAAATAAAAATCGTATCAATAACAGGAAGTAGCTACTTTGCAGTTCAAAATGATGACACTTTCGTGGATCTGACAAATCATATAAATATTATTCAAAGCAATCGAGGAAATCGATGAATAGAATATGGCCCTGACCTAAGATACCATATCTTCTAAATTTAAAATTTCATGCATTATCCAGTTAATATTAATACTATCCAGTTGATGCCGACTTTAAGCAGATAATTTATTTGATTATTATAATATTAATGTCTACATAACTTTATAGAGAAATCAATATTTTGGAGTGTATTCATACCGTAATGTAGATTTACATTTTATAATCAGTCACTACTTTTTTCATAACGGATATTATAGACATTATCTTCGTGAATATAATGGGTTCAGTAGGCTAAATCTTGCAAAATTGGTAATCATTCTTGTATTTAAACATATATTTTTTAACCTAAGAAATAGTAAATACAAAATGAGGGTGAATATCTATCAAGCTTTGTCTAATAAGAAGAATTTGATTATTAATTTACTAATACCTACTTTGATGTTATATACAGGGTCGGAAAACGCTGATGGTCTATCTGAGTTTACACGAGAGCGACAAAGTAAAGTATAGAAATCCGTGCGATAGACAAGGATGACTATATTGACGACGTTTTATAAATTAGAATAACATCTGAGCAGTCGCTCCCACTTCTAACCGAGCGCATCCGATTGGTCGGAAGGTTTGGCAGGCCTCTGTCAGCTTCAGGCTTCAGGCAGCTTCAGTGCCAGTGAGGAGTAGGACGCATTTGCTTAAAATAAAGCAAATTCTTACGTACTTTTAACTATTTAGAATTATTTCATAAATCTACCTAACGGTGGATGAAAATAATTGCAATTATTTTCCGCTTTTGTATTTATTTAATAGCCGCTCTGACAGAAAGTAATACTAAAACTCTAAAACATAAATAAACTTAAAACTTATTGCAGTAAAAACGAAAGAAAAAAATTAATGTTGATGTTTAACTAATAAGTTGATAAAAAATGCCCCCCTTTGTGCCTCGCAATACCCTATTCTGTCATAGAATTTGGTTCTTGCGTGTTCCAACATTTCAGGGGAAATATTATGTAGAACGTCTTCAATTCGGGCCTGTAAATTGACTAAATTACGTGGCCTATCATGTGAATGTCCGTAAATGGCCTATTTTAAATGCCCCCAAAGAAAGAAGGCGTTGGGCGTTAAATCTGGCGATCTGGGGGGCCATGGAATAGTGCCTCTTGTACTAATAAGATGCTGAGAGAATGTGGTTTCTAAATATGCTGTTACTCGACGTGCATTATGAGCGGGACAACCCTCTTGTTGAAACCACACATCCTCAACGGAGTTGATATTTAGTGCTCGAACTGGTAAAGAAGTACCACTGTGAAACGGAAAGTGATGGAAACTCGCGGAAGGAAGATTGTATTTTTAAAATGAGTTTTCCAAATAAAAATTCTATTGCTATATCTTACAAGATGAAACTTAGTCCGTATAATTGAAAGCGAAAAGAGTATACTGATAGAAAGGACGAAATAGTGATATGGCGAAGAAACTAATTAAAATAAATATTAAAAAATAAGAATCTGGATCGAAGAATATATTAAATTTTGACGAAACATGGGCGTATGAAGGTCATACGGAAAGCGGTACGATATGATATAATAAGTGTTAATGTGTGACCGTTATAGTGACAGTGCTAGTAACCAATAGTAAATAGTGTGTATGTATTCTAAAGCCTTTTGTCCTTTTCAATGCAGAATTCGCAAATATTTGCGCGATTTATTTAACGGTGGAAAAATCTCTATTTGTAACAAATGTTTTCAACTACCTATAACATTTTCTACCATTTTCATCATGAAACTGCCATGGTATAATAATGAAAGGGGCATTAATATTTGTAGTGTTTGACAGTATCGCAAATTGCAATTGTGAAAAGTTGAGATTTTCCCGCCATAAATAATTAAAACAGAAGTTGCATCAAGTAGGTGTAAGTAGGTGTAAACTTAGTCCGTATAATTGAAAGCGAAAAGAGTATACTGATAGAAAGGACGAAATAGTGATATGGCGAAGAAACTAATTAAAATAAATATTAAAAAATAAGAATCTGGATCGAAGAATATATTAAATTTTGACGAAACATGGGCGTATGAAGGTCATACGGAAAGCGGTACGATATGATATAATAAGTGTTCATGTGTGACCGTTATAGTGACAGTGCTAGTAACCAATAGTAAATAGTGTGTATGTATTCTAAAGCCTTTTGTCCTTTTCAATGCAGAATTCGCAAATATTTGCGCGATTTATTTAACGGTGGAAAAATCTCTATTTGTAACAAATGTTGTCAACTACCTATAACATTTTCTACCATTTTCATCATGAAACTGCCATGGTATAATAATGAAAGGGGCATTAATATTTGTAGTGTTTGACAGTATCGCAAATTGCAATTGTGAAAAGTTGAGATTTTCCCGCCATAAATAATTAAAACAGAAGTTGCATCAAGTAGGTGTAAGTAGGTGTAAACTTAGTCCGTATAATTGAAAGCGAAAAGAGTATACTGATAGAAAGGACGAAATAGTGATATGGCGAAGAAACTAATTAAAATAAATATTAAAAAATAAGAATCTGGATCGAAGAATATATTAAATTTTGACGAAACATGGGCGTATGAAGGTCATACGGAAAGCGGTACGATATGATATAATAAGTGTTAATGTGTGACCGTTATAGTGACAGTGCTAGTAACCAATAGTAAATAGTGTGTATGTATTCTAAAGCCTTTTGTCCTTTTCAATGCAGAATTCGCAAATATTTGCGCGATTTATTTAACGGTGGAAAAATCTCTATTTGTAACAAATGTTGTCAACTACCTATAACATTTTCTACCATTTTCATCATGAAACTGCCATGGTATAATAATGAAAGGGGCATTAATATTTGTAGTGTTTGATAGTATCGCAAATTGCAATTGTGAAAAGTTGAGATTTTCCCGCCATAAATAATTAAAACAGAAGTTGCATCAAGTAGGTGTAAGTGGGTGGTAGTGGGCTATCGCCATCCATAAGAACAGGGACACATTTAAAGTAAATTGTTAATGTGCTAGGTTCAGCCGACGTCATCTTATTTTTGATAATTTTGTGTGCTTTAACTCTTCTCAAGTGGTACGCTTAGGTAATCATACCACCCTTACCCTTCCGTACTCATCTCTGTGTTGTGAGTTAGTCACTTTCTATTATTTTCAACCTTGGGTAATTGACAAGATAAAAACTTTAAATTTTGAAATAATTCTTATAATTTTTATTATCTAACGCCTCGAAATTGGTAAAAACTGTTATATCACTGTACTCTAAAAATAATGGATGTTATGTAATGGAACTATTTTTGTCATTTTTATATATTTCTTATATCTGATCGCATTCAAATTTAGTACGCCTATGAAATCTTGCTCCCCGCACGCTTCGCCCGTCGCGCTAGTCAACAAGCTAGCGATTAGTCACTGTCCACAATTTCGACCGCTGCTAAAATATCAGAATACCGGAGTTGGAGTTGCACAAGTAGCCACATCTCTTGCGAAAGCGAAAGGCAAAGATGACGATTGGTCGCTGAGATATAAGTGGGAGTGGATTTTATTTGTTGAATGACGAAATGGGCGGTGACTATTTAGATTTTAAAACGTCGTCAATATAGTCATCCTTGTCTATCGCACGGATTTCTATACTTTACTTTGTCGCTCTCATGTAAACTCAGATAGACCATCAGCGCGTTTTCCGACCCTGTATATTGTGTGTATTATATTTATATGGTAATTGTGGAGTTTATATCATCACATATGTGATTATGTTTCCTAAGACCATTAGTAAGTAAATCTGCAATATGAACTCTAGACTTATTGTCATGAGGTCATAATATCCAGGAAATAATTTAGCGTTAACTATTTTATTTGCAAATAATATTAATAAATAATAATACCTCTTCAGAAATATTATTGGGAATGGGGTCTAAAGTTAAAGAAAACCAATTTGCTGACAAGTCTACGTTTCGGCTGTATTTTTACCTTTAACTTTAGATCCCATTCCCAATAATTGGATCACAAATATACTCACAAATAATACCTTTACCCCTCATTCTAATGGCAAGGATTAGTTGGAAGGATATGAAGCTAGATATATGTGTGGAAGAGAAAGCGGCATATTACTACGCCCAGGAGTGACTTAGGGTAGAAGCGCGTTAGAGTACGCACTTAATTTTTAATTACATTATAAAGTACAGCCGTATTTATTTATTTACGCACTTGCACTTCGCATGATAATAACATTATACTATTAAGCAACTAAAACACACAATACGTTTTATGGTTTAGTCAGAAAAAACTCCAGATTTTTAAATAACTTTAAATATGCGTAGTCTTAGAATTACCCGTTCTCAAGAGTACACATGTGTGGCTTTAAGAGTATGCAGCAATTAAGTCGCATAAAAAGTAATAAAATTAGAATGTAGGTACCAGTGGCGGCTTGTTAGAGGAGGCAGGGGAGGCTAAGCCTCCTCTACGGTATTTGTACCATTGCCAAAAAAATTTCTTTAATTTATTTTCATTTGACATAAGTACCTACCTATATCATATTTTTATATTTATTTTGTTATAAATTTATTTTCACATGCAATTAATTATTAATTGAGATCTCAAGTGAGCAAATAAATACGTGATTTTTTAAATTTCGCGCTCTTCGAATACACAGTCCATGCCAACGGAGCTGCTGGCAGCTAAGCGTGGTAAGCCTCCAGCGTATTCATATATGGTATGCGCGACCTTGAACGATAGGGATAGCGCCGTTACATCCGCAAATAAATTTCAGCACAGGCAACTAGCTCCCATCAACTATCTCTTTTTATACATGCCAGTTTTTTAATATAGCCATCCTAAAGTGTTTCTTAAGAATTTGTGTTTGACAAGCAATCTGTAACATTTTACTGGTACATATTAAAACTTTATTTAAAAAATGAGGTTCAATAACAATAACGTCAACAGCTTCTCTAGTTGCATGGACATTGTAGATTACCTATTTGCTATTAAAAGGATTTCATACTCCCACTTACGATGAAAAGCTGATAATTAAACAAAAATCTAGACCAATATCTTCTTTAGTTGTAGTAGATGAGAAACAAATTAGGGGATTTAATAATAATAATTATAAAAAAGCGACTGGTTAACCGCATCAACTATTAGAAATAAATTATACTGCTGGCAATGTTTGCTATTTATTAATGATAATTTATCAGTTTGGAATAGGGTGGGTTTTAATAATTAGTAAAATATAACGCGAGGTTGCGAAAGACATGAAAAATCTCAGGAACATATTTCATCACGTATTAAATTTGAAATGCTAGGTAAACGTAACATTGTAAATGTTTTAGATTCTGCTCACAAAATAGAAATACTTTGAAAATTATAATGAGAAGGTCCGTGAAAATAGAGATATTTTACATAGACTAATCGATGTAGTAATATTTTTATCGTCTTAATAAATTTCTTTTCGCAGTCATGATGAAAAAGGGGATTCTTCTAGGGCTACCTAGGGCTAATAGGGCTACCGACGAACAACCCACTTAAATTTAACGGCCCATGGCACTGGATGAGGTGGTGAGGAAATGTGCTAGTGTGATTATAAAACGATAGTTTGAAGTTTTTCACTTCAAGCCTCCTTTACTAAAAACATCACGAGCCGCCACTGGTAGCTACACACAATTACCAAGGAGTACGCAGAGTGTCAAAAAGTTGGAATGCGCACTAAACCGTAAAATGAATATCACGTCAAAGCAGATCTATGCTGCGGCCGTTACATAACTTTCAATACATGATTACAGGGTTCTTAGTTACACACTACATTATTTACTGAACAACAGCAACGTAATCATAAAAACTTACTAATGATGTTGATTTAATATAATATATGGATTACAAATAAATTTTGTGCTGTTACTTCGAATAGCGCGCATGCCCATCTTCTAATTATAGCCAGCAACTGTCGCAGTCATAACAACCTTAGCACTGCATCAATTCCCAATGCAATGTTTGCCAACTACTAAAAAAAAACCAAATGCGTACTCTTAAGGGACATGTACCTAGGAACTTAGACGTTCCTACCCTACGTTGGCAAGCTATAACCATGAGTGCAGTAATAGGGGAAATAAGAATGAGAGGGTAAATCTAAGATCTAGTCAGATCTATTACATAGGTGCCAAATAATACAGTTTACTTGTTAATATTGTGCAAATAATCATACCTCATGTAGACAATTGTTTAATTACATAGATCTTTTAATATAGTTACATACTTCTTGCTTCCAATCAACAGCATATTAGATTTATTAGTCTTAAATTTTAAAACTGACTGATATGTTAACTTCATTATTATGAATTTTATTGGCATTAACATTGTATGTGAAAGCTAGTTAAAAAATCTTTTAAGAGCGCTTTTCGATGAAAATATGTACCACTTTGCATATAAATTATCTATGACAATGAAGTTATGCAAAAAATTAATGTTAGAATAGCAAATATATTAATTTACAGTGAGAGGAGAAAAATTAGATATAGAAAGTCGAATTATTGAATTGTCGAAACGGTAATTATAAATTTAAAAAATATCTTCATCAACTCCTCAATTAATATTACAAAATTTAGGGTAGGTGCTTTTAATTTCAAATAGCATCCATATTTAATTATTTATATGCCTCTATAGTATTAACTGTTTTATAATGCTTATATGCGTACTCTAGAATCATATGTTTCTAAGAGTACGCATATGTGGTTTTAAAAATACGCCCCAATTAATACCATGAAAAGTGAAAAAAATTACATGACAAGTAAATTTTAGTTGATTTTCATTCTTTCCAAATACATTCAGACGAAAGAATGCATTATATTAATCCAAATGCCGTTTGCCGTAGACAATTTTGTATAAAAATAAGGAAGAGGTATTGCATTATGCCATTATGTACATACGAATACAGCATACAGCGTCTAATAACAAATAGTTATTTTACCGTGCCAAAAACTGAAAAGAAAATTGGGGTGTAGGGCGATGAATCGCGACCAAAGGAGTTTGGTCGCGATTCATCGCGTTGTTTGTTTGTGACTATTTTGACGTAAGTTTAATAGGAAATACAGGTAGGTTTAAGTTAATCGAAAAAATTAAAATGTCAATCAATTAAACTTTTCTATCTACCAGAACGTATACAGGGCGTTTAAAAAATCAATTGTAAAGCAAACTTACATTTTTGCTCATTTATTATACAGGGTTAACTATGACTAAGTACAAAAATTTTAACCACGTGCTCAGGTAAGCCTAAAAGACAATAAAAAATTTTTTTCGGAATTCTAGATCGATGTTATAAAAATGGGGCAAAACCCTCTTTTCCTACGGAAAGTCGGCGCCTATGTCATCAGTCATCGTCCAAGATGGCTACATATGTCAATTAGGCATATGTTCTGTGCAACTAGGTACCATGCGGTCGTTTCTCACAGCGTTCCAACGTTGCCGAATGTAGAAACAACGAAAGTAAACATTTTTATTAATAATAATACCTAAGTACCTGATAGATAACAGTTAATCTGGTTAGCTACAGTATTTTGCATTCGTTTTTCGTTCCTTCGTTCCAAACTGCCAAAACCTCATTTTCACTCATTACAGGCCCGTCAGAATTACTCGCCACAAAATACACACTTCGCGTAGATGCAGTTAATAAAATTGCCCATTTATTTTAAGAAAATTGATTGAAAGAAATACTAACAGAAAACTTCGAATACACCCGTGGCAGTTTTTAATTTATAAAATTTTGTCCGATAACGGTCACTCCATTGCATTGCTTTCAACTCTCGGAAATATCTTCAGGTACGTTTAAAGAAAATTGTGAAAAACTACACATGTCCCAATATACCGCAACCATCCATTATTTAATGAATAAAACGTTTAAAACTGAAACTGTCGCTAAAAACGGAAAACTAAAATTACAATGTCAACGCCACCGTTCAGTCTTCGGTCCGCCTACACCGAGAACTTAATATTCTTCAGATAAATATTCTTATGGCCATCAATATAATCAATATTATCTTCTTTTATGTACGATCGTGGGTTTCTTCATTCTAGTAATGTTTTGACACTTCCTCCGTGACATGGGGTTACACGCACTTAGCACTTGTCAGTCGATATAAACCTATACTGTGTTGTTGGTTGCATTGGTTTTAATACTCTACAAATAAATGTCAAACAGCAGTAGTGGCAGTGTTTATATAAGTATAGTTGGTCAACCGGTCTTAGTTGTGGACCATGTCGGCTAGATGGCGGGACTATGATATGTGCAAAATATCTTAAACGAGCCCTAGAGAAGTCGGTAAACAGGGTCAGACTGATTTTATTTTAAAAACAAAGTTAGACTGACTCTGTTTACTGACTTGTCTAGGGCTCGTTTAAGAGATTTTGCACATATTATAGTCCCGCCATCTAACCGACATGGTCCACAACTAAGGCCAGTTGACTAACTATACTTATATAAACACTGGTAGTGGTCAGAAAAGTAATATTACAGAGCACTGTAAACGCCTCGGGAAATTTAAAATAATAATACTACAATATTATTATATGCAAACATGGTCGATTATTGTGTGGACAATTATTTTGTTAATAAAAATATCTTAGTTTAAACTGTAGCAAAGTAGGCATAAATATATGTTTTGTAAAATGTAGATCAGAAATAATGTAAAAAGAAGAAGAAGAGGAGTGTCAGAGTTGAGTTGTTGTAAAGATAGAAAGTGCGAAATAAAGAAAGTAGTAAAACGTTATTGGGTATTTATTTAATTAACAAAGAAAATATTACCCTAACAATTGTTAATATCGTTACTATTATTAGTTTTCGGTATTTGCTTTTCGCACATTCAAGTTCGTGTAATCGCGGAAATTACGGATATGGTACTAATTTATGGCAAGTGCGACGAAAGTGCATATCGTGCAGCAGCAGAATATCAAATACGTTTTCCAAATAGACGGAATATGTCAAATCCTCGTACATTTGTACGAATTGTACAGCGTCCACGAATGTTGTTTTACACGTGCTGCAGAAATAAAAAAGAACCAATTTCATACTTTTTAAAATTCCTTGATACTTCTTTTTTACTTAGTGACATAAAAATAAAGCATTTTTAAACTACAATAGATATACAGAAAAAAAGTATTTTTTTATTTATGAAATGTTCGAGGGAAACCAAGAGGTCCCCAGCAAGTACAACAATTTTTACAACGACAAGTTATAATGTAAACAAGTTAGAAAACAGAAAATAATTTAACTTTCTTGAAATCTCCAAATATCAGTTCTGGAAGTATCAGTAAGGTAGGTTTTACTCTCAGTGCTACCATATCGTGTTTCTCATTACATAATCTAATATTTTGTAAACAATAATTTTACTTTAAAAGCGCCGTAAATCGTTACACGTGGCAACGCGGTGCTCTGTCACTACCATTGACAATTTTGACTTTGACAGAATATACCTAACCTCGCAGCTGACAGGCGGCATAGTCGCCGAGAAATTAGGGGTTAATAAGGTTTTGAAAAAAATTTTTTTTCGCTTTATGAATAAGTTTGGAATTTTTTTGAAGGGTGATTCCGTTAATTCTGAATTTTCCCTATCCCCTATTAAAATATTTGTACTAAGTCATAGTTAACCCTGTATTCAGATGATTAGATGTTATTGTGTTAAATAGACATTGGTATTGAATAAGGTTGCAAAATAAACTGGTAAAATGGACACAGAAAGTGCATCTCACCGGGTAAATGCATTATGTCAAAATATGTTTCACCGTGCCAAAAAATGAAGAGAAGGATGTGGTGTCGGGCGATGAAGCGCGACGAAAGAAAGCATTGCAATATTTTAAATTTAACTGGAAGTACATAAATAGGGACGTAGGTTTAAGTTAATCGAAAAAATTAAAATGTGAAGTTGTAAAGAATCAATTAAACTGTTCTATTAAACTACCAGAATGTATACAGGGTGTTTCGAAAATTAATGGTAAAGCAAACATTTTTCTTTCATTTATTGTATTCAGCGTTTCATTCCGATTCCAAATATCATGTTTTGTATTTGCTCTTACTATTTAAGTAATGTAGACTGTTATAGGCACTTATAGAATATTGCTATCTGACGCCACTACCTTAAATTATATATTGATATATGCTGAATGGTGGTTAGGGTCTACCAATGTAAGTCATTCCTGGGCACAAATGCGGCCTGCTTAAAAATATGCCGCCCCCTCTTCCGCACAAGTTTAAAACTTCTGGGCTAATATTCGTGATTAGAATGAGGAGAATTATTATTATTATCATTATTCATTACTTTTACTTATTATTTTTCAAACTAAAACAAGTAGTTTAATGTGAAATCAGATGGTATAATTTTATAAATATCTCAAGTAAAGAACCATCTGTCTGGTATTTACCCAATAGCATAGTCGCCGTAATTGCCACGAGCGTATCTATATTCTAAACAAAAGAATAATATACGTTTAATAATACCGCAAGTTTACCACATTACCACTAATAATTGGCATTACATATACACATATACATATATCTACATCATGTATCTACCAACAAATGCCACAAAAACGCGAAAATCCAAGAAACAAATACCTGTTTACTTTACCAACACCGCAACCTACACCTGTATCAACGGAAACAAACCGCGTCTAACAGCATGTAACGTCGCACCAATCATATCGCGTTTTCGGACACGCGTTTTTTTAACATTCTATGGCAATATGGCAATATAATGTTAATATTTTAATTATTATGAGACTATTGCCATCAGATACATGTTCTGACCTTTCAATATATTTGAAAAGTTACCCTGTAATACTTTTGAAAGCAATATAAAATTCGTGCAACTTCTCCATTTAGGTACATGCAGTTATCAAAGAGTACGCAGGGCGTCAAAGGGTACACAAAGATACTCTTTGGGTGAGTACTTTTAGGGAAATAACTAAACCGTAAAAAAATAGCACGTCATAGCAGACCTATGTTGCAGCCGTCGCATAACATACATGAAACATACAGTGTATTAGCTAGCTCCCTTTGCAATTTTTGCCAATTACTGGAAAAAAAAAGAAATACATACTTCTAGGCTTTCCTACTCTATGTATCTAATGTGCACGAGTAAATAATTCTTTCTAGAAATTTATTTTCCCAATGTATAAAAAATCTCTTGGATTGAAAACGTGTCATTTTTCAGGTATGAGAGAGGAATCTAGAATAAAATAAAACATATATTTTGGAAATCACTGTCTGGTAAAACCAGAAATGAGTAAACAGGATGCCACATACATACATATATCCTGACCACCAGCAGTCATAAAAAAAATAAGTTATTTCTAAGCCAAATTATTTACATCTTGGTGATAGTTCATTACAAATACGGCACAAGGATATAATACTGTTACCTTGGGCTTTGAATTTTGCAAATATCATTTTGATTGTTTTAAAATATAGCTGTTTACATTTATATAAATACATTTAAATTAATAAAACCAGAAATTCGTTAGAATATAGCTTATATTTCGAATAAAGTTCAAGTTACAACAAATAAATTGAAATTTTGTTTTTTGTAGGTTTTAAGAAATTTTCAGCTAAAATTATTTCATTTGAGACAACTGAAAATACACTGAAGCGGTGGATATTATTTTGAGCAATACATCAATTTGAACAAAATATAGACTCAACATTATTAAAATCTTATATCTAATTTAATACTAAAATGAGGTATATCCAAAATAAAACACGTTGATAATATTTTCCAATGCCTTCAATATGGTGAAAGAGGATAAGTCCAAAATATTCTCGCCTCTCTATCACCAAGTACTAAATTATGGAGGTAGGTATTTAAGCTATGTAAAATTTTAAAGATTATTTCAATACGCAGTCTGGAATATTCTCAATTTGATATGTAGATGGGAATAAACATTCTTATGGTGGACATTAACGATGCGGGTTACCCGAAGGCAAGCCAGTCGACAAACAGTAAACTTGAACTCTCGGTCTCCCAAAAAACTGCCTGTGCCTGAAATTTTATCTGACGGTTTGCCTTCTCACTATCTCGCATACAAGTCGAACCGTGTCTGTACGAGGAGTGGGTACAGGGCGAGAGTTAGATGGAGTCTTTTAATACAGAAATACTTATTCATGTAAAAAACGCTGACATCTCTTGAAATCTTTGAAGTTAACTGCCTACAATATGATGATGGAAAAATTAAAGACAGTGGATGCAGCATCTTCTTTTTGCAGTAATGAAGAAACATGTTTAAATAATTCTGTATATGGATTTTCGTTCGTACGCAGATAATTTCTATAATCATCAAGGTTTCAGTCGTAATTTGTTTATTAGATGCATATGAGAATACAGTTGTCGATCTTATAACAAATGTTTTAACTATTTAGAACGCTTGCGCTTTACTTTGGTTCTTTATACATTAGAGCAAGTGTTATTCCTCTTAAAGCAATACCATATTCCGAGACAATATCAAAAACACTACTTTAATATAAAACTGAAAAAAATATGGCTATTGAAAAGTAAAGTGTATGTCGTAATCGAGAGTAGAATACAGGTTTAGCCTTCCATTTTAACGGTCGGAAGGTTGGCAAGCCTGTTCGTGTATGCCCACCTTCAGAGATACATGATGTTAGGGTTTGTTTTTTTGTTTCGGTAATCATATAAAATGAATAATAATAATAAGCTTTTTAAACATTAAATATACAGTATCAAGACGATTGACTACTTGTTGGCAATGGCCACAACTTTTAACGTTTGTAGACCGTCAGCATCTCTGAGGTATTTCAATGCCTTCAGCTCAAAGGAAGGGTTAAATTTACAGCAGCTTTTAACAGGTTTCTTATCAAGATCCAATATCATGTTGGCAAGTTGAAGAAATATAGACCTAGAGAAATTTTCACTAACCAGCTACTCTTTCTCTAGTTTAGAGCATCGACCCTCCAGCTATAATATATATTTAATTGACACTATGCCCCAGTAAGGTGTTCGAGAATGTCGTATGCTGATATTAACACATTCTATTATTTTCCAATGAATATAAGCAGTTGGCGAATCCTTTCTAGTTAATTTGTCTACTTCTTCGTTGAACTCAATACCTGAGCTTTATCTATTCTCTTTCACAGTGCAATGTTTTATATGTATATCTCTACTTGAAAAACACAGATAGTTACCAAACACTGAAAATGTCAGTTCCACCATTTTGCTCAAACTTTGACCTGTTTCAGTTGCAGATAAGAACTGTGAGTTCGTTATTAAGTAACCATTTTTAGTGAATTTTTGTTAAATTCAAGTACACACATATCTAGTATGTTTCAATTAAATTCTTACTTCTGTTGTGTGCCAGATCTGCATCATTGCTTCTTGGTGCATTCCGAAGCCTGAAAAGGCTCACAAAAGGAATAAGAGTCCAGTTTTCTTAATCACTGTAAGTGTAGTTCCATCTCTACTAAACAAGAGAGTCAGCTGTGATGGTGCGTTGTTGTAACAATGCAATGTCAAAGATGCATATGTTATATAGGGTGTTTCAGAAGGAGATGTACATACTTCAGTATGTTATTCTACGTTCAACTTTAAGCAAAAAGTTCCTATTAACTTAGGTCTGGAAACGTGCGAATTATTATTTAATGGCGGGAAACTTTTAGCCATTTTTGCCAACTAGAATATTTTATATCATTTTCATCATAAAACTGTAATTGACTACATGGTAGATTATCAGAAGTTAAACTTACTAATTCCACATGATGAAAATAGCGATAATATACGTCCTGTTTTGCAAAATTCGTTAAAAGTTGACACTTTCCCTCCATTAATAATTTAAATCAAAATCTGCGAAATTCGCGAATTTCGTGTCCATAAGGACAAGGTTTTAGACATATGTTACAAGGTATACACATATTTGAATACGTATAGTAGTTTTGCTCTAAGTTAGTATGTTTATTATTTATTGGTAATTATAATACACATTCTCTTGCACACGTTTTGGTCCTGCTCTATTCAAACACAACAATTTTTGTGAATAACGTCATTAACGTAATGTTGCAACCCTTAAGTCAAGTTTAAAATCCCGTTGTGATACGCAACATTTGTAAACGTGTGTTAACCCAAATAAATCATTTATAATGATCTTTAACCTAGAGATATCAGAGGTTAGGTTAAAGTCGTCACCTTTTATCTGAAAACAGAACAGAGACAGTTACTTAACATTACTTTTAATGTTTTGTCAATTCACGTTCTGCCTTTGAAAATATTAAAATGCCGATAATGTTAATAGTAAGATATTATTGCAACACAAGATGTTGCCATCTTCGACTGATCAAAATTTATTTGTGGTTCTTAAAATATTAAACGAAAAAGTAATTAAAGACGCAGATTCTTCGCGAAGATTTGTTGGTTTAAAGGTACAGAATGCTAAAGTTTAGTTACTGTTTATTTAAAAATTGAAAAGCCTTTGTAATGTAGTTTGTCCAAATTTTGTACATTTATTTGAGAACTTGTTGGATATATGAATTATTGTTTAAATGATTTACATATTCTTTTTTTAATTGCTATCCCATTAGTTCCTCTAATTTCTTAGTTGTTACGAAGACTTCTTTCTATGCTTTAATCTTGCCGTATCTTTTCAAGGGAATACAATAATAACATTTCAATCTAAGCTAAGCGGCTACCGTTGATGTCAATAAATTTATCTAGAAAGTTGTTAAAGAAAATAATAAAACTAAAACAACGAAAATTTGCATTTCTAGGTCGGTATAATATTTTTACCTATTTTTATCACATAGTCACTTGTGCAATATATATATATATATATATATATATATATATATATATATATATATATATATATATACAGGGTGAATCTTAAATAAGTACAAATATTTTAACCAGCAGTATAGTTTTGTGTGTATAACACATAATTAATAGTTTTTTTACAAAAAAATCAGAAATAAAAAAGTGAAATTTTAAATAAATTTCGTAATTTTTCAGTAGAAAACTTGTTGAGGACCGCTGGCCTAGACCGACCCTTCATACTTTTATGAGTCATAGTGCTGCAGACTGAACGTGTGGTTCACAGTGTTGCCAGTATTACACAAATGTCTTTGCTTCAAGGAAGAAAAAATCTCAACTTTTAGCGAATTTTGTCAAGTGTAACATTTTATATTATTTTTTATTATCAAACTGTCATTGACTGTCATGACAGATTATCGGAAGCCCAAGTCAAACTTGTTAACCCCACATAATGCATGAAAATAGCAATAAAATTTGCTAAAAGTTGACATTTTTTCCATTTTAAATAAAAAACGCGTGCATAGTTTTTCGTTATTCTTCATAAAATAACTTAAGGAAATTGTGTTTTGTGTCCCTTTCTAACAGTGTACAATGACATTTAACTTGTGAAATGTGGATTACTGATTAAATAGTTAATTTTTTAACAAACAGGTAAGCTTGTGTGCACGTTTATGTATAATTTTTGAACATTGGACATAGTAATATCACGTAATATCTTCCTAAATATTTTACGGTAGTATTGAACTTGCGGAAATTCATTTTTAATCGTTGAAGTATAGTAAGGTTAGTTCAGATGTTAAAATTTATGTTAATATTGCTGCGTATCATACTACATACCCAATTTTACTGTACTTATGCTTAAAACAAGTATTTTTAAAATAGAACTATTACGTTAAAGGAAACGTAATATTTATATTGGAGGAGATATGGCAACCTCGCAACAAATCATATGTTTCATTACGTTGTTGGATGAAAAATCAGCCAGCGGTCCTCAAAATGTGGATATTTTTAAAAAAAATTAATATCTCCGTAAATATTAGAAATTTTAAAAAATGGCTTTCACTAGACTGATTTAAATGACGAACTACACCAGCAGTTAAAATATTTGTACTTATTTAAGATTCACCCTGTATATATATATATATATATATATATATATATATATATATATATATATATATATATATATATATATATATATATATATATATATATATCTGTTGTGTTAAAAACGATATGTGCATGCAGCACTTAGGTCAAGTGACTGGTTGTGCATGCCGTAGAGTTTAAACAAACCTGTACCATGTGCAAAGGTTATCATGAACTCTGTCGAAGTTTCTCTAATATCCTGAAACGAAAAACTGCTTTGAGATATTTGTGTATTTTCACCACTAAATGAACAGATTCGATCAATCAACCTTTTATAGGAAGCCTAGTCTGTCGCTAACGAGATCCATAGGACCATTCTTCTTGTTTACACACTTTGAGTGTTAAGTTACCACTTAATCTTGCAAATATGGTCCCACAAATTGACTATTTGAGTGTCTCAGAAGAGACAGTGCCTTAAAATATTAGAGAATCGCAAAGAAAGACTTAAAAGCTTGTAAAGTCTATTTGTGCATATTTGCCTACTTACGATTGTCGCATCTTCTGCGATCTTATACACAGATAGCTAATATTTTAACCTTTCACAACTTTCTTTCTAAGAGAGTAAAATAAATTCACTTCTGGTCCTCAACAGTAATCCAGATGAATCCTTTTGTAACCTGAGCATCAGATATTCATACCGGTATCTATATCATTCGTATTCGCATTTGTAATTGCCTAGGTAGAAGTTTTCGAAAACGAGTGTAATTTAAAACATTGTTAAGTCATTATTCTGCATAAAGTTACTTGAAATGCAGTTTCTAGGTCGCTGAATTTTAATATCTTCTCATTTATGAATGAATTCATAGATTACAAAAATGGGGAACTACCGATTGAATATTATTATGCTCTAGAATGTTCCGCATATTAGGAATATTATAGTGGGGATTAACAAATTTAAATATTGCAATATTTACCTCATAATATCTATCAAAATAATAACAAAATGTAGTTCCAGCACACATTTACGTAAATATCGTTTTGAATTTACATATCTTCTACTGCATGTGCCTTCCATCTGCGTCATTATACTTGACATTGGACTTCTACCACTACAAGCTTTGGTGACGTACTACGTGAGTATATAACTGAGCCTCCTTGAACTCATATATTCAATATAACTTGAGTAGTCAACTATAGAAAGTGTGAAAAGTGATATTAAAAATGTACACAAACCCGTTCAGTCGCACTCATAGTAGTATCCGTCAAGTTATTGACCGTTTTTTACACATAAACGATCACAAGAAAACGAATAACGGAGGACTGAAGAGAAATGGTTCTAACAGTTCGGTATTTTCTTCAACATCCATGACTTCGCATAAATCTCCAGTGACTAGTGCTAAAAGATTTATTTCAGTGGCTCCATGATCACCCAGTGGCTTCTTTTGGATTACTTCTTCATGTTGTGGATTACATTAAAAATATAGGTAATGTTTCAATTTATATCGTATTTAAAAAACTAAGATTCCTACTAAATAATAACAGCAATACCCCTAAATTGACAACTGTAAAACTAATAATTTTGTTGTATTTACAGTGTAGTCATGAGCTTCAACTAAAGAGCGGCTAGGGTAGAGCAGATTCGTAGGAAGCCAAAGTAACGTAGACGCTTCAAAGAGAATGTTCAAATTTGGCTAATGCAAAAATGTGCCACCGAGGAGATACATATTTCTAAATACTATACATCTATATGTATTGTCTGATTATATAACTTATATTTTTTATTGTTTTATATTGAAGTTAAATATATAATTTACACAAATTAGCTTTTTAATATTCCATATACCATATACTTACTGTTTTTAAAAATATGTTAAAGCAAAATATCTGGTGTGCTACATATATTTTGGTATTTGTTATTTAAAAAAAGTTCATACAAATAAATTGAACAACTTAGATAATTTAATTAAATTATGCATATAATGAGAACTAAAAAGATTGAGAAATAGATGTAGGACTATTTGTGTAATAATTTCAATTTTTTTAAAGAAAGAATTATTATACTTATTATATATAATAAAAAAACAGTTCAGCTAAAATGTAGAAATTATTTTAATTCACTTAAAGTACATAACCAAAAAAACAGTGTTTTCAAAACAATTTTAACTGTGCATTGCATTACGCATTGTAACTAAATCATTTTGTTAAAACTAGTTAGACAAAAAAATTAGTATTTAGCAAGCAAGACTAGAACTTGATGCTTTTGACTAGAAAATAAAGTTCAAGGATATATTTTACATCCTACAGTAATTCACTATTAAAATAAAGTTTGTTTATTTAATTTAGTTTTGTTTAATAAAGTTAATATTACACGAAAAAATAATTGTGTAAAGGTATTGTTTTTTGACGTTTCTTTATTAAGTCATTAAGTAATACTTTAATATTATGAATTTTAATATTAGAAGCTTAAATAAAAATTATGATGAATGTAGATATAATTGTTCTCTGAAACATGGAACTTAGAAAATGTGGAATGTTTTGCATTTCCTAATTTTTTTGGCTATTATAATCAATCCGAGTATAATAAATCTGACGGTGTAGTTAGTTGTATTTGTTAAAAAGCACATTCAGTGTACCAAAGATATTATCCAGTTGTGAAGTTAAAATTACTAGAAATCTCGTATACAGTTGATAATATAAGCTTTCTATTGACAGTCTTATAGGCAGCCGATTTACAAAATTATTTTTCAAGTCAAAGGAAATGTGACATTTAAATTGAAAAATGATTATAAAATAATGTATCGTAATGATGTAACTAATTCTGTCTCTGATTTGGAGCATTTGTATTGTAAATAATGAGGGGCAAAAAATTGTGACTGATATAGATAGAGCTAATTATTTTAATGATTTTTTTTTGTAAATATTGGTAATGGCAAGTAAGATTGATAAGATTTCTTGTTTTTTTTTATATATAATACAAATCAATTCTCCTACAGTTTCTATCAATGAAGTCATATGTATGCTCTCTGATACCAAACATCTAGGTATGCTAATGAACAATTCCACAGACAAATGCTCTTCAATAATTATCTAAAAAAAAATAATCTAGCTAAATTTACTAACCTGGTTTAATGAAAACACTCTATAAATATCTAAGTTCACTTTTGAAATTGTGAGAACTCGAAAAATCAACCACAATAGATGAAGTCTGACGTATTTCTGCATTTTTAGGATTGCTTCTTCAGGCGGCCTCCTTTAAGTTGAGTCAAATATCTAACTACAAAAAATATGGTACTAATAAATTAAAATTATTTGAAATTAAATATCGATAATGTCAAAAGTGACGTTAACCTGTCATTACTTATGGCCATTTCCACCGCATTGTCTTTTAAGTGTAGTTAACTAAGGGCGGTTAAAATTTTAGGCCTAGTTTAAAATAGTAATGTTTCCACCGCACAATTATTAAGTTTCATTTGTAAAGTCTACCTAAAAAGCCAATATTCATAATTTTTCGGTTTTTTGCACAAGTTGTTAGCTTCATGACTATTTCTTAACCTCAAATGTGTGACACTTCGCTCTCACTGTTCTGACTTTATGTTGTTCTGCTAAGTTCTGTTTTCGAATTGGTAGGATTTATAATGGAAATAATTCCCAAAAAAAAAACACGATTGGCAAATTTTAGCAATGAAGAAAAAGTATGACTAATTAACATAATAGCAAATTATAAAAGTACGGCGGAGAATAAAAAACCGATAATGTCTGTACAAGAAAAATGATAGCAGGTGTGAATTTAACTCACTGTCTTGGCGACAGTGAGTTAATAATATTCACAGAACAGCAAAATCATTATAAAAGTTTTTTGGAAACAAAAAAAAAAAGAAGTTCGTTTAATGGCGATACAGAATTATTACTAAAGATTAAAAATAAATGTATTTTTTTTGTAATTTTATCAGTGATTCTTTTTAAGAGCTTACATATTACTTGGAAATTCAAGATCTTCTTCGATTAAGGTCAAAATGTGCAGCTGTTTCTTTATACAGCCGGTATCTTCTAAAAAAAGTTATCCATCGTATGGAAGTAATCACTTCTCTCGTACACTTTTCGAGGAAACCCATACTCTATTATTTTTAATATATCTAAATCATTATTAAATATATCATTTTCATCATAGTTCATTATTTTTTGTTTATTTTTCAGTGGAAAAATAATAAAACCAAATTATTAAATTAGGTTATGTAGAACCTTTAAGTATCGTTAAAAGAGATAAGCCTAGAATTTCGAGGGCTTATATTTAAGAAGGTTTAAGATATTTTATGTCGGGTTTAGTAAACGGTGGAATGCAAATTGTATTTTTAAGGTTCCTTAAAGCTTAAGCGTGGCTTAAAACAAACGGTGGAAATGGCCATTAAAGGGTAAACATTATTTAAGTAGGTATCTGTCATGTTTAATTTAAAAATCATTGATCAGTATCAGTGAAAAATAAATTGACGTGTCAGTGCTGCTTCAGGGCCCGTTCAGTGGCTTTTAAATGCGCCAGCGACGATATTTTTGTAATTCTACTGACGAACTGACCATATCTTTTTATTGCTTAGAATGGATGAAAGGCTTATCGAGTTGGTACGAAATTTTGTTCAACTGCATGATAAATACATTCAGATCACTTTGTTTGATAGTCTACTAACTCCTTTTTGCGGACTATGGACAGATATGTGTAAACTGGCATCAGTGATCGACCACAAATAATACGTTACTAATGTGTGTAAATGGACCTTAAAGGTCATTATTACACACATTATTAAATGAAGTAAAATAACAAGATCAAAACACTTAAATGACAATATCGAGGTTATGTTTGCTGCTCTCATTTTATTCATTTATTCTTATTTCGCAAATCTCTATGATTTACGAAATAGAAATGAATCAGATCATCTGCTGCGATGCAACAGTAGTTTAGCAATACTACCTAAGTACTGATCAGACCGCAGAAATTCGTTGTATAGAAATTCTAGGTCATAAATTAAGAAAAGAATTGTCAAGAATAAGTTTGTACATATTTGGTTCTTAAACCTCATGGTGTTTTTATTTTTCATTTTGTAACGAAAATTTGACTGTTAAATTTGTACACATTTTAGCTATATGTACCTTTTTACAAATTAACACTTAAGGCTAACGGTGAAACACGTGATCAAGTTTTGTTAAAACCAGATATATCGCTGCGCAGAGTAAGACTATGTTGACGTGTTGTAGCAAAACGCTGAAATTTGTGCTGCCTAGAAGCTAATGCATTTGGGATGGAGACAAAACGAAAGATACACTGAAATAAAGGTATCACAACTCTATTAGTGGAGTAAAATCGGTTCTCAATTATGCGTTTTTTTAAAATAAAAATATGGACTTTTACAACTTTTTTCAGTAGGGTCTAACTTTATAAATTCAAATTGTCGGTGCTTCGGACGTTATTTATTTGTCAATTATATTTTACGAAACATATATCGCGATTGTAAATCAACGATTCAAGTTATGTTCATAATTTTTTCACAACATATATAAAAAACTACAGCGCTTCTAATGGTACATACCAATTTTTAATAACTTAAAGCCTTTTCGAAAAAAATTGTTTTAAAGTCAATACCAGTAAATTTGTGCATTAAAAACTTTACTATGCGGAGAGCTACATTAATTATTGAAAATAGAACTATAGTTATATCGAGACAAATGTAGTCGATAGTATGAAAAAGTTTTTTTAAAAAAGTTTACTTCACTACGTGTTACGGTTTTCAAGAAATTGAATTTTAATATGCTCGTGTTTCGTGTGTAAACTAAGTTTATACTTGCGGTGCAGTATACGTTTTCAGAATAGGACAATGCATTCATTCGGAAAATCAGAAACATCTATATTTTCCATAATTTTTATGTCAAATAAGATTAAATTTTAGTTATTTATGCTCGTATTTTTTTAATAAAGAAAACTTATCGTAGATCATAGAAAATACATAAGAGATATTAACATAAATGTATAATTATTTATGTCCAAAATGTAAAATAAAGACTATGTATGGATTATTGAAGAGAAATATAAGAAATTAAAGTGTAAACAGGCCAATTAGATTAGATCAAATATTGAAAACATATACCTTTGTTTTGTTAACATTTGTGCGTTCCAAAATACATATGTGGCGTACAATGTTCTTAATTATAAAGATATAACACTGGCTTAAAATTGACGTATTCTTGAAACAATGTCTTCTACAGACATACAATTTTAAATATTTAATAATTGGATAATGTAGGTGTTAGCAAATAATAGGAATGACACCTGGGTATTTTCAAAAACACCGAAGTAAAACAAACAAACAGCTGCAAAAAGCTGTCTAAAATTTTAGATGCATAGATCTACCAAAATACTTACTTATTTTAATTATATCTGTAGATATGAATATTCTTATAATACAAATTTACTTGATAATAAAAATTGTTCAATATTTATAATTAAGTGTATGAAAATAATGGTTAAATGTGGGGTTAGGATAGCTACAAATGCGTGTGCTTTTCAAAATTATTATTTTATTTGAGTAAAATTTAAACAGTAACTGTTCCTGATAGTTAATTTTATTTTTAAAAATTCATAAAATAGAAAAATGAACAGAATGCTTTATATATGCTTGTAAATAGTGATTTTTCATTTTTCTTCGGTTTTGGGATAACTATGTTGATTGACATTTTTCACAAAAAAATAAAGATGAAAAATTTGAACATTGTTTACTTTCGAACACCATATTTTATCATAAGTTGGACTACTAAATCAAGAATGACCGTTTATTAAATAATCGACATTAAAATAGTTGACCAGAATGCGTTACCCCATCTGGAAAGGCACTTTCTAACAAAAAAATATCACTTTTAACGGTAGGATCTAAAATAGTTCCACTAATTGCGATGCTTAATTTTTTGTTTGTTCCTTTAATACTAAAATATAAATACTTTCACTTGACATAGGGCTCAACTTAAATCAGAAAATATGGAATAAAGAGATAATTTTATTTGTAGAATAAAATGCTTTTGACACATTTTTTCTTTCTATGTGTATTTCTACTAAGTTTGGATTTGCAACAAATAGTATATTATTATTTACTGAAGTGCTTAGAAGCAAACCATCGATGCCATGTAAAAAAATACTATGCGACAAAAATAAAATTAGATAAACAAAACCATATTTCAATAACATTTTTATATATTCCATAAATCTCAACTACCCATTTGCATTCCCCATTTTTTTAATATTTATTAAAAATATTAATTATATTGTAATGAATACGTCTATTTAGCAATGTCTTAGCTGGTGTCTATTATTCAGTAGGCAGACCCAGAATATTATATTAAAAATAAGCTATATTTCTGTATTTGAAGAACATTATATTTTTAGTTTCAAGATTTAACAAATTCGTAATTATAATAAAGCTATTAAACTACAATACGTAATCATTTCTCTTAGACTTTTATAAAATCCGTCGCGTTTCAGTCCTTTTATTTTAGTTTTTCGGTTTTCGTTCGGTAACTATATATATATATATATATATATATATATATTCTTTTTTTTTTATATACTACAAATATTATTTTACATCGAGTGAAAAATTTTAAATAAAAAAAAAAAAATTACATTACTCAACATTTCAAAAAACAGCATTGATGTAAAATAATATTTGTAGTCTATTAAAAAAAACGCTTATTTTTATCATTTTCCGTTGAGCAGCGAAAACGTGGCGAAAACTATATTCCGTATGATGGAGCATTTACCGTTAGCCTGAATCACTTCTCTTAGTGTTGGACATTTAGAATCTAATGTGATCGTTTATCAATGCCACCGCAAGGTGGCAGCATTTTATTGCTAAGAAATATTTTTTTAGTTTTCGCTCAGTAGCTCCTCAAGGGATAATGATAAAAAAATGCGGTTTTTTTTAATAGACTACAAATATTAATTTACATCGACGCTGTGTTTTGAAATTTCGGAAAAGAGCAAAATTCATTTAAAAAAAATAATTTTACAGTTTTTCAAAATTTCAAAACACAGCGTCGATGTAAAATAATATTTGCAGTCTATTAAAAAACCGCATATTTTTATCTTTATCCCTTGAGGAGTTATTGAGAGAAAACTTTATATCGTCTTATAGAGCGCTCACCGTAAGCCTTAAGCATGTCTATACTCAGCGTATAAAATAAATACATGCAAAGAATCAGGTGTTAAAAATTATGTCTAATAATTTCAAATTATTTCTATTATGAATTAATTAATTATTTTAATATTTGTACGTTTTATCATGCTAGATAATCTACTGGCAAATATTGACTTACATACATAATATTAGAAGCAACAATTTTCTCATGGAAAAATGTATAAATTTTTTCTAGTAAAAACTATAAATATTTTTCAGAGGTCATGTTTTATGGCCTATGCTTAAAATCAGGGATTTCCGATTAACCCACACTTCATTATTCAGATGTAAATTAATACCTAAAATATTTGCGTAATATGTGAGAAATATGAATAAAATAAAGTACAAACATAAATATTTTTTATTTGCCATTTCCAGGAACAGGCTTCATATATCTTATAGCTTAGATATGTCTCATTTTCATATTATAAGGATATAATTTTTCCTGTTCTTTCAGGGATCCGTAATCATTTAATATTTATTTTATTATATATATCATTATTATTCATTTTATGTATGAGTATAATGAAAATGGACAAAAATAAATGAAACATTTTTCCAATTTCTCCTTGAATACCTAATGAATTTGTTCCATCATAGCTATTCATAAGATAACTATAGTTTATAATCAATAATTTTTTTATGTTAATTTTGACAACAAGTTGCCTTGAACTTTCTAATTTGGTACTACGAAAAACTAACACTTAGTGATTTTGTTCTTCTACTGGTCCTGGCATAAGTGTCCCGAATAATAGTTGACATAGATAATGTGTATAGAAATGTCCAAAATATTATTATAACCGTATTAACTAACCTGATCTATGTACAGGGTGCTACATATTTAGTACTGGTATTGTAAAAAGTGAGTGGGCTTTCTTAGCTCTCCACTGCAATCATAAGGTCTCTTGTGGCTCACATCCAATAGGGTTAGCCTGTTTATGAAGCTTATACCGGATGAAATCGTGTCCAAATCTTCCGGCAGGAGCTGTACCTGGCCAAATAGAGGGAATTTGGCTTGGTCTAATGCAGGGCAGGGACATAATATGTGCTCTGTCGATTCTTCACTCTCAAGACACAAACGGCACCCGGCTTTTTAGGTCCATCCTCAGTAGGTGATATTTTAACCGACAATGCCCAATATATACAGTTCTTATTTGTTAATGACCTTACTACCACCCTGGACTGCCGGAAACTTATGTATGCTGATGATTTAAAAATATTTTCAAACATTTCCTCCCCCCTTAAATGACTGTGTTGCTTTTCAAGGAGAGATAGTCCAAAATTGAAGCCTGGTGCAATTTAAATGATTTATATCTAAATGCTAGAAAATGCAATATTATTAGCTTTACAAGGAAGAAATCACTTTGCCGTTATAGTTACTTAATTAATAAGATCGAAATTAATCGTTTGACTAAAATTGAAGACTTGAAAGTGATTCGATCAGGAATTATCTTTTTCATGTTTCATACTTTGCACCTGCAAATCGTTTACTAATATCGAGTAACTTGCTATTTTATATGTTTCATATGTAATAATAATAATAATAATAATAATGATAATGCTAACGATAATGATAATGCTAATGCTAATGATAATGATAATGATAATGATAATGATAATGACAATGATAATGATAATGATAATGATAATGATAATGATAATGATAATGATAATGATAATGATAATGATAATGATAATGATAATGATAATGATAATGATAATGATAATGATAATGACAATGACAATGACAATGAAAATGACAATGACAATGACAATGACAATGACAATGACAATGACAATGACAATGACAATGACAATGACAATGACAATGACAATGACAATGACAATGACAATGACAATGACAATGACAATGACAATGACAATGACAATGACAATGACAATGACAATGACAATGACAATGACAATGACAATGACAATGACAATGACCATGACCATGACAATGACAATGACAATGACAATGACAATGACAATGACAATGACAATGTCAATGACAATGACAATGACAATGACAATGACAATGACAATGACAATGACAATGACAATGACAATGACAATGACAATGACAATGACAATGACAATGACAATGACAATGACAATGACAATGACAATGACAATGACAATGACAATGACAATGACAATGACAATGACAATGACAATGACAATGACAATGACAATGACAATGACAATGACAATGACAATGACAATGACAATGACAATGACAATGACAATGACAATGACAATGACAATGACAATGACAATGACAATGACAATGACAATGACAATGACAATGACAATGACAATGACAATGACAATGACAATGACAATGACAATGACAATGACAATGACAATGACAATGACAATGACAATGACAATGACAATGACAATGACAATGACAATGACAATGACAATGACAATGACAATGACAATGATAATGATAATGATAATGATAATGATAATGATAATGATCATGACGATGACGATGACGACGATGACGACGATGACGACGATGACGACGATGACGACGATGACGACGATGACGACGATGACGACGATGACGACGATGACGACGATGACGACGATGACGACGATGACGACGATGACGACGATGACGAAGATGACGACGATGACGACGATGACGACGATGACGACGATGACGACGATGACGACGATGACGACGATGACGACGATGACGACGATGACGACGATGACGACGATGACGACGATGACGACGATGACGACGATGACGACGATGACGACGATGACGACGATGACGACGATGACGACGATGACGACGATGACGACGATGACGACGATGACGACGATGACGACGATGACGACGATGACGACGATGACGACGATGACGACGATGACGACGATGACGACGATGACGACGATGACGACGATGACGACGATGACGACGATGACGACGATGACGACGATGACGACGATGACGACGATGACGACGATGACGACGATGACGAAGATGACGACGATGACGACGATGACGACGATGACGACGATGACGACGATGACGACGATGACGACGATGACGACGATGACGACGATGACGACGATGACGACGATGACGACGATGACGACGATGACGACGATGACGACGATGAGGACGATGATGACGATGATGACGATGATGACGATGATGGCGATGATGACGATGATGACGATGATGACGATGATGATGATGATAATGATGATGATCATGATAATGCTAATGCTAATGCTAATGCTAATGGTAATGGTAATGGTAATGGTAATGGTAATGGTAATGGTAATGGTAATGGTAATGCTACTGATGGTGATAGTGATGGTGATGGTGATGGTGATGGTGATGGGGATGGCGATGGCGATGGCGATGGCGATGGCGATGGCGATGGCGATGGCGATGGCGATGGCGATGGCGATGGCGATGGCGATGGCGATGGCGATGGCGATGGCGATGGCGATGGCGATGGCGATGGCGATGGCGATGGCGATGGCGATGGCGATGGCGATGGCGATGGCGATGGCGATGGCGATGGCGATGGCGATGGCGATGGCGATGGCGATGGCGATGGCGATGGCGATGGCGATGGCGATGGCGATGGCGATGGCGATGGCGATGGCGATGGCGATGGCGATGGCGATGGCGATGGCGATGGCGATGGCGATGGCGATGGCGATGGCGATGGCGATGGCGATGGCGATGGCGATGGCGATGGCGATGGCGATGGCGATGGCGATGGCGATGGCGATGGCGATGGCGATGGCGATGGCGATGGCGATGGCGATGGCGATGGCGATGGCGATGGCGATGGCGATGGCGATGGCGATGGCGATGGCGATGGCGATGGCGATGGCGATGGCGATGGCGATGGCGATGGCGATGGCGATGGCGATGGCGATGGCGATAGCGATAGCGATAAAGATAATGATAATGATAATGATAATGATAATGATAATGATAATGATAATGATAATGATAATGATAATGATAATGATAATGATAATGATAATGATAATGATAATGATAATGATAATGATAATGATAATGATAATGATAATGATAATGATAATGATAATGATAATGATAATGATAATGATAATGATAATGATAATGATAATGATAATGATAATGATAATGATAATGATAATGATAATGATAATGATAATGATAATGATAATGATAATGATAATGATAATGATAATGATAATGATAATGATAATGATAATGATAATGATAATGATAATGATAATGATAATGATAATGATAATGATAATGATAATGATTATGATTATGATTATGATTATGATAATGATAATGATAATGATAATGGTAATGGTAATGGTAATGATAATAATAATAATAATAATCTACTTTATTTCACAAAAGGTTAAAATAACAAGAGGTGAAACAGCGTCAAAAAATACTTATATACAGTATACACAATATAAAAATAAAAATGTAAGGAAAAAATTATAGAAAGTCATTTACATTATATGGTTCCATGTCCACTAATATATTTTTTATGTCTTTTTATACAGTTTAAAATTTGTTGTTAATTTTAGATACTGTCACTCACTATTTTATCACAAAATAAATTCTTATTTCTAAAAACAAATATTAAACATTCATATATATACAACGCAATTACGGTTAATATTTTATTTGCTTTAAAAATACTTCTGCATAATTCTCTGTATTTTAATTCATAAATTATTCTTATTAATCTTTTTTGTATAAGAAAAATCTTTTGGGCATGGACACTGCTGCTCCAAAACAATATTCCAAATTTTACTACTGATTCAAAGTTTAAAACATAAATGATTTTTTGGGTCTCTTCATTTAAATATTTACGTATTATCCTCATACTATAACATGTTTTATTTAATTTTAATGATAAGTAATCAATTTGGTTTTCCCAATTCAAATACTCATCTATATATTCCCAAAAATTTTGTGGTTTTAACCACCGGTATGTTAGCATCTTGTAATGTTATATTATTAGGCATTTCAATATTTGATTGCTCTGTACTAAATAAAATGACGTTTTGATGTATCAGACTAACTTTTTTACTTTCACGATTTGAGTTTCCTTTTTTCCTCTGGAGAAAAAAATTGAACATGTTTACTTTAAAGTCTAGTGGCCAAAAAACTGGGGATTTCGCCTGTTCCTCTAAATTTATTGGCAAGCCTACTTTAAATGCGCTTTGAAATTTATGATCCATAGAACAGAGGTTTTCTATTTCTATTGCTGACGTTCCTTTGTTTACTTTTCACTCGCCATTCATCATTTTGATTGCTGGATGAACTTGTTGTTGGACCTTGCCTTATGTCCACGATATCAGGCTACAGGTTGATAGTTTTCAGAAGGCTGTTTTTGTTGACTATTTGCTGTGGTGATCTGTTTATTTTTTCGTATTGCCTGTCGAGGTATTTGGTTTTTATGTTGGTGCGACACCTCACTACGGACCATGGCACTGTATGTTTAGGCGTCTTTAGCTGTTAACCTCTCTACTTTTTCATGAAGAAGTTCATAGTTTTCCTTTAGCAATTTACTATTTTCTTCCAGGAGTTTGTTATGTTTCTTTAAAGCCTCAATTCTACCTTCCTGTTGTTTTTTTACCTTTTTTAAGTACTTTATTTCCAGTTCCTGTTATAACAGAATCAGTTACACGCCAGTTACACTTTGTGTTTCTTAAGATAAGATTACTGTATTATTTTGCAATTGACATACATCCGCTTGTGTGTTTTAGTTTAGCATTTTTAATGAATAAAAGAACAAAACACAACAAAAGCGAAAGAGCTCCCTTAATATTTTTATTTATGTAATATCTGCATAAATTTTAATTTTTAGAAATTTTATTGTGTACATACATAATATGAAGATGTAGGTTTGCAGTTAGATTAACTAATTTAAAAAGGACCACTCATTGTAGAGCAGGGGCTTTGATGACGATGACATTTTAGGGGTGTGGAAACCTATTCCTCTAACTTTTCAACAAATTACTTTTTATTTTATTATTATTTGAACAAGTCGGATAAATATTAAAACAATAGTATCAAATTTGATACCTCAACGTTAAAGGCTTGACATGTTTTTTTTTTTCGAAATTTAGAACCTCAGTTTCGATTTTTTTCTAGAAATTTAGAACCACACTGTGAAGACCTGTAACTGCAATTTTGTATAGATAAGTATGATTAAATTACAATACTTTGATTTCCTCTGCACGTACCTGCTCTGTGTAGTTTTTACGCGGGACATAGTGTATTTTTGCAATTTTTGTGGCCTTGACGTTTATAATAATCAAAATCCGGGATTTACTATTCTTATTATAATATTAAGTACATATATTGCTATTATTATTTATATATTTTTTTAATGAATATATTATTATATTTGTTATTGAAATAATTAACTCGGTTAAAACTGTAAAAGTACCTCTCCAAGCATTTAACTAGAAATAAACTTACTTAACTTAATAATAATACCAAAGCATTTGCTGTATGGTAAACCATAGTAAAAACTGCTGCCTAAATTATTTCAGCTAAACTCAGTAGCAAAAAATAGGCTACCTAAAATTTCTAGAATTGTTTTAAATCTTCACAGATTTTGATACCTGTTTTGACATCATTAGTCAATTTTGAGAGGGAAAATGTTGCTGTTTATTACTTTAAACGACGTTCATAACAATCTGACGGTGCGTAATTTGCCAGACTATTTAAAATAATGAGAAGACACTATAATACACACAACGTTATACAATGCTACAGGTATCTATGCAAGCCCCCGACCTCTCTCGCGTTTAGCGATATCGATATCTAAACAGTGGAATTCTAGGAAAAAAATACTTGTAAATATAAACGAAGACATTTTATTGTAAAACGAAAGGTCTGTGACAATTTATATAAATTTTTCACGGGTCAACTAAACAAAATTACAAAGGTTCTCGTACACCACAATTTAAAAAAAATACTTTACTTTAAGCAAATGAGTGAATATAATTATCTTTCATGCTATCTATATGTCATCTAGAATTAGTAAGAATATGAAAATTATTAAATATCCTTAGATTTTGGTATCTACTAATTATTACTTTATGCATTAGAATTGTGCATAAATATACCGTTGTCTTAAATTATTTAACTCTACACTACTGCTTAGAAGAAAATATATCCAGCAGATTTTTGAACTGATTTACAAATGCGAATATTTGAAGAAATTTCCATAATATCTAAATCAGAATGAGCCAACAATTTATCTCTTTCAACAATTTAGTAACTGTAACACATTACAAATAGACATTTCTTTAAACAGATTACCCAGACCTTCATATCGTTGTATAATTTTGATATCAATAACAAATTTTATTTATATACTGAATTAGAATAATGAGTTGAATAAATAGGTACTTCCGAAATTATCTCTCGGAGGTTCTAAACACTCGGAGCTTAAATTTTATGGAGATTATAAGCTAATATAAATCAAATCTCCTACAATTCCTATCAATGAAGTCATATTTATGTTCTCTGATACCAAACATCTAGGTATGCTAATGAACAATTCCACAGACAAAGCTCTATTCAATAATTATATAAAGAAAATAATCTAATTTACTAACCTGCTAATGAAACACTCTATAAATATCTAACTTCACTTTTTGGCAGTGGGAACATGACAAATTCAACCACAATAGATGAGATCTGACCTATTTCTGCATTTTTAGGATTGTTTCTTCAGGTGGTCTCCTATAAGTTGAATCAAATATCTAACTATAAAAATTATTATAAAAATTAAAATTATTTGAAATTAAATATCGACAATGACAAAAAGTGACATCCTGTCAATGAATTAAATATGACAATACCTACTTGAAAAATGTTCACCTTTTATGTAAAAGTTTTTATATATTTTTAGGTATTAATAATATTGTGTGAAACCAACTACTCAGTGGACAAAAGCCCCAACCTGCGCTGAATTACACCCACAATATCTACCCATATATTCCTTATTATTAGCTTTTGTAACATTTTTTTACTGTTTTAGAAAGGTATTTTAAGCTAATATAAATCAAATCTCCTACAATTCCTATCAATAAAGTCATATGTATGTTCTCTTATACCAAATATCTAGGTATGCTAATGCAATTCCACAGACAAAGCTCTATTCAATAATTATCTAAAGAAAATAATTTAATTTACTAACCTGCTAATGAAACACTCTATCTAACTTCACTTTTTGGCAGTGGGAACACGACAAATTCAACCACAATAGATGATATCTGACCTATTTCTGCATTTTTAGGATTGCTTGGTATCAGAGAACATACATATGACTTCATTGATAGGAATTGTAGGAGATTTGATTTATATTAGCTTAAAATACCTTTCTAAAACAGTAAAAAAATGTTACAAAAGCTAATAATAAGGAATATATAGGTAGATATTGTAGGTGTAATTCAACGCAGGTTGGGGCTTTTGTCCACTGAGTAGTTAGTTTCACACAATATTATTAATACCTAAAAATATATAAAAAATTATAAACTATATTGAATACAAAATATCTTTACATTTGCATTGCATTTATCTTTACAAAAAGTCTTCTATAATTAACTAAAAACTTCATATGAATAGTTTAAACACGTAGACAGAAGGTTTCATCGATATTAATGATGTTTTTTTTATAGGTATGTATTTTCCATTTTAAATGTTGAGGTTGAGGAGTGGTGGAATCTTAATCACATGATTTTGAATTTACATTTAAAATGATTGAGTAATAGTGGAACTCAGACACAAATTAGGGCAATTTCTAAAATTTAGAAACAGGTTAGTTTTGAATGAGGAAATTTCATGATTTTTTCATATGTGTACAGAAGAAAGAATGTATTATTTTAATCGAAATGGCGTTTGTCCTAGACAAGTTCGTGGAAAAATAAGCTTAAAAATTAACACTTTCCCTTCATTAATAATTTAAATCAAAATTTGAGAAATTCGCGAAAATTCTCGCGCACATATGTTTCAAGGTATACACACATTTGTATACGTATAGTAGTTGTTCCCTAAGTTAGTATGTTTATTATATATTGGTAATTATAATACACATTCTCTTGCATACGTTTTCGTCTTGCTGTATTCAAATACAACTGATTTTTTGTGAATAACATCTAAATTTCGTCATTAACGTAATGCTCCAACTCTTAAGTCAAGTTTAAAATCCCGTTGTAATACACAAAATTTGTAAACGTGTGTTAACCCAAATAAATTTTTAACTTAGCCATGTTCAAGGTTAGGTTAAAGTCGTCACCTTTTATCTGAAAATAGAACAGAGACAAATGACAACATAACTTTTCATGTTTTGTCAATTCACGTTCTGCCTTTGATAATATTAAAATGCCAGTAATGTTAATAGTAATATATTATTGCAACATAAGGTGTTGCCATCTTCCACTGATCAAAATTTATTCGTGGTTCTTAAAATATTAAACGAAATAGTACCTAATTAAAAACGCAGATGCTTTGCGAAGTCGGTACAGGATGACAAAGTTTAGTTACTGTTTATTTAAAATTTGCAAAGCCTTTGTAATGCAGCACTCTTTAATATTCTGAAGGGAAACAAGTACTACCTTGAGATATTTGTGTATTTTCACCACTAAACGAACAGATTCAACCAATCAACCCTTTATAAGAAGCCTAGCCTGTCACTAACCAGACCCATTCTTTTGTTTACACCCTTTGAGTGTTAAGTTATTACTGAATCTGCAAAATAACATTGTGGAGGCCCCAAATACTAGCTATGGTCTCAAAAATTGAGTATTTGAGTGTCTCAGAAAAGACAGTGCCTTAAAATATTATAGAATCGCACAGAAAGTGATCTTGCAAGACTTAAGGGTTTCTAAAGCCCATCTTTGACTACTTACGATTGTTGCATTTTCTGATCTTTTCTTATACAAATATAGCGACTTTAGCCTGGAAGTCCACGGCTCTCTTTCTAAGGGAGTAATAGTACATTATACTATAAGGGAGAGAAATGCGTTATTTTGGCAGAGGTGCAATTTGAAGCCCGAGGGCTAGAATGCACCGAGGACAAAATAGCATCTCTCCCGAATGGAACATACTATTTTTTCCATGGTCTCTTTAACTTAAAAACACATATTTTGTCATTATGAAGTAAGTACCACCAGAATTATTGTATTCGGATTTGAGCATTATTTAGTAGTCGTTGAGTTATTGTCATAACTATAAAATAAACAAACAAAAAGAATTGTCAAATTAAGGTGCTAGTTTGGTTTAGTTTAAAGTTTTGAGCACTAAGCACAATGAATAATTGTGAGTCGGAAGAGATTGTGGAGGCTACAAATATTGCAATAAGCAATTTGCTGCCTACGAAGTCAAGATCTTTATACGATATAGCCTACAATTGGTTCAAAAAGTGGTGCGCCGAGAAAAATGTTCAAGTATACAGCGAGAATGTTTTGTTGGCATAGTTCAGTGAAAATGCAAAGAATTACAAGTCTTCCACATTATGGGCGCAATATTCTATGGTTAAGTCATGCTTGATAATTTACAACAACATAGATATAAGCAAATTCCCCAAGCTGATTGCATTTTTGAAAAGAACCGGTGACGGATATCAAGCGAAAAAATCGAAAATATTGACAAAGGGTGAAATCGACCGTTTTCTATCAAATACAGATGACAAAGAATTCTTAATGATTAAGGTAAGATTACTTTTGTTGTTAGGTATTTCAATTATTAAGTATTTTGATTTTTTATAGGTTGGTTTAATTCTGGGGATTGCCGGAGCTTGTCGAACTGATGAACTAGTCAATTTAACTGTAGATGATACTGAAGATGTAGGCTTTTCCTTGATTGTAAAAATTCCAAACACTAAGACAAAGATTCCACGAACCTTTCTGGTTACCGATGTGGGAAATATGCTTGAATTGTTTTGAAAATATCTGTCCCTTCGTCCTCCCCACGTCAAGCATAAGCGCCTTTTTTGTACTACAAAGCAGGAAAATGTAGTCCGCAGCCAGTTGGCAAGAATACCATGGGAAAAATTCCTAGTGTAGTAGCTTCGTATTTAAAATTACCTGATGCTGCGTGTTATACTGGTCACTGCTTACGAAGATCTTCAGCGACATTACTCGCAGATGCTGGTGTGGATATCACGACAATAAAGCGTCATGCTGGTTGGAAATCAACGACAGTCGCTGAGGGTTATGTCGAGAACTCCATTGAAAATAAGACCAAAATTGCTAATCAGGTTTTAGTAGGTACCATTACTAGCGCAATCACAAAAACTGTAAATGTAAACGAAAGTAATATTCCTTCTAATATTAATTTTGAAAATTGTACAAATGTAACATTTAATTTAAATGTCCATAAAAAATTTCAATGTTATCTTTTTTTTTTGCATGAAAAACGTTTTCCATAATGTAAACTCCCTTGGGAGCATTATACTCCCTTGGGAATAATCGACTACTTCTGTTTTAATTTTGATGTCATAGAAACTGATTTCTACTCCCGACCGTGGAAAAAATAAATTCATTTCTAGTCGTACGTCATAGTTATCAGTCCTTGTTTGCCCTGTCCTCAACAGTAATCCACCCTTTCGTAGGCTGAGCATCAGGCATCCCTACTGGTATCTTCATTATTTCGTAATTTGGACGCCTAGGTATAAATTCCGATAAAGAGTAAAATTTAAAACAGAGTTAAGTAATTCTTCTGCATAAAGTTACTTGATATGCATTTCTCATATATCAATGGATTCATAGATTAGAAAATGGGGAACTACCGATTGAATATAATTATGTTCTACAATTTTCCGCATGTTAAGAATAATGTACTGGGGATTTACAAATTTAAATATTGCAATATTTATCTCATAATATCCATCAAAATAATAACAAAATATAGTTCCACACACATTTAAGTAAATATCGTTTTGAATTTACATATCTTCCACTGCATATGCGTCATTATACATTTAACTTCTACCACTACAAGCTTTGGTGACGTCCTACGTGAGTATATAACTAAGCCTCCTTGAATTCATATATTCAATATAACTTCAACTATTGAGTAGTCAATTATAGAAAGTGTGAAAAGTTATATTAAAAATGTACACAAACCCGTTCAGTCGCACTCATAGCTGTATCCGTCAAGTTATTGACCGTTTTTTACTCATACACGATCACAAGAAAACGAATAATGGAGGATTGAAGAGAAATGGTTCTAACAGTTCGGTATTTTCTTCAACATCCATGACTTCGCATAAATCTCCAGCGACTAGTGCTAAAGGACTTGTTTCAGTGGCTCGATGATAACCCAGTGGCTTCTTTTGGATTACTTCTTTATGTTGTGGATTACATAAAAAAAATAGGTAAGGTTTAAATTTATATCGCATTAAAAAAAAACTAAGATTCCTAGTAAATAATAACAGCAATACACCTAAATTGACAACTGTAAAACTAATAATTTTGTTGTATTTACAGTGTAGTCATGAGCTTCAAATAAAGAGCGGTCTAGGATAGAGCAGATTCGTAGCAAGCCAAACTGATGTAGACGCTGTAGAGAATGTTCAAATTTGGCCAATAGAAAATGTGCCACCGAGGAGATACATATTTCTAAATATTATACGACTATATGTATTGTCTGATTATATAACTTATAATTTACAAAACTAGTTTTTCAATGTTCCATGCCATTTATATACTTACTACGTTTGTTTTTAAAAATATGTTAAAGCAAAATTTCTAGTAATAATTACTTCTCAGTGCAGCATATATTTTGGTATTTGTTATTTAAAAAAAAAATATACGAATGAATTCAGCAGCTTATACAGGGTGTCCGGAAATTATGCGTCAAGACTTCAGGAGGTGATTTTTCACAAAATATTAGGATCACAAGTCCTATAACAATTTTACGAAAACTCAATATTAACGGAGATACAGGGTGTTAAAGTTAAAATTTTATTTTCGATATTTGTAAATAAGTTCTTAAGGAATGCAAATATTTACATAAAATTTGTAAATCGGAGGTTTTTGCGGACAAGAAATTCAAATATATGTTTCTAATTTTGACGTCACTAGTAGAGGGCGCCACTTGTGGCACATTATGTTTCTTTTAAATGACAGTACTTTTTTGCATCTTAGTGTATCCATCTGACTATCGAAACAATCGATTCTCCTACCTGTTTTATGCGAAAAAGGTATACCTTACTGAAGTCGGTAGACGTAACCACTTTTGAAATAATCCTATTTGAAATGCTCAGTGCACCGAGTAAAAACTGTTCTGGTTTCAGGTAAAGTGCCTTTTCTGCTGAAAATATAGCAAAATATTACTCGAAGAAGTTGTTCATAATCGTGAATTATGGAGACGTGCAAAATGTGAAGAAGATCGGCGAGGTTTGATGAAACCATTTTTCAACAAAGCACAGATTTTATCAAAGTAGACCGATTTTTAAAAATTTTTGCACATCTCCATAATTTACCGTCCTTAATAACTTTTTCAAGTAACATTTTGCTGTATTTTCAGTAGAAAAGGCACTTTAACTAAAACCAAAACAGTTTTTACTCAGTGCTATTTCAAATAGGATTATTTCAAAAATGGTTACGCCTACCGACTTCAGCAAGGTATACCTTTTTCACATAAAACAGGTAGGAGAATCGATTGTTTCGATAGTCAGATGGACAAATTAAGATGCAAAAAAGTTCATTTTTTTGTGAGAAATCACCTCCTGAAGTCTTGACGCATAATTTCCGGACACCCTGTATAAGCTGGTCAATTCATTCGTATGATTATTTCGAAAGCTGTTACTCCTAACGACTTCAATAAGGTATACCTTTTTCAGATATAACAGGTAGGACAATCGATTGTTTCAATAGTCAGATGGATACACCAAGCAGCAAAAAAGTTCTGTCATTTGAAAGAAACATGATGTGTCATAAGTGGCGCCCTCTACTAGTGACGTCAAAATTAGAAACATATTTGAATTTCTCGTCCGCAAAAACCCCCGATTTACAAATTTTATGTAAATATTTGGATTTCTTAAGAAGTTATTTACAAATATCGAAAATAGAATTTTAACTGTAACACCTCGTATTTCCGTTGATATTGAGTTTTCAAAAAATTGTTATAAGACTTCGTGACCCTAATTTCTTGTGAGGAACCACCTCCTGAAGTCTTGACGCATAATTTCCGGACACCCTGTATAATCTAGTTAAATTATGCATATAATGAGAACCAAAAAGATTGAGATTTGGCCTTCTACATCTATTTGTGTAATAATTTCATAATATTGGAAATAAATCATTACTTATTATACATATTATAAACAGTTTAGCTAAAATATAGAAATTATTTCAATTCACTTAAAGTATCTACATAACCAAAAAATAGTGTTTTCAAAACAGTTTTAACTGTGCATGGCATTACGCATGGTAACTTAAAATCATTTTTTTAAACCAGTTAGATAAAAAAATTAGTACTCTTCTAGTAACTTCTTGATGCTTTTAGATATTAAATTTTTTATAGGTGACATTAATGTTGATCTTTTAAATACAACTGACTTATGTAAACAGTTATGTCTGTGCCCTGGCTGCATTTTATTTATTTCCATATACAGGGTGTCCGTGTTTTTTGTAGCAGGACTTTCACAACATGTGTTAAAATTCCTTTAAAAAAGTTCATATAAACATATATGTATAGAAGGGTCGTTTTCGATTTGCAGTGTTCAAGTTTAAAATGAGAATTTTTTATTCGTAAAACGAAATCTCCTTTTTAGCCTTTGTTGAAACTCGGCAATTTTGTCCATTGCGTATCCAAATAGAGGTACCAAACCTAGGAGCAGACAAAAGGAGGCACATGAAACTCAGCAAAGACATACTTCATTGGTTATGTATGTGGGTGCGAGAGAGACAACCATCTGCACGTACAATATGAATTGTGTTCTTAATTTCCCATTATTTTGTTTGTAAACATGTCATTGGCGTACAGTGTGGTTTCTTCTTTTATCTTGTATCTCGTTAGAGTTATTCTTTGCGTATTTTTGTGGATGTTACTGTTGGAACATGTCATGTTTTATAAGAAACTGTAAAATTAACCAGCATATAGCACGAAATAATTCTTCATATCCAGAATTCAATTTCATTTCAATTCAGAATTAGCTAAGCTCCTACTGTTCCGCCATTGCTAGAGGCACAAAGCAAAATATGGCGCTGATCATGAATAATCCATTCGTGCAGCTTTTAGCGCATTCCAGTGATCATAATATAAAATTACATTTCAGTGTTTTTAGTACCTACGTCGCTGTAATTTGTGTGTAGAACGAAATGGCGGGCATTTCGAACAGCTCCTTTGAGGTCTATTTATACAATAAGTTGTTTTTCCATACCGTATTGTTTATTTTTTTTATTATCATATAATAAACTGTGTGAAACAAAAAGTTTTATTTCTGTCTAAACAAAGCGAGATAGGAAAAAAAGTAACAAGAAAGTTGTGTTTTTGATAGCTAAATCTGAGAAAAATGTAAAACTTACCAAAAAGCAGTGGCGTATCATACTTTTTTCTATTTTTAACTTGTACCTTGTTATGACGCCACTGGAGAAAATAGGACAAATTAAATAATGTGAGAAAATGAGTATTATTACTACAAACAAAATTGCCAGGTTTCAACAAAGTGTAGCGGTTCCATTTAATTAATACGGCGCTCGATACAACCCACATCTAAGTATTTTAAGTTGCCTATTTTATGATTTCTATGTGGAAAGTGGAATAAATCACCTAATTTGTCTGTCTTCCTCGAGTCTAGTTCGCTGTTCATGGGCGCCGCGCGGCTAATCAAAACTCCAAAACAAAAAGATATCTTCGACAAGCCAAATTCCTATATGTTTTAAAATTGCCTGCCCCATATTTTCTACAATACTGTCTTCATCTTCAACAAATTTCACCTCTCTCAAAACCCGTTATTAATTATTAATTTATTCTCCTAATTCCCACCCTTGGGTGTGGATAATGCTTCTTGTTAGTAGGTTGGTATTTCTAATTTTATGGTTAATTAAATATTTTCTATTATATTGGTATATTTTCTATTTCCCTCCAAATGATTTTTTTAAAACAACCTTGAGTAGTTTGGAAGAAATCACTTACTGCTTTTAAGTGGTGTACGATATATTGGCCAAAACCTTTTGTGGTAATTGGAACCACCCTTATTGGGATTTGAAGTGATTTTGTGCCAAATTATTTTACTTTTGGTGTTGGTCATTGATTTACCAAAAGTATAGCCTTTCTGGGATTTTTGTGTTGTCCACTTCTGCAACTACTGGTGGAGAATTTTCCAGAAGGAGTTTTCTTCTTCTACGATACCATCTAGGAGAATATTGTTCTACCATCTTCTAACTCAAGAAAACCCTGTATAAAGGAGGTAGCGTTAATTAACGCATTTTCTTTGCATCTCTAGGGTTTTTTGCGGGGTTCTGTGCTCCCCGCAAATAACGCCTACTTCAGGTGCTACGTAACTTCTCTTGAGGACCACTTCTACCATACCAACCGATGGGAGCTTAGGATCTACCATTTTCTTCCACAGACCTTCAACGTGGAGAAACACGTTGATTTCAACCCTCAAGTGGGATTTCACCTATCCTTGACTCAGCTGGACCTTCCAGAATCTGCTTACTCTTGATGTTGGCCAGATAAGTGAAAGTTGTGCACGTTCTGCAATTTTCCTTATTAAATATTATATATTAACGTTTTTTATCGATCACTAAACTCAACCCTCCGCTGTTAAGCAACAAACATTGCTTTAGAGCAAATAGATTTCATATAATGTTAGTACTTGCATTAATTTTAGATATACTTGGTATATTGGGTAAATTTGTGGTCTCTTGATCACAACATTGAGACTAATAATATATATAGATATATGTGTATATTTATAAATAATAAGTAGAGAAACGACTTTTACCAACTGTACACCAAATCGTGGATATTCATTTATTGGTAATATAACAATAATTATTGTTATTCTTTTCGCTAATACTTTTAAATTTTGTAGATGTGTTTCTGCTGCTGAATTTGACATGAACTTATTTAACTCAATATACCGATTTTCTCTCTAGAAGTTATATATTTGAATATTTCCTTCCCACTCTGATTCTGAGAACAAATAAAAAAAAGAAAACGAAAATTGTTAGTTTTGGTATTACCGTCAATTGTTTTTTTTATTTTGGGGAACTCTTTTGTGGTTTTCGAGACCTCAAGTAATGCAAGAGAGGAGCAGTTAACCAAATCACACGGCGCCCTAATTAAAGAAAACAATCTTAGTTTATTGGCCTTAAACTCTTTTTTTTTTGGTAATTAAATCGTATTTTCTTTGTTTGAGATTTTGGCACGTTATAAAAGTCTAAAAAGGGGTTTTCATTTTACGAATAAAAAATCAATCCTCATTTTAAACTTGAACACTGCAAATCCAAAAGGACGCGTGTATACATATGTTTATGAACTTTTTTTTAAAAGGACTTTTAAATATGTGTGGTACAGAGGTTCCGAAATCGGCGTATAAAACTTATAGAAATGGCTTAATTAAACAAACTAAATCCCAATACTATCATAGTAAGATTGCAGAAGCACAAAACGATTATAAAAAAAATTGGCGTGAGATTGATAATAATTCTACTTCTGATTTGAAACATAAAGCCCCCCTTTTGCATTGTAATGGCAAGTAAAATTGATAAATAAGATTCCTTATAATGTTCCAATCAAATATAATTACAGGAATCTCTTTTATTACCACCTGTTAATAGTAATATCTATAATCTCTAATTTAAAGAACAATACTTCTCCAGGACGGGTATTCTCTAACTATCATTCGCTAAGCGTTTTCAAACGCATAGCGCATATGACGTCAATTCACATAAAATATCCGTCAACGGTATATTGCTGATGATCCATTCGATTTATCCGATTTCAGTTTCATAAAATTATTCAGGTTAAGAAAACAGGAAGTCGATATGAATTGTGTTCTTAATTTCCCATTATTTTGTCTGTAAACACGTCATTAGCATACAGTGTGGTTAACCATCAGTACATTATTTCCTCTTGTATCTCGTTAGTGTTATTCTTTGTGTATTTTTATGGGTGTCATGGTTGGAACATGTCATGTTTTACAAGGGACTGTAAAATTAACCAGCATATCACCAAATAATTTTCATATCCAGAATTCAGTTTCATTTCAATTCACAATTAGTTAAATCTTTATTGCTCCGCCATTGCTAGGAGGCACAAGACAAATATGGCGCTGACCACAAGTAGTATAGTATAGGATCCCACTATAAGACGACCTTCACCGAGCTGGTTAATGGATGAAAAGTATTTTATATCCAATTAAATATGTCAATAAATACATTGTAAACGGGTTGTCTAAAAAATTTCAGTCCAGAATATGATTAATTAACAATTAAAAATTATTGTTTTTTTAAACATTTCACTGGTTTGGTTAATAGACAAATTCCATACCAATCGAAAGTATGAAGCCCATAGAATATGCAAACGTTAGGTTGACTATTTTTTTCCCGTCACAACTCTTGGGTTGGCAGGTATAAACAGGTAAATCGATACTAGTAACTTGCACCGATGTGGTTAATAAATTAAAGTTAAATTAAAATAAAGATTATTTCATTACAAACACGGTGGTATAGGGTTGTCTGTGAAAAATCAGTCCTGAATTCCGGTTGTCGAGTTTTAAAAAGTGAAATATTCCCCAGCGAACCATTCCATGCGATAGAAGAGTACATAGCATTGCAGCTGTGTGTAGTTCGTCCATACCGAAAACGAAGACGATCCGTTTCCCCAAAAAATCGAATAAAGTCCGGGGGCGGCGGTACCTATTATTATTAATCTGCCCCTAGGAACCCCTAACGCCCTCCAATGACAATAAGACAACATTTTCGACCCTACTAATGATATGTCAAGATCGAAAACCCGTAAAAAATAAAATTTTCTAATAATCCATTTGCCGCCCCGAATTATGTTTAATTTTTTTTTAAGGAAACGATACATATAATCAAAAAAATTTATTAGACTTTTCGATAGATAAGGTGGAGAAGAAGCCACAAACAAATTTCAATGATTTTAGACAAATTTCGTGTTTTCAAGGAGGAGGAACATCTTAATATCATTTCCAGTCACTACCAGGAAATAATAGTCTATAACGAAAATGAAGACAATCCGTTAATCCGTTTCTCCAAAACATCCAATAAAGTCCGGGGGCGATGGTATTTTGCCGTCCATCTCGTAAACCGTTGTTTGCACAAAAAAGTCTAGAGAAGCATTTTTCCATATTTTCATAAAAAACATTCAAATATATATTCGAAATGAAACAGAAAAGGTCGATTTCTCGAACTTGTGACTTCGAGACTACACCCCTCAGTTATGAATTCGGGAAACCTCCGATCCCGTCCCACAGCCGTCGTTTACCTAGCCTCATGTTCGTCGTTAGGAGTAAAAAAAAATGTCCGCACATCTCACGGCCACAAATCGAATCCGATCGACCTCAAATTTTATGTACGTATACTTCGCGATAAGGCGGGGGCACATCCGGTAATGTACCGAAAAATTAAAAAAAACGGGCTGCCGCCCCCGGAGCCGCCCCCAACCGATCGAATCGAAATTTTAAAGACACGTTCTCTTTGAGACGCGGAATCGAAAAAATTAGTCCGCCTTTGCGTTAGGGGTTCCTAGGGGCAGATTAATAATAATACTGCCGCCCCCGAAATTTATACGATTTTTTGGAGAAACGAATAAACAGATCGTCTTCATTTTTGGTATGGACGAACTACACACAGCTGCAATGCTGTGTACTCTTCTATCGCATGGAATGGTTCGCTGGGGAATATTTCACTTTTTAAAACTCGACAACCGGAATTCAGGACTGATTTTTCGCAGACAACACTATACCACCGTGTTGGTAATGAAATAATCTTTATTTTATTTTAACTTTAATTTATTAACCACACCAGTGCAAGTTACTAGTATCGATTTACCTGTTTATACCTGCCAACCCGAGAGGTGACGGGAAAAAAATAGTCAACCTAACGTTTGCATGATTTATGGGCTTCATACTATCGATTGGTATAAAATTTGTCTATTAACCAAACCAGTGAAATGTTTAAAAAAATAATAATTTTTAATTGTTAATTAATCATATTCTGGACTGAATTTTTTTAGACAACCCATCTGCAATATATTTATTGACATATTTAATTGCATATAAAATACTTTTCATCCATTAACCAGCTCGGTGAAGGTCGTTTTATAGTGGGATCTTAGACTAGTAGACCAGAAGGAGCAATACTCGTAGATTAAAGCAATAATTATCGTTTCTGAATAATATGATTCCATGATAATTTACCCTACTTAAACTCATTTTTGAAACACGAATCTTACTATACGTGAACATGAAAATTACACGTTCTACGTTTTACGTATTATGATAACTGACAATCGAGTTAAACTCTCTAATATAAAATTTCATTTCAGTGAATTTTATATACCGGGACAATCAGGATTTTAACCTTATAAAGTAAAAAGTAGCTAGTAGTATGCGACATTGCCAATATGTGCTAGTCGAAAACATGAAAACGAAGTCGTTTAGCTACAGAATACCATAACAATGAGTAAGTCGTTTTGTTATACGAGTTAAAACGCTAAGCGTATCAATACCGATACGTTTTCGAATGCTAAGTTACAGAATACCCGTCCAGGTCTCGATGGTGTATCCATATATATTTTAAAAGGATTTCATGCATAAGTCACTGAACCGTTACGGCATGTAATTTATCTAGTTTTTTTCTTCGGGTGTTGTTCCAAGAGCATTCAAGAAGTCTGTAACTGTTCCAATTTTCAAATCTGGTGACTGAAGACTTGTAACTAATTATCGGCCAAGTACTATGATAAATAAAAGTAAAGTAGGTATTTGAGAAAGCATTGAAAAACAGATGGCAATTCTTCCTAGAGGAAAATAAGATTTTGGCGAGTGGTCAGTTTGGTTTTACGGAGCAAATGTATACTGAAGATGCGGTGAATCAGCTGGCCCATGACATTATTAATAAATTAGATAATCAAAACAATGTTTAACAGCCTTTCTCGATCTCGCTAAAGCATTTGATCACGAAATTTTGTTTGGACGTTTGAAGGCTGTTGGAATTAGGGGTGTCACATTACTGCACTAGCACACGTCTTCGTACATTCAGCTTTAAGACTGGATTGATCTGTCACAATACACTGGCTCCTGCCCTATGATTTATCCAGTAAAATATACTAATGTACACCCATTACCTGTTAGCATTAGTATTACCCGATAATTACTTGAAACGAAATATTACCACGCCCATGGTCGGTTCATATCTCGGGGTTTTATTACTCTCTTTCATTTCCAAATAGACTATAAATCGGGATCGTATGCCGGATGACCGTAATTCCCCAAATGAGACATTGAAGCAAATCCTGAATCATCAAAGCAATAAATACAGTGCCCTTCCATGATTTGATAAAAAAAATAGAGCTTGTCAGATAGTTTTATTTGTGATTATAAATATTTTATTCATAGACTCTACCTGGATATTATATTATGGTAATATAAATAATCAGTAACCGTTTCACACAACAGAAAAGGTGATTTGAGAAAAACTAATGTGGTGTGTTAAAACTAAAACAACTTGTGGCTCATCCAATTTTTCCTAAAAAAATATTATACAGGGTGATCTCGAATAATGTGCAAAAATATTGAGGTTCATATACATTTTTTGACCTGATACTCCTTTAAGGAGTTACGACTCCTAAACAGGTTATGATAAATTTAAAGTTTTATTTAGTTTCTCCCAAATGCTTTGAGATTAAGAAGTGGCAAGATGAAAATGGAAAAATGAATTAAACCCAATATGTGTAGGTATCATGTTTTCTTTTCTCTTTTTTCTGTTTATAAACAAATACAAAACAAATGATTTCTTTTTTCCCGTTTTTAACATTTCAATCCATCGCGCTTATAAAAAATATCCAAATACAGAATAAATTAAACTATTGTAACAAGTGAATTTTGTCAATTAAATTATTATTAACAGAATTTAAATCGTCTATATCATTTCCAGTAACACCAGTAACCTTTTAAGGCTTACGGTGAGTGCTCTATCAAACGATATATAAGATCTGTTCCAACAACCGTCAAAAACTGGTTCAATACCGTGAGAAATGTTTGACCAACACCGTCTTACGTCGCATTCGCCGAGAGTACATCAACAACTGAACTGACTGACTAATTCTGGACGGTTCGGAATCGATTATTGCTGTGTTGGAACAAACCCATAGTTTTCGCTCAGTAACTCCTTAACGGATAATAATAAAAATATGCGGTTTTTTAAATAGACTATAAATATTATTTTACGTCGACGCTGTATTTTGAAATTTTGAAAAAGTGTAAAATAATTTTTTTTTAAATGAAATTTGCATATTTTCAAAATTTCAAGGCACAGCGTCGACGTAAAACAATATTTGTAACCTATTAAAAAAAACCGCATATTTTTATCATTTTTCGTTGAGGAGTTACTGAGCGAAAACTATATCCCTTTGGATCGAGCGCTCACCGTAAGCTTTAAAGAGAATAGTTTAACACCTAAGCACTTTGGTTTTATCAAATTCAAAATGGTGATTGAAATCCCTGGAGTGTAAATGAAATCAAAGTAATTGGATGCAAAAAACTCAGTTTTTTTAAAATTCCTTTTGTGTTCTGAAATACATGTCACACATATGTACACATTTTGAGATAAAACAGAATACCTTTTACATGTCGTTTTTAAATAACATTAAAAAGCGGCAAATAAAAAAATTGAATAATTTAATCAGTAAACAAATGTTATCACCCGAGTTTTTAGTTAAGGAAAAATGGTTTTTGAATTTTAGTAAAGTAGAAATTCCCATTGAAGTGCAATTTTTTCTATGTTGACCTACCTTATAGAGAAAAAGATTGTCCACTTAAGCAATTAATCATTGATGGAGAATATATTTTAAATAAAGTACAGGATGAAAATCAGAGAAGAAATATAACTATTCTTGGTTTTATCCCACTAAAAAAAAAAACACTTAAAGAAAATAATTTCGTTTTTATTTGAATGCCTGTTGAATTTAAAATATTTTTTGTCTCTTCAAATTTTTTGATAGGTAGTCAGTTTTTGAGTATAAAGATAAAGTTCATGACCCTACACGCACATAGTTTCCTATTCAATATCTAATTTACGCGTCGATATCTAGTAGGTTTCCGCCATTTTACATTTAATGACAGTTCATGGTTCTTTTTATATCAAATATTTGCTATGTATTAAACATTTGGAACTAAATAAAACCTGTCATAAGGTTACAAGATTGTAGAGACAATAAAATGACAAAAGAAAAATTGAAAAATTTGTTATTGTTTGTGAAGATAACAAAATATGAAATAGAAGGTCTAATATATTTTTTAAGAGGTCTCTTTAATAATAGATATAATTTTGAGCAATACAAGCAGAAGAGTAAAGGTCTATTTACACACATCAAGATTTTAAATTGGTGTGTTTATACACCTCCGCCATAGTGCGGTATCAGTGCCGTCAGTACTGCTTCAGGGTCCGTTCAGTGGCTATTAAATACGCCGGCGACGGTATTTTTGTAATTCTACTGACGAACTGACCCGATATTTTTATTGCTTAGAATGGATGAAAAGCTTATCGAGTTGATACGAAAATGTCAACTGAAAGATAAATATATTCAGATAACTTTGTTTGATCGTCTACTAACTTCTTTCAGTGACCACAAATAACACTGATACTGAACCGACACTGAACTGATACGTCACTGATGTGTGTAAATGGACCTTTAAAATACAAAGAAACAGTCTCTAGTTACATTGAGGTTATGTTTGCAATAAAGATTTTCTTTTAATGTCCAGTAATTAGTATCACATAAACAGAATATTAACTTGCTATTGAAGATAACTATTTTTAATTATTTTAGGTTCTTAAATTCTTGACATTATTAAATGAAGTAAAATAACAAGATCAAACCACCTAAATGACAATATCGAGATTATATTTGCTGCTCTCATATTATTCATTGACTCTCATTTCGCAAATCTCTATGATTTGTGAAATAGAAATGAACAAAATCAGATCATCTGCTGCGACACAGCAGCAGTTTAGCAATACTACCTACTTACTGATCAGACCGCAAAAATTCGTTGTACAGAAGTTCTAGGTCACAAATTAAGAAAAAAATTGTCAAAAATAAATGTTCGGACATATATGGTTTTCAAATTACAGGGTGTTTTTAATTTTCCTTTTGTAACGCAAATTTGACTGATAAATTTGTACATATTTTAACTATATATACCTTTTTACAAATTAACACTTAAGCATGTCTATACTCAGCGTATAAATAAATACATACAAAAACTTAAGTGTTAAAAATGTTTTCTAATAATTTCAAATTATCTCTATTTCCGAGGTTATGAATTAATTATTTTAATATTTGTACAATTTATCATGTTTATGTTTTTATCATGTATTTAGAGTATGTTGATAATCAACTTGCAAATATTGATTTACATACCTACATAATATTAGAAGCAACAATATCCCCCTGGAAAAATGTACAATTTCTTTCTAGGAAAAGCTATAAATATCCTTCATGACTTATGTTTAAAATCAGGGATTTCCGATTAACCTACACTTCATTATTTATGTAAATTAATACTTAAAAAATTTGCGTAATATATGAGAAATATGAATAAAATAGAGTATAAACAACATTTTTTATTTGCTATTTTCCAGACCAGGTTTCATATATTTTATAGCTTAGATATGTCTCATTTTCATATTTTAAGGATATAATTTTTCCTGTCTTTTCAGGGATTCGTAATTATTTAAGATTCATTTTATTATACATATATCATTATTTAATTTTTCATTTTATGTATGAATATAATGAAAATGGACAAAAATAAATGAAACATTGTTCTAATTTCTTTCTGAATACCTAATGAATTTGTTCCATCATATATATACCTACACAAGATAACTATGATTTATTATCAACGCTTTTTATGTAAATTATGACAACGATTAACATTAACATTGCCTTGAACTTTCTAATTTGGTACTACGAAAAACTACCACTTAGTTATTTTGTTCTTCTGCTGGTCCTGGCAAAAGTAGTTACCAAATATGGCATGTTATGTAATTCTTATTATTTAATATCATCTCTTTTTTATTTGTCTTGACATTGGCATTGCATTGAAATAATGAAGATGGTGTCCCGACTAATAATTGACACAGATAAGGTGTATAGAAATGTCCAAAATATCATTATAACCGTATTAACTAATCTGATCTATATACAGGGTGCTACATATTTAATACTCGTATCGTACAAAGTGAGTGGGCTTTCTTAGCTCTCCACTGTAATCATAAGGTCTATTGTGGCTCACATCCAATAGACTTAGCCTGTTTATAAAGCTTATAACCATACCGGATGAGATCTTGTCCAAATCTTCCGGCAGGACCTGTACCTGGCCAAACAGAGGGAATCTGGCTTGGTCTCCTGCAGGCAGGGACATAAAATTAATCATTTGACCAAAATTAAAGACTTGGGAGTGATCTTCGATCAGGAATTATCTTTTTCATGTCATATCGTGTCCAAGGTGAATGAAACAATGAAGGCCTATGATTTCGCACAACTATAAATAGTTTACCTACTAGTATCTAGTTATTAGATATTTTATATATTGATATGTCAGAAAGAGAATCCTGCTCTACTGTTTGGAATTTATTCTATTTATGTCAGTGTTACTTGAGAAACCACAAAGAAAATTTCTCCTGTAAGAGGTACTCCTTATAGGCAACTGATTGATAGATTTGGGTTTCAGAGCTTAAATTTGAGGAGAAAATTAAACTCAGTGACTTTCTGTTACAAGTTACTGCATGGTCAAATTGATTGTCCTGAGCTTCTGAGTCAAATAGATTTTCTTATTCCTATGCATAATTCTAGAAATACTGATACTTTGTATTGTTTGCGAACAAGAAGTAATATTTTACCCGGTATACAATATGCGCAGTGTCCCATATCTGCGAAATAAATATACCAGTTTAAAATCTATTTTGTTAGCCATTTCAGGTACTGTAAATGAAGATTTCCAGCTTGCTAAGGGATCCAAGACCCATGTGCCTAATAAAAATACCAGATACAATAATAAAAAAAAAAAAATTGGACATGCCGCATGGCGATAGAGATTAACAAACACAAACAACACAAGCTCACATTTTCCACATTTTACCTTTCGCGTTTGATCTTTTGCCGCCAATGTAAAGCTAGGTATTCATTTTGCGCTGCTCCCGTGCGAGGCATGTTTGTGTATGCTGCCACGGCACAAGACTTTTAAGTGCCATGCGCAGACGGATTACTGGTTTGGAATGAGCCAATTTTTGTTGATTTTTCATTGCAAATCAAAGCAAATTCAGATCAAATACATCACGAAATGTTGACAAGTATTGTTCCTAGAGTAGCCGACATTCGTTCAAATCCTGTAGTGAAATATTCTAGCCAAGATTTAAAAATGAATAGCGTAAAGTCGCATATGGAAAATAGATTGCAAACTTGAATACGAGTCTCCTGTAGCTAAAAATCTCATTGTTGTTCAAAGTGTGTTGATATTTTATTCATTCTTGATCCGATCAACACTCTTTCTTAAGAATTCTGTGAATCAAAATAAAGACAGCAGCACATCCGCCTTCCATTTGAGGACTTTATAACTATCTAAACTACGAACTGTGAATGGCAAATCAAAATAAAAATATAGTAAATTATTTATTAAAAAAATACTCCTTTCTCCCTTTGCACAATACTGTTATAATAAAATTTTTATATTTATTTTATATTTATTATTTTGTAGTTTATATTCGCTTGTGCGTTTTAGTTTAACGTTGTTTAATGGATAAAAAAAATACTTAAGTGGTGTTAAATTCAAGGGCATTCAGTTTTTGCTACACCACTGATTTATATGTAGTTTTTGTGCATATTATGTGCATTTATGTGTGGGGGTGTGTGTAAGAGACATATAGTGTAAAACATTTTTTTACGAAAATTTTTACAGTTTTTAATGTAGGCAGCAATTTTAAATTTGATGCTGATGGTATTTTGAAGATGTGGAAACCCATACCTTTAACCTTTCGACAAATTGTTGTTTATTTTATTATGATTTGAACATATATAATAAAACAATATTAACATCAAATTTGATGCCTCAACGTTAAAGCGTTCAGATATTAATGAATTTCAGTTTTGATTTTTTTACTTGGGTCTCCTTTAGATGTACCTGCTCTGTGGAGTTTTTACGCGGAACACAATGTAGATTTGCATTTTTTATGGCCTTGACGCTTATAATAATCAAAACGCGAGATTTCTTTTTATAGTATTAAGTAAATATATTGCTATTATTATTTTTATATTTTTTTAATGAATAAATTATTATATTTGTGAAAAAATTAGCTTGGTTAAATCTGTAAAAGTAGCAGCATTTAACTAGAAATAAACTTCAGTGTAATATCAAAGCATTTATTGGATGGTAAACCATATAAAAAATTGTTGCCTAAGTTATTTCAACTAAATTCACTAGCAAAAAAACAAGCTACCTAAAAGTTCTAGAATTTTTGTAAATCTTTACAGATTTTTATTCCCGTTTTTACATATTGCGAAGAAACGCATCCAAATCGTCATCAGTCATTTAAATTTTGGGAGGGAAAATGTTGCTGTTTATTACATTAGACCTTCACAACATTCTGCTGTGGAGTAATTGGCCAGACTATTTAAAATAATGAGAAGACAATAATTTTATTTCAATAATTGTCACTACAATACGCACAAAGTTATACAATGTTGCAGGTATCATAGCAAGCCCCTGATCTCTAACGCGTTTAGCGATAACGATATCTAAATAGCGAATTACTAAGATTGCCCCGATCGCCCCTACACGATTCTGTTAAACAAACAAAATGCCGTGGATCGAGACGGGACTAGAAAATTTGAGAAACGACGAGAAGCGTTCGAGTCGTTCGAGAGATGCTAGAAAATAGATCTAGAGATGCTAGAATATAACTGGAATATTCGTTGGGTCTATAAAAGAAAAATAAACAGCCGATTAAGTTAGTCTTGTGTAAGTCTTGTATTGCAGTCTGAATTGAAGTGTTTAGTTGAAGATATCAAAGTGATTTAGATAGCGATTAATTAAATAAGTGTTTAGTTGAGTTCTAATTAGTGTTCAGTAGTGTACTGAGTATAGTTAATAAAGAAGTAGTTAATTAACGGATTGTTTTTCTGGAAGTAAGAAAAATTCGGATTAGGAAATCCGTGACAATACAAAGGTTTTCGTACCACAATTTTAATAAATATGACGTGTCTGTTTCTTTAAGCCAATAAGTGATTATAATTGTCTTCCATGCTATCTATATATCTCATTTAAATTTAGTAAGGATATGTTTTGAAAGTTTTTAAGTATCTTCAGATTTTGAATTTACTAATTATTACTTTATACATTAAAATGGTGCATAAATATATCGTCGTCTTCAATTATTAAACCCTCATATACTGCTTAGGAGAAAATATATGCTACAGCAGATTTTTGAACTGATTTACAAATGTGATCATTTGAAGAATTTTCCATAATACTCGTATCTCAATTAGAATGATCGCTCATTCACACAATTCATCTCTATCAACAATTTAGTTGTAATACATTACAAATAGGCATTTAAACATATTACCCAGTCCTTCATACTAATATCGTTGTATAATTTTGATATCAATTTTGTTTATATAATGAACTAGAATAATTATTTAAATAAATAGGTACTTCCGAAATTATCTAAGTTCTAAACACATCAGCTTAAATTTTATGGAGATTATAAACTATATTGAATACAAAATACTCATTTATCTTTACAAAAAATCTTCTATAATTAACTAAAAAAACTTAATATGAATGGTTCAAACACGTGGACAGAAGGTTACATCGATATTAATGATGTTTTTTCGGGTACGTATTATCCGTTTTAAATGTAGAAGTTGAGGAGTGGTGGAATCATAATCATATGATTTTTCAATTTACATTTAAAATGAGTGGGTAATAGTGACATTCAGACACAAATTAGGGCAAATTCTAAAATTAAGAACTAGTTAGTTTTCAATGAGGAAATTGCATGATTTTTCCAAATACGTACAGAAGAAAGAATGTATTATTTTAATCGAAATGGTCCAACAATGCCATAAAAATGCCTGTTTACGATGTCGGTCACGTGGTTTTCTTTACATTCCGTGGCAATTTATTAATTTTAATTATTATGTGATTATAGCCGCCAGACATATGTTCTGACCTTTCAATATGTGTAATACACTTCAAATCAATATAAAAATCATGCAACTTCCCTATTCAAGGCTTAAAAACCATCGAACTATAATTGATAGGGTGGTGGAAAAGGTGGTTAAGTCATATTTATGTTTTTCTCAGTTATAGCTGATTAAATTTTGTAAAGTTTTCCACACCTACATTTTTAATGATCACCATTAGTAGTTTTTTGTATCATTCTCAGCATTATTAACTCAATTTAAGAAAACATGTGGATTGCACTGACATGATTGATTATAGGAAACCGTATACCTATTATGGTTAAACAGATAATATTGAACTGTAAACTTTTTTTAAGTCAAATAATATAATTTGATATATACTGTTGTTATGTCGTGACTTCGGTAACTGGTCGCTGCCAGTAATATAATTAAGCAAGGGATGCGACCTGTTACAGAAGCGGTTACGGGACGTTTCGGAAGACCATCATTATCCGAGGCAAAGTTCCGCCCGTAGCTGTCGTAATACTAACAGAAGCCCAGAGATACCGATTGCAGGTCTATCCCCACAAAGTCTAGCCCGAGAACAACCACGGCAGGTCAAAAAATCCCAGGTAAAGCTAGGGATATGCGCGTTAATTCTGTTACTGGCAGAGATCAGTTACCGAGATCAAGTTATGACAATCCGGAAAATCACTATACATACAGTATGCGCCAAAAGTATGGAATAAATTCAATAAAAACGAAACAATTATTTTTTGGGGAAAATCCTCGAACAGGTCGATTTTTAATTTAAAAAATACATAATTTAACGTAAAATGCGATTTTCAAATGTCATTTGTTTTCGAGTAATGACGTAATCGATTTTTTTTAAATGGCAACACCATATGTTTTTCCTTGATTCTGAAAGATCGTTTAATTCTTTATCAGACAGTACTAAAATTTTGCCCTCTTACATAGGAAAGTTTTCGAGTAAAAATCGAGAAAATCTTTGCAAAGTGTCATTGTCACACCGACTTTCTAATAAGTATTGTAAGCGACATAGAAATTATTATTCAATTTAAAGTATTATGACACATTTAACTGTTACTCAAAGAATTGAAATTTTAATTCTTATCGGATGCGGGAATATGACTAGAACTCAGCGGGAAGTTTGCGATTTATTTAATGGAAAATATCCAGATCACCCTATCAGCCAATCAACAGTCAGTAAGGTATGGTCTAAATTTAGAGAAACTGGCAATGTTGTAAATATTCCAAAACCTGGACGTCCAAGCATTAATGAAAATCAGAAACAGAACATTTTGATAAGTATGGTGGATAATCCTCATAATTCTTCACGATTGGTTGCATTAAACAATGACACTAGTCAGAGCACAGTGCTACGTATCTTGAGGAAGGAAAAATATCATTCCTACAAAATTCAACTTGTGCAGGCACTCAATGAAGATGATCCCGATCGCCGCTTACACTTTTGCGAAATTCTAATGGATTTATGTCAAGGAAATAGAAATTTACACCGGCAAATACTTTTTTCAGATGAAACCATATTTTGTCTGAATGGTACAGTAAACCGTCAAACTTGCAGATATTTGAGTCGGGAAAATCCTCATTGGATGGCAGAGGCACATACCCAATACCCTCAGAAATTAAATGTGTGGGCTGGAATAGTTGACGACAGAATAGTAGGGCCTTTCTTCTTTGAAGGAACCCTTACAGGACAAAGATATTTAGAGTTTCTAGAAAATGACGTTGTTCCAGCCCTTGCAGTAATTTTTCCTAACGATAATGACCCTGACATTCCTGACGATACCATATGGTTTCAGCAAGACAGTGCACCTCCGCACTATGCGCGCCCTGTACGAGATTTTTTGGACAACTGTTTTCCTGGGAGGTGGATAGGCATACGCGGCCTGCAAGATCACCAGATCTTACACCTCTTGACTATTTTTTATGGGGATACTTGAAGTGTACATTAATAAACCACGTAATTTAGAAGAACTTCAAAATCGCATTCGGGACGAAATACGCAGAGTTACCCCAGAAATCATTCATAATGTGCAAGAAAAATTTCTTCACAGACTTGTCACTTTTGGCGTATACTGTATATTAAATTATAGCACCGGTTGTGAAAGTCTTTTGAAATAATATAAGTCATCATAGGTCTATTATGAGATTTGAATATACAGTCCTGAATTAGTGTATTTCGTACTCCACACTGCGATAAGTATACCTGTGGAGTGAAGTGTAGTGGAGACAGTAATGCCACATGTGAATATTTTCTTCACATTTAAGAATTTTGACCTAAATTTGGTCCCTTTGAAGATAATATATTTTAATATCACTGAAATATGAGGAATATGCTGTTTTAAAGATTTCTATACACTTTCTATTCGATTTGTAAATAGTTCACGTTCTTTGTTCCAATGTACTGTATCACACTTAAATGTTATTAGAACTATTCAGTGTAGAATAGACGTTTGATTTGTTATCATTAAATGACATTTGGCAACTGTGAACTATAATATCTACTCAATTTATGAGCATTTATATCTAAGTTGCTTTTTAATAAGAATTCCAATTGGTTTTGATTTTTCATTAAAGTTTTTGTTACCTATGTGAAGAAATGTTTAAATTGTCAAGTTGAAAAGATCGTTATTGTATTTATGGATTTGCATTGTGTTGTGTCTGTTTTGCTCTATTGATTTGAGTAACAGAAAAGTATGTAATAGTGTTATTGTAAATTACATTATGTAAACAATAAAGAATGTCAGGTGCTATTTGTTCACTTAAATTGAACGTGTTTTCAATATTTTCTATAAAGGGGGTAAGTTTGCAACTAATTTTGTTTGTAGAAATCACCTGTTAAGATCATAGTAGTCTTTTTTGTAATACCCTGTATTTTGTACATAGTGATTTTCCGATTCGCATCCCATGCCTCCAAACGTTTCGCCACTCTTCACTGTCGGCATCTTCAGTGGTGACTCCATAAAAGCTTTGCCGCGACTCAACTCAGTTGCGACTGAAGATGCCATTTGAGAGCATGGAATACGACCAGTTATAGAGGCGGCTACGGGACTCCTCGAACAATCACCATTATCCGAAGAACGGTTCCGACCGTAACAGTCTTAATACCAATAATAGGAGCCGAAATAAATATAAAGGCGGGCCCAGAGGTACTGATAGCGGGTCGGTCCCCACAGGGCCTAACCCGAGAACAGTCAGGGCAGGTCAAAGAATCCCGGCTAATGCTAGGGATATGCAGTTTAATTATGTTTCTGGCAGTGACCAGTTACCGAGGTCACGGCATAACAACCCGAAAAATTACTATGTATTAAATGAGCCCAGGCCGTGAAAGCCTAAGAAACACTATACCCTGTATTTTGTTTTTACAAACATCTTATCCCGGATCACACATTACCGTTTACCTCAACCAATTCCTTTTTACAGTTTATTTCACTTTATTAAGACGATGATTTTATAAAACTACCTAAAATTATTAATTACACTGCATTTCTTACGGGAATTTAGACTTGTTGACAAAATAGCACCTGTTTTAAACCTTGACCTTTCGCAATTAATTTTTTATTGATTCTAGAAGAGACAATAAAAATAATTGTGAGATGTCGGTAAGATTATACCAGGTTCTTATTAACAACTACTAAATTTCCGTAAAAAATCCAAGAATTTGGCCAGAGCCGTACTGATTTATTTTTCAACTACAAAATTGAAGTTCAAATTTCTTGGCAAAACGTGAATACAGTGAACATTTTGCCATAAGACTTTTTTATTCTGAATCTTCCCAGGAATCTATGGTTAATTTCTTCTGCATTAAAGACACATCCTGTATAGACCTATTATGCTAATCGATTGGTCTAGTTTGATTTATAGGTTTCTGTGACATTGGTCAATGATGAACAATTTATGGATTGGCATTATGGATTGGTTGGAAGGTATGCCGTGATGTTTGTTTTATTAATTTATTTTTTATTGGTATATACTTACCAAATCCATTCCCAATATATTGAATAAATATTTTAAATCGTTTATCAACAGTCAAATCATTGGCATTGACGTAGTTCCAGTTTAATTTATCGAGGTAATAATTTAACTCAGCAAGATTGTTTTCAGAGACGTGACAGTTCTTGGTGGCAACTGTAAAGTTGGCTAACATAATGCAGGAATGATCGGAGAGTTTAGTATATTTTCATAATGTAAATTAGTAAATATATTATCAAGGCAGTTATTATTTCTAGTGGCACCAAAAAAGGCAAAGATAAACCATAAGAATGAAACATATTTATTAAAGACTGAGAAGTCAGCATCACATTGATAACATTTCACTCCAGTTAAATGTATTGGGTTCTTTTGAGTTTTTTTAGAAATAAAACTACGGGATCGGGATATAAGCGAGTTTATTGCCGCTAAGTATAAAATCAGACTACCGGTTCAGTGCATCCAGTTGAGTATATAATAGAAACTGGATGTGCTGACTACACACATTTTTTATAAGCGATAATAATATTACATAACTTTAGCTACGGGGAAACTACAAAGTGATAATAAAAATATATAATAAAGTCTTTATATAATTCCTCCCCTCTTAGAAGGAACTTCGATAGGTGTTGACCCTTTTGAGTCTACAACGGGTCGAAGTGATGGTCTCGGCGCTGGTTTCGATTTGTGTCTTCACACAAACCATGAGTTGATACTCTTTAGGAAGATGAACAGTAAGAAGAGAATTATAAGTCCAATCAGGATCCCAGTGCTCCATTGGATCCATGAAGAGGTGCTCACTGAAGAGGGGTCTATCAAATGGACTCCGACATCCATAGCTTGAATTTGAAAATTAAGACCTTCAAGGTTGTCTATTGCGTTATTGAGGGTGATATGTTTAGCTTCTACCACAGGTAACACAAGAACTGACGACTGTAGAATGGAAATTGGCATGAAGAATTTATGTCCATTTAGAATCAACGTGCATCCTTTAGGGTTGGTAATAAGAGTGTCTTCTGTAATAAAGTGATGAACGGAATTTTTGTATACTTCTTCAATATGTATTGGGCGAGAAGGTAAAACTAGTAGTTGTCCAGATGGTAACATGATCACACGATCTCTATGGTATTGCACCTTATAGAAGGTGCCTGCGAAACTGTTATAATTAGAAATGATACTTGGGATGCAGGCAACATCTTGCTCATGGATTTCTTCTATGGACTGGTAGTACTTCCCAATCTTAGGTGGCTTAGATGGTAACCATTATAAATCTGCTTCTTTACCTAGTGCCAGATAGGGTTGCTCGGGAATAATGGATAGGTTTGATGATGACATGAAAATGTGAAAAAGGCAATATTCTTCTGGATTATAAATTGGGATAAGGATTTCCATATAGATAGTTGATTTTGAAATATGATTTTTTTATATGAAAAGAGAATAAACTGAACTCTGAATCTAAAGTTAGTAGCACTGAAACATCGTATAAAGTATGTAGAATTTTGAAAAATTCTGCAATTACTAAAGGCGAAATCACATCAGAATGGACAATATTCAGATGCCCAAATAATAATCCATTTTCAATTTGGTCTAAAATTTGGAGGGTTATAGTACAATCATTTATCAGAGTTTGCGTGTCAATGAAATCTGTAGTTAATTTCCAATAATTATTAATTTCCCTCATGGCTTTAGTTATTTATGTTGTAAATCAGTTTAGGATAGATAATTTAGTAGTAAGCTGTTTGTTTATATTTTGTTGATTTTTATAAATAATATCGATCTTTTGTCCTAGCACTTCTTTTCCGTCGTTACTCAAATCCGAAAAGTTCAGAATATATATTTCCAATGGGATTCAGCAGATCTCGCTTTATTCGAGTTTCTGAGGAAGTTAGTATTTTATTTACTTTATTTTATATACTCGATTATACCAACTGATTATGCCAAAACTGTTTGATTTCTGGTATATTCGTGGAAGAATTTATTAAAATGTTCGATTTCTGTTAAATTTATAATATGGACAAAAGAATGATAAGAAGCAACTGTCTTCAAGGGTCCAAGATTAATAGGTAGTATTGGGTTATTGACTGGTCTTAGATCTAGTCCTAGAGCTAGGTCCTTTATTCCGTTTCCGTTCCTATTTTTATTTTGGATCTATGGTAAAATTGAATTTGTGTCTATTGTTTTCTGAAACTACGTCTTTAAGAAGGATTTTAGAAATTACTACTTTAGTTTCCGGAGAGAAATTTGTAGATAGAACTCGGAGAGTTTTTATTTTTATTTGTTCAGAATAAAAATGGAAACAAGTTAATTGCGTATTATAGAGATAGTCTTTCATGACGTTTGCTATTTCTTCGTCGGAAATAGAAGTGTGAAAAGTTATAATAGTACGCGTTTTTCCAGGAAAAGATCTTATAGTATGAATAGCGCTCAATTGCGTTCGTAGTATCAAGTAAAAATATCTGGTGTTGGTAGCTATTGACACTGGGTTCCGAAATCGGTGGAGCACAAACAGGATTTTCAACAGCCGTATGCTGACTATGGTCTGACATTTCTTCTAGCTGTATTAATAGATCGGCCTCTTGATCCGGTATTGCAATGTTTTCTGGTGAAGCTAAATTAATTTCGGTATTTTCGACAGATACTGGTATTTGCGTTTTAAAAATTTCATTTGCATTAACAGTTACTCTTTTAGAGATTTCTAAAAAAAAAAATTTAATTTTGTCGTTAAAAGCTACTTCATTTTGGTAATCGAACAAAAGATTAAATTGTTTTATAGTATCTATTCCAGTAAGACCATCGTAAAAATCATGTAAATCATGTAATAGGATATCTATAGATTCTTTACTTTGAAATTCGTCAAAGGCAGGAATATTTGCGCAAAATTTTGTCTTTTTCTGTCCCATACAAGTCTTAATTATATTGATAGATTGATAAATATGTTCGGGATAAAATGTTTCAATAACGTCAGGGCGAATCATTGTTTTTGAAGAACCCGAATCAACTAATAATTTTAAAGGTGGGTTAGAAATTTTAATATAGGAACTTTCAGGATAGTTCCAGAAATAGAATTTATTTTGTAAATTTTCTGTCCGAGGCATTCATCCGAAAATTTTCAGTTTGATTCTCGTCAAATTTGCGAGTCTCATATTAGTCAGGGTGTTTAGATACTTGTGAATTGTCCTGATAGTCTTGTATATATTCAGTGTCGCATTGTAACGTACAATACTCTTGGCAAGATGGGTCTAGGTTATGGTAATAATTTTGAAAAGGGCACATTTTGGTATTTTGTTACCGTCGTACTCGAAGTGTCCATAGGTTCTGGTTTATAATGTTGGTTTCGGCTAGAAATTTGAGTATTTGGATGTTGAGTAGAATTGAATTTCCTAGGCGGCAATTGTGGTTTAGGTTGGTAAAAAAGTTTTGTCTTGGTGGTAACTGAGGTTGTCTTGTTTGTTGAATAGCTTGTGAATTTTGACTTGGCAAAAAGGGTACATCATTTTGAAAATATGGCCAGGGAACAACTGCTGGCGGTCTCGTTAATGGTTGGAAAGTTTTCGTGGATTGAGATACTGGTAAACGGCGGCTAGAATTTTTATATTCGAAAAACGTTTCTAATTCCAAAATAGCTTGCACTACCTGTTCAATAGTATCAAGGTCTGGTCGAGATAAAATAATGGATTCATAATTATGAGGCAAATTGATTTTAAGTTTGTTTAATAAAATACATGAATATACGGATTGCAGAAAATTTCTTTCTATTGCGTTATTATACTGTAATTGAATTTTTGTACAATTTTTGATCGCATTGCCAAAACACGATTGCAAAGAGACGAAATAGGTTCCTTAAAATTATATAGAAGCATGCATATCTCGTTTTGTCACGTCTGAAGAGATTTGTGGTTCGAATAGTTCTGAATTAGCAAATTCCTAATTAAAGGCCAACTTTGCAGATCAGGGCGACCTAAAAGAAGGGATCGAGCTGGACCTTTTAATTTATTTTTTATTACATTTAGTAACAGACGCCACTGAAGTTCGTTGGGTTGACGTAAATCTAACGCTATGAGAAATGTATCTACTAATTCAATGAACTGAGTTAGTTCAATCTCAGAACCATCAAAATTAGGAATAATGCAACTTAAATAATTTAATTTCTGCGAGTCTAGTTGTGGAGGTGCAGATGAAAGTGCAATTTTATTTAGTAATGGTTTCTCAACTACTAAATCGTCCTCACTATTGTTCGTGTTAAACGATAAGGCGTATTACATGCTTACTCATCAAAATTTTTGTACTAAAACACAACTGTTTTATTCAGTTATTCTTGTTATAAAAATTACTATATTTCTAATGCGATAACAACTTGAACGTATTGAAAATAGGACTGTTATACTTTTAACGATGGCTACTCAACTCGTTGCTCACTATTAAAACTAAACCTATCTCCCAATTTACAGTTGGGTTTTTGGATAAGGAGTCAGGAAAAAATACTAGCACTGGTACTTTTAGGATGCAGCAGAAGACACTGTAATCCTCAAATAGCACACAGGCGGGTGGCCTACTCAATTCAGCCCACTATTTTTTACGCGCAAATGTGGTATAGCACATGGACGGGTGGCTTACTCAGTTCAGCCCACTACTACACGTAGAAATTCTGACCGCGACGACTATGCTTTTATTTCAATCTCAAAGTCCCAACACAGTATTCTTTAGATTGGATTTTCTGTTTTAAGAAAAACTTCCACTTGTTTTTAATCAAGGGTTAGCCAATCCTACCCATTCTGCGCCAGTTAAATGTATTGGGTCCTTTTAAGTTTTTTTTTTTAGAAATAAAGCTACGGCTTCGGGATATAAGCGAGTTTATTGCGGTTAAGTATAAAATCAGACTACCGGTTCAGTGCATCCAGTTGAGTATATAATAGAAACTGGATGTGCTGACTACACACATTTTTTATAAGCGATAATAATATTACATAACTTTAGCTACGGGGAAACTACAAAGTGATAATAAAAATATATAATAAAGTCTTTATATAATTCTCCAGATGTAATTTAATAAATTGTACTTGCAGGAATCAGATAAATAATACATCAGAAATAAAGTTCTTGGGCATAATATCAAATGAAACCTTAAAATGGAATAGGCATGCAGATTATATTAATGGGAAACTTAAGAAACTCGTTTATGTTTTCTATAAATTACGAAGTATTCTACCATATCACATATTAAAGATGACTTATAAATCATTAGTCCAGTCTATTCTTACATAATATGGAATTATTATATGAGGGGGAACTTATAGTGGCCAGTTAAATAATGTTAAAATTACACAAAAATGGATTCTCAAAGTCATACTTTGAACATAACATAACATAACAAAATAGAAAATATTCTACAAATCAGCTTTTTCTTGAAACAAATGTACTTGGGATGAAAGAATTATACATTTTTACTGTTGCAAAGTCCCTATATAGGAATAAAAATATCAAAGAGATTATAAATCATTCATATACAACTAGACAGAGAACTCGTCAAAATCTTAATGTGCCTCATCCCACCTCTACCTTATATAAAAATTTCATTAATTTTACAGGTCCAAAAATATATAATATTATTCCAGTTCAAATAAAAAATATACATAACTATAAATTATTTTCAAAAAAATATATCTGCGTTTATTAAGGAAAATTTTAATTTATTTCAATGTGAAGTCACAATACGAAACCAATATTTTCATAGAAATCATTCACGTTTTATGTTTTTTGTTTTCGATGTTTTGTTTAGTTTAGCTTGATTATCTTCTATATTGTATAGATTAATATTATGAAACCCTGGTAACACTTATTGTCTACTGTACACAATGATTTGCACGATACGATTTCTTGTAAAATCAGGTGCATAGCAAATGTTGTAAAAAAAAATTGTATTTGCATTGTAAATTGTAATTGTTGTTTCAATAAATTCAAAATTTAAAATTCAAATAATAATGTTTGCTTGTCATTTTTCTTATGGAAATGTACTTTGAAGTCTCCAGACACGTCTCCTTGCTATATGCTAAATCTTTCGTTATTAAAGATTTTGAAAAAATGCAGATTTATTTGAAAGCCACTTTATTTAATGCAAAAAATATATAATTACTTGTTGCATGTTGATAAAATGCGCAGTTTCTAAGAAAATGGATATTAATTTTCTACCGCAGTTATCAGTGACATATACAGCGCTTTAGTCTAATTAACTTTCATGATTGGCAACTTTGTGACAAAATTAAATATTTGTTACAATTCATACCTACTGACGTCCACAGAAGTGACATGTATTACGACATTAGATTTTAGAGCTATTTGGAAAAAAATAACATGTTTTCAGGTCAATTTTGAACATTTAGTTAAATTGTCCTATTTAGAATCTATGATAGTTACTGGAATATTCTTTGAATATACAGGGTGTTTCAAAAAAGTTACAAACTTTGGGACAATGTAGAAGAAAAGACATGAACAAAATCTCCCGTCCGAAAATGTCATCCAGAATCTTATTATTGTACAGAGTGATCGATTTAACTGAAGAAATGAGTTTTTCATGTAAATGTCTGAAGCAAAGTCAGTTTTGCCAAAAACGTTTGTTTGGCCTCTAACACTAAGAGAAATTAAAACACTACCTACTTTTTTACAACGCCTATTTGATTTAAATTGACGATTGATGTGGTAAACGAAAAATTCCAGTTACACAATAATTGATTTGTATCTTTTCAATTGTAATAAATACGAGAAAAGGTTGTAGAAAAATGCTTGAAATGGAAAGTTAATTCAATAAAAAAAATTGGTACGCTTCAAAGAAAAAACTTTTGGAGCGTCACGATGCCCATCGTCGTCATTGAGTTAAGCGGTACGAGTGGAGGTAATAGTTAATAGTGTGGAATAAAGACTCATAAGCAGCAAGTCAATTTAAAGTTTTTTAAGTGAAATAAGTCTTCGCAGAAAAGAAAAATAACGAATAAACATCGAGTCTATAATGACTTTTGCGAATCAGACTAATTAATCACAAAAACAGTAATAAATTTCAGTGTACTGTTTGTATGCAAGTACTATCAGTTCCTAAAGATTACAATAGCTATGAAACGACATTACACTACATTACATGAGAACATGTTTCAGCAGTATACAGAAGAGTCTAGAAATGCTATCATTACGAGTTATAAGAAAAAACTAAAACAGCAAACACATTTTTGCATTTGCATGCGGTTATTAGTGAGTGCTCTAACACGTGACAAACGACAAGACAGTACTGTTTTACACAGTACTTGTGCAGTGAAGAACTTAGATGCGTATAGCACGCATTATTTTCTCATCATTGCCATTGTATTCATTTCATTCATTCATGTACATATAGTGAAAATAAATTGTACATATTCAAGGTTGTGCAGTTTATTTCAACGTCAAAAAGAAAGGGGAACCAGACAATAAAACCACAAATATAGTCCACTGATCAAGTATCGTTGGGTTCCTCATTTCGCTGACCTACTCAAGGTGGTTGAAGTAAAAAAAAATTATTTTACAAAAGCTAATAATAAAGAATATATGGGTAGATATTGTGGGTGTAATTCAACGCTGGTCGGGGCTTTAGTCCGCAGAGTAGTTAGTTTCACACAATATTGTCATTCTCTAAAAATATATAAAAAACGATTACATAAAGGGTATATTTTTTATTAATTAAGTAGGTCGTTATCATGTTTAAATTCATTGACAGGTTAGTCACTTTTGACATTGTCGATATTTATATTTCAAATAATTTTATTGAATATTTATTGATATAATAATTTGTATAGTTAGATATTTGACTCAACTTAAAGGAGGCCACCTGAAGAAGCAATCCTAAAAATGCAGAAATAGGTTCAGATCTATTGTGGTTGAATTTTCGAGTTCCCACAGCTTCAAAAGTGAACTTACATATTTATAGAATGTTTTCATTAAACCAGGTTAGTAAATTTAGCTAGATTATTTTTTTTAGATTTCTCTGTGGAATTGTTCATTAGCATACATATGACTTCATTGATAGTAATTGTAGGAGATTTAATATATATTAACTTAAAATATCTTTCTAATACAGTAAAAAAATTATATGTATTGTATTTAAAAGTTAAATGTTATTGGTATTGTTTGACATTTGCCGAAAATTAATAAATTGTAAAAGCCCAGAAGTTGATGATATTGTATTTTTTTCATAGTTTTAACAAATATTTTGTATTTCAAAAACTAAGAATGATATTAAAATTTGTAACCATGGAAGGGGTGGTTTATTTTCACCCTCTTATAGCAAACCAGGAAAAGGGGACATATGCCAGTAAAATATAGTTTTATAAATATTACTTTCCTGCCAAAATTCGTATTTTTTCAACTGTTTTTGAGAAAACCAGATATTGTGCCCCTCTTTTAGATAATCAAGTTTGTATTTAATTGAGTACTAAGAAATCAAATAGTGCGAATATTATCTTATTAAATTCCAATTCCCACTAATTCTCCATAAATATGATTGTGGTGTGATTATGGATAAAACGTTGTATTGCATTCGTGTTTTAATTGTCTTTTATCCATTCTTGCGTGGATAAAATGCTACTTAAAACATTTATACAATAAATAACTATTAATAGAATGAAACTTAGAGGACTTAAATTGTCCAATTATGAAAATAGGTACGAATCCATTTACCTCCATTTTGTTTCTAGTTTTTAAGGTGCATAGAACTAACTTTTACTTATTTTGTAAAATTAATAAAAGATAAAGTGATTTAAAATTAGAAAAGATTATACAATTATACAATTAAGTCAATTTCAAGCGTTGTACAAATTTGAGATACCTACTAATAAAGTTAACGACAAAATATGAAAAGTATGTTATTATCACAGTATAGGGAGACCAGTAGAAACACTCGGTCCGAAATAATAAGTCGCGCATAGCAGCTCGCGCATCCATTTCAAGCTACAGAGACCTCAGTTTACATCCAACTCTGGGAGTGCGAACATCGGTTATACATAGCCGTATTAAAACAATATTTTGAGTCTGATCGAGGAACAAGTCGCTGCGCAGCAGTTAGATGTTTAAATATATCATCTATAAATAGTAATTTAAGTTTCTTTAAATAAGTAATAAGTAATCTATAATATACTGTACAAATCATAAATGAAATTTTACTACTATTGCCTTACCTATTAACTTATTTCTTAAGTATAACATGGGAATATAAATACTTCTCATGAAAGTGAAGTTTAAAATATACATATTTATATTTTTCACAAATACAAATTTTTATTTTAGAGCAAAGTTCTGTGCATAGGCTTCTAATAGAGAAGATTTATTAGAAAAGCTGCTCAGGATTAGTAATAGTTCATATAAACTATGTCAAATACATTTTGAAAATAATATGTTTTCTAACGATTCGCGCAATAGATTACGCAAAGAGGCCGTTCCAACGTTTCCTGCACATCTTCGGCTCATCTTCAAATTATGTAGATGATCATATTTTTTGTAGTCACTATAATGAGACTATGTCTCAAAACAAAATAATAAAAAAATATTTTTTTTTAAATTTACATTTTACTGCACTTTTATCTCCAATTTAACAATTTTCAAAGTTAAGTAAACATAATTTTTTTGTTCTGAAAAATATTTGTCTTCTGGTTTACGTAGATCATTTAAGACAAAAAAAATCATAATAAATTATTTGTACACTAAACTTCAAACGTCAAATTTTAAATTTAAAAAAATCCCATCAAAATGTAATTATCACTAATAACAAAAAAAGTAAGTAAACAAATAAAAATGTTTTGTAGTGCAATAATATATATTTTAAACTCTTTTTTTTTAAAGAGTCCAAAGAAGTAAATTGAATTTTCGCACTGTATGTTAATAGCAGTAAATGATAGTATATAATACATGTTGAATTACCCATTTACAACTGCGTAATGAATTATTACATAATGTGGATAGATATAACGTACACTTTCTTGTGGAATAACTACGCTTTCACACGCAAATTCTTCAAAAATTCTTATTCCGGTCCTGATCACCGATTCTGTAAATTCTATCGGATGCGATATCGTGCTCACATTTCGAGGTCACCGCAGAAAACTGAAAGCAGTTCAAAGTGCCGACAACGGACTGAAACTGCTGGTCTACCTATGCTGTGTTATTATTAAATCAGTTTTAACTCATTGGTAAGAGCAAAACTGCAACCATTCACATCATACATACTTTTTCATTTTATTTTATAGTATACTAAACGACGAAATTCAAATTACAATCCATTTAATTGGCCGTGTTACGCATTCCACATATTAACATTATCAGCCTGGCACTAATGAGATATACTTAATAAGTTTAAGAATGCATTGACCTGAATCATCTTATCATGGATTCAGTAAAGACTGGACTTTTATCGCAGTCAGCCAAGTGTAACTGACTTCTTGTCCTTTGTGTCTAGAGGGCATCAAGACATAAATTAGAATTTACATTTTGGTCAAATTTAATTTTTTTAAGATTCTAGACGCTAAAAATATTAAGTTCAGTCTGTAATGGCTAATAAAATTATACTTTTTAATGTGTGTATGGGAAAAATTGAATTGGAGAAAAATATAAGCATACATATTTTTAAACTTAGGTACTTATTTACAATGTAAAAAATAAATAACGGTGATACAAATATGAATTTGGTGCTTTAGTCAGTCATAAGTAATTATTGCGTCTACTATTTAAAATTTTAATTGTCGTTTCCTGATATCGTTAAAACTATAACTAACTTAATAATTTGACTGTGACAAAAAATAGTATATGACGCTGTTGGCTGTTGAAATATCATAGCAGTTATTAAAACAAAGCTTAAAATTTACTAATATATTCGCAAGGAAACATCAATTTTCTTGATGCAATCTAAAATCGATATATCATGCTAATATTTGACCGCCATTGATTTTAGCATGATAACGAAGCCCGTTTTAGTTGAATAAAACTCTATATTTTGTTGTGACGCACAAATTTTTGTATATCTGCATAAATAAGACATGTATTTTTATTGCAGATCCATTTGAAATATGAAACGGAGGTGATATGACGTTAACATTTTTTTCAAAATTTCGTCAAAAATATAGTTAAAATAACATTAGAAATATGTAAGCATAGTCGCCGATCTTTTGAAATTCCACGTGGGACCCTGTTCCATACGGTGGAAATTTATTGGCAAGTTACAGGAAGATATACAGGGTGTCCCACCGGGAACTAGTCGATCGTCATCTGGGATAATACTGATCCGAAATAATTCAAAATTTGGCAACATGGTAAAGTCTCTGGGGTGAACACAACTAATAAAATATGTACAACTCTTATCTATATTTTACTCTGTATATTATTAGGTACATTTTTGGATTCGGAAAATTTTGGAGTCGCTTTGTATAACATTTCCTATAGCTAAAAGATTTTATGATATTAATTTATTAAAATAAAATGACGTAAGCTAGGGTGTGCGGCGGTGTCCGTAACTTTTTCCTGGAAATAGATCAAGTTCTCAATTAAAATTTTCTAAATATATTCATGATCTAGAAAACATTCTAGAAATAGTTTAAGGACGTGTGATATTCAATAAGAAACCTTACCTGTGAATGAAATTAAAAATCGAATACATTTTAAAGTCGAATTATTGGAAACAAAATTAATAAGAATGTCATGCCAAGCGGCTTGCTTTCTTATTGTTGTCACATTGACGTTAATTATTTAGTGTTCGTAAACCCCTGTTGAATTTGTTGTGCTCGAAGTATTTTAAAATGTATTGAATTCATCCATAGAGGTTATCTTAAATTTCAACCACAAAGTATAAAATACCTTGCGATTTAAACCCAGTGGAATTTCATTTAAGGGTACCCACCCAATTACAGATATTTTTCGTTGTCATGGCAACATTTTAAAATAGAAACATTTGATTGGTTACAAAATGGAGACGTAAAATATTCATTTATGAACGTATCATTAGATATACAGGGTGTCCCAAAATAAAAGGCCATACCATTAACCACATATTCTTTGGACAAAAATAATGCGACTTTTCTTATGCCATTTTTTATTTGGGCGTTCCTGTTTCAATATATAGGCTGTTAAAATTACATTTTAAAAATCTATTTTTGTTAATAATCCCATTGTCATGTAAGATACACACTTGAAATTTTGCACATACTTTTATCTTATTTCGGCATACTTATCATAAAATTTTTTGTTTAAATGCTCCGTTTTGGAGAAAAACGACAATTTGTAGTGCCCATAAATCTATAATTCACCATCATTTTAAGTGAAACTAAAATTTTGTGGATATACCTATCATTACAATACCTTGGCTATTGAATATATACAAAAAATAAATATGTTGACCACTCGAGAACGTCGTAATATACTTTTCGTGTATGTTTATCAAGCCCTAAGTTTAATGTCCTCTGGCGGAGTTGATGTATGACTAAAGCCGCTGATCTAGTGAAATTGTTAATATATAAGCAGATCTCATATAACCAAAGTTCTAGTTCATCTTAAGCTCTGACGCTGTACGCTATTTGTTGATTCTATAATATAAACTATTTTAAAGTTTCACTTCGGTCTTATTATTTCTTCACCATAATCCCAATATTGGCAACTTAGCAAATCGTAATACTTACTAAATGAATATTTGCTATTTAAAACAAAATGGATAATTCTAAATGTTATAGAATGAGGAATACGTATGAATTGAAAAAATAATATGGCATTAAAATCTGTAATACAGTTCTTTTATCAACCAAAAAATAATAGTCTCATTTAGTAATAGTCATATTTCAAGAAAAAGCTGCATAGGCGTACTAAGAAATAATTGTAGGGGATAAAGGGTACTGCATCCCTCAGTTACCTCCATTCGCCGTTTGATTTTTTTCACCAAAATTACATGATAGTATGCCGGAATAAGATAAAGGTACGTGCAAAATTTCAAGTCTGTATCTTACAAAACAATGGAATTATTAACAAAAATAGTTTTTTAAAATGCAACTTTAACACGCTGTATATTGAAACAGGGACGTCCAAATAAAAAATGGCATAAGGAAAGTCGCATTATTTTTATCCAAAGAATATGTGGTTAATGGTATGGCCTTCTATTTTGGGACATCCTTTACAGGAAGAGCGTTCAATGTGACAACTCTATTCTATAAAATGTAGTTTCATCGGATTACTCTAAGAAAAAACCTATTGAAAATGCAATTTTTATTTTTTGATACAATTTTTTAAGAGATATTTTTAATTTGTGCGTTCAGTTGTTTTTTGAGAATTATAGTTCCTCATTATGATCATTATGTTTAATAGCAACCCTTAATATTTCTGACAAAATTCGATAGAATTAACTTAATGTCATTAATTTTAACCACGTATTCGGAAGACCTAAGAAAGGAAACGGAAAAAAAATTTTCTACTAGACCTTAAATTGAATAAATCCAGAATCCCCGGTAACATAGCGCTCCGTATTGACAATAATTTGCTAGTAACGACATCACTGCGTCAAGCGGTGAAACGAACAACGTCACACTTGCGTTGCCATCACGGCTAAATATTTGTGTTCTTTCATAGACTATTATCCGCTAATACGTACTCGTTTACGTACGAAACCAATAAAATCTAAGAAAATAAAGAAGAAATATGTTTGTCTTCTAACTGAATTTAACAATAGCACTTATTAACTTTTGATTAAATACAAATTTCAAGTCAACTTTTGTATTCTAAAATTTATAATCGAAACAGGAAGGTCAGGACGTCAATTATTGACTTTCGAAAAGTAATCCGTATGCGAATTGCATATGGTTCTGTCTTTCTTAATTACCATTATGAGAAAAAGGATAAGAGTATCTAATCCGCATACATTGCATTGATCTGCACACATTCCAGAATAGACCCCCCTCTTCCTCCCAGAACACTAAATAATGCTCGAATATACAAAATATAAACTCAAATACACACACATACAAATTTAGAATGCCACTTCTTCGACAGGAACAATTTCAAAGCGATTACAGAATACCAGTGTTCCAAAGCAAGGTCTGGAACATGTCTGGATATGAAACTATTACTATTACGAAAAACGTACGGCACGTACGGTAGGCAAAGTTTATAGATTTATTTTAACTTTGGGATTGCAATTATACTCCTGGTTCTATATTTAGAGTCGGTTGTATTGCAAAGTTAACTAGCCACCTGAAGAAGCAATCCTAAAAATGCAAAAATAGGTCAGATCTTATCTATTCTGGTTGAATTTTCGAGTTCCCACTGTCAAAAGTGAAGTGATATTTATAGAGTGTTTTCATTAAACCAGGTAGATTAATTTCTTTAGATAATTATTGAATAGAACTTTGTGGCATTGTCCATTAGCATACCATGTTTGGTATCAGAGAGCATACATATGACTTGATTGATAGGAATTGTAGGAGATTTGATTTATATTATCTTAAAATACCTTTCTAATATAGTAAAAAATTGAATGTTTATGTCTGTCATTGTCACAAAACCCTGTAGTAGAATGGCAGATGAATGCAATACAAATTTTAATGCATTAGAGCAATAAAGAACAACTTTTTCTACTAAATATAGTTCAATAAAGTTTTATTTTTTGCATAAACGTAGAAAAAATAAGAAAAGATAAATCCTTATAAAACAGGTAGCCTTAAAAGAAATAAAATATACTCCAATAATATAAGTTTCAAGAAAATTATCGGCACATAAAATAACAAATGCATCATGTCTTTTGAAAATTGAAATCTTTCTTGTAATTCTTTATTATCCCACTTATCAAAATGATTTGTTTCTTGTCGAAAACCTAGATTTTCGGGGAAATATTTTTGTCTTCACTAGTTCTAAGCTTTTAACTTCAGTTAAATCTTATTCACAGTATACTTTTTGTTTATATAATTTAAATAAAATATATTGTTGGTTGAAAATAATCACATAACCCGAAAACTTGGCAATCAACCTTGATCGCTAGTTAACTCTCCATTTCTCACCGATCCTAAGATCTGTAGTTTAAACCACTGATCAGCGGTAATCTGTGACCATACAACACGTCAAGCTGATCCGATGGTTAAACTCAGTCGGTACAACCCACCCTTAGACTTCCCTCGACTGTATCGAGATACAGACGTACAATTTTTATACTGTTTTAGAAAGGTATTTTAAGCTAATATAAATAAAATCTCCTACAATTCCTATCAATGAAGTCGTATGTATGTTCTCTGATACCAAACATCTAGGTATGCTAATGAACAATTCCACAGACAAAGCTATATTCAATAATTATCTGAAGAAAATAATCTAATTTACTCACTCTATAAAAATCTAACTTCACTTTTTTGGCAGTGGGAACACGACAAATTCAACCACAATAGATAAGATCTGACCTATTTCTGCATTTTTAGGATTGCTTCTTCAGGTGGTCTCCTTTAAGTTGAATCAAATATCTAACTATAAAAATTATAAAAATTAAAATTATTTGAAATTAAATATCGACAATGACAAAAAAGTGACATCCTGTCAATGAATTGAATATGACAATACCTACTTGAAAAATGTTCACCTTTTATGTAAAAGTTTTTATATATTTTAAGATATTAATAATATTGTGTGAAACTAACTACTCAGTGGATAAAAGCCCCAACCTGCGTTGAATTACACCCACAATATCTACCCATATATTCCTTATTATTAGCTTTTGTAACATTTTTTACTGTTTTAGAAAGGTATTTTAAGCTAATATAAATCAAATCTCCTACAATTCCTATCAATGAAGTCGTATGTATGTTCTCCGATACCAAACATCTAGGTATGCTAATGAACAATTCCACAGACAAAGCTATATTCAATAATTATCTGAAGAAAATAATCTAATTTACTCACTCTATAAAAATCTAACTTCACTTTTTTGGCAGTGGGAACACGACAAATTCAACCACAATAGATGAGATCTGACATATTTCTGCATTTTTAGGATTGCTTCTTCAGGTGGTCTCCTTTAAGTTGAATCAAATATCTAACTATAAAAATTATAAAAATTAAAATTATTTGAAATTAAATATCGACAATGGCAAAAAAGTGACATCCTGTCAATGAATTGAATATGACAATACCTACTTGAAAACTGTTCACCTTTTATGTAAAAGTTTTTATATATTTTAAGGTATTAATAATATTGTGTGAAACTAACTACTCAGTGGACAAAAGCCCCAACCTGCGTTGAATTACACCCACAATATCTACCCATATATTCCTTATTATTAGCTTTTGTAACATTTTTTACTGTTTTAGAAAGGTATTTTAAGCTAATATAAATCAAATCTCCTACAATTCCTATCAATGAAGTCGTATGTATGTTCTCTGATACCAAACATCTAGGTATGCTAATGAACAATTCCACAGACAAAGCTATATTCAATAATTATCTGAAGAAAATAATCTAATTTACCCACTCTATAAAAATCTAACTTCACTTTTTTGGCAGTGGAGATTTGATTTATATTAGCTTAAAATACCTTTCTAAAACAGTAAAAAATGTTACAAAAGCTAATAATAAGGAATATATGGGTAGATATTGTGGGTGTAATTCAACGCAAGTTGGGGCTTTTGTCCACTGAGTAGTTAGTTTCACACAATATTATTAATACCTTAAAATATATAAAAACAGACGTACAAGCTATTGCAATAATATTGACACTCTCTCAAATCAATTTTTGATGAACTTTTCATTAGATATCTATTGGTGAGTGGAACAATTCCGAACTTATGCCAAAAGTTGAAAGTCGATGTCATTACAAATACGTCAGCAGTTTAAAACAAGTCGCCAAATTCTTTTTAAAGAGTGTCATTATTATGGCAATAGATAGTACGTAGTCACGCTTATTTATGATGTTTAATTAAATTTGGTACTTTGTACTGTGTGGAACTGTATGTCAGTGACAACCTGAAATCGGTTTAAATAATATTTTTTCTACGTTCATGCAAAAAACAAAACTTTATTGAACTATATTTAGTGGAAAAAGTGATTCTTTATTGCACTAGTGCAATAAAATGTTTATTGCATTCATCTGTCATTCTACTACAGCGTTTTGTCATCATGACAAATGTCATATTTTCGTAGACTAGTGTCATTTAAATAAAACATTTTTCGGTTTTTGTATGAAGGTAGAAAAAATATTGTATGCAACTTGTACAAAAAGTGTTTATTGCATTCAACATTGTCCTACTCGGCCTGACGGCTTCGTTGGACGTCGCGTGCAATAAACACTTACTTTTTGTACTTGTTGCATAAATAACTATTTAGCGTAAACATGCATTTAAAAATGTGCTTAATCGCGTCATCATATTGTAACCTCTACGTTGCCTTGAATCACGTCACGTAGAAAAATAAACTTTATTGTCACCACTAGATTATTCAACGAATATACTTCAAACAAATTCGCAACTGTCAAATCTTTACTTTGACGATTCAGTCATTCGTGTTCAACTGCTCAATATAAACAGAACTGTGGAGGCGTAACCGATCAGCTTATACAGAGTGTTTGAGGAGGAGACGTACATACTTCAGTATGTTATTTTACGTTCAATTAAGTCGATTTACTTTAGCTTATCCTAAAAAAATCCAAAAATCCACCAAAATCAATATTAAAGATATGTCATAATTGAAGAAATAAATCACATTTTTTTTATCTTTCGATCGCTTGAAGCAAATTTCACGAAATTTCGCTTATTTTTATCACAGTATTATGCTATTACAGTATGGCACATTACTTACGCAACAATTTGACTTAACTTTTAGATAAATCGCATGCATCATGAGATTTAGATGCGTTTTTCTTAAAAACCATTGCTTCATCAACAAGGTGTACCTTTTTTAACTAGAAAAGATAGGGAAAAAAATTTTGCAGTCCAAAATGATGTACAGTATAACACAAAAAAGTCGTAGCGATTTAAAGAGGTTCAAACCATCGTTGGTGGCGCTCTTTAGCAGATACATCAAAATCGTCGACATATTCGAACTTCTAGTCCCAAGCAACCCCCCTATACCAAATCTCATAAAATACGATCGATGCGATCAAAAAATAATAAAGAAAATGTGATTTATTTTTTCAGCTTTGAGACCCTGTAGATCGAAAAGGAGCAACATTCGGATAAGGCATATTTGGCTTAATCGCTCTATTTTGAGGTCAGAAACATGCCTCTGTCCCATTATTAATGAATCACCCTGTATTTACTTACATATAAATTTCATTAATAATTGCGCTATTATCATATTATGCAAATAAATTATCGATGCATTTTTATTTGAGAGAACACAATATTACGGCACGTCAAGTAGTAATAAAACTGTAATTACATTTGCGTTAATATGACTTCCATAAGCTTTAATGCACCTGCTATTAAAAGCACGTCAATAGCACTTGATAGTACGGACTTGCGTATGACGTATAATTTGAGTATAAAAGCGAGCTTACTAGAACTTCATTGTACACACACAGTTCGTCCTGTACCAAGCAAAGTTCTTGAAGTGCGTGAGTGAACAAACGAAATGTATACCAATCCGTTTAGTCGTACCCACAGCAGTGTGCGTCAAGTAATTGATCGGTTTTTAGATATTAAGGGAAATAAGAAGGCTAGTAAATCTGGACTCAGAAGGAAAAGTTTCTCTACAACCTCCATATCTTCGGACAAGTCTTCTTCTAGTTTTACATCAAACGGGAGTTCTAAAAAGCTTGTTTCAATGACTTGAATACCTAGGCAAACAATTTAGCAGTTTTCTCTTTTTGAAGATTACATTCGTGAAACGGGTAAGCTCTCAATAAATGAAATTTTTAAATTTATTAATAATTTTGTTCAATAAGTTGTGCATGTGGAAATTTATATGATAATTTTCTTTTACAGTGTAATAATATGCAATTTCAAATAAGTAGCAAGATGCCTAATCAGCAAATGGCAAGTATCGATATTTGTATGCATGCAGTAAGGATTTCTTAGAGAATGCTGAGATAGGAGTTCTCAGTAAATATAAGTTCCTGGCATTGAATCATTACCAACATACTCATCTATATTTTGTTTAATGTATGCATTAGTTAAGTAGATAATGGGCTTGTACAAATAAAAATAAACTGTTATGAAGTTATATTTTATTTATTTTCTGATCAAATATTTTGATGAGGAATAAATGTATTGAATTAAAATAATATCAATGTCAATCTTATATATTATTTTCAATTTGTGTGAAAAATATATAATAATTTAAAATTTTAGTATATTTAAATAAATTTATGAATTTACATACCTAGCTAATAGATTCTTATTATAGTAAGAATAAATGGCACAAAAATTGATATCGTGTTTTGGTATAAATTAATAATTACATTACAATTACAAAATGTCATTTTATAACTATTACATTCCTACCAAAATTCGTCTGTTTATATTCAACTGTTTTTGAGGAAAATAAACAAAACCAAACCAGATTTCACCCCTCTCTTTAAGAAGTTATAGCTTTTTACAGGAGACTCCAATTAAAAAAAAAATTACGAAAGACTCACTCAAATTTATTAAAGAAACTGTCTCTGAATTTTCTGTATACACTTATGCAACACACTGTATACAAGTTACTTAAATTTTTAACACCGTTAATGCTATTCTATCCACACGTTTTAACTATTTTTATTTACCTACTTATGAATAAAATAAATTATTTTATATGAAATACTAATTAAGTTTATGTTATTACAAATATTTGCGTCTATATACAGTTAATTTTAAAAAATACATATTTTTAAAGAACTCTATGCCTAAACATTTGTTAGTTAGATCGCTTTTTCTTATTTATTCGATTTTAGCATCTCTGTAATTTCACTGATAACTTAGATAACATTCCTGTTATTTGCTAAGCCCTAGCATATTCATTATTCAATATTATTTGATTGTGTAGAAAACATTATTTCAAGAAATAATGAAATTCTACTGATTTCTATATTTTAGACAATCGAAGAAGAAACAAATATTGTTTAATCTAACGAAAAATATAAAAACTGTCAGCTATTAATATTCTCTACAGAATATTTTAAAAATATATTCAAAATTCAAATGAGAATAATTTAAAAAAATATTCAGACTTTATCCACTGTTATTTAGGTTTTTGCTTTCATATTTTCTAATAAATTATGAGCAGAATAATTAATAATACATCAAATATTAACGAATTTATTAAAATTTATTGCATTAACTGCAACAAACTAGTTCAATCTGTTATATAAATTCGTCTCACTATAATAAGAGAAGTATTATGAGAATTTGATATGTAAAATCTTTTTAGACACACTTTTTAAAGATAACCTTTCTAATAATTGATCTACAACTTTTTGGGAGATACAAAACAAAATTATTTAGTTATATTCAATTAATTAAAAACGCATTTATTTCTCTTTACTGGTACGACCACGTAAAATTTACATATAAATCTAATAAGTAGGTAATTTAGGTATTACTTTTGTTGTCGAGACAGCTGTTTGATCAAATATAGTAATGTAAATTTTATTTAGCAGAATATCAAAATTGACGAACCAATTCTATGTAGGTAAAGCTTTCGAATGAAAACATTATCGTTCTCAATATAAGGTAAGTAAAATAAAATTACTTTACAAAAACCCAACTTTAGGTATTGATTCAAAATAGAATATAGTACTTTATAAATTCATAATAATAATAATAATGTACTTCTCAGTCTAAAATGATAAAATTGGTTACAACGCATCTGTTCATTAAATAGGAAGTTAAATATGCACTGTTTTTTGTACAGTAGACAACACTACAGACGTCATTGTAGTCTGAAAGTTATAATGACATATTTTAGTAGACTTTGGAATTTATCGATTAAAAGAATAATAAATTTAGGGTAATATTTTATTTAAATTCAATAATAAATTTGGCAAAAAAACCTACAGTTATTATACCTTCAAAAACAAGAATATATTAATTTAACTTTAACATATTTTCTATGCGATTCAAACAAAAAATTTCCCATCCTGATAAATTAATAAAAAAATACAGGGTTTCCGCAGATTTTACTGACAACATTTGGCTCTATATTCACGATGATAAATAAATACGATTTACAAAATAAAATTTTAATAAAATATTTTTCATTTTTAAGTTATGGTTGTACAAAAATAATAGTTATTTATGAACAAATGCAAAAAGTATTATTGCAGGCGAAGTACACAACACGTCGACTGCAATAAACACTTTTTGTACGAGACTAATCTTATTTTTAATGATTTGCATTACTGTAATACATATGATTGAAATTATACAGTGCTTTCGAAAAGTAACGAATAAATTTATTATTTGTGAAATTGAGAAGTTTTCGAAAAAATCCCCTGGCACGTTGATTTTGGCACTTTTTGATATAGACCTACATTTGTGACGTCATCGACAATTTTTTTAAATAGCAACCCCCAATTTTGATCATGCCATTTGAAAGAGCGTGTCATTCTACATACATACATCATGAAAAATTATGTTGTTACATAACAAAAATTTCAAGAAAATAATGTTTGAATATTTTAAAATTTAATTAAGCCAAGACGATTAATAAATTCTTTTTGGACATTATCAATAACTTCAGGAGGTATACGATGTATCTCGTGACGAATTCTTGCTTTTAAATCTTCTAAATTAATCGGTTAAGTAACGTATACTTTGACTTTTAAGTATCCCCACAAGAAATAATCTAGGAATGTCAAATTAGGCGATCTGACTGGCTACTCAATCGGCCCCTTTCTCCCTATTCAACAATTCGGGAACAGCTCATCTAAATAAGCACGGACACGTACTGTGAAAATAAAATTTTTAAATCTTCAAACATTATTTTCTTGAAATTTTTGTTATGTAACACCATAATTTTTCATGATGTACATATGTAGAATAACACGCTCTTTCACACGGCATGGTCTAAATTGAGGGTTGCTATTTAAAAAAAAAATGTCGATGATGTCATATCTCGAACAACGATGACGTCACAAATATGGGTCGTATGTCAAAAAGTGCCTTTTTTGAAAACAAAATCGACATACCAGGTGATTTTTTCGAAAACTTCTCAATTTCAAAAATAATGAATTTATTAGTTACTTTTCGAAAGCACTGTATAAAGTTGCTTAAAACATGATAAATCTCACAGAAAATGAAGTAAATATGATGTAGATTTGAACGTTTATATTTATCATGATTACATAACGCTGTACTAGAATGACAGATGAGTGCAATAAAAATTTTGTTGTACTAATGCAATAAAGAACCACTTTTCCACTAAATATAGTTCAATACAGATTTGTTTTTTGCATGAACGTTTATTTAGACTATTATGGCGTAATATTTCTTAAAACTTTAGTGAAATGGATATACTGGGTGGTAGATTTCTCCGATTGCCACCCCCTCTTTGGAGCAAAAAAGAATTGCTTTTGAGAAAATCGGCTACAGATAAGCAATATTGAGAAAAAATTTATTTTATGTAGGTTTGTATGTTTCGGTTTGCATAGTGAGTGTGAGTGAGCACGGATTTAAAATTTTGAGTTCGGTAGAAAATGAAAACGAATGTTGTTTGCTGTTGCCATCAGGATAATTGTAATTGTCATTTGCTCCATGATTAATAAAAAAAGTTTTAGCAAAAAACTACTCAAAAATCAAAAATATTATATTTAGTGTATTTATTTATTGTCGTGAATATATAGCCAAACGTTGCCGGTGAAATTTTCCAACACCCTGTATAAATAAAAATCGTAGTAGCGAATAAGATAAAGGGTTTTAAGTTTATGATATTAATTTGACAATTTAGTATTTTGTATAAATATTTCATATACAATCACAGACCAATCATTGGTGTACCATCTAACACTATAAAATTGTAGTGATGTCATATGATATACCTTTCGATTTTTTCAATCAGTAATGGATAGTGAGTAAATGTTGTATGCAAGTATTTAAAAGGTAAAAAGAAAACATTAATAAAACGTATGTAAAAAATGATCACCATTTTGTTGAAAATACTTATTAACACACCTTAAAAAATTAAATTGAACTTTTAAGGTTCCAGGGCTGCCTGCGTTTAAAATTCCCCTCATTAAATCATGGGTGTGTTTAAACAGAAGGATAAATACATACTTTGCAATGAATTTGTCGTTTCATATTTAAAAAAGTGTCTAAACCCATTTAAATTATAACTGCGCTCCAAATTTAATGCATAATTGTAAAAATCGTTGTACATATGTCTTCTAAGGTTGTGGGCAATGCTTACTTTATATATTCCTTATTGTCTAGGTTTATCAGTAGAATTGTAAAAATTTCTTTAACTTTTTTTTTGATAAATGGTAAATATGATAAATTTGGTATATCCAATTTGACGTCGTGCATTCTGTTGACTCGCCGTACAGTTTAAAATCAACCGATCAACAATTTTTAGAGTTTTGGCACGCTTGGAAAGGACTGGGAGAAGCAGAAGAAGACTTGGTCAGGTTTGCGCAAGGATTACAACCCCTGACCAGGACCGCTTTTTACGACTTCGTACACTGAGATAAAGGTTTGTGACCGGAACTTTACTACGCAATGAGTTTTTCTAGAGGTATAATTTTTACGTTAGCTCCAATACGATAAGGAGAAGACTCGCAGAAGCTAATTTGAGGCTTAGAAGGGCAGACACTGACCTATCGTTTACCGCAGAGCACAGAAGACAAAGACTACAATTTGCTCGTGAACATATTAATTGGAACAATAAAGATCGGACAAGAATATTGTTTACGGACGAATCCAGGTTTTCCCTGTTCTCTGAAGATAGGCGAATTAATTAGCCAGGGGAACGGTTCATTAATTTGGAGACCTGTATGGAGTTGATGCGAGTAGGTAGCGGGCAAATTACAGTAGAAAGGTATAGTGTGGACATTAAAAAAAAATGTTCTACCTTTTGCTCCATTTGTTGGCAATAATTTCATGCTAATGCGCGATAATGTAAGATCGCATGTAAAACCGTTCAGGAGTATCTTCAAGACGTGGAAACTCCCATCGTGGTGTGACCTCCGAAGAGTCCTGACGTCAACCCAATAGAACAGATTGGGGGACATTTTCGGAGTAAGGCTGAGGTAGCAGCCGAACTCCCCCAAACGCATTAGATAACCTTTTTTGGGACTTTGGAAATATGGACTCAAATCGATCAGAATTTGGCAAAACCCGTATACCATGAGCATGTCAATATTTTCAGGGTTTGTACAATTGTCCATGTTTGATGACAAAATTGCAATTGTAATGTCGATCAATTTCTTAGACAGTGTTGACAAAATGTCATTAATCAACTTATTACATATCATAGCAACAAAGTCACTCAAAAAAATTATAATTACAGATAATTAAAAAAAATGCTAACAAACAATATCATATTTAATTTAGGATTTGAAATCGAAGATGTACTACATTCTATCACTTTAAAATAATCTCATCCACTAACTTCCAGAATATTGTAAAAGTTTGTAAAATTACAAATAAAAGCTTGAAAAATGATGATGTAGCGCCGTTTATTTCTTTAAGGCTTAGTGAACTAAATGAGGTGCAAGACAATGTTCAGGTCGTATAAATAAATGTTACAAGTTACAGAGTGAAGTCGCCAACGTCCAAGTTGAAGAAAAATGTATTATTAAAAACATGAGGTTGCAAGTTTAAAGTTATAGTTGCAAATATGCAGTTGCAGTATGTAAAGGAGTCCGTTAAGACTGAAAATAATTTTCTTCTGTCTTCAAAAATTAAGCTGCTAACGTTTGATGGAAAGTTATCATGGAACGCTCACCTAAAATAGTTCGAAAAAACAGTTGTGACAAACAATTGATCGTATGGAGAAAATGTCGTCTCACTAATAATAGTGGCTGTACGGAGTGATGCTATGGAAATTTTAAGATCGTTAGCTAAGGATAAACAAAAGTATTATCAAACTGTGAAAACTGTTTTGGAAATGAGGTAAGGTGAAGCTCATCAACAACACGTTTAACAGACACAAATAAACGGTCGAAGACAACACTTCCGCAGCAATTTGAGGCAGATATAGCGTGTATGGTGGGGTAAACTACCCTACCGCACTGGCAAATTTTCAAGAATAGCTTCATCAATGACTTGTAATACTACAAAATCGATCAAGTATTGAAGTTATGCGGACATAAAAATATATTCAAAGCTCTAGCCTTGACGCTAGAAATCAAAATCCCTCGACAAGCATTTAGAGTGGTCAAGGTAGGGCAAGAATTACGAAAAGTCAAAAATAATGTAAAATGATTTGCGAGAAGTTTGCAAGATTTATTGGATAAAGATGGAACAGTGCAAGATGCGAAGACCCATCCAGTGTTGGAACACCGGAGCAAAGGGATATCTTGAAAATCAATAGCTTATGAACACATTCAGTTAAGAAAGAGTTTGACGACTGGACAACAAGCAATAAAATAATCCAATCAGAACTAAGTTCTGATACTGATATACAGAAGAATCAATTATTAAAATTGAAGCAGAAACTGTAAATTAAGAAGAAAACAGTAATTGATCTGGATAACCAGAATAAAAAAAATGAATCCAGGATCAAATAAACTAAAAGAAGCTTAGTGAGTTAAAGAAAAAGAGGAACTGATGATACATAAAGATCTGTTGCTGCGTAAGGTAAATGATAAGTTGGAAGGAATATAAGGAGAAAAATCGTCGGTAGAAGAACAATTACAAAACAGCACAGCAACTTTAAAAAGTGACTTGAATGAAGCAAGATAAAATGACAAATTTGTGTGCCAAAGAACCAAGTTGCAGATGGGCTTATAGAATTCCTGCTAAAGAACAGAGTGAAGATCACGACATTGCTGCTATTTTCAGAAACATTAAAAACTTGAGACCTAACTGGAATGATATTTCAACCAAATATTCATCTCTAAAAAACTACGTGATTCCTTAGTAATACAGGATGGCGTATTAAAAAGAATATTGGAGAGTCCTATCGGCACAGAGAGAATTTATCAAACTGTATCGCTCCGGAAAAGAGTTCCAAAAGATCTGAAAGCGTTTCTTGGAGGTATTGGTAGGGTGAATTTAGAAGAAAATAAGACTTTAAACAAAGTCAGGGAGCGATTTTATTGGGCCATTTGGCATTTGTGAATTTATTTTAAGGTTTTTTAAATCAAGTAGTGACCTGTTTTGTCATTTGAAGGCTAATCCAACATAGTTGATCACAAGCTGTGTTCCATTTCAAATTTTTTGAAGGATAATAGAGCCATTAGAAAGGGTTTAGAACAAATTACTAATTTTGCTTTGCAGCGTCACTGTTGCACTCTGTATACTCATAGCCGCTCCATGATTTAAAAAATTGCTTAGTCTTAAGAACAAACCTGTTTTCTTTCGAAGGTTATCATCCAAGTAAATTTAAATTTGTCATTACCAAGAAGAGGTACATATATGTAGTAAATACCCGAGTGAACTTTTATATACCTACTTTTCAAAATTATAGTTATGGGAATATGTGATGCAATTGTAATTTCAAGGCATTAAGAGTCATAAATAATAATGAGAAACTGTATTTTATGAAATATTTGAATGGTAGTAATAATTTATATTTTCTACAATTTACATATTTGTAATTGTTTTATAATTTTCAAATCTTAATGATTGTATAGCCTTCTAAAACAAATAATGGTGGTATTTATATCTTCTGTATGAAAGAAAACATAGATAATTTTCACCTCTAATTTCTCTTCCTCTTTAGTTATTGCTTATTTTATCAACCTACATAGTGCCAAATTGTAATTTTCTCTATCTGTATTACCGTATAAATAAATAATATAAATTTTACATTTATTGGCTAACAACATAATAATTGCCATTTATATTCATTTGAATTAATTGATACTATTACCAGGTTTACCATCTAAAATGTTTGATTTATCTAGTATAGTTTAAAATACAGGAGTTGGAGCACAAATACAGGGTGTTCCCGGTTTTTCATCCTTAACTTTTGGAAAAGATAGAACATGAAAAAATAATAGTTGGTCTTTCCTATAACATTTGTTCCTATCTGTCCACACTCCTCCGTTTTCTTGATAAGTTCAACTTAAAAATATATCTTCTATTAATTTTTTTTATCGATTAAACAAATGCGTATTTTGTAACTTGTACCGAATCATTTTTAGTTCCAAATAACTAACTATACCAAACACCTCCAAACCTCGTTCGATTCCACCCTCCAGCAAAGAGTATCCTCTTGTCTATCACGTTTCATTCTGTCATATATAAAATATCAATTAGTCTCTTTCTTTAGTGATGTCAAAAATACTCATCAGATGGCCTTATAAGTTTTTAAAGATATTTGTTCTGATTTAAGGATGACCCACAATTTAGTAAAACTATTGCTTTGTTGACTGATATGTTCGAGAAGAAGCAATAAATTCATCGTTTGAATAGTTGTACTGGCGACAAGTATGTCTCTTAACTCGACATTAAATTCAACATTTATTTATACTTTTCCCTTTTTCTAAGAATATCGACCCTAACTGAAAACGCTTTTGGGTTTTTGTTACAATAAGCTACACGCCAAGAAAGCTACTATAAGTAAGACTAATACACTTGTTCCAACGCTAGCTACCGGTGTGAAGCTGGCAACGGTATAATCTACGATAAAAGCGTTTACTATTGATACCATTATGGTTTAAATTGAACTAGAATCTTTTATTAAAACGATCAGTAATTCATTATCAAGACGACTAATATGCTAAAACAATTGTCCCCCCCCCCGTAGCAGTATTAAAAAAATATCTTGAATCAATTAATCTAGCCTGTCAATTAAATTTTCATTTACTAAAATGATCAGTGACTCATTCTGAAGACTTATACCCTCGTGGCAGTGGCGTAGTGTTAATATATAGCGACGTAGTATTAAAAAAAAATCTTAAATCAATTAATCTAACCTATCAATAGAATTTTCTTATACTAAAATGATCAGTAACTCATTCTAAAGATGGCTGATATGCCAAAATACTTGTACCCCCGCAGCAGTGGCGTGGGCGTGGACATTTGTTAAAGAGTATTTGTTTAATTTTTACGAGTATTATACAATTTAGTTTTTGTTTTAATTTAGTTTTACAATACAGAATATTTATTTAATTTATACGCGTACTTTAGTATTTACTTTTGTTTCTATTTAGTTTTACAGTGCCTTCGTCTTGTTTCTTCGAGATTTGAATATTATTTTTATCGTTTTTTAAAATTAGATTGAAGTTGAAGATTTTTCGTGTAATTGATAAAATTGTTACTGCATAGTAAATTAGACGAAAAGGGAAGGAAACGTATATTAAATACCTTTGAATTTACCAGCTACCTGAATAAAAAGGGCCGTTTCTTACGATTATTTAAAACACCTAGCAAAGTCCTATGAGATCATTAAATATGCGTTTAGATATCTCTTTAGCACCGACAAAGAATTTCGTTGTCTAGCAATCCTTGTTGCTATCAGAAGAAATCAGGAAGGTATTAAAAACTTCTTAGTTACGAAAGATAACATTTTCGAGGAGGACTATTTTCAGCAAAAATCACTTAAGCAACTGATCTCTGACTATGCTGCCCAATTTAAAATAAGCAACAACGCTCTAATGCCAAAGAGTGGCATGCATTTCGACATGAAGAATTCGTATAAAAGTACAAGTTAAACAATCTTACTTACGTTATCATTGCAGCTCAAATGAAAAGGGCAATTCTGATGAGTCTCCTTCATACCAAATTAATAGCGATATAGTCTGTTTGGAAATGAAAGAAAGTAATAAAACCCCGATATAAGAACCGACCATGGGCGTGGTAATATTTCGTTTCAGGTAATTATCGATTAACACTAATGCTAACAGGTAATGGGTGTACATTAGTATATTTTACTGGATACATCATAGGGCAGGAGCCAGTGTATTATGACAGATCAATCCAGTCTTAGAGCTGAATATACGAAGACGTGCTAGTGCAGTAGAGTAAAATTCGACTTGTGCCAGTGGATATAATATTGTTTGGGTAAAATGTCGAGCTTATCAGATTACGTACCTGCTAAACGCGTGAGAAGATGTGCGCTGACTCAGAATGAGAAGATTATTATATTAAATGTATTTAATGCATTGAAACACCAAAATCCTACCAACAGTGTTAACGACATCGTGGAAAAGTGTTCCAAAATAACAGGGATTGAAAAATCGACTATCTACAGACTTTTAAAGGAAACGAAAAATGAACAAGATACTGTAAATCCCCCAAAATTATCTACAAGGAGGTCAAAAGTCGTTATAGATGATTTCTTCAAAGATGTCATTCGCAGAAAAGTACACTCATTTTATTTTAAAAAAGAAATACCAACGCTAAGCAAAATTTTAACTGAACTTTCAGAGGACAACGATTTGCCAAAAATCAGTAGAAGCAAAGTAAGGGCCGTCTTACGAGAGTTGAATTTTTTGCTGGGAAAAGCAGAACAGGAAGTCAGTTCTTATCGATAAAGATGAAATTATTTGTTGGCGAAGATTCTACTTAAGATCAATTAGAAAATTCGGTGACGAAGGGAGGAATATTTATTATCTAGACGACACTTCAACGAGGGTCAACGAGGGATATACTGTAACAAAAGTATGGCAAAATAAAAATGTAAAAAGTTTTTGACAAGCATTTTTGGATGGACTTTCAACAGGGTTCAATGCACCTTCAGGTAAAGGGCGAAGATTAATAGTGACACATACAGATAGAGCCAGTGGTTCTGTAGATGGCGGTTTACTTTTATTTCAATCTAAAAATACAGGTGACTATCACGAAGACATGAACGCAGATGTTTTCGAAGAGCATTTTACACAGATATTAGATCTCATTCCTCTGGGGTCTGTTATGTCACGGATAATGCCAGTTACCATTCACGGCACACCAAGCGGGCGCCTACGACTGCTTAGAGGAAATCCGATATACCTAATTCAATGGTTATCCTGAAAAAACATTTCTTTTGAAACAAATATGGTGAAAAAGGAACTTTTGACACTTGTCAATCTTAATAAAGATCAGAAAAAATATGATATCGATGCAATGGCAAGAAATCGCCAAATAACGGTACTACGGTTACCACCTTATCACTGTGAACTTAACCCAATCGAATTAGTCTGGGCGCAGGTAAAAGGAGATGTAGCGCTAAATAATACGACGTTTAAATTAAGTGACGTGAAAATTTTGTTAAAAAATTCCTTAGAACGAGTAACTGCAGATAACTGACAAAGATGTATACATCATGTACAAAAAGAAGAGGAGAAAATGTGAGAACTCGATAATTTAATTGACGTTACTGTGGAATCTATCGTTATCAATCTAGGAGACGAAGATAATTCATCAGAATATTTAGAGAATGAATTTTAATATACCTACTTTTTTATTTTCTTTATTTTATGTACATTTATACAACACTATGTTTACTCACCATAATTTGAATTTTCAAAATACATATATTTTTGTGTGGAATAAAAGTCTATTAATTAAATTTAAATAAATATTTAGCTAATAATATTGAATAATTTTATTTGAATTACTAAAAACCCTCTTAACCCGGTTACGATGCTTAAAGTAGTCTCTAGTTTTGAAATGCTGTTTTTATATTGTTTACTTATAAGAGAAAGGTGCCGAGAAATTGAAGTGGCATAGACAAAGACGGATTGTCGGGGATTTAATTTTAGCTACCTGCTACAATTTAGTACGGTTCGATCACACAACGTTTTTTCAAAAGTACACCTCATCTATACCGATAATACATAATATAAAAATATTTAATATAAGCACCAGTACTACATTTATTTACGATTTGCATACATAATAAACTTTTATTACTCTCTTTCATTTCTAAACAGGCTATAGGAGGTTCGATCAGGATCGACAACTGCAACTCTTCCCAAGCACAGACAGTTCAGCACAAGAATTAAGTAATCCAAATTACGATATAAGATCTCCTTATTCGGGAGACGGTGGAGAAATCTTTCTCTCAAGCCCACAATTTTAATTGTGTTAAATAAAGTATTAAGTCCGTTGTAAAACTTAAAACGTGGGGGAATTAGTTACATTACCCCATTTAAATTCTTCCTTGTCCAAATCGTTACATGAAAATATTGATACCAGTCTCGAATAAAAACGCTCCTGGACTGCAATTTAGGAATTTTATGGATCTGAGGAATTATGGAAATCGCTCATAAATAAAATCTTAGAGAATTCAAATAGGTTACTCTCGTACACATATGTTGTGCCCATTATTTAAAATTAATGGTAAAAGTCTATTTAAAAATCCGAGGTTGATGTCAGAAAGCAAGAATTCTTTAAAGAAATATCAGCTGCGGCTTTTAATTTTAAAACAAAGGATTCAGTCATACAATAGTACAAGGCAACTGCACTACTACTTACTTTCTCATGTACATGTTCTGCCTTTGCAAGCGGGAAATATTCGTGTTTGGTCAAATATATCAAAATGTTTATTAATGAATCTGATTTTTTTCGTAAACATTCATTAAATTGTTCTAATATTAATTATTCACAAAATATCAATATGCCAAGTGCAGAGTTAGAATTTGTATGCGTACATGCCTGTATCTTATACAATCATATACAAAGAACGCATGTGTAGAGCCGAAATTAGCCGAATAGATAATCCAAAAATATTAAGTAAATATATGAGATACTTGCATACAAAATGTAATAACAACTAAATTGCCTGTTACGTCAATATTTCATTAAATGTTCATGTAGGTTGTGAAGTAAATACGCGTAAATAATTATTTCTCTCTTTTTTAATAGCGATTTAGAAAAGTTGGCAATTAAATAAAGACCTATTACTTTTCTGAGAATTTTCATGATGTAGGAATATGTTGTAGTACTAGTAACCATTGTATTTTTTAAAAACCTATTCATTAATAATATTTACTTACACCGCAACACCGATAATGGTATTTATTTCGATCATGCAAAGTAATTTACGATATTGGCAAATATTTACTGACATTGTAGATAATAGGCATTTACATATCCTGTTAGTTTATTATAGTTGGTTTTATGCGTAAACTAATTCAAAGAAGTATGTTTCCAGAACATTCTAAAAATATATTATGCCAAGTATAAAGATTTGTGTATCTAGATTTTTAAGATTAACATTACGTATCCTTTTTGATTTATGCAAACTATAAAACATACACTTATGTATTTATTTATTTATTTTATTTATTTATTTATTTTAAAGCACAAGGCATCCCAACAGAATGGATTAACGTTCCAATTACAGGATTGCACAGATAATCAGCACAAATTAATGTGTACAAAGGAAAGAATATAAAAGAGAAAAAATCTTAAAACTAAGTAAATCTTAACCTAAAAATAATGTGCAGAATTATAAAAATGTATAAATTGCTAAACGCTTAACAGAAGACAGTGTCAAATGGAATATATCAATGGTAGAAAATAATGAATTGTATACTTTTTGAAGTTGACATATAGGTGAATTACTTGCATAATTTGTGTTATAGGCATTGAAATAAAACAAGGAGTTTGATCTAGCATAGTAATGCCTAGCATTAAATTGTAATTTTTCTAATATGACATTACAATCTACATTATTGTTCAGTAACTTGCGTAAGAATATAACATAGCTTATGTACCTTCGTGAACAAAGTTTTATCATTTTATATTGTATTGTTATGTATGTTGGTTTATGCATTGAGTAATAAATAGTCTATAGTTTAACAACAGTTTATAACCTATACGTACATTTAGTACATACATCTTAAAAATAAATCATACATTACAGAGGTTACTTCCTATAACGCAAAAGAAATCGAAGAATTTCTAGGATATTAATTTTGTACTTTAATAAACATCGTTTTGAGAGTAAACAGCTCTATTTTTTAAAGCTGACATAGAAAAAGGAAATTACATACGAATACCCCCAAAATGTATTATTATTTGTCACACAATGTGACTTCTATGTATTTAATGTGTAAGTAACCAGAAATGGTATGTATATATAACTATATTTGTGTATGTAACAGTCGTTTTATATGGTTTAACTGAAATAAATTAATCGTTATATTCTACATATCTATCTATCCCACATACACGGCATACAATATTTTTATCGAATTGGGGACTGTGTGAACAACTCCATTTGAAGACATGGGTTTCTAACTCAGTCCGACATATTATAATACAGCTTTGTCTATGGACTTGTTCATTAGCTTACCTAGATATTTGATATCAAAAACCATACATAGGACATTATTAATAGGAATTATACAGTATGTATACAGTAAAAAATTGATGTATCTATCACATGACAGTAGATGCACTTTTCCGTCTTTACTATGTTGCTTGTCCTCTGTAGGTACAGCAGATACAATAAAGCTTTTTCCTATGATCATGCGGAATATGTACTTTTCCGTACTAGTACGGTAAACCGCACGATTTTTTGTTACATTATATAGTAGGTATATCGTATTGTTGTGACAATGTTTGTGTCCAACGAAATTCAATGGATGCAGGCAGCATTCAGCGAAAAAGTTTGCGTTAGATTTTTCTCAAGGTAGTTATGAGTACCGCTCGTTGCAGCTTACAATAAATAACGCCAAAACTGCTGTGATGCTGAATTACGCTGGAGACAAGTAATCACCGATAAAAATTCCTGTCGTTTCCATAATTACGTGCAGTTTTGATTATTAGTTTTTTTTTTATAACGTAATCTTTCAAATTTTCAATCAATTCAGCTTTAAGATTTACTTTTCATTTCTCTTCGTTGTAAACTACTCAAAATGAGTGAGCAGATATTAGAGGCCGCTAATGATGCAAGTAATGCATTAATTCCTGTAAAATTAAAAATTCGCTATGAAAAAAAGCTTGTTGCCGACCAATGGCGCATGAAGAAGAATATTTCATTTTTAAGAGAAAGGTATTTTTGGCCCATTTATACGATATTGCAAAACGTAACTCTCCGTCAACTCTGTGGTCGAAGTATTTGATGTTGAAACTATGCTTCAAAGTAAAGAAGGACATATCAATGTAGAGAAGGACATTGATACTGCTATTACTACTATTGGAAAATACTTCAAGCTAATGGCATATTTGAAGAAATCAAAGTTCCAAGGTTCCAAGCCAAAAAAAGGTATTAGAAAGAAAAGAAAGAAAGGAAAGAAAATTATTTCTTAAATTTCTCAGACAACGTATATCTTATGGCAAAAGTAGCCACGATATTTGAAATTGCCGGTGCCTCTCGACGTGAAGAATTAGCAGCTATGACGATCCGCAATATAGAACACAAAGTTGTTTATTATTGCCATATCAACACGAAAACCAATGTTTCAAGATAATTTATGGTGAACAACAAATATGTCGATATGCAACGAAGTTATCCTATTTCGCGTCCTAGAAATAACCCTCACGATCGGTTTTTCTTATTTTATAAAGAGGGTAAATGTATTAAGCAATGTGTGGGTATGAGCTTCGGAAAAATGTCATCTAATATCGCTGGCTACTTAAGTCTCCCATACCCCTAAGCCTATACAGGACATTGTTTTCTGCGCTATTCTGCCACATTATTAGTCAACTCCGAATTCAATATTATAAACATAAAACGGCATGGTAGGTGGAAATCCACAGCGGTAGCTGAGTTATACATTGAGGGTTTTTTGGATAACAAAAATAAAATAGCCTACAGCATTCTCAAAACATCAAATCCCTCAACAGAACCGTGCTGAAGCATGTAATACATCAAGAGTGACAATATGTTCTGTGACTACAGAACAGCAATTAGCAGCTCTTCTTTCCTTACAGAAGCTATTGCCTTAGCACTGAATTTACAAAATGCCACAAATTGTATATCTAATTTCAATGTTTTTCGTTAACATATTGTATTAGTTTAAATTACTTAATAATTACCTGTTAATATTGTAAATTGGGAATTAAAACAAACTGTTTCGCCTGATTAGAATTGTCACAATTGTAGGAAAAATATTGTACCTAACACGTGCGGGAAGTCCGCAGGCTGATTGCAGTTCGGTCAGAAATCGAGTATCACTTCCTGCACTTGTTAGGTAAATAACTATTTACTTCATTATTATTATCTTTTAAACAATACAATTTCTAGCGTCCGCTGGCTATGTGGGTACACCACTGAGTGTTTACTCTAAAGTTCTTCAGCAAATGTGATAAATCTGCAGAATTGGTCATACACATATTTATGGTCGATGTATGAAAACTGTACCCAATACTGACACTGACACCGATAATATCTTGTGTGAAACTGCGAGTAGGTAGTTTGTTTGGACGTGTTTATTATAACTTATTTTTTCCACGGTCGGGAGTAGAAATCAGTTTCTATGACATCAAAATTAAAACAGAAGTAGTTGATTATTCCCAAGAGTATAATGCTCCCAAGGGAGTTTACATTATGGAGAACGTTTTTCATGCAAAAAAAAATAACATTGAAATTATTTATTGACATTTAAATTAAATGTTACATTTGTACAATTTTCAAAATTAATATTAGAAGGAATATTACTTTCGCTTGCATTTACAGTTTTTGTGATTGCGCTAGTAGTGGTACCTATTAAAACCTGATTAGCAATTTTGGTCTTATTTTCAATGGAGTTCTCGACATACCCATCAGCGACTGTCGTTGATTTCCAACCAGCATGACGCTTTATTGACGTGATATCCACACCAGCATCTGCCAGTAATGTCGCTGAAGATCTTCGTAAGCAGTGACCGGTATAACATGCAGCATCAGGTAATTTTAAATACGAAGCTACTACACTCGGAATTTTTCCCATGGTATTCTTGCCAACTGGCTGCCAACTACATTTTTCTGCTTTGTAGTACAAAAAAAGGTGCTTATGCTTGACGTGGGGAGGACGAAGGGACAGGTATTTTCGAAACAATTCAAGCATAATTTCCACATCGGTAACCAGAAAGATTCGTGGAATCTTTGTCTTAGTGTTTGGAACTTTTACAATCAAGGAAGAGCCTACATCCTCAATATCATCTACAGTTAAATTGACTAGTTCATCAGTTCGACAAGCTCCGGCAATCCCCAGAATTAATCCAACCTATAAAAAATCAAAATTCTTAATAATTGAAATACCTAACAACAAAAGTAATCTTACCTTAATCATTAAGAATTCTTTGTCATCTGCACTTGATAGAAAACGGTTCTTTTCAAAAATGCGATCAGCTTGGGATATTTGCTTATATCTATGTTGTCGTAAATTATCAAGCATGACTTAACCATAGAATATTGCGCCCATAATGTGGAAGACTTGTAATTTTTTTCATTTTCATTGAACTATGCCAACAAAACATTCTCGCTGTATACTTGAACATTTTTCTCGGTGCACCACTTTTTGAACCGATTGTAGGGTATATCGTATAAAGATCTTGACTTCGTAGGCAGCAAATTACTTATTGCAATATTTGCAGCCTCCACAATCTCTTCCGACTCACAATTATTCATTGTGCACTAAACAAACTTTAAACTAAACCAAACTAGCACCTTAGTTTGACAAATCTTTTTGTTTGTTTATTTTGTAGTTATGACAATAACTCAACGACTACTAAATAAATGCTCAAATTCGAATGCAATAATCCTGGTGGCAATTACTTCATAATGACAAAATATGTGTTTTTAAGTTAATGAGACCCTGGAAAAAATAGTATATACCATTCGAGAGAGATGCTATTTTGTCCTCGGTGCATTGTAGCCCTCGGGCTTCAAATTGCACCTCTGCCAAAATAACGCATTTCTCTCCCTTATAGTATAATGTACTATTATTATCTTTCAACGTAAAATCTATAAAATTAAGCAAGATAGTTATAACATTCCCTGTATACGCGGAAATATGTAAATTATACTTGACCCTGTTACCTTCCAACTATTTGACTAGACAAAACATTTCACAACCATAATGAACAGTGCGTCTAGCCAAACTGCTTGTTTCATCCTTTAAAAACATGCCCAAAAATAGCTTCACTGTAATTACTACCTATAAACAATTTAACGTCTATGTAACGGTAATATTTAAGAAAAAATTAATGTATGCAAATGATGATCAACAGATCGGTCTCTAGAATAGAATAAAATGGAGAAAACAAGTTTGGACTCCTTAGTAGCAGTTAAGTATTTCCTGTAGTCAGCTAAGAAGTATTGAGAACTATACCATTTTTTATGAATATACTTTGAATATGTCAGTTAAAAGAATAAAAAAAATTGGAAAAATGTTCATTTCCCTATACCAAAACTAACAAAAATAAAAATTGAATGCATGCACAGCGTACTGAGTAGGTTATAATAAATGTGCCAATTACTATTGCATATGTATTTTGACAAAATTTGCCGCGTACTGAAATTAAGCATTCTAGAGATAGAACAGTTCAATACAATTTTGGCAGCTGGACGTAGATACGGCAGATTCACATATACCCAACCGCCAAAAATCTAAAGAGTGACTCATGTTATAAACCCGCTCATAATTCGTAGCAGTCGACACAAAGAAATGTACATATAGCCCGTATACTTTTCCCAATTACACAGCTTCTGCTACAATATGACATCATCTATGACATCAAAATTAAAACAGAAGTAGTTGATTATTCACAATTACACAGCTTCTGCTACAATAAATATGCATACGCCAGATCGAAGAAGTTCTTGTACTGGTTGTGACGAATTGACGAAACTTCGGGTATATCTTTCCGCTAACCTATTTATGAATGTAATTAATTTATTAGTGATTTTGTGTTCTTGAGATTGGAGAATAATTCAAGCTCTACAGCATATTCTTAAAATCATAAACGCTCTAATTTAATCAGTGAGGAATATCGGATGATGTCATGTATGAAGGGTTTAGAACGCGAGGTCAAAATATGAGTGTAAGTGATGTTGAAATATGAAGTTCATTAACAAGAATGTACGTGAGTAGCATATATGTATAGTGAAAAAAAGTACTGCGAAGCGGAAAATAGTGGAAACTCACGGAAGGAAGATGGTATTTTAAAAATGAGTTTTTGACAAAAAAATGGGTTGCTATATTTTACAAGATGAAACTTGCCTAGAATGTATACAAGGGTGCTATTGCAAATTATGCGTGGTATATGAATTATGGTATGTGAATTTACGTATAAATGAAATAGAAAAGAGTACACTGATAGAAAAAAACGAAATAGTGATATGGCGAAGAAACTATTTAAAATAAAAAATATAAAAGGTCTGAATCTGGATCGTAGAATATATTAAATTTTAACGAAACATGGATACATGAAGGTCATACGGAAGGCGGCACGATATTATATTATATATCTGTGACCGTTATAGTGACAGTAACTACTTATGTATATACAGGGTGTTGCAGAAATCAACGTTAAGCCGGAAACGGGCGATAGGCCAAGTCATGACAGTTATTAGAAAAATTGGAAAATAAATTGGAAAAACTGACATCCTGTGATGATCTATCAAGTCCTGTGACTACAAATATTAATTTTTCGTCAAACAAAATTGGCCTGAAATCCGGTTCCACTAAAAAAAGAAGTAATCTAGCAAGTATCATACCATTTTAGAATCTGGACTAAATGCGCCATCTTTTAAAATTACTTGCCAAAATAGTGTAGTACATTTTTTTACAGTACAGTCGGTTAAAGTCGGGTGATGTAATTATTTTGCATTTAATGTTGGGCAAAAATCCAACATTTTATTTGAAACTGAGGCAGTTATGTTTTAATTTTAAACTGTAATTTACAGAAGGATTATTCATGATTACATAACAGAAAAAAGATTGACGAAACATATTTGTAGTCACAGGACTTGATAGATCATCACAGGATGTCAGTTTTTCCAATTTATTTTTTGATACTTATAATTTGAAAAGTACATGACAAAGATTTTTTTTATATTTTTCTAATAACTGTCACGACTTGACCTATCGCCCGTTTCCGACTTAACATTGATTTTTGGGACACCCTGTATAGTGCATTGTATTCTATAGCCTTTCGTCCTTATGGACTTGAAAAAATTTGCGCGATTTATTTAATGATTAAAAAATCTCTATTTGTAACGAATTTTGTAAACTATAACATTCTAATGAAACTGTCTTGGTAGATTGTCAGAAGCTCAAAACAAACTTATTAACACCACATAATAATTGCATCCATGCTTGGACAAGGCTTAAGTGTGATATCCGCGGAGTCCAAAAGGATGGCATTCTAATCTGTGGAGAGAATGGCACAAGGGAGACATTTAAAGTAAATTGTTAATGTACTATGTTCACTCGACGTCAACTTATTTTTGATAATTTTGTGTTCTTTGAACCGTTCTCAAGTGGCACATCTAGGTAATCATGTAACATGATCGACTTCAAATTTCGTACGGCTCCTCGCACGCTTCGCCTGTCGCGCTTGTCAACAAGCTAGCGATGAGTCACTCTCTAGATTTTTGACGATTGGGTATAGATGATTCACGATAACTCCCTCGCTTCGAGTGGCAGTCAAATATTTAAATTTTTGCACGGTATGAAATCATAAGATGAAGCACCTCTTGTTTTTAGAATAAATCATTTGTACAGTAGAGTAGATCAGATCAAAGCAAGGCTGAGTAGAATAGATCAGAGTAGAGTAAAGTAGAGGATCATATCATAGTGTAGCGTAGAATGGAGAAGAGAAGAGTACTATAAAGTAGTGTGCAGGGAAGGGGAGTGGAGCAGAGTTGGCCGGAATAGAGAAAAGGAAAGCAGTTTATTGTTTAAGTTATGCTTCGCTTCTACTTTACTTTGACTTTCTTTGTTTTGATGTTGAGGCTGGAAAATATTGTATGTCCTGTCCGATTTAAATTAAATTATACATACATTATAGATAACTCTTCCTAACGAAATAGCAAAAGTAATAACAGAAAAAATACGCTTCACTAAATATGCTCACAATTTTTTAGTAAACTTCTTTCCTTGGTTCTCATTTTACTGTAGAGATAAAGATTCTTACCTTTTACTATCTTTTTGTATTTCTAGTGTTTTTCATCAAATAATATTATTAAATGAATCATTGCTAATGTATTTTCTGTAGACATCCGATTTCAATGTCATTTACTTGACAAATTTTGTTTTAGGTACCTTGATACATCTCAAACCTTGATAACGTCACTGCTATCCATCTCTGCTATAAGCTGCTCCTACGTAGCACTTTCCAGCAAGGCCTTATAGATTTGATACTCGCACGCATGCTGGCAATTCATCAGATTTCCCTTTCAGACATTCCCAAGAGATTTCTACACTGCTTTTCGACTTGTAACAGAGTGTCTTCATTGGCAACTTTGGTGAAACTCGCTCGAAGCACTTTCCTGTGTTTCTTCTTGGCTTCCATAGCAACTGTTAGTTCCTTTGCCATTAGTAATACACAATAATAAAGCTTATAAACTCTTAAACGGTACACAATAGATGCCCAGAGTTTTGCACTCACCGAACTGTCAATTTTGTCACGCCCGCGAAATGTTGCCTCTCCATTGGATTGCTACCCGTATTACTAGCCTAGATGGTTCAAAATAAAAGACGCTCGTCTCGTTAAAAACTGGATATATAATTTTCATATGAACAGTTGTAAATAATCAGATGATGAATAGGTAAAATATCCATACATAATAGAAAAACAACAACAACACATATCTACATTTTTTTCAGTAACTTAGTAACTGCGTTAAAGCTAACACCCAGTAGTAGGTCAGCATCAAGGCAGCTACACATCAGTTACGACCTTTACTAATATATCTATGGTTACGACGCTTATAATGATTATATATTTAATGCTGAGTATACCGTTCCACAAGAAGTCCTGGAAGTGTGAACTACAACGGTCAAACAATAAATGATCAACAAATTATTGTTTATGCTTCTGCAGAATTTTTTCACAGCGTTTTTGTTGACCAACGATCATACCAACGATCTTTCGTCCTCGGCAAATTATAGTATTTCATTTGAAATCATCACTGAGGTAGAGGTGATTGAGACATCAAAAGGTTAAAACATAAGTTTACCTGAGGTTCAGGTGGTATACCGTATATCGTTGTTAAAAACCGTTGAGTGAATAAGTTTATAACACAAAGTTTTAATGGTTCATTTTAAACACTTATTCGGAATCGCCTGCATGAATCGTTTCAAAATCAACTCTCAAATCCATATTGAACGATTTTTCATTTTCTGTCGGACAGAAATCGCATTTAATCTAAACAGTGCGAACATTTCTGTCAGAGTTATATGTCAAGTGTCTACGATATGTATCGACACATCTATGCGATTAGATGTAAAAACATATTATTTTCATATTCGCACTCGCCTGACAGAAATTGCTCTAGTTGACTAGTCGTCTACTTTTGTGATAGTGTCGGCAGCAATTCAAAAACAATGATAAAAAAGAGTCGGTAAAACGCGATATTGATGAACCGATTAATTTATACCACAAACCTGAACTCTGGGATGTCAAATAAAGTAAAGTGAAGTCCAAAGAAAAATTCTTAATTTAAGAAATTTTTAAGTATAAGAATGTTTGGAAAATAAACATGGAAGGGGTGGTTTATTTTACTCCTTACAACAAACCAGGAACATGGAAAATATTCCAGTAAAATATCTTTTTTAAAGTAAATGTTCCTAACAAAATTCATTTGTTTATATTCAACAATTTGTGAGTTAATGTTTCTGGGGATAAAAAACTATAAATCTGAAAATTAAATTTGATTTAGTACCGTTCAAATTCAATATTATGCTCAACTTAAACTATATATTATAACTATAGATATTTAAAACGAAAAAATATTTGTTGGATTATCTCGAAGAATAAATTTTTACGGAGTTGTATACGAATGAAAACATTATGTATAGTTTTTGCTAAAAATTCACACATAGGGTCTAAGGGGTTCTGATTAGCACCACTTATTAAAAAATATCTCTGAGCGTTTATATTAAATTTCGCAGGTGTAAAAAAATAGCATGCCTTCGGTCGCCATGTTAAAATCCGTAGTAGGATCAAAAGAAGCGATTTTCGATGCCATTTAAAACAAACAAATATTTGTTGAAATATCTCGAACAAAACCATTTTTACAGATTTATGCAGGAATAAAACTTTAAGATCATATAGAAGAAAACACTATGTATAGTTTTTATTCAAATTTCACATAGAATTAGAAGAAGCGGATTTTGACGACATTTAAAACAAAAAAATATTTGTTAGATTATCTTGAAGAATAAAGTTTCTAAGGATTTGTACACAAATAAAACTAGACATGTATATACAGGATGTATCACAACAAGTGTGCAAAAACTATTGTGCTTGGACGTATGGTATATTTAATAAAGTTGATTTAAAATTTCACGTAGAATCTGAAAATTAAATAAAAATACTATTTTTGTTAACGAATTGACGTCTACTTCCGGTACGACCGCCACGTTACTGTAAATTGTTATATTTCAATTTAGAAGTACTGAAAACTCCTAGAAACGAAAATTCAGATTTCTATCGTTTCCTAAATACATATAATGCACGCTTGTTATGAGATACCCAGTATATATCTATATTATCAGTGTTTCTAACTGAGTATAGGTAGATACAGCTAATATTTTTCTGCGACGCTAATAGTTTTTCTGAATTTGGTATCTTCCTTATTTATTTTACAAACAAGCTTTTCAAATTGAGTTGGTGTCATCCTCAAATAATTTGAGAATTGTTGCGGATTCTCACCACTTAGTTCTGGGATTAACTAATTTATAGACACCTAATTCATCACGTTTCAAAATTCATTCCCAAAACTACACTGAACGTTTTTTTTTTCTTAAGTAACATATCCACGGCAATCACACAGGTAACAATTTTTTATTTCGATACTCATCGTGACATGACTGAACTTTGTCTTTCTACTATGAATTGATGTGTATTTACTTAATACATATGTACAAACGGTTCGTACACACATAGTGACGAGAAGTGTCATACACATCTCCATGATATAAATATATAGTAACTTCTGTCTGTAATGTAAACAGTCACTAGCGATGCTTGACACATATACCGAGACACAAGTGTCAGATGTAAACGTAGCCTAAGAGATATTCCATATACGCAACTTATTTATAGAAACTACTTTATTTAGAAACATCCTGTGTAAAAAGAATTGTTTTACAAATGACATCGACATTTAATAGGTGTAAAATTTATATTTAACTTGCTAATGCATTATAAAAGTCAAGTAGGTTTACGTAAGACAAAAACACTTTGCGTCTAGTACTTATATTTACAATGTCAAAAAATAACATGAGACCAAGCAGAAAAATATTAAATAAAGAAATGTTTGTATAGCCGCTGAAATACAGCTAAAACATAGCCAGACAAAAAAAATCAACAAAATCAATATTTTTAAAAGAACTGTATATTAATATTATTAAATAATAGTTTGCAAAAAAGCTGTTTAATATGTATTTATACTTAAAAATAATTACGCTTCATTTAATGTGAACCAAGAAGTGCTATTTCAATTGGCAGACTGTGAGTAAGAAACAAATAATGTTAATACTATACAGGGTGTTTCTTCAACGGGGTACGTAATACACCACGAGAATATAAACAATTTTCAAGCACCTTATGGTTGTAATTGTCAAATTTTTATAATAAGAAAATGTTTAAATATTTAAATGTCCTTGTTGTGTAGAGTACATAAAATGGCAATGTCAAGAGCGTTAAAACAGCATCAGAAATTGTTGACACCGCTAGGAATATTCTACGAAATTATCGCCAGACTCTAATTTCATTGGCTGCAACAAATATACTGCTGAAAATCAATCTACAGTCAACAAGACACACCAACACCATGTCATTAACCACAGTGAACTAATCAGGAACCTATAAATGAATCTATAAATGATGCTGCAGGAAACAACTACTCCGCAGACTAATGCCCCGACCGGCATTGAATTACACCTGCAGTATCTGTGTGAACCCTTGTCGGCCACCCCTTCAGACATTAGACATATGAAGGAACAGCCAGTTCAATTGTTGGTCATCTCACCTATGGCAAACTGGTAAGGGCTAACAAGCCCGAAACTGGTCTATGCCTGGTGTAGGGACCGGCAAGGGTTCCGTTCCGTTCACCGTTCACACAGATACTACAGGTGTAATTCAATGCCGGTTGGGGAAATAGTCCGTGGAGTAGTTGTTACCTGCAGTATCATTTATACAATTATGTTTTATTTAGTACAATTTATCAAAAAGTCACGTATATCCCGGACAATCTGTGTTTTAATCAAATATAAAACCTTTAGATTATTTCAACTTTATGTAATGTTTGTTTTATGTAAATAATAATAAATAACAAGAACAAAGTAAAACAGATTTTTTTTTTGGAAGTAACATTAGAAATCAAATTATCAAAGTGATAATTAAAATTCTGGGACTATTAGTGGTAGTTACATATTTTTTTACCGTTGTTTATCATAGAATCATTATTCCAAGTTTAACCAGTTTACGTCAAGCATCTTCAGAGAAAATCGGAAAATTGCTGATTAAGTTCGTTGAATTCACCGCATAATTAATTATGTTTATGCAAGTAAATTTGTTTTCAAAATAAACGTAAATGTTACGTTATAAATATTATTGTGGTTGACATATTACTACATCATTAAGAATATTTCCAAGGTAAAGTAATAAATAAATTATTTTTTTATTAAATTTCTATGTACACGGGTATTCACACAACATTCTAACTCCTCGTTTTAGAAAAAACATAAATAAATTATCTATAATATATATATTATATTAAGTATAAGTTGTATGACAAATGTCAAATTTTCCTTTCAAGATTCACCTCACTTTGATTCTGACTTATATATAAATTATGTGTGCACTGGGGTATTGATTTATTATTCTTTGACCTTTTTCTTTCTTAGAGAAACGTCTTGAGTATCGTTTTTTGAATGGGATTTTAAGGTTTTATTTCATAAACATAAACCTCTTTCTTTCATACTTCCTTCAATTAAGTACTATAAAATTTTGGACTAAAGTAATGTAATTTATAACAACACATTGTGGCCCTCGGAGTATGTGGTAGTATGTTTTCCCAACCTTACAGATACTTTATATACGCTAGATATTTAAAAAAATTCAAAAACATCCTAATGCATAACTCGCAAAAAAGAATTTTTCTAATATTGCTTAGAATTGTGACATTCTTGGCCTAAAAACTGATTTTGTCACATCCTGTACAACAAGAAAAAAAAACGTAAAAAATTATTCGATGCCAGTGGCGAAGATGTGATATATGGCGCTTTACGACATTAGCTGAAACTCGCAGATTGACAGAAAATGTGAAATTGACAGTTTCTTAGAAATAGCGATTTTTCTGATCTAAGTTTGCACAATAGTTAAATTGTTTCACAAGGTTAACTCTTGACTTAACCCTCGACTTGCCCCGCTCCTAAGGTACAGCGTGTTCGGTTTTAGTATTAACAAAAAACATTGAGTTTTGAAGACAAACAGCCTTCCAGTAGTTCCAAACAACAGTGATACGTGTAGCGCGCCGCATGCTTCTGCATGCTATTCGCGAAACTGAAATGCGAATAAGTATAATAACGTCTATAATGATGCAAGGTGGACAGTGTTGTCAGTCTTTACGGGTAAATTTACCTCCAGATGACGCGGAATTTTGCATGATTTCGCGCGATTTTTTGTGATTTCACATGATTTCTCGGAATTTCGCACAATTTTTCGGAATTTCGCTCGATTTCGCAGGATTTCGGAAGACAAGATATCCACGAGTGAATACCCACATTACCTATTATTAGCAGAGTACAGAGTCGATAGTAGATACCTGTATAAACTGTACCTCTTTGATCTTATTGTATAAAATTATTTGTGTGATTGTCCTGATATCCTGAATACACTGGAATTCAATGTGCCTCTCATGAATTCACGACATCGTAACACATTTAGATATCCAATACTGAATGCAAATACCTATTTTATTATCATATCCATTATATCAAATGTTTATATGTCCTTGCAACGCTTGATTGATCTGATACCTCGACTTCTAAAATCAATATGATAGTATTGCAATTATTTGTTTTTTAGTCTGTTTTCTTCTTGTTTGTATTATTTATATGCTTCTATGTTTTTTTATATATAAATATCTTTTCTCTTGTCCAATAATTGTTTTGTGCTGTTGGGCAGTTGTATACTAGATACATAAATAAATAAATAATCATGCACTGTGGAAAATTTGAACTACTTGTCTTTCTTCCATTTCCTACGCATTATAGAGAGTATGACCACTTGCGTAACTTCCTTGTCCTGTACACTGTGAAGAATTTGAGCCACTTGTGTTTCTTCTCTTTCCTGCATACTTTGGGTGATAGATTTGCGCCACATACGTTTCTCTCTTTTGTCAATGCTATTATGGAGAGTTTCCACCATTTAGCATCTCATAAATTAATCATGTTATAAAACAAATATAATTCCGTGCTAAAGCCCCGGTCGCGCCAACTTTTAATTCTACTACACATATTAAAAATATTCAGTGAATTCTGAAGAACACAGTATTGCCATTCTGCAGTATCAAGAAGTTTCAATTGCTTTCCCTTGTTGATAATGCTTTAATTTGGAATTTTGAATAATTTTACGTTGATTTAAAAATATGAGTAATTGTTTTCTGCCAATTGTGATATATGCTTGTTTCCAAAATAAAATAGTAAATAATAACATAATAATTTGTTATTATGTATTATATTCATTGCTTTCACGTTGATATACAAATATATAAAAAAATATATGTTGCTGATATTCTAATATTTTTTAGAATGCAAACTTTTGCGATATTTGTTGCTATATTTAGTACGTTTCCGTGGACACGGAAATTCCGTGTCTTGATTTGGATGCTGCAAATAGGTATCGCATATGGTGTATACTGATGATCATACTTGTCTGAACTTTCTGCTAATGAAGTTAATAGTGTGGTAATTGCAGTGGGAAGTCTATTTCGGATCGTTAGCAAACATTGTAGATTGAAAATACAAACCACACAGCCTCTGACTGTTATACCTTTCTGTTGTAAGCAATTGCCCAAAACCTCATTTTATGAAACAAAATGCTATACCGTTTAGTTTGTTATAACCAATTGTCTGATCTTTAGTTTTACTAACCTTGCACTATTTCATAAACAAATGTCTCATCACATTTTCAACAATACGATAAATATATAAATTTTTTATAAATAAAAATGATGGTTGCTATAATAATTATTATTATTTGTGTTTAAACAGTTAACCTTTACTAAACTCTGTCATTCGCCGGATGCGATTTGGATTATTTCTTATTTGGCAACTAGCATTCTGAATTAACTACTGACGGGAAGTGATTTCAATGTGAATGCTTCGTATGCCTCCATAAATAAAAGTACAAAAGATTTAGATCTGAGGTACACAATGGCCATGCTATTGGCCTTTGTTGACCTAGCAATTTATTCGGGAAATAATCATTTAACAAAGCAGTTACTTGTCTCCCTCTATGTAGTGGTGCACCATCGTGCTGATACCACACATTTTGAACAATATTAAGTCCTACGTCATCAATCAAATTAACAAGGTTCTATACAGATCTGCATTTAAAAAAACATTTATAACATGTACAGGTAGTAACTAAGTAACTAGGTGGTGGATATCAAAGAACACGGTAGATATAATAGTTTTCTTCTATTCACGTTTTAAGATAGGTTCTAATTTAATGTAATATATGGACGTCTTTTTAGACGACATCTGACGTTTTACATATGTTGACATAATATTAATCCATTTTCATGGCAATGTTTTGTTGTTACTGTTCAACATCAAGTAAACGTATGTTCGACATTTTTATGTGCAATGAGAGTAGGTTAAATTTTTATTTTATTTTTGATGTTTCATATTGCATTTTTACTTTATATCGAGCTTTATAACGTTCACCAGGAATTACTACAGAGCTTCTACAAAACTGTTCTACATTGCATAACTTTATAAAAATAATGTTACAAATATACAAAAGTATATTTTATAGCGCAGTATTAAAATCTTTACATAAAACTATTTTGCCACTGTTGTATTTTTTTAAAGTTGTACATTTGTTTATAAAAATGTTTTGTAGTGTTAATTTGCAAAAGGATTTACGATATGTACGAGGAGTTATACAGGGTGGCCCAACGAAAACGTAACAGAGCCCATAGCGGTTAGGACAATTTTTTTTGGGAAAAACGCCAAAAACCCGTCGATTTTGTTTGCGAGGGGGGCATCTTGCACGAATTATATGAATCTAACTGCTACCCCTTGAGCGGGGTAAACATCCCCTTCAAATTTTTAAATGGGAAGGGTGGTCAAGTTGCATATCGTTTGAAAGCTCTTTTAATTCTCTACAGAGGCATATGTCACGAAAATTAGCCTATTTTTGAAAAAAATACAGGGTTTTCAAGGTAAAATTTTATTACAAAAAGCTGCACTCATTGGAAAAACAAGTGTTGAAAAGAAAATTTGGATTATGCATCGCAAAGCAACGTGTACCAGAACGGCAACCTCCACAGCTTCATTACGTACAGAACGTTTATTGTTTCGCTTTTTATTGCCCACATATCCCGTCTCCCGGAATTTTCTTACTAACTCCAAGACAATTTTGTGATGGACGCATTTATTGGCATGTCTTTCAGTAAACAACTGAGTTGCTCCCAAAGTATATATTCGTTATTTATGAAAGAAATAACTGCAAAAAATCTAACAACACGTTGGAGTAACTAATGATAATGAAAATAGTTCACGTAAAATTATTTATTATTGAATGGAAGTTGCTGGATAATTATTTCCATCCATTTGGATATGCTTAGACGCTTCTTTAACTTAATGATTTTGAAATTAATAGCGAATAGCGATAGCGAATTTTAATTAGAGAATAATTTGTAGAGATAATATGAAATTTTGTATGTATTAAGTTCTGCACTCTTCATCGTTTTAAAAAATAGGTTGATTTTCAAAGGGGTCCCATGACTGTGTAGAGAATCAAAAGAGCTTTTCAACGATATGCAGCTTGACCACCCTTTCTATTTAAAAATTTGGAGGGGATGTTTATCCCGCTCAGGGGATAACAGTTAGAACCATCTAATTCACGCACAAAGATGTCCCCCTCGAAAACAAAATCGACGGGTTTTTGGCGTTTTTCCCAAAAAAAATTGTCCTAACCGCTATGGGCTCTGTTACGTTTTCATTGGGCCACCTTGTAACTCCTCGTACATATCGTAAATCCGTTTGCAAATTAACACTAAAAAACCTTTTTATAAACAAATGTACAACTTTAAAAAATACAACAGTGGCAAAATAGTTTTATGTAAAGATTTTAATACTGCGCTATAAAATATACTTTTGTATATTTGTAACATTATTTTTATAAAGTTATGCAATGTAGAACAGTTTTGTAGTTTTGTAGAAGCTCTGTAGTCATTCCTGGTGAACGTTATAAAGCTCGTTATAAAGTAAAAAATACAATATGAAACATCAAAAATAAAATAAAAATTTAACCCTACTCTCATTAAACATAAAAATGTCGAACATACGTTTACTTGATGTTGAACAGTAACAACAAAACATTGCTTATGAAAGTGGATTAATATTATGTAAACATATGTAAAATGCCAGATGTCGTCTAAAAGGATGTCCATATATTACATTAAATTAGAACCTATCTTAACGTGAATAGAAGAAAACTATTATATCTACCGTGTTCTTTGATATCCACCACCTAGTTACTTATATTAGTTATATTATTTCCGGTTCTGGTACTATGCAGCTGTAAAGCTTTGGTAATCAATTAATAATGTTTCTAAAACTGTGGAAAGTGATACATCACTGTGAAAACCGTTGCGTTATCTTCTTACCGCGGGAACGAATCATCCAGGCGAATTGCATCGTGGTCTTCTCTCTCCGCCAGTCAGCCGGGAGCGCGCACATCTCTATTCGAACAGGCAGGTATTCGGGCTCGTAGGCTTTCGGTCACGTAGCACTTCGAACACACAGGATTTCGAACGCGTGAGATGCACCCATTAATACAAACAGTTTGGAGACTAATGACAGTTCCATCGAGTATGTCAGTATATTAGGCCAATGTGGTTTTATCTCAATAAATAATCCGGCCAGAGTAGAAAGAAACTGCAACTCTTGTATAGACCACATATTTATTAAACCACAACACATGATAACACAGATAACTTAATTCCTATAGTAGTAACTAGTAACGTAACTAATCATTACACAACTATATTGCAGATAGTATTTTCGGAAAATAAAAGTACATGTACAAATGAAAAATGTATTAGTATTTTACTACTACACTAATTAAAAAAGCAAAACAAAACTATTGTAAAAAAATAATAACTGATAATAAGGATAACAATAAAGGTTTATGGAAAGCAGTACAGGAAATTTCAAAAACATTACGGACATAAAACTTATAGAAAACGAATTCAACAAAACATTTATAGAAATGGGAAAAAAATTGGCGGATAAGATTAATATAAATAACAATTTCACATAAAAAAAATACTACAATGAACTCTTTTGTTTTATTACCAACTGAAAAAATTAAATAAAAAATATTATAAGGGACTTAAAAAATAATAAAACCCCAGGTCTAGACAACCTAAAATCTGAAACCTTAAAACCAATTGCTGAACTTGTTTTGGACCCATTAGTTTATATATGGTGTATGACCGAAGGTTATTGACCCTCAGCGTTTAAAGATTCCCTTGTAATACCTATTTATCTTTATTAAGATAAAATACAAGTCGTAGTTTGATTATTTTTTCAAATATTTTGCTAAAATTAGTAATTATAGAAATAGGCCTGAAATTAGCGGGTACCTTATCGCCCTTTATATATATATATAATTTTAGCAAAATATTTGAAAAAATAATCAAACTACGACTTGTATCTTTTCTTAATAAAGATAAACTACTTTCCGACAAGCAGCTTAGGTTTAAGGAAAAAAACATCAACAAATCATGCCATATTGGAACTAACAAACAATATATATTCCGCCTTAGATAATAGAACGCCTTGTTTGTCTGTATTCATATATCTTGCAAAAGCATTTGATACCGTTAGTCACCCATTACTTTTACATATACTAGAGGGCATTAGGCATACCTGTTTGAAATTATTTGAAAATTACATATCAAACAGGTTGCAATGTGTAAACATTGATAATATATATAGTAACAAACTTTTAATAGAATATGGTATTCCACAAGGTACAGTCTTGGGACCGGTATTGTTTTCCATTTATATAAATAATTTATATAAATAGTTTATATAATATAAACAGCACTGGAGATATCATTGGTTTCGCAAATGACACTGCAATATTTTATAAGGCTGAAACATGGGGTAATTTAAAAGAAATAGTAGAGAAAGATTTAAAAAAATTAAGTGTTGGTTTAATAAAAAATTATTGTAAATTTAGAAAAAACATGTTATCTACCTTTTAGTTATAATGTGTCTAATAGTCCTCCGTTCCGGTCCATAAATATTGTAGATCAGAGACTGCAGTATACTTTGCAACCTGAAGAAAAAGTAAAATACCTTGGCATATATATTGACTCACTTAAAATCTCTGGAAATAATCCAAAAGCTTTTTTTGAAAATTATGTTACATAAAAAAATTAGTTATTCTACCGACTTAGTATGTATATAGGGATTCCAAAATGTTCGACATCAGGAAATTATTTTATTATAACAGTGTAGTTAACTTTCATAAGAAAAATGACAAGATTATTCAATTGCATAATTATAATACTCGAAATAAGAGAAATAAGATCCTATCAGTACTTAGCCCCAAAATTATATAACAACATTCCAAAAAAATCAGTCATTAAAGGACCCCGCAGGGTCTTTATGGAAATTGGGTTGGTGTGTGTGTGTGTGTGTGTGGGTGCGTGCGTGCGTGCGTGCGTGCGTGCGTGCGTGAGTGTGTGTGTGTGTGTTATATATATATATATATATATATATATATATATATATATATATATATATATATATATACAGGGTGAATCTTAAATAAGTACAAATATTTTAACTGCTGGTGTAGTTCGTCATTTAAATCAGTCTAGTGAAAGCCATTTTTAAAAATTTCTAATATTTACGGAGATATTAATTTTTTAAAAAAATACCCACATTTTGAGGACCGCTGGCTGATTTTTCATCCAACAACGTAATGAAACATATGATTTGTTGCGGGGTTGCCATATCTCCTCCAATATAAATATTACGTTTCCTTTAACGTAATAGTTCTATTTTAAAAATACTTGTTTTAAGCATAAGTACAGTAAAATTGGGTATGTAGTATGATACGCAGCAATATTAACATAAATTTTAACATCTGAACTAACCTTACTATACTTCAACGATTAAAAATGAATTTCCGCAAGTTCAATACTACCGTAAAATATTTAGGATGATATTACGTGATATTACTATGTCCAATGTTCAAAATTTATACATAAACGTGCACACAAGCTTACCTGTTTGTTAAAAAATTAACTATTTAATCAGTAATCCACATTTCACAAGTTAAATGTCATTGTACACTGTTAGAAAGGGACACAAAACACAATTTCCTTAAGTTATTTTATGAAGAATAACGAAAAACTATGCACGCGTTTTTTATTTAAAATGGAAAAAATGTCAACTTTTAGCAAATTTTATTGCTATTTTCATGCATTATGTGGGGTTAACAAGTTTGACTTGGGCTTCCGATAATCTGTCATGACAGTCAATGACAGTTTGATAATAAAAAATAATATAAAATGTTACACTTGACAAAATTCGCTTAGTTGAGATTTTTTCTTCCTTGAAGCAAAGACATTTGTGTAATACTGGCAACATTGTGAACCACACGTTCAGTCTGCAGCACTATGACTCATAAAAGTATGAAGGGTCGGTCTAGGCCAGCGGTCCTCAACAAGTTTTCTACTGAAAAATTACGAAATTTATTTAAAATTTCACTTTTTTATTTCTGATTTTTTTGTAAAAAAACTATTAATTATGTGTTCTACACACAAAACTATACTGCTGGTTAAAATATTTGTACTTATTTAAGATTCACCCTGTATATATATTATTATAACAATTATTTTTTGGGAAAAATCCTCAAATAGGTCGATTTTTAATTTAAAAAACTCATATTTTAGCATAAAATGCGATTTTCAAATCTCATTTGTTTTCGAGTAATGACGTCATCAATTTTTTTTAAAATGGCAACACCATATTTTTTTCCTTGATTCTGAAAGATCATTTAATTCTCTATCAGACAGTACTAAAATTTTGCCCTCTTACATAGGAAAGTTTTCGAGTAAATGACGATTGAATGTTAGAAAACGTAAATTTTATCCATAAAAAAGCAACAATTCTGAGGTATGTAAAATAAAATACAATTGATTAAATTTTATACTTAAAATAAAAGTTCGAATTGCCATCCACCAACTTCTTGACAATGCGCAAGTCTGTGAAGAAATTCTTCTTGCACATTATGAATGATTTCTGGGGTAACTCTGCGTATTTCGTCCTGAATGCGATTGTGAAGTTCTTCTAAATTACGTGGTTTATTAATGTACACTTTTGACTTCAAGTATCCCCGTAAAAAATAGTCAAGAGGTGTAAGATCTGGCGATCTTGCAGGCCATTCTATCGGTCCGCGTCTGCCGATCCACCTCCCAGGAAAACAGTTGTCCAAAAAATCTCGTACAGGGCGCGCATAGTGCGGAGGTGCACCGTCTTGCTGAAACCATATGGTATCGTCAGGAATGTCAGAGTCACTATGGTTAGGAAAAATTACTGCAAGAGCTGGAACAAGGTCATTTTCTAGAAACTCTAAATATCTTTGTCCTGTAAGGGTTCCTTCAAAGAAGAAAGGCCCTACTATTCTGTCGTCAACTAATCCAGCCCACACATTTAATTTCTGAGGGTGTTGGGTATGTGCCTCTGCCATCCAATGAGGATTTTCCCGACACGACAAATATCTGCAAGTTTGACGGTTTACTGTATCATTCAGACAAAATGTGGCCTCATCTGAAAAAAGTATTTGCCGGTGTAAATTTCTATTTCCTTGACATAAATCCATTAGAATTTGGCAAAAGTCTAAGCGGCGATCGGGATCATCTTCATTGAGTTCCTGCACAAGTAGAATTTTGTAGGGATGATATTTTTTCTTCCTCAAGATACGTAGCACTGTGCTCTGACTAGTGTCATTGTTTAATGCAACCAATCGTGAAGAATTATGAGGATTATCCACCATACTTATCAAAATGTTCTGTTTCCGATTTTTTATTAATGCTTCCAGGTTTTGGAATATTTACAACATTACCAGTTTCTCTAAATTTAGACTTTACCTTACTGACTGTTGATGGGCTGATAGGGCGATCTGGATATTTTTCATTAAATAAATCGCAAACTTCCTGTTGAGTTCTAGTCATATTCCCGCATCCGATAAGAATTAAAATTTCAATTCTTTGAGTAACAGTTAAATATGCCATAATACTTTAAATTGAATAATAATTTCTATGTCGCTTACAATACTTATTAGAAAGTCGGTGTGACAATGACACTTTGCAAAGATTTTCACCTACGTGATCCATAAAAGAACTATGGAATTCGAAAAACTAAACTTGATAACGTTTTTGCTTTATTTTAATTGATTTACGTTTTCTAACATTCAATCGTCATTTACTCGAAAACTTTCCTATGTAAGAGGACAAAATTTTAGTACTGTCTGATAGAGAATTAAACGATCTTTCAGAATCAAGAAAAAAAATATGGTGTTGCCATTTAAAACGTCATTACTCGAAAATGAATGACATTTGAAAATCGCATTTTACGCTAAAATATGCATTTTTTAAATTAAAAATCGACCTGTTCGAGGATTTTTCCCAAAAAGTATTTGTTTCGTTTTTATTGAATTTATTCCATACTTTTGGCGCGTACTGTATGTATGTGAGTGTATAGTGAAGTGTTGTTAATATATTGTCCATTTACTACTTTTTTATTAATTTTTTGCTACATTAATTTTTATGTTTAGTATAATGATTATATATTTAATATTTACTAACACATTTATACAAACTATTTTTGTCAATATGGACATTTCTGTAAATAAATTATTATTATTTTATTGTAATTACTGTTGAAAATGATATCTCAAACGTTGACACTGATACGTTGCTGAAATCGTTTTGATCTAATTGCTTGCAGATTTTGTAACGTCCAGATATGTTCATTATGATTATTATGCATACCTTCCTTATATAGAACGCGCCTTATCAGATCATATGATGAGCGAAATGAATCTACCATTTTATGCATGTGAAAACGCTTTATTCTATTGATTTACAGAATATTTAACTAAAGAATTGAATCTTTTATTTCTGACATATATAATATGACATTTTTATTAAATCTAACAAAAACAGTTCTCATCGTACTAGATCACTGTTGCTTGCGGCGACACTCCCTACCTTGTCACACCCGTCTCGCGGGGAAGGGCTCTCATAGGCGTTTTATTTTCCACAATGCATATTGTTGAATTAACCAGCGACAAAACTCTAATCGCTGAGGAGCATGTCCAGCATTTTACGCTTGTACATTTTGGCGATGTAACATTTCTCTGTTCAATATAAGCCATACAAAATGTTATAAATATAAGATTACTTCTCGCTATACGCCAAACATTAATTGAAGAGCTGTCAATGGCTTTTTGTAGTGAAATTACCTTCTCGGAGTCTACGAAATGATGCACTAAGGACTATGTGGGCAGGTTGAAGTCTATTTGGGTATCTTTGTCGGTATTCTCGGGCTGCTTGTTTGGCGTTCCCATTGGAATACTCATATGGGTATTGCAATGCAGACAATGTCATTGTATATACAAAGACAATATCTGCATTATGTACAGTTGTAAATAAATGTATTTTTTAATTAGTGCTTTAACGCTAAGTGTCAAATGAATAAACGAAATGACACAAATAATAATTATTGTTATAGCAACCACCATTTTTATTTACTGAAATTGTATTTTTTAAAATGCTTGTAACTTCTAAATAAAAACGAATCGGAGCTATGCTCATATAAGAAAAAATGTTTGGCATTAGCCAAGCTATCATCTGTCAACTTTGTAGAACTCCCTATGTAGCCAATCAATATCTACATGCTACTAGTTTTTTATGCATGTGCTTAAACTTTCTCAAAATAAAATATGGTTCATAATTTTAAATACTAAAAATAAATTACTTTCTTTTTAAATACAAAACTCACATTGAATGTTTTATTGACCGTAACTTTCGTTTTTAATCTTCTAGAGAAGTATGTGCAATAAATTCATTAACGTATAATGAATTTATTGATTATTTTCAACGCTAACGAATCAAGTTATTTCGGTATACAATGTGAATCAGAACAATTGCGCATTAGTTGAAACAATAAATTTGTAGGAATTAATGGACAAGAAGAACAAGAAAGTAATTACATATGTAAATATTGTTTTCAGTGAGAGGAATTTACAACCACTGGAAAAAAAATAGTCACATCATACCTATATCTAGTTATTGTTTAAATCAGAAATGTTGTTTTCTCTGACATTGGGTGATGACTGCATTAGATAAGTTTAAATAAAAAGAAAAGGAGTGTTTATTTACAGTAAACTTTTTATGAGGCTCTAAATTGTTATATAATGTTAAATTTATTATATTTTGCGAAACTTACTTTCGATATATTTTACTTTTTAACACACGATATTCAAATAACCAGGTCTACATGACACTGCATTTTGCATACACGTGTTCATGTACAGTAACATATCATTTCATTTTTAAAGATTATTACCTATTAACCAGGTTTATTTAACATTAGAAGATGTCACTTAATAATAACTAGCGTTCTCTGTGATGCTTGATAACTTTGATAAAACTATTTTTATTAATAAAGTTCTCGAGGGCCACAAAAAATTAAAATTCGAGAAAACAAAGAAATTATTTATCTATATCATTGATCTTTTCAGATATATATGTCTAAAATTATAAAAAATATGCTTACTATTTTAACCTTATAAAACCATCATCTAATAAGGGCAGGCGATAAGGTTTAAGGCCGTTTTCCATCTAAGCAGCATCGAGCTGCGCAGCGAAGCTCTGCTCGATGATGCTTCCAATTGTTTGCTTATATTTAAGTGATACCGTTCCCATCAAAGCAGAGCCGCGCAGCTCAGCGCGACGCGACTAGCCGCAGCAACTTTTTAATGCCTCGACTAGCATTGACTCGCAACACTGTTACTCTGCTATGCGTGGTGCTGCATGTTGACAGGCAGGTGGGGATCACGAAGCGGCCCAAGCAAGCCGCGGCTTGTATCAGTTTTCTTTAAATCAATAGATATGGATGGGGATAAAATTGAACAATTAATTTTATAAGTATATGAATATAGAGAATTGTATGATATGAGCAATAAAAATTATAGCAACCAGAATAGAAGAGAGATCGTTTGGACAGAAATCGGAAAAAAAAATTAATGAAAGTGGTAAGTTTCAACTGCACCTAAACGGTGTGTCTCCCTCAGTAGGCAATAATATTTTCATAAAAAAGGAATGTTTATTAAAACTTGTAATGAAAACGGAAATATATTATGTTAACTGAACATTTAATACACTTTAGGTTACTTATTTAAGAAAATAACTGATTTATTGAACTTGTCTTTATTAATAAGTAGATATAATTTATTTACAATAATTATCCGGCGTTAATTGTGTCCTCTTGCCAAGACACTGCACCCGCTGGTGACATAAAATATTCTTTAAAACTGTCCGATACTTCAGTTGCATTTCTAAAAAATTTTCCACCGGTATGAGATAAATTAGAAAATATTGGAACTTCATTTTCTGTTTTTTTCATCATCGAATGCACTTACAAAAATATTGTCGTTTCTCAAGAAGTTATGGAGACATAAACTAGATAAAACAATTTTATCTGCATTTTTTGGGTGACAAAGAATCCCAAAAGCATTTTCGGATACTCTGCGAGCTCTAGACAGGCGATAATTAAAAATCCTTTTATCTTGCGGTAACCCGCATCCTGAGTAAGGACGCATTAAATAAGTTTTGAAAGGGAATGCTTCATCCCCCACAATTACATATGGCAAGGGTTTACCATTTTCTGTGATAGGGCGATCTTCCGGAAGTCCAAACGTGCTATTTTTTAGACATTTTCCCATATTAGATGCATTAAAAATGCCACCGTCACTGTTCTTTCCGTAACCGCCAACATCCACAGCAACAAATCTGTACTCAGCATCTACCATAGCCTAATTGCAGCGACGCAATTAGGAAAATTCCAAATATTTTTAAATTTTTCTGCACATTTCTGAAGTAGTTCCTTCGTCGGTTGTGGTAAAACAATATTTTTTAGAGTTTCCCAAATAACGTTACTAGTATGAGTTACAATTTTTTGTATAGTGGAGTGTCCTATTCTGAAGCTGAAAGATAACGCTTGGTAGTCTGTTCCCGTTGCCAAAAAACCTGAAAAAAATAATGAAACTGTGAATTAATGTTTTCATGTTACAAAACAAAGTACAATAGGTAGTTAGTATAATTGTTGAAGGTAATAATTGCAAGAAGAGATGGAAAACACTTAGAGATGCTTTTTAGAAAGCTTCAAGAACAACCAAACGAAAATTGGACATAGTGCCACAGGCAGCAAGAAATGGAAGTACTGGGATGCCATGAGTTTTCTTTTGCCTCATATTAAAGGAAGAGAGTAAGTACATAAAATTTTAATGTCGAGTGGACATTTATCATTATATTATATCAGTAATATATTTGTCGCAGAACACACACAAATGTTTGTCAGGAAGATAAAGAAGATGTCGAAGATAGTGAAGATGTAATTCAAATAGAAAATGAAACAAGTAATATCCAAAGTCAGTTATAAGAGAATGTAGAAGATGATCTATACGAAAATTTAACAAGCCCTTCTACTTCCTTTTCACAGCCTAACACTCCACTGTCTTGCTCATTCAGTGTGGTAAATACACCGCGAACTCGTGCTGCAAAACGTGCTCCACTGACCAAAAAATCAACAAGTGTTCACCGAAAAGCTGAATCATTACAGAAATATGTCAACGACAAAAAACGTAGTCGTTTAGAAAAACAATCATTGGCAGCTCTGGTACATTCATCAGAAGATAAAAATGGGGCGCTTTTTGAGTTCTTCACAAATATGGCAAACACTACGAGCACTTTTACTCCATTATAGCAAGCTAAAGTAAAAAGTAGGATCTTTGAAATTGTAAATTCCTCCTTTTCTACAATATACCCCCACACTCATCAAAAGGCGCTCCTGCAGAATTTTATTCTACATTTGCTTCTGGATTACATACAACTGCAAGAGATTCTGGGCAAAATACAAAATAATTAATTTAAAGTTATTATGCCATTTTTTTCTGTCAATATGTATCTTTGCTTTGTTATATTAAGTAACTGATTATAGTTATAGAACAAAGAATTTATTTTTATATTACGAATACATTATGTTGCTTTTTTAGTTAAATTAATTAGATAATAAATGATATTAATTAAAACTACACAAGTTTTTTAACTTACCTTATAAAGACAGTTAGCCTTTCGAGTGGAGTGATGCTTTGAAGGAATTTAGTATTTTGCTTGGTTAGTGGGATGCGAGTAAAATTATATAATTCATTAAATTTTTCTGATGACATTCTATAATATTTGAAAAATTTGAGTTCGTCTTGTTGAAGTCGTCTAAATAGCGCATGAAATTCCCCTTCTTCCAGCCTTGCACGACATATGTCATGAACCCAGTACTGTCGCTTCCTTTTTCTTCTTTTCTTCTCATGTTCGTGACATATAGCAACTAAAAACATAAAATCGTCTGACGATGATGTAGAGTCCCCCATTGTTGTTCAAACCCAAATGAGAATTCTGTTGCTTTGCTTGCCGCTGACAGTACCATGCTGCTTAGATGGGAATAGCTGTAGAAAATTACTGCCACGCGCTGCGCTGCACCGCTCTGCTAGGTGCTGCTTAGAAGGGAATCGACCTTTAATAGGCGACTAAAAAGGTACAGCAAGGTCAATACGCAAACTTTCTGATCTTTCTATGGTGGGAAAACTTCGGTACTCTAAAATTTTCAAAAGTATTTCGTTTAAAAAGTGTCAAATTACGTCAATTTTGAGTTTTTTTTGTTTACATTTTTCTCAACGTGTACTTTAAAAGTTGAATCGAGTCGTCTTTGTTTGATGTTGAAAGTTTCATATATTGTTTTTTAAATTCCATGATTTTTTTTTAGTTAATTAGTTTTCCAATAGGCCCATGTTAAAAATTTAATCAACATTTTTTTAATGCTATTCATTTTGAGGGTTTTTAGAGATTGGTTGGGTTTTTTAAACACTATGTATTTTTTAATTAATTAATGTTCATAAAAACCCGAGTTAAGAGTTTCATCTACTTAAAATTCTACGGATTTTGAGAGATTTGGTTCGGCTTTGTAAAACACCCTGTATTTTTTTCATTAATAAGTGTTCTAATGGTTGGTTCACATTGAGTGTGGGAGCGAATTACCTGCAGCTTTTAATATATAGTAAAGTAATTATGCTTATTGGTACCACATTGAGGGAACTAAAAATTTAAAGTTCTGCCAATTTGTCCAACACAACTTTATATGAATTTTTCTTTTATTTTTGTCTATATATTCCTAGGACTTCACATTCCACAAATATGTATTTTCTCAGTATAATTGTATAAATTCTGTTAAATTGTTTTTTCCTGTTAGACATTTTTTATAAAATAGATTTTTAGCAAAAGAAATAAGCGATAGTAATGTTTCCAAAAGATACCTGCTATTATAGGATAGAAACGCAGTAGAAGCAGATTTCCTGCATACTACTAGCACGCGTCAACACGTGCTTACTTATATGTTTTAAAAATTATAACATACTTTTAAATTGACACGTACGTACACAATGAAAGCAGATTGTAGAAGGTCAGCATCGGAAACCTGCATGCCCCATAATGAAAATTTCGTTTATTTCGTCTCTTGCGCGTTGGTCAGTGGTCGCGCGGTTTAAGGCGTCAGTACTTGAATCGAGGTGACTAGATCGGTGTTGGTTCGAGCCCAGCTGCCGGTAGACCTTATATAAGCTATATTCGTGGAGAGGTGTGGCGCCCTCTCTGCGGGTATGGTAGGGTGGAAGAATGTTGGCTTGGGTCAATGTGAGAGATTGATACCGGTTGATATTTGACTATACCCCTAATTAATAAGGTTTTCTAGGTTTCCCTCATTCCTGCACTGAATAGTGGTTAGGGCCTACCAACGTAAGTCGTTCCTGGGCGCAAATGCGGTCTGCTTGATAATAATATGCCGCCCCCTCTCCCGCACAAGTCTCCGACTTCTAGACTAATCCCTGTGATTAGAATGAGGGGTAGAGATATTATTATTTGGTTTTTATTTTAAATTAATAACGAGATCGTCACCAGATGATGACATTTAGCAAGAAAATAAAGGTGATTAAACTTTCGTTTCTTCCCGCTTTTAACAGCTACGATAAGCTCAAACAGGAAACCTGCTCCCATTATGTTTCTACCTACATAGCTAACTGAAAATTAAAGCTCGACGCGTGAGAAATATATACATGTTATAACCTGCCTGCGAACCAGCTGGAATAATCAAGAATCGCCAGTTCGCTTTGCATCACGCCACAGGGCGAGATCAGTTCATCATACACACATAGGGATTTAGTCGCGAGCCTTAAGTGCCACAGTTATTGTGTGTTTCCTAGAGCAAACACACTCACGCCGATGGTACCCGCTCCGCACTACGTGTGCGGATAAAGTTCCATTGTTGTAATAGGCTGGGAATTAAAACATTCAACCCGCATTCATCTACCTCGTGCATCAGTATAACAGTGTATTGGTCACAAACGTTGATTTATGTTTTAACATATCAGTTCGCAGTAAACAACATACACGTTCGCACAATCTTCGTAAAACATTGACGGAAAAATTGCATTTGATTGCAGTGGCGTGCGCGATTATTGTACAAAAAACAATAAAAAACAAAAAAGTCCGTAGTAAATGATCTGCAACAAATTGCATTAAAGGGTACCATAATGTCGGTACATATATGTCGTCTGCTCCAGCACTAGATCTTTTCGAGTGTTTAATGTTTTTAAATCTCTTCTGAATCCACCACCCAAACTGTTAATTTTTTGTATGACTGTATTTTTGGCCGTTTCAGGTTGTACAACTTTTAACTTTTCAAGTAAAATCTGTATTTTTCTTATTTTTGTCGAGGTAGTCCTTTCACTTAGTTTTCCATAAGCAAGCATGGGTTCAATGTAAGTCAATGAAATGTCTTAAAAAATCTGGTGTTAAATTTCGTAAGTCCGACATTTTCACTCTGTAAATAAATCTATAATTTAGAAAGACCATATACTTACTCACTGATCAAATAATAATTGTTATTAATTTAAATATATTGTATCCTCTAAATTGGGTTAGAGTGGAAACACGTCACGTAGACAAACAAACTTTATTGTCACTCTTGATTACACAAGAAATATCCTTCAATAAATTCACAACTGTCAAACACTTTATTTATTTATTTTTGATTTTATTTATTTTGACGTTTCAATCATTCACGTCTGACTGCTCAATATAAACTGACTCTAGCGGCGAAACTGATCCGCTTATATATGTTTTTAGGGTTCTACAAGTTTTCGGCGGTCTCGAGAATCAAATAGAATGTGACCCAGAATGTTCCAGAAAACGTCAAAATAAAGGCATCACAAATAGTATAAATTCTAACATAAACTGAAATATAATTAACAAACTAAAAATATATAAACTGAAACGCCAGAACTAAATCCTCTTCCGTGTTAGGAAACGCACAACTGTAAAAGCAACAGACACGGAGAAACGAAAAATAAGCACGCGCTAAGCGGGTACCGTTCTCGTGAGTGAGAGGAAATTTGGGTGCACTCTATCGCTGTATATACTCGTACATGGATTAGAGGCGCACTGCACTCCAAGTTGCGTCATAAGGGTGGTCTTTTCTTAATTTCGTCAATTAAAACTTCAGTGCCAAAATTATAAGGGTAATTTTTAACTAGATTCTATTAACTGAAAATTGTTAATGAGTTTACGAACTTCAATAAGTGTGCGGTATCCGCAGAACTGTGTAAAGTATCAACCTGTCGCAATGGATATCAGAGACTTAAAGCAATACCAAAGACGTAAACGTAAATGTAGATATTGATAGCTACGTATACGCAGTGAAGATTTTTCGTACGTTTATACTTACGTCTGCGCGCCGATATTTTTGGCGGTGTTGGTGGCTTAAATGATTTGGGATCTAGGGGGACTATCCCTCTATATCCTGTCTCATCGCTGTAGACCTGCACAGCCTCGTGACAGTGGGCTTTGTAGGACCTCCTCTTGTCCTGGCATGACCTCCGCTGGCAGGGGGGTCTCTTTTAGCGCTCTTATGTCATCAGGTTTGTTTCTTCGCCGGCTGAGTCTGACTCCCCGAGGAGTAGTTGTCGTCGCGGGTGCGAGTGGTTTCGTCCTTCTCTTTTAATTTTGTTTCAACAATTTGGGAGTACACTTCCAACCAATGCTATTGGTTAGTCCTTCTATAGATATTATATTTTCTTTTCGTTTTTGCTGATATATGAGTTTGAAGATTGTTGAGTCTGCTCTTTATTTATTTATTATATTTCTTTTCTTCATAATAAAAAAGTTACTTTACTTTACTCACAAAAAATACACTGAAACACACAACTGAGACCAAGATCAAGTTCTTTTTGAAATAATTGCATATATTCTTAAAAAATAAAAAATAGCAGAAGTCCATCGAATTGAAACAATTTAGCATGCTTCTGACGATTGGAAACTTGATTCTTGTTTTGTGCGAATAAAGCTATCTCAGATAATAAAACAAAATCTTGGTAAATTATAATATGAGAGAAAGTTCAGGTAGACAAATAATGCATTTATATATTTTATTTTTTATTATTGTGCTTTTGATGTTATCGCGTCGTTGTGTTTTGTGTCTAAATTAAGTTTATTTCATTTGTTTGTTTTTATACTTGTTTCTATTATTCATTTTTAAGTAAAAAATAAATTTGTAATTTTAAAATATTTTTTATTTGTATATTTTGTGCAAATTTTGACTTAATCATGTGCATATTTTTAATATATCCACTTGCACATTCGGGTATCCCCTTATTATTTTAAACTGTAGAGATGAACAAAGATTTGGAAGATTCTACGAAGTCGAGTTACAAGACATCAACTAGTATACCAAGGAATAAAGAAATGGAGAGGATATGTGGCAACAATCTATTTACCGTATTACATATAGTATCAGATGTCTTACCATTGCCAAAGTAAGTCAATAGACATCTGTGCGATAGATAATCATGGTTAGATTCGCAATGTTTCATGATTTATATAATACTTGTAATGTGAGCATCATAAATCGCTACCAATGCTATTGGTTAGTCCTTCTATAGATATTATATATTCTTTTCGTATTTGCTGATATATGAGTTTGAAGATTGTTGAGTCTGCTCAAGGCAAAGCCTATAATGTCCAAGTAAACAGTAGTTATATAACACATCAATAAATGCATAACAAATATATATTAGACGTAAATCTTCATTCACATGGGTAACACCACAACATAAACAAAACAGGCCTTTATCCATACTCGGTATAAACTCTGTATGATTCGCGCACTTACACTGACTCCTGAGAGACACCCATTGGTCTAGTCGATTTTTGAAAACACTTACGGAGGGTGTAGTTATTATTGATGACGGCAAGCCGTTCCAATGAGAAAACAATCTATTTGGGAAGAAATGTTGCTGTACTGATGTTTTAAAGTTTTCTTTCCATAATTTAAATTTGTGTCCCCATAAGCGTACATCTTTGTTTAATTCGAGTATCTCATTAAAATCGATTTTATAATGATTGAAAAGTAGACGATATATATGGATAAGATCGTCTCGAAGTCATCTGTTGGTGAATACAGGAATTGGGAGATTGTCATGATACAACAAATTGCTAAGAGCAGGTATCCACATTGTAAATCTTCTTTGTACGCTCTCTAATTAAGATATCCTTGATATGAAATGGAGACCATATATTTATGCAATATTCTAGTAGGGGGCGAATGTATGTCTTATCAAGTTTTAGGAATACCTGTGTATTAGGGCATTGAAAGGATTTTCTTATAACATACGATACATAATTTTCTCTACTTACAACAGCACTAACATGACCAAGAAAGACTGCTGTTTATAATGACTTCTAGATTATTGGCTTTCAATATATTTAATTCGTTATCTATTACTGAAAGTATAGGGGTAATTTGGGTTATTGTTGCCTATGTGTAAAACATTCATTCATTAACATTCAAAGGAATCAACCAGTTATCTCAATAATGTTCTATTGTAATAACGTCGTCTTGAAGAGATTGTCTGTTGAATATAGGATCACCAAAAACGTTTTTGTCATGAGCATAGAAACCGTGTCAGGATTTAAGTTGCTGCGCAATATCTGCAGTATAATTCAAAAACAAAACTGGTCTCAACATCGTACCCTGAGGCACTCCTGAACTAGTCGATTGATCGACTATTTCCCACTCTGACTCAAAACGTTGTATTAGCTAGATATACGTTAATTCAGACTAGAAGGGATCCCCGGATTCCAATGTGCTCTAATATGGAGACGTCTATTTTTGGGAACTCTTGGTCGAATGCTTTTGCAAAATCAAAGTAAAGTACATCGTTGGGATAATAAAGTCTAGTAATTTACAGACGACAATATATTTGTAAAAGTAGACTGACCCGGCAAAAAAATAGTTTGCGTATCAATTATCTTATGATGTAAGAGGTAATTGAGTATTTTATTATCTTGTTTCACAGTGCAGACTAGAGGGAACGTTTACAAGTTCCGAATTTGCATAACGATGTATTCATCTCTTTTCTTAAAAACACAATACTGATACCGTTGATAATTTATTAGAATTTATATATCGATTTCGTAGCTTAACAAATACGTTAAACAAAATGTTCTCTCAAATGGTGCATTTTGGCGACATGCGAGGCGACATGCATCAAGTATACGTTTTTTAAAACTAATCGAAGGCTGCTTAAAAATAACTAATAATTTTCCAAAAATTCTATTCTTAGAAAAAATCCGAAAGGAATCATATTAGTGGCACAGCCAGTCAGAACGCTTTGTAGATAAGCATAAGTCCATAGACACAAAAAGATACAACTGGTAAGAAATATCAACTATATAAAAGAACAACTCCAAAACACAGTGAACCAACAGGATTATGAGCGTATGCACAATAATGTTTTATATTCTTATAATAAGGAACATTTTAATATCTTATATTTTGAAATTTCCTTTCATTAGTGTGGAGCTAGTAGCCTGTTAGTGCAATCAACGCATAAAAGATAAGTTATAATATTACCAGACTCGTATTTTCTCCATAGGTTGACTATTTTCATGACCTCTTTTGGAGTTCTATATATTTCTATGACAATTACCCAACGAATAAGAAAATTATCGTAAAAAAATTAAATTAAAAGAATACTTTCTCCGGCATAACTTCTTAAGGAAGCTCAATTTTTCTAACGTAAGTTGATATAAATCATATTTTTGTCCAAGAAAGCTAACCTTAAAATATGATCCATTCTTTATTGAACACCCTGTATAAAGAACACAAAAACTTACTAGTTCACCTATTCAGTTCTCGACATAGCTTTGGTTGCAGCATGTAGCAGCCAAGACACTGAAGACTTTAAAGTGTATTGCCAAAATCATGACGATAGAAACGGTTCTATCATGTGGAGGGGACTAAATGGGAAACGCTTTTTTGGAGGCAGCTACGTTCCAACGACATTTTTGCGTTTTATGCAAATACGTTTGAGCCTCGTTGTGATTATGTTTCGGGAACGGGGAGATGTGGTTATCCCCTCTAAAAGAAAAACTGGAGAAACAGAGAAAGGTTACTACATATGATGGCTAAATGTGGTTGAGTATCTTTCCTACGTACTAATTCTGCCATACTGTCTTGTAATATTTAGGAAAGTAATACTTACTATAATAGTGTAACATATAAACAAGCGCTGCTGAAAAATTCGCTGAAACCAATAATTATGTGTAGACCTACGAAATTTCATGTAGTACTGATGAGTAATAATATTTTTAAATTTCTACTATAAAATGGAAACCGTAAACATGTCCGCTTTTAAAAATAGAACTTTCAAGTAACACACCTAAATCTATCTCTTTAGTTACATTCATCAAACAAGTGGCCAGTGGAACTAACACATCAACTTGCTGGCCACTTAAAGGTGGTGATAACACTACAAAAACGTTGTTTTGCAATTTTATTTTAATTCATCATAACCTCAAAATTGCAATATACATATATAGTTCATGTCAACATCTCACATCCTGTACATTTTTAAATCTAATGTATATATGTACAGTGCGTCTTAAAATAGTATCTACAAAAGAGAAAACAGTTATTAGTTTCCGTGTCGTTACATACCAGTGAGAAAACGACGGAACATTATTTTAGTGGAATCATTTAAACTATTCTCAAAGAGAAACTTTAAAACGCAATCCAAAAAGTGCTCCTAAAGACACTAGGTCTTCGCTTAGATGCATTTTAAAATTCTCAGAATTAACAAATTTTAAAGATGCTCTTCAATTCAAAAAACAATAATGTTTAAGAGTTGTAGCACTTTCTGTTTGTTAATTTAGTTTTCTATAAAACGTAGTCGAATGCCGAAAAGTATTCTTTCTGGGAGGTTTTTGTTGCTACCTATCTTACACATAGACACAGGATAAAGCTAATAATAAACTAATGTATTTTCTCTAGCGTTAGATGATCATGTAGAGAGCAGGTCACTATTGGCATTGAGTAATAACTGTATATTTATTATTCAATGTTATTGAGTAAAAGTTACTCCATAGTGGATTTTGAAGGTAGTGGCAACTTTGCAGTAATTTTTATCTCATGCAAAATGTGGAAATCACTTATGGATAAAGCAATGACGCGACGGCAACTGCCACAATTGTATAATCAACTGTCGCCACATTAAAGGTTTGTAAAAGCTTCCCAATACGTCGCCAAAACTATTATAAACACTTTAAAGCTACTGTCACTATTAATATGTAAGTGATATGGCTTGGTTGCCGTTACCTTTAACATTCACTTTAAAGTTTGGGCAACTTTTTTTCATAACGATCCAGACACCAAACCGTCCCACCAAAAACCATGAAGTAATTTCCAGTGGTGAGGATTACATACTTACAACTATGTTAACATAAATTGGGGTTATTTTTGCTGTATGGTCGTAGATTTAATGATTACTACGTAATAGCCACTTAATTGAAGTTGCGGTACCAGTTTTCGTTATTATAATGATACTTGGGACAAGCTGGGCTCAGTCAAAGACATCGAGTGTCGATTGTGTCTTGGAAGTTAGGAACTGATAGAACAGATTGTGATAGTCGTGAAAGAGAACAAAGCAAAATCCTTATATTTGGCATGGTGTCTGCCAGAAGGTCAGAAGGTCAGAGGACAAAATATCGCCCTGTTGGGCGGAACACAATTTTGGAAGTGAGCCACAATAGACCACACGATCACAGCAGAGCTTTGTTTATTGACCTAGTTGCTAAAAATGTAATCTAACCCAATTTGTCCAGTCAAGTTTGACAGTCGAATAGTCATTTCTAGTTTTGACCAGGAAAACAGATTGTTTTCGGAAACGTGCACTTGGTGAAGGCTCTCTATTTTTTGTATCAAATTTAAAGCGCAAAAATAGTTTGAGAATAATTCTCGATTAAGCTTTTTAGGGCAAACGCAAATTTAATTATTATTTGAAAATAGAGAAGAAATTGCAAATATGCGCAATTAAATAACCAGAAAACGTCGATATACTGAAATCTGATGATATAACAACATGTATTAAAACCTCTAATTGTGTATTATATGCAGATGATATAAAAATATATAGAGAAATGCAGAATACTGACGATGCTATGTTGCTGCAACAAGATCTAGATCGTGTATATGAGTGGACCATTGCTAATAAATTATTTTTAAATATAAAAAAATGTACTTCTATGGTATATACTTTGAGAACACATTTTCAGGAATTCACTTACAGCATAAATGGTCAACCTTTAGAAAAAGTATATAATAAGAAAGATCTAGGAGTCATTTTTAAAAGAAACCTAAATTTTAGTGAACATATTGATACTATTGTACATAGGGCTTACAAGGTTTTATTATGAGACATACAAAGGAGTTTTCAATAAATACTATAAAAATGTTGTATTTTAGCTTTGTTAGATCCAGACTGGAATTTGCCGCACCAATATGGGACCATGAAACAGTAACGGGATCACAATGTATAGAGACAGTTCAAAATAAATTTTTGGCTTATTTATGTATGAGAAAATTTCATAGATATCCCAATTACAACGATTATGAAAACATGAGGAGGGAATTTGACATTTTTAAATTATCAATCAGAAGGCGGATCGGAAACATTTGTTTTATAGCCAAAGTTATAAATGGAGAGGTAAATTCAGCTGAAATATTATGCAGATTAAATTTTTATATTGCTGCTGGAGTTCGACCAAGGAGTATAGTTTTTAAAGAGAGTTATCGCACTAATTTAAGAAAGAGCTCCCCTATAGTAAAAATGTCTTTGACTGTGAATTATGTCTGTCATGATATTCATATAAATATTTTTGATGTAAAATCAAACAAATTAAAAAAAGATCTTATTACATTTTTTAAAAATTCTATTATCTGAGTCACCTTTGTAACATCGTTATCGTTAAATTAAATATCTTTTCTTAATATATGTTTAACATATTTAACTCTAAATTATTTTAGTAAGTAGTTTTTTTTTTGTTATCAATCTACACTTATAGTTTGTTATTAATGCATTAAGTTTTGACATAATTGTAAATTTAGACCGAAGTGTCTGTATTATGTCAGTGAATAAATAAATAAATAAATAAATAAATAAATCTCTTTGATCCTGCCTTATTGAGTTATTTTAGCTTCCTATTCTAAAGGACAATTCTGAATAATCTCATTACACAAGCTTTTCGTAATTATCGAAAATAAGATGCGTAGGAATGTAGAGAAGAGAAAATACAGGAGTATGACGAATGATTTATTGTTCAATTGACTTTAAATTAAAACAAATTACTTCAATTAAAGCCTCGTCAATCACTAATGTTGTTGAAGGATATATCAATTGAACTACATGAATACTGTTTTAAGCTACCATAGTAAAAACTATAAAGATATTAGGTACTGTTTAAATACCAACACTATAACAGAATAAAGGTTAAAATTTGCAGCGATTTAAAAATAGTAATTAACCTTGCAGGAATCCGGTTAATGATAATAAATTTACTAAAATATTGTTTTTATTTCCATGAGGATAATAACTGTGTTTCTGTAAATGATTTGCGATATGCAGTCATCACAAATATGAACATGAAATGCGAGTGACAAAAAAAACACGGATTATCTTATGATTAGAATCGAAGGAATTTAATGCTGGTTACATTGTATAGGTCATCTGAAAACCGATTACATTTGCAACCACACTTTAAAACGAAAACAAAAAATGTCTACAGTTTTAATTGATTTCGGAAAGCGATGAACAAGTTCCTCTTTACAAAACTGGAACGTAAACGTAAAGAATGGTTAATGTTAATAGACACATCAATACCGGTAATTTCTACAAAATTAAAAAGATTTCAAAAACAGAAAAATATGCTGTAAGGACTGGCTTTTAAAAATATAACTTTATTCCCATATAAATTTATTAGAATAATTCAAATTAGAGAAACAGGTACAATTATAGTAAAATGTATATGTAAAAATAGTTGATGTGTCAGAATTTTCAGTGTGTAATTCAGGATGTGTAAAATATTCGTGTTAATAGTTTAACACACTGGATTTTTATACGTTTCACACAAAATGTATTAAAGTTACTAGTATTATAATAAGATATACTGAATGTGTGTAATATTTACCAATGTTGCGTTAAAGGTGCACAATTCTATTCCCTATTTCTGACTCGTTGAACACAACTGCGCAGCTGCAGTATGTCAGCTGTTCTAACACACATCACTACGCCATGTTAGTCGTGCCGCGTTGTTGTGTTCAGTTAACTCCCGTTTACGGTGAGGAGAACATTTAAATTGAGTTTTGATCAAAGAAAATAGTAAGTGCAAAAGAAGAACATTTAAATTGAGGTTTGATCAAAGAAAATGGTAAGTGCCTACCTAAATATAACAAATATTGCGGACAATTGATAAAGCTAAACCTAATTAGGATTATAACCCTTAACAATATTAGTGGCTCATTCTTACGATATAGTGCCTACACTGTTTCACTGTGTCACTACACTTACATTGTTTTTCAGACGATTATATTAAAATTACAGAATTAAGTAAGCATTTTGTTCGGAAAATAGCTCTGCACTTAGAAACTACTAATTTTGTTAAATATTTTGTTACGAAATTTTGTTGTTCATTTGAACTAAAAAGTATAATTTTGATAAAATCATGAAAAGTAAAATATATTTTTTTGTTGTGACTGTAACGCCATAATTTTGAAAATATAATATATATTGATACGGAAGCTTACCTACATGTTTAGTTTGTTAATTATGTTCCTGTTTACGTTTAAAATTTTAATTTTTTTAATACCTTTATTTTGCCGGTTTCTAGAACATTTCATGTTAAATTCGATTTGGCTCAAGATTAGGGTTCTCAACTTGAGCATCGGCCGTTCCGGAACAATTGTTTTTACGTTTTCAAATAATTGAAACAAAACATCTAACATCAGAAATTAACATAGCTTTGGTAACTAGGACTAGGAAGTAAGTAAATGGTAAGTAAGTACCTACTTAACAAAACTAATAAATATTATTGACAAAAATAAACTACAAAATAAACACTTTTTACTTTCCATTGCTACTTAAATCTATATTTTGTTGAGATCAAGCAGCCTGAAGCAGTATTTGGTTTGGTGATTTAACTAGAACAAAAAAGTCCTCACATTTTAAATCAAAATTTAGTCTCACTTGTATTTCAGATTTTACTTGAGATACTCAGTCGATTTCTTTCCTTGGTTGTCATAACAAGGTCAACCAATCACTAAAAGCTTTGAAGCTTTGAAGAGTTGCATACAATATTTTTTCAACGTTCATGCAAAAACCAAAAAATTATATTTAGACGACACTAAGTCTAGGAAAATGTGACGTCGATTTGAACGCTTATATTTGTCATGATGACAAAACGCTGTAGTAGAATGACAGATGAATGCAAATAAACATTTTATTGCACTAGTGCAATAAAAACCACTTTTTCCACTAAATATAGTTCAATAAAGTTTTGTTTTTTGCATGAACGTAGAAAAAGATTATTATTATTATTATTATTATTATTATTATTATTATTATTATCATTATCATTATCATTATCATTATCATTATCATTATCATTATCATTATTATTATTATATGCGAATCGCATATGCAATATCTACAGAAAGTTAATGCTCTAATGCTCTAAGTATATCATCCGTTACATGTAATAAAACTGTTGATGTACTGTGTAATGAACTAAAACCTGATTGTGTAGTGGGTATTTGTATGAAAATATTCGCCAAGTTGTATGTACACGACCTTTTCTAATACTTTAGATATTGTAGGCAAGATACTAATTGGACGAAATTGATTTATTTGAGTGGGATTACTTACTTTTGGTATAAATATGATATTTGCATTTTTCCAAAAAGATGGAAACTTAGATGACATATGACAACTGTTAACAATATGTGTAATATGGCTAGTAAGAAAAGGTGTAATTAATAAAATCATTTTGTGACTTATGCCATATGTGCCAATAGCATTTGATTTAATTTTGGATAATATATTTCCAATAGATTTTCAGTCACTAACGTAAATTGAAATTTGTGAATAATATTTGGAAATATTTGATTAGCGTAGGTATCAGTAATAAAATTATTATTATTTGAATTTAAAAAAGGTATACTATTAACAAAATAATTATTAAAAGATGATGGACTGCTTATATCGTCCGGGTACACGTATGAAACTGAATTTATATTTAAATATTTCAAAGTACGCCAAAACCCTTTTGGATCAAACGCAAACTTATCTTGAAGAAATGCTTTCTTTTCATTTCTCATTGTCATTGTGACAAAATTTCTAAGCTCCTTGTATTCTGCCCAAGCTTGATCTGTTCTATATTTTTTAAATTTCGAAAGTGCTTTACTTCGTAGTTTCATCATAGTAGTTTCAGATTGTCAGTTAGCCAAGGGGCCGGTAACTTTGTAAATCTAGAAGTTTTAATTGGGGCATAGATGTCGAAAATCAATTTTAAATTGTTATTAAAAAAACTTATTTTTTCATCTACATCATTTAAATTATATAATTCATTCCAATTTATATTCATTACGTCTCTCATAAAATAATTATAATCAAAATTAGAGTAATCACGGTAAGTACGAAAATTTATACGAGGTTTCACTTTCTTAATACTTAAATTACAAATTACTATACAGTGATCAGATACATTATCCATTTTAACAACACTGGACAAGAAGAAACTGTTATATCTAGTAAAGTTTTTGTGTGATCAGTAATACGTATAGGCTTAGTAATTATTTGAATTAGATTATATTTAATTAAAAAAATTTTGAAAAAGCGAAAACTATTACTATCATTACTCAAGAAATCAACATTTACATCGCCACCAAAAAAAAAAAAAAAACAAACAAGCTCAGGTAAATCTTCATTTCTTGATTCTTTCAAGCCCATTATATACAAACTATTTCGTTTTTTGAATTGTTCTAAATTGTCACTGTAATCTTGAAGCACAGCTATAGCATGTCCAGTGCGGATTTTTCTGGGACCAAAAACGATATTTGCGCCTGTTAACCACTCAATTTAAATAAAATCCGAAAAAAGTACGTCTCGTAGAAAACCATTATTGCCGTCACACCGTCTCATGATTTCCTCACAAAATTGTAATCATAATCCTCTTCCAAAAGCTCTTGGACAAGACATACCTTATAGGGGTGGTATTTCTGTTATTTCAAAAACATTCGAATTGCAGTTCGAGAAGCATCGTGATTGCGGGCCAATCAAACAGTTGAAGTATGAGGGTTTTCAACAAGTTCTAATGCAATGTCTAACTTCTTTTCTTCATTCAAAGCACGTGCCCGTCCAGTTTTGGGCGAAGTCTGTGCTGTACCGTGTTCCTCAAATTTGTGAAATATTTTACTAACTGTCCCTTGCGAGATTTGGTTTTCGGGATATTTCGCATTAAATAAATCGCGCACTTTAGTCTGACTTCTTATTTTGTCTCCACGTCCAAGCAATGTCAAGATTTCGATGCGTTGCCTTTCCAACAATACCATTGCGATTCAGTAAATAACTTGATTTTGACACAATAGTAACGTTTCGAACTCCAATTTACATCTAAAGCGAAATATTAACCAGAAAGCCTGGCAAGTAAGTGGTACTAAAAAAACGCAACATTTGTTGCGTTAGCAGTGATAGGTACAGATTCAAATTCTTTATTTTATTCTGTGCAAATTCATGGAGGAGAACACTAAAGATAATTACATTTTATTTTATTGTTAAGTAGGTGTTTTATATAACCCTAAAAACCTTGCTGTTGAGAACATAAAACTTGTTTATTTGGTATGGCTGGATTCAGTATTCTATAGCCTTTCCATGAGCCTCCTCATGCCTTATGTTTCCAATTGAAAAACAAAGGTAGGGGTAGCTGGGGGTTAGGGGGTCGAAAGTAATAATTATATAATCGAAATATGGGGAAAAAATCAAGATCAGTCAACGTGATTCGGCGTTTAAAAAAAATAACTCATTCAAAAGATATGAATTTTATTACGTACTTCTGGCCATCCTTGTATATGTAGATATACTTTGTCACACATATCTACCAATCGACGGAAAATTATTTAAATATAAAAATAAAGAATGATTTGGTTAATATATCTGTACATGAATAAATTAAACAAAGCCAGAACATTCTATAACAATGTATTACTGTAAATAATGTGACCAAATAAATAGTTTCGGGAAATACGACAGTATAAGCAATATTTACGCACACAAATATCCTTGACAAGTAATTATTAAGAGATAAATCTGACCAATTAGTAAAGTATTTTCTAAATGACGTCGTCGACAATTTTAAACGCATCATCTGGATCAATAAAACGTCATTTTCATTTAACAATATAATGAATGTATTTAATATAATCACACATAAATTTGTTAATGTCACAGAGGGTATACCTATTCGTATTTAAAGCAGAAACACATACGAAAAAAGTTGTGAGAGCTTAGGTAATAAAAATATATTATTCAAATTAATTCCAGAACTAAATGATAAAATAGTTTAACACGCTGAATGATATGCTTTAAATTTATTTAATGTGTTTTTTTAATAGTAGACATAAAATTACCTTAACATTCATATACCCATACTCTAAAAAATTGAATTAATGAATTGATTTTTTCCTTATGAGATTGAAGAAAGTCAAGAATTACATAGATTTTTTTTAGAACATCATGCAACATTTGTAAATAATGTTGTCCATTTCGTCTTATTTCATGCTAACTTTCTGCTTTAACTTTTCAGTTTTTCCAATAATTTGCCGCTTTCTTCGTCTGTCTTCTCTATTATCACTATACAGGATTAGCTATTACTAAGTACAAATATTTTAAGAGGGAATAGAGAAAAACAAGAATTAACGGAATCACTTATCAAAAAATTTGCAAACTTAAGGAAAAAACATATTTTTTCGAAACTATATTAACCCCCACTCGCCGACAATGCAGCACGTTGGCCACGAGGTCGCACGTTTGACGTTTAAAAAGTAGGCAACTGGCAACACTAAACAATAAAACTCGTTGTCATAAATTGAAATTCTATATTTACGTTGTGATTATTTTGTGTTCATCAATTTTTAGTATCTTCTTTCAATTTTAAACTTTTTATAGTTATTAAATAAAGGAACTTGTATAGGATACAGTCATTTTCATACAATGTAGTTTGCTGGTTTGTTTTTCAAAGTTATCAAACAAGACTACAGCGCGTGCATTTAAAGTTCTCTATTATCTGTTCGTGTTTCTGTAGATGTACATCGTCGATTTTCGGAATATGGCCATAATCGTAATGTACCGCCAAGAAATAATCAGCGAATTCTTAATCTTTTTGATATCGATAGAACTTTAAGCACACGCCGAGCAACTCGGCAACTCCATTTATCTCAATCAAAAGTACTGAGAGCACTCAAACAAGATCATCGAAGGGCATTTCATCTCCAACCAATTCAAGATTTGTTGCCAGGAGATACTGAAAAACGTTTAAATTTTTGTAGATGGGTTTTAGATTCAACAGAAATAAATCCACAATTGGATAAGGTTTTATGGACCGACGAATCTAATTTCACAAAAGCTGGAATTATGAATTACTACAACATTTACGTTTGGAGTGAAGTCAATCCTCGATGTGTCAGACAATCTTCATTTCAGCAACAGTTTAGTGTAAACGTGTGAATAAGTGTTTTAAGTAATAACCTCTGTGGGCCGCATATTTTGCCTCCTCGTTTGAATGGGGATTTATTTAATTATTTATTTCATTTATTTATTTTATTTATTTCTGCAAAACTATCTCCCCGACGTGCTTGACGATGTCTTCTTAAATTTACGCCAGAGAACTGGATGCAGTTGGATGGTGCCCCTGCACATTACGAAAGGCAAGTACGGCAGTGGTTGGATGAGAATTCTCCTCGTTTTCACAAGCGTCAGTTTTTTTTTTTTTTTGGGAACCGTCCGACAGTGTCACCGAAAGCACCGCAGCCTATAGACTTATTGTGCATCTCTCGATGAGCACAAACATCCATGGTATTACAGTGGGATTCGAACCCACATCGACATAGCCGATCCAGACTGGTTCCACGAGCAGACGTCTCCCAGCCACCTCGGCTATCGCGGTGTCCAAAACGTCAGTTTACACAAATCACTGAGTTTTTTTTTCATGGGTTGCTATAACGTTAAATGAAATTTACGCGGCTGGTGCGCTACACTGTCACCAATTTCTTTGAATATCTCAGAAACAAGACCAAACGTTGAAAGAAAACAGGAGACGAAAATGTTTCGAAATTAATTAGGTCAAAGTGATGTGTAGATGTTTTATTGAAATTCATTATTTCTTTTGTAGTTTTGAAATAAAGTATAAGATGGGGATAGCATACAAAATACACTTCAAATAGAGGTATGTAGTTCAAACTTAAGAAGCTTATGTAAGATCATAAAGAGTGTTTGTGTTCCGAATTTCACTTAAATCGGATAAGTGGTTCAAAAGTTATGAGGGAAAAACGAGAAAAAAAATCCTACTTCAATGTCCTCTTTCTCGGTTCGTTTTCAGGAAATAAGTCTATATCACAAATGAACATTATTTTAATCTGTTCTATCAATTCCTGAAATTATCAAGATTAAACCTGAATCACCCTGTATATCTTCTCATCGCGATAATTTGGTTGATGCTAGTAAAAGAAACAATTAATTCTTATTAGAAAGTAAAGTGTCATATTTCTTGCTAATAGATATGTTACGTACATGCTTTTGGCATTTACATCCCCTATAACGAAAAAACTATTCAATAACTACACACTATTACAATTTAACAGTTTGAATTTTATTTTTCAATTATGTCAGATTAGATTTACAGTTAAATAAAATCATAGTCATCTTGAAATTCAGTTACTTCTTTTTTCCTTTCTTGATGATCTTCAAATTTATTAACGTATCTATGAATTATATGAAAAGAAGAAAGAAACAGCTTAACTTGTACATAATTTAATATGTATCAACATTCCGCTGATAAATCAAATGAATTTATTTTCATTTGGAATGAAATTCCCTTTTTTCAAAGTTAGCCGGAACTACGTTTATTTTTAGTTTTTTTATGTTTTTTTAGAGGTACAAATTGTTTCTTCTTTTAATTAATAACTCTTTAGAATAACAGCAATTTAATATTGTTTTATGTACATTACATAGCTTTTTATTAGTTCTGTATCCAAAAAAAAAAATTACGAACAGTAGGTAGCCATGCTTTTAGAAAGAAGAAAATTATTGTTTTTATAGAGCCAAAGAGAACTTATATTAAACACTAAACCATGTTTAAACATAAAAGAGATAGGCCACTATTTTTCCTTATCTATAAATATTTAAAATTGTCATTTCTATGTGACCGCCATGCAATTTATTCTAAAAATGATAACTTGCTTTATTATGAATTTCAAACGTGTTGTCTATCGTAACCACTGAGTTTGTCATGACCGCATTTGATGCAATTAATAAAAATGATCAGCAACTAAGCCCAGAGTAGTGTTGTTGAACTACATATTAATATATATAATAATAATAAAATTAAGCTACAGAAACATAAATAGAAAAATATATTGGTTAGGTAAACATTTTGTTATCAAATCTCTTTTATACAGTAATGAATAGACAAAGTAATTTATTGAATTAAATCAATACAATACCAGAAATATCCAGTTTTCTCCTCCAACCTTGTTGATAAATCACATTAACTTTACAGTATATTAGTTAAAAAAAGCATAAACAAGGAAATCTGTTCTCTGTCGCAAAACAAATATTTCGTGTCCTTCATTGGAAATGTTCATCTTTTGGTATTTATTTCTTAACCAGTACTATATTTTGCATATTTTATTACCTATATTCTACTTACGTTCATCGACATAATCGCTTCATTATACAGTATGCGCCAAAAGTATGGAATAAATTCATTAAAAACGAAACGGGAAAAATCCTCGAACAGGTCGATTTTTAATTTAAAAAATACACATTTTAGTGTAAAATGCGATTTTCAAATGTCATTTGTTTTCGAGTAATGACGTCATCGATTTTTTTTAAATGGCAACACCATATTTTTTTCCTTGATTCTGAAAGATCATTTAATTCTCTATCAGACAGTACTAAAATTTTAAACTTAAATTAAATGTTCGAATTGCCATCCACCAACTTCTTGACAGTGCGCAAGTCTGTGAAGAAATTCTTCTTGCACATTATGAATGATTTCTGGGGTAACTTGCAGGCCATTCTATCGGTCCGCGTCTGCCGATCCATCTCCCAGGAAAACAGTTGTCTAAATAATCTCGTACAGGGCGCACATAGTGCGGAGGTGCACCGTCTTGCTGAAACCATATGGTATCGTCAGGAATGTCAGGGCCATTATCGTTAGGAAAAATTACTGCAAGGGCTGGAACAAGGTCATTTTCTAGAAACTCTAAATATCTTTGTCCTGTAAGAGTTCCTTCAAAGAAGAAAGACCCTATTATTCTGTCGTCAACTATTCCAACCCACACATTTAATTTCTGAGGGTGTTGGGTATGTGCCTCTGCCATCCAATGAGGATTTTCCCGACTCCAATATCTGCAAGTTTGACGGTTTACTGTACCATTCAGACAAAATGTGGCCTCATCTGAAAAAAGTATTTGCCGGAGTAAATTTCTATTTCCTTGACATAAATCCATTAGAATTTCGCAAAAGTGTAAGCGGCGATCAGAATCATCTTCATTGAGTTCCTGCACAAGTTCAATTTTGTAGGGATGATATTTTTCCTTCCTCAAGATACGTAGCACTGTGCTCTGACTAGTGTCATTGTTTAATGCAACCAATCGTGAAGAATTATGAGGATTATCCACCATACTTATCAAAATGTTCTGTTTCTGATTTTCATTAATGATTGGACGTACAGGTTTTGGAATATTTACAATATTGCCAGTTTCTCTAAATTTAGACTCTACCTTACTGACTGTTGATTGGTTGATAGGGCGATCTGGATATTTTTCATTAAATAAATCGCAAACTTCCTGCTGAGTTCTAGTCATATTCCCGCATCCGATAAGAATTAAAATTTCAATTCTTTGAGTAACAGTTAAATGTGCCATAATACTTTAAATTGAATAATAATTTCTATGTCGACTTTCTAATAAGTATTGTATACTTATTAGAAAGTCGGTGTGACAATAACACTGCAAAAATTTTCACCTACGTGATCCATAAAAGAACTATGGAATTCGAAAAACTAAACTTGATAACATTTTTGCTTTATTTTAATTGATTTACGTTTTCTAACATTCAATCGTCATTTACTCGAAAACTTTCCTATGTAAGAGGGCAAAATTTTAGTACTGTCTGATAGAGAATTAAACGATCTTTCAGAATCAAGGAAAAAAAATATGGTGTTGCCATTTAAAAAAATCGATGACGTCATTACTCGAAAGCAAATGACATTTAAAAATCGCATTTTACGCTAAAATATGTATTTTTTAAATTAAAAATCGACCTGTTCGAGGATTTTTCCCAAAAAATAATTGTTTCGTTTTTATTGAATTTATTCCATACTTTTGGCGCATACTGTATATAACTTTTAAGAAGCTCAATTCCTATGAGAAGGAATTGCAAAAAATGTTATAAAAAACAATAATTATGTCACTAATTCTCGGTTCCTTAAATGGTATGGCTCCCTAACTTTCTGGCATTGGATGATTAATAGTACGAACTGCATGTACTCAGTTCTTTAACTTATTAGCCTTATCTATTTCTAAGAGATTATCGAACCACGCTCCTAAAATAGTATGCTCATTCGGAGGAATCAGTTGTATCAATGCTTTGGCCGACATACTGTTGTAGAAAAAGTTTCCATCGAGTGGATTTAATCGCACTGCTTGTTCTTGGAACATTTTCACTGAAATTCCATCATAATGTTTTGGCAAAATTTAAAATTGATTGGTGTGACGAATGAATTTATTGTAAGAATAATGATCCAGATGTGGTGTGACAAAATAAAAAAAAATAACTATCTGCGAGTGGTGGCCATACTATTGTCGTATCTTTAATTTATGTGCCACAGTTATTAGTAGCTTAAACTATTGGATATATCAGTTCTTTAGACCAGAGCCGACCAACATGAGACGCGGGCCGTATAAGAAAACAGAAATACAGCGTGATGACAAAGTTTGGAACAAAATTCATAACTTTTATATTGAGTGTTTCTAAAAAAACGCCAAGACAGGTGGATTTTATTTTTGGGAGGGACATCTTTTAAGATGATTCAGTTATATACAAGGTGACCCAGAAAAACGGGACGACCAATAAATTTGTTTTTTTTTATGGAACATCCTGTATATTTTTCATATTCAGATAAATCTTTCTCTTACGAATACAGCGATGTAGGGTTTGATGGGTCTAGCTCAAATAACAATAGTAAAGTTTAGCAATAAATATTAGGGTTTTTTATGTTGGCACTCAGTTATTTATGCAACAAGTATAAAAAGTAAGTGTTTATTGTCGAGTGCAATAAACACTTTTTAAACGAGTTGCATACAATATTTTTCCTACGTTCATGCAGAAACCAAAAAATGTTTTATTTAAATGACACTAAGTCTAGGAAAATATGACGTCGATTTGAACGTTTATGTTTGTCATGATGACAAAACGCTGTAGTAGAATGACACATAAATGCAATAAACATTTTATTGCACTAGAGCAATAAAGAACCACTTTTTCCACTAAATATAGTTCAATAAAGTTTTGTTTTTTGCATGAACGTAGAAAATAGTTATTTATGCAACAAGTACAGAAAGTAAGAGTTTATTGAACGCGAAGTGAAGTTGCCGAAAAATTTGGAGTTCTCTTATTTTCCTTACCACTCATATTTACTTTTTATTTCAGTGTAAAGTAAAATAATTTACAATTACGGTGAATAATTATTATTAGTTTTACTTACCTAAAAATATAATACGAAATAATGTTAGATCTTAGCAAATAATACCGTAATAAATAATACTTACTTAACCTAATATTTTTGACATAAAAATGTGTCAGGTAGGCAATTGCATAGAAAAATTACTATAATTTGTCATACCAACGTTAACATTTCAAAGATAAAATCGGCTTAGTTAGTACAACATTAAAATATTTAACTATGGTTTTATTTGTAATCATGGATCACTTGACCTTAAGTTAACTATGTTTCGTACAACTGGCCCTAAGTGGCATCTAAATAAAACATTTTTCGGTTTTTGCATGAACATACAAAAAATATTGTACGTAACTCGTAGAAAAAGGGCTTATTGCACTCGACGTGTTGTCCTACTCGGCCTGACGGCCTCGTTGGACAATTTCCCTTCGCGTGCAATAAACACTTACTTTTTATACTTGTTGCATAAATAACTATTTTCTACGTTCATGCAAAAACAAAACAAAACTTTATTGAACTATATTTAGTGGAAAAAGTGGTTCTTTATTGCACTAGTGCAATAAAATGTTTATTACATTCATCTGTTATTCTACTATAGCGTTTTCTCATCATGACACACATAAACGTTCAAATCGATGTCATATTTTTCTAGATTTGTGTCATCTAAATAAAACATTTTTTGGTTTTTGCATTAACGTAGTAAAAATATTGTATCAACTCAACGTGTTGTCTTACTCGGTCTGCCGAACTCGTTGAACAATTTCAAGTCGCGTGCAATAAACACTTACTTTTTGTACTTATTGCATAAATGACTATTTTTGGTTGTTACTTAGAAACAAAAACACCACTGTCGTATCGTGATATTTTCACAAATTAGTACGTTATTAAACTTCGCAAATTAATCACTGAATTTTTTGAAGCTTACAAGGAATGGCACATTTAACTGAACATGAAAGAATAGAATCTTAATTATGATTAGATATGGTGACAAGCTTCAAACCCATTCGGAAGCATGTGAGCTGTTTAATCAAACATGCTGACAGACCACCAATAGCACGATCTACGGTGAGTAAATTGGTCGCCAAGTTTAGAGAGACTGGGTGCGTAAGAAATAGGATACGACAAGTTCGACTTCAAATCGCTCAAGAATCCAAGTTAAATTGTTGGAAATTGAAGAAAATTCTCATCAGTCAACAAGACAACAATGTGGACCAATCATATGTTGTAAAGTTGCTTCATACAGAAAAGTATCATGTGTAGTCCAGCTGATACACGAATTAAATGAGGATGACCCAAACCGCCGGTTGCACTTTTGTGAATAATTAATGTTACGGTAACTTTTTAAACAACATAATTTTTTCTGACAAGGCCACATTCTGTTTAAATAGCTCAGTACATCGCCATAATTGTAGATATTGGTCAATTGACAATCTCCATTGGACGCAAGAATGCCGCAATCAGCATAAAGGCAAATTAAATGTATGGGTGGGTATCATAGGAAGGCGATTTTTAGGTCCCTACTTTTTTTTTAAAGAAATCTCACTGCTGCTAGATATTAAGATTTTCTGCAGTTTGAGTTGGTGCCGGCTGTAGCAGTTCTTTTCTCCAACGCTGCAGACGGCGATATACTCCATGAAAATATTTGGTTTTAACAAGATGGAGCTCCACCTCACTTTGGCTTAGAAGTTCGGCAATTGATGATACTTTTCCTGGAAGATGGATAGGGCGGAGAGGATCTCTTAAGTAGCCCCGCGTACCCCCGACTTGACTCTTCTGTTTTTTTTCCTATGGGGTTATTTAAAATCTAGGTGTACTTCAATCGACCAAACAATTTAGCAGACTTACAACTGAGCATTCGTACTGAAATGGAAAGAATCAACCCAGAAATTATTGAGCGTAGTGTGCAAAGTGTTTACACTCGCGCGGGCCAGTGCCAAATTGTTGACAATTTGAAAATTTACGTTAAATTTCGTTAATTATTTGCATTTGTTTCGTATTTGCAATATCTCGCTTGTTATTTGAAATAGACCCATTAAGCCCTACATCACTGTATTCGTAAGAGAAAGGTGTATCTGAATATGAAAAAATATACAGAGCGTTCCATAACAAAAAACAAATTTATTGTCCGCCCAGCTTTTCTGAGCCACCCATACAACTAAATTATCTTTAAAGATGGTCCTCCCGAGAACAAAATCGACTAGTCTCGGCGTTTTTTCAATAATCACTGAGTATAAAAGTTATGAATTTTGTTTGAAACTTTATCATCTCGCTGTATGTTTCAAAAACGAAAATTTACACAAGCGAGTCATTCCTACACCAATAATGAAATAAAATAAAACATACATAGGTTATGTGACGCCACTGGCGCTGGATAGAGCACCGTATCAAGGTTACTGAAACATTGGAAATCTCGCTGGATCGCTCTCGAACATTCTAATGGACATGTGCGCGTATACAAGAAGGTTGAGTCAAGCGGGACCAGCAGAGTTAATAGTGTGAAATAGAGACTCCTATACAGAAAAACGTTGAATACGGTTCGCAAAGTTAATTGTTACGGTTAAGTGTTTATTTGCTTATAATTGTAGTTATTTAGATGTAGTGTGCGGTACGCCGCACGTCAATTTAAGTTTTTATAAAGTGAAATATATCTTCATGAAGTTCATAATGACCATGGAGAGTCTATTATTTTCGATTTAACCACAATAAACTTCACTACACTCTTTCCGAAAGAATATAAATATGCAACATTACACTACGTTACACGACATATAAAGTTAGTGTACAGTTAAATATAAGAATAAGACTACTAATAAATTACGGTCGTTTCAGGTATCCCACAAAATTCTAATTTAGGGCCCTTGTTATTTATACTCTTTATAAATGATTACCAGATAATTTCATTAGTACTTGCCAATTGCCACTGATGACTTAAAATTTTATAAGCCCATCATAACACAAGCCGACTGTGATATATTGCAAAATGATATTGATTAGCTATATAGTTGGATTTGTCGTTACAATCTACTTTTCAACATAAAAAAATGTTCTGTTATGACGTTAACGAGAAGTAACTGATCTTGGAATATCATACGATAGTAAATTGAACTACAAATTGAAAAAATTGTTCAAGATGCATATAGGACATTAGGTTTTATTATTAGACAGATCAAATATTTTAGTAATATGTTAGTCATAAAGAAACTTAACAATACGTTAGTGAGACCTAAACTAGATTACGGCTCAATGATATGGTTTGCACAACCAGTTATGCATATTAACAATATAGAAAAGGTACAAAATAAAATTCTTGCGTTATCTATATTTTCGTATTCACAATGTTTACCCTGATTATCGTTATACACTTATATACAAAAGGCACTTTTTGACATACGACCCATATTTGTGATGTCATCGTTGTTCGAGATATGACGTCATCGACAATTCTTTTAAATATCAACCCCCAATTTTGACCATGCCATTTGAAAGAGCGTGTCATTCTACATACATACATCATGAAAAATTATGGTGTTACATAACAAAAATTTCAAGAAAATAATGTTTCAAGATTTTAAAATTTAATTTTCACAATACTGTGCATCTCCCCATTATACAAAACCTGTCCGTGCTTATTCAGATGAGCTGTTCCCGAATCGTTGGATAGGGAGAAGGGGGCCGATTGAGTGGCCAGTCTTCTTCAAGACAAGATCCAGGATGTGCCACTATCATCATCACATAACATCTTATCAAACAAAATCGGTGTCTAAATTGAAATTATCTGTTATAATACATATAGCTACATAACTTTTATTTAGAGGCAACACTTCTCCTTGCCCATCTACATTGATATAGTTACATAAATTTTATTTAGAAGCAACCTTTTCCCTTGTCATTCTACAAATTCCTGTTACATTGTTAATAGTGATAATACATTCAACTTTTTTTCTACATAGAATATATTATTTACATGTGGCAAAAATAAAGCTGTTTAGTTATTAGTCATTTCTCCTGAATGCGCAATCTTTCTGGAGATATCATGTTATTTAATATTATATCTGCAGTATTTTCTTATCATATAAATACATAATCCTGTTCATCTTCCATTCTACGTCTAAAAACTGCAGTCATGAACCCTTTTTTAGTTTGAAATGAATTTTCGTTACGATTTAAAGCCTTATATGTGTAACTCTGTTAAATTTAAATCAGACGAATCAGGAGGCAAGTCGATTCTATGAATACATTTTTCTAATGCGTTTTTGAATTGCAACAAACAAAAAACAATTACCAACTGTACTGCAAGAGAAACACGACACCGTGCACGACTTTTTCTAAAATATTAATAAGAACAATTAGTAAAGTAGTAAAAGGGAAATAATGAGAAAAAATAGAAAAATATGAGAAAAATGAAATTCATTTTGTGGTATTGTATTTACACATTTTATAGTGTTTCTTTAAACATTAAGGATGATTCGTAAGGAAATACCGTTTTAATTACTGATGTAATGTTTAGTAAACTTCGGTAGGGCAAAGTAATTTAATATTCAGTACTGCTGACTGTTCTATGGTTAAAGTTCCACATTGGTAAATTGGTATTTCTGATATGTCATTCTGTGCTTCCTAGTAAACCATTAGTTACATACAGTATGTATAATTTTAACAATTACTTTTCTTAACTAACTTCTAAATTTTTGTAATGTGCAATAAAATAGATTTGTTACTTGCTGAGGCATTTTATTTATATAACATTTAACTATCGCTTTCTATATATCTTGACAAGTATTTTCCAATATTTATGTCGCCATAGAAAAATAGATGAGAAAAATGCTAATTTTTGAGTAACTTTTTGAGAATTATGCTTTTCTGATGTTTACACTATGATCTCCTCCATTTCATATGAGCAGAAAAGTCAAAGAGCAGCTCAAAATGATCAAATTAGAGATGTTTTTAAGTAGTGATCTAGGAAAATATAACGTTGTCTCTATTTAAATTTTCCCCAAATAAAATTACAACTTTTAAAAAGTACTTGTAAGATTATTTTACTATTTTAAGCCCACATTTATTATAATTATTTTCACATACTTATACATAATAGTGAACTATGTAGGTCTGTGTTAAAACAATATTTACATCTACAGTTATAATATATATTTTCATATATGTCTATATAGGTGATTCAGGTTTAATCTTGATAACTTCAGGAACCGATAAAACAGGTTAAAATAATGTTCATTTGTAATATAAACTTATTTCCTAAAACGCATAGTTTCCGAGATAGAGGGTGTTGAAGTAGGAATTTTTGTCGTTTTTCCCTTTTCTTAAGTTTGAACTACCTACCCCTCTTAGAAGTGTATTTTGTGTCCTACCCCCCTCTTACTTTTTTTCAAACCTACAAAAAAAAATTAATTTTAATAAAACATCTACACACCACTTTGACCTGATTAATTTCAAAACTTTTTCGTCTCCTATTTTTTTTCGATATTTGGTCTTGTTTCTGAGATATTCAAAGAAATTGGTGACAGTGTAGCGCACCAGCCGCGTAAATTTCATTTAACGTTATAGCAACCCATGAAAACAAAACTCAGTAATTTGTGTAAACTGACGCTTTGGGCGCCGCAATAGCCGAGGTGGCTGGGAGACGACTGCTGGTGGAAGCAGCCTGGATCAGCTATTTCGGTGTGGGGTTCGAATCCCACTGTAGTACCATGGATGTTTGTGTTTATAGAGAGATGCACAATAAGTCTATAGGCTGCGCTGCTTCTGGGGACAGTGTCGGACGGCTCTCAAAAAAAAAACTGACATTTGTGAAAATCATTGTCAAAAATATTATTTGAAGAGTGTTCTTAGTGTTAAGAAAAATGCCAATAACCTCAAACATAAATTTAGTACACTCGCGACAAGAATTCAGACGTCTTACGTCACGGCTGACGTTACACATTTGTTTTTATTGTCAACGTAATTTTCGATATTTGGTCGCGTTAAAAACAATCATTTTTTGCAATTTAGTGCAATATATAATGCAAACTTTTAGTGTAGTATATAGTTGCAGTTTCTTAAATAATTTGATAAAAATATGATAAATTATTCATTTGTTCGTATGACGTAAGTCGTCTGAATTCTTGTCGCGAGTATAGCAACTACTTATTACAAGATTTACAACAAACTTATCAACTACTAAAAAAATTACAATTGTTCAAAGTGCATTCTTCCAGCCTCAGTACAATTTTGGCATCGACGAACTAGTGTATTAACCGCAGCTGCTATTTGAACAGGATTGTTTTTATGTCATCACAAGCAGGTCTTATCCTTTGGATCAATTCCTCACGGGTATGTACTGGCGTATCATACACAATTGCTTTTAGATGGCCCCAAACGAAATAATCCAGAGGATTCAGATCTGGCGAGCGCGGAGCCCAAGCCACTGGCCCTTCGCAAGGAATCCACACATTTGGGTGGTTGTTGGGTTGCCGTCCAATCCATCGACGAGGATAATTCTCATCCAATCACTGCCGTACTTGCCTTCCATAATGTGCAGGGGCACCATCCAACTGCATCCAGTTCCCTTGACGTAAATTTAAGGGGACATCGTCAAGCACGTCGGGGAGAGAGTTTTGCAAAAACTCATGAAATAAATCCCCATTTAAACGAGGAGGCAAAATATGCGGCCCACAGAGGCTATTACTTAAAACACCTATCCACACATTTACACTAAACTGTTGCTAAAATGAAGATTGTCTGACACATCGAGGATTGACTTCACTCCAAACGTGAATGTTGTGGTAATTCACAATTCCAGCTTTTGTGAAATTAGATTCGTGGGTCCATAAAACCTTATGCAGAAATTGTGGATTAATTTCTGTTGAATCTAAAACCCATCTACAAAAATTAAACGTTTTTCAGCATCTCTTGGCAACAAACCTTGAACTGGTTGGAGATGGAAAGCCCTTCGATGATCTTGTTTGAGTGATCTCAGTACTTTTGATTGAGATAAATGGAGTTGCCGAGCTGCTCGGCGTGTGCTTAATATTCTATCGATATCAAAAAGATTAACAATTCGCAGATTATTTCTTGGCGGTACATTACGATTATGATCATTGTAGTGGCGCAAACCATATTCCGAAAATCGACGATGTACATCTACAAAAACTTGTGCATTTGGAATTCTTCTATTACGGAAGCGTGTTCGGTACTCTCAAACTGACGCGTTGGAATTTCCGTCACAGAAACCATAAACATAATGTATATCGGCATATTCAGCATTTGTAAACGTTCTTGGCATATTTTCTTAGCACTAAAAATGCTCTTTAAATAATAATTTTGACAATGATTTTCACAAACGTCAGTTTACACAAATCACTGAGTTTTATTTCCATGGGTTGCTATAACGTTAACTGAAATTTACGCGGCTGGTGAGCTACACTGTCACCAATTTCTTTGAAGATCTCAGAAATAAGAGCAAACGTCGAAAAAATAAGCGACGAAAAAGTTTCGAAATTAATCAAGTCAAAGTGGTGTGTAGATGTTTTATTGAAATTCATTATTTTTTTTGTAGTTTTGAAATAAAGTGAGAGAGGGTAGCATACAAAATACACTTCTAAGAGGGGTAGGTAGTTTAAACTTATTCGTGTTCCCACTGCCAAAAAGTGAAGTTAGATATTTATAGAGTGTTTCATTAGCAGGTTAGTAGTAAATTAGATTATTTTCTTTAGATAATTATTGAATAGAGCTTTGTCTGTGGAATTGATCATTAGCATACCTAGATGTTTGGTATCAGATAACATACATATGACTTCATTGATAGGAATTGTAGGAGATTTGATTTATATTAGCTTAAAATACCTTTCTAAAACAGTAAAAAAATGTTACAAAAGCTAATAAGGAATATATGGGTAGATATTGTGGGTGTAATTCAACGCGGGTTGGGGCTTTTGTCCACTGAGTAGTTAGTTTCACACAATATTATTAATACCTAAAAATATATTAAAAAAATTATATGGAGTCATTATTTAAAATAGAGGAAACCTCTCCAATCTTAATTTAAAAATTCCTACCCCCTATTTTCGAGGGTGCTGAACACGAATCTATAATTTGTTTTTTTTTCGGTCGAGTCTAGTTTTCAAAAAAATATTTTTTCAAAATTGTAACCCCGTTACATTAGGTTGATGTTGCAATATAACGCCTATTTATTTTGACAACCCTGTGACGTCATAAAATTATAATTTCAACTTCAACCTAAGATATACATAGAAGTTACAATTTTGGAAACCATTTTTTTCGTAAATTAGAACTGACTGAAATAAACTAATTCATCATTAGAAATTAAAATATACATTTAAAAATATCATAAACTTTAACATTGTACAGGGCGATACAACTTTTTTCCTAAATTAAAGATACTAACTACCCATATCCCAGCCACTGATTGTTCAAAGATATTTTTACATTTTATGACACCTTAACTAACTACACTGTGTACTAAGTATGGCTTAAATATCTCTATTACTTTATTAATTATACCAAAAGATCAAATTTTTTCTTCAAACTTTAACACCCTGTATCTTCTTTATAAAGCCCCAAAATTATAACTATTATATAATAAACTGTCATTATATTTCAAAGAAAAAAAAACCTCGATGTTTGTTTATTAAAAACTGAATCACAGGGTGATTCGTCATAAAATCATTAATTTTAACCACGTATTCGGATGGCTTAATAAAGACAGAAGACAGTTTGTTCATTAAAAACTGAATCACCCTGTATAGTAAATATACTATAAAACTTTTCAAATTCAAATATTTACGTCATATACCATCACTATAAAAAGTTCAAACCCCCAGAAAATATCAAGGTACGCTGGTAAAGTACCTCGTCGGTGTTTCTACGAATTGATAAGACTATAAAATTCATAGTTATGCCGATGCAGTAATAACAATGCAAAATGTATTGAAACAGGATTCAGAATTGTTGTTGCAGAAGGTCTATGAACATCAGCTTGAAGAAGATCGCAATTGACGTCATACAAAATAAAGCTGCCACTCAGTGTGCCACGTATTTCCCCGTATGAGTTCGGGCACAATCGATGGCAAACTCCACATAAATACAGCAGGAAGGGGTACAAAACATCAATTTCAAAATAACCGTCGTGAAGGAAAAAGTAGTGTATTTTTTAACATGTATACTAATCCATTCAACAGGAAGCATTCCACAATCCGGCAAGTTATTGACCGTTTTTTGCACCCTGACTATAACAACAATAAGAAATCGAAGGCAAAATTTGAGGATTTTAAGAAGCAAGTATTAGAAAAAAACAAGAAAGATAAATATTGTAATGGATACAATAAGATGATGATGTTGACGTGATTCTTCTTAGCAGCAATACGGATTAAAATAATTTTGCGGATGTTTCTAAGGTATGTGATAAGTTTTAGTGAAAATCTAATCATTTTGTTATATCGTTAAATGTTATAACCAGTAGACGGCCTATTCAGAAACTGCTATACAGCTAGGGAGTACAATTTTTAATTTATAATTTGGTCGTATTTATTCGATTTAGTGAAAATAATTAAATTAAATTAATTATTAAATTTCACGGCATGACTGGTATATAATATGTTTAGTTTGAAATACTAATACTCTTAGGTAGGCTGTACTTTCGACGTACATATTTTGAGTTACTTACTAAAATCTTGAGATAAACACTATATATTATTCTGATTGCAAATATATTTCTACAGAGGTAGTGAAAAGCCTCAAATCTATTTTTTTTTTAAATAATTATAATTGTTTTAGGGCGAATTAAATTTCACTACACTTTTAAAAATTATATATCGATTTTATTATAAAGAATGTTAAAAACATTTCCTTCTGAATATTTCAAATACCTTTAATAATAATAATTATTATTATTATTTTATAATCTATAATTCTATATTCTATATTTCTATATATTCTATTCTATATTTTTATATTCTATAATTTTTTAAAATATTGAATCAGTAAATACATAATACCTTAGTTTATGAGTTAGAAAAAGGTGGTGTATTTATTTTAGTATTTATTTATTTAGTGAGATATGTCCTCTAATGTATAAAAAATTATAAAATATTTTAATATGCTTATACTTGAATCACTTACTACAGCAATCACTTATTGCTCTAGCCAATCATCAATATACAGAGTTTGTTTAAAATGTGGTGCCATTAAAAAAGGCAGTAAGAAAAGTCATATTAAGCAAAATGAACAACGGTGTATATACTTCCTAAAAATAACTTCAAAAATTTGGCACTAGTGAAATTGGCGATTACAAAAATTGTATCCGGAAAAAGCTTTTCCTCACATGTAGTGTCCGATAGGGAAGGAGCAATTAATTGCTTCGTTATCTAATAAATAATGAATATAAGGTTAAAAAGATATTAACAAGTTTTCTATGGTACACAATATGACTCTAGTTTTAAATAAAATGAAATTTTGAAATGGAAATGACGAATGTGTTACTGTTTTATAAATAATACAAAAATTGGTTTGGAATTTTTTAAAATATAAAAATATTCACTAAACACGTCTTACTTTTACCACATTAGCATTTCTCAATATTATGAATTCATTAAAATTGTAATATTAAGTTACCAGCGTATACGTCAGTATATCGATATCCGTAAATTAGTTACATTTACTTGAGAAGTAATTTTGTCCTACATTAAAATGTTAATACTTTTATTAAGTATTTCTTCCCACACATGGCGAGTCCTTAGCGTGGCAAACGTCAATAACAAAGTTGTTAATCGATATAAAAATATATTTAAATAAAATATATAGAAGATAAAGAAATGTAGACTTTAAAAATTCATTTCAAATATTTTTTTATTTATTTATAGTTTATACTACCTAATAATAAAAAAACTAAGAATTGTAAAATATTTAGATTTGCTTGTACTTCCATTGAAAAAGGCAGTAATAAACGTCATACTAAGCAAAATATTTCATATGAACGAAATAGGTAAAAAAAGTCAGACGGTTATAAAAGGTGTAAGTGCTGCCAAATCGGACTTGACTGAAATTTGGGACTAGTGAAATTGGCGATTACAATAATTTTATCCAAAAATAGCTGTTCCTCACTGGCGGTGGCGGAGAGGTAGGAGGTAATTAAATGCTTCCTTATCTAATAAATATTGAATATGTCGTCAAACAGATAATAAACAGTTTTCTATGGTAGGTACATAATATGGCCTTAGTTTTAATTCAAATAAAATTTTGAGACACAAATGTCAAAAGCGTTACTTTAAAAGAATTTGTTTTATAAATAATACCGAAAAAATTTGTTTGGAATTTTTTCAAATATGCAAATATTGACTACATATGTTCTCAATATTATGAATTTATTAAATATTGAGTTACAAATTGAATTTGGCAGTGTATCGATATTCATAAACTAGTTACATTTGATTGAGAAGTAATTTCGCCCTATATTAAAATGTTAATACTTTTATTAAGTACTTATTTTTTGCCATACAAGCGAATCCAAAGGGTCACAAACTTCAATAACAAAGTTGTTAATAATATAAAAAACTATTTAAATAAAATATACAGGGTAGACTTTAAAAATAATTTTTTTAATTTATTTACAGTTTATATTAATAGTATAAAAAAATTAACAAAATATTCAAATTTGCTTATACTTAAATCACTTACTACAACTACAATTCTAGCCATTCATCAATTGTACAAGGTGTTTCTAAAATGTGGTGCCATTCAAAAAGGCAGTAATAAAAGTCATATTAAGCAAAATATTTCATATTATGAACATGGGTCCGAAAACAGGTAAAAAAGTCATACGGTTAGGTACATTTGGTTGAGAAGTAATTTTACCCTAAATTAAAATGTTAATACTTTCATTAAGTATTTCTTATCATACAAGACGAGTCCTTAGCCTGACAAACTTCAATAACAAAGTTGTTAATCGATATAAATATTTAAATACAATATATGTGGAATATGTTGTTTTGCATATTATATGACATTTCCAAATTATTTAGGAAATTCTTCAAATTCTGAAAAAGCGTGACCTGATGCAAACTCGTATACTAGCTTATGGTGATCATCATCGTATTGAACTTATTTCGTTGGTTTATGTATTTTGTGTATTGTAAATTTGTTTTTTACTGCAATGAAAACTTTGTGAAATAAGCTGTATTATTGTATCATATGAAAATGAAGAGATGAGATTTTTTAAAGTAATTATTATTATTCACTTTAGATTATGAAATGCCGTTTGTATTCCATTGCTCTCTCACAAATATATCGATGAAATATTTATCGCATTGTCTCCTCGTTCTCCAAATTTGTATCCACTGATTTTTTTTGGAAAAAACTTAAAATGGTGCAATTTCAACTAATACTATATATTCCACCAACAACAATACGTTTAGAAAAGCATGAAAATTTGCTCTATTTTTTTTACCAACCTCCACGTGTAGCAGTATCTAATTTTAGAGTACATTCTTTCAAGATCTAGATACAGTTAATTGGCTTCATTAAACGAATTGGACGCCGACAAAGGATTATATATGTGTCTCATTCATTGCTTCATTTATGTACAGAGCCGCGAATGTCCACTTTATTGACCTTCAAATAATATTAATGGTTCTGACAATTATTAATGATTTAGGTGGTGATAAATAGAAGTATTTGTACAGACAACTGAATTTTAAGTAATTTTGTAACCTTAGATGATTATTTTCAAATTAAATGAAATTTATTTCTATACTTTTATAAGATACATATACAGGATGTCAGTAATCATGGTACACAGCTTAAGGACAGATTTTAACAGCAAAATATAGGGCTTGAGTTGATCAAGCCTTATCCGATTTTTGTCTCTTCATTCAGGGTGCTGAAAAAATATTTTAGTTAAATTTGTTGTCATAGTATTGCTTTGACGGTAATTTTAAACAATATGCTTCGTTCATGCAAATTAAAAGCAGAAACACAACATTTTATGAGAAAGTATACATTTAACTAATTTACTTTAATCTTGCTAGAACAATTTCCGGACTGGATAAAAGTTTGCATGTTTGCTTTAATTTTTTATGAACGTTGCATAAAGTTTGAAATGACCATCAAAGCAATAGTATGAATGCTACCATTCAATTATTTACAAAGTACACTTTGCTTACATCGTAAACGAAATGAAATTCACCAGAATGTCAAAAAAAATTTAAATGTCGAGTTCCTCGCAATCGGTTGAATTTTTCGGCTTCAAACAAGACTATCAAATTTTTAGATAAATCATCAGTCGTTAAGGAAGTTTCATCAAAATTTCAATAAAACTAAAGACAAAAATGTTCAGGCGCCGCAGTTTTAGAAATATTTCACCTAAAACTACATCTTTATAAAAATAACAAGAGTACCAAGTTTGAAAAAAATTATTTTAGTTTTAAAATAGTCAAAAAACAAATCAAAAAAATTAACTTTGAGGTCACATAGCTCCGCTAATGCTAACTTTTCGTCAAAAATATCACCCCTTAAATTTTCTGCGGCGTGTTTCCGGACACCCTGTATATCATTATTAATGATTCACTTTACTGGTAACTATATCTACAAGGTGGATAACTTCCAACTATAAAAAAACAGAATTAGTTAAATAGGATAATCTTGTCTAATTATGAGCTTAACAATAGTTTAAAGCACGATTAAAAACAAATCGTTATTTATTTAAAAAATATATAAATGTAATGAAACTCCTTCATTGTATTGGTAGATATTATATAAAATGTACTTAACTATTTTAACTAAATTATGAAAATGTTATTTCCAATATTTGACTTGCTCTGTAAATATAAATTGGTATCAAGTTATAAAATTTATTTCCGCTTAGCATCTTCCTTGATTAATTCTAACTACCATAAAATTTTAATAAATTTTACAAATAAAGAATTAAATACTTTTAACAGTCAATAAGTAGATTTCATATAAAAATAACTTTAATTAGGTATACCTCCACATCCACTGGAATTATTTGTTTAACATGTTTGTTGTTGTTTGCTAGCCAATATTTCTCTTCGATACAAGAAATGCTGAATTTCAAGCTAACACCTTGTATACATCGAATACATTCACCACCTCTCTTGCTTCTACTTGCAAGTCTGGCAAGAAACTTGTTTCTTTAAATGGCAGTGTCCTGTAAATAGTATTGGTATTTGTGAGATATATAAGTGATCTGCTACTTCTTGCTCGGCCTAAGCGGCTCGACTTGCAGGGAGCGACCTACATTACAGCAGGTACTTAATCGCATACCTCTCGCCCTGGGCGACGCGCCATTAAATCTATAGATGATACTGCAGGAAACAACTACTCAGCAGACTAATGCCCCGACCGACATTGAATTACACCTATAGTGTCTATGTGAACAGCCAATAACTTTTTTCGGCCACACCACTAGACACAGACCGGCTTCGGGCTTGTTAGCCCTCATCAATATGCCATAAGTGAGATGACCGACAGTTGAACTAACTGTTCTTTCATATGTATGTTCACATATAAACCGACTGCAGGTGGAATTCAATGCTGCGGAGTAGTTGTATCATTAACTGCAAAAGCATAGATTTATATGTAGGAAAGACAACAATATTTAGAATACAACTGAATTTTGCATTTCAAGTTTGCGTTTTTGTTTTATAAAAGTTTAAGAGGTCTGTTTCTAAACAATAAGAGTAATGAAGAAACCCTGTCGAATAAAAGTAATTTTTTTGTTAGACTGTGATTAGTTGCTAGATAATTAGTATTTGTCCGACGCATTGCACCTGGAGTACTCTTTTTTTGTCGGTATATCTTCAGTACGCATGTACTATCAAAATCAACTTTCGTTTTAATGTTATACTGTGATATATTTTACAAATTTTAACATTAGTTAAACCTATATTAATTATCAGTATCTACATACATAATTTTAAATTTGAGATATTTATATTTGCAATTTATTGCATTTAAATTAGTTGCCATAACAGCAGTATAGCCAACTGTTCTTACCGTAATCTGAATATGACATGTATAATCATATATGTCTTAATGTTTATAATTCTGTTCTTGACCTCTTATAATCTGGGTATTCACAGAGACTGTTCAAATGAATGAAGGATGTTGATAGTAACTGGATTTTTAAGATTTCAGGCGGTAAGATTGCTATAGAAGTTTTCCTACACCTTCGGCAAAATAACTGAACTTGACTTCAAAACCTTCGGAATTTCTCCGTAGTAATAAATAACCTAAAATAACCCACAGATCGACATTTCAAGACTTTTAAACTCAATGTTATTATCACTTCGTTCTCGAAAGAAAATGATACAGTTAATCTGCAAAAAGTAGGGCATACAGTGTTCAATAAAAATTCCTGTCGAAATCATATTTTTTATCATACTTTTTATCAACTAAGCCAACCGTTTAATTTTTAAAAAACAAATTTTACAAATAGCCGCATTTGAAAAGATATTTTTCTCGGAATAATTTTTCATTAACACACTGTATAAATAATTATTATGCCATCGAATAGCCCATAAAAAGAGCTTTAATTTGATATATCGGATGATAGTTTTTGTTACTGTAGTTTTGTTAATAAAGTCAAATCATGTTGAACTGAATACTCTGAGGCTTAACAAATAACAGGAATGTTACCTTAAGGTACCTGGGAATTTTAAAAAATACTGAAACAAAACAAAATATAGCTCCAGAAAACTGTCTAGCCAAGGTTAGAGGTATCGAAATCTACAAAAATACCGAACTACTTTTGAATATGGTAATACATCTAATTTAAAACAGAGTTTGATCGTCTCTATCTATAATAACGGCGAACGTGATAAGATTTCGAATTATAGAGGTATTTCTTTAGGTCGGTGTTTGCAAAGATATATGAGAACTTTTACAGAAAATCGACAAGTTTTTCTTGAGTGAGCACAAGTTGATTAGTAATTTCCAGTTTGGGTTCCGAGCTGGTTATTCAACGTTGGATGTTTTATTGGCAATTTATAAACACATTTTGGAAAGTTTTGAGTCCAAACAGAGATCAGCTTGTTTTTATTTTGCTTTAACGCGGGCTTTTGATACCGTAAATCATGACTTACTTCTGAAAAAGTTTAAACATTATGGAGTCAGAGGTACTCCCCTTGAGTGATTGAGATCTTATTTATCTAATCGACAGCAGAAAGTTATCGTCAAGGGTCCTGATGGCCAGTCTACATCGAGCAACAGAGTGGTTTCCTCAGGTGTTCCTCAGGGAAGCATTTTCGGCAATTGTTTTTATCCAAATCTGGTTTCTCTTCATGCAGATGATTCCACTGTGGCTTTTCGGGCAAATTGCGTTGATCATTCAGCTCGTGAGGGTGGGAATCGTATTGAGATACTGAAAAAATATTGTGTGGCAAATGGACTGTCTCTAAACTGCGCGAAAACTGAAATGATTCCTTTTTCAATTCATGAATTTAGTTTATATGTTGTTTTAAATGGGAGATCTCTTAGGGATAATGATTGTACCAAGTCTCTGGGAGTAACATTTGATAGGTGTGTAAACTGGCAGGCTCATATAGCTAACTTATGCAAGGGGCTATTCAAATATAACTTTGTCATGTGGAATCTAAGGGACTTTGTGAGTCTTGGCATTCTGAAATTATACTAGTACGGTCAGGTTTACCCTATCCTAAGTTATTGTATCCTCTGTTGGGGTAATGGTTCTGGTATTGACAATTTAATGATTGCGCAAGCAAACTATGAATGAATAAATAAAAAAATAAATTATTCATGTTACTTGAGAATAAAACAAGGCGTTATTCTTGTCGCCAGTTATTCAAAGACTTGGAAATCTTGACCCCGCAGTCTCAGTGTATATTTTAGAGTGCGCGACATACGTCAAGGTTCACAGGTCTGAATTTATGCAGTAGAGCAATCCAACGTGCTGTCACCTTGCTGTCAAATCACTTTAAAAATGGTGGCTGTAGGACAAACAACTTGAAACTTAACATATTATGATAATAAATAGAAATTTGTGCTTTTGTGTAAAACTGTCAACTGGTGTGTTTGCTCTTTGTATTTTATATTAAGACTATTATAGTGATTTTGTTTTGTTGTGTTACACAAATCCGCACTGTTTGTCCTACAGACGCCATTTTTATAGTAATTTGACAGCAAGGTGACAGCACGTTGGATTGCTCTATTCACAGTATACTAAGCAATCAGTACGGAATCTTAGACAATTTATGAATGAAATACGTCTGGCAGTTTTTAAATACCCCCACTCTAGGAAAAGTCGCCAAGAATATGGCGGATCCCAGAGAACATACGAAAAAATAGCTAATAATTTGGCGTAAACATAACCAAAGTTGTTCGTAGTTTTAATACTTTTGCATTAATTCTTAATTAACTGTTGTAATCCAGTGTAGTTTCATGTAAATTGAGGTTTTGGTCACATTTTGTCTTAATTTAGGTTTCTAGCAGATATAATTTGAATTTAATTATAAAACCAGTATGAATTTAAATTTATTTAAAAAATTTGCGAAAACATAGAAACTAGGTCAACTAGTAGTGTAGTTTTATTTTATATTTTGTAGTACTTTTGCCTTAACCCCAGTGTAATTTTTATATTTTTACTCATTTTTTTTAGAAAAGTACGAAATGAAATTAAAACGTGAATATTAGGTACAATTTATTTTGAGGTTTACAAAATATGTATATAGGTAACATAATCAAAAAACCCCTGCTCTATTAGGTGTATGGAGTGGTTTCTTTCATTCTTGTATGAAAGCAGTCTTTTTCCTATTTGGAGTTGCCCTTTGCCCCCTTTCATGTTTTAATTCTTCTTTAGGATTTTCTCAATTAAGCTATCATTGGTCTCCCATATTATATAAAACTATTTACAGGCCTTTTACGCCCAGAGCTGCGTTATGAGTTAGTTTTTTTACAACACATTTATTTCTTCCCATAGTTTATTTATTATTTACTGGGTATAGTTCCACTAATAAATAATCACTAATATAAAAACACAAATAACTAAACACTCAACACGACATACAAAGCAGGAATATAAGTACAATAACGATAACGAGTGGATAACCATGTAATAATGCCAAAAATTCAAAAACCTAACTGACACACAGAAATTATAGTAATAACTGTCAGTCGCCAACAAGATGGCGGATTTTTGGAAGACGTGGGAAAGCTGAGTTTCCCTGCTGATACTACTTAGTATACTGTGGCTCTGTTCGCGGATAGACATTTGACGTTTAACCTCAGAGATACACATGCTATCCTGGTACCTAGACACCGATTGGCAAAGTCAGCTAATGGACCATCTATTATGGCACCTAAAATATATAACCATCTTCCAGATAATATAAGATATATTCAGAGCATCCCGTTCTTCAAGAAGTCGTTTAGTACTTTTGACAAAATCGTTCTATACGGTGCGTGAATTTTTTGAGTGTGGTTTTCTTTAATTGTTGTTCGTTATCTTGTATTATACAAATTGAATTTGAAGTCAATCATTGTGTGTCATTGTTATTTATTTTATTATAGCTATATTACATACTTTTACTTAGTACCAAATATAATATTGTTCATTTTTATTTTAAACGTAACAAGTAATAATAATAAAACAAATGCGTATTTTATAAATTGTTTTTAAAAATTGTTATGTTATTTGAGGAAACTTTGGTCAAGAATTATATTTTCTTGTGTTTACCTTTGTTTTACATTATTTATTTTTCAATACCTAAAGACAACAAAAATTTGATCATTTCGTGACGTGAAATATGGCAACCTTGACGATATCAAAAAGTTTATTATCTACCTGCCATCATTTGTCTTTTGAAGATGATCTGAAAATGTACTAATTCAACTTATACAACTGCATTGATCTTTAAACCGAATTAATTGTTTGTATTTCTTCTGTTTGTGAGGAATTTTACGGATCTTACATTCACTTTAGCAATATCAACTGTTCTGAAAATTTGCAGAATAGATTTACAGTTGTATTTATTATACAAGATGATTCTAAATGTAGTACCACAAATTTAACTGCGTTTTCCAGACCCTAAAATAAAACAATTGATTCAAAAAAACACATATGGAGTTCTAGGACAGAAATTATATCAAAAGTTAAAGCAAACATTCCTAATAAATATGGGATCGCAGATGGCTTCTTAACAAGATACAGGGAGTTAAAATTTCATTCAATTTTCGATAATTCCAGAACGCCTTAACTGTTCAGTCTCAAATTTGCCACGTGCAGTTAGCACCTGAAAACTAATTATTTGAAGTACTACTGCCATTGTGTAAAATTAGTAGTGGTCGAGGTAGTGGTGTAGAATATTTAAACGGAAAAAACCGGTCACGTTGCCTCCGCCCCTACGTGACTGTTGTTCGTTAAATATTGGGTAGTACTTCAAATAATTAGTCTTTACTACTTCCCCACTCCTTTACTTTCTGCCCTAGAACTCTGTCAGCGGTAAAACTCTTCATTCTCGACATACAGTATTTGCCTAACGTGTAGAGTTAACTTGGAAATCTAAAAAGAAACGAAAGTAAAACAAGGGGCTAGTGCTTTAAAAATACCCAAACTTTTTTGTATATATGTTTTAGTAATTCCATAGCAAAATAAGAACTATAAACTATTTTACATAAAAATGTACTCTTATTAAAATTCGATACATGTTCATAGACCCATATTTTGGGGGTCTAGAAAATGCAGTTAAATTTTTGGTTCTATTTTTAATCAACTAGATTTCCAGACATGTAATTATAATAAGATATTTTTTACTCGCTTTAGTTTTCATTATGTATGTATTTCTTCTTATCATTATCAACATTGTTGTATTACTTTTTTTCTTAATAAACATTGTTTTGTAATTGTTTTGCGGTCTGTTAAACTAATACTAATTTTAATTTAATTATTTTCAGACTATGGTAGCTGAGTAAACCTGAAGATGTTCTAGTCGATTTGGATTGTCTCCACGCCATCGCCATACCTTCTTGAAAGAATAAGCTTAGTGAAATATTACTTACTACAATAAAATAACATAAATGATGATACAAATAACGACCTTGAAAGATATAATGATAGTAAATAAAAAAACTAGATATATGTAAATAAACTATAAATAAAGTTTGTTGTGAAAGTATGATTTTTGTATTATTTTCTTGTAACGAATTGGATTGCATTGATGTATAATATTACCGAATTAATTAATTGAAAATATTTAAAAAAGTTAAATAATATATAAAAGTAAAATTTGGCTCACATATAACCGAATTAAAAAAAAATCCGAGACACGTGAAAAACATTATCGAGGGGAACAACTTTTCATTGGAAAATTGACGCTCCGTCTTTTACCTTCTGCTAGCGGGAACTACCCCCTTAAACATTTTAAATAGAAAATGGAATCGCATAATATCTCACTTTAATTTGTTTTATTAATTTCTTTTAATTGATTGACCCGTTTTAAAGATATTTAGGAAAATCTTTGGTTTCATGTTTTTATGTTTCCTTTGGCACAAAAAAATGCTGTTTGGAAATGTACGCAAAACAAATGTTTACTCGTTGAAGAAAATATAGTACTGCTAATAGTGACAGATTGTGTGATTGATGAAGTAAATTTACAAATACAGTTTACAGAAATTTTGACTAAGGTAAGTTTGGCAACAACGCATTATTTTGTCGTCAGCAATCTACTTTTGCTCTATGTTGCTATGTTACATTTTTGTTGTTCTGGACATCCTGTATACTACAGTGTAGCTGAATTGAATTTAATAAAGCAACATAACGTTTTATTTTGTGATGCAATATCTGGATTGATGGCTGTGATAACGTGGATCAATGACAATCAACTTTAATATTTATTTAACAAATATCATCTGGGATATCGTGCGACTTTTTAGAGGTGCCGTCTAATTTTCTCGATTTAAATGCACTTGATTACATGTCAGGAAAGTAGTTTTGGAGAAAAATCAATTTAACTAACGGCGATCATCAGGAGAGCACGGAAAGTGGGATTGCAGATAAATCAAGAGAAAAGTAGGCTTTTAAGAATAGAACAACAGAAAAAAGATACCAATTTCAAAGTGAGAACGCAGCATAGGGAGATGGAATTTGAAGACGTTCAGGAATATATGTAATTAGGGGCGCTGTGCGCTGATAACAGCTAACTGTGATGAGGAGCAAGAAATTAATAGCAGAATAATAAAGACAATCAGTGGCAATATATCTATGGTAGAAAATGTAATGGATTAGAAAAGAAAGGCGAAGAACAGAATGGAGTGAAGCAGAATAACACAGCTCTGAGCCTAAAAAGCCTGTAAACAGCTTCATATAAACAGGGTGTCCCTAAAAGGTTGGGACAGCGTTTTGACGCATAAAGTATAGCTGAAAATAAGTCGATTTAACTAAACTTACCTTAGTCCAAAAGTTGATAATTACGGAGCTACAGGGTGTCAAATGTTAAAAAATAAATCGGGCTTTCTTTAATAACTTTCGACTGTTTCACGTTAATTTCACGAAATTTTGTATCCAGGGGTTTCTTGGTATGGCAAATTCAATTTTATTTCCCATTTTGGTATATCTTCTAGAGGGCGACGATTTTAAACCATTTAAACCGTTACAGATTTTTTGTTCCGCCCTGTATATTATTTAGGACTAGAAAAATCTCATCCCTGGTCTTTTATAATTAAGAAAGGTTACCTTATTGAAGTCGCTTGGAGTAACGGTTTTCGAGAAAAACACATCTCTAACGAGAATTTACTATCAACCGTAATAACTGGACTCGATTCTGTTGAGAAATTTCAAAAACGTAATGCTCTTCGAATCCATGGGTTAAATAAATAACGGAACAAGGTGTCCTTAGCTAAGCATGTTTTGCAGTTATTTGTAGAACATTTACATGTCAAATGCTGTTACGAGGATCTAGATAGTGTAATTCGGATCAATCAAACAAATGACGGTGATAAAAGACCTGGCGCAGTTATTGTTAGCTTTGTTAGTAATATCAAGCGCAATGAAATATTCGCTGCAAAGAAATATTTGAAAAATAATAAGGCTGCGATATTTGAAGATTTGACAAAAAAGCGTTACCAAATATTATTTGCCGCTAAAAAGAAGTTTGGTCCTAGGAAGGTCTGATCTATGGCTGGGAAAGTGTATCGGTGAAATGAAAATGAAAATAGGAAGTGCGTCATCAACAACACTGATGACTTACTCCTTTATTGATATGGTAGACCCCTAAGTTTTCATTAACCGTTTTTACTTTTAATATTCTTTCTTGGTACGATAAGTTTTTGCTGACTATAAAATGTATCGAGGTGTTTCTTGGCATGGCAAATTCAATTTTATTTCCCATTTGTAGAATATAAATGAAGACGCAACTTTGTAAATAATTCCAACAAATCTGAAAAGAAAGCTTTTTTAACTTAAGGAGCCAAATATTTTATGGAAAACTTTAAAAAATCTAAATTTATCAAAAAGTAAAAATGATATAATTTTCCCTTTTGACTCAGAATCATTTAATTAATTTCTTATAAATAATACTCCCCAAACGAATTAAAATAATGGTCAATTTAGTGATACAATTAGAAATAAATACAATACAATTTTTCCTGGTCTTGAAGATGGATTTTCTTTTTCTGAAGTAATATTTGAGGAACTTAATAGGGTAATAAGTACTATCAAAACTCAAGCTAAAGGCTCGGATAATATCAATTTAAAGCTTCTTCATATAGTTATTCCACATTTAACACCACACCTTACATTTATCATTAATACGTGTCTAAAGTCAGGAACATTTCCATGTGCGTGGAAGGATGCTAATATATTGCCTTTACCGAAAATTGATAACCCTCAAGACATTACTCAGTTTCGTCCAATAAGTATACTCCCAACTGTATCAAAAGTTCTTGAAAAAATTGTATGCTCACAATTAACCGATTATTTATCAAAAAGAGAAATATTGCCACAGATAATTTATCTGTGATATTACCTATAACACAGTAGGGTTTTAGAGAAAACATAATACCACCACTGCACTTTTCATCATTTTTCATTTAACTAATGAAATTTTTACCGCAAATGATAACTTTAATCTTGCTCGATTTTAGTTGGTATTTGACACGTTAAATCATAAAATTATTTTACAGAAACTGAAATATTTCGGGCTTAACCCAGTTGCTGTTTCATTTTTTGAAAATTATCTTTATGGTAGACGTCAGAGAGTTTTTCTAAATAATAAATTTTCATCCTATAAGATACTGAATAAGGGCGTACCTCAAGGTAGTATACTTGGTTCGATATTATTCTCTATATATACTTTTATTTCTTACTTGAAATACTGTAAAATGCATCAATACGCTGATGATACTGTTATATTATTCTTTTCATTTGTCTAATACACTTTTAGCTTGAGAATATATTAATGAAAATTTAAATTCTATAACAATTGTTGCGAGAGCTCATAACCTTTTATTACATGAAAATAAAAATGAAATAATTATGTTTGGAAATAAGTCCAAAAATGTTATAAATGATCCTAATTTTAATATTATTTTGTGTAACAAATTACTAACATTTGTAAAGCAACTTAAAATTGATGATAGATTACGGTTTGACAATCATGTTACTTATTTAACAAAAAAAATCGTACTGTATACTGAAAATGCTTTACCTAAATAAAGGCGTGTTGGATAAATCTATTAAAATTAGATTGTGTGACTCTCTCATTCTCTCTCTCACTTGTGATATAGTATATTGACCAGCTTTATTATCAAGAGGTAAAGCTACCCTTCAGAGAATTCAAAATTCTTGTGTACGATTTTCTTGTGGATTACGAAAATTTAATCATATATCTAATTCTTTGTCTTCAGTAAAATGGTTAAACTTAGCTGAAAGATTCACCTCTCATTTGGCAACATTAGTTTATAAGATTAATAAATTTCGAATTCCTAAATATTTATTTGATTGAAAAAGGGTATTGATACTTATTCTCGTTCTACTCGACACTGTAACTGGTATGAAGTTCCTAAATATAATACTACATAGTATGAACGCTCCTTTCTTTACAATACTGTCAAAATTTACAACTCCTTGCCTGCTTACCTGAAAAACGTCTCCTCTGTACATATTTTTAGAAAACAAATCATTTTCATCTCCTTCTTAATATGTTAAATTAATGCGTTATTATCTCATAATATTTCTATTATTTATTGTAACGCTTCGTGTATATATATATTTTATATGGTTAATACATGTTCTTCTATTATTATTTGTATTTTGGGGTTGGTTACATGGAGGAGCAGCGAAGCTGAATGGCGCCACGCCACAATATCTAATTTGTTGTCATTATTTTTTTTTTTGAACCTCGAATAAAGACATTTATTATTATTATTACTATATACCAAGATGGACAATAAAATTGAATTTACCATCTCAAGAAACCCCTAGATACAAAATTTCGTGAAATTAACGTGAAACAGTCGAAAGTTATTAAAGAAAACCCGATTTATTTTTTAACCTTTGGCACCCTGTAGCTCTGTGATTATCAACTTTTGGACTAAGGCAAGTTTAGTTAAATCGATTTATTTTCAGCTATACTTTATGCGGCGAAACGCTGTCCCAACCTTTTAGGGACATCCTGTATATTGTATATTCCCTTTTTTTTGTTAGTTAAAATAGTTGTAATGTACATTATTAAAATATGCTTACTATTATTGAATAGGTTTCCAAGAAAATAACAAATACTCGCACATAATTATCCTTGTAGGTTTAATTCAAACTTGTTATTATCTAGCAGGAAAAATTAGGTCGCAGGTTTTCATGGTAGCTGCAAATATTTAAACAATTTTCATATTTCGGTGATCACAAGTACTCATGGGATAACTATGAAACAAACTATATTACAAAAATTATAAAAATATATTTATTTCTTTAGGTGGAACTTTGTACAAGATTCTATATTAGAGAAATATTTACTTAAATATTCTTAACTAAGGTTATTATAGTATCACAAAGGTAACTAAATATGTATGTATGTAATATTACTTTTAAACATTTTTTTTATTGTGTTCCCTTTATGTTCTAAATCCTAAAGATCTAACAGGCACTCTCATTTAATTAGGTAAAACGAAATTATAATAAATTTCTTTAAATATAAAATTTTATCTACTAAAACTCAAAATGTTAACACTACTGAAATTTCTTTATTATTATTTTTTACATATGGCAAAAGGATAATAATAAATTAATTCATATTTTGAACATTAAAGAAAACACAAGAAATGACATATGAATATTACTGATGACCGGTCTCCAAGAAGGTTTTTGAATTTTTATTAGTAAAAAGATACGGTGAGTTTAACTTGGGACATTCAAAGCGTTCTAAAATATAATTTAATCTTCTTGTACTCTTCCTACTAACAGGTTGTAGTAAATTGTTCCACAGCAAGTTGGCACCTGTAAAAAAAACATTGATATTATGATATAATACACTGAATACTAAACATAATTTTACGGAGTATCTAGTAGCAGTAGCAGCAGTAATAGCAGTAGTATCAATAATATTAGATTTAGTGGTAGTGGTAGTGGTAGAGGTGGTTGTAGCGGTAGTAGTAATAGTAGTGGTAATGGAAGTCATAGTGGTAATGGTAGTATTAGTACCAGAGATAGTATAGTAGTAGTAGCAGAAGTCATAGTAGAAGTTTTCGCCGTCGTAGTAGGACAAAAAGTACAGTAGCATCCCTGGAACTACTAGTAGGAGTTTCTTCAACGATGCTTGTCTTTCTTAAGTTGTTATAAGTATTGTCAGTGTTATCATCTATGCTCTTTACTGTAAGAATGTCTTTGGCTGTTTTACGTATTTCTTGTCAGTGTTTCTCGTTTCCTAGCATAATTCCTATATTATTTTTCGGGTATTACCCGTCCTCCTATTTTGTTTTAATATTTCTTCCTTGTTGAATCCATCTTCCTTATCGGAAGAAAGTTTGTTCTACGTCATTTGTGACCCCACAGTGGAAGCATGGATCCGTTTCATTAAGCTTGAACCGGTTCAGGTACGTCTCAAAGTGTCTATTCCGGTAAATACCTGTATGAGAAAGAAATCTACCTCTTCATATTTCCTATTAATCCATAGCTCAATATTTTCCATGAGTCTTCTGGTTTAGCCCCCGGTTTTTTCCTCATTTTGCTATATTTCCTGCCACTTATTCAGCATCTGTTCATATGCTCGGTCTTTACTTTCTTTGCCTTCTTCTTTCATCCAGATCCGCTGCTTAGCTAGAAAATTAATAGCTCGCTATTACCAATAAGGCTTTTGTAGAGGTTGCCTAGATGCACACTTTATGCATGCAGCAGCTATCCTTTATACCTTTAGGTATGCATTCCTGTAAAGTTTTTTTATCATTGCGTCGTTCCATATGGTCGTTCCGCTTAGCATTACTGATTGAACGACAGAGAATAATATTCTCCTGCTATTCTCACAGGGTTCATCTATGTTGGGCATGATCCGTTTGATGACATTTATGGCTTTATTTGCTCTTTTTGCAGTTTTATGTATGTGATCTTTCATTGTCACATTACGATTTAAGTAGTCACCTACGTATTTTAGGTATTCTTGACTCGCATCGTTGATATCTTCTATTTATATATTAACCTGTTTTACCTTGAGTCCTGCCACTAATAAAACCGTCTCTGTTTTGTGTGGTGCAAGCATCGACTGTTTTACTTTTCGCATATGGGGGCTCTGTTCTCCACCATCTCTGTATATCCAACCAGAGTCAATCCATTAGAAACGTGTAATTTTAGGACTCCGTCATAGTATATTTTCCACAAGGTCGGTCCGAGAACAAATCACTGTGGAACATCACAAGCTAGTAGTAACTGCTTTGTATCTCCTACCAGTAGAAGTCTGTTTTCTCAAAATAACTAGCCTTCATATTATAAAGGTGAGAAGAGAGGTTAGGTCTTCTTAATTCCCCCAGTATTCCTAACCAAGAAACCGAGTTGAAAGCATTTACCATATCATATAACCCGCGTTTGTGGCTGATGTTTTCTACAATTTTCTAACCTTTTTTAATGTACTGATTGTGGATTTATCCTCCTGGAATCCGAATCCGAACAAGCTAAGTCGAAAAGCTTTCACAGTATGTTTAAAATGCATATTAGTCTGTATGAGGTGTGTTTCTGCACAGAATCCATGTAAATTATGGGCTACATTATGTACTAGTTGCAAATTTCTTGCTGGAACAGTGGATTCAATGAATGACGGAGCACGGAACAAATATAACGAGTGATCGATCACGGCGACAGTAACATTCTGAAGTTCTAAACTAACACAGATACACAGATTTTTAAATAAAGTTAATGTTAGGATATAATAGAGATAACTATCCATAAAATTATAGCTTAATGTTAGATGCCTAGTAAGAGTAGACAGCTGACAAACTAATAGGCCTGTGCCGGACTATAGTTTTACAGAACTGCGAACTCTCAGCAAATTGGTCTGCATCGTACTGTAACAGTGGATTAGGAGTTATGGATTGTAATTGGATTCTTGCTAGAACGCTTACATCCATACTGCACATGCGTTTGATAGTTATGGACAGTTGCACCCTGTTGCAGGAATGAACCCATGATATTTAATCTTGTTTTGGTTTCTTTTCTTTTAGTGTTAGCACCAGTCTGGTAACTTTTCAGATGTCCAGAAAGCGTCCTAACTAGTCTGGCTCGTTATCTGGGAAGCTTCTTGTAACTGTCTTAACTACCTCTGAGGGCGCCAAATCAGGACCCGGTGCTTTATTTCCATTTATTCTGTTGATTGCCTTTAACAGCTTGACTTTTGTGAAGAGTGGAGTTTCATCTCTGTTAAATTCTTGTCTTACCCATTTCGTTGTTAGGTACAACGGGAAGGACATTTTAGCAACCATCAACTTTTTGTCGGTCATTATTGTAAGTGATCTGACTTTTATTTTCTTGTTAACGATTTGGAATCCTTTGCCCCAGATGTCAGCATCAATCTCTTCTACAATCTTTCCCCATGTATTCCTTTTCGTGGTTTGTATTGTCTTTTTCATGTTAGCCTTAGCAGAGGCATAATGTGGATATACTCTCTTCTTCGGCTGGTCGCAGCCTCATCTGTCCACCTGTATGCAGCTTTCCTTTGCCCTTTATGATGGCTGTAAGAATTTCCTCTGTAATCATCATTGGTTCCTATTGCAGTAATATCTTGACTTTCTTTACTGACCTTGGCAGGTCTCTACTTCATAACCTCCAACCGTTATCCCGTATCTATTTACATTATCTGTTCATGTTGAGAACTTAAGTTGTTACCAGTACATATGGTAACAACTTAAGTTCTCAATCCCTAGTACTATCCACTGACGAATCTGGTTCACTATTTTCCTAATGCAGAAGGTTATATCGTATTATAGCCTCTAACAAATCTCCTTGGTTAAGAACGACGAGGTCCTCTTCGGACAGCCATTCGGAGAGTATTTCACCCCTTCGATCTTCCAGTCGGGAGCTCCATATGTATAACTTAGTATAAAAGTCTTTTCCGACGATGATCTCTTTCTTGTGTGTTTTCATATCGCTTCTAAGATTGTGCACAATTGAACAATACTCCTGAATGTCTACGTTTGGTGATATATAGCAGCTATGTGTATATCACTGCAGATTGTGTCTCTTGTTATTTTAGCATAATTAATAATCTTTATTATTTTATGTTACGAGACTGCTGGTATTAGACGCGCATAATTTATACCTATTTTTAAATCATAAATTAATTTAGTGATAGAAAATCTATTTTGACATTATATAAATGTAAATTAAACAAATGCTATTTTATTTAGCTAATTAATAGTGCCATTGCTTATAAGTACGTAATTGTGAAAATTTTAAAATAATTACTTTAGAAATAAATACAACAATAATGTTTTTATAAATTGGAAATTGTATTACCGGTTAAATCCAGAAAGCTATACCACTAGAACTAAACAAGTCCGGCTACTAGAATACACACGCAATTAAAGATGTATTGATAAAATAAAACACAAATTTAATGACATAATCAGTTAATTATCCTCTGGAATTTATAGCTACAATAGAAAATATCAAATGTTTCACAAGAAAATAAATTAGAAACACAAAAGAGTAATTTACTCTTTGCACATATCCATCACGTGAATGAATGTTAAAATTAACTTGGCGTTAAAGTTATCAAATTAAGTATGTCCGGTACAGATAAATAAATGGCTGACAATAATATAGAAACATTGTCACTAAACAAAGGTATTAGTTGAATGCTTAGGTATTTTATTAGGTATATGAAAAAATAATGACAGTAGTAACCACAAGCCTTGCATCAATTAAGAGTTTTTTATATTGTTTTTTTTTGTCTAATTACAATTGTTACCTACTGTTTTTATTATGTTCCTTTAATTAAATTTCAATGACAATTAGCATAAATAGGTATGTAAATTTGACTTACCTAAAGCATGACCTTTTTGAGAAAAATGGAAGCAGTCGTGTGTAATATAGGATATATCAATAACTTCATCAAATCTGTGTGCAGGATCGTCTGGTGCATTAAACAGCTTCATGAAAGGCTGAAGCACGACAGTAAAATCGTCTTTTGTATCATACCTTCCACTTAAGATCTGAAGAGAAGAAAAATTGAATGCATTATCTCAATCGTTTATAAAAGTTTAAATAATTTTATATTATTTATCATTGCCTTTTATTATCATTCATTGTTTTTGTATCAAAATGGAAATAATTATTTAGAGCCATTTGTGAAGAGATTGTAAATTGTTACTAAGGGGAAAAATTGGCAGTTTCGAAATTTTTTTTGGTTTCCATGCCAGTAGTGCCATGCGTGTCATATAGAGTTGAGGAAATTAAGAAAATAATTTTGTTTTTGACATGAGCGATTTTCCACTTTCAAGAGGAACACCTGAAGTTGGTGGAGATCATGCTGATATACATCAATCAACCTGCGAAGTGACTATTATGATGTATTATGATCAATCTACCATAGTGCCAGTTGTACATTAGATGAGCAAAGTTTAAAAATGGAATATATGGATGACGTATATTCTGAACAAGAACCGAATAAATCAAAATGTCATTATTTGTACTTCTTTGGTAGCTCATCAATATCAAATATTTTTTATCCGAGATTTCTACTGGAGACAAAAACGGTGCTTTTACATCAACAACAAGGCAATTCCTCCAGCAAAAGCTGGTACCTTCTCGCGAAAATTGCCGTTTGAGTTCTAACGTTTATTCTAAAAAAGATGGGAATTCTTAAGGTGGCTCGAAGCGTATAACGTATAAAAAGCGATAGTGTAGTTTATTTTCGCGTCTTGGTTCCATTTAACTAAAAAAAGATGCGGAAGAACTTGAACCACTTGTATTTAGTATACATATTCTATATCGTGAAGTTATGGTTGCGTTATTAAAAAAATAGATACATTTTGACAACAGTATTTTCCTAAAACAATATGAAGACCTATGAAATTTATATTACATACTTACTAAGGTTGGTTCACAGCTGGTTCAGTATAATTTCAGTTTAAGAAGTGTTCTCTGTAAGGCGCTTAAAAAGGTTCAAGCTAACTAATCTGGCATGGGAACAGATGAGGTATATATTCCGAAGCTTTGGTACCTCAATTTAATGTTATTTGGTGCTGATCAAGAGAGATGCCACAGGCAATGATAGCCTTCTTTTATTTTTCGTCATTTTTCTCAATTTGTTGCAATAAAATAACCACCACAAGTGTCTTTCTTTGGAGTAAACTCATTTTACTATTTACAGTGTCACGATTTTATTCCAAAATAAAGGAAAAGGAGCGAACGTATATTTGCACGTCAAATCCACGTCAAGAGAGCGACACTCCAGGCACTCCAAATGTTAGATTCAGCTGTAACGTTGTTACTCTAAGAGGAAGGAAAACTGAAATGCCTATTGCTTGACTGATTTTTACGAGAACCTCATTTTTTTATCAAAAAAAAAAACGATCCAGATATATCGATATTTGGCTTTGGCTTTTCTTATGAAACACTCTGTATATTATTAAATTTTTGGATTCTTTTTCCTAATTGCATTGATATAAACATGGTCATGACTTACTGTTTCCGAGATATTGATGGCTAAATAATTCCATAATTACAACTGTATTTTTTTGTAAAGAATACCAGTATTGTAGTGGGATCCTCGATTGTTTTTTTTGAAAATTGATCCTTTTGAAAAATTAGTTAAGGAATGCTCGTGATACTAATTCGGGCTGGATACCGGATTATGTTGCGGAATTATACATATACAGGGTGTTTCACGTTAATCTTGTATTATGTATACTACTCCCCTCTTACTTTATTTCAAAACTACAAAAAAAATAATTAATTTCAATAAAACATCTACACACCACTGATTAATTTCGAAACTTTTCGTCTCCTGTTTTTTTTGACGTTTGGTGTTGTTTCTGAGATATTCAAAGAAATTGGTGACAGTGTAGCGCACCAGCCGCGTAAATTTCATTTAACGTTATAGCAACTCATGAAAACAAAACTCAGTGATTTTTGTAAACTGACGTTTTGGGCAACGCGATAGCAGAGGTGGCTGGTAGACGACTGCACGTGGAACCAGTCTGGATCGGTTATGTCGGTGTGGGTTCGAATCCTACTGTAGTACCATGGATGTTTGTGCTCGTCGAGAGATGCACAATAAGTCTATAGGCTGCGGTGCTTCCGGAGATACTTTCGGACGGCTCTCAAAATAAAAACTTACGTTTGTAAAAATCATTGTTAAAAGTATTATTTAAAGAGTGTGTGTGAAAAAATGCCAATAACCTCAAACATAAATTTACTAACTACTTATTACAAGATTTACAACAAACTTATCAACTACTAAAAAAATTACAATAATTGTTCAAAGTGCATAATACATTTTTGGCATCGACGAACGAGTGTATTAACCACAGTTGCTATTTGAACAAGATTGTTTTTTATGTCATCACAATTCCTCACGGGTATGTACTGGCGTATCATACACAGTTGCTTTTAGATGGTCCCAAACGAAATAAACTAGAGGATTTAGTTATGGCGAGCGCGGAGGCCAACCCACTGATCCTTCGCAAGAAATTCACATATTTGGATGGTTGTTGGGTTGCCGTCCAATCCATCGACGAAGATAATTCTCATCCAATCATTGCCGTACTTGCCATCCGTAATGTGCAGGGGCACCATCCAACTGCATCTAGTTCCCTTGGCGTAAATTTAAGGGGACATGGTCAAGCACGTCGGAGAGAGAGTTTTGCAGAAACTCATGAAATAAATCCCCATTTAAACGAGGAGGCAAAATATGCGGCCCACAGACGTTATTACTTAAAACACCTATCCACACATTTACACTACACTTGTTGCTGAAATGAAGATTGTCTGACACATCGAGGATTGACTTCACTCCAAACGTGAATGTTGTGCGTGAATTCACAATTTCAGCTGTTTTGTGAAATTAGATTCGTCGGTCCATAAAACCTTATGCAGAAATTGTGGATTAATTTCTGTTGAATCTAAAACTCATCTACAAAAATTTAAACGTTTTTCAGCTTCTCCTGGCAACAAACCTTGAACTGGTTGGAGATGGAAAGCCCTTCGATGATCTTGTTTGAGTGCTCTCAGTACTTTTGAATGAGATAAATTGAGTTGCCGAGCTGCTCGGCGTGTGCTTAAAGTTCTATCGATATCAAAAAAATTAAGAATTCGCTGATAATTTCTTGGCGGTACATTACGATTATGATCATTGTAGCGGCGCAAACCATATTCCGAAAATCGACTATGTACATCTATAAAAACTTGTGCATTTGAAATTCTTCTATTTCCGTTACAGAAACCATAAACATAATGTATATCGGAATATTCATCATTTGTAAACGTTCTTGGCATTTTTTCTTGTCACTAAAAATGCTCTTTAAATAATACCTTTGACAATGATTTTCACAAACGGCAGTTTACACAAATCACTGAGTTTTGTTTTCATGGGTTGCTATAACGTTAAACGAAATTTACGCGGCTGGTGCACTACACTGTCACCAATTTCTTTGAATATCTCAGAAACAAGACCAAACGTCGCAAAAAAAACAGGAGACGAAAAAGTTTTGAAATTAATCAGGTGAAAGTGGTATGTAGATGTTTTATTGAAATTAATTATTTTTTTTGTAGTTTTGAAATAAAGGAAGAGGGGGGGTAGCATACAAAATACACTTCTAAGAGGGGTAGGTAGTTCAAACTTAAGAAGTTTATGAAAGATCATAAGGAGTGTTTGTGTTCCGAATTTCACTTAAATCGGACAAGTGGTTCAAAAATTATGAGGGAAAAACGAGAAAAAAATTTCTACATCAACGCCCTCTATCTCGGAAATGATGCGTTTTAGGAAAGAAGTTTATATCACAAATGAACATTATTTTAACCTGTTCTATCGATTCCTGAAGTTATGAAGATTAAACCTGAATCACCCTGTATATTAAATAATTTTATTTAGTATTATAAGCTAGCTAAATGATATAGGTATATTGAAAAATTTAATGCAAAGGAAATATAATTTTTTATTTATACCTGTTTCAATTAAGATAAAAGTAAATTTACATATTGTATTATAGATGTTAAATATTTATTTCCCGTAGTTTATTTAAAGAGAAATACAAATTTTTGTTCTATTAATATTCTTATTTAAATAAACATACTTTACTAAGTGCTTTATTTTTAAACAGTATATTTTCATTCCATTCCAGTTAAAATGGCTGTATTTTTAGAACAGCTTCCTAAAATAACCGCTAAAAATTGAATAAGTATTGAAGACGCCATATAAATTTGTCACCCACAACGTATTAAAATCGCGTACCTACTCTGGTTCATTGCGCAACATCAAATAATGGATTATTATGAATAAAGTATTATATTTATTTTATTGTTTATAAGCATTGTACACCATAATGCTTATTCTCACGAGAGTCAGGAATTGCTTTCAAACTATTAGAAATATTCGACTAGTTAAGGTGTGGATGTGTTTTCAGTGCATGTAACTCAAGAAATAGTTGGACGGGCACATCTGATAGTTTCAAACTAGTCCCTGACCCTTGTGGAAATAGACCTATAGTCTTCAATAACAATAACCTGTGCTCATGTTTGCAGGACAGGGACCATCGTATTACATGTGAATTGACCTCATATGTGTGACACTGTAGATAATAATTTCTTGTTGTTCTAGTCTTGTTAAAAACTAATTTTACTCGAACTGCATTGTGAATCATTAGATATAATTATTATTGTAGCAAAGCTTATAGGATGTATTGTTTTAAATGTAAATAATGCGGTACATCATTCATCCTCGAATCGGCCATAGCATAGTACCCTAGTTTCATATAAATAAATAAATAAAGCTCAATATTAACATTTCAGAAAATACATCTATTATCTGGTGAGTGCCAAGCTTGGGTACCACCACAGAATATATAGCTAACGCAACAGAAGGCTCGTCAAGTAGTGTTTAAATGTAGTCCCCGAAAAGAAGCCGGCTCCAAAAGCCAGCTTCTTTCAAACTGCGCATGTACAGTAGAAAGAGTAAGTTTAGCTATTAGCTCGTAGGTCGCGCCACAGGTGAGTCGGTTTTAGCGCCCAATTCAGAAAGCGTTGCCAAATGTAAATTTTACGGAAGTTATTAGAATATTATACCTAAATAATAAAAAGTATTAAATAACAATAATAATATGTATTCTTACACATCAGTGACAACTGACGTTTTTATAATTTACAGTAATTGTAATTAAAAAATAAGGTAGACACATATGTAAATAAATAGGCACTTATTTAAAAATTTTAAATTGTGTTAGAATAATAATAATACATCAATAACAGTTTGAGAAAATGTAAATATTTCTAATTTTATTAATTGATTAATAATATGACATGATTTTTCTTTCTGTATAGATCCAGAATTATACCTTGTTTGTATTACTTCGATAATTACAAGTAACATTTTTATAATCGAAGCAAATATTAAAGCGACGGAAAAAAGCTTATGCATACATACACATTATACATATACATGTCCAAAAAAATTCCTTGTGCCCTTATCTCAGAAACTGTGATACGGAAAAAGATTAAATAAATAATCCTTGGGGATTTCTTTAAATTTATATACGTTGAATTAAATATAGTGTTCTGAGTAGATAGAAAATTATATTTTCACAAAAAATACAAATTACATTCCTCTGATGTTTTCAGTATCATATAGATTATAGATAGAGTGTTTATAATTATTATTGATTGTATACGAAAGGTAGGTATATTTTACTACAATGTTAATGTGACGCGGTTTACGGCATTTATTGGAGACGAATGGCTAAAAGACAAAGACGTTTGAGTTCGTTTTAGCCGAGCGGCGGCCGCTCGTCTATGGCCAAGGCGTGCATTCAACTGTTTTTATAGAATTTTTTACACACAGCGGCAGATCTTTTTATGTCAGTTTGTTTTGCTACTGTTTATGTGTACTTGTTAAGTTGCTATTTCAATTATTATTATTATTAAATACGAGTATATTAGAATAAATCGACAATAATGGCTGGAAATAAGTGCTAATATTTTAATTGTGGCGAAACTCGAAAATCGGGAGTTCGAATGTTTCGGTTGCCACATAAAAATAAAGATTTATGTAATAAATGGTTTATACATTGTGGTAAGCGTAAAATGCCTATACGCAAAAAAAATTATGGAAAATATACATAAAAGTTCGCCAATTGTTTACAATTGATTTCGGTGTATCCAAAGAGGTTGGAAGGTTATTTTTATTTTTGCATTTTGATAAATATTTTATTTATTTATTACCACGATTTTATGTGATGTGGTAATTTGATTTGATTTATTGTAATATTTACCACTTTTTTATTTTATTTATGATTTATTTTACCCTGTTACCATTTATTTATTTATTAAAATGTTTATTTCTGTTTTGATTTGTTTATGTGTTTATTTATTCATAATACAGTTTGAACTACAAAAAATTTCGAAATCGATAGTATATAGAAAGAGGATACCTACTATTTTTACCACATTTCACTGATTTTTTTATTGTCTCTAAAATATATAATAAATAAATCAGTATCTGTATAGAAGTTTTTTTTTTATTTCTATTTTTTTTTTGTCGACAACAAAGTGCGATATGAGTCTTTCAAACAACAGGAAAGTTTCATTTTAAGATGCTTAATCCTAAGAAATATAAAATTAAAAAAACGCAGTGTTGTCCCAGAACGCACCTTAACGAAATTATTGAAAAATTTTATAAGAGGGTTCAACATGCGATAGGCCAAACTTTTTCGGTTCATTTTATCGACAATAAACGAGAGTACTTTTTTGTTGAACCTACCCAGATTTATTATTTTAAAGTCTTTATCATACAGGTGTTAAAAATTTAGGCAGTAAGTTGTAAAGTTTAGCTCATCCCTGGTAAACTAAAAAAGCTAAATATGTTTCAATGACACTATTTTAAGAGCTCCTTATTAGTGTCCATCACATTAAATTTTTATTAAATTATATTAAGTAGGTACTTTAAAAGTTATTAAATAAAAACGATTACCAGCTGCATTTTTCAGACACTCTTAGACTTTATTTTAGATGTATTAACTGTTTCATTAATTTGAGCTTCGACAAGCCATGTGAAATTTTTAACATTTATTGTGCGATAATATATTTTGCTTATATTATTTATAATTCGTCTTCAATTTTCTTTTATATATTCAATACACCTTTCTTTGCTGGTGTTTTCAATTTCATATTTCAATAAATAAAAAGCATTTCCGCAAATTAAACATGATTAAACATATTAAAAAATAATGAACATAAAAAACTCCTTTTTGTTTTATATAAAAAATTACCTGTTTACAATTCTTTCTAATTTTGAAGAGGGCGATATCATAAATATATCTAATACAATGATAATATATATATAATAAAAATCCTTTTTTTCTTTATGCAAAATATAGATATTTCTAATTCGCCGAATGAATGAACCGTCTTATTTACGAGCTTATATGAAAACATATTCTGTACCGCAAGTATAAGCTTATTCACACGTCGCACATACATAAAATTCAATTTAATTTCTTGAAAACCGTAGCACATAGCAAAGTAAACTTAAAAAAAAACATTTTTAAAATTTTGTCTACATTTGCCTCGGTATAGCTATAGATCAATTTTCAATAATTAATATAGTCGCATATTAACATTTTTAATGCATAAATTTACTGCTACGACTTTGAAACTAATTTTTTCGAAAAGGCTTTTAAGTTATCAAAAATTGGTGTGTACCATTAGAAGCGCTATAGTTTTTTTTTATATGGGTTGTGAAAAAATCATGAACATTAGTAAAATCGCTGTTTTACAACTGCGATGTAATAAAAAACATAATTGTCAAATAAAATTCAAGCATCAATAATTTGATTTTAAGTCGGCCCTACTTAAAAAAGTTGTAGAAGTCTATTTTAAATTATGGTAAACGTTCCATTTAGTTATAACTTTAAAAAATGAACCACAAATAAGCGAGTTAGCGAGGCAATTTTACTCCACTATTAAAATTCATAAACGCAACGCACTTTATAAAGACGGCAAGATATGGCAACAGAGGCAGCGGTCGTCAAGGAAACGAACGCTCTAGGCTGCTTCTTTCGAAGAGCGCATATTTCTAAGTTTTAAAATTTTAACAAATACGTATCGTTGCGCCGTCTGTCGACAACCTCAGTATCTATTCCCTAATATGTCCCCACGAGAGTTCTGTTGCGTAGCTATATTTTCTGTGGTACCACGTACCGTTGTGGCAGACGATAGATGGGTTGAGACTTGAGGTTCTAGTAACTGACTAAATACAGTATGCGCCAAAAGTATGGAATAAATTCAATAAAAATGAAACAATTATTTTTTGGGAAAAATCCTCGAACAGGTCGATTTTTAATTTAAAAAATACATATTTTAGCGTAACATGCGATTTTCAAATGTCATTTGTTTTCGAGTAATGACGTCATCGATTTTTTTTTAAATGGCTACACCATATTTTTTTCCTTGATTCTGAAAGATCGTTTAATTCTCTATCAGACAGTACTAAAATTTTGTCCTCTTACATAGGAAAATTTTCGAGTAAATGACGATTAAATGTTAGAAAACGTAAATCAATTAAAATAAAGCAAAAACGTTATCAAGTTTAGTTTTTCGAATTCCATAGTTCTTTTATGGATCACGTTGGTGAAAATCTTTGCAAAGTGTCATTGTCACACCGACTTTCTAATAAGTATTGTAAGCGACATAGAAATTATTATTCAATTTAAAGTATTATGGGATATTTAACTGTTACTCAAAGAATTGAAATTTTAATTCTTATCGGATGCGGGAATATGACTAGAACTCAGCAGGAAGTTTGCGATTTATTTAATGAAAAATATCCAGATCGCCCTATCAGCCAATCAACAGTCAGTAAGGTAGAGTCTAAATTTTGAGAAACTGGCAATGTTGTAAATATTCCAAAACCTGGACGTCCAAGCATTAATGAAAATCAGAAACAGAACATTTTGATAAGTATGGTGGATAATCCTCATAATTCTTCACGATTGGTTGCATTAAACAATGACACTAGTCAGAGCACAGTGCTACGTATCTTGAGGAAGGAAAAATATCATCCCTACAAAATTGAACTTGTGCAGGAACTGAATGAAGATGATCCCGATCGCCGCTTACACTTTTGCGAAATTCTAATCGATTTATGTCAAGGAAATAGAAATTTACACCGGCAAATACTTTTTTCAGATGAGGCCATATTTTGTCTGAATGGTACAGTAAAACTTCAAACTTGCAGATATTGAAGTCGGGAAAACCCTCATTGGATGGCAGAGGCACATACCCAACACCCTCAGAAATTAAATGTGTGGGCTGGAATAGTTGACGACATAATAGTAGGGCTTTTCTTCTTTGAAGGAACTCTTACAGGACAAAGATATTTAGAGTTTCTAGAAAATGACCTAGTTCCAGCCCTTGCAGTAATTTTTCCTAACGACAATGACCTTGACATTCCTGACGATACCATATGGTTTCAGCAAGACGGTGCACCTCCGCACTATGCGCGCCCTGTACGAGATTTTTTGGACAACTGTTTTCCTGGGAGGTGGATCAGAAAAAAATATGGTGTTGCCATTTGTCTGTTTTTAAACAAATTTATCTTAATAGATAAACAGAGACATCTTGTAGGATTTTTTCTATAGAACCCGTCACTGTGTCTGTACTTGTCCAAAACGTGCTAAATTCCTGTGCCAATACGGGATAAGTCCCTATTAATCAAGTTCAGAAGGAGCCATGCTAACATAACGATCGACTGATCCTACTGACTTTAGGTTAAGTTTTAGTTCATATGTGTGTGTTAATTAAATTTCAGTTTCAAGCGATATAGAATTAGATAATATTGTGGAAGAGAAAAATAGGAAGCGAAAAGGTTCCGCTTTAAAAAATGAATTTGTGCTACTTCCATAGTCTTATTCAGGTATATCTAATAGGATTATGAATACTGTCTTTAAACTCTAGATATAATGAGTAACCTAATTTATAGGTTTAATACCTGTCACAACGAAAAAATTCAAATACCCTCAATACTTATGCCACGATGAAGCAAAATCTTATTTTGACAACCTGCCAAAAAATTATAAGACTTTTTTACATATGAACTGCTTTTCACTTCATATTCGGGTTTACCCCCTTTTGACAACTGTTGGTAGTTTGATTAAATACATATTCATTTTGTATTTTATTGTTTAAAATCAATGTATTTATGATAGTTCGATTCAGAAACCTATAGCAAAATATTTAGATTGGGACCAAGTATTCTTAATTTCTTTTGCAGGCAACGGCCACACCACGATGTAAAATACCAGTTCTCGTCCGATCACTGAAATCAAGCATCGTCGGGCGCGGTTAGTACTTGGATGGGTGACCGCTTGGGAACAGCGCGTGTCGTTGTCCTCTTTTTGTACTCGAAAAAGTAATATAGAAGAAAATCATTCAAAATATCGTTCATGCATTTCATAAATTTTTATAATTTTTGCAACAATGTTTAGTACTTTGTGCCGTTTTAGTCCATAAAAAGAGAAAACCTTCAGAATAAAAGTTATACATAGTTATTTTCAGACATTTTTTCGAAAATTGTTTGACAGCTAGATATAAATGTATAGAAAGGTTATTGTATTAAAAAAGATGCGTTTCATCATGCATTCTTAAATACATAGGGTACTTCAAAATGACGGTATGCTTCCTAAAATCATTTATAGAACCTATTCACTATTCAATGTTACTAGTAAAATCTAAAAATACGTTTATCATAATTGTACCTCACTAGAAGTACACAGTTACAGAATGAAATAGAAATATAGGTAAATCTTTTAAAATTAAAGTTACCGAGTTAAATCAAATTTAAGGTTTAGACAAACATTGCAAAATAATTAATAAATGCATGGACATATTTTTGTGAGTAAAGTTTCAATCAACTGCAAATTATTTAAAGGTGACTCCTTAAGTTTTTTATTATTCACTTAATTGTAATGTTTTGATGGTTCTTTTACTTCAACTGGAACAAGATATTCGCATTCTGTGTAATAATACATATGTGATGTGTATTATCATCAATTATAAGATTTAAACGTGTATTTAAAGTTGCCTATAGTCCAATGCAATTCGTCTCAATAGCTTAGTTACACATTGGTCGCCTTCAGCACAGTGAGCGCTTATTGAACGCTTACTAATAGCTCAGTTAGTACTTATCATCAGCCATTCTATGTAGCAGTAAAATTTGATCAGTGATCGATCAGTAATAAGTCAGAAAAACGAACAATGATCAAATAGAGTGATGATAAAATGTGTCGTTTATCACAGCACTGATCAAGTTTATAAGTAATCGCTAAGTGATCGCTACTGGGTGCTGAACATAACCATATCATTGATATATGCATACTACATACTTACACTGATATAGTTAGTTATTGATGCAAGTCAAGAAATTTACGAATCTTTAGTAGATTAGTAAATGTAAAAGGTACAGTACAACAAAAGTAAAATATAAAATAAAACAGAACAATTTACTCAAAAATATTCTTCAGTTTTTGTCATTTGTAGAATGATAAGTAGAAAATGGACATTATAGGCAGAGGCGTATAAGAAGAGATCTATTACGAGTGGCATAATATAATGTAAAGCTGATTATTTATCGAAATTCGTCAGTTATTTTTATTCAGATGATATCCTAAATCATTTGATTAGAAATCCGTACAGTAAAAATACTGTACTGTACTATACTGTACTGAATATAAGTAAAAACCATAGACGGTAAAAACTCATATTCCACATTTTGCAAAAGTGTCCTTCCAGTGAATAATTAATGTTACAGTTTATTCTACTGCAAAATTCTGCCTCGAATAATCTGTTGATAACATATTGATCTAAGCTGTTGATAACATAACGAGGTATGTACATGCTTTTGCAATAACAATGGCACTCCCTCAAACCAGGTTTTGAACTTCTGGAAGTTCTGAGTAGAAATTTCATTAAATCTCTATTAGTCAGTGAAGCAACTAAGAACTAATGTTAAAAGTTGAAAGTAGATTTCATTACAAATACGTCAGCAGTTCAAAAGAAATCCCAAAATTCATTTTACAGAGTGTCATTATTATTTGAAATGATTGTATAGTGGTCACATAAAAGTTTGTAACCTAACACGTATGCTACTTTTAAAGGGATGAGTCGGTGGACTATTAACAAGAATTTTGGAAGGCATCAGTACGTGTCTATAATTGTTTTATATAGAAATCTTGTATGCACTTTGGTTTTAAATTATAGCGGCTTGTCTATATGAATTGTCACACATGTGCTCAATTATGACACTACTAATCATGGATGCCTCCCTCAATTCCTATTAATATTGTAACAGCTCGTTCCTTTAAAAGTAGAAGGCATTTAGATTGGAAACTTTTATGTTGCGGCGGCTGTACATACATTCCCAGTTTGAATACATTTGTTTCAAGATGGTTTTAATTTCATTATTGAAGATATGTTTAAGTTATTTTGAGCTAATAATAAAAATCCTGAACTTCTTTGCTGTGCATATGTGAAATCTCGTTTACATGAGCAATCAAAAATGGTAGTTACGTGATATAAACATAGCCAAGGTACCATGAAAAAGTAAATGAAAGTTTAAGAAAAAAAACTGTTGACTAAAAAAAAAAAATTTCTGCAAATTATGGTGGTCATGACTTGATATTTTCCCTGAAAATTGTAGATACGAGCCATCACATCTTAACCGTCGAAATAATATAATTCTTAGTTAAGAATTTCGAATTCTGCTAACAAAAAGAACTTTTGATAAAAACCTTTAAAAAAAAAAAATAGAAACGTGAAATAGAGGCTGCTTCCCACAGATATTGAAAGCAGTTGTAGATACATGTAAACAATATTTTCTTTTATTATACATATATAGGACACATAATACAAATTTCGTTAAATTATAATTTTATACTAATACTCCATTTTTAAACTTTATGTGCAAACTCTGTAAGAGATCTCAGCAGAAGTTGCTCCTATTTCTCACTTTTAACTGTTTAAGATCTCACATTTATTAACAGTCACTTTCATTTTCATCAATCGCCAGTGTCGGAAAAGTGTATGTATATAGTCATAAAGAAGTTTTTAGATATACAGGGTGTCTCAGGTATTACTGGCATCCTTGGAAGTGGTGATTGTACAGTCAAAATAAATGAACTTAAACAAACCTATATTTAAAAGTTTACCGTTTCCGAGATACAGGGTGTTAAACATTTTGAAATTTTTATTATATTTTTTTATTTACGTGGAAACCTTTCGTAATAAAACAGCAATAGTTCTAGGTTGTAATGAGATATCTTTAGTCTAATTATCCAGTATGTTTAAATATTGCCATTATCACCAGTAGCGTAGAAACGCTGTGGCACTTTTCCTTTATTTAAAATAAAAATGGTACGCCACTTTCTTAATTATAAAAAAACGTAAGATACTTTAAATTTTTATTATTTTGAACAAATAATTATTCTTTAAAATGCATCATATTTAAGTATTTGTTTTTTAAAAATATCTTTGCATTTCATAGTTTGTGTGTTGTGGGAGCTATTATGCTTCAGTAACACAGGGTGTCTTAAAATTAGTCCACCTAGGGCAAGACTACACAACTGAACTTATTGTAGTCAAAAATTGATGGTTAAAAAGATATAGGGTGTCAAAGTAAACATTTTATTTTCGTTATTTGCAAATATTTTTAAAAAAAATCCAAATATTGAGATACATTTTGGAGATAGAGATTTTTAAAGGGGAGAAATTCAAATGTGTGTCTCATTTTAACGCTAGTAAAGGACATCACTTATGACACATCATGCTTCTTTTAAATGGCAGATCTTTTTTCTTTATGTATCTCGAAAACGATGAACTTTTGGATGTAGGTACATTTAGGTAAACTCATTTATTTTTACTGTACAAGCACACCTTCCTAGGATACCAGTAATACCTGAGACACCCTGTATACAGTTCGAATTTTAAATTACATAATTCAAAAAATAATTTCTGCAACTGATACTCACTAATTCTTCTTCTGCTCGCTGATATTCTTTGGTTAAACCTGTTATAATATCCATTTCGTTACCGCCACGATGAAAACAGCCACAAAAAAGTCCATGTAAAAGCCTACACATCATCGTTCTCTTTACCCTTATACTTACAGATACATCTGAAAGAAATTGGTATGTAAGTTTGAGAATATAAAATATAAATAATTATATTATTATTTATTAGAATTCATCTCTTTTAAGTTAGGTACTTATTTTTATTAATATAACTAAATTCAGATGAATAAGCTTACCTAAAACTGGTATCAAATTGACAAATGTTCTCGGCAGATTCTGTTGTAAGTAATCCAACGCAACTACTAATTTTCTGACGTGGCTTTTGGCAGATGCTTTTTCGCTATCGTAACATTGCGCTGAACAGATATCATTTGCCCCAAAAAATAATGTTATCATCTTCCAGTCTTTCCTAATGTTAATATTTTTATTAGCTCTCATTTTATTAACTAAAATTTTTGCTTGACGCAGTGCATCTGCATCAGCTGCTACTGGGAATGCTACATTTAATTGAGCGTTTGAAGAGAGAAATTCTCCAGTTCCTGTTGAATATCCTTTTAGGTTTGGATTATACTCTTTCAATATATTTGGCAATGTCAGATATTCCCTCCATGTGCCTTGACCACCTAAGAAAAAAATAATAATTCAGGGTAAATCCAAATTTTACGAATTGTTCTTATCTCTCTCAAATTTTAAAAAAATGAATACATTGAAAAATATATATATTTATTTATATAAAAGACGTATCAAATAAAATAAAAAGAAATTAGTGAAGAACATATTTTTCCAATGGCAATTCAAATAAATTGGTAAAGAACTTATTTTTCTAACGGTTCAAATTGTAAATAGATATTAAGCTTGAAGATCATTTTATAAAACAATATTCTAAAATGCCCGTACTGCAACAAACCAAAGTCAACCTTCTAGCCTAGCTCTTCTTTTATAGAAGATAGTTTTAGTTTCATTATGCTTTGAAATAATAATAATGATAATAATAATAATATTTCTAGCACTCATTTTAATCAACCTAACCAGTGCAGGAATTAAGGAAATCTGAAAAGATCATTAATTAAGGGGATGGTCAAATGCCAACCGGTATCAATCTATCACATTAATATAAGGCAAAGTTCTTCCAGCATATCTCCGGAGAGGATGCCAATTCTCTCATTAAGTCTTCCAGCCGTCATATTCGAACCCGGGCAGCAGCACCGACGTCTTAAACTACTCCACCCCATATCAACCGAAAATGACTTTATTAATATAAAGATGTATCAGTCGTTGTAAAAATATTTTACTAGTAGCGTATAACATATTCTATCTGATCATTTAAAGTTTCCGCACGGTGAGAATGGACATTATCATCGATCAAAACAAATCTTGCACCAAACAAAGGCGCAATGATAGGCTCTATAAATCTATTCCAATATCTTATGGGTGTCACAGTTTTCTTAATTAATATTAGTAGGTCAGTGCGACCATTAAGACATTCCTCCCCGCAGAGAAACTGATCCACCGCCAGAAAGAGTGGTTATGGCCATTAAATGTTCATTATATCGCTGTCATCTTTCCTTTCGTATTAATGTTTAACCATCAGACCTATACAAACAAAATGAGGACTTAACATTAAAAAAATGGCTCCAATTTTGGAAATTTCAACGACTGTTCTCTATTTTATCTGTATCTGAATGCACGTTACTCCCTCGTTAATCGTAAATGTGTAACGAGTCTTCTAGCCCTCAAGTTGGAAACAAGTAACTTTCTTCTGATAGTTTTGACTGGAAACCATTTTTCTAGTAGTTTTTCTGAAGAGGCTATTAATTCTTGAAGACTTGAATGACCGATTTTTTCTTGCACTCAAGGCAGACTCGTTTTCGTCCTCCCCATGAGTGTCCCAAAGTTCGCATCTCGGGCCCATAACAAACGAACGAAAAATTGCAGTAAACATCTGATGAAATCAGGAGTCACTCGCCACTTGAAAAACATGTTGTTTCAAAACTCAAATAAAATGACGTTATTATTTTTATGTTTTATCATTTAGAAAAAAAATTGTATTTGCAGGAACCTGATTTACCAGGAAACAAGAAAAAATAGAACAAATGCACATAATGAGGGTTAAACACGATAATTAAAATGTGGCATAAATGTATTTTAATATTAAACAACAACTAATAAATCCAGCAATAATCAATATTTTAACAAAAACAAATCATTGAGAAAATTAAAATGGTTACTTTAAAAAAAAATCGATATGCAAGTCTCCTATTTCTAAACATTTATCCAACCTTTTTCTAACTTCCTTTTTTGTAGTTTTAAATAATTTTTCTCTTTAGAAACTTGCACTGGCATGCCCATTTTTTTCCTTTGAGTAATGGGTCAAATCTCTTGTGGGTGTATTTATATACTTGCTTTTTAATGTTGGAATCAATAATGTCATACCTAACATTTGAGCAACATAAGTAAGTCTTTTATGGATATGGAAACAGAAAATTGCACTATTATTTCATTTTCAAATGTTTTCTGATTACATTGGAAGTACCATTTGAATGAACCGAAACAGCTTATAGCTGTCAGTGTCAGTGTCCAATACATTAAAGAAACATACAGTATGCGCCAAAAGTATGAAATAAATTCATTAAAAACGAAACAATTATTTTTTGGGAAAAATCCTCGAACAGGTCGATTTTTTATTTAAAAAATACATATTTTAGCGTAAAATGAAATTTTCAAATGTCATTTGTTTTCGAGTAATGACGTCATCGATTTTTTTTTTAATGGCATCACCATATTTTTTTCCTTGATTCTGAAAGATCGTTTAATTCTCTATCAGACAGTACTAAAATTTTGCCCTCTTACATAGGAAAGTTTTCGAGTAAATGACGGTTGAATGTTAGAAAACGTAAATCAATTAAAATAAAGCAAAAACGTTATCAAGTTTAGTTTTTCGAATTCCATAGCTCTTTTATGGATCACGTAGGTGAAAATCTTTGCAAAGTGTCATTGTCACACCGACTTTCTAATAAGAATTGTAAGCGACATAGAAATTATTATTCAATTTAAAGTATTATGGCACATTTAACTGTTACTCAAAGAATTGAAATTTTAATTCTTATCGGATGCGGGAATATGACTAGAACTCAGCAGGAAGTTTGCGATTTATTTAATGAAAAATATCCATATTGCCCTATCAGCCAATCAACAGTCAGTAAGGTAGAGTCTAAATTTAGAGAAACTGGCAATGTTGTAAATATTCTAAAACCTGGACGTCCAAGCATTAATGAAAATCAGAAACAGAACATTTTGATATGTATGGTGAATAATCCTCATAATTCTTCACGATTGGTTGCATTAAACAATGAAACTAGTCAGAGCACAATGCTACGTATCTTGAGGAAGGAAAAATATCATCTCTACAAAATTCAACTTGTGCAGGAACTTAATGAAGATGATCCCGATCGCCGCTTACACTTTTGCGAAATTCTAATGGATTTATGTCAAGGAAATAGAAATTTACACCGGCAAATACTTTTTTCAGATGAGGCCACATTCTGTCTGAATGGTACAGTAAACCGTCAAACTTGCAGATATTGGAGTCGGGAAAATCCTCATTGGATGGCAGAGGCACATACCAACACCCTCAGAAATTAAATGTGTGGGCTGGAATAGTTGACGACAGAATAGTAGGGCCTTTCTTCTTAGAAGGAACCCTTACAGGACAAAGATATTTAGAGTTTCTAGAAAATGACCTTGTCCCAGCCCTTGCAGTAATTTTTCCTAACGATAATGACCCTGACATTCCTGACGAAACCATATGGTTTCAGCAAGACGGTGCACCTCCGCACTATGCGCGCCCTGTACGAGATTTTTTGGACAACTGTTTTCCTGGGAGGTGGATCGGCAGACGCGGACCGATAGAATGGCCTGCAAGATCGCCAGATCTTACACCTCTTGACTATTTTTTATGGGGATACTTGAAGTCGAAAGTGTACATTAATAAACCACGTAATTTAAAAGAACTTCAAAATCGCATTCGGGACGAAATACGCAGAGTAACCCCAGAAATCATTCATAATGTGCAAGAAGAATTTCTTCACAGACTTGCGCATTGTCAAGAAGTTGGTGGACGGCAATTCGAACATTTAATTTAAGTATAAAATTTAATCAATTGTATTTTATTTTACATACCTCAGAATTGTTACTTTTTTATGGATAAAATTTACGTTTTCTAACATTCAATCGTCATTTACTCGAAAACTTTCCTATGTAAGAGGGCAAAATTTTAGTACTGTCTGATAGAGAATTAAACGATCTTTCAGAATCAAGGAAAAAAATATGGTGTTGCCATTAAAAAAAATCGATGATGTCATTACTCGAAAACAAATGACAATTGAAAATCGCATTTTACGCTAAAATATGTATTTTTTAAATTAAAAATCAACCTGTTCGAGGATTTTTCCCAAAAAATAATTGTTTCATTTTTATTGAATTTATTCCATACTTTTGGCGCATACTGTATATGTTCATATTTAATTTAAAAAATTTAATGTGTATAAATAAGTGCCCTTCCGTAATATTTGATTTTACGTTATAAAAGTACCAACTATGCTAGATCATAATAAATGTTGCTAATTTTAGCATTGAAATCAGTATTTACCTGCACACCACGATACTCCTCTGAATTCTATCATAGTCCCTAGAGCCCACTCTTCCATGGCACCATTACCGGCTATCAATGAATCTCCCAGGGCACCCACCACGTCGATGTCTCCTGGACGCAGTCTGTGTACACTTGTTGGCCTTTCAATAGACCGTCCAATGCCAAATCCTGTTGTGTTCTGACAAGGAAACGGCATCGATTTGGGAAAAATAATCTGGGATCGTATGTGAGGGTTTTCTGTCTTTGGATACCGGATAATAAAGTTTCCAAATCGACCCTGAAATTGATTAATAGATTGACTAAATTATCTATAAACTTATGTTATATTTTAAAAAATGAATGAAACTAGCCACAGGGATTTAAATTGTCTATAGGATATGTCACACACACATAGCATACATTTTAAGCGTAATAGAGTATAAAAAAATAAAAGTATATTTTTCTATTAACTCTGGATCTATCGCATTTTATTTCTAAGACATGCCAAGATATAATATTGCTTAAAGAAAATTGTTTACTTTCACGTCCTCTATACTGCTGTGAAAAACACAAATCGTTCAGAAACACCTTGTACTTGTATTAAAATTTAAATAAGTGAGATTCAGTTCGTAAAATCAAAACCATTGTGTAAAACTTAATAAACACAGATATGTGGTGTATAATATAATAGTTTTAGTGCAGAATATGCATTCCGACAAATATTAGTTGCATGATTAGAAAAGTTCAAAGTAGAATAAAAAACATACTAAGATTTTTTATTACATTACAACAAGAGATATTATCATTATTAATTTTCTTAATTGGTAGGGAGCCCCAAAAACAATATTTTGACTTTTAATTGGATTAATAAAGTATTTTTTGAGGCCAACCGAAAATATGTTTTAGGTCATCGTTTACAAAATGTGTTTAGACAAATCAGCTGCAAATATATTAAAAAAAAGAGGTCCCATACAGAACCTTGGGAACGCCTGATCGCACTGATCTACATACAGATGTTAATATAGAAGAACATGTATTTATCATAATATATTTTTCTCTACCCTGCAAGTAATTACAAAACCAACAAAGAATATTTTCATATACAGGATGAGTCAAAAAGAATGGATCAACACTAAGCTGGATATACTAGACACTAAAATATTATGTTTGAGCTCATCATGCCTTATACGAATGTCACTGGTTTAAGAAATGCAGGGTGTTCAAGATTTAAATTATTCTGAAATTTCTGAATAACTGATAAAGTTTTGACAGCATGACTCTGAAAATTGGTAATGTTGGTTTTTTTGGTATGAAAACTATAGCTTATTTCGTTTAATCAGAAGAGAAATTGCAGAATGTCTAGTATCTCCAGCTTAGTGTTGACTCATTTTTTCTGACTCACCCTGTATACCATAATACTGTATTTTAGCAATTAAACAGTTAATGTCAATCGAATCAAAAGCTTTAGTCGTATCTAATGAAGTAAAGCATGAAAATTGAGAGTTATCCATTGCCTCAAAATGTCATCAGTAGCATTAGTCAATAATGTTGATGTACTAAACCCTTTCTGAAATCCTGACTGATTTTGAGGAATTATTGAACTTTCTACGTAGTAAATCGAAAGTTGTTCATATAATACAGGTTCCATGATTTTGAAAGGAACAGAAAGCATACTTATCAGACGAAAATCTTTGCACTGCTCAGGATTTTGCTTTTTTGGAATTGGTTAAATACAAGAAATTTTCCATTGAAGAAGTAACTGACCTATGTCTAAAGTTGAGTTAATAATATGCATCAACGGTGCTGACACTCATTTTAGAGACAGCTGAAGCATATTGCCAGAAATTCTGTCAGGTCCCATCATATAAGGTTTCTGTTTAACCCTCTCATGCATAATGCCCACTGTAGTGGACGGGAGAAAAATGTATCTATAAATAGCCTTAGATCCTATTAGTATTAAATTGAGCTTAGAGTCATCCTAATTAAACATCACTGAAACGTTACTAGTATCGCCATCTGTTTAAAATGTGCTTAGGTAGTCTAAAACAGGGTTATGTTTAGTTCTTGCTAATGTCACCATGGATGCGGAAGAGTTCAGAGTTAGAACTTTTTACGGTGGGACCAGAAAAAAGGGAAAAAATATATTGATTGTTTAGTAATACCTTAGTAATGTTTGTATATATATATATATATATATATATATACAAATATATATATATATATATATATATATATATATATATATATATATATATATAATAGGTCTCCAAAATCTTTCTTTTGAATCACTTGTGAACAGTTTGTAAACCTAGTGGACTCTATGCATTTACGAGTATATTGAGTTTCAAATTTATTTTCAGACAGTTATTTTCGACCATGTTATTGAGCAGTCAGATGGCGAATTTGAGACAGGTGAAGACTTGGAAACGTTAGGTGACTTTATCTTTGAAGTCCCACAAACGTCAGACATCGATTCTGATGAAAATTTTGATGTACACATAACTGTTGAGAATTCATATGAAGAAACACAAAGTGAGGACAGTGACAGTGATGATTTGATTCCTCTGGCAGATCTAGCAGAAAAGTTGAAAGTATATAAAAAAAGGAAAAGGGGGCCCGCAAATGGTAACACACGGACAGCCAATATAGTCCAGGGTCTATACCACCATTTTTGGAAAAACAGAACATTCAAGCTGATACACCACTTCAATTATTTTTGTACTTCTTCTCTCCTGTTATTTTAGACGAAATCGTGTTTCAAACAAATTTATTTGCAACGCAAAATGGTAAAATGAATTTAGGATTCACCAAAGAAGAATTATTATTATTTCTTGGAGTGAACAGAGTAATGTCATACATACGATATCCAAGGATTCGGCTCTATTGGAGTAGAGACGAAGCATTGTGTATGAATCTGATTGCCGATTCAATTTCAGTCAACAGATTTGAACAACTTCTAAGATTTCTACATTTCAGTAACAATGATGAAATTAGAGCTGATAATCCAGACAAGCTGAAAAAAATACGGCTGTTTCTGGATAAACTTCAGCGAAATTAGCAGCTGCAGAACCTGAAGAATATCAGGCTGTTGATGAACAAATAATTCCAGTAAAAGGTCATTTGGACATCAAGCAGTATCTTTCAAAAAAACAAAAAAGTGGGGCATAAGAGTTTTCTGCCTGAGTGATGACTTGGCAGGAAGAAATCACAAACTTTTCTTCGACAATTTATTCTGTTCTCTCGACCTATTGGAGCAACTAAAAAGTAAGAATATTTGGGAAACAAGAACCCTCAGATCTAATAGACTTGCAAATGCAGCAGATCTGTTCACATTGGATGAACAGCTAAAGAATCTAGGTAGAGGCAACTCTAGTGTTGAGACCTCAGATTCTGGTATAACTATAGTCAAATGGATGGATAACAACTCAATTCATGTGGCATCTACGTGTGTTGGAAAACATCCACAAAACAGCACACAAAGGTGGTGTAAATTTACTAAAACTACAGTACAAATCGACAGACCATTCTCTGTACAATATTATAATAAGAATATGGGAGGAGTGGACCCGACGGAACAAAAGATGGTACATCAGGGTTTTCATGCACTTCTTGGGCGTTTCTATTATCAATGCCTGTATTATTAAAAAAGAAAACAAATACTTCCATTGACTTCTTAGAATTCAAAGCAGGTGTTGGTAGGGGACTAATAAACATGAGAATGAATAAAGAGAATAGAAGAGGACGACCTCGATCTGCCACTCCTCCTGGGATTTTGAAGAAGAGACCACCTATTAATCGAGCGCCAGATGAAATCAGAAGGGATCCAGTTGGTCACTGGCCAAAATTAATTGATATAAAAAACGCAAGAAGATGCCACTCTTCTGCCTGTCAACGTAAAACAAAGTATATCTGCAAAAAATGCAACGAACCTTGCTATCCAGATTGTTTCGATTATTTTCACACACAAAAATGATAAACCTGCTGATGAGTTTTTATTTCGATATTGCATGATGATCCAATGAAATGGACATCTATATTTTTTATTTAGTGAAAAAAATGTGTTTCACTTTTTTATTTATCATATATTCTCTTTTTATAGCACCAGAAATAATAAAATATTTTTCATTACAATTTTATTTTTTATTTTTTTGAAAATTATGCATGAGAGGGTTAAGAATTAATTTTTCTATTGCATCAATATTCACAGAATTCTATGTAAGCTGTAGCCCATTTTTAAAACTAAAAATAAAAATGAGTTGTTAAATTTGGTGTAGAATCGATAAAATAATTGTTGTTTGTTTCCTGGAATTCCGTGTTTATAAACAGAGATATGCTTAAAAATGAATTAAGTACAAAAAACTCAAACAATATTTATATTCTTCTTATTTTATTTAATCATATTTATTTAATGACCACTAGTTAAGGTTAATATTTTACATAAATATAATAACAATATCGTTGAATGACGAAATCATGTATATAATACTTAATAAATAAATAGCAGCCAATTGGAGTTAAGAGAGTAAGCTACTCTTTATTTTACTTCACGTATTCTAAAGTCATAATTTCAAACTTACTGATTAAAACCAACGACAAAACAAGTAGAAGTTTGGAATAACTGACAATGCTATGGGCACGCCTTATTATTGATATCTTTTTGATATTGTTTTTAGAAAGAGAAATCAGGCACATTCTAAATCTAGATAGGTCTATAATCGATAAAGTCGTGACCATGGTAATAGTCAAATACCTATCTTGTAATTACCTGTAACAATTTAAATACAGGATTGTTGAAAACAATACATTAAAATAGTATTACAACTGGGTGGTAAGTAAATTTCATTGCTGGTTTGAATTTCAGATATGTGTCCCATGGTATGATATTCTTCCATGAATTGATATTTGGCTTTCAATTCAGGATCCTTATCTAGTATTTTTATAACAATTGAATTCTTCGTATGGCTGTGTTCAATGAGTCGCCTTGTAATACAGAATCCCTTTTTGATAGTCTGACAACACAACGCCCTTCAGTGCAAACAAAGTGGATATCTCGAGGGAACTGTAAATCATAAAGATGAAGTTTCTAAATTTGACAAGACTGAATTTTACAAAATATTATTGCAGAAAAGGCTACTCAAAGTAGGCAACTCCTAACAGAAGTCAGTAATACAAAAAAGTCGCAATCTATTTGGAAGATGTGGACGACAGAAGCAATCAACTAAAAACGAATACTAAGGAGGTGATAAAGACGAACTGCAAGTGAAAATTGACATACAACAATTGTGTGAAACTTTAAAAAAATCTTTGAAACCATTTCATTAAAACTACAGTGTGAGATTTTTTGGTTAGGCAAACTTAGTTTCAAAAATAACCCTTGACTGTTCCGTTTGGCGCAAGGGCTTATTTAATTAATTTTTATTATTTTTCAGAAGTGTGGCAAAAACCCAATAAAACTAAAGAAAAACTAAAATTATGCCACAAATAAATACCTTCAGACAAAACTACAAAACTTATAAACTTCATAATCAAACCTTACTAACCAAATTCATTCCAAAAGCCATATCGGTCATAACTGAATCACTTTAATTAGATCATACCTTCTCTGTACCGCCTTTGGGTAAAGCAGTATTTTATGCAACAAATTTTTGAACTCAGACTTAAGAGCAGGAACATTTCATTTGAAGGCATACATAATATTAGCAATATAGACGTTTCCTGTGTTGCTGAAGCTGAAATCAGAAGGAAAGTACGATACTGAGCTATCCACATTCATAAAAAATTACATTACAGTATATTCATCCTTATGACTTTCAGTCGTATATTGACTAATAACTATGATTATACTACTGATTTAGTGAAAAAACAGCAAAACGTTAACAATTAACTGTTGAAGGAATGGTGCCTGAAATTTAAAAAAGGAAAATAAGGGACTAAAGTCTCGTCTAAAGAAAATCGAATATCAATCAGAGTAATTTTTGTAAATGTTGATGTGAGTGCAAGATCTGTACATGGTATGGTCACAATGTCACAAACTTAATTAGAGCAAAATTTGTTCGCAATAAAAACGATCAAAAATTTGCTTATCTTTGCATTTGCATAGTGCTTACTTTTGATACGAACAGTGGAAATGAATTAATAGCGAATTATTTGATTAAACAATATTGCCCGCTGATTGGTATTACATGGTCCTCTCTTATATAAATTAATTTAAAATGGATATAGTTTAGAAACATCCATTGGTAGTGGCCACGACGATTCTTTGTATACGTTTTTATAACCAAATGCAGTGGATTTTTACCTTTAATCAGATAAATTATTAGTCCATAATTCATCATTCTGCATAAGATAATTTGAAAAATGTGTTATATTTTCAAATTAGCCCGTTGTATCCCAAAAATTATCAATTCATATAATTTTTATATAATCTTTTGTCACATTTTTCGAGATCTATCACCCAATGTATATGACAGGTCATGGTTATTACCGTGAAATAAATATTAAACATAAAGTAAGATTGTCCAGAAAAGTAAAACTATTTGCTACTATCTCTGTCCAACATACTATTATTTCTTTGTATTAATAGCATTAAAATTAAACTGGTTGTAACTAACTTATATAAGCAATCTGTTGTTTTGGTAATTTAGTACAGAACTGCTTCTAACAAAATGAAGAAGTTAATCTACATTTTCAAATTTGAAAGTCTGTGACACATGCATATAAACATATATTGGCATAAAATATAATTTATATTATTTAGCTTCTATTTGCGCCATGAACTATAAACCAAATAAGTAAAAAAAATCATTTCGAGGTAATAAATAAGGTAATGAAAACTAGAATAACATTTGGGCATTTTTATATATTTTTACTATTTTCTATAAGGACATAATTACTTTTTGCGCTTTGATTGATTTTTTATAGAAATTTCAAACACATCAATGAGAAAAATAATGCTTGATTGTGGCACTTTATCAGTTTATAGCTTATCTAGTACGACATTTCAGTCCTCCAAATTCTTTTTACTCTTTTTTGTAATACAACAAAATATTGAGATCTTTTGACCAATACATCAATATCTTTATTACAGTTTCCTGTTGATTTAATTTACTATTCTGTACATGCTTATCAGTTCAGCATTCAAATGCTAATGTCGTTGTACTTCATTGTAGTTTTTATAGCTCTTGAATTTTCAATGAAAGTGAAGTAAAACTATATATGCATAAATAATCAGTGAATATCTGGAAAATATCCGATTACACACACGCTTGCATTTCAATGTAACAACAATTTAAATATCTTTAAAATTTGTAACATTGGTGGTGCTGCATACATCGCCGACAAAATTATATATTTTATGCAAAGTATTTCCTATTACGTCTCCTCGAAAGAAAGTTAAAAAATGAAGAGTTAATGCTCTTGTCACATGCATACACAATGAATTGCTAAACAATTGCGGCACCTGAATGCTTTTGCGGTCGGTTACAAATTTGAATAAAATAATTATTCTTGGTCACATTCCAGACGAACAGGATCAGACTGTTGCTATTTTCACTAATGAGTTGAACTGATTATTAATTTCTGTTGTGCAAAACAAACTTCGTCTAAGCTGTAGCACATGGCGTAGGTTATGTTACAATGTCTGTTTATTTAATTACCATAAAGGAAAATCCCAGAGAAATTGAATGAACATTATTAACATTCTGCTTGCGATAAATACTAGGTCACAAATGTATCCTTGTGGAGGGTTGCATAGTATTTCTCAAACAATGTCTTCATATTATATGAAAAGTATAATTATTATATAATGCATGATCAACTTTTAATAGCGTTACAGATTATTTTAACAAGTTTTTATAAAATCATATCAAAAAATATTTTGTTTTCAAAATTTAGGTTAAATTTTTAAATGAGGAAAGAGAGGATTTAAGACAAAGAATATACGAAATGATCCTAAAGATTTGGAGAAGAGAATGTATGCCTGAAAATTGGAGAGATGCTATGATTATACCAATTTAAAAAAAGGGATATGCAACAGACTCCAGAAACTATAGGGGTATCTATATCATTGCTAGACACAGGGTATACAATCATGGCAACCTTAATAAAACAGAGAATATAACCTATAGAAGAACTACAGATAGAGAAGAACTAAGCAGGTTTTAGAAAAGCGAGATCAATGACGCACCAAAGCTTCATGGTGAAGTAAATCCTTACTACATCCTATGAATATGGGATTAAAGCAATGCTTCTTTTTAATTTAGTACAAGAAAAGGTCATAAGAGATAGTCAGTTGAACAGAGAAGGACACATTGTTTAAAAGTAACCAAATAGTAAGTTATGCAGATGAAGTGGTCATAATTGCAAGAGATAGTAGGGAATTAGAAAAAGTAACGAAAAAACTTGTGGAAGCGACACGTAAAATAGGGTTGCAGATAAATCAAGATAAGAGTACACTTTTGAGATCAGGATATTAAAGAAAATATACCAATTTCAAATTGAGAACGCAGTACGGAAAGATGGAGTTTGAAGTTCAAGAATATGTGTATTTGGGGGCGCTGATAACAGCGAAGTATGACGAAGAGCAAGAAATTAATAGGAGAACCACTTAATGAAATCAAAAAAATTATCCAGTGGGGCAAAATTTAGAATGTACAAAACAATTTTGAGATCGACAGCGCTATATGACAATGAAACCTGGATCCTCAGAAGTCAAGAAGAAAAGAAGTCAAGAGAAAACCTGTTAAGGTGGGAAAGGAAGATCTTAAGAAGAATTTTAGGGGGAAAGAAGACGGGGGAAGGTTATGTAAGGAGAAATAATGAGGAAATATGTGCACCAGGCACCAAAAATAAATGAAGTTGTAAAAGCCAAAGAGTGCAGTGGCTAGAGCATCTAGAACGTATGGAAGATGAAAGAACAGTTTAAAAAATTGTAGGTAGTAAACCTAATTACAAGAAGAAACGAGGGAGACCTAGGAAGCGATGGAGAGAGGCAGTGGAAATAGATATAAGGGAGAAAAATGTAACGGATTGGAAAAGAAAGGCGAGAAACAGAACGAAGTGAAGAAAAATAACACAGTTTTGGTCCTAAAAGTCTTGTAAGCAGCTTTATATATAAATTCAAACTCATTTATGAATATTATTATGGTGTCGAATTTTGTACGAATTTAACATTAAAAATATAAAATTATTATTATTTTTACTAAGCTTAATATATATATACTAAAAGAAAATAATTAATCATTAGGTATTGTAATGTATCCAAATAACAATAATAAAATGTCCAGATAAATTATTTCATAGGTTTATCCTAGAATACGCGAAACTTGTGTGTTTTGGTTTTACAAAGTGGTCCAATAAACGAAATCAAAGTACTACATTAATAATAAAGCTACTGAAATTAATTTAAATAATAAAAGTTATAAACCAAATATCAGTATGCTTAATTATTTTTATAGTTATTGTGTGCAATTGGGGTTTTTCTTTAGTTAGAAAACATTTGTAAATTTCTATTTGAACATAAGCCACTGCATTGTCTCGGTGGCTTTCTCGTGAAGATCTTAAATAGAATAATTTTTATGCGTTCATATAAAATTTTAAATATTCAATCAGAAAGATTAAACTGATGTGTTTACATACCCTATATAATTAGTAACGAAATTTTAAATTAACTAAAATGCTGGTTAATATAACCAAACAAATGTTTTGTTTTGTTGTAGGTACCTACGTAAAACATTTTTTTTTTAGAATCCAAAGCATTCCATTTTATTATTACTTTTGTAATATAATACATACATATTGTTTAGTTACTTAAATACAATAAGTCTACATTATTTGAAAAACCCAGCTCCTATTAATGATTTTGTTGTAAAACTTACCGTTGCACTTTTGCATCTCTCATTTCAGCACTTACAAATTGGTAATTTGTATTAAAATAGTCTATCATTGTAATTAAGTCTACTATTGGTAAATTAGACGCATATGCGTTTAAATAGCACGTTGCGAATTTTAAAAGCAGTTAGCTATTGCTAATCTGTTTCAATTTAATATTGTCACAAAATTTGCCCCGCTCGTACCCAATTCGACTGTGGTGTCCCGATCGCCCCTATGCGATGCTGTTGAATAAACAAAATAATGCCGTGTATCGAGGAACGACTGGAAAATTGAGAATCGACGAGAATCGTTCGAGAAATGGATCTAGAGCTGCTAGAAAATACCTGAAATACTCGTTTGGTATATAAAAGAACAAACGGCCGAGTCAATCAGTCTTGAATTAGAGTTTTCATTTGGATGGTTCAGTGAGATCAATTGGAGATTCAGAGTGATTTAAATAGTGTTTAGTTGAGTTGTAATTAGTATTCAGTAGTGTACGAGTGTTAATAAATATCAGTAAAAATTTACTGTCTGTTTTTCTGGTAAAGGAAAAAGACTGATTGGGAAACCCGTGACAATATAGAAAGACCCTTACTCGAGTTCGAAACGGATGAGTACTGACAAACTGAAGGAGCCAATGACGTTATGCCTCCCTCACGATTCGAGGGAAGCGTTTAGTTATAGTTTGAACTTGTATATTTCGAAAATTACTTTTCAGATCGATTTCAAATTTTTTTATGTTGCCCATATATTATAAATTGTTCATAAAAATTAGGCAAATAGTGTAATTTAAGGTTTGATCAAATAACAATAGATGAAACAAAAATATGTGTGAGAACGTATTGCGAAAAATATAATAAAATATATCGATAATATAATTCCCTTTTCTGTTTGTAATAGCACCTAGTTTATTTTATACTGTATTATAAACATACTTAAGCTTATATAAATTAATTTTCATACAATTCCTATTAATGAAGACATATATATGTCATTTGATACCAAATGTGTAGGTCAGAGTAGTTAGTTTCACTCAATATTATTCATACTTAATAAAAATTTTTTAAAAAAATATAGCATAAAAGGAAAAAAGTTTGAATGAAGTATATTAATGACTTTAATGCAGATTGTCAATAATTTTGACATTGTCGTTTAAAAATATAATTTTTTAAAATAATTTTAATTGATATGTTAATTTTTTATAGCTAGATATTTGATTCAATTTCAAATAAAAAAGGCAACCTCAAGAAGAAATCCTAGAAATGGATAAATATATCATCTATTGTGGCTGTTTTTGCCCGTATATGGTCAAAAGTGCATTTGAATTTTGAAATCAAACCTAGTCTATGGAATTGTTCATTGTCATACATATGACTTCATTTATAGGAATGCAGGAATATTAGTATACAGTGTGTCCACGGATGAAGTTGACAAGAGGAGAAATTCTTTTGTTTTTGACTTTATCGAAAAATGTCACTCTTTATAGAAAGTTCTGCTTCTCGAAAAAATGAGATTCCCATAGAAGCGTCTTAGATCAGATATACAGGGTGCTCATAAATTAAGAAAACAAGAAAATACTCAAGAGAAAAATACCATTATTTATTATTGTATACAACATTTTTATAAAACAAATCTGTGTATAACTTCAAATAGAGTCCCAATACAAATTTTCAAATCAAAATTTTTAATTTTAACATTTACTCTACCTCTACCTCCCACCTGAACATTTTTCCGCTAACTTAATAAATTTTTCGAATAGTTAGCGGCTCATTCAGTCATGTATTCCTTGACGTATGTGCTCTTTTAATACTTTTAATACTTCCCTATCATGTAACAAACCATTTGAATAAATGTTTTGTTTTAGGAACATTTTGGAAACATTTGGTTTACCATTTTTAAATACTTGAGAGCCAGAAGTACGCAATAACCTGTTTTGGCAACAGGACTGCTGTCCTACTCATTTTACAGCCTTGCTCAGACAATGGTGAAAGGTGGAAAGATTGTATTAGGACTCTATTTCGGGTTATAAACAGATTTGTTTCATAAAAATGTTGTGTTAAATAATAAATAATCGTATTTCTATCTTGAGTATTTTCATGTTTTTATAATATATGAGCACCCTGTATATCTGATCTAAGACATTTCTATGATAATCTCATTTTTTCGAAGAGCAGAACTATTTATAAAGAGTGACATTTTTCGATAAAGTCAAAAACAAAAGACTTTCTCCTCTTGTCAACTCCATCCGTGGACACACTGTATATTAGCTTAAATACCTTTAAAATACTGTAAAAAGATCTGCGAAATCTATAAAGAATGTAAATACTATGAGTGTAATTAAACTCTGCTCGCGGATTTAGTCTACAAAGTAGTTACCACAATATTATTAATACCTAATAAAACATGTTTTAAAACACCCTGTATAATAATAAATGGTAAAAGGTTAGTACTTGCATTTGTAATAGACGCAAACACTTGCCAGTATGACTAAGAACATTTTGTGATTTATATTTTCCTTTAAAAAAGTGAAGTATGCACCATTTGACTTGATTCTGAGTCAGAAAAATGAAATTTAGAAAGAATTTTCATAACTAAACAATTTTCAGAATATATGCGTATAATTCGATGATATTATATATAATACCTCAAAAAATTTTGAAGGAGAAAGTAAAAGAGAAATAAACACACTTACCAATTGAGTTTCATTTAGAATTCTCTGAAAGGCCCTTAAAGTGTTCGTTTGAGTTAACCCATAATTTAGAGATATTAACAGAACTGTTGCAGCTGTTAAACAACGTGCGCCAAATATCATCTTCCAGAGTCATGTATTGAGAATTACGCACCTCTTCATCAAAGTAGGTCCATAGTTACATTCATATGTTTTCTGCAATTCCAAAGAAAATATGTTAATTAATTGTAACAATTGAAATGCGTATTATCTCAATTAGTCAAACAGAAGAAAGCAAAGGAATATCTACTACCTAAGCATTACAAGAATTTGAAGATTAAAAGCATCTGTGAAGCACGATTCAAGATATAGGTTTCTCCTACAAAGGAATTTACAAAATCAAAACAAAGTATCACATGAGTTACTGCAATTTGCAAGTACATCTTCTATAAAACCTCAAACACCTACATTTGAAAGAGATAATTCTACTTGATTTTACACGTTACTCTTTGTTAAAATTTTGTATTGAGGTAATAATGATAAATTGTTCCAAATATACACTAAATATATTATATATATTTAGTACTACAGGTCTAATGGCCCTTGGCTTCGAGTTTCTTGATTTTTCTACTGTTCTTTGCCATTTATTCTTATTTTTTACCTCTTCCATCCAGTTGATGACTCCCACATTCGTCAGATCTCTCTTGACTTCTTTCAACCATCTCTTTCTAGATATTCCTACTCGTATTTTTCCTCCTTCTTTTCCTAATAGAACTCCTTTCACCCATCTGTCTTCTATCATATTTTCGATGTGACCCATCCATCTGGTTCTCTGATTTCTTACCATTTGGACAATACCTGGGTTTTTACATAGCTCATCCAATTCTTTATTTGTTCTGCATCTGAATTCCCCTTTCACTTTAATATCTCCATAGATTCTCTATAGAATTTCCCTGTCCCATATTTCATTGTTTTTATTTAGAGTTCAAGTTTCGCATGCATACGTTACTATAGGCCTACTGTCTGGTGCAACCGTGCCAGGGCAAATCTAGAAATATTTTTGCTTTTAGTAGTTTCGTAACATTCCTGCAGTGTTACTACTTCTCGTTAGCCTTTTCTCTATTTCGTTATCTTTTACTCCTTTGCTTGTTAGGGTGGCACCTAGGTATTCTACTTGTTCTAGTTTCTGTATGGTGTACTTTCTATTATCTTCTCTACTTATTATTATCTACACTGTCTCCCCCTTGACATTGTCTCTCATCACCATATACTTAAAACTTATGTCCAATAATGGTTAAGCCATATTCTATTGTTTTTCTTTCTAGTGCCACTTTCTGTAAATTCTTCCGATGAAACACCGTCTAGTGTAATATTGTTTGTTGTTCTTTCAATCGTCATCCCCACTAATCTCCTCAACTTATCTGGTACTCCTAAGTTTGTAACTGTCCCTAGCAACTTCTTCCGTTGGAGTGAATCATAGGCTTGCTTGTATTCGATGAAGAGCATATATAAACTTAGATTCTGTTCCTACGAGTTCTGCTGGAGTTGTTTTATGATTAACACTTGATCCAGGGTCGATCTACCTTCTTTAGAGCCTCCTTGATATTACATCCACATACTCTTTGTAGTATTTGTCTAACCGATTTTTAAGAAACCTAGCGAGCGCTTTATGAACTACATCTAACAGTACTATACCCGTATAGTTATCCCAATCACTTAAGGGCGCCTTTCTAATGTAATGGTAATTAGTGCTTTAGTTTAGTTCTTTGGCATTATTTTTAGCCCGTATTTTTTGTATCATAACCCCTACCTCGAAGTTAATATTTCACAGCCATATTTCAGAACTTCTGCTGTTATTTGATTTTGTTATTTTTTATTTGTTTAATACAGTCTTCCGCTTCTCCCTTTGATGATATAATTATTGCTGATTAATTTTCCTCACTAACTGTATTTTTTTCTTGAAGAATCTCTGACCTGTATTCGATCTCTCTCTCTCTCTCCTTCTTCAACATAATTGAGCAGCTCCTTGAAATACAGTGCAAATACTTTTCTTTTCTCTTCTTTGTCTGCTACTAGCAAGCCTTTTTTGTTTTAAATGTATTTTCATTTCAATTCCTTTTGTCCATTTTTTCCTCCTTCGTCTTTTTGTCAATTCCTTATGCTCTGATAAAAACTTATCAATTCTTGTTCAAAATGGTCTCCTTTCTTTCTTTTACAACACTTTTTACATTTTCCTTACTTGTTCACAATTTCTTTTATTTTCTTCAGTCATTTAGTACCTCTAATCTTGCCAAGTTTCTTCGTTGCAGGATTTGTTTTGTATTTTTCATTAAACCATTTATTTGTGTCTCGTTTCTTTTATCTATTCAGGACTTTTTTTTGATAAGTTTACCATCGCATTAACGATTTGTGTCCATTTCTCCTCCACTTGTTCTAACAGGGGTTTACTTTGAAATTCTTTCGACATTTTTTGCCTATATTATTTTTTTTTTACTCTGGGCTTCAGTTGTTTAAATTTATTTTCTCAGTACACTATTTTCATGTCGTTTTCTAGAGCATTCATTATTACTCTATTTCTGTTGGCATTTCTGTTCCTATAACTGCTGTTAACATCCTGTTACTTCCCTACTTCCCTATATTCATCTCTCCCAATTTTGGCATTCATATCTCACAGTACACATTTTATACCAAACTTTGGGACTTTGCTCGTGATCATATCTAATTCCTTATAAAATCTTGTTCTACATAATCTATCAGAAACCGCCTTGAATTGAACAATGTCATATTTTACTCCTAATCTTCTATTGTTTGATCCATTATTGGAAAATGTATGGTATGATATTTAGGTATTATGAATAAAATTCAGTCGTTTACTTAAAAAAAACATACATAAACCATTACTTAAAATTTGAGAGGATATTACAAATATACTTCAATATTATGATTAAAAACAACGAAATAAGTAGTTAAATAATAGCGAACCGTGAACCTTTTTGTTCCGCCAATGTTTGTAGTGAAGTATTAGATATAAAACTTTTGCATGGGTTGGTTGGTTACCTTTACCTTTACTTAGTGAAGTTGCGTAGCATATAATTGATTTATTATCATATTTGTTTTCTCCCATTAGTGACATATTTTACATTATGTAACTTTTACATAACTATTCTACTAAAATGGTAATATAGTTCTAATACACAGTTAATTAAGTGCCAAAATATAGTTTTATCAAAGATATTACATTAACTAACTTTGAAAATAACTTTATCAGCTTATTCAGTATTTATTTCTGTAACCGCCAATTAGGCACTGTACTGTAATACAACTTCTAAAGTTTTAATATGAATTTTTTAATTTAATGCCATATATTTGTATGGTGACTCTAGAAAAAACCGAATGCGATCAAAAGGAGTAGGTTTTGTAAAGGTAAGTGCTTGATTTTTACAAAACTTTACTGCATTCGAGACAGTACCTAAATTGTCGTTTTAGATGAGGATGAAAATTTTGGTGAGCCATATAAATCCGTCTATAAAATCTTCTGGAAAATGAAAAAAATTTTAATCTGAAATATGCTAATATAGATACATTAAAATTTTATCTTGTGTACCATTTTGAGATAGGTATGGGTAATCGTTTATCTGGAACAATGAGTTTTTTATAGAAACAGCCGAAAAAAATAAATTATTTTAAAAAATATTGCATTTTTAGCCATTTCTTTATTAGGTGGTGATAGGGTAAAATTACATAAGTTATTTTTATAACGTGAGACGTCGTGGCGCTTCAGTGGTTGTGGAATATTTTATCTACATAACATTTTTGTTTAATACTGCCAAATAAAAAGTAATTCAATTTAGAAAGTTTGAAAAGGTATACAATTTCAGTATTATAAAATATAATCTATAGACTTACATCCTGAAAATTTTGAAAGGCGAGAATATTTTATTATTCAGTTCTTAGTTGTATTCCACATTCTGTGGACAGATGAAAATCAATTTATTAGTAATAGCATTTCAAACGAGAAAATACTCATCATTGGCCTGTCGTAAATCCACATAACTCTAGTGAAATTCGTAGATAGGGTACCTTTAAGCCTTGTGTTCATGGACGCGAAATTCGCGCGAATTATTTAATGGCGAGAAAAGTCTCAACTTTTAGCCAATTTTGCAAACTAAAATATTTTCTATCATTTTCATCATAAAACTGTCATTAACAAGCATGGTGGATTGTCAAAAGCTCAAGCTAATGATGAAAATAGCAATAATATTCCTGTTTTGCGAAATTTCCGAAAGTTGACATTTTCCCGCCATTAATAATTTAAATCAAAATCTGCAAATTTCACGTCCATGAGGACAAGGCTTTAGTGTCAATGTATGATGGGCAATTGTAGAGTGTTACTAAATAGGTCCATATTTTTATGATGGTGTCAAAGATACTGCAATTTTTTGAAAATGTGTCTCTTCAAATTGAAGGTACTGTTGACTAAATTGTATCGGACGTCTCATCATAATATTGCAGTTGGTTAAAGCTATTGAAATTTGTATTTTAAAAATAAATGGATAAGAACTAATTTTCCTTTACAGTCCTCTTCGAGAGATTCAGATTTAACCCCTTTCGATTTCTTTTGTGGGGAGGCCTAAGCAATAAAGTGTATTAAACTAAAACAAACAAAATTGAAGGAGAAGATCGCTGCTGCTTGTGCTGAAATACATGTCAATATTTTAGCAAAAGTAACGCCCAGAGAACCAAGGAAACGAATTATGTTTAAATAGCAGTGATGCTCACATGGAACGTTTATCAAAACATTAAATTTTGAGTCTATTTAAGTTTGTTACTCTGTCAAGAGCCAAAGTGGATCCTGAGACAAAAACTTTTACCGCCCCAATAACTTGACAATTTTTCAGGGTCATTGTGTATTTTCTTCAAATTTATCTAAAGATAATAATGACATTAAAATATTAATAATTCGTGGCATTTGGTGTGAACATGTTGGGCCTCAACGGACATAACGACAACAAACAATTAAACAAATATTTATACTTATTTTGCCTACTATAATTTTGTATTAATCAAGCGCAATTTGTAATCACTTCAAAAAAAATGCCCAAAGGCGCAAAGAATCGTTTGCGTTCTTCTTTCCAGGAGGGTGAAATACTTATAAATGAAGTAGGACAACATCCGTGTTTGCATATTTTTAACATTGTCTCTCGGTTCAATAATATGTTTTTGCCTTCTATCGTTCTCTACACTATACAATAAAATTAGGTATTTTTCCTTTTTGTCATCTAACCACGCATTAGCAACATGCAACCATTTTGAACATATTGTACCACCAAATCGTGCGTTTTAAAATACACAAAGTGAACAAGACACATTAATTATTGTTAAGTTAAAACTTTTAGTTGTATGTTTTAGACGCCACTACTAAATAAAGACCGACTGAACAAACCCCAACAGTTTTGGCAAAGTATATACTAATCATACTTAATATGACCTTTCGACTTGAATTAATTTATTATTGCACTAAAGTGACAACTTTTGGCCAAATCTCACTCAATAACTTATAAACCTAAATTTGACAAATGATCTTGAGCCATTATCGATCTTAGTGATTTTTTGTCATAAATAATAATTCGCACAATTTTAACTGTAAATATCTCTGTAGAATCATTAGTAATTGAAAATTTAACTAGTGAGAACATTGAAAAAGATCTATATACAGTATGCGCCAAAAGTATGGAATAAATTCAATAAAAACGAAACAATTATTTTTTAGGAAAAATCCACGAACAGGTCGATTTTTAATTTAAAAAATACATATTTTAGCGTAAAATGCGATTTTCAAATGTCATTTGTTTTCGAGTAATGACGTCATCGATTTTTTTGTAAATGGCAGCACCATATTTTTTTCCTTGATTCTGAAAGATCGTTTGATTCTCTATCAGACAGTACTAAAATTTTGCCCTCTTACACAGGAAAGTTTTCGAGTAAATGACGATTGAATTTTAGAAAACGTAAATTTTATCCATAAAAAAGTAACAATTCTGAGGTATGTAAAATAAAATACAATTGATTAAATTTTATACTTAAATTAAATGTTCGAATTGCCATCCACCAACTTCTTGACAATGCGCAAGTCTGTGAAGAAATTCTTCTTGCACATTATGAATGATTTCTGGGGTAACTCGCGTATTTCGTCCCGAATGCGATTTTGAAGTTCTTCTGAATTACGTGGTTTATTAATGTACACTTTTGACTTCAAGTATCCCCATAAAAAATAGTCAAGAGGTGTAAGATCTGGCGATCTTGCAGGCCATTCTATGGGTCCGCGTCTGCCGATCCACCTCCCAGGAAAACAGTTGTCCAAAAAATCTCGTACAGGGCGCGCATAGTGCGGAGGTGCACCGTTTTGCTGAAACCATATGGTATCGTCAGGAATGTCAGGGTCATTACCTTTAGGAAAAATTACTGCAAGGGCTGGAACAAGGTCATTTTCTAGAAACTCTAAATATCTTTGTCCTGTAAGGGTTCCTTCAAAGAAGAAAGGCCCTACTATTCTGTCGTCAACTATTCCAGCGCACACATTTAATTTCTGAGGGTGTTGGGTATGTGCCTCTGCCATCCAATGAGAATTTTCCCGACTCCAATATCTGCAAGTTTGACGGTTTACTGTTCCATTCAGACAAAATGTGGCCTCATATGAAAAAAATATTTGCCGGTGTAAATTTCTATTTCCTTCATTAGAATTTCGGAAAAGTGTCAGCGGCGATCGGGATCATCTTCATTCAGTTCCTGCACAAGTTGAATTTTGTAGGGATGATATTTTTCCTTCCTCAAGATACGTAGTACTGTGATCTGACTAGCGTCATTGTTTAATGCAACCAATCGTGAAGAATCATGAGGATTATCCACCATACTTATCAAAATGTTCTGTTTCTGATATTCATTAATGCTTGGACGTCCAGGTTTTGGAATATTTACAACATTGCCAGTTTCTCTAAATTTAGACTCTACCTTACAGACTGTTGATTGGCTGATAGGGCGATCTGGATATATTTCATTAAATAAATCGCAAACTTCCTGCTGAGTTCTAGTCATATTCCCGCATCCGATAAGAATTATAATTTCAATTCTTTGAGTAACAGTTAAATGTGCCATAATACTTTAAATTGAATAATAATTTCTATGTCGCTTACAATACTTATTAGAAAGTCGGTGTGACAATGACACTTTGCAAAGATTTTCACCTACGTGATCCATAAAAGAACTATGGAATTCGAAAAACTAAACTTGATAACGTTTTTGCTTTATTTTAATTGATTTACGTTTTCTAACATTCAATCGTCATTTACTCGAAAATTTTCCTATGTAAGAGGGCAAAATTTTAGTACTGTCTGATAGAGAATTAAACGATCTTTCAGAATCAAGGAAAAAAATATGGTGTTGCCATTTAAAAAAAATCGATGACGTCATTACTCGAAAACAAATGACATTTGAAAATGGCATTTAACGCTAAAATATGTATTTTTTAAATTAAAAATCGATCTGTTCGAGGATTTTTCCCAAAAAATAATTGTTTCGTTTTTATTGAATTTATTCCATACTTTTGGCGCATACTGTATACTATATCCTTGCAATAATTATGACAGAGAATTACCCTTAACATTTAAAATACTGAAAAGATGAAATTTTATATAAGACACACAAATTTGCGTGTTTTTAGGTACAGAAATCTCGAAAAAGAAAACATAGAAAATAAAAGTAACTATCAACTACAAACTCATTTCTCCAATTAAATCGATCACCGTGTACTGTATTTGTTCAAAATATGCCATAAAATAATAAGTCACCTATAGTCCTTTAACAAATTTTACCAACACTTGATGCGTCATATACCTAAGTTCATTGATGTAATCCACTTACGCAATGGGAAAACAATGCAGGTATGTTTTAAGCATACCTTAAAATTGTAACCTACTTAATGCAGACTAATTTAAATAAAACAAAGTACTTTTACTCATGTCTGTAACACATACAAGTATTTAGTGGTTGTGAGTATATGTTTATTTGTGTTATGATATAAAATGTAAAGTAATTTTACAATTTGAGGTTTTCATAATTAGTGTTATTTATTATTTCTTTTGTATCCATTATGAAGTGATAACATTAATAATTTATGAACAAAAAATACACTTTAAACATTTGGTTTGCACATATGCCAATATGTAACACTATTGATTCATTTTTGTTCGCAATTTCATTTTTCATCTATTATTGTCAAGATGGTGCCCATAAGAAAAAAAAAACAATTGATTGTTGCATAACTGAAACTAGAAATCTTCTTTCGACAAAAATCAATTTCTCGTATATTCTAGAACCACCCCGTATATTAGTCTTCTAAGCATAATAATTTTATTTCAAATACTGTTTCTATTAAGCTGTATTAGCTATTAATCCAATATGGCGTCCATGAGAAAAAAAAGCAATTGAATGTTGCATAACCAAAACTAGGGGCCGTAGAAATTTTCTAGAGACGAAAATCAATTTCTCGTATGTTATCCTTCTAATCATATAATAATTTTACTTCAAATAATATATACTTATCACAAAATTTTGATTATTATTGTATTAGCTGTATATAGTAGGTATAATGTATGCAAAAGACGGGCAGCAGCTTATCCTTCATATTGTAATGTTACGTATGTATCTCGTGCGTGTAAGTAATAAGCCACGATTAGTACGTGCTAGCCAAATATCCAATTACTGCTACAAAATGTTTATTTGTCGCAATTTCAAGCCTTGTTTCCTGCAGTGCACTTACAATGAAACTGTATTATTATTTATTGAGAATAAATAACAAAAAAAAAACAATTTAAGTGCATATAATTTAAGCAAAAAGAATGCTGTTTTGGAATTTTATAGAGAAACATTGTTGATTAAGTTATAGGGAACGTGAACTGGATTTAGACCGTCGTGGACAGATTAGTTTTACCCTACTGATGACTCGTCGTTGCGATAGTAATCCTGCTCAGTACGAGAGGAACAGCAGGTTCGGACAATTGGTTCACGCACTCGCTAGAGCAGGCGGTGGTGCGAAGCTACCATCCGTGTTTGTTGTTTGGTTTCTTTAGTTTTTTCATTTTATTCCAATTATTGGTATATTCTTACTATATATTTTTGGATGTATTAATTTTATATATTTATTTAAGTGCCAAATGGAGCTGAACATACGCTGACTAGTTCACACAGCTTCGATATTTTTATACAGGGCAATTAATTTTAAGCGAAACGCTCCCCATAAATACAGTGCTTTCGAAAAGTAATGAATAAATTCATTATTTTTGGAATTGAGAAGTTTTCGAAAAAATCCCCTTTTAAAAAGGCACTTTTTGACATAGGACCCATAGTTCTGACGTCATCGTTGTTCGAGATATGACGTCATCGATAATTTTTTTAAATAGCAACCCCCAATTTTGACCATGCCATTTGAAAGACCGTGTCATTCTTCATACATACATCATGAAAAATTATGGTGTTACATAACAAAAATTTCAAGAAAATAATGTTTGAAGATTTTAAAATTTAATTTTCACAATACTGTGCACCTCCCCATTATGCAACACTTGTCCGTACTTATTTAGATGAGCTGTTCCCGAATCGTTGGATAGAGAGAAGGGGACCGATTGAGTGGCCAGCCAGATCGCCTGATTTGACACCCCTAGTTTATTTCTTGTGGGATACTTAAAAAGCAAAGTATACGTTACTAGAACGGATAATTTAGAAGATTTAAAAGCAAGAATTCTTCACGAGATAACCTACATCGTATACCTCCTGAAGTTATTGATAATGTCCAAAAAGAATTTATTAATCGTCTTGGCTACTGTCAGGCAACCAACGGTGCACAATTTGAACATTTAATATAGTCGATTTTTTACATAATCATAATTATTATCATTTTCAATATTGTGAAAATTTAATTTTAAAATCTTCGAACATTATTTTATAGAAATTTTTGTTATATAACACCATATTTTTTAATAATGTATGTATGTAGAATGACACGGTCTTTCAAATGGCATGGTCAAAATTGGGAGTTGCTATTTTCGAAAACTTCTCAATTTCAAAAATAATGAAATTATTCGTTACTTTTCGAAAACACGGTATAATGATTGGAATGATTTGAACAGTCTAGTGAGATTTATTTATTTTTACAATAAATATCACAGAATCGTGTACTTAGGTACATGTACCGAATCGATAAACCAAACCCGGAGCCAGATCTAAATCAAATTAAGCATATACTGGTGGTTTTAAGGCTTTTATCAACGCTATTCGAGGAGCGGTTACGACTCTAGCAGGTGTAATACCAGCAACAGGAACCGAAATCAATATATGAGATACCGATAGCATGTCCGCCCCACAGAGGGCGGACAGTAACAAAAGCAGGTCAAAGAATCCAGCTAAGACTAGGGATGTGCGCATTAATTTTGGTACTGGCAGCGGTCAGGTGACGGCCCAAAAACCCAGAAAACCATCATGAATTATAGAAGAAACATGTAATATACCACCAATATCAGTATCGAGAAACTTCTTACTCTCTTGTTTGTATTTTAGTGATGTATAGATATTCTGAAAATTGAAAATATGTCCTTTGAATTGATTTAAAATATCTACATTATGCTATATTAAATTTATAATAATATTAATAATGTTATGGTTAGGGTAAATAGGTGGGATGTATCTTATGCTATAAAAATGTTATATGTTATTAGTCCTAGCTGTTGGCGTGGCGTGTTTCTTTACTAATATTAGTCCTCAGCCGCCGCCCTCTGGCGGCTTGCACGCTAATGGCACTGGTACCAGAGAGTAGAGAAGAATATTGCTCTTCTACTTCTCTCTTCTACCAAGTTTCATCCTGTTAGTATGATTAGTTTCGTATCTAGTATTTCTACCATCAAGTACTTTCTACTTTTCAGCCCTTTGACGGCTTGCACGCTAACGGCAATAGTTCGAAAGAGTGAAGAAAAATATTATTCTCCTGATCACCAAATTTCATCCTGTTAGTATATTTATTTTCGGAAATCATATTTCTACCCTGAACTTTTTTTCCGTTTCGAGCCCTATGATGACTTGCACGCCAGTTGCGTTGATACCAAAAGGTAGAAAACAATATTTCAAATTTCAACCTGTTTATGTTATATTTCCAAATTTTTGCAAGTAGTTATATACAGGTTTTATTTCCAACCTAAATTGCCCAGATTATCATCCCACATGCAAATATGACGAAGTAATGAAGAAAAACTTATGTTTTAATTAATTCTTATTAATAATCTAATATCGAAGGTTTCAAATTATATTTAAATGGCAATTAATAATTGATAATTCGCGTCTCTAGTATGATGGACGTCAATGGCCATTCGTGTATAATCGCATAGTTTAGCTGCCAAGTCTGGCTGCTGTTTTCACGCCGGTCTAATATCGGCATTATCTACCAACAATGATATTAAGCAAGTTTAAAAAGTCGACTGTATTTTTAAAGAAGCAAGGAGTTGGATATAAGCCTAAGAAATAAAAACTTTTTCGCAAGCGGAAATATTCAGATTTTTGCAAGTTGATGACATACTTATTAAAAAAGGTAAATTCTGTACATATTGTTTATTGTAAAATCTATAACTTTATAGAAATATCTTATTATGGGTAGTGCCAATTATTGGAATTTCTAGTGCTTGCAGACGTGACGAATTAGCAAAAATTAATGGTAAATATATTGAGGACAAATAATCCATTTTGATAGTTACTATTCCTTATTCAAAAATAAGGAGTCGAACTTTTACTGTCACAAATAATATTCAAGATAATTCTATCAACTTTTTGTCATTCTATAGGGAGTATGTAGCCTTGAGACCTAGAAACGAAAACACACCAGGACAATTATTCTTAAAATTTAATAAATTCGAGTGTTTTAATCAATTGGTAGAAATTAATGTTATTACTAAAATATCAAACAATATTGTTAATTATCTTAATCTATCAGAGTGTGATTTACACACAAGACATTGCTTCTACAGAACATCGGCCCATGGTAGAAGTGATATTATATAATTGAAGCGACACGGGGATGGAAGAGTTGTACAGCAGAAGAATACGTAGATAATATCATCAATGAATAATTTGAAACAAGTAAGAAAATTTTAACTAGGCCATCAAATAATGTACAATTGAATGTAGCAATCGCAGTGATGAAAATTTTATCATATCAGAGTATAGACATTATAGCCTGCATATGCCTTCTGGATCAGGAAGTATTATTAAAGATTGTAAATACTGTTCTTTCAGCATCCAAATTAAGATTTCTAATTGTTTGCCTTTGTTCTATTTATTGTAATTAATACTCACGTTGCAATATAATTAACAATTGAAAAGTTTAATTTTGTTGAGTGATTGTAGATAAAACTGTAACATTACTGTTCTCGAGTAATTACTGTCACTGTCAAGCAATAATGTAGCACTTTTCGCTCTTAATACATAAATAATTATTTTATTCCGTGTTGCTTTACATATATATAGGAAACTTTTGCATAATATGATTTTTTCTACCTTCTGTTTACATTTTGAAACATATTTTTAAATTATCTTGTATTTATTTATTTATATTTAGGATTATTTCAATAATAATAAAGACTATGTTATCCAACAAGCAAATAATTTATTTGATACAGTTAACATTACCTATTACGTTAAGAATGAGTATGTAGGACCGGTGAGAAGCCAAGAGAAATGCATATGTTTGTTCTAATTACTTAATTCTCTAAAGTACGATTTAAAATTCACTAGTCTGTCGATTTACACTCAATTTTAATGTATTATTTACATTACTAATTACTTTTCTCTTTATTCACATCAATAAAGGTAGCGTATTTATTCAAAGGAATGTATTTTATGACTTTAGGTTATCGAAAATTGTTAAATATTCCATTTGCGGTTACGCAGTAAAGCTTTTCTCGGCAATTTGGTAAAATAAACTTACTGTGTTTGAATAATAATTTTAATGCGGCACGTATATTATACTACAATGCCCGTTTCTAAACTTTCTACGGTTGAACTGTGATTTTGAAAACGCCTAAGTAATAAGTATTGCGCGTTTTATTTAGGTACTTACTAATAACTGTAATTATTGTAAAAATTATACTTATTTCGTCATATTTTTCAGTTGCTTACTTACGGTTTCATACATTTAATATATTTATTTATAGTCAATTGAGGCACAATATCATGTTTATAATAAAGGAAGTGCAACTGATTTACGAAAAATAAACCAACAGACAATTAATTTTTTAAATTTGACTTTTCCGTTAAATGCAATATGGTTTTTATGCTGAACCCATCCCAACTACTGCATTTCTTTGACTAAAGCAGCGGTGTTTTAGATGTTTTAAAAGATCACCAGAAATGCCATTTGTTTTGGTAGTTTTAGTTTGGGGTGATGGTAAAATGGAGGCAAGTGAAAACATTTTTTGTTAAGAGATATAATTTTACAGATTTTTTATAATAGTATGTTTTGGTTGGTGATACTTAAATGTAACAATTATAAAACATATTATAATATTAATAACTTCTAAACACTTGGTGGTTTTTTAGTATATTGGAAGAAAATTTGCTTTTAAAACATTCTTTCAACTTCTATAATAAATTTTTTGCTGGTTGATAGGCTGGCTGATAGACCATGTGTCATTTTACAGAAATAAATTTACCTACATAACTAACTAAATAAAAATGATTAGCTGCGGAAAATGATCAAATTTGTGGCGTAGGTATATAAATCTCGAAAATTAAAACACTAATTCTTGATGTTTTGTTTATCCACTTTTACTATTTAAATTCTCCTCAAATAAAATAGTAACTTTTAAAAAGAGTTTGTAAGATACATATTTTTTTTTGCTATTTTAACCCCACATTTTAACAATTTATAAAAAAAGTGAACAATCATTTGCAGAATTATGTAAATTTATTTTATACAGGGTGTCCGGAAATGATGAGCCAAAAATTCAGGGTATAATCCTAGACGGAAAATAAATGCTACCTCTTTCTATAGCATTTTTTCCAAAACTGATTATTAACGGGGTTACAGAGTGTTAAAGTTAAAATTTTATTTTCGATATTTGTAAATAACTTCTTAAGAAATCCAAATATTTACATAAAATTTGTAAATCGGGGGCGGCACAAAGATTTTTTCAAAACAGGCCGATTTTTTTTAAATTTTGCACATCTCCATAATTTACCGTTCTGAGCAACATTTTCAAGTAACATTTTGCTGTATTCAAATATGTTTCTAATTTTGACGTCACTAGTAGAGGGCGCCACTTGTGGCACACCATGTTTCTTTTAAATGGTAAAACTCTTTTACATCTTAATGTCGAAACAATCGATTCTCCTACCTGTTTTATTTGAAAAAGCTATACTTTGCTGAAGTCGGTAGGCGTAACCATTTTTAAAATAAACCTATTTGAAATGCTCAGTGCACCGAGTAAAAACTGTTTTGGTTTCAGGTAAAGTGCCTTTTTTGTTGAAAATACAGCAAAATGTAACTTGAAAAAGTTGTTCAGAATCAATTTCAAGATCGGCGAGTTTTGATGAAACCATTTTTCAATAAAACACAAAAATTTTTTCAAAGCAGGCCGATTTTTTTTAAATTTTGCACATCTCCATAATTTACCGTTCTGAGCAACATTTTCAAGTAATATTTTGCTGTATTTTCAGTAGAAAAGGCACTTTAACTGAAACGATAGCAGTTTTCAATCGGCGCACTGAATATTTCAAAAGAAATTATTTCGAAACTGTTACTCCTAACAACTTCAATAAGGTATACCTTTTTCAGATATAACAGGTGGGAGAATCGATTGTTTCAATAGTCTGATGGATACATTAAGCAGCAAAAGTTGTCATTTAAAAGAAACATGATGGCGCCCTCTACTAGTGACGTCAAAATTAGAAACATATTTGAATTTCTCGTCCGCAAAAACCCCCGATTTACAAATTTTATGTAAATATTTGGATTTCTTAAGAAGTTATTTACAAATATCGAAAATAAAATTTTAACTTTAACACCCTGTAACTCTGTTAATAATCAGTTTTGGAAAAAATGTTATAGACAGAGGTAGCATTTATTTTTCGTCTAGAATCATCCCCTGAATTTTTTGCTAATCATTTCCAGACACCCTGTATATTATTTATATCTACAGTTAAATGTAAAAAATGCGTGTTTTGAAATATTTCTGTAACTAAAAATTTGTTGGTTAGACCGCTTTCTGTCGTTATATATTCGTTTTACTTCGGTACCGTTGAATATTTCCAGGTGGCATGAGATAATATTCCTGTTATTTGCTAAACTCTATATTATTCAGTAAAATTATTTGTATTTATTGAAAACACTATTTCAAGAAAATGGCGCTCTTAAAGCGTGATACAATTTTGTTTTTTCTTAGTTACAGTTCACTGTCGTAAATCGAAATTCATGGAAGTTATTCTTTTGATATGTTTGCTTGTCTTAATATCGTCAGGCACTTCTATTCTTTTTGCTATTGTATTTTATGAAGTAATAATAATAAGTAAATAAGTAAACCAATTTTTTGATAAGTCTTATAGGGTGTTTCAAATTCATCTGTCGCGGCAATTAATGTACAGGGTGTTGCGTTTTCAGAAAACATATCTTATTATGAACATCTCTTTCACTTTTTATATATTTTTTAACCGGTTTTACCTTCTTGAATTAATGCGCTTTATATTACTTTTAAGGAATATATTGAAAAACATAGTTGATTTCGTCTATCCAATTTCTCGCATCATGTTTGCAGTAGATAGGTATTATATTTTCTGCCTCAATGATTTAACCGGAATTTATTCAAAATTGGCTTTCTCGCTTGTTAAAAGTAGTCAGTGCTGCCAAAAGACCAGCAATATGGTTACCCAATTAATATATAAAGTTGCACTAAATATACATAAATTCATTTAAATGAAACTTTTTGGAATGTCGTCTAGATGATCCCTAGCTTTTTCACCTTGAATACTCTAGATGTTCTGTGGGACCATTTTGCGACTAATTGATAATGGTGGCAATATTCAAAATAATACTGTTAAAGCTGGTATTTTTAGATGTTGAAAGTAAAACTAAATCCTTGTGTAAGAGAATTATTTTAAACATTTCATATTTTTACCTACTATACATTTTTAAAGTTGCTAAAAAGAATAAGAATGGTGATGAAAATGTATTCCTTAAAAAAAACACACCATATATATTAAACGCAACATTACTGCTATGTAATTGTATATCAACAGCATTATGTTAGATATTTGATTTTACCGATGATTAAATATTGTTTTTAAATAGTGGTAGCCCAAAAAATGTATAAACCATTTGCCTTGAAAATTTTTTCAGGTGAATTTGGAAACACTTTGTAATCATAATTGGTGAAATTCGCCACATCTAGAAATTTGGTGTAAAGAAAGTACATGGCCCTAGATAACAAGTAGGTACGTTTATCAAGTTTTTGCGCACAGTTAACTATTTTAAAAATTAAGATGTGAATTATCCTTGAGGTAAATTTAAAACTTATGCAGAAATCTCACACAAGTCCACTGCTTTTGCAATTCATTATTAATAAAATATTGATATATTCTAGGTTCAAAAATGAATTAATTCTGCTGATACATATAAATCTTGTAAAGTATTTATCTGGCACAACATTTGGCAGCAAAAACAAGAAGAACTGATGCACCAAACTGTTATAATATTCCTAAGCAGACAATTAAGCACAGATACTGGACGTTTTTTAAAATTTAGTACTTATTTTGTCGGGCATACTCAAATATGATGTATCTCTTATACCTACTATATATTTATAAACTAACATAATTAAATTTTATCCAAAACTAAATCAACAAAACCACTATTTAAAATATAATTTTTATAAAGTTTCTGCACTAAATTCTTTAACTGGCTATTGTTGATTTTTGATGTTAAATGACTTCAGAACGGTTAATTCTAAGGGTAAGATCAACATGTGAATTAATCAATAAAGCATAAATAAGTAATGTTATTTCTGAAATATAAACTAGACACAAATTTAACCGTATTTTCGAGAACAATTGGATCGAAAACAGCCATTCTACAAAGAATAATTGAGAGCTCTTGAATAACTTAATTTCTACTGAAAAAAGGAACGTTAAGAATTTATGCTTCTATTTTATGAACGCACTGTACATCCATCACTAAATCAGGAATATTTTAATATGGAATATTCACATTCACATTATTTATTTAAAAAACTATTTTACCTTTATTTTTTATGTATTATTTTTTGGCACACAACACTCACATCGTCGTCAACTGTGTTTTTATCACTGCATTTGTTAATACATACGTAAAAATTAAATGTTAAGCTAACAATTTGGTTTAAATTACATTCGGGGGGATATTTGCCGAGTGGGGATCAACCACAGTAGTAGTATCTATTGTTGTTCGACCCAACAACTTTGTATTCGTAGATGACACTTTCACCGAAAGGGCTGTGGACACACACTGATATTATTCAAGGTCACACATGTCTAGGCAATGCAATACTAAATTGAGGTCCTCCTATTGAAGAAGTTGTTACTACTATTCGATTCAGTATCACGTCTTTGTATAATTTTGTACACGAGGTGTAACTAAATTGTTTTAGTCTAATATATATGATTTTTTTCGATGCAGACCCACTTTTAAAGAGATAAGGTTTATCAAAGGAAGTTTAAATTGGACCTGGACCAGAAGGTATCCCAACAATATTTTTTAAATCTTGCAGTTAAGGGCTGTTGAAATTTTACATATAATTTTTAATAAATCTTTAGCTGTTGGTAAATTTCCTAGTAAATGGAAAATTGCACAAATAATTCCTGTACATAAGACGGGCATTAAAACTGACTGACTGACTGACTGTGTAAAATTATAGACCGATCTCCCTACTTTTATTTCCGATGAATTGTTTTTCATGGTAAAAATGTTATTCCTGATTTTCAACATGGATTTTTTCAAAAGAGGTCGGTTTTAATTAATTTAGTTCCTTATGTACAGGAGATATATAACACTATGTTCAACGGTTCGTTAGTGTGTGCCGTGTACAATGATTTCTCTAAGGCGTTTGACAAGGTTCATCATCAGAATCTTGTTGGCAAACTTGGGATTGTCGATGTTCACGGCAATCTACTAAATTAATCTCAAATTATTTGGTAGATAGAACGCAATATGTGGCACTAAATAAGGGATCTCACCTTGGTCCATTATTGTTTTCTTTCTTTTTAAGTGATATTGGGAGGTGTTTTCGACTCTCCAAAGGAATTATGTATGCTGATGGTATAAAGACTTATAAAGTAGTCAGTACTATATCCGACTATACTGAATTCTGAACCGGTTTATAGTTGTTTTCCGTGATACTAACAAATTATTTTTGAATATTAAGAAATGCCATCACATTTTCTTTTCTCGCTTACAATGCCCCTCTTACAGCAATCTATACCTTAATTATACGAAAATTTATTTCGTTAATGAAATCAAGGATTAGGGTGTTACTCTTGACCAAAGACTTATCTTTGATAGGCATATTGAAGTCATTGCTCAAAAATGTTTAAGAGTTCTTGGCTTTATATTAACAACAACAAAAGATTCATCACTACTCTTCCTTAATTACAATGTATACAACAATGGTGAGACCTATTTTAGAATATAGCTCCACCGTATGGAATCCCTGTAAGTATAATAAGTCACATACTTATAGGCGATTGGAATTCGTGCAGAAAAAAATCATTAACTATGTCAATTATGAAAATAATTGGCTTTTTATAAATTGGATGCTTTAAGTTTAACAAGAAATTTCTCGGATATATTTTTTGTTTATAAATTTTCAAATAATTTAGTGGATTCAATATATTGCACGAATTTCTTTTGCTTGAATTGCAGATCGTATCATACTAGGTATAGGAAATTTTTTATCAAAATGATGTTTATACAAATTATTTGTTAAATTCACCTTTAATTAGATGTATATGTTCTTGTAATGCATGCATTGGGAAGCGATGTCGACTTATTTCATTCAAATTGCTATTGCTTCAAAAAAAGTTTGAAAGGACATCTTCACAATTAGTTGCACTTCTTTATTATATTTATTTAATATATTTTTGTAATTTTTGTTATATGTTTATTATTTCTAAATTGTTTCATTTTTCTTTTTGTACTCGCATTTTCAACCTTCATCCAAATCTTATTTTATATATTCCTCTTTTTGTGTTACCCTGTTATTGGATAACTCTGTTTATCTATTGGGTGGCCTTTTTGTATAAATAAAATAAAATATAATTAATTTTCTTAGCAACAAAATGTCTTATATCTTAGCAATCAAACTCGATATAGTTAAATCGTAGTTAAATTTCAACTTATAACGCGACCAAAGTAACACTAACTGTGACTGGAACTTTCAAAAAGTAATTATTACGTAATCGCCACCAAATTTTGGGTTGTATAAATAATTTCATGCAACAAAGTTACAGTCACTGCCATGTATTTTCAACTATTCCTGGTTACTTTACAGTTATGTGACTTGTAAGTAGCTCTCTTGGTTTTGGGGACGTTTTAATTCATAGCGGCGACAAACTCATGTTACTAAATTATGATTTAAAAGCTGAAATTACCTTCAATTAGCTTTAATAAGCGCCGCGACGTTCAGGCCTTAATTGTTTGTCTAAAGTCGTGGAACTTGTAAGTAATATTTATTAGTCCAACATTATCCAAACACTATCGCTGCTTGTAGAACTGTTATTAGACATTATCACGTACAGCAACTATAAAGTGCGTATCACCCTTTAAATTCACTATGAATTAAATTTATCATATAATTTCCCAAAGTTGAATATCTCCATGCTGTTAGTCATTGTGTAATGTCATGTCTGTGCCTGATGTCGCCTGTGGAGTGTATTTTTTGTCTTTGTGAACATATATTTTTTTATAACTATTAACTTAATGCTAAGTATGCGGCCATCAAAACGCCATATAAAGCTATATGTATAGTAAGCTATCAACTTTATCTCAAATTAAATACCTAAGTGAAATCACCACAAAAAAAACCAAACGATAAATCATGCAACTGGGTTAACAAGCAGGACTTCAAAGACCCTACTTGAAATGTATGTATGAGAGAAATGAAATTTAACAATATTAGGTGCCAGACAAAGCAAGCAACATATTAATATGAAAGAGTGGTGGGAGAGTGCTGAAATTCCTTAAAAGTTGCAATTTCCACGCCGGGACGTCACCTATGGGTAATCATAATGTCACTGGAACGTGGCCGTATAAGTCACGGAAACGTCGGCGGAACGTTGCAGGCACCAAAAACTTATTTCCCATTTTCGTCGCATGGTAACTTTTCTATTATGCGCCCATGGCTAGTAACAAAATACCTTAAAGTGCCTATATTAGTCGTAGCTACGGCCCAGCGACTAATTGTGCTAGTTGCAATCGCATCACAGAATGCATATAAAAAATCCCCTTTGGAGGTCTAGGTCCTTATTAGCATAAAGCTAAATAAATTATATTCATACAATGGAATCATTTCATTTAATTTTTGGAGGAATAATGCGTTAGAGAAAATAGCTTCTCATTGTATTTAATTATTACGAAAATTGCTGATTGTTTGCCAATTATTGTTTGACATTTCCCTAAAATTAATTTTAGTGCCAGCAGCCCACTAAGAATAAATTCCACAGTTCTCAAAAATTAAAAATAAAATGAAATTTTTATAAGATACAGAAATGTTTCTGAATAAATAAAGCTACTGTAGAATTTCACTTCGATTAAGAAATTTAAAAGTTAACAAAGTTTGAAAATTAAACTCGAAATGGGTGGTTCACCCCCAACCAGTTTTTACCCCCTCCATTAAGGGGCTAGATTTTTGGGGGAGACTCCAATGAAAAAAATATATGAAAGACTTCTCTTAATATTTGTCAAGGAAACTACCTCTGAATTTTCTGTATACAATTGTACCCAACACCCTGTATAATTAACATAGTGACGCGATATTTTTTCTCGCATAGATTGTTCAAGTCTCTAAGACAGCTATGAATTTGTTGAAAATTGCGAATAAAACGACACCCTTAATGTGATTTCAATGTATTACATCGTAAGATATACCTTACTTGTTACAGGTTTAAAAAAAATCGACGGCGGGCTTCAGCTGATAACTGCAACCTATGCATTTCAACGACATATAACTAGTTAATGTTTTTTTTGCACTAAATAATGATTCAAAACATACGAAAATATCGATAACGTTGTTTAAGATAAGAAATAGGCGTACATATTAAGTAATTTATACATTTTTTACATTTGACAAAATATTCATTTAATAGGATAAAAATATATGTGTAATACTTATAGCATTAATTTTTCTGAATGTGTATTATTTTTCTTTTAATTTTCATAAAGAAAATGATTTATTTGAAGTAGGTATCTAGGAATATCAGAAAAACTTCCCGTTGTTTCCACAAAAATACTACTAAAAATCTAATTAAAAAAGTATCATCATAATTTACGAATATATGTTTTATTTGATCGTTTCTTCGTCATTGAAATTATTTTAAGATTCAACACACTGTAACTTCTAAACTGTTAATAAGTGAGTGTAAAACATAACATTTTGATGTTTGTTTTTCTATAATTTCTTTCACGCATACTATAAATTACCCTGTATAAGTTTACTGTTAAGTGTAGTACTGGACGATGCATATTTAAGTATTTGCGCACTGGAAATGTAAACGTCAATATTAGTATTTGGTTTGCATAGTATTGTAGTAAGTAGCTTAATTCGTATTAAGTAGTGATTATAATTTGACTTTCTCCTTTGTCACATATTGTTTACTAATGCGAATATTTTGCTTTATTGTACCTGCACTACTGAACAATGCTTACACCTTAATCCAATATGTTTATAGCCATGTAAATTAAAATGTACTCACTCGGATAAGAATTAATTCACAAAAAAGTACTAACAAATAAAATGAGATTGAATTTTGCTAAACTTTAATGAATACTTACTTATACAGGGTTAATTATGACTAAGTACAAAAACTTTAACCACGTGCTCAGGAAGCTCTAAAAGACAATAAAAAAAATTGTTCCAATTTCAATTCTAGCTCAATGTTAAAAAAATTCCTACGGAAAGTCGGCACCTATGACAATCAATCATCATTCGAGATGGCTAGATATGTCAACTACCATGCGGTCGTTTTTTGCAATAATAATACCTGAACAGTTAATCCGATTAGCTGCAATATTTTCTATTCGTTCTTCATTCTTTCGTTGCACACTGCCAAAACTACATTTTTCCTCCTTGCAGATTAGTCATAATTATTCACTAACATATTCGACATAAAATACCTTATTTAATTACTATAAAACATTTAAAATTAGTCACAATGTTCTAAAATAACATAACCTAGAATACTGCATTGCTAATTGCATTACAGAACACTGTAAACATCTTGGGATGTTATGTTATGTTTATAATTTTACAAATTATTTTATGTAAACATCGTCGATTACTGTTAATATTGCTGCTATTGTTAACAGAATTTAATTCCCCAACAACACAAGAAGTGTCTGAAAAAATTTATTGCCGTGAAGTGAGCCTTGCATGAGTGGCCTACAGATGGCAGATGGCGTCTGCAGCTGTAAATAATATTACATGCGGCTACGGTGCTCTAATTAGTTTGAAATAATTTTTCTGTACCTGCTTTTCGCAAATTTAATTGTTCCCGCATTTTCAAATGTATTTGCAACATGTATTCAAATGCCTAGATGATGGATAAGGTGCTGATTTATGGCAGTGTGACAATGCATATTATCTAGTGGCAGCGTTATACCAAAGACGTTTTCCGGGTACACAAAATATTATGATGAATACTTTTTGAACCACATTGAACAACTGTTATAATACCTTGGCGGTAAATGTGTGGCAGTGTTTTTATGTATTTGTGTACATTTGCGTGAATTTTTTTGTTATCCTTTGTGTTTTTTCCCGACGTAAGCAATCGACGGTCATAATTGTCGGCCCAAGTAGGTATATATATATAAAGCTGTTTACAGGCCTTTTAGGCCCAGAGCTGTGTTATTCTCCTCCATTCCATTGTCCTTCGCCTTTATTTTCTAATCCGTTACATTTTTCTCCCTTAGATCTATTGCCACTGCCTCTCTCCATCGCTTCCTCGGTCTACCTCTTTTTTTCTTGTAGTTAGGTTTTCTCCCTACTATTTTTTTAACTGCCCTTTCATCTTCCATACGTTCTAGATGTCCTAGCCACTGCACTCTTCTGGCTCTTACAATTTCGTCTATTGTTGGTGCCTGGTACATTGCATATATTTCCTCATTATTTCTCCTTACATAGCCTTCCTCCGTCTTCTTACCCCCTAGAATTCTCCCTAAGATTTTCCTTTCCCACCTTAAAAGGTTTTCTCTTGACTTCTTATTGAGAACCAGGTTTCACTACCATACAGCGCTGTCGGTCTCAAAATTGTTTTATACATTCTAAATTTTACTCCTCTGGACAAATTTTTTGATTTCAGTAAGTGGTTGACTGCTGCCGAACATCTGTTTGCTTTTATTATTCTCCTATTTATTTCTTGTTCCTCATCACAGTTAGCTGTTATTAGCGCCCCCAAATATACATATTCTTGAACTTCCTCAAACTCCATCTCTCCATGCTCTGTTCTCAATTTAAAATTGGTATCCTTTTTTTGTTCTCCTATTCTCAAAAGCTTACTTTTCTCTTGATTTATCTACAATCCCACTTTACGTGCTTCCTTCACAAGTTTTCTCGTTACTTCTTCTAATTCCCTACTATCTCTAGCAATAATAGCCACGTCATCTGCATAACTTACAATTTGATGACTTTTAAACAATATGTGTCCTTCTCTGTTCAACTGACTATCTCTTATGACCTTTTCTAGTACTAAATTAAAAAGAAGCGTTGAGAGTTGGTCTCGTTGTCTCAGTCCTGTATCAATAGTAAAGCCTTCCGAACATTCACCTTTTATTCGTACTTTGGATTTGGTATTTTCAAAGGTCATTTTCAATAGCTTAATCAGTTTGGTTGGTATCCCAAATTGTTTCAAAATTTTACTTAGTTTATTCGTTTTGATCGAATCATATGCTTTCTTGAAGTCCACAAATAGAACCATTGCTTTGATCCCATACTCATAGCATGTAGTCAGAATTTCCTTCACCATGAAGATTTGGTCCGTTGTTGACCTTCCTTTTCTAAAACCTACTTGATACTCCCCTGTTTGTAGTTCTGCTATAGGTTCTATTCTCTGTTTTATTAACGTTGCCATAATTTTATACCCTACATCTAACAATGATATACCCCTATAGTTTCTGCAGTCTGTTGCATCTCCCTTTTTTAAGATTGGTATAATCAAAGCATCTCTCCAATCTTCAGGCATACATTCTCTTCCCCAGATCATTCGTATCATTTCGTATATTCTTTGTCTTAAATCCTCTCCTGCGTACTTAATGTTCTCTGCTGTTATTCTGTTATTTCCTGGACTTTTGTTATTCTTTAAAGCTTCTATAATTGTATCTATTTCCTTTTTTTGTAGGTTCTTCTATATCCACTTCCTCTTCCCTTCCCGGTATCATCTCCTCGTGCTCCTCTCCTTCCCTTACACTCTCTTCATTCAACATATCTGCAAAGTATTGCCTCCATCTTTCTCTCACTTCTGTTTCCTCTGCAATTAGATTTCCACTTTCCAAGTAGGTACCTCGCTTTAAATAAAAAGAACGAACGAGGGAAGGAGAGGTCCACAGCAAATACAAAAATCTTTGCAATTGCAGGTTTTAATTTAAACAAGTAAGAAAACAGAAAATGATACAACATTCTAAAATTTCTCCAAATATCAGTCCTAGAAATAAATATTAGTAAATTAGGTGCTGCCTCTATGTGCTACCATATTGGGTTTCTTATAAAATCATTATATAATAATCTACTCTTTGTATTTTTTTTTTTCTTTCAAAGCGGCGTAAACTGATGCACGGGTCAACGCGGTAACCTGTCACTACGTTTGACACCTTTGACTTTGGCCGAATATATCTAACCTCGCGGTTAACAAAAGGCCAGTGTCGGCAATAAATAAGGATTTAATATAGTTTTGAAAAGAAATTTTTTTCGCTTTATAAATACCTCTAAGTATGGACATTTTTGATGATGATTCCGTTAATTCTTATTTATCCCTATCCCCTCTTAAAATATTTGTACTAAGTCATAGTTAACCTTTTTCTTTAATTGAATATTTTTGCCGCATTAAATAAACAATTTTAAATAAAGAATTCTTTGTACAAAAACGGTCACTCAAGGGGTTGATTTTTTTGTCTGACTGGAAATATATCACACTGAGAAAGTGGTCTCATTTTTCTTAATAATTATTTGAAAGTATTTAGTTAAAAAATTCAATATGAGTTTGGTTACTGGTTCATAACTATGTGCAAAATGATAACATATTATAAGTACATTGGAACTGGTCAGTCAGTGGTCGAGCGGTTTAAGGCGTCACTACTTGAATCGATGTGGCCAGAATGCTGTGAGATCGAATCCCGCGACCGGTAGACCGTATATCAGCTATATTTGTGGAGAGAATTGACACAAGAATGTTGGCTTGGATCAATGTGAGAGATTGATACCGGTCGACGTTTGACTACCCCTTCCCCTAATTAATGAAGTTTTCCAGGTTTACCTCATTTCTGCGCTGAATGGTGGTTAGAGCCTACCAACGTAAGTCGTTCCTGGACGCAAATGCGGTATGTTTAATAATATATACCGCCCCCTCTCCCGCACAGGTCTCCGACTTTTGGGTTAAATCTAGTGATTAGAATAAGGGGTATAGATATTAATATACATTAGAACTATATTTCTAACAAACTATATATATATATATATATATATATATATATATATATATATATATATATATATATATATGTATATATATTATATATATATATATTATTTGTTATTCATCAGAAGACCAATGAGAGATATTTATGTATACTTGTTTTAAAATACCCACATTTTGAGGACCGCTGACCAAATAGATTACTAACCTAGCCTAATAAACCATATATGATTTGCTCAGGACGAGATTGCCACATCGCCTCTAAAATAACTTTTCTTTTTACTTTATGCTGCATACTGCATACACCACAGCTGGGTAACGATCGGTAGACACAACGTCCCGCAGGGAGCAGAGTCACATCCTAGGATTGACGTCCATTGGGGTCAATAAAGAGATTATGCTTATACCGGTGCAGGATGCAGTGCAAAGGCAAGGTACAAGAGGAAAGAAGACATGTAATATTTCGGAAAAGGAATTCCATGTTTCCAATAAATATGAGAATCTCTAAACTTTACTAATGTATGAAACGCATTTAAATTGTTTTAATATTTTCACGATCAGTGGTTTTCTTTTATGTATCTTGTGCATTTAATTTATATATTTGGTGAAATATAGTGCAGTTAAGTAAAATATGGCGCATTATTCGAACAGTGAAAGGGTTGACATGCTAATAATGATTAAATTCTGGATAACTGTGAGTAGATAATCTGAGACATACTTTATTGAGATATAGGATATAGGCAAAGAAGAGGAGGTGACCATAAATAATTTTATAAACATATATTATAAACAAGCAAGAAACCGCCATGTTTTGAAGACCATATATATAGCTATTGATCCACCAAATTTTGTTAGTGCATCTATATGGGAAGGGTGTGAAAAAGAGCTGGATATTTACATAAAAAGTATCAACTCGGTGAATTTTATTTTTTTAGGATAGTCAGACGGGCAGGCAAGAAACGGCTTATGTGCCATTTTGAAGGCCATAAATATAATTACTCATCCACCACCACCAGGTTTTGTTAGTGCATCTACATGGGAAGAGTGTGACTCTCTTAGGGAAAATTACACATGCGGGGCGGCAGCTCTCGTTCGGTGAACAATGGGTGTGGGTAAGGATTGCAAATTTTGTATCAAAAATCACTGTAGATATATTACCTACTTTCTGATGGTTATATAAGGGCGCCACTTTATAATTAGGTCTTTGATATTCAAACTAAGAAATTACACAAATACATAGATGCGATTCAATAGGATTATAATTTGATAAATATTTAACTACAGTAAGTAATATTTAATAAAAGTGATTTACGGTGTGAGAATAGTCCAATGATAAATTATTGTTTATATATAGCTTAGTTAACACTTGAATTTGATCACCCTGTAAATAGTACTACTTCAGGTTCACATTTTAGGCAAAATTAAAAAGTAATAAAATGGAAGGTAGATATCTAAATTTTTTATAACAAATATTGATTATGACATTAAGTTTCTGGAAACTCTAATTATAGGGGCCCTGCACTTCTTTTGGAATTTCATAACGTTGGCATAAAAATAAAGTGTAGATCTGACCTGGTGATATTCTTAAATATCGCAACATAAAATGGTTTTCGGGACCTAGAATTACGCCACTCTGGATAGGGTGTGTGCCTAACTGCCTTGGAAACGGTCTGCCTGTTACGGTGCAGCAGGGCAATGCAACGCAACAAATATTTGCAGTATGACATCATATCGTAAGTAAAACAGCTTCGTGAGATTCGATTTTCATAAGTGGTTCTGAATTATTCGGAAAAGTAAGGTAACCAATAAAAATAAGGCTGACAAATCTATAAGAGAATTAATGTATTTTAACATATGTAAGCCTGGGGAGATTATTGGGGGTTGAGAAGGGTTTAATCTGATGGTCAGCTGATACCATAAAGACGTAATGGTAATTTGTTTACTTATTACGTGGGCGGTCTAACATATGTGTAACTATAGCAATATATAAATACCTAAAATGAATATCCCACATCGGCCGTGGTCGGGGCAGGTCAGGACTCGAGCATTTTGGATGGTGAGGTGAGATGATTCGTAATTTATAGGCGGCCATAAAATAAATCTGTAAATGATTTAAAACATACCTGGGCACCCTACCTTCTAATTATAAAATGTGTATAAATGACTACTGAAGATACTACTGTATGTAACCTTTAATCGTAAAAGTAACTGTGACCATTTAACTCTGAGCATATACAGGGTGTGATATATCTACTGCACATTCAATAAGCCATTATAATTCAATCTATTATCACACTATTATATATGCTGAATATTTAACTAGGTCTAGCATTATCGTACTGTTCTTGGCACCCATCAGGAGTGCCAACACCAGGAGTGCAATGGGTGTTAGGGGCAAACACGCAAAACACCCTCCCAGTGTGCTCAACACACGGTCTTGTGGCTTCGACTAGCACGAGGGGCGCTGCGGGTACAAAGGGCAAACTCACGATGTACCACCTCACGGACTAACTCACCAGGTGTTAACAGATGCAAAGGGCAAACTCACGATGCATCCCACCAAAATGCCGTTGACATAACATAGCCGGAGGGGCGCTGCGGGTACAAAGGGCAAACTCACGATGTACCACCTCACGGGCTAATCCAACACTAGATATTGTCGACATGACATAGTCGGAGGGGCGCTGCGGGTACAAAGGGCAAACTCACGATGTACCACCTCACGAACTAACTCACCAGGTGTTAACAGATGCAAAGGGCAAACTCACAATGCATCCCACCAAAATACATAACACGCCACAAGACACACAAAATATTATCCATGGATCTCTACACCTGTCAGTACTGACGAGCAAAACAGTAAAGTGCCTCAAATGCATAGATAACTTATTCACATCAAATGCCATTAAAACTAGTAACTAATCAATCAATTGTGCAGCTTGAGCACTTCAATCCATAATATCAAATCATCAACAGTTACTAACAAAAACTGGCTCTTTTATTAAGCAATGCTTGCAGCTAACTTAAATGACATTGTACTTATTGGATGTACCTCATATATAGTTTTATTGGTCTATGCAACAGGACACTAATAACCCATTAACAACAATATATATCAAAGCTAACTGTGATTGAGGTATTTACTAATTAATCAGGATACTCTATTGCAGGTATCAATCAACTATGATCAAAATATAATTACTGTAATAATATTTAAGATTTACTCAATATGAAATGGTTCTGATATTCGTCATAAAAGCAAGTAAGCTCAATTATAAATAAGCTACTACTACCAGATATCAAATGCTCGGTAAAACTTACAAACATGTGAATATCAAATTAATTATGTAAGGTAGGAATGCTCAGTGAGAAATAAGACTGACAAATACCTCAATATCAATTTAAATCTATTAGATAGGGATACTCAGTGAGAAATAAAACTCACCCAATAATATCAAGTACGGATTTGGCACAGACACTTTCTACACACACGACCACAAGTCAAATGAAATCCTTGTTTCATGCATTACCCGAAAAAAAGGGCTGCTTAAAAGTTTACCTAAATAGGTCGGTACCAGATGGCCACTTGAGTTGAATAATATCACAGGCCTAACTTGGGTAAATATGCAACATTTCTATTTTAACACATAAAATATAAAATGATACCTTAATACAAGGTGTTACAAAAAGTAATAGCTTACACATAACATATTTTACTGCTAGGGACTGCAAAAAATCTGAACACAATATAAAGAAACGTACCTTCTAATTAGAATGGCTTTTTCCTATTTGTTCGGCACTCAACAAAATTATAATTGTACATACATAGAAAGAATAATGGCGACACCGTCTTTACGGAATCTGCGGTCAGTCGTTCTGTTTTGGAATCGAATCCACTTTCGCTGAAAAACCTTTTTGAAAAACTATTGGCAATTACAATGAGTACTTGGCGCACGACCTCACTCTCTCCGCACACGATATGTCGAAAAGAAGAAGGAAATAATATTCGAGTAGGCATTATGCAAAATAATGCACCACCTTCTAGAGTAAGCCTCTTTGTTATTTTAGTAAAATAACAATTATGAATCAGCTTTATATACACATAGTTTATTCATTAAAGCAAATAGCTTGGCAAAAATATATAAATATTATTAGATACTTGTATATACTGGATGTTTTCCAAAAATGTACAGAATTACCGTTACAAGGGTGTGAAAAAGAGCAACAAATTCACATAAAACGTGCCAACTCGGTGAATTATTATTTTTTTGAGGTAGTCAGACGAGCAGGCAAGAAACGGCATATATGTTATTTTGAAAGCCTTATGTATAACTATTCACTCACCAAGTTTTGTTAGTGCATCTACATGGAAAGAGTGTGAAAAATCAGAATATTTATACAATATGAAATATCAATATACAATATGATCTGAAATTACTTCATACACCCTTTGTATGTGTCTGATATTAAATGTAAAATAACTAATTTAGTCTATCTGTACAAGGGTATCTTCATATATCAAATAATGAGAAGCCGGTAACTGGCTGAGTTTATACGTCCTTTCCGATAGGATTAACAAAAAATGTGGATGGGAAAGTGTAGATAACTTCACACAACCCGAAAAGGCTGTTATTAGGTGCTACATATTTTCGACTTGAATTTTCATGCCCTTTCCAAAAATGCAATAACATACAGGGTACTGAATTGTACATAAAGTAGCAAGTGATTTGTAGTGTCAAAGTAAAATAAGATCTAGTCAAAGTTATCAGTCCAAAAGTTGATCGAAACCGGGGTAACAATAGTAGCAGGGTGTCAAAACTGGAAATTTATTTGATTTTTTTTAAATGACCTTTAAGTAACTATATTGCAATTTGGTGTCCTGAGATTTTGAATGAGAAATTTAAATTTTCTCAAAATTTTGGCATACATTTCATAAAATTCTTGTCTATGAATAAGAAGCTGGACATTCAAAATTTAGACACATCCTATTTTAATTTAATTGATTTAGTTGGAAAAATTAAACAATAATGTAATATGACACACTGTATACTTGAAACCCTTAAGGTTTTTGCTATTTTTTTCTGATTTTTATTGGTTGGCAAAAAGAAAGTGAACATCATCCTAGTCAGTACCTTATTTTAATAAATATTTTTCAATGATTGACAAACCATTGTTGTCTCGAACTATGAAATACATAATAATTTATGAATTTGATGTTTACCTACTTTTTATTAAACTAATGGTACAAACTCATATTTTTGACAAAGAAAAACATTCTACAGGTAATTATTTTTATATTTTTATAATTATAGAAAAATGGAAAAAATAGCTATTATTGATATACGTACAAAATAAAATCACTTTTAACACGTATATCATACACTATTTTTTGTACAAAACAATCGGAAGAACTTTAAACTCAATAAAAATAAGAAATCAAAAAATACCACACAGATCGCAATGTTTATGAACCAAAATTTTCGTAGCAACCAGTGCTGTTGTTAGTTACGGTAATGAGCGTAACGAATCCATCCCTGCTGAAATCGAAGAAGCCACCAATCGAGCAATATTGGAATTATTGTCGGCGAAATCAAAGGAACAATACGAAATCGCTTATAGACGCTTTTCGGAATGATGCAACATTAAAAAGGTCCCTGGGAAATGTAACGAAAGTGTCGTCAACGCTGTGGTCAAATTATTCCATGATCAAAACTATGTTAAAAATAAAGCAAAATCAAGATATAAGCAAACATTATAAACTTATTGCTTTTTTAAAACGGAAGGGTGAAGGATATCAAGCAAAAAAGTCAAAAGTTTTGACGAAGACGCATATCGACAAATTTCTCACAGAAGCAGAAGACGAAAAGTATCTGATGATGAAAGTCGCAGCAATAGTGGGTGTCTTCGGGGCGTGTCGCCGGGAGGAATTGTGTCAGATGACCATCGACAATATCGACAATATTTGGACACTTCGGTTGTTGTGACCATACCAGATACTAAAACGAAAGTGCCTCGGACTTTCAGTGTTGTTGGTGAATTCTATTTAAACTTTTTTAGAAAGTATATGGCACTCCAGCCACCCAACGCTGACCATAAACGGCTTTTTCTTAAATTTATGAAGAATAAAAAATGTGTGAAGAATCCAGTCGGAATTAACATGTTTGGTAAAATGCCTGCCGACATTGCAGAGTTCTTGAATCTACCAAATCCTCAACTCTACACCGGACACTGTTTTCGTCGTTCATCGGCGACATTGTTAGCAGATTCTGGTGCAAAGCTTACTACCATCAAGAGACATGGAGGATGGAAATCTTCGACGGTAGCTTAAGGCTACATTGAAAATTCACTGGAACAGAAGAAGGAAATTGCGTGCCAAATACTTCCTACTGCTGCAACTACTAGCAAGACCACCAGTACTACCAGTAGTATTTCTACAGAAAATAGATGTGTCACACATGTTGACAGTAAAACCAACTTAAGTATGATGACTCCGCAGGGAATTACAATTTCAAATTGTTCTAATTTTACTATAAATGTTAATAGTAATAACTAGTTAAAATGTTGGTTTGTACTTATTTAAAATAAAAAGGTGTTCATGTGTTTGTTAAAACGTTTTATTAATTTTCAAAACAAAATTTAAATAAACTTTGATTTACTTTTAACACGCGTGTCAAAAAATGACATTTTTAACATCAAAAATGACAATTAAAAAGCCCACTTTTAACAGTTTTGTATAAAATAGTATTTATGTTTAAATTTTACTATTAATAGTGTTTCCTGCATTGCTGTAATTTTGTAATGGTGTTAATGATTTTAATAGATAAACAATTAAAAAATAATAATTTAAAGTGTGTTTTTTAAAGAGTAAAAATATTTGTTTTTTAATATTTTCAAAATTCTTTTAACATACTGGTAAATAATGACCAAATTAAACTAAATAATATACAAAGGTCACAAATACTACTTAGAAAGTTAAAAATATTTTTTTAAAACACCCGTTCCTGGATTACTCTGTATAGTAATTTTAAGATTTATGTCACTTGATTCTTAATATATCAGTTATATTAGCATTTCACTGACATCAGCATATTTTTTAACATTAATTTAAAACTTTAAAGTTTTTTTTTAATTCTCATTTAATGATGTTACATACCTTGTTCAGAAATTTCATTGATTTATTAGGAGGGGTGATACTGTTAAGTAAAAGCTATTAAAGTTCAAACAGTAGGAATAAACAATCCCTGCTGATCCCGCCAGCACACCTATGATTGAGAGTGATAATATCGTAAACATGTGTATATTTCATTGCCTTATAATTTAGTTTTAATACCTAGGATACGATAGATACAGGGTGTTTCTAAACTATGGTGCCAAATGAATATGACAGATAGAAAATGTCATTTTAAGCAAAAAATTTCACGTAAACATAGATCCGAAAATGCATAATAAAAAAGTGGGTGATAAAGGTACAGTTTGAGAAACAATTTTTCGCAAAACAATTTATTCCCATCGCCCAGGAGCGGAGAGCCGGGGTAGCACATAGGATTTTATTATAAAAAAAAAAAATGTCCTTTGCATTTTCGGAAAATTGATCAAATTTTCTGAAAAATAAACTAATATGTCACAAAAAAGGTACTCTTGTTCAATGTCGCCAACATGAACCGTTCTCTTTAAAATTTGCAAAATTTATTGTCGTGCATCCGACAAGATAGAGGTAGCAATGGAAGTTCATCATCATAGTAGCCATGAAATTTAAAATAACCTTTCAGTTTTCCTGTCAAAAGTTAATTGTAAGTTTTGATAGCATAAAATTTAGCTGGCGTTACTCATTAAAAGTTGTTATGGCAGAACAATACACCTTTGGAGAACTTGCAGATATGCATTTAATTTACGGAAAACGTGGCTGTAATACAAGAATGGCAAGTAGATTATATATTATGAACAAACCTATCCAAATAGGAGAATACCTTCTCGAAAATTGTTTATGTCCATCGACCGGCGCCTTAGAGAAACAGGTACTTTTAAAAAAAGTCATTATGACACTGGCCGTCCCAGAACGATCCGAACTCCAGGGGCTGAAGAGCGTGTTCTCCAACGTTTTGAAGAAGATGATACTTTAAGCACCAGAAGAATTGCTTTCGCCGAAAATATGCCACATTCCTTGGTATGGGGGATTGCTAGGGAACAACAACTGCATCCATATTATATGACTAAAGTACAAGAATTGCTTGCTGAAGATTTGCCAAAACGACTACAATTTTGCAACTGGATGTCAGAAAAGGTTCGTGTTGATTCGATGTTCGCCAAACGTATTATGTTTACTGATGAGTGTTGTTTCACGAAAAATGGCATTTTCAATTTAAGAAATAGTCATCACTGGAATGATGAAAATCCAAATGCAACAGTTGTGCGACATTCACAATACAAAATTAAAATCAATTTATGGGCGGGAATAATTGGCAATAAACTTTTGGGTCCAATTGAACTTCCTCTAAATGTAAATTAGGAAAATTGCTTGAAGTTTTGGAAGACCTTGATTTGGAAACCAGAAGAAATATGTGGCTAATGCAAGACGGGGCCCCTCCTCACTACTCTCGACAAGTAAGGCGACATTTAAATAATATTTTTGCATATAGATGGATTGGTCGTGGATGGGATGCTCCTCAGCCATGGCCACCAAGAAGCCTAGATCTAACTCCTATAGATTTTTTTGTTTGGGGATACGCAAAATCTAAAGTGTATGAAATTCCAATAGAAGACGAGGATCATTTAAGACAAAGAATAACGCACACTTTTAATGAAATAAAGACGAATGAAGAAGTTTTGAATAAGCTCCCCTTTCATTTCTTAAAAAGAGTTAGAGCATGTATTATAGCTAACGGTGATCACTTTCAACATATGCTTAAATAACTTTTTTTTTGTAGTAAGTAGTTTTGTTATGTTGTAATTTAAAATTAAATGTTATTTGTTATAACAAATTTACAAACCAAATCCATACCCACGACAATAAATTTTGCAAATTTTAAAGAGAACGGTTCATGTTGGCGACATTGAACAAGAGTACCTTTTTTGTGACAGATTAGTTTATTTTTCAGAAAATTTGATCAATTTTCCGAAAATGCAAAGGACAATTTTTTTTTCATAATAAAATCCTATGTGCTACCCCGGCTCTCTGCTCCTGGGCGATGGGAATAAATTGTTTTGTGAAAAATTGTTTCTCAAACTGTACCTTTATCACCCTGTAACTTTTTTATTATGCATTTTCGGACCTATGTTTACATAAAACTTTATGCTCAAACTGACATTTTCTGTCATATTCATTTGGCACTATAGTTTAGAAACACCCTGTATAAACATACATATATCACCTCGGACATCCATAATCCCCACTGTCATAGCAGCAGGCAAAATGGATCATTTTACGCTGTTATCATGTGAAACCGAACATAATAACGCTTGGGTTGTTATAGATATGCTTGAAAATATCTAGCATCAGTCATAACCACAAATCAAGAAACATTAAAGCTATGACCTTTGATAGTTTTTATTTCGTATGAAGTGAAACATAAAACGTTGTATGCACCACTGGATATACTAGGATGATTATGCCCCTAGGCGACTGTGGGCATAATCATCTCTGTGTCTCCCTACATAAATGACTATTATAGGACAGTGATGTATCCAAGGCGGGGGGTTATGATTGATACTGCATCGCCTTCAGCATTAGAGCTATTTCAGCAAATGACAACACTATGTAATAAAATAGTCACTATTATTATTTATTAAGAAAAAAAAAAGCCTGAATTTTATTATTAAATAATTATTTTGGTTTACTGATGACATGATTTTTTTTATTTATAGTTCATTTTTTTATATGGTACGTTCAACTGTTATTATTTTTCTGTGTACTAGTACTCGTTATTAATTTTTATAATAAAAAAGAATCTAATCTTTACTTATATACTTACCGTCCTGTTTGAGCTTGACATTTATTTGCATTATTATTACATAACTTAACAGAACATAGTTTAAAATATTGACTTTATTGTCTCCTTCTACGATACAAAAATGTATAAATAGATAGGTAACTGTATATAAATTCAAACATAAAAACATTACATTCAGTTTATGATTCTTTTTTCTCTTCCAGCTTCGCGGGTTGTCCAGTTTGGGTAACAGGAATAGCCCTTTCCTCAGTTTTCTTTCCTTCTATGGCTTTAGGAGCTACGATGGTCAAAACTCCATCTGAGGACAAATTGGACTGAACTTGGTTAACATCACAGTTTGGAGGAAGCACATATTTTCTTATAAAATGTCTGGAAATATATCCATGTTCATCCTGCTTTTCTTCATGTTTGCCTTCAACAGTAACAGTTCTGTCACCAGTTATTTTCACTGTGATTTCATCAGGTTTAAACTGCTGCACGTCTATATTTGCTTGAAATTTGTCTTTATCATAACTCACTGTCGATCCCACATCTTGAACCGTATTCCTCCAGTTTCTCAAATAACCTGCCGGACATTGTATCAACATTCTTGGGTTAATCAAACTTTGAAGGAGATCGTCTGGTCCCAACGCTACACCAAAATGCTGGTCTAACAGTCTTGATGGACGGAACAGATAGGAGTCGTCCCAGAAAGGCACTAGAGACATTTTGCAAAATTACTGGTAGGGCTTATTAGTTTGAAAACTTCACTAGATTACTGCCGTGAGAAAATGGGCGTGCTGCTTTATATAGTTGAAAGATAGTCCAGATGTTTCGAGGAGGAAAATATTTTTGTTTATTTGCTCCATTAACAGTTCATCGGATGCTGACTCCCAGGTTCTGTTTCTATAGCATGCAGTTCGGCAAATTATTCACGGTTTATGTTGTTCCAATGTGATAGATATTAAGAAAAGTCATGAAATAAAGTGTTCATCAAGATGCATATGTCGCTGTTTTTCCATATTTCTTATAGGGTTATGTTTTATTTGAAGAATTCAGAGTTTTGTTCATTTCACAACTGTGTGTAAAAATTATCTGATTAGTTTTCAATGGAATAATAAAATTATTAGTCGTATTTAACGACAAAACTACCTTAATTACATGGCAAAACTTCTGAATCATTATAATTAATTATTTTATGCACAATGTTCCTTGAATGCAGAAAATTCGAGGACGTATACTATGGTTTAAATTATGGTAATTTTAATAAATAAATATAGAGCCTAACGTAATCGCTTCAGAACGACATCTCCAAGATGAAAAATATCAATTTTACATTGTTAATTTCCAAACCGCTTCAAATAATATTAAAAATTTGGCATGCTTTTAGTATATTTACTAGTACGTTATCCGAAGAGCGGATGTGATTGTAGCAGTTGTAATATCAACAACAGGACCAAAATCAATATATAGGTGGGCACTGTTAGTGAATCCGCCCTACAGAACCTAATCGAGAACAATCAGGGCAGGTCAAAAAATCCATGCTAACGCTAAGAATGTGTACTTTAATAATACCCCAGAAAACCAATATGTCTCACGTAGTTTAGAAAAAAAAATGATAAATTGACATTTTCAATTTTAGAGATCATATAGCTCGAAAGCAATGGTCCTCGTTTATTTTAGCAAATTACCTTAATATCAACCATATTAGCTGTCAAATTACTTTCATCATTTGTCATCGCCATTTGGTATCAGTTTTATTATTATCAATTATTATACAGGTTAGCTAATACAAATTACATTAGATATTGCATTTTATATATTTTAAAATATTGTAACCTAAGTAGCGTGGAAACACGTCACGTAGACAAACAAATTTTGTCATTCTTGATTATAGAAGAAATATTCTTCAAACAAATTTCCACAACTATCAACGATTTATTTTGACGTTTGTCACTCGCATTCGGTTTTTAATATAAACTGACTGTGTCAGGGAAACCGATCCGCTTATATAGGTTGTCTAGAAGTTTTAGGCGGTCTCGAAAATCAAATATAATGTGGCCGGGAATGTACCAGAAAACGTCAAAATAAAGGCATTACAAAAATTATAAATTGTAACTGGAACATAATTAAGAAACTAACAAGGTGTGTGAGCTTTCGTAGCAATATTGTAAAACTAATGTAGATATTTCTGGAAGTTTACTTTGGTGTCGTTATTATCCGATGAACAGTTACCTTATTAATCATTTCTACAGCTATGTAATGTAAGTTGCGTTCTAGAGCAGACGAGTGCATTCGAATCGTTCCAAAAATATCTCCCCATGAATAATCTAGAGACGCGTTACTTTCGTTCATTGAATATTAACTCTGCTATTGTCATTAAATAGTAAGTTTTATAAGCGCGGGCTTTTCCTCACTAAAATACTAAATTTATTTTAAAAACTTGGGAGTATAAATTTAAATGTTCATTAGCTATTTCATTTTCTTATTGAATTACTTATTAGTTACATCACACATTTTCACTTTTAATATCACTTATTTTTGATCATATAGAGAAGGTGTTCTTCTGAAGATTCGATCTGCTGTATATTCCCAAAAAATGTGTACCCGACATAGGCGCATTCAAAATGGGGTAATGGGGGTAATCACACACCCACAGCCATTCCGTCAAATGACAATATTGTATATTGAAATTTGTAATTATTATTAATTTTTAACAAAATGAGGTGACTGAATTTTGTTGTTAAATAATTGTTTTTGTTTATGCCAATTTTTTTAATTTATTTTTCTATAGACATATTACCTAAAACTGATATTTTTTCTGACGTTTATTTTTTATAATAAACAGAGAAACCAATTATATTGTTTAAACTAATTGGGAGTGTTATACAAAATTTCATTTACATTTTACAAGACTTCTCCATAGCCAAATTTTGAAAATTGTTTTACACTTTATACAAATTTGCGGGTCATCAAGCTGCGTTAAAATAATGCTAAATATTATATATACAAGGTGTAACAGTAGTAAGTATTCAAAACTTTTGAGCTGGTAAAACAAGTCGCAAAATTACGAAAACCTTAGTACAACTTTTGTCAGTAGCGGCTCCTAAGGGAGATACGCTCATTTAAAAGGGTAACCTCAGAAACAGTTTTTAATGCGTGACATCAAAACGGTTCAACATTAAGTCACGAAATTTTGGTGATATATTAACCTTGATGTGCTTAATAAATTTAGTCATATCTTTTTTGTAGTTAATTTTTTCTAGTTTTTGACTCCAAAATATTAAACTATTAAGTATTTAATATAAAAAATGTTCTCTGAGCTTAATGTAATATAGGAATGTACGTTACTATTAGGACTAAAAATTAATCATTTATTTCATATTTTAAATTACACAGTATAATAAAGCTCTAAGCTAAAGCATGAAGTACATTATTTCCATCACTGTTGCCGTCTCGATGAGTTGTTGGCTCCAGAAACTGAATAGCGATCTTCGGTTTAGGGAGCGATTCATATTTATGGCTCGATACGCTCGCGTCAATGTTATAATTAGGTGCGCCCGATGGATTTTAAAATTAAGTTAAATTTATTCAATAGTAATAATGGCATTTTATTTTTATGTTGGCAATTTTAAAGCAAACTAATTTCTGGCGGTTTGTTTACTATATCAGAATTTTAAAAAAGTAAATGAATATTAAATTTGCGCTAATTGTAACGGTACGAATTTACCTATATGTATTGGATATTTTTTATACGTATGCATACCATATTTTTTTACAAACCTTCATGTAAATGAAATGAAAAAGACCAGTAGCGTACACACTTCATTCTTTTATAAAAAAAATATTGCGCTTTGTATGAAGCAGAAATCATATGATATTTAATAAGGAAACAAAGAATTTTCAATAAAATTGTGTATGAACACTAAGTAATTTTCACCTTACATTTTAGTGGTAACATTAAATCGATTAGCAACTGAACATTCAGGCAGCTAAATCAGAAATTTTATCATCACGTATCGTTGTTATTTGTCACATTACCTTATTATAATAGTAACAATTTAGCTCTAGTTATAGAACGACTTGGAACAATTATAAATTAATAGATTATGTTATTATTATGTTTTATCATTTTTTCCTATTCTGTCCATGAAAATCTTGAAGAAATAGGCAAATACTGTAAAAGTCAGTGCAACCTTATAAATATTTATCTAATTTAAAAGTCCCAAACGTTTTTTTTTTACTGTTTTATTTCACTGTTACTTTATGACAATGAAGAATGTTTCGTACATAAATAAATGTCAAATAATGTGATGGTAATCGAATAACTATCTATATGACAATCTATTAAAATAATTTCTTTTTTCAGGCGCACACTTATTAGCAATCTTGCGACTGCTTTGACCATCTAGTGCGTGTACATTTGACACACGACACATTTATATCTGTATTGACTATTGACCTTCGGGACCACAGTATATGGAGTCTACCTATGCTGTGTTCGGGACCGGATTACCTAAATCACGATACTGAATAGATTGTTACGCGCCGCAAATTCTTGTGATTTATAGAGTATCTCAAACAATTCGTAGTGAACTTATTTTATTTAATAATGTCCAGACATCGTTAGTGTGCGGATGGGTTTTTTACTGCATACGATAGGTTCCATGGGGACCATTTTCCAATGAAAAGAGGTAAACACAATATAATAATAAATTCCAAAACATAGTTTACGACTCAGATTTTTCTCCTGTAAAAAGGTAAATTTTCAGCAAATATTTGTATAAGAACTTTCTTACAGAAATAATGCTTTATGCTTTAGAGAAACACATAAATATGGTGATATTTCTGCAGATCAGAGTTATAAACTAATAATACAAATACAAATCTGCCGTTCCTTCTCTAACTATAAAAATTATAGGTGAGTTAGCAAAATAGAAATCCGTATCATTTCTTTATAAGAAACTGTATATATATTATTACGCATGAGAATTAAAATGAAAACAAATAACCTTTGAATAAAACGTGTATGTATTAAGACAAAAAAAATCATTTGGTAGCTCTAGAAATATTCTGGATTACATAATAGCAATGGAGGATGCTTTTCTTGACATGTTTAACAATTTGTGAAAAGTCATTTGGCTAACAATTAAAAAGTGAATTTTTAAAAATATTATATCACCACCCATGTACTAACTTTCCTTTCGACTATTTCATTTCACTATATACAAGAGTATGTATTTATTTTACTTTAAAATCATAAATATATACATAATATGTAATAAAACATGAAACGCTGTTGCAAAACTTAATCTTAAAAATTTATAAAAAGAAAATATATTACAAAGTTGCTGGTAGTTAGGTTACTATGTCTTACTGTATTAATATATGTTTAAGAAGTTCTATGTTATATTTTGGAAAAATTACGCCAACAATTTTTTACAAACTTGATACACATATGTAATTATTCCAACGAAATAAAATTATTTAACCAATTTTAATGGGTAGGTATCCAGTTTCTGTAATAAAGTCATATTACGGAAAATAGTTACAAAAAGTCATTTGTTTTTTAATTTCATTGATATTAATATCGATCCTTGTCAACGCCAGAAACAGAATTCATGACTGGGTCACCTCGTATAAACCAGTCCTCGGACTGTTTGGCGGTTGCGCTGTGACCTGGCTTTTTCAAAGACGTCGCGCTGAAATAATTCTGTAAATTTCGGTACGGTGTACGACTCAGTGCTTCACTACCTACCGTATAACTTTTTCAGTTGTATTTGATAGATATACAAATACTCGTATATACGTAATATTGGAAAAATTTTTAATTTACTTCAGGTATCATTATTGTATTAAACGATTTTCCATGTCTTTACTGTAACCGTACTTTATAAATTTCTTTTGGCTAAATATTTTACTACAAATAAAGTTAAATATATACCTATATATTAAAAGATGAAAAGCAACAAAACTATTGCAAGTATTTTATCTAACCGCTTTTCGACATACAGGATCTACCTCTCAGTTATTAAATAAATCGACATTCTTAGTAATAGTATAGATAATTATCGGAAAAATAATATATCTAAAAATTTGTTTCAATAATGTGTTACTTTTTCCTGAAACAAAAATTTATTGTATATTATTTATCCCAACAAACCTTATAGAAACATCCTGGTATGTTATGACTATATTCTGTGCAGATACTGATATTGTTTTGTTGTTTCTGTACTTTAGGCCGATTTTCCTTAATACGTCTCTGATCCTACGGATAAAACGTTAGGCGAATCTACCGAGTAAAGAAATCTGCAACACCGATCTTCTACGCGAAAATGTATCTAGCTCTAGTTCGGCTTTACGCTAATTGGAACCGCCACATCCTGAGTGGATTGTCTTTGGGCGATTTTCGACGACTAAAACGCGGCCCTTGTTATATTCTATTTAATATCACTCAACGCTACAGAATAGAAATAAAAGTTTTGTTCTGCTCATATCCGATGAACGCTCATTTCGAATCTTTTGGGAGTTACCTATCTAGAAACAGACTGCCAACTAATAATAATGTTATTTCTGGATTAAGCGTATAAAAATATAATTATTATTTTTGAATTAATCTTATTTATTTTAATATATTTTCGTGTCTTAAAATTTTTAATGCAATAGTTCTTGAATAAAATTAAAGATTAAAAAATTCTATCAGTATTAAAATTATCAATTTAATTTTCAGTTCACTGTGTGGAAATATCCTATGCTGAGGAAATAGTTGACAATTCCAGTAGACCAGGCTATCCAATCCATATTTTTTTATTGGTCGGTTTGTAACTTTCTGGAATAGTTAGATTTAAAAATTCTATGATCAGTATTAAAATTATTAATTTAATTTTCAGTTCACTGTGTGGAAATATAACATGCTGAGGGAATAGTTGACTACTCAAGTGGACCAGGCTATCTAATCCATATTCTTTTATTGGTCAGTTTGCAACTTAGTGTAATAGTTACAAGAAGAAACTAAATAATGGTCATGTTTCAGTTTTATGATCGTACACTATCGAGATAAAACTGCCATAGATGACCCTATATCAAAAGTTGGTAAAACGTTCAAATGCATGCCTAAAGCATATATGAACATAATGAGTAATGTCGAAATAACCATTTAAGATAAAATAATGAAATTCAAAAGTGCATAGCACTACTATGGGTATTAATTCCAAAATTTTACTCAGATTTCATACCTACCGGAGTGGCTTCATTTTTATCCAAATATTCAGGATGTAACGAAAAAGCAGGTCATCACATTCACTGCGTATTTTTGGCAGCAAAATATGGCAATTTAACCCAACTTTTGAACTTTTAAAACTGTTTTCTTCAGATTTGCATGCAGAGAGATACTTACTTATACTAGAAACGGAGGGAAAGGGGTTATCTTATCCCCACTTTTTTCGGACGAACCTCTATGAACAATTTTATAACGTCATAATGTAGAATTTTGTTTAGAGATAAATTCGATTTTTGAGGATGCATCATTAAATATAGTCGCAGCAAAGTGAGTCGCACTTAATAACATTTTTAAATATCAAATTAAAAAGGAACAATTTGTAATGATCTAATTTGGTCTAAAGTGTTATAAACTTATTTTATACAAAATGTGCCTGAACATAGGGCTAGCCAGATTTATTATTATTACACAAATAAATGTTTTTTTATCAATGTAAATTCGTTTATTAAGGAATTTAAGAAACATGTTAGTTATTAAACAAATAATTTATACTAATATTTAACTGAAAACTGTTATTTTAACTAACTAATTAAACAATTTAATTGCTCCACATGTCCACTTAACTCCCAAATGCATAAATGAGAAATAAAGAATGTCTAATATTTTGAAAAACCTGTGGCCATTTTTTCAGCCGCATATGTAATACGCCTTTTCAATTGATCAATATTTTCAATTGATTCGGAATAAACGTCGTCCTTCATAAAGACCCAAACACTGAAGTTTAATGAGATAAAATCGGGGAAGCGTGGTAGCCACTGAATAGTTGCATCTCTTCCACATCGAATTCATCGATTTGGGAAAATTAAACTTAAATATTGTCTAACATTTATCCCAAGATGAGGCAGAGCACCATCAAGTTTCATCCACATTGACGAAAAATAAGTGGCACATTGTCGCGTAAAGTGAAAAATCACTTTGCAGAAAGTTTAGGATGTCTCGGCGTCTAAACTTGATAGACTGTGTGTAAGGTATTGTAAATCTGTTTATGAACTAATGTGTTTTATTCCTTAGTAAACGAATAAAATTAGTAACAAACATTTATTTGTGTAAAAATGACACATCTGGTTAGCCCTATATTCAGATACACTCTGTATAAAGTAAATTATCACTTATTACAACAGCAACAGCAACATTACAAATTGTTCCCTTGTAGTATGACATTTAAAAATGTTATTAAGTGCAACTCATTTTGATGCGACTATTTCTAACGTGCCATGCTCAAAAATCTCGAAAATGAAGAGTCTAAGTTTTATGAAATACTATCAAGGGTAATAAAATATTCTAAATAAAATTCCACGTGTTCTTTTATGCCAAAATTATACTGTGTCACAAATTCTCAAATGTTCAAACAATATTCAAATTTTGCTTAAAAACGAAGTAACCTATCAAAATCATACAACACATTTTCACTGTAAAATTGTGTAACAAACAAAATAAAGGAATGTGTTTCTATAAACCTCGCTTATCTATCCATATAAAATATGAATCCTCTTTTTTTATACAATATTTATTTTATTATGAAATAAAACTCAATAATATATTAATTTTATGGCATATGCTTTACTATAAAATTACATTTGTACAATTAAATTATTCGACCTTATATATAATAGACTTTATATCAGGAATTGGTTATCCATTATTTCTTCTAGTAAATATAAACGGATGACTTGCTGTGGGGCATTTAAGTTTTGAAAATGTAGGAGATCCATTTCTATTTTTGAATCCAAAAGGTTCCATTATTGAGTTCCATAAATTATTAGCAACTAAAAAAATATTAGGAAACAGACAGATTAATTAACATATTTAATTAACTGGCGCATAAATCATTTGTAATTCATTGTTCCCCCAATTGAAAAGTGAAAGTGTCAAAATCATAAAATAGAGATTTTGTGAAAAAGTTTATTAGAAAATTTTTGTTGGTGGAAATACATAAAAATGTATACCTACCTATCTATTACTGTTTATTCTACTCTGCATTTATAAAATGTTATGATTTCAAAAAATAAAAAAAATCGAAATCGAGAAAAAAATGCGAAAAAAATTAAAAAATATATTAACAGCCAAAAAGTAAAGTTAACTGCTAAGTAACTGTATGTAGCTCTGCAATAATTTTATGTTATCCTTATCTTCTTGTTTATACAAAATGGCTACCGTAGTCCAATATTTAAGAAAAACTATATTTCTTATTTTATATAACAATTTTTCTATATGGAGGAAAAGTGAGTGACTCCCCACTGAAAGTCCCTGAATTGTACCTATGTATTTGTACTTTAACAGTGCAAACTACTAATAATTTATATCAATTCAAGTCTTGCTTGTTTATAATGCCGTATACAATTTTCCCAGTGTAAGATTCAGGAAACTTTATGATGAAACAACAGAGGTAACATATGCTGTTTTGATTTGATTTTTTCTTATATCAAATGACTTGTCAGTTTGCAAACTGTTATACGCCCTGGTGTAGATGCAGTTGACATAGTAAAAAGATGTTTTTAACTTGCTTAGATAATTTTCAGACTGTCTCTAACACAGCTACAAATGGCACTTAAAAATCGCGTACATTATGCCTGCACGGACCAGAATGGATCGGCACAGCACGGACCTGCAAAACCTGTTCATGAAGATTCCCATGTTATTTAATGAGACATTGCACACTGGACCAGCACCTGTGAGGATCAGCACCTGTCACTGCAGGTCTTGTCGGTGGCCTGCAATTTCTATGCTTGGTCGCGCTAGTACAATGTAAGTTCTGTTCCTGCAAAAGTCAAGTTGGTTTCAAACTGTTGGAAATATTCGACCAGTTATGTTGTGAATATGTTGCTGAACTGCCGGACACCCTCGCTTATAAACAACACGACCTCTATTTACTCACCTTAAACAAACTGCATGTTTTTCGTCAGATCACAGAGCGCTGCAAAATCTTGTGTTTTGTTCGCGAGGACGAACAAATTTTTCTTGATCTTCAGTTCAGAAAATAGATGAAATTGTTATCTGACGAAAAACTTGCAGTTTGTTTAAGGTAAGTAAATAGAGTTTGTTGATAAGTGAGAGTGTCTGACAGTTCAGTGACACATTCATAACTTAACAGGTCGAATATTTTCTTGAAACCAATCCCTGACTTTTGTGGTAACAGAACTTACGTTGGACTAGCGCGGCCAAGCATATAAATTGTAGGCCACCGGCATGACCTGTAGTGACGGTCGTTGCAGATGCCAGTCCATGTAAGTGCTGGTCTAGTATGCGATGCTCCATTAAAAAAAAAGGGGGACCTTCATGAGACGGTTTTGCAAATATATTATGCTAAACAAGTCCGTGCTAGTCCGTGTAAGCATAATGTCCTCGATCTTTAATATCCCTATTGCCATCACTGAATTACATTATGATGTTGTTATACACATCTGATGCATTTTGATGTACAAAAGCAAGTTTCAGTTCTTCAATTAATTATGAAATATACTTACATAAAGATTGTCCTTTTTCACTTAAATGAAAACAGTCTACAGAAAAGAAAGTGTAATCTGGCTTTCCTTGAGGTGTTGAAGGTAGTGACTGTTCTAATGTGAAGTAGTGAGGTATCACAGTAAAATCATCCAGATCAAACTCTGAATAACTTGACACCTCTATTTCTAATTCTTGCCACCTTCTCATAATATCAAAGAAGAATTTCCTTTTGTCTGTATATTGACCAATTATACAGGGACATTCAAAAGTGTGTGTTATTTTACATGCAGGTGGTTTGTCTTTCATCTCAGTCAGTAATCGTAAATCTGAAAAATTCTACTAAAATATTTTGCAAACTCAGTAGTTAACCGTAAGATTTCAACAGCTTTAGGTTTTGTAATATAATGAGAAAATGGGTAAAGTACAGAATATTCAAATAAATAGAGAAGAAACTAAAATATGTCACAAAAAAATAATTTTATCCACAATCTCCTTATAACTGACGTTTTGTTCGCTCTTTAAAGCCGTATAAACCTACACTTTATTCATTAAAGAAATAATATTGGATTTATTTCAGTAGTGAAATAAAGAAGCCTTCATTCACTGTCGGCTAAAGTCGAAGAATAATTAAAACAAATCATTTAAATTTACTGAATAATTACTTATTCAAAGTAAATTTGTACTTCTTTGTCATTCCTAGATATCGTGTTTACATATTTGGAAATCGCAATTGTCTGATATATGCTTTTTGTTTGAAAGTAAAAGGTGTGTACTCAATTTTCCTTGCTATGTACATATTATTTGATCTTCTATGTAACTTTCTGCTATAACTGAAGATCACCACTCTCGTGTCATGTTGGAAATATGCTTTTGTCAGAGTGCATTAACAAAAAATCCTTCATTCACAATGGTAAACCTATGTAAAATATTCGTCTTGGTATCAGGTATATGCTACCAATAAATATCAGCCAATGTCAGGTACGTCATCGATCTTCAAGTGTGTCAATTCACAAGATCTACGTACACCTGCGACTCGTATTATTACTGCAGTCTTAAAAAAATGAAACTTTGTACCTAACATTATCTAAACTTTTTCTCAATTATCAGAAACTTTTCAATGAAGCTTTCTTTGGTTTATATCCTGTAGAAACACTTTTTAGGAAAGCTGTTAATCTACCGTATTCTTATGTTCATGCGAATTTTCAAAGTAGTGTTTACCATAGAATACCTCTGCAGTTGCTAAATTCCGCTATTTTTTTTTCAAGTTGTGTCGACTTGCCTTGTAAAATGCAGAGTTACTTTCTCAGTTGCTCCATCACTCAATATTTTCCATTGCCATTAGCTTTTCGAACTAAATGAAAAAATAAACAATCCACCAGTGCGACATTTATCGTTTACTTTTTATTGTCAAACTTTAAACTTGACTAACTTGAGCTTGAGATTGTGTATAAAATATTGCATTGCATTAGTGCTTTAGTTGTATCCATTTAAAAAAATTAAACGCTACAACTACGTTATCGCGCTTAAGCATTTTTGCTTGAATGGAAAAACACTGTTTAAAACACTCTTACAATAAATAATTTTTTGTTTGATTTTATTTCATCATTCTGTAGGTATTTAAATATTTTAAATACGTATTTTTTATTGAAAAAATATTAATATTAGTGAGTATATAAAAAATAACACTTACGAATTGGTGGGATTATATTGACTATGGTCCTAGGCAGATTATTTCTTAAAATTGTTAGGACATTTAGCAGGTCTCGCTTGTGTTTTGCCAAAATAACTTCTGGATTTTTATAATAGCACATTTCCGTGCAAAAGTCATTGTCGCCTATCATGAGAGTGATCATCTAAAAATGTTATTCTATATAATCTTAAAATGTGTATTTTATGCAAAATCTATTCATGTTAAACCAAATTATCTGTTGCTGCAATGCTTTGTACAATTAAAGTTAACGTGCAAACACAGTTAAAGCGGGTTTCTTGTTTACTAGTATCCCGTGCCGATATGCGCTTATATGCTTTAAATCGCATCCTTTTTAATTGACACGTGAAAACAGGTTGAAGCAGGTCAGGGCCGGAAACTTATGTGCTCGCTTCTATAGGAATGACAATTTCGGTTATTTCTTCTCTTGCGATTAACATTTTGTTTTCTTTTTAAATTGGTATAATTAAAGAATTCTGAAAAACAGATCGTCATCACATGATGACATTTAACAATAAGATAAAGGCGTAATCGATTAAATTTTATTTTTCCCGCTTTAAATAGTCTTTACTCTGTGCAGATCTCGGCGCTGATAAGCGCGATCATGAAACCTGCTTCCATTGTGTTTTTGTCCTAATACAAACAAGCGTTTATAAGCGTCGAAGATTGCATATTTTCAAACTAGGCGCTTGCCACAAAATATCTATTTTGTCTTTAGCTGAGTTCGGCCAACAGATCTAAATGCTGTAGACCTATTTTTCTCTCCTATTATCTCATGAAATTGAAAAAGGAAAAAAACATATTTAGAGCATCCAGATCTATTTGCCGAACTTGCCTTTTATAGTAAGTAGGCTTAGAAATTTACAGTGGAAGCAGATTTCCTACTTACCGGCCGATTTGAGCTGGCTACCGGTAAGTAGGAAACCAGCCTCAACTATGGTAACTTCAAGTTGGCAAAAATATTAACGATTTCTTTATTTATTAGACATAGGACGGAACATCGTTGCATGTTCTCAGAGGTTTATTGAGCTGATTGAGGATGAGTAACCCTAAGTGTTTTTGTTCATGTAACTCATCGCCATTAAATTTACGATTGAATTTTGTTTTTGATAGATAATGAAAACTGGTTAAGTACCTACTTAAGAAAGACAGCTAAGCTGCTTTTTGCCTTAACAATAATAAATGCATTCCACTTATGTTTCTTACTATTAAATAGCTGTCAACACATTTAATAGTACCCTCACAGAGGCATTTGGGAAAACATAATATCAGTTGTTACCTCAGACTTAGAATAAAACTTGTCAATTCGTTACTACATCCATTGTCAGCTAAATCGCAGCAGCCGTGCTTTTTCTAGTCTGTTCCATTGCACGTTTGCAGTGATTCACCACGCGCGGCAACACACTAAGCACAAATGACGCAGTCGGACATGGTCGACAATTGTTTTAATCAGTTAATTTGTTTCATAGAATTTATGACAAATGTCAAATATCTGTTAAGGTGTACGTTTCTGTTTATATATCATTTTTAAATTTATAAATAGATACAACCTAAAATAATAAGTATCGCGTTTTTATGGTGAAAGTGTAGAAATAGCAGTCCATTATTAATATGTATGTAGACACTGTGTTGTGAAAAATAAGCTTTGTGTGAAGGTATACTCGCAACAAGAATTCAGACGACTTACGTCATACGAACAAATGAATAATTCATTATATTCTCATCAAAATATTTAAGAAACTGCAACTAATAGTAATATAACTATATATTACACTAACAGTTTGCATTATATATTGCACTAAATTGCAAACAATTAATTTTTTTAACGCGATCAAATATCGAAAATTACTTTGACAATAAAAACAAATGTGTAACGTCAGCTGTGACGTAAGACGTCTCAATTCTTGACGCGAGTGTATCAGTGCCGCATATTTTAATGTTTTAAAATAGTAAATAAAAAATGCGTACATTTTTGCAAACCAAATTAAAGCCAAATTCTGACATTTGTGTGTTTTCATATACTAACATTGGTGTCGCCACACTACAGCACATTACAAAATTCTAGATAGACAAGTATTACAAAGGTGACGTGATTTAGCAGACGATGCTACATCATTTAATACTGAACATATTCAGATACATATTATTTTAGTTGAAATAAAAAGAATGCAGAAACCGATCAATTAATATACAATGTGATCCGTTTTTTTCATGGCTCGCCATTGGCATCTCGGCAACCGTAAAATATATAGGATGGCTCAAATTACAAAAAAGTTGCACCTTTTAAGATAAACCGAACAGATCCTAGATATATGTGTATAATATTCTACAAATCATAAATAAATACTTCCAAGTGACGCCCATTTTTGCGTACAGAAAGCTCAATTCTTAATATAATGTTGTCGACAACGTTTTTAACACTGTATGATATAGATCTAGAAGCAGCAGAAATTATGTCGCATTGGTCTTCTATATTTTCATAAGGATTGCAATAAATTTTATCTTTCGGACTATCCCAAATACTTTTTTCTAATTTGTGTCACCTTGCATATTTTACGGTTTTCGAGATGCCCACGGTACGCCATGAAAAGCGAACTGTTTAGAAATTCTGCAATATTTTAAATTTTTTGAGCCATGTTTGACACAGACCGACAATTTTTTTTTTTAATAGAATGCTATATATTCAATTTCAGTGTAAATAATGTTCTGCTTTTTTGCCATAGTGGTTAAAAAAGGAGAAATTAAATGAAAAATAGTTTTTGTGCTATTACTATTTTTTATTGGGAGTAGTCTCCATTGCCCAATAACCAATTCATTGTTCAAATTTATCAATTAGTGTTTGGATAATATATGGTGTCATCTTTCGAATTTTTAATGGAGTGGTGTTAAGTTATAGTGAAATTAAAGCTGTCCTCTTCTATCCATGGTTTTGAGAAGACTCCATTAAGACAATTTCTTATATCGAGATGAAAATGTAGAGGAGCACCAGCATATTGCAACCAGACATCGCCAGCAACAATAATATCGTACTTAGGATTAGGAAAAAATAATTCCTGGAGTGGAATCAACGCAAAACACTAAACATCCAAATAAGTGTCATCTGTGAAAGTACCAAAAGATACGATACCATTATGCAATTTTCTATTATTCCATCTCAAACATTCACTTAAACTTCGTGTAAATAAAAAATTGCTTTTTCAGTTAAAAATTATGTGTTTTTTTTTTTGTAGAATTTTGTTTCAAAGAAGGTTACCTGCCTCTGTGTCTTTCGTCCTTACTTTTACTAGAAATGTTCTTACCTACATGGTGAAACAATAAAATAATTTAATTGATGTTACACCAGTACCCCACTGTATTATTACAAAGGGAAAAATGTCCTTATTTAAAGACATGGAAAGTAAGAATGTCCTTGCTATAGAATACGAAACGTAAGAATGTTCCTGCTATAGAATACGAAACGTAAGAATGTTCCTGCTATAGAATACGAAAAGGTGGCAACCCTACTTTCTTCGCAAGGTAGGTCGTAGGTACATTTTTTAAAGTACAGATGAGGCCATAAAATACTCAGTGCGATATAAAAGACCATTCTTTACATATTCTTGACAACTATCGCAAAAGGTCCTTATATCGCTGAATCTATAGAAAGGTTAAATCTAATTAAATATAGAGCTTTCTATGTAAAAAAATGTCGGTAAAGTTGTAACTGTGTCAAAGATAGCTCAGAAATAGCAATTATTACAGAAAACTGGCAATTTCTAAATAATACTGATTTACCTGTTTTAAATTTTTTTTTAATCTCAACTTAAAAAAAAATAATTTTGTTCGATCGTTTTGTACACTATAGGATTGTTCCTACATAGCATCAAACTAGCAGCAAACTGGCACGAGTTTGCGCAATACGAATTTAACCGTTCCAACACAATCAATCCGGGAACTAGTTGTAAGATTTTTTGTTCCAACACAAAAGTGGATGGTTTGGATTATTAGGAAACCACTAGTCAGACGCATGCGCAGATAGAATCTAACCGCTAAAAAAAGTCAACTTTTGGTAGGCTAGGTAATGAACGTAACTAAAGTTTTATGTAACAATGCTATTTGAGAAAGATATTATAGTTGCACAAGTAATCTGTAGATTTTTAAGTACGCAATTCTGTAGTTTTTCAAAACGAGTGACTCTAGTGAAGAGGAGCAAGTTAGCAATTAAGCAGTACCTCGAATTCTAGTGATGATGAGATTTATCACTTCCTTATACATGAGCACGGATTTCTTAAAAGAAATCCGTGTACATGTGTGACCGAAAAATGAAAATTACTTCCAACAAACTATATCCCTAACGGTTACTGCTTGAACTAAACGTGTCGTTCCAACAAAGGAATTAGAAACTGATTTCAAACTAGTACATGAATTGCACTTGCGCATTAAAACAGTGTTGTAAACTATCAGTCATTCCTATGTAGGAACAAACCTTATATAGCGTAATAATATATTTTGTTGATTGAAAATTATTGCATCAAGCAACATATATTTTCTTACTTTCCAATCCTCTTCTAAATTTACTCTAGGATCCATTTTTATCCTCTTTACTAGCTCTTTAGCCATGTATGGCATATTTGCTGAAATGGCACCACCTTCAGCTACGTTAAATTGAGATTCTTCTTCTAAAGTTATTGATGTTCTCAAGTGACGCCCATTTTTGCGTACAGAAAGCTCAATTCTTCATATAATGTTGTCGACACCGCTTTTAACACTGTACGATATAGATCTAAGAGCAGTAGAAATTATGTCGCATTGGTCTTCTATATTTTCATTGGGATTGCAATAAATTTTATCTTTCGGACTACCCCAAATACTTTTTTCTAATTTGTATCACCTTGCATATTTTACGGTTCTCGAAATGCCCGCGGTACGCCATGAAAAGCGAACTACCGTGTATATAAATTGCTATTTTTCTGCAATATTTTAAATTTTTGAGCCATGTTTGACACAGACCGACAATTTTTTTTAAATGAAAAATAGTTTTTGTGCTATTACTATTTTTTATTGGGAGTAGTTTCCATTGCCCAATAATCAATTCATTGTTCAAATTTATCAATTAGTGTTTGGATAATATATGGTGTTATCTTTCGAATTTTTAATGGAATGAGGTTAAGTTATAGTAAAATTCAAGCTGTCCTCTTCTATACATGGTTTTGGGAAGACTTCATTAAGACAATTTCTTATATCGAGACGAAAATGTAAAGGAGCACCAGCATATTGCAACCAGACATCGCCAACAACAATGATATCGTGCTTAGGATTAGGAAAAAATAATTCCTGGACTGGAATCAACGTAAAACACTAAACATTCAAATAAGTGTCATCTCTGAAAGTGTCAAAAAATACGATCCCATTATGCAATTTTCTACTATTCCATCTCAAATATTCACTTCGTGTAAATAAAAAGTTGATTTTTCAGTTAAAAGTTATGTGTTTTTTTATGTTGAATTTTGTTTCAAAGAAGGTTACCAGCCTCTGTGTCTTTCGTCCTTACTTTTACTAGAAATGTCCTTACCTACATGGTGAAACAATAAAATAATTTAATTGATGTTACACCAGTATCCCGCTGTATTACAAAGGGAAGAATGTCCTTATTTAAAGACATGAAAAGTAAGAATGTCCTTGCTATAGAATACGAAACGTAAGAATGTCCCTGCTATAGAATCCGAAAAGGTGGCAACCCTACTTTCCTCGCAAGGTATGTCGTAGGTACATTTTTTAAATTACAGATGAGGTCATAAAATAATCAGTGCGACATAAAAGACTATTCTTTACATATTCTTGACAACTATCGCAAAAGGTAGATATATAACCATATATCGCTGAATCTATAGAAAGGTTAAATCTAATTAAATATAGAGCTTTCTATGTAAAAAAATGTCGGTAAAGTTGTGACTGTGTCAAAGATAGCTCATACTGATTTACCTGTTTCAACATTTTTTTTAATCTCAACTTAAAAAAAATGAATTTTGTTCGATCGTTTTGTACACTATAGGATTGTTCCTACATAGCATCAAACTAGCAGCAAACTGGCACGAGTTTGAGCAGTACGAATTTAACGGTTCCATCACAATCAATCCGGGAACTAGTTGTAAGATTTTTTGTTCCAACACAAAAGTGGATGGTTTGGAAACTGTTTGCTGACAGTCAAATCGGTTTGAGGATTATTAGGAAACCACTAGTCAGACGCATGCGCAGATAGAATCTAACCGCTAACAGAAGTCAACTTTTGGTAGGCTAGGTAATGAACGTAACTAAAGTTTTATGTAATAGTGCTATTTGAGAAAGATATTATCAAGTAATTTGCAGATTTTCAATTCTGTAGTTTTTCAAAATGAGTGACTAGTGAAGAGGAGCAAGTTAGCAATTAAGCAGTACCTCGAATTCTAGTGATGATGAGATTTATCACTTCCTTATACATGAGCACGGATTTCTTAAAAGAAATCAGTGTACATGAGTGACCGAAAAATGAAAATTGCTTCAAACAATCTATATCCCTAACAGTTACTGCTTGAACTAAACGTGTAGTTCCAGCAAAGGAATTAGAAACTGATTTCAAACTAGTACATGAATTGCACTTGCGCATTAAAACAGTGTTGTAAACTATCAGTCATTGCTATGTAGGAACAAACCTTATATAGCGTAATAATATATTTTGTTGATTGAAAATTATTGCATCAAGCAACATATATTTTCTTACTTTCCAATCCTGTTCTAAATTTACTCTAGGATCCATTTTTATCCTCTTTACTAGCTCTTTAGCCATGTATGGCATATTTGCTGAAATTGCACCACCTTCAGCTACGTTAAATTGAGATTCTTCTTCTAAAGTTATTGATGTTCTCAAAGAATATCCAATAAGGTTTGGATTAAACATTTTCAATATATTGGGCAATGTAAGAGATGTTCTCCAAGTTCCTTGTCCACCTAAAATTTAGTTGTGTTTAATAATTATGTGACTTTAAATAAAGGCATATAACAATAGTTATATTTAACTAAAACATAACACCTGTTTTGTTCCCAATAATGAATTTGTTCCAGAGCTATAGAAAATAACAGAATTTTATTAATAAAAACTACTAAGAGATCCCAAGTTGAGAGTGCTACTAGATGCTCCTGACAAACAATTTCTAATCTCTAGAAGGAGCTTTGTGAATATAATATTATTTTTATTTGTAGCTCACATCTAGAAAAAACTCTACCAATATTACCAAATGGATGACATAGTATACTTACATATATCCAAAGAGACACAACGGCAGTGGTGGGAACGGTATATATTTTGACATGCATAAAAATAAAAAATATTTCACTCTGCATAAAAGTGATACCAGAACCAATGATGATACCTAATGTATCCCTATAGTTTACTCAGTATTTAATGTAGAAACCTTTTTCAATATTTATGTAAATACAAATATTGAAGTAAACTTTAAAAATACATTATATTGTTAGAAAACGCGCTTGCTAATGATCGACACATCCAACTATCTCGGAACTCTCGTCAATGACGAATGATCATACTGATTACTTGTGTTCGTTGTTTACATTGGTTTTGTTTATGTTCATTCGCAAACAAAATCTGAAAATCCTTCTTCTAGGAGTTAGAATTCGTTGTTCCTGATAATTAGAAACTGATTCTGGTCTAGTATGAACAAAACTATTATCACATTGTTAATATCACTCTGTCAACAAATTACGTTTAACACAAAATAATACCACGCACACACTACAAAACATTGAAATGATTAGATGATACGATTTATTTATACCTGCATTGATTTGGAATTAATTCTAAGGTTAACTGAAAGAAGCGTGAAAATCAACAAAAATTGCGTGTGCAACTTGTCACATCTTGCTTATCGATGAGGTATCGTGAAATAGAGTTTCTTCACTTATTATGCTAGGTTATCGTTACAGAGTTGGTTTCAAAATTAGCAATAACTTGGAATTCTGTTATTTCGGTTATTAAAGCATTTTTTGTAAAATGATGTAAGTATTTTGATGCCTACTGCCATCAGTTAAAATTAAGATCCCACTTTCCAAATGTCTAATGTAAGAATATTCTCATCTAAATTGCGTACTGTTACTGTTGGATTATATCATAGGATAGTTCATGTATTATCTAACAGACTGGTACAACATGGGTTCAACATTGATTTAGTATAATAGCTTACGTACTAGCCAAAAATTATAATAAAAATATCATTAATTCTACCTCTACTGGCTATTAAAAAGCTATTAACATAATAAATAAGTGGTGCACGTCATAGACGTTGAATACCTAAAGGTAGACTACCCGTTTTACAGTTAAGTATAGGTGATGGCATTTTTAATTTTATCGAATTTTATTATGCAGAGATTAAAAACTACTTAAAATCGCCACTTCTAGCAAAGGGAAACTAGATGCTGCCACCAACAAATTATTTCAAAGATGATAAATTAAATGGAACTAAGGTTTTAGCATTTCTTAGAGCTCTTATGGCCGGTTTCTCAACATTTGGCGCAATCGATTCGATAACTATCGAGTACATAAATTTATCAGACCGATAACTTTGTATTGGTTTCTGAACGCATGCCTTCCAAATTTGTTTAATACATAACAGTTGAATGGATATTTTAATATCTGCAATAATCATAGAGGGAGCTAGCAAATGCACAACTGTTTGCAGATGCCATTTATGGAAGTAAGACACTTTCAAGAAATAATTGTAGATGGCGCCACTATCGGCTACCTAATGATATCACATCACATTAACTAAATAAAAATATACACAAACCTGTTGCATAAAAACGAAGTTATTAAAACCTTTTCTAATACTGATAGTAAATTTGCTCTAGTACTAGAGACTTGAATACTATCTCCTATTAAATCTATCAGTAAATTTACAGTTTCTTTCGTTAAGGTCGCCGTATTTCTCGCCGTAAAATGATCAAATTTGTGGTTTTTTAGGTACTGAAATTTTGAAAAATAAAACGCGTAGAGCAAAAGTAATATCAAAAATAAAATTATTGATGTTTTGTTTATCCACTTTTACTATTTAAACTCTCTTCAAATAATATAATAACTTTTAAAATGCATTTGTATGACACACATTATTTCGCTATTCTAACCCCACATTTTAACAATTATTTTCACATACTTATAAACAAAAGTGAACAATGTTATATGCAGAAATATGTAAGTTTATGTTATAACAATATTTACATCTATAGCTGAATTTAAAAAAATACGCATTTTGAAAGTTTTCAGTACCTAAAAATTTGCTGGATAAATCGCTTTCTGACGTTATACATTGATTTTATTTCAGTACCTTTGAATATTCGCTGGTGGCATGAGATAATATTGTTGTTATTTGCTAAACTCAAATTATTCAGTTCTTAAATGTCTAAAATTACTTGTATTTGTAGAAAACACTATTTCAAGAATACGGGGCCCGTAAACTCTCGAAATTCTGTCGCTTTATTTTTCATACTGGTTTTCTCTTTCACGATAACGTCTTGGCGGTTCAAGATATCTGACTATATTTAAATATTCTTCATCTGAAGAGGCAGACGAATCAGAATTTTCCATTGCACAAAGTAATCGTCACGAAAATATCAAAAAAGTTGGGTTAAGCCTTACAATAAAGATGTAAACAAGCAACAGCTAAATCGCTACGCGCGTGCGTTTATTTTTATTGGACAGATATCTTACAATTTTTCTTTGGATATCTGTTCGATAACTTATGCAATAGATAAGCATTATCGAATGGTTCAGAAACCGAATTCATGGGATATCTCCAGTTTATGGAATCGATAAGTTTATTTAATAGATATCTACTAGTTGAGAAACCGGCCATTAGTGATGCAGTTTGTTTTGGAAAATATTCGGTAATTTACAAGAAATAACATTTTCTTTGTAAAACAGTTTATTCTCAAAAACTTGTTTTTTTTCAGCGACGTGGCAAACGGAAAATGATTTACACATCGGATTACAGTTTAGAATTAAAATAAGTTTATAACTGACACTTTGTAAAAGATGGCTCTCGCCTCGCTTAATCCAACGCCATCGATTATCGAGTCTATTTTTATATCAAAAAGATAGGTTATACGACATACCTATTATTTTAATCAATATTTTGTAATTTCAGATTGTTTTAAACAAACTAAACTGTTCAATACATTTAAATTTACATAGTATGTAGCTTTTGTTAATAAATAGGTACTTTGCTTTTTAGTTTAACATGTATATAGTGTATGACATTATTTTCTCATTTTCATCCTTAATTTTTGTTCTAATGGCTTTATTTTATTATGTTCTTTACTATTTTAGTTAGCTAAGTAACGATATTTCTAGTATAAGTAAGGACGGAAGCACACAGAGGATGGAGGACTGTCCGTCCGAAGTAAGGAGAACCCTAGTAGTGACAGTTACAAAATGAATCCTGGCTATTACGTTGTTAAAAATTGTAACATTGCCATGCCTTTCCGACATCTACTCATTTTACCAGATTCTGATTTTAGAAGGGGTGTTTCATGTACAACAATTAATTATAGCATTCCCTAAGAAGTTACAACCCTTTCAAAGTAAGTGTTGAAATCAAGTTTTCATGTTTTTTAAGTATCAAAACAGCAGCTACACTTATGGTAAGAATGATAAAAAACAATTAAATAAACTGTATGATATAATGCTAATATCCTTAAATATGTATTTAGGAAGGAATACTTAATCGGAAAACAGGACAATATAGTTAATGGTCTAGATTTTCTGACTAAGCCAACGTTTCGATTTATTTTAAATCTTCCTCAGGACTACAATAGGAAACAAGTGATAAGAATTATAAAACAATATTGACAATTTAAATTTAAAACAAAACCAAAAAAAAATAGTTATACATACATATGAACAATTTAAAAAAACATATTAGAATGCTATTAATTAAACAACAGAATATTGTAGACCAGCCTACATTCTTTGTAATAAATTTAAACATAAAAACCCTCTTCTGCCTGGAAATCAAGCCATATTAACAAAAAAGAAGAATACTTGTAACAAAAGACTTAAAAGAAAACAGGTATATTTTTAAATTCCTTCCTCAAGGAATTCCTGTCGAAGTTGAATTGAAAGAAAAAGTATTTATTTTCTTGTAGTTTTTAGTTTACTTTTAGAACATATGTATTTTGTATTATAGCTTCAGGTGTGTTTTCACGTTATTTTTGTATAAATTATTTAAAAATTTCTATTAGGAAATTAATACGTTTTAAAAGTTCTTCTCCCAGAAATTGTATGCGAATTGATACATATAGCAGCGTGTAATCGAATTGATGTACACAATAACATGTTCGAAAAACCTCAAATATGCATTCGAATTCAACCCTTTTACTACCTTTTTATGGACACCCCAACTTCAATTATTTTTCTTCGATAGAAGTACTGAAATTTGGCTAAACTTATTGTTGACATCCTGTATGTACAACTATATTTATTTAGAAATCCAATGCAGAAACAGAAAAAAGAAAAGAGAAGTTATTATGATTATTACTCTTTAAACAAATAAACACTAAGTATAGTAGGTACTGATATTTCAAGATAATACGAAAAAATTGTTTCTAAGCAGAAATGGTTTATTTATTAATATTGTTAGATAACTACGTTCTTTATTTTTCCTTTTCTTTTCATAAAATAAATAAATTGTGGTATATACAGGGTGAGTCAGTCATAATGTCATTAATTTTAACCACGTATTCGAAAGACAGAAAATCTAAAAAAATTTTTTTGTTTATTTCGGTCTCGCGTATTCGTCGTAAATACATAATTTTACAAATTCCTAATATGTTTAAATGGTAGTGTTATATGAAGAATGTTTACGAAATGCGAGTGACCCTAATTTTATTAATAAAGTGCTATGGACAGATGAGTGCAGTTCACAGGTTAGTACCATACTACTTAAAAAACAATAAATTTCTAGGCTAGATGTACGTAACTACAAACTGAATAATTAATTGTACTTACGAGTAATATTAAAAGTTCATATTTATTTGTAAAACGTAGTGAAAACGTAATATGAAAATTATTAAACTGTAATAACCTAACATTCGAAAACATTTATTTATTATATACATTTGTTTTTATTAACAAATAAATCAATATTTAAGGAAAATTCGTTCATGTATCTAGATTTAAAAAAACAGTTTTTCTCCTTGTCGTTAAATAACAGTACAAAAACTAGGTAATTAGGTTATTGACCTAATAATACGGTAGGCCAAGGTTGACTCTCGATAACTTAGATTAGCGGCGTGCCATTTCGGTCTTGGATAGTTTTCTGTCGACAACTCGATGGTTTTTTATTATTTAGTATTTAAACACGAAACACTTTTCAGCTTCTCTTAATAATTTACCCATTAGGTATAGGTTTTTTATGTAATGTACGTAAATAGTTTATTACTCGGTTTATTATTAGACACGTTGGAGTTTTGTTGCAGTCATAACAGCTACATTTGCTCCGAGAAAAATCCACACGCTACTTGTCGGTTTAGCTTTCAGAGGCGATTTGTTGTCGACGTATGGGCAGGAGTGTACGGGTATCGTTTGATTGGGCCGTATTTTTTACCGGGTAACCTGAGTGGACCGCGTTACTTGCAATTTTTAATAGAATTATTTGATTATTATTATTTGATTTCATTGGATTAACATTTTAAATTATTATTTGTGATGTCTAAAACCTAGGTAGGTAGATACGAGAAAAATATTTCAACTTGACAACATTGCATCAGATCGACATCGAGTTGAACTGTGAGCTGTAAACGACCAAGGCTGTCAGCGGTCAGTGACAGTCTGAAAAGGGGGTTTAAATAATGATTTGAAAATATTTTTTTTCGGCGTAAATATGCATTTAGATTTTTTTAAATCGAGTAGTCGCATAATACTCATTATTCCCTATCTCCTCTTAAAATTAATGACATTATGACTGACTCACCCTGTATATGAACAATAAAATTGGTATGTTTTCCCGCATTCGTGGACTTGAATAATAAATTAAAGTATCTATTTATGTTACTACACGTTTCCTTAAAAATATCATTTTAGGCTTATTTATTTCTCTTTGTTTTTTTTCGTCACTTTACTTTTACTAAATAAATTTTTCGAGTGTTCCTTTGATATTTTCTGACGATGGATATATCAGAATTTGTATAAAAAATAACGACAAGTTAGACCATTCTACTGTTTTCACTTATTGAATTATCGAAATATTTTCAAAAAAGCTTTTGCGAAGATGGCAGAAGTGAAGAGACAGCGTTGGATGATGATGTTGGATTAATTGGAGAACGTCTTAATGAGGAAACGCACTGTGCGGTCACGGTCTAGGCATACCACGCACCATACTAGTCTCATCTATGAAGAATCTTCCAATGGTTTTAAATGTACACGTTTGCACTCGCTCTCGTCGCGGTCTCGCCGAAAACTTTTTGGGGAATTGCGGCCATTCGCGTCAAATAAGAGAGCTAATAAAAATGCGCCTTCAACAGAACATATTTTAACATCTAAATAATACAGTAGGACAAGGAAGCGCTTAGAGAATGACATATGCCATTGATTTTGTAAAAGTCTGTACTCAGCTCGGCAGGGTGGTCGGCGCTGCGTCTAGACCGTGACTGCATAGTGCATAGTGAGTTCATATTAATCTACACATTGTAAATATTCAACATTGTATTCATATAATATGCATACTTGAATAGAAGTATTCATGATTCAAGTACACTTTGAATATTTTATTCATGATTCATGAATACTTTTTTAACAGGATACTCATTATCATGGATTATTTTCCTGTATTCCTGACTAATAGGTAGAGCTAGTCCATGAGCGTCGTTAATAATATAATAATACATCGTGTTGATGTCTTACAGTAGTCCAGATCACAAATATTTATCATCTCACTCGTTTTAAAATACATTGCATGTTTTCACTGATAAATAGTTAAGAACCAGAAAGGCAACCACGTTGCTGTTTACCAAAATCTCGCTTATAGGGATGCAGTTATTTACAAGAGTATACAAAACTTTTGAAATATTCATATTAAGATTTGAAGTTGTAATATAACGAGGGGACTTCAGTAAGTCAATAATATCCCTACCCCTCATTCTAATCACGAGGATTAGTCCAGAAGTCGAAGACTTGTGCGGAAGAGGGGGCGGCATATTATTATTAAGCAGGCCGCATTTGTGCCCAGGAACGACTTACGTTGATGGGTCCTAATTCTTTCACCCTACCATACCTGCAGACAGGGTGCCAATCCTCTCCACGAATATAGCTTATATACGGTCTATTGACTGCGGGGATCGAACCCACAGCGATCTAGTCATCTCGATTCAAGTACTGACGCCTTAAACCGCGCGACCTGTGACCGATCCATTATTATTATTTTTAACAAAGATAAATACACATTAACTGATTTATTAACATTTAAAAACAAGAATGCACCATAATTTATAAGTAATAAGCTTATAAAACCAATGACTGCACTAGCGGCAGTAGCAATGTGCAGTGTGCAAATCTCTCATTTATTCACAGGACGGCAAATTTAGAGTTGCAACAAGGACAGAAGTTGTTAAATCAAACACTAGTGTTTTGTAAATGGGAGTTTGCAATTGTTGCAACTATAATGGAAAATTATTATTTATGAATATGCATTTTTTCATAGTGCAACCATGTCTTTGTACATATGAAATGTAATTTTACGTCGTTATTATGTATTCTTAGAAAAAATATGTAGCTTTTTTACAGTAGTGTATGATGTGAACAACATTTTTATCAGTGTACATAAAGTTATGTTAAATGGTATTTATTTTACCAATTGAGAATGACCTTCCTCTGTCCTCCGAAAATACTTCAGGAAGAGTATTCGCCGAAGCACCAAACCCTGCAGACAAACTATCGCCAAGAGCACCTACTACGTCTATGTCTCCAGGTCGTACCTCATGAGCAGTTTTAGGAACCTCTGGGCTTCTGCTTCCAATATTTAAATCACATGGAAAGGCGGTATCATTAGCAACTACTAGACTTTTCTGGAATAAAATTAGTTAGAGCTGAATGTTTTTTTATTGAAAATTATTGAACATCACAAGATGGGTACTTAAATTTGGTCAAGTGAAATATATTTTTGATATATTGAAGTGTAATAGGAATGACGAAGAAAAAGTAAAAAATATGACTGAAATTTAAAAAAAAAAATATTATAAACAAACGCATAAAGTATGTCACACTACTGTGACTTTGGACATCAGGTGTTAAGCACTGCAATACACCAAAATGAATAATGATTAAATGTAATTAAGTTCTGTAGACATGATTTTTAATTATAGGAAATGCATTTTTCTTGTAAATGACTGAGGCAAGATGAGCATTGCCATACAAAGTTTGTGTGAGCTGACTAAGACTTGAAATTAAGGTAGATAACGAAACCATAATCCAACGACGCTGGATGTCGTGACGGTCCAAATTTCTTTTTTTTTAGAAGCATACCATTTTTTGCATAAAGAATTTTCATTTTAAGTTTCTTTTCTAAGTAACTTTTTTTATCCTGTATACAAGGTTTGCTACTTGCTATTTTAGTGACCAATTTATCAGTCTGTAGGTATGTTCAAAGTTTTCCTAGCTAACCATTTAATTCGAAATAACATTATTTTTACAAAATGGCCACCACTGAAAATTTGTCTTTAATGCTCTGTATAAAAAATTAATATGCTATGGAATTCCCCATCCAAGAGCTGTAATTTGATCATATCGTGTTTGGTTTTCAAATTACATGGCATGAAAACAAAACACTACCGAAATATATTTATGAGTTCTTCGAATTTAAAGGTCATAAATACATTTTATATGGAAATTGAACAAATCTACCGAATGATACGTTGATCCCTAAGATATTTTAAAGAATTACAGATACAGGCGTGGAGAATTGTAACTCGCTGTATATTTATTTGTAATACTTATTGGTTTATTACACTTATTTTTTTATCAAATTTTCCATACGTACATTATTTCGTCTAAGCAATTTTCGGTTCCGTGGATCTTCTACAATTCTTCGAATCGCATCGCTTGAAGCTATTTTAAATATTCTAAAAAGTGGCAAGAAATCATCCAAGGCGCTTCTCTCTTCTAATGCTTGCACTTGGAAAGTAAATACCAAGAATGTGACTAAACCTATCTCTGATCGCATTGTTATCCAACCCACATATGACCTTCATGGATATCGTCAAAGATGCTAGACTGAAAAACAAAATTTCCAATGATAAATAGGTATATTTTTTTATTGAAAAAAAGATGAATTTTGAAAACAGGTTATTGGTAAACATTTTACCTTTATGCAAATGTTTTATTAATATTTTGTTTGCCAAAATTACAAATGGAGAGCAAAGCAAAAAAAATGTTAAAAGCAAGAAACAATTATAATCTGTGGAAGGATCATTAAATAATAATTTATTTTATATAAATATTTTAAACAATTATAATATTTCAGATGCCTCCAACACCATATTGTTTATTACCATTTTGAAGTTCAATACCTATTAACAATTTCCAATTTTTTTATTTAATTTCCGATTTTAGACTACACTGATGATGGATTCAAAATTAAATTCTAAAATCTATTAAAGGCAATACATAATACCTATACTGCTCTGTTAAGTATAGAAATCTGTAACTGACAAAATCTTCATTCTGAGATGCTGCATGGATTGGGAAATTTGCTGTGCCATCAAATAATAAATTTTTAATAATAATAGGTACTAATAAAAAATAATTATTCTCGTAACTTAATTAATAATAATAAATAATCGTAATGTACAAACAAATAATGAATGTGCCAGGGACACCTTAAAAAAGTTTTTCAAAATCCCTTATGTAAAAGGTCTCACAGAGAAGTTGGCAAAAGTTTTAGGTAGATATTTAGGAACTCGTATTCAGGAACATAAAAGAGACTGTATGAATATATTAAATCCAACAAAGACAAAAAAAAGTAATAATACTGCATTTGCCTGATACTGTTATAGTAGTTTACATCATTTTGATTATGATTCAACTATCGGCAAACAAAATAATATCAAAAAACGGTTATTAGATGAAATGATATGCATAAAAAATAAAAACACTCGGTAAATAAAAAATCGGATATTGAAACCCTCAGTAGATCATATTTTAGCCTTATAGGGGAGATAAAAAGGTAATGTTTGTAAACTTTTTGTATGGTTTTTGTTCACCCTTAGTCTCGTACGACAAGATAACTTTAATTTGATTTATATTTTAGTACATGTTCTTGATATATGTGTACGTTATTTTCTGTTTATATCTATACTGTCGAAGATTGTTATATGACATACTATGTACAACGAGACTCAAAAAACACAGTAAAGCACTTAAATCTGTCTTGTGAGTAACATATTGTTACGGAAGGTCACCTACCTTTTTAGTTTGTTAATTATGTTCTTGTTTGCAATAGAATTTATAATTTTTGTAATACTTTTATTTTGACGTTTTCCGGAATATTCCAGGCTATATTCTATTTGTTTCTCGACACGTTCTCGAGATCGCAGAAACTTCGAGAAATCTAAAAATCTATATAAGCGGATCAATTCCGCCGTAACAGTCAGTTTGTATTGAGCAGTCAAAGGCGATTGACAAACGTCAAAGTGAAGCGTTGACAGTTGTGAAACTAGTTTGAAGGATATTTCTTGTATAATCAAGAGAGACAAAAAAGTTTGTTTGTCTACGTGACGTGTTTCCAGGAAAAGGCAATTTCGAGGTTACAATATAAACAGTATACGTGGATTTAATTTTTAATATTAATTTTTTTTTGCATGTTATGCACGGGTTGTTTGTTACATTTCTCGTTCATTCGCCATATTTTGTTATTTTATTATTCATTATATAAAGACATTTTGTTTATATAATTTTAATACTTTTGCTTTTAAATTTGTGGCATATAATAATTTTTAGTGTGTGTGTAATTGTGTTTTCTTTTTTCATGTTTATATAGATATTGTTGTATTCATTTTATTGCAACGTTTTAAACACACTTTTTTAATATTTTAATGTTTGTTGTTTATACATTGTGATGTAATTTTGAATTTATTAAATTTTATAGTGTTCTGAGGATGTCACGATAAGTGACGAAGCGTCGACAATTGAGAAAATTTGGTGTTTTCTTTGAAATTTGACCTCTAATTTCCCACTATCGACAACAAACTGAATTTAATAATAATGTTATTTGACATATATTCACGTTAGGTTCTATCAGACCAGAACCTTATTTTATCATATAAGTGGAAATTTGATTTTTGATTGATAAATTAATAAAATTCAGATTTAAATAATTTTATGAAAGAAGATAATACGAGTTTTAACATGTGCATAGATATACTAAATACCAAGTTGTGGGCGTCATAAACCGAAAATGATAAAAAATGTAAATACGACTTCCTAACAGGGCAGTATATCTATCTCTACCCCTCATTCTAATCAAGACGATTAGTCCAGAAGTCGAAGACTTGTGCGGGAGAGGAGGTGGCATATTATTATTAAGCAGGCCGCATTTGCGCCCAGGAACGACTTACGTTGGTAGGCCCTAACCACCATTCAGTGCCAAGAATGAGGGAACCCTGAAAACCTCATTAATTAAAGGGGTAGTCAAACGTCAACCGGTATCAATCTCTCACATTGACCCAAGTCAACATTCTTCCACCGTACCATACCCGCAGAGAGGGTGTCAATACGCTCCACGAATATAGCTTATATACGGTCTACCGGCTGCGGGGGTCGAACCCACAGCGATCTAGTCACCTCGATAGCGTCGTGCTATTATAATTTTATTTTCATCATCTAACACGGCGTTGTTATATTTGAATTTTCAGTCATTTTAATAATTCCTGTGTGGAGAGATGTTCTAGACAATGCTATTACCATACTATTAATAGTTTAAAATATATAAAAAATAATTACAACACATTACTTTTTACAACCAATAATTAAGTAGTTAGGTAAATCAAGTATCGATGCTGCTGCAAAATAATGATTGAAACTTTCGGTGTAGATGCGTTTACTTTGCAAATTATAACTTTATGATTTATTTCCAGCATGTGCAAGTTATTCTTAACGAGAGAGCACCATACAGGTATGAGAAGCAATTAAGTATCTTTTGGTAACTAATAGATTCGACAGTCTCCCCATAAATTGTATTCCCAGAATTGTAAAGAAAAATAATTTGAGGTAAAAGAGACACTATTAAATTTCAAGATTAAAAAATAATTAAAATAGCACGCTCTGTCACACAAAAATGTCAATCTATTTATAAACGTCAAAAATTTCTAGTGTAATCACTTGAAGGAAGATAAATATTTCTGGAAATTTTTTAAATTACCATGGTAACGGAACAAAAACAAACATTCTAACTGGTTAGAAAATTTTTTTATATTTTTAGGTATTAATAATATTGTGTGAAACTAACTACTCAGTGGACAAAAGCCCCAACCTGCGTTGAATTACACTCACAATATCTACCCATATATTCCTTATTATTAGCTTTTGTAACATTTTTTACTGCTTTAGAAAGGTATTTTAAGCTAATATAAATCAAATCTCCTACAATTCCTATCAATGAAGTCATATGTATGTTCTCTGATACCAAACATCTACGTATGCTAATGAACAATTCCACAGACAGAGCTCTATTCAATAATTATCTAAAGAAAATAATATAATTTACTAACCTTCTAATGAAACACTCTATAAATATCTAACTTCAATTTTTGGCAGTGGGAACACGACAAATTCAACCACAATAGATGAGATCTGACCTATTTCTGCATTTTTAGGATTGCTTCTTCAGGTGGTATCTTTTAAGTTGAATCAAATATCTAACTAGTTAGATATTAGACAATAAATTCAAAATCTAATACCAGATAACACTAGAAAATCAAAAGCCAGTGTAAGGAAACAATTTGTTGAATTTTACAAGTATATCCACATATTTCGTTAAAAAATTACCAACTTTAGTTACATCCAATGCTAAAACTCAGATGGGTAGTAGTTCAAAATATTGTTGTTTGGCAATCTTAGGTTACTAAAGGTGGTAGAAATATATTTTTTATAAGTACACGACGCAATTTCGAAGAAATTCATATGTAGGTATATCCACCATATTTCGAATATACAGTATGCGCCAAAAGTATGGAATAAATTCAATAAAAACGAAACAATTATTTTTTGGGAAAAATCCTCGAACAGTTCGATTTTTAATTTAAAAAATGCATATTTTAGCCTAAAATGCGATTTTCAAATGTCATTTGTTTTCGAGTAATGACGTCATCGATTTTTTTTTAAATGGCAACACCATATTTTTTTCCTTGATTCTGAAAGATCGTTTAATTCTCTATCAGACAGTACTAAAATTTTGCCCTCTTATAGGGGAAAGTTTTCGAGTAAATGACGATTGAATGTTAGAAAACATAAATCAATTAAAATAAAGCAAAAACGTTATCAAGTTTAGTTTTTCGAATTCCATAGTTCTTTTATGGATCACGTAGGTGAAAATCAAAGTGTCATTGTCACACCGACTTTCTAATAAGTATTGTAAACGTCATAGAAATTATTATTCAATTTAAAGTATTATGGCACATTTAACTGTTACTCAAAGAATTGAAATTTTAATTCTTATCGGATGCGGGAATATGACTAGAACTCAGCAGGAAGTTTACGATTTATTTAATGAAAAATATCCAGATCGCCCTATCAGCCAACCAACAGTCAGTAAGGTAGAGTCTAAATTTAGAGAAACTGGCAATGTTGTAAATATTCCAAAACCTGGACGTCCAAGCATTAATGAAAATCAGAAACAGAACATTTTGATAAGTATGGTGGATAATCCTCATAATTCTTCACGATTGGTTGCATTAAACAATGACACTAGTCCAGAGCACAGTGCTACGTATCTTGAGGAAGGAAAAATTTCATCCCTACAAAATTCAATTTGTGCAGGAACTCAATGAAGATGATCCCGATCGCCGCTTACACTTTTGCGAAATTCTAATGGATTTATGTCAAGGAAATAGAAATTTACACCGGCAAATACTTTTTTCAGATGAGGCCACATTTTGTCTGAATGGTACAGTAAACCGTCAAACTTGCAAATATTGGAGTCGGGAAAATCCTCATTGGATGACAGAGGCACATACCGAACACCCTCAGAAATTAAATGTGTGGGCTGGAATAGTTGACGACAGAATAGTAGGGCCTTTCTTCTTTGAAGTAACCCTTACAGGACACAGATATTAGAGTTTCTAGAAAATGACCTTGTTCCAGCCCTTGCAGTAATTTTTCCTAACGATAATGACCCTGACATTCCTGACGATATCATATGGTTTCAGCAAGACGGTGCACCTCCGCACTATGCGCGCCCTGTACGAGATTTTTTGGACAACTGTTTTCCTGGGAGGTGGATCGACAGACGCGGACCGATAGAATGGCCTGCAAGATCGCCAGATCTTACACCTCTTGACTATTTTTTATGGGGATACTTGAAGTCAAAAGTGTACATTAATAAACCACGTAATTCAGAAGAACTTCAAAATCGCATTCGGGACGAAATACGCAGAGTTACCCCAGAAATCATTCATAATGTGCAAGAAGAATTTCTTCACAGACTTGCGCATTGTCAACAAGTTGGTGGATGGCAATTCGAACATTTAATTTAAGTATAAAATTTAATCAATTATATTTTATATTACATACCTCAGAATTGTTACTTTTTTTTGACTAAGATTTACGTTTTCTAACATTCAATCGTCATTTACTCGAAAACTTTCCTATGTAAGAGGGTAAAATTTTAGTACTGTCTGATAGAGAAATAAACGATCTTTCAGAATTAAGGAAATAAATATGGTGTTGCCATTTAAAAAAAAATCTATGACGTCATTACTCGAAAACAAATGACATTTGAAAATCGCATTTTACGCTAAAATATGTATTTTTTAAATTAAAAATCGACCTGTTCAAGGATTTTTCCCAAAAAATAATTGTTTCGTTTTTATTGAATTTATTCCATACTTTTGGCGCATACTGTAGATAAGATGCCAATGTGTAGATCATAATATATGTTTATCGCCTCGCCACGAAAATATTTCCGGAAATTTTTCTGGTTGCCATGGTAACGAGTCAGAATAAAGGCATCTTATTTGTTTTAAAGTAGAGGTCTTAAATTTTCAGTATAATTTTGTATACCTATGTAAAAAGTGTTCTTCTTCATATTTAACTAACTTTGATTGTGTTATTGTGGATTCTCATTTCACCCCCCTTTTTACGTTAGTCGCTCAGTATTTCAATGGAATATGATTTTATTTAGATACCCATGACGAGACAAATTTATGCATATACGATATGTTTTAGTGTACTCTGTGTTAACCTAGCGGCATTCTTTAAATGTATATGGTAGTTCAGGGCATCTGCCAAAGAATTGGATTGAATCCAATTATAAATAATGGTTCTTTTTATAACAACAATGTTTGACTTTCAATTTGTTCTTATCACTGACGATATTTCATAGATTCAATCTGCAGAAAATGATCGTGGGAAACTGAAACAAAGATAGGATAGAAATAATTTAATATTAAGAGAAAATAGTGCAAAGAATCAGAAGAAATGTGTTGCATAATAATTGTTATGTTGTCAAAGATAAAATATCTGAAAACATGCGGTGAAGGGATGAAATATCAAATAACTGATTTAAGATGCTCCCTAAAAGGGATAATTTCATTATGGCTCCTAAGTTTTAAAATTGTTTTTGACAAACGCTTCAGCTTCTGACAACATAGCGATATTGTCAATTATCTAATGCAGTTAATGATTGATCATACTAAATACAGGGTGTCCGGAAATTATGCATCAAGACATCAGGAGGTGATTCCGCACAAGAAATTAGGGTCACGAAGTCCTATAACAATTTTTCGAAAACTCAATATTAACGGAGATACAGGGTGTTAAAGTTAAAATTTTATTTTCAACATTTGTAAATAACTTCTAAGAAATTCAAATATTTACATAAAATTTGTAACTCGGAGGCTTTTGCGGACGAGAAATTCAAATATGTTTCTAATTTTGACGTCACTAGTAGAGGGCGCCACTTATAGCACATCATGTTTCTTTCAAATGACAGAACCTTTTTGCTGCTTAGTGTATCCATTTGACTATTGAAACAATCGATTCTCCTACCTCTTATATCTGAAAAAGGTATACCTTATTGAAGTCGTTAGGAGTAACAGTTTTCGAAATAATCTTATTTGAAATATTCAGTGCACCGAGTAAAAACTGTTTTGTTTTCAGTTAAAGTGCATTTTCTACTAAAAATACGGCAAAATTTTACTTGAAAAAATTGTTCAGAACGGTAAATTATGGAGATGTGCAAAATTTAAAAAAAAATCGGCTTTAAACAATTAATTTCTTAAGTGTATTCTATTTTGATATTTAGTAAGTATCTAATTGTTTACACAAATACAAATGTTTGTACCTTAATAACAATTTTACAAATTATTTAAAAGAAAAACTATAAAATAAAACAACTATTTGACCTTTTGCATCGAATAAATAATATTATTAAAATGTGTACATTATAATTCCATTGAATACATATCTACTTATTTATTATCTTGGTTTAAATCTGACTTATCACTATAATACTGTATGTATTTATTATATAATTAATAAATATATTTGGTTATTTACTTACTAATATAGCAATCGAAATATGTAGTACCTAAACTCTAAAATAGGCCAAATTTGTTTACAACATTTTCAGTGATATATCATTTTATGCCAACAAATAGGTAACCACACCTACAAAAAGTACTAGTGTTATAATAACAGGAGTTGTGTCAAAAGCCATGCCCCTCGGGCAAGTCAACTTTGTTTTTTTTTTCGGGGAACAAACTGTTTTCAAAAATGTAACCAGTAGCAGCGGATTAAGGATAAGGTTATTGTTTTTCTTTAAATTGCAATCACCTTTTTTATTGCACCATATGAAAGTTTAGATATCTTTGATTAATTTGGTGTGTAACATGTTGTTGGTTGATAGAAAACATTTTGGATAAAAAAACGAAAAAATCGTACTCAGAAATTATTCTTTTCATCGGAATAGCTGAGTCCAGACGCCTGAACAAAATTAATTTTTATTGAAATAGCTTTTATTTTAATGGGTCAAGAGTTCAAACTGCTGATCTATAGCTTGACAATGACCCAATCAGTCGACAAATTATTTCAGATGGTACTTACCTGATCTGATTAGAAATGAGTCTGTCACGATGCACCTTGCTTTCCAATCATATCTTAAGAAAAAGTCAACTAAGGTTAAATCTGGTAGACCTTGCAAATCCCTCAAATTTTCCTCTTCTGTCAATCCAACATTGTGAAAATTGATGGTTCAAATAGATTCCTTTCGCACTTCTTTGTATTGATGGGAGGGGCCTCAGTAACTATTAGATGCAGCTGTCCCATTGAAAAAAGAGAAATTCTGAGTCTACGGTTTTTTCTATTTTTCTCCAAAATTTTTCTGTCATCTACCAACATGATACGCACCAAATTAATCAAAGAGATTTAAGCTTTCATACGGTGCAATAAAAAAGGTGTTTGCCATTTAAGAAAAAACCTTATCCGCTCTCGCTGCCACTGGTTAATTTCTAAAAATTGAACTTTACCAAACTTTATGCCACATTAAAACAAAATTGATTTCATTGAGTAATTTAAAAAAAATCATTTTTCTAAATGCGCAGGACTTTTGACATACTTACACCATATATAACAATAGATATTAAAATACTATTTACAAAAGTATCACTTTATTTATATTTTATCTTACTATGAGAAATATATATATATTGCAAATTAGTTCAGAATCACCTATACTTTGTTAAATATTCAAAAACGAAATATTTGTTCTTTCTCGATTTTATTTGACAAATAGCTTTTTTTTCAATGTAAAAACACTTATTGGTTGAAATCTAGAAATTTCGAAGATATGAAAAGTCTTCTGTTATGTTCTCAATTGAAGCTTAGTTTAAGATAAAAGGATCGTTTCATCATTTTTGGTCCACCTAATATAATTCGTAGATACAAAACAATACTTATTTAAAAATTTTACACATATTTTTAGTCAGTTTTTTCAATTACAGTTTATTAATAATTATTTGTGTCTTTATGCTATCCCAAAATATTATTAGTACAGATGAGTAATTCTGTAAATGTGGTGTAAATAATAGAGATAGACGTATAAGTCTGTTTGAAAATGAAAGAGAGTAATAAAACCCCGGAATAAGAACCGGCCATGGGCGTGGTAATATTTCGTTTCAGGTAATTATCGGGTAAAACTAATGCTAACAGGAAATAGGTGTACATTATTATATTTTACTGGATACATCATAGGGCAGGAGCCAGTGTATTGTGACAGATCAATCCAGTCTCAGAGCTGAATATACGAAGACGTGCTTGTGCAGTAGAGTAAAATTCGACTTGTGTTTAGTAACTATTGTGCCAGTGGATATAATATTGTTTGAATAAAATGTCGAGCTTATCAGATTACGTACCTGCTAAACGCGTGAAAAGATGTGCGCTGTCTCAGAATGAGAAGATTATTATATTAAATGTATTTAATGCATTGAAACACCAAAATCCTACCAACAGTGTTGACGACATCGTGGAAAAGTGTTTCAAAATGATAGGGATTGGAAAATCGACTATCCACAGACTTTTAAAGGAAGCAAAAAATGAACAAGATACTATAAATCCCCCAAAATCATCTACAGGGAGGTCAAAAGTCGTTATAGATGATTTCTTCAAACATGTCATTCGTAGAAAAATACTCTCAATTTATTTTTAAAATGAAATACCAACGCTAAACAAAATTTTAAGTGAACTTTCAGAGGTCAACGATTTGTCAAAAATTAGTAGAAGCAAATTATGGTCCGTCTTACGAGAGTTGAATTTTTGCTGGGAAAAGCAGAACAGATGGTCAGTTCTTATCGATAAAGATGAAATTATTTATTGGCGAAGATCATACTTAAGATCAATTAGAAAATTCCATGACGAAGGGAGGAATATTTATCTAGACGAAACTTGGGTCAACGAGAGATATACTGTAACAAAAGTATAGCAAGATAAAAATGTAAAAAGTTTTCGACAAGCATTTTTGGATGGACTTTCGACAGGGTTCAAGGCACCTTCAGGTAAAGGGCGAAGATTAATAGTGACATATATAGGTAGTGCCAGTGGTTTTGTAGATGGCGGTTTACTTTTATTTGAATCTAAAAATACAGGTGACTATCACGAAGACATGAACGCAGATGTTTTCGAAGAGTAGTTTACACAGATGTTAGATCTTATTCCTCCGGGGTCTGTAATTGTCATGGATAATGCCAGTTACCATTCACGGCAGACCGAGCGGACGCCTACGACTGCTTGGAGGAAGCTGATATAATTCAATGGTTATCCGGAAAAAACATTTCTTTTGAAACAAATATGGTGAAAAAGGAACTTTTGACACTTGTCAATCTTAATAAAGATCAGAAAAAATATGTTATCGATGAAATGGCAACAAATCGTCAAATAACGGTACTACGGTTACCACCTTATCACTGTGAATACAAATTCACTTATGTTGATGTTGGGTCTAATGCAAGAATATCAAACGGCGGAGTGTTCCAGCATTGCGCAGCATATAAAGGACTGGAACAATGAACCTCTACCAAATAGGAACAAAGCTGTGCCACATTGCTTTGTTACTGATGATGCATTGGCGATGAAGTCTCCTCACTAAAACCATATCCATATCATGGTCAGCCTGCAGCAAATCGTATTTTTATCTACCGATTATCCAGAGCTCGGACCCGCTTTTCTTTTTTAATACTCTTGATTTCTTGTGACAATTAAAATTATTAAAATGTATTATTAAAATACATAATAAACTTTTATTACTCTCTTTCATTTCTAAACGGACTATAGACAAGTAGGTATCTACCTACAGCTGTAGATAACAAAAGAATTTGCGTTCTAAAATATAAAAACTAAACTATTACTAACTAACTTTGTTTCCTAAAGAAGCAAAAGCGTGAAGTCGAAAGTTTTTTACTATATGCAGGTTTAAATGTCTTCTTGTTGCATATGCAATATAAATGAATGATCCATCCTGTCCGTCGCCTACGAACGAGAAATAATAAACTGCGTAGGTATCTATGTTTTCTTGACAGCGACATGACAAGGTAAAAAAATTATAAATTAAACTTTAGGTTATTGTTAACAAAACCATAAACTACTTACATGTTAAATGTGAACTTAGTCGCAGGTAAATGGTTATTTATTTATTTATTTAGAAGTACTGCTGTCCAGACGGAAATCCAATTGAACGGCAGGAACAAATACAACACTTAAGAGAAAAAGACAAAAAAATTTAAAAACTACATATATATATATATATAACATAAAATAAAACAAAAATTGGTAAACAAATAACAATAGATAAGTAATTAAATTTGAAAACAAATTAAAATAAAAACAACAATAAATTAAAAAAAAGAAAATTAAATTAAGAAAAAAACAAAGGAAACATTATGACAATACAGTGTAAATTTACTTTAATATACATTGCTTTATAGTAGCAGTGGAACACCTAAAGATGTCAAGCTGTGCCTGATAATTCAGATACTTGGTGCACATTCTATAAATAGGAGAATATTTAAGCGTATTAGTTCTTGCAGTAGGCAAATAAAAAAGTGTATGGGAGTTTGAATACAAGGGATATTGAAATTAAAATTACTCAAAATATCTGGAGAATCAAGAACAGCAGACAATAATTAAGTTAAACCTACTTAATAGCTCTGATTGCGGAATCCCGCGAGATGGATAAGTATCATCAAGTCTAAAACTAAGATATTTAACTTATTTCCTCTGAATATTTTCCAAATTGTTTATATGAACCTCATAGTTAGGATCCCAGGTAATCCTACTATATTTCAATTTTGGTCTGACAAACGAGTTAAATAGTAAATTGAGAGTATAAACTTCTGTAAACTGATGTGAATTTCATATAAAAAAACCCAAAGTTTTGTAGGCTTAAATATAGTGCTCTGTTTTTATTCAATTTTTCTGTGTACTTATATGTGAATTTAAAATACCTGTCTTGCCGTTAGGAAATATATATATATATATATATATATATATATATATATATATATATATATATATATATATATATATATATATATGTTCCCACGTACTAGTCTAACGACTTCAGTGGGGTTTTTCATTTATTTCCATACATTGTACTATTACTTTTGTTTTTTTGTCCTCTTCTATTTTTGGAAAAAATATTATTATTATATTATTAGACATTACCTATATGTGGAACAAAAGACAATTTTGTATCAAAAATCACGCCTAGATCCTTGAGCTGAGTACATCTGTTTAATGAAGTATCCACTATATAGCTATATTGAATAGGAACAAATTTTTTAGTAAAACTCATGACGTTACATTTGAATAAATTTAATGGTAATTTGTTAGTTTGGCACCAGGAGTTAATTTTTAACAGTTCTTGATGTAAATAGTAACAGTCCTGAAAAGAATTAACAAATGTAAAAAGTTTAAGATCGTCAGCATATAAGACAGCATGTGTCTGAATACTATTAAATATGTCGTTCATGGATATTATAAATAAAAGGGGACTAAGTACCGATCCCTGACGTCGCTAATATGTCAATTGATTTATAATTGCGATACTGGATGTTTAGAGTTCTATTACTTAAATATGAATGAAACAATTTAAGAAAATGTACATCCAAAGTTAAATAATTTATGTCACAGAGACCATGATGAAACCTATCAAAGGCTTTAGATAGATCCTTATATATAATGTCAGTTTGACCACTCTTATTATGCATGATTGTGTCGCAGTTTTTCTGAAGAACACAAAAAAAACTTACATTTTTTCAGTGTACCAGATTGTGCTAGCTGTTCTAGACATCTTGCCGTTGAGAAAAACTTAAAATCTGTCGTCTTAGTCCGAAAAATGCGGAAAAAAATGAAATTTTAAGTATGAACTTAGCCCCTTCTTCAATAAATAAATAAACAAAAAATAAAGGTTGTGTTGTATTGTGTCAGTTATTCTGAATATTGTGCTGCGAAGAAATCCACTGCCTTTGAGAAAATGGACAAAAACTTCACTGCCTCTATTTTTTCAAAGTTACAAATGTTAATTACACAGATTTTTTCTCCTTAGCCACAACATTTTCGAACTGTTAGAAATAATGATTGTGCAGAATTATATCAGTTGTGCCATTAAAATAATTTGATTTATGCCGTCGTTTTTCCGTTTTCCAGACAAGTAGGAAAAACCAAAATTTCCTAACAGTTCATATTTCTTGGAAGTTCTGGATTTTATTTGTCATTACAAGCATTGTATATCCGAAAAAAGATGTTGCTATTTAACGACAATAACATAAGACATCGCTTTTTAAATTTATTTTATATTTTTACTTCTAAATAGATCAATTTTACTCAAAATTAACCAATAATTATGTTTGTATTATTACAATTACATCTGCATCAAATATAGTTTTGACAGTTTTCCAAATATTACTAACATTTGACTTTTTTTCTTAATTTGACACTGAAAACAGCAATTTTAATAATTTGTAAGCTATTACTTAAAATTACTTTTACTCCTAGTTTAAGGACCCGGGAACAGGAACTTGCAGTTTCCACACAAAAAAAATAATTTACTATATATCGCCATTTTTCCTCTTTAACAGACTAATGCCTTTAATGATGGTAATACTGCGACACTATAAATATACTAATAATAACTGAATTGATTCTATACGAAAAATTATGTGACTGTCTACGTTTCGCCGCTGCAGCGATTTGCCGTTAAGTGCGCGCAATACAATTGAAAACAATATGTATACAAAACTGCGGCGCGGCGTTAGTCGCAGCGCTTTTTTGCCACACAGCGAGAAACTTCTAGTGCGCGCCTGACCTAATGCTGTGTAATTTTGCCAAAGTTTTTGAAATGTGCTTGTATGAGCAGGTGTTGCCCAAAGATAAACCTTTAATTTCACTCAATCAGCATGGTTTTATGCAAAAACGGTCTACTGTATCAAATCTTACTGAAATATCGCAAATAATATATGACATACTTAACAACGAAGGCCAATTAGACGTTATCTACACAGATTTTACAAAGGCATTTGATAGAGTTGGCTATGCTTTGCTATTACATAAACTTAATTATTTCGGTCTCAGTGACCCTCTACTTGAATTAATTACATTATACCTTAATCGTAGACATTTATTTGACAGCTATGATGATTTTAACGCAAACAAATGCGTGGCAACTTCGGGCGTACCTCAAGGCTCTAACTTGGGGCCATTACTGTTTAATATATTTGTTAATGATTTGCCGGACAATGTTGATTGTATCACTTTATTATTTGTTGACGACTTAAAACTATTGTACCTAGTCTTAGTTTGCAAAGGCAAATAAATAATCTAGTTACTTGGTGTAACAATAACCAACTTTTTATGAACATTTCTAAATGTAAAGTATGTTCCTACACCAGAAAACTGAATCCGCTGTATTTAATTATTATTTTGACAACTTTTTCGGACCAATTTTGTTAAAGATGTAGGGGTACACTTTGACCATAGATTTACTTTCAATGAGCACATTACCGTAACATGTGCTTTCCCTTTGAAAATGTTCAGTTTCATTACAAGGATTATACATGACTTCAATAATATTGATGCACTTAAGACATTATATAGCTCACTTGTCCGTTCTAAGATCGATTATGGTGCTCTGGTGTGGTATCTTCACTATAATATTTATATTAATATGCTTGAACTTGTACAAATGCGATTTCTTAATGCTTTTAAGAACCGCAAGGTTTTGATTACATGATTTTATTTACTAGATTTGGCTTGCATACGTGGCATCACAGAATAATTTTGAATTCCCTAACTTTTTTATACAAATTACTGCACAATTTGATAGATTCACCATCTTGTTACTAATGCTTAATTTTTCAGTACCTAGGTTAAATCTTAGAGCAGTTCACACTTTCTATAATATTAACCCGAGGACTAATATATTAATGAAATCGCCTATTTATATTATGTCTTAATTAAAATATTTCATTTGTGTGACATTTAAAATTGCTCCTTAACTAAGCTACTTGACACAGCCAATACTTTTATGTTATAGTTCGACTGATTTGTTTATTTTAAGTATATTTATGTTTGTGAATACTTACTTCTGTTTAGACACAGTTAATACTTTTATTTCATAGCTTTGGTTTTATTTTGAGTTTTGTTTTTCTTTATATGAATACTTACTTATAATTAGATGTAATTAATACTTCTATTTTATAATTTAACTTAGTTTTTGTTAAGTTTTGTTCTCTTTTCTGTGAGTGTTTAGTTTTATTTAGATTAGTACGTTATATGTCATTTGCATGATTTTTTACTAGTAAAGTAAAGTATATAGCACTTTTAGTTGTCCTGTTAATGGATTTTGTAATCTGTTGATTAATGAATAGGATAAATATGTTACATATATACATAAAAAAGCCAACGTACATAAAGATAAAAAGCAGCAATATTTATATACATTAAACATTTTAAAAAATTCAAAAAAAAGAAGACAAAATGTGGGTGGCTTAAAAAAAACTCTCTTAATACGTAAAATATTACCAAAAAATATATTCACAAAGTTCTGCATCCGAAAATGAGTGTCAACCATTTTATATAATGGAGAAAGTTTTAATAAGTTTGTTGTCGAAGTCGGTAGATAAAAAACAATGATGAAGAACTAATCGTGCGGCGGCAAACACGGAGAAATAAGTCATTTAACAAATTCGAGCAATCAATATTTCCGATAATAATTTTATGTAGTCGTTAAAAATTACATAAACGCCGTGAAGCAAGATCGTTAAGATTAAACTGTCTAATCAAATTATTCCTTAGTAGTATTATAACAGTTATCAGATTTAAACCACAGGTATTTTACATATTTACGTTGAATATTCTCTAACTTAATGATATAAACTTCATAATGTGAATTCCAAACAAGGGAAGCATATTCCAATGTAGGTTGAACAAATACGTTGAACAGTAGAAAAACTGTTTTAGTGACATCAAATGTCATCCCATCTTTGAAACTGGTACATTTCCTTATTATATTATTACTGTTATTAGGACTAGTTTTCCTAGTAAAAGCCATCGAATTACACTTAGAGAAGTTTAAAGGCAATAGATTTTTAGTACATCAATGTTGAATTTTATCTATATTTGACTGAGCAAAAGACAGTCTCTCACATTATGGTGTAACTGGGGTGAGTGATAAACGTTTATATACAAGCAATTATCAAACAGCTCAAGCCCTATCCCCTGAGGATCCTGTGGGTTGATTTAATTTTTGCAGGAGCATCAGAAACCTTCATACAATTTCATACGTTCTATTCTCTTCACCGATGAAGTCGGATATAAAAGCTTAATAAACTTTATTTACCCTCACTTAGTGATTGGAGGGGTTTTCAGAATAGATTTTCTCTCAATATGTGGACCAGCATCATAGGGGATTATTTGATTGAGCCACATTTTCTTCCAGAGACTAAATGGTGGGACTTATGTACAATTTTTAAGAAATGATTTACTCATTCAGTTAAAAGATGTTCTCCTTGAATGTGAAATGTTGCTGCTACAAAATGATGCACTACCACATTTCAGTGTATTGGTTAGATAACACTTAAATCAAACTTTTCCTGAGATATGGACGGGACAGTATTTCGAACACTTTCTGTAAAAGTATTACCTGAACTTAAATTATTACAATTACAAAAATAATGTGGCTTACTTAAGTAGGTATTAAGTACATGTTTATGCATTTAAAATAGTTTTCTCTCGGAAACGGCTTATTTTAACGTGAATATCCTCTTTAAAGATTTTTTAATAATTAATTACGTTCTATTCAAATTTATATAAATGTTTAAAGTTTAAACAAAAAAGTTTTAAGTCATATTTGAAGATCAAGGACAGTTTACGCCCTTTGGTGTTGAAGAATAACCGTCAAATTAAAAACGTGGATACAAGGAACACTAATATATAAAGCTGTTTACAGACCTTTTAGGCCCAGAGCTGTGTTATTCTCCTCCATTCCATTCTGTCCTTCGTCTTTCTTTTCCAATCTGTTACATTTTTCTCCCTTAGATCTATTGCCACTGTCTCTCTCCATCGCTTCCTCGGTCTACCTCTTTTTTTCTTGTAGTTAGGTTTACTCCCTACTATTTTCTTAACTGCCCTTTCATCTTCCATACGTTCTAGATGCCCTAGCCACTGCACTCTTCTGGCTTTTACAATTTCGTCTATTGTTGGTGCCTGGTACATTGCATATATTTCCTCATTATTTCTCCTTACATAGCCTTCCTCCGTTTTCTTACCCCCTAGAATTCTCCTTAAGATTTTCCTTTCCCACCTTAAAAGGTTTTCTCTTGACTTCTTATTGAGAACCCAGGTTTCACTACCATACAGCGCTGTCGGTCTCAAAATTGTTTTATACATTCTAAATTTTACTCCTCTGGACAAATTTTTTGATTTCAATAAGTGGTTGACTGCTGCCGAACTTCTGTTTGCTTTTATTATTCTCCTATTTATTTCTTGTTCCTCGTCACAGTTAGCTGTTATTAGCGCCCCCAAATATACATATTCTTGAACTTCCTCAAACGCCATCTCTCCATGCTCTGTTCTCAATTTAAAATTGGTATCCTTTTTTTGTTCTCCTATTCTCAAAAGCTTACTTTTCTCTTGATTTATCTGCAATCCCACTTCACGTGCTTCCTTCACAAGTTTTCTCGTTACTTCTTCTAATTCCCTACTATCTCTAGCAATAATAGCCACGTCATCTGCATAACTTACAATTTGATGACATTTAAACAATATGTGTCCTTCTCTGTTCAACTGACTATCTCTTATGACCTTTTCTAGTACTAATTTAAAAAGAAGCGTTGAGAGTGGGTCTCCTTGTCTCAGTCCTGTATCAATAGTAAAGCCTTCCGAACATTCACCTTTTATTCGTACTTTGGATTTGGTATTTTCTAAGGTCATTTTCAATAGCCTAATCAGTTTGGTTGGTATCGCAAATTGTTTCAAAATTTTACTTAATTTATCCCTTTTGATCGAATCATATGCTTTCTTGAAGTCCACAAATAGAACCATTGCTTTGATCCCATACTCATAGCATGTAGTCAGAATTTCCTTCACCATGAAGATTTGGTCCGTTGTTGACCTTCCTTTTCTAAAACCTGCTTGATACTCCCCTATTTGTAGTTCTGCTATAGGTTCTATTCTTTGTTTTATTAACGTTGCCATAATTTTATACCCTACATCTAACAATGATATACTCCTATAATTTCTGCAGTCTGTTGCATCTCCCTTTTTTTAAGATTGGTATAATCAAAGCATCTCTCCAATCTTCAGGCATACATTCTCTTCCCCAGATCATTCGTATCATTTCGTATATTCTTTGTCTTAAATCCTCTCCTGCGCACTTAATGTTCTCTGCTGTTATTCTGTTTTTCCTGGACTTTTGTTATTCTTTAAAGCTTCTATAATTGTATCTATTTCTTTTTTTGTAGGTTCTTCTATATCCACTTCCTATTCCCTTCCCGGTATTATCTCCTCGTGCTCCTCTCCTTCCCTTACACTCTCTTCATTCAACATATCTGCAAAGTATTGGCTCCATCTTTCTCTCACTTCTGTTTCCTCTGCAATTAGATTTCCACTTTCATCCCTCACATATATTACTTCCTTCTTTTTTTTACCTTTTTTATCTCTCTGTAGAAGTTACGTATTTCCTTCCTCTTATAATGTTGCTCTATTTCATCTATTTTCTTAACCTGTTCTGCTCTCTTCTTTTGTCTAAACACTTTCTTCGCCTTTCGTCTTTGTTCCCTGTATTTTTCTAGGAACACTTATACTTATACAAAATTAGAAAAAACGCTAATTTTGAGTTTTTAAAACAATATTTTAGGGTTTTGTTGCATCATATTTGAACACTCTGTATATTTATGACGCTGAAATCCGACATACTGCTCGCTATTTCATGTATGTCCCGGATGCATATACACAATAGCAACTTTATTCAATCTAATTTAATTATTACCGCAGAAGTATATTTTCTGTTCTATTACTAACCCACAACTTTTAACTCTAATTATTATATTTTGAATAACAAAGCATATCAATCAATTTCTGGCATTTATAGAAAATAAATTATGACAAATTACAACTAAACTGACAACTTAGTGCAAATAAATAGAAATTACAGAACAGGAAAGTAATAGATTTGAACGTAATAAAACTTTTAACAACGTTAAGATGTTCTCAACAATTTACAATTATGTGACATCACCACTGCAAAATTTTGCCTACAGTCGAATCACTAGATTTATATCGATACATATGCCAGCAATTCTACATTCGTATTCATTTGAAACAGCAGACTTGTAAAAGCGATGTGGTGTGTACATAAGTCGGTTGGATCAAGTGCTTAACCACTTTGTCATGGAATGTATTTAAAAGGAGTACTTGTAGAATGTTCTATGATATTTAGAGTAAATAAAGAATCGCCGAGGCCTTACAGCTACCCCAACTACACTCTCTTACCGTTCGGTTTCAGATATCCATCCAATTATGGATCTTGACTGATGAGCATATTGATTATTGCTTATGAGGCACTGACCAATGAAATGCAATGTCACACTGATAAGATTAATATATATTTTTAATTTTTAGATTATGTAAACTTTGTAATTGTAATGTATTTATTCAACATACAAATTTAAACTATAATTTTCATATGTTTTAACTATGTGATATTTTTCACGTATTCTTTTTGATGTCTGATGCCGTGAATCATTTTGTTTTAATGTAATTTATGACACTACACACACATACCTGAAAGATAAAAACAATCTGTCTCGCTTTAAATGATTATATGATAGGTGCCTCCTGGGGCTAGTAACTTTACAGGTGATTCTTCCTAGCAAAGACCAGTTACTTTATTTTACTTTTGTTTTGTATCATGCAAAGTACAGAAATTGTAGTACATTGTTTACTATTTTACAGATGTAGAGTCCTTCTTAAACATACTTTATCCATCAGAAACATAAATAAAGTGTTGAAATATGTAGATACAACAAACTTATCAGCATCATTTCTAGGTTATGTTTTAGTAATATTTTTTTTGGGTGGAAGATTCAGTTGATGACTTTTAAGGACAAACACGTTCACATTATAATCAAAACAGTTTTAGGAGTCATTTTGTTCGAATTTATTTGTTGATAAATAAGTATTCCATAATTATTATAGCTTATGTAAACACGTGTGATAACAAATATGGACACCTAATTATTATGTACACTGTAGTAACATTTTACTGAAAATTTATTACATTATAATGGAACAATTTAAAAATATCAACAAATATTTTACACAATATCCACAATAAATGAAGCTGTAACGGAGGACTGCGACGGCTCAGCAACTCCAATGCTCCAAAACCCTTAACTCAAGTCTAAGTTTTTATCGACTCTCAATAACATCATTGTGTATACGTAAATTGCATTCAATACATTATTTAGTGATAAGTATTTACTATTTATGTGCAATAAAATACTTGCCATTAATATTTAACAATTCATAGTTTTGACGTTTACCGATGTTAGTTTCTTCAGTGTAAGTCCGGTTCAAGGCTATACGCATTTTACATGACAAAATAATAAAATTATAACACTTTTTGGAGGCGTTTTTTTAAATTAAATTTTATATATTAAATTGTAAAATTTGTTAATGTTTATTTTTCAGAATGTATCATAATTAAGTATATTTCAATTTAAACATAAGTTTTAGCGGAGTTGACTATAAAAAAATCAAAATTAAATCGATTTCCTGAAAAATGGAACACCCTGTATAAGAATTGATATTATGAGTAGATTCTATACGCCATTTAGTGTTTGTATACCAAATTTCGTCGCACTGGCTATAATAATTTCTGAGATATAAGCACTTAGAGAGAACACCCGGTATAATTTAAAACCGGAAAACATTAAATATTTTAAATTCAAATGATTTGGTTGCGGACTGAGTCTAAAAAATCTACAATTTCTTGTAACATATTGATTACTGTTAGAAACAGAATTAATTTGACATTTTACCAGCACATTGGGACATGATTTGGTGAATCTATTTTTAATAATAAAAGGCTATACTCAAAACTATCATCTTAACATTTTATTTTCTGGTTTATTAAATATTAAACTAAGAAAAATAGTTCAAATCATTAACTGAAATTGCATTAATATGCTTCAAACTTCACAAAAATGTGTTGTTTTCTTTTTTATTTCAACATGTACTTTGAATTGGAAATATTTTTTCTGAAGACATATTTTTTTCTTATTTTGACCTCTCAATTCTAATTTTAAGTTCTAAAGATTCTAAGCACCCAAAATATATTTCTCATTTTCAATAAACTGTATTTCTATTTGGTTAATTAAAGCTTTATGGTTTTATTATTAAAGTGATAATTTGTAAAAAAATGCTCTACAGATAGTAAACAAAGAACATTATAATTTTAATTATTAAATCTTTTGGTAGTACGTATTAAAAAAACTTTAGAACAAAGTCCATTTCTTTAATTTTTTACAATTTGAATAGCAAATTCTATTTACTGGACTTTAAATAAATAATACGAAATAAAATACTTTCATGCAGTGAAGTTTAAAACTGTGACAAATTGTAATAAAATTTTAAACTTGTGTTGCAACTGTAAGGATTTTCAAGACAATGTTTATTTTTTATCTTACATTTTGATTTAGTGGACAGCTCTCAGTTGTACCTACTTATATTAATAATGAAAAAAAAAACAGAAATATTATTATTCAAAATTATTATTCACATTAGATTTGTCAAAGAAAGTTTGAAGACTTCATCTTTTTTAAGTATTGTGGGTATGCATTCTTTATGTATTTCCTTAGATGTCAAAAAAGAAAAGAAATTTAAAAAATTGGGTACCTACCCCAGAAACAAGCGCCCCTCCTGAGATGCTCACGAGCTGGCACTATCACAGACTAAGCAGAAGAAAAAATTTAAACGATTTATGTATATTCAGCATTGCGATTCCTGGAGGTCATCTAGAATGCAAACTGAATAAAATATATTTTCTTATTTACTTTCCTACTTGTACGGAACTTCAACTTTGACCATCAAAGGTGAATAGACAATAGCTTTTAATTTGAGTGTTAAATTGATTTATGTCGTATTATGTTTTAGTTAACGAGCCGTTTAATAACAAGTAAAGGCATAATTATTGAGAACAAAGCATGGAGAGATGGAGTTTGAAGAAGTGCAAGAATATGTGTATTTGGGGGCGCTAATAACAGCTGTGATGAGGAACAAGAAATAAATAGGAGAATAATAAAAACAAACAGAAGTTCGGCAGCAGTCAACTACTTATTGAAATCAAAAAAATTGTCCAGAGGAGCAAATTTAGAATGTATTAAACAATTTTGAGACCGACAGCGCTGTATGGTAGTGAAACCTGGGTTCTCAATAAGAAGTCAAGAGAAAACCTTTTAAGGCGGGAAAGGAAGATCTTAAGAAGAATTCTAGGGGGTAAGAAGACAGAGGAAGGCTATGTAAGGAGAAATAATGAGGAAATATATGCAATGTACCAGGCACCAACAATAGACGAATTTGTAAAAGCCAGAAGAGTGCAGTGGCTAGGGCATCTAGAACGTATGGAAGATGAAAGGGCAGTTAAGAAAATAGTAGGGAGTAAACCTAACTACAAGAAAAAAACAGGTAGACCGAGGAAGAGATGGAGAGAGGCGGTGGCGATAGATCTAAGGGAGAAAAATGTAACGGTTTGGAAAAGAAAAGCGAAGGACAGAATGGAGTGGAGAAGAATAACACAGCTCTGGGCCTAAAAGGCCTGTACACAGCTTTATATATATATATATATATATATATGGTTGTAAAATTTGTCCGGGTTCCTTTCCGCGATGAATCTGCATGGTCTTCAAAAGAACCATTTGTTTGACAACGTTTCGGTAAAATCTCATTTACCATATTCAGGTCTTCTTACTTCTGCTTCGCGTTACTACGTTCGGCTTACTGTAGTAGTAGTAGTAGTTTTCTTACCGAATATTCCACGAGCTGAAATTAATCACCAATCATTTTTCTTCGCTCATAAACCTCGAAAATATTTCCGGAAATAATTTAAGCGCTAGGTATATTATACGTGAAAATTTCACTTTAAAACCAATAAGATGCCTTTATTTTGACTCGTCACCATGGCAACCAGAAATATTTCCGGAATTTTTCCCGAAGCGAGGCGATAATAAGAAATTTTTTGACAGTTGAGAAGGTAAACATATATGATCTACACGTTGGCATCTTATCTGTATACTCAATAAGGTGGATATACCTACACACGAATTTTTTCACAATTTCGTCGTATTACTTGTAAAAAAAAATATATTTCTACCACCTTTGGTGATCTAAATTTGCCAAAGAACGATAGATTGAACTACTAAAGTTGATAATTTTTTATTTAACGAAATATGGTTGATATACCTTCAAAATTCAACAAATTGTTTGGATGTACTTGTTTTTGATTTTCTAGTGTTATCTGCTGTTAGGTTTTGAATTTCGTATCTAATAACTTGTTGATTTTCTTTATCAAATCGGGATATTTCGGTATACACTTATTGAATTCAACGTACATACGCTTCGAAATAGTAATTGACATCTACTGTGACAGATCCGTTTAAATAGAAATGACAAATCAACAACAATACCCCTTGGCCAAGTCAAATTAATTTAAAATGTCAGGTTTAATTTATAATTGAGGTGTGAAATTTTCTTAACGAATACCACACGAACGTAAATTATTCCTGGACTTTTTTTTCGGTCACGAATATTTTAAGAAAATTATCCCTCGTCGCTTCGATAAGTTTCAAAATATTCGTGACCTCAAAGAAATTTCTGGAAATAATTTAAGTTCCTGTGATATTATAAGTGAAAATTTCACGCCAACGTGTTCTGGAATTACACTGGAAAATTTTTTACGTTTATGAACAGATTGACAGTTTGTTTGACAGATATTTTAATTATTATTTCTTCTTCAGTTTTTAATGGTCTCTATATAAACTAAAACAAACAAAAACAATAGGTTATTATCATAGATATATTTCTGCCTATAAGTCTATGGTTATTACATTCTGCATGCAATTATTTTCAATATAAATGCTAATAGTCGCGCGTGATCCCCATTTCTACCTTTAAATTAATAAATAATTTGACGTGAAATGTTCTTATCTAATATCCCTCGAGCCTAAATTAATTAGGTACCCGAAATTTTTCCTTGTTCCTAAATATTTTTATAAAGAGATTACCAATTAATAATTTTCAACATATTGATGACTCTGAATAAATTTCCGGAAATAATTTCGTCACTAGGAATATTATACAATGAATTGCAAACGACCACCAATTTCTAGATCCTAACACAAAATTGTTATTTTTTTTTGTCCAATGATAGAAAGACCATGTACAACAAAAACATTGTTGGGAAGTTATCTCCAATATTCTCGATGAGTGGCACTAGCAATGAAAGTGTAGGAATATTACAAACTTTTATACGTTCTGGGTATTTGTCGATAACGTCAGCAATCACAAGGTAAATAACAAATATATTTTTCTTTTTTTGGTAAATTGTATCGACTAACCACGCATAAAAATTAAACAACATATAATAACCTTTGTCCAGATCAAGTTCAAAATGATATGCAACATTGTCGTAGTTGATATGTTACAAAACTTAATTTTTACTTTTTCTTCTAGCTAACAAATCGAAAAATATTAGAATATTTATTTTTAGTCTTCTTTAATTTTATCAAATTTTAAGTGCCCTTGTTCATCAATTATTTGTCACAATTAAAATATTTAATATAAATGATAATAAAAAAAGAAATGTAAATCTTTTTAAACTTAGTAGTAGTATTTTTATATCCCTCGAATTCAATAAAAACGTTCAGCGATATTTTATTTAAAATCTGATACGGAGTGTTAATCAGGATCCCTCAAAACCCTTATGTGTGAAATTTGAACTTGACTTTAAATAGAAAAAATGCTAAATATTTTTATTGTATAAAAATAATCATAGCAGGCCTTGGATCGCCATCTTAAACGTCGTGATAGGATTAGAAGGAGCGGTTTTCGAGGACATTTAAATCAGAAAAATATTTGCAAAAAAAGTTTTTACGAATTTTTACAAACAGAAAACTTTAAGAAGGTGTAGAAGAAAACAGTCTGTATATTTTTTGTTCAAATTTCACAAATATGGGTTTTGAGGGATCCTGATTAACACCACCTTATCAGATTTTAAATAAAAAAACGCTAAACGTTTTTATTGAATTTCGGGGGTATAAAAAAAATCATAGCAGGTCTTGGATCGCCATCTTGAATGCCGGAAGCGGTTTTCGATGTCATTTAAAATAAAACATTTTTTCCACGATCGGGAGTAGAAATCAGTTTCTATGACATCAAAATTAAAACAGAAGTAGTCGATTATTCCCAAGGGAGTATAATGCACCCAAGGGAGTTTACATTATGGAGAACGTTTTTCATGCAAAAAAAGATAACATTGAAATTATTTATTGACATTTAAATTAAATGTTACATTTGTACAATTTTCAAAATTAATATTAGAAGGATTATTACTTTCGCTTACATTTACAGTTTTTATGATTGCGCTAGTAGTGGTACCTACTAAAACCTCATTAGCAATTTTGGTCTTATTTTTAATGGAGTTCTCGACATAACCCTCAGCGACTGTCGTTGATTTCCAACCAGCATGACGCTTTATTCTCGTGATATCCACACCAGCATCTGCCAGTAATGTCGCTGAAGATCTTCGTAAGCAGTGACCAGTATAACATGCAGCATCAGGTAATTTTAAATACGAAGCTACTACACTCGGAATATTTCCCATGGCATTCTTGCCAACTGGCTGCGAACTACATTTTCCTGCTTTGTAGTACAAAAAAAGGCGCTTATGCTTGACGTGGGGAAGATGAAGGGACAGGTATTTTCGAAACAATTCAAGCATATTTCCCACATCGGTAACCAGAAAGTTTCGTGGAATCTTTGTCTTAGTGTTTGGAATTTTTACAATCAAGGAAGAGCCTACATCCTCAATATCATCTACAGTTAAATTGACTAATTCATCAGTTCGGCAAGCTCCGGCAATCCCCTGAATTAATCCAACCTATAAAAAATCAAAATACTTAATAATTGAAATACCTAACAACAAAAGTAATCTTACCTTAATCATTAAGAATTTTTTGTCATCTGCACTTGATAGAAAACGGTCGATTTCACCCTTTGTCAATATTTTCAGCTTGGGGAATTTGCTTGTATCTATGTTGTCGTAAATTATCAAGCATGACTTAACCATAGAATATTGGGCCCATAATGTGGAAGGCTTGTAATTCTTTGCATTTTCACTAAAGTATGCCAACAAAACATTCTCGCTGTATACTTGAACATTTTTCTCGGCGCACCACGTTTTGAACCGATTGTAGGCTATATCGTATAAAGATCTTGACTTCGTAGGCAGCAAATTGCTTATTGCAATATTTGCAGCCTCCACAGTCTCTTCCGACTCACAATTATTCATTGTGCACTAAACAAACTTTAAACTAAACCAAACTAGCACCTTAATTTGACAATTCTTTTTGTTTGTTTATTTTGTAGTTATGACAATAACTCAACGGCTACTAAATAAATGCTCAAATCCGAATACAATAATTCTGGTGCTACTTACTTCATAATGACAAAAAATGTGTTTTTAAGTTAATGAGACCGTGGAAAAAATAGTATATACTATTCGGGAGAGATGCTATTTTGTCCTCGGTGCATTGTAGCCCTCGGGCTTCAAATTGCACCTCTGCCAAAATAACGCATTTCTCTCCCTTATAGTATAATGTACTATTTTTTTGATTATTTTGAAGAATAAAGTTTTTTCAATTTAATAAAAACGATAAGCGATATTTTATTTAAATTCTGATAAGATGTTAATCAGGATCTTTCAAAACCCCTATGTGTGAAATTTGAACTTGACTTTAAATAAAAAAAATGCTAAACATTTTTATTGAATTCGTGGGGTATAAAAATAATCATAGCAGGCCTTGGATCGCCATCTTAAACATCGTGATAGGATTAAAAGGAGCGGTTTTCGATGCCATTTAAAACATAGAAATATTTGTTGTGTTATTTTGGAAAATCAAGTTTTTAAAAAATGTTATAGAAATAAAGCTTTGAGTACGTGTAGAAGAAAATACTCTGTAAAGTTTCTGTTCAACTTCACACATAGGGATTCTGAGATGACCTGTGTAACACCACCTTATTTGATTTTAAATAAAATGTCTCTAAACGTTTTTTTCTACATCCGTGTTATAACAATGCACTTATATGCCCATAATCCGTTTCATAATGATACCCATTACGATACAGATTTTTCATTACGATACAGATTTTATAATCCGTTTCATAATGATACCCTTTACGATACAGATTTTTCATTACGATACAGATTTTTAATCAATAGAAACCCATAATATTTCAATCAAGCATGCTGTGCATTTGACGTTTCTCCTAGGTTATATGTAATTATTTTAGATGTCAAAATCAGTACGTATTAAATTTTCGTAGATACCTAGCTAAACTTCGATAATTTATCAAAATGTCTGATATCAGCGATATAGAAGAATTACCATCGACTCCTCCACACATATCGGAGAAAGCAGAAAATGCAGTTCATACAAATAATTACTGTTACCTATTGTGTTCAATAAAAATATAAAATTTATGGTTTTTGATTATTTATCGGGTGTAGAAAAAATAGCGTATGCAACTCTCATGTAATGGTTATTAATACATCATCATTACATGATCGTTGCATAATATACTATTATTGAATTTGTGGGGTATAAAAATAATCATAGCAGGCCTTAGATCGCCATTTTATACGCCGTGATAAGATTAGAGGGAGCGGTTTTCGATGCCATTTAATACAAAAATATTTGTTGCGTTATTTTGTAAAATAAAGTTTTTACACATTTTTATAAAAATAAAGACACTGTATAGCTTATGTTCAAATTTCACACACAGGCGTTCTGAGATAACCTGAGTAACACCACCTTATCAGATTTCAAATAAAATATGGCTAAACGTTTTTATTGAATTCGGGGGGTATAAAAATAATCATAGCAGACCTTGGATCGCCAACTTAAATGCCTTGATGGGATTAGAAGTAGCGATTTTCGATGAAATTTAAATAAAAAAATATTTGTTGCGTTATTTTAAATAATAAAGTTTTCACGAATTTTTACAAAAATAAAACTTTAAAAACATGTAGAAGAAAACACTATGTATAGTTTTTGTTCAAATTTTATAGGTACATTGGAGTTTTGAGGGATCCTGATTAACACCACCTCATCAGATTTAAGATAATAAAATTGTTAAACGTTTTTACTGAATTTCGGAGGTATAAAAAAATCATAGCAGCTCTTGAATCGCTATCTTAAATGCCGCCGGAAGCGGTTTTCAATGTCATTTAAAATAAAAGTATCTTGAAGAATAAAGTTTTAACGGATTTGTACACAAATAAAAGTAGACACCCTGTATATATTTGACGCAAATAATAACACGTATTAACATTTGACACATGTTTGCATTTGCATAGTTATAGCCGTACAAGGCTATTCGGCTATACCTTTGGACTGAAAAATGATTAAAAAGTATACAATCCTTTGGAGGATATATGTATAATCATTTCCAATAATAATGACATTCTTTAAAATTAATTTTGTGATCTCTTTTTCACTGTTGATGTATTCGAAATGAAATCTACTCTCAACTTTTAACATGTGTGTTCTTAGTTGTTTCATTCACCAATAGAGATTTAATGAAAATTCTATTCAGAACTTCTAGAAGTTCAAAAACTGTGTCATTATTATTAAAAAGCATGTACATAAAATATTTTTATTATTTATATTGGATGGAACAAAAAACATCAAACGCATGCATGCATTGTGATCCACGGTATTTCCCACCAAAAATAGTCCCCTCAATTTTGCTTTTGATTTCAGACAAAAAAAAGTTTACTTTTGTTTAGAAAAAAAACAATAATTGGACGTTGCAATTATGACAAATATAACCTATATTTGTTTTTGTCCACGGCTATATTATAATATATAAATTATTCGTATATTTCTTTCAAGAATAATGATGTTTATAATGCATTATAGGAGTGATTAATCATTATTCATTTGAGATTAATTATTAATCACACTTCTGTCACCTTTAAATTTTTCAGAGTGACAATATCGGGAATAGACTAATAAAGAAAATTCTTCAGTGGTAACAATTGAACAAGAACCTCCTATGTGAAAGCCAAACACGCTATCCACTATACTAGTCACGGCGATATAACAATTTTTCCAAATGATGGTAGAAGTTTATTAATGAAAATTTTATTTACCTTTTTAAATAATTCGTATGAATGACAAATGTCAAACCTGAAAGTAAGATCAGTGTCATGTTCGTATTATGAATGTCAAAATGTTCGTATATTTTTTAGTAAAACGTTTGTCTAAATAATGTTAATAGTCATGACAAAATATAGCATTCTACTTACTTATAATGACTGTAATTCGCTCGGGTGATATACAACACTACTTATCGTGCCATAACCTCCACCATCTCCACCCTCCCACCCTCGTGAATTGCAACTATCATTACTATATTTGATTAAATTGAATTTAGTAACATAAAGCGATTTGACATGATGATTGTTGTTTTTTCGTTTACAGTCAGTTCCACCACTTCAATTCAAAAAGTGATTGAGATATGAATTCCCTGCTCCCCTCGAGTACATAAATTTTGTTCAATCATTTGAATCAAATCAGTTTGCTTGCAATGAAGTGATTTTTCACTGCAATTTTGTTAACGAAATATATTACCTGGCCGCTGTAATTGTTCAATTACCGGTAGAATAAGTTCAGCGAGAGTATAAGCGCACAGATGCCCGTTAGGCCCGGCGCAAAATGAGGCGCAGCTTGGTGAGGTGACGCAGCGTGAGTCACGGCGAGTTTTTGTGAATCTAAGTAATAATGCGAGGGTTGTCCGTAATTCAAAGTCTCCAATGTTTTTTCAAATAGTAAACATCTTTTTATTGCAAAACTAAGTACATACTTTGGACTTTTAGCTATTTTTCAACGTAGTCCCCGTCACGATCAATGCATTTTTGGAGTTGTTCTGGGAGCTCTTTCATACCTGCATCGTACCACTCTCCCGCCGACTCGCGAGGAAGGTATCGACGGCTGCCTTCAGCTCTTCGTCGCTGGAGAATTTCATTCCTCCTAAGTGTTGATTCAAGTTGGGAAACAAATAGTAGTCACTAGGGGCCAAATCAGGGCTGTAAGGAGGATGGTCTATGATTTCCACAAGCAAATGCTCCTCAAATTTCGTCACTGACTCGTCCGAAACTGATGGACGCCCGCGGCCGGCCTCGTCATGCACGTTTGTACGACCGGCTGCGAACTCTCTACACCACATTTTTTGTGTCCATACACTTTTCTCCATACACATCGGTCAACTGACGATGAATTTCAGTAGGGGGTGACCCCTTAAACCACAAAAATCTAATCACCGAACGCAATTCACACTTGGCAAGAGCGTCGATTTTTCCTTCCATCGTCAACGGGTGCTAAGCCAAGACCAATGATGTTAACCTTTAAAAACTTGTCTCCCTACGACGAAGTATGAAATTCCCCTACTCTACTATAAATTTCCCTACGCTGCCTGCGCAAGCCATAGACCAAGCCCAAGTTAGAAATGTTAAAATTCTGTATAAAAGATAAAGCGCTGTTGGCATATTATTGTTTACAAACGAATATGAGAAATGATCCATAAAATCTTATTTTTTTTTAAATGGTGAAATAGTAAGTATTTGCGAAACTTATTATTTTGTTAAAGTTCTTTTTCCCCTACAAAATAAGAATATTTTCCCTACCAACCGATTTATTGACAAATTTTTCCTACAAGTAGGGAATTTCCCTACACTGGCCAAGACTCCAAGATTGACCGTCACAGCGAGGCAGTGACCAGCCAGATTAGTGCTGGGGGAAGCAAGGAACACGGTGCTGTTGTCAGATTTAAGCTAGGGGAGCTTGTTGGAGACCTTAATTTACGGACAACCCTCGTAGTTATTCCACATATTTCTTCGCAGCGTGACGTGACGCAGTTTTGGCTCAACGTGACCCTGCAGAACGCAGTGTAGTTGCCGTAGTAGTTGTAGTTTTGTACGATACAAGCCATGTAGACTACATGAGAACAAAATCGTCACTAAATTCTTTAGTTAAGGCAAATTCTCCATGAGTTTTTGTTTTTTTTTTTCAAGTACAAGCTTTTCACTGACTTTTTATTACTACCCATCTGGGTGATACACGATGCCATTTCGCACTCAAACTCGTCTTCTGAATCGAATTCAGAACTAAATTGATAATCAGTGAGTGCAGTAGCAGTTGCCATTTTTCAGTAATATGGCTTGCCTGCGAAAGAAAACTGCAATCGTATGTGCGCGGTACCCCCGCTAGAAGTTTTCTCCCGCATAAAACTCGCCGTGACTCACGCTGCGTCGCGTCATCAAGCTGCGTCTCATTTTGCGCCGGGCCTTACTTTACTGCGTAGAGAAATGTTGAGCTACACGACAGAATGAGTCCCGAATTTGCCGTCCTCGCGAGTAGTCCTGTAGTTCGTCCCCACCAAAAAAGAAGTCGAAAATAAATCTAAGTCACTAACGGACTTTATAATGCACGCGGGGCAACCAGCCAAAGATATTCTAATGGACTTAGAATAATTCGCAAGAACCACTCCCAGTAAAGGGAAGCTGTTCAAAGTCCAGCACGAGAACAAATCTGCATCTCTCATCTTCAACAGTATTAGGTCTTCCAAATATCAGGTAAGAAATTTAATTTCTATTCAGTCGGGAACTTAAGCGGTCACATCAGTACCAGACGACCGGCCAGAAATTATTCGCTGACGGACTACCAGAGCAGGTAAATCTTCCAAATCCATTACAGGATCAGTGCGCAACGGCCAACCCCTTAGTAGCATTAGGTTTGCCAAGCACCGAGTAGCAGAATTAGTTCCTGTCTGTCCGTCTACACCAGTATTGGAGAGGCCATTTTTGGTAAAAATTTTCCAGCCTGGTCCAGTCCAGTGCTATTGATTCAGTATTTATCCCAATCACCGTCCAGAGAGTAAGACAGCAGTTAAACCATAAGAAGTCCAGATCACTGCTAGTATGCCTCTTCAAAGCGCAACGTGTCAGAAAGTTAGTTCCGTCTTACCGTTGTTAGAAGAACTACGTATTCTACTACGAATTTTGGAAGTAAGTAAGAGCTTGTAACACTTGGTTTCTCTTAATTCTCTATTCGTCTTACCTGACTCGTTCTCTGTTTGTCTTACGGTATGGTGACGCACATAGTTGCCTTGAGTGTGTCGATTCTAACTACGCGTTCAGAGGAAGGAGTTTATCCCAGTCACCGTTCAGGGAGTAAGACAGCAGTTAAACCATAAGAAGTCCAGATCACTGCCAGTATGCCTCTTCAAAGCGCAACGTCAGAAAGTTAGTTCCGTCTTACCGTTGTTAGAAGAACGACGTATTCTACTACGAGTTTTGGAAGTAAGTAAGATCTTGTAATACTTGGTTTCTCTTAATTCTCTGTTCGTCTTACCTGACTCGTTCTCTGTCTGTCTTACGGTATGGTGACGCACATAGTTGCCTTGAGTGTATCGATTCTAACTACGCATTCAGAGGAAGGAGTTAACCCTCAGCTTTGAAACGTAGACCGTTCTCTGTTGATCTTGCGGCGTGATGACGCACATGGTTGTCTTGATTATATTGCCTAGATAAACGCAGAGGCGACATGGGATGTCTCAATTTTTATTGGTCAGCGCCATGTTTAAGCAAGAGGTTGTGAAGTTAGCCACATTTCCACATTTTATTCCACGTTTATAGTTATTCTGTTAAAAATTAGGTAACTAAAATTGTTTTGTTTTGATTTGATGCACCTTGGTTTTGATAGATATATAGTGTTCCAGTTTTCATTGTATATCGATTTCATTAGTTATATTTTTTTATTATTTAGTTATTTTCATTGTATTCATGCTTTCCTGTGTGCTCATGTTAAATAAGGAGTGTTTTGACAGAATATTTATGTTATGCTGTTGCATCTGTAACAGTTTTAACATTGGTTACACAAGTTTCGCTACCGTACCTAATAGTCTAATAGCAATTTTGTAACATAAAAAAAGAAAAAATCAATCAATCGTTAAAGTATAGAAATTTGGCTTAATTTTTGCTCCAAATTTAACCTTTTATCGTATTACTAATTTCACGTCCTTATGATTTCGAACATTTTCCATTGCCTTACCGTATACCGCTTTATTCATTAATTTACCGACATTTTTATCCATTTCGTTAGTATGTTGATTCGTAATTCAGTATTCAACTCAATATATTGTTTATTGATCAAATTTTAGAATTTTATGTACTTCAATAACTTTTAGTCTGTAATGGATGACGTAACCAGTCTTTGAAAAAAATTGTCGTCAGTAATTTTGGATGTTTACCGCCGGGTGGATCCATTTGCTCGGGGCAAAATGGCAAGTCTTTGTGGAGTTCATGTAGTTCGGATGAAAAATTTATACCTCCAAAATATAACCGATTTTCGATTCATCCGGTAAATCAGGAATATTTAGGCTGTAGAACTAATCAGCAAGTACCTACTTGGACCCCTGCAGTCGGAAGGAGGAGAGATATCACCGTGGCGTATAAGTTATTTACGTTATAATACATGAGGTATTTATCCAACTCACTGGGAGTACATGTACTTGATGTTGGCCCTATTGGATACTTGGATTACGCCACCCTCAATGTCATTCTCTATAATCAAAATCATATCGAGGTGACTAGATCGGTGTTGGTTCGAGCCCAGCTGCCGGTAGACCATATATAAGCTATATTCGTGGAGAGGTTTGGCGCCCTCTCTGCGGGTATGGTAGGGTGCAAAAATGTTGGCTTGGGTCAATGTGAGAGATTGATACCGGTTGATATTTGACTACCCCCCTAATTAATGAGGTTTTCCAGGTTTCCCTCATTCCTGTACTGAATAGTGGTTAGGGCCTACCAACGTAAGTTGCCTGAGGAGTAGAGATATTATTATTATTATTATATCAAAGTCTATGAGCAGTGTCAGTCGGTTTGATAATTTTTAACATGGAATCAATCATAAGCTAGTCCCAGTGAAGTATAGTAATGTAGGAGGTCCAAACCATAAGTCTTTAAACAAGTATCCTGGAAATTTTCAAAAATATCTACCAAAAGTAGGACGTCGATGTTCAAGTATAAGTCAGAACATTTCCCCAAATTTTGAATATTGAAGGTATTCCTTACATTAGTGATTGCCCGAAATAGGTTCGTCAGTCAGTTTACTATAGAAGTCATCTTTTGTAGGTAATGTCGAGTCTTTCAGTCTGTCATAAGGAAAAACACGTTTAGGTTATTAACAATAACCTAAATATCTACTCAGAGTTACAATGCAATTTGTTTTTAACTATCATCGAGATAGAAGGCCCATTTCTCGATTTTATTTTTGACATGAATCTAAATAAATATCGTCTTTGGTAAAAAAATGTATTTGTCGTTATTTATAGGTAAAAGCAAAACTGCCGTCAAACAACGTTGCCAAATTTTGTAACGCAAGTTGTCCGCCGTATGGACTTAAACAGTGGCATATCACTGGGATCACGTGATTGTCCGTATAATTTAAATTACAGGCATTATGACAGAGACTCCTGTAAAATTCCGTAGAATGGTTATGGTCAAAAATTTTGATGTCTGAGTTGATAAATGGTTGCTTACAGACATAACAAACGTCGGCTTTGGAATGTTCTATAAATTACACGGTACTCAAAAGCTCCATTGGATTAGGATGAGAAAAAATATCTTTCAATTCATCGGCGATACACTCAAGTTCACGAACGAACCATTGTTGGCAATCATTGCCTCGACATATGTTAAAACAAGAACGATTATCATCGTAGGATAACAGATAATAGATGCGATATATTCTTTATCCAGGCAAAATTTAAACCGATCCCTCAATATAGTCATCATAATCATCATCAGAATCCACCGGCTCGGAATTTGCAGAAATCATGAGCACTTCACCGGTCACCACCCCATCACTAGCACTTTTACTTAAACATACCGGCAGGACTTCCCGTTCATCAACAGATTAGACGTTTATACATAGATTATTAATCCGTTCTAGTTTTTGAATATCTCTTAATGCAATCGAGCACTTTATACCGTCAAATTTAAAGACATCTCGGAAATTTGGATAAGATGACGTTCCGTCCTAATGTGTCTTAGATGCAAAGCAGAGACTATGCTCCATAAAATTCATAATAATATGAATTACGCATGTTTTATTTTTAACAAATTGAAGCATCTCAGCCTACGCTGACAAGCCCGCGGTAATAGGCGAATAACTATTAATATTGACATGTAGATCTATTATTTCCAAACAATCTCCAACCGCAGTGCCTATATTCGAGGTTCTCTAATAGCATAGGTTGAATCAATTCTCTTTCCATCATATTATTATTATCATCCGTATTATTATGAATAATTGCATTTCAGATTGCAGAACCAAATGATTTTAAATCAACTTCACCGTCATTCAATTTAACGAAATTTCCTTCAAAAACTATGTTGACTGAACATGAATCTTTTAAAGCCTTTTTAACTCTAATAGAAAAACTACGAACACATTTTTTTAAAAACTGCTTAGATTCGATTAAATTCACGTTCACTGTTATTTCCGACCGTATCCACTTTTAAAATACGATTTGGCATCTTGCCACACTATTTTTTTCTTATTGGCATGCCCCAACGCATAATATTTAAATACTGCCCCATTATTCTCCAAACAGAATATATTTCCATTTCGTGAATTTTAGTTCTTATGGCCCGTTAGTAATTCGTAGCCGTTTTTGAGAAAACTATGCATCTGTGTATTGAAATTCCACCAGTAATGTAATCTGGCCACTGCTAAGTGTTCACTTAACTTTAGTTTGTCATAAAGTCGCTAGAATAAAAATTAAAATCTATGCCCACACAGCGTGTTTCGTTAAGATTTTGATGCAGCTTAATAGAAGATGATTAATCGCATCCCATTCTAAAAAATCTACGAAATTTTCAGCTTGATTGATGAATTAGTTAAACATAGTATACATTTTTTTCTTGTTTAAACAACGATTCTGAAAGCATGGAGGTCTCTTATAGACCATCCAGTTGGATTAGAAAAAATCTATAATGCAACTCAACATTTGCACCATAGGAGGTTAAAAATGTGTGCATAAATATGCACCGAATTTAGTAAAAATATGAGCAAAATATTGAAATTATGCAAATAAAACATATTTGAAAAATTCAAATTTATTATTTCCTTTAAAATGAAACATTAGTAGCTTAAGGCTATGAAAAACAGAACAATAAAAAATACATTTAAAAATTCTTAATGTACCTATAGTGTTATTGTTTTGGCAAAAAAAAATTTAATTTGTTTTATTTCCCTATTTTCAAAGGATTTCTTAACATCTGTAATAAGCGATTGAGAAGATTCTTTTGATAATTCTAAAATTAGATCTTTCAGTTGACTGAAATTCTCGCAATAAAAAATATGATCTAACTAAGTATAACTATCTTGTAATAACAGGTTGAAGTAGAAGAAGAGTGTTTGGTAGTCTGCACTAACTCATTATTAGCCGACCATAAAATTTAAGTCTAAATTCTTTCAATACGAAGGATTTTATGCACCATATGCAATTTTTTAAGAATATATGCAAATATTTCAAAAGATATGTATAACATGCAATATGCAAAATATGCACTTTGCATATTTGAATTACCACTCTATTTATGATAGACTCCGAAATATTCAAATACAATCATTATATACGGAACAATTTTAATTTTTCCATAAAATCAAACTCATAGATATAAATATTTTTTAGTGTGGAAATGCACTCATAAGGAGTGGTGTTAACATAGTTCTGTGCAACCAAAACGTAAAATAAAATATTTTAAATTTGTATACCAAAGAAATATAAATTGATGTTAATTCACTCCATATAAAAAATGTAACAATTCTGGAATTACCCACTTCACAGTTTTTAAAGAAATAACACATGGCATAATTCACTCCATACAAAAAATATAACAATTCTGGAATTACCCACTTCACAGTTTTTAAAGAAATAACACATGGCATGATTAGCAAAACTTTTTGTTTAGCGGTATTTTGTCAGAAAGTGAGTCAGTTGTTTGTAATACACAGAGTATCTAAGAAAAATGTAGGGATTAGTAGGTACCACGTCAAAAATAAATCAATTTTATTAATAACCACAGATCTAACTTTTTTCTTTTATATAAATAAATGCAAGGTAAAATCTTAATCAATTGATAAAAATATTTGATTTACGTCAATCAGTCATACGTATGTAAACATTATTATTTATTTTATCTCAAATAGAACTGCCAAATTGTACACAATTTTTATCTAAGAAAGTAAATAGTTGTGATATTTCATTTCAACTAAGGGACACTTTTCAGCGTTTCACTTATTCGTCAACATTTGTATGATTAACTCAATAAAAATGTGTTAGGTATATGTTATTTATAATAGAAAGTTGTTCCACGTTTACTCGAACAATTTATAAATAATTTATATATTATAAAACAGTTCTGCAACCATTACAGGGTGTTTTCTAAGTAGAGGTAAAAAATCCAGGAGCGTATTCGTATAAGGATTCTTTTTGTTATATAAGTGGCATGTCAAAAATAAAAAAAATATATTTTTTAATTTCTAAACCTTGACCCGCTTGATATAATTTAACCAAATTCTGTGAACATAATTAGTGCAATAATATATATGAAAAAAAAATTATCAGCTTTAGATACTTACCAGTGGCGGAGGTCTGGCTGTCATAGGGAAATATTTGCCATAAAATATATATCACCCTGTATAATATTACAAATAAAATAGGTCATCATATGGGCCATTATATTATATTCATTTTCATTTGTTTCTTTACACTTTTTTGTATAAAACCGATTAACAACAAAATTGATTTATTTGATGAAGTACCTTTCTATACAGTTACTTAAATTACTTAAATATATCTTAGGAAGGCCATGCAAAACAATAATAATAATAAGTCGTCATCTTATTAACGGTTTATGCATATTCAAATCAGTGGCGGCTCGTGATGCTTTCAGTAGAGGAGACTTGAAGCGGAAAACCTCAAACTATCGTTTTATAATGACATTTACAGAGCAATGACACTAAATTTCATAAATACATAATAACAGTAGTGTATATTGTAACAGAAAATATGAGTAGCCAGTTACAGTTATATAACGAAAAATAAAACAATAGAAGGTATAACAAATTAACCGAATATATGATCCTCAGTCAGCAATTGCGTAGCAGTACTCACTATATGCTTAAAATTATCAACATATATATCACAAACACAACACAATTTATTAAAGTTAAAACACATTGAATATATAGGGGATTTTAAGCAAAGATTAGTATTCGGCTTATTAAGAGAAAATGTTTGTACAACTCTCAAGTTGGATCTAGGTACATTAAATTGAATTTGCGATAAAAAAGCAGGGCAGTCAATGTCATTATGCAATATTTTATATAAAAAAGATAGTGAAGAACATTTTCTTCTCAAATCCAAACTGGAAACATTAAATCTCTCTAATAACGTGTTGTAATCTGCATTAAATTCTGGATAAACTCCAGTTACTTTGAAATACAAAAATTTTAAAAACTTTCTCTGAATTTTTTCAATGGCGATTTTGTAACATTTATAATATGGATTCCATATTACAGAACCGTATTCCAGTTTAGATCTGACGAAGGAATAGTACAATGTTTTCAATGTTTCAATGTTGTCAAAGTTTCTACAGTTCCTCACGATGAAACCATATGATCTTGCTGCCTCTTTTACTGTCTTAAATATGTGGTCACGAAAGGATAAAGCGCAATCAAATAATATACCAAGATCCTTAACAGTTTCACAACAGACGAGTACATTGTCATCAATAGCATAATCGAAAACAATTGGTAACTTTTTCCTGGTATAGGAAGCAATTTTACATTTCGATACATTAAGATATAATTTGTTCTTAAAACACCAACTATGCAAATTATTTAAATAATCCTGTAACATCAAACAATCATCTATGGAACAAACTGAAGAAAAAACTTTCATATCATCAGCAAACAATAATTTATGGCAATCTACTACTTGACAAATGTCGTTAATAAAAAGGAGAAATAATAAAGGTCCAAGGTTTGACCCCTGAGGGACGCCCGAGGTGGCAGAATAATTAAAAGATACAAAACCATTATAAGACACAAACTGAATTCTGTCAGTTAAGTAAGATTTAAAGAGGGATAATGCAATATTGTTAAAACCAAATTCAGCAAGTTTGTTCAAAAGGACATAATGATCAAGTCTGTCAAATGCTTTGGCAAAATCTGTATAAATAGTATCCACTTGACCACCCTTATCTAAGGTATCAGAGACAAATTGTGTAAACACTGATAAATTTGTTACAGTGGACCTCTTCAGCATAAAACCGTGTTGTTCAAATGCTAACTGACCCTTAACTATGTTATATATACGATTATAGAGTATAATTTCAAAAATTTTTGAAAAATTGGAAAGAATAGATATTGGCCGATAATTTTCAAAATATTCTTTATCTCCGCTTTTAAAAATTGGACATACTTTAGCTTGCTTCCAATCAAGTGGAAATGCATTTGTCTTCAAAGATAAGTTATATAATATGTTCAGTGGAATAACAAACACAGATATACAATCTTTTATAATAAATGAGGGCAACTTGTCTGGTCCCGATGTCATTTTATTTTTCAGTTTCCTGGAAGCTAGCGGTATTTCTGATTCAGTTATTGCTTCAAAGTTAATAAGTGGCGTATTATTATTAAAAACATCAATATGGAATTGAGCATCAGACGGAATAAACACACTTTCAAAAAATTCTGCAAATCCATTAACGATATGCTGAGAATTATCAAAATGACGACTCTTATCTTTCATTTTGCCAGGTGTTCTAGATGATCTATTCTTTGCATGAATAAAAGACCAAAGCTTATGAGGATCTAGAGTAATTGAATTTTGCACAGTGTCTAGATAATCTCTATATGCTTCCTTAATTTGATCTTTAACTGTAATTCTTATTTGTTTAAATTTATTGAAAATGTATGGACAGTGGGATTTTTTATATCTTTTAAAAAGTTTTGCCTTGCATTTAATATTCTTTATAATATCTGAGGTATACCAAGGTGGATACTTATGACTGTAGTTTTTGTATACAGGAACATGAATGTCACATATTTTATATAAGCGCTCATAAAAAATATTCAGGGCTGTATTGACATCATCAAAGTGATTTAAAAAAGACCAATCAATTTTAGATAAATCATTATATAAACCAGGAAAGTTAGCTTTTCTAAAATTATACACAATTTGATGCACATTAGTTTGACATACACTTTCCTTGACAAGCAAACTCTCAAAATCTATAGTTAAAGCAGGATGATGTAAGTCTTCAGGAACTAGAGGTGTACAATCATGCATAACTATACATTCCGAATTGGACAATATTAAATCAAGTAAGCGGAAATTGTGATTTAACACATTACTATACTGACAAAGGTGTAAAACATTTATTAAATTATTAATAGAATTTGTTTTTCTGTCCGAATTGTCTACATTAACAAAATTGGGGACATTAAAGTCACCTAAGATAATAATTATTCCATCATTAAAAACATCAAGTTGTTCCAAACATTCACAAAAAGATTCAAAAATGTCAATAGGTACAGAAGGTGGACTATAAATAATTGAAATATAAACCGTTTTGTAAAAGAATAAACACTTACATAATAGAAAATAAATTATCGGAAAGTTGTTACTGAAAAAACTAGTATCAATAATATCACAACGAATATCATTTTTTACAGCTAATAAGATACCTCCCCCTCCCAATTTATTAACCAATTTAAGGTTACGATCCTTACGATACACTTTGTAAGAATCCGGAAACAATTCAGAACTATATACATCCTCACGCAAATTAGTTTCACTGAGAGCTATCACATCAAATTCTTCATTTGATACTGCTGATGAAAAAATGTCAATCTTAGTATTAAGGCCACGAACATTTTGATAATAACAGTGCAAATTATGATCGGAACTGCTGAGCCTGTTTAGTTTTTTTTGTTAATAATTTGTGGAACTCCATGGATATACTTAATTACCAGATCTTTTTCACCATTAGAAATACGTTGCCTCATTTGATCCTCCAAATTTCTGTATTTATCACGTTGCAGAGGGGTGAGATCAACATTTACAAAAACTTTACGGTCTCGCTTTATCTTAGATCGATTCTTTACAATGTTCATGACAATTTCACCATTAGATAATGTTACTTTTAAAGCACGATTACCATTTTTGTTCCTCTTACCTACTCTTGTTGCACTTAAAATAGACACAGGATCAGATACAGTATCAGATATTACCTCTTTAATACTATTCATTTCGGCAGCAACAGTAGATTCTTCTGGTAGGTTGAAAATCATAATATTACTAGCACGCTTTTGACGATCATACATCTCTTCCATGGCTGAATCAACATCAAAATCAGTCTTATTACTAGAATTTTGCGATGAAATATTTTCCAATTTTAACTTAATGTTCTCCAATTCAACTTTAAGCTCATCAACAACTTTAAGAAGCTTAGGAACCTGTTAATGAAGAATGAATAGAAGAGAAAAAATTTCAAGAAATTATTATCTAATATTTACAATGCATATAATAGGTATATATAATATATAGGTATAAGTATATATTTATTAAAAATAAAAATATATTTGGCAAATAAATTAAGTATTACAACTTAAATATTTTTAGATATCAATGACAATCTGCGATTTTGTGATCCAACAAAATAATCAATAACTTCGTCATAAAATGAATTGTTTTTTTTAATTCTGACATATATCGTTTTTCTATAGATATAAAAGATATATTTGACAGGCGATCCTGAGCTATCGTATTTCTAGCAAAAGTTTTTATACGCTTAAGTGCTGAAAATTACCGTTCTACAGAAGTTGATGTTACGGGAATTGTTGACACTAAAGATAAAAGCTTGTATGTTTGAGGTAGAAAATTTATTAACTTATTATTCCAAATAAAACTAAGCATTTCAATACAAATGACAAATGTTTTTATTTGTCTATTTCCGATTACTGCCGAGAGTACCGAGGCTTCACGACGGGCGATCGCGTGGTGGTAGAAGAAGGATGGCTAAATTAACGAACTTACATGTTAAAAAGAGATAGTTGATGGAGACTAGAGGACAGTGTTGAAGCTTCAAGGTCGCACACTGTTAGATACATATGAAAGCGCTGGAGGCTTACCGCGCTTAGCGGCCAGCAGCTCAATTTCAAGCACATTCAAAATTCACGTATTTATTTGCTCACTCGAGATCTCAATAAGTAAAAATATGATATAGGTAGGTACTTATGTAATGTAAAATAAAAATAAATAAAAGACATTTTCTTAGCAATGCTACAAACACCGCAGAGGAGCCTCCCCTGCCTCCTCTAACAAGCCGCCACTGATTCAAATGCTGAAATGGTGAATATGTTTTATATTTATGGCCGTGCAGATGGAAATGGTACTGAGGCTAGACACATCGATGACTCTCACACTATTAAGTTTCTTCAATTTTTTGTTTTATGCCTACTGTCATACTAATACGCACAAGGAATTTTGTTAAATTGTCTCGAGCGGTTTAGAAATTAAAAACTGTTTTTTTTTTTTAATTAAAAAAGCCCTTATTTTTTACTACAGAACCTGGACCACACCCTGGATATTTGACCTATACTTAAGAAACACCCTGTATAGAAGGAATTAGAACAAATCCCCATCTAAGATCATGACTAATAGTCGACGTCTTATTTTTATTATTTTTCTATATCGGGTTCTTTATCATTCCACCAATTAGTATCTGGATGTCTGATATTTGTATATTTGATTTGTAAGACTATTTGAAACATTGCAGTTTACTGCTATAAAATATCTCATTGGATAAAAGCATTTCTTTTCCAATTTGACTTATTCATTGTATGATGAATAACAATTTTATCTTTTTGACTCTGGTTTTGTCTCAGAGGGTAAGGTTGCTACTAATTTTTTAATTAATTTTTTTTAATCTAATTATTTTGTCTAATTTATTTGGTTGGTTCATAATAATCTAATATGTTTTTTCAAATTGTTTATATGAATGTATAACTAATTTTTTGTTTTAAATTTTAAATTGCTAATATTTTTATTATAATTCTTATCTTTTGTTTCCTATTGTAGCTCTGAAGAAGATTTAAAGTAATATCGAAACGTTGACTAAATCAGAAAATCTAGACCATTAACTGTATTGTCCTTTTTCCGATTATTTCATCCTAAACACACTTTTAAGGACATTAGCAATATATCATAGATAAACTAACATGACGGACATATTTCTACGTTGCTCCAGACTGGACACCCCGAATTGTTCAAGTAATACATTGCGCAAAATACCTATTTGCGGGCAAGTGCCATCCTGCCGAAAAGAGAGCAACTTTAGAAAACGCCGCTGAACATCCTTAAAGTTTGATTAAACTACATTATAACCGGGATTCCATACAACACTGGCATACTCGAGTTTAGATCTAACGAAAGTATTACAGTGGTTTTCATAGTCCGTCTCCAGTCGCCAGAGAGCGATCCTCGTATCGAAATTATGCGAATTTCATAATGAAATGAAATTCACATAATTTCGAGAAAAAGATATTAGATACCGCTGTTACAGTACACTGTATCTATTGTCCGAAATTATTTGAATTTCATTATAAAATCCGCATAATTTCGGGACAGAGATAGCTCTCCGGCGACCGGAGACAGGCTATGAATACCGCCGTTAGTGTCATCTATACTTGAATATTAGGAAAACCATAGGTCATTCTTGTTAGAAAACCCAGACTCCTATATGTAGATAGAACTATTTCATCAACATGAAAATTATAGCTTAATTTATGGTCAGAATAGGCCTATGTGTACTGTATCATGACGGTCAAGCACGATATCGTTAAGATCACGATTAAACAAAATAGGATTCGTTCTTATGGTGAATGTCATTACGCTACAGTTACTAGCATTTAATAATAATATCTCTACCCCTCATTATAATCACGAGGATTAGCCCAGAAGTAGAAGACTTCTGCGGGAGAGGGCATATTATTATTAAGCAGGCCACATTTGCGCCCAGGAACGACTTACGTTGGTAGGCCTTAACGGAAACCTGGAAAACCTCATTATTTAGGGGGTAGTCAAATGTTAACCTGTATCAGTATCTCACATTGACCCAAGCCAACAATCCTCTCCACGCATATAGCTTATATACGGTCTAGCAGTTGCGGGGCGAAGCCACAGCGATCTAGTCACCTGGATTCAAGTACTGACGTCTTAAACCGTGCGACCACTGACCGATACAAGAGAGAGAGAGAGATTATTAGCAGTACATCAATTCTGAATACGAGTTAGACAATGCTGCAACCTAATACAATCATTAGCATAGTTAATTATGCTATATATTTTTTACATCGGCTGAATACATAAGATAGTGACAGTCAAGATCTTGCACTATATCATTGATATAATTACAAATAATAAGTGACCTAAAATCGACCCCTGAGACACACCCGATGTAACAGATACCGGCCCAGATGTGCAACCGAAACACTTGACAAATTGGTGTATTGGAGGCTATGTAATGGTTGCCGCATAGGTCTGCTGTGACGTGATATTCAGTTTACGCTTTAGTTCCCCAATATAATAATAATGATATTTAACATTTATGTTTCAGAATAAAACAGGTAATTTAATGCAGTAAAGTCAGATAACAAAATTTTGCTTATTTTTGCTTCATCTTGCTGAAAGTAACCTACTTGCAGCTCGTCATCATGTAACTGTTCTAAAAATGGTTCTAAAAGAAGGGTTCGATATCTTTCAGCATTTATAGTTTCATAGAAGAATATAGGCCCTACTATACGTCTTCTTGATATCGCTGTCCAAACATCAACTTTTACGGGATGTAAACTGGTTTCTACAAATACAGGGTGGTCGCGATGTAATGGACCAAAATTCATGACTAGATTCCTGACGTGAAAATATTCCGATTTAGACAAACTCATCTTAGTCCAAAAGTTGATACTTACAGAGATATAGATAGAGATACTATTTTAGTTTTTTCTTATTTATTTCATAATAAATGCTCATATCGAAATTAAATTTTGGTGTTAGGGGTTTTCTGGGGCGAGAGATTGAAATATATCCATGGTTTGCTTGTAGCTTATAGAGAGCGCCACCTGCGCTAGGTCGAACGCGTTGAAACCGACAGAACCTCAAAAATCTAATCCGCCGCCGAATCATTTCGTAACAAGAATCTCTATTTTAAAATACGGCAGTCTTTGAACAAACGCGTTAATAAATATATTGAAGTTGGAGGCGGACATGTTGAACATTTATTGTAATATTCGATATTCAATTGTTCATCACAATTTATAATTTGAAATAAACTCTTGTTATTTTTGACATTCGTGCCTTATTTTGATTGCTCGAATTACCAAAGCTAAATATCTTGAGAACGGTGCAAGATAGCGACTATCGAAAAGTATAGCTTTTCGTGTAAAAGAAGTTGTAAAATCAGAATTTGCTACCTGAGAATTAGGTTTTTGAAAGATAAAAAAGTTCTGTCGTTTTCAACGCATTCGACCTAGCGCAGGTGGCGCTCTTTATGAGCTACAAGCAAACTATGGATATATTTCAATATCTCGCCCCAGAAAACCCCTAACACCAAAATTTCATCTCGATATGAGCATTTATTATGAAATAAGAAAAGAGCAAAATAATATTTTGCATTAAACACCCTGTATCGCTGTAAGTATCAACTTTTGGACTAAGGTGAGTTTATCTAAATCGGAATATTTTCACGTCAGGAGTCTAGTCATAAATTTTGGCCCATTACATCGCGACCACCCTGTATATGAGGATTTTCTGCAGCCCAGATACATCAAGTTCTTAGATTTTTTTTTTCATTTTTGTTTAAACTGGCATGTCAACTGAACACAGAAAATAGATTTTTATCTGTTAGGTTCTAATTACCATTTAGTGCATAATTTTATGATGTGTCTGGATTGTTCTGGAATAGAAGTATTTATTTGTTTCTATTTTTTGTACCAAAAATTATTAAACATTTCAAGACTTTTCAGCAAATGAGTAAAGAAACATTCGTCAAACTCTGCTGTCTGCTTACTTTGTTTTACGAGAGTTCAACAGGCAATACCTGAAATGACGGAAAAACGAAACATCCATTTGATTACAGCCTTTGCCAGCAATATGACCAAGAACTAAACTTTTCACAAAATGACAAATTACGCTCAATAACTTCGACAAATACGACCAGAGATTAATTTCAAGTTTTAGAGTTAACTCTCAAAAAGCAAGCGACATGTTTCTCATATCGCTAAAGCTAATCGTAAATTGACGACAGAAATTGCTCATCTAAAACCGGATGTTACTGAAAAAAGGAGAAATATAAGCCCCAAAAAAGTACTAATAACAATATATTTTTCGGGGATCACTGTAAACAATAAACATAACTTATTTCATTATGTCAAATTCATGTAAATTAAATTTATTTAAGATTGCTTTGTATATAAAACACTTCATACGATATTTGTGTTGGACAGAAATCACAGTTCTACAAATTAAATTGATAATAACACTTCATTTACGTTAAAGTAACTAGTCTGATCCAAATTTTAATGTACCTACAGTGTTAATATTTATAATAATCACATACGAACAATATTTGTGATACTTACCAAATTAAAAAGTCTTATAACTCACATGATTTATTATTTTAATAACTTAAAACATATCACATATTTGAGTGAAAATGTATAAAAATAAACTAAAAAATAATTTATGTGTAAAGATATACGAGATATCAAAACAACATTCACATTTAAACTCCTTAAAATATACTTCACAGTTGTAGATGAGGTATTAAGATTTTGAGTGCATTTATTTTTTCTGTCAGTGTTATATAAATTTAGAAGAAGTAAAATATTGGTCTTTGTCGTACATGCAAATTGTATAATATCTCCTATATCTTCAACACATACATATAAGTTAAATTCTAGTATCCATATAAAATATCAAAATTAAAGCAAACAGTAAAAAATATATTACTCTAACTGCATTTAGTGGAATGCATAAATTCTTGATACTTCGCTATAAATTACGTGGGGAATTTTCTAATAAATATCTTCCAAATCTTGATCACACCAGTACTGATTGAAGTGAAACAAGAATGCTTTCTGTTAATATAATAAATGCAAATCAAACTGACAACTATATTAATTATCATATTCTGGTTGAACATAGGTGGCAGCGGTTGTTCTACGCCTATAAAGCGTTTGTGTTTTTAAATTCCAACCAAATTTTTGATTGCAGTAAATGGCGAACTTCCTGTAACCATTTCGTATTTCATTGTGAACCTACAAAGAAAAAAACAATGGTTTCAATTTTAAAATGGTTTTTGTTGCATATTAATTAAAAAACAAAATGAAATATAATATTTTCACAAATAATTATTACGAATCAAGGTAAAGTAGGTAGTAAGAATTTTGTTATTTTCTATAGAACACGCCCCATGTGATTGACTGTTTTTTTGGACAATCACCATAGATTTTCTGTAAGAATATGGCTATATAGCCTTACTCATCATAATAGCTATTTATGTAACAAGTGTGTGTTTTAAGTGCGAGACGCAAAAATTAGGAAACAAGCCGAGGATAAAGAATTCCTGTAAGCCAAAGTTGTTTTAATCATTGGAGTACGTGGGGAATGTAGGAAGAAAGAAGGAAGAAATCACAATTTTGACAGTAGATGCCATAAAAGGTTGTTAGTTAGTTATCAGTGCGAAAATTCCAAATACAAAAACTCATGTTCCAAGAATGTTTACGACTTACTGAGCGATCAATAGATGGTATCAATTTTTTCTTGACGTATGGAAGTAATAAATTCTGTACCGTGCCAGTTGGAATCAATGGAAGGTATGCCAAAAAAGATAGCGGAATTCCTTGGACTCTCCAACGCCAAGGATTCTGGAGCGGACATGATACTTTTAAAGCGACATGGAGGTTGGCGATCAAGTTTAGTTACCGAGGGGTATATTGCGAAAATTCCATTGAATAGAAAAATGAAATAATAAAAAGAATCACACATCAGAATGATACACCAAATAAGAAACTAAAAGAAGTTCAAACAAAAGCAAAAGCTAGCAGTATTGCCACTATTAGCAACTTATTCATTCTGACTACTAGTACTTGCATTGCTGTTAGAGAAGAGAAGCTGGGTGCCTCTAATATTCTGTTTGACAATTGACATACTTAATTGCACCTTTAAAATTTATAATAAATAAACATTTTCATTGTTTTTAATATTTAATTTTTACTATCGAAGTATCATTTCGAAATTCTAATCAATATCAAAATTTGTCAATTTCGAAACGCCTTAAAAAAATGTTTTCTACAAACGTCAGTCAAAAATATAATTTTTGATGTATGCTGTCAGAGTTTAAAATGTCATTTAAGGCACTGGTGTGCTGCAAGTAAATAACGTGATTTACTTTTAAAACTGGCAGCAGAATAGGGAGCAATGTTATCCGGTAAAGTTTTAGACAAAATTTGACCCGCGATGTTCTTGTTTTGTAACGAGTTTTCTATACAACTTTCTGCTGCTACTCTGGATTACCATCCACCGTGTTTCTTAATTGTAGTAGATTAGCACCACCACAGTCTGCCAACAAACTAGCTTAAGATCGTCGGAAGCAATGTCCAGTATAAAGATGGGAATTAGGCAAGTTTAGCCAATGTGTTGATTCCAATTGGAGTCGTAACGTATTTTTTCTATGAATGTTGGTTATGGTTGAATACTTAGTGTTCGCTGGACGAAGGGCTATGCACATTTTATGATAATTCCAATATAAAGGTACCAGTAATAACTAAAGTTCGTTGCATAGTGGTTCCGAATTCGAGTATCAAGTGTAACACATATATACACACAATCAAATTTATGACTGCACTGATAACGAAGAGACTAATGTTCGCATAATTATCGTAGGATTCAATGTTGTGTTTGTGCTGAAGAATTGGATTACCTCCAATTGGTTAACTGACAGAATTTAGTCATCATTGCAGGAATTGATTTAGTGTGTGTTGGTTTTCAACCACCATCATCCGTTCTGGCCTGCTCTCCAATATCCGTAAGTGACGTTAACGGCCCCTTAACGTTACGCTTGGCCAGGAGGTTTGCTAACCGGAATGCATGCCTTCCGGTAAACGGCATCGTGTATGGTCACCATCGGAATTTTTAGTGATATTTTTATGTAGAGGCTGTTTCAAACTGCTATTTTTTTTTATAAAACAATTATTTATTGTACTCAGTAAAATAATCGATATCTAAGAAAAATGTGTACCTTTTATACAGGGTTAACTATGACTAAGTACAAATATTTTAAGAGAGGATAGAACAAAATTAGAATTAACAGAATTTTCTTTCAAATAATTTCCAAACTTATTTATAAAGCGAAAAAAAATTTTTTTCGATATTATATTAAATCCTTACTTAACGCCGCCAATGCGAGAATCACAGTATGCAACCAGTAAGCAACTGTCATGCAACAGTCGGCCACAGTCGGCCACAGTCGGCAGTCGGTCCAGTAGAGTCGGTTCACTGTCATGTTATAATTTAATTCCTGTGTTTACGTTGTAGTTTTGTGTTCTTCTTCAGTTTTTAGTGCCTTATTTTAATTTTAAACGTTTTACAGTTAATAAATAAAGGAATATGTGTCGGGTACACATATTTTCCCACAATATAGTTCGCCGGTTTGTTTTTCTAGGTTATGAGACAAGACTGCCGTGGATGTTAAACGTTTTATGTTATCTATTAGAACCTACCTACTCATCCCTTTCTTCGATTTTGTTATAATACATAGGCATTGTATCTAACTGTACCTACGGGAAGTGTGTTTATCGGTAGTGAGTGAAAATGTAGTTTTACTAGTTTGTAACCAAATAATGAAAAACGAATGCAAAATACTGGAGCTAACTGGATTAACTGTTATCTACCTATCAGGTATTATTACTAATAAGAATGTTATAATCATTTTTGTCGTTTCTGCATTTAGAAACACTGCAAACGACCGCATGGTAGTTGTTGACAGATGTAATGTCAACTATGGATCTAAGCCATAAGCCATCTCAGTCGATACTCATCATAGGCGCCGACTTTCCGTAGGAAAAAAGGGTTTTGGGCCATTTTTTAAATATCGAGCTAAAATTCTGGAATAACTTTTTTATTGTCTTTTAAGGCTCCCTGAGCACGTGGTTAAAATTTTTGTACTTAGTCATAGTTAACCCTGTATAATGCCCGGTCCTAATCATTAGAAAATGAATAATTTAGACCTCATTCATAAAACTTTTAATTGATCCAAGGAACAATTTCCTGAGATTACATCATGGACTTAAACAACAGCTTGAATATATTTTTTTAAATAATACTGTCTCAATAACAAAATCTTATAATTGATAAATATTAAAATGTATGACACCACTCACCTCTGTATTAGCATAACAGAATAATATCGCAACAAATACTCCTTGTAATGCTTCCATTGTGTATCTAGCGAACTCGTACACGTCTTCCGCCAAACAAGAATCGTCATATACGATTTTCTTTGCCGTGAATAAGATGTGAATTCCAAATAGAGGAATTAAAAACAGGGTTGCTCGGAAGGCGGCCCTGAAACAGAATTATTTATTACTTTATTGTATTTGAAGATGGCGAGTGTTGAATTCTAATTGGGTAATACATTCATCAATTATTTTGAAGTACTTCTTATAATTAACTTTTTTTTCTCAATTGTGTATGTAATTCATTCAATAAACTATTTTGCTACTGTGTTCTTAAAGCCTATTGTCAAAAATATTTTGAATTCTGCATAACATGACCTAATCATATACAGGGTGCTCTATACTCTTAAATTTGGGAAATTATAGCTGAGGACAAATAATGACGAATAGTGAAAAAAAATATTTTTCAGTTATGGAAATATCAATTTATTTCAAATAACAATAAAAGAGCGAGAATTTAATAAAATTGAAAATGTATTTAATTTATCATAATAACTGTTCGAAATTTTATTATTTCCGTGACCACCTACGCACAGGGCTGTGGTCGATTTGCCTCACCGGCAGCATGTAACTGGTAACACTATAATTTTTATGTGACTCCCAAAAATAAAAACCAAGCGGATTTAGGTCGACAATCGAGAGGGCTCCCAATTGGTCGTGAAGTCACATAGATTAGCTTCTTCGAAGGGTACATTTTAATTATTACGCAGAAATTGTAAATAAAGAGCACCAGTCAACCGATTTTGCAGAATGAAAAGGTCAATCAGTACTCCGTTCACAATTCTAGCCCACACATTTTCTGAAAATCATTGTTGAAAGTGTGTTCGTCGAGTACGTAATATGCGGATTCTTCAATGCCCAATAATGAATATTGTGACAATTGTGAATACCATTACGTGTGGAAAATTGTCTCATCCGTAACTAAAATGTTAAAGGCAAAATTTAGGTTTAAGTGCTACTGATGTAACAACCACTCGCAAATGTTCACTCGAAGCGGAAGCTCCCTTTGAAGCCTTGTACTGGCTGCACGTGAATTAAGTAGAGCCGTCCCTTAACGTTCGCCAAACTGTGGATTGTGATATCCCAAATTTTGTTGCAATTGTTCTAGTGCTTTTGCCAGGCTACTCCCCGCCGGCATTTTCTTCTCTAATAATTCCTCCATATTGCCCAGGCCTCGGCCGCAAATTGTCAGTTTCTCTACTCTGTTGAATCACATGTAGAAAGGTTTTATGTCTCGCATAATGTATTTAGGGAGACATTTGGGCATACAAATTAGCTACAGTCACTGAATTTTGATATAATTCTCAGTATGCCAGTATCATGTCCATAAGTTCTTCGTTTCAGGAATTATGCGCCATACTTAGTACTAATAAATGTTTGTAAACTTATTTTATATATTTTACTACATATTCTTTTCACTACTTGTCATTATAAAAAGCGGACCACCCTGTAAATAACATACCTAAGTCTATTAACACATTAGCGAACTAAACAGTTTGAGAGAGATAGATGAGAATGAAAGAGAGAAACATCTCTTCTATTTGAACAAGCACCTTTAGCTTTGTACATGATGTCCGGAAGTGATGCGTCATTATTCCGGGGAGTGATTCTACAAGAAAAACATTTTTTAGGAAACTCAAAATTAGCAGGATTACAGGATGAATTTCTTCTAATAACTTTTTTTTGAGTATGATTTTTTTCTAATTTTATAAACGTATGACTAGCATACTTTTATATCAACGTTCTTGTTTTCAAGGCACACTTTGTTAATTTTGAAAATGAGTTTTAAAGTCGTTTTTTTCTAAAACGACGAATTTTAACATGATATAATAAGAGAACTTCTTTTAAAAGTTTTTTGACGATGTTACGTTCTATTTAAATTTATAAAAATGTTAAAACAAAGAAGTTCTAGGTCATTATTTGAAGGTCAAGAACAGTTTTGGCCCTTGGCGTTAGAGGACATCCGTCAAATTAAGAACGTGGATATAAAGGAACACCAGTGATACGTGTACATAATTTGAAAAAGAATCGGTAAATTCACAAAAAAGTTATTGAGAGAAATTCCTATCTTTTTGCACTCTGTAATCCTGCTAACTTTGAGTTTTCGGAAAAATGTTAAAGGGATGTGTGGGCATTAATTTTTTGTGTAGAATCATCTCCAGGAGTATTGATGCATCATTTCCGGACACCCTGTATACAGGGTACATGAAAATTTCTCAGAATTGTTTACACTTATATATACAGTACAAAACTGCTATCAATATAATATAACTTTTCTGAATCTTAATAACTTAACTTCTTTTGCAAAATTACTATTAATAAAAATATACGCCTTACGGTGATCAGAGTAGCAATCCATGGCCTCCTACGGTTTTTTATTTACTTTTTCCAGAAATCATTCATTTCAGTTAATAAGGATGAATATATCTTTGTGCAATTTTTTGTTTTAACAAACACAATCTACTGAGAGAAAAAAGAATTACTTTTTTAAGAACCTGTTGGTATACTAAGTCTCTAAAAAAAATACTTATTGTTACAAATTTACAATGTGTATAACGTTTTAACAATAAATGTTGACCTTCTATACAGTATGCGCCAAAAGTATGGCCATTCAATAAAAACGAAACAATTATTTTTTGGGAAAAATCCTCGAACAGGTCGTTTTTTAATTTAAAAAATACATATTTCAGCGTAAAATGCGATTTTCAAATGTTATTTGTTTTCGAGTAATGACGTCATCGATTTTTTTTTAAATGGCAACACCATATTTTTTTTTCCTTGATTCTGAAAGATCGTTTAATTCTCTATTAGACAGTACTAAAATTTTGCCCTCTTACATAGGAAAGTTTTCGAGTAAATCACGATTGAATGTTAGAAAACGTAAATCAATTAAAATAAAGCAAAAACGTTATCAAGTTTAGTTTTTCGAATTCCATAGTTCTTTTATGGATCACGTAAGTGAAAATCTTTGCAAAGTGTCATTGTCACATCGGCTTTCTAATAAGTATTGTAAGCGACATAGAAATTATTATTCAATTTAAAGTATTATGGCACATTTAACTGTTACTCAAAGAATTGAAATTTTAATTCTTATCGGATGCGGGAATATGACTAGAACTCAGCAGGACATTTGCGATTTATTTAATGAAAAATATCCAGATCGCCCTATCAGCCAACCAACAGTCAGTAAGGTAGAGTCTAAATTTAGAGAAACTGCCAAAACCTGGACGTCCAAGCATTAATGAAAATCAGAAACAGAACATTTTGATAAGTATGGTGGATAATCCTCATAATTCTTCACGATTGGTTGCATTAAACAATGACACTAGTCAGAGCACAGTGCTGCGTATCTTGAGGAGGGAAAAATATCATCCCTACAAAATTCAACTTGTGCAGGAACTCAATGAAGATGATCCCGATCGCCGCTTACGCTTTTGCGAAATTCTAATGGATTTATGTCATGGAAATAGAAATTTACACCGGTAAATACTTTTTTCAGATGAGGCCACATTTTGTTTGAATGGTACAGTAAACCGTCAAACTTGCAGATATTGGAGTCGGGAAAATCCTCATTGGATGGCAGAGGCACATACCCAACACCCTCAGAAATTAAATGTGTGGGCTGGAATAGTTGACGACAGAATAGTAGGGCCTTTCTTCTTTGAAGGAACCCTTACAGGACAAAGATATTTAGAGTTTCTAGAAAATGACCTTGTTCCAGCCCTTGTAGTAATTTTACCTAACGATAATGACCCTGACATTCCTGACGATACCATATGGTTTCAGCAAGACGGTGCACCTCCGCACTATGCGCGCCCTGTATGAGATTTTTTGGACAACTGTTTTCCTGGGAGGTGGATCGGCAGACGCGGACCGATAGAATGGCCTGCAAGATCGCCAGATCTTACACCTCTTGACTATTTTTTATGGAGATACTTGAAGTCAAAAGTGTACATTAATAAACCACGTAATTTAGAAGAACTTCAAAATCGCTTTCGTGACGAAATACGCAGAGTTACCCCAGAAATCATTCATAATGTGCAAGAATAATTTCTTCACAGACTTGCGCATTGTCAAGAAGTTGGTGGATGGCAATTGGAACATTTAATTTAAGTATAAAATTTAATCAATTGTATTTTATTTTAGATACCTCAGAATTGTTACTTTTTTATGGATAAAATTTACGTTTTCTAACATTCAATCGTCATTTACTCGAAAACTTTCCTATGTAAGAGGGCAAAATTTTAGTACTGTCTGATAGAGAATTAAACGATCTTTCAAAATCAAGGAAAAAAATATGGTGTTGCCATTTAAAAAAAATCGATGACGTCATTACTCGAAAACAAATGACATTTGAAAATCGCATTTTACGCTAAAATATGTATTTTTTAAATTAAAGATCGACCTGTTCGAGGATTTTTCCCAAAAAATAATTGTTTCGTTTTTATTGAATTTATTCCATACTTTTGGCGCATACTGTATAATCAGTATCTAATAAGTTTTCCTATTTCCGTAACTTCAAGATTCCGTAAAAAGTTGTGGATAAATATAATTTTTAGTCGTGTGGCGCAACAGTTTAGAAGTTTAGAACTATTGACATTATGTATCTTGTAAGCATCTAAAATAATTTATCAATAGGACCTTTGGGAATATACCGGTTTCGAGTTTATAGTTACGTACGGTGAGCTATAATATATATCTGATATATTACAAAAATATCGCTTGTGATTAAAGTGCATAGAACGTTACGCACTGACGCTAGAATGTATATTTATATCTTTGCGGTTTACTTGTCTGTAGGAATATATTTCATTACAAAGAAATAAATATATATTATATTATCGTTCACTGTCGGTAACTAGCTTATTAGTTCTCATCAGTATGCTATATGTGGTGGTTTTATTGACGCACGATTTTAGAACTGTTTACAACATTCGAAAATGTATGTAAGTATAGGGTCAGTGTTTGTTATAAAGTTATTGTTAGTTACTACTCACTAGTTTCATAATTAATATTTTAGTAAAGTTAATTTGATAGTTTCCCACTGCTGAAATATTTGTAAAATACGAGAACTTTTCAGGCATTGGATTTGGAGGCCATAGCGGTTATCAGCTCTAAGGATTTTTGATAGATACAAATAATTTCTAGTGCAGTATACGGTGTGTCCACGGAGTACCTACTGTTCCGGAAGAGAAAACATTTTTTTTTAATTTACATGAGGAAAGTAATTCTTCATAAAATTTATTGTTTGTCAAAATAATCGAATTGCTACACCATTTCCAAGTGCAAATAAGAAAGTATCTGTATTTCAGAAAACGTCAAATATAATTCAAATTAGTCACATGTATGTTACATAATATCATTTGAAATTGAGAATAATCAATTGAAATCAGTTAACGTCACTCGAAATTCACAATAGTGAAATAAAAATTAGAAAATCTCAAATGTGAGAAAGCATCACCAACTTGTAGCGCTCAATTTTTAATAGCTTTGATCTGTCTGCTGTCTTTTGTTTTCGTTGGCAACCAGACAAATGACGCAAAACTCAAATCTTTCGTGCATTTTGGGACACCGTTTAACACGCTCCGTTTTGAATTACAAATTCTGAATTCCAACCATTTTTTTTCTGAACTACATCTGATCTAAATTACATCTACTAATTTCCGAATTTCATGTGACAAATATCAGTTACATCTGTTTATTTCTGAATTACATATAACTAATCTACTTTCAAATGATGCTTTCTGATTTAAACCTGGAAATGGGATAGATTTGGATGTATAATATAGGCGTAGCAGAAATATGAAGTAGTCGAATATTAACGATGATCAATTGACAGTAAATCCGACCTTTTAGGAATATACATTAGGAATAGTATAAAAAAGAAATAGGGATGATAAAAATGATGCTGCATCTTAAATTTTCCAATATTGCTATTCAATAAACGAACTCAAAATTTAAATATACTTAAGCAAATGTCATGTACAAAATATTAATGTTATCCATAAGGTTAAGGTGGCGATGCCGAATGTTTTAAGTTTTGTTTATGGGTTGGTCAAAATTGTTTGAACTTATTGGCGTACTTTTGAAAACAAATGGATAAGAAGATATGGGTCTAACCTTTGGTCACATCGAAATCCTAGTTTGACCATTTTGGGCCATTTTGAAACATACCTACTGCATGGAGGTGCTGATTTTGGATTGAAACTGTTTATAGGCGTCAGTAACAAGACGATTGAATTGTTTTTTAATTTCGTTTCCAATAGTTAAAACTCAAATAAGAACATTTTTAATACAAAGTTCGAAAATTCTCTGATTACAAAAAACTTTATAATATTACATTTTTCTTTTTTTCGTAAATTTCGAAACAGACCTACTTCGATATACTCTTTTACATTTTCTATTTTTTTTAGACAACTGAAATACTAAATATATCCATTGCAATGCCATTATTTTGCAAAACAAAATTTTTTATAAAAATCTTTCCCCCAAGAAATTATAATAAAAGTTTTTCTTTTCCAGGAAGTAGTTCGTGGATAGACTGTACATATAAACCGTTATTCGTTGAATATACTAGATATGTACTTATTAGTTCGCTTATTGATATTGCTTGCAAGGAAATAGAAGAGATACTACACTCTTAATAAAAATTATTTGAGCGCATGGAAGTGAACCAAAACTGAATTAGGTTCTAAACATTATAGGTCTACAATAATCTCTGAATATGCTCACAGCATAATCTTTTTCTGTCGGGTTGTAAGTGTATTGCCAATTTGGTATAGATATATGTACTTTGTCTGACGTGATGTGTTGCCATGTTTCATTTTCAGTAACATGATTCTAATTATATCCAAAAGTAGGAATGTGTTGAAGGCTAAAACTGCTATCCGAAATCCATCGTTGATCCATTGAAACCCATTGGTGTCCACCATCCAGCAATTGTCACCTTGCGATACTCCTTTAGCAACAGCCCAAGACAGACTAGGCACAAGAGTCAATCCTTAAAAAAAAAAATAGTATTATGAGAAAAGTTTTTACCTAAATTTAATCTTCAAATAAATATTAATTTGAACATTTGTTTTATTATATATATTATATTAAGAAACCCAACGGTTTTGTAACCAAGCCGGAAAATGATCAACTAATGATAAATGGAATGCAACCATTTAAATCAAAGTATGAATTACACTTATTTTTGTATGATACTCTATTCATTTCATTTACAAGCATTTTCTATTGAAATAACAATATTTAATTATTGCAGTAAATGTGTTATTATTACAAAATCGTCAAAAAGGGTGTGTGTGTGTATCTATTTAAGGGATCAAGGGTGTAAGTATGACATATGCAAAGTTGATCACATGAATCTTATTTGATTAAATTATCACGTCTAATACCCATGATCTTGAATTCAATATTTTTTACAGTTCCATTGTTCAATGAAGCGTTTGCCTTTTTAATCACATTCAAAATTGATCAATTAAGTGTTTATTACACTGATAATATCCCTAAGTGCTGTTATAATCATTATTAAGTTATTACTTTTTTATCTTTCAGCATCAAAAGCACTGATATTTGCAACGTCCTATAACGTTATCCCTCATTTAATAGATATATCTCAAAATAGAGTGATAAAATAACAAAACAGTAGAATATTAAATTGATTTATGTCTTATATTAGCAAAACTGCAAAATAAGAAACCGCAAGATGTTCAACCATTTTAAAATGATTCTAAAAACTGCAAAAATATGGCAACGACACGCGGTGTTCCCAAGCGGTCACCCATCCAAGTACTAACCGCGCCCGACTTCAGTGATCGGACGAGAACTGGTATTTTACATCGTGGTATGGCCGTTGCCTATAAAATATGCCTAATTATTGGAATATCTATGTAATATTCATTTATAACAATAAGCAAACAATAAATAAAAGGTAATAAATATGAATTTAATATAAGGTAATTAATGCTATCTTGATATGGTACCAAAAAAAATTAATTTAGCGCTTTGTTTAACTGCTATTTACAGTGCCTGTATCTGACGTATTCCCAATGTAATCTGTTGGTGTGTGGAAACAACTAAAAACTTATAAGTAGTAAACATTGAAACAAAATTTAATTGCTAATATCAGAAGTTTAAATCAAAGGGTGTAATTAGGTAGTATTGCAATAGTATGTACAAAGTAAGTACCTATCAAAAACCCAGTAAACATGTAACATTCATGAAACGTTTCAATTAGTACATTTTAATGAAAATTTGAAACATTTTATGATATATTTCAGAAACATATATTTTCCATACCATCACATATGAAACAAAATAAATATGAAACGTTTCAGAAACCCATTACATGTACTTATATCCAGTAAACATGTCAAATACGTTTTGAAAGTGATTTAATTAATGTTATTTGTAACACGCATGCGCATAAGGAATGTGTGCTAAGTGTAAAGTATTGCCATGGCAAGGTTGGCAACAATTGGCAGGGCGCTGGTGGATTGGCATAATGTCATAGTTTCCGTTTCTGTTGATTAAAAACGTAAAATGCGTAAAATCTGTGGTTAGGTTACTTCGGTTATATTTTTAGGTAGTTGGCGTTAGCGGTTAGAAAGAATCCTGGAAGTTCTTTGGCATCTTTTGATGTTTTGACTGTGTTAGCTACTAGCGTATTGGTAATTTATGATTAAAGTACTGTAGCAGTTTGTTTTGTGTAAACATGAAAACCGTAAGTAAAAACTTATTTAAATACATGTCATATACATTGTTTCAGATGCAATAAGAAAGAACAACTCCTTATTAAGTGACAAAACTTTTGAAACCATCGTGGCATCCTGGTTCCGTCAAGCCGAATTAAGGTATCAGAGAAACAGAAAATTTAATTAAAAATAATATATAAAAGTTGTTAATATATTAGATATAACTATATATTGCTGTTAATCCTAAATGTGAATTATATTTACTTTTTGTTAAAGTATTTTTGTTGTAAACTTTCACTTCTATGTGAAAATATAGACTTATTTCATATCTGATATTTGTATTTTATTTCAAACTATTTGCAGCATATCTTCACAAATATTTGGTGACCGATGCTGTGACATGACACTTGAAGCCAAATTGTGTATTTTGCAAACTTAACAGCAATAATAGAAGTACATACATACCTCTTTGTCTACTCATATATAAGTACTTCTATTATTGTCGTTATTGATTCTTATTTTGCATAATATCGTATCTGAGGTCATGTCCTAGCACCTGTACCAAAAAATGGAGCTACCTGAAGAAGAAACCTTTCAAGGACAATTTTGCAGTATTGTTTTAGAAACATTACAAAAAGTCTATTCGAAACAGTACAGTATATTCATATCTGAAACAAAGTTGTACATAATGTTTCACCAATGTTTCAAAAGAAACATGTCATTGAAACATATTATAGGTAGGACATTTGCAGTTTCTGCAATGTTTCTGAAACATGTTTGCATCACAAGAAGAAATATTTCAGCTGTAAGTGAGCTTGTTTCAGAAATGTTTCGGGGACAATTTTTTGGTTACTGGGAATATATAGGTATCTACATATTTTGTTACTTCACCTGTCAAATGCTACCTTACCACATAAACAACTGTCATGCGTTCTTTGCAAATGATTGATAGGTAAATCTCTTGAAATATTCTCGATCGTTTTAATAGCATCTGAATAATATAAGCAAGAAAGCAAGTGAGATTCAGAGTTGTTGCTTCCTCTCAACAAATTACTGCAACTGACAATTTAAAAAAATCTTTAGAATCGTCTTCAGTAGAGTTCTTCAATAAGATTATAAAAACATAGAAGACATTTGTTCATTTAAATCTAATATGTCCAGGAAAGATTTGCCAAATTGATACTCTAACGAATCCACAAATCTTATGAGGCTAGAATGACTACTTTGCCTACAAATTTTAAATTAGAGAAGAATACGAAGGGATATTATTGAAACTTACCGTACTGTCTGCAATACTTAATCCATTCTATCTTCCTATGTATGTTTTTATTGAATTGAAGCTGAATGAATTCGAGGTTACTCCCTTACATACTTTAAGAGAACCTCAATACGTAACTTCGTCTCGAATAAGGTTAAAATAGGTCATAATACACGTCATATTGGGACGAAAATATCCTTCCAACAGAAGTTCATTGTATCGTGAACATGGAATTTGAAAAATTGTATACAGTCCAGTCAATTGAGTTAGAAAAGGTCCACACTCTACATAACTCAGTGACATGTTTGGTGTGACAAGGAAATACAGCAAGTGTTGATAATGCTGTTGAAGTGGTCTGCAACGAAGTTCTGCTAGAAGTGTGTACGTAGTTTTAAATTAACTATACGCTAAAATAAGGCTAAAATTGTATCCTAACTCTGTATGCGGTGTCCGTAGTGTTAACTTCATTAGAGTATAGCTAGCGTGCTCCATAGCATTTACGTAACTTGCAAAAATATAAATTAAGGAAGTTATGGTCAAAGGATCGTGAGGGCCAGTCAGTTGGATTTCCCAATGAACAAAATGTTGTTTCAGTTCCGTATTGAAGAAATTAGTATCATATTAACTGATAAAGCTTCATTCACATAAGAATAGTGCGGTTGCACTGGTACTGCAGAAAAGTTATTAAAAAGAGCGCCGTATTCTTGAAATAGTGTTTTCTACAAAATACAAATAAATTTAGGCATTTAATAACTGAATAATCTAGTGTTTAGTAAATAATAGGAATGTTAACTCATCCCACCTGCAAATATTCAAAGATACAGAAGTAAAACGGCGAGAAATACGGGTGACTTTTGTAACGTTCAGATAAACTTAACAGTAACGCCTATGTACTGCAGTTGTATGGCAGAAGCTAAAAGCATTTTAGCTTTTACCAATCCTATTCCAACAATCATACAAGGACCAATCAGAAAACTGCTTTTTTGACAGTAAACAGAAGATTCACATTTTTGCAGGTTAAGTTATTAAATTCGATTCTAATTTAGATATTTAGTTTAGAATTGATTTGTTTTTTAAAAAAATGGATGAAGAGGACTGTTTGATTTAGAAACAGTTACTTTTACTGCTCTTATTCGCAGCGACGTCAATATGTATAAAAACTATACATGCAAAAAAAAATGAAAAGAAGAACTCGGAGATGGTGGGTGCGACCTATTAACCGCAGACAGCACATGCAAGATGATTTCTATAATTTATATAAAGAAATGCGAAATGAGAATGCTGATTATTTTTTCATTTCACCCGAATGACAGTGGCAGTGTTTGATGACTTGCAGAAATTAGTGGGGCCTCATTTAACCCACAGTATATTAGTATACTGTGGTTTAACCAAGCATTCAAATAGACCATCTATTCCTGCAGATTGCAGGCTTATATTTTATCTAGGGTAGGCTTTTATTTACTATTCGGGAAATGATAAAAACCAACAATTTCCGTAGATAGGGACGTAGTTGACAAAACATAAACATAACCTCTCTGAAGGTCAATAATCTTGAGTTTTTGCATGTCACCAACTTACAGCGGATAAATTCCTCAACTTCTTAAGTCTACAGTAATTTTATGTACACAGAGTAAATAATATTTAACACCATACAATTACAATACAACAGTACAACTGCAGTACCATTGCACTAACGTTTATCTGAACGTTACTTAACAGATAATCCTGTCACGTTGTCGTGACTAGCATATTGTGTAGTTATTACAATTAGTACATTTACTTTATTTTTTTTATTTTATTATAAGCGCCAGTGATAATTAAAAAAACTTTTACTACAACTTCTAATTTTTTCTCATTTTCAATCACTATTTATTATGTTATTATTCCTGAATCGTTTAGTGAAAAAATAGTTCATTCAACGTCTATATGCATATCTAATAATAATGAAAATTTACATTCGCTTACAGGGTGATTTTCATTTTTAAGCCTGTTTTGTAATGTCTAAAGCCAATAACTTTTTTACGTAAGGAAATTTCTGACTGATACAGAGAGTAAGAAACGAGATAGGCTGATTCAGTCATAATGTCATTAATCGACCACATAAAAGATAAAATGCATTCATTTTGTATATTTTTTGAGATACCTTTAAAAATTGTTGTATTTTTAAGGTGTTCATATTTATAAATTTCCACGCCTCTGTTCAGCAGAGAACAATTGCAGTCTTTCACTACTTTACTTGACCCACCCAACTTGAATTGCATTTTTCTTTAGGCAAATAGCTAATTTAATTAATAATTATCAACTACACTGGCGATACAAACACAAGAAATTCACCAAACTCTACCGCGCAAAAATGGGTGAAGAAAGGAGAGAACTCGGGTCGCTTGCATCTGTTTCAGACGCAGTCGATGGCGGGCTCGCCTGCATAGGAAAACGGACCCGAACGATGTTCGACTTATTCCGCTGGTAACATATTAAACGGGAATTTGAAGTGCCAACTTTTTAGCTGTGCCGAGTATGCCTATTACAGCCTATCCGATATCGGCGCTGATTACTGCGATTACGCATTTATTATAAAATTCTGATGATTTCATATAGATTACAGCGGGTGTATATAAAACTGCAAATTTAATTATTGCTTGTTTCTGTTATTATTTAGCGGTTCTGCAGCTCTGCAGCGCTTGTCATTGAATATACATTAAAAACAAGGTTATTGCCCTAAATACGGTCAAGACTTGGGTTGCCTGATTGTTTATCTCTGAATAGGTATGTACTGCTTTTTGTTGACAGCACGAGGGATTTTTATTACTGTCTGTATTTAAATATAAAAAACGTTCCAACATCTCTTAATAATTTAAACTAGTGAGTATTGAATTTGATTTCACTATTTATGTAATAAAATGTGTATGGTTTATTTTGATCTGTTGTAATTTCAATCACTACTTTCGAGAAATTACGCATTACGCCCAAGAACTACTACCTCTACGTTGATGCCTTTTTAAGCGTTTACTTGCTCAAGTCTAATAAAGACTGCTAACTACACGCAAAAATTAAATGGCTGCTGAATAATTTGGCCACCATAAATTGGATGCCAACTTCAGACCGATGCCATTGGCTAGCCCTGTTGATCAATAAATAGTTTTATTATTTTTTCCTAATATATATGACTTAATCAAATCTATATAGATGGGTTGGATTTATAATTTTAAAAAGTTCGTCATCCTACAGAAAGAAATTACGTGACTAAGGTATATTAAGTGACTAAATATACTCTTTCCTCACTGCTAAGAAATTAAACAAGAATTAGAGGCGCAGCTTTCTAATTTCCTGTGTTATCCTAAGTATATACGATATTGAATCAGTTAATATAATTTTATTTATTTTTCCTATTAAAAGTAATAAAGTAACAATATCCTCTAATATACTGATAGACTCTATATCCATCCCACGTTTATATTATTGCCATCAAGATAATTACTCCACATAAGGAGCATTTTGTGCTTTGTAATTATCAACGGTAATTAAACCTTAACCAAGTTCAACAGTTAAAGAAAAAAGAAATTGAACAATTGGGCAGTTAGCTAGTTGCCACAAATAATACAATTTATACCAAATTATTTTATTCGCATGTTGTAATGAAGAGACTTTTTTAAAGTATTGTATTTTTTATACACATTTTTTTTAATTGAAAACTGGACAATTTTATATTAGCGAAATTATAGAGATAAAAAACAAAACATGTACACTTTGCAATAGTCACGCAACCTAAAGTGTTTAATGCAATTTGCAAACTTAAAATCCTTATTTTTCAGAACATCGCAACTAAGCCGAAAACAGTTTATTGTCCACGGCCACTAACATATACAGGGCGGCCAAATGAAAACGAAACAGAGCCATGTTCAAGAACTGCGTCAAGATTGTAGAAAAACGCCGATACCCGTCGATTTTAGATTAAGGCTAACGGTGAAACACGTGATCAAGTTTTGTTAAAGCCAGATATATCGCTGCGCAGAGTAAGACTATGTTGACGTATTGTGATAAAACGCTGAAATATGTGCTGTCTAGAGGCTAATTCATTTGGGATGGAGACAAAACGAAAGATACACTTAAATAAAGGTATCACAACTCTATTATTGAAGAGACATATGAGAAATTAAAGTGTAAACAGGCCAATTAGATTAGATCAAATATTGAAAACATATACCTTTGTTTTGTTAACATTTATGCGTTCCAAAATACATATATGGCGTACAATGTTCTTAATTATAAAGATATAACACTGGCTTAAAATTGACGTATTCTTGAAACAATGTCTTCTACAGACATACAATTTTAAATATTTAATAATTGGATAATGTAGGTGTTAGCAAATAATAGGAATGACACCTGGGTATTTTCAAAGACACCGAAGTAAAGCAAACAAACAGATGCAAAAAGCTGTCTAAAATTTTAGATGCATAGATCTACCAAAATACTTTCTTATTTTAATTATATCTGTAGATATAAATATTCATATAATAAAAATTTACTTGATAATAAAAATTGTTCAATATTTATAATTAAGTGTATGAAAATAATGGTTAAATGTGGGGTTAGGATAGCTACAAATGTGTGTCTTACAGACGCTTTTCAAAATTATTATTTTATTTGAGTAAAATTTAAATAGTAATTGTGAATAAACACAACGTCAATAAGTTACCTTTGTTGTATATGTTATATTTTTTGAGATTTCAATAGTTAAAAACACAATTTTCACTGCGAGAAATACGGCGATGTAAGTAAGCGGTTCTTAATTTTTATTTCTGTTATAAACTTTTTTCATAAACTTGTGTGAAAATCGAAGTACTTACTACTTAAACATGTAGTTTCAAAGGAACAAACAAAATCCATTTTTAATTGTTATGCTACTTTTCCCATAAATACTCAAGTAGTTAATTTATATTTACAATGTTATCAAGTATACTATAGAAATTAATAAAATCTTAAAATAATGCATTGCATGTTTTTACTGAAAAGATATATTTTTTGTGCTATTTATTTTATTAAACTCTTTTGTACTTTTCGAAAAATAATAGTAGGTAATGATATTTTGGTACATAAGGCATTTCACACATATTTTTATTGTTGATTTTTTTGGAAAACATAATTCCTGATAGTTAATTTTATTTATAAAAATTCATAGAATAGAAAAATGAACAGAATGCTTTGTATATGCTTGTAAACAGTGATTTTTTATTTTTCTTCGGTTTTAGCATAACTATGTTGATTGACATTTTTCACAAAAAAATAAAGATGAAAAATTTGAACATTGTTTACTTTCGAACACCATATTTTATCATAAGTTGGACTACAGTTTGTAATATATCAAGACAAGCAACATCGACAGCGTCGATGTAAAATAATATTTGTAGTCTATTAAAAAAAACCACATATTTTTATCTTTATCTCTTGAGGAGTTATTGAGCGAAAACTTTATATCGTCTTACAGAGCGCCTTAAAAGGGGACATTCTTGGCTGGTATTTTTGACTCCGCCACTTTCACCCCCAAGTAAGGGTAACCATCACCCCAAAATATTTAAATGGCATTGGGGGTTGAGTAATATTTATTTTGAAAGCTCTTACAATTCTCTTTACAGCAGACTTTAAATTTTATAATTCCGCCCAATACATTGAAAAAAAATTACATTTTAAAATTTAAACTATGTTGTTTACTTACTACTTAGTTGATTAACTGTTCAAACTGATAACCGCTCGGTTCCATACAAGAATAAAGATTTTGTTCGAAACGTTCGCGCACATTCTGAAGCATTTCCGGAGTGATTCGACGGCATTCGTCGACGATTCTTTGACGCAAATCTTGCAGCGACGCTAGCTGTGTTTTATACATTTTACTTTTTAGGTATCCTCAAAAAATCAATAGGCGATAAATCCGGTGATCGTGGAGGCCTATAATTGATACTTTAGAAAACAACTACTCCGCGGACTAATCCCCCAACCGGTATCGAATTACACCTGCAGTATCTGTGTGAACAGTCAAGAACCCTTTTCGGCCACCCCACCAGACTTGTTAGCTCTCATCAGTATGCCGTAGGTGAGATGATCGACAATTGAACTGGCTGTTCCTTCGTATGTAGGTTCACATATAAATCGAGTGCAGGTGAGATATAAGTGGTCTGCTGCTTCCTGCTCGGCCTAACCGGCTCGATTTTGCAGGAAGCGACCTACATTGCAGTAGAACAACTACTCCGCGCCTTTTCCTCCTGACATGTCCGTCTTAATGTTGTTCATTAAATAGCTGAGCTGTTCTATTCGCACATTTATTGTTCATAAAGTAAAGCGAAATGATATCTATATATCCTTTCCGCAATGGAATAAATCACAATTTCAAAAACACAATTAAATAAACTACCAACCAACGCTTCCAAATAGTACTGGAAAATAAATTTGGAATCCACTAATTTTACGTTCGTTGTGTGTCATTTCTGTTTATTATAATTGTGTTTTTTTTACGAAGAAAAGAAAGAAGAAATCGTCAAAAACCAATGTATCGTAAGAAATACTAAATTTATTCCATTGACGTACTTAACTCGAATGAGTGACATTTTTACTGTTACTAATTGTTTGTACATAAGTTTCAATTTTAAAATTCTTATTAAATATTGGGCGGAATTATAAAATTTAGTCTGTTGTAAAGAGAAATTTAAGAGTTTCCAAAATAAATAAATTTTGGGGTGATGCTTACCCTTACTTGGGGGGTGAAAGTAGCGGAGTCAAAAATACCAGCAAAGAATGTCCCCTTTTAATCTAAAATCGACGGGTCTGAGCGTTTTTCTACAATCTTGACGCAGTTCCTAAAAATGGCTCTGTTTCGTTTTCATCTGGCCACCCTGTATAATGATTCACACTAAAATGAACGAGGATCAGCGAAGTTTGAGAAATAATGTCAGTTTTTATATAACTTTTTTATTTTGATTCTATTCACACCAACGGTGCACATGCACGGCGTCAGTAACCAGTTTAGTAGAGAGCTGGATATGTTTCAGTAAAAACAAAGTTAAAGCCAAAATATTACAAACACACTTAATATGCAATATTAACATAGGGGGTTGAAGTAAAATATTTTTTACTAAACCTTCTAATAACTTTTACAGTTATTGACATACCACTTTCAAATGTAGTATTGATAGATTTCCGGGGATGTCAAAGTTTAATTATAATCACTTTTCAACTTTTTTAGAGGACACCCAATCTATCCATGATGTAAAGAACTGCTGTAGCTGACTTCTTTTACCTAACACTGCGCCCCAAATTTCTTAAATAATATGCATACAACAATTTGAAATTCTTCAGTAAAAACTGTCATACCTTGTGAAAACCGATACATGCAGTTATGGGGTATCGGCGAGACGTTCATTAAAGTTATGGTGCGGCTAAAAACAAACCACTGATTTTCCGAGTTGTTATGACGTGACCTTGGTAACTGGTCGCTGTTAGTAACAGAATTAAAGTGCACATCCCTAGCTTTAGCTGGGTTGCACTTGTTGTGCGTTGTACTCAGGCATCTCCGCAAAAGCTTCGCCGCTCAGTCACAGCGAAGCTTTTGCGTAGTCACCACTGAAGATGCCGACAGAAAAGAGCAGCGAAACGTTTGGAAGTAGATACGGATAAAAAATAGTTTGTGTATTGCAAACATCTTTAAATGGTTATAAGCAGAGGTTTAAACAAACATTGACATTTTGCACTAAAAAATGTCCAAATTATTACATTTTTAAACAATGTTTGTGAGGTGCAAGGTCCAAAAACCTATTGGTATCAAATTTGAAATCGATATGACAATAGCTGCAAAACTTATTAGAAGTTTTTGCAAAAAAATATTTAACTTCAACACCCCGTATCTCAACTAATATTAACATTAGCTTCGACAGATACACGTATATCTGGCTTTTTAATATTTCGCTTAAACTATTACCAGGTAGTTTGTGATCCATTACTTATGAAACACTCTGTATTAAAGTTTCATAAAACTGTTAAACATTAGTTTCCCATAAACAAAGCTATGACACTTTGTAGTAAACTGCGGTAAATATGATGCGATTGCAGCAGGACAGCGTGAAGAAAATAAAATGCCGCCATGCCGCTTGGCAACGCGCCCGATACAGCCTCAGTGTGACTGCTCTCATATACCGCTATGGTTTTTATGACCGCAACACAGAGTATTGATATTTTCATAAAAGGCGTTTTTGTATAATTCCCAATTACATATATTTGGTATAGAGTATTATTAGTTGAACTATGTGGAATTTTGGAATTGAAGGGCAGGGTAGCAAAAAGGCTACAGCACGTAGGCCCCATTGGGCTCCTTGTACCTCCTCCCATTAGTAGATCAATCCACCTGACCGCCAACCAACCTAATAAAGAGAAAAAGGTGGTGACGTTGCTCAGGGGGATCTCTCTAATGTAGGCCATAGAAGGTCATCGTTCTCCCAACACGAATTCTCTTATTGACAGATGGCACTGTACTCACAGAGTGCATAAAGTATTGTCTCGTCTTCCTGTTCGCAAGCCCTACAAAGAGGTGTTTCGTACTTCCTCATGTAATAGCTTCCTTAGCCAGCAATGTTCAGGTTGAATACCTGTCACCAGACGAAGATTTGTCCTAGACATAACCAGGTACTTTTTGCCTGTATCCTTGCAGGGGTACTCTAGGAACGCCTTGGCAAATTGACAGCAATTTGTTTCATCCCAAGGTTTCCTAAACTCTTTATGGGTATCCTCTTTGACAATTTCAACAGATGCTGACAACGGAAGCATACTGGAGGGACCAGGTCCAAAAATATTTAGACTCCTAGTTGAAGTATTATAAAATATATTAGTACCAAGCTGTTTCAACAACCAGTGGCGAAGGTATAAGTACTTGTAATTTACAAAAAAGCTGTACCACTCATGTGCTATTAAAAATTGATGACATTTTAAAATGTATAGTTTAATTTCCAACAAAAATTGTAATTTAACCTATATTCGCATATCACAGGTACTGATTTGACTTTTCCCTTTTATTCCACTGTTCCTGTTGTAAAACAGGTAAGTATCATAATTATTATTTCGATTATGTTATCGTAAACTACCATATGTATAAAAACATATTTTTCTACAAAACTGTTAAAAGTGGGCTTTTTTACTGTCATTTTTGATGTTAAAAATGTCATTTTTTTGACACGCGTGATAAAAGTAATTTAAGTTTAAGTTTATTTAAATTTTGTTTTGAAAATTAATAAAACGTTTTAACAAACACATGAACAACTTTTTATTATAAATAAGTACAACCCAACATTTTAACTAGTTATTACTATTAACATTTATAGTAAAATTAGAACAATTTGAAATTGTAATTCCCTGCGGAGTCATCATACTTAAGTTGGTTTTACTGTCAACATGTGTGACACATCTATTTTCTGTAGAAATACTACTGGTAGTACTGGTGGTCTTGCTAGTAGTTGTAGCAGTAGGAAGTATTTGGCACGCAATTTCCTTCTTCTGTTCCAGTGAATTTAGCCTTCAGCTACCGTCGAAGATTTCCATCCTCCATGTCTCTTGATGGTAGTAAGATTTGCACCAGAATCTGCTAACAATGTCGCCAATGAACGACGAAAACAGTGTCCGGTGTAGAGTTGATGATTTGGTAGATTCAAGAACTCTACAATGTCGGCAGGCATTTTACCAAACCTACAAAGATTTTTGTACTTCCTGTGGACCTCTCCTTCCCTCGATCGTTCTTTTTGTGTAAAGCGGGGTACGTACTTGGTTTGGTGGTCTTGACCAGGTCGATTACTTACGTCGGGAAAAAGCACAAAGGATAACAACAAAATACACGTAAATGTACACAAATACATAAAAACACTGCCATACGTTTACCGCCACGGCATAAAACAGCTGTTCAATGTGGTTCAAAAAGTATTCAGCAAAATATTTTGTATACTCGGGAAACGTCTTTGAGGCTGTCGCACGATAATATGCACTTGTCACACTCCCATAAATCAGCACCTTATCCACCATCTAAACATTTAAATACGACATGTTTGTAAATACACATAAAATACGCGAAAAAAAAATTGCGAAAAACAAGTAGGTACTGAAAAATTATTTCAAACTAATCAGAGTACCGTAACCGTATATTTACGTTATTTGACATCTACAGACGACATCTGACGACATCTGTAGGCCACTATAATAAGGTTTAAACTATAACATCCCAAGATGTTTACAGTGTTCTGTAAAAACTAACCTATAACTTACTGTTACTTTTAAATCAGCTAAGTGACTAATTTTAAACGTGTTATAGTAATTAAATAAAGTATTTTATATCGGATATGTTAGTGGATAATTATGATGAATCTGCAAGGAGTGAAAATGTAGTTTGGCAGTGTGCAACGAAAGAACGAATACAAAATACTGCAGCTAACCAGATTAGCTGTTATCTACCAGTTACTTTAGACATTATTATTATTATTATTATTAATACAAATGTTTCGTTTCGTCGTTTCTACACTTGATAATGTTGAAAAAACGACCAGTAGTTGACATGACGGATGATGATTGATTGTCATAGGCGCCGACTTTCCGTGGAAAAAGAGGGTTTTGCCCCATTTTTTAAACATCGAGTTAGAATTCCGAAATAAATGTTTTATAGTCTTTTAGACCTTCCTGAGCACGTGGTTAAAATTTTTGTACTTAGTCATAGTTAACCCTGTATAATTAAAATTTGTAAAAAGGTAAATGTTATTTGCTAAAGTAAAATGTTCAATATCTGTATTAAAAGTGATTTAATTAATACCAATTACTACTCACCTGCAACGGCAGCATATAAATAACTTATATGAATATCATTCGTAAAGGATTTTACTATTATTTTGTGCAAATAGAATCCATCCACCAACATACAAGCATATATTAAATTCTTCGCACAACATTCGAAGAATGCCAGAATCCTACAAGCTACTCCATTATTCGCCATAACACCATTGCTTATCGATGATGATTTCAGAGCATCCAAAATAATAAGTATTTTAGTTAAAGTAGTTAAAACGTTCCTTATACATATAGCTATCAACAAGTTCCTGTGAAGAATGACTCGGGTAGTCCGTCGAAGTTTTTCAAAGAGAAAGAAGATCACAATTGCTGGCAAGCAAAAGCCAACGCAGATGCATAACGCTATTACGTGATAAGTGTGTCTTCTCTCATACACTGGAGCTATAGCACAGACACTGTAGTCAGTTTTTTCTACCCATACAGATAAATTATATTGAGAATTCCACACGCAATCTTTTTGGCTTTCTACTATAAAAAATAGATTTAGAAGTATACATTCATGTAGATTTATAAGTAACTTATAAACTTACATCGGCAGACGTGTTCAGGAGATTGGTAGGCTTGACTGCTACATGGTTTTCTGGCAGTAGTATTGACTTTTGTAGGAGGAAAACATGTCCACGCATCCCATACTGCTGGACAGTGAGTTTTATCTGTTAAAAATATGGTTATTAACAAAATTTCATGGAAATAATTTAAAAATTGAACCGGAAAATAATTAACCTATACCTATACCAACAGGTTACTAACGCATATTCCTGGATATGATCAATATCAAAATATACAATTGCAATAAAATGCAAAACTGTGTTACAAAATTACAAACTAAGGTTAAGTTAAAACTCTTGTAACGTAACTTGTTTTTTGTACAGTAAACAATTGAAGTTTCCCAAAAAATCCTTAAAACTGTAACATACGAGAACATTGTAATCTATTACCTGCTGTATTAAAGGGCGAAATTAAATGAGACTACTTTTAAGGGATTCTTTGTACGTCGGATAATAGCTGAGATATCGGAGTGGTGAAAAGTGCTTCTGAGTGCTTCTGATAGTTTTTTACGAGTTCAGTGGTGTTCTCGTAGTTTCTCTATAAAAGGGCCTAAGTGAAAAATTTTAAAAATCAGATAATGGCTCTTTGGTACTAAATAAAATGCGCTCCTTTCAATGAAAAGGTTCCTAAGTACATCATCCTACCCGATATCTACAAAATTAATTCTAAAAAGGACCTAAGTGCTCTAGTTCTACTATAATATAGTCCTATATAGGTTTTAGACTTATTTTCATGGACCTATGTAACTACAAAGTTAAGATTCATAAACGTTAACAGGCTTAAGTGACATGTAGGTAAAAAAAGTTGGGCCTATGTACTGTTGTACTTTTTTCTTCTTCCTTTTCTCATTCAATATAGGGCCCAACTGCAACTTAATTCAAATGCAATGAAATGCTTTGGGCCTATGTTACCTTTGGCCCTTTTGTTTTTTAAAGTAGTAAATAACAGGGGCAAAGTGTAACTTAGCTTAACGAATATTTTATGTCTCGGTCCAATATGTTCCGTAGGCCCTTCCGTTTTCTGTACATTAAGGCTCAAGTAGTTATTTTCATGGCCTATGTACTAAAAAGGAAGATTATATATTAGGGCTTATGTAAATTAGTCCAAAACTGCAGGGGCCTAAGTAATTAAAATTTAAAAAAAAATTGACAGATTTAAAATAATCGAAAAATTAGTATAGCTTTAGAATAACAATATCTGTTAATAGACCCGGGCCGAATTTGGCTTAATTTGAAAGTAACACATTGAGATTATAGGGATTTTAAATTTAGTCACAAATCTTCGATTATCTCAAAACTCGTTTTTTTTGTAGATAGGCCATTTTTTAACCAAGCCACAGATATACATATTTATATATTATAATATACAGTGTGTCCACGAATGGAATTGACAAGAGGAGAATGTCTTTTGTTTTTGACTTTATCGAAAAATATCATTCTTTATAAAAAGTTCTGTTTCTCGAAGAAATGAGACTGCCATAGAAACGTCTTAGATCAGATATACAGAGTGATCATAAATTAAGAAAACACGAAAATACTCTACTCATTATTTATTATTTTACGCAAAATGTTGATAAAACAAATCTATTTATAACTTCAAATAGTCATAATACAAATTTTAAAATCAAAATTTCAATTTTAAAATTTACTCTACATAGCTACTTGCCACCTCAACACATTTTTCCGCTAACTTAATAAATTTTTCGTACATTTTACGAATAGTTTGCGGTTCATTCAATTCCTGTATTCCTTCGCGTATGTGCTCTTTTAATATTTCCCTATCATGTGGCACATCATTTTAATAAATCTTCTGTTTTAGGATACAGCAAAGGAAAAAGTCAAGGGGTGTGAGGTTAGGAATAGGCCAAATCTTCCTCTCCATCTTTCACCAAAATGATCTGCTAACCAGTATCTGAGCAAGGCTGCACAATGAGCAAGACAGCCGTCCTCTTGCCAAAACAGCTTATTGCGTACATCTGACTGTAGAGTATTTAAAAATAGTAAAGAAAATGTTTCGAAAATGGGCAAATACACATGTTGATTTAAATTTTCCTCTATAAAATAAGGTCCAATTATTATACGATCAAAAAAAATTCGACGCCATACAACTTTTTTGTAGCGTTGACTTTTTACAATAGCGTTTAAAGTTATTCTTTTTATTAAACGTCAATAATGACGTTTCAGTGACATCTTAGAACTGTCAGTATTTTGATTCTGTGGTGGTATTCTAAAAAATGTTAACGTGTTTATTTAGTAAAATGCTAGGGAATAGGAAATGTATCTTATCAATTTTCAAATGAACTTTTCCATGAAAAATTTCCCAATACGGATGCCTCGAAGGAAGGATTGCGAAAATTAATTAAAAAATTTACTGAAACGGGTTCAGTAATTGACAAAAAGAAAAAAACATATGATGAAAGTGATGCAGCAACATTATTAGCAGTCGCGTCAGTTGTAGATAACCCTAAATTATCTTTGAGAAAGCGTGCACAGAGATTGCATGTAAGCAAAAGTTTATTATAAAAAGATATAAAACTTCATGCTTTCAAGCTAAGACTGCTGCATACACTTGAACCTGGAGATGAAGAAAGACGTTTAGAATTTTGTTTATGGGTAGGCGCAAATTACCTTGAAAACAGAACATTTCATAGATTTATTTTTTTTAACCGACGAATCTACATTTTGCACAAATGGGTACGTCTCTAGCCAAAAAGTTAATGTATGGTGTGGAATTTTTTTTGATCGTATAGTTGGACCTTATTTTATAGAGCAAAATTTAAATCAACATGTGTATTTGCACATTTTGGAAACATTTGTTTTACCATTTTTAAATACATTAAAACCAGAAGTACGTAATAACCTGTTTTTGCAACAGGACGGCTGTCCTGCTCATTCTACAGCCTTGCTCAGACAATGGTTAGCAGATTATTATGGTGAAAGGTGGATAGGAAGATTTGGCCCAATTCATTGTCCTGCTAGATCACCTGACCTTACACCTATAGACTTTTTTCTTTGGGGTGCCCTAAAACAAAAGGTTGATCTGCACATGATAGAGAAGTATTAAAAGAGCGCATACGGGAAGCAATAAATGAGTTAAATGAACTGCAAACTATTCGTAAAGTGTACGAAAAATGTATCAAGTTAGCGGAGAAATATGTTGGAGTGAGAGAGGTAATATAGAGTAAAAGTCTAAATTGAAATTTTGATTTTAAAATTTATAATAGGACTGTATTTGAGGTTTGTTTTATAGAAATTTTGTGTAAAATAATAAATGATGGTATTTCTCCTTTGAATTTTTCGTGTTTTTTTTTTAATTTAAGAGTACCCTATATATCTGATATAAGACGTTTCTAATTATGTATTTAAACATTTTAAAAAAGAATCTCCATGCTGATTCATTGTAATTAATTGTGATATTGTCATCAGCAAACAAAATAATATTGCTATGTGATTCACAAGTAGGTAAATCATTTATATATATTAGAAAGAGGAAAAGGCCTAGGACAAATCTTTGAGGAACGCCATGTTTCATATGATCCTTTATTTAAATCAAAAGCTATTGTAGTAAACATATTGTTACATGTAAGATCTTATTCGATCAGTGATATTTTGATCAGTTTTAATTTATTTAAAATAATCAAATGTGAAACACAATCAAAGGGCTTAGTAAAGTCATCGAAACAATGTGGAATATAAAATTTTTGTGCAAAATCTTGAATAAATGACAATAAGTTTGTTAATAGCAAGAATGGTTGAAAAATTAGTACTAATACCATATTGGTGTAGTAAAATAGGACGATAGTTAGAAGTAACGATAACAAATATTAATTGATAATATATGAAAACTGAAAAAATCGAATAAGTTTTCTACAATACTAATAATTCTAAAAATTACTATTCATATTCTACTCATTGTTCACACTAATAAAACAATTTTTTTGTACTACAGAAGGTTTCGGAAATTGTAGCTAATTTAACGTTAGAGAATGGATTTTTTACCTATATCTGATATTTTCTTGAACTAATTATTTATGCAAAATAATTATTTCGTGATTTGTTAAAGTAATGCGAAAATTTTATTCGTGGAAATATTAAGAAGTTGTTTAAGATTTAATGAAAAATGGAGAAGGTTGAATAGAAGATAACTAGTGCTGAAATAGTTGCCACATAAAAACCGACCTCTTGGATGAACATATTGGATAAATACATAATCATCCGCACATGATATTAATGTGCACAGCAACAGTGGCATGTTTGGTAGAAAACTCGTTCTGTGGATTCTACATGAAAAGTCACTCACTTCACTAAGAAAAAGTTTAATATATCGTATTAACTCTAAAATATTGTAAACATTCAGCTTTACTTTTAATTACATTTGATTTAACCATATAACCTCATAACCCTACTGCCATATAATCATACAAATAGACATAATAGAACAGAAGCCTAAATGGTAGTTCTTAATAATAGCTTCATCTAGAATAATTGTATCAAATTTCACTAGAGACCAGTTCTTTTTTATTTTTCATTTTTTATATTTAGCGCCGCATTTTTAATTGTCAGGGACTTTTCTCTTCTGGCATAAGGGATATAATTATTACGTCCTAAATATTTCGAATGGAATGGAATGAAATGGGATCTCCTTAGGACCTACTGACAGGACAATATCAGATGGGATAGTGAACAATGAAAACAGGACGTACCAAATATGCGATGTGCTAGCTAGGAATATTTATTTTTGAATTAGACTTTATAGCTGAACTATACATATCTACCAAATTTATTGGTTACTCAAAGCTTTACTTGTGATTCTATTCCAAGTTACTTCTTAGCACATTAGCGACCACCGGTGGATTTAAAACTATAATTTTCAATTCCTATTAATTTTACTTACTATATTGAACGTTATACTCATCCATCTTATTCTGACAGCAGTCAACTGATTCATGGCAACATAGTAGGAAATTGTTAAATAAGGCCTCTGTTCTGAAAGATCTTCTGATGTATGACATCGCTGTACTGTTTGTGAAATCATAAAACGTTATTGGAACACCATCTAACTATAAAAGAGATATGATAATTAAATAGTGATAAATTAAAACTAGAATTTAAATTATACAATAAGTTTTTATTTCAACTTAGAAGGTAAAATTCTATTTTAAAAATGATATATGTTCTGCTTAATTCAAAACGTTCACAATAAATTTTAATGTAAAAGAACAGAGTTTGTACAGGGTGTTTCTTAAGTAGCGGTAAAAAATCCAGGGTCGTATTCTGTGGCCAAAAATACGGGTTTTTTGTTATATAAATGTGGAATCTTAGGACAGCCATTGTTCAGCTACAGCGTCAAAAATTAAATTTGTAAACCGCTAAGTTAACCAAAATCGGTGTGCAAATTTAGTATGACAGTAGGTATGAAACAAAAAATTGCCCGCTTTAGAAACTTCATTATTTTCTAAAAAAAAATATAGCATCATGTTTAATATTACAAATAAAAAAGGTTTTCATATGCGCCATTGTATTATCTTCATGTTTTGTTTCTTTACACTGTTTTACATTCCAAACCGATGAACAATAAAACTGATTTATTTGATCAAGTAAATTTTTACACAGTTACTTAAATTACTTAAACACATTATAGGGAGGCCATGCAAAACAATAATAATAAGAGTCCGTTATCTTATTTAATATTGTCAAATTAAGTTTATTTTTTAAAAATGTTAAGTGTCAATAATAACTTATGCATATTCAAATTTTGAAATGGCCAATATGGTTTACATTTATGGCATTGCAGATTGATGCTGAGGCCTAAGCGAATTTATATGTAAAGATTTCCAAATCATCCAAATCCGAGAATGTTCAGAAATATGTTTCAACGTCTTTCGGAGTCATACTGATTTAAGAAAGGTTCAATTCCTGGAAGTTAAAGGTCTTCGAAGATGTTAGAACGCCTGAGTGGAAAAAGCTATTCTACATGAAATTGAAGAAGACTTAAATACTAGTACTAAGAAGTAATCTTAAAGTAAATCATAAATTAGTTTGGTCCATTCTGAAGCATTCAGTTGCATACAAAGGTTTCAAGCCTTACCGCCGCGAGGCGATTCTGCTCGCCTACAATTTTGCCACTGGATTTTGTAAAAAATTTAAGAAAATTTTTCCAGAAATGCTATAATGAATTTCCACAATAAACACGTTTGGTCTGATGAAAACCCTAATGCAATTTCGATATCAACATCAGTTTTCTTTGAATGCATGGATAGGTATTATTGGAAATTTTCTGGTTGGGCCTTACTTTAGAACTTTACCGGTGTTTCCTACAGATATTTTCTTGAAAACGTTTTACCTGTGCTACTTGACGATGTTCCCTATGAACAAAGACAAAGAATTTGGTTTATGCACGATGGGGTTCCCCACGTTTTAGTTTGACTACTCGTGATTTTTTAAATGAATGATTCGGGAAAAACGTGATTGGATGAGCTAGTCAAAAACCGGGTCAACCTTAGCCACCTAGATCACTCGATGTGAACCTTATTGATTATTTTTTGTTTGGAGACATCTCAAGATATTAGTTTACAAGACACACACATTGCATCTGAGGAGCACGTCAACACATTACAGCTGGTTATGATGTGATAAGAGCTACTTCTGGAATTTTTGCATGTGTTTGAGATACAGTTTGAAGAGGATCTAAAACATATATTTTGGATGAAGGTAGCCTTTTACAATATTTGTTATAATAAATCATAGTAATGCAATTCCATTGTTAATTCATTATTTTGTTATTATTTTAAGTAATGTAATGGGTATCGTAAGAATGCACTTGATCACATAAATCAATTTTGTCAATCGGTTTGGAATACAAAAAAGTGTAAAGGAACAAAAAGTGAAGATAACAATGGCGTATATGATGACCTTTTTTATTTGTAATATTATAAAGAGTGATTTATATATTTTGGCAAATAATGATCGATGATGCCCGCACCTCCGCCACTGGCGGGTTTCTAAAGCTGGTAATTTTTTGTTTCATACCTACTGTCATACTAAATATGCACACCAAATTTGATTAAATATCTCAAGGGGTTTAGAAATTAAAAATTATTTTTTTTTAATTTTTGATACGCTGTAGCTGGACAATGGCTATCTAAGACTCCACAAAAAAACCTTATATTTGGTCACAGAATACGCCCCTGGATTTTTGACTCTACTTAAGAAATACCCTGTATGCACGCACGTATATATATTTTTTCAAATAAAAGTCAGTTTGTAAGTTTCAGAACAGTTACTTCGAATTTCAATCTTTATTCAAAATGTTGCAACGTAAATATAAATAGTAGGCATATAAATTACAAAAATGTTTTTTTTGTTTATAAATATCTTATGCACTAATTATTAAATTGAGGACAATTTTAAGATATTATCCAAATAAGTAAATATATTACTTTACTTAACCGTTTCTTCATGATTTTTATCTATTTCAATGTGACAGATTATAAATTGAGACCTTTCCATATCAATTAAAAAGCAAAGTAAAACGTTAATAAATCATGAATTAAATTTAACCTGAACAAATTGCTTGAAAACTTATAAAACAGAAAGATAATTAAAATACAGTTTGCATCTAGAATTGGTTTTTATTTAAAAGGCATTATTTCCTTTCAAACCATGAACTTTGTTGAAACATAGTGTTTGATCTTGAAACAAATTATGCAACCAAGTAAACATTGAATGTTAAATAAATAGTATGAGCACAGGAAAGCTTTATCTTCAATATTATTTTTTATATAAATTTTGAAACTGTTGATTAATGCGTTAATGGGTCCATTTTAAATTAAACTAAAATAATATTGGAATTTGAATTGCATCTCATACGCTTAGATTACAATTTGGCGCGGCAAATATAGAAATCTGCAAGTATCAAAAATATATATTGAGGTTTAGTACATACCACAGCTATTGGTATAGTGGTGCTCACATTTCTACATAAAACGGGGTAAGCGGAGACATTATATTTAAATATTAGCCTTGATGTGTCAGTGTAGTTATAACAATTAAATCCAGCGAAGTGGTTCCATAGCAATTCATCGACGAGTCTTGTTCGTAAAAGACATTTTTTCGGAGTTTCCTAAAAGAATACTTGTTTATAATTTCAATGAAATAATACCAGAATATGCATTTAAATCAAATTTGACAAAACTTTGTTATTATTGTATCAGTTCATTTATGTTTGTGTAATTTTAACCCAATAATTACTATTTTTAAAATACACATAACGTCTTGTATTTAGGGAACAAAAGAGACAATAGAAAAATGCAGACCATGAATCTTTACTTTATTACCAACGTTTTTACAAATTTGGTCAGTTTGGCCGTGTATGAATCCAAGTGTTCCTTTGAAGAATGACGGTTTTACATGATGCAGGACGTTCTAAGATATCGAACATGTTGTACATTCCTAGATCATCTGTTGTACGAATAGTACACAAATATGGAGCATTTGATACAGTAGAAAATAGACCACGTAGTGGACGTTCTCAAGTATCTGATGAAAGGGAGGATGGGTATTTGATGCGATATGCCCGTAGACACCGCACATCTTCAGCTGCAGCTCGCAGTGCCCTCAAGGTGCGTTTCGCCATGTTATATCAACGCCTACTATTCGAAGACGACTCCACAACGCAAATTTACATACTAGAAGACCATTATGGGTCCTTACTCTACTTCCAAGGTATCGTGCTGCCCGTCTCCAGTGGGCGTGAAAGCATAGGGGTTGGCTTTTACGCCAGTGGCGGTGGGTCTTATTTACATACGAAACCAGAATTGGGCTGGTTACTGATGACAATCGTCAAAGAGTCTGGAGAGAACCAGGTCGTCAACAACGACTTATTTTCCCCGTGAAGTTACTCCATATGAAGGTGGTACCGTAATGTTTTGGGGTGGAATAATGTTAATGTTAATAAGTAAATTTACATCGAAAAAGCTATTACGCCCATTATCTACCCCCTACGTAATGAATTAGGTGAAAATTTTGTGTTTATGGACGACAATGCTCGATCACATCGCCAAGAAGGGTTCAAGAGACACTTGAAGCAGGACATATCAATAGATTAGATTGGCCAGCCAACTTTCCTGACATGAATCCTATTGAAAACATGTGAGATTTCATTGCTAGAGCTATTCATAATCATATTCCTCCACCTTGAACTGCACATGAGTTAGTCGTGGCGGCAGAAGAGGAATGGAATTATATTTCGCAAAATATCGTTAACTGCTTGATCATCTCAATGCACAGACGTCTCAATATGCTATTGGAACGTGGTGGAGGTCATACCAACTATTAGTCAAGTAGAGAACTTGTTTTGTTACTTCTTTTTGATTTAATAAATTTTGTCAAAATTGTCACACATTTGTTGGTTTTTAATGCTCTAATAAGTGCTCAGTTTATCGAACATATTAAAAAAAAAGATTCAAAAAACAATATACTTTTATAAATGTATTTGGTTTTTCTGAGAAAAAAAAAACATCTTTGACAAGAAAGGCGTTGGGGGGGTTCAAGACTTTTGACGTTGTGTGTAAATCTGAAGGAAGCGTCCCTACGCGACAAAGAAAGGTAAACATGAATGAACATGAACATATATATGTTCATTAAATTTTAATAATTTTTGGTGCACAGGTTCAGGACTACTTACTTATTGAATGGTTACATTACCAACTTCAAAAATTGGCTTAATTAACTCATTGACAACCTGGGTTCGGATGCAATAATTCATCGGTAAAAGTTACTAAGTCTGTGGGAGGGGGTATTGCAAATGCAGCAATATGCGGTCAATCATGTCCCAGACATGATCAACAAATGACATATCTGGCGCTCGTGCTGGCCAGGGTAAACGGTTCATCTCATGTTGAACCATAAAAGCTATTGCTTGTCTGGCAACATGAGATCTAGCATTGTCTTGGTGGGAAATGATGTTTTGGATGGTGTGAAGGTATGGAATGACATATGGTTCCACCACTTTGTGGATGTAGGGTTGTGCTGTTATGTTGCATCTAATGGAAACTAGTGGTGATCTGCTATCATAGCGCCTATTGTGTGATGAACATGACGTCTCTATGGATTGCCACGTCGTCTTCTCACCCTTGCACGACCATCATACATCCCCAAGCAGAAACGGCATTCGTCACTATATATCACCTGATTCCATTATTGGTGCAACTGAGCCTTTCCACCACCATTGTAAGCAGTTAGCTCGATGTTAACCAGTGAGAGGCAGCACCTAGTGTGGACGACAAGACAAGAGACTAAAACTTCATATTGGGTATATACTGTGCGCATACCGACCATCCCCCCATGTTCTTCAAACTACTGACTTGCAATAGTCCGGTTGCTCCTAAATCGGTATCTCAGAACTAAAAATTGCAGTCGATGATTTTAACGCTTTGTGGTTCCTCTACGACGGCCGCTGTCTCTCGCTCCATATCCACGGCTTTCCTGAGTCTCCGCTGGTAGCACCGTGTTATGGTATGTAAAGATCTGTTAGTTCTTCTAGAAATTTTTCTCACCGACAAACCCGCTTCGCGCACGACAATAATTCGCCCCTTCTCAAAGTTGGAAAATCATCCCAAATATACGTACTGTAGGAATAATCAACTGTAAAAAATATTGTTTGCACAAGCTTCACAACAATTACAACACAAAATGTAAGCAGAATTTTTTAAAACAGAATGCTATATTTGCAAACTCCAAAAAAGAAAACAAATAAATCTAAAAATTTAGAGAAGTAAATATGCAAAAAATGCTGCTTAATGAGTGTTTACCTTTCTTTGTTACCTAATAAATAGTAAGTGTGTGTGTAAGTGTAAGTATATTAAGCATGCTTACCTCCTCTAAAGTGCAAATTTCTTCCTGCGTGTTAACCTGCAAAAATTATTCTTTTAAGTTAAATCGTCTAAGAGTCCATATAAAAAATGAAAGACAAAGGAATTATTGAATACAAGGACGTGTTATACAAAAACATACGTCAGTTCTAACTAAACGTATAATAAACAGAATGTCTTTTAAGGTGGGATTTATGCAGCCTGAACCTAATCACAAACTTTGTCCCTGTCTTAATCTTTGTTTTAATTTTATGATTGCTTTATGCAAGCCTATTTAAGCCAAAAATAATTATTAAAGGGGGTTTAGTGGGGAGATTTATCATATGTTGCATCGCAGGCAATTGAACTTCTTATTTATTAATAAATAAAGTTATATATCTAGATATTGACCAATCAACGCATACAGACTTGTAAGATAAAAATTAAAAGCAAAAGAATCTTAAACCATAAGCTAAAGCAAACTGACATTTTCTGTCAATCCAAGAGCGCAAATTAAATCAAAACATAAGCATAGGGACAAAAGTTAAAATATTGAAATTTTCAAGGTCGCTTTTATAGAACTAATACTATGTATAATTTTAAAATTACATAAAATTTGGTACGTGTGTTTTACTGATCGAACTACGTTTTAGCAATAAATTTTTATATGCACCCTTAAATTCGAAGTGGTTGAAACAAACAACCGTTCTTGATGTTTTGATCAGAACTTTTTTCTAGATGGCTATGGATCAAAATTAAAATTACGGTTTTGTGGACCTATGAATTTAAAAACTATTCTTGCTTTCAATTTTCCCAAAAAATTAATACTTTTTGAGTAAAAAAATTTCTTATCAATTACTACTCTTTCAAATTGGAAATCATAATAAATAAAAACACATAAAGCGTGTGTCATTTTAATGTTTAATTGTTGTGGAATCTTATTGAAAGTTCCATAGTTTTCAACTGCTTCACCGGTCTTGTTATACGAATTGTGCCTAATCTAATAATTACCGTTGTTAAGAAGATGCAGAACGTTTTTAGCAATCAGGAATATGCAGATATGCATTTGGTACATGGAGAATGTAGGTCGAATCGTGCTCGGATATTGTACAGGCAAACATTTCCCAATCGCCGAATTGCAGACACTCGGAAATTCGCAAAGGTGAACAGACGATTAGTGGAACAATGATCATTTAAAAAATTCACTTGTTGGAAGAAGAAATAGAATAACATTATTGAGCAGGATTGAGTTATTTTGGATTACTTTGAAGGAAATCCTAGCAAAGGCATCAGAGAAGCATTTCATCAGTTACGAATAGCGCGATCGAATATATCACGAATTTTACAGAAAAATGGATTACATGCATATCATTTCGCAAGAATTCAAGAGCTTTTACCAGGATATTATCTTTTACGAGTAAGAAGAATATAACGTGAAATTCAGCGTCAATCTGAATTTGCTGCAAAAATATTATTTACTGACAAAGCTTCATTCACAAGGAATGGTGTATTTAATTACCATAATATGTATCAATGGGCCGATCAAAATCAACATGCTTTAATGGATGAACGCTATCAACACAATTTTGCTGTTAACGTATGGGCGGGTATTACAGGAGAATATTTAATAGGGCTTTTTATACTGCCAAGATATTTAAGTGGACAGTTGTATTTGAACTTTTTAGAGCAACATTTATTTGAATTGCTGGAAGATATACCTCTTCAACTAAGACGGATATGTGCTATATGCACGATGGAGCTCCCGCGCATTATACTTTATCTGCAAGGCAATGACTTCATAACAATTTTCCACAGCTATAAATTGGTAGAGGTCAAGACGCGCCTAGTAGTTGGTCGCCGAGGTCCCCAGACTTCAATTCCTTAGATTTTTATCTGTGGGGCCATATAAAGAATGTGGTTTACTCTACAGAAATCAACTCTGTAGAGGAATTGTATAATAGATTATTTAATATTGGCAGAGAAATCCGAAACTCAGTAGAAATGCTACGTAGTGTTAATTAAGATTCCATCAAGAATAAGGAATAGAATTTCATCAAGGTATCAAGACAACATTACCGGGGGAGGTATTTGAATGTTAGCTAATATGCTTGGAATTACTAGCGACTGGGTTGTTTGATCAATTAACAGGTATTTAAGTGTTGAAGAGAACATGTGTTGTATTTCATATCTATGTGGACGTAAACGATACCCACTACAGATCATTCAAAGACAATAGAGTATGATCATAAGGTATGTGGTCATTTACTTGTGCATGTACATTGGATTTCCATTTGTCCACCGTCTTAGTTAAATTCGACGTATGCAAATAGCAACATCGTAGCTCAATTTTTCACCAAATTGAGATTTTTAACTTTTTATGTAGAAGAAAACTGCCCCTATATATTATACTTTCAAAAAAACATATATATATATATATATATAAAAAAATAAAGTAATTATTTAAAAAAATATCAAAATCGTAACTAATTTTAAAAACACATAATTGTAACTTTATATACGATGCAGCCGCAATCTAAGCTCACAAACACAAAATCGTATTACAAGTTAAGATGCAGTGCTTCTTTCATTCTTACGAACACTGTATCGTATATTTAGAAACTATTTCTATGCATTTTTGTTTTCAAATGCAACTTGTTAACTTGTTTTGGTCTTATTTACCGTGAATTGCCACATATAAATAGGTAACAAGATAAGTCGACGCAATTTGCTAATGTTAGATCTTGCAAGTAAGTTAAGAAACAATTATTATTATTGCTTAATTAATAGTAATTTAAGAAAATTGAGAAATATTAGGTTATGTATCACAAAAGTTACGTTATGTTATTTATTGTTTATTGGTTTTAGAGAAATCTTTAAATAATTCTGATCTGAAAACCTTAATGAAGAGAGTAATATGTATAACGATTTACCATTAACAGTTAATAATTATGATGGAAACACTTCTTGTTCTCAAAATATCGATACTGGTTACATTGAGTTGGATCCAGTTGTTCTGTCTAATTATTGTCTTGATCCGGAGTCCTTAGTTGTTGACGCTAACATCCTTATTATTGATAGTATGCAGAGTTGAAGCATTGATTGTTTCAATATTGTTATAAGTAATTGTTTCAGGTGAATTTTTGGATGAAAACAGTGTAATAGGCGGTGATGAAACCATTGATAACAACGTAATTTTTATAGAATCTTTCATTAATGAAAATCATTTCAAAGATACTGTTACTTCAGTGGAAAAAAGAGATTCTGAAGACAATGGTGAAAATTATGCAGCAAGCATAAAAAGAAAAGAGTATCCTTTGAAATGCACCAGGCAAAAAAAGAGTGAGGAATGAAAAACTCTGGAAAAGTACTATTGCTAAGGAAAAACGAAATTTGGACAAGGAATATACGTCAAGAAAAAATAGTAAAACTGTTAAAGCATGAGAAATGAAAGTTAGCTGCAAAGAAAAAAATTGTAGACTTAAATGTTATGAAAAAATTTCGGAAGATCGAAGGCTACATATTTTTAAAAATTTTTGGTTATTAGGGGATCACAATCGGCATTATGACTTCATTGCAAAACATGTGAAAAAATGTCAAAAAGTGTAAAAACCACAAACAAAGAGAATTCTCGACGAGAAAACTCAGCATATTCTTTCACAGTGGGAAATAATGTTTTAAAAGTATGCAAAACTTTTTTTTTAAATACATCAGATGTTAATGACATGTGGGTACGAACTACCATGAAAAAATTGGACAATTCTGGATTCGGGGTAGGAAGTCCTGATAACAGAGGCCATTTTACCGAACCGAAATTATCAGAAAAGCTTATATCAAGTATTCGTGAACAAATAGACAGTTTTCCAAGAGCGGAATCTCATTACACAAGAAAAGACTCTAACAAAGAATACCTACAAGTAGATGTTCAATCTTTGCAACAGATGTATCGCCTCTATACAGAAAAGATGAAAGACAAGAAACCTATTGCGACATTACGTCAATACCGAGAAGTGTTCAATAAAAAATATAACATAGTCTTCTTTTTACCGAAAAAAAGACCAGTGCGAATTGTGTGATAAATATTTAATTGCCACAGATACTGAAAAAATTGAATTGGAAACTAAAAAAGAGATTCATTTAAGAAACAAAGAAGCTATGCGAAAATTGAAAAATGCAGACAAGGAAAGGGCAGAAATTGATAAAGCATTTATAACAGCGTGTTATAATTTACAAAAAGTATTAATTATTCCTTTCAAGGACGTTAGCGTTTTTTATTACAAGTTAAAATATTCTACATATAATTTCACAATTTTTGACATAGGACAGTCTCAGGGTTACTGCTATATTTGGCATGAAGTAGTTGAACAAAAATATGAATCTGGCTGTAAATAATTCGTATTTTATAGTGATAATTGTTCTGGTCAGAACAGAAATAGATATATTTTTGCTATGTACAGCTATGCTTCTTCAAAGTATAAGTGTAATATTGCACATCGTTTTCTGGAAAAAGGCCATACTCAGTGTGAAGGCGATAGTATGCATGCATTAATTGAGAGAAATAAAAAAAGAAAAGTAATTTACACACCTGATCAGTGGATTCTGTTAATTAAATTAGCAAAGAAATCTAAGCCTCCATATGAAGTACATGAGGTGAGCCAAAAAGAAATAATGGATTTAAAATTGTTGGTTGATAAAACTAGAAACTGGACAAAGAATAATAAGGGTGAAACTGTTAAATGGAGTGAAGTAAGAGAAGTCAAAGTAGATGCAGAAAATCCTTATATCTTACAGTTAAAATATGATTTTTGTGATACTAATGCTGTGTGTACTATTAAGTTGGAATCAAAATTAAAACGAAACCAGAATTCCGTATCTACTTTAAAGCAGGCATATAACAAACCTATCCCCATTGCCTTAAAAAATATCAACATTTGCAATATCTTTGCAAACATGGTATCCCTGAAGCGTACCATGAATTTTACAAATCACTACCTCATGTTAATAATACAAAATCTTCAGACAGTGAGGAAGATTAGCTGTAAATTGTATTGTATTTTAAAGTTCAAATAAAGAACTTTCAGTTTAATGCTGTTGTTTTACTGATTAAATAAAATGTTGTTGTTTCAGATACATCATAGATACGTAAGAGTTTTCAGAGACACTTTGTGGTAACTTAGATACGATCATGCATTTTCAGATTTTAGAGCCTTAACATCGTAACTCAACAAATATTATAAAAATAAAGCATATTACTGTAAATTACCTATATTTTCTTGGTTATAATAAATGTAACAACAAAAGAAAAGTTTATATGTCAACAGAAAAATACATTTCTTTTAAATATGTAAATAAGAAACAGCATCACAGATTTCACTCTTTAACCCGAATTTCTCTTTTATGAGTTACGATGTTACTATTTGCACCCATTGAATTGTCTTTAGAGTTATGTGGCTATTGGGGTCCACTTTATAGGTTCTTTCTCCCTCTCAGAAAACCATGATATAAATCATCTTGGCTCGTTTCAATTCTGTGTTATGGTGTTAAGAGTTCATTTGGTTACAGGAGTCACTCGTAAAGTGTTTCGGGATTATAGTGTTAGCATGAAATGGTCATAAGTCACAGCTTATAAGTTCGATTTTTCATAGTAAATTTTACAGTTTTATTGACTTTTCAAGATATTTTTCAATTGTAGAGAAAAATTCTGACATGTAGTTAAACTGACTTCAGGTTTAGTTTTAACTAGCAAAAATTCATGAGATTATCATGCTCTCATCTCTCTGTACTATCTGTATATTTCACATATTCATTTTTCTGATAATTGTATGACTTAAATTATTCTTTAGTTACTAAATGCGAAAATTAAGTTAATTTATGTTTCCTTTATTATATCTAGTAAATGATATTAAAATAAAGTATACGAAAATCCTTTCGCAATGTAAATTGTATAAATTTTGATATATTTGAATATTTACAAACTCAGGGAGATGAAGTCATAGCGACGTGGGTAGGTATCAGTATGATTTCAGTGTTTATTTAGAAAATTATAAAGCTTCTGTAATGGTAACATGTCGAAGTTAAATTACCAGATGAACAGGTTAATTTTATTCTAGAACAGTGAGTTTCAAACGTTTTAGGCTTTTTCACTGTTCCTTCTTTCTTGATAGAATATAGAACCTTATTTATGTCAGTGTTATTTCAAAATTAGTTAATGTTTCCGTTTTAATCGAATATATGTTGTTTTGAAAAAAAATTATTCATACAGTTAAATTTACAACTTTTAATTAGAAATATTTTAAAATTTAAAGGAAATATTTTCTGTATACAATTAGGTCTACAAGTATTTAATTCCAAATATTTAAATAAAAACATATTTTTAATCCAAATTTGACTGTTTATTTTAATCATATTTTCAATGCTTTCTGTGGATAAATATATAATGGTGTAGAAATATGTATTTGCTCATTTATGTCCATTGGTATTTTTTAAATATTATCTTTGTTCCCAGTAGATAACATATTTAACATTTACTTTTAATGTATTGATATTTATATGTATTTTTTTATAATGCGATTGTGTTTTTCAGACCTGTTGCATTCCATGTATGTGAATAAACAATAAACAAACAAAACAAATAATAAAATTTACCATAAGAAAATATTATATTTATTATTAATTTCCAATTTGTTAAATTTATTTTGATATCTCAGGTGGTCTTACATAAGATAATCGTAAGCAAGCTTCGTTAAAAATAATTTGAATACAATTGAATAAAAACTGGAAAAATAAGCTTTTGGTTTTTATTTGAATTATTGTATTTTTTTGAACAATTCAAATGTAATAACATAACCGAAACTAGTGGACGCAGACATTTTCTTTAGACGAAAATCGATTTCTCGTATATTCCAAATTTAAGCTCTTTCTATTGATAAATAATGATGCTAGATGGAATTTTCTAATATCGCTATTTTCAGTTTTATCACACTATTTCAGATATCTTGGATCTGTGTTTTCTAAAAGCCTTAAAACCAAAAATTGGTTATCCGAGAAACGGTTTCACCATATCAGCCGTAATACCAACATTAGGAACAGGAATAAATAAATCAGAGAATCTCAAGCCAGTGACATAATAAAAAACTACAGATCAATCCTTCTACTGTAAATAATAAAAATGTGTTAAAAAGACATCGTTAGGGCTATTTTTATTGAAGTAATCGCATCATTATGGAGAATAAATAAAAACGAATTTTACAGTACCTAGGTAATCATTTTGTGTTGTAATCATACGTCATTTTTTAGAAAATATTACTTATCAAAAAATAAAATAATGATTTGCGGTATAATAATTTAAAATCGATCAATCTGCTTTTCAAAACAAAGAGATGGATGGATATTATAAATCGTTTACAATTTTATTTTATGCATTTAATTGTTTCCATTGTTTAGCACTAATCAGTAAAATAAACTTATTTAATATTTTAACAGAATAATTGATCGTTTGTAAAAAAATTGATATATGCGTTTTATATGATTGATGTCAGAAATATTATTAATCTCTCTGAAACTTAATGTAAGTACAGTGTGTTACAGATAACGGGGGAAAGTAGTAAAAATAAAGCAGTGTTTATCTAGAAAACATCCGTTTGCAAGAGGGTAATAAGAGAAATAAAGATTTCCAAAGGATAAAGAAACAAAATCAATCTTATTAACATTTTTAATTACAAAAATAAACCAAAAGTTAGCAACAATTTAAAAACTCAATATCTGCTTGAAATTTAATCAGTTTTGCAACTCTGGCAATTCATTCCTGTGGAGTTAACTAATTATCATTCTCTTGGTGTTGATTATTTTCTTGACGTCAGTTTTATTTATCTCATTGTACTTTAAACACAATCTATTATGAATCAAAAGATGATCATTTCTTTTTAATAAAAAATATGGCGTTTGATAAAAATTACATGTCGCGCACTGCATTCGTACAATTTTTTGGAATTTCGTAGGATCCGCAAGGATTTCGCAAGATTTGTGACAAGATTTCTATGAATAGTTACCCCCTCGCTTTAAATAATACCTTGGTTACATCCCTACTACACAAAATTATAAAATTCAAATGTTTCTCTCAATAAATTTGTTGTTTTATATGCAGTATGGCGCATAATGTCGTCTTATTGAAACCAAATAGCTATAAGGTTCAAGATTATTTAGTCAGGACTACAAATAATCGGTTACCATGGTTCGATATCTCTTGCGATTAACATAATAGGTTCTAGAATTGTTGGGAGAATATCTAAAACTACAGTACTTATGCCTCATTGGCCGCCTTGTACTTCTTTCCATTAAGAGATCATCTGAGCCGCTAACCAGCCTAATAAAGGAAAAAAGCTGGTGACCTTGTTCAGGGGATCTCTATAATGTAGGCCATAGAAGGATATTGTTCTCCCAACATGGAATTTTCTCCTTGACGAGATGACAGGGCATTCTCATAATGCATGGAATCGTCTCATATAATAAAGCTTCCTTAACCAACAGTGTCAAGTTTGAATATATGTTACCAGTCGAAGATTCGTCCTATACATACCCACGTGCTTTTTAACTGTATCCTTGTAGGAGTACTCTAGAAACTCATTACCCAATTGACGGCTATTTGTTTTATCTCACGTTTCCTAAATACTTTGTGGGTGCCTTCCTTGATAATTTTAAAAAACGCTGCCAAATGAAACAAAAATATTGAGACTGGATCCTGGCCAGTTTGCCCGCTACTTATTGCCATTGTACCGCTTGTGTCCCTCTACCCAGCATATATATACAGTACGCGCCAAAAGTATGGAATAAATTCAATAAAAACGAAACATTTATTTTTTGGGAAAAATCCTCAAACAGGTCGATTTTTAATTTAAAAAATACATATTTTAGCGTAAAATGCGATTTTCAAATGTCATTTGGTTTCGAGTAATGACGTCATCGATTTTTTTTTAAATGGCAACACCATATTTTTTTCCTTGATTCTGAAAGATCGTTTAATTCTCTATCAGACAGTACTAAAATTTTGCCCTCTTACATAGGAAAGTTTTCGAGTAAATGACGATTGAATGTGAGAAAACGTAAATTTTATCCATAAAAAAGTAACAATTCTGAGGTATGCAAAATAAAATACAATTGATTAAAATTTATACTTAAATTAAATGTTCGAATTGCCATCCACCAACTTGTTGACAATGCGCAAGTCTGTGAAGAAATTTTTCTTGCACATTATGAATGCTTTCTGGGGTAACTCTGCGAATTTCGTCCCGAATGCGATTTTGAAGTTCTTCTAAATTACGGGGTTTATTAATGTACACTTTTGACTTCAAGTATTCCCATAAAAAATAGTCAAGAGGTGTAAGATCTGGCGATCTTGCAGGCCATTCTATCGGTCCGCGTCTGCCGATTCATCTCCCAGGAAAACAGTTGTCCAAAAAATCTCGTACAGGGCGCGCATAATGCGGAGGTGCACCGTCTTGCTGAAACCATATGGTATCGTCAGGAATGTCAGGGTCATTATCGTTAGGAAAAATTACTGCAAGGGCTGGAGCAAGGTCATTTTCTAGAAACTCTAAATATCGTTGTCCTGTAAGGGTTCCTTCAAAGAAGAAAGGCCCTACTATTCTGTCGTCAACTATTCCTCTGCCATCCAATGAGGAGTTTCCCCGACTCCAATATTTGCAAGTTTGACGGTTTACTGTACCATTCAGACAAAATGTGGCCTCATCTGAAAAAGTATTTGCCGGTGTAAATTTCTATTTCCTTGACATAAATCCATTAGAATTTCGCAAAAGTGTAAAGGTTGATCGGGATCATCTTCATTGAGTTCCTGCACAAGTTGAATTTTGTAGGGATGATAAGTCGGTGTGACAATGACAGTTTGCAAAGATTTTCAACTACGTGATCGATAAAAGAACCATGGAATTCGAAAAACTAAACTTGATAACGTTTTTGTTTACTCGAAAACTTTCCTATGTAAGAGAGCAAAATTTTAGTACTGTCTGATAGAGAATTAAACGATCTTTCAGAATCAAGGAAAAAAATATGATGCTGCCATTTAAAAAAATGACGTCATTACTCGAAAACAAATGATATTTGAAAATCGCATTTTACGCTAAAATATGTATTTTTTAAATTAAAAATCGACCTGTTCCAGGATTTTTCCCAAAAAATAATTGTTTCGTTTATATTGAATTTATTCCATACTTTTAGCGCATACTGTATGCTATTGTCAATTGAGGTCACTACCAGTGCCTGGTGATCTAGTTGTTATTTTGTGATTACGCAAGATCAATAGTGATTGCCTGTCTACCGTCTGTGTAGATGGTGTAATGGTTTTGACGGTAATATGCTTAATGATAATTCTTAGGTGGCTATGGTTATACCTGCTAATTCCGTTTGTACCACGGTAGCATGCTTATCTATCGCCCACTGATATCGGATATGTAAGGATTTGGAATAGATCCCACATCCTGTACCTCTTTTTCCTTTTGATCTGTATGTGAAGATGTTTATTATACCTTCACTGGCGGTCTCCTCATTCCTGATAAATGCCGTGTAGGGTCTGTCAAACGCAAATTTGAGAGAAATCCTGTCAGTGTCTGTTTGCAAAAGGGGCATCTTTCTGACGACGCCATTCCACAGGCGACTCCTAACTTCTTCATTTCTTACATCTGGTTTAATACCAGTATTCTTGAAGTATGGTTGCTGTGGCCACTTCTTTTAGATGAATATCCAAAGGTGGCAGACATGGCATTACTTTTATTGCTATGGTGGGTGTCGTTAACATAGCTCAAGTTATGCTCAAGCAGGCCATCTTTTGTACTGTAATCTATAATTAGATATTGGCCTAATTAAATACCCCAAATTAGCTATAAAAAATTAGGCTTACCCACTAGCTCAATTGCGGGTGCAGGCGTGGGTAAGGCTAAGTAGATTATTGTTAGAGCTACTCTTGGGCGCCAGTCGAGGGAATCGATAGGAGGGGAGGAGAAATCGAAATGAACTGAGTTCCAGTTTAAGAGAATGTAAAAATATAAATTTTAATTTTTTACTGTATTAGGAATTGTAGGAGATTTGATTTATATTAGCTTAAAATACCTTTCTATCAATAAAATCATATGTATGCTCTCTGGTACCAAACATGTAGGTATGCTAATGAACAATTCCACATATAAAATTTCAAAGAACATCGGTGAGGTTTGATTTTGAAACCATTTTTCAACAAAGCACAAAGATTTTATCAAAGCAAGCCGATCTTTTTGAAATTTTCGATGTCTCCATAATTTACCGTTTTGAACAACTTTTTTAAGTAACTGTATTTTCAGTAGAAAAGGCACTTTACCTGAAACGATAACAGTTTTCAATCGCTGCACTGAATATTTCAAATACGATTATTTAAAAAATGGTTACTCCTAACGACTTCAACAAGGTATGCCTGTGTCAGATATAACAGGTAGGAGAATCGATTGTTTCAATAGACAGATGGATACACTAAACAGCAAAAAAGTTCTGCCATTTAAAAGAAACATGCTGTGCCATCATAAGTGGCGCCCTCTACTAGTGAAGTCAAAATTAGTTAAAAATTCTTATTTGCCGTGCCAAAAAACATAATTGTGCCAATTCCGACATGTTTCAAAGTTATTGAGATATTTCAAATTACAATTCTAGTCCTGTATTTTTGAAACCAGCCACATTCGGATAAGGCATATTTCGCTCAATCGACTTTTTTTGGTCACCAGTATCTCCAGCTCCGAGTTTTCCCAACCTTTCACAGACACCCTGTATAATAAGAAAGCTAGAAATTCAAAAATTTATATGATAAAAATTTCTATAAAAGTATTTACATTAAGGCAGCTCCATACATTTAGATAGTTGGCAAATACACGAATATTTGTATTTTGTTGATATTTTGCTTTTTCACAAATCAACATCCCCACATTTGCCAATGTATGTATTGGAATATTTGACTAGGGACGCACATATATTCATGAAGATGGACAAAGTAACAGATTGAAAAATGAAAGATTTATGGGCACTACAAATTGCCGTTTTTCTTCAAAACGGAGCATTTAAACAAAAAATTACAAAAGAGATAAAATGATCAGAAGAAAATTCTACGTTTGATACTTCAAGAAAAAGCTGCATAGCCGTACTTAGAAATAATTGGGGATAAAGGGTACTGCATCCCTTAGTTGCCTCCATTCGCCCTTCGATTTTTTCACCAAAATTACATAATAAGTATGCCGGAATAAGATAAAAGTACGTGCAAAATTTCAAGTGTGTATCTTACAAAATAATGGGATTATTAACAAAAATAGTTCTTTAAAATATAACTTTAACACTCTGTATATTGAAACAGGGACGCCCAAATAAAAAATGGCATAAGGAAAGTCACATTATTTTTGTTCAAAGAATATATGGTTAATGGTATGGCCTTCTATTTTGGGACACCCTGTATAATATATAATATAATCATATACCAAATGGCGAGTAATGTCGCATTTCCCAGATGTATATAGGTTTATTTTATTTAGGAAAACATCTTGTACACCATCAACTTAAGTTTTCTAAAATATATTTTACATGATACTTATCTTTTAATGTTTTCGAAATATTACATGTTTATTGTTAATATACAATATCATATAACTCATGATGTATATTATTTTTAAATGAAAGATATAAAGTTAAGCATTTTAATTAGGAATTAGGTTTTAATGTAAAATAAGGATACTTATGTAAAATTTAATTTAGCTTTACATTCAAAAAGAAGGAGGTCATATTGAACCATTCTTATAAATTTATTTCTTTTATTTTTCATATATCTTTTAAATATTTAAATTGGCGGTCCTTTCAATGGCGTAAAAATATAAAGAATGTTCCATTTAAAAACAAATTCAAACAATAACGTAGAACAAGGGGAGGGATGACAATTTTAACGTGATCACTCTGTACATATTAAGATTTTTCTCTATATATTCATCTACAATAAAAAAAGTAGAACTATTAGTTATTACGGCCCGAAATTCTACACAACACAATTTAGCAAATGACTAGACAAACGTCCGTCAAACGCTGTAACGTGTAATCGTTTAATCTTTTACCACAGTTTATTATACAGTTCGTCGAGTAAAGGTTCCAGAGGGTGTGGCTAAATCGCGGCTAAATGCGCAATGAACACCAATGAAATTCATATGTATACGATGAAGTGGGAGAAATTCTATTTCTTGGCAAATCACAGTGCCCCTTGAGCGCGCGAATGTGCGCGGCTAAATGCGCAGTCGTCTTTTGGTCGTCTAAAAAAAACGAAATCTGGGACCTCGACATCAAAGGAGCCGACGTGAAGATGCCGGACTGTATAATAGACTGTGCTTTTACTCTGTTTGACAACAATGAAACAGACAACCCCTGAAATGACGACAAACTTCAGTCAATTAAAGAAATATTCATTTGATTACAGTCTTTGCCGGCAATACAGCCAATGACTAGACTTTCCGTGAAATGACGAATTACGCCCAATATATCCAAATGTGTGGAGCCGGTTTTAAATGTATCTCTATGGGAGTATACATACAGCAAGTGCCAGAAAGGCGAATCATGCAGCAGTACATAAAAAAAGTATTTATTTATTCTCTTTCATAAATTTTACCTACATTACGTTTTTATAATTGCCTGTACAAATGTTTCTAAAAAAATAGATATTACTTGCATGTTGTTAAACTGTTTTTTATATTTAATAAAACAGAAAACTTTCGAAATTATTTTATTTAATCGTTTTCAAATCATGTTTATCAAATTAATTATAAAAATATGTGGCTAATTTATATACTATCCAAGAAACTGGTCAATTTGTGTTGCCAGGATGTTTCCAGTTTATAAACTAACTAAAGAAAACAAGTAATATTACATTATTTCAAGTAAATTAGCCAAGTATACATAATTCATATTCAAGTTTTAGAAAATTTTACAGAAAATGTCACATTATTTTATAGCATTTATTTGGAAGAGATAAATATGAATGGTTACTCAGAATCAAGTAGCTTTAATAATTTTAAATAAAACGTATTTCCGTAGTCTAGGTATTGTTCATTAATCCGGTTATCGAATAATACGGTTTTCTAGAAACGTGTGTAATAAAGAGGTATAAATGAGATTTGATATCTATTGTTTGTATTATTGCAGTCTCTAAGTTCGGTGTATGAGTACCCAGATAGTGTAGATGAGAGAAGCGGATATGTTTATACTCAATGAATAAGCTTGATTACTAACATAATTTATTATATGAAGTTTTTATTAAATAACCTAAATAGATTTTTGGGTTAAACCATATGTGGGCAAGGGACGGAATGACGTAGAGATGTCATTTTATCTGCACGTATTTAAATTTACTCAATATAAAAATCTAGCAACATTATTACTCTTTGCTAATAAGTGCACATGGTGCATTATGAACCACAATACCTCTCCGATTTTTTTGGAAAGACGAAAATAGAAAATTATTACGAAATAATAGAGACAACAACCAGCAACAAATAACCTATATAGGTCCTACCTTACAATTCATTTCAAAGTTAATATTTCTAGAAAATATATCTACTTTGAATTGCAATAACTTGATGACGAATTATGGAAAACCGAGATGACATTGTTTGAAGATGCTATGTTTTTTCATATTGGCCAACCCTTTTCCCTCCAAAACGGGCTGAGGCACCATTATTTTCCACAATTCCTGCCCAGAGATGAATTCAAAGTATGTGCTGAAAGTAAACATGATGCATCATAGGGGGATTTTGTTTGTTTAAAAGTGGGTATTGTGAATATTAAAAGAAGAAAAGAAATATAACAATAATGAAATTTAAAATGTTTTCTTCCAAAACTGATTGAATTAAATGTAAAATTTTTAGAAAATAAAACTATTTCAAACAAGTAATTTCATGCTGATGAATTTAATATTAAGAATAGAAATATTCAATATCTAAATAAATACTACACAGGGTGATTCACAACTTACCCAAAAAAATTGGTTATGAAGAATGAAGTCAAAATCATAAAAAAATTTAAAATTCTTATAGTTTCCGAGAAAAAGTTATTATAGTTGTAGAATTTTCAACGTTTATTTAGATGATTGGGCTCCTGTAGTCTCTAGTATCATCGGAATGCAATCTATCTGTGTTTTTAGTATTAACTATTTGTGATAGCGTTTACATTAGTTAGGTGAAGTTTAAAAATCGCTTAAGTGTATAGCAACTCGAAGTTGACTCGTTTTATTGGGAAATAAGATAAAATGCTTTAGCAGCTTCTAGTCTGTGCGTAGAACGATTTCCTGGTAGGCATGTACCCAATGCAACTACTTTTATAGCGGTAGTGTAACGCGGGCGTGACACGGGAAATAATCAACCGAATCATGGAAGAGATGGAGGTCCAGGACGTCCAAGATGTCCACGGCGTATTGCAGTAACTGAGGAACACATTTTAAAGATTATTGAAGAGAATCCTCGAATGAATATCAGGTAAATCACTCAAGCGTAAAGAATATCCCAATCAACAGTATGGCGTATCATACAGGAAGCTCATTATATCCGTACCATGTGCAGCGTGTCCAAGCAATCACACCAAGGAATTATCCCTTACGAATTAGATTTTATGAATGGTTCAATTTCTCAAAATCCCAGATTGACAGCTGGCGTGTTAGTCACACAGATGAAGCTATTTTTACAAGGAATAGGATGTATAACATTCATAATATCATGTTTGGGATTTTCAAAATCCAACAACACTTTTCTTTGATTGTCGATGATCGCTTGATTGGACCATTTATATTACTAAATTGAATAGATGGAATTGTTCTACTGTTCTTGCACAATGGTGTTCACCTTAATTTTCGATCAAATATTTGGGCGTACTTTAATTAAGTTCAAGGGGTGCGATAGATAGAACGAGGACGACCTTTTGAGACTGAGATTACACTTTGCCGGCGTGCCGGTCGCCGACGTTCTTTGCCTTGCGCTAGGACAGGTTTTACAATGGACCAGTTTTCAGTGCCGTGCATTGTATTTTTAAATTATTTTGAACTGCTCTTTTTGTTTTTTTGCAAAATTGTACTTGTAAAAAAACATTTTTTTGGATAAGTATATTGAATTATTTTTTAAAGTAATTAAAATTGATATTTTTTGTATTTTAATAATTTTTTATTCCGTTTCTTTTCCGACAACGTTTTTAATCAACTGGTGCAACTGTATAGAAATATATTTTATATGTTACACTTATAGATAAATGTTTAACAAAATATTATCTGTGGTATTATTCGTCAATCCTTTGTAATGAAATATGATCCCTGGCCTATGTGCAAGAACAACTTCAACGCTGGATATGTGTCGTTCTCGTCTGATTTTAGAATATATAAGATCCACGGAACAAACAAATGTTCGTGTTCACTAAAAAAAATAAGACTCATGAGGCAGGAAATTTTCAATATTTATTTTAATGACGTCAAATTTTACCTTAAAAATTATCCCTAAGATAATCTTTGTCAGATTAAAGCATATAGTATGTGCTTAACCCCGGATGAGTAAGATTTACGAGTTGTATATCTGTCTTTTGTGAGTATCTAATTCTGATAACGATTGTTTGTAAACCGGTTGATAATGCAGGTGAACTACTAACTCCTTTCTTGAAACTGCTAGGGTCATAAATTCATTGTGGTAATATACCTAGAATTCAAGCATAATTTTTCTACAAGCACGCCCTAATAAATGAATATTGTATTAAAAGAAACAGTTGTATGTGAATCAGTGTGCCAAGGACTACAAAGTCATATCAGAGTTCAAAACAAAACATAAGATATTATTCAAATATAATTGATACACCGAAATGGTCATCGTGCAATGTAATAAAAAGTGGTACTGTAAAATTATTTACTGAATAAGTGGGATATATACGTTATTGCTCTGTGCATGTGAAGTTTATATAATCATATAAGTGCGGTAATAATGTAGTATCCCAAGTATTACAACGTTTTATCTACATCTGTCGAGGTTATTATTTAGATGTATGAAATAATGTAAAAACCATCTATTAAGTTACTGTAGTATCTAACGGACATAAATATAGCTGGCACTGAATTATTTGTCGTAATTATTATGAAAGTATAAATATGAGTTCAAGTGATGATTTGTCATCAGGGACTTGATTTATGAAAGCAGGAGATCTGATTCTCACTTAAAATATCCCTGGTGCTTAAATTATTACTAGAAACTTTTTCAGAAACAAAGAAACATTACCGATTCTTAATTTAAGTTAGAGCGATATTTGGTAAGAAAATGTCACATTAAAAATATATCTCAATTTGAAGATAGAAATGTGGATCACTTGCTATAATTAATTATACTATATATTGAAAATAACTACATGTAGAATATAATAACTTACTGTGTTTGCTTCAGTTTACATATAAACCATTAAACACTCAAGAATAAAAAATAATTACAATATTAAGTACTATCGAACAAAATATCAATCTACTTATATATAAACATCAAAAGTGTTCAGTGTAATCACATGTAGCTTACTTGAAGGAGGATGAAAATAAATTTCCGGAATGTTTTTTGAATTGTCATGGTAACAAGAAAATACAAGCTTCTAATTGATTAAAAAATGTTGACGTGAAATTTTCTAGAAAAAAAATTAGCCTCCCAAATTTCTGTTGAAAAATAAAATACCTATTTTGGAACGTTGAGGGAATACAATTCCCTAGAAAATGTAATTCATGTCTTATGTTGAGAATATATTTGCAATTGACTAATGAGCTGGCAGATTTGTCTTCAATATTTCAATTTTATTATTGGGTTGCAGTTGAAAGGTTTACTTAATTTTTCTCGAATATTATTATTGTGGTTTTTAGTTTTTCACAGGTGTCACCACTGAAGATGCCGGCAGTGAAGAACGGCGAAACATTTGGGAGCATGGGATGAGATCAGTTACAGAGACGGCTACGGGACATCTTGGGAGACCATACTTATCCGAGGAACGATTCCTACCGTAGCAGTCGTAATACCAAGAACTGTAGCCGAAATCAATAGGTATATAAGCGTGTCTGTCCCCCACGGAGTCTAGCACGAGAACAACAAGGTCAGTTACCAAGGACACTGTATAACAATTTGAAAAGTCAGTTGGATGGACCACAGTATAAAAGAATTACGGAATGGAATAAACAGCAGAAAATCTAGGACAACTTTTATCACAAATTAAATCAGTAAACAAGTAAGTCCTGCTAATTGTTTCCACTCTAGTAATATTCCCAAATAATGTATTTTTGAAACCTTATAACTTGAAGCCTAATGATTATTCAGAAATAAAGTTAATTACTATAGCTATTTTTACAAGTAATTAGCTTTTATATGAAGTGGTATCTCAAAAGCCCCACCTACTTTGTAAATATCTATAAACTTCAATAGTGTGATAAATAGATTCTTGAGAATGAGAATAAGAGATCATCAATTTTTAGTTAAAATTGACAATAACTTTCTTTTCAAAACTTCATAGAATTATCGAGTTCACAATTCGTATTGCAAACGTTGTGTTTCTAAATTATATTTTTACCCACGACCGAACAGAGATAGTATATGTGTTTGGGGTGAGAGAATGTCTGTGCAAACCAATGCTGCCATTTATCTCCAAAACTACTAGTCCGATTTTGATGCGGTTTTCAGTGATGGGTTTGGATTTGATTGGAACATGTTCTTAGATAGGTGTTACGGTGACAACTCACCAGGGGCCGCTGCAGTTAACATTTGTTTGTGTAAACCAATGTTGCCATTTATCTCCAAAACTGCTACTCCAATTTTGATGCGGTTTTCAGTGATGGGTTCTGGTTTGATTGGTGCATGTTCTTATACAGGGTTAACTATGACTAAGTACAATTTTTTTAAAAGGGGATAGGGAAAAAATAAGAATTAACGGAATTACCCTTCAAAAAAATTCCAAACTTATTTATAAAGCCAAAAAAAATTTTTTTCGATATTATTTTAAATCTTTATTTAACGCCGCCAATGTTAACTTGCTTGTTGGTTGCCTACTCTACAAGCATGCAACAGTCGCTCAGTCGGTATCGCTGTCATGTCATAATTCAATTCCTGTGTTTACGTTGTAATGTTGTGTTCTTCTTCAGTTTTTAGTACCTTTTTTAATTTTTTAACGTTTTATAGTTATTAAATAAAGACATTTGTATTGGGTGCAGATACTTTCCCACAATATAGTTCGCCGGTTTGGTTTTCTAGGTTATGGGACAAGACTGTCGCGGTTACATTAAAACTTGTCTATTCACTATTCGTTTCATTCGATTTTGTTATAATAAATAGGCATTTTATCTAATTGTACCTACGGGAAATGTCTTTTATCGGTAGTGAGTGGCTGTAATGAGGAATATGTAGTTTTACCAGGTTATAACGAAATAATGAAAAGCGATTGCAAAATACTGGAGCTAACTGGATTAACTGTTACCTATATATCAGGTATTATTACTAATAAGAATGTTAATTTTTGTCGTTTCTACATTTAGAAACGCTACAAAAAGACGACCGCATTGTACCCAGTTGACCCTGTATATGCGTTACAATGAAAATTCACCAGGGGGCGCTGCAGTAAACATTTGTTTGTGTAAAACCAAAACTACTAGTCCGTTTAGGATGCGGTTTTCAGTGAAGGGTTTGTGGTTGATTAGTGAAGGTTCTTAAATGGGTGTTACTGTGGTAAATCACTAGGAGGCGCTGCAGTAATATATTTTATTTTATAGCTACTACATATTTAAAAAAAGTCGAGAGAACTCGATAGGTAAGTATTCCTGCTGAGCGTGGTAATACAGAAACTCCAAAAATTTTAGAAAAAACTTAAAAAGCAAAAAATTCATCACGTCATCCGACATTAGTTGAAAATGTCTTTTTTACCGTCATTTTTATCTTCTCTTCTCTTTAACGAATATTCAAGAGTTGCAGCTCAACATTTTCTACATCATATCTATCCACTTATTATTTTCATTCAAGTAATGAAACCCCTGGCAAAGTTTAGTTATAAATACTGTAACTAGAGATAATAAACGTAAAAAGGTTTTATAAGTAGATTTGATCTCTCGCAGAGTCGGACATGAACAACAGAGTGTCAGTTTTCATAGCACTTCTCTATGTACCTATTTGGATTTCGAAGATGTGTATATGGAAACAACATATTCAACTCCCTATGAACTTAATAAAAAACCAAAGAAAATCAGTCGGAGGCTGCCATCACTATTTTAAATTTTAACATAAATATAAATAACTATAGCAATAAAATATCTCCAAATTATTTACGTTACTATAAAATTACAAAACTAGTTCAATTAACGGCAGCCCCCGACGGATTTTCTTTGATTTTTATGATGTTCATAGGGAGTTGAATATATTGTTGCCATATCTACATCTTCGAGAACCAAATAGGTACATAGGGAAGTGCTATATGAAAACGGATACTCTGCTGTTCACATGTCCGACTCTGCGAGAGATCAATTTTTCAATTACATTTTAACCATCGTGGGTTTTTTCAAAATTTTTAATTTTGCTTTTATACAGGGTTAACTATGACTAAGTACAAAAAAATTAATCACGTGCTCGGGGAAGCCTAAAAGACAAAAAAATTATTTCAGAATTTTAGATTGACATTTAAAAAATGGGGCAAAACCCTTTTTTGCCCCTATGATAAGAACTGACTGAGATAGCTTAGATCCATAGATAAAACTTACATCTGTCAACAATATCTACTAGCACCGTCGTTTTTTTGCAGCATTTCTAAATGTAGAAACGAAAATTAACATTCTTATTAGTAATAATACCTGATAGATAGGTAACAGTTAATCCACTTAGCTCCAGTATTTTGCATTCGTTTTCCATTATTTCGTTATAAACTGGTAGAACTACATATTCGCTCATTACAGCCACTCACTACCGATAAAAGACATTCTCGTAGGTACAATTAGATAAAATGCCTATTTATTATAACAAAATTGAAAGAAATAGGAATAGACGTTTTAATGTAACCGCGGCAGTCTTGTCCCATAACCTAGAAAACCAAACCGGCGAACTATATTCTGGGAAAGTATCTGCACCCAACACGAATGTCTTTATTTAATAACTATAAAACGTTTAAAAATTAAAATAAGGAATTAAAAATTGAAGAACACAAAATTACAACGTAAACACAGGAATTCAATTATGACATGACAGCGATACTGACTGATGAGCGTCTGTTGCGTGCTTGTAGAGTATGCAACCAAAGAGCAAGTTAACATTGGCGGCGTTAAATAAGGATTTAAATAATATCGAAAACAATTTTTTTTGGCTTTATAAATAAGTTTGGAATTTTTTTGAAGGGTTATTCCGTTAATTCTTATTTTTTCCTAACCCCTCCTAAAATATTTGTACTAAGTCATAGTTAACCCTGTATAGGATGCACATAACTCATATAAATGGGAATATTTCGTTTCTTTTCAGATATATCAGACTGTTTTTGCATCATGCAATAAAGCTGCAGCATTTAAAGTGCTATAATTACTACCAGCTTGTTTGACAAACGAAGAAAAAGACGTAAACGTCAGCCAAAAAAGATAATTTGAGTGAACGAATGGATGAGAAATAAAGACAAATGATTAACTTACTTCGAGGATTACGTTGAGATGAATTATTTTATAAAAAAATTCTACGAATGGAAGCAACTGATTTTGATTTATGTAGGGATACGCAGGGCCGTTGAGAGTCAAAGCGGACCTGTGGGCAAAAGCTTTTGCTGAGCTCCAATAGCGCGAAAATTTGTCAGGAAGGTCAAGGTCATTGTATGTTTTCCTTAAATTTGTTTAAGGATATATAGCGGCATTAAAATATTCATAATTCGTGGGATCTAGTATCAGTATGTTGGACTTTAACGGACATGAGAACAAACTATTAAACAAATATTTATACTTATTTTGTTTACTACTATTTGGGATTTATTTGATTAAATAGTTTCATACGCCCATTCAAAATGAAAAATTCGTATATTCAATAACACGCTCGTGTTTTAAGAGGTAAATATAAAACTTTAATACACATAAGGCACGGTCATCTAATTTGTTTTAGACAAAACGTATAGTCGCTACGTTTAATCGCACAATTCGCCCAATTTGATTTAAATATAAATGGTCCATTGTTTTCTATCAGTCGCTACCAGTAGCTACAAATCGAAGCGTCTAAAAATCGACTCATGTTTGTGCATTACTATCATTTGGACCCAGTCTTCTTCAGTCTCTCGTCTACAGTCTTAACCGTTAAGTCGAAACGTTTACTCATATCTTTCAACCGCCACCACTAAATGTAGAAGAGGAACATAACATATGAAATAAAACACACTGAACAAACACCTAAACAGTTTTTGGCAAAGTATGTACCAATCATACTTAATATAACGGAGGTGCCTTTTCAATTGAATGAATCTATTATTGCACATGGACGGAATGACACAGAGGCTGTATCAAGGACTGCCCTTCCAAAATAAGGATGGGTGGCAAAGTAGTAGTTGCCAAAAAGAACGCAGGGCGCCAAAAAGTACGCATACGAGCTCTTTAGGTGCGTAGGTGCTCTAGCTAGCATAACCATGTTGCAACCGTTGCATAGTCTCCAATATATAATTTGAAAGGTTACATATAAGGCTTTTAGTTACATACCACTTTATTTATTGAACAGGAATCACATAATTTGTAACGTTCATTTTTACATGGAACGTTCCCCTGTATAATAATTTGCAATGTAAAATATTATTTATGATAATTACTGCAAATTATAGATATTGTCTTGAGAATTATATTTAAAGATATTTATTTTATGTTACAGATCACCTTAAGCGGCAGGCATTTTGTCTCTATCAGCGGTTATATCAGTTCAGAAATATAGGTTAAGAATAAATAATTAATATCAGAATTTATTGGTTCATTCAGGTAGTTGGTCATAATGTATTTCACACACGTGCCAAGTTAATTATCTATTTATTTATTTACAATCAGTTCAGTACGTATCACATAAATATGTAAATATTCAAAATAACGGATACGCTAAGACGCTAAGCCCCTTTGCTCTGCGAGCTGGCACGTCAAGCGTGATTTTCTAAGCTCTGTAGTGCGACTCGAGAACTCCAAAACCACGAGGTAAAAATAAACATGAAATCACATTTTATATGGGTCATCCATCTAAAACAATATATTTTCTTGATTATTTAATTTATAAAATAATAATTACTTTCAGATTTCAAGCATATTTTTGGGAATTTTTATTTAAAATAAAGAATTTCATGAGCTGTAGGTTACAGGGTGGCCTATATGGACTACTTGGTATCAATTGAGGAAGACTTATCATTAAATCCAAAACGTTTCTGGTCCTATATTAACTCCAAAGCAAATACTACGTCTATTCCCTCATACATGAGTTACAATGACGTAACGTTAAATGAACCCTTGAATATCGTGGATAAATTTGCTGCCTTTTTTTCGAAAGCTTTTTCTAATAGTTCTACCCCTTCGTCCAACAATGAGACCATTCTAAATCATGACTTACTGTACATTCCTGAAATATCGGAAGATGATATAATACATGCTATCAAGAAAATTAAAGGCAATTTTACAATGGGACCAGACTTAATACCAGCTTTCTTAGTTAAAGATTGTGCAATAGTTTTTGTTAAACCTTTAAAAATTATATTTAATGCCATACTTAAATCTAGTGTCTCTCCAGAGTCTTGCAAAACTTTCTAGAATTTGTCCTGTTTATAAAAAAGGTCCCAAAAATGATGTAACTAATTACAGGCCTATTGCAATTATAAGCAATTTTTCAAAATTTTTTGAAATAGTTATCCACTATCCCCTTTACTCTCATGTCGAGAGTCATCAACACGGATTTGTAAAAGGACGTTCTACAACAACTAACTTAGTCTACAAAGTACAATATATTTTCGAGATAGGGGCAGTCAAGTAGACGTAGACTGATTTTTCTAAGGCATTTGATCATCTTAACCATGATCTATTGATTTATAAACTGCATTCTGCGGGTATATCGGGTGCTCTCTTTCCCTGCTTCGCTCATGCCTTACAAACCGTTTCCAATATGTTCAGTATCGTGGCTTTCAGTCAAATAAATTTTCTCAATTTTCAGGCGTTCCTCAGGGATCTATTTTGGGGCCCTTATTATTCATTATATTTATCAATGACCTAACTCAATTATTAAATATTATTTTTTTATTGTATGCGGATGACCTTAAGTTATTTTTTGAGATAAAGTCACTATCTGATTGTTATAGATTACAAGATAACTTAACAAAAGTACACCGTTGGTGTGAAGATAACTATTTACCATTAAATATCAGTAAATGCAATATTATGTTGTATAGCCGCCGGACACTGATTCAATATTCATTATCTTTTGGATGATACTATTTTAAATAGAGTGTCGCAGTTTAAGGACCTTGCTGTAACATTTTGCGATAATCTGTCTTTTGACGTGCATATTCATTTAATAACTGAATCTGCATTTAAAAGCCTGGGTTCTATTTTGCATAATTCTAAGGCTTTTCGCACATTGAATATGCCTCTATTGTTTGGTGTCCGATTCATAACATCCATATAACCCTATTAGAAAAAGTACAGCGTAGATATTTAAAGACACTACATTTTATCAACTTACTGGTTCGTGGCATTCCAGAAGATATTTTGTTATCAACATTCAACTTAATTAGCTTGCAGCGAAGGCGCATTATGTACTCTCTAATGTTTCTACGCAAAATTGTTAATAATTTTCTAAATGCCCCTTCTCTAGTATCTAGATTTTTTTATCGAGTTCCTAGATTAAATTCTATATCTAATTCTGTCTTGCAGTTGCCAACTGCTCGTACTAATATACTTACGGCATCCCCTCTTCATCAAATGATTACTAACTACCAATTGTATGAAGATCGACTTGATATATTTTTTCACTCGATTAATTTTATTAAATCTCTAATTGTTTAGCTGGTTTTTTTTTGTAAGACATCTTTGTGATTTTATTGCTTGTTTTTATTTTATCGTTTATGTTATATTTTTGCTAATTACTGTTTGTTTGTTATTTGATATTTTGTTCATATTCGAGTTATTTCTGTGATTGTCTATTTTGTATTTTGAAATGTTTTTTCCTTGTAACTGAGATTCGTCCCGTTGGACACTGTATTTAAATAAGTAAATAAATAAATAAGATTGTTTTATTTGTTAATTCATTTATACTAAAAATATTATATTAAATGTTTCTCAAAAATTTCGAACCATTTGCGATTAGAATGAGGAGTAGAAATTTTATTAATTATTATAATTATTTTTCTAACCTAATCGTGCCATCAACTTGACAAATCTACTCACAAACTCGACAAATGAAAAAACTATTCAATCTTGAAAGCATAAAGTCCTTCGTGACGTAAATAATAAAAATGTGTACAATTTGTAGTTATTGTTTGTTATTATTATTTATTCCTGTGCTTAACTTGTATGTAATCTAGTTATTTCTCAGTGAAAACATTGACTGACAAAATAAGTTTAATGATCATATCTGGCCGACTTTGTAATAAAGAGAATTTATTTACATATTCTTTATATTTTTTACAAGAGGAAATGTATATTATAATTACTCTATAGAAATATAGTAAATCTAGTAAGTATTTAAGTCCAATAACACACATACCGTTTAGCTATTTAGCAAGTGTGAACCGTGTCTAAACCTATTCGAAAAACTCATCAATCCAGATGCAGGTGGGGTTTTATTTGTGAGACATGAGAAATGATATTTTTATAATGAATTTAAATTGAATTCATTTCTTTAATAAGCAATGTAAAACAAGTATAATATTCATTACTATAGTATAAAAATATTTGAATATTATTTTACTTGTTGCCTGTAATATTTAAAAATATATAGGCTTAAAATTTAATAAACAAATTAATAACATAAGAAAAATATGTAGGATTAATAAGTGAATTTTATAGTGGTCAATTAAATAAATTTTTAGTAGGTATGTATATATGAAATATTGTAATCTGTTTTTTGCTAGGTTTCGTGGAATTTCACAATCTAACCGTCAAAATAAAAAGGAATGTTGATATTAGTTAACTGAAGATTAGATTAGAAAAATGGAATACTAATAACTAGGTTATAATCGCAAAATTATAATATGGTAATTAGGCAAAAAAAATATTGTTTTAGTCTGTAGGTCTTAAACCAAATGTAACGTCAGTAGCCTATAGAGGTCGAATTAGTCCAAACTTGGAAAAGGCTACACCAGCGCCTGAATGCTACCTACGCACAGTGGCGCAAAACGCTACTGTGCCACTCAAATTACTGTACACCCCTTAGGGTTGGACCGTTTGAGGTGATTTTTTTTTTAGAATGTTCGTCATAAAATTCCCTATCGATCCCTCTTTCTCAATTTTCGATTTGGTTTTTCATTTTCGCGAAATTTGACTCCAAAAATGGGTTTGCATAGAAAAAACTAGATTTTTCGCACAAAAATGATCCTACGGAACACGAGATTGAGATTTTGCCGGACTTTTTTATGGGGGAATGCTCGTCTTGGAAAGCCCTACAAGACTGTCCACTTAGATTTCGGGAAGAAATTTTCCGTTGCCCTTAAAATGGCTACAATCATTCAAAAATTTTCACATATCAGAAATCGTTCTACTGAAAACTGGGAAAGTATTGGAAAAAAATCTCATATCACAAAAATTATTTGTACACATTCGAGGAATCCGAAAAAATTTTTCCAGAATTTTTGGACATTCACCAAAATGGCCACATACATATTTTCCGAATTTTCCCGTAATTCTGAAAAAGGTCAGAAAGGTTCTATAAAAAATGATTTTGGACATGTTTTTGGGAATTCAATTTTTTGATAAAAGTAGCTATTTTGGATACAATAGTTCATTGTTAATAAGAAATGATAGATTTGATTATTTTCTTTCCAACACACAGAGATAATATAAAACAACGTCGAAATTTGTTTTTTTATATCGAGCGCTGTACCAAAAAAAAAATAAATAAAAAAATAAAATATACAAAAACAATATCTTTCCTAGAAAAACATACACTATTCTACATTATTTTATATACAAGGTATTTATAAAATATATAACAATAACCCTTCAAAAGACTTAACTTTTTGAGAATTTGTTTGGACAGCCAAAATATTTAAACGTTTCGGGAATGCCAGATGATTTCCCAGTATTTTTGAACATTTGTGGATTTTGGATCAAAATGACCAAAAAAAGAAAGATCCACATAAAATCTTATGGTCTCGAAAGTTTAAAGCATCCAGTAGATGCTGAATACTTTCACTATTATACATTTCCATCCAAACAGTTCCAGGAAAAATCAATCATTTACGGGAAAATTCGGAAAATCTGTATGTGGTCATTTTGGTGAATGTCCAAAAATGAGTCTAAAAATTCTGGAAAAATTTTTACAGATTCCTTGAATGTGTACAAATACTTTTTGTGAGATGAGATTTTTTTCCAATACTTTCTCAGTCTTCAGTAGAACGATTTCTGATATGTGAAAACTTTTGGATGATTGTGGCCATTTTAAGGGCAACGGAAAATTTCTCCCCGAAATCTAAGTGGACAGTCTTGTAGGGCTTTCCAAGACGAGCATTTTTGTGCGAAAAATCTAGTTTTTTCCATGCAAACTCATTTTTGGAGTCAAATTCCGCGAAAATGAAAACCCAAAGCGAAAATTGAGAAAGAGAGATCGATAGGGAATTTTATGACGAATATTTAAAAAAAAAATCATCTCAAACGGCCCAACCCTAAGGGGTGTACAGTAATTTGAGTGGCACAGTGGCATTTTGCGCCACTGTGCTACGTCCGTCGGGAAACTGCGGTTTGCGTAAAAAATGTCCGTGAATATTATATATTTTGCAGTAATTGTTTATTAATTGAAAAAATATCTTGAAATATTAACAACCTATGCCTTGAATAGAATCATATTTTAGGAGAAAATGTATTTGTAGATGATACAGGTAAAAAATGCATACCTATATAAGTTTATAAGCAACAACTAAATATTTATGCAGCTTGCAGAAACATTTTATTATAAGCATAATGTCTGAAATACCAGCAGTTTAAATAAATATTTATTAGAAATGATGTTCTCTGGCTTTAATATTTATAAATAAATTTCCTTAATTTGTTTAAATGTTTTACTCTGCACAGAAATATCCAGTTTTTTTTTTAATTAGATATACCTAAATGCCCATCTGTAGCAAAAATATTGCCCTTTTATACTTATTTCAGAAAAAAAAAGTGGAACATGATTTCAATATCAAACATATTATATACATAGTTTATATTTGCTACCTCTTGGTAAGGAAAAAAATTGATTTAATTTGAATTGACATCAAAAGTACCAAAAAAAATTCGTTTTGGCATTTGACTATTTGTAGCTGAAACAGGTGAATCATTTGCTGGTCATTTGATAAATATTTACTGTACATTTGCAAATATTATCGTATACATATATAATATCTTTAAACTATGTTGGCTAACTTGTTCATAGCTGAATAAAGTGTGGATAATTTATTATTTCTGGCATGTTACTAATTTATGATTATTTTTGACAACATGTTACATACATATATTTCTACTGCAACACTAATATCTGTATTTGTCGATAAGGAATTTATATACATATAATTTTTTTATTGAGTGATTTTTAATTATACACACTTAAAAAGATAGCAGTAAAATAATAATAAAGCACATACATCACGAATAATTCTGGAACATAATTTAAATGCAAAAGATATCCAATTAATTATTAGTAAAAAGTGAAATGTGATAAATTTTATATGGCGTTTGTTCGTTGTGTTGTTGTAATTTCGTTTCAATGTTTTTATGGATGTAATAATTTTTTCGCATTAATATGTTGCTCAAAAGGTAGACGGAATGAAAAGTAGTTATAAATACAATAAATAGGGTACTTACGTATGATAGCTGCGTGAAAATAACTACTTTGAAGAGCAAAACTATAAAAAACCTAAGCGCACACATTGCCATGTCGAACTACTGTGAATTACGAAAACCAAAGGATGTTTTTTGTCTTATCTGGATAAAGCGATAAAACAATAATAGATTTAATTGACTAATCTTATCAGCAATTTTCAATAATGACAATTTTTATGAAACAGAAATATTTATTACTTTCTACACTAAACCTACATATGTATTAAAACTTGTATAAATATGTCGGAAATAAAAGTGTACATATATAATTTCAGTAACTACTAGTTTCGAGGATGTTGCTTTATTTTTAGCAATGTATATTTCATTAAAATTGATTTAAAGCATTTTAAATTTCCGCACGTTTTCTAGGAAAAATTTAGGTTTCGTTTATATTAGTTACGCAGGTTTACAGTTTTCCGTCATTTAAACGCAGGCAACTTTTACCACGTCACATTTAATCAATTGATACTTGGAATACTTAAGAAACATAACTTGACGATTTCGCGATTTTCTGATAAGATTAATTTTAACGTCAGATGCTGTGCTGTGTGACACGAGCGCGCAGCAACACTATATTTAATTCATTGATTTCGCACCGTCTCTGTTTAGGTTCGTGATAGTAAACACTGAGATCGATTACGACTCATGTGTTCCTGAAATTCTTATACTACCCCTAAATTAACGAAAGCAGGGTTGGATTAAGGGTTACTCTGCACAGTAAAAAATAACATTCAATAAGTTCAAACTCATTTATGACTAAAGTAATTTGAAATGAGCTTATCTACTCAATATTTGGTTAGAGAAATCGAAATATGTGTGACTGAGATCATATTGTGTAAAAATAACACCAATCGTTGTGACATTACACATTGTTGGGTAAGTGGAAGGGAGAAAACAAAGTTGGGTACGAGCAGGCACTAATGCGGAGTTGTAGTTTTGCTATGTATGGGTCACAGGATCATGGACCATGGGGCGCAATTGTAAATACATTTCTAAATTACAATTTGCATGAAAAAGTATGGTGCAAACTGGAAAGTGAGAATTTGTCATGAACAATGTAGTAGAAATAGGTAAGTAACAATGGCCGCCTTCATCCGGTACAAAAAATTTGTTGATTTGTTTCCTATTTCATAAAACCTATCTTGTGTGTGTCCTTACAGGATTACAATTTCATTTGATCCTCAACTAATTAACGATAAACTTTTGAAAAATAGATCAAACCTGAAAATTATTAATTTATTCAATAAAAAGCCGTCTGCACTTCATCAGTCATACAACCCCACTGATTTTGTGACACCAAGTACATATTTTGTTAAATTTAGATATAATATATTGTATAATAATATAATAAAATAAAACATCTTTACATACTGCGTCATGTTATTATCTACAAATATAATCTCAGCCTTTATCTTATTCAACTTCTTATATAGTCGTGGCAAGAATTCAGACGATTTACGTCATACTAACAAATGAATAATTCATTATATTTTCATCAAAATATAATGAACTATATACTACACTAAATGTTTGCATTATATGTATATTACACTAAATTGCAAAAAATGTTTTTAATACGACCAAATATCGAAAATTATGTTGACAATAAAAACAATTGCGTAACGTCATCTGTGGCGTTAACTCGTCTGAATTCTTGCCGCGACTTTAGCAAGCTCTTGTTTCAAATAGTGTGTAGCTAGTAGTTGTAATAGGTATTACAATATAATAATAACAATGATTATTATTTTTGTTGTTATTGTTGTTATAGTGGCTTCCACAATTCCATTAAACCAATATTGTGTACGAACTAAATAGATTTTATTTTTATAGACTATAATTTTTATGACATAATATAATAATATAATAATATCTCTACCCCTCATTCTAATCACAGGGATTAGCCCAGAAGTCGGAGACTTGTGCGGGAGAGGGAGCGGCATATTATTATTAAGCAGGCCGCATTTGCGCCCAGGAACGACTTACGTTGGTAGGCCCTAACCACTATTCAGTGCAGGAATGAGGGAAACCTGGAAAACCTCATTAATTAGGGGGGTAGTCCAATATCAACCGGTATCAATCTCTCACATTGACCCAAGCCAACATTATTCCACCCTACCATACCCGCAGAGAGGGTGCCAATCCTCTCCACGAATATAGCTTATATACGGTCCACCGGCAGCTGGGCGCGAACCAACTCCGATCTAGTCACCTCGATTCAAGTACTGACGCCTTAAACCGCGCGACCACTGACCGACATAATTATTTATAATAATTTTATTATTATCTATTATTATTAAAATAATCATAATGTTACTAATAGTAATAATAATTATTATTATAAATATTTATAAAGTAATAATTTACAATTCGTAAAAAAATAAACACGTACAAAATAGGTCTAATTTTCATAAAAAACTATGTAACAATCAACACAGTATAATGAAAAATCATCACTATTTTGAGTTTGTTAGAACACTAAAATTATATAAAGTAACTCGTTACTGATTTAAATTGTATACATATTGTGAAAAAGTAACGAAATAGATTCATAATACAGCTCAATTTTGTGTTTGGAATAACACATAGTTTAGAAAACTAACTCAAATATTGTTCAGTGTTACCCTTAAAAGATTTATTTAGCTAACAAATAACTGAGTTAATATTACTCAATGAATGGTGTTATTATTTCAACACAATCGGCTGTGGACTCGTTTTGACAACCATTTGTGTTAAATTTTACTCAAAATTTTTTTCGGTGTGTGTATTCACTTAATTTTCTAAGATTTCATAACTGTAGTCGCGCTTCAAAATAGTGGAAAGTAACTCATTTTATAAACCAGCTTAAAATTTACAGTAGTCAACACAAAGAGAAATACAAGTCGTCCGTACCTTGTAAAGCATATCAGAATGCCCGACTTCTATTGGTAACGACCGCAGTGACGTCAAATAAGCTGCGTTAACTCGCAGCTATTCTATCTGCAGAAGTATGCGCGGGAGAAGTCAAAATATACGTTACCGCTAATTTAATTGTGATTATAATCAATTTATTGGTGAGGTTGTGTTTGTGTACTTAAGAATGGATAATTCAGGCTCTACAGCGTGTTACAAAGATCATAAACTAATCTAATAAGTAACATATATATTGTGGAATAATAAAGAGTGGTACAGAAGAAAATAGTGGAAACTGCCGGAAGGAAGAAGATGTAGGTTGATGATGACAGAAAATACGCAATTCGAAGAACAATTCATAGATGGATGGTATTTTAAAAATTAGTTTCCAATAATAAAAATAATATGGTTGCTATTTTACAGGATATCTAAAAGGACGCTTTTGTGAATTATGACACGAATTTCCGTTTTATGAAATAAAATAGAAGGAGTATACTGATAGAAAAAGTCGAAGACGATATGCCGAAAAAACTATTTAAGACAAATATTAGAAAGTTCAAATTTAAATCGAAGAATATACAGTATGCGCCAAAAGTATGGAATAAATTCAATAAAAACGAAACAATAATTTTTTGGGAAAATCCTCGGACAGGTCGATTTTTAATTTAAAAAATACATATTTTAGCGTAAAATGCGATTTTCAAATGTCATTTGTTTTCGAGTAATGACGTCATCGATTTTTTTTTAAATGGCAACTCCATATTTTTTTCCTTGATTCTGAAAGATCGTTTAATTCTCTATCAGACAGTACTAATATTTTGCCCTCTTACATAGAAAAGTTTTCGAGTAAATGACGATTGAATGTTAGAAAACGTAAATCAATTAAAATAAAGCAAAAACGTTATCAAGTTTAGTTTTTCGAATTCCATAGTTTTTTTATGGATCACGTAGGTGAAAATCTTTGCAAAGTGTCATTGTCACACCGACTTTCTAATAAGTATTGTAAGCGACATAGAAATTATTATTCAATTTAAAGTATTATGGCACATTTAACTGTTACTCAATGAATTGAAATTTTAATTCTTATCGGATGCGGGAATATGACTAGAACTCAGCAGGAAGCTTGCGATTTATTTAATGAAAAATATCCAGATCGCCCTATCAGCCAATCAACAGTCAGTAAGGTAGAGTCTAAATTTAGAGAAACTGGCAACGTTGTAAATATTCCAAAACCTGGACGTCCAAGCATTAATGAAAATCGGAAACAGAACATTTTGATAAGTATGGTGAATAATCCTCATAATTCTTCACGATTGGTTGCATTAAACAATGACACTAGTCCGAGCACAGTGCTACGTATCTTGAGGAAGGAAAAATATCATCCCTACAAAATTCAACTTGTGCAGGAACTCAATAAATATGATCCCGATCGCCGCTTACACTTTTGCGAAATTCTAATGGATTTATGTCAAGGAAATAGAAATTTACACCGGCAAATACTTTTTTCAGATGAGACCACATTTTGTCTGAATGGTACAGTAAACCGTCAAACTTGCAGTTATTGGAGTCGGGAAAATCCTCATTGGATGGCAGAGGCACATAGCCAACACCCTCAGATATTAAATGTGTGGGCTGGAATAGTTGACGACAGAATAGTAGGGCCTTTCTTCTTTTAAGGAACCCTTACAGGACAAAGATATTTAGAGTTTCTAGAAAATAACCTTGTTCCAGCCCTTGCAGTAATTTTTCCTAACGATAATGACCCTGTCATTCCTGCCGATACCATATGGTTTCAGCAAGACGGTGCACCTCCGCAATATGCACGCCCTGTACGAGATTTTTTGGACAACTGTTTCCCTGGGAGGTGGATCGGCAGACGCGGACCGATAGAATGGCTTGCAAGATCGCCAGATCTTACACCTCTTGACTATTTTTTATGGGGATACTTGAAGTCAAAAGTGTATATTAATAAACCACGTAATTTAGAAGAACTTCAAAATCGCATTCGGGACGAAATACGCAGAGTTACCCTAGAAATCATTCATAATGTGCAAGAAGAATTTCTTCACAGACTTGCGCATTGTCAAGAAGTTGGTGGATGGCAATTCGAACATTTAATTTAAGTATAAAATTTAATCAAATGTATTTCATTTTACATACCTCAAAATTGCTACTTTTTATGGATAAAATTTACGTTTTCTAACATTCAATCGTCATTTACTCGAAAACTTTCCTATGTAAGAGGGCAAAATTTTAGTACTGTCTGATAGAGAATTAAACGATCTTTCAGAATCAAGGAAAAAAATATGGTGTTGCCATTTAAAAAAAAATCGATGACGTCATTACTCGGACACAAATGACATTTGAAAATCGCATTTTACGCTAAAATATGTATTTTTTAAATTAAAAATCGACCTGTTCGAGGATTTTCCCCAAAAAATAATTGTTTAGTTTTATTGAATTTATTCCAAACTTTTGGCGCATACTGTATATTACACTGACGAAACATGGATAAATGAAGGCCATACGGTGACAAAAGTGTGACACGATTGCAATATCCATAAAAAACGGCAAGCATTTCTTTAAGGATTTTCAACTGAATAAAGTCACATTCTGGGGACAGTTCCTAATAATAACCATATTGGAAGTACAGCAGGATTTTTGGGATAGAGTTTATTTGTTTTTGAATCACGATGGACATAAGATTATCATGAGCATGGATGGATAATGAAGTACTTGAAAAGTGGTTTGAATTTGTTTTGTTACATATGGAACCGATGATAAGTATTGTATATTCTGTATTTATGCGGAGTGTGCATGAGTGGCGGTGGGCCGTCACCGTCCAAAAGAACGGCGTTTTATTTGGAAAAGAATGGCACGGGTGATTTATAAACCTTTTAAAGTAAAATATTAAAATGCTAAGTTCAATTTATATAAACTTATTTTTATGTTCTATAAACTCATCTTTAGTGCTATGCCTATCTTGTCCCCTGCAACCCTTATAACCCTTGCTCATATAAGTGCTGTAAATTAGTCACTCTCTACTATTTTGAAATTTAGGTATAGATAATGAAACAGCGACGTTGCAACATATTCTTTTAAAAAAAAATTAGGTAACAATTTTTTCCAAAATAAACTGTACGTTCCATCAAAACCTAGATATAAAACAGTTTATAAAACAATTATTTGCTCAAGATATAGCAAATAAAACAGGAAAGTTCAAATTGTGCATTTTATATAAAATGTAAGAAATAAAAAACCGACATGAAAATACGCTTTGGGAAATCTAGAAAGGTTGCAATCGGGATAAAAGGATTTGTGATAAGAAAAAGGCGAAGTTTGGAGCGAGTGTGGGAACGAGAATAACCTACAAGTTTTAATATATACCTATCGATAAGATCCCAAAAGTCCTTTAATTTCAAGACACTCTGTATTTATATAATTTGGTATGATATTTTGAAAATTTAAGACGTCTATTCAGGGATAAACTTCCTAATTTTTATATACTTCTATTTAGAGAAATCGTATGCCATACCTATAGAAATTTGTAATAAAGCAATTGAAGATCATATTTTGGAGATAGAAACCAAATTTATGGTTTATTTTAATAAAATGTTTGTCATTTTTCTTATTATCTTTAATCTTTTTCTTATTGTTAGAGTTATTGGATAATATAGTTGAGGGTTTAGAGGAAGGAGTCCCTACTCACGCAGTACTCTGTGACTTGACAAAAGCGTTCGATTGCGTTAATACAGAGATTCTTCTTTTGAAATTGGAACATTATGGCATACGGGGGAATGTCAAAAATTTATTCCAATCATACCTATTTAATCGGACTCAGTTTGTCAGTTTCAATGGCAACGTGTCTGGTGTGAAGGATATATCCTCTGGTGTCCCACAAGGATCTGTCTTGGGACCTTTACTGTTTCTGTTGTATATTAATGACCTTCCTTCATCATTAAGTAATATCAATTGCGTACTTTTTGCAGATGATACAACGCTGTTCGCCAAAAGTGATCCGGCTTTGATCCAGGAAGGTCTTGATAGGGCTAAAGTATGGTTTGATACAAATAAGTTAAAACTGAATGAGTCTAAAACTAAAAGTATAATGTTTAGTTCTGATCGCTGGGTGGATAAATCGGAGCCAGTGCGCTTGCTTGGTGTGTGTCTTGATACTGGTCTGAGTTGGAAGGCGCATATTGACACTCTCTCTGCAAAACTTTCCACACAGATTTTCGTTATGCGTCAGCTGAGATCATGCCTAGATAGCAATGCCATGAGAATCATCTACTTTGCCTTGGTGCACAGTGTGCTGTCATATGCCATTGTACTTTGGGGCAATGCATCGACAGCGCTAAAAATTTTTCATTTACAGAAGGCAGCAGTCAGAATTATAGACTCTGCACCATATGGAACGCATTGCAGACCACTCTTTAAGAAGTACAAGATTTTACCCATGCCTTGTATATTTATATTGGAAAGCCTACTTATTATACATAAAAATGTCAATAACCTATCTTCACATGAGGATAGGCATAATTATAATACCAGCCGGCGGTGGAATCTTGTCCCTACATTTTCTAGACTTAGGATGACTCAACTTAATAAAATTGATCTCAATCTATACAATAAATTTATAAATTATCATAGCCATATTGATGTGAAAGTAATGACTTACAACTCCTTTTATAGGTTGGCTAAACATTTTTTTATTAATCACTGCTTTTATAGTATAGATGAGTATTTTCAAGTCACATAAGTATTATTTATATGTTTGCTGTGTGTCATGTATTCTGTTGTTTGTGTTCTATTATACAAATTTATTTATTATTTTACTTTTTGACTGCCGGTTTTAAACTGGTGACTATATATTTTTTTAATGAATTATTGTATTGACATAAATAGTATTATTTATATGTTTGTTGTGTGTCATGAATTCCGTTGTTTGTGTTCTATTATACAAATTTATTTATTATTTTACTTCTTGACTGCCAGTTTGAAACTGGTGACTATATATATTGACATAAATAGTATTGTTAATATGTTTGTTGTGTCAGAAAATCTGTTGTTTGTGTTTTATTATATAAATTTATTTTTATTTTTACTTTTTGATTGTCATATTTAAACTGGTGACTATATTTTTTTTCTAATGAATTATTGTATGACATAAATGTACCGAAGTATGTATTGTCAATAAAGGCTATATATTAAAACGATACATACATATATTTTCTTTACAGTTTGAACTATGATATGTTGGTTTATTTGCTGCCTCTCCACATTGGATACAGTCAAGATTGTCATGCGATCAATGTATATTTATACACAAAAAATCTAAGTGTACTAAATATTTCGTTCAAAAAACATAAGTTTATGATTTTTGTTTTTATATCAAGAAAATTTGTTAAAACATTGGTCGTTATAATTTTTCTTCTAGGCTAAATGGTTAAAAATATAATTTTCATGGTTGTTTATAGAAAAAGTCTACCGTGCTCGTACAGTGCTCTGAAAAAATTTCCCGTGCATTAACTTTAAATGTTCTAGTAACAGTTAATATAGTACGAAAATAAGCAATAAAATAGACTAATTGTAATTATGATTATCACGTTTTATTGGGTCCTGGAAATACCATCCATTTGAGGTTTCAAAATTTTTAACTAGCTACTTCTTTTATTAGAGATACAGATATGAGGAGGTTTTTATTTCTGGCTTTACAGGACCAATTGTAAATTACTTTATCAATAACCAAGTCTTCAGTTTTGGGAAATTTTCTCTCCTGTTCTGGATTGGGACCTTCTCCAAATGGTTTTGTTTAGTCGGTATTTTTTTATAATTGCGTTAACTTGTGTTCTTCCAATACCATACTTTTCTGTCAACTTTCAAGCACTGATATTAAACTTCTCGCTTTTCGTAATAATTTTCTCTCAGAGGATAAACATTTTCTTTTTAGTGATTACACATGATTATTGTAACACAATTGAACATAAACTAGCTCAAGATCTGTGAAACTACATCATCTTTATCGCTTAGGGATTTGAATACTAATGAGTTTTTATTACTATGGTAATACCAATAATAGTTGCATTCATTAAATTTTCTCCTTGAAAAGTCGAAAAATTTTAGATAAATATTTGCCAATAATATTTTTGACCCGTAATGAGAGGCACAATTGCAGGCAGGGTGAAATGTCCAGTGATTGAACAAATAAGAGATGTATAAACTTTAAAATGCTATTATAGCATAGTTTGTTTCAAATATTATTTTAAAAAAATGTTAATCCTATGTCGTTATTTATAAGGATGTTGTAAATAATTAAAAAGTTGAGTAGTTTGATTGCTACTACATTATAAAAATTAATAATTAAAAAATGTCACCAAATCTAATGAATGAACAAGAAAATTCAGTAAATGAACTTAAACACACTAGTAAATGAACAAAGTGGTTTATTTAAGAAAAAATACAAAAATATATTTACTTATAGCCTACTTATAAAGTAAAACGCATTTCACGTTTACATTTCAATATTGTACATATCTTGGTATATATCTAAAGGCTGTGGCTTTAAAATATGTTTTATTATCTGATTTCTTTTATACCAAATTTGGTCTGTGTGTTTAGGCCACTTCCACATTTTATTTGAAGTTTGATGCATTACACTTACTTCGTATTCCTCATTTTCAATATCTGTAATTACACCAGGATATAGTTTTTTATCGTATAGGACGATTACATAGTCGCCAATTTTAAATGTATTCAATATGCTAATGCCATCAGTGTTTACGCCTTTACTTGATAATTTTTTTCAAGTTTGCTTTCTACCATTTTTATCTTATCATCTGTGTTTTCCTTATTATCAATTTCATCGTTACCGATGTTCGCTTCAACGTTCTTAGTTTTGCGTTTCAGTTGTTTACACTTTGACTTTTTCAATTCTGCGGTTACTTTCTTTTGCTCTCTTTCCAATTTTCTCTTTTTTATTTATTCTACTTTTTCTTTTAATTTTCATGTTTCTGATAATATTACAACCATTTTGTGGAAGTAATGGTATATGGCATTTTTGAAGCCGATTTGCGTTTTCTATTTTTGTCTTGTTGTTCTGGTCAATGTAAATGTTCTCTCCAAAGCGATTCAGTTTGCTTTGGATCTGCGATAACAATGTTTGATAGGAATTTTATTTTATCAGTCTTGTTTCGTGCAGTCTCATTAATCACTTGTATGGTCTCTACAGTCATAAAAACAAAATCTAATATGGATTCCATAATTTCTTCCCATATAAATTTCCAGATATTTTCTGTTTCTTCATACAGTTCACATATCGCATCCATTAGTTCACTGGTCTCATTCATATCGAACTGAATGGATTTCGCTGATATATCATTGGAAAACTCATTCGTTTGATACAAAATTCCATCGATTTCTAGTGGTATAGCGTCCAATAATTCATCTGTTAACTCTTTTACAGAAGATACACAAACTATGTCGTTGTCGACAGCCATAGAAGTTGATTTTTCGGAATTCATCGCAAGTTTACAAAATTTCCAAAGAGAATAAATGTCTTCTTCAGATTCATCGTCTTTCCCCAGCCTTTCTTCAAAATTTATTATCTTTTCATTCTTTATAAAATGCTGTATTACTTTCATACACGACTGGTAGCCTTCTACAACTAAATCATTGTTTTCTTCTACAGGTTTTACAAAGATTTCGTTTCTCCTGAATGATACATTTTGTGAAATTTATCGCCTCGGGATCTAAGAGATAAATTCCACAAGTCCTAAATCCGTTTACTATTGTAGTTTCTTGGGATGCTTCATCAAATGCTTCTTTGAATAAAGAACAAAAGTTGTATTTCGTTATCGAGACGCTACTTATCTTTGTTTTTGTCTTTGACAAACTTTCTTCCACTCTACTTTCAAGGGTCGAAAAATTGTGGCATCGCACGGTTGTAAAATATGGGTCGAGTTAGGAAGTAAACAGTACAAAATAATTTTTTTCTTGGTACAAAACTCGTACAGTTCTATGCTGTAGTGGGATTTATGTCCGTCGATGAACAATATAACAGGAAATTCAACTTGTCTTTCAACCAACCATTTGTAGAACACGTTCGCTATATATTCGTAGAATGTAGTTCCGGTCATCCAACCGCTATCGGAACGTCCAATTCCCCACCCTTCTGGAACTGATAACGCTAAATTCTTGAAAATTCTTTTATATGGGAACACCACCATCGGTGGTACAATGTAATTGACTCTTTTTCATTGCCAGATGAAATTTCGTACAAGTTTTTAAAATTTTTGTATACTGGACCTAGAACTAATCTCGATTTAATGCATTTTCTTACACCAGTTTCGTCCGCGTTAAATATTCTTGACGGATCTTTCACCATAGTATCTAACAGATTCTCTTCTTGCAGATAGTTAATTAATTACTTAAACCAGTATCTAATTGTCTTTTCAGTTACTGTTGCACGAGATTTTGAAATTATTTCGGTGTTTCGTTTGTCAATATTAGGATGTCTTTGCAAGAATAACTTAATCCATTTCTCTCCGGGTCTATTGTTTTTAAATAAATTTTGTCGGCTGCATTCAGTCAAAACCTTCTGCACTGCGTCTTTGACATCAGTAGGATGCATAGGAAATCCTAATGTCGACCAAGGCTTGAGCCACGGAATTTTCCGAGTATCTAAATCTGGAGTATTGACGTTTTTCAGAATCTATCGACTTATCCATTGTAGAAAAATATTCCTATAATTATAAAACAATAAATGCATTTGTAATACCTAACAGAGTACCATTATTAACACGTTTGAAGTCATAAAGAGTGTTAGTTAACTGAGAATGACTAAAAATTTTAAATAGAACACCCCGCATCTAGTAAATGAACACCCTCGTTCGTTTACTGGTTTCTGACTATACAGATCAAAAATTAATTTTGTAAAGACTTGCTTCTAGAGTCAGCATACCCTAAAGCTTATTTTTGCACGATATTAAAAACATCTCTTAAATACCAGTGAATGAACACTATGTTCCCTCAATGGATTTTATGACAATTTTAGGACTAGTAACTGAACCCGCGATAATATTATTAAATATGTATTTCTAACAGCGGATTTTTGCACAAAAAGTAAGTAAATATTATTAATGTGTAGCTAGTTGTTCAAAACATTAATATTTTCTTTTTTATTAAGAGTTGAAGCTATATTTCAAAGGGGTTTGCAACTATCTCACCTTAACAAAATGGCTACCACTCTACTGATGTGCACCAACTATCATATTACACAGCCACTTTTCGATATACTGATTCCCGCCGAGATACTGCCCGTAAATGAACAACTTACTGCGCAAACTCAGCAAAGGTTTGAATTGTTTCCCATAGATGTAGGGATAATAAGTATCTTATTTTATACGAAAAACCATTGGCTTCGGAAATTTGATAATTGGATTTCCTTGGATACAGTCAAGTTGCAATAGCTTTTAGAAGTATCACACAACAGTTCTCCTACATTAATACGAGTATGATCAACTATCAAATTTTTTGTAAAAGCCTGACTGAGGCCCAGATAGACTGTATGCTGAATACTGGGTATTCTACATTATTTCATTAGCCATCTGAAAAATCTATTTTATTGTGGTTTTATAACTTATATTCATATTGATCAATAGATATTAGGTCGTTTTCTTCCTCTGCCTATGACAAAATATTTTTATCTTCCAAATCAGGCCTCATAGATAATATTATCCGACTCAGGATCATCACTTTCAAGTAGACTAAGCAGTTTGTCATCATTAAGAGGTCTTTTATTTTCATAAAAAACAACTGACTGGCTTTCGCAACGTTAAGCAAAACACAACAAGTAACTAAACATAGAAATTAACGTTTGTACCATATTTTGTCAATAAAATGAATCTAATCTGAGACGGCAACGATTAAATTTTCGATTATGTAAAGATATAGTAAATAAATAAAGAAATATGTATTTGGGTCCAAAAGCAATTCGTTCCGCTAAAGTTTAGTTGGGATCCTTCTAACCAAAACACGGTAATTGAAGACCACGACCTGCTCGAACTGTTGACGCTAAAGAAAGGGTTTTGGAATTAGTTGATGAAAATCCTGCAATAAGTGCTAGAAAATTGTTATTGCCGTCAAATATTCCTTAATCTACTTACTCCAAGAGCAAGAATAGATTTGAAGTTACCATAGTATGGTTGAGAATAATTGGTGGCTACTTGACCGTGCGAAATTGACGAGATATTATCGAAAGAAAAAACACCTAATGTTTTTACAAAAACAACTAAATTTTCTATTGGAAAATGTATCTTCAAATATTAGAAATGGCATGTGAATAATGCATGATAGTGCTTCTCAGCATTTTAGCAGAGCCGTCAGAGATTACCTAAATAAAGCATTTCCAGACCGATGGAGCAATCTCATGACTTTAATCCTTTGGGAACACCTAAAAGGATTGGTATACTCCACCTCTGTTGTCGTCAGAGAAGAACTTCTATATAAAATTTTCACAACCACTGTTGCCCATACGTATCGAGATTTTTTTTAGACGAAATATAGCAAAAAATTCGAAATTTAACAGAAACACGATCTAAATGAGCAAAAATTCAGACAGACTAACAGTCGAAAACTCGTTATGAGGCGGCAGACGAGCATCCCCCGTCATCCCCTTCATCCCCCCTCGAAACTCGTCAAATTTGAGAAAGAAATTGAACCGAAAACGGAAAACAGGTAAATCGTTTAACGAAATAAAGGAACAAATTCGAAATTTAACGAAAAATTAGTCAAAATACGCAAAATTGGAGACAAAGCAGGAGTCGAAAACTCGTTTTAACCCACCGGGGGACCCCCGTCTCCCAGACGGACCCCGCAAGCTCATCAAATTTAAGAAAAAATTAGGCCACCGGTTGTATCGTCATAATGTTTACCGTTTGTTTACCGTGGTATCTGCGTTCGTGATTGTTTTGTTTTATTACTCGTTTTTAGTGCCTATTTTTTAAATGTTGAACCTTTTGCTATAATTACATAAAGAAATTTATGTCGGGTAAAGATTTATGTTCCCATAATAGTTTATTCGAAAGTTCACCGGTTTGTTTGTCTACTACTTCTACTACTACTACTCTGCCCTACATAAACAAAAGGTCCTGCAATCTGCAATTTTACTGTTTTGAGATACTTGAGCATTTATTATTTTATCCTGTCAAATTTTTGGCATTTATTTTATTATTTTATTTATTTTATTTTTTAGTGTGTTAATTAATGGTCGTATTTTCTAATATAGGCTTAAACTGCTAAAAATAGACACTTTGGTGCAATTTGATTTTTAGTGTATATAGGACAATATAACTATGTAAATTAATGAATAAACCAATATAAAAACATTCAACCAATTGAAAAGTAAACATCAATAATAATTATCTATGACATTTATTTAAACACAAACAAAGTATTGTAATGAACACAACTATTATCTGCAACACAAATGAACAATATTCTAACCCAGTAACTTAATATTCATCTAAATCACCATCATCATTATTTGTGTCGCTAACTGATAGCTCCTCCCAGAATTTCATTCTGTTAATGGGAATATGTGATTTTAACTTAGCAATTAATGACGTTTTTCTTTCTAGGCTGACACCACAGTGTTTGGAACGTACAGTTGGTTTTGTAAAAGCATCAGTTTTTGAAAATTTTTTCTTTAAAGGATCCTGAAGTTCTGTAAATTCATCATCGAATTCCTTTTTATAGTAAATACATGTATAACTCCTTTTAAAGCAGAGTGACACAATATCCTTTAAGTAAACGCGTTTTTCAACATTTTTTAATTTATATTTTGAAGTATAGTCGACAAATGTGTAAAAGCGGTTTAACGTCATTTCTATTATATTAACATTTGACGAATTTGATTGTTTAACAACGTTCATAAAATCATAAAAATCATATACTTTTTTATTTCGCCTTAAAGATTGTTCGACTTGATGGTGAAACGCATCGGCCGACATAAATGTATGGCCGGGCTGGAAATATTTAATTGTAATTTTTTCCACTGCTGTTTCAGATGAATTTACAAAATATAAAAAAAAACAAATCAGGGACCAACTCTTATTCTGAGAGGAACAGTTATCTAGCCAAATAGTGACAGATGTTCTGTCTCTGTTTTCAAGCAGAAATGCATAAAATGTGGATATAATATTATCTTTAGTTCTGCCGGATATCGCCTCATGCCACAATGCTGCCCAAGGATGAATGTGGCTCTTCTTTCCCAAAGGGACAAAACTCTCATTGAATGCAATAATTCGCGGTGTGAATATGATCTCCTTGAACATATCCATTCTAGGCAACATAATAACCTGAAGCAAAAGTACAATAAATAAACAAACAAGTTCACGTTTAATATAAACATACCTTTTGTAGATCTGCTGACACAAAAAGATCATTTAAGTCCTTAGCTTTCGCAGCATCATTTTGGTACTCCTGTCTAGCCTTGATAGCTTTTGTCATGTGAACTTCCATGTCCTTGCAAATATCACATTCTTTTATTGTCGCAGTGTTCTTGTAATCATGTTTTGCGTCTTTCTTATGTATCTCATATCGTTCACAGTCCCAGCACTCTTCATGCCCAAGTTTTGTAAACGATATGTTTTGGTTAGAAACCTCTTTTCGGTACACTTCGTAAGATAATTTCTCATTCGGATACTTTTCTTTAAAGCATTTATACATTAAACTAATTGTTATATCACTTGGCAAATATTTGCGATTTGGAGTGTGTTCTCGTCGATAATGCGAGATTGTTGGGCTGAAGGAATTAATATGATCAGTTATAATGTTACGATCTATTTTACGAGAAGACGGATGCTTGCGTTTATCTGATTTAGGAGCAATTTTGTCTTGGTCTGTTTTTCGAACGTTTTTTAAGATGCGGTCATTTTCCTTCTCAAATCCTAGTGTTGAAAGTAAAAATACTTTACAGACCTGAACAGAATCACCAGTTTCTGTTTTTAAAAAATATGAGTAGGAGCATACCTTCTTTGGGGGTCCAAGATTTGTTTTTTTAGTTGTATGTCGTTTTTTTGGATATTTTTTGAAGCAATTCAAAATGAAGAGTCTTTGTTCTTTCTTCGTTAGCTGCCAGAATTGTAAATTAATTTGTTGTTGTCTTTCAAAACTCATTTTTTGTACACATTTTAGTTTACAGTTACAGGGAGCTGTAACATTGTGGTTTTTAACATAATTGTCAAGTTTTTGTTTTTTCCTTTCAACGGGTGTAGTTTCATATTTTTTTCTTTTACGGCATTCTCCTGTCTTTGTGTAGAGTTTTAAATCTGCGGTCTGCATAGCCGAGTCAATAATATTTCGCAAAATATATTTTTGAATAAAATTTTCTATTTCATAGAAGTCCGTCGCTATTATGTCCTTTCTTAATTCAACATTTTGTTCGGCTATCCTTTCGTCAATGGTGCAAAACTCCACACGTTTCATAGCCTCGTTAATAATGTTTTCCAAAATATCTTTTTTTACAAACGATTCTATTTCGTGTTGAGATTTTTTGAAGGGCGTCATTGTATCTCCCATTTTAACAGTTAATTGAACAGAAGATAGCGAAGTTAAACTTCATCTTTTTCAACAAACTTCCTCCGTTTTCCACTTGTTGTAGCCTTAAACCTGCTATGCAATTCTTTGTTTTTTATAGCTAAAGCCACTAATTTTCTCGCTCTACTATTGCTTTCATTCATCTTAAATACGTAGATTTGATAATAACAAATTATTTTCTTATTTTTAAGCCAATATTTACACTAAAAACTGCAACACTGCTCAACCAACATCTAACTGTTACACGTGGTTTTTAAGATTATGTTAAAAGCGGGAAGCAATGCCTACTTATTAAAATTGTCCTAACTGCTGCAGATATGACAAATACTAAGTACAAATGTCCTATCTACAATGAAATAATCAAATAGGACAATTTTTCTAAGCATTCATCACATAGGACTTTTCGGTTTAGTAACCTTTGCCAAATTTACACTTAGGACAAAAGGTTTAAATACATTTAAACATGTTTAGAATGGAGATAGGACATTCAAACTTTGTAAAAAGCTGAAAAAAATGTGTGACAATCCATACATATCATAAACTTAAAATGTGAAATTTTGTAGATAGGACCTTTTGTTTATGTAGGGCAGTACTGCTATTAGGTTATTTATAACTAAAGACTGCCGCGGGCGTGTTCAAAGTATTCTAGTACTTAGGTATCTGTTAATATTACTTACTTTTCTTAGAATAAATACGGGCCTTTATATGATCGTAAGCAAAGTACAATCGTTTGCAATAATGATGGCACTCTTTAAAATGAATTTCTACTCGGAACTTCCACAAGTTCAAAAACTGTTTTGATTGTCATTATTATTGCAAGAGCATGTACATGTACATTTACCTAATGAGTGAAAATGAAGTTTCGATAATAGATATTAGTAGTAAATACGGAAAATAAAATACTACGCGGGGATTTCATCCGCGATGCTGCTGCGCGGGATTTCTGCTTTTCCGTATCTTGGAAACGGGACGTCGAAAACGTGCGCAGTAAAGCGCGAACCCTTCCCGAAAACGTCAATGATTCATTATTTTATTTGCCTGGAAGTACTAACTTCATTATTAATAAATTATTATTACGCATACATCAATAAATATGCGTTTATCTCGAAAATGGTAAAAAATATAAAATAAAACAGTGTATAGATTTTTTGCAGCAATTAACAATCAATAGAATTTGGCAATAAATACCTTCAATGTTGTACTTTTGTTTAACTTAACTTTTGTTGTGTGTGTTAACATTTCGAGAAATCTTTTAATCTGTTCTTGTATAAATCATACTAATTTAATTCCATTATATTTCGGGTCCAGTCCTCCATATTACATAATTGTTTACATTGTAGTACATGCTTCTTCCACTCTCGAGCACAAGTTTCAAAGAATATTTTTTTTAAAAATCAACCCTGTCCCGTTGCCTAATCTGTCATCTATCTGTCATCATTGTGTTTCTTGTGCTCCGAGCAGTCGCACGTGTTCGAATACCGTTCAGATTATCCAATCGCCAAAACGCATTTGCTATTACTTATAGCGTCTTATAGTCAAAGGAAAAAGTACCTTCTGTAAGTATATAAATATATTCACATTTATACTTGATATATACTTCTAAATAATCTTAAAAACGCATGCAGAAGCAGTCTCTTGGAAGAGGCAGCTCCTATCATACTAATAATCTTTTCAGTCTCAAAATATGGGTAAATCCAAGAGAAATAAAAGGAGCCGCAGTAGGTCATCTAGTAGTAGTGAGTTTGAAAGTAACAAGAAGTTGGCAAAGCGTCTAAAAAAACTGGAGAAGGAATTACTTAGACGCCATTCTTGTTTATCGTCTCGATCACGCAGTCGCCACGTGAGTCGACAGCGTTCTCCTTCTCGCTCTTACAGCCGTTCCCGCACCCATCGACCGCGCGCGCGGTCGATGTCAGCTGACAGCACTCGATTGGATCGAGCGCATTCTTCTGATGTGGATTTGCCACTTGGAGTGGAAAATCCCTATCCGCAAGAAACCAGAAGCGATGCCTGTAGCATTGTTTTAGAGAAAAATATGGACGCTTGCAGCGTTGCCATAAATGACATTGAAGCTGACGATCTGGTGATTCACAATGATGTGTCTTTGCCAGAAGATGTTCTGGAAATTCTAGGGGAAGATCCAGAAAAAACATCTACTAATGCGATCGCACTACACGACCAGTTAGTCGTTAGATGGAATTCTGTGTTACAAAATGGTCTAAAAAGAGATGACCTCGTAGATATTTTAAACAAGTTCACTATACCTACCAATTTATCCAACTTGGCCCCGCCAAAATTAAATTCAGAAATTTCCGCGGCCTTACAAAAACATAATTTATCAATAGACTCTTCACAGTCTGAAGTTCAGAATCAACTAGGTAAAGGGATATGCGCTTTAGGAAAGGGCATAACCGACATTTTAAATAACATCGATAAAGTTCCTGCAGACTTTAAAAATAATGTTTTATCTAATCTGTTAGATTCTGACAGAATCTTAACGAATCTTTTCCATCGTATTTCACATACTAGGAAAAACCTTATCATACCTCACGTAAAAAATTTGAAAGTAGTGGCAGATAAATGTATACCATCTGAATATCTGTTTGGCGCGGATTTGATGGATAAGCTAAAATCTCTAAAAACCATTGAAACTGTCAGTAAGGATCTCAAGATAACTGCTAACAGACCAAAGGTTTCGCTATATAAGGGACAAAATAGAGGAGGAGGGGGAGGAGGAGCTCAACCACGGAATTATAATCCGAACCATCCTTCCACTTCTTTCAGTCGTCCTTTAAACTCGCTCAGACCGGTTCGTCGCTCGAGGGACACGGGACCGGTCAGAAGCCAGACCTCGAGGAATTACCATTGGGAAAGCATCAAGGATTCCCAGTGGAGAAATGGAGAGAAGAGGAAACAGAGGGACTAAGTGTAAGTTTTTATGCTGGTCGCTTAAGTAAATTTTACGAACAATGGCTATCAATCACGTCTAGCACCACTGTACTGAATTGGTTGAAGGGATATTCATTACCTTTGGTTAAAGAACCCTTCCAGTTGCAACCCCTTATATCAAATAACTTTGATGCTAACGAGCAAAAAATCATTGAAACTGAAATTTTAAGCTTACTTAAAATGGGTGCCATTCAAAAATGTAACCCGACACAAAAACAATTTGTTTCCAGAATCTTCTTGGTCGATAAACCTAATGGCAAAAAACGATTTATCCTTAATTTAAAAAATTTAAATAAATACGTTTTTGCTCCACATTTTAAAATGGAGGATGCACGCACGGCAAGCAGATTGATCCAATACAAATCTTACGCTACGACTATTGACCTAAAGGACGCATATTATTTACTTCCAGTTAAAAAAGATCACCGAAAATATTTAAGGTTTTGCTATAAAACTGATTTCTATGAATTTGTTTGCTTGCCGTTCGGCTTGGCATCAGCACCTCATGCTTTTACCAAACTTCTGAAGCCCGTAGTCCAGTTCTTACGTGCCAGAGGTGTACTTTGTGTGATTTATCTTGACGATTTTTTAATTTTGGGTTTGTCAAAAGAGGAGTGTTCTAAAAACACCCTTATGGTCACTTCATTGTTAAAATTTCTTGGTTTTTTAATTAATACAGAGAAAAGTGTACTTTCTCCTAGTACAAGATATAAATACCTCGGTTTTATTTTTGATTCCACTGAAATGACAATGGAGTTGCCTCCTGATAAACGAGAAAAAATTCAAATACGGATTCTGAAAATTATCAATTGCAACAGCTGCAAAATTATAAAGTTTGCAAAACTTCTCGGTTTATTAAATTCGGCTTGTCCAGCGGTTAAGTATGGCTGGCTATATACCAAGCTTCTAGAAAGAGCTAAATATCACGCACTGCTTTCAAATAATCAAGATTATAATGCAGAAATGTATATCTCGCAGGAAATAAAAACCGATTTAAAATGGTGGCTTGCAAAAGTTCCTAATTCAAAAAATGACCTCAAAAGGGATGTTTTCAGTTTAGAAATTTTTACTGATGCCAGCTTATCCGGTTGGGGAGTTTTTTGTGAAGGAAAAACTGCATTTGGATGGTGGACAATCCTTGATACAGATAATCACATAAATTATTTGGAGCTGCAAGCAATTTTTTACGGACTGAAATGCTTTGCTAACAGATTGTCAAACTGCAACATTTTAATTCGTACAGACAACACCACGGCTCTGTCATACGTCAATAGAATGGGGAGCATTAAATTTCCAAAATTAAATGCTTTAGCTAGGGAAATTTGGCAATGGTGCGAGAACAAAAATCTTTGGATTTTCGCTTCATATATTCCTTCCAGCGATAACTGGCAGGCTGATGAAGCTTCTCGTACCTTGCAGACTCAAACAGAGTGGTCTCTTAATAGTGACTTTTTCATAAAAATAGTAGATTATTATGGTATGCCCGAAATAGATCTATTCGCTTCCCTACATAATTATAAATGTAAAAGATACATTTCCTGGCTTTTAGATCCAGAAGCTGAAAACATTGATGCATTTACAGTTCATTGGGGTGACCTAAATTTTTATGCCTTTCCCCCATTTTCACTGATTCTTCGCTCTCTGCAAAAGATAGTAATCGATCAAGCATCAGGAATTTTAGTTGTGCCATTTTGGGAATCACAACCCTGGTATCCATTGTTCTTAAAATTGATAGATAGTAATTTAATCTTTCTTGGTCCTTCTGATAATATGTTGGTTTGTCCTTTCAGCAAAAGGAAACATCCCCTCTCCAACGAACTTATCCTGGTTGCCGCGAGGCTATCAGGGAGGCGTTTCGGCGCAGTAATATCCCCGAGAACGCTATAATCACTATGGAAAATTCTTTAAGTGACAACACAATAAAACAATATAATATAACCCTTAAATGCTGGTGGGAATACTGTAACAGTGTTGGGATTTCACCATTTGAAGGGGATACAATACATATAATATCTTTTCTTCAAGATATATTTGACAAAACTCAAAATATATACGGTTCATTTAATTCGCACAGATCGGCCCTTTCCTTAATAACGTCAAAAAATTTAGGAGACGATTTGCGATTGAAACGTTTTTTAAAAGGCATTTTTAGACTTCGGCCTTCTAGACCAAAATATAATTATACGTGGGATCCGCAACTAGTTCTCACATACTTGAAAAATTCGGATGACAGCAACCTAAAAATGTTATCTCAAAAATTAGTTACTCTTATAGCTCTAGCTACAGGGCAGAGAATACAAACTATATCATTAATAACATTTCCAAATATACACTTTTTTAGTACAGGCGCAAGAATTTTTGTGCCGGACTTAGTTAAAACTTCTGTCCTAAGTCATTACAACCTTGTTTAGATCTCCCGTATTTCGTAGACGATCCTCGGCTATGTGTAGCCTCAATTTTAAAAATATATTTAGATATGACTGGACCCTTAAGACAGCCCCAGTCAAATAAGTTGTTTCTAACCTACAGGAAGCCTTATGTTCCAGTTGGTAAGCAAACCCTCAGTCGTTGGATCAAGGAAATTCTTCAAGCAGCGGGTGTGAAGTCTGATGTTTTTAAACCTCATTCGGTTAGACACGCCTCCACGTCCGCCGCCGTAAGAAAAGGTCTTTCAATGGATGTAGTAAGAAAATCAGCAGGTTGGAGCTCGAAATCCAATACATTTGGAAAATTTTACAACAGGCCTTTAGTGAATGCCGATAGTTTTCTTAATATTGTATTAACGGATAAAGATTAGTTTAGAAAATGTTTCATTTTCATTAGGAATTTTGATTCGTTTGTTCACTTTCTTTTAATACTTACCGGTCGTAATGTTAATAGGTATATTTTAATATGTACCTTAAATATATTATGTCTTTAACCAATTTGTTTTACGGCATTCTTTCTTTGAACATCTACAATGTAAACAATTATGTAATATGGAGGACTGGACCCGAAATATAATTAACCGATCAAATGAACTTACCTGTGAAGTTCGATCGTAATTATATGAGGGTCCAGTCCGAAAATATTACATCCCTCCCCCCCATATCCCAGTCTGCCGTAAAACACATACTTTAAACAAAATGATGACAGATAGATGACAGATTAGGCAACGGGACAGGGTTGATTTTTAAAAAAAATATTCTTTGAAACTTGTGCTCGAGAGTGGAAGAAGCATGTACTACAATGTAAACAATTATGTAATATTTTCGGACTGGACCCTCATATAATTACGATCGAACTTCACAGGTAAGTTCATTTGATCGGTTAATTATGTCCAAGATTCGTTAATGTAGTGTTCATTTTTGTTGTGAATGTAACATTTTTTATATCCGATTAATGAAGAATTTCGTGATAATATGTATTTAAAATACCATCATTACTCTTTCCAAGGCTTTTGGATTAATTAAATATATTATTCTTATCTATTCTATAAATAAACAACAATCAATACTAATACCTCTACCCCTTATTCTAATGACAAGGATTAGTAGAGATATCGAAGGTGATATATTACCGTTTAGTAGACCGCATTCCTGTTCGGAAACAACGTTGGTAAACCCTAATCAGTATTTAGTGTAGGAACAAGGGAAACCTCGAAACCCTTATTAATTGGCGGAGACAGTCAAAGAACAACTAACATCAATTTTCTGTGTTGATCCCTTCAATATTTTAATTGTACGTTAAAACTTGATTTTAGAATATTTTCTATATAGAGCACTCACCCACTAAGGAAATAAAGTTAAAATAATGTCAGCATCTCTACTTTCTTCTCTACGAGTAGGTATTTGTTATTTTATTTTTCTTTATAATTGTTAAACCATGTATTTAAATGAATATTGATAAAATTCTAATACAAATTAAATTGTTTCAACAACAGATTAAAAAATATAAAGAAAAATCAAATAATAATAATGACGTAGAAAAGAAAATTGTACGAGGTTCTGACATTATTTTGACCTCATATAATGACTTCATAATTTTTTGCATCACACCTATATGTAATTAGTAGATACAATGAATTAAGAAATAAATACAGACTGAACCAACGGTATTTACTTAAATTTCTCAGAAGGTTGTCTTAAAAAGATTTAAAAAAATATTAAATATTATTTTCTCTAGAACTGCTTGTCAGATTTTAATACCTAAAAAATAAGTCATGGAAATTGATAGGACAACACTGTAAAAAAAATTGCTGAACTTTTTTCCAAAAAAAAAAAAGTTTAAAAATGTTTGTTTTTTAATGGGATATACTGCAGATATTATCACCATGTTCTACCACAAAAATGTTTGTATCAAGTGTGTAAATCTAGTATAAGGTGTCTAATTGTCAAACCGATTCCGATGGTATTTCATAGTTTAAAATAGTTTTTCGTTCTTAAGTTTGGATATGAAAAAATAATAGTTAACTTCCCTATAACATTTTGACACTCCGTTCTCCTGATACAAAGCTGATACTTTAAAAAAAATTGTTTATTTTTTATTTTTATCTACTAAATAAATTGTATTCAGTAATCATAATAAAAGGTTACTATTTTGACGTAAATAACTTTTTTAACTAAAGCCAGTGACGTAGGTATATTATATACAGATAGACCTAACTGTACCTGTAAACCTTATTTTTCAAAAAAATATTCTTTAAAAAGTTTTGAATACATTAACATATGTGTAGTAACTGTGTTAATGACATTGAAAATATACGGGGTGACTGAAGTTATTTATTTTTGGTTTTATCAACATTGCACACAGTTATTATGTAATGATATTAGAAACTGACCAATATATTTTAATAATAAATGGACAGGACGGTTAGATTCTACAGGGTTAACTATGACTAAGTACAAAAATTTTAACCACGTGCTCAGGGAAGCCTAAAAGACAATAAAAAATTTATTTCGGAATTCTAGCTCGATGTTAAAAAAATGGGGCAAAACCCTCTTTTCCTACGGAAAGTCGGCGCCTATGTCATCAGTCATCGTCCAAGATGGTTACATATGTCAACTAGGCATATGTTCTGTGCAACTAGGTACCATGCGGTCGTTTCTCACAACGTTCCAACGTTGCCGAATGTAGAAACAACGAAAGTAAACATTTTTATTAATAACAATACCTAAGTATCTGACAGATAACAGTTAATCCGGTTAGTTACAGTATTTTGCATTCGTTTTTCGTTCCTTCGTTCCAAACTACCAAAACTTCATTTTCACTCATTACAGGTCCATCAGAATTACTCGCCACAAAATACACATTTCGCGTAGATGCAGTTAATAAAATTGCCCATTTATTAAGAAAATTTATTGAAAGACATACTAACAGAAAACTTCGAATACACCCGTGGCAGTTTTTAATTTATAAAATTTTGTCCGATAACGGTCACTCCACTGCATTGCTCTCAACTCTAGGAAATATCTTCACGTACGTTTAAAGAAAATTGTGGAAAACTAAACATGTCCCAATATATCGCAACCATCCCTTATTTAATGAATAAAACGTTTAAAACTGAAACTGTCACTAAAAAAGGAAAACTAAAATTACAATGTCAACGCTACTTCGGTCCGCCTACACCGAGAACTTAATATTCTTCAGATAAATATTCTTATGGCAATCAATATAATCAATATTATCTTCTTTTATTTACGATCGTGGGTTTCTTCATTCTAGTATTGTTTTGACACTTCCTCCGTGACATGGGATTACATGCACATAGCACTTGTCAGTCGATATAAACCTATACTGTGTTGTTGGTTGCATTGTTTCTAATACTATACAAATATCAAATAGCAATAGTGGTCAGAAAAGTAATATTACAGAGCACTGTAAACGCCTCGGGAAATTTAAAATAATAATACTACAATATAATTATATGCAAACATGGTCGATTATTGTGTGGACAATTATTTTGTTAATAAAAATATCTTAGTTTAAACTGTAGTAAAGTAGGCATAAATATATGTTTTGTAAAATGTAGATCAGAAAGAATGTAAGAAGAAGAAGAAGAGGTGTGTCAGAGTTGAGTTGTTGTTGTAAAGATAGAAAGTGCGAAATAAAGAAAGTAGTAAAACGTTATTGGGTATTTATTTAATTAACAAAGAAAATATTACCCTAACAATTGTTAATATCGTTACTATATTATTAGTTTTCAGTATTTGCTTTTCGCACATTCAAATTCATGTAATCGCGGAAATTACGGATATGGTAGTAATTTATGGGAAGTGCGACGAAAGTGCATATCGTGCAGCAGCAGAATATCATATACGTTTTCCAAATAGACAGAATATGTCAAATCCTCGTACCTCTGTACGAATTGTACAACGTCCACGAATGTTGTTTTACACGTGCTGCAGTTTTAAATACGTATGTACCTACCTAACTTGAAAATAAAAAAGAACCAATTTCATACTTTTTAAAATTCCTTGAAACTTCTTTTTTACTTAGTGGCATAAAAATAAAGCATTTTTAAACTACAATAGATATACTTATAGAAAAAAAGTATTTTTTTATTTATGAAATGGTCGAGGGAAACCAAGAGGTCCACAGCAACTACAACAATTTTTACAACAAGTTATAATGTAAACAAGTTAGAAAACAGAAAATAATTTAACTTTCTTGAAATCTCCAAATATCAGTTCTGGAAGGAAGGTTTTACTCTCAGTGCTACCATATCGTGTTTCTCATTACATAATCTAATATTTTGTAAACAAAAATTTTTCTTTAAAAGCGCCGTAAATCGTTACACGTGGCAACGCGGTGCTCTGTCACTACTATTGACAATTTTGACTTTAACAGAATATACCTAACCTCGCAGCTGACAGGCGACATAGGGGTTAATAAGGTTTTGAAAAAAAATTTTTTCCGCTTTATGAATAAGTTTGGAATTTTTTTGAAGGGTGATTCCGTTAATTCTGAATTTTCCCTATCCCCTCTTAAAATATTTGTACTAAGTCATAGTTAACCCTGTATATGGTGGCCACAACGATCTCCTGATTTTAACCTCCTTATTTATGAAGATATTTGATGCTGAATATTCACATGATTTACAGAATAACATGCCATTTTAAAAGAAAAAAATAGGAAGGAAATAGACCACATAAACCAGAATACAGTGCTTTAAGTTTACGACTTAACAAATGTTGTGGCTCACAAATGGTTACTACTCGATACACTAAGGTGATGAGATGTTTTGTTTTTTGGGTCTAATGATGATTATATTGGTCATTCAAATACTTCCTCTTCACAGGACCCTCTAGGAATAGAACTCAACTGTTTCTTCAAATTCTATAGTAATAATATAATATTTAACGAGCGATAATGCAGGTCATAACTCACGCAGATGAAGTTTGCAACACGAGCCGCAGGCAGGAGTGCTGTAATTCATCAAGTGAGTTATGATCATTACCGCAAGTTGAATACTATACTTTATCTACGACTATAACAATAAATACTAAGATACAAGTATCGAGAAAGAAAATTGATTTGAAAACGTCAAAATTATTTTGTTAAAATATCAAATGACATTAGTCCCCTCAATGATAATAATTGACAGTTTCGCCTACTGACAGGCGTTGGCTATTTCATAATTTTAAAATCTTTTAATTATTCTTTCCTTTCCACTTGTTAAAAATTCTTTCTGTTTTACACCAATGGAACGTATTTATCGGCTTAAAAATTTCCAAGAATTTACTGCGTACACTATTTACATACCGAATTATCATTGTAGAAGCCCAGCGTGAATTATAATAACTCACTATAATAACTCACGGTATTTGTTTATTGATACTATTAATTGCTCAAAAGCAGTTGAATAATTAATATATAAATTAATCGGGGTAGATAAATAAGATGTATACTAAAGACGAAAAAACAGGCAATTTTTTGTGGCCATAGCCTGCTTCAATTAAAAAAATTTTTATCCGCCTAGAGAGCGCAGCGATCCACATACGATATTTCAAAAATCTGTTTATATCAGGTAGAAGGTATCAATTTTGCAATAAAAATTTATTACCAATAAGTTTTCTCTATCTCTTAAAATAAAAAAGTTAAACAGCCTTAAAGTTTGGGCACTGTTGCACATTTTTTGACTGGCATTTAAGTAAGCCAAAACTCACTCAGGATATTATCTGGATCTAGTTGAAATTTCTACCGATCTTGGCATGGTGTTTCCCTATTTGGTTTTAATATCATATGACATACTTACCGGGTAAATGGACGAGTGACTAATCCAATTGCGCTGGTTATTGCCCAGATCGGTACGTTTTTTTTGCGAAAATTTGGAAGGAAATAGTATTGTACTGTTCGTGTACAATTTATTCCTATTCTGGTAATATTAGAAGCTTAAACTGTAAATTCTTCTTTTTTAACTTTCTTGATCGTATTGTTTAATTTATTCAAAATCAAATGCAATTGAAAAACCATTTTCTTCCTAAAAAAGTTGCGAATATTTTAGGAACGGTTCAATTTACTTTCCACGTCATCATTACAACTGTAAATGACTCAAAAAATGCACAGCTTTTTTTTGTAATTGCCATATTTCGGTATCTTTTTAGTTGAAGAGATTTGATAGTAAACGTGTTTTTATAATAACCATCTCATAACAGAAAGTTTCAGCAACAAATTTAAATAAGAACAATTTGATGAACTTAAAATAAAGTGATATAGTTCATTCATAATTTAATTTATTTTTTTATTTATTTACGTTAATCTCATAGTACCTTAAATATAACAGCATTCCATACATATTATTTAAATGGCGTGAGAAGGAGGAATAGAACAGTTCCGAATAATAATTAGATTACTATCTGATAAAAAAAATTGTTCCGAAATTATATTTTAATAAGTATCATGTATCTACTACCAGAAAAGCTATTATTAATTGAGGGGATAGATATGAGATTTTCATTTGATGAGATTAGAATGATGGGCACATTCCTTTTATCAGTCTATTAGGTACAATGTAAACAAACACTTTTCAATAGTTGTTGTAATAGAATCCGCAATCTTTCACGCTTTGTCTGTGTTTACACAGATAATGCTAATGACTGTTACGTTATGAGTAAGTATTCATTGAATTTCAATTGATCTACAGTTAATTACAATTATATATTCGTATTATTCATTCGGATCTAAATGCATAACCTACTGTGATCATTTTATTGATAATTTGACTTAATGCGTTTTACATAATATGTTAGGAGCGTTTCTACGTATAATATGTTTTGTTGCCTTGCAAATAACACTATCAAACTATAAATACACAATATCAAAAACACTTACTGAGCTTAGATTAGGATATAATTGCAGTCGGGATCGCCACATGTAGCTCAGAACCTTTCACCAGAATAAAGAAAAACACATGAGTAACCAAGCATATCCTCACATTTTTAAACATCAGCATATGCTGCTTAGATCAACTCCAACTATGTTTGGAATATATTCTCTCTCAGAAGCTGAATATCAGCTAACGGACGAACTGCCGCAGCTAATAGGCCTAAGTCGCCTCATGTCGTGCCAGACCGCTAATGGTAAAGTAGAAAATAATAATAGGCAGACCTCGTCAGAAACACACTGCCATTCGCAATCTCAAAATAATTCATTAATCAAATACTAAATTAGCCAATAAACAAATAATAAGTATGCCAAGATCCTCAGCGACTAACAATTGTCATGTCTACCCTCGGCTCGAAAGCCTCACATCGGTGAACTAAAGATTCCGTCACTCGGCATATGGATTTGGATCATTTCCTATCTAAGTGTAGTCACTTCAATATGGTAGACAAGCTGCTTCATAATGTCCCCATAAATAAGAGTCCAAAGGATTGTGTTCTGAGAAATACGGTGGCCATGTTACTGGATCTTGTTGAACGTATCCATTTATTGGGAAATTATCATTTAACCAAGCAGTTACTTGCTTTCTTCTATGTGGTGGTGCACCATCGTGCTGATATCACATATGTTGAACAATAAATATTAAGCCCCACGTCATCAATGAAACCAAAAAGGTTGTTTTCCAAGAAAAATATATATAGATCTTCCTTTAAATGATCATTTGAAACATATACAGCCAGTAAATTATTATTGAAATATTGACACTGAAACGATTGTGAAATCGTCGAGATCTATCTATCTATGCATGCGGATTTTGTAACGCCCAGGTATGTTCATTATGATTATTATTTATCCTGTCTCCAATAAAATACGCATCATCGGATCACATGACTAGTTAAAGGAATCTATAATTTTGTGCATATTGTTTAAGTAGTAGTAGTAGTAGTGGTAGTAGTAGTGTATCGGGCGATATCAGCCTGACAATTAGGCCACACGTGGGCCTTTTTTGCCTATCCTACCATCCCATCATCTCTCTACTATCTGCCCTCGGTCTTGCTCGAACTTACCCAACGCCCTTATGAACTCCAGGATCTTGGTCCATTTTAGGCCCCTCATCTCTTCCCTTTGCAGCGCCAAAGATTCTATATCTTAGTCTTCCAAGGGCCGCACAATATGGATAGGGGTCTCTCCCCCTTCGACATTCCGGATATAAGGGACTCTCCTCTATGTCTATCAAGTTTAAATGCATTCTGAGTCTGCAGTGGCCTGTCAGGACCCCCAACAATTGATTCAGGGATCTTCGACTAAAGCTCAGCAGCCACATCGTCCTAGATTTACTAGGTTCATTGAAGAAGTCGTGGACTTGTCTACTTCCTCCATTTCTTCTCCAATTTCCTCCTAGTGTTTGATAGGCCCATTTATTAAGGGTACTATTCATACCACCTCGCGTAGTTCCAAGAATGGGTTCGGGTCCCTGGCAAGGTGCTCCAGATCCGAGACGAGCTAACAAGTCAGCCGTCATTATCGGGAATCCCTTTATGGCCAGGAACCCAGACCAACTCCACCTTCCTTTGTCTTGCCAGGGACTTCAGGGCATCTCCATACAGCTTAGCAAGACTAGATCTCGTCTTTGGAGAGCTACGGGCCCTGAGTGCAGCCTGACTATCAGAGCAGATTTTCTCCTCCACACAATTCTTTACTTCTTCCTTGCATGCTGCCATCAAAATAAAGTTTTCCAGAAATATTCTTACCTCAGAAAACTCATCCTACCCCTACCCGGAATCCATCTGTATACCATATCAGAAATCCCGGAGGAAACATGTCCTCTGTTCTCTCCCAGCGCTCTCTCGAAGGGAAGGCAGTGGTTATTGTTGAAGTAACTAGCGTCAACATGTATCGCTTGTACATTTTGGCGTTGAAACGGATGAAACATTTTTCTGCTCAATACAAACCATACAAAATATAGTGATAAATGAAGACTACTTGGTATACGGCGAACACTAAGAAGAGCTGTCAATGGCGGAGTTGTATTCTTCTCGAACTCTACGAATGGATGCACTAAAGATTGTGTGGGCAGGTTGATGTCTATTTGGGTATTTTCATGGGTATTCTGGAGCTGCTTATCTGGCGTTCCCATACTCATGTACAAAGACAATATCAGACAGTTTCAGTTGCAAATAAATGAATTTTTTATTTAGCACTTTAACACAAGTGTCAAATGAATAAACAAAATGACACAAATAATAATTATAGTTATATAACTATCGTTTTTATTTATCCCACTATTTTGATAGAAATATGAAATTATATTTTTTAAAATGCTTACAACTTCTAACAAAAACGAATCGGACCTATGTTAATATAAAAAAACATGTTTAACATTAACTCAGTTGTAAAAGTTTGTCATAGAGCTTGTACAGCACCCTGTATATATTCTGATAAAAAAATTGTATTGCCTTTTACACTCCGTATACTATTAATTTAGGGCAAAATTGAAATTAATGAAACAAGTCCATTATTTAAAGATATAGTATTCCTAGATTTCATTTAAAAATATTAAATGGCTAAATATTATGGAAATGGAACCTTTTAATTAATTTCACTTGATCGATAAGCCAAATTTTGATGCCAAGCCGAATAAACAAGAAAGAGAGAAAAAAAGAAATGTTAATGATAATTAATCGACGAATTATACTTCAGCTGCTGCCTATTTAGTGTACTTGAATGCTGCGTAGGAAATAAAAAAAAGATAATGAAATAGTCAATACTAACTAATTCAATTATTATTAATTATAACGAATCTACACAAATTATTAAGAAACAACATATTTTATAATAAAAAATTGAATGGTATTTCTTTTCATGAATTTTTAGAATAAATAAATATACTACGTGGCAAAAAGAGGTAAATATCTATATATGTTTATTACATTTCAATAATTTTTGGTACACTGGTTCAGGGCTACTTTCTTATGGAATGGTTATATTTTCAGCAGGATCAGAGAACTCACTGCACAACCTGTAGGTAATAGGGTTGTCGAAAAATTATATATAGACGGCGCCGTTCCATGATTTAGGTCACGTGACAGATGTTGCGTTTTCTAGGAACCTAAGGTCCAGAGAATTGATACTTTACTTGCTTTATGTTGGTGCTACTGCAAATGTGATGGTTATATTGCAAAATGAAGAATGAAATAAATTTTTGTATAGAGACGTAAAATGTAAAACACTAATTCACTATGCATCCACTAAGCTCGACGCCAATACAAACTACAAAGAGAGACCATTGTTTGTAAACAATTAAAATAATCTACAAAAACATAATCAGCTTCAGGTTACAGTGTCACCAACGTAAATCGGCGTAAAAAGCAAGTTTTAGTGTTTCTGGACCCTCTAAAGCGGCTATGAATTAGCGGTCGTCGGTAATATGCCACTGACACCGTCAATATTTTTTCTAGGTTTAGGTACTGTACGTATACCGACCATCCCCCATGTTTTTCAGACCACTGATTTGCAATAGTCCGGCTGCCTCTAAATCGGTATCAGAGAGCTAAAGGTCGCAATAGATGATATTTTCGCTCTGTGGTTCCTATACGACGCCCGGTGGCTCTTGCTCTGTATACACGGCCTTCCTGAGGCCTGTACTATGGTACGTCACGATCTGCTAGACTTTATAGAAATTTCTTTCACCAACAAACCTGCTTTGCGCAACCCAACAATCCGTTCCGTCTCAAAGTCCCTAAGATGGGAAATCTGCCAAATTTATGTACTCTAGGCATTATCAGCTGCAAAAAATGTCAGTTTGAACAAGCTTCACGATACAAATGTGAGAGAAATTTTTAAAACAGAATGCTACGTTATCAACGTACGACCTATGCAAACTTCAAAAAAACTTAACAGATAATCTGAAAATTTAATTCTTTTTGGTTGCCACCGTGAGAAGTAAGCAAAAAATTATCAAAAGAAAATGATATTTAATGCTTGTTAATTTTCCTTTGTCACGTTGTACAAAAAAATAATGTCGTATGAAAACCATTTTTATTAAAATAGAAAACAAAATAGTTGAATATTTATATTTTCACGTTTAGTCTAAGATCCCACTATAAAACGACCTTCACTGAGCTGGTTAATGGAAGAAAAGTATTTTATATCCAATTAAATATGTCAATAAATATATTGCAAATGGGTTGTCTAAAAAAATTCAGTCCAGAATATGATTAATTAATAATTAAATTTTTTTTTAACATTTCACTCGGTTAATAGACAAATTCCATACCAATCGAAAGTATGAAGCCCATAGAATATGTAAACGTTAGATTGAATATTTTTTCCCGTCACAACTCTTGGGTAGGCAGATCGTTACTAGTAACTTGCACGGGTGTGGTTAATAAATTAAAGTTAAGAGATTATTTCTTTACCAACACGGTGGTATAGGGTTGTCTGCAAAAAATCAGTCCTGAATTCCGGTTGCCGAGTTTTAAAAAGTGAAATATTCCCCAGCGAACCATTCCATGCGATAGAAGAGTACACAGCATTGCAGCTGTGTGTAGTTCGTCCATACCGAAAATGAAGACGATCCGTTTATTCGTTTCTCCAAAAAATCGAATAAAGTCCGAGGGCGGAGGTATTATTATTAATCTGCCCCTAGGAACCCCTAACGCGAAGACGGACTAATTTTTTCGATTCCGCGTCTCAAAGAGTACGTGTCTTTAAAATTTCGATTCGATCGGTTGGGGAGCGGCTACGGGGGCGGCATTCCGTTTTCTAAAATTTTTTCGGTACATTACCGGATGCGTCCCCACCTTACCGCGGAGTATACGTACATAAAATTTGAGGTCGATCGGATTCGATTTGTGACCGTGAGATGTGCGGAAATTTTTTTTTACTCCTAGCGACGAAAATGAGGCTAGGTAAACGGCGGCTGTGGGACGGGATCGGAGGTTTTCCGATTAAATAACCTATAAGCCTCTACTCCGAACCGTATACGTGGCCCTCCTAACTGTTTTCATAACTGAGGGGTGGAGTTTCGAAATCACGAGTTCGAGAAATCGACCTTTTCTGTTTCATTTCGAATACTTATTCGAATGTTTTTTATGAAAATATAAAAAATGCCTCTATAGACTTTTTTGTACAAACAACGGTATACGAGTTGGGCGGCAAAATACCACCGCCCCCGCACTTTATTAGATTTTTAGAGAGAAACGGATAAATGGATTGTCTTCATTTTCGGTATAGACTATTATTTCCTGGTATGATATTATGATGTTCCTGCCGCTCCTCCGGGGACGGCTCTTGAAAACACTAAATTTGTCTAAAATCATTGAAATTTTTTTGTGGCTTCTTCTCCACCTTACCTATCGAAAAGTCTAATAAAATTTTTTGATTATATGTATCATTTCCTTAATAAAAATTAAACGTAATTAGGGACGGCAAATGGATTATTAGAAAATTTTATTTTTTACGGGTTTTCGATCTTCACATATCATTAGTATTGCTCTTTGTTCTACTTCAGTCTTCGCTTTAAATTTTGCTCGTTCTTCATTGTGTATCTTACATTTTCACTGTTTCCATATAGGTATATATTTTTTTATTAACTTATCTCTATCATTCCACCCTATGCTTATCATTCGCTTTTGCAATTCTTTCTAAGTAATCCCTGTTCTTACATAGTCAAACTTTTTCTCAAGACCTATAATAAGCATCTCAAAAAGTTATAAAATTGAAACTAGAAAAATATTGATTTTTATAATATATATAATTAGATTAAAAAAATCATCTTGTATGAAAATTAAAAGACAATACGGATTTTAATTTAATTTTACTTTAATTTCTTTAATGTATAATTTCACTATTGCTATGTTCAATAGGCAACCAACAGCAAAAGATAAGCTTATTTTATAAAGTAATTATAATTTGCAGTAATGGCCGTTTTAATAAAATTAAGCTTGGCAATTTTTTATTATTCTGTATTTATATATTACTTTCTTGAGTTCAAATGTTTATCGAAACGCTGGGAAATAGTATATTTTATTATTTAACTGCAGATACCAATACTGATAAGTATATACGTTATCTTATCTTTATTTTCTACGTCAAATAAATTAAATCGTCAATGCCAAACGGTTACATATTTTATAGTGACCATTTCGTGACGCGAGATATATACCTATATCAAGACTCAGATTTAACGTTGGACTCAAAGAAAGTGGTATATTTTTATAAGGTGGACTAAAAAAATAGTAAATTTCAGATAAGCTTATCTACCATTGATCCTACCAATAAATTAAAAAAAAAACCTTTTTTGATTCGCCCTTTAGACAGTTGAAACTTCTATAAAAAGCGTGTTAGAGCAGATGCTCAACAACTTTACTTCTTATTTTGATACATATGAAGTCCGGAATACAATTAATGGTCAATATTTTGAATTTTGGTTAAGACTAAGTAATTAAATGCTTTTTTTACTATATTAGAAAGGTATTTTAAGCTAATATAAATTCAAATTTCCTACAATTCCTATCAATGAAGTCATATATATGTTCTCTGATACCAAACATCTAGGTATGCTAATGAACAATTTCACAGACAAAGTTCTATTCAATAATTATCTAAAGAAATTAATCTATCTAAATGTACTAACCTGCTTTAATGAAAACACTCTATAAATATCTAACTTCACTTTTGACATTGATAGGAATTGTAGGAGATTTGATTTATATTAGCTTTAAATACCTTTCTAATACAGTAAAAATTTTACAAAAGCTAATAACAAGGAATATATGGGTAGATATTGTGGGTGTAATTCAACGCTGGTTGGGGCTTTTGTCCACAGAGTAGATAGTTTCATACAATATTATTAATACCTAAAAATATATAAAAACTTTTACATAAAAGGTAAACATTATTAAGTAGGTATTGTCATATTTAATTCATTGACAGACTGTCACTTTTGTCATTGCCGATATTTAATTTCAAATAATTTGAATTTATATAATAATTTTTATAATTAGATATTTGACTCAACTTAAATAAAGGAGGCCACCTGAAGAAGCAATCCTAAAAATGCAGAAATAGGTCAGATCTCATCTGTTGTGGTTGAATTATCGAGTTCCCATTGCCAAAAGTGAAGTTAGATATTTATAGAGTGTTTTCATTAAAGCAGGTTAGTAAATTTAGATAGATTAATTTCTTTAGATAATTATTGAATAGAGCTTTGTCTGTGGAATTGTTCATTAGCATACCTAGATGTTTGGTATCAGAGAACATACATATGACTTCATTGATAGGAACTGTAGGAGATTTGACTTATATTAGCTTAAAATACCTTTCTATTACAGTAAAATATGTTACAAACAAAAGCTAACAATAAGGAATATATGGGTAGATATTGTGGGGGTAATTCAACGCTGGTTGGGGCTTTTGTCCACAGAGTAGTTAGTTTCACACAATATTATTAATACCTAAAAATATACAATTAAATGCTGTTTATTCAGTTTAATTTTTAACACTTTTATTAATTTTGTTCAAAATTATATACAAGTTGAGGGTCGCAGTACAGTACCACATGTTTATTCACATGACTTTATAGTAAACGTAAAAAAAACAGGAAAATATTTCTTTTTGTCCATTATTTTCGTGCTTTGATATTTTAATGCAGTTTAAGAAAATAATAACGACATAGAAATAAAAACAAAATTCTTATCAAAAATGATCAGTAGCTAAATAAAAATTTAAGAGCAAGTTCGTATAAAAAAACTTCTTCTCAGAAACATATAGTGCAATTTTTTGGAATTGTCAGTTTAATTTCTTACAATTATCTTGCATAATTCTACTTTACAGCAAAGAGAGGTAGCGAAAAATTGTGAGCATAATTACAGTTTCTATATCTATATAGATTACATACATTCATCCAAATAGCTTTATTTTTGTTATTCTCTTTTTTAACTCATTTTTTTTGTCTTCTTGATATTTACTAAAATATCATCGCATTTATTTTTCTGTGTTCTAAAAAATTCAATATTAATTTGTTCATGGTTTATAATCTTGTTACTGAAAGGCAATCTGTGTTTTGAGATTGGCACTGTTTTTAATACTCTACAAATAACAGATATATTTTGGGGTGTCTTTATGACAGTAGAGTGCACATAATTTCTAATAGACCACTTATCCAGATCAGTTGTACATAGTCTTACAAACAGGTAATATGAAACACTCATATTTTATGTTTATTATGCAAATTAAAGCAGATTTTCTCCTCGAATAATTTTGTCTTTCATATCATTTACAAATTTAATTGTTAAACATGTAAACCGTTCTTTGGTCCCAAGACATTTTTCCCCAAAAACCTCAAATAATGTTGTTTTTACAACATACTGTCATCGAACTTTCAAGCGTTTTGTCCTTCTAGGTGTGCCTTTAGGCTTTCTACTACCATAGTACTGATTTTTTCTCATGCGAATTTTCTTGTTTATAACTTTTTGATTTACACCCTATGTTCATTTTCCTCTTCGAATTTAATTATTTGGGTCATTGAGTAACCTTTGATTTCTATTTAGATCATCTAAATCGGATTCATCTTCTTCTTCAACAGTAATTTCTTCTTCGATGTTTTCTTACCTACGATCTCCAGAAGTTGACTCGTCATCTGATATATATTCGTTATCATCGTTTTTTTTTTTCACTGTCCGATATTATTAGCGTTTGTTTCTTTTCCAGATCGTGGCCGAATGTATAATTGATGTCCTAAAGTTCTCTTCCTGGCCATTTGCATGTGTTTACTGGTTCATTGATAATATCACTACCAATTTCGGTTCCCAATAACGTATTTGAAATTACAGTTGATTCAGACTTGGCGGAAAAGTATCCTCAAAATAATTACATTTATAAATGTCATATACGAAGTAATGCGACAAAAATTGGCGGGTTTCATACTTCATAATTAATTCATTTGACTTGATTTATATCAAGAATTCAGACGTCTTACGTCACGGCTGACGTTACACATTTGTTTTTATTGTCAACGTAATTTTAGATATTTGGTCGCGTTAAAAACAATCATTTTTTGCAATTTAGTGTAATATATAATTCAAACTTTTAGTGTAGTATATAGTTTTATTACTATCAGTTGCAGTTTCTTAAATATTTTGATGAAAATATAATGAATTATTTATTTGTTCGCATGCGAGTATAGCGCATTTAATAAAAATTATAAAAAATGATATGAAGTACTGCACTGTGACCATCAATGTATTAATTAATAATAACAATTTTTTAATAATTCGCTTTTTTCACATACGATTTTTAATAATTTTTGGTATAAAAAATTTGTATATTGCTCATTACTTCTAAATTTTATTGATATTTGCTTTTTACTACATGTTTTCAAATATTCCAAGTCCTGTCAGATTCTTCTAACGCATAAGCGTTATCAAACTATAAATCCATTTCTGAAACTGAAACAAAGTTGTAATTAATTATTCAATACATAACTTCAAAAGCATTAACTTAGATAATTCAAATTAATTTGTTAAATTGTATCAAATAAAATGTAATAAATATTTAGGTAAGTTAAATAAACTCCGTAAAAATGATAGTAAATAATTGCATATAAAAAAATAGAACGGTAATGTATTCAAATCATAGAAATCATAAAATATGGAGGACCTTAGAAACAGCCATTTAGGGAAAACTTAATGAAAGCTATCGGTTATACTGCATTTTAATCTCAACTTACAATTAAAACCAACATGAAATGTTTGTAATTGGACCTTATAAATGATATATTTACCTGTTAGTACGACCAACTCATAAAAGCTAAGTTACTGCAATATTACCAGACTCGCGTTTTCTCGTTAACTATTTTCGATCCCTTTATTTTATGATTTCTATGATTCAAATATGCTATACTGAAATTGTTAAACAGTAACCTTGGAAAATGAAAACTAAGCCACTGGACAAACTAATCCTTAAAATGCAGAAATATATTGATTAATATACAGGGTGATTCATAAGAAATAGGTAATATTTTATCTGCAGATTCTATAGCGTAAAATATTTTTTGCTAAATAATAGATAGTTAAATGATAATTACTGGAGTACAGGTGTTAGTTATAAAAATAATTCAGTATGTAGTTAATGTTATATTTTAGTTCCTTTTTCACACACAAACATTAAAAGTCGGTATAATTAGATTTTTTGGAGTGGGAAAATCGAGAAAATATCATTTTTGGTGTATCGCATATAGGACGCTAAATAAGATATCTTAGTTTAACAGAATTTGTCAAAACTTGTTGTACTTCGTTCATTATCCATTATTTTTTAACAAAGAAAGAGAACATGTTTTATCTTCATAAAATGGACTCAAGATATTTACATTTTAGGAAATCTTGCGCACCGATATTTTTTCTAACTGTCAAAAAAAGACGACTTTTTTAATAGCTATAGATGTCCAAAATTAGCCATTTTTAATGGAGATGAACAAAAGCACGCTCGTGAAAAAATGGAAACAAAAACACGCAATCGTAAAAAAAGTTTTTTTTCTTCAAGCGTATAGTATTCGCTTAGGTTATTATAAGGCAATACGTGCAGTACATTGCCTCCATAGGTGAGGGAACTTAACACTAAAATATTAAAAAAAAAAAGTAAAAAATATCCTATTAAAGAAAGCGTTACTGTTTTGAACCTGTGAGTTTAATGATTTTGTGTGATTTTTGTTATTTATTTGTAGGCATGTATTCTATTTTATCTCTTTTTTATTTAGTTGTATTATCTTGTTATTTTACTTACCTCTTCTTTAAACATTGACGTGTAGTTCAGTCATTTAAGGTTTTATCTGCGGAAAAATTTCTAGTGAGCTGAATTCTTGTATACACCTTTATTACGGCGTTGTAATGAAGATGTGAAAAATCGACATTGATATCGTGCCGGCTAAAAAAGTTAAAGGTCAAAAGGTCACGAAAATCAGTTTTTCGCAAATATCTCGCCACCTACTGCTCGGAGGCCAATGCCTCTTGCATTTTTCTGTAAAATTAACCGTTTTCGGAGTAGAGCGCTGAGAAAGTGACTATATTATAACAATGCACTCGTTTCCTCACCACTTTCGAGGTAGAATGCAAGGCGCGTTTTTTTTACATGGTTTCCCCCGCAGGCATAATCCATGATATGTAATAAGAGGTTTTTTTATTGAAGAGTGAATAATTTTTTATTTGAATAGTGAAAAATACAGAAGAAACAAAGTTTAGTATATAATTTGTTTTTGTCATTCATTGTCGATATCTTCAGTTTCTATATCATTAACAATTGCTGACAAAATGTCGAGTGGACTTATTCCTATATTTCAATCAACATCTTCATTATTTTCATCATTGGTTGACTGCGTTTAAGCATGACTGGCCACGGCAATGTCCACAAACTTTTGAACATCAATTTTTTTGCATTCACATTTGCCGCCACAACCTTTTGTACAATTACAAAAGATTGTGTTCAGTAGATCATCGGGTGCTGGTGGTAATAAAGTTGATATTGGCTGTAGTATATTATTTTCCTAATCCCACTGTTCTGGATCAATTTCTCTTCCTAGCCAGGTTTGTATTTGATAATACACTCGATAAATATTGTTTTACCGTCTGGAACGTAATCTTTCATCGCATCTTTTAACTCAGCCAATGTGAATTGACAATCGTCATTATTTTCGATGTAATGAAATACATTCTCCATGGCAATTCTAATATTTTCATCCAATGGACGGCCTGCGTCTCCCTTTATACTGACTAATAAAAAATTGGAGAAACATTTATCATGATACTTAGCTTCGACAGATACTAAGTCATACTCAAAACTAACTGTGTCTTTAAATGTAAGAGTACTCACTTCTCTAATACCTAACGCGTCTGTATTTTTATTCTGTATTTCTCTCAATTACTTCACCCGCTTCTTCTCCACAAAAACAAACATCATTTTTTTAAATCAAAAGAGCTGATTCTTTTCTTACGCGGAGATATTGATGTACTCCGTTCTTCTTGGCGTCGTTTAAAAACCGCTATCCTCAAATTATTCGTATAATTTTGACGACAATTACTATGAACATTTACAAAAGCCACAGTACTTAAATATTCAATATTACTATCACCTCTAGCGATACTACCATTTTTTAATGTTTGTAGACCACGCCTACTAAATCACCATCCGATAACAATTCATTGCATATAAATTATGTATCACTCATTATGAACACTGTTCAAGAGTATGAAACTACTAAAATAACGTCTTTAACACTCAAGAAATAATTTTAAACAGAGCTAAACACAGTCCGACAGGTAGTAGTAGGTATAAAGGGACAACTCTCGGAACAATACAATACGGAACATCTGCCAAAGGAGGTCGTTTAAAGTAGTTTAGTAGATTTTACTAAGTTAAAACTAAACCTCTATAACATATGTATATTTTTCACAAAACGCCCAAGTATCAGATAGAAGTTTTGAAGACACTTACAAACATGAATAAAAAGCAATAGAGTTTACGCCTTGGTATACGATATACAATACCCTATGTGAGTGCATTCTAGTCGCTTTCTCTGCGCTCTACTCCGAAACCGGTTAATTTTACAGAAAAATACAAGAGGCATTTTGACATTTGTAGATAATTTGACGATAAACAATTTTTATAATAACCCCTATTGACCTCCAAGCAATAGGTGGCGAGATATTTGCGAAAAACTGATTTTCGTGACCTTTTGACCTTTATAACTTTTTTAGCCGGCACGATATCAATGTCGATTTTTCACATCTTCATTACAACGCCGTAATAAAGGTGTATACAAAAATTCAGCTCACTAGGAATTTTTCCGCAGATTGAGGTTTAAAATGCCTAAAATGACTGAACTAGTGTGCAAACAATTTTTGTGTATCTGGCATGCATAAGAAACAAAAAAAAAGTTTTTTGTTTTGCTTAGTTAGCGACCAAATGTTTGTTCGTATTTCTTTCGTGATTTATCTGGTAACAATATTAGAAATAATACTGGAAGCTTCATTCTTAATATCTGATGGCACACCAACTCTTGAACTCATATTTACACTTTCACAATAATTACGAGAAGTAATTCAATGACAGACAGCTATATTTATGCCCGATGCTTAATAGACGATTTTTACAGTATGTCGTACTAGAATATATTATGTACGGATGTAACAAAAGCAAGGTACAAACTTTATCAGCAGATAAAACACTTAAAATTAATAGGAGTACTTTATATAAAATTTTTGCCTTGGTGAAATAGAGGGCGTTGAAGAGTTGAAAAAAATTTTTGTTTTCAAATATTTTGGAAACGGTATGAAAATAATCCCAAATTTGGTACGAATCACTGAAATGTACGATATGGAAGTTTAGTCCATTTGCGCATCCAAATAAAGGTACCAAACCTAGGAGCAGACAAAAGGCACATGAAACTTAGCAAAGACATACTTCATTGGTTATGTATGTGGGTGCGCGAGAGACAACCATCTGCACGTACGATATGAATTGTGTTCTTAATTTCCTATTATTTTGTTTGTAAACACGTCATTGGCATACAGTGTGGTTTCTTCTTTTATCTTGTATCTCGTTAGTGTTATTCTTTGTGTATTTTTGTGGGTGTTATTGTTGGAACATGGCATGTTTTATAAGGAACTGTAAAATTAAGCAGCATATAGCACGAAATAATTTTCCATATCCAGAATTCAATTTCATTTCAATTCACAATCAGCTAAGCCCCTACTACTCCACCATTGCTAGAGGCACAAAATAAAATATGGCGCTGATCATAAATCCATTCGTGCAGCTTTTAGCGCATTCCAGTCATCATAATATAAAATTACATTTCAGTGGTACGAATACTATACAACATACCCTTTATAGCCTGAAGCTATGTTTATGCCCGATGCTTAATAGACGATTTTTGCAGTATGTCCTACTAGAATATATTATGTACGGATGTAACAAAAGCAAGGTACAAACTTTATTAGCAGATAGAACACTTAAAATTAATAGGAGTACTTATATAAAATTTTTGCCTTGGTGAAATAGAGGGCGTTGAAGAGTTGAAAAAAAATTTTGTTTTCAAATGTTTTGGAAACGGTATGAGAGAATAATCCCAAATTTGGTACGAATCACTGAAATGTACGATATGGAATGCGTTTAGTCCATTTGCGCATCCAAATAAAGGTACCAAACCTAGGAGCACACAAAAGGCACATGAAACTTAGCAAAGACATACTTCATTGGTTATGTATGTGGGTGCGAGAGAGAGACAACCATCTGCACGTACGATATGAATTGTGTTCTTAATTTCCTATTATTTTGTTTGTAAACACGTCATTGACGTACAGTGTGGTTTCTTCTTTTATCTTGTATCTCGTTAGTGTTATTCTTTGTGTATTTTTGTGGGTGTTATTGTTGGAACATGGCATGTTTTATAAGGCACTGTAAAATTAAGCAGCATATAGCACGAAATAATTTTCCATATCCAGAATTCAATTTCATTTCAATTCACAATTAGCTAAGCCCCTACTGCTCCGCCATTGCTAGAGGCACAAAATAAAATATGGCGCTGATCATAAATAATCCATTCGTGCAGCTTTTAGCGCATTTCAGTCATCATAATATAAAATTACATTTCAGTGGTACGAATACTATACAGCATACCCTTTATAGCCTGAAGCTATGTTTATGCCCGATGCTTAATAGACGATTTTTACAGTATGTCGTACTAGAATATATTATGTACGGATGTAACAAAAGCAAGGTACAAACTTTATTAGCAGATAGAACACTTAAAATTAATAGGAGTACTTTATATAAAATTTTTGCCTTGGTGAAATAGAGGGCGTTGAAGAGTTGAAAAATAATGTTGTTTTGAAATATTTTGGAAACAGTAGGAGGGAATAATCCCAAATTTAGCACGAATACTACACAGCATACCCCTCATAGCCTGAAGCCTTCAAGGATTAATAGTGCAATCCAGGTGCAGAGATATGGAGAAGGAGCCTTTCTTTTTTCTAAATTGCTTGTTCCAATTTCGCTTCAGAATATTTGTAGGAGAAAGGTTAAGTTTTATTCGTAGACTATAATAACACTTGTGAGGAGAATGTAGTATTCATAGCAAATATGTGATTATTCTCTCCTACCGGTCTCAACATTTTTTTTTTTTCAACACCAAACTCACCAAGGACGCACTTTGGACAAAAATTTTATATGAAGTACCCCTGCTAATTTTAAGTGTTCTATCTGTTGACAATGTTTGTAACCTTATTTTTGTTACATCCATAATAAAACTAATTATTATTATTAATAACCTCGACAATTGTAGATAAAATGTTGCATATCCCTCTTATTGCGTAAATAACTATTTACCTACTTTTTAAACTTGTAAATATCTCGATAAATGAGCATGTTATGAGCATAAAACAAGTATCCATTTTATGTTAAAAAATAATAATTAAATAAAGTATTTACCATAAAATTATAAACGAACGAAAGTTATGATGGACTGTGTTAAACTATGCGATAAACCAAAAATTATGGCTTATTCAATTTTATCAAATCAAAAAACCCAAATTGTATCGACTTTAACGAAAAAATAACTGAAATATTGCAACATTACTGAATTATATTTATAACTCTCACACCCCATATTCATTTCTTCTAAATCACCCTGTATGTTTATGCAGAAGTGAGTGGCATTTTCTGTTAATCTTGGTTAAAGTTACCAGACAAATAATTAATTTCACTTAATTGAATTTAAGGTTTAAAACTTTATTTTTAATGATTTATTCAAAGAAAGTTTCTCGATTAGCACCTAGATACATTTAGGAGTATTTTTTAGGAAAACATTAATACTTAATTTGATAAGGATTATTATATTTAAAGGAACCGGAAGTTTAAAATAAGTAATATATCACTTAAATGAACTATTCCCATGTTTTTTTTTTTGCTGTAATTAAATTTATAGGTCTTTCGGTTTAAAGGCTTTTTGTATGCAAATTCATAAAATGACCTGAAATTTGTGAGTGATGACTAGTGATGAGTACAATAAATTTTTTTTAACATATTATTTTGTTAACTTACCATCGTCAGAAGGCGAAGATTCACAGCAATAGTTGTGTAGCTAGATATCTCGACAGGTTGTGCAGAATTCATCAATAACAGTAGTAGAGCCTTTTTATTTTTCTTGTCCCAATAAATCCAAGGACAGTCACATGCCACAGTAAAAATTTCAGCAAACTAAAGAAATATTTGAATTAAAAACAGGAATATTATAGAAAATATATTAAAAGTAGAAAACAACTTTCTGAGATCATTTTTCTTCCTTTATTCAAATACAATTCTTAAATGTAGTTTCACAATTTTATATTAAAAGCTATATTAAATTAACAATTTTTTTTTTTGAATAATAAAATTATAAAAAGTAAAAACCACCGTTTATGGAAAAAAATAACAATGAACGCCAATTTCTCAGTCTAAAAAATTACTGCTCAGCGACAGATTGAAGAATGCAATAACGGGAAAATAATGATTATATTTAAGGAATGAAACTGATAATAGATGCTGGAAAACGACGCGTCGCAACATTTGACTACATATTTCAATACTGGGGAGAAAATGGTCTTAAGAAGATGTTATATTTCTCTTCCTTATTGTCAGGCATTTATAAAATTATACACTTTTTCTCCAATATATATCTTTCTCCATCTTCAACAGTTTCCCAGGTAGCAATGTTATCGTAATCAATATATATATATATATATATATATATATATATATATATATATATATATATATATATATATATATATATATAGTAATAAAAGTTATCCACCTAAATAGGTGTTAAAGCTCTTTCGGATATTTATTCGATCATTTAATATATTTACTCAGTTGGTGTTTTTGTTATGATTACTATTTTTTTTTCGAATTAAGCGGTTAGTTCAGTTAGGTCTTAAAAACATCTACAAATCACGACTATTGATTGCAATATTTTGAAAATCATTGAGGATACCGAATCTGGGCGTTTCAAGCAGTGCATCCTGTATATTATGCCACATTGAGGACATGCTATTTACTCATTAACAGATTTTTAGAACCATTAAATATCGTTCAAATGAATCTGCTAATCTTATTGAAGCCAGCGTATATATATCCTACCGGTAGGATGAATCTATGTTTGCAGAGATGTCAAATAATGTTAATGTTTGTTACATTTTTTACTGTATTGGAAAGGTATTTTAAGCTAATATGTGACAAATCTCCTAGCCTTGTCTGTGGAATTGTTGATTAGTATACCTAGATGCGTGGCATACATATGACTTCATTGATAGCAATTGAAGGAGATTAGGCATATATTAGCTTAAAATAACGTTAACGTATTCTTAAACAAGAAATTCTAAATCCCAATTATTTATGATGCAGGTAGCATATCAAAATATTTTTGGTTGATAGCTAATGGTTCTTCTTTATATTGTTTTTACAGATCATTCGGGTTATTATTTCAGTGTCCTACTTCTGCTAAATTATTATTTGAATATTGGATAATAGTAGGCATCAGAGATTCTGGGAGGGATTTTTGAAAGATCTGGTGCAGACCAAATCGTTCAGAGCTTAATAGCTTACAACGATCGATGAACATATCAGATCTTCGGCAGCCCTCTCCCGCCAGAATTCTCCCTTTGAAAAATCAGCCAGCTTGACAAGTGAAAATGGACTGGAAGAAAGATGTTGTATATAAGAAATAGCTGGACACATGAGATGAATTTTTGACTGATTTGTTACTCCGTCTAGATATAATATACCGCGTCCACTGCTCTGATCTGTGAAGACAGATCGTTCAATCGTCACTAACATAACTTGAAAGGACCTCGCAATAATCTTATAGAAATTGGGTTTCTGTCAAATTGTCTGAATTTTTGGTATGTTGTAGATTTTGTCATCCTGAACAAAAGTCTCCATGGGCACAAAGTGCCAAAATGAACATTTTGGCAGCTACGGAGCTGCCAAAGCTCCCCTGACCCGTTGCAAAACTATTCATTTTCAATACTATTTACAGATGTCAAAAGCATATTTTAATTATTCTAATATATAGGGTAGTGTTTTTGAGGTCACTGGATTCAACCCTCATGTCAGATTGGACAAATTGACCGTTGACAGTTGTCAATACACTGTCAACGAAGAATAGAAAAGTAAATATTCTCTTTTCACATGGAGAGTTTAGGCTTTTGAGGGAGCTGAATTCAATTGTCATGCCAGAATGGCAAAATTGACGGTTGATAGCTGTCAATTGACTGTCAACGAGGAATATAAAAGTAAATATCCTCTTTTCACATTGAGAATTTGGGTTTTTGAGGTCGCTGAATTCAATTCTTTTTAGAATTGGAGAAAATGGTAGTTGACAAACTCTCAATAACAAAAGAAAATATTTTCTTCTTTATTCTACTTTGACAGTGAATTGACAGCTGTTAACTGTCAATTTTTCCAATCTGACATGAGAATTGAATTCAGCGACCTCAAGAACCCAAACTCTCAATGTCAACAGAGAATATTTACTTCTCTATTCTTCATTGACAGTGAATTGACAGCTGTTAACTCTCAATTTTTCCAATCTGAGATTAGAATTAAATTCAGATCCCTCAAAAACCCAAACTCTCAATGTTAAAAGAGGATATTTACTTTTATATTCCTCGTTTACAGTCAATTGACAGCTGTCAACTGTCAATTTTGCCAATCTGGCATGAGAATTAAATTCAACGACCTCAAGAACCCAAACTCTCAATGTCAACAGAGAATATTTACTTTTATATTCCTCGTTGACAGTCAATTGACAGCTGTCAACGGTCAATTTGTCCAATCTGACATAAGGGTTGAATCCAGTGACCTCAAAAACATTACCCTATATATTAGAATAATTAAAATATGCTTTTGACATCTGTAAATAGTATTGAAAATGAATAGTTTCGCAACGGGTCAGGGGAGCTTTGGCAGCTCCATAGCTGCCAAAATGTTCATTTTTGCACTTTGTGCCCATGGAGACTTTTGTTCAGGATGACAAAATCTACAGCATATCAGACAATTTGACAGAAACCCAATTTCCATAAGATTGTTGCGGGGTCCTTTGTGGGGATTGGACGACGAGAGACGCAAATAAGGCGACGTAGAGCTCAGTGGATGAAATAAATATGGTCACTTATTTATTTGAGGAACTTTGTGAAAATGTTTTTATATCTTTGACAGTTACTCGTTTAACTTTTTTTTAACATGTTTAAAATATTGTCATAAACTGCCTTTCTTAGATTTTTATTTAAATAAGTAAATCTTTTATTTTCCATAAACAGGGCCTTGGTTATTATAGTTCTATCATATCAGGTACAACTTCTTTTGTCCACTCAATCACCTATTTTCAATGCAAAACCCTCAGTAAAAACCTATCTAGTCAGGCGAGTCAATTTTTAAAAAGAAGAAGTCTGCAGAAGACCTGATCCGTCCACCGACTTTGACTGCGTATTCCACTAACGCTAAACAGAAATTGGTTTGCCTGAGATTAAATTTTTCAAAAGTCCTTCTATTACTATTACACTGAATCAGTGAAATATCCCTGTCGTGTATGGCCAGCTATTTATTGATCTGATCTGTAATTCTGTCCTTCTATATGGTGAGCTTTATACATTTGGCATTATTTTTTTACTTTTACTATTACATTATAATTCACTAATTATATTTCTTTCTGCCATAATTCGATAACCCCTAAATTTATTATGTTTAATACCAACTTTTACTTTTCCTTCTATATATATTTAATTCGAATTTTATTTTATGCACTCGTGTTATAAAACCGTAATATTGACCAGCTTAACCAGTGATTAATTTTTTGTTAATTCGGCTGTCATACGTTTGAGAAACGGCTCTCATACGTTTAACAAAGGTACAGTGCGGTTACAAAAAAAGTAATTTATCTGCTAAAGAAGAAGAAAGAACATTACAACGAATTCTTCTGACGAAGAACTTTCAATAAACAATAACAAACAATAAACAATAAACAAACAACATTAGAAGCTGTTGGTAAGGCGAATTTGGATGCGTTACCCGATAAATCAAAAGAAAGATATGAAAAACAGTACGCACATTTCTTAAGCGGGTGTAACAAAAATGAAGTGAAACGTTTCAAAGGAGTACGTTTAGCATATCTGGCCAACCTCATCAAGGCTCTTAAAGTCAACACCCTTGGTTACGTTACTCTACGATAAAAGTTATAAGTAATAAAAATAAAGCAAAATATTGACTTGAAGTAAATACTATAAAGTGTCGATCACAAAAATCTTTAAGTATTTACAAAAGAAGATATATCCAAATTTATGGTAACAGCGCCAAATGAAACGTACCCCATGATCAAAGTGGTTGGTTTGGCCGGATCGTGTCGTCGGGTGGAACTTACACAACTGTTGATAATATTGAAGACAAATGAGACGTCATAATAGTTAAAATAACAGGCTCTAAAAGTTATTTCTCAAGATCGTTTCTAATATCACAATAAATGTGTAGAATTTTCTTACAAATGTAGGTACAGAAAATATGCGAACGTATGACCTCCAATCGCTTAACATCGTAAATGCCATGCGTCGAAATCAACAATTTTGGAAAAATGCCTTTCAAAATAGCAGCTTATTTATAACTTTGACGATACACATAGCCATAGTTTCAGGCTTTCTTCGGCGACTTTCCTTGCTGACACACAAAACGCTGGGAGGTTGGAAATGAACCTTATTAGTTGAAAGATACTTGGAAGAATCGAAAAAACAAAAAGAAAACTAGTGCAATAACATTCTTAGCGCCCATTCAACTTCGCCTTCTTCCACCTAACTTTTAAATCAACCCACCTTGCAGAACAGTCAGCAAGAACAGTTAAGTTTAGCAATAAATTTGCAAAATGCTGTAAACTGTTCGTTCACCATTAATATAACAATAATAAAATTGATTAAGAGTTTGCCTTTATTACTTTCAAAGTACTCGTATATAATTATAATTACTTTAATATTCACATATTGGTTACTTTAAATACAAAAGTTTTCTTATGTTTCTATATTCGCGCTCATAGAAAAATGGAAAGTGTCTTTCCCGCACTGAACAGCTGTCAGAGTGCGGAAAAGTATCATTTTATACACTAGTTAGGAAAATAACTATATCTTATTTCTAGTGACGTAGAAAAAACCATGATCATTAAATACTTACACTGTCTTGAAAGTTTTGTCCGATGAAGCAGAATCCTGTTATCGACCATGCAAATATTAGCAGTAACAAAACCATTCTAAAGTTACTCGGTGGGCTGATTTGCTAAAATTAGGTGATAAATAAAATATGAGATTCAAAGTATATACTTAATGCGTTAATATTTATATTTTTTATTTAACTGAGTATTTCTGTCAACAGTCAAGGGATCGGTTTTATAAACTTGTAATGTTGTCTAAACCCACTACAGGGTGTCCGGAAATTATGTGTCAAGACTTCAGGAGGTGATTCCTCACAAGAAATTGTGTTTCGAAAACTCAATATTAACGGAGATACAGGATGTTAAAGTTAAAATTTTATTTTTGATATTTGTAAATAACTTCTTAAGAAATCCAAATATTTACATAAAATTTGTAAATCGGGGGTTTTGCGGACGAGAAATTCAAATATGTTTCTAATTTTGACGTCACTGATAGAGGGCGCCACTTGTGGCACATCATGTTTCTTTTAAATGACAGAACTTTTTTGCATCTTAATGTATTCATCTGACTATTGAAACAATCGATTCTCCTACCTGTTTTATTTGAAAAAGATATACCTTGCTGAAGTAGGTAGGCGTAACCATTTTTGAAATAATCCTATTTGAAATGCTCAGTGCACCGAGTAAAAACTGTTTTGGTTTCAGGTAAAGTGCCTTTTCTGCTGAAAATACAGCAAAGTATTAGTTAAAAAAGTTGGTCAGAATCGTAAATTATGGAGATGTGCAAAATTTCAAGAAGATCGACGAGGTTTGATCCATTTTTCAACAAAGCACAAAGATTTTATCAAAGCAGGCCGATTTTAAAAAAAAATTGCACATCTCCATAATTTACCATTCTGAACAACTTTTTCAAGTAACATTTTGCTGTATGTTCAGTAGAAAAGGCACTATAACTGAAACCAAAACAGTTTATACTCGGTGCACTGAATATTTCAAATAAGATTATTTCGAAAACTGTTACTCCTAACGTCTTCAATGAGGTATACCTTTTTCAAATATAACAGATAGAAGAATCAATTGTTTCAGTAGTCAGATGGATACACTAAGCAGCAAAAAAGTTCTCTCATTTGAAAGAAACATGATGTGCTATAAGTGGCGCCCTCTACTAATGACGTCAATATTAGAAACATATGCGAATTTCTCGTCCGCAAATATCCCTGAAATACAAATTTTACGTAAATATTTGGATTTCTTAAGAACTTATTTACAAATTATTTACAAATATCGAAAATAAAAGTTTAACTTTAACACCCTGTATCTCCGTTAATATTGAGTTTTCGGAAAATTGTTATAGGACCTCGTGACCCTAATTTCTTGTGAGGAATCACCTCCTGAAGTCTTGACGCATAATTTCAGGATACCCTGTATTAACACTACAACATAGTAATTAACCTTTCAAAAACTGCTTTTAGTTGAAAGGCAGATAAACAAACTGTCACATTTAACTTTCAATAGATAAAATAACACAGCCCCACAAAAAAAAAGTTCATACACAAGAGAGTGACATATGTATTCCCATGTATTTTTCGACGCTGATTCCGATCCCGAGCTCAGAATTGGGCCTACACGTCTGGAATTGGCCCCAGGGGCCAAAAATTGCCTGAAATGCGGTTCCCGGGATAAGGCGAAGTCGACACTGAATTTTGGAGCTAAAGCCGGATTTGTGCTCGAAAAGTTTATGGCCAACTGAAATTCCGGATTTGGGTCCGGGAAAATGACCCCTCGGGGCGGGAAAATCCTGTTTTTGGACATCCCTGTCGCGACTGTGGTATTTTCGTGTTTTTAAATTCTGTACCTGAGACTGGGTGTGAAAAGTTTTTGGTCAGCTGAAATTTCCCGGACCCAAACCCGGAATTTCAGTTGGCCATAAACTTTTAGAGCACAAATCCGGTTTTAGCTCCAAAATTTAGCGTCGACTTCGCCTTATCACGGGACCCGCATTTTAGGTCATTTTCGGCCCCTGGGGCCAATTCCAGACGTGTAGGCTCAATTCTGAGATCGGGGTCGGATTCAGCGTCGAAGAATACATGGGAATACATATGTCACTCTCTTGTGTATGAACTTTTTTTTTTTGTGGGGCTGTGTAATCTTTAACACAGCAGGATTCCTTTCTGAAGCTTATAATTTCGGGAACATTGAAATAATATAGATTTATGTTGGAAAATAATAAAATTATAATAGTTTTTGCCATTGATACTAAAAAATTAAATATATCCTTGTTTGTGGCTAAAACTATATCCCAAACAAATATTTTTAGGCAATAAAAATGTTATATTTACAATTACTTAAATTTTCCAATTTGAAATGCTATCTATATCAAACATATCCCCTTGTGCTTGGGGGGTTTCCTTAATCAATTTTATTTACGAGAAGAAACAATACATATAGGAAAGGCTAAAACTGTGTCCCAAATAAATATTTTCAACTAATAAAAATGTTATATTTGCAGTTACTGCAGTTCAATAAATTCTACAATTTTAAATATTATCTACACCTAAAATAAAACATTACTCACATGTATTAAAAAGTAACCTGCACCAACAGGCGCTAAAGATGCAACTGGTAAATAAAGCAATGCTAGTCTAGAGTGTTTAACCCATGTATTTCTGAACCTACAACAATGAATTATGCATATTCTATGCCAAAATATCTATAGTCTATCTACTGTCACTATGAATTGAGTTCAGTTTTTAGTACATAAGTGCTTAAAATATATTTTTTTGTGATATACTCCTTGTTCTTTCTTAATTATACGGTATTCTCTCGTAATTAAAAGATATTTGTTCATAAATAATTATATGATGAGGAAAAATCAATCGGTAAAATTTTGAGTATTGAGATGAGGAAATAAAAAAAATTAAATTATTTTCTGAATGTCACGTCATATGAAATGGACCTGTTTATTATAACCAGAAGATAATTTTTGAAAAGAATACATTTATTTTGGAAGCGTTGAAAAAGATAATAAATTAACCTAACAACTTTTTTGTTTTAAAACGGAGGAGGATAGAAAACTTTCAAAAGGAGCCACGCCGAATATAAGCCTTCTTGGATCACGCACCTTTCTGGTTAACCGGAATCTGTTCGTAAACATCAAAAGTCCTTCTTTTTTCCTTCTCCTGAAAACTTGAAACTACGCTCTCGGCATTTGTTGAAGTCTTTCTATCTTAATTGTTTGCTTTTCTCTCCATTCATTAGTAGGTATTCATAATCTTAGTAAGACATTCACTGATTTCCTCTAATGCTCTCTGAGCATGCTTTTGATGTGCTGCTAGTCTGGAATAGCATCCCTTCTTTCCGCCTCCGACACATAAGACCCTATCTCCTCATATCTCCTTCTCTTTAACTTTGAGATGAACATAAGCATTCGCAATTACTTATAGTACTGTCGTCGACTTGCCCAATATATTCTTAATACCATTGATGCCAGTATCCACTCCAAGGTTTCCTTATGGAGAGTGTTTCACAAAGCTTGGCAGTATTGCTAGGGCTGACAGAATATTGAAACATAAGAGGAGTTGGCTTAATAAATGTACATCCTAGAGCCACACATTTTTGAGATGTTGTGGTAAAGTCAACAAGGAAATTTCTGTAATAGTACTTATTTATCAAATGTGTATGTGTCATACTCCAAATTCATTAATTCATATCATATGTTGTTTATTCTCTAGTTTGAATAGTAATTTGTTCTTTTAGAGAATATTTTAAACTGCATAATACCAGCAGTGCAGATGTTGAATTTTGATTATTGTATAAGAATGATGTAGCGTAACTAGATGCTATTCCGAAAAATTTCCTGAGAGGCAGCTGCCAAATATAAAAACATTTTTGGTAGCAGGAAGCTGTTGAAAAACTAGTGATGGTAATTAAACCTAAACAAAATAATTCCGATATACCTAGATCAACTAGAATTACTAAAAAAGATCAAGATATTTTAGATTTGGGATCTGCTGGTTGACTTTGCCACAGTTGTTTGCATTTCCCTCAAAACGATGCATTTCTAACAAATTACTAAGGGCACCTTTTTGCATAAAATGAAATTGTAAATGATATTTATTACAAAGCTTAGAATGGGAAAACCCTAATATAATAAAATAATAAAAATATATAGATACAGGGTGAGTCAGTCATAATGTCATTAATTTTAAGAGGAGATAGGGAATAATGAGTATAATGCGAATACACGATTAAAAATTCTAAATTCATTGTAGCGGTCACCGACACTGGTTACCGACCTACATCTGTGATCCCTACAATTTACGACATTTTCACTAAGGCACCAAACAAATCAATGCCAACAAAACCATAAAACTAACCCTTAGATCTGAGCCCATTTATGAAAGTAAACACATGGCCAGACATTAGCCAGCCTTCGCAGACCTTCTTCGAAAGGTCCGGCGAGGACCACGGCAGTGACTTTCCGCTTGCCTTCAGCTAAACATCCGTCCAGACTTCTATATTGGTGGAACATTCTTTCCGAGCTGTTGTATCTTTATTAATATATATAACGTGTTACAAACCGTGGACTTGTTATTCCTAACCTAACAACCCCACAAATTGGTGACCCCGACGTGATCTCAAAAACGCGTTAAGTTAATAAAGTGCCCGACGTGATTTTAAAAACGCGTTAAGTTACAAAGTGCCCGACGTGAATCACACAATGGAAAACAGCACAGAAGCCAGTGGAACATCCAACGCGTACGTGAGTCGCGTAGGAATCAAAGTCCCGCCATTTTGGGAGAAGAATCCAGCAAGATGGTTCTCGCAAATCGAGGCGCAATTCGCGCTTAGCAATATCACAAACGATGAGACCAGATTCCACCACATCGTCGCTAACCTGGACCCACGAATCGCTGAGGAAGTCGGCGACATTATTGACTCACCACCTAGTCAAGGCAAGTACAAAAAAATCAAGGCAGAGCTCATAGCACGCCTCTCAGCATCGGCCGAGCAACAAATTCGCCGCCTTCTAGAGGGCGAAGAAATGGGGAACAGGCGCCCCTCACAATTTCTCCGCCACCTCCGCGGACTAGCCGGGACCGCTGTGAGTGACACGATCCTGCGATCCCTCTGGATCGGTCGGTTGCCAACCCAGGCGCAGACCATCCTAACCTTGGACGACGACATACCGCTAGACAAGGTTGCTCAAAAGGCGGACAAGATCGTAGAGACGATGAGGCAATGCCAGCCACAGGTAGCCGCGACTTCGGAGGGAAACGACAGCCACCTATACCAAGCGATCGCAGCGCTCGAGAAAAAAGTGTCGGAGCTGTTCAGTGTGCAAGAACGACACGCTAATAGGCCACGCTCGCGAACAAACTCGCGCTCGCGTCCACGCTCGCGCTCGCGGCCGCGCAACCCCGCAGTGTGCTGGTACCACAACCAGTTCTCTGCGAAAGCGAAGAAGTGTACCCCGCCGTGTAGCTACGCAGCGGGAAACGAGAACGCCGAACGGTAGACGCGTCCGCCGGCGTGGACCTCCAATCGCGTCGCTTGTGCGTGACCGACCGCGAATCCCGAGTACAGTATTTGGTAGACACAGGTGCGGATTTGTGTGTGTTTCCCCGCAGCCGAATGCGAGAGAGAGCCTTACCAACAGACTACAAGCTGTTTGCCGCAAACGGGTCGGAGATTGCCACATACGGTGACGTCACATTAACACTCAATTTCGGACTACGCCGCGAGTTCACATGGCGTTTCGTGGTAGCCGATGTGACGCGACCGATTATAGGCGCCGATTTTCTCGCGCATTACGGATTGCTCGTTGATCTGAAGCGCCTACGTTTGGTCGACAGCCTCACAAATCTTTGCACCAACGGACATCTCGGACCGTGTGAGGCCGCTGCACACATAAAAGTAATATATGGCGACACAAAATATCACCGCATACTCGCTAAATTCCCGGAGTTGTCGAAACCCAGTGGACTGCCAAGACAGGCAAAACACTCTACCGTCCACCATATCAAGACGACGCCTGGTCCACCCACCTCAGCCAAAGCCAGACGCCTAGCGCCGGACAGACTGAAAGACGCCAAAAAAGAGTTTCAAACAATGTTAAAACTCGGCGTCGCGCGACCGTCGGACAGCTGTTGGGCCGCCCCGCTACATCTCACACGAAAAAAATCGGGCGAGTGGCGTCCGTGTGGCGACTACCGAGCGCTAAACGCGAGGACCGTCCCAGACAAATATCCAATCCCGCACATCGAGGATTTTGCACAAAGTCTCGCGGATAAAAAAGTGTTTTCAACAATAGACCTTGTGCGCGCGTATCACCAAATCCCGGTACACCCCGACGACGTCGCGAAAACAGCAATCATAACACCGTTTGGACTTTTTGAATTTCCCGCAATGACGTTCGGGCTCCGCAACGCGGCCCAGACGTTCCAACGGTTTATGGACGAGATACTTCGCGGCCTAGAGTTCGCGTACGTGTACATAGATGACATTCTCGTCGCGTCGTCGTCGGAAGACGAGCACGAGAAGCATCTACACAAACTTTTCACCCGTTTACACGAGTTCGGTGTCGTGGTAAATCCGACAAAATGTGTTTTTGGAAAACACGAAGTTCAATTTCTTGGCTACACGGTGAGCGCAGGAGGCGTGAAACCGCTCCACGAACGAGTCCGCGCAATTAGCGACTTTCCAAAGCCACAGACGGTAACCCAGCTCCGCCGTTTTCTAGGTATGTTGAACTTTTACCGACGATTCATACCACACGCATCGAAGCTACAATCGCCGCTAAATAAATGTCTATCGGGACCCAAGATATCTAAGAAAACTCCCATAACTTGGTCGACCGAGCTAGAAAATGCATTTTCCAACTGCAAGGAAGCGTTGGCGCAGGCTACAGTGCTAGCACACCCGAACCCGCAACTACTGCTCGCGATCTTCACCGACGCGTCCGATTGGGCGGCCGGGGCATCGCTGCAACAGCTATCACCTAGCGGTTGGGAACCTCTAGCATTCTTCTCGAAAAATATGAGTGAGGCACAGAAGAAATTCAGTGCATTTGACCGCGAATTATGGGCCATCTACAAAGCTGTGAAACATTTCAGGCACATGGTTGAGGGTCGAAATTTCAGTATTTTCACCGACCATAAACCCCTAACATTCGCGTTCAAACAAAAACTCGACAAGTGTTCCCCGCGACAATTCAGATACCTGGATTTCCTAGGCCAGTTCACCACGGACATCAGGCACATCGCAGGCAAGGACAACGTAGTAGCCGACGCATTATCGCGAGTAGAATCGATAAGTGAAGCTATAAACTTCGAAGCCTTAGCCCGCGCACAGGAAAATGACAACGAACTCCGCGAATTACAGCGCGTCGGTACGTCATTACAGTTACGCAAAGTGACAATCCCAGGTTCACAAATACCGCTCGTTTGTGACGTGTCGACAAACATTGCGCGCCCATTTGTGACCCATGAATTCCGGAGACAAGTGTTCTTTTCTCTGCATAACCTGTCACACCCCGGGGCCCGAGCAAGTGCACGCTTAGTCGCACAACGTTACGTATGGCCATTTATACAACGCGATTGCAGGCAATGGACTCGCGAATGTATGCAGTGTCAACAGGCCAAAGTAAACAGGTACGTGTCAAGCCCCGTCGGCGAGTTTCTGTTCAAAAGTGCGCGATTTGAACACATACACATAGACTTAGTAGGCCCATTACCATATTCCCATGGTTTTCGCTACTGCCTGACATGTGTTGACCGCGTTTCACGCTGGCCGGAAGTGTTCCCGATCGCGGACATCACAGCCGAAACCGTCGCGCGGACGTTATACGAGGGATGGATTGCACGCTACGGTGTACCCCTACGTATCACCACGGACCAAGGTCGGCAGCTAGAGTCAAATATTTTCCGCGAATTAACAAAACTCACCGGAATGACACACTGGCGCACAACTGCGTACCACCCAGCCGCCAATGGCATGGTGGAGCGTTTTCACAGGCAACTCAAAGCAGCCGTCAGGTGTCACGAAACGGAAAACTGGACCGAGATTCTACCAACTGTCTTAATCGGCATTCGCGGAGCCTGGAAGGAAGATCTCGAGGCAACAGTAGCTGAAATGGTATTCGGAGAGCCTATACGACTTCCAGGAGAATTTCTGACTCCGACTCCGGCAAACGACAACTCCACCGAATTCATCGCCCGTTTAAGAAGACACATGTCTAAACTTACACCTGTACAAGCCACCAGACACGGACAGCGAAAAACGTTTGTTTTTAAGGACCTCACATTCTGCTCGCATGTTTTTGTGCGCGTCGACAGTCCCAAACGAGCCCTCCAGCAACCATATGAAGGACCCTATCTAGTGACTACTCGGCACGACAAATTTTACACCGTCTCCATCCGCGGTCGCGAAGTGAACATTTCCATCGATCGGCTCAAACCCGCATATATTCACGTGGAGGATGACAAACCAAATATAGCAGAACCGTGCAGCAGCGAGGAGGAAACCACACCGTCAACCTCAAGGAGCGAGCCACATGCCGCCGACAACACCGCGGAGAAACCGAAAACGCGCCCTGCGCGTCGCGTACGATTCCCCGACAAATACCAGGCGGGTTTCGCGTAAAAAGTGCTCGCGATGTGTCAGTGCTAAACCTCAGTGTAAAACTTATTTAGACAGTACCACTCATAAACAACATTCCTTTTTTTCTCAACATTTTTTTTTGTATTTTCACTTGTATAGCATTATTGTATACTTTTATTTTTTTATCCACCAAAATAAAAGTCTGGCAGGGGGGTGATGTAGCGGTCACCGACACTGGTTACCGACCTACATCTGTGATCCCTACAATTTACGACATTTTCACTAAGGCACCAAACAAATCAATGCCAACAAAACCATAAAACTAACCCTTAGATCTGAGCCCATTTATGAAAGTAAACACATGGCCAGACATTAGCCAGCCTTCGCAGACCTTCTTCGAAAGGTCCGGCGAGGACCACGGCAGTGACTTTCCGCTTGCCTTCAGCTAAACATCCGTCCAGACTTCTATATTGGTGGAACATTCTTTCCGAGCTGTTGTATCTTTATTAATATATATAACGTGTTACAAACCGTGGACTTGTTATTCCTAACCTAACAACCCCACATTCATATTTACGCCGAAAAAAATTATCATTATTTAAACCCCCTTTTCAGACTGTCACTGACCCCTCACAGCCTTGGTCGCTTACAGCTTACAGTTCAACTCGATGTCGATCTGATGCAATGTTGTCAAGTTGAAATATTTTTCTCGTACACCTACCTAGGTTTTAGACATCACAAATAAACGGTTGTACTGACTATTTCAGAATATAATTTTTTCTTGCTCAGTTCAACTTCAGCCAATAATAATTTAAAATGTTAATAGCCAATGAAATCAAATAATAATAATCAAATAATTCTATTAAAAATTACAAGTAACGTGGTCCACTCAGGTTTTCCGGTAGAAAATACGGCCCAATCAAACGATACCCGTACACTCCTGCTCATACGTTGACAACAAATCGCCTCTGAAAGCTAAACCGACAAGTAGCGTATGGAATTTTCTCTGAGCAAATGTAACTGTTATGACTGCAACAAAACTCCAACGTGTCTAATAATAAAACGAGTATTGAACTATTTACGTACATTACATAAAAACCTATACCCAATGGGTAAATTATTAAGAGAAGCTGAAAAGTGTTTCGTGTTTAAATACTAAATAATAAAAAACCATCGTTTTGTCGACAGAAAACTATCCAAGACCGAAATGGCACGCCGCTAATCTAAGTTAACGAGAGTGAACCTTGACCTATCGTATTATTAGGTCAATAACCTAGTTACCTAGTTTTTGTACTGTTATTTAACGACAAGGAGTAAAACTATTTTTTTTTAATCTAGATACATGAATGAATTTTTCTTAAATAAATATTGATTTATTTGTTAATAAAAAGAAATGTGAATAAGAAATAAATGTTTTCGAATGTTAAGTTATTACAGTTTAATAATTTTGATATTACGTTTTCACTACGTTTTACAAATAAATATGAATTTTTAGTATTACTCGTAAGTAGAATTAATTATTCAGTTTGTAGTTACGTACATCTAGCCTAGAAATTTATTGTTTTTTAAGTAGTATGGTACTAACTTGTTAACTGCACTCATCCGTCCATAGCACTTTATTAATAAAATTAAGGTCAGTCGCATTTCGTTAACATTCTCCATATAACACTACCATTTCCGCATATTCCGAATTTGTAAAATTATGCATTTACGACGAATACGCGAGACCGAAATAAACAAACTACTGCTTACTGCTTCTATTCTCACTATTCTCCCCATCTCCCCCAAAATGTGTGGCGTGATCTACAAATTTGGGGGGAAAGAAATGCGGGAAATGCGGATAAATTTGAATAACACGCTGATCTGTATGTAAACATGACATGGCAACGATGTTTAATCCGGCATTGGATGAATCCGGATTGTCGTATGGGTGCGTCCTCAGAGAGTTCGTAGCGCACCAGGAGCGTCGTGTTGCTAATTTTTATAGGGTGGCAATTTTTTTAAATGTCGACTAAAAATTTTTTGTTCGATTTTCTTCCTTTAATAGGTCTCCCAAATACGTGGTTAAAATTAATGACATTATGACTGACTCACCCTGTATACATATAACAATAAAATATCTTCAAAAAATGTTGGTAACTAGCGCCCTCTACTTTGTACAAAAAAAAGCTAATAATACCAGCGTATTCGCTTTATTTACTATATTAGGCAGATATTTTAAGCTAATATAAATCAAATCTCCTACAATTCCTATCAATGAAGTCATACGTCTCTGATACTAATCATCTAGGTATGCTAATGAACAATTCTACAAAGCTCTATTCAATATTTATCTAAAAAAAATAATCTAGCTAAAATTCAACAACAGTAGATGAGATCTGATCTATTTCTGCATTTTTAGGATTGCTTCTTCAGGTGGCCTCCTTTAAGTTGAGTCAAATATCTAACTATAAAAATTATTATATCAATAATTAGAAATTAAATATCAACAATGTCAAGCAGATCTTTTAAATTTCTGCTTATTCTGCCCACTATTGCCTCTATGTGTTATTTCACGGTTCTTCCCAGCGTCACTTCCAGATACTCACTTCTGCATTGGTCGTGATGTTCATCCATCATTTTCCGTCTACATACTACCTCTGTTTGTCTAGTTCTTTTCTGTAACTACTTTCTAAGATTATCTGTTGCAATTTGGAAGTCTTTCATAATCTTTTTAATTGATCACCAGAGTGGGGTCGTTAACATATACAATAGTTATGAGTGAATTGGCTGTTGGTTGCACGCCGTCGTAGTAAAAATTCCAAGGAGTTGGTAACTCTAATTTATAACTGTTGGTAATCCAGATTGGTAATCGTTCTAGATAACTTTTAATGATATCTATCAAGTAGTTATTTATTCTCCCTCACAGCACGCGGCAATAAAATCGTCTGGACATATAGAATAATAATAGGGTAATAGAGAGGCATCTCTTCTTCCTGTCCAATTTAGCCATACTGCTTTTGAAATATACCTCCCATTAGTTAGATTTCTCATACTTTTATTTATCATCCGTTCAAAAAAACTTTCTCATTATATTTAATAAAGGATAAAGGACCATAAAATGTGGAGCTTTATTATCCCTTAGACTAGTTTAGCATATTTTCACATTTTTTAGAGGTCTTGTGGCAACATATTAAATAGATCCAATACGAGTAGAAACGGGATATCAGAAAATGACTGCTGTTTGAGCTAATGCCCCTACCAACATTGCATTACACTTGAAAAACATACAGAGTGGCCAGATGAAAACGAAACTGAGCCATTTTCAGGACCTGCGTCAAGATTGTAGAATAACGCTCAGACCCGTCGATTTTAGATTAAAGGGAGACATTCTTTGCTAGTATTTTTGACTCCGTCGCTTTCACCCCCAAGCAAGGGTAAGCATCACCCCAAAATATTTAAATGGCATTGGGGGTTGAGTAATATTTATTTTGAAAGCTCTTTTTTGAAATCCTCTTTACAACAGACTTTAAATTATATAATTCCGCCCAATACTTAATAAGAAATTTGATTTTAAAGTTCAAACTTATGTACAAATAATTAGTAATGGTAAAAGTGTCACTCATTCAAGTTAAATACGCCAATGGTATAAATTTTGTTTTTCTTGCGTTACGTTGGTTTTTGGCGATTTGTTATCATTATCGTAAAAAAAACAATTGTAAAAAACAGAAATGAATACTATACACACACGAACGTAAAATTAGTGGATTCCAAATTTATTTTCTAGTATTATTTGGAAGCGTTGGTTTGTAATTTATTTAATTGTGTTTTTAAAAATTAAATACTGTGGTTTATTCTATTGCGGAAAGGGTAGATATCATTTTGCTTTACTTTATGAACAATAAATGTGCGAACAGAACAGCTCAGCTATTTAATGAACAACATCAAGATCACCATGTCAGGAGAAGTATGTTCTAGTGTTAGTAAAAAAATTTCAAGAGACAGGGAAAGTAGCAAAGGCAGCTGGCATCTGTGTCTGGGATCAATCTAACTAGCATACAAACCATTTTGAAGACCATACAGAATACATTTAGTCCAGGAACTACGGTAATCACGCAACAAGCAGAAAAAAAAGGAGACGGGTCAGGTGATATGGTAACCTCCTGTATGACGATCGGGGCTTGAGTCAGGGATTTAGCCGATAGCTCAGTCAGAAATTGGTGGTGGAATGCCCGTCTTGATCCCTGGTTATAAACCACCGAGGTTACGATACCACCTACACAAAACAAGACAGACGATAACAAAAGAAAATAAATCAAGAATTCAGTAGACAAATAGACAATATCTATATTTGTAAATAATATAGTTAAATAGTTAATTTTTACAGTAAATAATAATGTAATGCATTGCAGGTACACCTTGGCAAAAGTTGGTTACGGCCCTGTAGCCACCAGTTAGTGAAGCTGACATATTTTATTAATATAACAGAGTGTTATTAAGGTGATGCTTATTTATTTAGTTCATTTAAATTTGGTATATGATTACAAAATTACCTAAAATACTGAACCCAGTACCATATACAGAGTGGACACGAGCCAGTACAATCTATTTTAGTCCTTTTGGTATATATACGTAAAGGTTACAGAATGAACTGCAGGTAAGTATTAATAAAATAGGCTACTAAACATGTCTTAGAGGTAAATGGGTAAATGATTCACCGTACAACTCGTTGAGTACTGTAGGTATAAATAAGTTAATTAATTTATTAGTATATTTTTAGGAAACCATTAACTCATGGGTTTTTATAGGCATGCATCAAGTTGGTTTAGATCATAATAATATATTATACAGCTAAATGTGACCTGAGCCGAATCCTCCGGAGCCGTAACTGGCAGTGAAGGAGGATGCGTGACCTGGTGCTCCAAACCACGTGGAGGTTATCGAGGTGAGGCAGCAGTGAAACTTCTTTAGTAATTATCTAAGCCACAAGCAGCGGGCATGACAGGAGGTGGCAGTAGATAAAGCAATATGGAGTGGGAGACATGCAGAACAATTATGTCCATAAACGGAAAAAGGCCTAAAAATGAATGTTTTGCTATAGCTCAGTACGAGTAAGAAGTTACCGCTTGACTATAAAAATGCCAGTACATACCTTTGCGATATTAGGCGGCCTTGAAGAGGTACTCTGTCATTCAATCGAGAATTATTAGTTGCTATAAATCCCAAACTGCAGGAAATCCTTCTCGGATATCAATCAGCACAAATAATCTCTATTGTTATTACTTCTTAGATATCAAATCCACAATCCAATATTCATTCAATGACAAGCAGGACACTTTTTTGTATCCGGAGCAAAAACCATAGAAGAAGGACAGAGGTTGGAATGTTTTATTTTGTAAAGATAAAACAAATAACAAATTGTAGATAGGCTGAGGGCCAGAATTTTAAGGAGAAAGAAGAGTTTATGAAAATAAATAATAATAAAGCAATTTAAAATTCAAATTCATTAGGCAATGGTATGATTTGGCATATGAGAATTAAATGAGCATACATTCATTTTTAGTCATTTAGAAGCTCAACTACCTTAGTTTTTATTGGTTCCTCAATATGATATCGCATTTAGTGAATTTTAACTGATAATTATTATTTAGGGCGTTCGAGCTTAATAAATCATAACGGGACCGTAAAAGAACTTCATGAGGATGATTATGACCGCTGTTTGCAATTTTGCTAGATAATAAATGATCGAGCAGGGAAAGATTAGAAATTACTGGAAGACGCTATTGACCCTGCCTTGAGTGATATTATTGAAAATGTTCCAGAGTATGATGAAGATCATTTGATTTTTGAACAGGATGGTGCTCCTCCGCATTATGCGTTAATTGTCCGTCAGTATTTGGTCCAACGTTTTCCATGGAATTTTCTCCCAGAGGCAGCATTGAGTGGCCGCCACGATCACCGGATTTATCGCCCCTTGATTTTTTTTTGGGATACCTAAAAAGTAAATTCTATAAAACACAGCTAGTGTCGCTGCAAGATTTGCGTCAAAGAATCGTCGGCGAATGCCGTCGATTCACTACAGAAATGCTTCAGAATGTGCGCGAACAAAATCTTTATTCATGTATGGAAGCGGGCGGCCATCAGTTTTAACATTTAATCAACTAAGTAGTAATTAAGCAACTAAACATAATGTAAATTTTAAAATGTTAATTTTTTTCAAAGTATTGGGCGGAATTATAAAATTAAAAGTCTGTTATAAAAAGAATTGTAATAGCTTTCAAAATAAATTTTACTCAACCCCCAATTCCATTTAAATATTTTGGGGTGACGCTTACCCTTGCTTGGGTGTGAAAGTGGCGGAGTCAAAAATACCAGCAAAGAATGTCCCTCTTTAGTCTAAAATTGACGGGTCCTAGCGTTTTTCTACAATCTTGACGCAGTTCCTGAAAGTGGCTCTGTTTCCTTTTCATTTGGCCGCCCGGTGTATGATTAACATTGACTGTTTGCTGTAGATTTTTCAGAAGTAATTTAATATTGGTCGAAACATTAACCCGCAGAGTAGTTTGTTGTTTTCTCAATTTTCGTTTTTGCAAATATTGTAATCGCTGATAGCAAAACAAGTTACGATTTTCATAGTGCCAACAGTAGCCAGAAGAAGTGTTTTGCGACTATCTCTTCAATGATCTTCACGAACTCAGAAGTGAAGTCATCAATGCTGGGCACCTTATTATTTTTCTATACAGTATGCGCCAATAGTATGGAATAAATTCAATAAAAACGAAACAATTATTTTTTGGGAAAAATCCTTGAACAGGTCGATTTTTAATTTAAAAAATACATATTTTAGCGTAAAATGCGATTTTCAAATGTCATTTGTTGACGTTATCGATTTTTTTTTAAATGGCAACACCATATTTTTTTTTCCTTGATTCTGAAAGATCGTTTAATTCTCTATCCGACAGTACTAAAATTTTGCCCTCTTACATAGGAAAGTTTTCGAGTAAATGACGATTGAATGTTAGAAAACGTAAATTTTATCCATAAAAAAGTAACAATTTTGAGGTATGTAAAATAAAATACAATTGATTAAATTTTATACTTAAATTAAATGTTCGAATTGTCATCCACCAACTTCTTGACAATGCGCAAGTCTGTGAAGAAATTCTTCTTGCACATTATGAATGATTTCTGGGGTAACTCTGCGTATTTCGTCCCGAAAGCGATTTTGAAGTTCTTCTAAATTACGTGGTTTATTAATGTACACTTTTGACTTCAAGTATCCCCATAAAAAATAATCAAGAGGTGTAAGATCTGGCGATCTTGCAGGCCATTCTATCGGTCCGCGTCTGCCGATCCACCTCCCAGGAAAACAGTTGTCAAAAAATCTCGTACAGGGCGTGCATAGTGCGGAGGTGCACCATCTTGCTGAAACCATATGGTATCGTCAGGAATGTCAGGGTCATTATCGTTAGGAAAAATTACTGCAAGGGCTGGAACAAGGTCATTTTCTAGAAACTCTAAATATCTTTGTCCTGTAAGGGTTCCTTCAAAGAAGAAAGGCCCTACTATTCTGTCGTCAACTATTCCAGCCCACACATTTAATTTCTGAGGGTATTGGGTATGTGCCTCTGCCATCCAATGAGGATTTTCCCGACTCCAATATCTGCAAGTTTGACGGTTTACTGTACCATTCAGACAAAATGTGGCCTCATCTGAAAAAAGTATTTGCCGGTGTAAATTTCTATTTCCTTGACATAAATTCATTAGAATTTCGCAAAACTGTAAGCGGCGATCAGGATCATCTTCATTGAGTTCCTGCACAAGCTGAATTTTGTACGGATGATATTTTTCCTTCCTCAAGATACGTAGCACTGTGCTCTGACTAGTGTCATTGTTTAATGCAACCAATCGTGAAGAATTATGAGGATTATCCACCATACTTATCAAAATGTTCTGTTTCTGATTTTCATTAATGCTTGGACGTCCAGGTTTTGGAATATTTACAACATTGCCAGTTTCTCTAAATTTAGACTCTACCTTACTGACTGTTGATTGGCTGATAGAGCGATCTGGATATTTTTCATTAAATAAATCGCAAACTTCCTGCTTAGTTCTAGTCATATTCCCGCATCCGATAAGAATTAAAATTTCAATTCTTTGAGTAACAGTTAAATGCGCCATAATGCTTTAAATTGAATAATAATTTCTATGTCGCTTACAATACTTATTAGAAAGTCGGTGTGACAATGACACTTTGCAAAGATTTTCACCTACGTGATCCATAAAAGAACTATGGAATTCGAAAAACTAAACTTGATAACGTTTTTGCTTTATTTTAATTGATTTACGTTTTCTAACATTCAATCGTCATTTACTCGAAAACTTTCCTATGTAAGAGGGCAAAATTTTAGTACTGTATGATAGAGAATTAAACGATCTTTCAGAATCAAGGACAAAAATATGGTGTTGCCATTTAAAAAAAACGATGACGTCATTACTCGAAAACAAATGACATTTGAAAATCGCATTTTACGCTAAAATATGTATTTTTTAAATTAAAAATCGACCTGTTCGAGGATTTTTCCCAAAAAATAATTGTTTCGTTTTTATTGAATTTATTCCATACTTTTGGCGCATACTGTATACTAATTGTAATTACAGACGATTTTGTCTGTCTTTAGAACTGCCATTCTAATGTAGAGGTTTCCTTTCCTCATCCCTTTAATGATTATTTTATAGGCATTACACACAATTTTATTAATAGCACATTTCTTTTGATCTCATTATGAGCCTTTTAATTCCGTTTTAGAAAAGGGAAGAAATTGTCTCCATGTTGTGGTCCTCTTGCTCACAACGATTTTCAAAATCCACTGGCATACCCATTTGTTTTTCTTAATTTATTCCAAGCACTTTAGAAGTAAAAATGAATACTCCCTAGCTTTTGTAAAAAATAATACTACTCCGTAGCTCTCAGGAATTAATTCACGAAAGAAGTGCCACGTCACAACCTAGTTGAAACAGAAGCTAACGAACTATGAGATTGTCACACCCAAACCCACCAGAACACAAAACACAAAAGATAATTTACCAAAATAAAAAATATTTATAATGTAATTAGCTCACTTACCTTTTCAGCCTTATATGATGTTCAATACAAAGAATAATTTTTTTGTAAACGGCATTTTGATAATTCTCGTTGTATAGCAAATGGGTACAATCTACATCTTTGCATTCGTCAGCCATACTTTTAATTTTTTCTTTGAGCAAGTGCAGCTGAATCGTAGCTAAGGCTGTCAAATATGCTACTAACAAAAATGGATATAAGAGCCCAAACGCAAAAACAGGATAATACATGTAGATAATAAAAGAAAACAGTGAAGACCATCTACCAAAGTAATTAACAGAAATCATTTCAAGAGAGTTAATATTTATTTCATCTCCAATCAGTGGTAAGAAAGTAATGAAATATCCTCCAATAAGTATTAGTATTATTAATACGACGAATTTGTTTATTATTTTGAATGTTTGCAGTATTTTGTTTTCGATATCTTTACCAGCTGTATAAATGGGCCAAAAATTTTTAGTGGAAGGTTTTAGTGATTGATCCAACTTGCTACTGAAAAACATCGTGGTAATTGTAGCGATGATTCCCTGAAATAGATAATAATCTTGAATAAAATATTATTTTTGGATACGAAATAAATTATTAGTTCTTTATCTGTCTACATACCGAAATATTTTTCATATTGTTAAAAACATATTCCAGCATATTTAGTATATTCACCATTTAGATTTATGTTTTATTTTGATAACTGAAATTAGAATTTTTAATAAATCGAAACAGTAGGTCAAGATTTCCCTAATCAAAATTTTTAATACAAGACTTATAATATGTGGAAACATGTTAATAATATTCATTGATTTATGGCCGTTTTATCATTTATTTATATTTAAAATTTGAAATTTACAATAATATTTGTCATTAGATTTATGTAAACTGTAGTTTGATATGAAAATTTGTTGCCTTCCAGGATTTTTAAAGCGATAACGACGATATTCATAATTATTCTGTTGCTGTGGATGTTGTTCAACTTTATGGTTGATGACTTCAATGTCACGATGCAGGAAGACACTAACCGCATTGCAGCCATTGGTGCGAAGACATAAAAGCACATTGAGAAACCAGTTTTCATTCCAATTCCTAATTAAGTCTAACGTCCATCAGGTCATTTGGAATAATTGATATTTTGATACCCTAGCAACGACGGAAAGAGACGTAAGAAGTCCATAAAAAGAAACAAAGATATTGTAAAGTAGATATACAAAATTATATAGTCAAGATACAGAGCATTTGTCAATAACCATCCTCGAGGGTAGAATTGAAGGATGTCTGGAAGTACTTCAGGATAATTATGTCCCCATTGGCATTCAGATGGTGATTTCTTCAGCCTCTTGATTAATTAAGCTGTAATTGTTGAGTTATTAAAGTTAAATTCATAAATTCAGTTTGTAAGGCTATTCTCCTGTATTAATGTTGGCGCGTAAAACAAATAAAAGTCTCTAGATCAATATTTGTTGGTCAACTCCGTTGTCCACAGGTGTATTATTTATTTTACAGACAACCTGCTAGTGTTTTCAAATCTTTTCTCTCTTCTCCCTGATTTTTCTAATTTTAAGAGCATAGTTGTCAGTTTCAATTCAAGTATAATAATTATTGACTATTTTTATAAAAATTAATCACTTTAACTAATTTTTACAATGTTTTATGTCTAAGATACCCATCTGTTATGCACATTTTATATAAATAATTAAAATAAATTTTATTTAATAGAAAAAATTACCGGTTGACTCGTTAGAATAAGAGAGATATACCCATGAAAGTTATTTCCATCTATCACCAAACAAGCAATATTGCAAACCTCTATTGTTACTGCAACGAGTATTGTGATGATTCTAAAGATAGGCGATCTCCATAGATTCATTTTCACCAAATTTCCGATAAAATTTAAGGGATCTGAAAAAGAAAGGCGTGTTATTGATTGGTAATTTTATAATTGCTGGTAAAAGCACTTCTAAATAGTGCCAATGTAATTGAAGACGCCTACATATTGTAAAATTTCTGCTAAGAGCAGCTATTTTTTAAATCACCTCCTGAAAGTTATTTTTAGATACCTACCTCCAAAATTATTCGAGATAAAACTGAGAATTGAAGCTAGGAAGTACTATTATGTTGAGATTACAAAAATGAAAAGCAATTTCAAATTTAGTTAGGGCTAGCCGAGACTATAAGGACTATAGATAAATATTGTTTTTTATATGTAGATGCTTTAATTATTTGAGCTAAAAATAATATATTTTTGGACAAATATACCAGGTCTTCCCTCTAAGACTTTCAGTGTGAATATCTCAGCTACTATTGCAGCTACTGCGACGAAATTTGGTATACAAACACTAGATAGCGCGTAGAATTCGATAATGGCATTAGTGGTGTTCAGTTTTGTAGAAAATCGATTTAATTTCGATTTTTTGGTAGTCAGCCTTGGTAAAATTTGTATTTAAATTGAAATATCTTTAATTATGAACACATTCTGATAAAAAAGTCACGAAAAATTTTTATCTTGTCATAAAAAAACTACTATGAAAAGTCTCCAAATTTCATTGTTTTGTCATGCAAAATGTGAATGGCCATGAGTCCAATTTACACACACGCAACTACCGCATGGATAGATGTCAAAATATGAAGTGACAGAAACTGTCAAAGCAAGTATGAGTATTTTTGTTGGATTTTTTTTTTAAATACATAACACCACGAGGCACATTGAATATCTGCACGTATTTTTTATGATGCGAGAGTCTTATTCGGAAGAAAATTGCAGCTTTGAGGTTACCAGCCACTCACGTGTGCCGCGTCTCTTGCCTGTAATGAATATCCAGAACCCAGAAAATTGTGAAACATTTGCCGTTTTTTTTTTAATTGCATATTCCTTACAATACAGTAATTCTTATCGGGAATTATTATTATTATTTTTCTTCATACCACTCTCAAACTAATAAATTACGTGCAAATATTAACAGCTGTAAAAAAAATATAATATTCTGGGAAATCATAAAAGCAATAGCGGACGATCCCTAAATCAGAAAGCTTAATTTATGAATATGCTCTCTCTTGGTTCGACTACAATCTATACCTAAACTTGTGGTTACTTAACCTAGAATTACAAATAATAATAACGTGCCGGCAACAAGTGGTAGAAAGGCTTTAAACTCTAGAAACAATCCTAAATAATGATTTAATGGGTTCCTTGAGTGAATACTTCAGTTTTAGTAGCATAAACAAAAATTCACCTGCTTCAAAAACGATTCCACATTTACCAAATCTGAGTAGAATTTGGAGACCTATTCCTATCACAAATTAAGTACATTAATACAGTAAAATATGATAACATAAGGTCTTTAAGTACAACGCAACGATTAATGGTAGTTTGCCTAAGGAAAACTATAATAATTTTAAGAGGTAAGTAGAAAGAAAGAATGTCAGTGTTGTAGGTAATTACAACTTGCATATTGCTTTTGACCTTTTTGCATTGAATTTATAACTTGTATTTTCTTGTACTTATATATGTTATATCTACTAGATTCCAATGAACTGTAGGGTTATATTTATAAGAAACTGCTCATTTACCCATATACTAGAATTATTTTTACTTAATTGCTTTGAGATGGAGAAGTTATTGCGAAATTTCTAGCTTACCTTCAAGAGTAGGGATGAGAAGGTATTTTCCAATATTTGTAAAATAGAAACAACAAACGTAAAAATATCCACAAAAATGTTATGTCACCAGCATATCTTCAATAGATAGGAACCAGGAAAACAAAGTACTCTTATGGAAACAGGTTGACATACACAGTTACGTTCTTCATTGGTTAAAAGATTCGATAAGATACTGAAGAAGCCAGATGCTAAGATTAGATGAGAGACGAGGAAAATTTTACTAGAAAACATTAGACTTTACGTTTTGCCATAAATAAGAACATACCTAACTTTCTCTACTTAGTTTAATTATTTTATAAAATTAATGTGCATGGAATGTGTAAGTTAACGAGTGAAATAAATAAAAATTGTAAATGATGCAAGTATGACGGAAATTAAAGTTTATTAAATTGTTATTGATTGTATTATTATACACTGTAGCAAATACTAGTTGTGTTTAATAATTCTATAACAAAATTAACATATCTAAACCATACATTTCACTGAAAACTATTAATATTGTTCTTAATCAAGGTAGGTATAATTTTAAGTATGAAATGATAGATAATATAAAAAAGTTCCCTATCTCACTTTCAAGAGTATTCTACAAGGAAATAATTTTCAAAAATGTTACACAGGACTCAATGAATGATTTTTTGTATTTTATTATAGTTATTATTCAGTTGTAATCCGCACAATGTCAATTAAAAAGTAATACGTACCTACATAGTGGTTGATTTTTTTATTACTGACTAAATTAATTAACTAAACTCTTCATCTTTAATTCATTATTTCTTAAGCATTTCTGTTTAATAATTTGGGTAGAATAAAAAAGGACAAATACAAATTTTAATTTATTAACTATAAAATAAAATTACAATAAATTAAAAATATCTAAGTACTTACATACATTTAATTGATTTTATGTTAAACAGTTGTTCTGTATTCTAATTTCTTTACGGAGCACCGTTCAATCTAAAGGATAGTCATGCATGTACAATTAGAAACGAATCTTGCCATTTCATTGTACGATACCTTATTATGTTACGTTGTGTATATTATAACAACAGTTAGCTTTCATAATTTTTAAGATATTCTAACGAGATGTTTTTATACTGTACATAGAATTATGAAATTAGATGATTTTTCTTAATCTTATTCGTTTCGAAATTTTAAAACCCACGATAGACAACTGAATTTAATGTCTTATAAAATACTCTTCAAAGTGAGTTAGAGATTTCTTTATAATATTATCCATCATTCCATGTTTACAATTAATTCCAAGAAAATGTCTCTGAAATATTTTTCGCTTATTCTTTCTGGTGTCGGATTGTTTTGTTTTAATGTAATTTGTGGAACTACACACACAAAACTGAAAGATAAAAATATATACAAATTATTATCTAGCTTTAAATGACTGTGATAGGTACCTTCTGCGTAAAGTAAGTTTGCGGGTGATTTTTCCTAGCAAAAACCAGTTACATTATTTTAGTTCTGTTGTGTTTTAGTTTCTGTATCATATGAAATTGTAGTTCATTGTTTACTATTTTGCAGATGTAGAGTTCTTGTTAAACATATTTTATCCATCAGAAACATAAATAAAGTGCTGAAATATGTGCACACAACAATCAATCATTTCTAAGTTATGCTTTAGTAATATTTCTTTTGTGGGGCTGGGGTAGGTTCAGTTCTCACTTTCAACGACAAACAGGTTCACATTATAATAAAAAAGTTTTAGGAATCGTTTTGTTCGAATTTATTTGTTGCTAAATAAGTAATTAATAATTACAGCAGTTGGAAAAGAGAGATATTCTTTAGGTACTTACACAATTTTGTAAATTATTTTGTGATAAAAAATACGGATACCTAATTATTATGTACACTATACTAACATAAAAAATACAATTTACTTTACAATTAAGTTTTATTAGATTATAATGAAACAATTTAAAAATATCCACAGATATTTTACACAATATTCACGCTGTAATCCTAGCTGTAACGGAAGACTGCGTCGGCGCAGCGACCCCAATGCTCTAAAAGTTTCAACTCAAGTCTAATTTTTTATCGACAAGTCTCAATAACACCATTGTCCATACGTAAATTGCATTAAATACATTATTTAGCGTTATTTAGCCATTAATATTTGACAATTCAATGACAATTCATAGTTTTGACATTCATCGATGTTAGTTTATCCTGTGTAAGACTGGCTCAAGGCTATGCACGTTTTACATGACAAAACAATGAAATTTGGGTACTTTTTGGAGGCGTCTTTTTTTGTAAATTTTTAACATTTTTGCATGTTTATTTATCAGAATGTGTTCATAATTAAGTATATTTCAATTTAAACATAAGTTTTAGCAGGGCTGACGACCAAGAAATCAAAATTCAATTGATTTCTTGGAAAATGGAACACCCTGTATAAGAATTGATGTTATTATCAGATCCTACACGCCATATAGTGTATACCAAATTTCGTCGCACTGGTTATGATGGTTTCTGAGATATTCGCACTGAAAGTCTTAGAGGTCTTACAAAATATATAATAAATAATATTCCAATTACAGTTGCACTTTCGAAATTGGGAACAAAAAAAATGTTTAAAATAGCTACCAGCATAACTTAAACTAAGTAAAATATTAGTATAGCGTCTCTCCTAACCTGACTAAATATACGAAACGCATTTATGTGGTTAAAATATTTATTAATTTTTATTGCACAATGTGGTGAATTATTAACAGAGTTTGCTGATTTGCAGTTTGCACAGATTCATAATGTTGTTTATAGTGTTATAAGATACATGTATGTGTCAAGGATATTTCAGGGTGTCTGACTGTAAACTAGTACAGATAATATAGGACGTGATACTACTCGAACAACTACTATGTCAAGTAACATTTTGTTCAAAAAGTCAGTATTTTTCGTTATAACATTTACTGGAAAGATTTTTTTTCAAATTTGACTACTTTTATAAAGATACCTATAGTTTTAGGTAAAATATTTCGAAAATTGCAGCGCCCTAAAGGGTACAGCTTAGTTATTAAATCACCGCCATAATTTTTTTGTCTTCTATTTTACTGACATTTTGATAGCATTTCCTTAAAAACTGAACGTGTATCTAAAAAATGATACTATTATTTGAAATCAAAACAATCAACCGTTTTCGAGAAAATCGACATTTAAATTTTTTTGGCATGCTGATTAATGTTATGACCTTTACGATGTAAGCAAAGTATACTACGAAAACAATTGATGATACTTAATAGCTATCGCAGTATTAATATTGACAGTAATTTCAAACCTTATGCTTCGTTTATACAAGCAACCTTTTATGAGAAAATATATTTAACAAATTTACTTTAACCCTTCTAGAACAATTTCAAGACTGGTCACGTTGGTGCTAGGTTGGATAAAAACTTTAGTAAGTAGACCTAGATGTCTGAATCTACTTAATATGTAGGCATTTCTAAGAATAGCTCAATCATTATACAGTATGCGCCAAAAGTATGGAATAAATTCAATAAAAACGAAACAATTATTTTTTGGGAAAAATCCTCGAACAGGTCGATTTTTAATTTAAAAAATACATATTTTAGCGTAAAATGCGATTTTCAAATGTCATTTGTTTTCGAGTAATGACGTCATCGATTTTTTTTTTAAATGGCAACACCATATTTTTTTCCTTGATTCTGAAAGATCGGTTAATTCTCTATCAGACAGTACTAAAATTTTGCCCTCTTACATAGGAAAGTTTTCGAGTAAATGACGATTGAATGTTAGAAAACGTAAATCAATTAAAATAAAGCAAAAACGTTATCAAGTTTAGTTTTTCGAATTCCATAGTTCTTTTATGGAACACGTAGGTGAAAATCTTTGCAAAGTGTCATTGTCACACCGACTTTCTAATAAGTATTGTAAGCGACATAGAAATTATTATTCAATTTAAAGTATTATGGCACATTTAATTGTTACTCAAAGAATTGAAATTTTTAATCCTTATCGGATGCGGGAATATGACTAGAACTAAGCAGGAAGTTTGCGATTTATTTAATGAAAAATATCCAGATCGCTCTATCAGCCAATCAACAGTCCGTAAGGTAAAGTCTAAATTTAGCGAAACTGGCAATGTTGTAAATATTCCAAAACCTGGACGTCCAAGTATTAATGAAAATCAGAAACAGAACATTTTTAAGTATGGTGGATAATCCTCATAATTCTTCACGATTGGTTGCATTAAACAATGACACTAATCAGAGCACAGTGCTACGTATCTTGAGGAAGGAAAAATATCATCCCTACAAAATTCAACTTGTGCAGGAACTCAATGAAGATGATTCCGATCGCCGCTTACACTTTTGCGAAATTCTAATGGATTTATGTCAAGGAAATAGAAATTTACACCGGCAAATACTTTTTTCAGATGAGGCCACATTTTGTCTGAATGGTATAGTAAACCGTCAAACTTGCAGATATTGGAGTCGGGAAAATCCTCATTGGATGGCAGAGGCACATACCCAACACCCTCAGAAATTAAATGTGTGGGCTGGAATAGTTGACGACAGAATAGTAGGGCCTTTCTTCTTTGAAGGAACCCTTACAGGACAAAGATATTTAGAGTTTCTAGAAAATGACCTTGTTCCAGCCCTTACAGTAGTTTTTCCTAACGATAATGACCCTGACATTCCTGACGATACCATATGGTTTCAGCAAGACGGTGCACTTTCGCACTATGCGCGCCCTGTACGAGATTTTTTGGACAACTGTTTTCCTGGGAGGTGGATCGGCAGACGCGGACCGATAGAATGGCCTGCAAGATCGCCAGATCTTACACCTCTTGACTATTTTTTATGGGGATACTTTAAGCCAAAAGTGTACATTAATAAACCACGTAATTTAGAAGAACTTCAAAATCGCTTTCGGGACGAAATACGCAGAGTCACCCCAGAAATCATTCATAATGTGCAAGAAGAATTTCTTCACAGACTTGCGCATTGTCAAGAAGTTGGTGGATGGCAATTCGAACATTTAATTTAAGTATAAAATTTAATCAATTGTATTTTATTTTACATACCTCAGAATTGTTACTTTTTTATGGATAAAATTTACGTTTTCTAAAATTCAATCGTCGTTTACTCGAAAACTTTCCTATGTAAGAAGGCAAAATTTTAGTACTGTCTGATAGAGAATTAAACGATCTTTCAGAATCAAGGAAAAAAATATGGTGTTGCCATTTAAAAAAAATCGATGACGTCATTACTCGAAAACAAATGACATTTGAAAATCGCATTTTACGCTAAAATATGTATTTTTTAAATTAAAAATCGACCTATTCGAGGATTTTTTCCAAAAAATAATTGTTTCGTTTTTATTGAATTTATTCCATACTTTTGGCACATACTGTATTTTAATAAAATATTGACTTATAAATAATATAAGTTTTTAATTATCTGCCAACGTTTCGGCTTATATTAAAACTTTCTTTACCTTAAGGATAAACTTTCCTATGAACATGAAGTTTCAAGAGCTTAGTTTCCTGAAAAAAAAACGTATTTTCTCCGAAAATAGATGAAATATTAATTGCCTAAATTTACACCAGTGGAATCTTTAGAAGCTTATTATTTGGAGTGATTGTTGTAGTTCATTGACAGTATGCAGAAAGTTTGGTTAACAGACTTTTAATGTCGAAGAAAATTTTAGTTATTTTATTCTGAAATCTTTAACACTATGTTTCGGAAATTCCCATGTTTACATGAAAGTTTTTACTTAAAACATTTTTGTACTTGGATAAATAAATATTAATTAAACATTGAATGTTATTATGTAATTTTAAATTATTATTTTCCAGTCAGGATCACGAGGATGTAGGAGCGTTCTCTGCCAGGAGGATAGAATTAGGATTGGGTAGGCTAAGGGTGCATAATGGGAACAAAAAAAAAAAGTTAAATTATAGGTATATCATTAAAATAAAGACAACAAAAATAATAATAATAGAAAACAACTATGCAAAAATAATTTATGTATTTGATAATAATTATATTTATTGATCAAATTCAAAATAACATGTCCCAAGAGAAAAAAAATAAAATAAAGGTGTGTTCAAAACGTCAGTTGATCATCTAGAGCTGTTCTTCCTTAAAGACCTAAGGAAAATTTAATTTACATTCTTTGTATCCCACATATGCATGCTCCTACAATATCGAATACATATCCAAGAGAACAATAGTTTAACCTAACAATCGTAACATAAACAAATAATCTAATTTCATAAATCTAGTTTTGTGCACTTGTCATTAAATATAATATGAAATAGTTGGTTTTTAAACGAGACTGAAGACATATCTTTTAGTGAGGCAGGAATATTGTTATATTGATTTGATATCTGGTATGAGTAAGATTTTTTAAAAAGGTGTGTTTTGTGTTTCGGAATGTCAATAGCAGTTTTTTTACGAGTATTTGTACTGTGAATGTTTCTACGATAAATAATTTTATTTCAAAGGTATAGGAGGCTTCTTTCTATTATAATTTTATGGAATCAAATTTTCATATATAAGGCGTAAACACGAGTTTTGTAATTTTTGCAGCCGGTTAGAGTCAGACAGACAGACAGACAGACAGACAGACAGGGACCATAAACATAGTCACAGTAATTTGTATAGCTTAAAACAAGGGAATCACAGAGTGGTATTCTTAATTTCACATAAAATAAATGTCTGCATTGATATAATGTTTTTATTTTTAAATAAGATTTTTGCAAAATGAGTGAAACGTGGTCAGTGAACTTTAATTTACTGTCGAGTACAACACCCACATTTTCAGATTACTGTGTCGGTTGTAATTGTTCAACTGTGTTGAACCAAGTAACATAACAGATGATTTATCTCGATTAATTATTAAATTATGATCAGATGAAATTTTTAGCACGGCATCCAGGTTAGTATTTATTTCCTGTATTGATGTCAACTCATATATATATTTTTTTTTTCAAAAAACCTGTATAAATACGTATCGTCAGCATACATAGGTGCGTTACAATATTGCAGTACTGAAAAGAAATTGCTTGTATAAATAGTATAAAATATGGGCCCAAGAATTGAGCCTTGGGCTACACCTCGTCCAATTTGCTGTATGGATGACGTTACACTTCTCTATATTACCCCTTGAGTTCTACCTAGGAGTTTCTGAAATAGGTTATAGAGAGTGGACTAAGACCAATAAAATGTAATATTGCTAAAAATAGTTCATGATTGATTATGTCGAATGTCTTGTCAGTTTAACAAAATGAGCACACCAGAATTTCCGTTATCCAATTACTTAAAAAAGTAATCTGTTATGTTTAAAAGGGCAGTTCCACAACTATATCCCGTTCTAAATCCTGACTGTGTATATGGAAGATTGTCATATTTGTCAATATGATTACGTAGTTGTTTTTCTACAATTCTCTCCAAAATTTTGGAGAGAGTCAGAAGAATAGTTATAGGACGAAGTTCATTTAAATTTTGTGTCAATTTTTGGGATGGGGATGACTAGACCTTCTTTCCACGCATTTGGAAAGACTAGTTTTTTTAGGCAGAAATTTATGGAGTATGTTATATGGGGGACTAAATAAGGACAGACAAATCTAATAAGTGTAATATTAATTCCATCACTCCCATAAGCTTGAGTTTTAATATTATCTGCATAATAATGTAGTCATCTACTTCATTTAGTTCAAATAAATTAGTATTAATTTATTTTACGGTTGTTACTATAAAAGTTGAGAATTTCCATATTTGGGTTAACAATAGTGCCGTTTATTTGCAAAAAATGTGTATTTATATCATTAGCGTCTACATCTCAAGTAAGCTGAAGATCATTACTGTTTTTAAACCCTGTGAACCTATTTATTATACTCCATCTCTGTTTATTACTGGCGTTGGAAAATTTGAGCTGATAATATGTCTTTTGTTCCGTACGCATTGCTTGTGTGTTTCTTAAATTTTTAGCCACAATATATAACAAAAATAATATATTTCCAGTACTTCATATACTATATAATAACGACACCATAAAAAACACAGCAAGAAATTTACTTATACATCATAATAAAAAATACACTAGCACTAACTTCGTCAGTCACTACTACTACTACTAAGGGTACGTTTACATCTGACATTAATTGCTCGATATTTATGTCGGATGGAAATTGTACTTAATGTAAACAGTGCAGAATTTCTGTCAGAGAGATATGCTTCAAGCGTCCGCTATATGTATCGACACATCTATACGATAAGATGTAAACACCTATTCGGAATCGTCTGAAAAATTACTGTAGCTGACTAATCGTCTACTTTTGTGGTAGTGTCGGCAGCAAATTGTTAATATAGAGTGATAAAAAATAATGGATAAAAGGCGATTTTGATGAATAGATTAATTTATATCACAGTAAACCTTAACTATATGACTATTTTACAATAAGCCTTTTAAACTAAGCTGACTCTCAAATCCATACTGAACGATTTTTCATTCTCTGTCGGACAGAAATCGCATTTAATCTAAACAGCGCTTACATTTCTGTCAGAATTATATGTATCAAGCGTCTACGATATGTATCGACACACCTATGCGATTAGATGTAAAAACATATTATTTTCATATTCGCACTCGCCTGACAGAAATTGCTCTAGTTGACTAGTCGTCTACTTTTGTGATAGTTTCGGCAGCAATTCAAAAAGAATGATAAAAAAGAGTCGGTATAACGCGATATTGATGAACCGATTAATTTATACCTCGAACCTGAACTCTGAGACGTTAAAAGAAAATCAAATAAAGATAAAGTGAAGTCCAAAAAAAAATTTTAATTTAAGAAATTTTTAAGTATAAGAATGTTTGGAAAATAAACATGGAAGGGGTGGTTTATTTCATTCCTTACAACAAACCAGGAACATGGGAAATATTCCAGTAAAATATCTTTTTTTGAGAAAATGTTCCTGACAAAATTCATTTGTTTATATTCAATATTGTGAGAAAATGTTTCTGGGGATAAAAAGCTATAAATCTGAAAATTAAATCTGATTTAGTACTGTTCAAATTGAATATTATGCTCAACTATAGATATAGGTATTTAAAAAGAAAAAATATTTGCTGGATTATCTCGAAGAATAAATTTTACGAAGCTGTATACGAATGCAAACATTATGTATAGTTTTTGCTAAAAATTCACACATAGGGGTTTGAGGGGTCCTGATTAGCACCTCTTATTCAAAAAATATCTCTGAGCGTTTATATTGAATTTCGCAGGTGTAAAAAATAGCATGCCTTCGGTCGCCATCGTAAAATCCGTAATAGGATCAAAAGAAGCAATTTTCGATGCCATTTAAAACAAACAAATATTTGTTGAAATATCTCGAACAAACCATTTTTACAGATTTATTCACGAATAAAACTTGAAGATCGTGTAGAAGAAAACACTATGTATAGTATTTATTCAAATTTCACATACTACATTTTGAGGGGTCCACCTGATTAACAACTTAAAAAATTTTAAATAAAAAAATTGCTAAATGTTTTTGTTGAAATTCAGAGGTATAAAAAAATTATAGCAGACCTTGTATCGCCATCTTAAAAACCATGGTAGGATCAGAAGAAGCGGATTTTCAAGACATTTAAAACAAAAAAAACATTTGTTAGATTATCTTGAAGAATAAAGTTTCTAAGCATTTGTACACAAATAAAACTAGACATGTATATAGAGGATGTATCACAACAAGTGTGCATTAGACGTATTTAGGAAATCGTAAATGATAGAAATCTGAAATTTCTTTTTTGGAGGATTTTGTTTTCTTTTCAACACTGCTGAATTGATGCAAAATATTTACATTATACGTCAATTCGCTTATTTTGAATGGAACAGGTATTTTTTATTTAAATTTCAGATTTTACATGTAATTCTAAGTCATTTCACTCACAAAATTATTACTTTTTAAGTCGTTAATTGCCTGGGAGACTGAATAATTCAATCATGGCGAAAAAAAACCAATTTAAGGAAACGAAATAATTCAAAAACTATTGAGCTTAGACATATGGTATATTTAATAAAGTTGATTTAAAATTGCACGTAGAATCGGAAAATGAAATTAAAATACTATTTTTCGTTTAGAGTTAACGAATTGACGTCTATTTCCGGTACTACCGCCACGTTACTGTAAATATTATATTTCAACTTAGCAGTATTGAAAACCCCTAGAAACGAAAATTCATATTTCTATCGTTTCCTAACTACGTCTAATGCACGCTTATTGTGAGATACCCTGTATATATCTACATTATCAGTGTTCTTAACTGGGTATAGGTAGATACAGCTAATCTTTTTCTGCTACGCTAATAGTTTTTCTGAATTTGGTATCTTCCTTATTTATTTTACAAACAAGCTTTTCAAATTAAGTTAGGACCATCCTCAAATAATTTGAGAATTGTTGCGGATTCTTGCCACTTAGTTCTGAGATTAACTAATTTATAGACACCTAATTCACCACGTTTCAAAATTCATTCCCAAAACTACATTGAACGTTTTTTTTTTTCTTAAGTAACATCTCCAGGGCAATCACACGGGTAGCAATTTTTTGTTTCGATACTCATCGTGACACGACTGAACTTTGTCTTTCTACTATGAATTGATGTGTATGACGCAAGTGTATTTACTTAATACATATGTATAAACGATTCGTACACATATAGCGACGAGAAGTGTCATACACATCTCCATGATATAAATATGTAGTAACTTCTGTCTGTAATGTAAACAGTCACTAGCGATATATATCTGATGCTTGACACATATATCGGGACACAAGTGTCAGATGTAAACGTACGCTAAGTCATTTGTATCCGATTCTTTATCAACAGTTATGATGAAACCACTTTTATTTAGCCCATTCAATTGATGATAGTTTCCTCAATTTTTATGGCATGTTTGGCGCATTTTTTCCAATTAGATGATGTAATTTTATTCACCTAGCTTCTTATAACATTTTTAATAGTTTTCTAAATCAGAATAAAACATTCTCGTTACACTTCCATCCCATTGGAGCACATTATAACGCCAGTATACTTTTAAAATATAAAGGTAAGTCTATTGAATAGGTTATTACCCACAAATTATTAGGTATTCATTTGGATATGTCATTAAATTGGAAGAGTCATGTATCCTATATATCTAACAAATGTGCAAGTGCCTGTTACGCTCTGAAACGATTACGTCATATTGCTGGTAGTTCTACTTCGAAAATGTATTATTTTTCAAATTTTAAATCACGCATTAGATATGGCTTTTAACCTGTTAAACCAAAGTGATAACTATGAAACACGGCATGGTGGGGATTTCCAACATGAAGTTCACAGGCTAGAACTATATAAATCTGATCCTAGTCGCGTCAAATTAGCATGAAAAATGTGAAAATAGACAACTTTTTGCGGAGAAGTCCGATTGAGATGCGATTTTCTGCAAAATGTTCAGGGAATTTTTTATAACAAAAGGTACATCTAACCTCTGTACGCTCGCAAATTTTTAATTGTTTATTTAACAAATGACCCACTTTTGTTGAACATATGGCAAATGTCACACACGATTCAACGAAAATGTCTGAAAAATGTTCTCTCGGGGGTATTCGAGGTCCCTCTTTATCACTTTGGTGTTGGCTTTATTATTTATTGCTAAATTGTTGTAACTGGGCTAATTAACAATTCAAAAACTCCACCCCCAAAATCACTAGAGAAGCGGAATTTTTTCCGGGATTTTTGGCTTTTTAAGGCGAACCATCGGCACAAGAGTTTTGCAAATATAATTGTTCATTGTTCAATTGTTACAACCTGGCTAATTAACAAATGAATAATTCTCGTCTGACGAGCGTAAGAGACTTTGAACTTCTTCCCAACGATTCGTTGTAGACCCCGTCTATACTATCGCTTATTATTGCAAAAAAATATGGTTCTCTAACGATTCCGGGAGTAAAGTTATTAATTTGTTAATTGGCGAGGTTGCAACAATCGAACAATAAACAATTATATTTGCAAAACTCTTGTGCCGATGGTTCGCCTTAAAAAGCCAGAAATCCCGGAAAAAATCTGGTTCTCTAGTGATTCCGGGAGTAGAGTTATTAATTTGTTAATGAGCCAGGTTGCAACAATTGGAAAATAAACAATGACGTGCAACAACCTTGTGCCGATGGTTCTCCCCATGATCCCAGAGTTATTGCAAAAAAATCTGGTTCTCTAACGATTCCGGGAGTAGAGTTATTAATTTGTTAATTAGCGAGGTTGCAACAATCGAACAATAAACAATTACATTTGCAAAATTCTTGTGCCGATGGTTTGCCTTAATAAGCCAGATATCCTGGAAAAAAATTCAGATCTATAGTGATTTCGGGGGTGGAGTTTTTAATTTGTTAATTAGCCCAGTTACAACAATTTAGCAATAAATAATAAAGCTAACACCAAAGTGATAAAGACGGACCTCGAAAACCCCCAAGAGAACATTTTCCAGACATTTTCGTTGCATCGTGTGTGACATTTGCCATATGTTCAACAAAAATGAATCATTTGATAAATAAAAAATTAAAAAATTGCGAGCGTACAGAGGTTAGATGTACCTTTTGTTATAAGAAATTCGCTGAACATTATGCAGGAAACCGCATCTCAATCGGACCGCTCCGCAAAAAGTTACAAGTGAAATGCTAATTTGACGCGACTATCCGTATTATATGGGAACTGTATTGTACAATAAGTTAGATCCAGCTCTAAAAAATGTACTCAGACGTACGTAGTTATTTTTTGATTTTACATATTTAGCTGTCAATCCATTATTATTGTAAAATTCTCTAAAATTGTAATAAAAAACTAATGCAAATTTAACCACAACTTTGCAATTTGAGATTCTCTCCACTAACATTTAGCTATTAATTTTTAACCATTAGAATTAAAATTCAGACTAACAGATTGTTGGACAGAGTGGAGCAATGACAAACATATAGAGATACAGTAAATCTCATATCCATCCTATTTTCAAGGGTTAAACTTAAATGTTTTGTACGTCAATATCAAATTTTCAAATGTTATTATTTTGTCTTAGACGATTCATAAGAGAAGCACTCTTTTTACTAGCCCTACATTTTCACACAGAACTAAATAGACTACTTGCTTAAATTATTTCATATTTGATTTCAGACCATATTTTCAATATAGAGACGACCACATTTATGCTAAAATTGTTGTCAGATGAGCAAATACTTACAAAAAATTTCCGACGAATATTTTTAATATGTGGTTTAGCCTAAACAATTAAATAATCGCTTACCTGAACTGTCTGCCATTCTGTTTTGTGAGCAATTTATATTAAACTGGTTAGATTAATGACGACCCTTGCGTCCTCTTTTATTACTCCAACTTTTATGGTGCTCCCATTAGGATTATTTCACTCATATTTGGTATAATGTTCTTTTATTGGTCTTTCCTTATTATGTTTTCTCTTTCAGATGATGGTACTTAAAGTATCAACTACTGTCATTAGGTATAAGAAAATGTTCTACTTTATAACGAATTAAGAAAAAAACAGATAAATACAGTTTAGAGTAACAAGCCATCAAGTCAAAAAAATTGTTTTTTTTTATTGCATAATGTTCAACTACATCATTATATCCTAAACTTTCGAAAAATAATAATAATAAGTATTTATTTATCCTTTAAGACATTTATACAATGTATAGGACAAGTCAAGATATACAATCACATCAAAAAAATGTTAAATTATTGGATAGAATTAGACACAAATCTATTTGATTAATTGATTAATTGTGTACCTAATATCAATTGATCAGATAACAAAATATTCGTCCACAGCATAGAAACATTTATCCACCAAATATATTTTCAATCACTTTTTAAAACTATAACAGACGCGCAAATTTTAATTTCATTTGGCAAACCATGTTTCCAATTGTATATTCATATATTATTTTTCAATACTTATTAACGCTAACATTTACATTTATAATAATAGACATATTCTTTTTTGTTTTTTCACATTGTAGCATTGTTGCCATCATTTTCGGAACGCATAATATCTGCCGAAGTTTGTCAAGACTTTGGACAAGTTACGGATGTCTCTTCTTGTAAGGAACAGCTATATTTTCCTTGGATTTTTAACACGCCTCGAAACTCTTCCATCCACCATGCCGTTTAATTGTCATAAGATCAGCACTATTATTGACCAATAATATTGTTGAATGGCCAGTATATGATTCTGGATTTGCGATATTCTGGAATGAAGCAACTATTGAGGGTACCTTCGCCAATGTGTTGAGTCCAATAGACTGATAAAGACATTTTTCATTGATGTATTTTAAAAGGAATCTGTCTTGTGTTAAGCGAATTGGGCGCAGGGGAATATATTTTCTGCATATTTTAAGAACATTTACGCAAAATCCTTCTTCTATAATTGTACATTTTCTTAAAATGTCCATCTTGGTGTCACGTATTGAAACAAGTAGGTAGCTGCCAACGTCCTGTACGTCAGTAATTTTCAAATTTATCAATTCGCAGCATCGACAAACACAAGAAACCTCCATTATTAGTAAATAGTAAAATAATTCAAATATCACTATATAGCTAAAAACATGTAAAAGGTAAAGAGATATTACCTTGATCATTAAATATTCTTTTTCCACGGTCGGAGTAGAAATCAGTTTCTATGACATCAAAATTAAAACAGAAGTAGTCGATTATTCCCAAGGGAGTATAATGCTCCCAAGGAAGTTTACATTATGGAGAACGTTTTTCATGCAAAAAAATAACATTAAAATTATTTATTGACATTTAAATTAAATGTTACATTTGTACAATTTTCGAAATTAATATTAGAAGGAATATTACTTTCGCTTACATTTACAGTTTTTGTGATTGCGCTAGTAGTGGTACCTACCAAAACCTGATTAGCAATTTTGGTCTTATTTTCAATGGAGTTCTCGACATAACTCTCAGCGACTGTCGTTAATTTCCAACCAGCATGACGCTTTATTGTCGTGATATTCACACCAGCATCTGCCAGTAATGTCGCTGCAGATCTTCGTAAGCACTGACCAGTATAAAGGTAATTTTAAATATGAAGCTACTACACTCGGAATTTTTCCCATGGTATTCTTGCCAACTGGCTGCGAACTACATTTTCCTGTTTTGTAGTACAAAAAAGGCGCTTATGCTTGACGTGGGTAGGACGAAGGTACAGGTATTTTCAAAACAATTCATGCATATTTCCCACATCGGTAACCAGAAAGGTTCGTGGAATCTTTGTCTTAGTGTTTGGAATTTTTACAATCAAGGAAGAGCCTACATCCTCAATATCATCTACAGTTCGACAAGCTCCGGCAATTCCCAGAATTAATTTAACCTATAAAAAATATCAAAATACTTAATAATTGAAATACCTAACAACAAAAGTAATCTTACCTTAATCATTAAGAATTCTTTGTCATCTGCACTTGATAGAAAACGGTCGATTTCACCCTTTGTCAATATTTTCGATTTTTTCGCTTGATATCCGTCAACGGTTCTTTTCAAAAATGCGATCAGCTTGGGGAATTTGCTTATATCTATGTCGTAAATTATCAAGCATCACTTAACCAAAGAATATTGCGCCCATAATGTGGAAGACTTGTAATTCTTTGCATTTTCACTGAAGTATCCCAACAAAACATTCTCGCTGTATATTTGAACATTTTTCTTGGCGCACCACTTTTTGAACCGATTGTAGGCTATATCGTATAAAGATCTTGACTTCGTAGGCAGGGAATTGCTTATTGCAATATTTGCAGCCTGCACAATCTCTTCCAACTCACAATTATTCATTGTGCACTAAACAAACTTTAAACTAAACCAAACTAGCACCTTAATTTGACAATTCTTTTTGTTTGTTTATTTTGTAGTTATGACAATAACTCAACGACTACTAAATAAATGCTCAAATCCGAATACAATAATTCTGGTGCTACTTACTTCATAATGACAAAATATGTGTTTTTAAGTTAATGAGACCGTGGAAAAAATAGTATATACCATTCGGGAGAGATGTTATTTTGTCCTCGGTGCATTGTAGCCCTCTAGCTTCAAATTGCACCTCTGCCAAAATAACGCATTTCTCTCCCTTATAGTATAATGTACTATTATCGGAAGCCCCAGTCAATACTTCTTCAATATCTGCAATTTACAACACTACAGCTTTGTGTCCTCCCGATTCACTCTTTAAATAAGCAGTAAGTTTATTATATTTTCCAATATTTATATTTTTGTAGACCTTTATAGTAGCCTTCAACATTGAATACTTCGACCACATAGATGAAATTGCATATTTTGTCTTCAAATTTAAAAAATACGATAGCATGACTTTTTCATTTATTGTCATTACTCTCCGTTTTTCCTCGATTCGTTAAATTCAGCGACAATTTTTCGTAGTGTGCCCCTGGATTTCGCTGGCAATAAATGCAAAATTGCTTCTTGAGCTTCTTCTAAAAGAGCCACAGGAACACAATTACTTTCTTGTATTTTTATCAAATTAATAATAAACCACGTAGGTACCATAGTAACCATTAGGGATAATAAAACGTGTCACGTTTCATTGAGTATTAAGTCGTGCGAACATTTTTTAAATTATATTCCAATAATTCTGACTTTACAAATCTGATTGTGATGTTGTTATCGATAAAACGTTGTATTGCATTCGTGTTTTAATTGCCTTTTTTCCACTTAATAATGTTATTATATATTATTGCTAGAGCGCGGAAAGTATTCCTGCTAACAGGACCGCACTTAGGGGTGGCCAGACAGATTTGACTGTTGTAATATATTTTCAGTACATTTTTGTTACAATATGTTACTATGAGTATACCAATGAACTTTTGAATTTAGTAATGACAGGCGCAGGAAATTTTACCACAAGACAGGCCCATGCGCAGACAATTTTGTCAGATGCTTTTGGACGGGCAAGCCGAAGATCCGATGTTTCTGTCGAATATTATTTTCAGCGACGAAGCTACTTTTACCAGAAGCGGGGTTTTTAATATGCGCAACAAACATATGTGGGCCGAAGAAAATCCTAATGCTCGAAAGGTAACCCATTATCAGCATTCATTTAAAATAAATGTTTGGACTGCCACATTAGGAAACAATCTGTTTGGATATCACATCATGCCTGGAAATTTAACAGGATCAATGTACCATCAATTTTTGTCCACCAGATTGTATGACTTTTTAGAAGATATTTCTTTGGCGAGAAGGGGTTCTTTATGGTACATGCATGACGGTGCCCCTCCTCATTTCAACCGTCAATGTCGACAGTGGTTAAACAAGCACTTCCCAAATCGCTGGATTGGCCGAGGAAATGATGCTGCCTTAAACTGGCCTCCACGATCACCAGACCTCAATCCAATGGATTTCAACGTGTGGGGTCAAATGAAAGAAAAGGTGTATTTCCAAGCTGTTGACAGTGAAGAACAATTGCGTGAACGTATAGAATGAGGAGCACAAACCATACCGGCACCTATTTTCTTTGGGAAACAGATTACGTGCGTGCATTAGGGCAAATGGCGGTTATTTTGAAAGATGAATCTAGTCTGTCTTCTTGACTGAGGCACATTTTCTGCTGAAGAAATTAGAATATTTAGTTTGTCAAATTACCTACTGTAAATGTTACGAACAATTTTTAACCGTTTACAATAGTTTAATAAATAGGTAATCTCATATGTTATTTATATTACCGTATTTTTATTTGCACTATTGTTTTTATTTGTTACTCTTAAGAGTATTAAAAATACATTTCTATTAACTGTCAGACTAGTTGTTTTCTCCATGACACACTTCAATTAATTTATTTGGCTATGTAATGGTATGCGGGGCACGTTAGGAATGATTGAAATCGATTTTACTAAAAAACGGTACATTCTATTGAAATTTAACAAGAGTACCTTTTTTATGTGAAATACTTCAAATTTCAATATTTTCGAGTCAGAAATAATAAAAAATTAACTACAAAAAATATATGAGTAAATTTCTCCCAGAGCCTTGCATTTTCTCACGCCCCTGTAGAAAATTTTGAAATGTATTTTATGAGACTTATTAATCACGTCAATGTCAATATCTCAGCAAAATTTCGTGACTTAATGTTGAACCGTTTTGATGTTACGCATTAAAAACTGCTTCCGAGGTCACCCCTTTAAAAGAGTGTATCTCCCTTAGGAGCCGCCACTGACAAAAGTTTTACTAAGGTTTTCGCAATTTTTCGACTTGTTTTACAAGCTCACAAGTTTTGAATACTTACTACTGTTACACCTTGTATATACACAGGCTGTATCACATAAGACGGCCACTCCCATGTATCTCGCTTAATATGCGAGATACGTCAAAAATCTTTAATTGTTTTTTGTTGCATTTTTGAAGGCCTTTACGCTCGGGAAAACAAATTTGAGATCCTTGGCCAACTTTATGAGTAATAACAAAAAAACCTGTAAAGTGCTCAAACTTTAAGGCTATCTAACTTTTTTATTTTAAGAGATAGAGAAAACTTAGTGGTAATAAATTTTTATTGCAAAATTGATACCCTTCACCTGATATAAACAGATTTTTGAAATATCGTATGTGGTTCGCTGCGCCCTTTAGGCGGATAATTTTTTTTTATTGAAGCAGGCTATGGCCACAAAAAATTGCCTGTTTTTTCGTCTTTCATGCAATATACAACGTGTTACCCTTATCTTTCGTATTTATTACATTTTTTTTCAATTTTAGTTAAAAAAAATGTACCTAAATATTTTCGTGTTGCTCAAGACAATGTAGAACCTGTTTTAAAGACGCCAATTGCAAAAAAATAATAAACAGAATGTACTTTTTTATGCAAAATACAGATTTTCTTATAATATTATTTTATTACATTGTCTGTGTCAAAATAATTTTAAATGCCCAATTTCATGTAGTATATTGCATGAAAGACGAAAAAACAGGTAATTTTTTGTGGTCATAGCCTGCTTCAATAAAAAAAAAAATATCCGCCTAGAGGGCGCAGCGAACCACATACGATATTTCAAAAATCTGTTTATATCAGGTGGAATGTATTAATTTTGCAATAAAAATTTATTATTAATAAGTTTTCTCTATCTCTTAAAATAAAAAAGTTAGACAGCCTTAAAGTTTAGGCACTTTACAGGTTTTTTTTTTGTTATTAATCATAAAGTTGGCCTTGGATCTCAAATTTGTTTTTACGAGCATAAAGGCCTCCAAAAATGCAACAAAAAACAATTAAAGATTTTTGACGTATCTCGCATATTAAGCGAGATACATGGGAGTGGCCCTGTTATGTGATACAGCCTGTATATATATATATATAATAAAATAATGATGAAAGTGGTGAAAATAATTAATTCAAGAAGCAAGAATATCCATTGAATTATGGAACAAATTCGTGAATTTCTAACGAATAAATTTGCATTGTAAATACGAATACGGTAATCAAATAATAACTACATAATCATCACAGTAATAAACTTTTTATTATATCATTGAAAATTAAAATAATGTTTGGTGTTTATTAACATTACGTATAACATTTTTTTCAGTGCAGAAGTAAAACAAGAAGTTTTCGCGCAACCTATCAACCAGAGCAATCCTATTGAAATTCCTATAAAAGTTACTTAAATTTTCAAGTACTTAAAATATATTTACTTGATTTGATTTAGTTATCAATTATTACTTGGCTTAAACTAGATTTTCATGTCAAGCTATGAATTTCCACATTGAAGCTGCAGGTGTAGTTTAACTCAACTAATACAAGTTTTTCGTTTTTAATATAGTTATTTTGCTATTTGTCCATTCAAGTATAATACCATGATGCGTTTCATTAAATAATATTGAAATGATAAGGACTTAAGTTCTAGAATACATTTATTTGAAATACAACAATAATGTGTCTTACATTAAATAATACAAATATATCTTATCATTATTTTGTTATTATTAACTCATTTAAAGTCTAAGACAAATTAAATATATCTAAAATGGAGCGTAGGGAATACCAATGTTGATGAAAACAAAAATTATACTAATTATCTAGTCTAAAGTGTTTTATGAACTTTCTTATTCCTATAACTTGACATACATTAAACGTAGAATAGTACATTATACTATAAGGGAGAGAAATACGTTATTTTGGCAGAGGTGCAATTTGAATGCACCGAGGACAAAATAGCATCTCTCCCGAATGGTATATACTATTTTTTCCACGGTCTCATTAACTTAAAAATACATATTTTGTCATTATGAAGTAAGTAGCACCAGAATTATTGTATTCGGATTTGACCATTTATTTAGTAGTCGTTGAGTTGTCATAACTACAAAATAAACAAACAAAAATAATTGGCAAATTAAGGTGCTAGTTTGGTTTAGTTTAAAGTTTGTTTAGTGCACAATGAATAATTGTGAGTCGGAAGAGATTGTGGAGGCTGCAAATATTGCAATAAGCAATTTGCTGCCTACGAAGTCAAGATCTTTATACGATATAGCCCACAATCGGTTCAAAAAGTGATGCGCCGAGAAAAATGTTCAAGTATACAACGAGACTATTTTGTTGGCATACTTCAGTGAAAATGCAAAGAATTAAGTCTTCCACATTATGGGCGCAATATTCTATGGTTAAGTCATGCTTGATAATTTACGACAATATAGGTATAAGCAAATTCCCCATGCTGATCGCATTTTTGAAAAGAACCGGTGACGGATATCAAGCGAAAAAATCGAAAATATTGACAAAGGGTGAAATCGACCGTTTTCTATCAAGTGCAGATGACAAAGAATTCTTAATGATTAAGGTAAGATTACTTTTGTTGTTAGGTATTTCAATTATTAAGTATTTTGATTTTTTATAAGTTGGATTAATTCTGGGGATTGCCGGAGCTTGTCGAACTGATGAACTAGTCAATTTAATTGTAGATGATATTGAGGATGTAGGCTCTTCCTTGACTGTAAAAATTCCAAACACTAAGACAAGGATTCCATGAACCTTTCTGGTTACCGATGTGGGAAATATGCTTGAATTGTTTCGAAAATGCCTGTCCCTTCGTCCTCCCCACGTCAAGCATAAAGCGCCTTTTTTGTACTACAAAGCAGGAAAATGTAGATCGCAGCCAGTTGGCAAGAATACCATGGGAGAAATTCCGAGTGTAGTAGCTTCGTATTTAAAATTACCTGATGCTGCATGTTATACTGGTCACTGCTTACGAAGATCTTCAGCGACATTACTGGCAGATGCTGGTGTGGATATCACGACAATAAAGCGTCATGCTGGTTGGAAATCAACGACAGTCGCTGAGGGTTATGTCGAGAACTCTATTGAAAATAAGACCAAAATTGCTAATCAGGTTTTAGTAGGTACCGCTACTAGCGCAATCACAAAAACTGTAAATGTAAGCCTTCTAATATTAATTTTGAAAATTGTACAGATGTAACATTTAATTTAAATGTCAATAAATAATTTCAATGTTATCTTTTTTGCATGTGAAACGTTCTCCATAATGTAAACTCCCTTGAGAGCATTATACTCCCTTGGGAATAATCGACTACTTCTGTTTTAATTTTGATGTCACAGAAACTGATTTCTACTCCCGACCGTGGAAAAAAACATTTTTTACTGGTGCTGTCATTTGTCGAGGCGTGTGAATTGCAACCACATACTTATACTACGCGTATATACCGCTCTCTTCAAATCAGACTGAAGCCAAAAAGTAGGGTTAATTAAAGGGTATCGTACTTGGTATGTCACTAAATATATTTTAGAAAAGTGTCATTATTATTGCAATTGCATATATGTTTGGCAATCAGGCGGATACGGTTGGATAATAATGACTACTGCTACTAATACAAACTTTCGAGAACAAGGTGTTACATTGAAATGATAGGAAGCGCCCGATATACATACCTATAGTAGAAGTATATCTGGCATCTAACAATATGTTTCGCACAATCGGTCTGAAATATGCACTTACCGTCATTGTTGACACATTCTGTAAGTTGAATATACAATATTGGGGCTTGTTTCCATAGAAATCAAAAAAATAATAGTGTTGTTTGAGTTCATAACAGCATTAATGCGGTAAGTAAAAATCAGTAATTCTTTTCACCAACAAATGCTGAGTTCATTTATTGTAAAAATTAAAGGTACAATTTGTACAATTCTTAAACATAATAGTTTTTCCCTCGTTTCTATCTATTGCTTTTACAGTAATTGCAATTTCTGTATTACTTATTGAGTTAGATATGTTAGGATTAGAATAAACTTCAGTAGTTCTGTCTTCAAACACTGGAATGGAGTCAAATTCATTGTCACTGCCGCTGTTGATATGTAAAATCTTATCAGAAAACTCTATTTTCTTTGTTAAATACTCTGCAACATATCCTTCAGCGACATCAGAAGACTTTAAATTACATTTTTTGTTAGTCAAATAATACATACGTTTTCATACATTAACGTCATCACTAAAACCTCCAGCCCCCATGACGTTTGAGTGCCATAACATCAACTCTAGTTGCTATTAGTAGTAGTAATAGTAGTAATAGTATTTGCTAACAAAGTCGCCGACGTCCTTCTAAAAGCATGTCCAGTATAGCATTTTGGATATTGCAGTTTTAAATATTCGGCAATTTTTTGTGGTATTTGTCCCAATGTATTTGTACCCACAAGTTGATTTACACATTTTCCTTGACGAACTGAGTAGAAAAATCGACGAGAGTTAGTCTTCTTAGGTCTTTAGCCTGTATATTTTCGCAAAATCATCGAAAAGGAACTTTTTTATTGGCCTTGTCAGTGATTGAGAATTCGACTAATATGTGTTTTGGTATCAGGCACTTTAACAATGACAACTGAACCTTCATCCGTAATGTCATCAACTGTCATCTTCATAAGTTCATCACGCCTAAGAGCCCAGCGACTCCCATTATCATCGCTGCTTTCATCATAATATAGGTTTCATCGGGGGTTCCAGCAGGAATTTGTTCATCTCTCCTCTGGTAAATACCTTTGATTTATTCGCATGATGTACAATATTTTTCTTCTTTAAAAATGCTACTAACTTCTTAAATTGCGATATATCGCCACCATTATTTAAGTTGATCGTACTTTTAAGCATAGAGTAGTCTGCCCATAAGCTTCCCGGAGACTTCAATCTTAAATTTCTCTGAACAAAATAAGCCAGCAAAGTTTTTTCAGATATCTCCGCTTTCTTCTCATTCAACCATTTCCTGAAAGGATCATAGACTTTTTCATACCTCATCTTTGATTTTGTGGGAATTAATGACCCACAACCTATTTGATACGATTCTTCAATGTCCGAATCTACCTCTGAATCGTCTTTATCAGCCATTATAAGCACAGTTTTGACAACAAAACACAAAATTGTTCAAAATTGTTTTTTTGGTTTCCAACAAAATAAATTCAAAACACACTAGATAGGCCACGCTAGCAATCAAAATATTTTTATATACTATACGGTTGTTAAGTGGCTAACAGAATCGAGGAATTAGGTTGGTAAGTTGGGTATCGGAAAATGAAAAATCTCGATTTTTCTTTTTCCGATACCCAACTTACCAACCTAATAGTGTAATATACTATTAATAACGGCACAGCACTAAATATATAGAAATATTACACATTTAGATGGAATGAATAATAATTGTAACAAGAAATGAAGTTACTACTCAATCAGCACAAAGTTGCCCTATGGTTATTTTAATGATAACAGATTAGGGTTTAATTATTATCCCAAGAGATTTGCAAGAGATATCTCTCGGATGTAGATGTGACACTGCTTAAAGTACCCTGTACGGTCAACCCTTGGCGTATTACAAAATTTATATAAATGATCTCCCTAGGAGATACATGCAGCTTTGTATATTATGATGTAATTCCCTTTTAAAATCTATTTCCCTCCTCCCCAAAAGGAAAGTGTTTTTTTTACGTGTTCATACTTTATATATGTGATATCCACCAATAAGCTACCATATGAGGACACCAGCTAGTTATCGACATTACATACAGGCAACAGATTATATGGCAATATACATACAACAACTACTATAAACTGCCTAAAGCATGCCCGCTAAAAATGTCAATGTCAATGTCAATGGAAAAGATTTACAATTGCTGACTTTCTTCCGACTTGCGTTACAGCAGCAACATCATACGAATGTAAACACATGAAATAAATGCAATGCAGTGCTTCTTTTTTGTAGCAACAGTAAATATTCAAATATACCAAAAGTATCCCTGTGAAATGTATATTAGAAGACTAAAAGTAAAAACAATTATTTTTAAAATTAAACAGCTCTTGCTATTTTGTTATAAATTAAGAGGTAACTTCATTTTTCTTATATTTATTACTTTTATTATAGCAACATGAAGTAATAATTTAAGTATTATATTCATTCGATCAAAACATTCACGTGGGTATAATAATTTTGTCAGAAATAAAAGCAGAAAATTCCCTCAAAATTCAGTATTTTCAGCAAAAAACAGAAAAGCAAATAACACAGTGCAAATTATTAATTACGATTATTTTGGTAGTCTTGTTGGAATACCCATCTTCAGACTGCTAAGGATATCTATAGGACCGGTAATAAAAATATCCTGCTGGGATATCCACAGGTTATTAGTTAAGGATATCTAAAATTTAATTAATATGGAATAATAATATCCTATTAGGTTGTAATTAGAATAACCCAAATCTTTATCGTTGTTGGAAATGTCCACCACCAACCTCCATTTATCAATCCTGTATGCTATACTTTCTTTTAAGCGTAACCCATATATTAGCAAATATATCAAAATGGTTGCTTCTCTGAAGCGACAGTCTATTAGACATAGAGCTAAAAAATCAGAAATTTTGAGAAGAGCAGAAATTGCTGCTGAGTGCGCCCGGTTAACATTATTTAATATTGAAGGTAAGTCACACATAAAATTATGGGTAAATTTTCGTACAAATATTTTAAGGTTGAATTAATATTTATTATAATGGAGCTTGCCATCGAGATGAAATCTCTAAAATATGAATTGACAACATAGAAGATGGTTCAATCCTGATAGCAAAAATCCTGAACATCAAAACAAATATCCAACGCACATTTATATTATCAAATGGTGGAGAAATAAACCTTAATAATTATATATCATTATATCCCAAGTTTGCTAGTCTGCGTTCGTCAAATGCAAAAATACACGATCGTTTTTTTTAAGATACAACTATGTGCAAATTGGGTTACTAATATGTTACTTAAATTTGCCTAATGCATCTAATTACACTGGTGACTGTTTCCGACAGTCATCGGTTACTTATTGACTGATATTACTGCTTAAAACCCTTAGGCGCTGGTGATCAGTAATAGGCTATAAGTATAGAAGATTCATTGGAGAACAAGTTAGCTGTGTAGCACAAGGCTCTAGGATCAAATCCAGAACCTGACCAGTTTAAATTCATTGATCATTGATTGACCGGATTAATGGCATTTGGAAATATATTTCAACACATTTCTCCGTTTACATTGTCAGTTAAAAAACATATTTTTCTTGAATTGTTGTCCGACCAATAATATAATTGTGACGATTAACTTCTCTCTTGTAGGACCATTTTGAAGACAAAATTTTAAGCCGCACAACTTGAATCATTGCAAGACTTGCTTTATCATATACGACTTTATCACTCCACAATTACTCCATGTAAAGAATTACCAATATTTAATGGAGTAAATTTAATGGTAAGTGAATTAAGTGATTTGACCTTATTCATCTTTAATTTCTCAAGAACTGTCCAAAAATTGAAGAACTAGATGGAGTTGAAAAGGTAATTGAACGTTTAAAGTAATGTGTTACTCAATACCACTTTCCATTTAAGATTTTAAGGATGAAGGTCGTTCCTGCGTATGAATAGATATTTGAGGAATCAGTATATCCATAAAATATTACCCCCTAAAAATAAAAGTTTAGTTGAGTTTGAGTTTGTTTTCGATTATTGCATTAAAATGACAAAAATACATTTTTACATCATAATATAGAATATTGACATATTCACTCTCTACCCAGGATAACATTCTTTAAACTTTAAGTGCATAGGTAAATAAAAATGTTTTCATTTAAGAAGTTTTTGCTATAATTTGAACGCACAATGTATAAATATGTTGTACGGGTATACAGGATGTCTTACAAGTCGTTACAATAATTTTAGGAGGTGATAGAATACTTGATTCCATTGAAACAAACATATCTATATACCAATATTTGTGATAAATAATTTTTTAATATTTTTTAATTTAGCCGAGCTATTGAAATGTAGAAGAAAAACAAATCTTTTTATAACAAACATTTCTATACTTTTTTATTAGGAACGAATAGATTATATAAATTATTTAACCAATAAAAGTGGCTTTGTTGCTTACCTAGAACTTCATAAACATGGTTTTGCTACTTTGTAAAAGCAAAGAGTCAAATTTAAACGTGAATTTTATTTAAATCTTTGTGTGTAGGTTTATTCAGATATTATCAAAAACTTACATAAGCAATGCTCTTTCAGTACTTAAGAAGGTTCTTGATAAACATTCAAAAAATTAGAGAAATTAATCTTAACACGTTTAAATATGCAGGGAGTGCATGTGCCAAAACAGGACAGCCGTTCAGTAAGTATTAAAAATTATTTATGAAATGAAGATAGTTATAATACTTATTATTATCTACATTAGACTTTTTTTATTCTGTTCATAATTGTAAAATTAATACACATAATTATTTCCTTGCACTTGCACTTTAAATTAACTTTTAAGATTTGAGCAATTAACATAAATATTTAGCGTTTTGAATTCTCCAGTATTTTAATAACTTCAATATTTTTCTAAAAATTGCGTTCTTGTTAGTAAATGTCTTCATTTCTTAAACCATTTTTATTACATACTAAACGGCTGTGTTTTGGCGAATGCGCTCCCTGCATATTAAAAAATGTTAAGATTAATTTCCCTAATTTTTAGAGTGTTTATCAAGAAACTTTTCCTAAGAACTGAAAGAACCTTGAAAATATTAAAAAAATAATTATCATAAATATTGTAACACTTGGTATATAGGTATGTTCGTTTCAATCGACTCAAAATCAAGTATTCTATCACCTCCTAAAATTATTGTAACGATTTGCAAAACACTCACTGTATAAATTTGCAATGTAAGTTAATAAATTAATTAGATTAAGTGCGTTGTATTAATAACTTTTCTTTTGATTTTTTTTTGTTCCGATTTATGAATTAAAATTGTGTGTAGATGTGTAGATAATAATTTATTTTTGCTATTGATATTCTATATTTAGAATATCACGAATATACTATATTCCTCTTGAGTTTATTTCTTGCTCACTGCCTCAGTACATATATGCACAGAATATATAGCTAACGCAAGCGTAGCTATATTTTCTGTGATAAAACACAGAATATATAGCTAACTATATTTTCTGTGATATATGTCATCAAGGTGTAAATGCATCTGTGCATCTAAAACAAAAAAAAAAAAAAAACAAAAAAATTATAGGCATTGTAATAAGTAATAGTGTAACAGATTTTAGAAGTTAGTGAATTTTATGATTTATAACACACTATTGCAAACAAATGAACACAATCAGATTATCTGTTCCACAAAAATGAACGACCTGTGTTATCCAATTCTGCTTGTATAGTAATATTAGTGAATAGGTTCAATTTATTAAAATTGGAAAAAGACTTTCAACTAATTATCTATTTTTTTTAATTAGTTTCAGTTTGTTAAAGCAATCTCAGGAAAAATTGCTTAAAATTGAATTAGGTATCTAAGCTAAGTTTAACTCCTTTCATATTTAATTAGGTTACGTTATGTTCCCCTCCGAGAAGGTATGAGACCTAGTCGTGGTGGAGGGGCTTAAATAGTCACTATGATCCTGTGCTATGTCGGCTGGGGCCTCGCGAGTGGCTCTTGGTAGGGACTTCCATGCCAAACAGGCTACGGGTGGGCAATGAAAACAAAGGAAAGATCAACCTCAAGATACGAGAACTGACGCACCCGAAAATATTTAGAATTCTGGGCAGTTGTGCCACTAACCAGATTAATGCCATAATCTCGGACCACACTTCAAAGACCACAGTGGAAAAGAAATGAATGGCACCGCTGTGTATGTTGTGTGGGACTTGTTAGATAATCGACTCCCACTCGATGGTTCTACTGTTGATAGATCTGGCAGTGTAGCGTGAAATATAAAATGGATTTGAATGTGGAGGAGGGTGTGTGAAAAAAAAAAACAGAAAGAACTTCTCAGACCACAAATAGATAAAGCTAGATCCATCAAGAGGAGAAGATAGAACGAGGAAAGGGAAGAGACAACGATAAGATTAACGCTTAACAAAGTAGAGAAGACTATAAGAAATCCGGCAGAATGTGCCAAAGAACGTAACAATAAATGGGAAATTAAAGAGGCAGTGGGTCAATTAAGATATATCGTTAGTTTGATGATGTCCAACCAGTCGCAGCAGTTGCTGCAGAATCTGGGGGGATGTAAGACGATTACAGTAGCAGGTAGAGAAAGGAATTACTGATCTTAGTAATCGTAAATATTCAAAAATTTTAATTCCTTTTAATACATCTATTAAAAATGTATTTATTACCGTATCCTTGTAGGATCAATATCTCGCGTATTAGCTTTACAATAGGTTTGTTTCTGTAGTAGTTGGAAACGTTTTGAAATTGTAAGAAATGTTTGTCTAATTACTTACTTCTGGCGTTAAATTTACTGGTATAGTTTATCCAATGTCATGTAAATTTTTATTTATTTCCAAACTATCCTTATGCTAGCCGATCGCCAGTCTGATTTATATTTGCTTGCGTTATTTCTCTATCCTCGGTTTTAAAAAAAAGAAGAAACCATTTTTAATAATTATTGTATTAATTGAATGTGTCCAGGGAGACCGACAACTAACATTGTACAGGGTGATTCTTTTATCATGGGAAATGAGTTTTTTTGTAAACGGCTGCAGCAAATTGAGTTCTGTAAAAAGTATTTTATTTGGGCTGATTGATGCTTGAAATTGCGATGGATATGAAAGTTATAATTAAGCGACGCTGTGCGTCGCGACGCTTCAAAATTTTTTTTGTCAGAAGCATACCATTTTAATTTCAGAAATTGATCTATTGAATAGAAACACTTTTTCCAAATATCATTTTTTTTCATCTAAAGCCATTCAAAAATTACAGACAAGTTTTTATGTGTTAAATTGGTCGACTGCCATGCAAAGAATGCATAGTTTTTTAAATTTCACTAAAGCAGGTAGGCTTTGAAAAAACAAAATTGGCTTATATTAATTGTCTGAAATTGTCAGTGTAATTTTAATTATTTCTATTAAAATAGTAAGTAATAAGAAATATGTTTACACATTCAGAAAAAGTTGACATGCTTTTGTTATACGGAGAAGCCCAAAAAAATGCTTTAACTGCAAGAAGATTATATGCGAAAAAATACCCCGAACGTAACCTTCCAGACCTGAAAATTTTTGCTAAGTTAGAAAGTAGTTTGCGTCAAAACCCTAAAGCATTTGAAGGTAGGTTTTGTGTTTTTTTTATAAATCTCCATAAATTCAATGAGCCAAATTTGCAGGTAAAAGATTAAGAACAAAAATTATAGCGTGATACAAAGAGTTTTAAAAAGCAACAAATACCATGACTATAAATTTCATAATTTGCAAGAACTGTCGCTAAGACATTGTGAGCGGAGGGAGGATTTTATTTGTCAGTTTTTGGTGTCTTTGGATGATAATCCTAATTTATTTTCTCACATATTATGGACAGACGAAAGTCATTTTGTTAGTCATGGATTACCAAACAAAAAAAAAACATTATTGGTCGGACGAAAACCCGTATAAAATCAGGCAACATCAAAGGCAGGGCCACTTTGGCATAAATATCTGGTGCGGAATAGTCGGGCGGCACTTAGTAGGGCCATACTTTTATGAAGGCGTCTTGACGGGCGCAAAATACTTAGATTTTCTCCAAAATCACCTTCCTCTTTTGCTGGAACATGTGCCACTGCAAATCAGAAGAAACTTATGGTTTCAACTAGATGGAGCTCCTTGCCAAAATGCGACCATTGTTCAAAATTATTTTAATGGATTCTACCACGGAAGATGGTTGGGGACACACGAGCCCTTGAAATTTCCGCCTATGTCCCCGGACTTGACACCCTTAGATTTCTTTTTATGGGGAACTTTAAAAAATATAGTGCATAAAACAAAATCTAATAATTTAGATAATTTAAAATAAAACATTATTGATGCGTACAATGGAATATCTGGTGATGTTTTAAGAAAAGTTACATCTTGCGAAATAAGAAAGCGGTACAATTTATGTTTAGATAACGATGGCGCCTATATCGAACAATTGTTAAAATAAGATTTATGAATTAAGAGTTAATTTTTACTAAATACAGATCATGTTATTCTTTAGTGTTTTATGTATTTGTTGTTGTTACTGTAAACGTTCATTATTTCTTAAACAATTAAATTAGTGTTATTAAATGTAGTAACATTTTGTAAATTGTTTTCTTTAAATCCTAAATTATATTTGTGGTCAATATCAGCATAAAAATTAGCCTGCTTTAGTACAATTTAAAAAACCATGCATTCTTTGCATGGCAGTCGACCAATTTAACACATAAAAACTGATTTGTAATTTTTGAATGGTTTTAGATGAAAAAAAAAATGGTATTTGGAAAAAATGTTTCTATTCAATAGATCTTCCAATTTCTGAAATAAAAAAGGTATGCTTCTGACAAAAAAATTTTTGAAGCGTCGCGATGCCCAGCGTCGCTTAATTATAACTTTCATATCCATCGCAATTTCAAGCATCAATCAGCTCAAATAAAATACTTTTTACAGAACTCAATTTGCTGCAGCCTTTTACGAGAAAAACTCATTTCCCATGATAAAAGAATCACCCTGTACATACTGTAACTCGCTGTCAACTGTGTCTAACAGTTTCAAACAGTTTCCAACTGTTTCAGGAATAAAACTGTCATGGATTTTATTCATGACAGACAATTATTATCATTGTTAAATAAATAACTTCACTACATATTTATTCAGCGCACAATTGTTGTGTAGTTAAGTCGTTCTTTGAAAGCATAGTATGCGGCTAGTTACAGAGGCAGCTACGAGACGTCTCAGAATACTACCATTATTTTGAAGACTGGTTGCAACCGTAGTAGTCTGGCCTAGTGGTACTGATAGAACGTCCCCCCTTCCACAGATCCTAGCCCGATAAAACAAGGGCAGGTCAAAGAATCTCAGCTAAAGCACTTTAACTCCAGCATTGGCCGTGAAAACGTAAAACCAACTATTGTTTGAATATCTTTGGACGGTAGTTACTAGGTGTCTGCTCAATCTGCTCAGGAACAGCAGGAGGGATAATAATAAAAATATCTCTACCAATAATTCTAATTACGAGGATTAGTTCAGAAATCAGAGACTTGTCCCGTAGAAGGGGCGGCATATTATTATTAAGCAAACCGCATTTGCGATAAATCATTACGCCTCTCTTAAGAATTTATTGGCTTTCAATATTGTAACATAATGGCATAGATACTGCAAAATTCGTAAAGGAACTCCAACAGTACATGAAAAATCTACGCTCAAGCAGGTCCACGTCATGTAAAAGCTAATATTACAGTAACGTCTTAAATGTATTTAAAATAACTCACATTGATATTTTTAGACTACTCATTTCTAAATTAAGGAATCATATCGTCGACAAAGTTAAATGCGATTTTAGAATATTTTATACACTGCTAGGATATAGAGAAAACTGAAAATACGTTCTCGAGCTCGATTTTCAAGACCAATTCAAATGTCAAGTCAAATATTATATATTTTCTTGTATTTTTATGAAATAATATAACAAATAGTATATATACCGCGTACGTATAAGATAATTGTATTTATAAACGTATTTATTACATAATTATGCTTTACTTAGGTACTACTAATTAAAGGAAAAATGAGTAACTGAAAGATATTACTCTGATATATACCTTAATTCTGTTTTATTTACCGTTAGCAAAAGCGAGAAGTTCAATTCAACGTTTGCATAACTTCTAAATTCCATGGGTCTCAAAGAATTCATCAACAAAAACAGTAGAGCCTGTCTATTTTTTTTATTCCAGTAAAACCATGGGCAATCACAGGCAATTTCGAATAGTTTTTCACAGAAACAGAACGGAAATATACATGTGTCTATACATAGCAGATGCCTATTTTATCGAGCTGTACCGTGGAGTCTTAGTTAACGTAAGAGATTTAAGAACTATTACATTAAAATTTGTAGTTTTTCAAAATGTATTAAAATTAAAAGAGATGTGAACTGAAATAGTGCAACTGGAAAAACACAAAATATTAATATATCTGCAGCCATAAAAAGCCTGGAAAATGCTGAAAATCGAGGGATTTTGAAGAAGCAAAATATTAAAAAAATATTTCTTCAAAATTTCTCTTTAATTAAAATCATTTATTTGACTGAAAATATTAAATCAACATGTGCACATAAATATCAATTTTATTGCATTTTGTTCAAGTTTCATGCAACATGTGTAGAATATTTTATTTAAAATTAGAGATTTCTGAGTTAAAATAGAACAATTCAAATGCCTCTTAAAGAAGAAAGAAAAATTATTATAATTTTAGTAATATCAAAAAAAAAATAGCATTCATTGATAAAGGATGCCAGTTACACTTTACTAGTGAAGCAAGTATGACATTATGAAACTTTTAGTTCTTCACACATCAAATATTTAGGCCAAAAATCATTAAATCTTGATCTTAATCTTCTCTACAGAGTGTCCCTTTCAAAATATGACACAGACATACAATTTTTTAAATGGCTGTATGATTTTATGCAATTCAATTACATTATTTCTTTCCTTGATAGAGATATAGCGGCATATTGCCGAATGGCGCCAACCACATATAATATGATTTTTCTTTTTGTAAATGCTGTTGGAAAAATAAAGGCAAATTATTATTATTATTATTATTATTATTATTATTATTATTATTATTATTATTATTATTATTATTATTATTATTATTATTATTATTATTATTATTATTATTATTATTATTATTATTATTATTATTATTATTATTATTATTATTATATACAGGGTGTTTTCAAATAAACTAGCAAAAATGAGACCATAGATTCCTTAGATGAAAATAAATCGATTTAACTTAACATACCTATATCACAAGTCACATAATCAAAAAGATACAGTGTGTCAAATTTAAAATTTTATTTTCGATACTTGTACATAGGAAAGTTTTCGAGTAAATGACGATTGAATGTTAGTTTCCTATGTAGAGGGCAAAATTTTAGTATTGTCTCATAGAGAATTGAACGATCTTTCAGAATCAAGGAAAAAAATATGGTGTTGCCATTTAAAAAAAAATCGATGACATCATTACTCGAAAACAAATGACATTTGAAAATCTCATTTTACGCTAAAATATGCATTTTTTAAATTAAAAATCGACCTGTTCGAGGATTTTTCCCAAAAAATAATTGTTTCGTTTTTATTGAATTTATTCCAAACTTTTGGCGCATACTGTATAAACTCAATGCCACTAGTAGTGATAGTGCCTTTGAGAACTCTCTATAGTGCTACAATAACTAACCACACAATTATGCCCTCAGAATTATAACGCAACATAATTTGAGATAAAAGTATGTATAGTCAACAGCACCCAAACAAGAAAGTAACTTAACAATAAAAAACAGCAAAAATTACGTTGAAAAACGAAAATAATTTGAATAACACGAAAATAGTAACACGAAAAACCGATATACTTCTGAAATACAAATCAAACCTGAAATTTATTAGTAAGCAATATCTGTTTTCTTTTTATCACACTAATGATGTCACTCATCACATTTACGCGGAAACGACGGCGCGAAGGGAATCAGTAGTTTGTAAACAACATCTTCAGTTAAGGATCTTGGCATAGGGCATCATTTGTCTAAGGTAATTATTGTCTATAATTAAATTAAATTAAGAAACTGCAACAGTAATACAATTTGTTGTTGTTTTTTAAAAATAAACCCGCTTATATACTTTCCAAATTATTGTGTTGACAACAAGTGGCAGTCACCGACCGCCATCTTACTTCAGTGACATAAACCAACATCTGCTAGCATTACAGCTAGCGTTAATATAAGTATATAGTTAGTTAACTTAGGCTTTAATTAATTGACAAGAGATGGAAGCACCAGCACCATTTTTAAAATATTTGTTTTACAGATTGTTCAAGGTTCTAAATTTCACACCATCATAAATTACTGCTCAATTAATTTTAGAAATTGAATGCTAACTGCAGGTTACCTCTTCCTTCCTTAATAAGTTATATTTAGTGTATTTGATTTAAAATAGATGATTTATCAATGACCGTTAAGTTATTTTTCGTTAATTTGATATCAAATATATAACAATGCACACTAAAGTTGAGTCTAGAAATTAAACACCTAGGTGAAACAGAATTTTTTAGGAATTCAAACATATTTTTTATAATTATTATACAATCACAAGTACAATCCTTAAACTTGTACAATACTATTTTTAAAAACACCTTAATTTTTGGTTACTTTGGTTTGATAAACAATAATTAAATAGAATAAATATTACCCAATACATGTAACTAAAGGAAATTATTCAATAAACAAAAAAAAAACACTTATGTATTTTTTATGACTGCACAAATTAATAATTATTATTAAGATATTAATTATCAATGCTGGAAATATAATTAATAGTTTATAACTATGTGGTACAAAGTCATTCAGCTAAGGATGGAACATACTTCAACAAACAAATTTTATTTCCATTGTCTCTTTCCCACATCATATTGTGGGATACTTGCGGATAGTTTATAAAATAGTAGTCGTTTGGTTAATTTACTTGAAATAATGAAATACAGTTAAATAGCTGTTTTGCGTTGGTTAATTTATAAACTATCCAATTTGATCTAGCTGGATCATTCTGGTAACAGGAAATTCTTTGGGTAGTATACAAACTAGCCACCTATTTCCTCAATTTTCTCTGGTTAATTTCATAAATATTATTTGGAATTGCTTCTCCTGTTATATTAAGTACAAAAAAAAAGTTGAACCAAATACAAACAATATACTTACAGAAACATTTTTAAGTACAGATAATCCCAAAAAGGTAATGTACAATTTAGGAAAAGAAAACAAATAAATAATTACTTGTTTATTGCTGCATGATTGGCTATTTTGGCACTTCTGTTGCATACAAATACTTATAAAATAAATACTTTTACAGTAACTTATAATACATCTCTAAGTTCTCTAACTTTTTTGTTGCATAGATTTTGTATAGCTTCGTTATACTTTATCTGTACTTAATAAAAATGTTTCTTGCATAGTTAATAAAACAGGAAACTTTCAAATGTTGTTTATGAAATTAACTAAAGAAACAGTTAGCTAGTTTATATACTATCTAAGGAATTGGTTATTTTGTGTTACCAGAATGATTATTTTCATAGCTAGACCAAATTGGATAGTTTATAAATTAACCAAAAAAGTATCTTTGATTATTTTAAGCAAATTAGCCAAGCGATTGGATTCCTTTATAAAGTATCTTCTAATATTGTCATCAAAATAACCAACGAATCAGTTAGTTTGTATGCTAGCCAGCTAGTTTACAAATTAACCAAGTTTATACTTTAGCCGTAACATATATAAGTATTTGTCTGTAAATATCATTTTTAATTATATACAGTACTACAATATTCAAAAACATTTTGCTTGATTGTGGATCCTTAGGCATCCACCACCGAAGACTTATAATGAAGATAATCTAAGTACTTAAAACAATGCTGAACAGAAGTGTGCAGCGCAGAAAGGACTGCCTTGCAATTTAAGTAATAGTGGTGCAATCGGAAAAAAAAATAAATTTTGTACTTTGTATCTAGAATTACCTGTAATATTTAATTTCTTGCGAAGAAAATCAGGAAAAATATATTTTAGCCTAATGATAGAGAAGTTAAGCTTTAACAACTCTCAATTTGTTTTAAAGAACATTTAATAAAATCAGCTCTATAGGGACAGAATACATTCTAAAATCGTTATATATTCCATTAAAGTAATTTGTATTCCTATAGTAGACATTAAAGTAAATATGATAATTGTCATTAAATGTGTTTTTTGTGAAAATAAGGTAATTTATGAAAGAATATTTAAAGAGAAATTCTTAATAATTATAATAATCTTCGTAAAACTACGTAGCTTTAAATTTTATTTTGTTTTGTTAAATAAACAATACTATACAGTAAAAAAAATATATACAATATATTGTTAGTTCTAGAATATAATGGCAACATATACAAACATCTAACTGTAACAGGGTGTTTTTAAATGAAGTAGCAAAAATCAGACCACAGATTCCTTAGGCTTTCGATATTTGTAGATAACTTCTTAAAAATCCAAATATTTACATAAAATTTGTAAGTCAGATGTTTTGCGGGCGAGAAATTCAAATTTGTTTCTTATTTTGACGTCACTAGTAGAGGGCGCCACTTATGGCACATCATGTTTCTTCTAAATGGCAGAACTTTTTTGCTGCTTATTATATCGATCTGACTATTAAAACAATCGATTCTCCTACCTGTTATATCCGAAGAATGTATACCTTGTTGAAGTCGTTAGGAGTAACAGTTTTCGAAATAATCCTATTTGAAATATTCAGTGCACAGATTGAAAACTGTTATAGTTTCAGTTAAAGTGCCCTTTCTACTGAAAATACAGCAAAATATTACTTGAAAAAGTTGTTCAGAACGATACGTTATGGAGACGTGCAAAATTTCAGAAAGATCGGCCTGCTTTGATAAAATTGTTGTGCTTTGTTGAAAAATGACTTCATTAAACCTCGCCGACTATTATTTTCGTTATAATTCTATCGATAGCATCTTGTATTTCGAGACAATTTGATGAGACCATATGAACATTAATAATCTGGATAACTCCCGAGAACGAAGCGGAATTGTCTCGAAATACAAGTTGCTGGAGTTGAAGAAAATAATAGTCACTTTTTGTCATATTCGAGTGATATTTCAAGATTATTTTGTGATCACCACAAAATCATTCCGTAAGATTCCTGTCATATTTGTCTCTTTCGCTAAATTGAAAGCAAGCCAGTCATTCATTATTACCACGAACTACTTATAAACAACAAGAACTCAAATATATCATAATTTAATATTTGAAATTGAAAACGCAATTATTGTAAGTGATATTTGCACTAGCACCAGAGATAACTCCTGTTGGTATCGCCGTTCCTATCTTTTCTTGTATGATGTGGCGCTGAAGTTGGTGCCTCAGTTTTTTCTAACTGTTGCATCCTATTCATAATTCTGTTGTGGTGCTCCCCATCGAGCTGAAGATAAGATTTGATAGATGATGCCGTGCCCCGTTATTTTCATCAGTTCCTGTTCATGCAGGCCAAGCCTTTGCTAGTTATGAAACGGCTGTAAAACGACTTAAATGATTTTTCTTTTCTTTACGTCCAAACCAATACGTTCTGCACCTATTTTCATACATTTCGAATATGCATATTTTCCGATAGGATAATTTTTGTACCATGCAGATCTCTGTTTCATTCAATCCGGATTTAGAGTCAATAAAAAACGGTCCGTGATTATGTGTGTATGTCGATGGCTAAGAAGTTTAAAGAAAATACGTGCAGGGCAACGATTTATATTTTGACTGTGAGCCATTTACTATCTGCGCATTTTCGATTTCCACCTTGGCAAGTTTTTGTTACAGTATTATATTCGAGCCTGCCAGAATAGCTTCCATCGTTCTTCATTTTTCTCTAAAATAATCGATTTTGCAATACTTTCTCCTCCTCGCCAAGCCAACTCTACAGATACTATATGAAGAAATTTCTTCTGAAAGCCGCCTGGGGTATTCTCATAATAGCTATCTATCATATCTAAAGTGCTTCTGAACTTTCCTTCCTCTTTAAGGCAGAAAATTGTTGAATTGTAGAAATTTTCTATAAAAGTCTATTAACTTATTTTGCTTCTTTTAACCCTGTTTTACAGCCCAAAAGTTTTTCTTGACTCAATTTTCGTGTTAAATCCCTTTATAATTATTCAGTTTTTTTTTAATTTAGTGCAATGCAGCCAACGTTAAAAAAGGAATGTACTCTAGGGGTTTTAGTTGACCTTTGAAGACTGATCACGATTTTATCTTCACTGTGCTTAGTAACAAAAACTAAGCCAAAAATTTTGAGCAATAAAACAGCTTTTATACAAAAGCAATGGAAAGAATTGCTTCCAAGAACGTATGTACTAAAAATATTTATATACCTCCAAAAATAATAAACCGCTGTAGCTGTAGGTATTCATGTTAAATGAGACTCGCACAGTATAATTCATCTTCACTATTTTGAAATTTTATCAACATGCATCTTGAAAATGCATGTTGATAAAATGAAAATGAAAAAAAAAATTAAAAAATGAAAATGAATGAGTTTAGGCCCTTTGTTTATTAAAGCTCTTTAGCTTAAAATAATCTAAATTTATGACAATTATTAGCCTATTAAATTTTTATGAGCAGAACATACGGGTTAAATATTAGAGACTAATACAGTCTAATTAAATATGAATTATAGTAAACTATTATATCTAGAAATATTATCTAGTAATACATTTATTTAATAAATCGTAAGGTAAACGTAAAAGAGCACTAGATTGCCTTATTAGAATTAGGCTTATGAACTTCAGACAGAGAGCAATTTAGGTAACCTTGAAAATACAACTATAATTACAGACGTTTTATTTCAGACTCACTAATAGGTTTATTAATTAATGTAAATCATAAAATACGTAAAATAAGATAAACAGTATCCATAGAACTACCTTGACAGACAAGACCAGTGTCACAAGTGAATGTCCTTGCTGTTGTTACTGTCTTCCATGAGCGTGGCAACAGAATTAGTGAAGGTAATAAGAAAACGATAATTTGAAAGAAGACGTATACAAGGAAATGTGTAGAAAAATTATTTCTGCGATGATTTTACTGTTTATAGACCTATATCACATTGTAACCAAATTTTGTGCCATTACTTTCGATAAAAATTAAATATTTTCTAGAAAAAGTTTGTGATAATTTATATACAGGGTATTTAAAAAAATAGCTAATAACAGCAATAATAATTTACACGCACTAAAAATGTGTAGTAGGCTCGTCATTTGGCGACTCTGGATTTATGATGAAACTAAGAGTCAAAAACTGTTTAATTTCTCCTTTTTTGACTACGGAAAAAAACCATTAACGCATATGACTCATTTCAACCCCTTCTGTGCATATCGTGCTAAAACGTTCAATTGTATTTGATAAAAAAATTAAAACAGTTTCTTTACATCGCCCTTTAAATGCGAATATCCTTAAAAATGTCTCAACCACACCATCTCCAAATATTAGCACATTACTATGAAACTTTGTAAATGAATTATTTATTTACTTACTTAAATTAGGAATAATTGTCTTTATTTATTCAATATAACGTTGTCTAACGCAAAGTTAAACTGCATCATTCATTATTATGATTCGTTTTTGAATAGATATATTTTTGAAAATATATTTGTTTATATCGTTCCTTAGTAAATAGAATAAAAGCAATTTCCTATACAATTTTAGGGAAATCATCGGTTTAACAAAAAGTATTTTGAACATCTTGTTTATTATATTTATCTTATTAATGACTATTAATGGCAAATAATTGGTAGTTAATTCACATTTGATTATATGAGACGCCTATGTTTTCAGCCAACCATGAACGACATAAGAAAGATACACATTACCACTAAACCAGTTAGTTTCATGTAGTCTTACATTAAACTTGGTTTTAAAAGTGGAATCATCATGACGATATACGGAAAATTGGTACAAATCATAGTGAACTGTGCTGTGGAAAATGGTGAGTTTCCATTATAATGTTTAAATTTGGAGTTCATAAATATTTTGAAAATTATCCCGAATCGCAGATGATGCAAAATTTTATAAAAAAATATCCATGTTCGAGGAAAAATTTCCAGCTATTAATTTAAGCACGAAGGATATTCGCTAAGAAAATTTCACACCCAACTAGCTATTAATTTGAAGGTAGAAATGAGAATCACGTGCGTAAATTAGACTTTGAATTGAAAATAATTACATGTAGAATATAATAACTTAATGTTTTTGTTTGTTTTAGTTTATATATAGACCAGTAGAAACTCTAGAATAAAAAATAATTAAAATATTATATACTGTCAAACAAAATGTCAATTTATACATAAACATCAAAATATTTCCAGTAGAATTACATGCAGTTTGCTTGAATGAGGATGAAAGTTCCCGGAAATTTTTTGAGTTACTATGGTAACAGAACAAAATACAAACTTTTAATTGGTTAGAAAACGTTGGTGGAAAATTTTCATTGATATTTTGTCTTTAAAATTCCTTACTTTTTAATTTAGTTTTTTTTTATGTATATATTTTGTTCTCTAATTAAGAAACACTCTTCTTATATCTGTAGTATTTATGTACCTACTAATGGTACTTAAATTTTCATTTTCTTGAACTATATAATGTTGTGACTAATGGCATTCTAAATTTTTAAATAAAATATAGATGATTATTAATATATAAAATATTAAAGGATTTTGTACTAACTAAAAATTGTAATTCAGTTAATAAAATATAACCATACTTATATTAGTTCGTTTGATAAGGTTCTAAAAAGGCTGAAATATGGAAAGGTTATAGGAACTTTTACAAAATATTTTCCTCCTGCTTTCGAAGGTGTGATGGAGTTCTGAAACCCTTGCTTGCTACCCCTATTAGGGAAAAACCACTCCAATTTCCGGGTTCTCGGTTTAGGGCTTTCGTGGGATCATCGCATCAGTTTTTGTGAATAATAATAAATTAAGTGAATTTATACTAGCATACCCCTGGACAACCCCCAGACTGAAGCTATATTCGCTCGCAATAGCAACTTCCTCAAAAAATAATAAAAAATACAAAGTCGGTTTTCTTAGAAAATTGTTGATGAAGTAGGCGAAGATCATTAGGGTGGTATTATTTTTCACCTTATCCTTCCTTAACTACCCTCGCAGTACAAAAAACGCCTCATTTTCCTGCTGTCGGTCCTAGGCATGCGAGTAAAGCTAAAAATTTCTAAAAAAAAGTGAACCTCGGTAACCCCTAAGGATTAAATCTACCTTTCTGCGACACCAAAATAACCCGAAAAAAATGGAAAAACGGTCTCAGAAAAAGCTTCTTATGAATTTTCGACAGCATGGAATATGGTGATTGTGTTATTTTTCGTTTTTTGAATATTGTATGTCTCATTACGTTCATAACCATCATTTCCATCATAATGTGTATCGTGATACCCTTTCCGAGCCCGTTTTCGGGTAATTTCGGTGTTGCGAGCAGGATAGTTTCAACCTCTGTGAGTTGCGTAAGTGAATTGCGGTTTAGAAATGGTTAGTTTCGCTGATATTCAAATGAAAATCTCTACCCCGATCCTCACATGGTAATTCTTGTATGCTTAAATAAACTATAACATTCGATATTGTAAATTAACTTATATTAACTACTAACAGTAACAAAAACCAATCCGACGATCCCTCACAAGCCCAAAACGAAGAAATCGAAAATTACTGTAATTTTTCCCAGGTAAGGATAGTACGTAGGGGTTTCAGACGTTGTCTTTTATACAGGGTGCCGAAAACTAGTAGGTCAATCCGTTAACCATAGATAGCTGATATGAGAATAATGGGACTTTCATTATGCCACTTTTCATTTAGGAGCCCCATTTTTGAAATACAGGGTGTCAAAATTTAAATGTCAAAAAGGAAATTTGTCGATAACTCCGGTAGAATTAGAGATATTTGTATGAAATTTCGCTAATATTTTTCCTTGTAGAGACACACTTTCAGTACACTTTTGGTAAAAAAAATCAAAGCACGAGCGTAGGTGAGGGGGTTAAAGTGCATTATGACCCCCTCAACTTTTTCATACGGACGCCTATGGTAAAAAAATATATTTTCTTAGATAAAGCGGCTTTTATTCTAACTTTTCTTATTCTTGCAAGATTTTGATTTGGAGCCTGGGTTAGCAGATATTGTAACTTATTTTAAAAAAAGTTTAAAATCTGTTTTGTACTATAAATTTTATTTAACATTTAACAACATGACACAAAATGCATATATTTTATATTAAAAACCGAAATTAAATTCGAAAAATTATATTATGTGTTCAACATGAGAACCGCCTTCGCGGACGCACATCCTGCATCTCTTTATAAAGGAGAAATGAATATTATGAAAAATATGTGGTTTCACCCTAAATTGCTCGGCTCCTTCTAAAATTGTTAATCTTAAATGTTGTTCATCCACAATTAGAACCATGTAAACAAAATCTTTCATAAACCCCCAGAAACAGAAGTCTAAAAGAAGAAGTTCAGAAGTTAAAAAAAACGGCCCTAAAAGAAAATTATCAATTATTCCTGCCCATACATTTACTTTAAAACTTACTTGATGATGAGTATTATGAATATTCGTTACTCCGTTACGAGTAAACGTGGCCTCATCGGAAAATAAAATAAATTTACTAAAATTAATATTATCATTATTTTCTTGGCATATCCAATTACAGAAAGTGACTCTTGCTTCTGAATCTAAAGGTAGAAGTGCCTGCACTTTTTGTACATGATATGGGTACAGTAATTGCTGTTTGAAGACACGTCGCACATCATCTGGCTTAATATTATTGTTGCCAACATTATTAATTTGATTAGCTAGTATCCGTACTTATACTCGGAGTTTCTTCGACAATTTGCAAGATTTGCTCCTCTTCGTTTGGGCGTAATTTGAGTTACCGTCCACATTGGTCCACCCTCCTATGCTTAAAGTTGCCAGATTCTCTCAGACGGTTGACTAAGCTTAAGAAAAATCTCCTTTTTGGATTGTGCATGGTTGGAAATTTGTTGCCTAGCAGATAAACTAGCATTAGAGTTACATTTTCCTAAAAGCAAGAGAAATTAAATTGTTTAGGTTCGAGATTACAGTTAACACTTATTAAGAAAAAAATCCTATTCCTTTTAATAAGTACTTACTTATTATTAAAATCATATCGGTCATTTCAGAAAATGATAGCAAACCTTCTCTTTTCGCCATTTCTTATTGAACACTTCAATTAAAAAATGTCTAAACAACGTTTTTTCTATTTAACTTATAAATTATTTTGACAACCAAATGTACCTACCTATCTGACTATGTTTTCAAAGCCTACATAGAACTTATTACTTGAAACACTAGTTACCAAATCCATACTATCCGTCCAAATAAGTTACAATATCTGGTAACCCAGGCTCCAAATCAAAATCTTGCAAGAATAAGAAAAGTTAGAATAAAAGCCGTTTTATCTAAGAAAATATATTGTTTTACCATAGGCGTGCGTATGAAAGAGGTTGACGGGGTCATAATGCATTCTACAAGAAAAAAATATTAACGAAATTTCAAACAAATATCTCTAATTCTACCGAAGTTATCGACAAACTTCCTTTTTGACATTGACATTTTGACACACCGTATTTCAAAAATGGGGCTCCTAAATGAAAAGTGGCATAATGAAATTCCCATTATTTTCATATCAGCTATCTATGGTTAACGGATTGACCTACTAATTTTCGGCACCCTGTATAACTTGTTACTTAAAACTATATCATAATTGGAATGGTTGTTTCTCAGTTCTTTTTATACAATCATTCCTAATTTAGAATCTGAAGTGATCGGTTTTTCGAAATTATCATTTTTTAAATATATGATTAATTATGAATGAATAATCTCTAAAATAAAGGTAGGTAACAACCAAAATAACATGATTAAGGCTAACATGCCTTATAAAAAAAGTAGCACAGATTTATAAGAGTTATATTTTGAAATATTGAAATAATAATGATTAAATTCGAAAATCTATTTTTTTATAAAGCAGTAATACCTAGGTAGTTTTCAAACTATTTGCTTTTAAAAGTTTTAATGTAATTTTTAGTTTTATTCTTTTCAATTATAAAATGACAACAGTATAACAACAAAAACAACTGATTTGATTGAAACGTATCTTACCAATTTTGAGTGTTCTGACAACAACATTTTTCAACAATGAGCTGCAAGATATGATTACGTTTTTAGGCTAAACATCTTAATAATGTTTAGCTCGTCTGCAATTTGCTCATTTTTTGTTTTCCAGATAAACAATGCAAATGAAAACTATTTTAATATTTAAGATTTTTTTCACGGATGAGGCAATACTAGACAAGGAGTTTTCAATTAAAAGAACAGTCATTTTAGAAAATGCGCATACTGTAAGAGAACACAATTTGGTGTGGTGTGATAATTTTTGGATGAACGTTTCCCGTGGAAACAAATATTGCAATTTGTGGGAATAAATTTGGTTGGCCTCCCAGAAGCCCAGATTTAAAAACTCTAGACTTTCAGTTTAGTCACAAATAATGGCAAGTTTACAAAAACAAAATCAACTCTCATTAGAAGTCACGAGAACAAATTTTGGAACTGGCAAATATTATTAAAAGTTACACTGGTTAAGAAATATTAATTTATATTTTGTGGCACGGATAAAACAATTTGTCACATGCATAACTTGACCAAAAAAAGAAACAGAAAATTATTTCAATATTTCCTAATCATTCAAGTTTTTTTTTAATTTAACTTGTAAGGAAATCATTAGTGTTAATCGCACTTCAGAATGGTGTTTTTTGATGTTTTACAATGATATTTTCTTTCGGGGATAATCCATATTAATGCTGAACAATAATCAACAGGCCAATTAGGAATCATTTTTCTTGTATCACTTTTCCATGCCAGAAATGTCTTGATGAAAGAGAATGATATTTACGCCATCTTGGTGGAGAGTCCAATTGCGTTTTTGATAAACCAAAAACTCCAAGTGTTTACCTTGTCAAATTGGATGTGGTTGAACACACAAGTCCGCCAGCTAAGAGACCTAAATGTACACAGGCATATTCACTAAGAATTAAAGTATAAACTTAAAATACTTCATTTTATCATTATCATTTGCCCTGTTGTGGTTAAATAAAATAACTTAATATCTATAAACAAAGTTTAATTAATTTTCACAATCTACAACTACAGGTTCTATGAATATTTGTTCCGTATTTACAAATTGCGTAATTAAATTCGAATACATAAATTATTATATAATTTCTTTTATACATCATGGAAAAGTGAACTCTATTCATAACTTTTCAAACTAAATTAATCAGACTTTCACGCACAGGCGTAACACTTCAACCTTTCCGGAATTGGAGATATGTCGGTTAAGTAGTATTTATATCTACAAAGTGTGCCGCCATCATCAAAATACAAAAAAAAAACACCATTGGTTGGTGAAAGGACCAAAAGTAAAAAAACTGAACACAAAAAATCGCCAAGTTTTGAATCCATAATTTTATTAAGCTCCCGACATGGAGCAGTTTAAATGAGTTTGGATTTATGCGCTCCATCGATCACCTAAAATAACAAATTAAATAAACTTGCTTCATTGAAGGCTAAAAAATCTTTGTCTAAAATATAAAAAATAGCTTTTTGCAAACCGTATTGCGAAGATGTAAAATACCGATAAACCTTTACACATGCATACAGTGTGGATCCAGATGGGAACCGGACTGTAAATTTTTTTTATTCTTAATTATTTTTTGAGAAAAAAATATTCTAGATAAAAATTTTTGCTTATCTTGGGAATTAAAACACTAATGTAAAAATTTCCATAAGTGCTTTATTTTCTATTTTTTATTAAATACATTATTTAACAAAGTTGAAAAGTCGAAAAATGTATAAATACAGAGTTTAGTCAATAAATAACCATCATAATCATTTCACACCTAAATAGACGACGCGATTTTACTTTGACAACAATTGTAAAAACAATAATTCAACAGTTTCTCTAAATATAATGTTACGGAAACCCAACTACCTTTTTAGTTTGTTAATTATGTTCCTGTTTGCATTATAATTTTTATAATAACTTTCTTTTGACGTTTTCTAAAACATTCCAGGCCGCGGAAACTTCGAAAACCCTAAAAATATATATAAGCAGATCGGTTTCGCCACCACCGTTTCAGTTTATGTTTAAGTTCCGAAACCGAACGCGATTATTTTACGATACGTTATGCCACATCAGACATTTATCTATTTCCTAATTTATAACATGTAGAATCCCCTATTATGATCAATTCAACACATTTAAATCGTGTATTTATTTCTGAAAAATGATTATTGTTCTTTAAGTTGCTTATGTAAATTTTTACATTTTGAAATTCTTTCAACGCCCTGTATATTCGATTAAATATATGATTACTGGTCACGGTTTCTCAAGATGGGCAAGACTATTTATCAGGAATAACATTTTCCCGAAAAATTAACAATAAAAACCGTTCACAGGAGTGCGGTACCTACCCCATCCTGAGACACACTGTTTACAGAATCTAGCTCACAAACTCAAAATAAATCGACTGAAGTCAAATTTTAAATTGTCGTCTTAAAAGAAAATGCGCTGCTCGTACATAAAAGATTGAATTCATGTCAAGTCTAATCTTTAATATGGGTGTCAGCACCGTTAACGCATATTATTAATTCGTCTTTAGAAATAGGCCAGTTCTGTTAGACCAATTCCAAAAAAGAAAAACCTTGAACAGTACAAAGATCTTCGTCCCATTAGTATGCTTTCTGTTCCTTTAAAAATCACTGAATCTGTTTTATATGAACAACTTTCCTGTTACTGTGTAGAAAATGCTATTATTCCTTCAAATCAGTCGGGATTTCAGAAAGAACTTAGTACGTCAACACTGTTGGCTAATGCATTTGATGAAATTTTGAGAGCCATTGACAACTCTCAAGTTTCCTGTCTTACTTTATTGGACATGACTAAGGCTTTTGATTCTATTGACATTAATTGTCTAATAAGTTGCATTATTATGGTATTAATGGAAATATTCTTTGTTGGTTTTGCAATTATTTGCAGGGTAGAAATTTTACCATGATAAAATACATGCTCTTCTATATTGACGTCTCAATGTCGAGCAGTGTGCTCAGGTGTCCCCAAAGGCTCTATTTTAGGACCTCTTCTATTTAATATATTTACTGCTGATTTGTCTAAACTTTGCCTTAATTCTAAACTTAGTATGTATGCTGATGATATACAGCTTCTTTATAGCTTTCGGCCATCTGAATTATATATTACAGTAGAAGCTATAAATAACGACTGAAAACACATTTATGATTGGACTCAACAAAATACTCTGTTAGTGAATCCCATTAAAAGCCAGAATAATCCTTTTGGGACATCTTACCAAATAAAACATGTAGATATAGATGAAATAAGTATTAAAATTAATAACGATAACATCCCTTTTTGTAATGTAGTAAACAATTTTGGTGTGTTTTTTGACTTCACTTTAAGCTTTTGTAATCATGTAACAAATATTTGCCGGAAAGCATATTCTTGCCTAAAACTGCTGCATTCCTTTAAAAAAGATTTAGATTCGCATACCAAGATTTTACTTATTGACACTATGGTTCTTTCTCACTTACATTATGCAGACGTTGTTTATGGTCCCTGTATAAGTCAAGCTGACAAACATCGTTTACAAAGAGTTCAGAACTCTTGTATCAGATATTTTATTACTGTTCCACAATATAGTCATATTTCTCCTTATCTGCACAATTATAATTTGTTGAACTTGTCTGAAAGGAGATTCATTCATATTGTTGGCTTCATTGTATTGAATAGCAATAGACCTGCATATAGTATAGTAAATTTACTGGAGATCAGAAATTCACTCAATAGATTTGAGGCAGATCGAAAAAAAAATTGTATTCCTTCTCATAAGAGCGAAAAATTTAAATGTTCTTTTTCTTATTTGGTTTCATACATTCTTAATACTCTGCCGGCTCACTATCACAATCTCTCGGTAATGACTATAAAAAATAAGTTAAAATTGGACATACTTTCTTCTGCCATTGAACAATTTCAATATTCAATTATTTAATTAACTGATTTTGATATTTATTCTTTTATTATTTGTAAATCAACTTGTTGACACACCTTCCGTTTGTGAAAACTGTTTTGTACTTTTTTTACAATAAACCTTTTATTATTATTATTTGGGAAAAATTCTGTCAGGTTTCTACTAAATTTAGACATTGCTGCTTTTATCCAAACAAATTTTACATACAGGGTGAATCTTAAATAAGTACAAATATTTTAACCAGCAGTATAGTTTTGTGTGTAGAACACATAATTAATAGTTTTTTTTACAAAAAAATCAGAAATAAAAAAGTGAAATTTTAAATAAATTTCGTAATTTTTCAGTAGAAAACTTGTTGAGGACCGCTGGCCTAGACCGACCCTTCATACTTTTATGAGTCATAGTGCTGCAGACTGAACGTGTGGTTCACAGTGTTGCCAGTATTACACAAATGTCTTTGCTTCAAGGAAGAAAAAATCTCAACTTTTAGCGAATTTTGTCAAGTGTAACATTTTATATTATTTTTTATTATCAAACTGTCATTGACTGTCATGACAGATTATCGGAAGCCCAAGTCAAACTTGTTAACCCCACATAATGCATGAAAATAGCAATAAAATTTGCTAAAAGTTGACATTTTTTCCATTTTAAATAAAAAACGCGTGCATAGTTTTTCGTTATTCTTCATAAAATAACTTAAGGAAATTGTGTTTTGTGTCCCTTTCTAACAGTGTACAATGACATTTAACTTGTGAAATGTGGATTACTGATTTAATAGTTAATTTTTTAACAAACAGGTAAGCTTGTGTGCACGTTTATGTATAATTTTTGAACATTGGACATAGTAATATCACGTAATATCTTCCTAAATATTTTACGGTAGTATTGAACTTGCGGAAATTCATTTTTAATCGTTGAAGTATAGTAAGGTTAGTTCAGATGTTAAAATTTATGTTAATATTGCTGCGTATCATACTACATACCCAATTTTACTGTACTTATGCTTAAAACAAGCATTTTTAAAATAGAACTATTACGTTAAAGGAAACGTAATATTTATATTGGAGGAGATATGGCAACCTCGCAACAAATCATATGTTTCATTACGTTGTTGGATGAAAAATCAGCCAGCGGTCCTCAAAATGTGGGTATTTTTTAAAAAAATTAATATCTCCGTAAATATTAGAAATTTTTAAAAATGGCTTTCACGAGACTGATTTAAATGACGAACTACACCAGCAGTTAAAATATTTGTACTTATTTAAGATTCACCCTGTATATGTAGGCAACAACTATGAAAAATACTAAATTGTTCTAACTGAAGTTTATACCTTCAATACTGTTTAAGTAATTATCTGAATAGTGTTATTTATGTCCGATTTTTTAAGAATCGTAATTGGAAAAATTGTTACTTTTATGAGCGGAATCAGCTTTGAAAACTTGTTATAAATGTCGCAAGTGTATTACCGGTTCTATACTTTATTTTGAATAAAATAAATAATAACATTGGCATTAAGAAAAAATAAAATTGAAAACTGTACGTTACGTACGTAATTAGTATTTCAGTGTTCTTGCTATATTAAATTTCTTTCAAGAGTAGTTACTATTCTACCCATATTATAGCAAACTGTCAAAATCATTCATTAGCGGCATACCAGACATATATCGGTTTTGAGCTTGTTAGCTCTCAATGTGCTATAAGAGGCGAGACAACCGACGACTTATCCGACAAAAGGGAACCTGGGTAGACAAAATCATGCGAACCTGGCAGTCCACCTGCGCACACATTTTTAATACAATTTGTAGTAAATAATATGACAGTTGTATCTCTATAGTTTCGGTAATGATCACAACTTTTATTAACATCATCTATACATATTATTGTTTACACAATTTTTGCAAAATATTAATAATTTTAATTTCTGCAAATCTACAAAACCCACAATTCTATATTCTATAATTAATAATATTTTATTCATATTTTAACAAAACATTATTCTTTAAGTAAATTTTAAATTTAGTGTAATTTTAAGAAAGAAAAGTGTTGAAATAAGAATGCTGGATGTCAAGAATATGTAAATATTTATATAAAATATACTTTATTACTGAATTAACACATATACACTTGAATGAAATTTAAAATTTTAAGTATACTTATTATTATACTTAAATACAAATTAGGTTTTTCCCATGTGTGGACACAACATAGGCGGTAGCGTACCTAAATAGGTACCACTATAAATATTCGATTAACAGTGAAGTAATACAACATATCAATCTTTCTGTGAACTGTAATACTAAATTTAATTATATTCAGTTTGTCACAGTGTAGCGTTTCTTAGTCAATTTTATTATATTAAATTATTAGCCGCAACAATTAATAATATGCATACAGATTGCGAATATTTTATACTATTATGTAAATGCAGCAATTTATACAATATAAAATAAATTCAACTATTGCTTGTTGTACAAAGATAAATCATATTTTGAAAATTAACATTCTTTCACTTGTTTCTGTTTAGAAATATATTTGAGACAATAATCGAGAACCATTTGCAATTGGTTTTATCTAAATTGCTCAAATTAGAACTATCCAGATTTGTAAATATCTATTTATTTTTTTGTTGTTATGGGCTACGAAGTAATACGTTTTATGTGATTTGTCCAAACTATAAAAATTGACAATAAGATCGCCACTGATTGGGGGAAGATAATGTTTTACCAGAAGCTAATAAAGTTATGAATACACACAAAAACTCTCAAGACGGGTATTTTTTAAATCAATAAAAACTTGCGTCATTCATTTATGTTAATATTTTATTGCAGAATTAACTTTGATTTTGTAGTTTTATTCCAATAGTGTCACAATTAATATTTACAAGAGTTCTCAGAAACATTAATAAATTTATATTTCACTTCCTTCTGATTTAGATATAATCTTGTAGGGAAACATTTAAAATTGTAAAATTTTGATTGTAACTGGAGTTTATATATTGGAGATAGTGTGTTTTGTTTTTCGTCATTTAGAATTATTTACAAAAAAAAATCTCAATCATTTATATTTTATGCGAAATAAACATATCCTGTGTTCATTACGAACACAGATTAAAACGACATTATTCATCCTTATATCAAAAAGGGGCTTATTATAATGGTTGCCGTATATACAACTCTTTACCAATGGACTTTAGAAATTTAAAGTATATTTATACATTTAAGAAAAGAGTTAAAAAATATCTTATTGAAATTATATTGATGAATATTTTCAGAACAATGTTGAGTTCAGTGTTCAGTTAATAGATTTTTTATCCATCCAGTATTTTGTACTTGTGTGTTTATATGTGTATTATTGTGGTATTTATTTTAGTTTGTACTACTTTGACGTATTTTTCTGTGTAACTATACATTTGAGAAAAGTTTATTATTATTATTATTATTATTAATACATTCACAATGCCCGCTGCCATATGAACCCGAAAATAAACACGCCTGGGTTCTTATAGATATTTGAAAATATCTAGCACTGATGTAATACCTATTCGATGTAGTATTTTGACTGATGCATTACTTCAGTCAAAATCACAAATCAAGAAACGTCAAAGCTATGACCTTTTATAGTTTTGATTTTGTTTGAAGTACTACTTACTATGTAAGTTTATGTTATAACAATGTTTACATCTATAGTGGAATTTAAAAAAACACATATTTTGAAAGATTTCAGTACATAAAAATTTGCTGGATAGATCGCTTTCTGACGTTATATTGATTTTACTTCGGTACCTTTGAATATTTGCAGGTGGCATGAGAGAACATTCTTGTTATTTGCTAAACTCTATATTATTCAGTTTTTGAATGTCTAAAATTACTTGTATTTGTAGAAAATACTATTTGAAGAATACGGCGCCCTTAATGAAATCATATGTATACTCTTTGATACCAAATATCTAGATAGGTATGCTGACCAATAATTCCATTAGATTAGTTCAATAAATATCTAACATAAAAACTAATCTAGCTAAATTTACTAATAAAAAAGATATACCTGGCTTAATGAAATAATTGAATAATTTTCAAAATAAATTTTCACATTTGAACGGAACAAACACGCATAATTATCCACAATATATATGACCTGACCTGAGTTATTTCTCCATTTCCAGGATTGCTTCTTCAGTTTTGCACGACAGTGTCAAAAGTGTTGATAATCTGTCAGTGTTAATAACAAATTAATTGAAGCTTAAATATTTGCTCGTTATGCCCGTTTTTATACATTTTTATTAAGGCCGCTTTACATTTAGGCAATGGAGCATGCAATGCAATGAAAACTGTATTGCAGCAAAATCTTTCATGCAATATTGCGAGGTGTCATTTGTTTTACATTTATGCAATATATTGCGCATTGCCAAATTAGTAAAATGAAAATGATTTCGATTTGCTGCAAAACTATCAAAACATACTGGTGTTGTGTACTGTGAAGCTTCAACCAACCTAGTTTCAATGGATGAAATAAAAAAGAAAATTACTATGGTGCTTATAATAATTGCATGTACGTGTGCCTTATTAATTAACAAAAAGAAAAGTAGGTATTGCTGGGTTAAACCCTGGTTACAACAAAAGAAATTTAATTTACACATTGTTGATGAGTTTCTAAATTGTAAAGATGGAAAAGCATATAAGAATTTTTTACGGATGGATAAGAAAACATTTAACAAGTTACTAAACAAAGTAAAACATCGATTTGTCAAAATGGATACCAAACTCAGAAACTGTATATCACCTGAAGAACGATTAATAATTACACTTCGTTACTTAGCTACAGGAGAAAGTTACAGAAGTCTAATGTACAATTTTAGAGTATCTGAATCTACAATATCTCTTTTCGTCCCAGAAGTATGTAAAGCCATCTTTGAAGAATTGAAAGTTGATTATCTTCGAGTAAGTACCTACTTTAGTTAACTAGGTACTGAGATTAACCCCCAGTTTAACTAATCATGTTAATACACAGAAACATTTAAAAATATTATAATCTTTTTTCCAGGTACCAAATACAACAGCAGAATGGTTAGAAATTTCTCGAGAATTTGAAGAACAGTGGCATTTACCAAATGTAATTGGAGCGCTTGATGGTAAACACGTGGCAATTAAGGCCCCATCTAATCAGGGCTCGATCTATTACAACTATAAGGGAGGTCATAGTATTGTATTGCTTGGAATGGTGGACGCAAATTATAATTTTATCTATATTAATGTTGGAATGAATGGGCGAATATCAGATGGTGGTGTTTACAGAGAAAGCGACTTAAGGACAAGCATAGAGCAAAATACACTTAATCTGCCTGAAGATAAGCCACTACCACACAGGGAAAAACCTATTCCATATGTAATTGTAGCAGATGCCGCTTTTCCTTTATCTACACATATTCTTAAACCTTATCCATTTCGAAATATGACAAGACATCAGAGGATATTTAACTACAGATTAAGTCGTGCAAGACGTGTTATTGAAAATAGCTTTGGCATATTAGCTAACAGATTTAGAATTTTAATAAATCCAATTCCCTTACATCCACATAAAGTTAAAATCATAGTGCAAGCATGCTGTGCATTACACAATTTTCTGAGAAGAGAGGTAAAGAGTGAATACACAGGTAATAATCCTGAAATAGAAAATGATAGAAGGTACAGATTTTTGTATGGATTAAGTAAACAAGCTGGTAACCGAAGCAAAAATGAAGCAATGTTAATTAGGAATGAGTTTATGGAGTATGTGAATGGACCTGGTGCAGTTCCATGGCAAGACGATATAGCTTAATATAAATGTTTATATATTATTCCACTTGTGTACCATTTTTGGTTAAACTACTCTTTTGCTCTCAGATTTTTCTATTGAATGTATAAAGCATGTGTAAAACTAATTTCGGATAGATCTGAAACCAATAGTTGTTTAAACAAAAATGTCGTTACCATAATCTCTAAATAAAGATTTTTATTGAATGTAGTCAGTTTATTCACAAATTTGAATTACATAAAACTTTAATTCTAAATCATTTTTTTAGTAAGGGACATTTATACAAATCATTATACTTTTCAGATTATTTTTGCTCTTTCTTTGACTTTTTTTTTCAAAAATTAAGTAGTCTTTAATATTTACAGACATTAAGACAATAAAAGGAATGTAAAACACCTTTATTAATTAAATATTAACTTATTATAACTTAATCTAATGAAATCGGTTCTCTTAATTTTCTTTTAGCTTGAAATATAGCAACTATAATATTCTCCTTTAGATCATCTAATACTGCTTCATTTGTTATCGTATTCATTTCTGCACTCACCATTCTGAAAAAATTAAAAATGTGTACATTTTTTATTAGTTGGTGACGTACATACTTTCCAAATATTTCATTTCTGTTTTCTGCTGGTATTTCCACGGAAGAATAATTATTTTCCGATAAATTTTTCAATGCTGATGTAGCGCTCGACAATAGATCATGTACAGGATCCTCTTTGCGTGATTTTTTCCCACAAGGTCTTTTTACAGGTTCGTTGTCCCTGAAAGTTGTCCGAGATGTGGATCGGGATGATTCTTCAGAAACTGGAGACATAAGTGATTCTGCTGGGCCATCAAAAAGTACTTCCCCTTCCTCAACCTGTAATATAAAAAATATTCTTAAATTAAAAATTTGTTCTGAAAAAATGTCTTGCAGGAGGGCACATAAAACATAATTTATAAAGCTTGCAAAAACAAAATGTATTTTATTGTCCTTAAGGGAAATTTACTACTAAATCTACTACTAATTACTACCTTAATAATAAATTTTGTTATCTACATACCTGGGAATTATCAACTTCATTTTCAATTATGTTTGATTCACCTTTTTCTACAACAACTGATGTATCATTTAAAAAATGAAGTAGCTCAAAGCACCACCATTTAGGTACATAAATATCGTCTGTTGATGCTCCAGAAATTTTACTTTTCTTCACTGTAAGATTTGAAAGGAAATTTCTATTCAGTTCCTCACTAATTTCATTTAGTTGGGTTTGCCGTACGTTTTTGTTGTGATAGTCTGCTAAACGAATACAGTACAAATCTGGGTGTAGTTCATATAATGTAATTAAACGTGTTGTGGCTTCTTTACTCCATGTAAAGCCATTTCTAAAACAAAACTTTTTAAAACGTACCAAATTAGACGCTGCTTACCTACTCGCATTTTTTTGAAGACATCATTTTTTAGCTTTTAATATTTTATAATTTCAGCTCCTCACTCACGTTTACGAAAAAACATAAATGGTTAATTGAGGTTAATTCCTCGCTGTAGTTCTTTTTGTGTAGGATGGCAAAACTGAATATTACCAGAAAAGGAACCAGAATTTCACGTGCAATGCAATCAAATTAGAACAGACTCTATATTCGTGCAATGGACTGAAAATTGCGTCGGTCATTAATTTTAACTTTAATGCGCATGCGCGCATGCAATATTTCTTTGCATGCAATGAGAATTGCATAAATGTAAAGCGGCCTTTAGATATCAAAGAGCAACACAATAAAATAAAAATCATTTAACATCTCTATGGAAGCAGATAAACAAATTTTAAACTGTCAAAGTTGACATACGTTTAATACTTTTACTACTTTGAGGACGAAAACAGAGAGTTTTTCGAAACATCAAAAATACGGAAGTGCGCGAAGTGATGTGATTTTGTTATTTTTTACTTATCTGCTTTTTTCAGTGTGAGATTTTTTGGTTAGACAAACTTAGTTTCAAAAATAACCCTTAACTGATCCGGTTGGCGCAAGGGATCTTTATTTTTTCAGAAGTGTGGCAAAAACCCAATAAAACTAAAGACAAACTAAAATTATGCCACAAATAAATAGCTTCAGACAATACTTCTTGCCTAGAATGAAAAAGTGTTAAGCAACGACTGTAGGTCAGTAATAAATAATAGTGTATTTGTAAGAGAAATCTTTTTTAATTAATGTCTAGTGATTAATAAAAAGTTACCTAATGTCGCATAAAGAATAGTCTGGATTTTAATGATCGAACTAGAGATTTGTCCCAGGGATATTGTCAAAAAATTTTCTGGGCAATTGTGTAGCTATAATCTTATTAGTAATAAAACTACGTCAGTTTAATTGATGTAACAAATAATACATCATTTAATTAAGTTAATCTATCTCAATTTAAATAAAACATGTTGGTCAAAATAATACCATACAAATTTGCTTCTTTCGATTGGTCTATTCTGATTCAAGTCTACCCGATTCGTATAGTATATTCGTATACTGATACTAAGGACAAAAATAGAGATTTATGCTATTCTTAAATAAATTTCCAAAATATCTGTCATTTACCATACAAATATGTACCATATTTATTTTAAAAATGTACGTAAAAATTTATCCGGAAAAAAGGCACTAGACCAGTTGTTTTTGAATTTATTTGTTACTCTATGGGCCTATTGTATAAATTTCTATTCTTTTGCATGTAGGTGTCTTTAAATATATAATTAAGTAGCGGTTAATTAGTTACTAATTAAATTAGTAAAGTAAATAAGGATACACCATAGATAACTGATGATTTTTATACTGATGTACAAAAGAAATTACTGAGCGTTTGTTCAGTGACAAGATCTGTACTACGACTATCAGTCAAATATACATGCTTAGATATTTAAAAACTGTTATACTCTTTCAATTATTATAGAGGATTAATAAACTTTGAACAATTTTAATTTTAAATTTATTTTCCTCATTGTTTTAATAGAAATATATATATATCGATTAGATGCCGCTAAAATTCAGGGTTTCTTTCAGAATTCCGGTCAACCTTGCAAATATTTGAATAATATAGTCAATGTAGTAACTAACCTTTAAATGAAACTGGGATTAACAATTAATGGAATTATTATAAAAAGCAGAAATTATAGACACTTTTCGACATGCTGGTTTTAATTTAATTAATGTTACATCCAATTACGTATATAGGCCTCAAGAAGAAGAGAAGAGGCTGGCAGACTTAACTCGCTGAATTAATTGTTAGATTTTGGGAAAAATTAATATCCTAGACAATATGTTAAGTTACATTCTAAAGAAAACAACTCAAGTAAGTAAGGAGAGCTGGAACATTACAAGGTCTCTTCCGCATATGCCACCGATTACGTGATCTTCAGTATTACTTCAAAGTTAGTTTCGCATCTATATACAGCGCATTGACATTATCAGTCGCAGCCTACTTACAACTATGTGTATCTTTATTTTTTGCTAATCTGAAGTTTTGTGCCATATAAACGTATTGGGTTATTTTATAAAGTTATATTTAAGACCAAATAAATATCGAATTTACTGGAAATACAATAATTAAAGAAATACTAATTGAAAGTGATTTATCTGTAAAACTAAGTGAGCTGCTCCCACAATCCCTATATACAGGGTGCAGGGTACAGGGTGGGTACAGTCAGCCATAATGTCATTAATTTTAAGAGGATATAGGGAATAATGAATATAATATGAATACGCGATTTAAAATAAATCTAAATGCGTATTTACGCCAAAAAAATATTTTCAAATCATTATTTAAACCCCCTTTTCAGACTGTCACTGACCGCTCACAGCCTTGGTCGATTAGAGCTCACAGTTCAACTCAATGTCGACCTGATGCGACGTCGCCATATTGAAATATTTTCCTAGTACCTACTACCTACCTATTAGAAATTTATAAACGGTTATATTGACTATTTTAAAATGTCATGTTTTCTCTTGTTCTGTTCAGCCAATCATAATTTAAAATATTAATATCCAATGAAATTAAATCAAAGAATTCTATTAAAAATTGAAAGTAACGCGGTCCATACAGGTTTTCCGGCAGAAAATGCGGTCCAGTCAAACGATCCCCGTACACTCCTGCCCATACGCTGACAACAAATTGCCTCTGAAAGCTAAACCAACGAGTAGCGTGTGGATTTTCGTCAGACTAACTGTGGCTGTCATGAGTGCAAAGAAATTAGCTTGGTTACAGTTTAAAAAATATTTAACATTGAAATTACAACGCATCTAATAATAAACTAAGTAATAAACCATTTAGGTACATTACATTAAAAAACCTATACCCAATGGGTAAATTATTAAGAGAAGCCGAAAAGTGTTTCGTGTTTAAATACTAAGTAATAAAAAAACCATCGTGTTGTCGACAAAAAACTGCCCAAGACCGAAACGACACGCCTCTGATTTGATGCTCATAAAAGTTATCGAGAGTGAATCTTGACCTACCGTATTATTAGGTCAATAACCTAGTTACCTAGTTTTTGTTCTGTTATTTAACGACAAGGAGTAAAACCATTTTTTCTTTTATCTAGATACACATACATGATTACATGAATGAATTTTCCTTAAATATTGATTTATTTGTTAATAAAAACAAATGTAGATAATAAATAAATGTTTCCGTATGATAGGTTATTACAGTTTAATAATTTTGATATTAGGTTTCACTACGTTTTACAATTGAATATGAATTTTTAGTATTACTCGTAAGTACAATTAATTATTCAGTTTGTAGTTATGTACATCTAACCTAGAAATTTATTGTTTTTTAAGTAGCATGGAACTAACCTGTTTAAAATGCAAGTTTGAGTAATGTTGCACTGATCCGTCCATAGCACTATATTAATAACATTAGGATCAGCCAATTGCAAATTGTATCGCGAAGGCGTTGAAGCACTTGGTTCAACGGCCAAGGTTCGCGCACTTGGAAAATGTTGTCTGTTAGGAAAACGTCTCCGATATTCCGCAGTAACGGCATTCGCATTTCGTAAACATTCTCCGTATAAAACTACCATTTCCGTATATTCGAAATTTGTAAAATTAGACATTGTGAATTTACGACTAATACACGAGACCGAAATAAACAAACCGCCACTTGTATTATCTCCATCCCCCCTCCAAATGTGTAGTGTGACATCCAAATTTGGGGGAAAGAAATGCGGGAAATGCAGAAAGTGCGACTAAATGGTGGTAAAACACGCTGTAGTGTTAGACGATATTATGTATGTAAACATAATGTGGCAACGATGTTTCCTACGACATTAGATTGTCATATGGCTGCGTCATCAGAAAGTTTGTAACCCACCAGGAGCGTTGTGTTACCGACTTTTATAGAGTGATTTGTTTATTTTTTTAAAGGTCGAGTAAGTTTTTTTTTCATTTTCCGCCTTTATTAGGCCTTCCGAATACGTGGTTAAAATTAATGACATTATGACTGACTCACCCTGTATATGAAACAGTTGTGACAAATGTCTTAAATTGGTTTGTTATGGTTTGTTCGAAACATTAACATTCGAAATGATTCCCATGGGAATATTATACATATTTTTGAGGACATCAAAATGAATGAAGTAAAGTACGCAATATTTTGTTCCACTAGTCAAATTTTATAGATTTATTAGAGAATAACATAGGTATGTATGATAGTATGTATGATTTGAAAAGAAATTATTTATGATGAATTGCTGCCTTAGAATTGGACTAACAATTTTGAAGAAATTGGTCTGAGATAGGAAGTCTTAAAGAAACTAACAATTGGTCAAACGAATGAGCGCTCTATTTCATGAGACCACACATTTTCGGTGAACATTAAAAAAAAAACTAGATTATGGTTGAAATCTCCTCATTTCTAGCACACATTTCAATTTATTGAGATTGATTAAGATATCATAGACTAAACTATTACGTAAGATGAGGTTGCTCAAAAGGCACGCATAAGATCAGACAGACCACTGAACAACCACCAAGGAAAAAATTGAATACATTTTAGAGATATCCGTCGACTCAGATGCTTTGAAAATGTTAAGGACAGGCATACTATAAGAAGGGTTGAATGCGGTACTGTCTATTTTGGAAATGAGACAATTTCAAATTTCATAAATTATTCGGGGCTATAGAACCGAAATGAGAATCCATATAGATACAACGCACTGAAGACAAAGAAGCTATAGCTTAGATATTCATTCCAAGATGAAATCTTTAGCATAGGTGCGCGCGTCTTTAACATTTAAGCGGTATTGAGTACCAGGACATAAAGACATTGAAATACGTTAAAAACCAGATGAAATGCAAAAAAGAGATTTGGTTTTGTCAAAACCAGAGCAACCCTTGCAATTCCTTGCTGTATCAAAAATTAGGTATTGGTGAGCTGATAAAGGCAGAACACTGCTGCTCAAGACTCAAGCGAAGGTAACACTCGAGGTTCCGTCTCAGAAGAGAACAAATGAAGTGCTTCGTATGAATAAAACCAGGCTGACAGTAACATGTTAAAAGGATATTACCAATTTGAAAAACATATCTACAAGATGAAAGTAATAGAAAATCCAATCAGCTGAAGTTGTAACTGGGATGAAGAAACTTTTCTTGATTGAGAAAGAATTAAGGGAATAGGCTAGCACACTTTTTGACTGCTGCGAAGAGAACTTGGATTGGCGGCGGCGGATTAGCTGGAATAAAAGAGCGATATTATTCAGGTCTGCGATGGTTGTTGAATTTTTTCAAATAGTAGGTCATTCGTACATCGTAATAAGCCACACATTATCAGCTATTTACGATGCTAAAAAAATGTATATTTTACCAAAATCTCTGTTAATTTTATTTAGTTTCTAAAGTATACTAAAGGTGCGATAATAAGACAATTTTAAAGTGCTTTAACCAAGTTTTAATTTTGATATAATTTATGTCATACTTATATCCTTACCTAAAGCATATCAAAGTTTACAGAATGTTTATTTCATAAATTTTGACTGTAGTTAAGCTATTTAACACGAGTCAAAAATTGTTTTCTATTATTTTTATTTATTTAATTATTTGCCATTATATTTCAAATTGTCAGCCAATTTTCTGTAACTTCCGACCGTCTCGTCTTATTAAGCTAATAAATTGCTAAAATAATAACAAATTCAAAATGACTCCTATTGCTAAATTTAATGTATTTATAATGTCTCCATTTCATCATAATTGTTGCTGCATATAATAAATCTTTTCTTGTGATGAGCCTATAGGAAATAAATTTTATGCTTCTCTGGCAGGTATTTATATTTCAACATTACAAGGTCATGTAGTTATGTTGCCACTGCTCCGCTGTTTATTTCCGGATGTGTTTCAATAGAATCGTTGTTTGGTATCTGGGTTTAGAGAAAGAAACGTAACATATGGGTCAATGGAGACACGGTCTAAAAAGTCGAATTCGGTTGTCATAATGCGTTCAGTTGTCCTACAAACAAACACTGCCTTTTCTTTAAAAGTACTCATGAGTTTTATATTCTGTTTATGGAATATCTTGCACAATAACATTTTTATGTTATTAAGAAAATTAAACGTCGGTATTATTTGCAATACGATAACATGAGGAATATGTAGCGTCTAAGGTGTCTTAGATCTGTCAACAACCATGCGGTCGTTTTTTTAGAGTATATCCAAATGTAAATACGATGAAAATGAACTTTTTTATTAATAATAGTGCCTGATAGGTACTGCGATAATTAGGATAGCTGCAGTATTATCCGTTCATTTTTCGTTCCAAACAATTCCGTCAGGATTACCCACTAACAATTGTAATAAAAAACAAAACATACTTCGCGTTTACTTAAAATGCCCAATTATTGAACAATAGGAATACTAATAGATAATAGAAAAGACAGTCTTATTGGAGACCTAGACAAATAAATCGGCGGACTATATTACTTATAAGGAAAAGGGCACTATAGTCTGTTATCTGGAAATATCTGGAAATGAAAAAGAGTAATAAAACCCCGAGATAAGAACCTGCCATGCACGTGGTAATATTTCGTTTCAGGTAATTATCGGGTAACACTGCTAACAGGTAATGGATGTGCATTAGTATATTTTACTGAATGCATCATAGGACAGGAGCCAGTGTATTGTGACAGATCAATCAGTCTTAGAGTTGAATATACGAAGACGTGCTAGTGCACAAGCAAATTATGGGCCGTCTTACGAGAGTTGAATTTTTACTGGGAAAAGCATAACAGGAAGTCAGTTCTTATCGATAAAGATGAAATTATTTGTTGACGATGATCCTACTTAAGATCAATTAGAAAATTCCGTGACGAAGGGAGAAATGTTTATTATCTAGACGAAACTTGGGTCAACCAGGGATATACTGTAACAAAAGTATGATAAGATAAAAATGTAAAAAGTTTTCGACAAGCATTTTTGGATGGATTTTCAACAGGGTTCAGGTCAAATATTTTGATAATAATATTGAATAATTTTATTTGAATTACTAAAAACCCTCTTAACCCGGTTATGATGCTTAAAGTAGCCTCATGTTTTGAAATGCTGTTTTTATATTGTTTACTTATAAGAGAAATGGATTGAGAAATTGAAGCTGCATAGACAAAGACGGATTGTCGGGGATTAAATTTTAGCTACCTGCTACAATTTAGTACGGTCCGATCACACAAAGTTCTTTTAAAAGTACACCTCATCTATACCGATAATACATAATACAAAAATATTGAATATAAGCACCAGTACTATATTTATTTACGATTTGCATACATAATGAGCTTTTATTACTCTCTTTGATTTCTAAACAGACTATATAAGAACGTAACCACACGGGATTTCCATTATGACGATGAATTTTGCCGTTAAATGTTGCTGGTTGCCGAACTCTATGTCAAACGTGCAAAATAAATAAACACGTGACGGAGGAGCCATCATAGTCATAAATGAGGCTTTAATATAGGCTGTGGGATTTCCTCAAGTCATTTTTTTATATTTAGTAATCTGAAGGAAGATTATATTCTACTAACTATTTTATTTATATGACAAAAATCTAGCCTATGATTTTTTAAAATAGTCGCTTTTTCCAGAAGTATTACCAGGTTATTCAGCACCCATCAAAATATCCATATACCCACCCAATTTGATCGACAAATGCCTAGTGCGTGTTTTTTATGAGGTACCAAACTTCGAAAAATCAAAACAAAAATTATAATAAGCAGGTCAAAAATTGCCTTGAAAGTGAAAACATACACCAATCTGACAAAGAAAAACACACACTATAAGTTTAACAGTTTTTATTGCGGCCTCAGTAAAAATAATTAATGTACAAAAAATGTAATGAATTATGAATACTAAATTGTTAAGCATAAAATTACAAAGCGTTAATCTAAATTAAATTTTAATTTTCTCCACCACATCTCCTTGCAGTTGGACACATTTTTCCAATTGGCTTCTTAAATTTAAAATTGGGGAAAAAAGTAAAAAATATAGATCAAATAATTTCTGAATAACTAGCAGCAGCAGTTAGGGGCTGGTATGAATATGTCAACAGTTGATACCTATTTGAATAATAATAATCGAATATTTCTGCAAGACTGAAACTAGTCCGTAACACTTGCTTGAACAGGCCTAATAATGGACATTATTTTGTTGCATAGCACCTGTAGTCCATTGAAATGTTACATTATTTTGGCCTTAGCGTCCTTTTTTTATAGGACGCAATTTTATTGTTTAGATGTGAGGGGACGGCAAAAAAAGCATAACTTGAAGTTTATGGGGTCACCATCCTCCAACTTTGGCCGCCATTTTGGAAAAGGAGGTTAAATTGTTTTTATTAGGTAAACTATTGGTCACACAAAATTTGTTTAAAAACATTTTTTATTGCAAATTGAATCCTCTACAATTTTAGTCCAGTAACTTTTTGTTGTAAAATCAAAAATAACAAAGATATTAAAGAAAAACAATCAAAAATGTCCTCAGAGCATTTTTGTAGAGTGGTTTTCAACGAAGAATTTTTATTATATTCATTAGTTTGGGTTTTATAGCGCTGTGAAGTGAACACTAATTTTCCTATTGATAAGTATAAATTTTTTCCACGGTTGGGAGTAGAAATCAGTTTCTATGACATCAAAATTAAAACAGAAGTAGTCGATTATTCCCAAGGGAGTATAATGCTCCAAAGGGAGTTTACATTATGGAGAACGTTTTTCATGCAAAAAAAAAGATAACATTGAAATTATTTATTGACATTTAAATTAAATGTTACATTTGTACAATTTTCAAAATTAATATTAGAAGGAATATTACTTTCGCTTACATTTACAATTTTTGTGATTGCGCTAGTAGTGGTACCTACTAAAACCTGATTAGCAATTTTGATCTTATTTTCAATGGAGTTCTCGACATAACCCTCAGCGACTGTCGCGATTTCCAACCAGCATGACGCTTTATTGTTGTGATATCCACACCAGCATCTGCCAGTAATGTCGCTGAAGATCTTCGTAAGCAGTGACCAGTAATAACATGCAGCATCAGGTAATTTTAAATAAGAAAGCTACTACACTCGCAATTTTTTCCATGGTATTCTTGCCAACTGGCTGCGAACTACATTTTTCTGCTTTGTAGTACAAAAAAAGGCGCTTATGCTTGCCGTGGGTAGGATGAAAGGACAGATATTTTCCAAACAATTCAAGAATATTTCCCACATCGGTAACCAGAAAGGTTCGTGGAATCTTTGTCTTAGTGTTTGGAATTTTTACAATCAAGGAAGAGCCTACATCCTCAATATCATCTACAGTTAAATTGACTAGTTCATCAGTTCGACAAGCTCCGGCAATCCCCAGAATTAATCCAACCTATAAAAAATCAAAATACTTAATAATTGAAATACCTAACAACAAAAGTAATCCTACCTTAATCATTAAGAATTCTTTGTCATCTGCACTTGATAGAAAACGGTCAATTTCACCCTTTGTCAATAATTTCGATTTTTTCGCTTGATATCCGTCACCGGTTATTTTCAAAAATGCGATCAGCTTGGGGAATTTGCTTATATCTATGTTGTCGTAAATTATCAACCATGACTTAACCATAGAATATTGCGCCCATAATGTGGAAGACTTGTAATTCTTTGCATTTTTACTGAAGTATGCCAACAAAATATTCTCGCTGTATACTTGAACATTTTCCTCGGCGCACCACTTTTTGAACCGATTGTAGGCTATATCGTATAAAGATCTTGACCTCGTAGGCAGCAAATTGCTTATTGCAATATTTGCAGCCTCCACAATCTCTTCCGACTCACAATTAAATCATTGTGCACTAAACAAACTTTAAACTAAACCAAACTAGCACCTTAATTTCACAATTCTTTTTGTTTGTTTATTTTATAGCTATGACAATAACTCAACGACTACTAAATAAATTCTCAAATCCGAATACAATAATTCTGGTGCTACTTACTTCATAATGACAAAATATGTGTTTTTAAGTTAATGAGACCGTGGAAAAAATAGTATATACAATTCGGGAGATAATATTTTGTCCTCGGTGCATTGTAGCCCTCGGGTTTCAAATTACACCTCTGCCAGAATAACGCATTTCTCTTCTTTATAGTATAATGTACTATTCTTGCTCAATGATAGGTACAAGTTTAAATGCAGAAACACCTTATAGACGCGTAAAGTTCTTGTGCGCGACGTGGTAATGACTAGATTTTTTTTATCCACACTTTGTATTTTCTGAAATCAAGTTGAATACTCAGTACCATATGTGGATCATTTTGGTAATATATGTAATGGTAGCTAATATAATAGATAGGAAAATTCTTAAATAGGAAAAGTTTCAGATGATTCTCTTGCTAACTTAATGGTGCTTGTAAATCGCTCCTAGCTCTTCAGATTTTTTAGTTACTTTAAAAAAGTAAATGTTGCGTTTTCAAAAATTGTCTGTAACTTTTTTATTTAAATACTAGAGTTTTAAATCTAAAAACACTTTTTCTAGGAATTTTACTGTATATTTAAATTTTCATTGCGACGTTTCGGTGGTGAGAAACCATTTTTCAAATTTTAAAAATTCCTCTAAACAAAAAAGTTACAGATGATTTTTGAAATCACCAGATTTACTTCTCTTCCAAATAACTAAAAAATCTGAAGAACTAGGAATGATATGTAACCGCCATTAATTTAGCAACAGAACTGTTTGTAAAACCTAAACCTTCCCCCATTTGACCATTTTCTTATCTCTTATAGTTTCCAAGATGCCATGCATTAACAAAATAGTCCACACTGTACAATGAGTTCAGATTAAATTAAAAAAATATAGGTACCTCTCTAGTTGAAAAAAATATACTGTCTGTTTATAGCATTTTTAGAACCACTATTTTGTTCTTACGATACACCCGATATAAAGAGCTCTTGAATAGAAGTCACTCAGTAACGTATTACCTATAAATCTTTCGCGTTATTCAATTTCGTAGTTAAGTGCACGGTGTATTCAAATTAAATCAAATATAATTACGGTAGTTGCATTTCGTTATCCAACAACTTTTACTTTTCTACTCTGAATAACGAGAAGAGGTGTTTTTTTTTGTCATAATTAAATCTACTTTCTAACATTTCACATACGCAGTGTGATTTGAACTCTTGATACAAATACCTAAATAATAGCAGCTTTACAATATCTGCATCTTGTAAATGACGTAACCAAGAAAAATTTTTACCATGTACGAGTACCTGCTCATAAAAAAACAGTTATGTAAGCAACATTTGCTTTGGCTGAAATCTCTACATTTCCTATACTGCTACTTCTGCTAATCACCTTTCCTGTTGCTATTTTTACAGAATTTTTGCATTTGATATTAACATTTTGGGCTAAATTAAACTACCGTAGAGCGGGGCTAAGTGAACCAATGCGTGTAAAGTGCTCCGAAAACACAATTTCAAATAAAAAAAACTGAACATACGTGCGTAAGAACGGCAGCAGCGCTCCACCTGTTTGTGACTACCCTAATGGCCGGTTTCTCAACTAGTAGATATCTATTAAATAAACTTATCGATTCCATATACTGGAGATATCCCACGAATTCGGTTTCTGAACCATTCGATAATGCTTATCTATTGCATAAGTTATCGAATAGATATCCAAAGAAAAATGGCAAGATATCTGTCCAATAAATATTAACGCACGCGCGCAGCGATTTAGCTGTTGCTTGTTTACATCTTTATTGTAAGGCTTAAACCCAACTTTTTTTATATTTTCGTGACGATTACTTTGTGCAATGGAAAATTCTGATTCGTCTGCCTCTTCAGATGAAGAATATTTAAATATAGTCAGATACCTTGAACCGCCAAGACGTTATCGTGAAAGAGAAAACCAGTATGAAAAATAAAGCGACAGAATTTCGAGAGACATTTAAGAACTAAATAATATAGAGTTTAGCAAATAACAATCAATCAATAAATCAATGTTATCTCATGCTACCAGCGAATATTCAAAGGTACCGAAATAAAATCAATGTGTAACGTCAGAAAACGATTTATCCAGCAAATTTTTAGGTACTGAAAACTTTCAAAATGCGTATTTTTTTAAATTTAGCTATAGATGTAAACATTGTTATAACATAAACTTACATATTTCTGCATATAAGTAAGTATGTGAAAATAATTGTGAAAATGTGGGGTTAGAATAACGAAATAATGTGTGTCATACAAATGCATTTTAAAAATTATTATATTATTTGAAGAGAGTTTAAATAGTAAAAGTGGATAAACAAAACATCAGTAATTTTATTTTTGATACTACTTTTGTTCTACGCGTTTTATTTTTCAAAATTTCAGTACCTAAAAAAACCACAAATTTGATCATTTTACGGCGAGAAATACGGCGACCTTAACGAAAGAAACTGTAAATTTACTGATAGATTTAATAGGAGATAGTATTTAAGTGTCTAGTACTAGAACAAATTTACTATCAGTATTAGAAAAGGTTTTAATAACTTCATTTTTATGCAACAGGTTTGTATATATTTTTATTTAGTTAATGTGATGTGATATCATTAGGTAGCCGATAATGGCGCCATCTACAATTATTTCTTGAAAGTGTCTTACTTCCATAAATGGCATCTGCAAACAGTTGTGCATTTGCTAGCTCCCTCTATGATTATTGCAGATATTAAGATATCCATTCAACTGTTACGTATTTAACAAAATTTGGAAGACATGCGTTCAGAAACCAATATAAAGTTATCGGTCTGATAAATTTATGTACTCGATAGTTATCGAATCGATTGCGCCAAATGTTGAGAAACCGGCCATAAGAGGGTTTAAGTAACAGTTGACCTAGAGCAGCGCGAGCTACCGTCGTTCTAACGTTCAGGCACTTATCTGCGAAACACGTTATAAAACACATTTTTTAAAATAGTTCATTCGTAGTTAGCAGAGGGTAAGTAATTCGTTAATTATTCATGTGTTGGTGTATGTTACCATAACTCGTTTATGCCAAATCTACATCAGTTCTTATACATATTGTTTTTTGAAAAATATATTGAAATTTTAACGGAAAAAGCAAATAGTGCGGGAAAAGTCGACCCCTCTAAGGTGGATACGAATGTTTCTTATACCTACTTTTTTATTTTAGGAAGATTTAATCGAGTAGGTAGGTACCTAACAATGATCCATACGTTCAAAAGAAAATTAGGGAAACCTCCAAACTGCAACTACACACAGGAAAATCTGCAATCGACTTTGAACGAAATTAAAAAAGGAAATTTATCCCAGAGGAAAGCATCTGAAAAATATGGTATTCCTAGAACTACTCTAAAAAGGAAACTAGATAACTCTCACCCCAGGAGGTACGGAAGGCAGCCAGTTTTAGACGAAAAAGAAGAAAAACAACTAGTGGATGGTCTTTTGCTATGTGGAACATGGGGTTTCTCCCTGACAAAACTGGATATTAGGGTCATTATCAAGCAATTTTTAGATCGAATAGGTCGAAGTGAATCCCGCTTTGTAAACAATAATTTATTATTTAATTTTATGTTTCTTTTAAGTTTATCTTGTAAATAATAACTGTAAGAGGGTTATTGCTATTAATAAAGCTGTCTTTACTATATTTTTTAAAAATTTAATTTGGTGGTCCATTTTAGCTGTTAAGAGGACAAATAGAACCAAATCTATACTTATTAAATAGGGTGGACCTCTTTCCCCCACTGTGTGGGTACAGTGGACCGGCTTTTAAAAAAATATATAAAGAGACAGGAGAAATCCCAAGAAATCAAATTTAGTGGACACGTAGGTGATACCTCCACACACTTACATTTAAATTTCCAGCCACATATTAAGTATCTATTAATGATCCATGGGAGTGACATGCCGCTAAATAAAAGCTGGGTAAGGATTTCCAAATTTATATTTCCCTTGACTAGCGGCAGGTGACTGCACTTCGTAAGCAACTCAATGTTGTTGTAGATTATACCCCTAGATATATGGGTGAAAAAAACAACTGTCATTTGTCTACCGTAGTCGAACAGCAAAGTATTGACCTGCTGTCTGCAGATCTATAAAAAGCGATGCATGTGGTCAACTGGAATAGGCGCAATACTGCCAATTTTCTATTAAATTTGTTTCTGCAGCAGTTGAAAACTGTTTGAAACTATCACAAATATATGTCCAACTACTTCCTGCGTTAAATTCACTAGTAACTCTTTCTAAACTTAACTGGTCAAATATTTCTAACAATTGTCAATCGTTTGCAACTGCTGCAGCAACAAACTAAATTTTTATGTAGTCTGGATTATGCACATAATACATTTTGTGTGCAAAAAATATATAATAAGGGAATATATAATATAGAGGATCCAATCGTTTATATTAAAGACATTTTTTCTCTATATTTAGAAAAAAAAGTTGAATTTAAAAAAATGCCAAAAGCGGTCTGACTTAAATTTAACGCAAACATTGAACATCTACTGCTATCGAAACGAAAAATGTCAAACTTGAAAGTAAGGTGTTTCGACAGTTTTGAATTGTATGGTTATGTCATGTTCATGTTATGAGTGTCAAAATATTCTGTACTGTTTTCAGTAAAAAGTTTGCTAAAATACTGTTAATACTCGTGAACAAAGTATATTATGCTAATTACATATAACGACTAAAATAATATACTATTATTTGGTATTTATTATTTTTAAACAGCGCTTTATTCTGTGAATTAAACATGCTAAAGATATTTTTTACAAAAAAAAGTCACGCTTTTCCACTGGTTATCTCCTCTTTTTTTAAATGGTAACCCTAATTTTCATTAGTGCCATTTGAAAGAGCATGTTATTCTGCATACATAATGATGAGTTTTCAAATAGGTTTCTTGACAACATAACAAATACATATATTATTGAAATTATTCCAATCTCTATGTCTTCACTATATAATAAAAAGAAATGACGAGGTTGGTATACTTGCGACAAGAATTCAGACGACTTACGTCATACGAACAAATGAATAATTCATTATATTTTCATCAAAATATTTAAGAAACTGCAACTGATAGTAATAAAACTATATACTACACTTAAAGTTTGCATTATAAATTGAACTAAATTGCAAAAATTGTTTGTTTTTAACGCGACCAAATATCGAAAATTACGTTGACAATAAAAACAAATGTGTAACGTCAGCCGTGACGTAAGACGTCCGAATTCTTGACGCGAGTATACAAGTAGTTGATAACAATGAAACAACATCATTGTTGATAATTATTTAATTCTATACTTAAAAATACGTTAAGGTGGAGTGACATCTATGAATAATAAATAACATTGTACCTATAGTCTTTGAATAATATATTTCTTTAATATTTAAGGAAAAAGAGCTAACCATTAAAATTAAAAGTTTTAAGTTTAAGGATTTCAATGTCCACATTACATGAGCTGCAAAAATCAGTTTATATTCTGGGTAGGTTTTGTTTAAGTATCTATCACCACAAGAATAGGTAGTAAACACTTTATCTCTGAACATGTGCTTGCTGCTGCAATATCTGCTCTTGCGAAAAATTTACTTTAGCCAATTAGCGACATGTACGCAAAATTATATTAACATTTACAGTAATTACAATACAATCATAGACTCTTTATTGTGAAACAAAATAGGTAACTCAGATTATTACACAGGGTGATTCAGAACTTATCTAAAAAAATTTGGGAATAGCTGCGTCATGAAAAATGGAGTCAATATTGTAAAAAAATGTGTAAAATCCTTATAATTTAAGTTGTAGTATTTTCAACCTTTACATCGTTGGGCTACTGTAATATCTAACCAGACAATTCCGAATATTGAAATCCGATTACTCCTTGAACGTACTAACGTTCTTGTGCTGCGAGCATTTACATTAGTTCTTCAAAGTGAGTTAGAAGACTTCTTTATTTTATCTATCATTCCATATTTAAAATTAATTCTAACAAAAAAGGAGTTTGGTTTTTTCCAAATTTTTGTAATATGTTTGAATAATCTGTGTTCATCCTGGCTTATAGACCAGTTGTTTAATAGTAGTTAACATTTCACATACGCAGTGTGATTTGAACTCTTGATACAAATACCTAATTAATAGCAGTTTTACAATACCTGCATCTTGTAAATGACCAAGGAAAATTTTTACCATGTACGAGTACCTACTCATAAAAAAACAGTTATGTAAGCAACAGTTGTTTTGGCTGAAATCTCTACATTTCCTATACTGCTACTTCTGCTAATCACCTTTCCTGTTGTTATTTTTACAGAACTTTTGCATTTGATATTAACATTTTGGGTTAAATTAAACTACCTATTCGATAAAAAGACGCATGATGATCCATTACTGTAAGTGAGGTGTACAAAATGAGGTCATTAAACGTGTGAGGACATAAAAGTTGGAACAAATCCAATAAAATATGTACAGAGCGAACAAAAAAAATCAGTTGGACACGTTAACCTTAATTTTTGAATGCAAAAATTCTGATACATATTTTATATTTGAATAATCTGTGTTCATCCTGGCTTATAGACCAGTTGTTTAATAGTTGTTTGAATATTACAAGTGAGAAATTGTGACATTTTACCAATGTTTTTTTGAATTTTTCTGTTTGTGATGGATGATTTCATTGCATTTTTATTAATCTCAATATTTTTTGTCCCTTTAACTTTTCTTTTTACATTTTGATAATTATTGTACGTTTTTTGTAGTTTCCTGATGAGGAAGCAATAAAACCTTCGAAAGCTTGAATAGAAATAAGGAGTTTTATGTTTTTCTTGTTTATGTGACTGGATTAATTAATTTTGCAAGTCTGTTCCATCAACTACGAGTTGCTACTATACACATAAGCCATTTTTGACACTTGAAAAACTAATGTAAAGACTGGCATCACAAAAACTTTAGTACCTGCAAAAAGTAATCGGATTTCAATATTCGGAATCACCTGTCTAGAGACTATAGTATCCCAGCGATATAAAGATTTAAAATACTACAACTTACAATATTGACATTTTTCATGCATCTATTCCGAAATTTTTTTAGATAAGTTTTGAGTCACCCTGTATAAGCTTGATTGAGTCCAGATATCAGTGTTGAATCCATGAACCTCAATAGCTCCGAGTAGAGGTTTTATACAGGGTGAACCTTACATAAGTACAAATATTTTAACTGCAGGTGTAGCTCGTCATATAGATAAGTCTAGTAAAAGTCATTTTTAAAAATTTCAAATATTTACGGAGGTATTAATCTTTTTTAAAAATACACACATTTTGAGGACCGCTGACCAGATAGACCACTGACGTAACCTAATAAACTAAACCATATGATTTATTGAATGCGAGGTTGGCATATCGTCTGTAAGATAAATAATTGTTTAACGTAAATTCAATTTTTGCGGTTATTTCTAATTTAAAAACACTTATGTTTAACAATAAGTAAATTAAAATTATCGCAAATGATTAAAATATGAATTTTCACACGATTTCGATACTATCAATTAAAGTGTTTAAGAAGTTAGGTACTTTGTTCAATGATTCCAAAAATTATTCATAAACGTGCATAAAAGCTCACCTACTTACTGAAAAACCAACAGTTATCCACATTTTAGAAGTACAATACTATTGTACACTGTTAGAAAGATTATCACAAATTATCAAAAAAAACTATGATTTTCAAATAATACCTTAAGAGTTAATTTTCGCCACATAATATCAAATTACGTGTCCGTGCCAACCATTTCGTACTTCGTAGTGGGTGAAACAGATTTTAAAAATAAACACAAAACATGGAATAACAAAATAACTAGTTTGATGTATATTCAATGTCAAGAGAAGGCAAAATAAAATATTTAAAAGCAATGTCAATCGCATGGAAAAAAGAAACTAGTGCTGTAGGCACAGGTAACAGGTAGATGTCACGAGCAGTAGATGAAATGTCCCGTACCAGCCCCACTCTCTAGGATTGATAGTCGAGGGTCGAGATCGACAAAGAGGTTATGTTGATGTTCATGCCGCACCACAAGTATGGTCCAGCGCAAAGAAATAAACTGTGTAAATTACAAGTGGAAACAAAACATGTAATATTTGTAGAAAGAGATTGGATAATTTCAATACACTTTGCATCTTCTGAAACCAAACTAAACTAATGGTTTCTTTAAGTAATACATTGCTTGACGCATCTGTTTTAAGAGTTGCGGTACTAACGTATAAAAAGTATTTAAATCGTCTTTTTATTTTCACGGGCAGTGTTTTTATCTTAAGTGTATTGTGTATTTAATTAATATTTTTCGTGAAATACAGTGTGATTAAATAAAATGAGGCACATTATTCAAAGAATGAAAAGGGTGACGTGTTAAAAGCATATTTCTCAAGTAGTGATAACGATCACATATTGTGATAACGCAGTTGGAGTGTAGTAAACATGGATAATGAACAAATTCTGGAAAACTATGATTGTGAATAGAGAATCTGGTTTATATTTTCAATTTATTGGTGAGGTATAGGAATGGCAAAGGGGAGGAGATGGCTAGCAATAATTTCATAAATAAACATATTTGTTGGAGCCTATTCGAAGACATTAGTGTCACACTGGCAACGTTGTGGAATTCAGATCTACCATGACTCCTGGAACAGCGGTCCTCAACAAGTCTTCTGTTGAAACATCGCAAAGTTTATTTAAAATTTGACTTTTTTATTCCTGATTTATTTGTCAAAAAACTATTAATTATGTGTTCTACACAGTGAACTGTACTGCTGGTTAAAATATTTGTACTTATTTAAGGTTCACCCTGTATTGCTAATTCAAATGACACTGTAGCTACTTACCTAGCCAGTGATATAACGCATATTCATTCATCTAAGCCACTTTCACAGGTATAAGTACACTTTTACTCATTTAATATCAGACTTTTCTTATCTTAACTCGTTTAGTAAAAGTTGCTTATATTGCCATATTTATGCCTTGAAGCCAGGTACATTCACTGCTAAACTTACGGCAAGACCACGACATGATATAAAAATAGTATACCTAGTTAAATGAGGTGTGTTAAATACAATATTTACAAATATTTAAATGAGTACTTACCTACAAGGCTTTATCAATTTCAAGTAAATAAATTTCATATCATCTGAATTAGTTGTTAATAGTTGTTGTCTAAATTTGCAAATATTATTTGCAAGTAAAGGAGAGTTCGGTGAAGAAACTCCAATTTTCAGCTATTGGGTCACGAAGAAAAATTAGCTATCTCAGGGTTTAGAGAGTAATTTTTAATTTAACAACTTTACGATTTTATTTTAATTCGCTTTATATTTACATCAAATTAAACTTGCCTTAAAGCATTCTTAAAACTTTTTTCTCAAGTTCTCGATCTGGACAATGGTAAGGAAGGACATAACCCTATTAGTGTAAATCCCTAACTGTTCACCTTAATGGTTCCAAATAACAAATATTTTGTGGAAGAAACTATTTAAATTAGTCACTATAGAAAAATAAACAGCAAAAATACTGAAAACTAAATTTTAAAGTACTTTTAAATTACTATTTATTTCATTGTATACTATACGCACTTCATATATTGGGTTTATGCATAAATTTGAAGTATTTTTATTGAATTTATTTTCTTTAGCAAATAAAATACATAAAGGACCAAGACTATTCTCCTCCAATGTTTGGATTAGGAAGCTTTTCTCAAGCCAATTTTGAAGAATAACGTTGTCATTACGGCAAATTTGTCAAAGTTTGTTCGATAAAAACCCGTGTTGGTGATGTGCACAAAATCACTCGATTGCTCAAGACGACAGAGTTAATGACTAGTTCTGGTCTCAAACCACAAACAAATGCGATCGATGTTATCGACAAGCTAAATGATAAAGTTACAAATATTGATATGTTTTTGTTGTTTCATATACAGGGTGTTAAAAAAGAGTAAAATATTTCAGGAGGTAATAGTATGAACCAAAATAAGCAGAAAAGTCTTAATAAACATGGGTCCGCAAAAGAACGGTTGCGGAGATATGGACCACTATTCGTTTTCAAACATTTTATTTTATTAGGAATAAACCGACAAAGGAAGCTTTTAACAAACAAAAAACAAAGTTACAGAAGATGTTCAAAGTGCCCTCCGTCCATTTCCAAGTAGGCACGACATCTTCGTCTCACCTATATTCGAACTCTTTCGAAAACACCCTCCTTGGTTTGGATTTCTTGACACTTTTGATTAATCCGTAGCTGCAGCTTTTCCAGGCTATTTACTGGAGTACCATACACATACATAATGTATTCAAATATCCCCAAACAAAAAAATCTAGAGGGTTCAGATCAGGCGATTTTGGAGCCCATAAAACAGGTCCGGCCCTTCCTACCCATCTATGTGGAAAATTTTGGTGTAAATGCTCTCTAACTGCCATGGAAAAATGAGCTGGAGCACCATCATGCTGGAACCACATTTGTTGTCTCTGATTCAAAGGAATGTCTTCCAAAAACTCATGCAGTGTGTTCTGTAGAAAGTTGAGATAAGCAGCGCCTGTTAATCGGTTTGGTAAAACAACAGGACCTAGAAACCTGTCACCTACAATACCCATCCAAATGTTTAATGAAAAACGTGCCTGATGTCCAGATTCTATTAAAGCATGAGGATTTTCGTTGGCCCAAATATGCGTATTGTGAAAATTAAACACTCCATTTCTTGTGAACCCGGCCTCATCAGTAGAAAGAATGTTTGTAAGAAAACGAGGGTCTTCAGCATCATGACGTAGAAACCAGCGGCAAAAAACCAAACGTGCTTGATCATTTATTAGATTTAAGGCCTGTACTCGTTGCACATGGTATGGATAAAACAGTTGCTCGTGAAGGATTCTCCAAACAAGAGGACCACTAATTTCTACCTCGGCTGATATTCTCCGCACATTCGTACCTGTATTCTGCTCTACCAGTGCTAGAATTTCTTCCTCTGCTCTAGGAGTGAATACCGACCTTGGTCTTCCGGATAAATGGCACTGTTTGCTCAAAGAACCGGTATCACGCAATCTTTGGTGAATTCTTCAAAACATGCGTTGTGAAGGAATCTGGCGATTTAAATAAGCGTCAACATAAAGACGTAGCGCTTCGGTGGCGATCCCATTAGCACGACCATACATGAAATGCATGTCTGATAATTCTGCGTTAGAGTAACCAGCCACAGCGAAAGAAAACTTGTGCACTGAGAGCAACTGTCAAATACGTACTGTTTATTTCACTAAACATCAACCAACTATTATAAGAAAATACACAACGTTTTTGCAAAATAAAAAACATAAAACATTCCATATCTCCGCAACCGTTACTTTGCGGACCCATGTTTATTGAGACTTTTCTGCTTATTTTGGTTCATACTATTACCTCCTTAAATATTTTACACTCTTTTTTTAACACCCTGTATGTATACGAATTGTTGATATTGTACACATCTCAGAACCTGTACCAGACAAGTTTATAAAACCAATAGCTATACCTGCTATTTTAACATTACATGAGATTATGTAGCTCAAGATAAACTACTTAACCTCATATAATGATATATTTTGCAATAATATTGAAACTGTTTTGCAAAATTTTCTAAAAGTTTAGATTTTCCCGCCCTTAAATAATTTAAATAAGAAAACTGGATAATTCGTGGGAATATTCACGTATTTCACGTCCATGAGGACAAGGCTATGGCTATACATTACAATTAGCAAAAGCAACTAATTTCTACCAATTTTGACAACCAACTGATATATGAACGATTTCGTTTTTATAAGAATGTTTTGTTTTCAGATAACATAGTAAGGATGACTTACTAATATTTTATTTGTTGATATATTGGTATATAATTTGATAAAATTTGAAATTTTATAATACAGCATGTTTCATTTGAATCTCATTGTTTCTTAAATCAGAACTGTCTTCTTCACGCAAATTATCACTTAGAAACAGTTTTTAAAAACCTCAAATATATATGGTTGTAAAATTTCTCCGGGTTCCTTTGTTTGACAACGTTTCGGTAAAATCTCATTTACCATCTTCAGGTCTTCTTACTTCTGCTTCGCGTTACTACGTTCGGCTTACTTAGTAACGCGAAGCAGAATTAAGAAGACCTGAAGATGGTAAATGAGATTTTACCGAAACGTTGTCAAACAAATGGTTCTTTTGAAGACCATGCAGATTCATCGCGGAAAGGAACCCGGAGAAATTTTACAACCACATATAACACCCGCGGAAGCCTACGAACTAACATATATATATATATATATATATATATATATATATATATATATATATATATATATATATATATAAGTATAAGCAAGTGTGTAATGTACTCACCCACACTTTATATTTTTTGTGAAATGAACATAAATTATTTTCGATTTACTGAACATCAGCAAATGTTTTTAATTAATAAAATAATAATAGTAATAATAATAATAATAATTCGAAAATAATTTGATTTAGACGAGTATCCTACTTACAATCGTTTGTAGTAATAATCACACTTTCTTAAAACAGTTTTTGAACTTCTGGAAGTTCTGTGTAGACATTTCATTAAATTTCTATTGGTGAGAAACAACTAATAACTAATGTCATAAATTTAAAGTAGTTTTCATTACGAATACGTCAAAAGTTCAAAAGAAATCGTAAAATTAATGAGTGTCATTAGTATTACAAACGATTGTACGTTTAACATTTTTTGAGAAACTTGCGATTTATATATTTTACAAAATAATTTAAAACCCTTTAGGTATATCGAAAATGAAATATTTGAGGACATATGTTCATAGAAACCTTGTTCTCTTCGATTTAAGAAATTAACTAATTATGACTCACAATATTTTTTATGTTTTATATAAGATAAAATAATTTACACCAACAGAAATTTTAATAATGGTTTTCAGTGACCATGAATTCATCTTAAAAACGGCAGTGAAAGATAATATGAATTTGTCATTTCTATTTGTAGAATAAATATTCACAATAACAAATTTTTAAACTACTTCATATTATTTAATTTTATTTTATATTTTTAGATGGCAGTAGATGTTAGCCATGGTCTGAAGGACGAAGCTACTTTTCCAGAACAAAACTGCGAAAATATTTCCTTACTTTTGCAGAAAGGAAGAACTGTGAACATTTTTATTTATATAAGTTACGATATATATTTAATTTTAGAATTATATGTGAAACTGTACCTACCTACTATGTCATAGCTTGTAAATAAAATTTAAAATAAGTTTTATTTGATTTAAACATTGTAATATTTAAAACAGGAGAACTATTTTATTTTCAAGTCCAAATTACGAACTTTTACAATGATCGTATTCAAATTCAGGTTTAGTTTTAATTTTTTTGGTAGTTTGGTGTTCATTTTTTAAAAACCCTAAACGGTGCTTAGACTTGCAACATTTTTTAGATATGGCCTTAAATAACAAAACACAAATTAACAATTAAAGATGTATAATTATTATGATGAAACAGAATAACAAGAAGCATTGGTTTATAAAGTATTCGTTTTCCTTGGAAAAAACAAAATATATAAATCTGATATAGGTCCCATAAATAAAAGAAAAAGTTAAGTCATTTAAAAAATTAATTTTTATTTACAATACATAATTCACATTTAAACTACGTCTGAACAGAAGTTGTATGGTATCCTGTCCATCAGGAATGCCGGTGAGTGATCGAGGATAGTGGTGGATGCAAAGAGCAACTGAAGAAGTGATTCAGAGGTTAGTCCATGGTCAGTGATCAGAGGATGGTACTGAAGAAGGGTTTGGGTCAGTTCTTGTTATAGTAGATATTTTATGTGTGTATTAATCATTGGATATACCCTTCGCTATTATTAATATGCATTGTCACTATTACTGAAATAATCTTATATACATTAAACACAGTTTTGGGAGTTTCTATAACAACATCTTTGCAAAGTAAGTAAAATAATGTAAAAGAACTTATACTACCCTATTCGTATTTTACTTTCATTTCATGGTAGGTAAATATAAATAGCATTGTCTCTTTACAGCTTCAATTTTTTTCTGCAAGCTGCAAGTCTCTTACACTTAGGCATGTGCACTAAACAGTAGCGTATTGTAAAAGCCGTTATATCTGAAAGACAGCATTTTCAAAATATAGGTCTTGCTCGATTTTTATTGCAACTTTTCTGCAATTCTAGGGAATGATGGCAATGGTTTATATGGTTACCACCATATGCAAAAATTTCTAGGGTGAACTATCTTCTGGCCTTCTTTCGTTTCTGGTTGATTATTGTGCATGCAAAATATATGAACTGAAACTTTTATTTTATACGTTATGCTATTTCTTGTCAAATTTGGATAAACAGTTTAGTTTTTATTGTGCATTCCAGTTGGAATGTTGATATCACTTCTATTGCAATTGCGAATTGACGACTGTAAAACAGACTGCAAGTCAGAATTTTAGGTAAGGTATTGCAGGTGCAAGGCTTGCTGCAAGCTATTGCAAAAATAATTGCGGTAATGAAGTACGTGCATTTAATAAAAATAATGAAAATAGTATCAAGCTAATGCTATCGTTGACAAATGGCTATAACAATCCATGGCTGAATGGTTACAACAGCCAGTGAAAACAATAATAACAAATTAAATTCTGTCAAATGTCAAAACAACTTGATATGGATATCCTAAAATGGAACGGCATTCTTTTCACATTTATTATTTTATTAAAATAAGAAGAAACGTTTATTAAAACATGAGTCTACTAATGTTTCGTTATAGATACACGGTCTAATTCTAATTCAATTTTTCTAAATATTTAGATTATTAACTTGATGCATACATTTGAATGATTAACAGTTATCATTAGTTGTCAAACTTAAATACTGCCATTGTTGTCTTCCTATGATGTAGTTATAAAAAATAAACAAAAATGTAACTTGTAGAAATTGTTATTTTGGTATGTGATCTGTTGATAATAACAATGTTACGATAATACCTACACTGATTTCCAAAGAGTAAGCTTTGTTTTAACAATATTTTGAAGAGTAACTTTATGTCTTTTGGTTAAAGTACATTGCGAAATATGCTAATTTTTGGGATCTGTGGCCTATTCTAACTATTCTTTTTGTTTTTGTTCAATGAGTATATACTATAAGGTAAGTAAAAAATTCATACTATATACTGTCTAAAATATAATTAATTTACGAGTTAAAGAGTACTAGGGTAGGAATACATTTCACTTGATTTAATCAAATAAAAAAAATATTACAGTTGACACATTACTGCATTACACTCTACTAATTTTTCATATTCACTTGCTCTTAATACATCAGTAGGTAATAATACATTTAGATAAGTTTTAATAACTGTATCAATATAGTTCAGTCATTCCATCAACAAATTTCTGTTATTGTTGACATGACCTATGACTGGTTTACACATAGACCTTTGATTTATAAGGTCTATGGGTTTACAGAAAACTTGATTTATGCTACTGTTAAATTGTTTATCACTAGTGATTTTTTTTTCTTATATGATTCTAAAATAAATGGAATATTAGAACAAAGCTTCGGGTTAATTGTAGGTGTTTATTTAACATCTAAATATCTATTTGATTTACAATATAGGATTAAAATTAAATACTACCCATATTCTAAGTAGTCAGATACAAATTGTTAAAATTAGCATGCAAACTATTACTATTAGGATCATTCACATTAATGGATTGATATTGTGAACAAGTTTTGCAACACATTTTTCTAAATCCGTTGATTCTGCAGTATTTGTGAAGTAGTCCAAAAGCGCAGTATGCGGATTGATCATCATTGCATATTTTTGTTTTTCTTCCCCTACATAGTGGACTTGTATGCTTTGTATAGTTTCCATGACAGACACGCTTTTGAATAGGAGGTGCATCGCCACAAGTGTAAAAATTCTCGTCTCCCGGCGGAGGGCAGTGTGAAGATCTAGTTTGAAAGCCAGAACCGCATGAATTGGAACACTAAAAGTAAAACCACAAGATTAAAATCGTCGGAACAATTACTAACAATTAATTCAAGAAAATAATACCTGAAAGATTTTCATTTTTTAGTACGCTTTACAATCAATATTCATTCAAAAAGTGATTTTTGCAAACAAATATAACAGTTGATATTAAATAAATTCAAATATTACAAATGTAAGAGGTAGGTTCGATTACCAATATGGCACAACAGATAATCCTTAGATGATTCAAAACTGGGATTATCTCATCTAATTCATGAAATAATTAATTAAAAGTACTATAATTCACCCATGACCCAAAAAATGTGGCGTTAAATTTTTTCTTGTTAATTTCAAAGCCATACATGAACAATGTTAAAGAACTATAATAAATTAATTCAAACTGAATAAATAGATAAACGTAAAGTGGTTTAATTTTAAAGATACAGGGTGCCCGCAATATGAGTTTTTTGCTCGATATTCAAATATTTGTAAAAAAAGATCCATTGTTAACGATATGTAAGGCTATACTATACATATACCTATGTATAGGTCCTACCAAAAAGAGAATTTCATGATAATCAGAATATTATTAATACGTTTGCAGATTTTTTTTAATCTACATTCCTTTAACCTACTTCATCAGATAACAGTACATTATGTCCTCATAAAATTGTATTTCTGCTTAAGAATATTTCTGAGTGAGAAATAATAAAAATATGCTCAAGCCTAAGTTATCTTCTAAACCTAATAATATCCTCTCTTTTCTTGTGCGTGATTGTGCATCCGTTCTTGCAGCCCCCTTAACAATATTACTGGATCTACCACAGAGAATTTGTGTATATCCCGACACCTGGAAGATATCCGAGATTTCTCCCATTCATAAAAAAGATAAATAAATCAAATATTGTTAATAATTATACACCGTTAGCTATAATTTGTAATTTCTCCAAAGTCTTTAAAATTATACTTTTACGACACAATGTACTAATATTCACAGACAAATTGGCTTTGCCTAATATGGGTTCATGAAGACTAGGACGACTACAATTAAAGTCTATTTATTCTTCACAGCTGTATAATATTTGCCTGACTCTAATTTTTATAATTTTGGAATCCACTTGCATCCAAATATAAAAATTTCTCGTTATGCCGGTTTGTTATTTATTCATATTTTTGATCACATTAATTATATTTAATGTGCTGCAATAATCTCGATTAATAGTGACACATTTTTCCGATAATTATTATGTGAAACAGAAAAGCAATATTATTAGTGATGACAACAATAAAGAAATGTCTTAAGTCTTATAAATTCAAAATATTAACAAATATAGCATGCAACGCTTTCAGTTACATTATGGACCCATTACTCAATATTGGGAACTATGAATTCAGTCAAGAGAAATTAAGATATAAGCATATTTTTTTCAGCTAAACGCGTTTCTAAGTACTGCATATAAAACATTAGCATTTTTGGGGGCTGTTGTAGCGAAGAATAACTAATAATGTTGAATCATATTCAATACAATAAACTCTATATCACAATTGTTATTCCATGCACGAAAACAAAAATTGTCCGAGAATTTGTTATAACAGAAGGCAATGTGGCAGGTAACAACTGTTTAAATATTTATTGAAAATATGCTGAACTTCGTCCTTCAAATGTAAGTCACAGGCGGTTTCCTGAATTCGACAGACAAGGAAAATGTGCCTCCCAGCCTGTCGGAGTTAATACTTTTGGAATTATTCCAAAAATGATTGCAACAAAACTTGGATTGAAGAATCCCGAAGAATACACTGAACAGAATAAGAATAAGAAACAGCTCCATCAGGTTTAATTCTTGTATACAAATTTCTAATTGTAAAAAGTGTATTTATAATAAACCTTAGGTTTTATAATATTTTTTTTAATAATAAATAAATCATTTTTATAAAAAGCGGGATTTTATTTAACACAAAAATATTAATTAAAACGGTTTTTTTTCTTTACATCTATTACAGCACTAGTGTTGGAATACACGCCCTTACGATACTATTTATAGAACTGTAAAAATCATATTACTATATGAAAGATAAAATATATTTTTCGACGCATATATTAATTTCGAGATTATATTTTAATGCGTATTTTGTGGCAAATTATAACAACATTTTTAGAAAGTGTTAGTTAAATATGCCAAAGTTTTTCCTTTATATTTTCCTATTTTATATAAAATTAATGGAATTAGAGCAATTTTTAATCACACAAACCATTTTGAAGAACTCTTAATAACTTTAAGAATCAAACAATCATACAGCCACAGCTATCAAACGCTTTACCTTTGTCTGATTTTGATGTTTACCAGTCACAAGCAACAGCATTTTTTAAATCAAGTCTAGATATATAATTAAAAATACGTACTCAAATGGATCAGTCAGATGAAGACATGCCAGAATGTATTTTGAAAAAAGCAAAGACCGTCAGTTTAATTTTATTGCCTGCCCTAGACACATATACAGTGCTTTCGAAAAGTAATGAATAAATTCATTATTTTTGAAATTGAGAAGTTTTCGTAAAAATCCCCTGGCACGTCGATTTTGGTTTTAAAAAAGGCACTTTTTGACATACGACCCACATTTGTGACGTCATCGTTGTTCGATATATGACGCTATCGACATTTTTTTAAATAGCAACCCCCAATTTTGACCATGCATTGTCAAAAATCATGGTTGCCTGACAGTAGCCTTAGCGAGCGAGAATGTTTTTTATTGCTGTCAGATAAAAACTTAAAATCGTACTTTATTAAATAGTTTTTTTTTGTTTTTTTGAGTTATTTCTTTAGTTCTTATCTTTTGCTTGGCAAAAGCAGTGCGTTTGAAGTATCTATTGAGTAGTAACTTTGTCATTTTACAAAAAAAAAATGGTTAAATTAACTGAACGAAAACGAATTAGAATTCTGTGCATGATCGGATTTGGAGACAGGATGCGCACCCAAGAAGAACTAGTTGAATTGTTCAATGAAACTCATCCTGATCGACATCCCATTAGGCAAAGTATGGTAAGCACTATTGAGTCTATATACCGTAACTTTAGGACATGTTCGTGATCTTCCTAAATCTGGTCGACCGTCAAAATCAGTAGAAGATGAGCTTGATGTTTTGTTGGCAATACAAGAATATCATCACTCAACACTTAGCCAATTGGCTTCTGATTTCAATATGGCAGCATCCTTATAAGGTATGCCGTGTTCATGAGCTATCTACGACTTTGATCGGCGAAATTAATTCTACGAGCAAATGCAAGAGCTATGCAATAATGATAATAATTTAGTTAAAAACGTATTTTTTTCTGACGAGGCTACGTTTGTTTTGAACGGCCATGTCAATAAACACACTACCGTTATTGGGCTACCGAGAATCCCCGATGGATGATGGAGTGTCACACTCAAAGTCCAAAGAAAATAAATGCGTGGTGTGGTGTTTCTTTGACGTCAACCTAACTGGTGCAAGATATTTTGATTTTCTTCGTAAGGACCTCATTCCTGAAGTAATAACTTTATATTTAGATATAGAGAGACATGATCTTCCAAGAAATGACATTTCCTTTCAACAATATGGTGCACCTCCCCATTATGCAACACCTGTCCGTGCTTATTTAGATGAACTGTTCCCGAATCGTTGGACAGGGAGAAGGGGGCCGATTGAGTGGCCAGCCAGATCGATTGATTTGACACCCCTAGATTATTTCTTGTGGAGATACTTAAAAGCAAAGTATACGTTACTAGACCGGTTAATTTAGAAGATTTAAAAGCAAGAATTCGTCACGAGATACGTCGTATACCTCCTGAAGTTATGTATAATGTCCAAAAAGAATTTATTAATCCTCTTGGCTACTGTCAGGCAGCCAACAGTGCATAATTTGAACATTTAATTTAGTCGATTTTTTACATAATCATTATCATTTTCAGTATTGTGAAAATTAAATTTTAAAATTATTTTCTTCAAATTTTTGTTATGTAACACCATAATTTTTCATGATGTGTATGTAGAATGACACGCTCTTTCAGATGACATGGTCAAAATTGGGGATTACTATTAAAAAAAATTTCGATGATGTCGTACCTCGAACAACGATGACGTCACAAATATTGGTCGTATGTCAAAAAGTGCCTTTTTTAAAAACAAAATCGACGTGCCAGAATATTTTTACGAAAACTTCTCAATTTTAAAAATAATGAATTTATTCATTACTTTTCGAAAGCACTGTATAAGGAAGAACACGTGGTGTTGACGAACTGGTGACAAGCAAACGTTGTAAATGGAAGAAGAAATCTTTTTAGCCTGTATTTTGGAATTTAACAAGGTATGTGGGCATTATAGAAATAAAAAATAACCTGTAACAATTTTAAAGTTCGTATATCAAGAGACACTTAAAAAGTAAAAGTTTTAATAAAGAAGAATTAATTTCTGGATGAGGCATCAAATGAAATGTATTTGATGATTAAACTTATTGTCATCTTCGAATTGGGTGGTGAAAAAGAAAATCTGTTAATTATATTACTGTTTTGTCATATAAGATAAAATAAATAATGGAAACCTAATGTCCCTGTATAGGAAATATATAAACTTGTGTAAGCCCAACACTACACATATACGATTTTTTGTTACGATTTTTTTTTTACAAAAAACGACAGTGTTCAGTGTATAGGAGTCAACACGTTTGGAAAAATATCATCTAAAATTTCCTAATCCACATTTGTATACGGGACACATTATGGCGAATAAATAACTAACATAAAACGACTTTTGTGTTAGAAATCTGCTGCTGAGGGTTACTTGGAGAAATCTACTAAACACAAAAAGAACGTATCAAATAAAATCTAGAGCACGATCATCCTGTCAAATTCGTTGGAGTTAGGCAGCGAGGTATGTTCAGATATACCCTCCTCCCCCCTCCTTAAATCAATCCACCGCAATCATATCCCATCGGCTATTAACTTGCAAAATGCCTCTAATCGTACATTTTATAGAAACATTATTAACAACAAATAATATTTTACTATGTTTGTTTCTTTTTAATCATGTCATGTTCATGTTATATGTTTATTTAGAGTAAATGTTATTTATTTTTTATTTTCATCGCGCTCGAAGAAAATTTGTTCCAAAATGGTTAAAACGGTAGTCGCGTGCAACTACTAATATCACTTTTCGCATTTATTAGGATTAGAAAATAACTATAGCGACAGCACATCCAAATTTACAAATATGTGATTATAAGTAGAATTTTTCAACGTTGCACTCCGTGCCTATCTTTCGTTGTGTCAGAGATAATTAATAGTTTGATTTGCAAAATATCTAGCTTCTGCTCAAGCCTTGTAGCCGCAAGTAAATTATTTATAACCGTTAAGAATTAGGTTTTCACAATAGTCATTTACCTACTTACTGCAATAAATTATCTATTTAGCTTCAGCAGAAGAAGTAAAGAAAAAATGTACTGTGTATTGTTTTATCAAAACTTAAGGTAGTAAAATCGTGTTTCTAAAATCAGTTTTGTTGTACTTAGGACATGATATAGGACTAATAAGAAAACTTCCAGTCACGATACAGATCATCTTAGCAAAACTTTCTTATTGGTTGATTACCCTCGGTGTATCTTATAAAAGTTAAAGTTGAAGCTATTATTAAACTATTGTTAGAGTTTTAATATTTTTGTGTATATCGGTATATTCATCGAGATCCGGAAGACAACTTCGGCTAACCTCAACTTTGTTTTTATTAATTTTGCATGTGCTTACATGTGTTAAATGAACTTTCCAAAACTAAAAATGAAACTGTCTTTCTTAAGACAATGTTTAAGCAGATATCACAGCAGTTTCCTTAATGATTACAATTTGCATTACTGAAATAATTCTTATTTATTCCTATAAATAATGTCCCTTATAAATACTTTCAGCCCACTACAAAAAAAAAAGATTAAAACACTTATACTTTTACCTGACTCCATTCTCCAAATGTCCAATATGAAGGACAAGGAATTCTATTACACGGTCTTTGTGATGGTGGTTGTATACCGGAGCATTTTGAAGGGATCACCATATGCAGCCATGGATTCCTAACCACGCCATTGTATTTAAAAAGTGCATCGTTTAATACTGAACTAGGCACACAGTAAAGTTCTCTACTTTGAATGCCAGCAGTACCACAAGATTTTGTGCAGGGTTCCCATTCTCCAGAAATCCATTGAAAATTGCATCTATATGAAAGTTGTTCATTTAGACAGACAATTGGCTGATTAATTTGCAACTTTTAGTTTCAGAAAATGTTATCAAAATTTTTTATAATTTGTCAGTTTTGAGAAAAGGCACATTAAAATCGAATAAAACAAAGCTATTTATTACCTACTATACTTATACAAGGTGTCCCATAATGATTGAGCTATAGACAAACGTCAAATTACGTGTATGAACCAAATATGCTCTACGTAACTCGTTCAAGAGATAGCCAGGTGTTGAAAATTAAATTTTATTTATGAAAATGCGTAATACTTTGAAAACACCGGCTGAACTTATTGGATCAAAATTTGGCACAATTTTTATTTATTTAATTACTGTACGACTACTTCAGTTACAGGACAGAAGTGGTCAATAATACGACATTATGCATACGTATTAACTAAAAGACAAAACTGTCAAATAAATAAAGTAACTAAAACTTAACAGAAACAATAGATGAAACACAGAACATATGCAATTAATATTTGGTTTATAAGAAGTGTGGCAAAATATCCAATTAAACTAAGGAAAAACTAGAATCTTGCCACAAATAAATAGCTTCAGAGTTCATCAAAACATGCAAATTACAATGTATTTTAGAACGAGAAATATCAATTTTATAACTATTTCCAGATTTCTCATACAGGGCGCCAGTTACGGATACGTGGATGGTTAAATACATTCTGTATTTTTTTATTTTCCACATTTGGATCTGACGGATAATAAATTATGAAAGAAGGACTGTTATAAGTAGAAAAAGTATGCTTTATTGATCTCTCTGTCTATCCTCGTTTTCGAGATTTATACATTTTCATTTTGTATTTAATGAAACTTAAATCGATTACCTACCATTGCTGAAAATGTCCACTAATGAGATTAATGCACTTTCTTAAAAACAATTTTAAGCTGACGTAAAACTCTAGCAAAAATTACCTTTACTATGTCGAATTAAATTATCAGACTCTTGGATTTTCCGTAGTAATTCGTCCCAGGTAATTCTAATTTTATTGTTATAAAGAGGGTTAATGTCGGGTCCATGAGGTGGCCAAGTAAAATTGCTTCCGCGACCGATCCAGTGATGCGAGTAATGTTTGTTAAGAATGTTCCCACAAGAGGACAGTAAACAGTAACCCTATTCAGCATCACATGTTTAGTGGAATGTGTTATACTATTAAACAACGAAATAAGATGCTGCATCAAATATAAAATGAAAATTCGTGCCGAAAATGCCCTTCTCTTATGAAATATGGATTTTCTGCATCATAGGATGATTATTTCTCGCACGCCACGTTTGGTAAAGGTTGCTTATCTTTAAACAATATTTTAATTTCAAACATGGGGTCGTGATTTACTCCCTGCAATAAATTTTGGCGAAACTGCAATCTGGCAAGTGAATTGTTTGACAATAAATGTTACACTGGCGAAAGATGAAAAGTATACAGCATATTTCTATGCAAAATTCTTAATATTGTCGACTTGTTAATCCGGGTAGATGCTTGCATACATCGATTATTCAGGATTTTCTACAATGCCATAGTAATCTCATCTTCTTGCTCCACCAGGTTGTGTGCACAACCTTTGAAATATGTTCCAATTATGCACATTTATATTAGGACATAGAGCATGCCATGGCCTAAAACTGTTTTGTTATGTCTTAGTTCACTATTCGAAAATTGGTTATACCTGGGCATTTGAACCCGAGAAAAACTCTTCTCGGATTTGGACTGTAATTGCAAAAATTATTACCAGTGAAAACAGCGGCTGCGCAACTAACAAATAAAAGAACTGGCCTGTGACACCCCCTGCCAGTAAAGCTGATAAATGTTGTGTGTGTGTACGTGTGGATTATGGCTTTGGCCATACATATTAGCCAGAACTTTTGTTTTACAAATTTCCCGATAAAATATTTCCAGTTATACTGAAAAGTGAGGACATCGTAGATAATATGTCGCAAGTTTCAATACATGCACACTTTGAATTTTTATTTGTTCTTATAATATATTGATTTGTCTGGTACATGCAATAGAATATTAAATTGCAGATATGTTGAAAACGAGGGAAAAGAGGAAATTGTACTTTTTCTGCTCATAAGAGTCACTTCGCTCATAATTTATTATCAGCAAGAGTCCAGATGTCGAAGATAAAAAAACACAGATTGGAATTATCCATATATATGTAATAAACTGACACCTTCTATGAGGAACCTGATAATAGTTAAAAAAAAATCAAATTTCTGGTCCTAAAAACATAATGATACTACTTTTGGTCATTTTCAAATTTTGCGTATTTTCATAAATAAATTTGCACTTAGGACCTTGTATCTGTTAAACGAGTTGTTATATTTTACTAAAGCTTCATTCACATAAGATTAGTGCGGTTGCATTGGTACTGCAGAAAAGTTATTAAAAAGGGCGCCGTATTCTTGAAATAGTGTTTTCTACAAAATACAAATAACTTTAGACATTTAATAACTGAATAATCTAGGGTTTAGCAAATAATAGGATTGTTAACTCATCCCACCTGCAAATATTCAAAGATACTGAAGTAAAACGGCGAGAAATACGGGTACTTTTGTAACGTTCAGATAAACTTAACAGTAACGCTTTTGTACTGCAGTTGTATGGCAGAAGCTAAAAGCATTTTAGCTTTTACCAATCCTTTTCCAACAGTCATACAAGGACCAATCAGAAAACTGCTTTTTTGACAGTAAACAGAAGATTCACATTTTTGCAGGTTAAGTTTTTAAATTAGATTCTAATTTAGATATTTAGTTTAGAATTGATTTGTTTCTAAAAAAATGGATGAAGAGGACTGTTTGGTTTAGAAACAGTTACTTTTGCTGCTCTTATTCGCAGCGACGTCAATATGTATAAAAACTATACCTGCATAAAAAAATGAAAAGAAGAACTCGGAGATGGTGGGTGCGACCTATTAACCGCAGATAGCACATGCAAGGTGATTTCTATAATTTATATAAAGAAATGCGAAATGAGAATGCCGATTATTTTTTCATTTCACCCGAATGACAGTGGCAGTGTTTGATGACTTGCTAAAATTAGTGGGGCGTCATTTAACCCACAGTATACCAGTATACTGTGATTTAACCAAACATTCAAATAGACCATCTATTCCTGCATATTGTAGGCTTATATTTTATCTAGGGCAGGCTTTTAATTACTCTTCGGCAAATGATAAAAACCAACAATTTCCGTAGATAGGGACGTAGTTGACAAAACATAAACATAACCTCTCTGAAGGTCAAGAATCTTGAGTTTTTGCATGTCGCCAAGTTACAGCGGAAAAATTCCCCAACTTCTTAAGTCTACAGTAATTTTATGTAAACAGAGTAAATAATATTTAACACCATACAATTACAATACAACAGTACAACTGCAGTGCCATTGCACTAACGTTTATTTGAACGTTACTTAAGGCATGTTTGGCTCATACGCGTATTTCGATATCTACTACGGCTCATTAAGTATGGGACACCCTGTAAGTCCAAATGGACTTAGGATTTAATATATATTAATCCTTAACTGCTGACATTGAGTCTGTGAATATCTGCTTAGTTTATTGGCTATTGGTTTCTCCTATCAGAAACCGTGTAGGAACCCAGCGCACTCAATGTCTTCCTGAATATTAGTGTACTTTGTTATGTCTAAAGAATAATAGTGCATTGTTTTTCATTATTGAAATTTAAACATTGCGGAGTCTCTTAGACTCTGTGTCTGCGTCAGTATTTACAAAAAAAACATAGCTAATTCGCACAAAACTGTTAGACGTTCTCATCTAAATTTTGACAAAATTTATATCCAATGATATAAGGTAGTAAACAGGGATCTTAGCATTATTGATTATGACGAATAGCATCCAGATGTTAACCGAATCATTTGACGGATTATTAACTTAGCAACATCTGTCGAAGAAGAAGATAAGCTATTAGATGTGTGGTGACTTGAGTGCGACTCAATCAGAGAGCAGTATTACTTTTGTCTGCAGTATCCAATAAAATGTTCTGCATGAATATTTATTTTTGACTTTGGAAACCATATTTTTATTTTGTGACTATAAATTAACTCATATAGACAAGAATACTTAGAGATCTAAGATATTTTTTACAGTTTTTTCATTTTGTGAAAATTTTAGATTTGTTGTTTTCATGAATTCCTATATATTTGTTTTATTCTTAGTGTAATGCATGCTTACTGATTATAAATAAATATATCTACTGCAATATTTATCATAATACTTGTTTTATGGAAAATGTTTAATTTTTTATTATTTTCAAGTCGGAGTCTGAGAGACTCAAAGTCAGTCTAAGTGTTCGGAAAAGACGGTTCAGCAGTTAAGAGATAAACTAAATCCAGAGTCCAGGGTGCATTAAATAATGTATCATATAATACAATTTGTACAAAGTTTTTTCTAAACCGTAAAATGATAAGAATTTTAATGGTTATATCTTAAGAGCGTCTAGGCCTAAGTTTATGATGCATATACAGTATGCGCCAAAAGTATGGAATAAATTCAATAAAAACGAAACAATTATTTTTTGGGAAAAATCCTCGAACAGGTCGATTTTTAATTTAAAAAATGCATATTTGAGCGTAAAATGCAATTTTCAAATGTCATTTATTTTCGAGTAATGACGTCATCGATTTTTTTTTAAATGGCATAGGAAAGTTTTCGAGTAAATGACGATTGAATGATAGAAAACGTAAATCAATTAAAATAAAGCAAGAACGTTATCAAGTTTAGTTTCTTGAATTCCATAGTTCTTTTATGGATCACGTAGGTGAAAATCTTTGCAGAGTGTCATTGTCACACCGACTTTCTAATAAGTATTGTAAGCGACATAGAAATTATTATTCAATTTAAAGTATTATGGCACATTTAACTGTTACTCAAAGAATTGAAATTTTAATTCTTATCGGATGCGGGAATATGATTAGAACTCAGCAGGAAGTTTGCGATTTATTTAATGAAAAATATCCAGATCGCCCTATCAGCCAATCAACAGTCAGAAAGGTAGAGTCTAAATTTAGAGAAACTGGCAATGTTGTAAATATTCCAAAACCTGGACGTCCAAGCATTAATGAAAATCAGAAACAGAACATTTTGATAAGTATGGTGGATAATCCTCATAATTCTTCACGATTGGGTGCTCAGAGCACAGCGCTACGTATCTTTAGGAAGGAAAAAAATCATCCCTACAAAATCCAACTTGTGCAGGAACTCAATGAAGATGATCCCGAAAATAGAAATTTACACCAGCAAATACTTTTTTCAGATGAGGCCACATTTTGTCTGAATGGTACAGTAAACAGTCAAACTTGCAGATATTGGAGTCGGGAAAATCCTCATTGGATGGCAGAGGCACATACCCAACACCGTTAGAAAGTAAATGTGTGGGCTGGAATAGTTGACGACAGAATAGTAGGGCCTTTCTTCTTTGAAGGAACCCTTACAGGACAAAGATATTTAGAGTTTCTAGAAAATGACCTTGTTCCAGCCCTTGCAGTAATTTTTCCTAACGATAATGACCCTGACATTCCTGACGATACCATATGGTTTCAGCAAGACGGTGCACCTCCGCACTATGCGCGCCCTGTACGAGATTTTTTGGACAACTGTTTTCCTGGGAGGTGGACCGGCAGAATGGCCTGCAAGATCGCCAGATCTTACACCTTTTGACTATTTTTTATGGCGATACTTGAAGTCAAAAATGTACATTAATAAACCACGTAATTTAGAAGAACTTCAAAATCGCATTCGGGACGGAATACGCAGAGTTACCCCAGAAATCATTCATAATGTGCAAGAAGAATTTCTTCACAGACTTGTCAAGAAGTTGGTGGATGGCAATTTTATTTTACATACCTCAGAATTGTTACTTTTTATGGATAAAATTTACGGTTTCTAACATTCAATCGTCATTTACTCGAAAACTTTCCTATGTAAGAGGGCAAAATTTTAGTACTGTCTGATAGAGAATTAAACGATCTTTCAGAATCAAGGAAAAAAATATGGTGTTGCCATTTAAAAAAAAATCGATGACGTCATTACTCGAAAACAAATGACATTTGAAAATCGCATTTTACGCTAAAATATGTATTTTTTAAATTAAAAATCGACCTGTTCGAGGATTTTTCCCAAGAAATAATTGTTTCGTTTTTATTGAATTTATTCCATACTTTTGGCGCATACTGTATATGAATAACAACTTTCTAGTTATGGAATCATAATGATCAATGATGTTGCTAAATTTTTACAAGAAGCTTAATGAACTTTTATCACTAATTATGTATCAAATATTATGAATAATAAACAGGTAATGAAACAAAAAGCAATTATTTCTTAGGATACCATGTAGTAATGAGTATAAAAACAGAATCAGTACTAACCCAAACGTATTACATTTTTCAGAACTAAGCTTTGGTTTCAAGAGAAGCGAACAGTAAGTCCTCTTAACTACTTTATTATGTTTATTATCCCAACATGCCGTCGTTTTCTGTCGGTGTCCCCCTCCACAGCTGGCACTGCACGGTCCCCATCCACCCATGATCCAGACAAACCGCTTAGAGGGAGTTAGAAAGTTCTTATCAATAAAGTATTCAGTAGCGGAGGATATGTTCACGCCGGAGTTTATTTCTCTCACTGGAACCACCATCTATAATAATAATAATCTTTATTTATCCTGTAGGACATTAAACAATGTATAGGACATGTCAAGCACAAATTAGTAACACAAACAACACAATAAAATTTACCTACATAAAATTATCTTCCATAAACTCATTAGTGCTATAATAACATTTTTTACCTAGTAAAGATTTAAACAATTTTAAGTTATTTAAATCTTTAAGGGCTCTTGGAAGATGGTTAAATAATTTGATACCCTGGTATACTGGCGAGAATTCATATTTTGTGGTTCTATGAACTGGTATACAAAGCGTATCAGCATGACGCGCTCCATAGGTATGGTGGTATGATAATGTATTAAATTTGTGGAGGTTACTTTTAACAAATAAAATACAATTCAAAATGTACATACAAGGCACTGTAAGTATCTTATAATTTGAAAATAAAGATCTACAAGATGAGTCGGGTTTAATATTAGAGATCATACGAATAATACGTTTCTGTGCTATAAAGATACGATTTGGATAAGCCACACCAGCCCACAATACAATATTACAACTAATATGACTAAACACCATACTGTAATAAACATTGATCACACAGTCCAACGGCATAGATTTTTTTAACACATAATAAGATGCATTTAATTTTTTACTTAAAAAATCAATATGATTCGTCCACCTTAAATGACTATCCAAATGTAAGCCGAGGAATTTCACAGAATCTTTGCATTTAACCACATGACTTTGGCAGGACAAGACCAGCATATCAGGATTCAAACTACTATGAGCGTTAAAATAAATAAACACTGTCTTATCAATATTGACCATAAGGCCATTAACATGACACCAATTTATGAAGCACTGAAATATAGTTTGACACATTGAGGTGAGTTCGTCAAGGGACCGTGCTGAGACCGCTAAGGACGTATCATCGGCATAAATAATGATTTTGTTAGCATCCAGATTTTGAGGTAAGTCATTTATAAAAAGTAAAAACAATAACGAGCCCAACACAGAACCCTGTGGAACACCTGAGTCAACAAAATGCAAATCCGATTTACATTGCTTGACCCTAACTGACATATGCCTTTCTCTAATAAAACTAGAGAGCCAGTCAAAAAATGTACCTCTAAAACCTAGGTTATAGAGTTTATCTTCCAGGAAGCCAAAATCGAGACAATCAAATGCACGTGACAGGTCGAAAAACAAACCAGCAACATGAACGCCATCATCAATACATTTATAAATATAGTCGGTGAGATCAACAGCAGCAGAATGGGTTGAACGACCAACACGAAAACCATGCTGATTGCTAGAAATTAAGTCAAATTTATTTAGGTAATTTAAAATTCTGTTGCATACAACCTTTTCAAAAACCTTAGAAAATACACTAAGAATACTGATAGGCCTATAATTAGATATATTATCAAGAGAGTTCTTTTTATGTATGGGAACCACAGTAGTCATTTTTAGTAAAGTTGGAAATTTTCCACTTGAAACAGATAAATTAATGAGATAGGCAAGATGCTCAGCAATAATATCAGCAATACTTTTTAAAATTCTAGAGGTTATAAAGTCATCACCTGAACTATTTTTATTTTTTAAACTTTTGATAATTTCAAAAATTTCATATCCTAATATAGGTTCAAAGAAAAAGGCAAACTTAAATATTTATTTTACCAGTAGACATGACATAAATTAATTAAGATAATGTAGTGTAAATTCGGCAGCATATTGAAAATAATAAACACGTACTACAGCTAAACATATTTAGTAACTAAATGAAAATTGATTAATTACTTGTGGTTTCTACTATTGCAATATTTTCGACATTCAATAACACAGAGAGTGACAGAAATCTTTTTTTTCTTCCTGAAAATGTTAACACATTGGTAATGCTGCGTTGAAATAATTTCAATTATACCACAAATCACCATAAATTTTTTTACATATTTAAATTGCATGGTGTTTACGAGGTATCTTGGTTTGCAGGCTTCCTTGGTAGTTCAATTTGGACGCGATTATTTTGTCTATTGGACTGCTTGATATTTCGAGAAATTGTTCAAGAACACCTAACTATGAGTAACAGCAACAATATAAGTGTATTTTGAAATAATATTCTTCCAAAAGTTCTAATTACAGAAGCTTTGGAAGAAACTTTAACAAAGACTTATGTTAGAAGACATGGATAAGAATTTAGTAGACTTGGCAAAAGTGTGCATCCAATCGACTTTTTCCTTTAAGAATTAGTTTTATCGACGCACTGAAGAAGTAACCTTTTAAATGCAGGTTCTGAAGTCAGCAATAGTAAGACCAAGTTGTCTATGAAAATACAGTGTGGATTTTTTTGCGTGGGGTGCCAAATAATGAAAAAGAAATCTAATATGGATGTTTAATTTTGTCTCGCATAAATACTTATTTCACTGTATTCTCTCCAAATATGCAAAACGTCTTATTGATCTCATGGCCACTAATTCTTGAGGTAATGTTACCTTAGAAATTTAAGTCAATTTACCTTAGTTCCAAAACATTTTCTTTGCAAGCTACAAGGGATTAAAATCTTAATGTAGGAGACAATGAAAATCGTTTCCAAACATCCTCCTTTTACTTGAAAATATAAAACTATGGACTAGAATTATTTATATATTCAACACAAAAAATGTCTCTTAGTACCTACCTAAAATAATTATTTTTCAAGACTCAATTTGCTTTCAAATGTTTGAAGATGACTTTTATCGTTTTCCTTCCCCTTGTAATGTACATTAAATTTAAAATAGATAATAATGCCATATTTTGGAATTCTCCAATTAGTCCTTTCAAAAATCTGATTTCAATATCCTGGAATTTTTAAACGTATAATGTTTTGGAATTCTTGAAAAGCTTCTATCTAAGAAATCTGTGATTACTGTAGGACCGACAAACGCTGTAGGTGAGTAAGTAGATAAAAAATATCATGTTCAAAATATTAATTAAAATATTTTTTAAAGCACCTCCTCAATAAAATTGTTTAAACAGTGATGTTGTGAAATTATTCATGTCAATAAGGAATGTCTACTGTAACTTTATTATTAACCAACTATAGATAAGCGAAAATATACAGTATGCGCCAAAAGTATGGAATAAATTCAATAAAAACGAAACAATTATTTTTTGGGATAAATCCTCGAACAGGTCGATTTTTAATTTAAAAATACATATTTTAGCGTAAAATGCGATTTTCAAATGTCAATTGTTTTCGAGTAATGACGTCATCGTTTTTTTTTAATGGCAACACCATATTTTTTTCCTTGATTCTGAAAGATCGTTTAATTCTCTATCAGACTAAAATTTTGCCCTCTTATATAGAAAAGTTTTTGAGTAAATGACGACTGAATGTTAGAAAACGTAAATTTTTGTCCATAAAAAAGTAACAATTCTGAGGTATGTAAAATAAAATACAATTGATTAAATTTTATACTTTTTTCAGATGAGGCCACATTTTGTCTGAATGGTACAGTAAACCGCCAAACTTGCAGATATTGGAGTCGGGAAAATCCTCTTTGGATGGCAGAGGCACATACCCAACACCCTCAGAAATTAAATGTGTGGGCTGGAATAGTTGACGACAGAATAGTAGGGCCTTTCTTCTTTGAAGGTACCCTTACAGGACAAAGATATTTAGAGTTTCTAGAAAATGACCTTATTCCAGCCCTTGCAGTAATTTTTCCTAACGATAATGACCCTGACATTCCTGACGATACCATATGGTTTCAGCAAGACGGTGCACCTCCGCACTATGCGCGCCCTGTACGAGATTTTTTGGAGAACTGTTTTCCTGGGAGGTGGATCGGCAGACGCGGACCGATAGAATGGCCTGCAAGATCGCCAGATCTTACACCTCTTGACTATTTTTATGGGGATACTTGAAGTCAAAAGTGTACATTAATAGACCACGTAATTTAGAAGAACTTCAAAATCGCATTCGGGACGAAATACGCAGAGTTACCCCAGAAATCACTCATAATGTGCAAGAAGAATTTCTTCACAGACTTGCGCATTGTCAGGAAGTTGGTGGATGGCAATTCGAACATTTAATTTAAGTATAAAATTTAATCAATTGTATTTCATTTTACATACCTCAGAATTGTTATTTTTTTATGGATAAAATTTACGTTTTCTAACATTCAATCGTCATTTACTCGAAAACTTTCCTATGTAAGAGGGCAAAATTTTAGTACTGTCTGATAGAGAATTAAACGATCTTTCAGAATCAAGGAAAAAAATATGGTGTTGCCATTTAAAAAAAAATCGATGACCTCATTACTCGAAAACAAATGACATTTGAAAATCGCATTTTACGCTAAAATATGTATTTTTTAAATTAAAAATCGACCTGTTCGAGGATTTTTCCAAAAAAAAAAATATTTCGTTTTTATTGAATTTATTCCATACTTTTGGCGCATACTGTATTATACGTACTGAATTAGCATAACTTACCAAAATAATAATTTCAGCATGAAGTGGCCCCTTCGCCCAAATGCTATGTTTGTTATCAAATTTCTTATATAAAAATTTTGTACCTTCAGCGATTTTTTTATGGACGACCGTATTCGGTATTGTAACGGTATATTTCCTTTTACGTCGATTTTTTAGTATAATAGCAACAGATGGATGTTGAGAATGATAGACCGTTACATTGATTTCCACTTTTATTTCCCTCGCCATTTTCGGTAGGATTGAAACCCTACTGACTTCTAAAAATTGAATTTATGTTTGACAATTTAACGTTGATTTCGTAAATTTCTTACCTCTTTTTAACTTTTTTTCAGCAGACAACTTGATTTCGCTACATTCCGAGTTATTTCCTTCACATATTCCGCATTTGTCTCTAAAAAGCTTTGAGTTTAGCTTCCCATCGCATCCAACTATTTCGCATTTTCCCTAAAATAAGTTATTGAAATATATAAAATGGATACATTCAGGGTATTGTATGATGAAAACAACCCTGAAGGGGTTGTTAATTTTAATCACAGGCAAAACAAAAACAAGATTCATGGAAGAAACTATCAGTTTATTGTTCGTTCAATTACAAGGATAATATCTGAATTCTGAATGGTAGCGACTTAAATCTATACAGAGTGAACCTTAAATAAGTTCAAATATTTTAACTTCAGGTGAAGTTCGTCAAAAGTATTTTTAAAAAATTTCAAATATTACGGATTAAAAAAAATACTCACATTTTGAGGACCGCTTACCAGATACTGACCTAACCTTATAAATCATATGATCTGCTGAAGACGAGGTTGTTATATCACATAAGAGGGCCACTCCCATGTATCTCGCTTAATATGCGAGACACGTCAAAAATCTTTAATTGTTTTTTGTTGCATTTTTGGGGGCCTTTATGCTCGTAAAAACAATTTTGTGATCCCTGGCCAACTTTATGAGTAATAACAAAAAAACCTGTAAAGTGCCCAAACTTTAAGGCTGTCTAACTTTTTTATTTTAAGAGATAGAGAAAACTTATTGGTAATAAATTTTTGTTGCAAAATTGATACTTTTTACCTTATATAAATAGATTTTTGAAATATCGTATGTGGTTCGCTGCGTCCTCTAGGCGGATAATTTTTTTTTTTTTGAAGCAGCACAAAAAATTGCCTGTTTTTTCGTCTTTCATGCAATATACTACATGTTGCCCCTATTTTTTGTATTTATTACATTTTTTTTTTCAATTCTAGTTAAAAAAATGTACCTAAACATTTTCGTATTGCTCAAGATAATGTAGAACCTGTTTTAAAGACGCCAACTGCAAAAAAATAATAAACAGAATGTACTTTTTTATGCAAAATACAGATTTTCTTATAATATTATTTTATTGGTTTTCAAATTAGAAGCAATTGGGTCTTTAAAATTATTTTGACACAGACAATGTAATAAAATAATATTATAAGGAAATCTGTATTTTGCATTAAAAAAGTACATTCTTTTTATTATTTTTTTGCAATTGGTCTTTAAAATAAGTTCTACATTATCTTGAGGAACACGAAAATATTTAGGTACATATTTTTTAACTAAAATTGAAAAAAATGTATTAAATACGAAAGATAAGGGCAACATGTAGTATATTGCATGATGACGAAAAAACAGGAAATTTTTTGTGGCCATAGCCTTCTTCAATAAAAGTTTTTTTTATCCGCCTAGAGGGCGCAGCGAACCACATACGATATTTCAAAAATCTGTTTATATTAGATGAAAGGTATCAATTTTGCAATCAAAATTTATTACCAATAAGTTTTCTCTATCTCTTAAAATAAAAAAGTTAGACAGCCTTAAAGTTTGGGCACTTTACAGGTTTTTTTGTTATTACTCATAAAGTTGGCCATGGATCTCAAATTTGTTTTTACGACCATAAAGACCTCCAAAATGCAACAAAAAACAATTAAAGATTTTTGACGTGTCTCGCATATTAAGCCAGATACATGGGAGTGGCCCTCTTATGTGATCCAGCCTGTATATTAATTAAATCTTTACAATTGACTCTAATTTAAAAATACTTGTTTTAAACGCTAAGTAAAGTAAAATTGGATAGATTGTACGCTACGCAGTAATAACAAGCCAAATATTAACTTCTTAATTGGCCTTACGATAAACGACTAAAAAAAGAATTTCTGCAAATTCGATACCTACTACCAAGCAAGAATTATACATAAACGTGCATAAAAGCTGCTGAAAAACCAAGTATTTAAACAGTTATTCACAAGTTAATACCATTGTACACTGATAGAAACAGAACCAAATTATTTCCTTAAGTTACTTTATGAAGAATAATGAAAAACTACAGTTTTCACATAACACATTGAAGTTAATTTTCGCTACATAACAACGTATCAGTACTTACAATTTCTAATGGAATAACTTAATACTTCGTCGTGGGGTTTTTAAAAATACATTTGTATACAAAACATGAAATAACAAAATAACGAACTTGATGTATGCATTTAATATCAAGAGAAGGCAAAGTAAAATATTTATTGCCCTATATCTGAAATGTGTTGAGGATTGCCAGTGCAAATTTAAAGGAAATGTGCTGGAGAATTACTAGGATACCGATTTATTATGGGCTTTCCAAAGGACGCAATTCGAGACAGACTTCAAGCTAACGTTTGAAAAAGAACTGTCAGTCGCACGCAAAAGAAGTTGGTGTCGTAGACATAGGTAGGTGTGGTAGGCACAACGTCCTGCAGGTAGCAGAGCCACCAGCCACATCCTAGGATTGACAGCCAGCGAGGTTGACGAAGAGGTTTTATACCAGTGAACTAGTGCAGAGAAAGTGCAAGGTATAAATAGAAAGAAAAATATTACATTAGTAGAATTGGTCAATTCCAATATATGTAAATTGAAAATTATTTTGAGATACGTTTGCATCTCCTGAGATTGAACTAAGCTAAAGTTATTTTTCAACTTAAAATGATGTATTAAGTCACGGCCAGTGAAGTGTTTTGTGTATTAATTTATATTTTGTGTAAAATATAGTGTAATTAAGTAAAGTATGGCGCATTATTGAAACAATGAAAAAGTTCATATGTTAAAAGCATATTTTTAAGCTGTGATAATGAGAGTGCAGTGAGAGTGATAACGATAATATTGTGATAAATCACTGGGAGTGTAGTAAATATAGATAATGATCAAATTCTGGATAACTGTGAGTAGAAAAACCAATGTATGTATATAGACATACTTTATTGGTTAAAGTACAGGAACAGCAAAGGGGAAGGTATTGCTATAAACATTTTTTATAAATAAACATACTCTATCTATCAATCTTTCACATGTTGTCTAAATATCCCAGTTATTAACATTCTTGAAGCCTATTTTAGAAAAAAAGTTAGATTTCAAGGCATTAGTGTAACACTGACAACGCTGTGGAATACACATTCAATCTACAATACCATGACTCATAAAAACCATACTATAGGAGACTGGTCAGCGGTCGTCAACAAGTATTCTATTAAAAAATCACGAAATTTATTTAAAATTTCAATTTTTTATTCTTATAAAAAAATTATTAATTATGTGTTTCACACAGTGAACCGTACTGTTGGCTAAAATATTTGTAGGTACTTATTTACGTATCATCATGTATAGCAGATTTTACACATTTTGTTTTAACAGTCTAAATGTGTCTGCCTTAGGACCATGGTGTCCATAAATCAAGATGGCAGTCAAGGCTACATCTATTTGCCAACAGATTTGTAGTTAGGAATTAGCCCCCCTACATATTCTTATCTATTAACCGATTTTACATCTAGTGAATGCACATGGAAGAGACCTGCTTTTTCTGGCAAGAATTAGAGGAAAAAAGAATTGTGGTAACTAACCATAGACTTATATTCTGAGCAGGCTGACACGACGCTTTCACGAATATGTCCAACAAAAATATTTACATACGTAGAAGGCCAATAAATTAAAAGTTAATTAGAGTATTAGTATTTGTTTAATTTTATAAAATGAATAAATTTTAATAATTATTTTTGTACCAAGGTAAAGTAATGTAGTAAGCGTTAAAGGTCTTTTGTATTATAGGAATGAACTTGTTTCTTGCTGAGATCCACACTAGTCCAGGGGCGGTCTGAAGCTGTGTTTGAAAAATGATATTGAAGGGCGGTTTAGGTGGGACTGTTACTGCATATTTTCAAAAACTTGTAATTGCATCATTTTGAACTAAATTATTGTTTTCATTTTGATCTGAATCATATAGCTCTAATTCTGTAGTAAATCGTCTATACTGGAATATATGGATAAAAATATGTGCCATATTTCAAACAAATATCTCTAAACCACTGGAGCTATTAATAAAAATCAATTTTAATATTTTAATTTTGGCACCCTGTATTTTGAAATGGAGCTCCAAAATTAAAAGTAGCATAAGAAAAGTCCTATTATTTTGGCCCAAAGAATATGTGGTTAACGGCTTAATGTACTAATTTGTAACACCCTGTATATTTATCAATACTATGGCCTAAAAATACAACTTACTGAATGCAAAATTTTTTGACACAAATGAAAAACAAGCAAATAAGTAAAAACTAAAAAAAAAATAAAAAAAATACCTGGACGCAAATATTGTCAGGATCTTCATATGAGCAGGGAGTTCCATCAATTAAGTTTTCATCTGTGACAAATAACTCCCTCCTTTCTGCACTGATGCAAATAAATTTACATTTTTTGTCGACTGAAAAAATTAATATACAAAAAAATGAAAGATAATTTTATATTATTTAGGTACGTACATTCGTCGCTTTCATACGGAAGCCAAGTGTAATTGCCTTCATTTGTCCCTCCCAAATTAAAAAGTTTGGGTAATTGTTTACATTGTTGCGCTCTCATGTCTACCGGTTGTTGAGGGCAGTCAGATTCGCTACAAATCTGAAATGCTTCCGAATCGCCAACGCAATTCTTTCCACCATACGAGGGCCTAAAAATATAACAAGTTGTCATTTTTTACTTATTCGGTGTACGGGATTAAATTAAGTTTCAGAGCTGATTTCGGTAGGAGCCAAGCCAAGCAGAGGTGATATCAGTTTTGTGCAATAGTCAATACTAGTTTTTGTACAAGGGATTCCTGAAATAAAAATTTCAGTGCATGCAGAATAAATCAATAGATGATGGAAATCTTATACAGGGTTAACCAAGTACAAATATTTTAAGAGGAGAGGAGAAAAAGTATAAACGGAATCGTCCATCAAAAAACCGCCGAACTTATTTATAAAACGGATTTTTTTTTCGAAACTCTATTAAAGCCCTATTTCTCTCCGACTCTGGTCTTCTGTCAGCCGCGAGGTTAGGTATATTCCGCAAGTCCATATACGAGGTGTGGCAATTAAGTTCCGGGAATTTAGTTATAACTCAGAAATTAGCAACACTGCATCATTCGTCAACGTTTTTCTAGAGAGGAGGGGACCTTCCTTTTAATTTCAGTCCAAGGTTGAAGTCGATAGCACGTTTGGTTTGTGTTTTATGTGTATTTTTTGGAAGTAGGTAACTTTTTTAGTGGTGTCGTGAAAATGAGTGAGTTAAATTACAAGCAACGTGTTGTGATTCAACTTTTATTGAAATCTGGCGGAAAACCCTCGGAAATCCTTCGAAAATTGCAGGTGGTGTATGGAGATGAGTGCATGGGCGTAAATCGGTAGAAGACGATCCATGTGAAGAAGCTCCCGTCACCTCTCGTACTGATGCGAATGTTGACCGTTTGCGTGCACTGGATCACGTCTGATCGGCGCTTAAGCATTCGTGCGTTGTCTGACGAGTTAAATGCCAACAAGAAAACCGTTCGCAAGATGCGCAAAGATAGTGCCAAAAGTTCTCACCCATGAACAGTAAGACATGCGAAAATCGATCTGCTAGGATTTGTTGTTCCGCATTCGGAGCGACGTCGCGACGGTAGAGACTGGATGAGTCGGGTAATCACTGAAAATGAGACCTGGATGTTTGAGTATGACCCCAAGACCCGCAAAGAAAGTCAGCAATGGGTGGAAAAGGGTGAAGAGTAGCCAACGAAAGCGAGGATGTTCAAGTCAATGTTGATCGTTTTTTCGATATCCACGGCATCATTCATCGTGAATATGTTCATGCTGGTCAGACAGTGACTGGACAGTTCTATGTTGGCTTCCGTGTGCGACCCGAACTCGCCGAGAACGGCTGGATCTTGCACCACGACAACGCGCCAGCCCATTCCTCGTTCATTGTGCAAGAGTTTTTGGCAAAAAGAGGCAATCTAATGTTGCCGCACCCACCCTATAGCCTCAATATTGCCCCCTGCGATTTTTTTTCTCCCCAAGATGAAGTCGCACCTCAAGGGAACTCATCATGGCGGCGTACAGGAGGTCAAAGAATGAATGGGTTAACTGCGGCAGATTACTAAGAGTGCTTCCAGTCGTGAGAGCAACGTTGGAATTGTTGTGTAGAGTTAGAGGGAGACTATTGTGAAGGTCGATAATACAATTTTGGCGAATTTAATTTGCTTGTTTTTTCATTGACAAATTCCTGGAACTTTGTTGTTTATCCAATCGTTATTAGCTAAGTTGTTTATGTATGTATTGGTTTACTATATAGGTAACGTCAATCTCCAGCAGAAAAGCAAAAGTAAAGCCGAATTAAAGTGAGAGGAGACTGACGTATTTTTGGGTCTCAGAGAACTTCTGCTTTTATTTTGTAATATTGACCTTTGTACCATATCGTGTTACCTGTCATGACAATTTTAAAGAAACGTCTATATATCTTTTCTGCTTTTTTTTAAGAAAATTCTCGCAGATGTTGTTTTCTATCCGCCGTGGAACACATTTTGTTGTAGGACGGGTCACTTACAGTTATTTTGTTAAGCTTTCTCCACATTGAGGCAATATAGAGGTACTTTTAACTGATTTTCTACGTTTATTAAAAATTTTGACGATTGTTACTGAATGCTTCGTTTTGTTTCTTCCATGTTTTTGTTCCTACCATTAGGATGCTTGTTCATTGGTGTTTCCTTCAAACTTCAAATTGGGTACACTTGACAACAAAGGTATTTCAGTGTGCACGCATTGATATGGACAAACTGTCTAGAAACGAAACGTTACTGAAAATAGAAAGTAATAAACAACAAAGAGTTCCATTGCGTTGTCTCAGTGTGGATAAGGTTTTAAGCTGACGGCAGAAGATGAAACAACACATTTCGAAAAATTGTGAAACAAAATATTTTTTATTGTTTTAGAAAGGTATTTTAAGCTAATATAAATCAAATCTCCTACAATTCCTATCAATGAAGTCATATGTATGTTCTCTGATACCAAACATCTAGATATGCTAATGAACAATTTCACAGACAAAGCTCTATTCAATAATTATCTAAAGAAAATAATCTAATTTGGTAACCTGCTAATGAAACACTCTATAAATATCTATTTCTGCCAAAAAGTGAAGTTAGATATTTATAGAGTGTTTCATTAGCAGGTTAGTAAATTAGATTATTTTCTTTAGATAATTATTGAATAGAGCTTTGTCTGTGGAATTGTTCATTAGCATACCTAGATATTTGGTATCAGAGAACATATATATGACTTCATTGATAGGAATTGTAGGAGATTTGATTTATATTAGCTTAAAATACCTTTCTAAAACAGTAAAAAAATGTTACAAAAGCTAATAATAAGGAATATATGGGTAAATATTGTGGGTGTAATTCAACTCAGGTTGGGGCTTTTGTCCACTGAGTAGCTAGTTTCACACAATATTATTAATACCTAAAAATATATAAAAACATTTTTTATTGCAATCGAATTTCATCTTATATCTGCACATCTACATACTACTAACAAACAACAAACACACTGGTTGAAACAATAAGGAGCACAGCGACACATAGTTAAACATATTTGAATAAATAAACTAGGACAATACAGTGAATGTCCAGTGATATAGGACAGTTTCACTCTGTGTTCTACAAAATAAATACCGGTAAAGTGCGCATTGGAAGTATTTGAGACCTTACATATTTTTTTATTATTTGAAGATTTAAAAATGCCAGTAATTGAAGTCCAACTACGAATTTGGATGTGAGACGTAAATATAAATTGACATTAGCACCGAAATATCAAGGTATAAAATATGATGTTGTTTAGTGAGGTTACAACTAGCAAGTCTGTAATTGTAATTGACAGCTTTCTTTTTTTTTATTAGATGTCTTATTTCAACCACATTTGAATGCGTAGATCCATACATGGGATCTTTTTTAATAGAGCAAAAATTATTTTCCCCAGTGGCGTGCATATTTATTATTAACAAAAGGGGTTCATTTTTTCCGAAGTCATATTAGGCAATTTTTTGGAGAAATACTATTAGCACATAATTTATTAATCAGCACACAATAGAACCCCATATGTATGATGATGCATGTCAGGCTTTCGAGTAACTAAAACTAAACTAAATATATCTTCAAGAAGATCACGTTCTTGAGTTATACATTTTTCTATCCGTCTTCTTATATGCAAATTAACTTTTCTGAGTTCCGCACGTGAGACCTCAACACAAGCTTATTCTGTTTCGTAGGTTTTCACTATTTTGAGATCTATTTGAATACAATGTCACATTCGGAGACCGTGGTCTCCATTCCATGAGATTACTCTTTCTTTCAATCCATTTATTTCTGAAATTCTGGTCTAACCAATTCCTCACTATTCGAAAACTATGGGCTGGTACCCCATCTAACTGCAAAATTAGACCTCTTCTTGTATTGCGAGGTCGTCAAGAAAGTTACCTTCTAACAAATTTAAAAAATTTTTGCCATTGGTTCAACAATTTGCATGTTTAAAATTCCGCACCAAACATGTATCTCTTACACATACTCGTTTTTACAATTAATAATACGCTGTGAATTATCATTAGCCCAATGTCTGTAATTCTGGCTTGAAATAGCACCATAGGTGGTGAATGTAGCTTCATCTGTAAAATTACATTTTTTAAAAAACATCTGTCATTTAGAAAATTACCTTGTACCTTCAAAATTCAAATATTCACTACCTTTCACAAGTCTGCGCTTGAGATACCGCTAAATTTTGTTCTTTATTTAAGTTTCTGTTTACTTCTCTTATCTTGAACTATTCCGGAAAGCGTTTAATATTTCTTCTTCATTGGACTGGATACTGTTGTTATTATAATTTCTTGGTCTAGCCCGAGAAATGGAACCCATAGTATCAAATAAATTATTTATTTTTGATATAGTTCTGGTGTCAATAAGTGTTAGATTAAGATGGACCTATTTCATTAAAGATACGTGCTGCTTATTATTATTATAATTGCAAATTTAGATTATGCCACTGTTCTTTTGGGAAGCTACAAAACAATACAAAACGATCTAATTGAAAATATTTTATCTATGGATAAAGTGTATCAAAATAGGCCTCAGAATGGAGAACACCTACCTAACAAAATAATATTGAGATATCAACTGCTAACAAATGTATGCGTATCTAAGAGAGCTACATACATTTAGTTGAATCAATGTCCATATTTTATTTAATTTTGCATTAAAGAATAAAATTTATCAATTTTTACATATTCGAAAACTTTGAGGAAACTTGTGAAATTTTAAGTTGGAGTTCCAAAGCGTGCTGATCAGCAAAATCGCCTAATATGACTTCCAAAAAAATTAACCCCTTTTGTTAATAATAAACATACATTCTGTACTATTGAAAAATATTCCATCTCCAGGAACACTGCAATGCATTTAAATATGGTTGAATTCGGACATCTAATCTAATAACCAAAACATGGAGGAAAGGCTATTAAAAGTAGGACACGCTGTAGATACAAAAATAATTTAGAAAATAACACAAAGAACATCAAAGAAGTAGGAATCTTAAAACTTCAACTAATTTCAGGAAGGATGTGTTTGTGCCTCGAGGTATAAAGAGAAAGAGCTTTAAAAACATTCTGACAAGCGTAAAGCGGTTTTATTCCTGAGGATTTTAAAAATGTATAAAAGTTTGCAATGAAAATAGGCTATATACCCTGAAATTATAACGCGTCTCTTAAGCCAGTTTGGCCATTTATTTTCTATTTAGGACAGTAAATCCGGTACTTAAATTAAAACGGTCAAGCAAATAGAATTTTGTACTGTATTGTCAAGGTATTGAAGCTAATTCAAATCAATTTTCGGATAATTTCTATAAACTAAGCCATGTATACGTTCTTTGATACCAAATATCTAGGTATGTTAATACACAATTTCATAAATAAGATAAGATTCAATAAATATTCTAATATAAAATTAATCTAGCTAAATTTACTAATGAAAAAGACATGCCTGACATATAACAAATATGGCCTTTAGGTGACCTTTATTTTAAATTAGAAAGAGCTAATAATAAAGAATATTTGGGTAAATATTCTGAGCCTAACTCAATGTTGATCGGAGCATTAGTCCGTAGTTAGTTTCACATAATACCTAATAATAATATGAATACCTAATAGAAAGATGCATAAAATACGATTATACAAGGTGTTCCGCTTAAAAACCACCACCGAACAGGTGCATGGTAGGAGGTCCCAAAATACTGCAGTTTAACCAAACATACCTATATACGCAGTTGCACACAGCCTTCAATGTGGGACCAAATATTACGGAAATAATTAATAACTCTGAATTACTTTACCTTGGAATAATCAAATTTGGTGATTTAGGTTTATTATTAGTCTTTTTGACTTTATCGTAAAAATTATACCAAACTTTTTTCCATTGATCGAATTTAGAAGAGAGCAGAATTTTATTTAAAACATTTTTTTTACTCATGTTAAACTTTAAAAAAACTTTAAGGTTTTCTAGATAAAATGCATTCATTAAAACAAGATTTTTAATAGTGTTTATTAGAAGTCAAAAAGTCAGTAATGGGCTTTACCTTTAAAATTTGACAGTTAGTAGTAAAAGCATAAAATAAAAAATAAAATTGAAACTAAAGAAATTGGTCAAAATGAGCTCCATTATCTTTGAAGCATAAATTTACTCTTTGCCAAAAATTGAAATTTACTGTCTAAATAAATAAATAAATATTTTTATTTATCCTTTAAGACATTTATACAATGTATAGGACAAGTCAAAATAAACAATGTAGACAAACCATAAAAGTATATACACATGCACATACAGTAATATGGTATATAAACATTTATCCACCAAATATCTTTTTAATCGCTTTTTAAAACTATAAACAGACGTGCAAATTTTAATTTCATTTGGCAAACCATTAAATACTCTTAGACCAAAACAATTAGGTGAATTAAAAGATATATTGCATCTACTGAAAGGTATATTAAAATGGTCAGCCTGCCGTGTATTAACAGTGTGAATCTGAGTTCTACATGCAAACTTACTTCTATTAATAAAAATATAAAGACATATTTCTTATAAAAACACACCAGGCACTGTCAAAATACCATACCGGATAAATACCTGACTACATGACTCCCTGGGTGACATTCCAAACATGCACCTTATTACCCGTTTTTGGGCAACAAAAACTTTATGTGAATGGCAAGATAGCCCCCAGAAACAAACACCATACCGCAAACGCGACTCAACCTGCGCGTAATACAGATTTAGCAACTGATCTACATTTAAAACAGTTCTTATATTTCGAAATTGATATGATACTGCGTTTAACTTCATTACCAACTCATTACATTGATTATTCCATGTTAGACACCTGTCTAGGGTTATTCCTAAAAATTTAATAACATCCGTGTTAGCAATATGAGTATCATTAATACTAACATCAATATTACTACAAGACTTTTGTCTGTTATAAAATCGGATAACCTGAGTTTTGTTAGTATTGAGGAGCAACGAATTTTGGCTGAACTATTTGCTCATACTTGATATTAAAGCATTACAAGTGTCGGATAAATGATTATCGGATTTATCAGACAGCACAACGGATGTATCATCAGCATAAAAAGTAAAGGAATCTGACAACTTGTCTAGATCGTTAATATATAGCACAAATAGAACAGGGCCCAACACTGATCCTTGAGGTACTCCTACACCAACTTGTTTTATTTCGGAAGATACATTGTTGATAGAAACATATTGATTGCGATTTCGAATAAAAGATGACACCCACATTAAAGGAATGCCACGGATTCCGTATCTCTCCAACTTGTCTAGCAGGATATCGTGACTTACACAGTCAAATGCCCTGCTGAGATCGCAAAAGATCCCAACAGGACATTCTCCAGCCTCTATGTACTTAACAATACGACAATAATATGAATGCAAAGCAGTAGCAGTCGACTTATTGCTTAGGAAACCATGTTGATTGGTAGATATTATATTATAATCTATGATAATCATTTCTTTTAACGTTACATTTATTCATAATACGATTCCACTAATCTTTTCGGGATTCAATTTGTGAGGAGCAAAATCCTTCAATGTTCTACAAGGAAAAAAATCACATTTGTTGAGGTCTGGCGATGATGTGGTCAATTTTGAGGATAATTATGTCCTCATCCTAACCATTTATTTGGAAACTTAAAATTCAAAATGTGTCTAACAATAGCACTAAAATGAGGTGGCACTCTATCATAGATAAATCAAAATAATCTAACTTGCAACGGTAAATCTTCGATTAAACCAAATAACTTTTGCCATTTAATTGATTTGGCAAATAGCTTGTCCAGTCAAATAACAATCAATACCAGCCCAAACATTTACCATAGACTAAATGTATGTCTATGGTAGTAGATTACTTTTAAGAATTCGGTGTACAGAACATCTTGATAATAAATTATCATGTTTTTCGAGATAAACGTTTAGTACTTATTTGCTGTTCAACTTCAATTGTTTGCAAAATATTTTCTTCATCTTGTACCCTTATTACACTAGAACATTCCCGGATATTACTGAAAAACTTTCGTTTTTCGCGAGGCCGTATGTCAACATTAGAAAATTTGTCTCTATGGGGAATCACTCGATTTGGAAAATCTCCTACGATATTCTTCTACACTTCTACATCCATCACAGAAACATAGTATAAGTAACATGTCAACTTGTTGACTGACTGTAAATTTTCCAGCTATTTCAACAACAATAGCAGAAATAAAATAGTTTTATTTATTTATTTATTAAAATACTCTATTCCACAGAATATAAATTCCAATTACGGAATAGGAACACAAACGACAAAAAGTATTACTAACAGGGATAAACATAAACAAAGTATAAAAAAACTAATCAGTTGATATGTAATAAATATACAATAAACAAAGAATTAGAGACAAATTAAAGCAGTGCATTACTAATTAAGTTCAATTCAAAATTCAATATTAATTTCATGGATGGTACAGTAAAAAATATCTAAATCTGTTACAACTATTGAATATTTAGAACATGCTTGAAATAGGGGGGATGCTTTTAAGAGATTTTTACGAGGAGTAGATAATGGAAAAATTTAAAATGAGCGTGAGGTCAACCTGGGCACATTAAAGTTTAAACCCTGTAGTACTTGAGGGCAGTCAAGGAGATTTTTAAATATTTTTAGCAAGAATATGACTGAGTGTAGTGATCTAGATTGCAGTTATTTCATATGAAACTGCTTTAACAGAATACTATGAGGAAAGTTGATGGGAGAGTAGTAAGATTTCTCTTTTATTTCTAACTGTTAAATTTTAAAGACAATTACTGACTTTTTGATTTTTTTCTACTAAACATTATTAATATCTTTAATCTTAATTAATGCATTTTTTCTTGAAAACCTTAAAGTTTTTTAAAATTTAACAAGAGTAAGAAAGTGTTTTAAATTAAATTCTGCACGGGATATTACCATTCTTTTTAAATTATATCAATGGAAAAAAAGGGTCGTACAATTTTAGGAGTGACTCACCCTCAATGAACACCTTGTAGTGTTTCAATTTACTTGAATCCATAGTCAATGAAGACCAATAATAAACCCTACAAATCATATACCAAATTTGGTTATTCCAAGTTGAAGTAATTCAGAGATATATATTTTTTAAAGAATATCTGGCCCCAATCTCTATACAGGGTGATTTTAAATAAAGTAGCAAAAATGAGACCACATATTCCTTAGGTGAAAATAAACCGATTTAACCTAACATACCTATATCCCAAGTCGCTTAATAAAAAAGGTACAGGGTGTCAAAGTTAAAATTTTATTTTCGATATTTGTAGATAACTTCTTAAAAAATTCAAATATTTACTTAAAATTTGTAAACCAGGGGTTTTTGCGGGTGAGAAATTCAAATTTGTTTCTAATTTTGACGTCACTAGTAGAGGGCGCCACCTATGGCACATCATGTTTCTTTTAAATAGCAGAACTGTTTTGCTACTTAGTGTATCCATCTGACTATTGATTCTCCTACCTGTTATATCTGAAAAAGATATACCTTGTTGAAGTCGTTGGAGTAACAGTTTTCGAAATAATCCTATTTGAATTATTCAGTGCACCGATTGAAAACTGTTATCGTATCAGGTAAATTGACTTCTCTTACTGAAAATATAGCAAAATGTTATTTGAAAAAGTTATTCAGGACGGTAAATTATGGAGATGTGCAGAATTTCAAAAAGATCGGCCTGCTTTGATAAAATCTTTGTGCTTTCAAGTAATATTTTGCTGTATCTTCAGTAGAAAAGGCACTTTACCTCAAACCAAAATAGTTTTTACTCGGTGCACTCAGCATTTCAAATAGGATTATTTCAAAAATGGTTACTCCTAACGACTTTAGCAAGGTATACTTTTTCAAATAAAACAGGTAGGAGAATCAATTATTTCTATAGTCAGATGGATACACTAAACTGCAAAAAAGTTCTGCCATTTAAAAGAAACATGATGTACCATAGGTGGCTCTCTCTACTAGTGACGTCAAAATTAGTAACAAATTTGAATTTCTCATCCGCAAAAACTCCTGGTTTACAGATTTTAAGTAAATATTTGGATTTTTTAAGAAGTTATCTCCAAATATCGAAAGTAAAATTTTAACTTTGACACTCTGTATCTTTTTTATTAAGCGACTTGGGATATAGATATGTTAGGTTAAATCGGTTTATTTTCACCTAAGGAATATGTGGTCTCATTTTTGCTACTTTATTTAAAATCACCCTGTATATAGGAATATTTGGTTAAATTGACCCTGTATATACCGCGTTTCAATGAAGTAAGTGAATGCTTTTAATTTATATTAATTTAGACAGATTAGCAACACTTTTGATGCCGTTTTAAAATTTAATTTTTCAAAAAATTGTAAGTTATATCTTAATGTTTAGTTAGTTAGACATTTGATTCAACTGAAATAAAGCAAGCCACTTGAAGAAGCAATCCCAGAAATTTAGAAATAAGTCAGACCTCAACTACTGTGAATCTGAATTTTGGAATTTTTCATTAGCAAGATTAATTTTATTCTAAGATATTTATTGGATCTAGCCTTGTCCATGGCATTATTAATTAGCATAACTAGAGATTTGACATCAAACAACATATTAAAATAAATCAAAATTTGCGCGTAAAACTAATATTAATGAAAGAAAATAAGTTTGAAACAATTATAGGATCATCCTAGTAAGTACTAGTATAATATCAATTTCATATATTAAAAAAGAAAAATACGTCAGAATTATTTTACAAAATATTTTCATTTACAAAGATAATGATAAAAGAAAAATACAGTCGAAGAAAATATGAATTTATCGTACAAAATACAAGTTTATAAGGGGACGGTTAAATAAAAAGATATTTAACATTAAAAAATTAATAAGTAAGGGACTTATAGAATATTTAAAATGAAATATAAAAAATAAATACACTAAAAAATTTTTATAGAAAGTTTAAGTACCAAAGGCGTACCCTTGTTAAGAAAATCAAATTTGTCTAGTTATAAAAATATATGTAGAAAGAAAAAATGATGAGAATGCAATGGATCATATGGAAACCAATTATTTTGTTTGCATGGTTATACAGTGTCCCCTCCACTGATACTTTACGTGGGTAAGCTGCAAATTTTATATTTTATACCTACTAACATACTAACAAATTATGCCAAATTTTTCAAAAATATCTCATAGGGTTTAGAAATTATCAATTTTAAATAGATTTTTTTTTCAACTTTAATATCTTGATATCTAGGGAATGTACATCTTTTAACCATAGAATACTGCCCTGGCAATAAGGAGACATCCTGTATATGACTTTATTAATAGAATTTTTAGGCAACTTGTTTTGAATTAGCTCAAATGTATCTGCATTTCTTACCATTTTACCCGCTAAACTAGAGAATTTCTACTTATAAGAAGAGAAATATGGCTTACGCACGATGGTGCTCCTCTTCATGTTAAAATAGCTGTTAGAGTCCATTCGCATGAAAGGATTTTTCGCGATTAAATAGTGTAAGTTATCAAAATTTTAGAAGATACAGAATTTATTTTAAAAAGTTCTAACAAAATATAAAATTTCTACGAAAATGGTTTTAAAATTGAACTGCTAATAATGGTAATGCAAGTTAATACAGCAATAAGTAATTAAAAAATTTTATGTTTTTTAGAAAAAAAATAAGAGATATTTTATTAAAAGCATCAATAAGACTGAAAAACCACCAAGTTACCAAAATATCCAGCGGCGTCGAATTTCTGGAATTCCTAGTAACAGTCAACAGACTTTTTCTTTTATTGAGATAAATTAAGTAAAAGTTTCACCATTTTACAGGGTGTTTTATGGGAAGATGTACATACTTCTATTACTCTACGTTCAATTTTACGCAAAAAATTCCAATGAACTTAGGTCTGGAAACGCTTCGTTTAGGATACACAGGATGTCAAATTTAAAAAAAATAATTCAAACATTTTCTTCAATAACTCTCGACTACTTTGAGTTAAATTCATCAAATTTTGTATGCGGAGGTTTCTTGGGATGGTGAATTCAAATTTATGGCTGTATTTCCCAGAGGGCGACACAAGCGACCATTAGAATCCTTTTAAATTGCTTCACCTTTTTTGTGCCGCGGTGTATATCATTTTGGAATATAAAAACATCCTCTACCTTTGCTACTTAAGAAATGTACACCTTATTGAAGTTTCTAAAGGCAGCCGTTTCCGTTAAAAAATCATCTAAAAATTATGATGTATGCAAATTATGTATTAAAGTGCTACCTTACTTTTATCTAAAAAACAAGGCATAACACTTTAAAGACTAAGAACTATTAGTTTTTGATCAAAACAGCCTGAATTTTATGTGAGAATTGCAAAAATAAAATCTCTAAACAAAATGTATAAAACCTGACAGTAACTTTCGATACATAATTTGCATGCATCACCATCTTTAGATGAGTTTTTAACGGACACGACATACAAAATTTCATGAATTTAACTCAAAGTAGTCGAAAGTTATTACAGAAAATATAATTATTATTTTTTTTTAATTTAACATTCTATATATCCAAACCGAAGCGTTTCCAGACCTAAGTTCATAGTAAATTTTTTGCTTAAAATTGAACCTAGAATAACATACTGAAGTATTTACATCTCCTCCTGAAACACCCTGTATATACAGAAATAGTTGCATACTTTGGAAAAAGTATTTTTTTAAAATGGTAACAAGATACAGCGTTTGAGAATGAAACATTTTTTAATATTCTTTCTTTATATATTCTTCTTACGGTAACTACTTGAATTCAAATTTTATGACCAATTATTCCTACAACACCCTGTATATTTGTTAGCAAAGCTTCGTATATAAAGTTATTTTGTAGCACTTTAATATATTATATAGAATTTATATCCTTGCAATAAGTCATAATATGTTTCGTAGACATAATTGAATTGCTTACGGTGGATTGTTACATTTTCTGGATTTAAACTGAACTCCTATCCCACAGGTTCTTGAGCACGGTCCCCAGGGAGTCCAGTCACCCCATCCTCCATCTTGTGGATTCAGCACCACGGGCACTCTGTCCAATCGCCTGTTTCCCACTTCCTCACAGTAACCATTTACGCACCACTGAAAAGCAATCATCAATAATTACTTTTCCACTTGACAGGAAACCTCGGCATTACCCGATCCGAGATTAAAAACAAAGCAGTGTTGCTGCGCAAAATGCGACGAAAAGAAAAATTAATTATTTTAAAACAATAATGGGATTTAAGAGATTTTCCAGGTAACAATGGAGCCTCGAGTGAATAGCAGGACTAATTCATTTCTGATACTTGAGTAAAATATTTTTTATGAATTATCTACAGCCCTTGTGATGTTACAGGTAAACATTGTTATTACTTGGTGCGTAACAATGCTAATCAACAATATTTACTTCTAGTTTTCTTTGATTAAATGATTTTAATGTGTGTTCTAATGTTTTTATTATACAAAGTGACGAAATCTGATGGTTGATCGCCATTACTAGAGGGAAACAGAATAAACAAATAGAAAATCGCAAGCTGGTTTTATGGCAGTAACACCTTAAAGGTTGAAATTATTTTCCCATCTTCATGTACAGGTCAATTCAGTCATAATGGCATTAATTTTAGGGAAAGATAGTGAAATGAGGATAATATAAATACGCGATTAAAAACATTTTAACATGCATACTTATGCTAAAAAAAATATTTTCAAATCACTATTTAAACAGTTTTTTAGACTGTTCATCAACACTGTGCTGGGTTAACGCGACGTTGCCAAATTGAAAAACTTTGCTAATGTTGGATATCATAAATAAATGGTTGTTATGATATGTATTTTAGAAACTCTTATCTTTTTTTCCTCACTTCAGTCAATAATTATTTAATATGAAATGCAAATGTATGCAATTAACATATTAAGTTTCAATATAAAAATTATTTATATGAAAGTTTCTTGGGGAAAAACATATAGTGGGCTTTATTGTTGTTGGAGGATCAATGCCTTTCACTATTTCACTACAAAAATCAAATATGCACCGGTTAATAATTAAAGTTAGTGCAAAATATAAAATAATAAACTCTTATCCCAACAAAATTTTAGTGTTTTTAGTGCAGCTCATCAATCAAGAAGGAGGCCGTTGCCAACGATCAGCCAAAAAAATTTAAACAAATAAATAGGTTCGTTAAGGGTGATTAAAAGTGTAATAAGACAAGAACAGAATATGCTTTACTTAGACACACCATTAAATAGATCATTAGATTACGAAGGCATGTTAAAGTTCAATTAATTACCATCAGGGAAACTTAGAAATGTGCTCACCACGGAGTGATTTTATAACTAACATTACCAGTAATGACTCTATTAACTATGAAATGTCTTACAATGTCGCAAAACAAAGTACAAAAGCTTGCCGATGGCCAGAGCTCACGTTTAGACTAGGTGAACGTGATGACACTTCCCTCAATCATTACAATATGTGTGTAAAAGTGAACGCACTACCTGGTTTCAAATATTACGAATAAAATATTTACTATTTAAATACTAAATAATTTCCCCATAAAATTTCAATACGTGACCAATTAAATGGTATAGGGACAATTACAGGCATGCTACACTTATTTGTTGAGCAAAGTGAGGGAAATATCCTCTTCGTTAAACCTAGCTAGATAGGAATCTGTATTTCAGCTCAAATGGAACGCCGTGTGAAGCGCTTGTCCATAAACCAATTCCATTCCAGAGAAGATAGGCACCAAAAGGCACAAGGAAACTAGCAAGACTTTGGTGCAAACTCTTTGCAGACATCTTTACCAAACGGTAACCAACAATGTTTTCAGCAAATCAACATATAGGATGTGAAGAAACAAATAACCAACAACTCTACGAATTCCAACGACTGTTGTACAGTTGAACTACTACAATAGTACTAGCAATAATATTAGTAGTAACAGAAATGCTAAGTATAACAATCGACTAAGATAAGAAGTCAGCCAATCAATTATACCAAAGCCTAGAATATTCTCCACGCTAATACTAGAAAATTAGCCAACACTAGAATATCACACTAGATCAGAATCTTGAAATATGTGCTATAAGTTTGAAATTAGATAATACAAAGACTACGTACTATAAATCTCGTTTTGGAAACGTAGACTTATTTTTTTAGAAAAAAGTTAATATACTTAATTTATTGGTTAAACCGAATATGCTTGTTATGTTAAATGGTGACATAAACTTAGATTGCTCTTATGGGTACAAAAGTGTAAAAATTTTTAAATGTTATGCATTTACTTTTGTCTTACAATATGACTCCAATAGTGAAATAGTCTACGAAGGTTACCTACACCTAATAGATCAAATATTGACGAATATAATGCAACAGTAGCTGTAATTGATAATGAAATGTCGAATTACAAAACTATTCTTCTTGAATCTCACATTTGTTTTAAAAATAATGAGAAATGTAATGTTAGTTATAGGAGAAGTTTTAATGATAATCGTACATTCAATTTTAATTTGGATTTAATGAATGAAACTAGGAGGTTTATATGCAAACTAACATCGATCAAGCTTATGATTGTTTTTTTGAAAAATATTCCTATTATTTTAACAAACATTATCCTTTGAAAGGATTTATCAAAAATCATTGTCATAAGGGATATTAAGACTGGGTTACGAACGAAATTAAGTCATCTAGTGCCAAACTGAAGGACTTAAATATTTTGAGAAAAGCATATCCTGAATTAAAGAACAGCTATATATGCTAAAAAGCAACAGAAATTGTTAGTAATAATTATAACAAAGATAAAATTTACAATTCTAATAATCCCTCTAAAACTGCTTGGGAAATTGTGTCTAACTTAACGAACAATGCCAGTAAGATAAAAAATATTAGTTTGTTTGTTCACTCCATAATTAATGAAGGCCTATTTTTTGATGCAAAAACTTTTAACGATTATTTTATTTCAGCACCACGCGAGGTAAGTAAAATTTCTAAAGAAGCTGTTTTGCAGGAAAATAAATTTATGAATAATATGATAACTGTATATGAGTTCATTTTTAACACCTTATGTTAGTGCTGAAATATTTTACTTGTTAAAATGTCTTGTCTTTATGGAAAATAAACATATTTATTTATTTATTTATTACTAAAAAGATGACGTCAGCTAACCAAAACTATATTCTGTGACTCTGAAGTCAAATCGTGTCATAAAACGGGCTACTGTTAAGTTTGAGGTTAAATGGAAATCATAACAAATCGACATATAAACAAGGAAATTAGTTTAACAAAACTATAAGTACTTGAACGATTTCATCAGTTCCCTATTATTTAAATACGGGAAATACGATGACGGTGGTAGATTCTAATAAACACGCTGAAGTTTAAACAATATTATTATGTATGTGATCCTGAGGTGGCAACACTGTTTCGTTTCAATGCTCGAGCGCCATATGGCTTTACATAAGAACATTTATTGCGTACTAGGAGTACTATGTTACCAGTTATTACAGGTTGATTTGCTTCTCTTTTAAAAGGTCGAAACATTTTTTTTTCGATTTTCCACCTTTATTAAGCCTACCGAGTACATGGCATAACAACCCAAGCAGCACAAACCACACCGAATTCAACTAACGACTAGTTTTATACTAAAATCATACAAATTATGACTACAAAATTGATATAGCATTACGTCTATGGTCGAATTTTAAGTAATTTTGGTAGGAACCGCTTACGTTACTATTGCCGACGTCACATGTCGGCAATGGTGACGTCGGTATTTCGACCTGTTCCATCCTTTAAATAACAATAAATTAATAATAAAACAGGACGAATAGGCCGACGTCGGTGTTTATACCATATTTTGACCTATACAGCAACCACACGTATTTGAAACATTCTGACGCTTGACATGATGTTACATATATTGTTTGTAAAGCAATGAAAACTGTGTATTTAGAAATCTGATAATTATTCAAGTAAGTCGAGACCATTATCCGAGGACGGTTCTGACCGTAGCAGTCGTAATATTAACAATAAGAGCCGAAAGCAATATATGGACGGGCCAACTATAACTGCACTAACACAATCTTAATTTTAACTGCACGAACACGCCTGAAAACAATGGAAAGTTAGGTTAGTCGTAAGAGTTGTATGTTTATACCTCTTTTGTAGATCGACATGCAACAAATATAAATGGATTTTTCTAATACGACTAAGTTGAATTAGATACCTACATTTATACCTACTGTACAGTAAGTATGTTGGAAGTGTACTTTTGTTTACAATTATTATATCTTGTTTTTAAAGTACACAATTGGTACAACTTGGTGAAGCAATTTTGACTTCTTTTGTTAGTATATAGAAATGGGAGTTAATTCCGAGGACTGGTATATAATTAAGGTAAATAAACAAACCTAATATGACCCGGTGTCGGTGCCTGGAATAATTATATTCATTTATACCAATAATAACTATAAATCATAGGTATATAACAGATCGGTACTGCCGACGAGGACATCTTTTTAAAAAAATAATAGGAAGCCATTTTGGAAGAGTTGGGATCAATTTTATCCAATATAATCAATAAAATTGCATGCGTTTATAATTTTACTGTTTGAAGGTCTCGAAACTAATATCCTAAATATTATATTTCATTAATATACTGAATCGTATACGAATAGATGCATATCTTCTATTAAAATGAGGTGCAGTATTAGCTACAAAATTAGTATAAACGGAACAAAAATATAATACTTGTCTGATTTATATAGAAAAATTTGTACGTAAATTATAGAATACGTTATGTTAGGTAATATTTGTCGTATCTAATGTGATATGGAAGTAGGTACAAACATTTACACCTAACGCTACTTACCTATAATTTGGTCGAAATGGTTATAATAGTTTGAATATAAAAGCGACTTTATTAGTCGACAGGGTGACGTCGGGTCGACCGGAATTTGTGTGACCATTTTCGTATAAAAATTGGTCGGTATGCCGTGGCGCGGACGTCGGCTACCGACTTCAGGTTAGACTGCCGACGTCGGCTCGACGTCAACCCGACCAGTCTGTGCTGCTTGGGAACTGAATCAACCTGTATATTTTTTACATGAGGTGAACATATTTTTTCCAACAACTTTTAATAGTTACATTTTTTGACATTTGTTTCAGAATGTATAAAACGATATAGGTATATAGCTTAGATTAAACGATGGAATGTGATACAATTATTTCAAGTTAAATCATCATGCACTTACAGCTTCCAATTACATTTAAGAAAGTAATTCGAACATTTCTTTCCTCTGTATAAAGCAATATATATTTTACAAAATGCAAAGAATAACTTGCAAATTGATTAATTTATTCACAACTTCCAACAAAAGAAAAAAATCATGGTCATTAAATTCTACTCTAGATAAAATTTTGTCAGTAAATGTAGTTTGCATCGTTGAGAAACTCAATTTAAAAAAAAATTACAGGAGGTAGTCATGAATACAAATTTTCCTTCCTTAATATCCAAAGTGGTGTACCTTCTTGAAAACTTCAGTAGGTAATGTTCATCCATCAATCAACATCAAATATGAAAAAATGATCTATAAAGATAACAGGTTATGTTTACTGCTTGTTTTAAATGCTTATGATAATACGGAAAAGATATTTTGCTCCTTTATATTATTAATTTATTGTGAGGATTTTATATTAAAAAAATATACGGAAAAAAGTATTATTCATTTGAATTTAATATTCTCATAAGTTATTCACTCTACGATTTTTCTAACTACCAACTGAAATTCGATATTTCTGATAATTTCATTTTTACCAACTTTTAATTTTTTGGGAAATATATTTTTAATTAGGTAATACATTTTATACGGCATACTTTATGGATTAATTTAAATAAATATTTTCCGTTTTATTTTAAAAAAATATTACTATAAAATGTGCGACTGATTTGTATATTATTTTTGTTTTAAATATATTCTAGAATAAATTCATATCATATCATATATTTATAATGCTTTTTATGTACCAATGATAAATAAATAAAAACACGAAATGTAAAACCTTGTGATACTTGGAAAATAATTATTCCAGTCATAAAGTCATTAGAGAAAAAGATAAAAGACAGATAAAGCTGGTTTACCGCAGTGTCAAGAAAAATAAATAAACGCCAACAAGGCAAGAATAATAATATTACGGAGTAATTAGCTAAAATATACCCAACTAAACTATAGCTATAAACTTATTATACTTAAACTATAAAGATTAAATGCGAAAGAAAAAGGGCATATATTGAACAATTAAAAAGAACTGCTTTTTTTAAATAAAAAACATCCTTGCCCTATAACTAAATAGGTATATCGAATTTTCAAGGTTCACCCAGAAGTGTGAGATTATTTTAAACACCGTTACACCATTACATCTACTGTTACTAATAATAACTATTTGGTTATTATCAACAAGGTTTAAATGACCGACCAAAACGATTGGCTCTTCAAAAACTGGAAGAGATCGAATTGATCGCAAATCAAATGAAGCAAATAAGTATAAATAATATTAAATTCCAATAACTATTAGAAACAAAAAGTATATTTTACAATATTAATAAATAACATTTTTATATGGGCGCTACAGTCCAAATTTTTGATATACCAAAAGACGTTTTAATGTTATTATGTGAATTGAGAAAACACTACAAAATATCCATATGGCAGTAGTTTAATGAAATTTTAATAGTATATAAATACGAGTATATTTCCAGTGTCAGAACTTAGTATGATTAATTTTTTGTAGTCCAAATATACAGGCCTATGATTGAACATTCAGGTTAGCGTAACCGATGACAGTTAAGTTACGATAACTGGGTGGGCATAACTGAGCTCTTAACCGAAATGGAAAGATCGCTATGATCGAACAACCAGTTATCTGTGCCTGTTATTATGGCCAGATAATTGTGTCATGGCAGTTAATTCTTTAACGTACGTCATCTGTCATCACTCATATGCCAAAATTTAAATCATAGGTACTTAACAGTGGGTACAAGTGGCAAGAAGTTTAGGGCACATGAACCAATGCCAATATGAAGAAATGCTAAATTTCATTAACTGTAAGAAAATATTGTAGGGAAGCAAAGTAAACCCAACGCTTGTTAATATAAATAGGTGCTTTGGCAAATTTTTGAGGTACATACAGTATGCGCCAAAAGTATGGAATAAATTCAATAAAAATGAAATAATTATTTTTTGGGAAAAATCCTCGAACAGGTCGATTTTTAATTTAAAAAATACATATTTTAGCGTAAAATGCGATTTTTAAATGTCATTTGTTTTCGAGTGATGACGTTATCGATTTTTTTTTAAATGGCAACACCATATTTTTTCCCTTGATTCTGAAAGATCGTTTAATTCTCTATCAGGCAGTACTAAAATTTTGCCCTCTTACATAGGAAAGTTTTCGAGTAAATGACGATTGAATGTTAGAAAACGTAAATCAATTAAAATAAAGCAAAAACGTTATCAAGTTTAGTTTTTCGAATTCCATAGTTCTTTTATGGATCACGTAGGTGAAAATCTTTGCAAAGTGTCATTGTCACACCGACTTTCTAATAAGTATTGTAAGTGACATAGAAATTATTATTCAACTTAAAGTATTATGGCACATTTAACTGTTACTCAAAGAATTGAAACTTTAATTCTTATCGGATGTGGGAATATGACTAGAACTCAGCAGGAAGTTTGCGATTTATTTAATGAAAAATATTCAGAACGCCCTATCAGCCAATCAACAGTCAATAAGGTAGAGTTTAAATTTAGAGAAACTGGCAATGTTGTAAATATTCCAAAACCTGGACGTCCAAGCATTAATAAAAATCAGAAACAGAACATTTTGATAAGTATGGTGGATAATCCTCATAATTCTTCACGATTGGTTGCATTAAACAATGACACTAGTCAGAGCACAGTGATACGTATCTTGAGGAAGGAAAAATATCATCCCTTCAAAATTCAGATTGTGCAGGAACTCAATGAAGATGATTCCGATCGCCGCTTACACTTTTGCGAAATTCTAATGGATTTATGTCAAGGAAATAGAAATTTATACCGGTAAATACTTTTTTCAGATGAGGCCACATTTTGTTAGAATGGTACAGTAAACCGTCATACTTGCATATATTGGAGTCGGGAAAATCCTCATTGGATGGCAGAGACACATACCCAACACCCTCAGAAATTAAATGTGTGAGCTGGAATAGTTGACGACAGAATAGTAGGGCCTTTCTTCTTTGAAGGAACCCTTACAGGACAAAGATATTTAGAGTTTCTAGAAAATGACCTTGTTCCAGCCCTTGCAGTAATTTTTCCTAACGATAATGACCCTGACATTCCTGACGATACCATATGGTTTCAGCAAGATGGTGCACGTCTGCACTATGCGCGCCCTGTACGAGATTTTTTGGACAACTGTTTTCCTGGGAGGTAAATCGGCAGACGCGGACCGATAGAATGGCCTGCAAGATCGCCAGATCTTACCCCTCTTGACTATTTTTTATGGGGATACTTGAAGTCAAAAATGTACATTAATAAACCACCTAATTTAGAAGAACTTCAAAATCGCATTCGAGACGAAATACGCAGAGTTTCCCCAGAAATCATTTATAATGTGCAAGAAGAATTTCTTCACAGACTTGCGCATTGTCAAGAAGTTGGTGGGTGGCAATTCGAACATTTAATTTAAGTATAAAATTTAATCAATTGTATTTTATTTCACATACCTCAGAATTGTTACTTTTTTATGGATAAAATTTACGTTTTCTAACATTCAATCGTCATTTACTCGAAAACTTTCCTATGTAAGAGGGCAAAATTTTAGTACTGTCTGATAGAGAATTAAACGATCTTTCAGAATCAAGGAAAAAAATATGGTGTTGCACTTTAAAAAAAACGATGACGTCATTACTCGAAAACAAATGACATTTAAAAATCGCATTTTACGCTAAAATATGTATTTTTTAAATTAAAAATCGACCTGTTCGAGGATTTTTTCCAAAAAATAATTGTTTCGTTTTTATTGAATTTATTCCATACTTTTGGCGCATACTGTATAAATTCTTGAGTGTTTAGACCGCAAACAAATCCCCAACAGTGGTGGTAGGTAAGTGAAATATTTCATATTAACTTATTGATACAATGATTTATATTATTTTAGATTCATGCAGAGTGGAAGCAGAATGTAAAAAGGAAGAGCAGAACACTTCATCAGGATCAAAAACTAGTAAAACCTGGATGCACATATTCAATATTTATACACAGTTTACGTGGGTAATCAAAAATGTACCTTTAGGCATGCGATCTGTGCTACTGTGCTAATTACAATTTACTACGCCTTCGTGGAGTCCATGTTGCAATATATTATAATTATAGAAGGATAGTATAGGATGCAGCATATCAGTGTTAATAGTAATCCATTAGAAGTTATTGTTAAAAACACATAACTATCTAATAAAAATAATATTTAAAAAAGATAAAATGTATTATTTATATCTACTCTTTATAGAATCAAAATTATTACCAATAATTAAAAACTAGGTACCTAACTTTTGTCATTGTGGCTTTCTCCTATTCATAAATTAATTATTCATAATATTAGGTAATAATATATATATTTCTTTGTGTTTGTTAATATTCATTTAGGTATCACTATCATACACAATGTTAATTGTATAAAATTGTAATCCCACTTAGAACAAACTTTAGTTTTTTTTTAGGTTGTATTTACTGTCAAACTATTAATACCGTATATTACTAATTATGTAAAACTATGATATGGCAATAAATTGATACTGAATTGTGCTATAGACAAATAATAATAAAATTATACATTATTATGGCAAATGTCATACGTCAATTGCCAGAAATAAAATTAAAATTTCTGACCAATAAAAAGCTCCAGTTACATTTAACGGTAGGTTATTTCAGGCAGTTTCATAACTGGGTCACGTGATCATTCTCAAGTTAAGTAACTGAGAAAAATAAACTTGACAGGTGTGTCAATCATACGAATTTCTGATTAACCTACCAGTTACCGCTAACAGGCCTGTTAATGCTAACTGGATGTGTTCGATCATAGGCCTGATAGGGTGTTAACGATAACACCCTATACCGTTTATCGATATAAGGGAGCTACAAGATGTTGCAATTTTATAATTTTTTTGTGTCCATACTAAAACATAAGAAAAGTAAGTGACATTTTTAACTATTTGTCATGAACAATTACAGTCCCACCAACAACATTTTATGACGAAGTCAAATTGAAGAAGTAACTTGACACTTAATGTGCCTGTAATTGCTTCTCAATTAATTCATGACCAGTTAGTTTTTAGATTTGATAATACTTTTTTTTGTCAAAAATTGATCGGAAATTCTAATAACATCTTAAAATTATTGAAATGCCATTGGCGTACTTTTTTCCTAAAAAGATATGCATTGCCCGCCCAGTAACTAGGCCACTGGAGCATATTTTAAATTTATGAATATGCACATAAATAGTTCATGTTGTAAAAATACCACCCAAACATTGCAAAATATTTTTCCTGTATTGAAGTTGTGGATAAAAAAGAAACAAATTATAACTATATATATAATTATTATTATAATTCTAACATCCTGTAGCTGCCTTATTAAGCGTTTAATCAAAAATTGTTATATAACAAATCACAATTATTTTCATGGATAGAATATGTCGGTGAACTTTGGCCAAACTTATCGTTAAATGTACAGTTGACAGAAATATCATTACATAGCTATTGATTTAATCAAGATGATAGTATTACTAAATTCACAGTGTTTAAAATTACGATTTTAGACAATTACCTTATTAAATCCACATTCAGTACCTTCCAACGGGGGACCTTTTTTAGTTTTGCAAACTAGAGGTGCTCTTTCGTGACCACACCATAAGTGAGAACATGGATCGACAATTTCAAATGCCCTACACATGGTATACCTAGAAATTATATTAATACATTTTCTGAACATTATGTTTCCGCAATTATTTGATGCCATATGAAAATACAGTTAATTGATCCTGTGATATAGTATTTTACAGAAATGTATACACAATATGTCAATGATGATACGTAATCCGTTCAAAATATAAAAATTTCTAGAATGGGGCGGTAGTTATGTCCCGCTCGTTTTTAATACTCCGGACGATGCAAAAAATTACGCTTAGGTAGTATTAACATATTGCTCATCGCCTGGACAATAAACTTGAAAAGTAAGATAAAACCACAAACAATAACATTATTTCATAAGGTCTTTCAAGGGTAAGAAATAAAACAGAGTATTAAACCATTACTCGAGGATAGTGCAAACTTAGTACAATAAAATTTCTATACAATAGTTGTTTGAATACAAAATTTGAAATAGATTTATCCAATGCCTTTGAAGTTAATCGTTTGAGACTTTTCAACTACAAGTTGGGTAAAACCTTAAGCCCGCTTTGCATTAACAATTTCTTCGTCAATTAATTGATCAAGTGGCTTCGTCAAGTTAATTGATAAATGTAATACTAAAACTTGGATATCAAATAAATTGATAAAGAACCTCGTCAAGTTATTGACGACTTAAAACTTGTTCTAATTTTTCATCAATTTTTACTTCAATTCGGGAATACCAACCCAAAATAAATGTAAATATTTAACCATTAACCGAGCAGTAGCAATAATAAATGCAATGGAAGCTTTTTTAATTATTTTTAATTTTTTTTGCCTTAAAGTATAATTATTAAAGTTACTTTTCATTTTTAACAGTTTTTGTTTCGTGTACAAATGGAAATGATATAACATCAAAAGTTAAAATAACTTTTAGGTTGGTAAGGGTGACATCTGACAGCAAAATTGGTAAGAAACATCAATTTCTTCGACAATAAATAATTGTTAGTGTAATGCCCGCTTTACACTTTTATACTGCTGTGCGCAATTTATGAATAAAAGTTACAAAACGTCGACAGTACTTTAAGCTTTAGCTAGCATTACATGGAATCTGTAAAATTATGTTGTGTAAAAATTCACAGCCAGTAAATTTAGATATTCATAAAATTATGTGATTAAATTTTTGCCACGATTAAATATTAAGAGTTATTGGAAATCTCTTTAATACTGCTGAACAGTATTTAGTACAACTTCATTTAATTACTGCTTGCCCTTATTTTGTCCACAAAAATATAGTTGTTGGTTAATAATCTGTTGGATGGGATTCCCTTATTCTTTATATTTCCCTCAATTATCACTATTTTAATGGCGAATATTTTGATAAAATATCATTTATCTTGAAAGATGCGCCGGAACTTATTAAAAAAGCTAAAAAAATTTTATTTTAGGTTAGGACGAGTATGACCGATTACGGCCAAACGACCCTATCTATCAAATAAGAGCTTAATCATGCATAAATATTGTCGAGCACTATCCTTATTACTGCTGCCTTAATAATACGGCACATATTCATGCTTTGATGTCAACATAAGGGAAACCTAAATACTGCTTACCTTATGACATGTCGAATAAACCTCCATTATTTTTGTTTCGCAAGAAATCATGAGTAAAAAAATATATGCTGTAAATGATCTACTCATCTACCTATCTTTATTTCTAACAGAATATTTTTACATCTTCTTGAAAGACAGAAATCTTTTAGAATCTGTTGAAGTCACTAATTATAAGTATTTAATTGGAATCGATTTATGACAAAATATTGTTGTTACTTTTTTGTTTATTCGAATCTGAATTAATATGTATATACTATCTACCTATTTGGCATAGCACACATATTTATAGCACGTTTCGACTACAATGCCAGGATAGAAAAAGTAGTAATTTATTGTAAGTGTTTTAGACAGCGTTTTATTCACATAATGGATAAAACGCGACTAATACACGAACGCATTACAACTTTTTATATACAATCACAAGCTCAAGTTATTCCAGTTTAATTAAAAACAAACGACATTTTTAACAAGAATGTTGTTTCAAAAACTCTGTGAAAATCGAAATGTCATGACGACACGCACTGGTTGCTATAGCGGTTTGTTTTTATTATAACAAGTTGCCATGTCTCAGATTCTCTTTACGATATATGATTCAGAATTATTCTACGCATCCTGTTGAAATTAATGCAATTGGAAATGTACTTTTGATGTTTTCTCATAAACCCTCACGGGCCAGTGTATGAAACGTGCTTCAACAACTTTGTTAGCGGATAAGGGCACTGACATTACAACGATCAAACAGCCGGAAAGTGGGTGGCCGTCTTCACCAATAGCAGAAAGTTATATTAAAAACCCTGTGACTCTATTCAATAAATGTTTTATTTTAATTATGCCTCGATTTTAATAACAGTGAATAAGACTTATTTATTCCATTAGTGAGATAAAGCTAACTTTATTTCTCTAGTGAATGAAATGCAAGTTTTTACGGTAAAGAGTATTCACTCTTTATTCAAAGAGTCAATTATAGGGTGGAGTTAATGGCGGGAAAAGCCTCAACTTTTAACGAATTTCGTTAAATGTCACATTTTTTATTATTTCCATCGTAAAACTGCCTGTCTGTCATGGTAGATTATAGCAATAATATTACCGTTTTGCGAAATTCGCTAAAAGTTGAGACTCTCCAGCCATTAATAATTTAAATCAAAACGTGCGAGATTCGCGTGAAATTTCACGAATTTCACGTCCATGAGGACGCCGCTTCAGCAAACGTCACAAAAATGATTATCAAAACTAACCATTGTCATTTGAAAATAAACAGCATTTATTCAATTTTAGTTGTCATCATATTGACTAACAGATATACACAAATTTGTCATTTAGAAAATAAATTTTTTACTGAGAGACGAGCAAATTTAATGAGAACTAACAGAAATATACAAATTTGTCGTTTACAAAATAAATTTTATTGCAGAGACGAGCAAATTTAATAAGAACATATTTAATGGTATATGAACATAAGTATCATTCACTTCCCAACTTTAACCGGTTAAGCAGTAGTCGGATATATGAAGTTCGACAAATTTAACTAATTTGCTTCAAACCATTAAGCAGGGATTCACAATAGCTGTTCAACTGTAAAATCGTTAGCAGTGTCTTAATTTATTAGTACAATAAAATGCAATTTACCCATTGCCAAACTCCATTCTACATTGTTCGTCCATGGTGAAGGAGGTCTGAAGGGTGGCATTTAACACTATATCTCCTGATCCTTTTGGGGAATTCAGCAGACAAATCCATTTGCTGGAAACAAAACAATTTGATCTTCAAGTTTTGATTGTGAAGGGTTAAACTATGTTAAATATTTGTTGTAAGATAAGAAACACATTTACTTAAATTATACAGTATTTCTAGCATTTAAAGATTTCTAGCAAATTTAAAATTTCTAACGAGAAAAATAAAAAGACACTTGGAAATTGTTTTTTCTACTATTTGATTATTTATAAGAAATATTAATCCCTTTTTAATTCTTCTTCTTACAGAAGAAAACATTAACAACAAAATCAACGGTTTATGTGTTCTTAACGTTATCCTCCTTCACTGGCTACATTATGATCCTCTAATAGTCTATCAGTTTTTTTTCGCAATTGAACAAATCAGGCAGTTTAGAAGTGACGAATTCCCTAAGCAAAATCGAGCGGATGTGGAATAATAAACTGATCTTCAAAATAGTTATTAATGTAATGTTAACATATTATGCTGCAAACTGATGATGTCTTCCCGGTCTCTTTTCTTCCTCAGCAGAGCTTGTTGGATACCTTAAAAGCAATTTGTAGTAAATGACACTCTCTATTCCACTTATGGGGAATAATGCTTGCGATTGTCTTTCAGTTAGTTCTAAACCGTACTCTTCTGTGATGTTCACGTATCCCTTTCATGGCCATTGTAATGTGGGACATAAAGGTCGCTAGCAAAAAAGCACAAAATATACTATATCGATACAACCAATTCTTGACTGTACTAGAAAGGTATTTTAAGTTAATATAAACCAAATCTACTACAATTCCTATCAATGAAGTTATATGTATGTTCTCTGATACCAAACATCTAGGTATGCTAATGAAAAATTCCAAAGACTCTATTCAATAATTATCTAAAGAAATTAATCTATCTAAATTTACTAACCTACTTTAATGAAAACACTCTATAAATATCTAATTTCACTTTTGACAGTGGGAACTCGAAAATTCAACCGCAATAGATGAGATCTGACCTATTTCTGCATTTTTAGGATTGCTTCTTCAGGTGGCCTCCTTTAAGTTGAGTCAAATATCTAACTATAAAAATTATTATATAAATTAAAATTATTTGAAATTAAATATCGACAATGACAAAAGTGACATTATCCTGTCAATGAATTAAGTTAAATATGACAATACCTACTTAAATAATAATATTGTGTGAAACTAACTACTCTGTGGACAAAAGCCCCAACCAGCGTTGAATTATACCCACAATATCTACCCATATATTCTTTATTATTAGCTTTTGTAACATTTTTTACTGTATTAGAAAGGTATTTTAAGATGTGATTTATATTAGTTTAAAATATCTTTCTGATACAGTAATAGTATATTATGCAACGATCATGTAATTATGGTTATTAATACACGAGCATTAACCGGGATACAAAACGAGCCAAAGGCGAGTTTCGTATGGTTTATGCGAGTGTATTAATAACCATTACATGAGAGTTGCATACGCTATTTTTTCTACACCCGATAAATAATCAAAAACCATAAATTTTATATTTTTATTGAACACAATAGGTAACAGAAATTATTCGTATGAACTGCATTTTCTGCTTTCTCCATATATGTGGAGGCGTCTATGATAATTCTTCTATATCGCTGATATCAGACATTTTGATAAATTATCGAAGTTTAGCTAGCTACGAAAATTTATACGTACTGATTTTGACATTTAAAATAATTACATAGGAACCTAGGATAATCGTCAAATGCACAGCATGCTTGATTGAAAAATGGGTTTCTATTGATTAAAAATCTGTATCGTAATGAAAAATCTGTATCGTAATGGGTATCATTATGAAGCGGATTATGGGCATATAAGTGCATTGTTTTAATACGGGTGTAGAAAAAAAATGTTACAAAAGCTAATAATAAAGAATATATGCGTAGATATTGTGGGTGTAATTCAACGCTGGTTGGGGCTTTTGTCCACAGAGTAGTTAGTTTCACACAATATTATTAATACCTATAAATATATAAAAACCAATTTTTGATTACTGTCCAAGCAATGTAAGTGCCATACTATTATACATACATAAATAAGCTTATCAAACCAAATGTAATGATGGAATGGAATTAACAATCCTAAATTAAGGCAATTAAACGATCATCAAAATAAGATGATGCCGTAATTTTCAACTGAACTTAAAGGGATATGACGGAAATGCTCATTTGATGCTACTTTGCAAATAATTTACATAAACTTTGTACAAATTTTAGTACAATGGTATGATGTTGATATAACTTTTATATACATTTAACAATTGACTCTTATAACGGAAAACAAAATATGCATCAACCCAATACTGGATACAAATATTAAATTGCTTATGATTATTATTAATATAAATTGCGTTTGCTAATTTATAAATGTTTATTGTAACAAAAAGCCATCGATGCTAATGTTTCAATGTTCACTCGTTTGGACATTTACTTCTAATCATTTCTGCTATAAGATGACAGCATGTACATTTGTGAATATCTAAATGTAAAAAATGTTTTAAAGAATCAGTACGTATTGAGAAATTCTACAAACAATTAACATAAAATTGAAATTATAAAGAAATCCAGTACAGATACTGTTGCTTGTAATTCTAAGTACAAAAATTTAAACCATGTGCTCAGGGAGACCTAAGAGACAATAAAAAAATATTTCGAAATTTTACCTCGAGGTTTAAAGAATGGAGTGGAAAATCGGCGCCTATGATAACCGTCGTTCCAGATGGCTTCGAACTGGTTTTCTTTCTACGACTTTGATAATTGTAAAAGCGACGAAAATAGACATTGATATTACTAATAATACCCAATAGATATAAGATAATCCAGATCGCTGCAGAATTTTATATTCGAGTTTCGAACTGCTAAAACATTTCTACTCATTACAGGTCCGTCACGACTATCCACTAACAGCAGAAGACCATCCGCGGTGTTCTGCTGTGATGGTCTTAAGCAGCTACTTTAAATTTTGAAATTTTAAATTCTTGATCCTACAATGATTCATTTTATTGAAGTAAACCTGTAATAAAAATGAATATAGGTACATACCACAGAAAATATCTATTTTTTTAATACATTTTTTATTAGGTATTAACAACATTAACGCGCAGTATCAGAGCTAACTCTAGCAGCCATTCGCTACTCCATGCCGGACTAACAATCCACAGATAAGAAGCGTTCTACATTGCCGTAGAAACTATTGAAAGCTAGCGATCTCTATGGCGAAACGGCGATAACGGTATGCTCCAAACACGGAATTCCTGGAAACAATTACTCTGCGGACTAATGACCCGACCAGCATTGAATTACCTCTAGCAACAGCTAAAGTCATTCGTCGGTGATCCACCAGACATATACCGGTTTCGAGCTTAATAACTCTCATCAGTGATGCTATTGGTGAGGTAACCAACCAACAACTTTAGCTGTTTTAAGTCTGTCTAACCCTACAGTATAGACCATGAGTAACGCGTAGTAGTAGAGCGTCTTTGATTAACAATATTGTGTAGAAGTAACTACTCTGCGGATTACAGAGAACGTACATATGACTTCCCATATGAATAGTGGGAATATTGATTTATATTAGCTTAAATACCTTCACAATACAAGAAAAGAAAATATCTACTCGGAACAAATACTAACATGGTTAAATGAAAATATCTAAAACTGATATTAGATCATAGCATTAAAATATTTGTCACGAAACATAAGATTGTTATTTCTAACGGTTTGACAATTTTGACAGCATGAACAACAAAAATATTTTATTATTACAACTGACAAGACATTGATATGACATTGTTGTGTTGATGGTTGCATAGCTAAAATAGAGAAATTTAAATTCATGTCTGGCGCGCGGCCATGACTGTCAATAAATAAAATTTTAATGTACTTTAGAAAAAAATGTTTCTTTCTATAAATAACTAATAATATTACTAATAATGTTTTTCAAGGATGATTCCGTTATTTCTTATTTTTGACTATCCTTTATTAAAATTGTTATACTTAGTCATAGCAAACCTATAGTGCTTATATCTCAAAAACTATCATAGCCAATGTGACGAAACTTGGTATACAGACATTAGATGGCGAGTAGAATATGATTAAAATATCAGTTCTTATATAGGGTTTTGATTTTTTGGTAGTCAATCCCGCTAATACTTATGTTTAAATTGAAATACCCTTAATTATGAACACATTCCGAAAAATTAACATTCAACAATTTTAAACATAAAAGAACGCCCCTAAAATTTCATTGTTTTGTCATGTAAATGTGTATAGCCTTGAGCCAGACTTACTCAGAAGACACTAACATCGGTAAACGTCAAAACTATGAAGTGTCATTGAACTGTAAAATATTAATGGCAAGTATTTTATTGCACATAAATAACGCTTTATAATGTATTGAATGCAATTTACGTATGCAAAATGCTGTTATTGAGATTTGATAAAAACTTAGACTTGAGTTGAGGCTTTTGGAGCTTTGGAGTCGCTGCGCCGGCGCCGGCGCCGTCTTCCGTTACAGCTTCGTTCGTCGTGAATATTGGTTAAAATATTTGTCGATTGACGACTCCTAAATCTTTTATAGTGTGAACGAGTTTGCCCTTGAAAGCCATCAACTGAACCCTCCACACAAAAGAAATATTACTAAAGCATAACCTAGAAATGATTCATGATAAGTTTGTTGTGTCCACATATTTCACCACTTTATTAATGTTTCTAACTCTACGTCTGTAAAATAGTAAACAATGTACTACAATTTCTGTATTTCATATCTTACCGAATGAAAATAAAGCAACTGGTATTTGCTAGGAAGAATCACCTGTAAACTTACCAGATCCAGAAGGTACCTATCACATAGTCATTTAAAACTAGACAGTACTTTGTAATTATTGTTTTTATCTGGTATGTGTGTGTGTGTAGTGCCACAAATTACATTAAAACAAAATGATTCGTAACAATGGACACCAAAAAGAATGAGCGAAACATATCACACAGACATCTAGTTAGAATTAATTCTAAACACTAAACTAAGATTTGCTTGTGTTATGGAACGTCAAGAATGAAACTTAATGAAGGATTTAGATGATGTATTCTCAAAGCTAATTGATTAGACATCTTTAATTTTCCACAGTTTATGATAAAACTTTAAAGGGAAGTTAAAGATAGAATTAGATTTTCTTGAATGACGTTTAATGATCTGTATATGATCGCAGACGTTATATGTGGCCTGAAGGTAAGATCGTAACATAGTAACCTCCTGACTTGAAAGGTAATATAGTGATCCTGAGTGGCAGTTAAGGCAAGATTTCCGCCCGCACATTGTCCTTTAAGCAGTCGAGCGGTAATTGTAATTCGACGTGCCAATTGCGCTGCCACTTTGATTTGTCACATTAAGGCTGTAGCCTCTAACTTGTTTCCAATGTTCTTTCTATATAGTTAATTAAAATCAATAAAACGAGCAGGCATTGGTTTTACACTTAATTGCATGTTTTTCATTCTTTTTAGAAATAACTTGCCTAATTTGTATTAAGCATTTATGGTGTAGGTATGTTCAACACGGAAAAGTTGAAGTTGATCTGATAAGTAGTTTTCGAAATATACGAGGTCAAATTTAAATTAAACGTTCACTCAGGATTGCGAGGCGTGACGTCATTGTTCCCTATATCTTCTTGATACTCGTTTGTTTCAAACTCGGTGAAGAGGTCTTTGTTTAACTGAAACAGATTAGCAAAAGCTAAATACAAAGAGGTATATAACAAAACATTTTTTTGTTACGATGTATCTACTAGTCTTTTTATTTAATTTATAATTACTAATTATACAAGGTGTGTAAACACACTTTCAAATTTATTCTCTTTGAGTTTAAATATTGAAAATTTTACATGAAAATATAGAATGTCTAAAAAATTATTCTATTTAAGATCTTCACAAGAAAGCTGCGGAGAAAATGCTGTGCAGCTTATGTTTAATTAAAAGAGAAATTTTCAGGTGTCTTCTAACTAAAAGAAAAGCCAATTTTTACACTATAACTATAAAAATAATTAAATATATATTTAATATATAAAACCTATTATTCAAATTTAAATTGCATACTAATTTCAGTAGCTTTATTAGAATTTAGTACTTTGATTTGTTTCATTGGGACACTGTGTAAAACCAAAAAATATGCATTTTGTAAATTTGATCCACAGGTTCCGCGTCTTGGGATTCCGGGGTAAAATAATAAATAAATTTTCTGACCATTTTATAGTTGTACTGGGATATTTTGATACAATACAAGTTTGATTGTTTTGTTTTAGTGTCTGTAATAACACCTTCAATATTTGAATTTTTCATGGTTAAAATAAAACACGCAATTCTAACGACGCCAACGGTCCTCTTACGTTTTATATTTTACACGCAAGTCAAATTATTTTATAAAGGCTTTAGAGGTGTCAGAAAATTAGAATTTTTTTTTTGAGATTACATTAAAATTACAAAATTTTTGATAAAATGTAATTAAAAAATGCTAAATGACCCCATTATCTAATTCAAATCAATGGGAGTAGTATTACATCACAACGTCTTTTACCTAATATGTTAGTGACTAAAATTTTTATCAAGAGGAAACTTCCATTGATTTTTCCATTGTTCAAAGTATGTTTGCATAAGTCATTGTGAAAAATATATGCAAGAGCACTGTTAATTTAAGTAAGTACTACAAAACAAAGTTACAATAAAATATGAAAGACAAATCTTCATTTTTTACTGTATTAGAAAGATATTTTAAGCTAATATACAGGGTTAACTATGGCTAAGTACAAATATTTTAAGACGGGATAAAGAAAATTAAGAATTAACGGAGTCACCCTTCAAAATAATTCCAAACTTATTTGTAAAGCGAAAAACATTTTTTTCAAAATTATATTAAATCATTTAACGCCGCCTATGCGACTTGTCCGCCACACGTTTACAGAATCAGAGTAGGTAACGTAGGCAACTGGCAACACGACCGTAAGATTTCCAGTGGAGTCACTTGTTCTTCAGTTTTTAGTGCCCTTTTTAATTTTTAAATGTTTTATAGTTATTAAATAAAGAAATTTGTGTTGGGTGCAGATACTTTCCCACAATATTTTTATATTATTTTATTTTTAGTAGAAATAATCCAACAGAATGTCGAACAAATTCCAATTACAGGATTACACCTTGGATAACATTCTGTGCACAAATACTTTTAAATAATTTAAAAAATACATACAAAAAATATAGACAAAAAAACAGCAGAGAACAAAAAAATTACACAAGAAACTACTAAACCAACTAAATACAAAAACAGCATTGCGCCTCACAACGGGAAACGAATCAGAAAACAAATCAATATGAGTTAAATACTCATTATAGGAACTAAGCATTGAATTAATCGGAGAGTTATTACCATAATTATTAAAATACATTTTTACGTAAAATAAATTTGTTGAGCGAGTTATCTGTTGTTTTACATTGAAATTAAGTCTACTTACACTATAATTACTATCAATATTATTATTAACAACTTTATACAAGAATAACATATAAGATATTAAACGTCGAGATGCTAGTTTCAATAACTTATAATGATTTAAACTAAAGTCATATGAACCAAAATGGAGATTTCTATTAAATCTAAAATCTAACATATTAATAAATTTAATCTGTACTTTCTCAAGTCTATCAATGTACTTAACATAAAACGGATCCCAAATTATACAGGCAAACTCAAGATAACTTCGTACAAGGGAGTTATACAAGGAAATAAGCAATTTAGGTTTTGTAAATGATTTAGTGTTCCTCATTATAAAGCCTAGGTTCCTATATGCTTTTCTAACAACTGCTTCAACATGACAGTCAAAAGTTGACTTAGAATCCAATATAACTCCCAAGTTTTTGACGAAATTTACCCTGTTGAGTGGTACGCTATTAAAATGGTAAGGAATGAAAATGTTTACATCTATTCTGGAAAAAGTAATATAGTGACGTTTCTCAACATCGAGAAACAATTTATTGTGTTTGCAATACTTGTACAATCGACTCAGATCCTTTTGAAAATGTATACAATCATTAATATTAGTGATAACTTTGTACATTTTTAAATCAGCGTACAAGCAATAACGAGAATGTACGAAACAATTATCAACGTCATGAATGAACAAAGAAAAGAGCAGTGGCCCCAAATGAGACCCCTGTAATACACTCGATGTTACTTTAATATAGGAAGATGTACAATTATTTATTTTAACAAATTGCGACCTATTATGCAAATAAGACGTAATCCACCGAACCAGATTGCCATGCACGCCAACATTCCCCAATTTCACTAAAATAGTTTTATGATGAACCTTATCAAATGCTTTCGAGAAATTGGTGTATACAGCATCAATCTGCTTCCTATCGCACATGCAGAGTTGTCTGCATGAAAAGAATCAAATTTGTTACAATAGAACGACCCTGGAAGAAGCCGTGCTGATGTTCGCTAAGGAACAATTTTGTATAAAAAAATAACTGACATGATATAGCTTCAAATATTTTACCTGGTATTGACAAGATTGAAACGGACGATAATTAGAAACTAAATTTTTATTACCTCCTTTGCATACAGGAACAATTTGTGCCTGTTTCCAGAAAGAAGGAAAAACGCCCTCAGATAGAGATTTATTGTAAATAATACTCAATGGCTCAGAAATAGTATCGATGCAAGATTTTATAAAAATGGGAGGTAAACCATCGGGACATGCTCCTTTCCTTATATCTATTTTATTAATTTCCTTAACAACATCCTCCAGAAATATTATCAATAGTGATTGTATTAACTGGTTCTAATGAATAAATATCTGAAGGTGTCTCAGAGGATTCAAAAACAGACCCAAAATATTTTGAAAAAATATTTGCAATTCCTATATCAGATGAAACTAAGTTATCCTAAAATTGCACAAATTTAGGTGTAGTCTTACAACACCGCCATATAGTTCGCCGGTTTGGTTTTCTAGGTTATGGGACAAGACTGCTGCGGCTACATTAAAAGTTTTTTATTATCTTTTCCTTTCGTTCGATTTTGTTATAATTTTATCTAGCTGTACCTACAGGAAGTGTGTTTTATCGGTAGTGACTGGTTATAATGAATGAAAATATAGTTTTGCCAGTGTGTAACGAAATAATGAAAAACGAATGCAAAATAGTGGAGCTAACTGGATTAACTGTTACCTACCTATCTATTAGGTATTATTACTAATAAGAATGTTAATTTTTGTCGTTTCTGCATTTAGAAGTGCTGCAAAAAAAAACGACCTCATGGTAGTAGATATTGTTGACAGATGTAAGTTTTATCTCTGAATCTAAGCCATCTCAGTCGATGCTTATCATAGGCGCCGACTTTCCGTAGGAAAAGAGGGCTTTGTCCCATTTTTTAAATATCAAGCTAAAATTCTGGAATAATTTTCTTTATTGTCATTTAGGCCTTCCTGAGCACGTAGTTAAAATTTTTGTACTTAGTCATAGTTAACCCTGTATATCAAATCTCCTACAATTCCTATCAATGAAGTCATATGTATGCTTTCTGATACCAAACATCTAGGTATGCTAATGAACAATTCCACAGACAATGCTCTATTCAATAATTATCTAAAAAAAATAATCTAGCTAAATTTACTAACCTGGTTTAATGAAAACATATTATAAATATCTAAGTTCACTTTTGAAACTGTAGGAACTCGAAAATTCAACCACAATAGATGAGATCTGACCTGTTCCTGCATTTTTAGGATTTCTTTTTCAGGTGGCCTTCTTTAAGTTGTATCAAATATCTAACTATAAAAATTATTATACCAATAAATTAAAATTATTTGAAATCAAATATCGATAATGTTAAAAGTGACTTTAAGCTGTCAATGAATGTAAATTAAAAACATGATAACTACCTACTTGTAATTAATAAAAAAAATTACCCTTGTAATGTATCATTTCAACAACCGTGTTTCCCAGGCAAAGGTGGAACTCAGTGGAAGAAGCATTTGAATCAAAAGTGCAGAATGTGGATACGTAAATTGTATGAAATAAATGCCAGGAGTGAAGAGAGGTGAGACTCGGAAGAGAAAAAAACTAGTTTAAATATGGAAGAGATGAAGTGAAGATATTGTCTCTAATATCAACAGTAATATTAGGTCTACACACCAAGTAAACCCTAACGGATATTGCATCACAGTGTATTCATTAGCTAATGTAAAAATGTTTTATATATCAAAATTAGAAATTTATACTGGTAAACAACTAACAAGAGTGGATACGCTCGTTTCAAGATTATACGTGTCAACCTATTTGAGGCACCAGAAGAAATATCAATATGGATAATTTCTTCATTACTATTGTTTTTGCTGAAAATCTCCGAACAAGTTAATGATACCCTCAAATAATTATAAGGCGCAAATTCTTAACGACATGATCACGAGAAGACTGTACATTAATTTTGTAAACATATAGATCAAGACAAAACAAAAGTGCTTGATTCCTTTTGACCACAATACATGAATATAACACTATATATGAAGAAGCAAACAAATCAGAACTGATAAATAATGGTGAACAAATTGTGTGACAGTTATCATTATGCATTTATTATATGACGTTGGTCATTATTAATTTATTTTGGTGATATGGACATTGCTGGCATAAATATTTTTATGATAAATAAATGTTTTTGGGAAAGCTCAGTTTCGATCTTATTGACAAGCATGTTAAACATTGATTATCGACCAAAAGCCTCAAGTCCAGCAAAATACTAAAAATATACACATTATACAAATTTTGTGCAAAAGTTTCTTGAAATTGATCTTTGAGAACATTACTAGATATGGCGGCAGCACGCCATATCTAGTATGTTAGTTTCGGAGAATTATGAAGATTAAGTGAATTAACACTCGTCGAGTGAAATATATACTTTACTTTATATTAGGTTACAATTGAAAGTTACATGTTGTTTGCGTTAGTGTTACACTGTAAAATTTTACACTCTTTGTTACTATCCAATTTGGAAAAATTTGTTGTTAAACAAATCCAAAAATAGAGACAAACCCTAAAAGAAAATACAAGTATGTATATTATTTCCAATTAGTACCATTCGTATAAAAATAAAGAATCTGAGAGAAAATCCAGATAGTATGTTTTTGGAGATCTTCTTTAATTATTCTGCATTTGTGACTAATACGGTATAAATTAGGATTATCATAAAATAGCTAGAATGTGGAGAGAATGTTCAATATCTATGTCATTAATTTACTGCAAATTAGGTATTTATTCCTTTAGATGTAGGAGCAATTAATTAGGATCTTCATGAAATGAAGCCGTAATAACAGTATGAAGAGGATTTTCGAATATGTCTTTAAATCATTGCAAATTGAGCACAAATTCGTTCAGATTTAGGAGCAATTAATTATATTAAATAATCTTATTCTAGTTATACAGTAAGTAATGTTTATTTTATCAGAATACAACTCATTTTATCATAATACATTAAAGTCCTCGTTGAGCAATAACCTTTGTGAGAAGCCTTAATAAATTGCATTCAATTAATAACTCCGTATATCTCTTACATCTGTGCCATCAATATATTTAAAAGTATTAACTCTTCGAAATAAATCACATGAAAAAATATATTTTTGTTGTTTGTTTTGCTTCATTTACTTAACGAATACGTATTTAATTAAGCTGTTACATAAATTCATAATGGATTTACCACAGTAACTGCAATATAATGGGTACTAGTAATGGTTTATTCATAATCCAGCTTACAGGTTTTACCATTCTAATTAGCATTCGCCGCATACTTCATCCCGTAATTTTAATTTGAATTTTAAACAGGCAGTGATTAAAAGTTAAAATAAATAACGCCGCAGTTAATAAAAATATTGATTTTGGAAGGACTTACTCGGCGTTTTTCCTAAACTCTCTCTTGGAACACTGAGACCAGTAGAATTTGCTGAAAGTTGCTGAAACCATTGGAGCCATTACGCTTCCCTCCAACGCCTCGACATTGCAGTCATTCCCATTCTTCTTGTCTCCGTCGTGGCTTAAGCCTAAACTGGATTTGAATTATAAAGTCAGACTCAAACTTCTTGTACCCGTATTTCATAAACTAGCTGATGATTGAAAACTTTAATTAATAATTTCAGAAACACAGATGTGTGCCATAGCGATTACCTGTGATCTCTTTAATTATAAGAATCCGCAAATTTTGTAAAATCCATTGTTTTCCGAAGTTCTCGTAATAGAACAGCAAGAACGCACATTTAGGGCTGTTTTGGCGTGGTCGATGTTTAACTGTAGACGTTTCGCCATACTTAACAGATGGTATCTTCAGTGCTTCTGGTATCTCGAGCGGCGCACAGTGGCGCAAAACGCCACTGTGCCACTCAAATTACTGTACACCTCTTAGGGTTGGGTCGTTTGAGGTTTGAGGTCTTTGTCAATTTCCGCTTTGGGTTTTCATTTTCGGAATTTGACTCCAAAAATAAGTTTGCATAGAAAAACCTAGATTTTTCGCACAAAAATGACCCTACGGAACACGAGATTGAGATTTTGCCGGACTTTTTTATGGGAGAATGCTCATCTTGGAAAGCTTTACAAGACTGTCCACTTAGATTTCGGAAAGAAATTTTCCGTTGCCCTTAAAATGGCTACAATAATCCAAAAATTTTCACATATCAGAAATCGTTCTGCTGAAAACTGGGAAAGTATTGGAAAAAAATCTCACAAAAATTATTTGTACACATTCGAGGAATCCGCAAAAATGTTTCCAGAATTTTTGGACACATTTTTGGACATTCACCCGTAATTCTGAAAAAGGTCAGAAAGGTTCCATAAAAAATGATTTTGAACATGTTTTTGGCAATTCAATTTTTTGACAAAAGTGGCCATTTTGTATACAATAGTTCATTGTTAATGAGAAATGATTGATTTGATTATTGTCTTCTCAACACACTGAGATAACATAAAACAACGTCGAAATTTACTTTTTTATATCGAGCGCTTTACAAAAAAAAAATAAAAGAAATAAAATATACAAAAACAATATCTGTCCTATAAAAATATACACTATTCTACATTAATTTATATACAAGGTATTTATAAAATATATAACAATAACCCTTCAAAAGACTGAGCTTTTTGAGAATTTGTTTGGACAGCCAAAATATTTAAACGTTTCGGGAATGCCAGATGATTTCCCAGTATTTTTGAATCTGTGGATTTTGGATCAAAATGACCAAAAAGAGAAAGATCCACATAAAATATTATGGTCTCGAAAGTTTAAAGCATCCAGTAGATGCTGAAGACTTTCACTATCATACATTTCCATCCGAACAGGAAAAATCAATCATTTACGAGAAAATTCGGAAAATCTGTATGTGGCCATGAATGAATGTGTACAAATAATTTTTGTGGGATGAGATTTTTTCCAATACTTTCCCAGTTTTCAGTAGAACGATTTCTGATATGTGAAAATTTTTGGATGATTGTGGCCATTTTAAGGGCAACGGAAAATTTTTCCCCGAAATCTAAGTGGACAGTCTTGTAGGGCTTTTCAAGACGAGCATTCGCCCATAAAAAAGTCCGGCAAAATCTCAATCTCGTGTTCCGTAGGGTCATTTTTGTGCGAAAAATCTAGTTTTTTCCATGCAAACCCATTTTTGGAGCCAAACTTCACGAAAATGAAGACCCTAAGCGAAAATTGAGAAAGAGGGATCGATAGGGAATTTTATGACGAACATTTTAAAAAAAATCACCTCAAACGGCCCAACCCTAAGGGGTGTACAGTAATTTGAGTGGCACAGTGGCGTTTTGCGCCACTGTGCGGCGGCTGAATGGTCAAGCCGAGCTTTTATACTAGTTGGTGCATCAAGGTTGGTTAGTTCAGTGTTTAGGTTGACTGATTCAGGCCTGTAATGGGTGGCTCAGGTACGCTCCAGTTCTCTTCTTTGTTCTTAAGCAAAGGCATCCAAGTATGACAAATCTTCAATATTTCGTCCCTGTTTATGTTGTTCGGATACTGAAGATTATCCAAAGCCTTCCTTCGTGCTAGAGATTGTAATACCTATTAGTACAAACCAGCATTCTAGTGCCCTCTAGTGAGACTCTGTACTGAGTTGCTGACTTATTTTACACATTGATGTGAAAGTAGTACGCTTTTTTGAGCAGTATTTTCGCAATTCTATCTGTCATTCTGTCACTATCTAATAGTATCTGTCACTACCTAAAATAAGTCTGCAAGCTCTGCAAACCGAAAGATCAATTGAATCTGGGAGTATATTGGGTGCCATGCAGCGACTGTGACAAAGTATACGTGGGAATGTTCAAAAAAACTGTAGAAACCAGAAAAAAGAACACGAAAGACACATACGGTTATACCAGTCTGAAAAATCTGCCGTTGCTGAACATGCTTGGAAAGAGAGCCATAGAGTCTCACTAAAGTGCTGATTCGTACTAATGGATATTACAATCTAGCACGTAGAGAGGCTTTGAAGATTCTTCAATACCTGAACAACATGAACAGGGACGAAGGATTGAAAATTAGTCATATTGGGATGCCTTTGCTTAAGAACAAACAACTGAACCAGAGCGTACCTAACCTCTATTTCTATAACAGGCCTGAACCAGTCGACCTAAACACTAAACTAGCCAACCTTGACGCATCGACTAGTATAAAAGCTCGGCTTATACACCGCGGTAACCATTCAGCAGCCGCTCAAGATACGACAAGCACTGAAAAAACGAAACGTCTACGGTTAAGAATCGACCACGGCAAAACAGTCCAGATATAATAAGATAAGATTTTATTTTTATACATTTACGTAAAACACTAGATATAGAATGTAGATGCCTTGCTTATTTGTGCGGAACAACTGAAAATGCCTTCAACATTATAAAAATATAATATAATATAATTTATCACATAAAAATTACTAATGATTTTTATTTAATTTAAAATTCCTGGTTATGCAGTGTGTCTTCTTTTAACGTTTAGCGATTTTGTCATTCAAAATCTGATAAGGTGGTGTGAATCAGGACCCCCCAAAACCTATAGGTGTGAAATTTGAATAAAAGCTATACAGAGTGTTTTCTTTTACACGATCTCAAAGTTTTATTTGTTTATAAATCCGTAAAAACTCTTTTCTTCAAGATAATCCAATAAATAATTTTTTGTTTTAAATGGCATCGAAATCCGTCTTTTATAATTCTACCACTGCTTTTAAAATGGCGATTCATGGTCTGCTATGATGTTTTTCTACCCCCGAATTTCAATAAATATTTTAGTGATTTTTTTAAATTTTAAATCTGATTAGCTGGTTTCAAGACCCCTCAGAACCCCCTCTATATATGAAATTAATTATTACATGATCTGAAAGTTTTATTCCGTAAAAACTTTATTCTTCAAGATAATCCAACAAATATTTTCTTTTAAATGGCATCGAAATCAGCTTCTTTTTGATCCTACTACGGCTTTTAAGATGACGATCCAAGGCCTGCTACGATTTTTTATACCTCCAAAATTTAATACAAACGCTTAGTGACTTTTTTATTTAAAATCTGTATGGTTGTGTGAATCAGGATCCTTCAAAATCCCTATGTGTGAAATGTAAACAAATACTATATAAAGTGTTTTCTTCTATCCGATCTCAAAGTTTTAGTTGTGTACAAATCTGCTAAACTTGTTCATCAAATTAACCTAACAATTTTTTTTTGTTTTAAATGACATCGAACTCCGTTTCTTCCGATCCAACCATAGCTTTTAAGTAGGCGGTCCAAGGCTTACTATGATTTTTTATACCGAAATTGAATAAACGCTTAGCGATTTCTTTAGTGTTCATTTAGCAGTTTCAAAACAGGAAAATACTGAATTTGAACAATACAAAACTAGATTCAATTTTCACTTATATAGTCTTGGGCCGAGATCACTGATTTTTACCCTTAAATGTTCTATAATGTGGCTAGAAATTTTACTTTACTTTCTCTGTTTATTTAAAAAAAATAATATTAGCATTTTTCAAGTATTTGGGCTAAATAATTTAAATTATAATTTAAAGAAAACTCCAAAATACTTTGGGTCAACTTATTTTCATATGAAAGGTTTTAAAAGGTGGCTTATTATATTAGTTAATTAGTTAGTTAATAAATATTTTATTTATTTTATTTAGTTCTAGCATCGACACAGCCGTTCTTTTAAATTTTCTTAACAGGCTTCTAAAATTTAGGGCAGGATAAAACTTGTTTTCATATTTATTTATACTGTTTAATATAAATAATTCCATGGCACATATTTGGCTCATCAAAACGCTGTATATAGTTTTTGTTCAAATTTCATACGGAGGAGTTTTAAGGAGTACTAATTCACACCACCTTATTAGATTTTAAATAAAAAAGTATTTACATTGCATTTCGGAGATATAAAAAAAATCATAGCAAGTCTTAGATCGCCATGTTCAAAGCCGTGATAGGATCAGAAAACAGCGGTTTTCCATGCCAATTAAAATAAGATATTTTTTGGATTATCTTGAAGATTAACATTTGTACGAATTTGTACACAAATAGAACTTTGATCTTGTAAAAGAAAACACTCTGTACAGTTTTTATTAAAATTTCACACACAGGGGTTTTGATGGGTCCCAAATCTCAGGAATTTGTAGGATTTTAAATAAGAAAATCAGTATAGGTACGTTTTTATTGAAATTCGGCGATATAAAAATTCATAGCAGACCTTGGATCGCGATTTTAAAGGATGTGGCAAGGATAGAAGAAGCAGTTTTCGATACCATTTAAAACAAAAGTATTTGTTGGATTATCTTGAAGAATATAGTCTTAAAGGTTTTTTACACAAATATAATTATGATATCGAGTAAAAGAAAACACTGTAGTTTTTGTTCAAATTTCGCACATAGGGATTTTGAGGGATCCTGATTCACACCACCTTATCAGATTATAAATTAAAACAATGGTAAACGTTTTTGTTGAAATTTGGGAGTATACAGTATCCTGGCAGGCTTTGGATCGCCATCTTAAAAGCCGTGGTAGGATCAGAAGAAGCGACTCTTTCGAGGAATAAAATTTTTACTGATTTGTATAAGATAATAGTAGAGAACCTGTATGTAGTAGCAATTATATTATTAAAAAGGGCTTCAGTGTTTCAGTGCCCTTGAATTAATCAAAAACAGTAAATATACTGGTACGTGAACAATATAAATCAACTCAGGTAGTATGAATTTCATAAATAATATGGATATTATGCATTTTTTAAAACCTTGTATTCCAAAACTCATATTAAAAATTACATAAAATGAGAGCGCATTATTTTCTCTCAACCAATTTGCGCTTAACATCTTGTCTTACAATCTGTGATACCATCAGTGATATATTATTTTCTTGCCCTATTGTACTTACATATGAGCCGTTTCGTGTGCTATTATAAAGGCGCTAGTGAGACCCTCGTCCCTATTAAGGGCGCAACTTCTTTTGGGATCGCACACCCCTGCAACTGGAGCATAACCTGACGGTCCCCCAATATCTGATCTGGTCAGCCACACTGCCAAGTCATGGTGCAATTCTCCAGGACCTAACGAGGTGTGTAAGCGCCTATTCCAAGCATTCACGTTCTCCAGAGATTTCTTGGCATTGCCAGGCCTTACGACGCTATGTTTCGTGTGCTCGTACATGAGTAAACGAGTCACCACAAGCTTCATGTTAGCCTCCAACGATGGATCTTGGTAAATTGCACTTACCTTGTATAACAATAGATGTTAATTAATGACTTTCTATAGTGGCCTAAATATTTTTAAATGTAACAAATTAATTTTAAAATAAGTGATACGAAATAAATTAAAAGTAACTCAACAAATAACCTAATTGTTCAGTATTATATTGCAATTAAAAAGGTGAAGTGTATTGTACAGGTGCTGCGATAAGGATATTGATTCATTGAAATGACTAGTGCTTTATAATAAATAACAAATACAAAATCGTGTTCTACTTCATTTAATAAATTTCATTTAGGTGAACAACTGCAGAGTTGCCATAATTCCTCTAACCTATATCGGGATTTTTTAACTTAAAAATTGTTTGAAAAATAAAAACAATTTTTTAAATTAAAAAATCAAATGAAAAAAAAACGTTTATTTGACAATAATATATACATAACAATCATAATGAAACATATATGTTACAGCTAAACTTACATTAATTTGTCAACTAGCTGATTAGTATCTTCTTTAGATTTTGAAATATATGGGAAAAACAAAAAAAGTGTTTTTTTTTTATAACTCATCATTTGTGTTTTAATTTTGAATCTGGGCAAACGAATGATGGGCGCCACATTTGATCTTTATGTCCTAAAACAGACTTTTTTGTTATTCCAATGATATACAGGGTGTTCCGCATAAGAACCGACACAGAGCAAGTGCATGTAGGGGACCCCAAAATATTGCAAGTTAATGAAACATACCTATGTCCAAAGTTGCACACATGCGGAGTTAAAGGCTTTCAAAATGGGGCCAAATATTTGGAAAAATAAATAATATCTCTGAATTACTAACTTGGAATAACCAAATTTGGTGCATGATTTAGGTTTATTATTGGTCTTCTTCGACTATGAATACAAAGTAAATTGAAACGTATTCAAGTAATTGATTATTTGATGTGCATTCAGGTTCATTCATCCCTAAAATTATACTATTTTTTTTCCATTGATCGAATTTAAGAAGAATAATAATATCCTGCAGAATTTAATTTAAAATACTTTTTTACTCTTGTTTTCAAGAAAAAATAATTAATTAAAACATATTTTTAAGAGTGTTTATTAGAAGAAGTAGTAGACTTTGTCTTTAAAATTTCATAGTAACAAAATTATTATATATTTCTGCTACTGTTTTCTTGTTGAAAATGGCTGGAAAATTTACATTCAGTGAACAAGTTGGCATGTTACTTGAGCTAGGTTTCTACGAAGGAAACCTTAGACATTTTCAATGCTAGTTTAAGATAAATGTTTGGGCCAGTATTATAAGAAAATAAGATTTTTTATGAGATAAACATGAATATTTTATTGATTTTTTCGTTAAATGTACAGGGCGTTCGATGCGCCTGCGCCATTATATTAATTTGTTCAAATTTTTAAGGATAGTTTTTGGAAAATAGTTAGTTAATATGAAACAACCTTCCATTGGTATAAAATAAGGTATATTTGTTGCATGTCGCTAAAAAAAGAACTCCGTTTAACGTATCTGTTGAGCTTGAAAATCAATACATAAATTCTAACAAATTATTAACTCAAAAAGTTATTACAGTTAGTAATGTTGTTCTTATAAATCAGCATGAAACACAACAGAGAAATATGACAACATGAAAGAAAGACAATAATTAAAAAATAATAAAATAAAAAGTAACTACTTAAAACAAAACGAAATGACAAAAACAAAACCTTTATATTTGATATATATGCCATGTAGCTATTTACTAGACATTACTAACTAACTATGTATTGATACTTATTGGTACTTAACCATTTACGTATTGATTTCCAAGCTTAACGAATACATTTAACGCAGTTTTCTCCAAAATTCTACATTATAGGGACATGCGATAAGTATGCCTTTTTTAAAACCAACCCAAACTTGTTTCAACAGATCTCATCATTTTCCATAAAACTCTATCCTTAAAAAATCTAGTGACACAAGCGCTCTGAATGCCCTGTACGTTGGTGTTGTTAGACAACAGAAAAATAAATCAGATATTCATGTTTATTTCAGCAGAACCTCGTTTTCTAAAATTTTGAAACAATTACCCAACAAATACCTAAGGAAATTATCGTAAAAAGAATAAATAAAAAAAGTAATTCTCAGGCCTTTAATTTCTTAAGGAAGCAAAATTGTACTAAGGTATCAATCCATCGTACTACTTGAACTTCATTAATGTACTTCCAAACATGTTGTCGAAAATGATTGAAACACCTAAGAGCACATCTTCCAGAAGTCCAGGTAGATCACCTCGAAGGAACTTTGAGATAAAGAACCCCATCCATTCGATTTGATAATATCAATAGTCAAATCAAGCGATCATCGACAATCCCTGTCCAAACATTTAAGGAAAAGTGTTCTTGGCAATAATACCGTTGTATCATGTATGGGCACAAAATTACAAACATGAGTATTATAAATAATGCATTCAGAAAATCCTATTAGATCTGCATGGAATGTAATAGCTGAATTGTCAAATCGAAAAATTAGTTCTAATAATATAAGTATTAATAATGCGGGCACTATATATGAAGATCCTGAAACTGTAGCGTCAATACTTAATGAGTATTTTGTAGAAGCACCTCTCAACATTATAAAAAAATTAACATCACCGAAATCTTATATATCAACATCTAATAATAACATAAGAAATATGATTCACTTCTTATTTTTAAAACCATTTACTAGCCAAGAAATGTTAAGTATGATATCTAAAAAACTTAAATTCAAACGGTCATCTGGCTCTGATGATATACCAAGTTTTATAATAAAACAGTCCATAAAATCTATTGTAGAGCCACTGACACATATGATAAATTTATCTTTTGAAACAGGAGTTTTTCCAAATGTATTGAAAAATGGAAAAATAGTGCCCATTCTAAAAAAAACAGAACCCACAATTGTTGGAAAACTATAGACCAGTTACTGTACCTTTTGGATTTTCAAAAATTTTTGAGTATTGTTTTTTAGATAGTTCACTTAATTTTTTAGAAAAATTTAATATAATAACAAAAAATCAACATGGGTTTCGGAATGGTATGTCGACAATTTCAGCTGTGCACTCCTTTCTTAATAGGATTTTAGATTATACTGATGCGGGAGAATGTCCTGTGGGAATATTTTATGATCTCAGCAGGGCATTCGACTGCGTTGATCACAGGTTATTGATGTCCAAGTTGTCCCATTATGGTATTAGAGGAACATCTTTAAATTGGGTAGCTTCATTTCTTGAAGGTAGAAAGCAGTGTGTGAATTTAAAGCATTCTGAGCAGCATATAGTGAAATGTATAACATCAACATGTTTAGATGTAAGTATGGGAGTTCCTCAAGGATCTGTTTTGGGACCCATTCCATTTCTTTTATATATAAATGATATTGAGCACATAACATCTTCTGCACATTTCACTATGTATGCGGATGATATCTATGTTATTGTTTCTAGGACATCTGATGAATTAATCCAACACAACTGCAAGTATATCCTAACCTTGTTAGATAATTATTTCAATCAACAAAATTTCTATATGAATCCTACTAAAACTCAGCTAATACGATTTCATAATAGGCAAAGAAAATGTGACAATTTGGACATCAATTTTTGTAATACTAAATTTAAATGCAAAGAAACTGTTAAGTTTAAAAAAAATCATTATATTATGCAAAGATTGACTCACGCTTAAAGTATGGTGTCTGTTTTTGGGGCAATTCCACATTAAGTTCTAACGTTTTCATAGCACAAAAAAGAATTTTAAGGTGTATTGTTGGCATACCAAGTAGGCAGTCTTGTAAACCTATTTTTAAAGAATTTGAAATTTTAACTTTGCCCTGTATATATATTTTTGAAATTAGTGTATATGTTTTTAAGAATAGAAAAAGAATTGTTTTAAATAGCCATTATAATAAGTTAATACAAGACAAAAGAATAAGATGTTTGAGCCTATTTCTAGATTAAAAATAACCGGTAACTCAAGTAAATTTATAGGGCCTAAAATATTTAATATGTTACCACAAAATGTAAGTCAGAGTACTACGGAAGCGATGTTTAAAAAGAGGTTAAACAACTTTCTAAAAGAAAAATGTTTTTATTCTTTAGATGAATATTTTAGTTTTTAATTACTAGACCTAAGTTAACATGACTATTCCTATACAATAATTAATATTGTCATAAAGGAAAATAAATAAATAAATAAATAAAAATGTTATTATTTTGTTGCAGTAAACCATGCAACCATTCACAAAATCTAATTATTGATCCATTGGTATCAATGCTTGAACACGCTGTACATGGTCCGGATATAATTGAGTTTCGTGTACGATACGCCACTGTTGATTGGGACATTCTTTGTACTTGTTGAGCGTTTTGCCAGGTACCTAGTCGAAGATTATGTTGAACAATCTCTAAAATGTGTTCCTCAGCTGCTGCAATACGCCGTGGACGTCCTGGATCTCTACATGCCCACGTTGGCACATATCAACTGGGAAATCGTTCTGTTTACAGACGAGAAGCTGCTAAAACATTTTATCTTATTTCACCATAAATTAACGATATCCATCAATTCCGAGATGCTATAGACGTAAGTCATTTTTGACACTTGCAGAACTAATGTAAACACTGTCGCAATACGTTAATACTCCAATCGGATTTCAGTATTCGGAATCGTCTGCATTCCGATTACGATAGAGACTACAGTAGCCCAGCAATGTAAAGGTTGAAAATATTACAACAATTTTTTTTACGATATTGATTCCATTTTTCATGGCTCATTTAGTACCAATTTTTTTTTGGATAAGTTGTGAACCGCCCTGTATATGGTCAAAATAGAAGTGATATAGAAGGGTTCTAACATTTCAATATATAGGTATTTTTATGTATCTACGTAATTTAAATAATAATTAAGTAGATGCCTACGTAATATAAAATACTTTTATTTTTGTATTCAAGTTAACCGAATTAAATGAAAGAAATCTAGTTCGCATTATTATAATCTGACATAAATCTAATAACATTGAACTGTAATATTTATAGACACAGTTCTTTGATATTGATCTCGTTTTCGTCCACGTCCTTCTCGCTTTTACTTTGAAAAAAATAATAAAAAACAACTGAATTTTCATATTCTTTTTTTAATTTAATTTTTAAATAAAAAATGATATAATGGGCTGGTGTATTTCAATTATCTCATAATCATAATGTGCTCTATAAGTTTTAAAGATTTAGAGTGCATTATAAGGGATTAGCTTCACTATTAATAATTAATCAGGCTTTACATAGCTTCGTTAGAGCCGCCTGCTATTAAATTGCAAAACTTAGTAAGATTTAGGAAGTTCCATTTGCGTAATTTATAATAAACTACATGAAGTAGGAACTTCAGGTAGCTCATGCCCAAAAACGAGAAACAGAAAAAGCTCGATAAGCTAGTAGTCCATTGAAATGTTACATTATTTTGGTCTTAGCGCGCATTTTTTAGAGGACGCAATTTTATTATTTAGATGTGAGGGGGGCGCGGTCAAAAAAAGCTTAAGTTGAAGTTTATGGGGTCACAACCCTCGAGATTTGGCCGCCATCTTGGAAAAGGAGGTTAAATAGTTTTTAGCATTTATCAGGTAAACTATTAGTCATACAAAATTTTTTAGAAAACATTTTTTATTGCAAATTGAATCCTCTACAATTCTAGTCCAGTAACTTTTTGTTGTAAAATAAAAAATAACAAAGATATTAAAGAAAAACAATCAAAATTTTTGGGCAAATTTTCTTTTGGACGCCATAATTTTTATTTTTTTATTTAATAAAAAATTACGTCAGAGCATTTTTGTAGAGTGCTTTTCAACGAAGAATTTGCATTATATACTTTTTTATTAAATTCATTAGTTTGGGTTTTACATCGCTGTGAAGTGAACACTAATTTTCCCTAGAGTCCATTGAAAAGTTACATTTGGGGTTGCATTTTTTAGTGGACGCAATTTTATTGTTTATATGTGAAAAGTTACTGGACTAAAATTGTAGAGGATTCAATTTGCAATAAATAATGTTTTCTAAAAAATTTTGTATAACCAATAGTTTACCTGATAAATGCTAAAAACAATTTAACCCCCTTTTTCCAAGATGGCAGCCGAAGTTGGAGAGTTGCGACCCCACAAACTTCAAGTTAAGCTTTTTTGACCCCCTTCCCTCACATCTAAATAATAAAATTGCGTCCTCAAAAAAATGCAACCCCAAATGTAACTTTTCAATGGCTATAGGAAAATTAGTGTTCACTTCACAGCGCTGTAAAACCCAAACTAATGAATATAATAAAAAAAATATATAATAAAAATTCTTCGTTGAAAACCACTCTACAAAAATGCTCTGATGTCATTTCTTTCTAAATAAAAAAATAAATAAATTATGGCGTCCAAAAGAAAATTTGTCCATTTGTAATTTTTGATTTTACAACAAAAATTTACTAGACTAAAATTGTAGAGGATTCAATTTGCAATAAAAAATGTTTTTACAAAATTTTTGTATGACCATTAGTTTATATATATTTTTAGGTATTAATAATATTGTGTGAAATTAACTACTCAGTGGACAAAAGCCCCAACCTGCGTTGAATTACACCCACAATATCTACCCATATATTCCTTATTATTAGCTTTTGTAACATTTTTTTTTTACTGTTTTAGAAAGGTATTTTAAGCTAATATAAATCAAATCTCCTACAATTCCTATCAATGAAGTCATATGTATGTTCTCTGATACCAAACATCTAAGTATGCTAATGAACAATTCCACATACAAAGTTCTATTCAATAATTATCTAAAGAAAATAATCTAATTTACTCACTCTATAAAAATCTAACTTCACTTTTTTGGCAGTGGGAACACGACAAATTCAACCACAATAGATGAGATCTGACCTATTTCTGCATTTTTAGGATTGCTTCTTCAGGTGGTCTCCTTTAAGTTGAATCAAATATCTAACTATAAAAATTATTATAAAAATTAAAATTATTTGAAGTTAAATATCGACAATGACAAAAAAGTGACGTCCTGTCAGTGAATTAAATATGACAATACCTACTTGAAAAATGTTCACCTTTTATGTAAAAGTTTTTATATATTTTTAGGTATTATTAGGTGTGGACACAAGACCCAACCTGGAACTGTTCATTAGCATACCTAGATGTTTGGTATCAGAGAACATACATATGACTTCATTGATAGGAATTGTAGGAGATTTGATTTATATTAGCTTAAAATACCTTTCTAAAACAGTAAAAAAAAACACACATTAGTTTAACTGATAAATGCTAAAAACAATTGAAAACCCCCTTTTCCAAGATGGCGGCCAAACTCGAGGGTTGTGACCCCAGAAACTTCAAGTAAAGCTTTTTTGATTAAAAAATCACTATTGGTGCAATCATAATAGGTAAGCCATATCTGAATAATAAATTCATAAATATCGAGTATATTTTATGCGGATGAAGCATACAATGGTTACTAGTACTTGAAACCTGTATAGTATACAATTATGTATATTTTATTTATTTTATAAAATAGTTCACAAAGGCTAAAACTTAATTTCTGAGATATAAGAAAGAAATAGCCACCGATGGAAGCCATGAAGATAATTTAAGCCGGGGACACATTGATCAGATGCCACGCCACCCGACATGATGTGACATATGTACCTACTCTGTGTGTACAATCGTTTGCAATAATAATGACACTCTCTTAAAACAGTTTTTGAACTTCTGGAAGTTCTGAGTAGAAATTTCGTTAAATATCTATCGGCGAGTGTAACAACTAATAACTAATATTAAAAATGTGAAGTAGATTTCATTACAAATACATCAGAAGTTCTAAAGAAATCGCAAAATTCATTTTAATGAGTGTCATTACTATTGCAAACGATTGTATATTGTTACCCATATACTTCTACTATATACCGCGCACTCTGTATCTTTTCAATGTATGACCATGGCCCCGAAAGTTAGGGGAATACAAGAGATTAACGAGTAACTGTGGTGGATTTGCGCATGCTCCATAATGAAGCTTCTTTCAGATTCAAACATATAATTGATTCATCAGGATCGTACACACATTACAGAGTTATCTGTTAACTTATTGTGAGCTTACGGATTACTGTGGCTGTTCTCACGTTCATTTTTTAAACTTAAAATGAGAGACCAATGATATCAGACAAGTTTTTTTCATAAATACTATGCCAGAAGTACTGGAAGATATTTTATTTGTTTTTCCTACAACTCTTCTTTTGGGAATTTTTCGTATTTTAAAGTTACATCCAATTTAGAGTCGATTTGAATGAAATGTGGAAAGTGGATTTTGTTTATACTGACGTTAAGTAATTATATCAACATTTTACTTGTTTACCAGGGATGCGCTGTCCTTAACATAAAGTGACCGTACATTTTGATACAATTCCTCTTTTTCAATATGCAATTGTTTATATATTTAAGTGCTCCACCTAACTTATAAAAGCAAAATTAAAAATTTTGAAAAAACCCACGACGGTTAAAATGTAATTGAAAAAGGATAAAAATAATTAAAAAAAAACCCAAATTAAAGAATTATGTTTATGTATGTAAAAAGGTTTTATAAGTCTATTTGATCTCTCGCAGAGTCGGACATATGAACTTAATAAAAAAGCAAAAAAAATCTGTCGGGGGCTGCCATTAAATGAACTAGTTTTGTAGTTTTATAGTAACGTGAATAATTTATTGCTACAGTTATTTATATTTATGTTGAAATTTAAAATGGTGATGGCAGCCCCCGACGGATTTTCTTTGGTTTTTTATTAACTTCATAGGAAGTTGAATATGTTGTTGTCATATCTACATCTTCCAGAACCAAATAGGTACATAGGGAAGTGCTATGAAAACTGATACTCTGTTGTTCATATGTCCGATTCTACGAGAGATCAGGTCTACTTATAAAACCTTTCTACGTTTATCATCTCTGTTACATAAATTCTTTTAAGTCGAGGGTTTTTAAAATATTTTATACTTTTTCAATTACATTTTAACTGTCGCGGGTTTTTTCAAAATTTTTAATTTTGTTTTTATTTAAAACTTTTATATAATTATAATAAGTATTTACAACTAAACTTTGTCGGGGGCTTTGTTGTAACTCAACTCGATATCATTACGTAGAATGAAAATAATAAGTTGATAGGTATGATGTGATGTAATATTGAGCCGCAACTCTAGAATATTCGTTAAAGAGAAGAGAAGATAAAAATGACGGTAGAAAAAACATTTTCAACTAATGCCGAATGACGTGATGAATTTTTTGTTTTTTAAGTTTTTTCTAAAATTTTTAGAGTTTCTGTATCACCACGCTCAACAGAAATACTTACCTATTGAGTTCTATCAATTTTTTTAAATATGTAGTAACTATAAAATAAAATATATTACTGTAGCGCCTAGTGATTTACCACCGTAACACCTATTTAAGAACCTTCACTAATCAACCACAAACCCTATACTGAATACCGCATCAAAATCGTACTAGATATTAATGCAGCGCCACCTAGTGAGTTACTACCGTAACACCTATTTAAGAATCCTTACTAATGAACCACAAACCCATTATTGAAAACCGCATCCAAAATGGACTAGTAGTTTTGGTTTTTCATAAACAAATGTTTACTGTAGTGCGCCCTGGTGAGTTGCCACCGTAACACATAACTAAAAATAGGAACCACAATTAAACCCGAACCCTTCACTGAAAACCGCATCTAAAACAGACTAGTAGTTTTGGTTTTGCACACACAAATGTTTACTGCAGGGCCCCTGGTGAGTTTTCATCGTAACACATATATAAGAACATGCACCAATGGTAACATTGGTTTGTACAAACAAATGTTAACTGGAGCGCTCCCTGGTGAGTTGTCACCATAACACCTATCTAAGAACATGTACCAATCAAATCCAAACCTATCACTGAAAACAGCATCAAAACCGGATTAGTAGTTTTGGAGATAAATGCCAACATTGGTTTGCACACACATTCTCTCACCCCAAACCACTGAAATGTACGATATGGAATGCGTTTAGTCCATTTGCGCATCCAAATAAAGGTACCAACCCTAGGAGTAAACAAAAGGGAGCACATGAAACTCATCAAAGACATACTTCATTGGTTATGTATGTGGGTGCGAGAGAGACAACCATCTGCACGTACGATATGAATTGTGTTCCTAATTTCCCATTATTTTGTTTGTAAACACGTCATTGGCGTACAGTGTGGTTTCTTCTTTTATCTTGTATCTCGTTAGTGTTATTCTTTGTGTATTTTTGTGGGTGTTATTGTTGGAACATATCATGTTTTATAAGGGACTGTAAAATTAACCAGCATATAGCACGAAATAATTTTCCATATCCAGAATTCAATTTCATATAAATTCACAATCAGCTAAGTCCCTACTGCTCCGCCATTGCTAGAGGCACAAAACAAAATATGGCGCTGATCATGAATAATCAATTTGCGCAGCTTTAAGCGCATTCCAGTCATCATAATATAAAATTACATTTCAGTGCCCCAAACGCATATACCATCTCCGTTCCGTCGTGGATAAAAATAACAAGGAGACTCATTTACAACAAAAAAATCTGTTTTTGAAACCTATTTAGGTTAGTAAATACCTACAGATTATTTTAAAAAATGCTTCATTTTATCACTGTGATTTTTTTTATTATACTAAAGAGTTTAACGCAACTGGTATTTCTCTATTTAATATAATTTTGTATTATTACGAATTTAAAGCTATTGAAAATGGCGGCGTCAGTCTCTCGCATCAATCGATTTGACGCGTCTCGTTGCTAAATCTACATGTGTCCTCATAAAATAAAGAATAGACAACATTTTTAATAAAAAAAAGATATATGTACATGGCACAAATATATCTTAGAGAGTTATTGGAAATCCCTTTAATACTACCGAACAGTATTAAATACGACTTTATTTAAATACTGCTTGCCTTTATTTTGTCCAGAAAAATATAGTTACTGGTTAATAATTTGACGAATGAGATTCCCTTATTCTTTTGTTATATCTCTCAATTATTGTCATTTTAATGGTGAATGAGAAAAGGAACAGAAGTCAATATTTTGAAAAATTGAAGATAAGTTGTCTTTATTTCTTTTTCTTGAAACATGCGACGGAACTTAATTAAAAAAACGAAAAACATTTTATTTTAGGTTAGGACGGATATGACCGATTACGGCCGAACGACCCGATATATCAAATAAGGGATTGCTCAACGTTACCTTATCATGCATAGATATGGTCGAGCACTAATTTTATTACTTACAGCACATATGCGCATGCTTAGATGTCAATATAAGGGAAACCTAAATACTGCTTAACCTTATGACACGTTCAATAACTGTCACTGTCATTAAAAATAAGTTCTAAGTTAAAGTCGTATTTAGTAATTAATTAGAAAAAATTGTTTAAAAAATGAAATAGTTTGATCTGGCAATACGAACTAACGCATGTGCACAGCACATCAAATCCTGGTCCCCATAATTGCCCCTGCCGTTTAGGATCAGTCTGGTGAGCGATATACAGTATGTGCCAAAAGTATGGAATAAATTCAATAAAAACGAAACAATTATTTTTTAATTTAAAAAAATACATAATATTTTAGCGTAAAATGCGATTTTCAAATGTCATTTGTTTTCGGGTAAAGACGTCATCGATTTTTTTTTAAAAGGCAATACCATATTTTTTCCTTGATTCTGAAAGATCGTTTAATTCTCTATCAGACAGTACTAAAATTTTGCCCTCTTACATAGGAAAGTTTTCGAGTAAATGACGATTGAATGTTAGAAAATGTAAATTTTATCCATAAAAAAGTAACAATTCTGAGGTATGTAAAATAAAATACAATTGATTAAATTTTATACTTAAATTAAATGTTCGAATTGCCATCCACCAACTTCTTGACAATGCGCAAGTCTGTGAAGAAATTTTTCTTGCACATTATGAATGATTTCTGGAGTAACTCTGCGTATTTCGTCCCGAATGCGATTTTGAAGTTCTTCTAAATTACGTGGTTTATTAATGTACACTTTTGACTTCAAGTATCCCCATAAAAATAGTCAAGAGGTGTAAGATTTGGCGATCTTGCAAGCCATTCTATCGGTCCGCGTCTGCCGATACACCACCCAGGAAAACAGTTGTCCAAAAAATCTCGTACAGGGCGCGCATAGTGCGGAGGTGCACCGTCTTGCTGAAACCATATGGTATCGTCAGGAATGTCAGGGTCATTATCGTTAAGAAAAATTACTGCAAGGGCTGGAACAAGGTGACTTTCTAGAAACTCTAAATATCTTTGTCCTGTAAGGGTTCCTTCAAAGAAGAAAGGCCCTACTATTCTGTCGTTAACTATTCCAGCCCACACATTTAATTTCTGAGGGTGTTGGGTATGTGCCTCTGCCATCCAATGAGGATTTTCCCGACTCCAATATCTGCAAGTTTGACGGTTTACTGTACCATGCAGACAAAATGTGGCCTCATCTGAAAAAAGTATTTGCCGGTGTAAATTTCTATTTCCTTGACATAAATCCATTAGAATTTCGCAAAAGTGTAAGCGGCGATCGGGATCATCTTCATTGAGTTCCTGCACAAGTTGAATTTTGTAGGGACGATATGTGCTCTGACTAGTGTCATTGTTTAATGCAACCAATCGTGAAGAATTGAGGATTATCCACCATACTTATCAAAATGTTCTGTTTCTGTTTTTCATTAATGCTTGGACGTCCAGGTTTTGGAATATTTACAACATTGCCAGTTTCTCTAAATTTAGACTCTACCTTACTGACTGTTGATTGGCTGATAGGGCGATCTGGATATTTTTCATTAAATAAATCGCAAACTTCCTGCTGAGTTCTAGTCATTTTCCCGCATCCGATAAGAATTAAAATTTCAATTCTTTGAGTAACAATTAAATATGCCATAATACTTTAAATTGAATAATAATTTCTATGTCGCTTAAAATACTTATTAGAAAGTCGGTGTGACAATGACACTTTGCAAAGATTTTCACCTACGTGATCCATAAAGGAACCATGGAATTCGAAAAACTAAACTTGATAACGTTTTTTGCTTTATTTTAATTGATTTACGTTTTCTAACATTCAATCGCCATTTACTCGAAAACTTTCCTATGTAAGAGGGCAAAATTTTAGTACTGTCTGATAGAGAATTAAACGATCTTTCAGAATCAAGGAAAAAAATATGGTGTTGCCATTTAAAAAAAAATCGACGACGTCATTTTACGCTAAAATATGTATTTGTTAAATTAAAAATCGACCTGTTCGAGGATTTTTCCCAAAAAATAATTGTTTCGTTTTTATTGAATTTATTCCATAGGCGCATACTGTATATTAGAAGTATGTGTAAGGTGATCTTGAAACGTTGATGAGCTTATTGACATTGATTTAGACAATTTCTTGAAAGATGAACTATCGGATGAAGATAATTAAAAAGCAGAACCTGAGACATTGAGGAACCTGAATAAAATAAAGAAAGAGCACTCCAAATGTAAAAAATTGAGATTAACTGAATAAAGTAAACAGTTCATGTAATATAAATTTTAATAAATAATAATTTAAATATTCCACTTGATTTCGTATACTTAGTTATTTAATAATCTATTCCATGATATATCGACTTTTTATATTCAAATGATACAATCTATTCCTTATTTTATCGTAAAATAAGTCATTCTTTCAGTGTTGAGACACGAAAAATAAACATTTCTCCATCTAACATTAACAAAACTTCATCAATTTTGTCTGTCATTTTATGTGTTTGGCATGAAATTCAGCTGCGCACTGTTATCACGCGACACCACGTTACACCATGCGACATGATGAAAATCTAATAAGTGGGATTCGCAACACGTCGGATGGCGTGGCCTGGTGTTACGTCAGAGCAATGTATATAAAAATACATAAGAATACACGGTGCCAGATCCTTCTGAGGTTTACATTGCATGGCGTTGCATCACAGCATTGTGCCCCAGCTTTATTTCGTTCATAGATTGTGAATATTTTAGTTATTATTACTGTTATTTCAAAACTTGTTGCCATACTTAGCAATAGTTAACATAATATATCCGGCATTATAATGCACTATAGCAACTTCAACGAGTATACATTTCTGTATTACATTGGTTTTATAAGCTTTACAGTACACTATCAGAAATTCAAAGTATAATTTCACTTTTGACGACAAATTTTAGGGCGTCCGGAGATATGATTCCCCAGATCTAACAAATTTGTGTGGGGGAAGTAGCGGGATATTATTAAGTAGGCCGTATTTGTATCTAGACTTACGTTGGTTGGCCCTAACCATTCAGTGCATGAATGAGGGAAACTTGGAAAATCTTATTAATTAGGGGGACCCTAACCGCTCGACCATCGACCAAGTAATATATTCCCTTGCCTTGACTTTATCGGCCGGCCTGCGAGGAAAATACCTCTATAAAATAACCGATATAATATGGACTTTGAATATGAAAGAGCAGAGAGTGGACTGCAAGTGGATAAAGGAGGGTCACTTTCAGTTGTTAGACCTCACTTGGGATGAGATTGAAGATCGATCAGTAGGAGAAGAAAAGGCACCATAGATGCAGATGTGCAAGAAGGGAGAGATGACTCTCTGACGAGAGCATATTGGTTACAACGATAAGGTTTAACGGTTAAGAAAATGGAGAAGACTAATAAATGTACCAGTATGCCATAAGGGAAATTAAAAAGGCAGTGGGCCAATGAAGATGTCTGGTTAGCATGGTGATGTCAAACCAGTCGCATTGCCTCAGCGGCAGCATGTTTGCGATTTCGCAACTCTTGATGAGTGTTAACTTCGGTAAGATACACCATAGTTTTTATGTGACCTTGAAAACAAAAGTCAAACGAATTTAGGTTACCTAACATCGTTTTTGAAAGTGCGTTCGCCGAGCCACATGCGGTGAAAATTTCACCTGATACATTTCATGAGGAGAATCTGTTGGTAAGGAAAATGGTGGAATTTGGTGAAAGATGATTTGGGAGATTCCTGCATATAGAAGACCTGGAAGGAAATTTGGCCATAAATACCAAGATGCAGTCGGAAAATGAGGTACAAAAGTCAAACTAGTGCCTTATATTTAGAGTAAAATTGGAGAGCTTCACCTAGAACGATCGTATAATAGTATGGAGGGGGTTAAGAACAAAATGTTAAAACATGGAAGGACGAAGGTCATTCTTTATCTGCATTCAACTGACTGGAGGGATCAAGAGCAGGAAAATGCTGGAATGTATCCTACAGGGGACATAACTCAAGGGCTTAATATTTATTAAAGAGAAAATGGATCAGGGAAATTCAGGGGGAAAACTTTTGTACTAAGGCAAATTTGGCTACTTACCTTATTTTTAAGTAAAGAATATGTTGTTTTATGTGTCATTACTTATAAAACACTTTGTAGAAGTAATAATATCTGTTCTATGAAATCGAATTTTAATTTCGAAGCGAATTTTATTTATATTTACAGAAACTTATTTTATTAATTTGCGGGTTTACGATTATTATAAATCCGTCATTGAAATTTGGCAAAGTTGTATATATAAAAACAGTAATCATGTGGATCCACTATACAGGGTGTTAAAAAAGAGTGTAAAATATTTAAGGAGAAAATAAGCAGAAAAGTTTCAATAAACATGGGTCCGCAAAGTAACGGTTGCGGAGATATGGAATGTTTTATGTTTTTTAGCCCCTTTTTTCATTTTGCAAAAACGTTGTGCATTTTTCTATAATAGTTGGTTGATGTTTAGTGAAATAAACAGTACGTATTTGACACTTGTTCTCAGTGCACAAGTTTTCTTTCGCTATGGCTGGTTACTCTAACGCAGAATTAACAGACATGCATTTCATCTATTGTCGTGCTAATCGGAACGCCACCGAAGCGCAACGTCTTTATTTTTATCCAAATCGCCAGATTTCTTCACAACGCATGTTTGGAAGAATTCACCAAAGATTGCGTGATATCGGTTCCTTGAGCAAACAGTGCCATTTATCCGGAAGACCAAGGTCGGTATCCACTCCTAGATCAGAAGAAGAAATTCTGGCACTGGTAGAGCAGAATCCAGGTACAAGTGTGCGGAGAATATCAGCCGAGGTAGGAATTAGTGGTCCTCTTGTTTGGAGAATCCTTCACGAGCAACTGCTTCCATACCATACCATGTGCAACGAGTACAAGCCTTAAATACAATAACTGATCATCAAGCACGTAATATATTTTTATTAGTACATATTAAAGAATACAAAAAATATTTTCTATGGTAATTTAATATCTGCGCATTTACTGTGAAACACCCTGTAGATCTGTTGGTTGTTTCACGTTTCGTTGCTGTACGCAGATCCTAAAACACACTCCCTGTTAAATTCAGTGAATACCGTTAATCGTTTTATAACTTCTCAAACATATATTTTAATTTCGTTTGTGTCGTTATGTACTGACATAACATCTACTGAGATATAATTACTTTTTAATGAGAACTCTCATATATCAGCTAAGGGGATAAGAGAGAAGTTTCCGGATGGCTGGAAAACAATAGATACATAATCTCTAAAAAATTTCATTTTTCAATATAGTCTCTTTCACAGACCTTCCATTAGCTTAAAAAAGAATTAATGCTAACAAAAAAATTCTTTGTAACTCTAGGGTCCTTTTTAAAAGGTTTTCTGTAGCAAAGAGACGAAGTGATTCTTTTAGGCTTATGAGTAATCTCATTTTTTTAAGAGTTTGTTAAAATTTCTTAATTTTATGCACTCTTGAGTTGATGTGAACAATATCCCTTTAACCATGTAATAGATTAGTTAAAAAGTTTTTAAATTTTAAATATTCTGAACTTATAAGCAGTTAAATTCCTTACATAAAAGCATATCAATTTTATAATTTAAAAAATGTACCTTTTAAAAATTTTAAATTTTTATTTTGTAAAAAAAAAATAATTTGGAGGGACTTATTTATCATAACTTAATATAACATAACAACGCTATAAATGGTCTATAAATTTATCTATCAACAATCATTTTACAATCGGACTTTTATCCACACATATGAACCGTCTAAAGTGATACTTTATCCACTAGTGGAATAAAGTAACTTTATTATGAAAAAAGTAATAATCCTATAATAAGCCAAATTTAATTTATTTGCTTATTAACATTTACATTTATAGTACTAGATTTTTTTTTGTTTTATCAGATTTAACTTCCTTTCCATTAATAACCTTTGTAGCATTGTGTACATCATTTTCAGAACGTATAACATCTATCGAAGTTTGTGAATTTGCACAAGTTACGGATGTATCTTCTTGTAAGGAACAGCTATATTTTCCTTGCACAGTCAAGTCTGTTAGATATGGACTCCTTAGCATAACTTCCTGCTACAGAGGAACTCTGCCATCCAACATGCCGTTTAATGGTTGTACGATCAGCACCTTTATTGACCAATAAATTTGTTGAAGTGCGCCTCATACAATGCTCAGTATATGCTTCTCGATTTGATTGATATATCTAAAAACAATCTGGTCTGTGTTAAGCGAATTGGGTGCAGATAAATATATTTTCTGCATATTTCAATAACATTCACACAAAAGCTTTCTTCTATAATTGTAAATTTTTTTGAAATTCCCGTCTTGGTGTATTGAAACAAGGAGGTAACTACCAACGTCCTGTACGTCAGTAATTCTCAAATTTGTCAATTTGCAACATCGACAGGCACAAGAAATCCTCATTATTAGTGCAACCTAAAATAATTCAAAGTATATACCTAACAACATGTAAAAGGTAAAGAGGTATTACCTTCACCATTAAATATTCTTTATCGCAAGGCCCAGTCAAAAAGTCTTCAATATGTGCTCGTTCCAATACTGCAGCTGTTTTGCTTTGTATCCTCTCGATTCACTCTTCAAGTAAGCAGTAAACTTGTTATATTTTCCAATATCTATATGTTTGTAGACCTTTATAGTAGCCTTCAACATCAAATACTTCTACCACATATGTAGATGAAATTGCATTTTTTTTCCTTCAAATTTAAAAAATACGATAGCATGACATAATAAGTGTCATTACTCTTCGTTTTTTCCTCCTTCGGTTAACACTATTTCGTAATGTTCTCTGGATTACGCTAGTAATAAATGGAAAATTGCTTCTTGAGTTTTTTTGAAAACATTCATAAGAAAACAATTACTTTCTTGTTTTTTACCAAATTTGGATAGAACTGTATATTAAATAATTCATAATAAACAACGTACCAAGCCACCAGTAGGCATAACAAAACCTACCATGTTTCATTGGCTACAAAAAAATATCAAGTCGTTTTTTTTTGTTAAATTCCAATAATTCTGACTCCACAAATATGATTTTGATGTGATTGTGGATAAAACGTTGTATTGCCTTTTATCCACTCGAACTACGTTCTCACGTTTAAATATTCTTGCATGGATAAAATGCTATTTAAAACACTTATACCATAAATATATATTAATTTGTGTGATAACAGCTGTACAGGTAACAGGTATACAAATAATAGATATATTTAACTTATGAAGTTACTTCTTTATGAAATAATGACTCCGACTCCATTTTAAGTTCAGGATTGTAAAAGTATTAATTCTTTATGAAAATACGTAGATCAGCTTGTAAAGTTTCATGAACACGTGCAAGTAGCGCTTGCTAGAGTCCCTTTCAGACATTGATTGCAGTAGGTACTGCAGTGGTCTGTGGTACTGCACATGTAAAGGGGGTGCTGATAGCATGTTTCGTAGTGTACATGTTTCCTTGCGAGGGTTTAACTTATAGTAAAAGTTTCAACTGGTCAAAGTGTAAAGAGTGCAAAATAAAATTTAAAACACTCCTGGAGTTAAGAATGACATTTTAATAGAAACCTAGAATTATAAAATAAAATTATAAGGCAGAAATTAGCTGAATTCTTTCAAACAAAAGAAATATATGCAAAGATTACCTCAGCATTCAGCAGTTACTAGTTAATCGAAGTCTTCAGCTGATGCCCAAAAAAATCTTGATTGCTCTCAATCTTCCATTTATAAAAAGAAAAGTACAAAATTTGACCTCGATACCGGTCGTCACTTGAATAAAGGATTGTGAGTGGATAGGACTTTACTTTACCTTTGAATATTACACGGGGCTCATATTTATCAATTTTAAATTTCCATTTATAATTGTCGCAGAGATCATAAATTACTTCTTCTCTGAAACCATTATTTTACTTATCTACTGTCTTTTCTTTTTATTTTCACATGTTCTACGTTTCATTCTCCTCCTTATAATAATAATAGCATCAGCGTTCTGTATTTTCATTTGATTCAATAATATTGTCACAAGTAGTAGTGGAAATGAAAATGCTCCTCCCGCAAGCGTTTGCCAGTGAGCTAGAGTAAATTTCCTGTTAATTATCCGCTTCCGTAGTCGTTACTTTTAAAGCACATTTTTCCATAGTATTAAAAATATGAATAATACAAAAATTGTTTAAAAAAACCTTAATCATATATTTGGAAAAATCCATTAATAATAATTTGTCATTTGTCATTGCCCGCATGTCTTCACATTTTAAAATTTTTCATTATACGGTCCTATTCCTACTGGATGTTATCTAACATCGAACTATATGAGCTGCGCACGGCATGGAAACATCTGAATGTTCAGGATGCAACAGAGAAACGCTTCCGAGAAACTACTTCTCGCCATGTTAAGTGGCGTACTCACTTGTATCGTTGCTTAACTTTGTCTTGAACAGGGTCAAAGTCGAGATACGCGTTACATGTCGGTGAAATATTTCTCTCCGAACAGGACTCACATTCTGCATAACCTAATACCGTATAATTCTTTGATATGACATGGAAAAACTGACAAATGTTGGGAACGTTGTGAATGTATACAGCCATGTTTACCGTGATGTGACATGACGAGGTTACAGTGTCTCGTTTACATGGTCGTATCGAAGTTACACGATGAGGTTCGTGTGTATGCGGCTTTACGTGTTCTTCACTTATAGTCGAGGCAATGAAGCACTCAACCTCGGAATTTTTGGCACTAAGACGGATCGGAATGCGGTTTTTTGCATTCGCTTCCAAAAATTTTTTGTAAAAAATGTATCTACTTTGTATCTTATACAAACCGGAAATTGCATTGCTGCAGCCAAAGATGCATTTTTTGAGACGGCTTTTGGAAAATTTAATAACTTTGTAAATAAAAGTCAGAACTGGCCCAAATCGGGTTTTTGAAGTCGTTGATCACGATTATGATGTTCATATTGACCCACAGCCGACCTGGAGCTCAGGGGCGCCGATGAACGTCATCTCCGTGGGACTCTCACAAAATTCACGCGGAGAAGGAGATAAAACTCGCCATCCGTGGTTTTTTTGAGACGCTCAATTCAAATATGGCATCAGCAAACACCTGGTGCACCGGAACCTGGACGTGGACGTCGTCTCCGAGAGTTTTCCTGACAAGATTGCCAAAACAACCCGAAAATCATTGTGGAGGCGTTTTTTGGGGCTCTGAATCCAAATTTTACGTCGAAAACGACTCTCTGAACACCTAGTGCACCGAAACCTGACCACGGACCTCATCTACGAGGGTTTTCCTCGCACAATCGAAAAAGACGAACCGAAAATCGTTATGGGGAGTTTTTTGGGGTGCTGAATCCGAATTTCACGTCGAAAACGACCTCCTGAACATCTGGTGCAACGGAACCTGGCCCTGAACGTCATCTCCGTGGGACTCTCCAAAGTTCACGCGGGGAAGGAGAGAAACTTGGCGCACGGGTTTTTTTGGGTCGCTGCATTCAAATGTGTTAGCTGGAACCTGGATGTGGACGTCATCTCCGAGAATTTTCCTGACAAGATCGCCAAAAACAACCCGAAAATCATTGTAGGGGCGTTTTTTGGGGCGCTTAATCCAAATTTCACCCCGAAAACGTACCTCCGGGCACTTGGTGCACCGGAACCTCGGCCTGAACGTCGTCTCCGAGGGTTTTCCCGAGACGATGACAAAAAACTAACCGAAAATTGTCTCATAATTTAACACATTCACTGATGTGTAACTCTCGCCTGGGGCCCTCGGGAAACTTGATCCGGTCCTGTAAAATTCGAGTAAATGCCGGGTTTGACTAGAGCGAGGAGAATTACGAGAATCCCGGCTAGAATCTCCGGCTAGATCTCCGAACTTTGCCGAGAGGCGTTTCACTTTTCCCGAACGCTCGAAACGCTTTTGCGTAAATATACACAGAAACTTTCTCTTAAGTCCAGGATCCACCCAGAACGTGCAGCTGGCGGCAGTAGAAAACCATTACCGAAATACATTAGTGATGGTACAAATCAGTATTTTTCAGTAACAGGTAACAACATTTTATTATCAAAAAGTACATGTAAAGTTGCTCAATCTATAATAAAAATTTAAATGACTTCCTCCAGCCTGGATACATAGGCGTACGCCATACTTTTATTTACATTAAAGATTTCAACAAATATCGAATATGGTTGTCGCAAATTTTGTTCACACTGTATCTTCGAAACAAAGGGGTTTTTCAGAAATCATAGGACAAAATATTCTTAGAATAGGCCAAGGAATAACCCCTTGAATTTTTGCCGCATGTTTACCTAACATCCTGTATATAGCAAAAAATCAAAAACATTTTTTCAACTTTACTATCCTATAGAATGAAAAGTAGCAACAATTGGACAAGGCATGTTGGGTTCAATTGCTTTATTTTGACGATAACAATCTGCCCTTAAGCTGTGTACCGTTATTAATGACTCACTCTGTATACAATATGCACAAAATCTCGGCGCACGTAAACAATAAATATTTCGTCCAGACTGAACATGTAAGAGCGCGAACATTCTTTGATGTACCGACACTTCGTGGATTATAATAGAGCGCACGCTCGTATATCTGATTACCCACGTCAAAGTTTACAGAATTAAAATATTCTATAGTCTGTTTGGAAATGAAAGAGAGAAATAAAACCCCAAGATAAGAACAGGCCATGGGCGTGGTAATATTTCGTTTCAGGTAATTATCGGGTAACACTAATGCTAACAGGTAATGGGTGTACATTAGTGTATTTTACTGGATACATCATAGGGCAGGAGCCAGTGTATTGTAACAGATCAATCCAGTCTTAGAGCTGAATATACGAAGACGTGCTAGTGCAGTAGAGTAAAATTCGACTTGTGTTTAGTGACTATTGTGCCAGTGGATATAATATTGTTTGGGTAAAATGTCGAGCTTATCAGATTACGTACCTGCTAAACGCGTGAAAAGATGTGTGTTGTCTCAGAATGAGAAGATTATTATATTAAATGTATTTAATGCATTGAAACACCAAAATCCTACCAACAGTGTTGACGAAATCGTGGAAAAGTGTTCCAACATGACAAGGATTGGAAAATCGACTATCTACAGACTTTTAAAGGAAACAAAAAATGAACAAGATACTGTAAATCCCTCAAAATCATCTACAGGGAGGTCAAAAGTCGTTATAGATGATTTCTTCAAAAATGTCATTCGCAGAAAAGTACACTCATTTTATTTTAAAAAAGAAATACCAACGCTAAACAAAATTTTAAGTGAACTTTCAGAGGACAACGATTTGCCAAAAATCAGTAGAAGCAAATTATGGGCCGTCTTACGAGAGTTGAATTTTTGCTGGGAAAAGCAGAACAGGAAGTCAGTTCTTATGGATAAAGATGAAATTATTTGTTGGTAAAGATCCTACTTAAGATCAATTAGAAAATTCCGTGACGAAGGGAGGAATATTTCTTATCTAGACGAAGCTTGGGTCAACGAGGGATATACTGTAACAAAAGTATGGCAAGATAAAAATGTAAAAAGTTTTCGACAAGCATTTTTGGATGGACTCTCAACAGGGTTCAAGGCACCTTCAGGTAAAGAGCGAAGATTAATAGTGACACATATAGGTAGCGCCAGTGGTTTCGTAGATGGCAGTTTACTTTTATTTGTATCTAAAAATACAGATGACTATCTCGAAGACATGAACGCAGATGTTTTCGAAGAGACTTTACACAGATGTTGGATCTTATACCTCCGGGGTCTGTAATTGTCATGAATAATGCCAGTTACCATTCACGGCAGAGCGGACGCCTACGACTGCTTGGAGAAAAGCCTATATAATTCAATGGTTATCCGGAAAAAACATTTCTTTTGAAACAAATATGGTGAAAAAGGAACTTTTGATACTTGTCAATCTTAATAAAGATCAGAATAAATATGTTATCTATGAAATGGCAACAAATCGCCAAATAACGGTATTACGGTTACCACCTTATCACTGTGAACTAAACCCAATCGAATTAGTCTGGGTGCAGGTAAAAGGAGATGTAGCGCGAAATAATACGACGTTTAAATTAAGTGACGTGAAAATTCTTTATAATAATAATAATAATAATATCTCTACCCCTCATTCTAATCACAGGGATTAGCCCAGAAGTCGGAGAGAGGGGGCGGCATATTATTATTAAGCAGGCCGCATTTGCGCCCAGGAACGACTTACGTTGGTAGGCCCTAACCACTATTCAGTGCAGGAATGAGGGAAACCTGGAAAACCTCATTAATTAGGGGGGTAGTCAAATATCAACCGGTATCAATCTCTCACATTGACCCAAGCAAACATTCTTCCACCCTACCATACCCGCAGAGAAGGCGCCAAACCTCTCCAAGAATATAGCTTATATACGGTCTACCGGCAGCTGGGCTCGAACCAACTCCGATCTAGTCACCTCGATTCAAGTACTGACGCCTTAAACCGCGCGACCACTGACCGACCTCCTTGGAACGAGTAACTGCAGATAACTGGCAAAGATGTATACATCATGTACAAAAAGAAGAGGAGAAAATGTGGGAACTCGATAATTTAATTGACGTTACTGTGGATCCTATCGTTATCAATCTAGGAGACGAAGATAATTCATTAAAATATTCAGAGGATGAATTTTAATATACCTACTTTTGTATTTTCTTTATTGTACTTTTATACAACACTACATTTACTCACCATAATTTGAATTTTCAAAATACATATATTTTTGTGTGGAATAAAAGTCTATTCATTAAATTTAAATAAATATTTTGATAACAATATTGAATAATTTTATTTGAATTACTGAAAACCCTCTTAACCCGGTTATGATGCTTAAAGTAGCCTCTAGTTTTGAAATGCTGTTTTTATATTGTTTACTTATAAGAGAAATGGACCGAGAAATTGAAGCGGCATAGACACAAACAAAGACGGATTGTCGGGGATTAAATTTTACCTACCCGCTACAATTTAGTACGGTTCGATCACACAAAGTTTTTTTTTAAAGTACACCTCATCTATACCGATAATACATAATATAAAAATATTGAATATAAGCACCAGTACTACATTTATTTACGATTTGCATACATAATAAGCTTTTATTTCTCTCTTTCATTTCTAAACAGACTATATAAACTTTGCCCACACGAGCTTTCATATGTTCTTATTCTCGCTCGGTCTTGCTCCTTCATTTGTTCTAGACGCAGCTTATTTTTTTTGTGCTGGAAACGTATAATTCTATAATTTTCAGTGACATAAAATGTTTTTATTGTGGAATAATTTTCATAAAAATTTACAAGGACAATTTAACCCTTACTTACCTATTTATAGAAATGTATTCTTTAAATGATACAGGGTATTAGTTGAAGTTTTAAAATTGTTGTTTAGCAATAACTTTTCAATTTTTTACGTATCAGATTAAAGATTAATGAAGATACTTCTTGTGGTTAACCAAATGCTAAAAAGTATTATTGTAAACGAAACCCAAAAAACAAACGTAGAAACTAAGTAAAAGGGATTACAATATTTCCAAATTTTTATTTAGAATAATTTATTACTATTGATGATTTTTTGTAAAACTTCATTTCTGAGCTAAATTCGATTGTTGAAAGTCATTCAACGTTAGATGTAGCCTCAAAACAATAGATTGCATTTGATAAGCCTTTTAAATTTCAAATTAGAAAGAATCACTCAAGGAATTGTAGATAATTCACTGAGACTTTAACTCTTCTAAGTGTTTTACAGAGTGTTTCTAATCATAAGGCTAACCATATTTTTCATTTTTATCTAAGTTATTTAATCACATTTATATATTTCCACTTAAAATATTAAATGGCACATTATTGTACATTATTTCAAATATTTTTTAATTAAAATAGGTTTTTTTCAGATCGATGGACGTGGAATACATGCAACTATAGTTGCACTCCCCCAATGTTGTATTCTTAAAAAAAATAATGAGTTTACGAAAAATGATTATAGCAGTAATAAAATATTATAAATGATATATTACGCTACGATATTGATAGAAATTATTTATGGGACTACATCAGAAAAAATGCAGCGGATAAAGTACCTGCAGTTTATATATTTATCTTTTAGGTTTCTTTTACAATAATATCCTTTGCCGATTTAGTTAACCCCAGGTATCCCTATAGATTTCAAACTGACAGTTATTGCAAAAAAACAAACTATTTTAATAGTTCAACTTTAACACCCTGTACCTTTTCAGGGAGGCATTTTTGTAAACAAAATGTTTCAAAAAGACATACCAAAATTGCTAGCGCTGATAGAATATTGAAGAATAAGTAGGGTTTGCTTAATAAACGTATGTCCTAGTTTCGTTTCGTTTTTGAGATACTATACGAATAAGGTAATATTAGATAATAAATTTTGGATGTACTTTTTTAAAAGAACAACATATTTGATCAAAATATGACACAGGTACGTTTTAGTGATGCTTAACAGTGTGATGATATTATTTTTTTTGTACAAAGTAGAGGCAGCTTGTTGCTAGCATTTCTACTGAGATTTTATTCTCTAACTATTTTAAGTTGAGTTTTCACATTCTATGCCTCGTGATATCTATATAAAATTTCGTTTTACACAAAAAATGTCTTCTTAGTAAATTTGTTAATAATGCGCCGGAGAATGCAAAATACTGTGGTAAAGTCAATCAGGCGATCTCTGTAATAGTACTTATTTGTCATGTGTGCATGTGTCAAACCTCGACCTTTTCCATTGATATGTCATATTTTGCATAAGAGAAATTCTGATATGTTGTTTATTCTGTAGTTTGAATAGTAATTTGTTCTTTTAGTGAATACTGTAAACTTCTTAAGATTTTATTCTGCTTTCCGTTTGTAATGCACTACTACATAATAATAATGGAAACGTTTAGAATTATGTAGCAGTAGTTAAATGTTGTTCCGAAAAAATTCCTGATAAGCAGCGAACAAATAAAAAAATATTTTAGATAGTAGAAAGGCGTTGTCGAGAAAATGGCGATGTTAAACTTAAACAAAATAAATCCGGTAAACTAACTAAAGAAAAATATAAATCGGGTAGAACAGATAAAAAAGATCAAGATATTTTAGATTTGGTCTGCGGAGAGCCATCAGTGTAAGAAAAATTAATTACGATTAAATACGACACCTTCTGGCGTGTGGAGAATATCAAAATAACATCTGCATCCATACCATTACAGAAAATTAGATAAACTTTTACGAAGCACCTAACTGCAGAGGAAACGTTTCCCCAAAAGCTAACATCTGCACATCTGTATTAATAATAATAATAGTTTATTTGCCCAACAGGTAGACACCCAATTACAGGACAACTTACAACTATAATAAACATATCATACGACAATCTACTATGCAATCAACATTACAATTATTACACATTATGAAAATATTGTCTAATACATTTCAATAAAAAAAATTTCGAACAATTCTGAATATCACATATACTAGATATTTTATTAAAATTACTACACATACTGTACAATGGAGACTTTAGCATAACATTTGTGTTTGGATGATTGAGATGAAATGTAATGTTCTGTCTTGAATTTAGTCTTGGTATTAAAAAGCCAATCTGGGAAAGTATTTCTGAACAATCAATTTTATTATCAAGAAGTTTAAACATAAATATGATTAACGAGCAAACTCGACGATATTCTAAACCCTCTAAGTTAAAAATCTGTAACAGATACTTGTTGTCTATTCCTCTCTCAGGATAATTACCAGTTTCTTTATATAATAAATATTTTACAAATCTCCTTTGTACTTGCTCCACAACACGTTTATGAGATTGATAAAAAGGATTCCATATTATAGACCCATACTTTAATTTAGAACGTACAAATGAATAATATAAAGTTTTTAATGCTTCTGTATTTGTAAAAGATTTACAGTTGCGTATAATAAACCCCAACATTCTTACAGCTTCTTGTGTCTTCCTATTTATATGTTCATTAAAACGTAATTCGTTATCAAAGTATATACCTAAATCTTTAATTGTATTTTCACGTACTAAAATGTTATCGTTTATACAGGGTCGGAAAACGCTGATGGTCTACCTGAGTTTACATGAGAGCGACAAAGTAAAGTATAGAAATCCGTGCGATAGACAAGGATGACTACATTGACGACGTTTTAAAATCTAAATAGTCACCGCCGATTTCATCATTCAACAAATAAAATCCACTCCCACTTATATCTCAGCGACCAATCGCCATCTTTGCCTTTCGCTTTCGCAAGAGATGTCGCTACTTGTGCAACTCCAACACCGGTATTCTGATATTTTACCAGCAGTCGAAATTGTGGACAGTGACTAATCGCTATCTTGTTGAACAGCGCGACGGGCGAAGCGTGCGGGGAGCAAGATTTCATAGGCGATGAATGCGATCAGATATAAGAAATATATAAAAATGACAAAAATAGTTCCATTACATAACATTCATTATTTTTAGAGTAGAAACAGTGATATAACAGTTTTTACCAATTTCGAGGCGTTAGATAATAAAAATTATAAGAATTATTTCAAAATTTAAAGTTTTTATCTTGTCAATTACCCAAAGTCGAAAATAATAGAAAGTGACTAACTCACAACACAGAGATGAGTACGGAAGGGTAAGGGTGGTATGATTACCTAAGCGTGCCACTTGAGAAGAGTTAAAGCACACAAAATTATCAAAAATAAGTAGACGTCGGCTGAACCTAGCACATTAACAATTTACTTTAAATGTGTCCCTGTTCTTATGGACGGCGATTGCCCACTACCACCCACTTACACCTACCTGATGCGCACTCCGCAGATAACACACTTAACACACACACACACTTAAGCCTTGTCCTCATGGACGCGAAATTCACGGATTTTTTCACGAATTTTGCATCTTCTGTTTTCATTATTTATGGCGGGAAAATCTCAACTTTTCACAATTGCAATTTGCGATACTGTCAAACACTACAAATATTAATGCCCCTTTCATTATTATGTGGTGTTAATAAGTTTGTTTTGAACTTCTGATAATATACCATGGCAGTTTCATGATGAAAATGGTAGAAAATGTAATAGGTAGTTGACAACATTTGTTACAAATAGAGATTTTTCCACCGTTAAATAAATCGCGCAAATATTTGCGAATTCCGCATTGAAAAGGACAAAAGGCTTTAGAATACATACACACTATTTACTATTGGTTACTAGCACTGTCACTATAACGGTCACACATTAACACTTATTATATCGTACCGCTTTCCGTATGACCTTCATACGCCCATGTTTCGTCAAAATTTAATATATTCTTCGATCCAGATTCTTATTTTTTAATATTTATTTTAATTAGTTTCTTCGCCATATCACTATTTCGTCCTTTCTATCAGTATACTCTTTTCGATTTCATTTATACGAACTAAGTTTCATCTTGTAAGATATAGCAATAGAATTTTTATTTGGAAAACTCATTTTAAAAATACAATCTTCCTTCCGCGAGTTTCCATCACTTTCCGTTTCACAGTTGTACTTCTTTACCAGTTCGAGCATTAAATATCAACTTTGAGGATGTGTGGTTTCAACAAGACGGTTGTCCCGCTCATAATGCACGTCGAGTAACAGCATATTTAGAAACCACATTCTTTCAGCATCTTATTAGTACAAGAGGCTCCCCAGATCGCCAGATTTATCGCCCAACGACTTCTTTCTTTGGGGGCATTTAAAACAGGCCATTTACTGACATTCATATGATAGGCCACGTAATTGAGTCAATTTACAGGCCCGAATTAAAGACGTCCTACATAATATTTCCCCTGAAATGCTAGAACACGTAAGAACGGAATTCTATGACAGATTAGGGTATTGCGAGGCACAAAGGGGGGGCATTTTTGAACAACTTATTAGTTAAACATCAACATTAATTTTTTTCTTTCGTTTTTACTGCAATAAGTTTTAAGTTTATTTATGTTTTAGAGTTTTAGTATTACTTTCTGCCAGAGCGGCTATTAAATAAATACAAAAGCGGAAAATAATTGCAATTATTTTCATACACCGTTAGGTGGTAGGTTTATGAAATAATTCTAAATAGTTAAAAGTACGTAAGAATTTGCTTTGTTTTAAGCAAATGCGTCCTACTCCATACATAGAAACATCGGCACTGAAGCTGCCAGCTGCCTGAAGCCTGAAGGTGACAGAGGTCTGCCAAACCTTCCGGCCAATCGGATGCGCTCGGCTAGAAGTGGGAGCGACTGCTCAGATGTTATTCTAATTTATAAAACGTCGTCAATATAGTCATCCTTGTCTATCGCACGGATTTCTATATTTTACTTTGTCGCTCTCGTGTAAACTCAGATAGACCATCAGCGTTTTCCGACCCTGTATAATAGTTATATAATACTTTATTATTAGTTTTTCTCGTATAAGACACCACTTTACATTTGTTTATGTTGAGATTTAAGTTGTTATCAATGCACCAATTTTGTATTTTTAATAACTCATTTTGTAACATTACACAGTCTTGCTCAGAATCAATTGTTTTGAAAATTTTTAAATCATTAGCAAATATTAATTAACAACATTCTATGTTTGTTGTTATATCATTAATAAATAATAAATAAGAACAGAAGCGGTCCTAGATTACTACCCTGTGGAACACCTGAAGTAGATATATATTTCGTTGACTTATAACTGTTGTAATATACATATTGTTGTCTATCAGTTAAGTAGGATTTAAATAATTTTACTACATGTGTGCTAAATCCACGTCGTCTAACTTTCTTAAAAGTATTTTATGATCAATCCGATCAAATGCCTTTGAGAAGTCTGTGTATAATAAATCAGTCTGTCCACGGCTGTCTAACGCATCAAAAAGATATTGAGTGAAGATAAGCAAGTTGGTCACGGTTGATCGATTTGTCATAAATCCATGCTGATATGGAGAAATTATGATTTTTGTTCTTGGAGTATTCTGTTATACAAGATAATTTCAAAAGCTTTTGCAAAATTGCACAGTAAAGAAATTTGTATATAATTACATATATTTGATACATCACCTGTCTTAAATATAGGACAAGCTTTTGCAATTTTCCAACAACTTGGGAACATTGACGATTTTAATGCAAGGTTGAACATAATAAACAGTGGAATATCCAAAACAAATTTACAGTCTCTAATTAAAAAAGATATCAAATAGGTATCAAATCTGGGCCAGATGTCATTTTATTTTTTAAGCAACCTAAAGCATCTTGAATTTCCGACATAGTTATATTTTCAATATTAATAACATCATTAACTACATAGCTGCCATCAGCTATATCGTTATTTGTAGGAGCCGCATAAACAGATTTAAAAAAATCACCAAAACCATTTACAATATCTTGTGGGCTATCTAACATTTTATTCATGTATATCATTCTACCAGGAATTCTTGTTTGTTTCTTTTTAGAGTTAATGAAATTCCAAAAGTTTTTTGAATCTGAGTTTATCGACTGCTGAATACGTTTAATGTACGTTTGATATGCTACATCAACTTGCTGTTTTATTAAAGTCCGCAGTTTTTAAATTGTTCTAAATGATAGATAGAATAGATTTTGTGGGTTTATAATAACAGTGATGTTTGTTTTTTTCTTAATATTGGTTATTATTTCTTTAGAGTACCATTTTGGATAACATTGACTCCGATAGTTATACTGCGGAACATGTAAATCTAATATACTATAAAATTTCGAGTAAAATTCATTAAGAGCAGAATCAATATCATTGAAGTTCTGTAGAACATACCAATCAGTATTTAAAAGATCATTATATAAAGCCTGATAATTTGCTTTTTTAAAATTATAACTTTTTTGAGACGTATTAGCTGAAAAGTTAGTATATTGTATAGAAGTGCTAATATCAATAAATATTGACGTATAGTAGGAATCTTTTGGTACTAAAGGTGTTTCATTATTCATTATACATACAGTTATGCTGCTTTATGTCAAAAAATGTTAAGAAGTTTTTCATTGCGACAACTTATCTATGATATACCTGATTTAACACAAAATTAGGTAAATTAAAATCTCCAAAGATCAGAATGTGCTTACTGAACAAAAAATCTAATTGACCAAATGCATCTAAGAATAATTCAAAATCTTTATTGCTAATATTAGGAGGAATGTAGATAACAAAAACATAAATTACACTATATTTCAATTGTCCTGTGCAACATAAAATGTCAATCTTAGGAAAATTTATCGTAAAATAAGGCAAATCAATTTTATTAAATATTATGTCGCTTTTATGGGCTAGCAGTACACCTCCACCTGTAACATATCCAGTCAAATCCAGTTTTCTATCAGTTCGATGAACGGTATACACTGCAGGAAACAATTGCTAACGTAGCAGTAGTAAGTATTCATTATTATTATATAGCAGCGCGCAATAAACAGAGCAGAATACAATTTTAAAGGGATTACAATATTCACTAAAGTAACAAATTACTGTTCAAATCAGAAAATAAACAATATACCGTAATTTCTGTTACACAAAAAAATGACATCAATGGAGTTCGGAATTCCGCACATGCACACTTGAAAAATAAGTACTATTATATGTTGACTGACAGTTTTTTGGATTTTCCTATAAAATGGCACATTATTAATAAATCCAATAAGAGAATGGGAAAAACTCAACTTAAAAATGTTAGAGAATCAAATGTCAGGATAATGCTAGCAAATAATGCCCTGTACTTTGTACAAAAAAATTAATAACACCAGCTTATTCGGTACTATATTAAATTTTGATCAAATATGTTGTTCTTTAAAAAAAATACATCCAAAATTTGATTTTCTAAAATTATAGCAGACCCCACTTATTTTTCAATGTTCTATCAACCCTAGCAATATTGCCATGTCTTTTTGAAACACCCTGTATAGTTAACTAGATTAAATTGTAATATTTTTACGCCTAAAATACGCAGTTAATGAGATGACCTGCGTTTTTGCTGATCTCCTTATAGCTGCAAATTTTTGCAAAGCCCTGCACATTTACTTACGGTTTTAAATGGGTGTTAAAATGAACGGATATGCAATTTCAAACATGAATATTTTTAAATAAAAATTGCTACACACTATTTGTTATTCCGAATAGCGAATATAAATTTTACTCACAATATTCATCAGAGCAAGTACATATTGCTCCACTTTACTCTTGCCGTGGAATGAAATGAGCGTATGGTCCACTGCTATTGCAATTTCCATCCATCGTGTGGACAATATTGAACCACCTCGTTGTCGAGCTGAAAATGTAACACGTGTGGTAATAATCTGATTAAAGTTTAATAATTGCCTTAGCCTAGTAACTACAGCTGCAATTTATTATGTCGAAAATGTGCATGGCATTTTAAGATAATTGCCAATAATGGTAATACGTAAAATAGGGGATGTAACTTTTATAGCGCATTTTTCAGCACATAAAAGTAAATGTTGTTTCGATAACATGAAAATTTGTCGTGATATTGTGAAAGCTAGATTTATATTTATGTTGTGTAAATATAATTTAAATAAACATTTCAATTATTTTTTTAAAGAATTATAAAAATATTTGTCAACGACTATTTTATAATATATATAATATACAGGGTGGTAGCGATGTAATGGGCCAAAATTTATGACTCCTGACGTGAAAATGTTGCGATTTAGACAAACTCACCTTAGTCCAAAAGTTGATACTTACAGAGATACAGGGTGTTTAATGCAAAATATTGTTTTAGTTTTTTCTTATTTATTTCATAATAAATGCTCATATCGAGATGAAATTTTGGTGTTAGGGGTTTTCTGGGGCAAGAGATTGAAATATGTCCATGGTTTGCTTGTAGCTCATAGAGAGCGCCACCTGAGCTATGTCGAATGCGTTGAAACGACAGAACTTTTTTATCTTTCAAAAATCTAATTCTCAGGTAGCAAATTCTGATTTTACAACATCTTTTACACAAAAAAGCTATACTTTTTGATAGTCGCTATCTTGCACCATTCTCGTAAAATTTTCCATTGAAAATTCCAATGTATTTGCATTCAATTACAAATCGGCAAAAATTTTCAAGTAGACTTATGTTAAAATCCAATTTTGACATTTTCCACTTATCTTAGTGCTGTCAGTAATATTACAGTATTATTCGTGCCTTATTAAAAGTATTCTTTACTTTATGATCTAAATCGTAGTGCGAGATAACATGCCACGCCATAATTTATTTTCAAATGAAGAAATGCGCGATATGGTTTGCGTTTATGCGCAATCAGATTATGTTGGACGTCGAGCGCTTTGTCGGTATTCAGATTTGTATCCGAATAGAAGACAACCAAATCGGAAACTATTTCAAGAACTTTTAATAGATTTGGAGAAACTGGTAGTTTTCGTCCTAAAAGAGACAACGTAGGGTGTACTGTTACAGTTCACCAAGAAGAAGAAATTTTAGTAAAAGTGGCAGGATATCCAGAAGTTAGCACAGGCAGGTAGTTAGAGAAACCGGTGTTAGTAAAACAACAGGTCTCAAAATCTTTCACAAGGAAATTTTATATCCCTACCATTTTACACCCGTGCAAAATCTTTTAGCAGCAGACTTACCAGCTAGATTACAATTTGCTCATTTTATGCGCAATCAGCAAAACCTTGACTAGAAATTTTTGGATAATGTACTATTCACTGATGAAGCGACCTTTACTCGTCGAGGAATTTTCAATTTTAGAAACAAGCACAATGACATATGGGATAATGAAAATCCGTAGTCAGTGAGAGTCACTTCCAACATGAATTTCATAGGAAATCACCTTTTGGGTCCACATGAGCTTCCTCCAAATCTAAATGGTGACTTGTATTTAGATTTCCTGCATCACCATTTAGTTGACAACCTCGACGATTTACCACTGAATACACGGCAAAATCTATTTTTCATGCAAGATGGAGCTCCCCCTCATTATTCTGTCAGAGTACGGAACTATCTTGACCACATTTTTCCGGATCGTTGGATCGGTCGTGGGAGTCGAATATTATGGTCTCCTCGTAGTACTGACTTTAATCGTATGGATTTTTGTTTCTGGGTCTACATGAAATCAGTTGTCTATAGAGAAATTATAAACACCCGCGAAGAGCTATGGCAGAAAATTGTAAATGCCGCCGAATCATTTCGTAACAAGAATCTCTATTTTAAAATACGGCAATCTTTGAACAAACGCGTTAATAAATGTATTGAAGTTGGAGGCGGACATGTTGAACATTTATTGTAATATTCGATATTCAATTGTTCATCACAATTTATAATTTGAAATAAACTCTTGTTCTTTTTGACATTCGTACCTTATTTTGATTACTCGAATTACCAAAGCGAAATATCTTGAGAACGGTGCAAGATAGCGACTACCAAAAAGTATAGCTTTTTTGTGTAAAAGAAGTTGTAAAATCAGAATTTGCTACCTGAGAATTACATTTTTGAAAGATAAAAAAGTTCTGTCGCATTCAACGCATTCGACCTAGCGCAGGTGGCGCTCTCTATGAGCTACAAGCAAACCATGGATATATTTCAATCTCTCGCCCCAGAAAACCCCTAACACCAAAATTTCATCTCGATATGAGCATTTATTATGAAATAAATAAGAAAAAACTAAAATAATATTTTGCATTAAACACCCTGTATCTCTGTAAGTATCAACTTTTGGACTAAGGTGAGTTTGTCTAAATCGCAATATTTTCACGTCAGGAATCTAGTCATGAATTTTGGCCCATTACATCGCGACCACCCTGTATATTTATATGCCCTATATGAGTGATTATTATTCACTTGTGATTGAGTAATCACACGTCTGGCATCAAATATAAATTCTTCAGTGTGATAGTATTGAGAATCGACAAACAAAATAAAAATTCTCCGGTGTTAGTAATTATTGAACTCGAACCTCTTGTGTGAAAGCCAAACTTACTCACTATACAGGGTGGTCCGTAAGTATTGGCCCATGGAGACATACTAGATTTGTGACTTCAAAATTTAAACCAATATGTCTTAATAAAATGTTGATAATAAAAAAGATACATGGTGTCAATGTTTGAATTTAAAAAGTGATTTTTTGTACTAGTTACCCAGCCAGCACAACAACGTCGTGACGGTGTACTTTTAAAGTACATCTAGTACATGCGATGTCGCAACAAAAGTATTGTTTATGTTGCACAGAAGGACAGACAACCACCAAATGTCCTCCCTGGTGCACCTTAAAAGTACATCTCGGTGAGGTATTGTTGTGACCTTTGTGAGATATCACTTTAAATGTTCTTGGTAATGTACGTAAGGGATGTCCGTCAAATATCGTTACTAATGTAATGCCAACATTCCATTGTGAAGTACTTATTATGTACTTGTCGGACATTTAAAAGCTATACATTACATTCTGTTAATACATATCGGTAATGTCTTTAAGGCATATGTTTTTAATATTAGGTACTATTTATAGTAATTATTTACATTAGCGATTAGCGGAAACCCCCCCGATCAAAATTTCTGGACAGGTTTCCGCTAATGTAAATAATTATCATAAATAGTATAATATTAGAAACATATGCCTTAAATTCATTACCGATATGTATCAACATAATATAATGTAGTTTTTATAAATAATTACACTACTTTTGTAATATTAACATTCTACTTGGACTTGGAAGTATTAAAGATATTATAATTTATAATGTTTATGTAACTGATTTATGGGATGATTTTTGTTAATGGTAAAATAAGCAGAAATAAAAATTAAATATATAATAAAAAAAACATTTTATTAACAAAAAACTAAGTTTTAATAAATTAACAAATAATTTAAAAAAATAAATCCATTTTAAGTAAGATGAAGGTGAAGACACAAATTAGGAACATAGGGGTGATAATGTCTTTGTACTCACACTTAATACACAAAATTCACAATCACTTGAAATTTGTTAAAAACTGTTTTCGTAAAAATTAGGAATTGAAGAGGTGATAGGTAATGGATAATTTCATTCAGTTCAAGAGGGACTGTTGTTTTTCTGATCGAAAAGGGTGATGGAGACTTGATCGTTTTTAATACCTGCTGCCGCAGTATCTTCTCCTGCGTCTTGCCGAAAGGTTTTTATCGGTTTATACATATTTACCACTTATTGTTTATTACTGAAAGAATAAATATTCTTTCACAAAACTTCTCACCAAAGACAAACATAAACATAAAACTGCATAAAACTATAAAATAAAAATAGCTTTTGAATCTTGGATAGCTTCGATTGAATTAAGCAATGACGCCAGGCACAAAATATAAACTAGAACTAATGATTTTATAAAAAAATATTTACTTTAATCTTAACCGTAACCGATTCTACGATAAAAAAATAAGAAAAAAAGTTATATAATTATAAGTCCGTAAACGCCCCCTAACGGAGTTATTGCTCTTTAAAGGGGACCCCAAAATTTGATTTTCTCCAAATATTTTCAATTTAACATTGAATATCACAATTAGATTGCGAATCTAATGTTCTGAATTAATCATAGGCGTGCCATACTGAGCGGTCAGTCAGTGGGTAAATATTTCTCTAACCTTCTTGTGTCTCAAGATTTTCGTCGTCAGATTAAAAAATTATAAATTTTGGCTTATTTTACATGAAAATGGTACTCCTATGTCAATCCGATAAATTGCTCTGTTTTCGAGTAATCTTAATTTAAAAATTTTGTGACATACCACGAAAGTTTAAGATGAAAACTATAAATAGGCAAAATATCGCTAGTAGACTCAGAAAATACTGTCGACTTATTAAACACATATTAAAGGTGTTATTCAAGTGTTTTAACATATCAAAATACTTTTAAAATGTATATCTGTAATGTAGTTATTTGTAAATTTTTAAATTATAATATAGTCTATTAATACTTAAAAATTTTTTAAAAACATATGTAATATGTATCAAATAAACTGACAAATAACTTTTCACAGCCTACTAGAGACAATTTGACCGCTTGCATACATATCTAATTTTTTTGTAGAATGTCACAAAATTTTTAAATTAATATTACTCGTAAACGGAATAATTTATCGAAGTAAAACAACCGGTGTGAAGTTAGCAGCTAAAAGTTAGCAGCCAATTTACCGAGAATACCCGAACACCCATAGGCGTACGCACAGAACGCAGCACGCAGCTATGGAAATATTAAATAAGGGAACAGGTAGCAAAACATTTTAGCATTAAAAACGAGACTGGCAATGTAGTGACATAATGCTCATTAACTTACAAGGTGTTTATCTAAGGGTAGCAACACCCACCCTTAAACAGGGAAAAATTTAAACGATAGAAGGGAATGAATAGCCACCTAGGGAATTATCACAGGGGAAGATAATATGGTTATACAACACATACTAGGAGCAAATTCATTTGGGGGGCATCTAAGGGTAGCAGAAGCCTCCCTTAAACAAGAAAAAAATCGGAAATTTGGAAGGAAATGAATAGCCGCCCAGCAAATCACACCAGGGGAAGATAATATGGTTATGAAACACATATTAGGAGCACATCCATTTCGGGGCCGTCTAAGGGTAGCAAAGCCCACCCTTAAACATGAAAAAAATCGGAAACGTTGGAAGGAAATGAATGGCAACCCTGCAAATCACACCAGGGGAAGATAGTATGGTTATGAAACACATATTAAGAGCACATCCATTTCGGGGCCGTCTAAGGGAAGCAAAGCCCACCCTTAAACATGAAAAAAATCGGAAACGTTGGAAGGAAATGAATGGCAACCCTGCAAATCACACCAGGGGAAGATAGTATGGTTATGAAACACATATTAAGAGCACATCCATTTCGGGGCCGTCTAAAGGTAGCAAAGCCCACCCTTAAACATGAAAAAAATCGGAAACGTTGGAAGGAAATGAATAGCCACCCTGAAAATCACATCAGGGGAAGATAATATGGTTATGAAACACATATTAGGAGTACATCCATTTCGGGGACGTCTAAGGGTAGCAAAGCCCACCCTTAAACATGAAAAAAATTTGAAACGTTAGAAGGAAATGAATAGCCACCTTAGAAATCACATCAGGGGGCGATAATATGACTATGAAACACATATTAAGAGCACATCCATTTCGGGGCCGTCTAAGGGTAGCAAAGCCCACGCTTAAACATGAAAAAAATCGGAAACGTTGGAAGAAAATGAATAGCCACCCTGCAAATCACACCAGGGGAAGATAATATGGTTATGAAACATATATTAGGAGCACATCCATTTCGGGGCCGTCTAAGGGTAGCAAAACCCACCCTTAAACATGAAAAAAATCGGAAACGTTGGAAGGAAATGAATAGCCACACTGCAAATCACACCAGGGGAAGATAGTATGGTTATGAAACACATATTAAGAGCACATCCATTTCGGGACCGTCTAAGGGTAGCAGAAGCTTCCCTTAAACAGGAAAAAAATCGGAAATGTTGGAAGGAAATGAATAGCCGCCCTGCAAATCACACCAGGGGAAGATAATATGGTTATGAAACACATATTAGGAGCACATCCATTTCGGGGCCGTCTAAGGGTAGGAAAATTCACCCTTGAAAATGAAAAAAATTTAAAACGTTAGAAGGAAATGCATAGCCACCTTGGAAATCGCATCAGGGGGAGATAATATGGTTATGAAACACATATTAGGAGCACATCCATTTCGGGGACGTCTAAGGGTAGCAAAGCCCACCCTTAAACATGAAAAAAATCGGAAACGTTGGAAGGAAATGAATAGCCACCCTGCAAATCACACCAGGGGAATAGTATGGTTATGAAACACATATTAAGAGCACATCCATTTCGGGGCCTTCTAAGGGTAGCAAAACCCACCCTTAAACATGAAAAAAATTTGAAACGTTTGAAGGAAATGAATAGCCACCTTAGAAATCACATCAGGGGGCGATAATATGATTATAAAACACATATTAGGAGCACATCCATTTCGGGGCCGTCTAAGGGTACCAAAGCCCACCCTTAAACATGAAAAAAATCGGAAGCGTTGGAAGGAAATGAATAGCCACGCTGCAAATCACACCAGGGGAAGATAGTATCGTTATGAAACACATACTAAGAGTACATCCATTTCGGGGCCGTCTAAGGGTAGGAAAGTTCACCCTTGAACATGAAAAAATTTAAAACGTTAGAAGGAAATGAATAGCCACCTTGGAAATCGCATCAGGGGGAGATAATATGGTTATGAAACACATATTAGGAGCATATCCATTTCGGGGACGTCTAAGGGTAGCAAAGCCCACCCTTAAACATGAAAAAAATCGGAAACGTTGGAAGGAAATGAATAGCCACACTGAAAATCACACCAGGGGAAGATAGTATGGTTATGAAACACATATTAAGAGCACATCCATTTCGGGGCCGTCCTTCTCTTAGACGGCTATTGTGTGGCTATTCATTTCCTTCCAACGTTTCCGATTTTTTTCATGTTTAAGGGTGGGTTTTGCTAGCCTTAGACGGCCCCGAAATGGATGTGCTCCTAATATATGTTTCATAACCATATTATCTTCCCCTGGTGTGATTTGCAGGGTGGCTATTCATTTCCTTCCAACGTTTCCGATTTTTTTCATGTTTAAGGGTGGGCTTTGCTACCCTTAGACGGCCCCGAAATGGATGTGCTCATAATATGTGTTTCATAATCATATTATCGCCTCCTGATGTGATTTCTAAGGTGGCTATTCATTTCCTTCTAACGTTTTAATTTTTTTTCATGTTTAAGGGTGGGCTTTGCTACCCTTAGACGGCCCCGGAATGGATATGCTCTTAATATGTGTTTCATAACCATACTATCTTCCCCTGGTGTGATTTGCAGGGTGGCTATTCATTTCCTTCCAACGTTTCCGATTTTTTTCATGTTTAAGGGTGGGCTTTGCTACCCTTAGACGGCCCCGAAATGGATGTGCTCTTAATATGTGTTTCATAACCATACTATCTTCCCTTGGTGTGATTTGCAGGGTGGCTATTCATTTCCTTCCAACGTTTCCGATTTTTTTCATGTTTAAGGGTGGGCTTTGCTACCCTTAGACGGCCCCGAAATGGATGTGCTCTTAATATGTGTTTCATAATCATATTATCGCCCCCTGATGTGATTTCTAAGGTGGCTATTCATTTCCTTCTAACGTTTCAAATTTTTTTCATGTTTAAGGGTGGGCTTTGCTACCCTTAGACGGCCCCGAAATGGATGTACTCCTAATATATGTTTCATAACCATATTATCTTCCCCTGGTGTGATTTGCAGTGTGGCTATTCATTTCCTTCCAACGTTTCCGATTTTTTTCATGTTTAAGGGTGGGCTTTGCTACCCTTAGACGGCCCCGAAATGGATGTGCTCTTAATATGTGTTTCATAACCATACTATCTTCCCCTGGTGTGATTTGCAGGGTGGCTATTCATTTCCTTCCAACGTTTCCGATTTTTTTAATGTTTAAGGGTGGGCTTGGCTTCTCTTAGACGGCCCCGAAATGGATGTGCTCTTAATATGTGTTTCATAACCACACCATCTTCCCCTGGTGTGATTTGCAGTGTGGCTATTCATTTCCTTCCAACGTTTCCGATTTTTTTCATGTTTAAGGGTGGGCTTTGCTACCCTTAGACGGCCCCGAAATGGATGTGCTCCTGATATGTGTTTCATAACCATACTATCTTCCCCTGGTGTGATTTGCAGGGTGGCTATTCATTTCCTTCCAACGTTTCCGATTTTTTTCATGTTTAAGGGTGGGCTTTGCTACCCTTAGACGGCCCCGAAATGGATGTGCTCTTAATATGTGTTTCATAATCATATTATCGCCCCCTGATGTGACTTCTAAGGTGGCTATTCATTTCCTTCTAACGTTTCAAATTTTTTTCATGTTTAAGGGTGGGCTTTGCTACCCTTAGACGGCCCCGAAATGGATGTACTCCTAATATGTGTTTCATAACAATATTATCTTCCCCTGGTGTGATTTGCAGGGTGGCTATTCATTTCCTTCCAACATTTCCGATTTTTTTCCTGTTTAAGGGAGGCTTCTGCTACCCTTAGACGGCCCCGAAATGGATGTGCTCTTAATATGTGTTTCATAACCATACTATCTTCCCCTGGTGTGATTTTCAGTGTGGCTATTCATTTCCTTCCAACGTTTCCGATTTTTTTCATGTTTAAGGGTGGGCTTTGCTACCCTTAGACGGCCCCGAAATGGATGTGCTCCTAATATATGTTTCATAACCATATTATCTTCCCCTGGTGTGATTTGCAGGGTGGCTATTCATTTCCTTCCAACGTTTCCGATTTTTTTCATGTTTAAGGGTGGGCTTTGCTACCCTTAGACGGCCCCGAAATGGATGTGCTCTTAATATGTGTTTCATAACCATACCATCTTCCCCTGGTGTGATTTGCAGTGTGGCTATTCATTTCCTTCCAACGTTTCCGATTTTTTTCATGTTTAAGGGTGGGCTTTGCTACCCTTAGACGGCCCCGAAATGGATGTGCTCCTGATATGTGTTTCATAACCATACTATCTTCCCCTGGTGTGATTTGCAGGGTGGCTATTCATTTCCTTCCAACGTTTCCGATTTTTTTCATGTTTAAGGGTGGGCTTTGCTACCCTTAGACGGCCCCGAAATTGATGTGCTCTTAATATGTGTTTCATAATCATATTATCGCCCCCTGATGTGATTTCTAAGGTGGCTATTCATTTCCTTCTAACGTTTCAAATTTTTTTCATGTTTAAGGGTGGGCTTTGCTACCCTTAGACGGCCCCGAAATGGATGTACTCCTAATATGTGTTTCATAACCATACTATCTTCCCCTGGTGTGATTTTCAGTGTGGCTATTCATTTCCTTCCAACGTTTCCGATTTTTTTCATGTTCAAGGGTGAACTTTCCTACCCTTAGACGGCCCCGAAATGGATGTGCTCCTAATATGTGTTTCATAACCATATTATCTTCTCCTGATGTGATTTGCTGGGCGGCTATTCATTTCCTTCCAACGTTTCCGATTTTTTTCCTGTTTAAGGGAGGCTTCTGCTACCCTTAGATGCCCCCCAAATGAATTTGCTCCTAGTATGTGTTGTATAACCATATTATCTTCCCCTGTGATAATTCCCTAGGTGGCTATTCATTCCCTTCTATCGTTTAAATTTTTCCCTGTTTAAGGGTGGGTGTTGCTACCCTTAGATAAACACCTTGTAAGTTAATGAGCATTATGTCACTACATTGCCAGTCTCGTTTTTAATGCTAAAATGTTTTGCTACCTGTTCCCTTATTTAATATTTCCATAGCTGCGTGATGCGTTCTGTGTGTACGCCTATGGGTGTTCGGGTATTCTCGGTAAATTGGCTGCTAACTTTTAGCTGCTAACTTCACACCGGTAGTAAAACAAGAGTACCTTTTTTGTAAAATTGTTCAACATTTTTAATTTTTTGATCTGACGACAAACACCTCGGAACATGAAAAAATTAGAACAATATTTATCCAATAATTGTCCCAGTTTGGCATGCCTATGATTAATTATGGTATTGTTATTAGAACATTATATTCGCAATCGAATTGCGATTCTCAATTTTAAATTTAATTACTTTATCTCGATCCGCTTTGAAAATATTTGGAGAAAATAAAATTTTGCAGTCTCCCTTTAAAGATCAATATTTCCGTGAGGGGGCGTTTAAGAACCAATGTTTATATAACTTTTTTTCTTATTTTTGATCGTAGAATCCACTGTCAATTTTTGGCAAGCTAATTTTGTGACACCCTGTATACAGGTTGTCAGAAATATGACTAAATTCAATAATAGTACATTATACTATAAGGGAGATAAATGCGTTATTTTTGCAGAGGTGCCATTTGAAGCCCGAGGACTACAATGCACCGAAGACAAAATAGCATCTCTCCCGAATGGTATATACTATTTTTTCCACGGTCTCATTAACTTAAAAACACATATTTTGTCATTATGAAGTAAGTAGCACCAGAATTATTGTATTCGGATTTGAGCATTTATTTAGTAGTCGTTGAGTTATTGTCATAACTACAAAATAAACAAACAAAAAGAATTGTCAAATTAAGGTGCTATATATTGCAATAAGCAATTTGCTGCCTACGAAGTCAAGATCTTTATACGATATAGCCTACAATCGGTTCAAAAAGTGGTGCGCCGAGAAAAATGTTCAAGTATACAGCGAGAATGTTTTGTTGGCATACTTCAGTGAAAATGCAAAGGATTACAAGTTTTCCACATTATGGGCGCAATATTCTATGGTTAAGTCATGCTTGATAATTTACGACAACATAGATATAATCAAATTCCCCAAGCTGATCGCATTTTTGAAAAGAACCGGTGACGGATATCAAGCGAAAAAATCAAAAATATTGACAAAGGGTGAAATCGACCGTTTTCTATCAAGTGCAGATGACAAAGAATTCTTAATGATTAAGATAAGATTACTTTTGTTGTTAGGTATTTCAATTATTAAGCATTTTGATTTTTTATACGTTGGATTAACTCTGGGGATTGCCGGAGCTTGTCAAATTGATGAACTAGTAAATTTAACTGTAGATGATATTGAGGATGTAGGCTCTTCCTTGATTGTAAAAATTCCAAACACTAAGACAAAGATTCCACGAACCTTTCTGGTTACGGATGTGGGAAATATGCTTGAATTGTTTCGAAAATACCTGTCCCTTCGGCCTCCCCACGTCAAGCATAAGCGCCTTTTTTTGTACTACAAAGCAGGAAAATGTAGTTCGCAGCCAGTTGGCAAGAATACCATGGGAAAAATTCCGAGAGTAGTAGCTTCGTATTTAAAATTACCTGATGCTGCATGTTATACTGGTCACTGCTTACGAAGATCTTCAGCGACATTACTGGCAGATGCTGGTGTGGATATCACGACAATAAAGCGTCCTGCTGGTTGGAAATCAACGACAGTCGCTGAGGGTTATGTCGAGAACTCCATTGAAAATAAGACCAAAATTGCTAATCAGGTTTTAGTAGGTACCACTACTAGCGCAATCGCAAAAACTGTAAATGTAAGCGACAGTAATATTCTTTCTAATATTAATTTTGAAAATCGTACAAATGTAACATTTAATTTAAATGCCAATAAATAATTTCAATGTTATCTTTTTTTTGCATGAAAAACGTTCCCATAATGTAAACTCCCTTGGGAGCATTATACTCCCTTGGGAATAATTGACTACTTCTGTTTTAATTTTGATGTCATAGAAACTGATTTCTAATCCCGACCGTGGAAAAAAACGTTTATGAAAGAAATGTCTACAACGAATAGTTTGCCTACAAATACATTTTGAAAAATAAAAATACAACTGCAATAATATGCAAAATAGTTACAAAATTACAAACTAAGATACAATTAAGGTTAAATAAAAGCGTCTGTAAGGTAATTTGATTTTTGGATTAGTATTAATGAAGTAAACAATTGAAGTTTCCGAGAAATTCGTTAAAACTGTACGACAACGTAGCAGTGCCAGGCTGCTGGTGATAACCTAAAAACAATATTAGTCATATTGGTACGTACAGCTAGTGCGATTCATTTTTGTCTAATTTGTCTTTGATGTTTGTGAGTGTACATAAACAAAAATGGAACAATTTATAGTAACCATAACCAGCTGTATCGCATCTTAATTAACGGCGAATCTAGGCGAAACTCTCTGGCTACGAGATGTTTGTACAGTAAACGCTTCTTGCAAGAAGTAATTTTAAACACTTGTAATTATTATTCTGTGTTGTGAAAAGAGCTCTAAGAAAACCTTTCACAGTAAGTACATATGTTTAGGTGTAGGGGAGAGTGGGGAAATACCGCGCACCTAAAGAAAATAATTCAGTAGGTATGAAAGTGATTTGAAAAATTAAAACTGGTACAACATAACCAGCATTTATTAAGGAGTTATTCCAGGGCATTTAGATCAAAATCGACTGGAATAGCGGAAATTTTTAGGCACAACAGATATCGAGATGCAGTTTTCTGCATTATGTTCAGGAAGGTCCCAGGAAAAAGTCTATATCGTCTGGTTTAGCCATTTTCTGAAAAATGGCTTCTGGGCCGGAAAATGCATTTTCAAATTGCATCATTACTTGCATCATTATAGGAACGACTGGAAACTTGGAAAAATCGCTCCAAAATCGTTACTCGGGTTTTCGGGGCTGCCGAACTCGATTCTGGCATTAGAATTACCAGGGGATGCACGGGAGTGGCTCTGTGAGGTTTTCTGGGGGTGAATTGGGGGAGAAATGGCAGCGTGCATGAAAATCGCTCCAAACTCGTTACTCGGGAGTTTTTGGGGATGCCGAATTCAATTCTGGCATTGGAATTACCTGGGGGATGCTGCACACAATGCAGAAAACCGCATCTCGATATCTGCTGTGCCTAAAAATTTCCGCTATTTTCCCTAACTTCCCTGGACTAAGTGCTCAATATTATTTTAGTTCATTTATAATTTTAAGATTCTGATGAATTTTGTTAGTTGCGAATAATACAAATGCGCGATATTTCCCACCCTGCGGGGTAATGATGCGCATAGTGTAGGGTAATATTGCGTATATTCAGAATTGTTGTTGAAGTGCAATTTTTTTTCACAAATGCTTAAAGAAGTAATTGAATAGAAGCTAAGTGATATAAATCATATTTATTCTTTACATACAGATACTTTGCAGCTATCTTCAGTGCTTTCCACTCTTTTTTCTTCTAAAAGTCAATTGAAGGTGAGCTTGTTAAAATTTGTGAGTTGCTTTCTAGTTCAATCATTAGTATTTTACGAATTTTTTTTTTGGAATTGGATCCAAGTCTTGAACATTCACAACTGAGGGGTTACTGAACCTGCCGATGGTGATGTTTACGCTACTGGACCTACTAATGGTGCTACAGGTCTCATTTCACATTCAATGTGAAAAAGATGTAGTAAATTGTTTTTCATGATTCAAAATTTCTTGTTGCAAAATCATAGACAGTTTTTCTGAGTTTAAGCTGAGATAAAGGAGAGTCACTCCACAACAGTTTGGCTAACTTTGGTTAAGTTTTCGTATGTTTGACTAGTTCCTCTTCTTGTTGGGGAGTAAATATGGATTTTCTACCTAATTGTACATCGCTCAGTGGCTCCATATTTATTAATTTATCTCTCAACGTTGATTCCAGAATGTTGCGATTACGCGGTATTACCACTAGATGCTCCTGTGTACAAAATTGGTTTTCAGAAAAAAAAATAATGGATTAATTTTTACGTTCAGGTTTAAAATGATTTACAAAGATATGACAAATTTCTACAAAACATAAACTTAAAATCCAAGTACTGAATTGGGACTTACCTTGCTTTATTAAAGAGAATACAAATATTGTAAGATATATAAGCACTGCAAACAAAACTTAACTGACGTCACGTCTAAAAATTTAACGAATCATTCACTGCTCTACAATTCTTAGGTGATCGACCGCTATATGTCAGCAATATTTACTTTGAACAATTATTTTTTGTTACACGGGCAAAATGTCACTGCGCGATATTCCCCCACTCTCTCCTACCTATTTGTAATAATTATATATAAAACATAACAATCCTAAGATAGTATGTAAGCGACGTTGTCACATATTCAAGACCTGTTTGCTATCATAATTCTGTTACCGCTGGTCAGAGAAAAAAATTGTAAAGTCAAATATGTTTGGTTCAGTACAACTTAACATATGGCAAAATTAAGGCACTCATATTCCGGACACCCTGTAGGTATAACTATTCAACACCGATTTCAATCCGATTTTAGTGATCTCCGTGCAACAATAATAGTATTTTCAATTTACAAAACCATTAAAGTAGATTTAAACCAATTTCCAACTACAAATTGCATCCAGAACAAAACCATTACTGGCTGATAGCTGCATGATAAATACTACGATAAAATGATCCGAGCCTAAATCAATATGAGGAAAGTACAGCATACAATTTATTAATTCAACAGTCAACAAATACCAACAGATAGAACACAATTAAATTATTTATATTTAGAATTAGATAGACGGATTTAAAATATAATTGAAGCTATCAATCACTATTGCGCCTACTAACTAAAATTAAATTATAGCTGTTTCCAGAATACTAATAATTGATCCGCGTGGAGAATAGAAATAAACACATTTATCTTCAAAACTATTGGTTTGCACGCAAATAATGTTTCCCAAACTTAACTGAATAGAATAGTAGTAGCATCAAATATTATGGAGTTTGGCTAAAAAAATTACCGAAGTAGTGATATAAAATCGATTTTCAGCTCTTCACTTCAAGACATCTGCAAGGTGAGAATAAAAAAAAATTCACAAATTTATGATGTTATTTTCATGAGGTATACCCAAATCAGAGAGATTTTCTACAGTTTCTTGGACCACTTGCCGAAAAAAAATCTTGTTCAAGTCAAATAAATAAAAAATGTAGCTGTTTCAGTGAGAACAAATTCTGGTCTTGAAATTAATCCTCTTATAACCAAATGAGTGGAATTCTTGTCTATTAAATTATATAAAGTGTTAATTGTCACTGAACGTCAAAAAAATAAGTAAAAACTGTTTCGGTTTCAGGTAAAATGCCTTTTCCGCTAAAAATACAGTAAAACGTTACTGGAAAAAATTATTCGGAATGCTAAATAATGGCGATGTGCCATAAGGGGCGCCCCCTACTAGTGACGTCAAAATTAGACAACACATTTGAACTTCTCCCTCCCAAAAACCGCTGATCTCCAAAATATATGCAAATATTTGGATTTCTTAAAAGGTTATTTACAAATATCGAAAATAAAATTTTAACTTGGACAGCTTCTGTATCTTTTAAGTTCCGCTACATCGCATCATTTTGCCGTCAGGAGTCACCTCCTGCTCTATGTTGCATATACGCATTTATTTATCTTAAAAAGGTACCCATTTTATGCCAAATTAATTTCTGTATAGGATAAATATACAGAGTATACAGGTATAAATAATAGTACACTTATCAATAATAGATAAAAATAATATAATTTAGATAAATTTACACTAAAGTTGATACTAACCGATTTACAGGGGAGGAAGTAATTTTTTGTCTAGTTTTGTCGCATAACATTTACACATTTTAATATAGGTTCATGGGTTGAGAAATTTAAATTACTTACTATAGAGGGTTAATATGCATAAATACAAATATTTTGAGATGGGATTGAAAAAAATTAAGAATTAACGGAATCATTCCTCAAAAATATTCCAAAGTTATTTATAACGCAAAAAAAATTTTTTTAATTATACTAAATGCTTATTTAACGCCGCCTATGCGACTTGGCCGCCACACGTTTACAGGATCAGAGTAGGTAACGTAGGCAACTAGCAACACGACCACAAAATTTCCAGTGAAGTCATAATTTAATTCCTGTGTTTACCATGTGTTTACGTTGTCGTTTTGTGTTCTTCTTCAATTTTTAGTGATTTTTTAATTTTTAAATGTTTTATAGTAAATAAATAAAGAAATTTGTATTAGATGCAGATACTTTCCCACATTATAGTTCGCCGGTTTGGTTTTCTAGGTTATGGGACAAGACTGCCGCGGGTACATTAAAAACTAGTATAGGACTACTTTGTATGACTCTAAAGCATCATAACTTTTTTGTGTCTATGTATATTTATTTATTTTTATTTATAAAAACATTGATCATATAATTTCCTCATAGTTTTGACGTAAAAGCGGTATACCTTCTGAATGTCGATACTACCAATCGTTTCCAAGATATTGCCTTGAAAATTGGAATACATATACTGTTTTAAAATTAACTGTACATTAAAGCATTCACAAAAGATTGACTTATTTTTAACTGTCTTAGTCTATTTAAAAAATATTTTCTGAGTCATTGTTTCTACTCTGCTGATGAATTTCTGGAACATTTTAGATCTCTGTGACAGCTCACTTCTGCACTTTACTGATACTTATTGCACTCTGATTGTTTTAAATTTTGTATTTCTGTATTTCTTCACTTACTTTTTAATTCTTAGGCTTTTTTAATGTATCTTGTGAACTATCTTAATTTCAATTCTACATTGTAACTATTTTGACTTGCTACAAACATATTTATTTTATGTAACGTGGTCAAATAACAACAATAACAATTACAATGTTATATCAAGTCCAAATTTACTTAGAGTGAATCTAAGGAACTTATGAACCTAATTTTCTTTTTCTCGTTGTAATAGTTATTATTCATAAAATACAGGGTGAGTCAGTTATATTGTCATATATAGAAAATCGAAAAAAAAATTTTACTCGACCTTTTAAAAATATAAACAAATCATCCTATAAAAATCAGTAACACGACGCTCCTGGTGCGCATACGACCGGATTAAACATCGTTGCCATGTTTACATACATAAGTCTGACACATCAGCGTGTTATTCATTTTTACCCGCATTTCCCGCATTTCTTTTCCCCAAATTTGTAGATCACGCTACACATTTGGAGGGGGGATGGAGAGAATAGTGAGAATACACAAGCAGTAAGCAGTAGTCTGTTTATTTCGGTCTCGCGTATTCGTCGTAAATGCATAATTTTACAAATTCCGAGTATGCGGAAATGGTAGTGTTATATGGAGAATGTTTACTAAATGCGATTGACCCTAATTTTATTAATAAAGTGCTATGGAAGGATGAGTGCAGTTAACAGGTTAGTACCATACTTTTTAAAAAACAATAAATTTCTAGGCTAGATGTAAGTATCTACAAACTGAATAATTAATTGTACTTACGAGTAATACTAAAAATTCATATTAATTTGTAAAACGTAGTGAAAACGTAATATCAAAATTATTAAACTGTAATCTAACATTCGAAAACATTTATTTATTATCTACATTTGTTTTTGTTAACAAATAAATCAATATTTAAGGAAAATTCATTCATGTATCTAGATTTAAAAAATAGTTTTACTCCTTGTCGTTAAATAACAGTAGAAAAACTAGGTAACTAGGTTATTGACCTAAATACGGTAGGTCAAGGTTCACTCTCGATAACTTAGATTAGCAACGTGCCATTTCGGTCTTGGACAGTTTTCTGTCGACAACACGATGGTTTTTTATTATTTAGTATTTAAACACGAAACACTTTTTAGCTTCTCTTAATAATTTCCCTTTGGGATAGGTTTTTTATGTAATGTACGTAAATAGGTTATTACTTGGCTTATTATTAGACACGTTGGGGCTTTGTTGCAGTCATAATAGCTACATTTGCTCAGAGAAAAATCCACACGCTACTTGTCGGTTTAGCTTTCAGAGGCGATTTGTTGTCAACGTATGGGAAGGAGTGTACGGGTATCGTTTGATTGGGTCGTATTTTCTACCGGAAAACCTGAGTGGACCGCGTTACTTGTAATTTTTAATAGAATTATTTGATTATTATTATTTGATTTCATTGGATATTAACATTTAAAAAAATGATATTCTAAAATAGTCAGTACAACCGTTTATTTCTGATGTTTGAAACTAGGTAGGTAGGTACGAGAAAAATATTTCAACTTGACAATATTGCATCAGATCGACATCGAGTTGAATTGAGTTGTAAACGACCAAGGCTGTCAGCGGTCAGTGACAGTCTGAAAAGGGGGTTTAAATAATGATTTGAAAATATTTTTTTTCGGGGTAAATATGCATTTAGATTTTTTTTAATCGCGTATTTGCATTATACTCATTATTCCATATCTCCTCTTAAAATTAATGACATTATGACTCACTCAACCTATATATTGAAATCTTATTATACCTCCAAAATTACACAATAACTGTATCTTTGTAGATAGGCATCTGCTCAGAAGTATTACAAGAGGGTTTTTTAAATTCTTTCATAAAAGAAATAATTATAAAAAAAATTGAAGTCATGGTAAAATTTCACAGTTTAAATACCTCTCCATCTGATGTAACAACCAAGACACTATGCTGATTTATTAAAGTTGGAACACTGATACCTTCACCGATAACCAACGAAGTGTTTAAAATTAATGGAACTTGATTTCGTAATTAATATTGTAATAATGATCTACAAAAGTAACTCTACAATTTATAACCTAATAAATGATCCGTCACGTAACCCCTTTCTCGACCAACCCTAAGTCGTTCCTGGAGGTATGGCCGCAAATTAAAATATAATACTATTAATACCTTCCAAGTGTGCCTTGATTAAATTTACAATATTTATGAGCCAAATTCGGGGTGTTCCAAAATTAGCCTTCTACAATATGGTACCAGGGCTAAAAATAAAACATAAAATTTATATAAACATTGGTGGAAAAATGCTACAACCACTTAAAGGTGAAACTCTGAAAGATATTTTGAAGATTAATTAATTATAGATAGATAGATTTATTACCCAGTTCATAAATTCACACACATATAAATATAGATTTTTTTAAAGATCTACATTTACATTATTATAACGTACCAACAACTTGCAAACAGTAAGAAAAAAATGATTTCGCTATTTTTAAAATATGAGATATATATTAGTGTGATGTAAATATGTAATTTTTGTTATGTTATGTGTTTGTTTTATTTTATATGATTTTAATTTTTATTGAGCGCCAATGTTTTATTTTGTCTTGTTTTGTTATTTATTTAATTTGTGTAGAATTGTGTTTATGTTAAATTTGATGCGTGACCTATATGTTTGATTTATTAAGAATATAATTTTTGGAAAATTTAAATTTTGATTTTATTAAAGATAATATTGTTTTACCTGCTATTTCTATACCCTGGCTCTGATTTTACTCTTACCTCAGGAGTGAATTCCAGCAGAGTAAATAACACCTTTTTTATATATAATGTTCTTATATCTGCTACCACTCAGTATACATGAAATAATACATGGAACTGTACATTTATTTTTATTCATGCACAAAAATGAAAATTTTCAATTTAAATACGAAATAGTTTCAATAAACAATAAAGATTAAGGAATATTTCCTAACAATTATTCTTAATATTTGAACAAGAAATTTTATTTTTCTTTCTGTTACATACCTGTATATTTCATTTAGTTTCATATTTCTGGCAATGCTATTTTAATTTATGCAACTAGAAATATACAAATGTGTAGTAAAAATTGCCTATATTTTATCATAGGTCGTATATTATGTTCTATTAAATTAAAATGGCCGTCTCAGCTGATGGTATTATTTCGTGAAACAGTTAATAATTGAATTTTTAAAGTTTAAACTTTTAATATGGTTCAAATTTTATAGAGGTAAGTCTTTATATGTTATATTTTACTTTTATCGTCAGAGAAGTTGAATATTGCTTATTACGCATGCTAGCTAGCGAAATTTTTGTTTGTGTACACATGAATTCTCTTACTCTTTGTAGACGATACTTCGAAGTTGATTTCCTCTCTCTGGAAGTCGTAGAAGTCCCAGGATGCCGTTGATACTCTGGACTGGATATGTTGTTCAAATTATGGAAGTTCTACCTGGTGATACTTTTGATATAATTTTGGATGTTATTTTCCACTGGAGACCTGTGCCTTAAGAACTTCTGCAAGCCCCAGCTCTAGCTATGGAAATGATTTCCACCAAACTTCTTGAATTTTGTCTTTGTAGTTACTTTTCTTTGAATAATTATGTGAAACTGGTGAGTATGAAATTATACTGTTTAACTAATTTTTTACTATTTAAAACTAAATTTCTTCTCTGCCTAAATTTTGTACACCTTCTCGTTTTCACAGTTTCTTCTCATCACATTCACATTTTACTCTCTTGATTCCTATCAGTTTTTATTAAGGTCAATACACATGTTTCACTTTATATTTAAATTATTCGTTTCGTAGCATTTTGCACTTCACTAATTGTCTTTTTAAGCTTATTAACTAAATTTACAAATATATAACAATTTTTATTAATCTTTATTGTAAAATATTCCTTAATTTGGGTTTTTTCTAGAGTCCTGTCACATAATATACTGGTTTTTGTATGCATAGCCATCTTAATATTTGACAGTTCTATCTGTCATTAATTCTAATATTTAATTTTATTATACAAATATTTTTATTTACTGATGTTTTTGTCTAGCGATATGCATATATAATTAATCTTTGATCTTTAAGCTTCTTATTGACGTATCTATGTCTAACATTTTCTTAATGTACTATTCATTTATATGTAGTCATGTCCAACAAATTTGATAGAATTTTTGAAATAAATTTAATGAAATTTGTAAAATTTTGTCTGTAAATATTATAAATAAGTTTCTTTAGATATATTTTATACTACATAATTTCAAAACTAACAATTTACCTATATTTTACTAATAATAATTAAAACATAACAAAAATAACATTTCAATAATAATTCTTTTATATTTGTCAGTAAAGTAAATTTTCATAGCATTTAATTTTTAATGAATTCTATTTTATCACAATATAATATAACAATAATAACAATAATATTAAACATTTCTGTATGATAAAAACTAATCGTAAAAGATAAGAAACACAACTTCGAAGAAACAGGTGACCCTAATGCAACCAGATCACCAGATCAGTTAAATGATCCCTGGAAATTTATGGATATCATAAAAAACATTTAATTGCAAAAAAATTTCTACCCGGGTTAATTCTTTTTAATGCTGTTTGTAGAAAAAATATTGTGTAATATGTTAAAAGTGTTTTTTAAGCACTGATGTAAATTGCAGAATGAGCGCAGAGAATTCTGCAAACTTTTACATGCGTGCCTTAAAAATGCACTAACATCATAAACTATTTTTTTCGATTTCTATATTTTTGTCATATTTAATTGATTGATGATTTTTAATCTACAAATGTCAGCTCAATGACAACAAATATTAAAATTTTACTTTTAAAAAATAAAAAGCGGTAAGCCACACTACGTCATCATTCGTCAGATATCTATACTCGCGTCAAGAATTCAGACGTCTTACGTCACAGCTGACGTTACACATTTGTTTTTATTGTCAACGTAATTTTCGATATTTGGTTGCGTTAAAAACAATAATTTTTTGGAATTTAGTGCAATATATAATGCAAACTTTTAGTGTAGTATATAGTTTTATTACTATCAGTTGCAGTTTCTTAAATATTTTGATGAAAATTTAGTAAATTATTCATTTGTTTGTATGACGTAAGTCGTCTGAATTCTTGTCGCGAGTATAAATAGTTACGACCCTTTGTCCTAATACATATACAAATGATTATCGCATGATAATCGTCGCATTATACGAAGCCAAAAAGCAGTAAGTATAAATATGAATAAATATAGCCGTAAGTGACATTAGTGAAATTAGTTAGTGACAAGGAAACTAATAGTTCTTTTGTCTGTGCCGTCTTGCTTCGTATCAAAAGGTGTCACGTCACAGTGTAAGAATATTATAGGTAGTATATACTACCATTTTTAAGCAGTGAGATGGAAATTTCTTACCTTAAGCATGCACAGTGAATACAAAATCTGACGAAATCGCAATCAGTTGATTGTTTTAAACAAACTTTTCAGTTCGGATCAACAATTTCCTTGAACAAGTCTGCTGAATTCGATAATGCCAACCAAAACCAAAATCTCTAGGTAAAATTGTTATTAATAATTTCCGCATTCTATAGTGTTTTTAATGAAAATTATGGAAAACCGCGTGGAAAGCCTAAAAAGGTGAATATGAATGGATTGTTGATTTTGGTACGTACAATTTGTGAAAAAAGGCTCATCTAAAACCCGTTGATTACGAGTACTTTTCAGACATTGACTGCATTGCACTAAATTCAAGAAAATTGTGAACTGTAAACCAATTTGACAAGAAAATTAAGTCAAGGAACTTGACTACACTTGAACTAAATACAGTCTCTAATATTGGACAGAAGGTAATGCAGAAGGAACCAAAATATGTTTTCTTAAATACTAGAATGGCAAAAGAAGGAATAAAAGATGTACCTTCTCCAAGAAAAAAAACCGAGGGTAATAGCAACTAAAGTCTATAAGAAGAAATATTTACGTTTTAATACTTAACACGAGAAGAGAATTGTGAGAAAATTTGTATGAAGATGATATGCCGGACCTTACAAACTCGTACTCTGATAATAAGTAAACAAAGTAATTTATATGTTTAATTAGAAAATATATCTTAATATTATTATACTACGAGGTGTGGCAATTAAGTTCTGGGAATTTGTCAATGAAAAAACAAGCAAATTAAATTTCGCCAAAATTGTATTATCGACCTTCACAATAGTCTCCCTCTAACTCTACACAACGATTCTAACGTTGCTCCCATGACTGGAATCCTCCGCAGTTAACCCGTTCAGCACCACGGTTACAGCTTCTTTGATCTCCTGTACGCAGCCATGATGAGTTCCCTTGAGGTGCGACTTCATCTTGAGGAATAAACAAAATCACAGGAGGCAATATCGGGGCTATAGGGTGAGACCAGCTACGTTGGAATGCCTTTTTTACCAAAAACTCTTGCACAATGAACGAAGAATGCCCTGGCGCGTTGTCATGGTGCAAGAGCCATTCTCGGCGAGTTTGGGTCGCACACGTAAAACGCGGGCCCGCAGCCGGGGGACGCCAACATAGAACTGTCCAGTCACTGTCTGGCGGGCAAAAACATATACACGATTAACGATGCCATGTATAACCTTAAAAATGATCAACATTGCCTTCAGCCGTGACTTGGATATCCTCGCCTTTGTTGGCCGCTATCAACCCTTTTCCACCCACTGCTAACTTTGGTTACGGGTCTCGGGGTTATACTTAAATATCCAGGTCTCATCTCCAGTGACTACCCGACTCATCCAGTCTCTACCGTCGCTCCGAATACGGGACTACAAATCCTCGTAGATCGATTTTCGCATGTCTTTCTGTTCACGGGTAATAACTTTTGGCACCATCTTTGCGCAAATCTTTCCCATATTCAAATTTTCGTGTAACATCTTGCGAACGGTTTCGTTTTTGACATTTAACTCGTCAGACAACGCACGAATGCTTAGGCGCCGGTCAGATGTCAGTGCACGCAAACGGTCAACATTCGCGTCAGTACGACAGGTGACGAGAGCTCCTTCACGTGGATCTCCCCTCTTTAGAAAACGTTGGCGAACGATGCAGTGTTGCCAGTTTCCGAATTATAACTAAATTCCCGGAACTTAATTGCCACATCTCGCATATCGGCTAAATCAGTTATTTGTTCTGTTTTTTGTTTGTTTGTTATTTTATATTTTTGAAATAAAAACTTTCAAGTATGTTTTTAACTCAATTAGGCTATGCTTAAACTTCGATATAAATTAAAAATAAAAAGTGACACACTTAGTATATGTTATTTATAAATAATATATCATGTTTCTATTTAAACGTTCGAGATTTGTACATTTATGTACGTTATTGATATAGCATTCTACTCTTTTATTTTTTCAAATTGGACAAAATTGCGGATTTTTTTAATGGACCACTCATACATATAATTTTTTGAAACTCTTTTGTTTTATTACAGCGATATATACATATGATAGATTTGCTTGACAATTTGCATAATATTTCAGCTTTTTTACTGGGACAGCACAATGAATGAATATTATCACGAAATTAGTGGATATTTATGCAATATTCTATTATTTTAGCATTTCTTTGAGATCGTAAGAAAATTTCCTAATTCTTTGTACATACATTTAGAAATTTCTTTAGATAGGAGGCCAAAAAAGATAACGAGGTAGAATGTGCATGAACAAAACTACTACTCTAAACTTATTTCTAAATTGAAAAGCGATAAACTCAGTGAAAAAGCGGCAAATGCAAAAAATAAGTTAATTACCGCATTTTTACTTCGTGTAGAAGTTTCTCTAAATAATGAAACATGAAGCATTGTACGAAAGCAAATTTACATTTAATTATAGTGAAAAATATTTTGAATAGCAATCTTTTATAGGTATCTACAAAATTTAACATACACATTTTGTCAGTTACCACTTTTGTACGGCATAACAGTGAAGAGTTAAGTCGTAGAATGTGAAAATATCACAGGCTACTTTAGGGACGCCCTATATAAACGTTATCGATTTACTTACTTTGTACCGTGTCTGCTGTCCACGCCGTGTCGTAGAAATAGCCATTTTCCTCGTAATCTAATTGCTCTCGGTGGCTCTCGCCTTCTGAAAATGGATCGGGAATTTCAGTTGGAGATGAGTTGCCTCCGGTTACGTTCATGTCGTGTTCTTCCCCATTACTGCTTGATATGTCTTCGTCGAATACTTGTTCCAATTCATCTCCCTCATTGTCACCGATATCTATTGTATCTCCTGTCAGATTGAACAGCCACTGAGGCGCCGTTGAAACCTCCTCCGTGTAATATATGTCATTATACTGGGATCGCTTCATTCTGCTGGGATTGTTCTTGCTGCGGGAAAAATGAATTTATGGATAATAAACGTCTGCCGGAGGTGCTTTATGAAAGGGGAGTTCGTATATTTGGTTGGACAGATTCTTACTTGAAAAATTGTAAATTGTTAGTTAAAATCGAAAAACAGATTTTAAATAAGACTAATGTTTCTATTGGGGCACTGTAACGATATTGGTGAAATTTTTTTATGTAATGGAAAACTTACAATGTTTGCAAATAACATTTCTAACACTGTCTCTGCTAATACCTCAATGCAGTTACAACAACAAGCGAAACTTGTTTTTGATTAATATAGTTTCTATTGTCAGAATAAAAAATCATTTTTAATTAAACTTAAACTTTGTCCTCATGGACGCCAAATTCGTAAATATTCGTGCGAATTATTTAATGGCGGAAAAAGTCCCAACTTTTACAGAAATTCGCCAAATGTCACATTTTCTATTATTTTCATTATAAAACTGCCATTGACTGTCATGGTAGATTATCAGCAGCTCAAATCAAACTTACTAACCCCACATAATGATGAAAATAACAATAATACTATTTTGCGAAATTCGCTATAAGTTTAAACTTTCCCCGCCATTAGTAATTCAGATCAAAAACTGCGAAATACACGTGAATATTCGCGAATTTCGCATCCATGAGGACAAGGCTTAAGACAACATTCTTAAATCTTCATATAAACAAGAAAGTACCTAATGCTTTCAGTGTTTTTGATATTGTACTAATATTGCCTTGCACCAAACATCCTGAGACACAAATTGATGCTGATTTTTTCAATTAGTAGTAGTTTAGTAGTTCAAGTAAATTCAGTTTACGTCTAATAAGTTTTATATTTCAATTGTTAAATTCATCAACACTCAAGCATGAATGTGTATACATGAATGTCGGTGTGTTCGCTGGCTAAAGCTAGCCACAAACTAGCATATATGTATTACATACAGGAATGTTATACATGTTTGACATACAAGTCTGTCAATAGCATATTGCACACACACACACAAACATGTAGCTTTGATGTAGACGATGAGTAGTGAAGATAGGTTTATTTATCTTACGGTGACGTATGCTTGTATGATAAAAAATGGAGAAGTAAATTTGTTAAACAATGTCAAACTCAATCGTCAAATGGACGGATTGTTTTTAAAACGACATACTTTTAAGTAAAAAACTCACTGGAAAAAATTACTGCACAATCTATGGAGGAATTATAGAATGGAGGAACTAGAATTTTTAAAATGAACAGCCTGTATATTTTTACATGTTTGGATACAGCATCCTTTTACGTACACATTGATATTGGGTTTATCTGTAGAATCCCTGACAGTGATGATTATCTCCCTAATCATCAGTTGACAAATTTATCTTGGCAATGCACTGTCAATGTCTTTAAAACATTTTTTCTACTCCCTACGTGGAAACACTATCTTACTCCCTCATTTCAGGAAGGAAAGCAGTACTTTTCCTCCTTCGGGAGGAAAATACTTTGGCTCCCTCTGGAGGCAAACAAGTAGAAACTTCAAATAGCTGTAAGAGTAGTGTATAGACTTCTTTTATTGATATACAAACTTTCTAAAATGTATAATAATGCTTTTGTTTCAAACAGATTTTTTATTACTTATTTTTATTTATAAAAACTGAAAACAGTTTAAATTGAGGTTTAAACTAACATCAATAACTAAATATTTTTAAAATTTACGGTACAATTAGTTAAATTACTAATGAAAATTCCCTCTGAAGAAATATTGCCTCTGCTAGTGGAGATGAGTTCCTGTTTGTTATTTTCCAAATTCGTGGTCGTTGCTCAAGTACTTGTAGAAACAAAATTTTCAAAAATAAGTCAACGTTTTTTGGTACTTCAAGTAGTACTTTCTCCCGTAATTATTTGGGTGGCTCACAGTTTTTAAAAATACAATCATCTAAGTACCCTTCTGTTATTGCGTTTGTTCGTCTTCTCCCATGTCTTTTTAGAGTGAGAATATCACTTCTAGCATTGACTAATAACGTAGGTGAAATGTGTGGTATGTGTGTAAATAGACCTTAAATGTCTATTTACACATATCAGTGCCGTGTCAGTTCCGTATCAGCATCAGTGAAAAATAAAAAATCGTTGCTTAGATTTTCAATTGGCGTGTTTATACGCATCCATCACAGTGCCGTATCAGTGCTGTCAGTGATGCTTCAGGGTCCGTTCAGTGGCTTTTAAATACGCCGACGACGATATTTTTGTAATTCTACTGACGAACTGACCAGATTTTTTTTATTGCTTAGAATGGATGAAAAGCTTATCGAATTGGTACGAAATATTGATCAATTGCATGATAAATATATTCAGATCATTTTGTTTGATCACTGAATTTGAAAAATCTGCGTTTTCCGGAAAATGTGAAAATTTTAGCACTCGTTGTTTCGAGCATTGTATTGTTTCAAGAAATTTTATATCTGTCTCTGACGTTCTTTGAAAAATGCAGGAAAAACGGAAAAATTTTAGTGTCAACTTGGCCCCCCATTTGTTGTGAAAATTAAAAAACAAGATTATACTGAAATGTGCTAATTCTACACTTCACTTCAACATTGTGCCATTTAAAGAAATCTGATATCTGTCCCCGTTCTCTGAAAAATACGAAATACCAAAAAATCCTGGCTCCGAATTTGCAAAAATGATATTTTTTTTCAATGTGCCAAATTGTGCTGTTTCTGAATATTGTGTTCTTTAAAGAAATTTGTCATTTCTGTCAGTTCTCACCCAAACACACACAAAGGCAGATATCAGAATTTTTAACAGCACCATATTCAGAACAGCTAGCACAATTCAGCACAACGCCGTTTCTTAATTTTCGGAACAAATGGAAGGGTCAAATTGACGCCAACATTTTTTACGGAGACATAAAAAATTTCTTAAAACAGCAGAATCTCGAGCTGAATGTTCCGAACATCTAGCTCAATTTAGGACAACCCGTATTTTAATTTTCAGAAAAAATATATCTTGATATATCTCCATTTCCATATCAGAGAATGGAGATATATCAAATTTCTTGAAACTCCACACTGGTCAGAATTCAGCACAAAATAAAATGAATTTCCGCAAAGTGGCCAAATATTTTTTTTGGAGAACGGAGGCAGATAACAAATATTCCGAACAATTGGCACAACTCAGGACATTGAGAAAAAAAAATTGTAAATGTGTGAATTTTCAGAATGGAAATTTTGTGTTTTTTCACATTTTCTGGAGAACGGAGAAAGATATCAAATTCCTTTAAACGACACAATGTGAGGAGCAACTAAATGGAAAACACGATATTTTAATTTTTTATGAAAGTGACTATTATTTTTCTTTAGAAATTTGGCACAATTCACCATTACCTTTATTTTTATCAAAAAGTGGAGAATTAGGTTAATGCACATTGCCAAGAGTGAAGAGAAATGAAAATTAAAAGAAATGAAACCAAACTATAGGCCATTCATAATAACTTTAGCGATATTGGGACATAAAACGCAACAAATGTATTATTTTCATAAGCTAAATATTTTTCCCAATATCTGGTTAAATCTAACATTATCAATTTTCAGAATTTACATAGGCTGTCTTACGGTAGCTGTTCGATAGAATATTTCGGAAACGACTTCGGTTTCAATTTAGGCGTTGGGGTTTGCGAGGGTCCTTTTTAAATAATGTAATGCCATTCTTGTAGCACTTCCGGTTTTTATTACCTTCATTATTAAAAATTGTATTATATATATACATTATTTTAATGATAATTTTTTACCAAATATAGCTAGCGATCAAATTTGTGTACTTCAGGTCATGTGACAACATCCATCCAATCATGAAATGATTCCAGCGATAAAACTCCATGGAGTATTTTCAGCAATTACATGATTTATTAAGATTGACAGTTAATTTATTTTGTGTGTAAAACATCTAACCAAATACACCTCGAATCTTGATAAATATTCATAATTTTGTCATTGAGAATCTTTCAAGCGCGTTGCTTTAAGATAATTACCAAGGAACACGCTTTCAGCATTCTCAATGACAAAGTTATCTCGGTATTCACAAGACTCTTGGTGTATTATAGGTAAAAACACATTATATTAAAGTAATTTTTTTCATTCTGCGATATCTAACCAGAATAGAAAGACAAACAGGACTAATTTATATTCTTTTAAGTTAAGAGACAACTATCAATATCGATCCAAGATCTAATAATAAAAGAAATCCTATGAGGTGTGCATGTTCTTAGCGTTTATAAATAAGATATAATAAGTTAAGTGTTAAGGGTTAATTTTTCTCTGCAAAATTGTACTTCTATACAAATGTCAAATATTACTGACCTGTTATAAAGTAAATGAGTGCCTGTAGTTTCATTTAAAGGTTGCATAAAGTGAGGTACGCCGTCAATATTAAAATACGCAGTTACCGACGACCCACACAAAGTCACAGCAGCTATGGAAACGTTTTCCATTCCTTGAACAACCCCTGAGTGGTAATCGCATTTCTTGGTTTCCCTCAAATTCCTAGTTCCGTCGAAACCGATCCACTCCGTTTTCGCGTCGGGGGCAACAAGAAAACTGCCTTCAGATGCGGTATCAAGCTGAATACTCAAATCTGCTACTTCAACAATTTTTATATTATCGGATTCCTCGTAGTACATATTTCTGTGAACATCTCGTCGTTTTCGAACGGTTTTTTCAACAATTCTAGGGTAGACTATTCGCGAGTTTTTTGCGTGACTTAAATCCAACTCGGCACAAATTTGTTCAAATAACGAAAGAAATATTAAATTGGCTGCTAGTACATTAAAAACCCACGCAGTATTACACATCTTGAGATAAACTGTTACAATTATAAACAGTGTAGTGTAATACTACTTAAATTGACGCAAAACACATGTTATATGTGGAAGTGTTTATATTCTGTGAATTTTGTTTAAGTATGTAAAAGTGTTCGTGTTCGTTAACTGAAGACCAGGCTATGTGAATGAAATCAGTCTAAGATAATTTAACCGTTAAGTTTTAACTATTCGATTAAGGAATTCTTAATAAATTTATAACGAAATTTTAAATTAAGTGTAAACTACGAATAAAGTAATTATATTTATTGCTGTTATGAGAAAAAAGTAATTACAAAAAATAATTGTTGAAGATGTAATATTTTTTACTGTTTTAGAAAGGTATTTTAAGTTAATATTAATCAAATCTCCTACAATTCCTATCAATGAAGTCATATGTATGTTCTCTGATACCAAACATCTAGGTATGCTAATGAACAATTCCACAGACAAAACTCTATTCAATAATTATCTAACGAAAATAATTTACTAACCTTCTAATGAAGCACTCTATAAATATCTAACTTCACTTTTTGGCAGTGGGAACACGACAAATTCAACCACAATAGATGAGATCTGACCTATTTCTGCATTTTTAGGATTGCTTCTTCAGGTGGTCTCCTTTAAGTTGAATCAAATATCTAACTATAAAAATTATTATAAAAATTAAAATTATTTGAAGTTAAATATCGACAATGACAAAAAGTGACATCCTGTCAATGAATTAAATATGACGACACCTACTTGAAAAATGTTCACCTTTTATGTAAAAGTTTTTATATATTTTTAGGTATTAATAATATTATGTGAAACTAACTACTCAGTGGACAAAAACCCCAACCTGCGTTGAATTACACTCACAACATCTACCCATATATTCCTTATTATTAGCTTTTTTATAGTTAGATATTTGATTCAACTTAAAGGAGACCACCTGAAGAAGCAATCCTAAAAATGCAGAAATAGGTCAGATCTCATCTATTGTGGTTGAATATAATATTCAAATCGATAATTTTAATGAATGTAATTTATTTAATTATTTATTTACTCCCGATATATTAATTAAAACTAGAAGTTTTGACACTACTGACAATTTAAAAACATTTAATCAGGACAACAAACAATCGGTTTGAAATATAAAAATGTCTCAATACAACTGATTTTATTCTAAAAGGAAGACACCTGGTGATCTATCCATGTCATCTAATTTAAAATTGTGTATAGCAAAATCACACAGACAAAAATACCTACATTAAAATATACAGCGTGTTAAAGTTTAACTTTTAATTTTTTTTATAATTTTCATGCATATCACTCTGACATTGAATATACGAATATATAGATGAAATTACATAGATAAAACATTTGTTTGCAAAAAAATGGTAAATATCTCTCTATTCTTAAACTGTTCCTAAATTATTTACAAATTGCAAGAAATCTAGCAAGTAGCGTTTGTCTGCGTCTAGTGGTCAACGCCTACTCCATGCTGGACTTGTCTGCCACAACATCAAGCGACCTACCATACTCTAGATACCATTGAAAGCCATCGAACTCTATTTCTATCAGTGATTACGATATTTGGAAAGGCGGAATTTCAGGAAACAACTACTCTGCGTGCTAATGATCGGACGAGCATTAAATGACACCTAAAAAAACTAAAGCAACTCGCCAAGATCATTTGTCAGTGGCGACACCAGATATACAGGATGATTCAGAACTACTAAAAACTACTAAAAACAACTAAATATACTATTACAAATATAATTTTGTAAAAAAATCAAAAAGGGCAGTTCGAAAATGATTTAAAAATACACTTCTGCACGCCACTGGAAACTAGTCCACTGTAAAACCTGATAAGGCGGCAAAACATGCTATCAACGATCGGACAAAAAATGGAAAGGAATTCCCAAGGAAACAAATAAATAATTACTTTTGAAAAACATATATTTTAAGCATTTACGTTGGACGGATTCTAAAAGCTGAATGTAATTTAGATAGAGAGGAGACCAAATAATTGAGGCATACTCCAATTTGCTTCTAATAAAGGTTATATATAATAATTTAAACGTATCTATATTTGAAAACTTGCTCCAATTTCTAAAAAAGTATCCAAGTTGTCTGTAGGCAGAAGAAACCGTTTCTGAAATGTGGGTATTAAAGGAAAGCTCACTGTCAAATACCACTCCTAGATCTTTAAATTTAATACATCTTTCCAAAGCAGTGTTGTTGAGGGAATAATTGAAAATTAATGGACTGTATTTTCTGTGAAATGACCTAACTTTACATTTAGACAAATTTAATTCTAGGTTATTTTCATAACACCATGTCTGAGTAGCATTTAATACATTTTGTAACGTATTACCATCCTCATAACTATTAATTTCTAAGTAAATTTTTAAATCGTCTGCAAAAAGTAAATGCGGCGCTGAAATATTGACTGATACATCATTGATGAAAAGAAGAAAAAGTAGAGGCCCCAAATTGGAGCCCTGAGGAACTCCAGATGTTGAAATGTAGGTGTTTGATAATATACCGCCATATTCCACGTACTGTTTTCGATTTAGTAGTACGACTCCATTAATGTCAACAAAGACTTTGAAAAACCAAGGGATTTTAGTTTCGACAATAAATGACCATGATCAATGCGATCGAAAGCTGTTTTTATATCTGTATATAAAACGTCTACCTGACGCGCAGAGTCTAAGCTGTTTGAAATATACTGAGTTAAACAAGCTAAATTAGTTACTGTCGATCTTTGTGACATAAAACCGTGCTGACATGGTGTAATTGAAGATTTCACTGAGTTATAAATATTTTCATATAAAATAATTTCAAAAAGTTTTCCAAAATTACAAAGTATTGCTATGGGTCTGTAATTCTCTATAGAAGAACGATCGCCGGTCTTGTGAATGGGACATATTTTAGCGGTCTTCCAAATATCTGGATAGGTCTTTGTTGACAGAATAAGATTGAATAAGTAATGAAGAGGTTTAACTAAAGCATAAGAGCAGTCTTTGACTATAAAGCTTGGTACATTATCAACTCCGGCCGTTAATTTATTTTTAAGTTTTTTTGAAGCTAAAATTATATCATTCTCAGTCAAAAAACCCATATCTACACACAAATCTGATGTTAAAAACTTATTAAGATTATTGGAATTGTCAGAACTTAAATAAACACTAGAGAAAAAATCAGAAAACCCGTTTACAATAGACTGGGGAGTTTCATAACTCAAATTATTCATTTGCATATTTCCGGGAATTCTAGATTTCTTATTTTTGTTATTTACAAAAGCCCAGAATTTGTTAGGGTCCAATGAAATGTTTTGTTCAACTTTTTTAATGTAATCTGCATAAGAAGCTTGGATTTGTTTTTTTGATTGACGATCTTAAATCTCTAAAAGTTTGTAAATAATTATCCGTTTTATGTTTTATGAAACATTTATGAGCTGAATTTTTTAAACGGATATTTGTTATTATATCTTTATTGAACCATGGAGGATAGCTCCTATTTGAATTTTTTGATGATTTCTTATATTTAGGAATGCACGTATCAAATATATTATTAATGACCATATAAAACAAATCACAAGCTTCATTAACATTTTCACAATTTTCAATACACTTCCAATCAGCTTGCTGTAGTATATTATATAATAACGGATAATCAGCTTGTTTGATGATGCATCTATTCCCAAATTTTTTTAGATAATTTCTAAATTACCTTGCATATCGGTTTCGAGCTTGTTAGTTCTCGTCAATAGTAGTGTTTCCTAACATTTCGCTGTTACAAATATTGTATTGACCATTACAATTCAGCATGAAGGAGCCAGTGACCACTAGATGTAGACACCTGCTACATATCGCATACTCATGTTCCTTCTGTCTTGTGGGAAAAAGAACACGACAACTAAGGTTAATCGTAGGTTGCTTCACCTATGTCATACTGATAAGAGCTTTTCAACTCAAAATCGGTATATGTCTGATGGCACCTCTGACGAATGACCTTGGCTGTTTGCTATTAGTTCTTCAGATGTAGTTCTATGTTGGCCAGGGAATTAACCCGCAGAGTAGTTGTTGTTTGAAATTCAGCTTTTGCAATCCATTTCTCTGCGGCTATGTTTGACATTATACGACTTCAAATACCTTTTTTTTTTCTTGAAAGTTTTGGGAAAAATTATGAAAAATAAGAAAGTATTCTAAATAAAATTTGTATTTCGACATGGGAAAAATTGTCTTGGGATTTGTTTTTAGGCGCTATTTACAATAACACTTTTGAGGACTAATACATTTCAAACTGATAATAGTATAAAATACTGGAGTTCTTATAATATTTAAAACCCATTAAAGGTACCACTTTATTCACGAGCTCATTTTGCTTAGTAATTTGGATTTTTATGAATCGTCTTAAATTACATTTGTTACAGTAATATTTCTAGTTAAGGCGAGTCAAATAAGTTAGATAATTATTTTTTTGGGAGGAATTTGATTTTTTTTGAATTTAAATTATTAATTTTTCGTAAAAAGATATATTCAAATATGCATATCTTATACAAGACTGAATTTATATTTTTTCGCTCTTCTTGGTGATATCAAAATAAAATATGACAACCATTAGGAAATGAGAATTTGGTCATATAGTAGGCGTAGAATTTTATTTCCACTGCCATAAGAAAGCTTATGTCAAACAATATAAGGATATCAAATTATATAATATTTAAAATTAATTAATGAAGTTTTCCAGGTTTCCCTCATTCCTGCACTGAATGGTGGTTAGGGCCTACCAACGTAAATCGTTCCTGGGCGCATATGCGGCCTGCTTAATAATAATATACCGCCCCTTCTCCCGCGCAAGTCGTCGACTTCTGAGCTAATCCTCGTGGTTAGAATGAGGGGTAGAGATATTATTATTATTTAAAAAATTTTGAAAGGGAAGAGAAAATGCGTTTTTTTAGTTTTCGGTCGGTTTTGCAGGAACTACGAAATATCTCACATTTCTTTTTTAAAAAAATCGCAAGTTTTAACCAATTTAACCCACCCTGTTTATATTATCGTTTCCGAGACCACTGTACTGGTCGTTGTACATATATATATATATATATATATATATATATATATATATATATAAATAAACAACGAAAATGAGCGAGACACGTCCGCGTCCGCGCTGTTACCCATAGTGAACTCAATTCGGTTAGGTTAGGTTTTACTGTAAACAGCTGGTTGCAGAGTCAGGTTAAATTTCGGGTAATAATCCTTGATTAGTTTCCTGGAACATTTTAGACTCCATGTTGAAAATTGTTTAATTTTGCACGGACTTATTTAAAAATTTAAAAGATACCTTATATTTTAAAATTTTTTTTTCAGACTTCCAAAACTAATTTTAAGAACACCCAAATAGGAAAATTTTAACTTCAATTCTGTGTACCTTTTAACTCTAAGTGCACTATTAATTATTAAAAAATTTATATTAATGTAAAAACCCATCGACAAAAGTTTTTCGTTATCGTGATGAACTTAATGAATTTTATATAGACGCAAGCGATGTATTAATTATCTCATAATCTCCTGATTTGACTAATTCGCACTCTAAAATTTTTTGCATTAAAAAATGAGAAATTAATTTCAAGTACAGCTAAACCATGGATATACTCGCGGCAAGAATTCAGACGACTTACGTCATACGAACAAATGAATAATTCATTATATTTTCATCAAAATATTTAAGAAACTGCTACTGATAGTAATAAAACTATATACTACATAAAAGTTTACTTTATACAGGGTGATTTAGGTTTAATCTTGATAACTTCAGGAATCGATAGAACAGGTTAATATAATGTTCATTTGTGACATAAACTTATTTCCTAAAACGCATCGTTTCCGCGAAAGAGGACGTCGAAGTAGGAATTTTTTTCGCGTTTTTCCCTCGTAACTTTTGAACCACTTATCCGATTTAAGTGAAATTCGGAACACAAACACTCCTTATGATCTTAAATAAGCTTCTAAAGTTTGAACTGCCTACCACTCTTAGAAGTGTATTTTGTATGCTACCCTCCTCACACTTTATTTCAAAACTACAAAGAAAAAATAGTTATTTTCAACAAAACATCTACACACCACTTTCACCTGATTAATTTCGAAACTTTTTCGTCTCCTGTTTTTTTACGATGTTTGGTCTTGTTTTTGAAATATTCAAAGAAATTGGTGTAGTGTAGCGCACCAGCCGCGTAAATTTCATTTAACGTAATAGCAACCCATGAAAACAAACCTGACGTTTTGGACGCCGCGATAGCCGAGGTGGCTGGGAGACGACTGTTCGTGGAACCAGGCTGGATCGGCTATGTCGGCTTGGGTTCGAATCCCACTGTAGTACCATGGATGTTTATGGATGTTTGTGCTCGTCGAGAGATGCACGTCTATAGGCTGCGGTGCTTCCGGGGACACTGTTGGACGGCTCTAAAAAAAACTGACGTTTGTGAAAATCATTGTCAAAAATATTATTTAAAGAGTGTTTTTAGTGTTAAGAAAAAATGCCAATAACTTCAAATATAAATTTAGTAACAACTACTTGTTACAAGATTTACAACAAACTTATCAACTGCTAAAATAATTACAATAATTATTCAAAGTACATTCCTCCAGCCTCAATACATTTTTGTCATCGATGAACTAGTGTATTAACCGCAGCTGCTATTTTAACAGGATTGTTTTTTATGTCATCACAAGCATGTATTATCCTTTGGATCAATTTCTCACGGGTATGTACTGGCGTATCATACACAATTGCTTTTATATTACCCCAAACGAAATAATCCAGAGGATTCAGATGTGGCGAGAGCGGAGGCCAAGCCACTGGTCCTTCCAATCTATCGACGAGGATAATTCTCATACAACCACTGCCGTACTTACCTTCCGTAATGTGCAGGAGCACCATCGAACTGTATCCAGTTCCCTTGGAGTAAATTTAAGGGGACATCGTAAAGCACGTTGGGGAGAGAATTTTGCAGAAACTCATGAAATAAATCCCAATTTAAACGAAGAGTTAAAATATGCGGCCCACAGAGGTTATTGCTTAAAACACCTATCCACACATTTACACTAAACTGTTGCTGAAATGAAGATCTGACGCATCGAGGATTGACTTCATTCCAAACGTGAATGTTGTGGTAATTCACAATTCCAGCTTTTGTGAAATTAGATTCGTCGGTCCATAAAACCTTATGCAGAAATTGTGGATTAATTTTTGTTGAACCTAAAACCCATCTACTGGCAACAAACCTTGAACTGGTTGGAGATGGAAAGCCCTTCGATGATCTTGGTTGAGTGCTCTCAGTACTTTTGATTGAGATAAATGGAGTTGCCGAGCTGCTCGGCGTGTGCTTAAAGTTCTATCAATATCAAAAAGATTAAGAATTCGCTGATTATTTCTTGACGGTATATTACGATTATGATCATTGTAGCGGCGCAAACCATATTCCGACGATGTACATCTACAAAAACTTGTGCATTTGGAATTCTTCTATTAGGGAAGCGTGTTCGGTACTCTCGAACAGACGCGTTGGAATTTCCGTCACAGAAACCATAATCATAATGTATATCGGCATATTCAGCATTTCTAAACGTTCTTGGCATTTTTTCTTAGCTCAAAAAATGCTTTTTAAATAATACTTTTGATAATGATTTTCACAAACGTTATTTTACACAAATCACTGAGTTTTGTTTTCATGGGTTGCTATAGCGTTAAATGAAATTATGCGGCTGGTGCACTGCACTGGCACCAATTTCTTTGAATATCTCAGAAATAAGACCAAAAGTCGAAAAAAAAACAGGAGACAAAAAAATTTCGAAATTAATCAGGTCAAAGTGGTGTGTAGATGTTTTATTGAAACTATTATATTTTTTTTTGTAGTTTTGAAATAAAGTAAGAGGGGGGTAGCATACAAAATACACTTCTAAGAGGGGTAGGTAGTTCAAACTTAAGAAGCTTATGTAAGATCATAAGGAGTGTTTGTCTTCTGAATTTCACTTAAATCGGATGTGGTTCAGAAGTTATGAGGGAAAAACGAGAAAAAAATTCCTACTTCAACGCCCTCTATCGCGGAACCGATGCATTTTAGGAAATAAGTTTATATCACAAATGAACATTATTTTAACCTGTTCTATCGATTCCTGAAGTTATCAAGATTAAACCTGAATCACCCTGTATATTGCAGTAAATTGCAAAAATGATTGTTATTAACGCGACCAAATATCGAAAATTACGTTGACAATTAAAACAAATGTGTAACGTCAGCCGTGACGTAAGACGTCTGAATTCTTGACGCGAGTATATTAGCGTCATCCTGCATATTCATTTCCTTAATTATGACTTAGCAGATTTCATATAAATAGGCCATGCTTGAGCTTATATCTTAATGATATATTCATTTACTGTTTAATGACTTGAATGACGCATGACTTCTTGATCTAATTTTAAGTAATTCCTTTTTTGTATTATACGGGTGTCCGGAAATTCTGTTCTCATACTGGGATGAGCAACTCGACACAGATAAAATCATGCATGAGTTCATATAAATATATGTCTTAAAATACGTAACAAATAGGGTATCATACTGGTTTTTGTCAAGTGTAACAGGGAATCGGAACAAGTATTATCTCAAAAAGAATTAGCTGCAAGACATTTTCAAATTAATAAAATTAAGTACACGCATCAATACTTATATAGGGTATAATTGTGAATGACGATCAGCTTTGTACGTAGGCTACCTGAGATCACAAACACGTATCATTTTTTGTTTCCTCAAATTCAGTCGTCGTCTTGTCGAAAATCGATAAACTGAAAACTAAACTAAATGTAATGAAATAAATCTGTGATATCCGGTCATTTTTGGCCGTCTATTACCACAGCATGCCCCGTATCACACACGTTTTCATCTAAATTAAATTAATTTAACTGGGCAATAATTATGTACGATAAAAAAGTTTCCATGTAATTACTTGTAAAATAGCGTGCCTACAAGCCACAGACATGAAGCGTTCTACACCGCAGTAGAAACCATTGAAAGCTAGCGACCAACCCCTATTGCGGTTCGGCGCTAACGATATGTTGCAAACAAAATTCCAGGAAACAACTACTTTGCGGGCTAATGCCTTCACCAGTATTGAATTACACCTGGAAAATCTATAGCAAACAGCTAACAACTGCTGATGAATAACTTTAGCTGTTTGCTATAGATTTTCCAATGCTGGTCGGTGCATTAGTCCGCAGATCCTAACATCACTGGAAAACCACTGATTTGGAAAAAACAAAATAGCAAACATGAAACATGTAAATTCTGATATTTTATTAATTATTATTAGGAAAGGTAAAGTTTATTGGTTACTGTAACAGATGTCCATAATGGCTGCTGTATAATAACAGAGAAATTATTTTTTCGAATATACGTACAAGGTACAAGGAAAAAAAATGTAAAAGTGAAAGTTGTAACTTATATATTTTTAAAGCATTATTACAAAAACAACCGAATTTCCGAGATGTAGGCCTAACTTTTCTTTTTTTTAATAAAACATCCTGTATATTTTTACTGCACGGGAAAGACCGTCAGCTGAATTTTTCAAAAATATATTATATAGGACACTTATCTTTTACCGCTTTCGAAATATTACATGTCATGAAATATATCTTTTAAAAATTTTAAAGGATAGATGAAATAAGTAAATAATTTTTAATTAGGGATTAACTTTTAATATAATAAATGATTATGCAAAATTTAGTAAAAAGATATCCATTATCCACTAGTGAATAATGAAATTATTATTCACTGGTTTCAAAGAATCGAGAACTAACAAAACAAACATTCTCCGGTGTCAGTAATTGAACTTGAACTTTCTGTGTGAAAGCTGAATGCTGTCCAATATATTTGCTAATTATTAGTGTATTTGTTTTTTTTATCAAGTGAACGACAAATGTCAAACTTAAAAGGTAAGGTGTTTTGACATTTTATAATTATGTTATGGCGGCATGTTAATATTGTGAGTGTCAAAACATTGTGTAATGTTATCAGTAGAAAGTTTGCTAAAACATTGTTAATAGTCGTGGACAAAGTATAGTATTCTACTTGCATATACTAACTGAATACAACCATCATTATAATATGCTCCTTGAATAATATACTATTCCTCTGTTTTTCATATAGCTATTAGTTATATTTATAACTAAAAAATATATTGAAACAACAATAGTAGGTAAAAGTAGCATACTGAAATTTATTGATCAAATGTTTTGTCAGTAATATTCCATAGTGCAGTTTCGACATACTACCTCAAAACAATATGTGTAAATGTTGTTTGACGTTGGTTTTAGCTATAAATTGTATGATTGCCAATAGATGAGAAGTTGCCCATCTACCTTTTTCTTCAAACTGAGCTGTGGACTGAAATATATAAAGTTATTGATTGAGCGAATGGTAGTAATCTTGATTATTTTCTATTCATAAATGAGTAGTAGTAGGTAGTTTGTTTGCACAAATCAATTAAAACATATACACTACTATAGCAGTTCAGTCAACAATAAAAAATGGAACTGTTGAGCCTGTTGTCGTTTTGGAATTTGTACTTTTAAGAACTGTAGGAACTTCGCTTCCTTCCTTGTATTATTTATTAAATGTTTATGTAATAATTGTAGTGTTTAAGACACAATAATTACAAATTATTTTTCAAACGCAAAACGTTTCCAAGGAACTTAGTTGTGTAAATTAAGTATCATCAAAGAACTATGCAGGGTGATTCAGAAATCAAAAAAGGCAGATCGAAAATGATTTAAAAATACACTTCTGCACGGCACTGGAAACTGGTTTACTGTAAAACTTAACCTTACGTAAGGCAAAGCAATCAGTCGGCGACCGGCACGGTGGCAAAGTGTAACAAATAATAAACGAACAAAAAATTAAAAGAAATAAGTAAAATTTTATAACACCTTTTTTATATCAGCAAATTCAACTGATTTTGCCGCAATTTTTATTATTAATTAATCAAATTAATTTGTGGTTTTCATTAATAAAATAATTTGACACAACTGGTTACACCAACTGTTAAAATTTTTGTCTACCGACGTGTAAATACATTTGGGCCCATCTTAACCCGTTTCTACGAAGTAACACAAATATTTCTGGTTCTTGTTCGTTTTGAACTAGTAAGTTATTGGCAGCAGCTATGATACATTCGCGTAAATCATCACTAGTGTTCACTTCGGTGCGATACACCTACAACAAAGTAAAACGTTGTTGGAAATGATCCCGTTGAATCGTGTACGATTCACAAGGTCGTGTTAGGGCATGGTGGCATCCTAGGCACTTACATCTTTTTTTATTCATCCGCTTTGTTGCTCCTGTCTCAGCCTCCCACCCTAGGCAGCTGACTTTGGTACCTATTGTATAAATCGGCTCTGATTATACACCTCTTTCCGTGTAAAAATAAATTCATCTATAACTAACACGTTAGCTATAAATCTTGGATATTGTGCAATTTCTTACAGCAATCATTCACAAAATTTAATTCGTAAGGCATAATCCCTTGATATTATTGCTTGGACACGCTTTACATGGTACGTATACGGATATAATTGAGCCTCGTGTATGATGTCACACTGTTGATTGGGACATACCTTGTACTTGTTGAGCCAGAAATATCTTCAGCAATCTCTAAAATGTTACATACATGTACATAATGAGTACTAAGAAGCTGCTAAAGCATTTTGTCCTACTTCTTCATAAATTAAAACGATATTCATCAACTCCGAATTGCTATACATGTAAGTCATTTTACACTTAAAAAACTAATGTAAACTCTTTAATAAAAACGTTAATACTACAATGGGATTTCAGTATTTAAAATGGTCTGAATTCCGATGACGCTATTGACTAAAGTAGCTCAGCAATGCAAAAGTTAAAAATACTACAAATTCTTTTTTTTATCGGAAATTATACGGATTTCACTTTTTTTACGATATTGACTCCATATTTCCTATCGTATCTATTAGCAAATTTTTTGCGATACATTGTGAATCACCATGTTTTAAGAAACACCCCGTCTATAAATGATGTAATAAAGCGTAATGCAAAAAACTGAAATAATTATTTTCCTACGAAATGGGGCACGATAGAATTATCAATTAAAGTAAAGTGCGCCTTCCAGCTTAGTAATACAATAATTAACCACAGTTTATTGCTAACCGAGTTCACGATCGCATTTCTCGTGAAACTTATTTCATTTCTGCTAATGTTAACAATACAATAATCTAATTTTCGTTTTAATCGTAACATACAATACAATTGAGTCATTAATACAATGGTTGATATAACAATAATGTTAAAATAATATTTACGCATTTTGCTATACAGAGTGTCTACATTTTTTATTCGTGTACAAATGCGAAAAAACTATATTCTACATGATAATCCAACCAATATTTTTAGTTTTAAATGGAATCGAAAACCGCCTCTTCTGATCCTATAATTGCTTATAAGATGGCAATCCAAGGCCTGTTATGATGTTTTTATGCCTTCGAAATTCAATATCAACGCTTAACGATTTTTTACGTAAAATCTTATAAGATGGCTTGAATTAGGATCCCTCGAACCCCACGTGTAAAATTTAAAAAGTATACAGCGGCTTCATTCATACGACCTCAAACGCATTAGACGAGATTCCAAATTTCCAATTAAAAGTAGGTAGCATACTTAATCTCTGTGTTGATGCTAGGATGAAATAAAATAAATTAAACATTTATCAGCTAATATTGGCGTTTGCTACTGAATGTTCTTTTTTGCCCCTCTCAACAAATTTTGCTTGTTTCTTGATGACTCCGTTCTAGGCAGTAAATCTCAAATAAAATTACGGAACACGTGGTACCAGGCAAAAAAGTCCCTGGCATTGGAATTTATACGTAGTATCAACAAACGATTCCAGGAAATAAATGTGACCGCCAGTAGAAAATTAGTATGAACAATGCTTTATAACATTGTTATCCTATATCATGTACATAATTGTCACATACAAAGTAGAAGATAAAGTAATATTTTTAACAATAAATTTTACTGCATAGGTCTGTATCTATTTGAAAGTTTTAAAAAAATTGTTCAAAAAATGTTAAGGCACACTTGTAGTTTATATTCCTTATTCCTTCCTTCCGATTATATTAATATCAGTTTGATTTACTTGCACGCATAATGTCATGTTAAATGTTTTGTGTAAAGTATGTCTTTTTTTTAATTACTGGAAATGCGTTTTTCTTCTAAACAGCTAAGGCAAAGTGAGTGTTGCCAAATTTGTTTGAACTAACCAAAACTTTAAATTTGGATGGATAACGAAACCATAACCAAACGACGCTGGGTGTCGTGACGCTTTAATTTATTTTCTAGGGAGCATATCTACCATTTTTTACGGATATTGAATAACCTTTTCATTGAAAGCTTTTTTTTCAAATAACTTTGTCTTGCGTAAACAGTAAAAAAATACAGATCCGTTATTGCATAACTGTAATATGTCGTTTATCACATCAATCTTCAATTTAGATCAGATGGGCCTTGCAAAACAGTAGGCAGGGTTTTAATTTTGTTTTATTTTAATTCCAATAAGTGCACTCAAATTTTTAACGAATTTCATAGCTGTTTGTTGAAATACATGTGATACAGATCTTGGAACACACAAAAATTGTTCCATTTCCTGTAGGGATTTTTTTGATTCCATTAACCAAATCATATATGAACAACAAAATACTTATATGTTTTAGCCAATTAATTATTACTATACATATTTGATTAATTTATCAGAATGGCCATTTTATTTAGTTCAAATGATGCAAATGATGCTAATATAAAAACATATTTTATTTAAATCAAGAGTATTCGTAACTCACAGTAAGGTTATATTGTGCTATTTTAACAATATTAGTTACAAATTATTTTGTAACTAATCGATTTTAACTTTAATTTGATATTTGTATAAATTATATTAAAAATTTATAACTTCAAAACCAGAATTTCAGGAAACAACTACTCTACTAGCTAATACCTCGACCAGCCTTAAATTACACTTGAAAAGCCTATAGCAAACAGTCAAAGTCATCTGTCAGCGGCGCCACCCAACACACAGGTTTCGAGCTTATTAGCTCTCATCAGTATCCCATAGGAGAGGTATCCGACGACTAAACCTGACTGTTCGGATCTGTCAAACAGAAAGAAATCTGAGTACGCATGATGTGGCACGTAGCTACATCTAGTGATCACTGGCTACTTCATGCTTGACCTGAGGCTCTCAACACCAAGCGATCTGTCATTCAGGTTAAAAGCCTCCAACCTACATCGCCGTTGGTGATGGCCATATTGCAATAGTGGAATTTCAGGAAACAGCTACTCTGCGGGCCAGCATATTGATTGAGAACGATTTAGCTTCCAAGGCAGAAGGCAGCAAAAGTTATTTCAACGGTAATGTCCTAAATGTAATAGTCGTTATTATAGTGAGTATAAGAGAGACAGCAACGTTCTCAAAGAAAAGAATCGAAACTTTCTTTGAAGTTGCATTCGCTCTTCCATGAATGATTGTATCTTAAAATTGTACAAAATTATTTTGTTAATTTACGGAATCGTGTTAATTAAATTACATATACAGGGTGGTCCACTTTCGAAAGCGGAAAGATTAGAGGCAAACAGAGAACCACAAAATAATATCAGTTTGTATTATAAACTATATTCGAAAAATGCTTCGTTACAAAGATACAGGGTGTCAAAATTGTTATCAAAAGTTCCAAATTTATTAATATTTTTAAAACTACTTTAGATATTAAATGAAATTTGGAACCTTTGAATAGGTAATCTAGATACATATTTTTACGTAAAAAATATTATTTTTCTTCCACCAGTGGTGTGCGTACGGACAGATCTTCGGGAAATTTTAATAAAAAAAATGATAAGCCAATGTTTTTTAGAAACAAAAACTATTTCTAGAATCCTTGCTCAATTTACAACAGAAAAAAGCTCCTTACTTTTTCGTTCGACACACCGTTTGCCAGTAAAAAGTTAAATTACCTAATGATTTCTGAAAAACAATTAAGTAAACAAAAACGAAAATGAGAAATTTAATTAGTGGCTATTAACAACAATAACAAAAATAAAGAAAATTAAGGGTAAAGTCACAAAAGTTGCTCGAAATATAGTCCACCCACCTCAATACATTTTCGATATCTTCTCACTAACGCATTTATTGCAGTAGATACTTCATGCGGATTTCGCCGCATATCATTGCGGACTTGCAGAATTCTAAAAATTAAATCTTCCCTTGTTAATGCGGGATTACCGTAGACTTTATCTTTAATAGTGCCTCAAACGTAAAAGTCTAGTGGATTAAGATCCGGTGACCTGGGTGGCCAGACCACCGGTCCAATACCATTAACCACATCATTATTCATGTCATTCCTCCCTAGCCGGCCAGTCCATTGTTGAGGATAATTGGTATTGAGCCATTCTCTTACAGCTATTCCAAAATGCGGGGGAGCCCCATCCAGTTGTATCCAACTCTCATACCTTAATTAATGGGTAATCCTCTAGGTGGTCCTGCAGATTATTGTTAAGAAACTCCATAAACAGTTCCGAGTTCAATCTTGGGGGTAGGAAATGTGGACCACAAACATTACCATCAATAACGCCCAACCAAACACTTATGAAATGATATTATGGTAAGAAGAATCTTATGTAAAAAGTCAGGGTTTTCTTCCGTCGAGTTTAAAAGCCACTGATAAAATCTTATTCTTCTTTCAGCATCACCAGGGTGCAAATCCTGAACAGGTCATCGTGTAATGTTCGTAATATTTTAGACTTAGGAATGTGAAGATGCTGAGCTGCCTGAGCTGCTATCAAAAGTACGTAGTATACGATTATTCTGAATATTATATCGACGGTTTCTGTTCCATTCGTTATTAACACGCAGGCCAAAGTTATCTGGAACTCTTCTATTTGGATGGCGTCTATGATATTCACGAACTGCCGCTTCTGCATTTCCATCACAAAATCCGTAGCAAAAATGAATATCTGTGTATTCGTTGTTAGAAAAAAGCATTTTTCAGATTAATACTTACACAATACTCTAATAACAATGTTAACAATAACTTGAAATTAAATTACCTGACACAATTCAATTAACTGTCATTATAAAATTCAAAAACACTGACAGGAGTAGTCTTTTTTTATTCATGGCTTACTACGACAAACTAAAATTTGTTTGAATTCCAGTTGCTTAAGGAATTTTAATTGTTTACTGGCAAATAGTGTGTCAAACGAAAAAAAGTAAGGAGCTTTTCCTGTTGTAAATTGAACAAGGATTCTAGAAATAGGTGTTGTTTTTAAAAAAATAGGTGTGCCATTTTATCTTATTCATGCAGGGGTTAGATTCTTGAGTTTAGTGGAACACAGTTCCTCAGAAAGTGACGTAAATTCTCATGAGAAAATACAAATCTGTATTCTTGATAATTCTCGTTGTAGTTATTTCCCATAAAAAAATGGCGAATTATTTCACATGATTTTTGCTAAAGGAATATAAAACTTCAAGAATTATAAATATATACATAGATAATAATATACTCAGAATTTTTTTAAAGTGGAATGAATTGCTACTTGAATTTATTTCACTGTATTCAAGAATCAAGGCCTATTAGGAGTGTTGTTTTTATTTAAACATGTTTAGACTTACAGCATGTTACTACTCGTAAAACAAAACAGTTGCAATGGAACCGTACGTTGAGATACATAGTTAGAAGCAACGTTATATTACTACGTTAGTTTTGACAGCATAAGTATTCTACAGCGACTATACTCAGGTGACTATTTACTATATTATATGTTCAACAGATATTTAACGATCCTAGAATTCTCGAAGATTTAGCATACATACAGCATAATATTTCTGATTTGCGACAGTTTATTTTCCAGTTATAAGTACCTAGTGCTGAACGTGCAAACATGAACTTTGCGTCCGAAGTGCACCCTTGATAATGACGTCATCTGTAAGTGAAGTGCGGGCTTTACTCATGCAATATTTGAAGCACATAAACCTCATGTGTAAGTAAGGTTATGTTATACAGGGTGATTCTAAAAAAAATCTGAGTGTACAGGGAACTCTTACAAATACAAATTTGTAAAGAAAAAATTAAAAGGGCAGTTTGAAAATGATTTAAAAATCTAATGTGATTTTTAGGTGGTATTTCTTTTGAGACTGTTGAGGACGTAATTGCTAATAACTTTTAAAGTAATACTTAAAAATTTCTCTAAAAAAATTTATTAGAAAAAAATAAGTATGTTTCTAGAAAAAATATAATTGACGACATTAGTCGTTTCTGTCAAATACCTTAAGATAATACGGTTGAAAATAGGTCTTACCTTATCCCATTTTACACCACGTGTCCCAAATGTTATTAAAAAATTTTGTATCTTCACAATAGGCCCATACTATCAAGTTTTAAACACCCTGTATTCTAATTACAAAATATACAGTTAAAGTAGCAATGGACACATTGTACTATTGAAAAAATGTATGTACAGTAGCTAACTTTTGGACAAGGATTAAACATCGTCTATATTAAGTATTTATAATTCACTCCTATGATGATGATATTTTGTTACTTTCAGTGACTAGTATACATCGTAGAACAGCAAGAAAGGAAATTTTTCTCATATTACTTCAACTTATATGAAACAATAATAGCCAGTCATTTTATATATTGCCAAGGATGAAATTGATTTATGTTATCCGTTCAGGCACAAATCGATTTTGACAAAGCGCTTTTACGATAGAGTTTGACTCGAGAAAATTTTATCTGGAAAGGATGCCTTAGCTAACTATAACTTTCTAGAACGTGATATTTATTAACAACTGTTATTAATTTTTAGAAGTTTTATGAATCTGACGACATATTGTGTCATTACTTGTTATTTAACAGTCTTATTTATTTTTGGTAAATACTTTTATCATTTGTATTCGAAGTGATATAGATTTCTGGAATACTTTGTTCACATTAATTTTTATTTCCTAAATCGAGATATCCAGTATTTCTCAATTTCATTTGAATGATTTTGTAATTTTAGTTTACTTTAAAATGATTTAAGAACATGAACTCGCGTAAGCTACTGTGTAACGTCACTATTTCCTATAACATGTTTGCTTACATTTAGAATACTAAGCATAGTGAGACCTCGGCGTCGCACAGTGGCGCAAAACGCCACTGTGCCACTCAAATTACTGTACACCCCTTAGGGTTGGGCCGTTTGAGGTAATTTTTTTCTTAAAATGTTCGTCATAAAATTCCCTATCGATCCCTCTTTCTCAATTTTCGCTTTGGGTCTTCATTTTCGCGGAATTATACTCCAAAAATGGGTTTGCATGGAAAAAACTAAATTTTTCGCACAAAAATTATCCTACGGAACACGAGCTTGAGATTTTGCCGGACTTTTTTATGGAGGAATGCTCGTTTTGGAAAGCCCTACAAGTCTGTCCACTTAGATTTCGGGAAGAAATTTTCCGTTGCCCTTAAAATGGCTACAATCATCCAAAAATGTTCACATATCAGAAATCGTTCTACTTAAAACTGGGAAAGTATTGGAAAAAAATCTCATCTCACAAAAATTATTTGTACACATTTGAGGAATCTGCAAAAATTTTTCCAGAATTTTTGGACACATTTTTGGACATGGCCACATACATATTTTCCGAATTTTCCCGTAATTCTGAAAAAGGTCAGAAAGGTTCCATACAAAATGATTTTGAACATGTTTTTGGGAATTCAATTTTTTGATAAAAGTGGCCATTTTGGATACAATAGTTCACTGTTAATTAGAAATGATTGATTTGATTATTTTCTTCCCAACACACAGATAACATAAAACAACGAAATTTGCTTTTTCATATCGAGCGCTGTACAAAAAAAAATAAAATAAATAAAATATACAAAAACAATATCTGTCCTAGAAAAACATACACTATTCTACATTAATTTATATACAAGGTATTTATAAAATATATAACAATATAACCCTTCAAAAGACTGAGCTTTTTGAGAATTTGTTTTGGACAGCCAAAATGTTTAAACGTTTCAGGAATGCCAGATGATTTCCCAGTATTTTTGAAGATTTGTGGATTTTGGATCAAAATGACCCAAAAAAGAATGATCCACAGAAAATCTTATGATCTCGAAAGTTTAAAGCATCCAGTAGATGCTGAAGACTTTCACTATCATACATTTCCATTCGAACAGTTCCAGGAAAAATCAATCATTTACGGGAAAATTCGGAAAATCTGTATGTGGCCATTTTGGTGAATTTCCAAAAACGAGTCCAAAAATTCTGGAAAAAATTTTGCAGATTCCTCGAATGTGTACAAATAATTTTTGAGATGAGATTTTTTCCAATACTTTCCCAGTTTTCAGTAGAACGATTTCTGATATGTGAAAATTTTTGGATCATTGTGGCCATTTTAAGGGCAATGGAAAATTTCTCCCCGAAATCTAAGTGGACAGTCTTGTAGGGCTTTCCAAGACGAACATTCCCCCAGAAAAAAGTCCGTCAAAATCTCAATCTCGTGTTCCGTAGGGTCATTTTTGTGCGAAAAATCTAGTTTTTTCCATGCAAACCCATTTTTGGAGCCAAATTCCGCGAAAATGAAGATCCAAAGCGAAAATTGAGAAAGAGGGATCGATAGGGAATTTTATGGCGAACATTTAAAAAAAAATCACCTCAAACAGCCCAACCCTAAGGGGTGTACAGTAATTTGAGTGGCACAGTGGCGTTTTGCGCCACTGTGCGTCGTTAGGACTACAGTTGTTGCCTCAATTATGGAAAATTCAAATATTAAAGATGAATCAATCAAGGTTTAGACATTGAATTATATACAAATGTTCCAGTATCCCAGATAGCACAGGTTGTCTCTAAACCGTCCAGCTTATGGTTTATTCCTGTCTGAACATATTTGTTCTTTAATAAGATGTTTTAAAGACGTCTTGCGTTTCATCTATATTATCGGCTGGCTGCACACTTTATTTTATTCACTACAAATTTAGCAGTGAACATAATAAAGTCTGAAAACAGCAAGCATCTGTCTACTGCCTTTTTTAGACCTATTTTACACCAATAATGGGTTATTTTAGGTCCATTATGACTATTAACAGGACGTCTTAAAGACGTAGTGATTTGTAACATAAGTCTAAAATAAGTTGTCTTTTGGGCGTCTATAACGAGTAAATCGATGTTTTTAAGTCGTGACCAATGTTTAAAGGGGACATCTTGAAAATGTCTTAAAGACGTCACTGTGCTATCTGGCAATAAAAAGCCCAGACAAATTATTTATTTGTTTACCTCGAAATCCCAATACGCGAAACGATAAAAAGCAATCAAGCGCGACATATTTCTTGGACTCAAAATTAATATACAGGGTGTTCAGTAAAGAATGGGCCAAACTTCAGATGTAGATAGTTTGGATACAAATAAGCTGAATTAACTCAACTTAATCCGAAAGTTGATACTAACGGAGCTACAGGGTGTCGAAGTTGAAAAAATATATCACATTTTCAGAAAAACCCTCTATACCAAATTTGGCATAGGGGGGTTTTTTCGGACTAGAAATTCGAATATGTCGACGATTTTGGTGTATCTGCTAGAGGGCGCCACCAACGATGGTTGCAATTTATCTAAAAGTAAAGTCAAATTGTTGCGTAAGTAATGGGCTATGCTGTAACAGCATAATACTGCGACCAAGATAAGCGTAATTTCGTGAAATTTACTACAAGTGATCGAAAGATAAGAAAGAAAATGTGATTTATTTTTTCAACTTTGACACCCTGTAGCTCCGTTAGTATTAACTTTTGGATTAAGGTAAGCTAAGTTGATTCAGCTTATTTTTATCCAAACTATCTACATCTGGCCCATTATTTACTGAACACCCTGTACATGTCTGTGAAGATCACTTTAATGTAAGTAAATATATATATTTGTATAATAAGTTTTATATAAAATCAATTTAATAATAATACATATATGAAAAATTTATTATTAATTGATTTAAAGATAAAATTCTTAGGCAGGTAGATATGTCTACAAACCTTTAAAGCTAACCAAAATTCGTACTTAGGTATTAAGTTTCATATAAAATTTTAGTTATAAAGAATAAATGTTAAGGTTTATTTACAAACCCTATCGATCTAGCTGCTATTAAAGTCATTATTTTAGAACTTACAAATTAGTGATTCGTATTGATAAAACCATCACCATAATTATTTACCATTGATATATTAAACGAAACTACTTTTAAATAGCTACTTTGCAAATTTTAAAAGTAGTAGGTATGTGTGTATATACTCAAGGGTATCAGCTTCTCCTCATCTGCTGCTCGAGTTCGAAGCGGACAGAATAACGTCACTCATTGCGATCCTGGGCGAGCCTTAAGTGTCTTAAATACGAAAAATGACATCGTCTTCATTGTTGGATAGGATGGAATAATCTGCATTTTTCAGATACCACCATAACCAAAAATCGAACGGGTTAAAATCAAGCAACCTAAAAGACTAACTAATGAGTCTTCCACGGTCAATCCACACATTAAGGCTCCATCTCACGTAGCCAGGTCTTTCTCCAGTTTGATAAGGATATTCGTAATTCCAGTTGTGTAAATTCTGGTGGTTGAATACGCCTTCCTGATTAAAATGAACTTCATCGCTCCACAAAACTTGTTCAAAAAAGTTACCATTCATTTCAAGGAAATTTAAAAACATTGTACAAAATTGTATCGCAGTTAACTATCTTGCGGATGCAGACACTGCCTGCAAGTGATACGGATATGGAAGTTACTTTGCTAGAAATCTGTATATGGTACTACGAGGATGTCGATGACAACATTCTACACACAACGTCAAAAGTCTTGAATCCAGTGGTTTTTCTTAATATGGTAAAAAAGTACATGTACTTAGGTAACAAAAAAGACAATAAAAAATTGCAGACCCTGAACCTTTACTTTATTACCAATGCTTTTACAAATCTGGTCAGATTGGCAGTGTATTCAGCCAAGTGTTCCTTTGAATTTTTGTACATAATGCCGGGACGTGCAATATCTGCGTTTAAGCGAGCAACAATGACTGCTTTACATGATGCAGGTCATTCTAATCATCAGATATCGATCATGTTGGGCATTCCCATATTATCTGTTGTACGAATAGTACACAGATATGAAAAATTTGATACAGTAGAAAACAGACCACGTAGTGGACGTCCTTGAGTATCTAATGAAAAGGAAGATAGGTATTTGGTGCAATATGCCTGTAGATACCGCACATCGACAACTACTGTTTGAAGACGACTCCACAACGCAAATTTACGTGTTAGAAGACCATTACGGATCCCCACTCTACTTCCAAGGCATCGTGTTGCACATCTCTAGTGGACGGGAGAACATAGAGGAATACGTATTTTTCATCTTTTATGAGGTCGTAAACTTTCGTAGACTTCGTTTTTCGAAATGCTCATATACTTAGGTGCTTTTCAAATTATTTTTGACTGTACCGTATATGACCGAGCGTTGGGGAATGTGTTTTGGGCACCCTATATAAAGGTAACCTTCACCCTCAAAGACTCAAATGATAAGTGATATTATGTGATTCATATAGACACTAAATTATTGACATTTAAACATTGGCTCATTTAAGAAAGAAATTAAAATTATGAATTTAAAATTTGTAGTGAAAGTGTTATTCATTTTAGCAATTATTAAGAAACTGTCAATGTTAAAACATTGTAGTGACGAGTTGTAAGAAGTACATTTTGAGTTGTAGTAGACAATCAGATAAAATTAATTTACTATAGGTGTCTGATGTAGTGTTGTTGTGAGCTTCAAAACTAACTGAAACATTTGTACTGACCAAAAACATTCCAGGAGCACTTTTAAAATAATACCTTTTGTTTTTAGCTTATTTTTAATGTTTAATATGTTTTTGAATTGATTTATATACAGGATGTCCCGTATAAGAACCAACACAGAGCAGTTGCATGTAGGGGGTTCCAAAATATTACAGTTTAACCAAACATATCCATATACCAAGTTGCACACAGACAGAGTTACAGGCCTTCAAAGTGGAGCCAAATATTTAATGAAATATATACATTGCTTTCGAAAAGTAACGAATAAATCCATTATTTTTGAAATTTTCGAAAAAATCCCCTGGCACGTCGATTTTGTTTTTAAAAGAGGCACTTTTTGACATACGACCCATATTTCGACAATTTTTTTAAATAACCCCCAATTTTCACCATGCCTTTTGAAAGAGCATGTCATTCTACATACATACATCATGAAAAATTATGATGTTACATAACAAAAATTTCAAGAAAAAAATGTTTTGAATATAAGTGCTTATTTAGATGAGCTGTTCCCGAATCGTTGGATAGGGAGAAGGGGGCCGATTGAGTGGCCAGCCAGATCGCCTGATTTGACACCCCTAGATTATTTCTTGTGGGGATACTTAAAAAGCAGAGTATACGTTACTAGACCGGTTAATTTAGAAGATTTAAAAGCAAGAATTCGTCCCGAGATACATCGTATACCTCCTGAAGTTATTGATAATGTCCAAAAATAATTTATTAATTGTCTTGGCTACTGTCAGGCAGCCAACGGTGCGCAATTTGAACATTTAATTTAGTCGATTTTTTACATAATCATTATCATTTTCAGTATTGTGAAAATTAAATTTAAAAATCTTCAAACATTATTTTCTTGAAATTTTTGTTACGTAATACCATAATTTTTCATGATGTATGTATGTAGAATGACAAGCTCATTCCTTTTTTAGAAACAAAATTGACGTGCCAGGGAATTTTTTCGGAAACTTTTCAATTTCAAAATTAATGAATTTATTCGTTACTTTTCGAAAGCACTGTATATATCTGAATTACTTTAAGTTGGAATAATCAAATTTGGTACATGACTTAGGTTTATTATTGCTTTTCTATAACTATGAGTTCAAGTAAATTGAAACATTGCAAGGTGTTCATTGAGGGTTTGGAGTTTGGGGTTTCGGGGAATTTTAGGGGTGACTTACCATCAATGAACGCCTTGTAGTGTTTAAATTTACTTGAACTTATAGTCAAAGAAGATCAGTAACAAACATAAATCATGTACCAAATTTGATTATTCCAAGTTAAAGTAATTTTTTAAGTGATTATTATTATTATTATTATTTTTTTTTGAAATATTTGGACAAACTTTGAAGGCCTGTGTGCAACCTTGCATATAGGCATGTTCGGTTAAATAGAGCAATTATATTAACTCAGTGTCATTAAATTCCAATAGGGGCGCTAGCGTCAAAGTTAGGTATTAATATTAAAGTTGTATGATCTAGTTCACGAGTCTATGGTTCAATAATTTTTTATTTGAATTCGTGTAAGACAAATAGTGATTGTAAATCTAATTTGCGTACGTATTATCAAAATAAAACTTGTACAAGTACAAAAAGTATTAAAATTTTATTTATGTTAACCTCACATAACGTTATTTATTTGCATTTTACATTAGCAATTTGGAAAGAGAAGTAAAACAACGTTATTTGACACAGAAATTGTTAATGTTGGAGTGCCTAAAGAATTTCCTGGTAATTCTTAATTTAAAGAATTGAAATTTTATTAATCACGAATCGATAAAAAAAGGATTAGCTGTCGCTCAAATGCAAAAATATTGCATGTAATATGCCTAGTAAATAAAAAAGTACATTAAATGCCTAGTTTCTGAAAAAATACGAATAATATATAAAAAAAAAATCAGTGTTTTAAATAATACATGTCACATATCTAAATAATAAACATATGCAGTTTTTATTTGATATTTTTATTAGAGTACAAGTACAATACAGAAAAAGTTGAAAACCCTGTTAGCTGTTTTAAATGGTTTTTATTTAAAGAGTTGAGTGATATTAGTTGTGCCTTTTTGTAACTAATAACATTTTGAATCGTAAATAGTAAAATAACTTGTTACTGCTAGATGCACTTGCTATACTCTCAGGATTACCGGCGTTATTATCATCTAAGTAATTTTCGTATCATCACATTTGATTCGTGTCACATTTCTACTTTTTTCCATGTGCAAATTTGCTTACATTTTCATCTTGTTTTCGCCTTTTCATGCGTTCATTATTTTTACAGTATTGGTATCTTATTTTCGTGTATGGGTAAATATAATGTTGAAACAGCTGTTTTTTGAGAATTTTCCATTGTCCTAAAAATAAGAATGAAACCTTATCAAATAATGAAAAATATACACTGAAAATAGATAATGTATGCTTGTACTTACCCATACTAGTAATAGTATAACAATCTTCTGTGAAATATTTTCAGCAGATCTTTGTGTACTGGGTTGGTTTCTTGCTGGACTCAATTGCTATTAACCATTTTTTTCAGCATTATTAGGGAACTTGCGAAACAGGAACTCTTTATTTTTATTAGCAACAGATAAACACTGCGGTACACAACAGTTACATGGCATGTTTCTTTTACGCAAATTGAAACACAACAAAAATTAAATAACAAATATTTGTGAGGTTAGATTTAATACCTAACATTGATCGCAGCGCCGCCTACATGTAAATGCTCTATTGCAATATTTTGGCATCCCAACATGCTCGTGCTCTGTGTCGGTTCTGATGCAGAACTCCCTGTATATGCTAATGTATTTTAAATTTGTAATGCCATAGAATGTTATAAATTCTCATAACGATCTAAGACGTTATTTGTAGGAGGAGGATAATAGTTAGTAGAATATAATCAATTAATTTATTTAAACAGATTTTAGAACTATTTATCATTAATGATCATCACTTCATACTGTAATTTTACTTTTTTCAATTTTCATTATTTTAAAAATTACTATGCATACAGATTCGTTGTAAACTAAAGTTCTCATTTAAATGTATTTTCATAACATCCTTTGTATATTTTCTTACTTATATTTTTCATTTTCAAGAGAATAACTTCACAAAAGAAACATGCTTTATCTGTTATTTATGAAATGATGTTGCCCATGTATTGATTTCTCCTGAATTATTGAGTTTGCAATTCTTTCGTCGCGCTCACTCTACAACAATAGGTTTATATAACCTAAGAAGTATATGCTGGAGACAGATGAACATAAAAACGACGTCCGCTGCAATGAAGGTACTTGTAAGGAGACGAGAGTGATTAAATAACGTCCATTATATAGAACCTGCTTGTAGAAGATTATCGGTTCTTTCAGTTCTAATGGACGTAGGGGTAGTTTTATCAATTTTTTCGTTCAGGGAAAAATTCAATAGGGAATTCATTACTTAATAAAGAGAATAAATGATCTAGATTATTATTCATACCATCAACGACAATGTAAAGATTAAGTTCTTTCGATAGTAAACGACTAAAATTGGGCATTATTTAAATAACTTTATCTAAATGAATGATTTAGAAAAAGTACAATTATCTTATTTATCTATATAACAATTCAATCCATCAATAGTTATCGTTCTTGTGATCTCAAATCTGATAGGTGTGTTGCTTTCTAAAGAATGGATTTATACAAAAGATAATTTTATTGCTACTTGTCTAAATCAATCGATTTCTATACCAAAGTATTTACTAATGTACAGTGTGGTGAAAAAAGTATATTCTCCCTTTTATTCCATATAAAATACGTGGAAAAAATAGGTACATCTTTCTAAGCCGTCCTTAGTTAACATTTTGACAATTTACAATATGAATTATGTAGAAACTATATCTGACAAGATATCACCGGTGCGAAAGCAGCAGCCAAAAATAGCAACTAATTCAGCAGCAAATTTAAAGGTTCAATAAACCCAGAATGAAAAAATGTCTCAAGCACAAAAAGGAGTAATATTGACATGCAATACATATATTCACAAAAGGAGATTATTACAGAAAAAGGAAATTACGTGGCACTCCAAAACCGCATTACGTTCAGCCACCATTGTGTAGAAGAAAATTAATTAAGTACAAATGCAAAATAAGGGCACAACCTACTCATAGGCACCAATTGCTCTTAACGCTAACTATTCCTAAATGACATTAGCTTGAAAGAAACTAACTATATGGAGACATAAAGTACACCATGGTCAATATTTCTATGCATAAATAATTCCATGAGAATGTGAAATAAGGGCACAAACTACCCTTGACAGAAAACATAGAAAATGTTAATTTCAAATATAATACGTTACTATTCTTAAACGTCATTGGATTGGAAAAAACTAACTGTCTGGAGACATAAAGTACACTATAGGCAAGATCCTTATGTATAAATAATTCTTTGCGAAAGAGAAATATGGGCTCGAACTACCCTTGTCGAAAAACATAGAAAATATTAATTTCAAATATAATAGTACACCATAGGCAATATACTTCTGTATAAATAATTCCTTGCGAACGAGAAATAAGGGCACAAACATCCCTTACCAGAAAAACGTAGAAAAATAATAAAGTCACGGATTTCTCAATCCGAATTTTACTATTGCCAGAAAAACAATCCGTTAATTAACTACTTCTTTATTAACTATACTCAGTACACTACTGAACACTAATTAGAACTCAACTAAACACTTATTTAATCAATCGCTATCTAAATCGCTTTGCTATCTCCAACTAAACACTTGAATTCAACACTGTAATACAAGACTTATACAAGACTAACTAACTCGGCCGTTTATTTTTCTTTTATAGACCCAACGAATATTCCAGGTATATTCTAGTATCTTTAGATTCATCTTCCCGAACGACTCGAATGCTTCTCGTCGATTCGCCATTGCTCCAGTCCCGTCTCGATTCTCGGCTTTTTGTTTGTTTAACAGAATCGTGTAGGGGCGATCGGGGCAATCTTAGCATTTCGCGATACCACAGTCATCGGTTTGGGTGTGAGTGGGGCAAATTCCGTAACAGTATAATACACTACTGTTCGTAAACGGCATTAGCTTGGGAACAACTAACTGGAATTATTTATACAAGAGTATATTTCCTATGGTGTACTTTATGTCTCCAGACAGTTAGTTTTTTCTAAGCTAATACCATTTAAGAATAGTTAGTGTTCAGAGTAATTGGTACCCTTATTCCTGTTTAGGTATAGCGCAATATTGCATTTGATATGAATATTGTTACGTTTCTCTGGGGGTTCCCTTATTTGTCGTTTGCTAATAATAATTTGTTCATCCATATATTGGCAATTTAATGTCTCCAGTTGCTTGCTTTCTTATAAAATTTTATTTTTGGAATGTGTATTTTCCACTGATAAAAGTAGGTTGTACCCTTATTTTGCGTTTGTAATTAATTATTTTTCATCTACACAATGGTGGCTGAACGTAATGCGATTTTATAGTGCCTTTAAATTTTGTAGCGCTCCAGTTGATTTCGAATATTCACGGGCTCGAGCATGATCAGTAGAATTAGCTGCTATCTTTGGCTGCTGCCTTCACACTCGGAAATTACTAGATATTACGCGTTTTTGCAACATGGCGCTACTGTTTCTAGAAACTTAAAATGCTTAAAATCAGATTTTTTTAAAGGGATAGGGAGAAATTTGAAAAACTGCTATTAAGGGATTCTTCATATCTCAGAAAATATCTGAGATAACGGAATGGTAAATATTGATTCTGATAGACTTCTTTACGTAATATTTAGTGGCGTATTTCTATTTTTTCTACAGGGTGTCTGCTTTTAAAATAAGACCCAAATATTCAATTTTTTAAACGGATCTGTATATTTTAATGCAATTCAATTGTAATATCTGTTTTCCTTCATAATAATGTTAAAACAGTTGCTGCTTTATATTTTGGAAATTGTCAAAAAATGTTAAATTAATAAAACTAATATTGCGAGGTGCATACTTGGCTATGCATTTTTATATAATTGTACAAAAAGGGAAAGAGACTGTGTCTTTTATGCAAAATGAAGAAAACCTAGATTCCTGACAGAAAATAAAGTAAACTAAAATAAGGTAAAGTAAAATAGGTCGATTATGAGATTATAATATAAAAAAATACTTTAGACTGATTTGTGAATAGTCGAATATCACGCCCTTTTTTCTAATGCATAGCAAAATGTTATTCGAACTATTTAGTGTAGAGCCTTTGTAAATGTCTACTCAATTTATGAGCATTTATATCAAAGCTGTCATTTAATAAGCATTTCAATTTGTTTTGCTTTCCGAAAAAGATCGGTGTATTACATTATTGTATTTATGGATTTGCATAGTATTTTGTTTGATTTGCTGTTTTGATTTGATTTGAGTAACAGAAGAGTGTTATTGTAAATCAGAAATGTGAAATATTATTTCGTCTAAATTGGAATGTGTCGCTGTCAGGACTGCCTCTGCGCTCAAGGTTATTAAAAAGGATTAGGTTGCCTGGTAAGATCGACCAATCACAGTGCAGTAGACCGACACTTCATTTGAAGGGAAAAAAAAAGTGGGTCTAGCATAATATTCAGGATTTCTACAATATTTATGCAAAGTAAACTGTTCGAAATCGACTTACATTCCGATATTTGAATTAATTCGATGGATCTGTGGTCCAGAATGTGTCGAAATGAGCCCTAATAATTAGAGCCGCTTCTCTGATTTTAAATTAACACAACACAACACAATTAAATACTCATATTTGAATTATGGATGAAAATATATCTACCTATAGGATAATTAACGTCAAAATTAATAATGAAATCAAATACTTTATTACACATTATAGCAGACTTTTTATAAATAAAAAAACAATATCATTATTATGTTGTAGTATATTTTTTTTATTTCTTGAAATTATTTCTTCTCATGTCGGAGTTTACGTATATACCATTAGATGGGGATGAATAATCGTGTAAATGGTCCTTATCTAGAAAAACAAAATAATTGTGACCGACCATTAAACTAAGTACTAATAAAAAAACCTACTTGAGAAAAAACATTTTCCAGTGAATTTTGATTTGAATAAGCTTCAAAAAGTAAGAGATATTGTAGTTTTTCATTAACTTGGTATTAATGCTTGCATAGAACTGTATGAAATAATTATACCTTTTTGGAACACCTGAGGGGAATTTCTTCCTCCACAATTTAGCCCGCTGAATGTTTCTTTTACTTGATTTAAAGTTGCTATTTGCTGTTTTAATATGTTCCCATAAGGTTGGACGTTGGTGTATATGAATTCAAAATTATCAAACCATGAATTGATCATATTAATAATATCACCTGACTCAAGCTTTAAGAAAACTAAGGAATGAAAAAGCGCTAGGACAAGATAAAATAACGTCAGAAATGGTCAAAAATATGAAAAAACATGGGATGAGAATATTACTGGAAATAGTTAATAAAACCTGGAACGAACAAGCTATACCAACAGATTGGGAAATGGGAATGATAAGAAGAAGAATAAGAACAATTTATTTACCAACAAATTTTAGAATTATAAAATATCACAAAAATACCTAAACAATCTAACAGTAACAAACAAACAAAGAAAACAAGAATTACCTAAACATGTTTTACACCTATTACCTGTTACCTGTTATTAAAAGTTCAATGTACATACAAATACAGTCGCACATAACACAAAAAAAAACAAAAAAACATAATCAAAAAACAATGGGCTTGAAACTCGAGTGTCAAAACAAATTATTAAAATAATGTTTGGGATTAATAGTGTTGTGAGTTCCCGTTCTACACTGTTCCAACAAATATATCTTAAGTTTTGACTGTTTTTAAAAGATGTTGTATCTCTAATATGGCCAGGTAACGAATTGTAAGCTCTCACAGCAAGGTAAGTAAAGCATCTTTGCCCACAAGTTGTTTTATATTTTGGTGCTCGTAACACATTATTTAAATTTCCCCTTGTCTTTTTCAGGATTGAGTTTTCTTTATTTTTCCATTGATAGAGAACACACTGATAGAAATATAACATTCTTATGTCCATTACTTTGATGTCATTAAATAAATCATCTGATGAGTAAGTACGTTCTTTCCGAAGTATATTTTAAAAGCCTTTTCTGCAAATTTTCTAAATTTCTTATGGTTGTTCTTATCTAGTACTTCCCCAACCTAATATGCCATATCTTAAGTGCGATTCAACAAATGAAAAATATAAAATTTTAAATTGTTTAATGTTAAGTATATCTCTCATATTTCCAAATCGATATAAAAGCTTCCTAATTTTACTAGAAACGTAATCAATATATTTATCCCATTGTAATTTACAGTCAATTATTATTCCTAAATATCTAATATCTTTTTCAGACGATATTCTCAGATTTTAGTCTACAACAAGTTGATTAAAAGGAGGAGCAGACGTCTCATGCAGATAAAAATATTTTGTTTTTATCGAATTGATGAATTGAATTGATGATAGTACCTATATTCTAAGAAAGGAGTAAATGGCAAATTGAATAAAGTAATGCAGAGTCTATATAGAAATACAACAAATCTGATTATTTACAAAAATATGAAGTCAGCAATATTTAAAACGCGGGAAGGATTAAGGCAAGGTGGAGGAATGAGTCCTACTCTATTTACGGTATTTATGGACCACATAATTAAGAATATAATGAGAACAAAAAATGTATTTGTATTTTACAAAAACTTGCAGGCAGTGAATATATCGGAATGTGCTTACGCATATCGTAATTTTGGCTGCAAGTGAAAAAGGGTTGCAGAAAAATATGGATGTATGGGAAGGAGTATCGGGAGAAACTGGAATGAAAATAAATGCTAAGAAAACAAAAATAATGGAAAGAACAGAAGAACAACAGAAAATAAATATACGAATAGATGGACTAGAGTTAGAGCAAGTAAAGTGTTTTGATTACTTAGGAGTGACGATAGAATAATCAGGAAAACAAGAGAAAGAAATAGAAAAGCGAATAGAAAATACACTGAAAGTATACCATTGCATAAATAAAAGCTTTATTAGTAAGAGAGAAATATCTACGAAAACAAAAATGAATGTTTTTCAAGAAGTGTATATATTGCAATATGGATGTGAGACATGGACATTGACGAAAGTAAAATTCGAGCAACAGAAATGAAGTATCTGAGAAGAGTGAGAGGAGTAACGAAAATGGATAAAATAAGAAATGAGCAAATAAGAAAAGATCTAGGAGCCCAATAGATACTCTGAATTCATAGAACAACGACAGTTGAGTTGGTGGGGGCACTTACAACGGATGAATGATAACAGACAAGTGAAAAGAATATGGAAAGCTAAAACGCAAGTTAAAGGAAGACGAGGACGGCCAAGGGAAACGTGGGATAGTTGAGTACGAAAGATATTAGAAAATAAAGGAAAATCATGCCAAGAAGCAAGGCTAATATCAAGAGACAAAAAGCAGTGGTGTAAATTTGTATATAGTTAGGAAATGTAAAGTTATAATCCGGACACCTTAGGCTAAAAGGGATTATATATATAATAATATCACCGAAATCGTCAGCTTGCTGTTTATTGCTGGAAGCGTACCTGTTATGCGGAGTTGCTGTGGTATTGGATAATAATTGCGCAGCCAAGCGAACATAAAATATAATATAATAATATCAAATATAATTACGGGTATATGTAGGTACTAAAAGTCTACCAAACACTAAAATTGTAGAACGTTTTTGACAATTTTGAATTATATTCTAATTATTAATTAATGTCTACATTTATATTGATATTGAACTGAATTTTTTACTGAATTTAGGCTTATTATTAAAAAAAAACAACTGCTTTAAACCTTGTCGATCTTTCGACATTAATTTTTATTGGTTTTAATTTAGCACTGGAGAGACAATAAAATGTCGGTAAAGTTGTCGGTTTTTATTGTAACAAGCCTAAATTTCCGTAAAAAAATAATTGGTGTATGGAATCCTTTCTCTTTATTTGTTTACAAATTTCCGTCACATTGTACCATCTGGCAATATTGACTTGGTACCAACCGAACGGTAACGACAGATAAAAATTTAAAATTATACCAATTCCCCACTTGCAATAATAGATACAAAGCAGTGCTTGTGATTACTAAAATTTATTAGCAGAAAGTGGAAATGCATATTTTTGGATAAAGGTTTTATAAAACATATTTAGAATACTGTAATTCGCCTAATTCAAATGAGTCTATTATTTTGTGGACCAAAAACTTACAAAGGAAGGCCATTTGGTGGTTTCAGAGCATCAACAATATTTTGCAGATTCTTTTTTAATAACTTTGGGAAATATTTGTATAACTAATTTTGGCAGCACATCCCACATCACCTTTCCCCATATTATAAATAAAATTTAAAACATAACGAAACAAATATAACACAAAACACATACTACTGAAATAATGCTCTATACCGCTACTGACTTCTCCTAAAATTGAAACAAAAAAGACACATTGACACATTCTATTCCCAAGTTGAGGTTACGTATTGTTTTTCCCGTTAACTGGGAGTTATTATTCAGATTGTGCAATTCCATAGAAACCAATGATAAAAGTTTCCCTAATTAAAAATCGTTTCAAATTATTTCTTCAATTTTTCTTCATACCAAACGCGTCCATATTTTTGGGTACAGAAAGAAAACATTGTTTTACACGCGACGATAAAATTCCATTATCGTCTCCTGAAATTAATTATCTTTTTCGGTCGTCGACAAAATAACATTTTATCGATTTGTATAAAAAATAACTATTTAGTACTTTATAAAAACTTATAAAAATATACCTAATTGTCCACTTTTATAGAAATTATTTTTTTTATTTATCTGTCAAACAGACTATAGATTTAAGCTTCAAGTGGAAAGTAATTTAATTAATGTTAGCGACATTCATCCCCATTTTTTGCATCCTCTTTTATTCAGCCACTATGTCACATCCAGTGTGATAAATGAAGGTAATGTAATTGATTTTACAAAAAAACAGATCAATCGATAACAAACACCGGGCTAACCCGGGCTAAAATTGACCTCGAACCTCGAATTGTAAATTAACAAAAATATTTACGATCGTTTGTCGTTCGAGGGAAAATTACAAAATCGTAACATGCAATTAAAGGTATTTATTTTTTATTTTCCTTGCCACGACATATGGATATAGGCATGTTATATTGTATCTATTGAACTCGACATTAAAAACAAATTTATGAATTCAGTAGTTTTTTGTCAATTTTGTTGTGTTTAATTAATATTCAGTATGCCTTTCTAATAATCATCATGGAAACAATCAAATAATATAATTGTGTATTATTTTTTAATTTAGTACAGAATTATTTAATGCAAGTAAACGACTTCAGAAAAACGTAACACGTAATATGTTAATTCAAAAAAATAATGCAAGTTTTTATTTCATTTAAATATACTAATCTTATAATTATAAAGGAAAAAAGTCGTTTCAAAAAATATATTTTGTTAAAATCATAACTTGGCGAAGTCAAATATTTAATACTTACAACAAAATATGTTGTTTGTACACCATTAGTGTACCAGCAAGCAACCAACCACAAAACGATTACAAAAGTATAGTCTTAGTACCCACGAGAGAAATGTTTGTTTACGTAAGCGAGATGTTATTTCTTCTAGAGTTGCTGGAACACAAATAAGTTGCGATTGTGAGTATTTCTTTTAATCTTATTGATAAAATTACAAATATAAAAATACAAGGTGAATGGTAAGTAGACGTATTTCTTTGGGTACGTATTAGCTCAGTTCATTAGCATTGTTTTAACTTTAAATACCTTTATACAAATCCCAATAGTTTACTTTAAAAAGTTTATACTCATTCGTATAATGCCGTCCTCTTAGACGGTGATGACCTACCACCACCCACTTACACCTACCTGATGCGCACTATGCGGATGCCATATCTCGCATAATATACTACACTATTTACATAATGACTTTACACTACTTGTTTACAGTACTATTCTGATGTACTACGAATAAAGCTATTATAGGGTGCATTATCCATACAATCACGACAGCAGCAGGTTTCGTATGTAGCAAAACGGTGCCACATTTTTGTCATCATATATATATATACTAGTTCGTCTTTTTATATCATTTTACACTTTCTATTTTGTTTTATGAAATGAACATTCATGTCACACATCATTCGCAAAAGCATCCTTCTAGATATTCTAGACAAAGTTTCATTCTGCGAAACAACAATCTCATTTATTCGTAAGCTCATTTTTAAAATACCATATTTGTTTTTTATATCCTCTATCTCTTCTTTCTGCCAGTTCCCACTATTTTTCGTTTCGCAGTTATATGTTCTTCTTTGTCACTCTTTATTGCACTATGTACACTACTCACAGACATTCTTAATAAGGAACTACATATTTCAACTACATAACTTACACTCATATTTTTATTGAATATGCTACAGAGCTTGAATTATTCTCTATTTATAAGAATATAAACACAAAGTCACGAAATTAATTACATTCACAATTAAATTAGCGCAAAGATATACCAGAAATTTTCCCGCTCACACGCCCATGGTAGTTGGCTTGTGAGCGGGGTTGGGTTTTATCACAGCATGATTACCAATAGAATTCGTACATTCGTACATTTATGACATGAATAACTCTCTATTATTGTGGACCTCGACTATAGACAACAGACAATAGATGACATATGAAATGAAATCTGTGACGAAATGTTTCGAATTAAATAGAAAACCAGCAGCTTAAAGTTTTCTTTCTAATAAAAAATTGAAATATTTATGCATTTGAGTGTACGTAACTTGAAAATTTGATAATACATCAAACGTACAAACCATTTAGAAAACTTGCCTGCATTACCTTCTGAATGTAATGTCACAGAATTTGTCCCGCTCGCACCTAATTCGACGACTGTGGTATTGCAAAACGCTAGATTGCCCCGACCGCCCCTACGCGTTGCTGGTAAACAAGCAAAATAATGCCGTGTACAAGGCGCAACTGGAATATTGCAGAATCTACGTGAATCGTTCGAGAAATGGATCTAGAGCTGCTAGAAAATACGTGGAAATACGTTTGGTCTACAAAAGAAGAATAAACGGCCGAGTCAGTCAATCTTGAATTGGAGTGTTTAGTTGGAAAATTCCTGGAGTTTCAAAGTGAAATAGTGTTCAGTTGAGTTGTAATTAGTATTCAGTGATGTACAGAGTGTTAATAAATATCAGTCAAAATTAACTATTTGTTTTTATGGTAGTAGAAGAAGTCGGGTTATAACAGTAATAAAGTTGTAAGGAATATCATCCTGTTCCATAAATAATACTAAGGTTGCCAGCCACGTCATAAATCAAATGAATTAAAATAACTAAATAAAAGTGAAAAGCTAACTTTTTATTAATTTCTAATATTTATAAATAATTTTCAAAAGGACTACTATTCTGTATTGCACGTGCATATTGTTTTCTTATTTTCGATATCGTTATTGTTGAAAAAGGAATTTAAATAGTACCTCAAAAATATTTTGTGTACAACAATTTGTTTGAATTACTGTACGTAATGTGTCTTTACTAAATAGGCACTTGTTGATATGTCAACATAATGAATGCCCCATACACTACAGTAGAACCAGGAACCAGGAGGTCTTAGATCAGTGGTTCCCAAATCGGCCACGTGCATGCATAAGGCAGGGTAGTAGCCATTTTGAAAATTATTGATAAATATTAGAAATTAGCCTTATACATTTTCAACTAATGAATTAATTTGACTAAAATACATATTTTTAATAAACAAATTGTTCGTTACTATTAATAAACAATTTTTCTTATAAGCCTAAACGTCTGTTCGTGTATTAATTAAATCGAAAACATATATACATTTCTCAAGTGATTATTGTTTATACGCTATTTTTAATTGAGATACGAAAATGATTCTCACATTTACATTAATTCAACCAAACCTTTAACAATATGATTTATTTAAAACCACCTTTAACAAAACAATACTCTTAAATTTGTTGAAATATTTATTTCATTCGATAAAATTATCTCTTATTTCAGCCGCATTACAAGCAAATATGCTAATAATTAAAGAAAATATTTATTTATGACTAAAATTTTAATTGTAGAAATGTGATACTTTCTTTTGTATAAGTTAGGTTAAGATTTAGTTAAAGTAAATGATTTTTTTTACTTACGTAATTTACACACAGTTCTTACACAGCCTGTTTCCAACTAACTGACCTTAAAATTTTCTAGTAATGACCGCTGATTTTTTTATGTTATTTGTACATCTCAATATTGTTGAATCTACTATTTTTAATCAATTTTCTGAATATTGTGCTAGAAATTTAATAATTAATAATTGCGCAAATGCGGCCTGCTTAATAATAATATGCCGCCCCTCTCTCTCACAAGTCTTCGACTTCTGGGCTAATCCTCGTGATTAGAATGAGGAGTAGAGATATTATTATTAATAACAATAACGTGCCTTTATTTCAGAAAATAGCTAGTAGAGGGTGGCGGTATCCAACCAGGCTACTCATACACCATCCATATTAAAGTAATATTATAAAATCACACTTAACATGTCGCAATTTTTATAAGTTAAATTAATTAATAAAGATCACGAATGTTCATTATATAATGTTTGGCTTTTCCTTGAAATGAGTGAAAACTAATATCATGAGGCACAGAGTTAAAAATATTAGGAACGTTAAAAGAGAAGCATCTATGGAACATTAGCGAACTACGTCGTGGGGTAACTAATAGTTCTCTAATGAGTGATACGATTATGAAAATCACAGTTTTTAAGAAGCTTATTGGCTAAATATTCTGACGTATTTAAATTTACCTAATACTTTAAAAAACAAACAAGCTAAATGTAATTTAAATTGTTCGACAAGCGTAAACCAACCAGAGTCCCTGAGACCATCAGAAATGTCATCATATTTTCTTAAGTTGTAACAAATCCACAAACAGGCATTTTGTATCTTTTAAAGGCTATTTTTATCAACTTGCAGTAAAGCAGGCCAAAAAACAATATAACAATATGATAGTAAAGATAAAACAAAGCTATCAGTCAACCTTAATTTGATGGCCTGATATAGAATTGCCTTATAACTATATAAATTTGAAAAAAACTCTTTTGAACTAATTTAGTTACATGAGTTCTAAATCTAAAATCAACATCCATGATAAGTCCAAGATTTTTACACTTGATGACAGGATTTATAACTGCATTATTTATTTTTACCTCATTTAGAATTAAATCATGGCCAATGGAAAATTTGCAAAGAATATCGAAATCTGACTTAATGTTGGAAATAGCAACATTCAATTCATTATACAAAAATGAATAATGTATTTGCGTATCAAAAGGATATTGGTGGCACAAGTATATTCCCGGGGTATTCCCCTGGGGAACACCTTTACTCGTACGAAGAAATTTTGAAGAAGCATTAGACATACTCTTTGCCTTATACCTACTCTTTGTCTATAAGTTAGATAATTACTGAAAAATTGAGCGCCACATTAATACCAAAGTACTTAAGGTTGATCAACAAGGTAGAATAATTCATTGTATCAAATGCCTTACTTATAATCTATACAACAAGAATAAACAAGATTTATTGGCATCATGAGCACATAATAATCACTAACTTTAAGTACTGTGATTGGCAGTCGCAGCCAGGCAGCGGAAGTGATAAGACGTTATATAAGGGTTAGGAAGTAAATTTAAATCTAAGTGTTCAGTTAGTGATATACAATTCTTCTAAAAATATTTAAGTGTAAATTAATCAATAGTTATTAAATATAAGTGTAATTAGTGAAATAATTGTAATAAAAATAATTTAAATATGAGTTTCTCAAGTGGGGGAGATCCCCCTGACATAGAAACTACTCCTACAAGAAGGATCGCCACATCAAACTCTGATATGGAATTAGATTCTCCACGAAATATATCCCAAATAAGTGAAAATCACAGTCAGGTAGAAAATTCTAGAACTCGAGAAAATCACAAATATTCAAGGTATGATTCAGGACCATTTCATGTTTACGCGGAAAATATTAATACCGAGTTCAAAGGTAAGTTGAATGCATTAAAGGTAGATGAAATTGTTTTAACAAATTGGCCTGTGTTGGATACTAAAATTAAGAGCATAGACTCCATAGGAAGAAATAGGGTGAGAATCCAATTCAAGGAAGCAACCAGCGCAAATTATTTAGTAGATCAAAACAAATCAGATATTTTTAAAAAACATTATCTAGAGGCCTATGTTCCCAAATTTGTAATCTTCAGACAGGGAGTAATAAAAGGCATTCCAACTGATTATTCAGAACAATATTTAGAAGACAAGATCAAACAAGTCGATCATCATTGTAAATTTGAAGTGGACAAAGTAAAATGAATGAATAGAAAAACTGTTCAAGATGGACAAAAAATGTACATCCCAACAGGTACATGTGTGGTAACATTTAGGACCCAGTCACTACCAAAATACATAGAGATCAACAAAGTTATAGCCAAAGTTGAACCTTATATACAAAAAGTGTTACTGTGTTTTAATTGTTATCGATATGGACATTTGGGCAAACAGTGTAATAGCAAACCAAGATGCAACAACTGTGGCGATGAACATATTACACAGAGTTGCCAAAATGCATCAAACATTAAATGCTTCAATTGTAATGGAAATCATCTCACTTCAAATTTACAGTCCTACCCAGAGTACAAGAGACAAAGATTAATTAAAGTAACTATGAGTGAACTAAACATCAGCTATAATGACGCCTCAAAAAAAATTCCGAAGAACTCTTATGCCAGTGTAGTATCTACTAACAATAACACATCACACCAAAATTCTAGCAATAACACATTAACAGATAATAAAACTACTTATATGACTAACACAAATTCAAATATTTTTACAAATGAACACCAAAATAATTATACACAAAGAAAAACCTCGGTCGTCCAATCAGCCAAAAGAATTAGAGAATCATCTCCAGATCCCACTTTTGCTCTGCGTAACGCAATAATTGCCCCCATAAATATTCCTAGCACATCAGGAGGTATTTTGGGACAACCTACATATACAGAAAATATAAGCAATGCTACAAATCTCTGTACTGCTCAAGATAAATTAACTAATATCATTTTAGATACAGTAATTTTTATTGTTAATAGTTTTAAGGAAAACAACAGCTACGAAATTCAGCAAACAGCATTAAAAAATATAATTAGAGAAAGGTTACAATATAGCGAGTCGTCAAATTCCCAGCCCTAAATAATAATATAAAATTTTGCCAATGGAACTGTAGATCTGCCGTGGCAAATAAAACAAACTTAGAATTTCTTTTACACACTAATAAAATAGATATAGCTTTTTTGTCAGAGACATGGTTTAAACCGAACAATTACGTAAACTTCTCAGGTTACAATACTGTTAGGAAAGACCGTAGTGACGGAAAAGGAGGTGTGGCTATTCTTATATCATCACAACGTTACTTCAAAGAAAATCCTCTATTGAACAACCCCCTCATTCCCTCAGTATGTGTTAGCGTTATATTTAATAAAAAACAGATAACACTAGTTGCCCTATATATAAAACCACAGTCAAAAATTACGTCTCAACAATGGATTTCTTTTTTCAATAGTATTACAAAACCCTGTTTAATTACTGGTGATTTCAATGCTCACCATATTGCATGGGGCTGTGACTTTGTAGACTCGCACGGAAATATTTTGCTGGATTCCATTGACCACTGCAACTTAGTTTATTTAAATGACGGATCGGCAACTTTAATAAACTATAGAGGCAAAACAAATAGCGCTATTGACATTACACTTTGTAGCCCCGAAATTGCACCCTCATTATCTTGGACAGTGTTAGATGACTCATTTGGATCCAACCACCTGCCGATTATAATAGAATATCAAATGTCAAATAAAAATAATGAAATATCTGAAAGAACGCACAAAATTTGGCAAACCAAAATAGCTGACTGGAATCTATACCGTATTCATCTTGAAACAAAACATGCTGGAAACTATGAAGAAATGATCGAAAATATATACTCCGCAGCAGAATTAGCAATCCCGAAAACAAAACAGATAATAAATAAAAGACACACATACAAACCATGGTGGGATGAAAACTGTATGGAAGTTATTAAAAACAGAAAAAAAGCTTTTAAGAAATATAAAGAAGATCCTACTTTAACAAATTTAATAAATTATAAGAAGACTGATGCAATAGCAAAAAAGAAACTAAAAGAAACTAAAAAGCAAAAATGGAAGGAATACTGTGCAAGTCTTAACAAAAACACAACGATAAAAGAAGTTTGGACTAAGCTTAACCAATACAAAAATAGGAAAAAGGAGAACAGAATCCCATTAAATCCTGAAGCTGAATGGATTGAAACTTTTCATTGTAAATTAGCTCCACCTTGGGTTAACAACGAAAACGAAGAAATATACCAAATGATCTTAGAACAAGGACATCAGACAGAATGGAACAATGATCTTTTAAAACAGTTTACAACACCAGAATTAAACAGAGCATTAAAACAGCATAACAATACTTCTCCGGGTAAAGACAATATAACATTTTCGATGCTCTCAGAACTACCTGATAACGCTAAAACAAACCTCTTGGAAATATTTAATTCTATATGGCTTATTAAATCACCCATTCCAACAGATTGGTCTGAATACATAATTCTACCATTAAAAAAACCAGCTAAACCTACAGAACAGTCTGATTCTTACAGACCAATAGCACTAGCGTCTTGTATTCTCAAAACTTATGAACGATTAATAAAAAATCGTTTAGAACATTGGTTAGAAAGAGAAAAACTTCTACCTTTCTATCAGTACGGCTTCAGACGAGGACGCTCTACACAAGAAGCTTTAGCAATACTAGTTAACGACATCCAATTGTCATTTACAAAAAACAACACTGTAATGGCCACATTCTTAGATATTAAAGGAGCATATGACAACGTATTGTTAGACGTATTGACAACAAAAATGATCAAATTACGCAATCCTCCAACAATAGTATTACATCTCGTAAACATGTTAACAAATAGAAACATCTATATAAAGATAAATGAATCACTTCTACCTTTTCGGAATTCCTCAGTGGGTCTCCCACAAGGAAGTATTCTTAGCCCACTGCTTTTTATAATATACACCATGGATTTAGGAACTACTCTAGAAAAGGACGTTAAGCTGATACAATTCGCCGATGACAAATTAATCAATAATTGTGCACGTGATCTAGGAAAAACTATGGACAATATGCAAATTTGGACTAAAAATAACGGCCTTTCCATATCCGAAAGTAAATCAGCCGTCTGTACCTTCTCCAGGAGCAGGACACAAATTTCACCCAACATCAACTTAGGTCCCTATCAATTTCCACATAAAAATACAATAAAGGACCTGGGCATTATAATTGATAGAAAACTTCTATGGAAGGACCAAATTCAACAAATAATCAAGAGAACCGAAAATTCAATAAATATCATAAGAACATTTACAAAACGTTCATGGGGAGCAGATCCAAACACAGCACTGCTATTTTATAAATCCTTAGTTAGGTCAATGATGGATTATGGAAGTATCCTATACGGTTCTGCATCGGATACTCATTTGAAAAAAATAGAAGTAATAAAAAATAAATGTCTACGTCTATGTCTAGGTTTATTGAAAACCACTCCAATAAATGTGATAGAAACTGAGAGTTGTGAACCACCGTTGGCCTTGAGAAGACAATATTTAAGCGATAAATTTGTAACAAAAATGTATTCTAGAAGCAGCGATATCATAGAAAATCTGCACAACCTAACCATACTGAGCCTTACATCACCATACTGGACAAAGAAAAAATCACCACTTACGGTTAACTCTTACCTACAAATATTGGAAAATCCACTGCAGTGCCATAAAATACGACACAAAATATCAGGATTTGTTAAATGAAATAAAATGCCATTATCTAAATATAAATGTTCCACAAATTGCAGATACAACATTCCAAAACGAAATAAAATGCAGATGGCCTAACTTCGACTATATCTTCACCGACGGTTCCAAAATAAACGGCCCCACTGGATGCTCCTTTTACCACGCAAATAATAAATATTATGAAACATACAAATTACCTGATGCAGCGACTGTATATACAGCAGAACAATTCGCATTACAAAAAGCTATGGAATATTCAAAAACATTAATAAACCCGAGCTGCGTCATCTTTACGGATTGCAGGAGTTTAGTGGACAAATTGAAAACAACAAAAAAACTTATTACAATTGACAATATGCTTCAAAAAATTCTGACCACGTATGGAGAACTAATACAGGATAACAAAACTTTGGAGATCGTTTGGATTAAAGGCCACATAGGCATTCGACACAATGAAATAGCTGACCAATATGCTAAGCTGGCCGTCACATCAGGAACACCTGTAGATGAAAATGTCTTATCTCCTTCTGATCTATTCTCAGAATATTCAAAAACTCTTAAATCAAAATGGCAGAACATATATAAAAGTTCACCTACAGGAAACGCCTACAAACAAATTCAACCAACAATACGAAATAAGCCATGGTTCCATTCAAATTCTAATAGACAATTCATCAAGACAATGTCAAGAATTAGAACAAATCACGCTCTATACCCTAAATACAAATTTAAGAGAGGTTTAACTGATAACCCATACTGCAGGTGCAATGATATTGGAGATTTACATCACATAATTTTAGAATGTCCCTACCACTCAAATAACCGAGAATCGCTATATCGCGACTTGCACAAACTTGGACTCCAGTTCCCGTTAAATATTAATATAATTATACACTCTGAAAACATGAATGTATATGATTGTCTATATAAATACATGAAAAGATCTAACATTATTATGTAAAGTTCAGTGGTCAATGCAACATAAACAAATATAGTATGTACTTATAGAGGTATTGTAATTAATTTAAGAACTCTGTAACAAAACTATATCTACATAACTGAAACTGTATATATAGTAAATAAGAAAATGGAAAATAATTAGAAAAACACAAAACAGTAATAACAGACTAGTAAAGTTATTCACGCCGAGAATATATTACATAAAACAAATAAATAAAAAATATCTACATTAAAAAATATAACTTGAAAAAAAAATACTAATAAAAAAATATAAATATATATTAATAAAATAAAGAAAAAATAGGCAAATACATAAAACATTCATAAAAAAAACATATATGTATACATCAACAACAATATATCTACGAACAAAAGACAACAGAAAAAAAACATACATTTATATGATAAAATTAGATTTGAAACTATTATTAAGCAATATTTACATGTAAAACAAATTAACAAATCTTTGTAAATTCTGAGCAATACAGAAAAAAATATGCATCCAGATATTATGTTTAGTATAGAAATTCTAATATAGGGTTGTTCTAGCAATTTCCATCTTCATTGAGTATACAATTATTAATAAATACTTAGCTCTGGCTAATTGGTACTACCAAAGCCATTACTCAAATACACACACACACACACACAAGTACTGTGATTACTCCGAAAATCTGATTGAGTAGTATATACAATTTTATTCACGGTGAGAAATTCAGTAAATTCAATAAAAGAAGAGATATTGAAGAAGAAAAAAGAAATAAAAGAATACTTATTGGCCTAAAATGCGAAATTTTAGGAACAGGAATAATTATAGCATCTTTCCATATACTACGGAATTGTACAGAAGAAAAGCATTTGTTAAATATAAACAATATTGTTAATACCTAAAAATATATAAAAAATGATTCCATAAAGGGAATTGTTTTGGTTATTTAAGTAGGTAGTTTTCATTTTAATTTAAAATTCATTGACAGGTTAAAGACACTTTTGAAATTGTCGACATTTAATTTGAAATAATTTTAATTTATTGGTATAACAATTTTTATAGTTAGATATTTGACTCAACTTAAAGGAAGAAGCAATCCTAAAAATTCAGAAATAGGTCAGATCTCATCTATTGTGGTTGAATTTTCGAGTTCCCACAGTTTCAAAAGTGAACTTAGATATTTATAGAATTTTTTCATTAAACCAGGTTAATAAATTTAGCTAAATTAATTTTTTTATATAATTATTGAACAGAGCTTTGTCTGTGGAATTGTTCATTAGCATACCTTGATGTTTGGTATCAGAGAGCATACATATGACTTCATTGATAGGAATTGTAGGAGATTTGATTTATATTAGCTTAAAATACCTTTCTAATACAGTAAAAAATGATACAAAAGCTAATAATAAAGAATATATGGGTAGGTATTGTGGATTAGTTTCACACAATATTGTTAATACCTAAAATAATATAAAAAAGGGTACTTTACCTAAAATTGAAACTCGGTACTCCTAACGACTTCAACAAGGTATACCTTTTTAGATAAATCAGGTAGGAATATCAACCGTTTCATCAGTCAGATGTATACTAATCCGTAAAAAAGTTCTGCCATTTAAAACAAGCATTATGTACCATAAGTGACGCCCTCTACTAGTGATGTCAAAATTAGAAACAAATTCGAATTTTTCATCCCCAAAAATTCTCTATCTCCAAAATGTATGCAATTTATAATTTTTTAAAAGTTATTTACAAATATCGAAAATAAAATTTTAACATTGACACCCTGTATCTTTTTATGCCGCATTATTTACATCGCATTATTTTGTCTTCGGAATCTACTTTTGCTCGATGATGCATTAATTTCGAGATGAGTATAGACTGAGATGGCTTATGACTTAGATACATAGTTGGCATTACATCTGTCAACAATTACCATACGGTCGTTTGCAGTATTTCTAAATGCAGAAACGACAAAAATTAACATTCTTATTAGTAATAATACCTGATAGGTAGGTAAGAGTTAATCCAGTTAGCTCCAGTATTTTGCATTCGTTTTTCATTATTTGGTTACAAACTGGTAAAACTACATTTTCACTCACTACCGATAAACACACTTCCCGTAGGTACAGTTGTTAGATACAATGCCTATGTATTATAACAAAATCGAAGAAAGGGGTGGTACGTAGGTTCTAATAGATAACAGAAAACCCGCGGCAGTCTTGTCCCATAACCTAGAAAAACAAACCGGCGAACTATATTGTGGGAAAATATCTGGACCCGACACATATTCTTTTATTTATTAACTATAAAACGTTTTAAATTAAAATAAGGCACTAAAAACTGAAGAAGAACACAAAACTACAACGTAGACACAGGAATTAAATTATAACATGACAGCGAACCTACTCGACTGGACCAACTGCCGACTGTTACATGACGGTAGCTTGCTGGTTGCATACTCTGATTCTCGCATTGGCGGCGTTAAATAAGGATTTAATATAATGTCGAAATAATTTTTTTTCGCTTTATAAATAAGTTTGGAAATTTTTTGAAAGGAAATTCTATTAATTCTTATTTTTTTCTATCCCCTCTTAAAATATTTGTATTTAGTCATAGTTAACCCTGTATATTCTAGTCTTACAGGAATTATGACAGAAAAAAATGTCTATTTTTTTTAAAGCAAAATATTATTATGATAAATTTTTGTTATAATTATTTTATTTTATTTTTATTAAATACAATTATTGTCAGTTTAAACAATAATTAAAAACATAATAATAAAACAAACTTTTTCTCTCTTACTAAAAATGTCTAAAATCGATGAAAAAATTAAAGAAACGTCCTACAAATGTTTTATTGTTATCATTAATAGGTAATAAACAGAAAAAAATATTTATTTGTCATCGCAAGCTTGAACCATATACATATGAATGAAGATTTTCAAATATTTGAACTCGTGAAAGAAACACCAACATATTTTTATTGATTAAGGTATTGATGGGGAAAAAATCGTTTTCGTGTAAGCTGATTGATTTTTTTATGAGGGTTTCTCAGGGCCCATTATGCGAGATACTATTTTCCAGGAACCTTCATTTATCAACTTACTGACTTTACTGACTTCTTTGATTGGTCTATCAAAAACAAGATACATTTATCATTTTTAGCTATCGTCATTGTTTTATCTGCCAATGTTTACCAGATATACATGCGCCAAAAGTATGGGAACAGGTCGATTTTTAATTAAAAAAATACATATTTTAGCGTAAAATGCGATTTTCAAATGTCATTTGTTTTCGAGTAATGACGTCATCAATTTTTTTAAATGGCAACACCATATTTTTTTCCTTGATTCTGAAAGATCGTTTAATTCTCTATCAGACAGTACTAAAATTTTGCCCTCTTACATAGAAAAGTTTTAGAGTAAATGACGATTGAATGTTAGAAAACGTATATCAATTAAAATAAAGTAAAAACGTTATCAAGTTTAGTTTTTCGAATTCCATAGTTCTTTTATGGATCACGTAGGTGAAAATCTTTGCAAAGTGTCATTGTCACACGGACTTTCTAATAAGTATTGTAAGCGACATAGAAATTATTATTCAATTTAAAGTATTATGGCACATTTAACTGTTACTCAAAGAATTGAAATTTTAATTCTTATCGGATGCGGGAATATGACTACAACTCAGCAGGAAGTTTGCTATTTATTTAATGAAAAATATCCAGATCGCCCTATCAGCCAATCAACAGTCAGTAAGGTAAAGTCTAAATTTAGAGAAACTGGTAATGTTGTAAATATTCCAAAACCTGGACGTCCAAGCATTAATGAAAATCAGAAACAGAACATTTTGATAAGTATGGTGGATAATCATAATAATCATAATTCTTCACGATTGGTTGCATTAAACAATGACACTAGTCGGAGCACAGTGCGACGTATCTTGAGGAAGGAAAAATATCATCCCTACAAAATTAAATTTGTGCAGGAACTCAATGAAGATGATCCCGATCGCCGCTTACACTTTTGCGAAATTCTAATGGATTTATGTCAAGAAAATAGAAATTTACACCGGCAAATAATTTTTTCAGATGATACCACATTTTGTCTGAATGGTACAGTAAATCGTCAAACTTGCAGATATTGGAGTCGGGAAAATCCTCATTGGATGGCAGAAGCACATACTCAACACCCTCATAAATTAAATGTGTGGGCTGGAATAGTTGACGACAGAATAGTAGGGCCTTTCTTCTTTGAAGGAACCCTTACAGGACAAAGATATTTAGAGTTTCTAGAAAATGTCCTTGTTCCAGCGCTTGCAGTAATTTTTCCTAACGATAATGACCCTGACATTCCTGACGATACCATATGGTTTCAGCAAGACGGTGCACCTCCGCACTATGCGCGCCCTGTACGAGATTTTTTGGACAACTGTTTTCCTGGGAGGTGGATGGCCTGCAAGATCGCCAGATCTTACACCTCTTGACTATTTTTTACGGGGATACTTGAAGTCAACAGTGTACATTAATAAACCACGTAATTTAGAAGAACTTCAAAATCGCATTCGGGACGAAATACGCAGAGTTACCCCAGAAATCATTAATAATGTGCAAGAAGAATTTCTTCACAGACTTGCGCATTGTCAACAAGTTGGTGGATGGCAATTCGAACATTTAATTTAAGTATAAAATTTAATCAATTGTATTTTATTTTACATACCTCAGAATTATTACTTTTTTATGGATAAAATTTTCGTTTTCTAACATTCAATCGTCATTTACTCGAAAACTTTCCTATGTAAGAGGGCAAAATTTTAATACTGTCTGATAATGAATTAAACGATTTTCAGAATCAAGGAAAAAAATATGGTGTTGCCTCGAAAACAAATGACATTTGAAAATTGCATTTGACGCTAAAATATGTATTTTTTAAATTAAAAATCGACCTGTTCGAGGATTTTTCCCAAAAAATAATTGTTTCGTTTTTATTGAATTTATTCCATACTTTTGGCGCATACTGTATAGTAGGAACATGCAAACATTGATAGATCTCACTCGATCTTGCACAAAAATTGCACCTTTGATATATTTTCTTTCTCCTAACTCCCTATTTATTAGTGTTGCAAGTGTGATACACAATACTTTATTACTTAGCATGTAGCTAAGTGACACGGCCTTACGCAGACACATGTCAAGGATTTCTTAATGTCATTTTCAAGTAGCTACTTTTAAAACTAGATTTTATTATTATGTCGTCTGGAACCCCATCTGTGTATACCTATATATTCATATATCTACCTATACAGGGTGAATCTTAAATAAGTACAAATATTTTAACTGCAGGTGAAGTTCGTCATATAGATGAGTTTAGTTAAAATCAATTTTAAACATTTCGAATATTTCCGGAGATATTATTTTTTTTAAATACCTACATTTTGAGGACTGCTGGTCAGATAGACCTCTGACGTAAAAAATGAACCATATGATTTACTGAAGGTGAGGTTGCCATGACGTATGTAAGATAAATAATGTTTTAACTTAAATTCTATTTTTGCCATTATTTGTAATCTCATAAAACACTTGTTTTTTGCAACAAGTAAATTAAGCTTATCATAAACGATTAAAATATGAATTTCCGCAAGTTCGATACTATCAATTAAAGTGTTTAGGAAGTTACCTTGCTCAATGATTCCAAAAACTATCCATAAACGTGCATAAAAGCTCACCTACTTACTGAAAAACCAACTATTAAGGCAGTTATCCATATTTCACAAGTTAATACCATTGCACACTGAAAGATTATCACAAAGTATCCCCTTAAATTATTTTATAAAGAATAACGAATAGCTATGAATTTCACACAACATCAACAACGTGTCAGTGATAACCATTTCGTACTTCGTAGTTTCGTAGTGGGTGAAAACAGATTTAAAAAATAAACGCAAGAAAACAAAATAACTAACTTGATGTATGCGTTCAATATCAAGAAAAGGCAAAGTAAAATATTTAAAAGCAGAGTCAATCGCATGCAAAAAAGAAACTGGTGTCATAGGCACAGGTAACAGGTAGGTGTCACAAGCAGTAGACGAATTGTTCCACCCCAGCCCCATCCTCTAGGATTGACAGATGTTATATTGATACCGGTGTACTAGTATGGTCAAGGGCAAAGGAATAAGCTGTGGCAAAGGTAAGTGGAACGAAAACATGTAATATTTGTGGAAGGGATTTGATAATTTCAATACACGTAAATCGAAAGTTAATATGAGATACTTTTGCATCTTCTGAAACTGAACTAAGCTAAGCTAATGGTTTCTTTAAGTAATGCACTGTTGACGCATCTGTTTTATGAGTTGCGGCACTAACGTATAAAACGTCTTATTATTTTTATGGGCAGTGTTTTTCTTTTCAGTGCCTTGTGTATTTAATTAATATTTTTCGTGAAACACTGTGTGATTAAATAAAATATGGCGCATTATTTAAACAGTGAAAAGGTTTACATGCTAAAAGCATATTTGTTAAGTAGTGATAATCAGTAATAGTGATAACGATCACGTATTGTGATAAATCAGTTGGAGTGTAGTAAAAATGGATAATAACTAAATTCTAGATTGAACTGTTTTTGAGTAGAGAATTTGGTTTATATTTTTAATTTATTGGTGAGATATAGGAATGGCAAAGGAGAGGAGATGGCAATTAATATTTTCATAAATTAACATATTTCAATCATTCTTTGACGTGTCTAAAAATTTTAGTTAACATTGTCGAAGCCTATTCGAAGGCATTAGTGTAACACTGGCAACGCTGTGGAATTCTCATCAGCCATGACTCTTAAAAATATTAGTAACGGAGTCGGATCAGCGGTCCTCAACAAGTTTTCGATTGAAAAATCACGTAATTTATTTAAAATGTAACTTTTTTATTCGTGATTATTTTGTAAAAAACTATTAATTATGTGTTCTACACAGTGAATTGTACTACTGGTTAAAATATTTGTACCTGTACAAACCTGTAAGGTTCACCCTGTATATTAGATGTTAGGATGTAAGTACATTCACTGTGAATTGGTAATAGTACATACCAGTGGGGATTGGTGAAAAAAATCTTTGGACCCATACTATTATTTAGGGAATTTCTATATTCAAAAAGACACCAGTGTGTCGTAAAAATTAATGATACAATATAAGGAGTCTAATATAATTTGTTGGCATGTCTACCCTAATGGAAAATATTCGTAGATGTCAACAGTCAACAGAAAACAAGAGAATCTGATTTTCAGTTAACTGTCCTTTATACGAAGAGTGGCAAACACCCTCCTTTTTTGTATTTGTGTCTAGATGAAATGTTTAAAAAATATTACGTTTTCTTGTAAGTAATTTTAAAGCAATATACAGGGGGGTAAAACAGCATTAGTTCTAGGTTGTAATGAGATATTTTTAGTCTAATTATTCACTATGTTTAAATATTCTCATTATCACCAGTGGCGTAGAAACCCTCTTCTTTTATTTAAAATAAAAATTGTACGCCACCGTCTTAATTATAAATAAATGTAAGATACTTTAAGTTTGATTATTTTGAAAAAACAATTATTCTTTCAAATTTTCATTAAAATGCATCGTATTTATGTAATTATTCTCTAAAAATTTATCTGCATTTCGTATTTTGTGCGTGGTGAGACCTATTATGCTTCAGCAATACAGGGTGTCCCGAAATTAATGAACCATAGGGAAAGAGTAGATTTCTGATGAAAAAATATTGCAATATAGCTAAACTTACTTCAATTAAAAGTTGATGCCTCTAAATCTTGTGGTTTCCATTAATAATAAAGGTTTAACCCATGGTTATTATGAAAAATTTGCATTAGGTAAAACATCTCAATGTTCTCCATCTTTTATAAGCTGTTAGCCTTTCCGATCTTTCTCCGTGGAGTTTCACTAACAACTGCTATTATAAAAAATAAGGTGCATTTTAGTTTATTTTCATAATTCGTAATTTAAACAACAGAACGCTTATTATATATAGAAGACTGCAGTGCAGATATTAAGTATTGTTTACACGAATTTCATCAAATCCATGAGCGTACACCAAGTCTTGAAATCTTGAATACTTTTTATCATATGTATCATTTAATCGCTTTGTTGCAGAACTGTATTCTCATTAAATTCTAATCTGAACCGATTTAGAATTTCTACAAAACTAAAAACATCTTTTTACAAGCGTAGCCAGGGGGGGCACCAGGAGAGGTTCAGCCCCCTTGAGCTGGGTAGAAGTCTCCGTGGAGAAAAAATGTAATGTAATGTAAACATATTTAGAATATAAAAAAATAGATCAAGTGAGAGGAGCTGGAAAATGTAATATTTGTAAATTCAACGAATCCCTTTTCTAAATCACTTTATGAAAATGTATTTGTATGTCACTCTGTAGCTTATAGCAAAGCAACATTTATTTTACAGTACCCCAAGATTTCACTTAGCTCGCCCTGACAAAGCTGACTATTTGTACTGCTGTGTGTTGATGATGCAAATGTGTTTTCATTTATCCTGTAATCTCTACGTTGATTTAGCCTTAAAATACGTCACGTAGAAAACAAACTTTATTGTCACAACAAATGTACGTACTTTAAACAAATTCACAACTGTTAAATATTTACTCTGACCTTTCTGATGTTGGTCGCGTTTGACTGCTCAATATAAACTGAACACCGATCCATTTATATATTTTTTTGCAGTTTCTTGAAGAGAATGCGTCTAGAATCAAATCGAATGTAACATGGAATATTCTAGAAAACCTCAAAATAAAGGTATTACAGAAATTACAAAAGAAAACATAATTAACAAACAGGTAGGTGAGCTTCCGTAACAATACATAAATAATACTTTTCGAGATAAGTATATTGTTTCGTCTTTTACATTTCCTGATTAGGCATTAGAGACAAATCTCGATTAATATTATTTATAATAATTTTAAATATAACAACTTCGCAATAATATATCATGAAGAATTAACATTATCGACTGCCCACTGTCTTATTTTTTTGAGTACCACACGAACGATATAAAATTCTTAACACAAGTTTGACACAATTTCTCAAACGACTTTAAAATATTACTTTTTTTTTTTCTACGTATGAATTCATTTCTCTGCACAAATTTAATTCGTTTGATGCTGGAGTCCTTAGAACTTTTCAATTTCTTATTTTTAAAATAAAATCCGTATTACTATTATCGCGATCCTCCATTACCAAATATAAATTTTCTCAAATTCACTTTTCCTTTTTGTTGTTTTCGCCATAAACGACGGGCAAAGTCTATGTGGGAATGTTGAAAATTGCGAACTCGGAACTAGTACCTACTCTCCTGCAAGAACTACCTATTTGATCAGTTCTTGAATTGCTTGCAACAAACTGAACTGAACTGAACAGAACAGAACAAAAAAAAAATGAAAACATATCTAATGTTTATGTTATCCGAACAAGTTCCGAGAAAGAAAACCAACTCCTTACAGAGAAAACAAAATCAGAGCATATGAACAGGATCGGCAGGATATAGGTATATACAAAAAAATGCTCTTATTGTGTATACAGAAACATTTATCTGCATTTAAAATGTTAAATAATACTTATAAATAATATATTTATGCAAAACACAGATTGAACGATGCTTGATACACTGCACTGGACTGTTTAAATTAAACACGTGTTCATACTGTTACATCGCGTAGGCAACAGAATGTCGTCGTACAACGTCAAAAGACCGTGTGGACGGGATCCTGTAACCTAGCATACATTAAAAGACGCACCATGCCCTCCAATCAGGAAGGGTGGGCGTGGCGTTTAAACCGCCAATTTTAAATGTCAATGTGGGGTTGTTAGATTAGAAATAACAAGTCCACGGTTTGTAACACGTTAAATATATTAATAAAGATACAACAGCTCGGAAAGAATGTTCCACCAATATAGAAGTCTGGACGGATGTTTAGCTGAAGGCAAGCGGAAAGTAACTGCCGTGGTCCTTGCCGGACCTTTCGAAGAAGGTCTCCGAAGGCTGGCTAATGTCTGGCCATGTGTTTACTTTCATAAATGGGCTCAGATCTAAGGGTTAGTTTTATGGTTTTGTTGGCATTGATTTGTTTGGTGCCTTAGTGAAAATGTCTTAAATTGTAGGGATCACAGATGTAGGTCGGTGACCAGTGTCGGTGACCGCTACATCACCCCCCTGCCAGACTTTTATTTTGGTGGACAAAAAAATAAAAGTATACAATAATGCTATACAAGTGAAAATACAAAAAAATGTTGAGAAAAAAAGAAATGTTGTTTATGAGAGGTACTGTCTAAATAAGTTTTACACTGCGGTTTAACACTGACACATCGCGAGCACTTTTTACGCGAAACCCGCCTGGTATCTGTCGGGGAATTGTACGCGACGCGCAGGGCGCGTTTTCGGTTCCTCCGCGGTGTTGTCGGCGGCATGTGGCTCGCTCCTTAAGGTTGGCGGTGTGGTTTCCTCCTCGCTGCTGCACGGTTCTGCTATATTTGGTTTGTCATCCTCCACGTGAATATACGCGGGTTTGAGCCGATCGATGGAAATGTTCACTTCGCGACCGCGGATGGAGACGGTGTAAAATTTGTCGTGCCGAGTAGTCACTGGATAGGGTCCTTCATATGGTTGCTGGAGGGCTCGTTTGGGACTGTCGACGCGCACAAAAACATGCGAGCAGGATGTGAGGTCCTGCGTCCACCATGCCATTGGCGGCTGGGTGGTACGCAGTTGTGCGCCAGTGTGTCATTCCGGTGAGTTTTGTTAATTCGCGGAAAATATTTGACTCTAGCTGCCGACCTTGGTCCGTGGTGATACGTAGGGGTACACCGTAGCGTGCAATCCATCCCTCGTATAACGTCTGCGCGAAGGTTTCGGCTGCAATGTCCGCGATCGGGAACACTTCCAGCCAGCGTGAAACGCGGTCAACACATGTCAGGCAGTAGCGAAAACCATGGGAATATGGTAATGGGCCTACTAAGTCTATGTGTATGTGTTCAAATCGCGCACTTTTGAACAGAAACTCGCCGACGGGGCTTGACACGTACCTGTTTACTTTGGCCTGTTGACACTGCATACATTCGCGAGTCCATTGCCTGCAATCGCGTTGTATAAATGGCCATACGTAACGTTGTGCGACTAAGCGTGCACTTGCTCGCGTCCCTGGGTGTGACAAGTTATGCAGAGAAAAGAACACTTGTCTCCGGAATTCTTGGGTCACAAATGGGCGCGCAATGTTTGTCGACACGTCACAAACAAGCGGTATTTGTGAACCTGGGATTGTCACTTTGCGTAACTGTAATGACGTACCGACGCGCTGTAATTCGCGGAGTTCGTTGTCATTTTCCTGTGCGCGGGCTAAGGCTTCGAAGTTTATAGCTTCACTTATCGATTCTACTCGCGATAATGCGTCGGCTACTACGTTGTCCTTGCCTGCAATGTGCCTTATGTCAGTGGTGAACTGGCCTAGAAAATCCAGGTATCTGAATTGTCGCGGGGAACACTTGTCGAGTTTTTGTTTGAACGCGAATGTTAGGGGTTTATGGTCGGTGAAAATACTGAAATTTCGACCCTCAACCATGTGCCTGAAATGTTTCACAGCTTTGTAGATGGCCCATAATTCGCGGTCAAATGCACTGAATTTCTTCTGTGCCTCACTCATATTTTTCGAGAAGAATGCTAGAGGTTCCCAACCGCTAGGTGATAGCTGTTGCAGCGATGCCCCGGCCGCCCAATCGGACGCGTCGGTGAAGATCGCGAGCGGTAGTTGCGGGTTCGGGTGTGCTAGCACTGTAGCCTGCGCCAACGCTTCCTTGCAGTTGGAAAATGCATTTTCTAGCTCGGTCGACCAAGTTATGGGAGTTTTCTTAGATATCTTGGGTCCCGATAGACATTTATTTAGCGGCGATTGTAGCTTCGATGCGTGTGGTATGAATCGTCGGTAAAAGTTCAACATACCTAGAAAACGGCGGAGCTGGGTTACCGTCTGTGGCTTTGGAAAGTCGCTAATTGCGCGGACTCGTTCGTGGAGCGGTTTCACGCCTCCTGCGCTCACCGTGTAGCCAAGAAATTGAACTTCGTGTTTTCCAAAAACACATTTTGTCGGATTTACCACGACACCGAACTCGTGTAAACGGGTGAAAAGTTTGTGTAGATGCTTCTCGTGCTCGTCTTCCGACGACGACGCGACGAGAATGTCATCTATGTACACGTACGCGAACTCTAGGCCGCGAAGTACCTCGTCCATAAACCGTTGGAACGTCTGGGCCGCGTTGCGGAGCCCGAACGTCATTGCGGGAAATTCAAAAAGTCCAAACGGTGTTATGATTGCTGTTTTCGCGACGTCGTCGGGGTGTACCGGGATTTGGTGATACGCGCGCACAAGGTCTATTGTTGAAAACACTTTTTTATCCGCGAGACTTTGTGCAAAATCCTCGATGTGCGGGATTGGATATTTGTCTGGGACGGTCCTCGCGTTAAGCGCTCGGTAGTCGCCACACGGACGCCACTCGCCCGATTTTTTTCGTGTGAGATGTAGCGGGGCGGCCCAACAGCTGTCCGACGGTCGCGCGACGCCGAGTTTTAACATTGTTTGAAACTCTTTTTTGGCGTCTTTCAGTCTGTCCGGCGCTAGGCGTCTGGCTTTGGCTGAGGTGGGTGGACCAGGCGTCGTCTTGATATGGTGGACGGTAGAATGTTTTGCCTGTCTTGGCAGTCCACTGGGTTTCGACAACTCCGGGAATTTAGCGAGTATGCGGTGATATTTTGTGTCGCCATATATTACTTTTATGTGTGCAGCGGCCTCACACGGTCCGAGATGTCCGTTGGTGCAAAGATTTGTGAGGCTGTCGACCAAACGTAGGCGCTTCAGATCAACGAGCAATCCGTAATGCGCGAGAAAATCGGCGCCTATAATCGGTCGCGTCACATCGGCTACCACGAAACGCCATGTGAACTCGCGGCGTAGTCCGAAATTGAGTGTTAATGTGACGTCACCGTATGTGGCAATCTCCGACCCGTTTGCGGCAAACAGCTTGTAGTCTGTTGGTAAGGCTCTCTCTCGCATTCGGCTGCGGGGAAACACACACAAATCCGCACCTGTGTCTACCAAATACTGTACTCGGGATTCGCGGTCGGTCACGCACAAGCGACGCGATTGGAGGTCCACGCCGGCGGACGCGTCTACCGTTCGGCGTTCTCGTTTCCCGTTGCGTAGCTACACGGCGGGGTACACTTCTTCGCTTTCGCAGAGAACTGGTTGTGGTACCAGCACACTGCGGGGTTGCGCGGCCGCGAGCGCGAGCGTGGACGCGAGCGTGAGTTTGTTCGCGAGCGTGGCCTATTCGCGTGTCGTTCTTGCACACTGAACAGCTCCGACACTTTTTTCTCGAGCGCTGCGATCGCTTGGTATAGGTGGCTGTCGTTTCCCTCCGAAGTCGCGGCTACCTGTGGCTGGCATTGCCTCATCGTCTCTACGATCTTGTCCGCCTTTTGAGCAACCTTGTCTAGCGGTATGTCGTCGTCCAAGGTTAGGATGGTCTGCGCCTGGGTTGGCAACCGACTTATCCAGAGGGATCGCAGGATCGTGTCACTCACAGCGGTCCCGGCTAGTACGCGGAGATGGCGGAGAAATTGTGAGGGGCGCCTGTCCCCCATTTCTTCGCCCTCTAGAAGGCGGCGAATTTGTTGCTCGGCCGATGCTGAGGCGTGCTATGAGCTCTGCCTTAATTTTTTTGTACTTGCCTTGACTAGGTGGTGAGTCAATAATGTCGCCGACTTCCTCAGCGATTCGTGGGTCCAGGTTAGCAACGATGTGGTGGAATCTGGTCTCGTCGTTTGTGATATTGCTAAGCGCGAATTGCGCCTCGATTTGCGAGAACCATCTTGCCGGATTCTTCTCCCAAAATGGCGGGACTTTGATTCCTACGCTACTCACGTACGCGTTGGATGTTCCACTGGCTTCTGTGCTGTTTTCCATTGTGTGATTCACGTCGGGCACTTTGTAACTTAACGCGTTTTTAAAATCACGTCGGGCACTTTATTAACTTAACGCGTTTGTGAGATCACGTCGGGCACTTTATTAACTTAACGCGTTTTTGAAATCACGTCGGGGTCACCAATTTGTGGGGTTGTTAGATTAGAAATAACAAGTCCACGGTTTGTAACACGTTAAATATATTAATAAAGATACAACAGCTCGGAAAGAATGTTCCACCAATATAGAAGTCTGGACGGATGTTTAGCTGAAGGCAAGCGGAAAGTAACTGCCGTGGTCCTTGCCGGACCTTTCGAAGAAGGTCTCCGAAGGCTGGCTAATGTCTGGCCATGTGTTTACTTTCATAAATGGGCTCAGATCTAAGGGTTAGTTTTATGGTTTTGTTGGCATTGATTTGTTTGGTGCCTTAGTGAAAATGTCTTAAATTGTAGGGATCACAGATGTAGGTCGGTGACCAGTGTCGGTGACCAGTGTCGGTGACCGCTACAGTCAAAACTGCCAAGGCGCGAAAACTGCAGTCGTGTAGTTAAGTACCCGTCCCTAACCTAACCTAACCTCTAGAGATTCAATTTTTTTACAGTTCTTGTTTAATTGCACAAAGTATAAAGGATTAGTTAAAACAGCAATTGCTACAATTATTAATTGTTACTTGTGTATTAAGCTTCTGAACGTGGAAATAATCAAGTATTCTGAGCAGAATACCCTTGTGGAATAATTGACTGCAGGAGTAACAAAAGAAAGAATAATATCAAATTTCCGGATTAATGAAAACGAAAAATTATAAAGAATAAATATAATAACAAGAGCAGATCTGGTATATTTAATTAGGAAATTCAATATTGACAAAAGAAGAAATGCAGATGATATGATAGCGACTGCTTTAAAAGTTGAAGAGTGGAATAAGCAAGGAAAAAATAATGCATTTTTATTTAAACAAATAAGTAATAAATAAAAAATCAATAGAATATATATGCCTAAGGCTTTTGTGTAGTGTTGGTTAGAGGTGCGGTAGAATTTTGAAATACATTTCAGGTGAAAAGTACCCTGGACTGAGAGACGAAGATTTTGTTGTTGGGTATATGAATAGTGTCATGGAAAAAAAGCTAAGGGAATTCAAACGAGTAATTTGTATAGATGGGACTCATGGGACAAATAGAACACATTGTGACTCAACAGTAGTTTTAGTTAAAGATGAAAACAATATAGGTTTCCATACCGCATTTTTACTTTTAAATAGATTAGGTCAAACCATAGATATGTCTATGGATCAAACAATTCAAGAATTTTTTTTTAGTTCGTTAAAGTCAAGATTAGGAGAAAGTATTGAGGCCGAATATATAATGAGTGACGATGATGTCAAATATTATAACGCTTGGGTCAAGGTTATGGCGGGAGAACAAAAGTCCAGAAGATTACTTTGCACGTGGCATATTATAAAAAACTGGAATATCCAAGGAAGATCAAAATTAAAAAAACCAGAAAATAAACTAGAACTGAAGACTAAAATGAGAAATATTTTAAAAGAAGCAAATATAAAAAACTTTATCGACTTGAAGGAAAATTATTTTAAGCACTTAGAAGATGAAGGATCAAACGAGTATTTAAGATATTTGCAAGTTTGTTTACATTATAAAAACACAAAACACATGATAAAATCGTTTTTGGTTTCTAGTTACTATTTTCAAAGTGAAGAAAGAATCATGATGTGGGCTCATTGTCATAGGATAAATGCTGGTATAAATATGAATATGGTTTAAATAAGTTATTGAAGTATAATAAAATAAATGGGCAGAGAAATCTCCGGTAAACTAAAATTTATAAAAAAATATGTATATACAGGGTGTAACTTTGAAGGGGGGTCCAATTTGGAGGGGGGGTACCCGTGACCTTTACAAGCACATATCATAAGTTTGTTTTCTTAAATTCTGTCGCAAAAACTGATTTTTTTTATTGCCATTTTTCGCAATTTTCATAGTACGCCACTGGGCAGACAAGCGCTGAGCATATCTAGTTGCAGCGTCACCAGCATTGTTGCCATATTTAATTATTGAAGTGGAAGATGGAAAAAAAACTTCTATTAGAAAGCAAAAGACCCACGCCCCTCGTGAGGCACTGCTTTTTGACACATACATTTGTTTGTAGTGGGTGTTCACTTTATTATTCCATATAAGCAAAACATAAAAAATGTATTCTTTTACGGATAACACACTATAAAACAGAAACAAGTCAACTAACAGAAAACTCAATGATAAATAAATACATACTTAATCCTTTTTACTTTCTTAGAGTCTTCTTCTACGGCATTTAAAATATTTGGTTCAAGATTATTACTTTCCGAGTTTGTTTTTACTCATCATTAGAGTATAGGCGTTCATAAATCCCATAATCTCTTAAATGTTGAACTAATCATACAAACATTTTCTTATTCGGTACGTGTCTATCGCGGTAACCCATCTGATATTGTTTTCTTGCAGCCATCGTCTAATTTTGATAAAAAAAAACGAAGCTTTAAAAACTCTTTCTTAATTTGTATACCTTTTTTTATAATACCACACACACTTGGTAATGGAAACTGACCTTTATAAGGTTGTTATACACTTGTACAGAATAACACATTCCACAAAATACCACTTTAAATTATTACGAAGGTAAACCTGGCAAAATACAACCCTGCATTAAAGAAATTCTAATTCGATTTCAGTAAAAAATCACGCAGATAACTTGCTTTCTCTCTCTCATATGTATATATTTTTTATATAAAACGACCTAGTCTGGTTTCATGTATTGTGTGCAGTATTTATGCGATATTTTATTTTATAAACTAGATCAATGTCACAGTTATCGAAGGAACATTGATGAAACTCTTAAAAATAGTATCAAATCCTCGATCAAATCCTTTGTACTGAAACTGTTTTTTTAAAACATTTTAAAGCTATCAGATTAATAATTTGCTTATTTTTAATTACGTACATTTTATAAAACAGCAACAATTATTTTAAAACATTAAATTTTACTGGCAATAATTAGTAGGTAACATATTAAAGTCCACTTGCCAGTACTATTATTTAATAATAATAATTAGTTAATAGATCAGTAAAAAATTGTATTTTATACGTAATTTTACATTACGTACATTTTTACAAAACTCGAAAATAGTTTTAGGATCCATACTTCATCAGGATTGACAGAAAAGTATAATGATAATGACTGATGAGTCGCAATGTTATAAAAAAGTATATTTAAAACATTATTCCGGCTATTCCAGGCTATTGTCTTCTGCATTCACATTACCTCACTAAAAAAATCCTCATTTTCACATTTCACGGCCCCACAATTATGTCAAACTATGTCACTATGTTTGTTATAGCTTTTGCATTTGCGTGTTCTAGTACTTTTGATGCGATCAGATGAGATCTTGTGGCAAAATTTTGTTCCAATGCACCTGTTATAACATAACGTGTTATTTTCCATCCACCAGCAGTAGTTGTTTTGTCAACACCTAACCATAAATACTTGTTTTTTTAAATCGGAGCGAAAACTGGCTTTTACGGTTGATTTTCGTTTGCAGTCAAGTGAAATATTACATAGAGTACATATTGTAATTCAGTACCATTAAATACTAACTCTGGCAAATCGTGAATCCATTTCTCTGTACGGTACCCGTCGTGACATTGTGTAGAGTTAACTTATACTCGTTTATGTAATGTAAATAAATAACACGTAGTGCACACCATCGAAGCTACGTATGTACTGAATTCATTATAAAATATCAGCTTGGGTCGCGCTGCGCTGCGTGGAATGCGACCCTGAAATGACGGAACAAGTTCCGACGTCTAGACTGGTAACAACTGGCAACACCGTAGATATGGTTCTGCAGTGAAACTCGGACGCTGTACAGGGGCGGCGTGTATAGCAATTTGGGTGCAGTTAAAAAAATTAATTATAACTCGGCTATTTATTAGCAATCTAGAGAACACGAACTACCGCCTCTCCAAACCGGACCCCCCTTCAAAGTTACACCCTGTATATGCTATTAAGTATATCTTTTTAGGGTTGAAAAATTACTGGATTTGTTAGATGAACTTGTAGATGAGAAGATGTGAAAGCGAATTGTAAATACAGAAAGACCTAATGCAAATAATTACCAACACAAAATTACCGTAGTAGCACACAAAAAAGACAAGCTGATGAAGGATAATGTACAATATTCGGAATCGAGTAAATTCAAGGTATAATCATGTAAAGTTTTTAGTTGCACAACCGCTTCATTATAAATTTAAATTTTTAGATTGCATTGGATGTAATTTGTAAATTTGGTAGATCTTTGGATGAAGAATTATTTGATAAATTTATGGTGGAATTGAATACAATTAAGGATAAGTTTCAACAAAATACTGCAGGAGATGTATGTAGAAAGAGAAAAATCGAAAAACAATTGTATCATCCAAATAAAAAGTAAAATTTACAGACATTTTACAGGTACGGTAACTATTACATATCAAATTATTAAAAAAATATACCTATATCTAAATTCTAACTTGACGTCCAGGAAAGCTTCAACTTATTTGTTGATATATTTTTTTATTAATATATTGGAGATGGACACTGATAAACAGCGAAACCAATAAGATTAGGAGAAAGAGAATCCCCGGTGAGTTATATATGTGTGTTTATTTGCAGAACAGTAATGTTAATGTTTGTTTCATAATCATTTATTGCTTGTTCCCGGGGATAATATTTTGTATCTAACTGATTTAAATGAAAAAGTTGAGTTTTTGACAACTAATATAAAAAGGCTATTTGATATACATGCCCTTGCCTCCTTACGTAGAGAGAAGATTGCTTATTTAAACTCTATGCAACAACTTAGCTCCTCTGATCATTGGAATGCATTGAAGAAACTTAATGTTTGTGCTCAAAATACTTCTAATAATATACCTGAGGGTTTAAATAATGCTTCGGAAATTAATAATTACTATCTTTCTGTGTTTGATAACAGTCCTGCAGATGACTTGATTCTGAGTTTTTATAGTACCAATAAATATAAAAATAACTTAACTTTTTCATTTAGTTTTGCCGCACCGGAGGATATATTGAATGTAATAAGTCAAATTCCTCTGGTTGTGATGGAATTTCATTAAATATGATCAAATTATGTTTGCCTGTGATATGTGCTCATATTACCCACTTAGTGAATTGCTGTATAGAGGTTGGGTCTTTCCCATCGTCCTGGAAGGAGTCTTTGGTGTATCCTATCCCAAAAACGAATAATCCATCTAATTTTAAAGATTTCGCCCAATTTCTCTATTACCTGTCCTTAGCAAAATTTTAGAAAAGATGGTATACTCGTAACTTGAAAAGTATTTATCTACTAATGATCTTTTATTTGACCATCAGTTCGGGTTTCGTTCTGGTCACGGTACTACTGCCGCTTTGTTAAATATATCGGATAAGATTGTTCGCGCGACGGATGGAAATAATGCCGCTGTATTGATACTCCTTGACTATTCCAAAGCCTTTGATTTTGTCAATCATACATTGCTATTATCAAAGTTGGGATATTATGGCTTGGATCTAAATAGTTTGAACTTTTTTAAATCATACTTGACAAATCGTACACAAAAAGTCAGAACAGAAAGCGGTCTTTCTAATGCACGATCTGTCAGTTCGGGTGTCCCTCAGGGGTCTATTCTTGAGCCGCTATTATTTATCATTTACACAGTGGATTTGAAAGACCAAATCTCTCATTCAAGTATACAGTGTTACGCAGATGATACTCAAATTACTCATTCTTTTTATCCATCAGATATGTTGCAAGCCAGTAGGAACATAAATGAAGATCTTCATTCACTTAGTGTGTACAGCAGAAACCATCATCTTAAATTAAATGCAGATAAGTCTGCCGCACTATTGTTCTATTCCTCTAACCGTTACGAATATATTGCATCTAATTTGAATTTAATGCTGAATGGCACTCGTCTCGTATTTACTGAAACGGCAAGGAATTTGGGGGTGACTTTTGATAGAAAACTTAATTTTTTACCTCACGTCAGTTCATTATTACAAAAATCGTACGTTCGACTTAAACTTCTTTTAGCTAGTAAACATATTCTTAATTTTAAGACTAGGAAAAAATTATGTGAATCTGTTATTTTGCCGGTATTTTACTACTGTTTATAGATGTATTTTCCTTTCTTAGATTGTCACAATAAGTCGCGGCTTCAGAGGGTGCAGAACACGTGTTGTAGATTTATATTCAATATGAAAAAATATGATCATGTTACTGATAAGCTCAAGCAACTCAAATGGCTCAAGTTTGAGGAGAGCTGGAAACTGGAATTGTTGTCTCTTACACATAAGTTACTCACAACCTCCTCTCCGTCTTATTTAAAAAACAAATTAATAGCTCGTAGTGCAGTTCATGACGTAAATACACGCAATGCCGGCAGTCTTTCCATGCCTACACATTATACAGCTAGGTTTCAGAAAACTTTTACTTTTAATGCTATTCAACAGTATAATTCTCTGGAAGAACGTTTTAAGAATCTTAAAAAAGCACTTGTGAATAACCTAGGTTATTATTATTATTATTATTATTATTATTATTATTATTATTATTATTATTATTATTATTATTATTATTATTATTATTATTATTATTATTATTATTATTATTATTATTATTATTATTATTATTATTATTATTATTATTATTATTATTATTATTATTATTATTATTATTATTATTATTATTATTATTATTATTATTATTATTATTATTATTATTATTATTATTATTATTATTATTATTATTATTATTATTATTATTATTATTATTATTATTATTATTATTATTATTATTATTATTATTATTATTATTATTATTATTATTATTATTATTATTATTATTATTATTATTATTATTATTATTATTATTATTATTATTATTATTATTATTATTATTATTATTATTATTATTATTATTATTATTATTATTATTATTATTATTATTATTATTATTATTATTATTATTATTATTATTATTATTATTATTATTATTATTATTATTATTATTATTATTATTATTATTATTATTATTATTATTATTATTATTATTATTATTATTATTATTATTATTATTATTATTATTATTATTATTATTATTATTATTATTATTATTATTATTATTATTATTATTATTATTATTATTATTATTATTATTATTATTATTATTATTATTATTATTATTATTATTATTATTATTATTATTATTATTATTATTATTATTATTATTATTATTATTATTATTATTATTATTATTATTATTATTATTATTATTATTATTATTATTATTATTATTATTATTATTATTATTATTATTATTATTATTATTATTATTATTATTATTATTATTATTATTATTATTATTATTACTACTACAATGATTCGTATGTACGAGTATCATGTAACCAATTTAGATAACACTACTGATAAAGATGTGTTACTCAATTATTTGAAAGGTTTCTCTCCAAATATTAAAGTGGATAAGCTGAATAGTAAGAATCCTACAAGGTATGCTTCCTTCAAGCTGTCTCTACCTATGGAGGAGTCTTCTGCAATCGTTGACAGTAGCATTTGGCCTAGTGGAGTGGTTTTGAACCGGTTTTTTCCGTCAAGGTTCTCTCAGACCAATGGAAGAAATAGACCTACGTCCGCATCACAAAGTGCCTAATGATAACTTTGATTGTAAGTACTCTGTGCTACATATCAATGTTCAAAGTTTGTCTAATAAAATTGAACAACTTCAATTATATTTATCTACAAATCCGTTTGATATTGTATGTATTTCCGAGCACTGGCTTGAGTACGATTTCTTGAATTTAATACCTATTCCCAATTATCATTTGATATCAAGCTTTTGTCGTGAAGGAGCGAACAAGCATGGAGGTGTTGCCATATTTGCATCCTCATTGTCCAAAATTCGCTTAAGAAGTGTAGACGTTTCTAATTACTGTAACACCTTACACGCAGAATTTTGTGCTGCTGAAATTATCTCTGCAAATTGTCTTGTAATAACTGCTTATAGGTCTTCTTCAAAAGGAGATGTTTCTATATTCAAATCTTGTATTTACAACCTAATTGATTTTATGTCCAACAAATTCAAATTTATTATTATAATTGGTGACATTAATTTGGACCTTGATGCTGGCACAGAGTATATAAATGACTTATGTAATATATTTGCAATGTTTGGTTTACAACATTTTATACATGAGCCTACTAGAGTTACGTTGCACAGTAAATCTAAATTAGATAATGTTATTTCAAACATAAATGCTGCATCCTTATCGACGGGGGTTGTGGACACACATATTGCTGATCATCTGTCGGTATACCTTCGGATAGTTGGTGAACAAAAAAATTTGGCGAAACTTACATTCCGAACACGCGTCATCGATTCTTTACAATGCAATAAATTTGTCGAAGAGTTAAATTTAATAAATTGGACTGATTTTCAATTTGATAATCTTAATGCTACTGATTCAATTAACATATTTTTGAACAAGTACCTAAAAGCTGTTGATAAATGTTTTCCTTATAAATCTCAATGTGTATCGTCTGGAATTAAATGGTACAGTAGGGAACTCAGGGTAATGAGGAAAACACTTAATAAGAACAAAAAGAGGTTTAATGAAACTGGTTCTCAGACTGATTGGGTAGCTTACTGTGAAACAAAAAAATTGTATAGGAAAGCTTTAAAGGATGCCAAACGAACCTGCTATAGCAATACTATTTCTAATTCTGATAACGTTAATAGAGCTGTATGGAAAATTGTCAATTCTGAAAGGCCTCAAAAAAGTGGACCTAATATATCAGTTATTAGTGCTCAAGAGTTTAACGATTTTTTTGCTACTGTTTCAGATATTGTTACTGGGTCGATTGAAGATCACAACATGAATCCTATGATGTTCCTCCATAATTTGCCTCAACCATCATCGTCTTTTTTTGCATCTGCTATTATTGAATCGGATGTGCGAGAAGCTATATTAAAGTTAAAAAACACCAGTTGTTTAGATTATTATGGTATTAGTAGCCTTATGATAAAAAGCTCTCTTGAGTTCCTTGTTGTACCTTTAACTGTGTTGTTTAATAAGTTTTTGAAGGAGGCGGTTTGGCCTGACTGTCTTAAGATAACAAAGATCCTCCCAATACACAAAAAAGGAGATATTGACGTACTTGATAATTACAGACCAATATCCATAGTTCCTGTCATCTCAAAAATATTTGAAATACTAGTTAAAGAGAAATTACTCTCTTACCTGGAAAATAAATCCATACTATCATCATCTCAGTTTGGTTTTAGGAGGAATCTTTCTACTGCAAAAGCATTGTTGGCAATTTTGGAAGACGTAGTTGAGGGCCTTGATCATGGTCATCCTACACATGCTATAATGTGTGACCTCTCCAAGGCGTTCGACTGCGTAAATCTGAACATACTTCTACTTAAATTAGAATACTACGGAGTTCGTGGTAAAGAACTACAGTTATTCCACTCATATCTGAACGACAGGCGGCAGTATGTGTGTCTTAATGACTGTGAATCAGCTTTAATACCAGTTAAGGCAGGTGTACCCCAGGGGTCGGTATTAGGACCGATTCTGTTTCTCATTTATGTTAATGACTTACCTATTAATATTAGTAACGCGTCTTGTATTCTCTTTGCAGATGACACAACTTTGTTAACCCGTGACATTGAACATGAGGGAAGACATAGTCTCGATCTTGCAAATGAATGGTTTTCAGCTAACAACTTGAAATTAAACATTAATAAAACTAACTTTATGACTTTTACAGCTAGCAAAAGATCTGAAATGTCCGACCCAGTGAACTTATTAGGGATTACTCTTGATGGTGGATTGACTTGGCTGCCTCATGTCAATAGACTCTGCTCAAAGCTTGCCACGCAGATATTTTTCATGCGGCAGTTAAGACCCTTTGTTTCTAACAGTGTGATGACAACGGTTTACTTTTCTTTAGTTCATAGTCAGTTGAGCTATTGTGTGCAACTGTGGGGTAACTCTGGGGGCTCACATAAAGTTTTTATAATGCAAAAAGCAGCTGTTCGTCTTCTTGCCGGTGTCTCTACTTTGACTCCCAGCAAGGAGATTTTTCTTAAATTTAAGATTCTACCTTTGGCATGTCTATATTTACTTGATTCACTTCAACTTGTACATTCTAATTTATGTAATCTTCAGTCTCATTCTGATATTCATCAGTATAATACTAGGCATGCTGGAAATCTGGTTCAATCTTTTTCTAGGATCACTTTAACTGAGCGTAACAAACCTACAATAAGTTTGTATAATAAATTTGATAATTTTTTTAAACAAAAACAGATTAAAAATATGTCTTTTAATGTCTTTCGAAAATTTACAAAATCTTTTCTTGTAACACATTGTTTTTATTCTGTAGATGAATTTTTATCTTTTATGAACTCTACTCACCCCATGTTATGACTATAAATGTGCCACTTTTTGTACATGAATGTCAATAAAGTTTATCTATTATTATTATTATTATTATTATTATTATTATTATTATTATTATTATTATTATTATTATTATTATTATTATTATTATTATTATTATTATTATTATTATTATTATTATTATTATTATTATTATTATTATTATTATTATTATTATTATTATTATTATTATTATTATTATTATTATTATTATTATTATTATTATTATTATTATTATTATTATTATTATTATTATTATTATTATTATTATTATTATTATTATTATTATTATTATTATTATTATTATTATTATTATTATTATTATTATTATTATTATTATTATTATTATTATTATTATTATTATTATTATTATTATTATTATTATTATTATTATTATTATTATTATTATTATTATTATTATTATTATTATTATTATTATTATTATTATTATTATTATTATTATTATTATTATTATTATTATTATTATTATTATTATTATTATTATTATTATTATTATTATTATTATTATTATTATTATTATTATTATTATTATTATTATTATTATTATTATTATTATTATTATTATTATTATTATTATTATTATTATTATTATTATTATTATTATTATTATTATTATTATTATTATTATTATTATTATTATTATTATTATTATTATTATTATTATTATTATTATTATTATTATTATTATTATTATTATTATTATTATTATTATTATTATTATTATTATTATTATTATTATTATTATTATTATTATTATTATTATTATTATTATTATTATTATTATTATTATTATTATTATTATTATTATTATTATTATTATTATTATTATTATTATTATTATTATTATTATTATTATTATTATTATTATTATTATTATTATTATTATTATTATTATTATTATTATTATTATTATTATTATTATTATTATTATTATTATTATTATTATTATTATTATTATTATTATTATTATTATTATTATTATTATTATTATTATTATTATTATTATTATTATTATTATTATTATTATTATTATTATTATTATTATTATTATTATTATTATTATTATTATTATTATTATTATTATTATTATTATTATTATTATTATTATTATTATTATTATTATTATTATTATTATTATTATTATTATTATTATTATTATTATTATTATTATTATTATTATTATTATTATTATTATTATTATTATTATTATTATTATTATTATTATTATTATTATTATTATTATTATTATTATTATTATTATTATTATTATTATTATTATTATTATTATTATTATTATTATTATTATTATTATTATTATTATTATTATTATTATTATTATTATTATTATTATTATTATTATTATTATTATTATTATTATTATTATTATTATTATTATTATTATTATTATTATTATTATTATTATTATTATTATTATTATTATTATTATTATTATTATTATTATTATTATTATTATTATTATTATTATTATTATTATTATTATTATTATTATTATTATTATTATTATTATTATTATTATTATTATTATTATTATTATTATTATTATTATTATTATTATTATTATTATTATTATTATTATTATTAATTATTATTATTATTATTATTATTATTATATATAGGTACTTATACTTCCTGACAAATGTCCCGGCAACTGTTGAGAGTAGCCACTGCTTTGTGATGACCTGATAACATGATTTTACAATTATTCAAAGTAAAACAGAAAATTAAGATTACTTAAGCAAGGTTTTACACACACTGGTCTGATGCCAGAGTCGGAAATGCAGCAAAAATACACGGCTTAAAATATAGCAGCAATTCACCAGTCTCCCATCCGACAAGAAAGTTGGGATTTATTTTATATATTATAGATTTGTAATTATGTGAAAATTTTCATAATATTAGTATGTATCTAAATAATTAATTAAACAACAAATTACATTTATTTTATACAGTTGTATTAATGATGATGTTCATACATGTTACATGTCAATCAAATATGTATAATTACTAATGTTTTTTGTTGCTGAATGTTTTCTTTTAGTGTTATAATTTATAGGTAAATATATATGTTACATACACAATATTTCATTATTATAACCTTCATATTAACCTAACATACATAATCAAATAATATGAAACAATGCTTTTCTGACAAATCATAAAAAAGCAGATCAGATGAAAATAAAAATAACGGCAGATAACTGCAATATGAGATGATTTAAAATTATTAAATTGGCGGCATATATAACCACGCCCACCTTTCTGATTGGAGGGCATGGTGCGTCTTTTAATGTACCTATGCACTGTAACCTCGTTGCATCTCATCAGAACAACAGTAGGTGCTTCCATCGATTTCCCAAAACTTGCAGGTATTTCCGCGTTACAAGAATAATACGGTATGCGGAATTAAAATGTTTGGGAGATAACGGAGTTATGTTCGGGAAGAAATTTTCCGCCCTATTATTCATATTACCACCTACTTTTACTCTATTAGAGAAAGTAGTCAATATATGATATCTGAACCAGTATTGGATTCACAGTACCACAATGCACTTTGAAAAAGGATCAAAGAGCGATAAAAGGAAAGTTCCGTACTGTTTAGCTAAGAGGTATCAGAAACTGGTCTAGGCCGATGATATGAAACAACGGCTTTTTCTCGCATTTTTTTTCAGTTCAATCTGTAGCTTAATATGCGCTTTGCAACTGCATGCATCTTCAAAATGAAAAATCCTACAGATTAGTGAACCTCTGCTTTATACTATATTTTATAATAATTAAAAATTTGTATTTACAATGAACAAGTACAAATTTTTTCAATATATAAAATTATATAATTCAATCTAAATCCCTGTGTATTATATTATATTCCAAACATTTATTTTACTTTTTCCTGAGTTAGTATTAGATAAGGTAATCTACCTATTTTTGAAAAAGTGGTTGTGGTTGTAATAAAATGCATCTTGAATAAAGAAATAGAAAGAGATATTTATTAGTAATATTATAATACATAATTTTAGTACATATTCAGTAAAAGTTGAAACAATTCTAACCGTAATAATACCTATATATTTACATTACAGTACAAATTAAGATTATTTCAAATTAATTCAATTTTAGATCCAGATTATACAGGGTATAACTTTGAACGCAAGTTAGACTTGTATGGAGGTTACCTGCGACCTTTAGAAATACCTACATATCATATATTCATTTCCTCAAAGTCGGTAGTAAAAAAGTTTTCATACTTCGCCGCTGGATAGCTTCGATTTAAGTTATGTGATGTCAAACAACCATACAACGCATATGTACTTCAACATTGTTGTCAAATCTCATAATTTAAAAATATATTTCCACATCATCTATCTGTGAGGTACTACATACTAAAATACTGAAATAAATAACTTTATAAACTCTCATTACACAAAGGACTCCACAACTTTAGAAATTTTAATATAAATTTATATTTAACAGAATACATTGCTGCGCTTTACAAAATATATTTTCGACTAAAAACTACTTTTAGTCCAGTCATTTTAGGTATTTTAAACCTCAATCTGCGGAAAAATTTCTAGTGAGCTGAATTTTTGTAAACACCTTTATTACGGCGTTGTAATGACGATGTGAAAAATAGACATTGATATCGTGCCGGTTAAAAAAGTTATAAAGGTCAAGAGGTCACGAAAATCAGTTTTTCGCAAATATCTCGCCACCTATTGCTCGGAGGTCAATAGAGGCCGTTATAAGAATTTGTCGTGAAATTATCTACAAAAAATGCCTCTTACATTTTTCTATAAAATTAACCGTTTTCAGAGTAGAGAGCTGAGAAAGCGACTAGAATGCACTTACATACGGTATTGTATATCGTATACCAAGGCGTAAACTCTATTGCTTTTTATTCATGTTTGTAAGTGTCTTCAAATCTTCTATCTGATACTTGGGCGGTTTGTGAAAAATATACCTATAGAGGTTTGGGAACTTAGTAAAATCTACTAAATATTATACAAACGACCTACACTGGCAGATGTTCCGTATTTTATTGTCCCTTTATACCGGCTACTGCCTGTCGGGCTGTGTTTAGCTCAGTTGAAAATTATTTCTTGAGTGTTAAAGACATTATTTTAGTAGTTTCATGCTCTTGAACAGTTTTCATAGTGAGTGATACATGCTTTATATGCAATGAGTTGTCATCGGATGGTGATGTAGTAGAAGTTAGGCGTGGTCTACAAACATAAAAAAATGCTAGTATTGCTAGAGGTGATGGTAATATTGAATATTTAAGTACTGTGACTTTTGGTAATGTTCATAGTAATTGTCGTAAAAATTATACGAACAATTTGAGTATTGCGGCAATAACAACTTTATTACCACCAGCACCCGATGATCTACTGAACACAATCTTTTGTAATTGTACAAAAGGTTGTGGCAGCAAAAGTGGATACAAAAAAATTGGATTAAGATGTTCAAAAGTTTGTGGACATTGCCATGGCCAGTCATGCTTAAACGCAGAGTCAACCAATGATGAAAATGATGAAGATGTCGATTTAAATATAGGAATAAATCCCCTCGACGTTTTGTCAGCAATTGTTAATGATATAGAAACTGAAGATATCGACAATGAATGACAAAAACAAATTATATACTTCTTCTGTATTTTTCAGTATTCAAATAAAAAAATATCCACTCTTCAATAAAAAAACCTCTTATTACATATCATGGATTATGCCTACTGGGGAAACCATGTAAAAAAAACGCGCCTTGCATTCTACCTTGAAGGTGGTGAGGAAACAAGTGCAATGTCATAATATAGTCGCTTTCTCAGGGCTCTATCCAAAAACGGTTAATTTTACAGAAAATTGTTTTGTAGATAATTTCACGACAAACAATTTTTATAATGACCTCTATTGACCTCCGAGCAATAGGTGGCGAGATATTTGCGAAAAATTTATTTTCGTGACCTTTTGACCTTTATAACTTTTTTAGCCGACACGATATCAATGTCGATTTTTCACATCTTCATTACAACGCCGTAATAAAGGTATATAGAAGAATTCAGCTCACTAGGAATTTTTCCGCAGCTAAAACCTTAAATTACTGGACTATTCGGTAATACTTTATGTATCAGAACCCTCTTTTAAAACCATTTTCCATTGCAATTACGCTCCGTGTCGTGTGTTTTTATGTTTATTTGTGCAGCAGTCGCCAAAGTTTCCAATGGGGTCATTTGGTATAATCAAATTTTATCTGAATTTGTCAATACATATCTAATCAAGTTGAGCATATGTTGTAAAAATGGAATTATTTGACCTAAAACAAAGGTACTTCGCCAAACCCCAAACGCCCAAACTTCGCTCGTCCTTGAATCAGTGCAGGGGGCGATGTGACGTCACATATTCCTATCGTTTGCGCCAGCGGCCGTAAAGTCTATAGAGGGTCGCGGGTAGCAAGCTATCAAGTGACCCGCTAGGTGCATTTCCCACACATGCAATCAAATGGTGCCGGTCGCACTGCCCCATCGTATCTACCTTAACCAGCTTAGCGAGTCGCCAAGAGAACCGTGAGTCAATCAATCAAAATTTCAACTATACCCAATCGAAAATCCAGAGAGTGACTCATCATTAGGTTGTAGGTTAGCGTGAACAGGAGAAAGGTGCGAGGAACATCATTTCATATGCGTATTAAATTTGGGGGCGATCAGATACAAAAAAAATATACAAAAATGAAAATTATTGTATTACATTCCCAGTTTTCCATACTTTACACAAGAGTCATCATCATAGAAAAGTCTTCTAGTAAATTTTGAATGGGACATGTTGAACACTAGATCGAGAAGTTTTGTAATGAACCAGATTTAAATTGCTATATTTTTCATCGAGCAGTGCGGCCAAGGTGTATTCACCCTCTACCCTTCAATCTTCGTATTATACCCACCAAGATTTTCACCATCCACCTGCAGTGCGGGTTCAGGTCAAGTGGATTTTCAAATTAGGCTTTCAATTTAGCGAGTTACAGGAAATCATTTTTATGCTCGAAAATGATGAACGCATATGGGTCGGGTATATGACGCGGTTTAAGGCGTCAGTACTTGAATCGAGGTGACTAGATCGGTGTTGGTTCGAGCCCAGCTGCCGGTAGACCGTATATAAGCTATATTAGTGGAGAGGTTTGGCGCCCTCTCTGCGGGTATGGTAGGGTGGAAGAATGTTGGCTTGGGTCAATGTGAGAGATTGATACCGGTTGATATTTGACTACCCCCCTAATTAATGAGGTTTTCCAGGTTTCCCTCATTCCTGCACTGAATAGTGGTTAGGGCCTACCAAGTTAAGTCGTTCCTGGGCGCAAATGCAGCCTGCTTAATAATAATATGCCGCCCCCTCTCTCGCAAAAGTCTCCGACTTCTGGGCTAATCCCTGTGATTAGAATGAGGGGTAGAGATATTATTATTATTATATAGGTTAAAAAAAATTACAAAGACAAAAAAAATCTTAATTGAACAGGAAATTAAACCCTTATTCTAGAAAAGACCAGTGGCGGCAGAATGTTTGAGGGGTTGAAACAAGATCGGACTCTAGAAAAGTTATCACTCTGTATATTGTGACAACTATTAAGCAGCGATAATGATGCAGGTTATCTAAGTTAGCCTACGTTTCATATCTACATATCACAAAAAACTGTGAGAGATACAAAGAAAAAACAGAAAAATTATTGAAACGTTAACACTCTATATCAAATGAAGGATTTACGGACAATGAACTTTTTTACTTAAAATCATGCATGGATTCAGCCTCTGTATAAAGATACTATTATCAAACACCCTATAGTACATACAACAACACCGATGATAAGCCAATGTGATACAAACGTATATGACAGTTTGAGGACAATTTAAAAATTTAATTATGAAAGATAAAAAAAGACTCCTACTTAAAGTTATACTTAAATACATCCTTTCACATTCAATAGCTAAGACCAATATCAAAGAAAAAACTAACATCATTAAACAACGCTACAGAATTTAAAAGAAATATTATTCAGTTACGACCATTAAAAAAACCTTACTTACCTCTATACTTACTTACCTCTATATACTTCCTTTCATATTAAATAGCTTAGACCAATACCAAAAAGAAAATTTTAAATATAAGTTTATTATTTAAAATAATAGTACCCAATTCTGATAAGCATAAACAAGCTATGCAGTTATTTATTTGGCATCTCTAGCAATTTGATGTCAAAGAATAAATATATAAAACTAATTTCCAATTTTGAAAAAAAATACACTTGCATTAGCTTAACATCTTTAAAGAAAAAATAAAATAATAATTATCATTTTATTATTTACAGTATTTATAAAAAGTCTTGCAAAACATACTTAGGTTAGAACATCACAAGTGAAGTCAAATTACATCTAAGTACATCATTTTGCAATAATAATGACACTACCTCAAAATAGTTTTTTAACTTGGGGAAGTTCTGCGTAGAAATTTCATTAAATCTCTATTGGTTAATGAAACAACTAAGAACTAATATAAAAAATTGAAAGTACATTTCATTGCGAATTTCAATGAGTGCCTTTGTTATTGCAAACAATTGTACCTCATTTTAAAAAGGTTTCAGATACTTAAACCGCGTACACACCTGTAACAGAACCTCGTTGCGTAACTTCAATGCGATGTGGACGGAACCCACGAGTTGTAACCTCTAGAAGGTTTTTCAGGCTTTGTTTGCGAATGCACATAAATAAAAGTTTTCCGTTCGATCGGGCAGTATTGACGAGAATTCGGAGATAGTCGGCGGTCACTAGCGCGCGCGTTTTCTAACAATATAATAGTGGCATTTTTAAAATTTGCATTGAAAGAAATAATATTCTACAATATTTTAGTTTCATAAATATTGAAAAATATCAGGCGTTTAACATTAAATACTAAGTAAACTACAGTATGGAAGAAAAGTATGGAATAAATTCATTATTTCTAAAACAACGAAGATTCCTGAAATTTCCTCGGATACGTCGATTTTGCTTTTTAAAAAGACTCTTTTTTCTATACCAACGCATTTCCGACGTTCATTTGTTTTCGCGTGATGACGTCATCGCATTTTTTTAAATAGAACCCCTATATTTTTCATCGGATTCTTGTAGAGCTTAACTTGCTTAATTTCAACACTTTATTCCTTCAACTTTCCTACCTAATCTACCTAACACAGTTGACCGGAGTGCACACGACATGGAAACATAAAGTGTTTGAGACGTAACGTTGTTCTGTTCAAAGAGATGTTACGCGTATCTCACAACTACCTTCATCCTTTTCGAGACAGGTAAGCATTGAGGTTATGTTACAAGTGTGCACCTGGCTAGTAACAGATTTTTATACTTTAAATATAAAATTTACATTTTTAATTTTATGTGTAGATACGATATTTTGTAAATGTAATTTTTAATTACAATTTTACAATTAAAATCTAGTTTTTAAGTAAAGTAATTACAAATTATTTAATACGATATGCGTAAACCACCATTAGATTCCAAAAATTTACAAGGAATAGAAATATATGTAACATTAAGAAGAAAATGTACTACGCAATCGCATAGAAGCGGCCTATGCTAGTCTCGTTCTCGTTTAGTGAATAATCTTCTAATGATTTTAAATGTACAGGGTATTCCAATTTTCTTGTATAAGAATTGCAGAATATCTCGGAAACTACAAGAGATAGAAGGATCCTGTTTTGGCAACACTGGACTACCTTTTCGAGAAACTTAAGATGCCGCAATTAGAACTTTCATAGAACTCTTCGTTTTTGATATACATAACGAAATTTAAGAAAACTACTTTATGGGATTGTTCGTATCTCAGAGAATAGCTGAGATATCGGAATGGTGAAAATGTTTCCTGATAGAGTTTTTCACGTAGAGTTCAGTGGCTAGTTTTATCTACAGGGTGGCTTTTAAAATATGACCCAGACATACATGTATTTTTTAAATGGAACAACAAAGCATATTATGACAATTAATTCAATTATTTTTTTCCTTCATATTGCTACTTTATATTGACAAAACTGATGGTGCCTGGTGCATAGTTGACCATGCATTTTTATATATTTATTTAAATTACAAGTAATTTTCTCCATTCCAATATCTCAGTTATTCTCCGAGTTATCAAGAATCCCTTAAAAGTAGTTTCTTTAAATTTCATCCTGCACCTCAAAAACGAAGAGCATCTCGAAAAAGTAGCCAATGATGTGAAAACCGTATCATTCTATCTGTTGTAGTTTCCGAGATACTCTGCAATTACAACGAAATTGGAACACCCTGTACACGTTTGCGATAATAGATTGAGAGCTTAACTCGCTTGCATTGCAATTTATCCGAAAACTTTTTGGAGAATTTCGGCCAGTCGCATCAAATAAAAGAACTAATAAAAATGCATATTCCACAGAACATATATTAATATCTAAACAATAATCAACACAAAACAGCTACTGGGCAGATTACAGGACATTTATCTTTATAGTTTTGTTCTAAATGGCGTACAGTTTTTCCTACAGATCTTTACAAATCACCATCAATTATAATACAAATCAGTGCTTCAAATTCCTCTCAGAAATTTTTGCGCTTCAACATACTTTATCTAAAAATTCCCTAATTTATATTTTAATATATGAAAATTATTCTGACGTATTAGGAACAACATGACAGAATTAAAAACCGGTTAAAATTATAATATTTAAATTTAATATTTTTCCCAGTAACCGATTCAGTGTTCCGCTCCAAAATTATGTATTTACTTTACTCTTTTACTTACTGTTACAAAACAGTAGAGGAGAGAGCGACGAAACCTATTAGGTAATTAATTCCAGTGAACTGTGTTTTACTAGATCCGCTATCAGCATTGCAGTAATTGTGTTCATCGCAACACGTAATGCAGGAATGAAGTTTTGTCCGTTCCCCGATAACTATGCAACCAGGTTCACAGACTTCCGAGCAATTTCTCTGCAGCAGCCACAGCTTTGGTTTTCCAGTGATTTCATCTGTGCTCGTCGACATCGATATTCTCCTTACCTAAGTACAAATTAAATCGAATAAATAATTATTAAGAGGAAGTTACAGTGGTCGATTTTATTATCGAGATAAATACATTATTATCATACCGTCAAGATAACAATCTCAAAAATAGAAATATTTTCTTTTCCAAACTAACAAACTTCAACAGGTGAGTAATAACAAGACAAAAAGTAAAATGAATTTAATATACTCTATTTAAATTCAATACATTTAAAGCCAGTAGAATCAGGTTAAATTAACTTTATTTTTTTTTATCTTTCAAATTTTTTTGTTTCTTCAAAATTGACTCTTCATCTGAAAAAAGACTTCTCTGCTTCAGTCACTTTTTGTATCTTTAAATGTTTGGAGTGTGGTCTTGTTCTTTATGTATCTATTGGTGTGTTTCAAGTATAATAGGAATACAAATTATTCAAATCTGATGACCTTATGTATTCAACAGATGACAATTACTAAACAACCAATATAGCTGTATTACATTGTATTTAAAAAGCGAATTATTTGCACATCCACGTTAACGTGAATATATTTCTATTTCAATATTTCTTATTTTTTGGTTAGAAACTCACTCACTTCATGATTTTGTCATGAAATTGTAAATATGACATATTTTTTTCTACATTCATGCAAAAAAAAACTTTATTGAACTATATTTAGTGGAAAAAGTAGTTCTTTTTATTGCATTAATCTGTAATTCTACTACAGCGCTTTGTCATTATGACAAACATAAACGTTCAAATCGACGTCATATTTTCCTACACTTAGTGTCATCTAAATAAAACATTTTTTGGTTTTTTCATGAACGTAGAGAAAATATTGTATGCAACTCGTACAAAAAGTGTAAATAGCTATTAACTCGTAAGTTCAGTTACTTAAATAATAACCATTTTGGATTTTAATAGGGGTCCTCCATATATTTTTTTTATCTAAGCCACCCTAGGAAAGTTACGACCCATGAGGAGGGGAGGATTTTATTTACTTCCAAATGTTTAAGGTCGCCGTATTTCTTGTCGTAAAATGATCAAATTTGTGGTGTTTTTTAGGTACTGAAATCTCAAAAAACAAAACACGTAGAGCAAAGTAATATCAAAAATAAAATTACTGATGTTTTGTTTATCCGCTTTTACTGTTTAAACTCTCCTCAAATAATATAATAACTTTTAAAATGCATTTGTATGACATTATTTCGCTATTCTAACCCAACATTTTAACAATTATTTTCACATACTTAAAAGCAAAAGTGAACAATCTCATATGCAGAACTATGTTAAGTTTATGTTATAATTATATTTACATCTATAGGTGAATTTAAAAAATACGTATTTTGAAAGATTTCAGTACCTAAAAATTTACTGAATAGATCGCTTTCTGACTTTATATATTGATTTTAGTTCGGTACCTTTGAATATTCGCAGGTGGCTTGAGATAACATTCTTGTTATTTGTTAAACTCTATATCATTTCAAAATACGGTGCCCTTAATAGCCAGCAATATTTGATATCAAAGAACTATGAACTCTCATCAAATGCAAAATAATGGAAACCTACTAGATATGGATGGGTAAGTTAGATATTGGAAATGAAAGTATGTGCGTGTAGGGTCATGACCTTTTTTTATTCCAAAACCAATAATATGCAGGGGGTACTTTATTTCAACGTCTTATGATAGGATGAGAAGAATAAAAATTACTCGGTCAGAAGAACTTTCATCAGTATAAATTTGCATTTGGAAGACATGAAATAAAACTCTAAATTTATCACCCTCTGTTAAGGGATCGTAACTCCTTAGGGGAGACTCATATAAAAAAATTGTATATGAAGGATCATTATTAAAATCGGACGTACAATCTACCTTCGATTTTCTTGCACATTATTCGGGATCACCCTTACAATATTAGTGTTAAATACTTATTTTGCTATGGAAATAATAAAAACAAGATGTTGCGTACTTGACGGATGTCAGGATACATAAGTATAATAGTGCACGGCACCATTTTCCAATAAGAGATAAGCAGCTCTTTAATCAGTGGTTGGAAGCTATTGACTACTAACCGTTAAAGAAGTTGCCAAAAAATATATCATTCGTACTATATGTGTGTTTCAAATAACTCGTTGTATCGTGCACTAGAAGAGGACTTCAAGTAACAATAGTTCTAATGCTTTATTTACCAGGTAAATATATTTAAAATTTTGTGGAAGCTACTTTTCGATTTTTTAAGTGAATTGACCAATACAAACAGTAGCATCTCTCAAAATTTTATGCATATACCTACATAGTACATGTTTTAATTAATAACTTTATGTCCTATTTTCATTGTTATAACTTAATGTTTATTTGATTTGCTATCTGACTAAAACATTATGTACAACAATAATTATTTTAACTGTACATTTTCATATTTTAATTTATATCGTTTTCAAGCGACTGCTCTCGCATGTTCCTTTTATTTTAATAGATTTAAGGGTTTAATGTACTCCTCGAACACTCTAAGAGAACAGTCGCTCGAAAACAACATTAGATTTCAATAAAATATTTAGGTAGTAGATTTCAAATTTCCCGCATTTAATAATTAAGGCAAGGCAAGCACTCGACATAATCCAGACGAAATACCATGTAAGGGAGGATCTAATGGAATTGACGAAACATTGCCTAAAGAACACTTACTTTGTCTACAAAAACCAAAAGTATAGGCAAATAGAGGGAGCACCCATGGGATCGCCTTTGTCACCAGTCATAGCCAATCTGTTCATGGAGGAATTAGAAGAACAAGCAATAGAAACAGCAGAATATAAACCATCCATGTGGCTGAGATATGTCGACGACACCTTTGTCATATGGACACATGGCGAGGAGAAATTACGAGAGTTCTTAATTCATCTGAACAGCAGACATCCAAAAATCAAGTTCACTATGGAACTGGAAAAGGACCAACAGCTACCTTTCCTCGATGTATGTATAAAGAAAAAAGAAGATGGAGGTCTAAGCTATACGGTATATCGGAAACCAACACACACGAATAGGTACCTACATGCAGAATCTCACCACCACCCATCGCAGCTACAATCAGTGATCAAAACACTAATGACAAGGTCAGAACGACTCTCTGACGACGACCACAAAGAAGAGGAAATTAAAAACGTTAAATTAGCCTTACAACAAAATGGTTTCTCCGGCAACAATATCAAGAGGGCTTTAAGACCTAGGCGAAACAAAGAAGAGAAGGAAGAAGATAAACCAATAGGCAAAGCTCTCCTGCCATATGTCAAGGGAACTACAGACAAAATAAGCAGGGTTTTAAAGAAATACAAAATAGAAACCGTCTTCAACACAGACAGGAAGATTGGTAATATGCTACCATCAGCCAAAACAAACATTCCTCTAGAAGACCAAGGAGTATATGAAGTTCCTTGCGGAGGCTGTGAGAAGACGTACATTGGACAAACTAACAGAAGAATCCAAACCCGGAAAGAAGAACATCGGAATGCTGTCCAGAAAAATGAAAAAACTTCGTCATTAGCTCAACATGTAAAAGACACCGGCCACGAGATTGATTTCGATAATACCAAGGTATTAGCAAGAATGGAGCATAAGGCAAAAAGAATAATTAGAGAAGCCATCGAAATTGAAAAACATCCTCAAAATCTCAATACACGTGACGATACCCAAAGATTACCAACAGCTTGGAAACCTGTCCTGGGAATCAAGAAGATCAATAAACCAGTGACACGCAACGGTGAGAGTAGGCCAAGCAGAACACAAGAACCCACAGCACCATTAAACGCAAGACCCGTGACGCGCAGCCATGCGAAGAAAACCACACACCGGAACGAAAGCACAGTATATAACTCACCAAGTGGACAAACATCTTCCAGTAAGCCGAACGTAGTAACGCGAAGCAGAAGTAAGAAGACCTGAAGATGGTAAATGAGATTTTACCGAAACGTTGTCAAACAAATGGTTCTTTTGAAGACCATGCAGATTCATCGCGGAGAGGAACCCGGAGAAATTTTACAACCATATATATATATATATATATATATATATATATATTTTATTTATGATTCACAATGAAAAGCTAGGTCACAAAATTTCATTACCTAAATCCACAGACAAGGAAATGCCTAAATCTTGGACAAATGATGTTGATCTAAATTCATGTTTGACGGGTAAAATGAAGAAGCGTTAAAAACATTAGAGATCATAGATGATAATTTTCATCTATCTTGTACGGAAGCATTTTCATGAACGGTTTGAAAACAATAAAGTCATAAAACAGAATCATTTAAAAACACTGACAGAGTAACCACAAGTTACGGAAAAATCTCATTCCAAATTAAGTGAACTTCTAGAAGGTTTCAAACAGCATTTACGTGCTCTAAAATCATTAGCAGAACCCACTTATTCGTAGAACACTATAATTGTTTATATATTCTCTGACAAATTAGATAACGTCTTCAATGGTCAATGAAAAGAATTTTCGGTTAACATCGATTCTCCAAATCTTGATGACTTTAAAACATTTATAACATAACGGTATAGATTTCTAGAACTAGAGCATGACACTTCACATTCAACAAGATTCGTTAACAAACACGAAACTAAGAATAACAAATCTTATCATTTAAATCAAACTTTGACGCACATATCACTTAACAATAGATACTGTTATTTGTGCAAAAATACTTCACACTATCGTTGTCGATCTTTTCTTAATCTAACAACAAAATCACCATTAGATAAAATTACAAAATTAAAGTTATGTAGAAATTGTTTTTGGATACCACTGAAAATTGTATATCGAGCGAATGCAAAACTTGCGGACACAATCACAATATATTAATAAATTTTAACAAAACACAAAGAGAATAACAAAACGAATAATTTTGTCACCCATAAACCAAATTTTGTATCCTTTGTAACTTGTCGGTCTTGTGATAAGAGCAAAAATCATTCTTCAGAAACCTTGACAATTGAAAGGAAAAAAGTCCAAATCACATCAAATGGAAGTTCATTCCATCCAAATTTCTCTATTTTGGAATCCTATCTTTGGAATTTGAAACATATATTAAGCATTCATGCACTCTCAGTTAATATTTGAAGACTCCTACACAATATGACCTAAAACCCAAATGGAAGCGATACTTAACTCACGTCCGTTAACACCATTATATATAATAATCCCGATGACTTTCTAGCGTTAACACCCAGCCATTTTCTTACTGGGGAGCTACTGTCTGCATTACTACAAGAAAAAGTAAGAGAAATTCATAGCAATAGATTTATTACATTACAAAAAAACATCAGTAATTAGCGCAACACAATTAGTCACGCTGGTTCAAACAATATCATATCATAATACTCATTTCATCAACGATGGTAAACCTACAAATCTAATTAAATCACTCTAGGCTCCATGGTACTTCTAAGAGAAAGAAGATGCACCACCACTTTGCTGTAAGATCGGACGAATCAAGGAAATATTTCCAGGTAAGGATAGCGTTATTCATGTTGTTTTAGCTTCAAAACCACTGCTGATGTTGTGTTGCCATAGTATTCAGTCTTGCAGTAGGTACAGTAGATGCATATTGACTCACGCCTAGACATTCTAGATGCAGTTAATAATTGTATAACCACAAAACATGTAAATAAAGTTATTTATCAAAGCATGTACATTAATCAGCATCAATTCTTCATCGTCTTTCATTTTAATACAAATACTACAAGCAATGCATCAATCATTATTCATAGTTGAGTAGCCATCACTTAATAAATTTATTGATAGTAATTTCGAGTAAGAGATAAGCATGTTTATGAAAAAATAAAGTTGACCAGATATCTTCCCCTACAGCAAGGTTTTCTCAAAATTAAAGTAATGTGGCTTATTACTATTTCCGATCGCTAATATACGAATAAAAAATGTATGAAACAGATTGATAGCTCAGTTTCAGAGGTTTCTCTTTTAAGTTCACAGCTTTCTATTTAAATGTTTTCAATTTGAATACCACCATATAAATTTAGAAGTTTAAAAGTTTTATCTTTAGGGATACAATACTGAACTGCTTTAAACAACTTTCCACATCACGATGCTGTCTTATTGTTGGCTGGTTAGGAGATTTATGTTAATTTATATTTTAGAAAAATTTTGTTCCTCTTTATCGAAGTCGGTTAACTTTTGTTCGGAGATGATCCTTTAAACCTAGTTAGATCAAAGGAAAAAGTGCTTTCTTTCACATAAATGGCTTTCAGAAATTTGAATTCAGTTTTGAACAAAATGTGTCAAATAATAGCTATATCAAATTCATAACTAAGAATACCTATAGCATTTAGTGGAAAATGATGTTTACAATTTGTATTTCCTTTTCAGAATATTTTTATGTATGTAATTGTAACTCATTCACGAACAAATGTAATAAATTAAATAGATAATTCTATCATACTTATCCGTACAAATTAACTATACTATTTGGACGATAATTAAAAATACCATTATCAAAATATTCATTTTTAAAAGAATTACTACTACTACCACTACTACTACTATTAAGCAAATGGTAAGAATTCTTCATTTTAGAGATGGTTTATAAAATATTAAATGAAAAATAAATTAAATAGATTACTAAACCAAGTTTAGTTAATGTAACTTAAAGTTTTCGAACTTCTTTTTGCAATACTCCACCCCCCTCAAACAGTTACTCTAATGTATAAAGAACCAAAGATAAAGAAGATATTTTACACGAATAATAAATCACACGCGTGAAAGAAAATCACAACAAGATACATTGAAACTTTTAAATGCAAATAATTCAGAAACCGATAAAGTTAGGCCACTTAAACAAGAGTACATTTGGATGCAGAATTGAATATTCTTTTAGATTTTTAAGCATAGCTCAACAGATGAAAAAATATATTTTGATTTACCTAAATAATACTGTGTAAATAGCACCCTCTAGAAGCAATGTCAAAATAAGCTTTAAATTCATAATTCTCGCACCAAAAAAACCCAACGCTACCAATTTCAAGTCATGCTATCAAAACTTTTTCAATTATTGAGAAATTTAAGAATAAAATTTAAACCTTGAACACCCTGTATTTCTTAAACCAGCGACATTCGTATAAGACATGATGAACTCAAACATATGTTGGTGCCTAGTATCTCCAGCTTAGTGTTGACTCATTCTTTTTGGCTCACTCTGTAGATAAATTACTTAGGTAATATAATTATTATCTTTTTAAAATTATTGAAGTAACTAATTCATGAACACATATAAAAATACATGGCACATTCATGAACTGACTTTTGTAAGAATTGTATAAAAATGCAAACTAAGCCACTGAAATGTACGATATGGAATGTGGTATGCGGAATGAAGGTACCAAACCTAGGAGCAGACAATAGGAGGCACATGAAACTCAGCAAAGACATACTTCATTGGTTATGTATGTGGGTGCGAGAGAGACAACCTTCTGCATGTACGATATGAATTATGTTCTTAATTTCCCATTATTTTGTTTGTAAACACGTCATTGGCGTACAGTGTGCTTTCTTCTTTTATCTTGTATCTCGTGTGTTATTCTTTGTGTAATTTTGTGGGTGTTATTGTTGGAACATGTCATGTTTTATAAGGGACTGTAAAATTAACCGAAATAATTCTTCATATCCAGAATTCAATTTCATTTCAATTCAGAATCAGCTAAGCCCCTACTGCTCCGCCATTGCTAGAGGTACAAAACAAAATATGGCGCTGATCATAAATAATCCATTTGCGCAGCTTTTAGCGCTTTCCAGTCATCATAATATAAAATTACATTTCAGTGAACTAAGCGAAGCACCTCACGCGTTCGAAGTCCTGTGTGTTCAAAGCGCTATGTGATCGAAAGCCTATGAGTCCGAATACCTGCCTGTTCGAATAGAGATGTGCGCGCTCCCGGCTGATTGGCGGAGAGAGAAGACCACGATGCAATTTGCCTGGATGATTCGTTATCGCGGTAAGAAGATAACGCAACGGTGTTCACAGTGATGTATCACTTTCCACAGAATTTTAGAAACATTATTAATTAATTACCATAATGCAGCCTTCTGTTAAGACGTTTAATTATTAGATGATGGGTGCGAAAGTAGCCATGGAAATTAAACCACGGTTTTCAAATTAAATTTATATGCATAATCGTTGATTCCAATACATCTATCACATACATAATGTTATAAATCTCACTTGTCTCCAATATTATGAATCGAATAAAACGTAAACTTTACCTAAATAAATATATACCATAAAATACCTATGACCTTGTAAAAAATATTTTTTGTGTAGAATTAGAATGCGCCTAATAACGATAATAATTATTACACAGATAAATACCACCAGAGTATCATTTTGCAGACCCCCGTTATTAAAAATACTGACATGTCTATAAATAAGTAGCGAATAACTATTGTAATATAATAGCAATATTACAATCTTGTCCCTACAACTGCTGAAATAACTTCTGTATAAATGGGTATATCAATTGTTCAATCGTATTATATCTATATGTATTTTACAGTTGAAACACACCACATGATCGTTATCGTTATCGTTGTCGTTGTCATTGTCCTTATCGTTGTCGTTGTCGTTGTCGCTGTCGTTGTCGTTGTCATTGTCCTTATCGTTGTCGTTGTCATTGTCATTGTCATTTTCATTGTCATTGTCATTGTCATTGTCATTGTCATTGTCATTGTCATTGTCATTGTCATTGTCATTGTCATTGTCATTGTCATTGTCATTGTCATTGTCATTGTCACTGTCACTGTCACTGTCACTGTCACTGTCACTGTCACTGTCACTGTCACTGTCACTGTCACTGTCACTGTCAATGTCACTGTCAGTGGCAGTGTCATTGTCATTGTCATTGCCATTGCCATTGCCATTGCCAGTGCCACTGCCATTGCCATTGCCATTGCCATTGCCATTGCCATTACCATTACCTTTACCGTTACTATTACCATTATCATTATCATTACCATTAATCATTATTATTATTATTTAAATTGCCAAGACAGTTTACCAAACATCATCATGCATTTTATATCATGCCGTGAAAGATGTGTCTTTTAATTGAATATTGAGATTAGCTCGTCTTATTTCAGATGTCACAGAAAAAATATATTCGTAAAAATCTATTACGCGGGCTATTTGCGGTTTACCACGTTCCTACTTAACTGAAATGCTTGAATATTCAAAGCACGTAGAATATTATGGGTATTCAACTTACTGAATTGTTCATGCATAAATGTAGATACCTAATTGAATTATCCTTTCCTCTTAGTAGTACAGAGGATCTGAATAGGTATTATGTAGGTTCTGTATTTGCGCTAGAGGCGTTTAAAATTGCTTTGATATCCAAAGCAACAAGTAAAGAAAAATAAATATATGTAGTTCAGTATTGACTCACTAACAGTGGTCGCTCGTGGACGTACTAATACGTGAAGCGGAAGGGTAAATACTACTTCACGGTGACTTTTTTTCTTTTTAATATTAAAAAAGTATCTAACAAACTCATTTAGAGCACAGGGTGATTCTGAACTTATTCGAAAAACTATATATGCACCCTTAAATAAGAAGTCGATATCACCAAAAAAGGTATAATAAAAGTCTAATAGATTTCGCACACAAATAGTGTTTTTTTGGGCTTTCACTTCCGGTGCTATCATTTGATACATAGTGATGAACAGAGTTAAAATACACGTCACTAGCATTAGCCGGAATTCCTTTAGCTAACCTGGTTATTTTCGGGATAGGCTCTGTGGGGACAGAACCGCTATCGGTGTATCTGGGCCCGCCCATATATTGATTTCGGTTCCTATTGTTGGTATTACGACTAATACGGTCGGAACCGTTTCTCGGACAATGGTGGTTCACCGAGGCATTCCGTAGCCGCCGCTGTAACTGGTCACATCCCATGCTTCCAAACGTTTTGCCGCTCTTCCCTGTCGGCATCTTCAGTGATGACCCCTCAAAAGCTTCGCCGCGACTGTTTCTGGCAGCGACCAGTTACACGATGAACGAACGATGAACGAGGTTTTCATAATGACTCATGTGTACAGCAATGCTGAGTTAATGGACATGATTCTTATTCTTATGGTGAAGTTAGACAAAATGCATTGCCAACTTCACGCTTGTATGCGGATCGATTTCCTGATCGACAGACACCAAATCATAAAACTTTTATGGCAATGGTGCAACGTGGATGTGATACTGGTAATATATGCAACACGTTGACGAGATGGTGGCTCCGATGGTGAACAAGTGTTTAATGCAAGCGAATAAGTACAAGACAGATTACTAGACAGGTGTCTAGCGTATTAACGGCGTGACGCTTACTACAAACTCAGTAATATTATATCCAGAGTGTTCAGGTACTATTACCAACGGATCATCCATTGCGAGTTAGGTTTTGTGAATTGTACTGCTGATATACTAATTACATATGAAACTTTATTTACTTGCAATGGAATACAACACATTCACAATAGACACGTTTGGAAACTCGAAAATCCGCATGCAATTGAACGGGACCACATTCAACACTGTTCTTCACTGAATATTTGGGCAGTTTTCAGAATGCATATATTTGTTTTGCATTACCATATTTGGAAGAAATTTTGTTTTTATAAAACTATCTTCAATCAACCTTATAACACATCAGACATTCCTCAGTAGGAGATCATAGATGTAATCCAAGTATCTGATTATTATTATCTGATTTGAGTATTTATTATTCATCTAACTGTAAAACCTGTAACCGATTTAGTGAAGCATAAAGAGAACGTTTCCATCAAGGCATAAAAGGTATGGAACTGAGGGCAGCTGGAAAGAAAACTTAGTGACAAATGTTTGTTTTATATTGCAAAAAGAAATCATAACTAAAACGACAAAACGCAAAGGAAATGTCTTACACACTTCTTTTGAGGAGAAAAGAGTTTGTCAAAAGAGTATAAGAAAAATCGAGACGTTGGTGCGTATGTAATGAAGTCTATTGATTCGAGATGATTCTAGTAGCTCCACGATGAACTTGCTACGCTGCATATTCGGGTGGTAAAAAAAAAACTGATGTACCAAACTCCTTAGTTTCGTTTAGGGTTGGTCCTAGCTCAGGAAGAGGGGAGTGGGTAAATATTATCACTTATTTATTTGGCGCCACCCGTTTTACAACCCGTTGTTATAACGTACCCTGTACGCTAAGGAGTTTATACCTTATTAAGATTCTTCAATAATAAAAAAAACGGGAAAAAGGCAACAATTGATACACAGCTCTCTAACTATTTGAATTTACTAAAAGGAATAACGGCCATCGATATAAGCAGTATTTATTATACTGATATTTAGCAAGTATATATCGCAATGTTATGATATAAATACAGTATTCAGCAAAAACCCACTCTACAGTACTATAGATTGGTGCACATAATAATGTTAAGTATTTAGTTATAAGAAATTATAAGTTTATATTTGATTTAAAATAATCAAATAAAGTTAAGTGGCTAGAAGTATTCAATTTACGGAAAAAGGGGACTTTTAGTTTTGAATAATAAATATTCTAAATATATATAAAACAGTATAACCAGTACAAATAATAATAATATGCAAATAAGTGTCAATAAAGGCAAAATATACTTAAATATAGATATTCAGGGCGTCAGATGACAGTATAAATCTTAAACTAAGCTTATCTGGTTTTGATTCGGTGAACAGTATGTCCAGATCGTCCAGGCAATGGTGTCAACAGCAAGCGAACACCCTGCAAGTGAAGAAGATTGATGCTCTACGAGGAGGTGGTGTACTCCGACAATCTACCTCGTATAAAAGACAACCAGCAGGAAATTTACTACAGGTACAGACAACTGTGGTCTCGTCTGTGGAATCTTGGCTTCGGAGAGCAAATCTTATAGTACGAAGATGATGAAGAAAGAAGAGACGAGGGATTAAAGATGAGGTGATATAAGATGAGGCCTAGATCATATCAAACGTCTAAATAGATTGTTCACTGAATAGAATTTTTATAATAAGAGAATCAACTTTTTACCTTTGTTCTCGAGCGGCCTCGTGGTGAGAATCAGAGACTATTTGAACAATCACAATAATCACTATTGACAAAAATATACTTCACAAAATTAGCAACAAAATCCGTATATAACGAAAATTTCTGCCGGTCATACAGCCATCCAAATCTTGCTAGGAAAATAGAATCGAATCGTCCGCTCAGAAACAAAAAAAGGCATCGCCGCGCAAAAAGTGCTTCGCCGATAACATATTAATAAACTTAGTTCATTAAATAGGAATTCGCTATACAGGGTAATATATTTAACTGATATATTTTTATTGTTATCCTCAAATGTACTTAATACATATTTAAATTGTCAATCCTAATTTAATATATTATACCTGAAAAAGGGAACCCGTAACAAACTGAACAATTTATATAGAGATTTTCTAGATATACTGCTATTCTATCGAGACACCAGACTGTAAAGATTAAGAGAACGAGAGAAATTTGACCTCTAGAGGATACTTTGGACATGGGTTGCACCCACACGTAAAATTTGTAATTGTCATAATCTGAGATCAAAATACTTTTCCACTTGATAAACCGTTGATCAGAGTTGAGTAAACCCTGACATTGGATTCAGTGATTTCAAACACATATAGGTTGACTAGTATGTTCAATTCTAAGGCATGCTGGGAATATCTACGCAATATCTTTTCCAAAAATGTTATATTATTGAATTGTTTCACCCTTGCCATTGGCCTTATTTGAAATTTAGTGGAGGTTAAGTTTTGAAAGTTAGCACCTTCGCCTATATCATTAGTTTGAATATCTGCTAGGAACCTCTAGCTCTCCCATTTGATAAAGTAACAGTTTTAAGGTGTAAAATTTAATTTTAACCGAAATATCGAGAGATCGATTACTTTTTTAATAAACTTTTGTAGTGTAGTTTAAGAACAAAGAAATATATTTGTTCGTTCCGTAGTTGCTGGCTAAAAATACTTTTACTTCTTAAATTCAACTCGATATTTGCTTTACATCGCTAACAATTGAATACGCTTTATAAAACAAATTTGCAAAACTTCGTTATGCTCTATCGTCCTCTTCTCTAAACATTCTGTACATATAGCATTTTTTTCGACAAAAAAATATGTGTGTATGTGTATTTAATGTCTTGAGACTTGACAAGACAAATTTATTGGCTGCAAGAATTCATCAATTAAGTTATGCTCAAAGTGAACTCTTGACTTTATTGATCTAATCTTTAGTCACTGTCAATGTTTCTAGTTAACTTGCAAATTAATTGTTTATCAATTTTAACCCAATCACGAGCATCAGGAGATTGGGTAAATAAATATAATATAATAAGTGAAGGATAGGGAATATTACAATCAAATTCATTAGATTCAGTCTATAGCTATATATTGTGTTGGTATACGTTGGACACCAAATAATTATGTATTGTTATGTATGTGTAATCTATTATTAAAAAAATGATATGTAAAAAAAATGAAATTTGTTGAGCGCCAATAAAATTAATAAAAAAAATCTCTCTGATTTTTTAAATGTGATTTTTGATATGAAAAAAAAATTTATTTGTACTTACTTTACTTTACTTTACTTTTTACTCCGGCTATTTACTCCCACCTCAGTCGGCAAGTTCAAACAGTAAAACCACAAGGTCCAATGTTATTTATTTTTCTCTGAATTGACTAATTTTTATATTTTTATTATTTAAGTTTGAATTCACTGCAATTCCCCTTTTTTGTTGCTCTTACAGCTATCTATTTCTTTAAATAAGATTAGTTCTGATTCATCTATTTTAATATTTGAATAATAAGAATTTGAACAATTGAAATTCGATGTATTGAGAAATTCTAACCAATGAGATTTATATTAAAATGACAGTTAACAAATCTACCTGAGGTTGTATACGTTTTACAAGAATATCCAAAGATTTACAAATATAACGTTCCTTTGTACTCACAGGTAAATTGTTATAGTTCCTTATACTAGGTAATAAATTTATCTAACGTTATTTGTGTGCTTATATTTGAATGATACCTACATGATTTTTCTTATATTTCTAATGACTGCAATAGATTTTAAATAATGTCAAAAAGATTCGGCATAATACATCTGATCAAGCTATTTAACAAAGTCTGTGACACAAACAGTAAGCGAGAAGTTTTTCTCAAATATTCATCATACTGTCAAAAGAGAGTAACACATTTAAGGAATAAGTAAATTAAAAATATTTCAGATAGTTCTCTTAGAAATGTTATTTTTCTAGTTAATATTAAATAAGCCAATTTTATTACGCTTTTTCTTGGGTTCTTGTTTCTTGAATTTCCTTACTTTGGAAACGTTTATTTAATTTTTAAAATTTTATAATTAGGGTTTATAATTTTCATGCTGCTTTTATAATTAATTGTTATGTACAGCTTTTCCAAAAAAATTCTGAAGTACTACACTTGTACTCATTTTTTAATTTTTACAGCACTGCTTCATTAAAATTTTTGACTTGTACGTTCTATAAGATATAATGCCATGATTATTTGTATGTTTACTTCTTTTGTGTATGTCGACATGTTTAATATAAGTTCACGAAGGATATAATATTGATAATTATTTATCCAATTGGATATCGTCTGAGAACATACTATTTAAAACCGTTTGGTCGATAAAAAATAACATCGATATAGCATTGCTTCCGGCGTCCACAGATTTACTGTTAGTTGATTCTGGTGCTGATTTGTTCACAGAGAAGCGGCATTGTGATCAGAAAAGTAATATCGTAGTTGAAAGTTGAACGATCAAAGGAACTTACCTGTGAAGTTCGATCGTAATTATATGAAGCGTCCAATCCGAAGATATCACTTAACCACGTAGTACGCCGTTGTCGTACCCGTCATGCACACAATGTTTCATACCCGTCATGCACACAATGTTTAAAGCACTGCTCACCCATTTGCCTCTGGCCCCTAAATAATTGGGTTCGGATTGAACGCTTCATATAATTACGATCGAACTTCACAGGTAAGTTCCTTTGATCGTTCAATTATATTTCAGCGTCCAATTCTCTATATCATTTAACCACGTAGATATTTAAAGACGTATTGCGATTCGAATAGCCTAGTTTATGCAACCTAAGAGACACATTTTTTATGTAATTGATACCAATCGCAAATGCCAGTGTGCATTTGGCGAATCTGATTGATTGCTTTTAAAAATTCAGCTTTCCATGATTTCCCTATTATATAACTTCGTGAATATCAATTGATCTATAATGGTTCTGCTCCTTATCTAGACTGGTCGCGGCCAGTAACATAATTAATTAACACATTCCTAGTCTTAGCTAGGATTCTTTGACTAAACATGAAACACCGACCATGAAGAATGGGTGGAACAGGTATCACTGTCCTGCAGGGGAACAGATTCTCCCTATTAGGCAAGGTGCAACTCCTGCCGGGGCATCTGGACAAATTATCGCCCGATACGGTTGTTATATAAAGCGGTTAAACCTCCTGAGTGATCTATCATGAGTCACCATAGATCCTTTAGTCGTAGTGGAGGGCCGGTTAGGCCCGCTTACTTTGAACATAACCATAACATGTCGGATCGAATGTGGCTTTAATATTTCAGTATTTATTCCTGTCATTCAGCATCTTCTTAACCTATACTTACTTACTGTTTTACTCCATGGAGCGTAGATTCTTTGTCATTTTTATATATTGTTTCAACATAAAGGATTGTTAATATGAAAAGGTATTTGTGCTGCAAAGTTGAACCCTGCTTTTTTCTGATGTTTTAATTTTGTTTATTTTCAATATTTTGCATTAGCTCGTTGTTGTTTAGGAAGCGGCGCGGTTTACCCGCAGCACTTAGATTTAAAGATCCATTGCGCATGCCGCTGGCTGAAGAGTTCAAAACAGGTCCGTACTGCTTACAAGGACCAGCACTAGCGATGCTGGAATCTCTAGAGAAGAAAGAATATCCTCTCCAAGATATCTGTATTTGTTACCGTTAAGCAGTTCCAGAGGATGTGTGCCGATTCATCAAATGCATTGTCATAAAGCTACACCTAGTTATATTACTTAAATCAAACCTAAAGAGATGCTTACTGAGATGTCCGTGGCCCGTTAGGAGACCCATGATAATCCTAATGATTCTGCAAAGCATTAGCTTAGGACGCGAATAAACCAATATTTCGCTTACCAAATTTAAACATACTTTTCTAATGATTCCTGGTAAAACCTAGAAACTCGAGAAAATCAAGGTGTAACGTATGTTCAGTGTCGAAAAATCGCCTAAAGTTTTTAAGATTTAAAGTATATCGCTTCTTGCAAGTGGGCTGTTTATTTTAAACCCCAAGCTGCTCGAACGGTGGTTTCTTTTTTCTGACACGCTTTCTAGGTTCTGAATTTGTCATATCTCATGGATACCGAGCTGTGTTTATTTTAAACCCGACGAAACACGCGGATTTCGGTTTGTGGGTTATTTATTATACCCCGAGACGCTGGTTTCTTCCAGACACGACTTGGAGGTGCCAAATTTACTTGCCGCTAGCGCGACCGCGTGTACACAATCGTCTTTTACATTATTAATACAGCGATCGTGAAAATAGGCGTTTGCCGCCGTTTAGATTCGAATCTAAACCTGAATTGCTTCCAGACAATTATTGTCCTACTTCAAATCCATATTTAAACAAAATATCTAAAGAAACCTGGAAAATTGTAAATATTAATATATTTTAATTCTTATCAAGCTTTACGGGTTTTTGAGCAGTTCATGTGGTCGTTCTTGTCCTGGCGTGTCAGCACCTGTACGCGACGGGCACGGGCACAAAGTAGCGGTCAGAGGGGCCAGAGGGGAATAGGTAAGTAGTGCTTTATACATTGTGCGCATGATGGGTGCGACAGCGGCGTACTATGTGATTAAGTGATATAGAGAATTGGACGCTGAAATATAATTGTATAGACAATTCTATAGAATAGAAGGAAAATAACTCATTAGCAAATTTTTAGAAATCCTAGAAATATGTATTGTTACGTGTTTGTTTCGTCTCGATATTATTGTTTTGTTCGGCACACACATATAATTAACATGGGTTAAAAGGTAGCTAAAATCACTTCAAAACATAGCCAATAGCACTTTATTATCATTTCTAAATATTCAAATATGTAGGGTTATTCTTCTTCTTCTTCTTTTTATGGCCTTCGTCCAGGGGACATTTAGCCAGCCTCTAATTTTATAATTGTTTGTCCAAGGGAATGCACCGTGAAGTGCGTCTGAGATTAAATACTTATATTCCCTTGTGTGATATTCAGATTGTTGAACGAGCGTGAGTCGTGAATATAGGGGGTTAGTAGACAACACGACACAGGATCAACTTTTCTTGCTCGGGGCAACAGCCGAGCTTACCCACACCCAGGTTTATGAAAGATAGGCAGGTTTCGTTTTCTTGAACTGAATAAACATGTCATATTTACAAATTGATACAGTTAATGCATAGAAACTTTAGTAAGACTGAACTCGTTTGCTGATTTAGTTTTTTTATCATAATGGTAATCGAAAAGGGATTTTGCATGCCTGCTTTTGATAATTCTTGATATAGAACAAAAATTTGGACTGTTGTTCAATGGGCATTCCAGTAAAATGTGGTTTAAGTCACCCACCTGACCACATTCACAGTATGGGTGTTGCAAAATTCCTATCCTGTGAAGATGCTTATTAGTTAAGCAGTGACCTGTTCTCATTCTAATTATCGTGGTTAGATGTCTTCTGTCTTTATATGGGTAAAGTGAGAACCATGGGGAACATGGAAAATCCTTTGTTATTTGCGCATAGTCGGAGCCTCGTGATAATGTGCTTGATTTCCATTCTTGTTTCCATTTAGTATTTATCTGATGCTTAATTATTGGAAGAATATCGTTTTTGTCTAATTCAATGTCTAATAGATTTTCCGAGTTCCTTCCTATGTTTGCCAGTGTATCTGCAACTTCATTTCCATGAATATTGGAGTGTCCTGGAATCCACGCGAGTTTAATTTCACAGCCGTTTTCTGCTGCTTCTAGTAATAGTCTTTTTGTTTTCAAGGAAATGTGGTCTTTGTCTTTATTAGTTTCAATGCTAATAAGTTTTTGTAGCGCCGACTTTGAGTCTGAAAATATTAAAGACTTATCCAGGTTTTTCTCTAGACATATGCAAATGGCTTTATAGACTGCTATAACTTCTGCCGTACAAATTTGTGTATACTCGGGTAGTCTAGCGGAGAATTTGTGGTTTATGGTTGGTATGTATACTCCTACACCCACATTTTTTTGGCTTTTGTCCAGCGAACCATCGGTAAAAATCCAGATATAGTGTTCGTACTGTTCACCAAAGATTTCTAGAAATTCTTCGTTGCTTTTTATGTGAGCCCTGTTGTTATTGATATTAGCTATTGTAATTGGTGTTATCTGATATATGTGCTCGATTTCAAAGCATGGTAAGATTTTTCCAGCATGTATGTTGTGCGAATATTGGTCTACCACTTCTAGAGCTTGTATAATGTATGGCAACTCCCTACATCTCCAGTATCCTAATTTAGATTGACAGTAACTGTCCAGTTCCAGTAATATTACTGATAATGGATGTTCTTGTTCTGCAATGATTTTTAGAACAAATTTACATGCTAGCCACTTCCTCCTGTACTCCAGTGCCATTTCAGCGCACTCCGCTAATAACACATTGGTTGGTGTGGACTTCATGCAACCTGTTACGATCCTCAATGCTTGATGTTGTATTTTGTCCAATTTGGCAAGAATTTGTTTCGAACAGGGTTTCATCAACTGTGAACCATAATCAAGGTGAGAGCGGACAATTCCTTTATATATGAGTAGCAGTGTCGATGGATCTGCTCCCCACGTTGTACTGCAGAGTGATTTCATTATGTTGATTCCTTTTATAGCTTTCTTTTTGACATGTTCAACTTGTTCATTCCAATTTAAAGACTGTGTCAATATGATTCCTAAATATTTTATTGAATTCTTCCACGGGATTGGGAGATTATTTATGGATATTGTGGGATAAGTGCACCTGGATTTTTTTTTTCTGAACATAATAGCTGCAGATTTTATGTTGGACAATGTCATGTTGTGTCTTTCTAGCCACTCGTTTACGACTGATAAAACAAGATTCATGTCATTTATTAGTTTTAGAATTGAAGTACCTTTGCTCATGATTACTATGTCATCTGCATACTGTACCAAACGAAAATCTTCAGAGATGTGGTTGACTAGGTTCGCCATATATATATTAAAAAGTAGTGGACTTAAAGGGGACCCTTGGCCTAATCCTCTGTTATTTGTTCCGGGGCCATGTATGTGTCCTTCATTATCTTTGAGGTGAATTTGTTTGTTCTCCATTATTTGAAATATCAAATTGGTTAGTTGATGGGAGACACCCAAGACTAACAGTTTATCATACATTTTATAAATGTTTACATTATCATAGGCAGCATGAATGTCTAGAAATACTGCTAGTGTAATCTCGTCTCTACTGAATCCTATTTGCACAAACGATGTTAAGTATGCCACGCACTCTGTACATCCTTTGCGTTTTCTAAAGCCGAATTGTAACGGGGGAAGTAATGCCTTGTTTTCAATGTACCATTCCAATCTCGTTTTTATCATACCTTCTAAAATTTTGCCTATACACGAGCTTAAAGCTATGGGGCGAAAATTTTCTGGCTGATTCGAGGTTTTCCCGACCGTGAGTAGGGGGTTTATTAAAATGCGCTTCCATTGATGTGATAATGGACCTCCTAGTAAAGCCTCATTATATAATTTTAGTAGGAATTTATGTGCTAAGATCGGTAAATTTGTTATCATTGAGTATGAGATCTGGTCTAAACCTGGAGCCGAATTTTTTTTCTTGTTTCGTATAGATGCCATTAGTTCAGCATAAAGAAATGGGGGTTCATTGATTCCTTGTTTGACTATGAACTCTGGATTAATGTCAACTGTACTCATTGATTCGAGTATTTGAATGGCAATGTTTCGTGTTGGTAATTGATTGGGATTCTTCGGGGATTGTACTTTTGAAAATTTTCTGACTGTTTGCCAGATTTTTTTCGTTGGAGTGTTTCTATTTAGGGTCGAACAGAAATTCCTAAAACTAGTTCTTTTTTTTTTGTTTGAATATCTTTCTGGAATTCGCAATTGATTTTTTTACCGTTAGATAGTTGTCGAGACTCGGCCATGTTTGATAATTTTTGAGGCTTTTTTTCCTATTTTCTAAGGCCTGCGCACATTCCGCATCCCACCAGGGAGCTAGAGGACGATCTGATTTTTTATTAGCCTTTGACCAAGGGATGCTGATGTTTGCAGCTTCATTGATTATTTCTTCAAAAGCTTCATAATTTGCGCAACTTGAGCTACCAAGTGTTACCTCGATGTTGTTGTGAAATTGTGTCCAGTTTGCTTTTTTCAGAAGTCTTTTTCTGGGGGCTATTTTACACGTTTTATTGACCCCTTGATTGATCCAGCATATAATTGGAAAATGATCGCTCATTCCACAATCATTTATTACTTCCCAGGAGCATTTTAGGGCTACGTCTGAAGTTATTAACGTTATATCTACTGCTGACTTTTTTTAGTTCGGAGTCGTTAATCGTGTCGGTGAGCCGTCATTTAAAACTGTCAGCTGTAATCTATCGAATGAGTTTGCAATCGTTTTACCATTGAAGTTCTGATCTTCACTACCCCAAATTGGATGATGCCCATTTAGGTCTCCCAAAATGATTCGTGGACTAGACACTGAATTTAGTAATTTTTCCCAAGCAATGGGATGTATCTTAGCGTGAGGTGGATTGTATATGTTTATGAGTGAGATTTTGCTTTCCGGAATGAGAATCCCTTGTACCTGGGTGTCTCCTGGTAGATGAGTCGAGTCAATATCGATAATGCTAAATTTAATATGATTTTTAATCAAAATTGCGATTCCCCCGAATCCATCTTGTCTATCCTGTCTGAGGACAGTGTATTGTGGGAAATATATGTTGAATCCCGGCTTTAGCCAAGTTTCATTCAACGCTATTATATCTGGATCAAATTGCTTTAAGATTAATAATAAGTTATTACGGTTGTTACATATGCTATGAATATTCCATTGTACTATTGACAATGGACTTGCGTTAACTATATTTACTACTGAAGGGTTTAACATTGCCTGGGCTATTGTTTGTTATTGTTGTTAAGAACTTGAGAACTACGTCCCTATTTTGCCTTGTTATTTCGTTTAATAGGTCTATGATTTCCTGCTCTGACTGGGGTTTAACTGAATCTAAATCTCTAGATGTGGATGGAGTGTCTGGGATAAAGTAAGTACTCGTGCACCTCCCGTTAGGTGAGTTTAGACATTCATTGTGTAGGTTTCTGTCATAGGTTGTAGGCTGTATTTTTCTCTTCTTGTTCTGTTCTGTTAAATTTTTGTTGTTGAAGGTTGGGGTGGGAGTGTAGGAATATTTTTGAGTTTCTGTAGGGTTATATTTATTGTATTTTCATTTTCTTGACAAGGTTCTGTCCTCTGTCATTGTCATTTGTATTCAACAGGTTGGCCATAAAAAGGTTCTAGGTTTTTGACACTGGTTCCTAATTGTTTTTTTGTATACTTTGCTCTCTCTCTTCTGATTTTTGGCTATTGTGGAGTTTTGAACTAAAATACGCTTATGCGGATTTATCTGGCAAAATTTGGGGTAATCTTCTTAGTTGTTGAACTCAACTTACGTTGGATCTTCTACCCTACCCAGAGGGCATATAATCATTTATATATTTTTAAGGCCGCATGCCAACCTAGGTAAATATACAATTTTAACCTAACTTGCATGTGCTTAGTATTCTGTATTCTTTTAGGCCTTTTTGTTTTTCCCTGTTACTTCTTCCATCAAGCTTGCTACTTACTACAGTGCTTAACCAGTATCAGCATTCCTTGCACGATGAGCACCGATTATTGACTTGCACGACTAGCATCGATTGACTGCACTCCGACTCGACAACCCGCTACTTCGGCACCCTGCCAGCCAACCAGACGCTCCAGTGAGCCTCTGACAGTACGAGCCATCGAAGAGCAGTTCGGATCACAGATAAGCTTAGCTTAGTCATTTATTGGCCAATTTGCTTTGCTGCACTACCTGCATGGCTTTCACCTGAAATATTTTGATTATTTAGCCTTTACCTTTGCTTAAGAATTGCATGTTAACATACATTTATTGTATTGCTAATAGTAGTGCCCAGCTTGCACTCACCAGCTTGGCTTTTGTAGTTTTTCCCTAAATTATCTTGTTCACTTAGTACAGCTTCCACCACAACTTAGTCGCATTGAATATAATCTTTTCTTTAATTGTGCCATTGCTTTGTATCTCCATACAAGTATACGAGTATTTATTTATAGTTTATAATTATCATTATTTACACTGTCATCACAGCAAGGTCAAGGCTGTCAAACTTGTCAAAGTGTGAAGTGTGACCACGGAATAATTATAATAATTGTCCTTTCTTGTCTGAGGTGCCGTGGGTCACGGAACTCTAAGACTTATAATACGGCAGATAGCTCCACTGATTGGATCACTCGACACTACTCTGCGCTTCTTTGTATTCCGTGCATTGATTGCTTGTCAGTTGTTAATCATTATTGTCATAATTACTGTTGCATATGTGTTGTGTATAGGACAACAAAAATATATTGTTTTGAATGAAATACGCTAGTCATTGCCCTTTTCCCGTTTTGTCGCGAGTAACGCCATTTCTAGTTCAAAAAGGGTACATTACCACCAGGGGGTTAAAAAACGGGTGGCGCCTAATTTTAATTTATATTTTCACGTTTCCCACAGTTTACCCACGCCCATCTCCACCGAGTTAGCGGCCAACCCCATTCACCTAGGAATGACGTTACCCACTGCGAGTTTCCCTCCCAGTTCCTTTGCCACCTATTAAACTTTAACTTTACCCGTTTGTAAGACTGAGGGTTACTGCCCTCGATATTGGTATTTTTTCCTACCCTTACAGTATGTTTTAAAAAAAGGAAAATTTGTCAACGAGTTTGAGATCAATATGTACAATTAATTTAAAACAAACTACAGTAATTGTAGGCATGTGTTTCATTATAGCACTATAGGCAATGTTTGTCCTTGAAATGTGATCCTAGGTCTATATTGTCAACAAAGAAGATCTTAGAGAGATGGTTTACAGCTGGACACATATTTTAATTATTTTAAATTAAAAACCATTTGGCGTGCATACGAATATTAAATTATTTTATTGAACCAAATTTATAAATATATTTACAATCGATAGTGTGTCAATGTTACACAAATGAAATTCAAAACAATTAAAAGTGTCCAGTTGCAAAGGTTACTATCAAACCACACAATGTCTATCCTTCTTGCTCTCTCTAAGAATCAAGCGATAGACTTGCTTGTTGTTCCCATTGTTTCAATAAGTAGTATAATTCTGATGTACACAGCATTTTCCGAATGTGTATAAATACTATTGAAACTGGGCTAATGTCAGCCAGTCCATGGCCAAAGGTCGGCGGTCAGCCATTGGCTGGCTCTGATCTCTAGAAGAGATACTCCCCAGCGCAAAAGTCCACTTTATTGTAAGTATGGTTATTGTTATGGTTTTAATAAATCTGTATTTTTATTGAGTTTCTTTACCTCTCGTAGAAGCCAAGCGAATACCCCAAGAATACAAGAGAAGTATTATTTTTATACGTTTATAGGTGGTGCAGGACAGTCACACATTTTCCGTGACATTCGAGGGAAGCCCTAGACTTCCCTGCTAGATAGTCACACTCATTACGTGACATTTGGTGGAGGCCCCAAGCTTCCCCGCTATAGAGTCACGCGCATTTTCCGTGACAATATCACGATATCCATTACTGAAAATATTGTAGAAAATCGCTGAAATATGTAAACTAATGATATTAGTGAAGCTTAATTATTTGATTTATTTTACAAACCTATGATGTCACCAGGTTTTGAGTTATTACGTGATTTGTATTTTTTAATAGATCGGTTGATGACGTGGATAAAACTTTTCGATGAACCTACACTTCTGTATCTTTAACGGTTCTTGAAATATCAGACTTTTTGACTCCCAACATCGATTGATAAACACTGTACAGATTGTCATAATAATTTATTCCAGAAGTGTATGCTGCTAAATACAGCATCTTAAAAACAACATGACAGAAGTACCTACAAAATATTTGAAGCTTCTAGTTTTAAGAAATGCCTAATAACTATATAGATATATACAGGTTTTGGTGATGTTAGCTATCAAAAAGTAATTGATTCCACACAGTTTTTCTCATTAGTCAATAAATTCATAAAATTTCACGTTATGTACCTATTTACATAGAAGCTGTTAATATCAAGTAGGTAGTTTGATAAATGAACTAATATTGAACTGATGTTTGGAAACGACAAAGTTGGGTACAAGTACACTTATTATAAGAGGTATTATGAACGTTGAATAGTGCTAGTATTGTAAGAGGTGCCTATTATCAAACAAGCAAAAGGTAATTTAGTTGTGGTTAAACAGAATCGTGTATATTCTCATCATTCCACAATGAGAACTCTAACTTGAACAGCATAAATTATAAATACGCTAGGTAGTAGAATAGCAGCAATGTGAACATTGTGTTCCATTAAAGGTCTGCGGTTTGCCCTAAATATATCGAGAAACTTTTAAGGTAGCAAAATATCAAACTGTTGGACACAATTACATCATTACATCTAAATAAGTCACCAACTTATTTACGTTTTTAAAAAACTTTCAATTTAGATAATGTGTTTTAAGATATACAATTTTTATAGATATTTGATTCTAAATTAGTTTAAATTCGGAATCTCGTAAAGCATTACAGCATGCTCAAACCTCATAGAGTTTTGTTCTGTCAGGGGAGTCTTTACGTATACAGGTAGTGAATCTTTGGACGTAACTGATTATGCTTTGTTGCCTTGCACATAGCACTATATAAATATAAAAACTAATAACAAAAACACTTATTGAGCTTAGGTTAGGATATAGTTGCTGACGGGATCGCCCACTGGCATGCAGCTCTTGCAATAAGCTCATAACTTTTCAACAAAATAAAGAGAAACATATGAGTACCCAAGCATACCCACACATTCTCTAAACATACCTAAATATGCGCAACTTAGATCAGCTTTTACTGTTTGGAATATAATCTCTCTCAGTCTGCACTGACTACACCACCTCTGCAGAGATACTTTATAGCAAGACTAAGCCAGAACCGTGTTACACGTAGTTAACGGCCTTCGCAAATAAAACACCACTCAGTACCACACTGTCATTCATAATCTCAAATAATTCACTAATCAAATACTAAATTAGCCAATAAACAAATAATAGAGAAACTAAAATCAGTTATTTCTTTTTGGTACAATTATTTTTATAAATTTCATATTTGTTTTGTTCTTTTGTGTTTTCCCTTGTAGTATATAGTATATCTATATTTTAAATCTACTCTATTCTCAAAATAATACTTTCTATTTCAGGATTGTTAATTTAACATTATCTCAATAGAATAGAATTGCAAAATCAACCACAATACATTAATTATACTGTTATATCTAATTAAAAAAATCTATGTAATATACGAATATGTCACATTTTCATTTGTACTTAAAGCGTATTATCTACAGCGGCGTTAGCCGTTATCATATTATGCAAATTATAATTTTAACTGAAATTTTGTTCAACCTAATAACTTGCTAAACCAATTATGTTGAATCAGGAATAAATTTATTTAATATCCACATCATGTGGCATCTAAATTTTGCACATAATTTCATTTGCAGCTACTTCCGTGTCAACGGGGTAAAATAATAATCTGATTTATCGTCGATCGATAAAATTATGTTCTGAATACAGTTCAGTGTATTAAATATGATTGGATCATTTGGTGCAAATTTATGTAATTATTCTTAATATACAGGTAGAAAACTATAATACTGTAACCTCTACATTGACCTAGCATTGAAATAGGGAACGTAGAAAAACATTATTGTCACTACTTGATTACACAACAAATATCTTTCAAATTCACAACTGTCAAATCTTTACTTTGACGTTTCTGACTTCGTGCTCAGTTTATTTTTGTGATGTATCAGTAATGACTATATAATCCGTTTTGATACGTCAAATTATTTGAGAAAAGAATTATGTGTAAAACATCAAACAGTTCATGGAAATTATGAAAGATATAAAGAAGAATCAAGTAGAAATGGAAAACAGCCTAGACGAATTGAAGAAAGATTTAAAAAAGAAATCAATAGTCAGAATGAAATGAAGAATAGTCGAGATGAAATGATAGAATATTTGAAAAAGTAAATGAGGACATGAAGAACAGTCAAGAGGAAATGAGGATAGGAAGTAAATAATAATTTAGAAGTTAATAATAAGAAGTTAGAGAAAGTAATTAATATCAAACTTAAACAGCTTAAAGGGATTAAGCCTCCAGCATTTGATTGAAAGGTACCATTAAACAGTTTGAAGCAGTCGCCTTGGTGAACAACTGGTCAGAAGAAGAGAAAACCACATCACTAATAATGGCTCGACGGGGTGAATCTATGGAGATATTACAAACGTTAACTGTTAAAGGACCCTAAATGAGGTATGGAGAAGTTCACCTACAGCACACTTAAAAGGCACACCTAAAAGGAATAAGAGAATCCTTCGAAGAAAATCTGCAGCAATATGAAGCAGATATAACACGTATGGTGAAGCTAGACTACCCCACCGTATCCCTAGAGTTACAAAAACAGTTAGAAGTGAGTAGCTTTATCGATGGTCTGAGAGACTCTGAAATCAGTCAAGAATTAACGTCAGCCAGATATAAAAATATATCCGACACTCTGGTTCAAGTGCTGGAAATTGAAACCGCCGTAAGTATCAAGACAGGACAAGACAAATTAGACTTCAGACTGAAGAACAAACAAAAGCTGAAACAAGCGTAGAAGGATTTGTAAAGAGCTTGCAAGATTATTTGAGCAAATTTCATAAAATACAGGACTGTGCGAATTTCATTATATCCAGAATTGGAATTGAAAAAGCATCTTAAGAATCACTGCCATAGGAATGATTTCAGTCAGGATCAGAGAAAGATTGATGATTCAAAAACAAATAATATAGAACTGAGCTCCAATATTGATGAACCGAAAATTGAAGCAAGAACTGGCAATTGAGAAAAATTAATTGATCTGGACTTATTGAAATTACTGATAAAAGTAATTGGACATCCGGTTGACAGTAATGGAAAGAGAAAAATCATAAATGGAAAAATAGTTACAAAACACCACAGTAACTTTAAAAACTCAAATAAATGAAGCAAGAGAAAAAGAATTTTTCAGTAAAAAAAATCAACAGAATCTGGATGAATGGGACAACAGAAATCTTACTAAAAAACATAATGCAGATCCAGACAGACTTTAAATAAATTTTTAAGTGGCAAATTAAACATTTTGATAGATCTAACTGAAATGACATTTATGACAAATATTCACCCTTAAAAAATTATTGGACCTTACGGGATTCCTTACTAGTACAGGATATCGTATTGAAAATAATTTTGGAGAGTCCTATTGGTAAAGATAATATTTCCTCTGGAAAAGAACCAGACTTTTTTGAAGGGTTTAATAGTGGCATCGGTGGCATTCAATTTAGATGAAATCAAAATTTGAACAAAGTCAGGGAGCTATTTCATTGACTTGGAAGTCGTTCTGATGTGGAAGGCTGGTGAGAACACTGTAGTACTTATGCTTTAAGTAATGAAGGCTTTTATATCATCGTGTCAATGTTGAATGATATGGTGTATAGAATCCAGAAGAATCCACAAGCAAAGATGAAGATTGTCCACATAGATCGATTGATATTTTATCAAGAAGGTCATGCGGACAATATAGTAACCTGATGGAGACGATCAGCTATGAGGTGGGACAATGTTAAGGAAGCTTACCTACCTGTTTTAACGTTTTCTAGAATATATTAGGTCAAATTCAATTTAGTTCGAAATGAGTTCTCGGGAATCTGAGTCAAGAACCCAAAAAAATATATATAAGCGAATCGACTTCTCGTCCAGAGCCAGTCTATTTTTGAGCTGCCGAACGCTTGAGATAAACGTAAATATTCTCTTGACACCTACAAGTTTGCTTGCATTTTATTTTTGTGTATTATCAAATAGCGACAATGTACCTGTTCTGCCAAGAAAAATTATTTGATAATTACTTTAAGAAGAAGAGGTTACAATAGTGCGTATACGGATTGATAACAGTAAAACATACAGTCGAGAATAATATATTGTACTTACACACTAATAAAACTTATGATAGCATTTACAGTTTTGGTATGGTGGCTTAAGTCCATTGTCTTACACTAATTCGATTAATAAGAGTTATATCTATTTGGCTCTTCTTTACTTCGTAATAATAGTAGATACTAAGGTGGATTTCTTCCGACTGTTATGCAAATGGAATTAAAATACGAACGATATCATACTAGGTATGGAACCCGACCAAAATTACGGACGGGTCAAAGACCGAATAAGGTTAGCATTTCAGGCTGAATTAGAAATTGTCGATTTTGAAATTTCACTTGGTAATAGTAACTATGCAATACTGAAATGTACAAGATAAATTAATACGGGGATCTGTAGCAGTGGAATGCCATAAAGGCAAACAAGCATTTCTGAGAAGTATGCGGTGATATATATGCTGGTATTGGAACAGCTACTAGGAGAAAATTATGGCAGATAAATTACCACTTAGGGGTTGACGTCAACTAAAATGCTGAATAATTAGATGAACAAGCCTGCCTGCCTGCTCTCGAAATGTCAAAAATTATAACAGAAAACCAAGTAAAGAAGATAGAGAAACAAGACTAGCCACCTCTCACTAGAAAGGAATCAGTCACTTAGGACACCTTATAAACATTGAGCTGTACAATAAAGACCTAGAGTTGAGATTCTGCAGCAGAATGATAGAAGTGAATTACTATACCGGGTGTCCGGAAAAGACGTGTACAACGGAAGACCACAGACTCCTGGGTTCAAAATAAGCCGATTTAGCCCAATATACTTATTTCCAAAATTGTTTCGTTTAGCCGCTAAAGAGCGCCAAAGTTTGCAAAAAATTTTTGTTTATTCCCAATATTTCGAAAACGACTTGATCGATTTTAATCACTTTTGGGCTACGCAGTTATAAGAAAAATCATGTATCATGCAAATATAAGCACATATTTTTTTTAACCCCCTTTAAAATTACTCTCAGCTTTTTTCTATTAGTATCTGACTTTATTTAGAAACTTTTTTTATACTTTCAGAATTTTGAATAGATGAGGCAGAAAAAATACTTTTCGTATGTCAACAATGTCATCATTCGTTCTGCAACAAATACCAAACTAAAATTCCAAAACTCTCACTTATATTTTATTTAATAAATACAAGATAATAAGGTATTAGTATATCAAATAAAAAAGAGTTCTGATGTCTTTACAATAAATGCTCTGTGACCATCATTTTCTCGTACGCAACAAGTAATCCGTTTTATTAAGTTGTAGTACAGCCTCTCCATGATTACTGAATTATCTCGTAAAATGTTAAATGTGTCTTGGATTCGCCTAAAAAATTCCTCTTCATTATTAACTGCATATGCATATACCTTTTATTGCACCCCACAACAAATAATTGCAATTTTATAGGAGCATCGCTTCCTCTTCCAATCTGCCTGTTAGGATACAAATTATGTAAATACTGATGAACGGGTATTGTAAAATAGGGGGGGGGGTGCACCATCGTGCATAAACCACATGTTACGACGAAGTAGTAACGGCAAATTGTCCAATAAATTAGGTAATACTTGCTGTAAAAAATTTAAATAGTTGACCCCATTTAATCGATGTGGAAGCACAATCGAAACAATAATAAAGTTGTCGATAATTCCCGTCCACACGTTTACTCTGAATTCATATTGAAAATGCCTTATTTCTGTACAGTGTGGATTTTCATCAATATAAACGTGTTTGTTATGGTTATTAATAATTCCTGACCTAGGAAAAACATGCTTCATCTGTAAGTAAAATGTTTTTGCTGAAATTGATATCATGGGCTCTTTGATCTTGTATAAAATAACAAAATGCTAAACGTTTTTCAGGGTCAATGGGTAGCAATTCATTAACCGATTGAATGTGGTACGGATGTAGTAACTGCTCCTTCAAAACATCATAAACTATGGTTTTTGGTATCCCTGTTTCATGTCCAATGCGTCTTGCACTAATTTTTGGGTTCTCTTATTTCTATCTTATCTAGGATTTGTTCCTCCACCTCTATAGTTTTCGTGGTACGTTGATGCCCTTGAACCGTATTCATTTGGTGGAAGTCGCCTTTCGATGTTGGCAAAAGTCTGATTATTTGGCACTCATCGATGATGGAATCTGTCCATGTAGACCCTAACCACTTTTGCGGCCGTTACCTTGACAAAATCGATAAACCAAAAGCATGTTTACTTGTTCGGAATATGTAAACGTATCCATGATGAAATATTGAAAAATGAGAAACAGAAATAAACACAACAATAACAACAAATAAAGTGAGATCTAAAGTAACTAAGTAGTTGAGCAAGAAGAATAAACCGAGAGACTAATTTCAGGAGCTGATTAGATTTGACACACAACTGATACTTAAAATGTCAGAGCCAACTTCTAGTACTTCGTTATTTGTTGCAGATCGAATGCTGATATTGTTGACATACGAACAATATTTTTTCTGCCTAAACTACTCATCTGTTCAAAATTCTGAAAATATAAAGAAAGTTTCTAAATAAAGTCAGCTGCTAATAGAAAAAAACAGAGTAATTGTACAGGGGGTTAAAAAAATATGTGCTTATATTTGCACGATACATGATTTTTCTTATAATTCTAAAGACTGCAAAAGATTTTAAATAATTTCAAAAAGTGTCGGTTAGACTTATAACTGCGTAGCCCAAAAATGGTTAAAATCGATCAAGTCGTTTTCGAGATATTCGGAATAAACAAACATTGTTCGCGAACTTTGGCGCTCCTTAGCGGCTAAACGAAGCAATTTTGGAAATAAGTAAATTGAACTAAATCGGCTTATTCTGAACCCAGGAGTCTGTGGTCTTCCGTTGTACACGTCTTTTCCGGACACCCTGTATATTATGTATGAATCTAAAACACATATATTTTTCATAGTTAAGCAAAACAAAATTTAGAAGAGAGAGAGAACTCAACTGCACAGTCTAGTCTGAAATAAAATAAAGAGACATAATTCAATAAAATATGAAATACTCACACAATTTCATAAACTTTATTGTCCGAGTTTTCTCGGAAATATTTCCAGATGACTGTTGAATAAAAAACCAGGTCATTGTTAATGTAAGCTAAGAGTTTTTCTTTCTTCTTACTCTAATATTAATCTCCTTTAAATGAAGTATATGGAAAAATGTTTCAATATTACCATTAGGTCACATTATTAACATGAATTGATGAAAATGTTACCAAAGTATTTTAGTTGTTATGACACACACACTGTAAATGCCTTTTAACAATAAATTATAACTTTATTCACAATCTTTTATGATCCTACGTACTATCAAGTCGATGAAATTTTAACAATGTATTCTCGGCGAAACATAAACATTGTTTGAAAGAATTGAGTTCTCAAAAGTGGTTGAAAACTCTTTCTTAATCCACCTAAAATCCCCTGAATACTTGTGAAATTTTATAAAGTTTTAGCCGTGTATTTCTAAAGATAATATAAATACCGACCTTAAAGAGAATTGTGAAGTAACCTACTGTAGACGTTCTTAATATTTGTACACTTTCAGAGTTGCTGACATTGAATGTAAAGACAGGAGAACAAAAAAGAAAAGACAAAGAAGATTGAAAAAGAAGCAGCCATTTCCCGAATATTATAATAAGGATCGAATGTACGAGGGCGGATCAAATGTAAACCGAAATTTTTATAATATATCTTATTTTTTACATACATTCTGCTCTGAATTTTTATTAATACATTTGTCTCACCTAAAAAATTTTTACTCCGTCATCGAAAAATTAATTGGTGGTGTCTGCAACCAGATCTTATTTGAGTAGATCAAACATGTTCACCGGATGTTCAAGTATTTGCCAGTGGATTGTTTTCAGTATTTCTTTCATCGAAAGGCCATCTTTGCTTGATCTAGAGCAAGTGTAATAAAAAATGAAACGACAAAAAATTTAAAGAATGTTCTAAGGAAAGAAATAAATAAAATTTTATAACACCTATTTCATATCAGCAAATATTATTAATTAATAAAATTAATTTATGGTGTTCAAAATTTTGTCCACAGACGTGTAAACACATTTCTGGTAGATGTTTCTGTTTCTTGTCCTTTTTGAAGTCGTAAGTTATTAGTCATTGCACTAGCGCGATAAAAGTAACTGCATTTGGCGCATGTCTACCGGGAAAACGTTCTGCATACAGACAAGAAGCTTCTAAAGCTTTTTGTCTTGCTTTGTCATAAATTAAAACGATAATAATAAGCCGTGAGCATTGGACACAGTAGAGATAATATTTAAATCGAAGTTGCAAAATTAATGTCCGAGATGGAAAAATTATTAAATATTTGATAATCATCAGCATATTGATGCGACTTATATTGCAAAAATGTCGAGAACTCACCAGTATAAACTGAAAATTAAAGCGGCCTCAAAATTTTTCCCTGAGGTATACCTCTGAATATTTCAGAAATATCAGAGACTGTCTCACCTGAACAAACTTTTTGGCGCCTCGCAGAAAAATAATTTGAGAAAAACGTAAGAACTAAATCACTAGCGCCAAAATATTTAAGTTTTAAACATAGTGTAGAAGGTATTGATGTATGAAAAGCTTTACTATAATCAATAAACACTAAAAAGGTATTTTTGTGGTTATCCCTGGCTCTATGAATAACATTTAACAGGGCAGTAGCTGTACTATGATTAACACGAAATCCAGATTGAGTTGGAGGTAAAATAGTGTTATTATTTAAAAAATAGAATAGCTGTTCATGAACTATTTTTTCAAGAATTTTGGAAATCGTAGGCAAAATACTGATAGGTCTGAAGTTAGAAATATTATTAGGATTATTATTTTAAGGCACTGGAATAACATGAGCTTCTTTCCAAACGTCAGGTAAAGTGCCAGTAGTTAAACATTTATTAATAAAAAAAGTTATATAACCACTCAGGTGAGGAAACAGCATCGCGAGCATTTTTAAATTTATACCATCACATCTCTTGGCATTTGACTTGATTCTAGCAGACTTTCTCCACATCTACCTCTGAAAATTGAAAATTTCTGTCTGTGCCAAAATCTTTATTAACGTAATTATTAGTAAAAAAATTTGATAACTCGTACTGTGAGAAATATTATTAGGGAAGTATTCGTTGAAATCATTAGCAGTACAAAAAAAATATATAGTTTTATCACAAGTTTTACTAAATTTAAATTTGTAATGAAGGTATGCTTTCTTTTAGATTTTATCGCTGAGTTAACCATATTCCTAAGTCTTTTGCAAGCTTTCCAGCTACCTTCAGTTTTTGCTTTTTTATATTTAACAGAAACTTTATCTCTCAATTTCATCATAATTTTCAAATTAAATGTAAGCCAAGGAGCAGGTGGTTTCATAATTCTAAAAATTTTTAGCGGTGCATAAATATTAAACAAATCAATAATAGGTACATTAAAAAATTGAGCTATATCATCAACAGACAAAAAGTATATTAAGTTAAAATTAATATTTCCATTACTAAGCCAAGTTTCTGATGAAGCTATAAAAGAAAAATCCTCAGTGTGCGCTGTATCATTAAATAGATCAAATCCCCTACGAATAGATCGAATGTTAAAATGAACAAAGCTAAATTGCGTATTATGCATTAGTAAACATCATAACCAGCCCAAGGTTATACATAGATTATTTAGAGGAGTATAACTCAATCGAATATATTATATTATTCTATTAATCGTTAAATGTATAATAAAAGTTAAAATCAAAAATGATTTGAAAAAATAACTATAGTTATAATATATGATCGTATATAAACCATAAAATGAATAATAATTCCAACAGCCTAATGTATCTCATCAATATCAACATAAACGAATATTCACCAATTTTGAGTTGCTATACACGTAAGCCATTTTTGATACTTAAGAAACTAATGTAAATACTATCGTACCCTTGTCGGACACACCACCAAACATAGACCGGTTTCAGACTTGTTAGCCCTCATCAGTATGCCACAGGTGACATGACTGACAATTGAACTGGCTGTTCCTTCATATCTATGTTCACATATAAACTGAGTGCAGGTGAGATATACGTGGTCTGCTTACTTCCTGCTCGGCCTAAGCGGCTCGACTTACAGCGAGCGACCTACATTGCAGCAGTTACTTAACGCGGACCTCTCGCCCTGGAACACAGACCCATTAAATCTGTAAATGATACTGCAGGAAACAACTACTCAGCGGACTAATACCCCGACCGGCATTGAATTACTCCTGCAATATCTGTGTGAATAGCCAGGAACCGTTGTCGGACACACCACCAGACATAGACCGATTTCGGACTTGTTAGCCCTCATCAGTATGCCATAGCTGAGATGACCGACAATTGAACTGGCTGTATGCTCACATAACACGTCGAGTGCAATAAACATTTTCATACGAGTTGCATACAATATTTTTTCTACGTTCATGCAAAAACCAAAAAATGTTTTATTTAGATGACATTAAGTCTAAGAAAATATGACGTCGATTTGAACGTTTATGTTTGTCATGATGACAAAATGCTGTAGTAGAATGACAGATGAATGCAATAAACATTTTATTGCACTAGTGCAATAAAGAACCACATTTTCCACTAAATATAGTTCAATAAAGTTTTTTTTGCATGAACGTAGAAAAAAAAGATTGTTTACTCTTATCATCGCTGTATGAGAAGTATACAACTACGGAAGAAATTCAAAATTCATAGTCTATACAAGAAATCCACCTGCTATGCTTTTCTGTTACAAGCTTATAATAAATTATTTGGTCAATTCTAAAAAACTTCTATCGCATTAAGGTTTACCCGTATCATATCCTTTTTCAGTTTGCCATTCGCCTCATACTACGATAATGCACTTAATTATTACGAAATTACTTAACGCACAGTATCAGCTATTCACATGGATTTTTCATTGATATTTTGCACCCAGTATATTTTATTGCTATGTGACTAAAGTGTTATCAATATTATGTAATATATTTTGTTTAAATTTAATTTAGATGTTTTACGCAATCTGTCACCAGGTTCTATATCTAACATACCTACTGCTTGTCAGACAACAGTCAATAAATAAATATTGCGTAGAAAAATGCAAGACTGACAGCCGTATCACGAGTAGTTATAAATGGAGGATCGAATCCAACAAGGGGGACTCTAAGATCATGAATATGTTACTGTCGGACTCTGACAGAATGATTGCCGCCGAAATTAACTTCTCTCCCAGTCTCGTCTCGAATAGGGAGAGGAAAAGAATGGAATATACTGGGCAGATTGAACCTAGTATAGTTTACCGATGACTGAAATGAAATTTGTATTTAATAGAAAATTTCTGAAGAGGTAATACAAATAAACTCATCTATATAATCTCTATAGGCAAACTGCAATAAAGGCCTTAGACACAAACATAATTGTTAATTAAAATGGAAAATACTGACACTATTAAGTTATGTTGACTTCTAGAACCTGAATAAAGATGTTAAAGATTTATTAAAAACAACAGTTTGAGACCAGAATTTCAAGCACAGGATGCAGTAGATTTTCTCTTCTAAGAAAAGAGCAAATTAAATACCGAGGAAGATTAGACTCGAAAAATCGCAAGTTTTTTAAATGGATACTGTTGCTCGAAGAAGTATCTCTACCAAATGAAATTAGTACTCTTATCTGCCAGAACTGGAGGCATGTATTAGGTGAATGGAATAGTTTAAAACACCCGAGATTCAGTCTTCTTGGTAAAACTTACGTTGATGCACGGAAGTGCGATGTAGACTAATAAACTTTTGAAATTTATTCAAGGAACAAATCTGTTAAAAGAGTAAATAACCAGAAAAAGCACAACAAAAGAAATTTGGTCATGGTGGTTCAGAACTTTTTGGAGAAGTAATTAACAGGCGAAGGAAACAAACATTCAGGAATTAATCAACAAATAAGTAAATGACAAAAATTATTCAGAATTTAATGTTTTCCCACATAAATTCTTTCCCATAATCGCCAATAAAATAATTTGGCCAAGGAAATTCTGGTGTAAAGAAACTGTCTCTATACACTATATAATAAGTAATAATGATAATGATAATGATAATGATAATGATAATGATAATGATAATGATAATGATAATGATAATGATAATGATAATGATAATGATAATGATAATGATAATGATAATGATAATGATAATGATAATGATAATGATAATGATAATGATAATGATAATGATAATGATAATGATAATGATAATGATAATGATAATGATAATAATAATACATTTATTTTCCATTTAGAGATACAGGGTAAACAAATATAATTAGTTTTATTGTTATAGAAGGAGATAAGAAAAAAACTAGACTGTGGTCAAGCAGATAGAACAAGCTCCATCTCTCAGTATAATGCACTTACCTAGTATATCCAAATACATCTTACAATAAAGTTTAGCCTAATATAGGAAAGTATAATCATAGATTTAGGAAGAGAGAGATAAGCCAAAAACTATTGCGTATTCTGCCATTTTACCACTCCTCTCACCCACCAGTCACAGACATCAATTTGAATAAAGCCATATTACCGCTTGTTTGATCATTTAGTAGCAGGGTGGGTTGGTATAGTTTGAGATTCCATAACATACGTATCCATACCAGGGCCGTATTTAATACAATGCTGTTGTTTACTGCTACTTTTGTTAAAAATAAAAATACTCCTAGTAATTATTATTTTCTGGGTAACAAAGCAATGTAATTGGGAATCAAATAAAATGTGATATTATTTACGACTTATTTTCTGCTTGCTTGCTGAAGTTTAATTTAGAATTATAATTTTAGATTTCCTAAATATAAAAAAGGAATAACTTTTGGATAACTGAAAATATGTTTCAAAATTTAAATATTTATTTTAAATAACAAAATATATTTAGTTGTCACTATTCAAATTTAATTAAGCTAATTTCATCTATATATTAAATAACTATCACAGTTCACTATATTACAATAAAAATGTAATTGATAAAAGTAGAAGCTTAGTAGAAAATGTATAAACAGTACCAACTGTTTTCTTAATTATAATTTTATAGACGTAAAACATATTACATATGAGAAAATATGTGTAGAGGATAATTCAGAACTTATTTAAAAAAAATGAATCTACAGGGCTCTTACAAATACAATTTTGTAAAAAAAAAATCAATAAAAGCAGTTCGAAAATGATTTAAAAATACACTTCTGCACGGCACTGGAAACTGATACACTGTAAAACCTGATAAGGCGGCAAAACATGCAATCGTCTATCACCTATTTTATACAGCAAATTCAATTGCTTTTGCTGTTATTGTTACTAATTATTAATAGAATTAATTTGTGGTTTTAATTAATAAAATAGTTTGACATACCTGTTTGTTTGTTTAAATTCATACCTTTTGAATGAGTACATTTTTTTTTTAAATGCCGAAACATGTTAACTGATTTTTTCCCATACTGTGGTTATATAATAATTAATTTTTGTTCAACCTCCTAACCCCCAACTATCCCTACTTTTTTTCAAATGGAAACATAAGGTATGAAAGGGCTCGTTGAAAAGCTTATAGAAAACCGAATCCGGCCATACCAAATAAACAAGTTTTATGTTTTCAATAACAAGTTTTTTTTTTCATTTAGAAATTGAAACAACTAGATAATTTACAAAAATCAACTCAATACCGCAAATGATGAAAATGTCCTTCATTCACTATTTGGCATTCTCCAAGATGACAGTAAAAGCTGTCCACAGCATTCCGAATGATTTCATCTGGTAGATTATGCCCTAATATTGTCCTTTAAATTCTCAATATTATCCGGTCTGTCCAAAGAAAATAATCAGGGAATCTTGGTGGTGATTCAACTGTACCCCGTCTACCAATCCAACGATTTGGAAACATTTCATCTAAGTATCTTCGAACATCAATACCAAAATGTGGGGTAGCGCCATCTCGTTGGAATCAAATTCTTTCATTCGATATATCTAAATCAATTTCATGAAGAAAAATCACAGCTAGAGCAGGTATCAGGTCAAATGTTAGGAAATCCAGGTAACGTGCGGCAGTAATATTTTCTTCAAAAAAGAATGGGCTCATGATTTTGTTGTTGATGATACCTGCCCATACATTAACTTTCTGTGGGTGCTACTTATACGATTCGCATGTCCATTGTGGATTTTCCTGGGACTAAAAGCGATAGTTGTGCCTGTTAACCAGTATATTTAAATAAAACGTAGTTTCATCCGAAAAAAGTACGTCTCGTTGAAAACCATTATTGTCGTCACACCGTCTCATCATTTCCTCACAAAATTGTAATCGGCTATCATAATCGTCTTCCAAAAGCTCTTGGACAAGACATACCTTATTGGGGTGGTATTTCTCTTGTTTCAAAAACATTCGAATTGCAGTTCGAGAAGCATCGTGATTGTGGACCGATGAAACAGTTGAAGTATGAAGATTTTCAACAAGTTCTAATGCAATGTCTAATTACTTTTCTTCATTCAAAGCACGTGCCCGTTCAGTTTTGGGCAAAGTTTTACTGTACTGTCAAATTTGTGAAATATTTTAATAACTGTCCCTTGCGAGATTTGGCTTTCGAGATATTTCGCATTAAATAAATCGCGCACTTCAGACTGATTTCTTATTTTGTCTCCACATTCAAGCAATATCAAGATTTCGATGCGTTGCCTTTCCGACAATACCATTGCGATTCAGTAAATAACTTGATTTTGACACAATAGTATCGTTTCGAACTCCAATTTGCAACTAAAGCGAAAAATTAACCAGAAAGCCTGGCAAGTAAGTGGCAACATAAAATATATCAACGCAAAAAATTTTTTTTGCGTTAGCAGTGATATGTACAGTTTCAAATTCTTTATTTTATTCTGTGTAAATTCATGGAGGATAACACTGAAGATAATTAATTTTTATTTCACTTGTTAAGTAGGTGTTTTATACAACCCTAAAACCTTGCTATTGGAAACATAAAACTTGTTTATTTGATATGGCTGGATTCGGTTTTCTATAAGCTTTTCAACGAGCCTCCTCATGCCTTATGTTTCCATTTGAAAAAAAACTTAGAAGTACCTGGGGGTTAGGGGATTGAAGAAAAATTAATTATAATATAACCAAAAGATGGGAAAATATCAAGATCAGTTAATGTGTTTCGGCGCATCCCTGTATGTATGTACGTAAGCAATCTGTCGTACCTAACTCAGGGGCTCGATTATATGTGATCAAATATCTTGGATGATGTAGGGAAATAATTACCCTTCGGCGACATGGTCTCTCAAATGGAATAAACTTTAACAAATTTAGTGGTCTATGAACAGGATCTGCTGGACGTGGAAAATAGATGCAATCTACTTCTCCAAGGCGATCGACAGGGTCTATCAGAGAATATTACTAACTAATCGGAGCGAATTGAGTTTGCCAACCTATTTGTTGTAGAGCTAAAAAGTTAACTAGAGAATTGAATTTATCAAGCAAGAATATAAAATATTCCATTAAAATTAGATCATTTTAGTAACACAATTTTATTTCACGCTTTAGTTGCATAGTAAATGATACTAAATTTTTGGAATTATTTTTTAAATTAATTTTTTTGGTTCAAATATGAGGATCTGGGATCTTAGTCGAAAAGTTGATCGTTAAAGTTGAATCGACAATACTCTTGCAATTAATGACGATACTTATTTGTTAATTTGTTGCGACAATGAGTTTCAGTACGCAATAAAACATTTAAATTCGATTATCTATAGATTTAAATTCTGATCAATTTACTGATACAATTATAAATAAACACAAAATCTAAAGCTGATAACCCTCAAGATATTACCCAATTTCGTCCGATAAGTATACTTCCAACTTTATCTTCTAAAGTTCTTGAAAACATTGTATGTATACAGCTAACTGCCTACTTAATAAAAAAATATATTACCTGCAACCCAGTCGGGTTTTGGAGAATGACAGTACCACCACTGGATTTACAGGACAGTACCACTGCACCTGACTTATGAAGTTTTTTCTGCAAATGACAATAACTTTGACACACGTTTAATGTTGCTTGATTTCAGTAAAGTATTTGCTACATTAAATCATATAATTCTCTAACAGAAACTTTAATATTTTGGACTCAGTCCAGGCGCTATCTCATTTTTTGAAAACTACCTTCAAGGTAGGCGTCAGAGGTTCTTCATTAATAATAAATTTTTATCTTATAAAAGCTTATGACCAAGAGTACATTTTTTGTGTAGAAAACATTGGCGGTTCAAATGGGCATCTCAAAACCGTACCTTTTTCTAGTGGCGTAGAAGTTGGAGAGAAAAACGCCCACTTCCCCTTCAAAATCTTCACCAATTATGACTTTGAAAAAAATTTTTCCTGCGCATTTATTATGAAACACTCTGTATATTGCTGAGTTCGTGTCTTATCTGAAACACTGAAAAATTCACCAGTACACAGATGATACTCAATTATATTATTCTTTCAATTTTTGTAATAGATTTTTAGCGTGACGACAAATTAATGTGATGTAGCCAAACTTACCTTAGTCGGAAGTTAATGGTTAAAAAGGTATAGGGAGTCAAAATTAAAATTTCATTTTCGATGTTTGCAAATAACTTTTTTAAAAATCCAAATATTTGCATACATTTTGAAAATCAGTCTTTGGGAATGCAAAATTCATTTTTTTTCCTAATTTTGATGTCAGTAGTAGAGGGCGCCACTTATGGCACAACATACTTTTTAAAATGTCATATTTTTTTGCGGTTTAGTGTGTCCATCAGACTATTGAAACAATCGATTCTCCTACCTTCTTTATTTGAAAATAATACATCTTGTTGAAGTCGTTAAGAGTAACTGTTTTCGAAATAATCCTATTTGAAATAGTGGACCAAGTAAAAACTGTTTTGGTTTCAGGTAAAGTGCCGTTTCCGCTGAAAATACAGCAAAATATTTACTTGAAAAAGTTATGTAGAATGGCAAGTTATGACGATGTGCAAAATGTAAAGAATCTCGATCTGCTTTGATAATATCTGTGTGCTTTGATGAAACCATTGTTGAAAATTTAAAGATGACGCGATAGTTTCATCAAACCGCTGTGTGTGTGTTGTGGTCTATTTAGTGCTTAGTAAACAACATCACAAACCGCTGTCATCATCGCCATTTAAACTACTAAAAGTTTCTCGAAGTTCTCAATTAAAATTTTTTGCCTTGACAGAAAATAAAAATTTATAAATGGAGAAACTCCTTTCTGCATCAACCGATGAAATACATGCGGTTTTAAAATTGCTCAATATCACAGGATCCAAATAATTGCGTAAATCCATAGAAAAATTGAAACTGAATTCTACTATTTCTTTTTCGTCACATTTCTGAAGTATTATTTGTAATATTTCGAAAAGCGACCTGAGACTGTTTTACTAGTTCTACACATTGGATTAATGACAAATTAGATTCCTTCATTTGTTTTTATAATGATAATTCTGAAATTAGATGTTTCAGTTGACAGAAATTTTGTAATAACAGGCTGAGGTTATGTTTGGTAGTCTGACCTGATCCTTTCTTCCATAAAATTTATACACCGATCTATGCCAAAATTATAATAATGAAAATGCCTGCCAAACATCTATGTAATTTTATATTCAAAGAATTTTATTTACAACATGCTAAATTTTAAGAATATATGCAAATATTTCAAAAAATGCATATGATATGCAAAATATACGCTTTGCATATTTATACATTTAAACATTTACGGCTGTTACTAAAATTAAAACATGAGCTAGCCAAATAATTGCTATGGACTGTATCTACTAAATAACTGAAGTGACAATTAGCAGAATGATCCGAATTCAATTTTATTATGTCCAGTTTGTCTTGAATTCCGCTTATTATGTATTACTTTTATTCTCACACGGTCCCTGTTTTTTGTATAAGAATGCAATTAGAATATGTCTATTAACTTGAAACTAATTTATTACTCTACTGTCTAGACAGACTATCTAAAGCTGTTAAGTTTGAAGGTATCATCTGTAAACCTAATTATCCGTAACATATATGTGAGTAGCTGACATTAAAAGGCATCCTAAATCTAAGCTTTTACTAAGACAGAACATGCGGGATTCACATTTTAGTACCTACCTACAGAGAAAATTTATTTTTTGTGGCTTGGGAATATAAATCTTTGTAGCTTTTTATTATTTTTGCTTCGCCATTTCCTTCATCCACTTTTAATAAAATGAGAATGCTTTTAGGATATTTTCCCAATTTTTTACTGAAACAGCTTGTTAAAAGAAAAGGGACTTACATTTTGCTGAATAACAAAAGAATGGATTCTTCTTTAACATTATTCGCGAGTTTCCATTTCATATATCGGAATACGTGAGTTTCTGAAATAAGTGCGCGCCTTCAAAGACAATAGAGTATGTGAAAAAACAAATATTAATTAAATAACTAACTAGAAAGTCTTAGTAACATTGATTCGGATGATAATCGTTTATAAGTCCACAGTACTGAAGGTTCGGAGCAAGTAGGGCAGGAGTTTTTGCCTAACGAAATTGAAAAAGTAAGAATTTTTTATTTCAGTGTTTTTGTTTATAATATAATAAGCCAAAAATAATGTTAATATATTTCAAAACCTGATCAAAATAGACATATTCAGTGATTCAGAACTTATAAAAAAAAACTTAATATACAGGGAACTTTTACAAATACAATTTAGTAAAAAAATCAAAAAGAGCAGTTCGACAATAATTTAAAAATACACTTTTGCACAGCACTGAAAACTGGTCCACTGTAAAACCTGATAAGGCGGCAAAATATGCAATTGGCTATCCGACCAAAAATTAAACAACCAAGAAAATAAATAAATAACATTTTATTACTCCTATTTTATATAGCAAATTCAACTGATTTTGCCGATATTGTTATTAGTTACTAATAGAATTAAATTGTGGTTTTGATTAATAAAATAGTTTGACATACTTGACGTTACCACAAAATTTTGGGCCCGTCTTACCCAGTGTAAACTACTATAAACATTTCTGCTTCTTGTCCGTTTTTATCTCATAAGTTATTGGCAGCATCTATGACGCTACCTTCGTTATTAAATACATCATATAATTATTTCGATTCTGCACAGCTTCTGTATCTGTATCGATTCGACTCTGCTGCTGCAAATTCTGTAAATTATTTATTTCTTCACGCCAGTTACCTTCAACTGAATGTTAGGTATTAAATCTAACCTCACAAATATTTGTTATTTAATTTTTGTTGTGTTTTAATTTGTGTAAAAAAAATAGCTATATAACTGTTGTGTACCGCAGTGTTTATCTGTTGCTAATAAAAAAAAGATTTCATGTTTCGTAAGTTCCCCAATAATGCTGAACAAAATGGTTAATAGCAATTGCATCCAGCAAGAAACCAACCCAATACGCAAGATCTGCTCAAAACATTTTACAGAAGATTGTTATACTATTACTAGTATGGGTAAGTACAAGCATTCATGATTTATTTTCGGTTTGTATTTTTCATTATTTGATAAGGTTTCATTCTTATTTTTAAGACAATGGATAATTCTCAAAAAACAGCTGTTTCAACATTATATTTACCCGTACACGAAAATACGACACCAATATTGTAAAAAAATAATGAGCGCATGAAACGGTACTTGAAAAGGCGAAAACAGGATGAAAATGTAGGCAAACTTGCAGATGGAAACAAAGTAGAAATGTGACACGAGTTCATAGACTTCTAAACTGAGAAATGTGACAATACGATTCCTCAAATTGAAAATTACTTGAATGATAATAACGGCGATAATCCTGAGAGTATAGCAAGTGCATCTAGTAGTAACAAGTTATTTTACGATATGGCGATTCAAAATGTTATTAGTTATAAAAGAGCACAACTAATATCACTCAAATTTTTTAATGGAAACCATTTAAAACACCTATCAGGGTTTTCAATTTTTCTGTATTGTACTTGTACTGTAATAAAAATACCAAACTTACAAATTTTTTTGTATATTCGTATTTTTTCAGAAACTGGGTATTTAATGTACTTTTATTTACTAGGCATATTACATGCAACATTTTTGCAATCTGATAACTAACCATTTTTCTATCAATTCGTAATATATAAAATTTCAATTCTTTAAAAACAAAGAGGTTTAAATTAAGAATTACCAGGAAATTCTTTAGGCGCTCCAACGTTAACAATTTCTGTGTTAAATAACGTTTTATTACGTCTCTTTCCAAATTGCTAATGTAAAATTCAGACAAGGTTATGTGAGGTTAACATAAATAAAATTTAATATATCTTTTCAAGTGATTTTTTTCCTGTTGTCTTTGTGTGTTTACAAACATTTTATTGATTTATTATAAGTTATGTTTTTATAATACGAGTACGTATGCAAATTAGATTTACAATCACTATTTGACTTACACAAATTCAAATAAAAAATTATCGAATCATAAACTAGACCATAGAACATTAATATTAATACCTAACTTTGACGCTTGCGCCCCTAGCGGAATTTAATGACACTGAGTTAATGTAAATGCTCTATTGGGTTCGTTCCACCAACAGCACGAATTGATCTCAGAATTATTCAGTCAGTTTATTTGTTAATATACAGTCGGCGAATGCGATGTAGTACGGAGTTGGTCAAACATTTTTGACGACCAGTTCTCGACGGCTGTTGGAACAGACCTATTATTGTCTCTATCATAAGTTAACTGTGTCACATAAATTAATGACCAATTTGATTAACAGTTATGTAAAGCACATATTGCCAATAAAATATATTTAATTGTTTCTAGAGCCGTATTTATACACGTATATTTAAAATCCTGAATCTGCTATTTATGAAATCAAAAGCATTTTCAGAATTATAATAATAATGATAATAATAATACATTTATCGCAAAAAAAGTATACAAACGTTTTTTTTACAAAAAGACCGTGTATCATCAAAGTTGATTTACAATACCTCCTGAGGCAAAATGAGAAGACTAAAAACAAATAAATACAGTAAACAAAACAATCAATGAGACAAAATGTAAACAAAAAAAAACAATTAAAAACTATTAAAACCTACATATGTCAAACAATACCAAATCAGGGAATCAGGAGGAAAGTATATTATTTTTTATCATATGTTTAACTGCTAACACTGACAAATTGTGGTACTGGAGTGATAAATTATTAATAACAAGCCAAATATGAAAAACAATTTTTAAATATGTCTTGCTCTAGATAGTCTGTAATTAAAAAAGCACCTATAATTTGTTAAATCTTTTTGAGCATTTTAGGAAATTTGTTGTTAAGGAAAATACTTAATTTTCAAGAGAAACGAAATTGGAAATTTTTAGTTTCAGTGAATGATTTATGATAAATTTGGTGTATTCAATGACACCACAATATCACAATTTTTTTCTACATCAATAAATATGAATTCATAATCTGCATAGAGCTATTAATACAATACTATAATTTTTGTTACTGTTATAGTAACTCCAGTGTCAGCTGGCTGAACTATTCGAATGTGTTTTCCATCGAGAACTATATATGTTTTTAGGAAACTAAAACAGGAGAAAAACACAAGCAAAATGCTAGTGAGTCAAAAACTAAGAAAGACATTTTGCCTCCGTCAAGAACTACTAAAAGGAAAGTAACTGCATTAAAATCCCAAACGCAATTTGTGAAAGCCTGCCAACATGCCTTAGAAAAAATATGTAACCATACCGTTGAATATGATGCCATTGGAATTAACGTTGCTAAAAAGTTGAAGAAAATGCATAGTAGCAATATGACAGAGTTTTATGGAAGTAGTTCTCTATTTTTTGATATCTGATAGAGTAAAGTAACTGCATTAAAATCCCAAACGGAATTTTTGAAAGCCTGCCAATGTGCCTTAGAAAAAACATGTAACCATACCACTGAATATGATGCCACTGGACTTAACGTTGCTAAAAAGTTAGAAAATGCTTTATTCTGAAGCTCTTTTATTTTATTTTACGTAAGGGTTTATTAAATGCATTTACACCTAATACAATTATTTGTGTAAACTCGACCAGAAGAGATCTTAGTGATCTTACTACTAATTCGCATACTCCTTCAGAGTGTTTCACAAGTAATTACAATGCTCACAATCCAGTAGCAATATGACAGAGTTTTATAAAAGTAGTTCTTCATTTTTTTATATCTAATAGAGTAAATTTTGTAAGAAAAATAAAAGATACTATTCCATAAGGTTTATGTATTTTTGCATTATTTTGAATACAATAATATGTATATACTTATTTTTTCTATGTATATTGTAACCTCTATGTTGGGTTGCTGTAGAAACACGTCACGTAGACAAACACTCTTTATTGTCACTCTTGATTACACAAGAATATTCTTCAGACCAATTTCACAACTGTCAACGCTTTACTTTGACGTTTCTATCACTCGCGTTTGGCTGCTCAATATAAACTGTCTGTAGCGGCGACATCGAGAACGTGGCGAGAATCAAATAGAATATAGCCTGGACTATTCTAGAAAACGTCAAAATAAAGGTATTACACAAATTATCAATTCTAACGCAAACAGGAACATAATTAACAAACTAACAAGGTAGGTGAGCTTCCGTAACAATATACTTGTTATTTTTAAATTATTTAATAAAAATAATCACTGACTTTTAAAAAGTCCCTGTTTAAAGCAGTGTAAATTGCCAAATATGTGCCAAAGTATAACAGAGAAGCCGTAGGAATACAAACAGAAAATTTTAAATTTTGAAAAGACGACCCAGTTGCCAAGAACCGTAAAATTGCTACTAATCGTTCTTCTGTCCTTATGCATTTTATCATTACTGTGTCCTACTTTGATATATATATATATATATATATGATCTAACTAAAATCTAACTAAATTTAAAATGAAATCAAATGTTCAGTTGTCCATTCTCAAGCAATATTTGAAAACTTCAGGATTATTTTCTAGAAGTTATTTTAAAAGTGGCATATATGGCCATGACAATCTCTATTTTCAAGTCATTTTTTAATACACGTTTTTATTAAAGTTTCATTTTCTTTTAATTAATAAAAACATATGAGCCAGCATATGCTATAGCGCGACTTTTTCTATTTTTTTACATTTGAAATTAGGGCAAACTAACTACAATATGATATGGATATGTAATTTGGTTATGAATAACTAAAGAAAAGTTGGTACGTCAACTTCCAACTTGGTGGAAATTCTACAGAATACCTTCAACTTATGCTTTTTTTTCAACAAGACGCTTCAAATCTGCTATTCTGGTGTCTAGGCTTGGAGCGTTATTCTTCTTAACAACACACAGTGCGACACTCCAATCCATCGTTCCAAAACCAACCAATTGACACGTACGGTATAAATGAGCCTAATGAATGGTACGTCGATTTTACACGTTTAGTGAATATTACTATGCACCTTAATGAACGAATGCAAGCTCGGAGGCAGCTGGTTCTTGAACTCTATGGCTATATTAAATCTTTTCAAAATAAACTTAGGCTTTGGAAAAGTCAGTTGCGCAATGGCAATCCATATAATTTTAAAACACTTCCCAGTTATGCTGACATTGTTTTCGTGTCATTGTAAATGGACTGCGATCTTTGGGAAGATATTTTTCCAGTACATTCAAGGATTTTCGGTAACAAGAGATATATTTTCTTACCCTTTCAGTGTTCTGGAGAGAGAAAGTACAATGACAGCTCCAAATGGAGCTAATTGAACAATATTAAAATTCTGATTTGAAAAGTAAATTTGCAGATGTAGGGTTAGTTGATATTCTTCAAAAATATTTCCTAAAGAAAAAATATACAAGACTTTCTAAAAGTCACCGATTAATGGCTTAGTTTGGAAGCACTTATTTTTATGAACAATTTTTTCTAAAATGAACTCTAAAATTTAAAGTAGGACTAGAAATACAAATACACACGCAAATTTGATTCTATTATACAGGGTTAACTATGACTTAGTACAAATATTTTAAGAGGGGATAGGAAAAATTCAGAATTAACTGTATCATCCTTTAAAAAAATTCCAAACTTATTTATAAAGCGAAAAAAAATTATTTTCAAAACCTTCTGTTTTCTAACTTGTTTACATTATAACTTGTCGTAAAAATTGTTGTACTTGCTGGGGACCTCTTGATTTCCCTCGACCATTTCATAAATAAAAAAATACTTTTTTCTGTAGGTATATCTATTATTGTAGTTTAAAAATGCTTTATTTTTATGTCACTAAGTAAAAAAGAAGTTACAAGGAATTTTAAAAAGTATGTAATTGGTTCTTTTTTATTTTCAAGTTAGGTACATACGTATTTAAAACTCATATTCTGGCATATTCTGTCTACATATTTGGAAAACGTTTTTGATATTCTGCTGCTGCACGATATGCACTTTCGTCGCACTTCCCATAAATTAGTACCATATCCGTAATTTCCGCGATTACACGAATTTGAATGTGCGAAAAGCAAATACTGAGAACTAATATCAAAATATTTGCGATATTTCACGGATCTTCCGATGCTGGCGCCATCTGTAGGTCATTAGCGCAAAGTGCACTAAAGCTCGTTCTATTTTTTAACCTATTATAGAATTAAATAATAATACTACTAATAATAGTAACGATATTAACAATAATCGACCATGTTTGCATATAATAATATTGTAGTATTATTATTTTAAATTTCCCGAGGCGTTTACAGTGCTCTGTAATATTACTTTTCTGACCACTACTGCTGTTTGATATTTGGAGAGTATTACAAACAATGCAACCAACAACACAGCATAGGTTTATATCGATCGCTATGTGCATATAACCCCGTGTCACGGAGGAAGTGTCAAAACAATACTAGGATGAAGATAACCCACGATTGTACATAAAAGAATAGAATATTGATTATATTGATTGCCATAAGAATATTTATCTGAAGAATATTAGGTTCTCGGTGGTGGCGGACCGAAGACTGAACGGTTATGTTGACATTGTAATTTTAGTTTTCCGTTTTTAGTGACAGTTTCAGTTTTAAACGTTTTATTTATTAAATAATGGATAGTTGCGATATATTGGGACATGTGTAGTTTACTACAATTTTCTTTAAACGTACGTGGACATATTTTCTAGAGTTGAGAGCAATGCAGTGGAGTTACAGTTATCGGACAAAATTTTCTAAATGAAAAACTGCCACGGGTGTACTCGAAGTTTTCTGTTAGTATTTCTTTGAATCAATGTTCAAATGGGCAATTTATTAACTCTACGAGAAGCGTGTATTTTGTGGCGAGTAATTCTGACGGACCTGTAATGAGTGAAAAAGAAGTTTTGACAGTTTGGAACGAAGGAACGAAAAACGAATGCAAAATACTGTAGCTAAACGGATTAACTGTTATCTATCGGGTCCTTAGGTATTATTATTAATAAAAATGTTTACTTTCGTTGTTTCTACATTCGGCAACGTTGTGAGAAACAACCGCATGGTAGTTGACATATGTAGCCATCTTGGACGATGACTGATCGACATAGGCGCCGACTTTCCGTAGAAAAAAGGGTTTTGCCCCATTTTTAGAACATCGAGCTATAATTCCGAAATAAATTGTTTTATTGTCTTTTAGGCCTCTCTGAGCACGTGGTTAAAATTTTTGTACTTAGTCATAGTTAACCCTGTTTTTATGAATTGGCATAGGCTGTGTGTGTGAATGTGCCACAACAAGTCTTTACTAATGAACCGAACATGTTTGTCTAGTACACCTAAATACAACTAAAACGCATTAGGTTTTAGTTTAGAGGTTAGATTGATGTGTCTCTGTATATGTACAACACACACAAGAAAAATTCTGTACAATTTCATAATAAATTGAGTAAAAGTTAATAGTTTCAAGGTAAAGTAAATAGTACATTTTAATAAAAACACATATACATGATTTTTCTTTAATATTATATAATGCAAAATAAAAATTACCAGTAAATATTATGTACAAAGAGCATAACAAAACATTTCTATCCATTTTTATCAGTATAGGTTAATAATTTACAAAAGCTACTACAGTAAGAAATTGCAGCAATAAATCAGAACATTTTTAATCACTAATAGGTTCCTTTAGCAAAATTGTCAAAATCACGACAGCAACGTAAACTTTCTGGAACCTATTGTATAGAAAATCACTGCAATAATTTTGTTCGTACGCTAAAAAATCTCTGAACAATTTAAGTACTCGTTGCATTTTTAGAAAGTACCAACCTAGGTTTTAATTTAATAAGGATTTTCAACACACCAAAAGGAAAAAAATAACAATATTTAATACAAAAATTAAATAAGTTACCTCTTGTATCAGAAGTCAATGTAGTTTTTATAAACCTATTTAGCATGTAACACATATAGATTCACCACTCTCCAGCTCCTAGATAACTTTGTCAAGAGAAAACCGGATTGCATTCTGAGACACTGCTCTTACAGAAAGCTATTTCACGAGAGATGTAATCTGAATGCTAAATCTCATTTATCTGTGAACCAGAACGATTGAACGAGGACTGCTTCACCTACGATCAACTCTCAGTGGAAATGGATACACTAAAAGAAACACTGATCGAGACATCAGTAGGACATCAAGATAGGAAAAGAGAGAAAATAGCAATAACCAATCTATTGTATTTGCTCTGCATAGATGTACATAAAAATAGTCTATAACAGTATATAACTCTCTTTGAGGCATTCCTAAAGAAAATAGAGTCAGCCTTTCTGCAGGTAATGTACTGCAAAATTTCAATGTATGCAAAACCTATACAGGGTTAACTATGACTTAGTACAAATATTTTAAGAGGCGATAGGGAAAAATAAGAATTAACGGAATCACCCTTCAAAAAAATACCAAACTTATTTATAAAGCCAAAAAAATTGTTTTCGATATTATTTTAAATCCTTATTTAACACCGCCAATGTAGAGTAGGCAACCAATAAGCAAGTAGGTTACCTACTCTACAAGCATGCAACAGTCGCTCAGTCGGTATCACTGTCATGTCATAATTCGATTCCTGTATTTACGTTGTAATTTTGTGCTTTTCTTCAGTTTTTAGTGCCTTTTTTAATTTTTAAACGTTTTATAGTTGTTAAATAGACATTTGTGTTGGGTGCAGATACTTTCCCACAATATAGTTCGCCGGTTTGGTTTTCTAGGTTTCGTTCGATTTTGTTATAATAAATAGGCATTTTATCTAATTGTACCTACGGGAAGTGTCTTTTATCGGTAGTGAGTGGCTGTAATGAGCGAATATGTAGTTTTACAAGTTTATAACCAAATAATGAAAAACAAATGCAAAATACTGAAGCTAACTGGATTAACTGTTACCTATCTATCAGGTATTATTACTAATAAGAATGTTAATTTTTGTCGTTTCCACATTTAGAAACTCTACAAAATGACAGTTGACATTTGTTAAGATGTAAGCTTTATCTATGATTCTAAGCCATCTCAGTCGATTCTTATCATAGGCGCCGACTTTCCGTAGGAAAAAAGGGTTTTGCCCCATTTTTTAAATATCGAGCTAAAATTCTGGAATATTTTTTTTATTGTCTTTTAGGCGACGCTGAGCACGTGGTTAAATTTTTTGTACTTAGGCATAGTTAACAACCCTGTATATATATATGGCCTTTGGCTGTATATGCCATGAAATATTGTTGGAGAAATTATCATCTGATGGAGTGCGAGGAACTCTATTGTTAATCAAGTCATCAAATATTTTGTCCGACGTTAAATGTGTTTTATATAGAGTGCCTTAGGGATCTTTTCTGTTTGTTGTATACATTAATGACCTTCATTATCACATCACACTCTTGAAGGATGTATTTTATTTGCTGGCATTATTGTGCTCTGACAAAAATAAAGAACATACGCTTGAACTTAACAATTATTTAAAATTTAATACGCATTCCAATTTTCATAATTATCCAACGAGATTGCCAACTTGCTCTGAACTCAAAGATTCTGATTACAGAGATCAAATACTTTTCTTGACTTAACGTTATACAACAAAGTTCCGTTAGAACTGTAATATGACAATTTATGTTTTAATACTATTGTGTTACAATACATAGGGACTATAAATAACACATTTTAATGCAGAACAATATTAGCAATAGTTGCTTAACATATTAAAATCTACTAGAAAGCACTATAAGAAAATAACTGTTAACAGTTCTATACAGTGTTTTGTTGTTCATTAAATATGCTAAAAAAAAATTCTTTCTGTTGGAACTTTCCTCATAAATCTAAATCATTACTTAGTAGATTTTAATATGTTAAGCACTTATTGCTAATATTGGTGTGTATCGAAATGTGTTAATGTTTTATAGTCCCTATGCATTGTATAATCTTAAATAACTCAATGCTATTACAAAAATGGTCATTATTAAAGAGCAGCACAAATTGAACAAAGATGTTGTCAATGTCCATGATATGAGGCATCGGTCTGGAGGGTGAACGGTTTCTCAATATTGGGACATGACACGATCGGGGCTGTGGTCAGGTAAGTCTTCAAGTGGTTAAAAGCATTTTCTTGTTCTTGGGCTCACTTGAAGCGGTGATTTTTTCGGACTAGTCGGGTCAATGGAGTCACGATTTGGGAGAACGTCGATACCATGAAGCCATTCCTAGGAAACGGCGGACGTCTCTGATGTTTCGGGGCGTAGGGAATTTATGGATGAATTCTACTTTGTCAGGATCCGTTTTTATTTCCTCTGTGGCACTTTAACAACTTCCTCCAAAACTGGCAATTTTCCAAATTTAATAGGTTAGTCCTTCGCGTTCGGCGGAATACTTCTCGTAGGTGGTCGAGGTGTTCCTCCAGTGTATTTCCTAGCACTGTAACGTCATATAGGTAAGCGAATGCATAAGGATCCAATTCTGGTCTAATAATCCTGCCTGGGAGTCGTTGGAAAGTTGTAGAGTCTGAATGAAGTCCAAAAGGCATAACTCGGAACTGAAACAGCTCTCATACCGATGCGGTATGAGAGCTCTCATACGGTAATTGACTTACTCTCCTCTGAGAGTGGTATTTGCCAATAGCCCTGTTTCACGTTTATACTGGATATATCGGGCCTTGCGGAGCTTATAAAGTATTGCGTTGATATAGGACAAGCGATACGCTACCCTTTTGGTTATCTCGGTAACTTTTTCGAAATCGATATAAAATCTCGGTTTCCCATCCCTCTTGCGGACGATGACTACAGGTGAACTCCATGGACTGTTGGGCGGTTCTATGATTCCATTTTAGAGCATTTCATCAATCTCTCTGTTGATGACGCGCATTTTTGGATTTTGCGGGCGGTATCTTTGTTTAATCGGTTCAGGTAGTGACAGGAGTGTGTGGTGTTGTATGAGATGACACCGTGCAAGTTCTTGAAGCTTGGTAACTCGGCATCCAAGAAGAATCTCAGCTATTTTATCAGGAAGTTATGCTTGCGTAGAACGTCCATTCCTAATACAACATCTTTCAGGTACTTATGTAGCAGACAGGCAGAACTACTCTCCATGTCGGTTGGCCAGGAACTGAATCGTCAATTCGGAGCTGGCAAGGCCTAATGCTGCCGAAAGATCGGCAGCTGCACACTGGTCCCTTAGCTGCTAGTTCTTACTAAGTTGATCAGCGACTTAGAAAGTGCGTAGAAATTTCTAATTTCGTCAGCAACTTATACTTGTCTGGCTGTTTATCTCGGCGTGTTTCTTCACTACGGAGTGGCAGCGGCGGCGCGCTCGACTTAGATGTTTTTGATGATGTTTTTAGCTGTCAGACAACATATTTTATTAATAATATTTGAACGAAAAATAACTTCGTTACCAACTGATAGGTACCTACGTGCAGTAAAAAAACTTTTTAGTAAAAAGATAGAGACTAAATTTAAATATTAAGTAAGATTTACAAGGACAAATAATGCTGTTCAAATGAAAAACGATTCATTAGGATAAGTTTTTACTTGGTTAACCAAAAATTAATAGTCAATATTTATAGTTGTTTGAACAAATTTTAAAAGCTTCAAGAGTTAACTAATTGATTAATTTATTGATGTTAATTGGTCAATTATTATTTGCAAATTTCCAATTTTGCTCATAATTATTTATATAAATTCAGTTACCTATTTTAATCTGATTTTTTTTAGATTTAGTTAATATGTTCAATTTACAATTATTACTTAAGAAAAAACACATCAATTATCAATCGCTTTAGAAAAAATGCTCTTTGATAATCTATCCTTATTAACTCGTAATTCTCTGCCTCATCAACTGGTTTCAAACAAGAGAACGTAGTTTAAAGTTAATTTAGGATTACAAGAAATTAGTTTGAGTGGATATTTAACAGTGGCATTGTTACTAGAAATAATTATTAATAATAAAAACTGAATATTAAAAACCCCTTATATCAACAAAAACTCTCATTTGTATATTATGTATTGTAGGTACTCTCCTACAATAAAATGCAAGGATTTCATTCATTTTGTTAGATTCCAATGTATAAATCAAACATAATAGATTCGGTGAATGGTCCTTTAAAAGACGGAGCAGTAGAAAAGCGAAGCAGTAAATTATGTATCGGAATTCGTAAACGGTCCCCCGATTTCTAGTTCGTAGCTTCTATCAACGCTGACGTATTCATTCCCTCAGACAAGACCATGACAAATTCAGAATTGGGGAGACTTGTTAAGATGTCTGGATCGACTGAATAATTACACAAGCCACGTCGCGTTGATTTAGGTATTTGAAAGTTTCGCTTGTAACTAAAATAATTATTTCAAGTGTGTAATATGTATGATTAAATATCCTGATATTAAACTATTTTGAAATTAAGTCATGTTTTCAGAAATACTGAAGAAGATATTCGTAGATCTATTAATATTAAATAACTCTAGGCTACTAACAACTTGGTGTGAAACTGAATTTTATATATAATTTTATAGACAACGCCACTTATTAACAACTGCCTGCCTAGCATGATTGTTGACGTGTCATATTTTTATTTCAATTTAAAATTGCAGCTGACTACTTTAAACATGTTTTCCAACCGTTTCCCAAATATTAAAATTAACAATACTTCTAAGCAAATTCTAAGTGCAAGTAAGTTTTTTAAAACAAAATATTATTTCTAAGAAGGTGGCAGAGAAGTAGAAAAATTGATCAAATATTTGAAGTGTTTGTGCCGATATCCATTTGAGCTTAAAATAATTCTCCTGATTTTGTTATCAGATTTTCTTAATGTGGATCATATCTTATTTTTTTACCAAATTGTTCAAGTATTCTCTACAACTGTGATTAAACGGTATTTATTCTTGGGACAAATGGAATATATATAAAAAAATTGTATATTAATAAAAAAAGATATTGAAGCAAAACGTGTTTACTGATAATCACTCATTAGTTTCAGACTTATATTTCACAAAAGAGAGAGAAATAAGTCTCTTGAAATGTCAAGAAGCCTAAACCAATGACGTGGTAATCAGTGCAAACATTATTCAACCTTCTAATTGAACAACTTTCGTGCAATAAGTTTCTATATAACCCAATAGGCATTGAATAATTTGATTTACAGGCAGTTTTTAGTGTAATTGAATAAAATTTCAAAAAGAAGATGTTATCTTGAAAATCACGTCGTATATCCACTTCTTCAAAACAACAATAAATCCTCTAAAAAAAAGTTGTGCAACTCTCAATTTGACTAATTGTGCTTTAATAAAAACGAAAGAAATTTCCGAATTTCACGTTTGATGATCAAGTAATGATGATATATGGGACATGAGGGAAATAGAGACCACGGAGAAATGTTAACATTACTCAAGTAATAATGGTTGTTTCTGTACTATCTTTGTAGTAAGATAAATGTTAAAAGATATTAAGCCACACACAGATAATAATTCTTAAGTGATATTACATTGATTATAAGTACACATATTGACAACTACCCTATATTTTTTAAGTCTATGATTTCTTAAGTCTCAATATTAATGATGTCATAAAGATGATAAATCTTATGGAATAGATCATAAGTAAGAGGATATAAATTTCATAAAAATAGTTGATTAATTAAATAATTTTCCGGGTTGTTATTTTGTGACCTAGGGAACTGATTGCTATGAATAACAACATTCAGTAAAGTACTTTGAATTTTGAAATTCACTTCACCGGTAAATCATTAGTTTACTTGTAATTATTTTGCAGTTAACTGTAGTTGGTAAATATGATACTGAAACATAAATTATTGTCATAACTGAACCCATTATTGTCACAGCGATACAAATCGGTACCACAAGTAATTATGTTGTTGCTACAAGTGAACTTGGCCACTTCTTATCATCGAATGTCTCACGAATAAAGGCGAAATGTACCGAAGGATATCGTACATCATTTCAATTCAGTGGCTTCATTAAGTTGTGTGGTCATGGTGTGTATATGAAATATCAAACATTATTATTGCATCAGTGGGATTCAACTCTAAGCCACTAAATTAAGGTTTTGAAAATAATATATTTTTATTAGTTAACTTCTAACTATATTTTTACTGCATCATCCATTAATTCATTCAAGAATGGTTTTCATACTCCAGTGTGCAGTGTGTCCAGTGCACGGGTTTGTTTATTATACGTGCGGTTATGGCCTGATTCGATTTAGTTTTTATTATTTAATTTTTCAGTGTATTTTCAACCATTTTGACGTGTTTTTGAATTATTATGAATTTTCTCTTTATACAAACAAGTACAGTACAAGTATGACAAGTAAAAATTTAAAAAATATATTTTTTAAATTTTTATTTTGATATACTGTGTTTTGACAATGGAGCTTCCAAATGAAAAGTGGCATAAGACAAGTCCCATTATTTTACTCCAAAGAATATGTGATCTACTAATTTGTATCATCCTGTAAAAAAAAGAAAGCAGATGAGTACAAATTACTAGTATAAACTCACCTGTTTATACATATCAACCTAGTAATAGTGATCAGAAAAAGGTAGACAACCTAATTTTTGCATATTCCTTATACTTCGGACTTTCAATTGGTATTAAATTTCTTTGGTAAGCAAGTGATCGTTTTATTTTAACCAATCTGTTTTATACTATTTTTATTAATCGTACTTATTTTATAATTATATTCAACGTTTTTCTTTTATGTAGGTATATTATTTCTCTTTCTTCCTTGCCCTTTTGTTCTCTAGTTGTATTTGAATAAGTACAATAGAGTAGCAATAAATAAGCAATGATAGCAGTGAAAAGTTGCAATATAAATAGCATTGGGACTGCCTATTGCTAATTAGTATGAGAAACACAAAAATAATAATTGTTTCTTTTTAAGATTTTGTAACATGCATACTGTGATAATAGTTTCCAAAACTGTTTCGTGTACAACATACTTCGAAAGAGAATACTTTTTATAGTAGCTATCAAAATAACTTTACAAGAGCCACATATAATGCGTATCTTTCGTTAAATCCCAAGTGCTCTCTGCTCAACACACAAAAGAGGAAACTTAGCAGATATATCATATAAAGTGCTATCTAGTAACATTTCTCATATTAACAGACATCACACAAAAGGATATATTAGTTTAATTAAAATTTTCTCTCGCTTTATTGTGGCGACTTTTCCACCGCTTTTACCTGGTATTTTTGTACAAACAGTTCGCCTGAAATTATACACCTCCCTTTTAACCTTTATGAAGATTAATAGAAATGTTGGAATTATAAAAGGTGACCTAAAATATTCAGTAAAAAAATGCTAAATATGTTACGTTGCTCTTATGCATATTAAATATGGGTTCTACCTATTTAGGTATACAGGGGTGTTCAGAGGGTGATATTACTTGAAAAAAAAAATAATGTAGGAAGTTCATGCAAAATTTGTTGGAGCCATTGCTTTAATCTTTTAATGATTCTTTTAGTAATAACTTTTTTAATACTGGAACAATTATTTGAAATCTGGCACTTTTATAGAGACAAAATATTTATAAAATTACAGTGCTTTAAACTTAGGCAAATGTTAGGTGAAGAATAGATCTTAACTAACTTTTTTTATCATTTTTTAACAATTTTATGGCATGTTTTTAAAGAAGGCTATTCTAAAAATTTTATACACTTGTTGAAGTCATCAAATTAACCGTTTTTTATAAAATCGACATTTCAATTTCAAAAGTATTTTATATTAATTGATTTATAACATTTTATCTAAAACTAAAACTTTAGAAAAAGTAACAAGTGCTTCAGATTTGAAAAATATCGTTCCTGTATTAAAATACTTCAAGCTAAAAAAACAATAACGTTAAAGTTACGTAGCTCCATTAATATTAACCATTGACCAAAGTATGTTTGAAGAACTTGGAATATTACTATTTATAGTACTATTGTAAGTTCCATCAAATTGGAAAAATGTTTAGTTCTGCTTAAAGGGAATTAGAGGGATTGATCATACCTCAATAAATTTGTCTCGTTTACAAAACCGTTTTCTTCGTATTTCTATTTTAAGTTATTCTATGCAACTGCAAATAAATAGCATTTTTGTATATTTCGCACATATGCGGGCCTATGATTGATCACGTCCAGTTATCACTAACGGGCCTGTTAAAGGTAACTGGTGGGTTAATCAGAAATTCGTATGATTGACACATATGTCAAGTTTATTTCTCCCAGTTACTTCACTTAAAAACGATCACGTGACCCAGTTATGAAACTGCTTGGAATAACCTGCCGTTAAATGTAATAGAAGCTTTCTATTGGCCAGAAATTTAATTTTTGGTAATTGACATTTGATATATAATATAATGTATAATTTTATTATTATTTTTCTATAGCACAATTCAGTTTCAATTTATTGCCATATCATAGTTTTACACAATAAGTAAAATACGGTATTACTAGTTGACAGTAAATACAGTCTAAAAAAACTAAAGTTTGTTCTAATTTTTTACAATTAAGATTGCTATTCTGAGTATGATAGTGATACCTAAATGAATATTGACAAACAAAAAGAAATATATTTTATAATTTAACTAATATTATTAATAATTAATTTATGAATAGCGGGAAGGCACAACGAAAATTGTTACCTAGTTTTTAATTATTGCTAATAATTTAGATTCTATAAAAAGTAGGTACGAATAATACATTTTATCTTTTTTAAATATTATTTTTATTGGGTAGGTATGTGTTTTTGACAATAATTTCTAATGGATTGCGGTAACACTGATAGGCTGCATCCTATATACTATGACTGCACCAAGGTGTAGTAAATTGTAATTAGCATGGTAACACAGATCACATGCCTAAAGCTACATTTTTGATTACCTACGTAAACTGTGTATAAATATTGAATATGTGCATCCAGTTTTTGCTAGTTTTTGATTCTGATGAGGTTTTCTGCTCTTCCTTTTTACATTCTGTTTCCACTCTGTGTGAATCTAAAATAATTTAAATAATTGTATCAATAAATGAAATGAAATATTTCATGTACCGGCCACCACTGTTGGAGATATATTTGGGGGTCATGCACTAAAGAATTTATATATACCTCAAAATTTTGCTAAAGTACGTATATTTAATATGCGTTGGGTTCACTCTGCCTCCCAACAATATTTTCTTACATTTAATGAAATTTAGCATTTCTTTATATTGGCGTCCGGTCGTGTACCCTAATCTTCTTGCCATTTGTACCCACTTTTAAGTACCTATGACTTAAATTTTAATTGCATTAACTGTCAATTTTTGACATATGAGTGATAACAGATGACGTATGGTAAAGAATTAACTGCCATGACAAGATTATCTGGCCATAATAACAGGCACAGATAACTGGTTGTTCGACCATAGCGATCTTTCCATTTCGGTTAACTGTCATCGGTTACGCTAACCTGAATGTTCAATCATAGGCCTGATGATCGGCATCAAAATAGGCATAAGCGTAAAAATATAATTGTTGATTCTGATTTAACAAATCCAAATTTTTATCTAAAAATAATATATCTTTATGGCACACTTTTAAATATATCTGCGTTATTATTAGAGGAAGTATGTATGGAGTTGGATATATGTTAATTTGATTTTAAACAATCAATCTTCCCTTATTGTTTTAATTAATAACTGTTTTTGATAAATACAATGCTATCATACATCGGAAATATATTAACGAATAAATAAATTGTAGAGCAAATTATTTTAGATTTTGAAGACGTATTTTATTTTACTTCGAAGTCAATGTTGATATTAAGAATTATTAATTCTATTTACAATTAGATACGGTTCGAATGAAGGTAGATCACTGAAAAGTAAAAGGACGATTTATCTTTTGATGCTCAACTCGAATCAATACCTATATTAAAGACCAGCGCGTCTCATCAGAGAAGGCCAGGGAAACTAAAACATCTCATAAATTTTTGAGAATTAAAACTGATATTTATTTTTTAAATTCATAATTTCTTATAATTTTGTTTACTGTGAAAATATGTTTCAGTTTTCTTTTGTATAATAAATATGAGTACATTTTTTCACCTATAAATGATATCGGAATATACAGTATGCGCCAAAAGTATGGAATAAATTCAATAAAAACGAAACAATTATTTTTTGGGGAAAATCCTCGAACAGGTCGATTTTTAATTTAAAAAATACGTAAAATGCAATTTTCAAATGTCATTTATTTTCGAGTAATGACGTCAACGATTTTTTTTTAAATGGCAACACCATATTTTTTTCCTTGATTCTGAAAAATCGTTTAATTCTCTATCAGACAGTACTAAAATTTTGCCCTCTTACATAGGAAAGTTTTCGAGTAAATGACGATTGAATGTTAGAAAACGTAAATTTTTATCCATAAAAAGTAACAATTCTGAGGTATGTAAAATAAAATACAATTGATTAAATTTTATACTTAAATTAAATGTTCGAATTGCCATCCACCAACTTGTTGACCATGCGCAAGTCTGTGAAGAAATTCTTCTTGCACATTATGAATGATTTCTGGGGTAACTGCGTATTTCGTGCCGAATGCGATTTTGAAGTTCTTCTAAATTACGTGGTTTATTAATGTACACTTTTGACTTCAAGTATCCCCCATAAAAAATAGTCAAGAGGTGTAAGATCTGGCGATCTTGCAGGCCATTCTATGGGTCCGCATCTGCCGATCCACCTCCCAGGAAAACAGTTGTCCAAAAAATCTCGTACAGGGCGCGCATAGTGCGGAGGTGCACCGTCTTGCTGAAACCATATGGTATCGTCAGGAATGTCAGGGTCATTATCGTTAGGAAAAATTACTGCTAGGGCTGGAACAAGGTCATTTTCTAGATACTCTAAATATCTTTGTCCTGTAAGAGTTCCTTCAAAGAAGAAAGGCCCTACTATTCTGTTGTCAACTATTCCAGCCCACACATTTAATTTCTGAGGGTGTTGGGTATGTACCTCTGCCATCCAATGAGGATTTTCCCGACTCCAATATCTGCAAGTTTGACAGTTTACTGTACCATTCAGACAAAATGTGGCCTCATCTAAAAAAAGTATTTGCCGGTGTAAATTTCTATTTCCTTGACATAAATCCATTAGAATTTCGCAAAAGTGTAAGCGGCGATCGGGATCATCTTCATTGAGTTCCTGCACAAGTTGAATTTTGTAGGGATGATATTTTTTCTTCCTCAAGATACGTAGCACTGTGCTCTGACTAGTGCCATTGTTTAATGCAACCAATCGTGAAGAATTATGAGGATTATCCACCATACTTATCAAAATGTTCTGTTTCTGATTTTCATTAATGCTTGGACTCTACCTTACTGACTGTTGATTGGCTGATAGGGCGATCTGGATATTTTCATTAAATAAATCGCAAACTTCCTGCTGAGTTCTAGTCATATTCCCGCATCCGATAAGAATTAAAATTTCAATTCTTTGAGTAACAGTTAAATGTGTCATAATACTTTAAATTGAATAATAATTTCTATGTCGCTTACAATACTTATTAGAAAGTCGGTGTGACAATGACACTTTGCAAAGATTTTCACCTACGTGATCCATAAAAGAACTATGGAATTCGAAAAACTAAACTTGATAATGTTGCTGCTTTATTTTAATTGATTTACTTTTTCTAACATTCAATCGTCATTTACTCGAAAACTTTCCTATGTAAGAGGGCAAAATTTTAGTACTATCTGATAGAGAATTAAACGATCTTTCAGAATCAAGGAAAAAAATATGGTGCTGCCATTTAAAAAAAAATCGATGACGTCATTACTCGAAAACAAATGACATTTGAAAATCGCATTTTACGCTAAAATATGTATTTTTTAAATTAAAAATCGACCTGTTCGAGGATTTTTCCTAAAAAAATAATTGTTTTGTTTTTATTGAATTTATTCCATACTTTTGGCGCATACTGTATAAACCTATATACAAATATGAAAGAGGTTGCGTCACTACACAATGGATACTTAGCTTCACTTGGCAAGCAAAACTAGACTTAAAGTACTTTTTATTCACGATTTGAAGCATCCCTATGGTTCCCACCGTTCGTTTTTAATAAGGTTGTAGATGAACCAGCTAACAATTTCCTCTTCTATAAAAATCGTAAGAACGTTTTCAGAGCAAATTTTATAGAGCAATGTTTGTTGTAACATTTTGAAAACGTTCTTACAACACTTACCATAAAAATTGGCACCGTTCTACAGAACTTTTTAGTTCTTTAAGCTGTTCTGTAAGGCCTGCAGGAAATACTTATAGAATTGTTGAATAAACTTTCTCACAGGTCTTAAAGAATTTTTACAGCACAGTTACAAAGCAATCTCATAAAAATTCTATAGCACTTCGTTATACAATTTTTGTGTTGCATTGTGTTCTATTTAGATAACTTTAAATCGTTTAATTCTATCTTTTAAAAACAAAATGTTTCTGTACTCCACTTCTTAGAAATAATATTGATGGGCCAATAAGAACCAATAAAATGGACCTAATTAGCCTACATATGAGTACTCACATCATTACGAATTGTTTAGTTGGTTTTTCCATAAGGGAGCAATATATTTTAATGCGCAAAAAGTTTTATCGTGAAATATGTGGTATATAATGGTAATTTTTTGACGCATCCTCAGTTAACCTTATATTTCCTATGATGCTGGAAATTTAATAAAAAAATGTTTGTTAAATTGATGAACTTAACAACCAACTGTATATAAAATATAGTCAGAAAGTAAGTATATCGATATCATTGATATCATTTCACCTATTTATGTTGTATATATTTTTAATTAAGATTTTTTTCTTTCTTCACAATATGGCGCCAGAGAGAAAGGCTTTATCTTGGTCTTCCCATGGATTCTCACTTATATGGCATTTTTGTGTCGATTGCAATCACTATAGAGCAAATATGTTTCGTAAACAACTACTAACCATGCCACTTAATATCCACAGTGTTGTAATATTTTACTGTGGTAATTCAATTATTTCAATCTTATTTAATAAAGCTAATAAAATTCTTTAACTTCAACATCTAGAAGTGTAAGAGAATAAGGTATGGATTAGTCTAAATTTCTATAAGGAGATCAGTTTCTATTAGTAATATAAATCTTATCTATCGTAATGAAATTTTCTTTCTGCAAGCAGATAATAATTTCTACAAGTAACGACCATGTTTTATACACATTTCCCCATTACTTTTACAGTTTTACAGGCAAGTCTCGTCGGATCGGGGTGTGAGAAACCTACATATATAAATGGTAGTTCTATAGCGTTTTTTATAGAACAAAAAGCCTTTTGTTATTTACTCTATAATGATTTTATAACAACTGTATCATTATTTTCTATAACTGCTTTAAAGAGCTTTTTCTCTTAAGTTCGATAGCAGCAATTTGTAAATTGTTTTCCGCAGCAGAATTGTAACTTAACAACCCCTTACACAATAGTTCTCTAATTGAACTATAAGCGACATTACGGAATAATTTTATAAGAGTGTCAAAGGAGATGGTATAATTCTCTAAAGCACTGTTTTGCATCGGTTTTACAGTAATTTGATTCTATAAGCAGCGTTGCTGTAAAATTGTGTTATTGTTCACATTTATAGGGCTACAATAGCAGTTATCTTATAAATGATCTATAAATTACGCTCTAAGAACGTTCTTGCAACAAATTTAAAAAACAATTCAGTTTTTGAAGGCAAAGTAGTCTCATGTGCCACATTTAATGCAACAACTTAGTATTCTAGATACAACTATAAAATATTAACAGAATATAAAACTCCTATTAATCTAAATTTATAGAACTACTTTGCTACCTGGGAAACCAGCCCCGTTCTACAGGGTGTCTGGAAAAGTTGGTACAAAACAGAATTTTAAAAGTAGAGTCAAAAGACGTTCCTATAAGAATTGCCCCTCCGGAAAAACTTTACTGAAATATGGCTGTCCAAAGAGGTCTTATCATTTGGATATTTTTTAAATAACTTTCGTTCTGATTAAGATAATGAAATGAAAATTGTAGTTAACAATCATACCATAAAGGTATTTTATAAATTTTATCAAAATCGGTTATAAATAAGAGTAGGTAGTTTTCTCTCTACTCTTAACAGAAATTTTTCGATTTTTTTTATTTCTTTGAATGAAGCAAATAGTTATTTTTTAATAAATTGAACTATTTTTTTAAATTTTACTTTTTTTCAAATTCTGCGTAGTTTAGTAAGAAATAATTATTTTCTGAATAATGGATGGTTCAAAACAGAACATTTTTTAACATTTTCACATAGTACGTATCTGTCATGGTGACAGTTACATTGTAATTATTGTCACTTTCGCGTGCTATCGTTTAAATTCTTATGTTTCTTTATTTTCTTTTTCATGCTTTTACTAACCGTGAATATACCAATATGTATTCTATTTATAGTTTCTATAATAGAAATAGTCTGGCGTCTAAAAGATAGTATTGGCAACGTTTCCCTGTTAGATGGTAACCTCCTGCAAGATTGTTTAGGAAAACTCATCTCTAAGGTATCATGAATGTGGCAGTCCAAGGAGGCGTAGGCATGATTTAGGCGAAGTAATTTTAAGATTTTGTAACGTAGTCCTACTGCGAATGTAAGAAGAGCACCTGCTCGATTTAGAACAAACAATACTTATGTATGGCAGTTGCTTAAAGAAAGTGGATTGTACCCTTACCATTTTCAAAGAGTTCGTAGTATGCTTCAAGAAGATCATGCCGCCCGCCTTTGTTTTTGTCGCACAATTCATTGTCGCCAACAAATTAATTACACATTTGTTTCAAATATTTTATTTACCGATGAGGCTTGTTTTACATGGAATGGCGTTATCAATTTGCACAATCTTCATATATGGTGTGATGAAAATCCCCATGCTACTTTTAAAACTCATCATCAACGGGGATTTTTAGTGAATATTGTCTCGTTGGCCGGATTTAAATAAGGACGATTTTTATTTATGAGGAGCCGTAAAAAGAATGGTATATGCTACGCCAGTGACTACCATTGTTTTCATATGTTAATTAGTAACTTTGTAACTACGTTCATACATTATTTAAAAAATAAATATTTTTGACTAAATTATGCAGAATTCGAAACAAAAGCAGATAATTTTTTTCTTTAAAAAAGTCTAATTCATAAAAAAATAGTATTATTTACTTGATAATTCGAAGGAATAAAGAATTTCGAAAAATGTAAGGAGTCATTAGAAAACTACCCTTATTTATAACCGATTTTGATTAAAGTTATGATAGTTAGAGACCTTTATGGTATGACTATAACCTGCAATTATCCATTATCTTAATCAGGAAGAAAGTTATTTTTATAAAATATTCAAATGATAACACCCATTTGGAGGGCCTTATCTCAGTAAAGTTTCTCCGGAGAACCAATGTAGGAACTATTTTGGCTCTGCTTTCGTGATATTTTGTATTACCGTGTGACACGTTTTGGTTTTTATATATTTTTAGGTATTAATAATATTGTGTCCACTCAGTGGACAAAAGCCCCAACCTGCGTTGAATTACACCCACAATATCTACCCATATATTCCTTATTATTAGCCTTTGTAACATTTTTTACTGTATTAGAAAGGTATTTTAAGCTAATATAATATGTTCATTAGCATACCTAGACGTTTGGTATCAGAGAACATACATATGACATCATTGATAGGAATTGTAGGATATTTGATTTATATTAGCTTAAAATACCTTTCTAATACAGTAAAAAATGTTACAAAAGCTAATAATAAGGAATATATGGGTTGATATTGTGGGTGTAATTCAACGCAGGTTGGGGCTTTTATCCACTGAGTAGTTAGTTTCACACAATATTATTAATACCTAAAAATATATAATAGCTATTTATGATATACGTGTTAAAAGCAACGAAGTTTTTTAACTTCACGAACACAATAAAATCACTTTTGACACGTATATCATATACTATTTTTTCTACAAAACAATCGGAAGAACTTTAAACTCAATAAAAATAAGAAATCAAAAAATACCACACAGATCGCAATGTTTATGAACCAAAATTTTCGTAGCAACCAGTGCTGTTGTTAGTTACGGAAAAAACGCAAAAATATTGACAGCATTTTCTAGTAATATTATAAGTATAATGAATAATCTCGATAATGAGCGTAACGAATCCATCCCTGTTGAAATCGAAGAAGCCGCCAGTCGAGCAACATTGGAATTATTGCCGGCGAAATCAAAGGAACAGTACGAAATCGCTTATAGACGCTTTTCGGAATGGTGCAACATTAAAAAGGTCCCTGGGAAATGTAACGAAAGTGTTTTACTGGCATATTTTGAGGAAAAAGCCAAGATATGGAAATCGTCAACGCTGTGGTCAAATTATTCCATGATCAAAACTATGTTAAAAATAAAGCAAGATCAAGATACAAGCAAACATATTGCTTTTTTAAAACGGAAAGGTGAAGGATATCAAGCAAAAAAGTCAAAAGTTTTGACGAAGACGCATATCGACAAATTTCTCACAGAAGTAGAAAACGAAAAGTATCTGATGATTAAAGTCGCAGCAATAGTGGGTGTCTTCGGGGCGTGTTGCCGGGAGGCATTGTGTCAGATGACCATCGACAATATCGAATATTTGGGCACTTCGGTTGTTGTGACCATACCAGATACTAAAACGAAAGTGCCTCGGACTTTCAATGTTGTTGGTGAATTCTATTTAAAATCTTTTAGAAAGTATATGGCACTCCGGCCACCCAACGCTGACCATAGACGACTTTTTCTTAAATATATAAAGAATGAATGTGTGAAGAATTCAGTCGAAATTAACATGTTTGGTAAAATGCCTGCCGACATTGCAGAGTTCTTGAATCTACCAAATCCTCAACTCTACACCGGACAATGTTTTCATCGTTCATCGGCGACATTGTTAGCAGATTCTGGTGCAAATGTTACTACCATCAAGAGACATGGAGGATGGAAATCTTCGACGGTAGCTGAAGGCTACATTGAAAATTCACTGGAAAACAGAAGAAGGAAATTGCGTGCCAAATACTTCCTACTGCTGCACCAGTTAGCAAGACCACCAGTACGACCAGTAGTATTTCTACAGAAAATAGATGTGTCACACATGTTGACAGTAAAACCTACTTAAGTATGATGACTCCGCAGGGAATTACAATTTCAAATTGTTCTAATTTTACTATAAATGTTAATAGTAATAACTAGTTAAAATGTTGGTTTGTACTTATTTAAAATAAAAAGTTGTTCATGTGTTCGTTAAAACGTTTTATTAATTTTCAAAACAAAATTTAAATAAACTTTGATTTACTTTTAACACTGGTGTTAAAAGTAACTTACTTTTAACACGCGTGTCAAAAAATTACATTTTTAACATCAAAAATGACAATTAAAAAGCCCACTTTTAACAGTTTTGTAGAAAAAACTTTTACATAAAAGGTGAACATTATCAAGTAGGTATTGTCATATTTAATTCATTGACAGGCTGTCACTTTTGTCATTGTCGATATTTAACTTACAAATAATTTTAATTTTTATATTAATTTTTATAGTTAGATATTTGATTCAATTTAAAGGAGGCCACCTGAAGAAGCAATCCTAAAAATGCAGAAATAGGTCAGATCTCATCTATTGTAGTTGAATTGTCGTGTTCCCACTGCCAAAAAGTGAAGTTAGATATTTATAGAGTGTTTCATTAAAGCAGGTTAGTAAATTAGATTAATTTCTTTAGATAATTATTGAATAGAACTTTGTCTGTGGAATTGTTCATTAGCATACCTAGACGTTTGGTATCAGAGAACATACATATGACTTCATTGATAGGAATTGTAGGATATTTGATTTATATTAGCTTAAAATACCTTTCTAATACAGTAAAAAACGTTTTGGTTTGTTTTCAAATAGGGCGAAAAAAGTGTTGATTAACCGATCGATGGCGTTAATGTAAGTGTTTACTGTAAATGTATAATAAAATGAATAAGAGTTGTGAGGATGTGGTCGATTGGTAAGCAAACACCGCAGCTAAATTTAATAACCTTAAAATCTTTACACAATCAACAAAATCGATTGAAACTTTATATTACCTAACTGGGGCGTAGAAATAATGAATTAATGCTAAGTGCCAAAATCAACAAGCCGTCTTGTGGAGAAAAATATGTATATTCTTAATATTTTCAATATCTCAAACCTGAAAAATTAAAATAGATAATTTAGCTCCCTAAATAATTTTTATTGCTTAAAGTACTCGTAATACAACATACCTATAATAAAAAAACGTAAACATAATTTTCTCAACAAAATTAGAACAGAGAAGCTTGTGATTGGGGTTCGGAAGAAAAGGTAACAAATTGTCTAGGTGTCGTTCTCTTGCCTACAAATTTTCGTTCAATAGTATTGCAGTATTTTTTATGTAGGATGACGTCGTTGGTACTTAATTTGTTTTCCCCATCCAACTCGGTTAAATGCGTTTGCCTTATAAATTACAACTTTATGACTTCCAGCATGAGCGAGTTATTCTTACTTAGGGAGCACCATATAGGTAAGGAAAGTAACATATTTTATACTTGAAAAAAATAATAAGTTATATTATTAAGTTCTTCGAGTGTATACCATATATATACAAGTATGTATACCTGAAATATGGTACATAACTCAGTGAATATATTAAAATACCATATACTTTTACTCTCTAAGCGATAAAACATCATAAAAATTCTTAACTTTATAAGTATTAGTAGCATCTTTTATTTTTATCTAGATCGAAGTTCTGATAATGTAAAAAATATTTAAACCCCCATAACAAATTTAAACAAACAGAAAAAATGCTATACTTAGGTACTAATTGTTACAAACAATTACTACAAGTGGTGCAACACTCAGTTACTGTTGAGTTTATTGTCAGCATTTCCATATCTGTATGATTTTGTGCCTACAATGATCTTATTTAATTAAATAATTTAAAATTATATTGGTAACGGGAATTTCTGGTGACTATACTTCTCTTATTGTGGCTTTTGACCGAAAAGTCATCTACTAAGTACCTTCTTTATTGTTTTTGCAATGGTGCCCTGGAGAGCCTACATACTGGTACTAGTACTTGACGGAACATTCTTCACAGAGCAATTTCACGATGTAAACTTTAGATTATAGAAAAAAGAATGCTAAAAAGATGTATCTAATCTAATTACTGTACACAGCATATGACAAATTTACACCAATAAGTTACAATTTTTTTGACCTACGTTCAATTTTCTTCTGCAACAGTTATCTTTAAATTCTTCTGTATGAAAATGCTTAGTGTAAATTCTTTGTTTATCTTGATAAAAGGTATTTTTTTGTTGTATCTTAGGACCTTCCATTCCTCTATCTTAATTCTATTGGAACCCTATGGAAAGTAATAGATCACAAATTTCCCTATTTCGTTTTATTTTTACAAGTAGCCACAATATAAATTGTGACCCTACAATTGTAACGTAACATAATTTGTAATTTGGCATAAAAGTATGTAATCCCAAATGAAAATAGAACGGTAACAAATATCAGAACAACAATTATTACGCCAAAACACGAAAATAATTACACCGGACATAGGGATATTTATAAAATATAACTCAAAACCGAAATTTATTAACAAGCAAATATCTCATATTTTCGATTCAAATACCAATGACGCCACATGTAAGTTTATGGGTGAGCGAAGCGAAGAGAATCATCAGTTTGTAGACAGTCTCCTCTATTTAAAGATCATGGAACAAATGTTCCGGAATCATAGCCTTCATTTGCTTTTTTCGTTTTTCAATAAGAGCAAACATGATTTGACAGAAAACCAACCAAAAGACATATAAATACCGACATAGGCAGAAACACAACTTGCCCCTGTTCTTTGGAAATAGGCTAAATGCATACCTTCGGGGCCATCTATTTTCTCATATTGTTAATATAACATTAAAACTTGCACTTTGGTCTTTTCATAGGACATACACGCTAACACATAGAATCATTCTAAAGTAAAATCTTAAATTATGATAAAATGGCACTTAGTCCCTTTCTTATTTCCACGTATCACTTTTAAATTTACTATCGATAGATTTCTGGGATGCTAAAATTTAAATATCATGACTTTATCTAACAATAGACTACAAATTCTTAAAAAATATAATAATTTGGACTTTTTCAAGAAAAACTGTCATACCTTGTGGGAACCTATGATCTACGTGGCGTTCATTAAAGTTAACATTTAGATAAACACAAACCATATCCCTTTTTTCAAGTATAAAAGAAAAATCGTGCGAGGTATATTAATACAAAATGAACGGCAAGACTACAATAATTTAACAAAAACTGACATTTTATTTCGCGGTGTAGCCAATCTACATCTAGCGGCCATTCGCTCCATGCCGGACTGAAAAGCCAGACATGAAGCGTTCTACATAGCAGTAGACATCATTGAAAACTCTCTATCGCGATTCGGCGAGAACGATATTTTTCCGTGATTTAAATTCTTGTTCAAATAAGATAATATCTATTTTTAAATATTTTTAGGTATTAATAATATTGTGTGAAACTAACTACTCAGTGGACAAAAGCCCCAACCTGCGTTGAATTACACCCACAATATCTGCCAAAAAGTAGATATTTGATTCAACTTAAAGGAGACCACCTGAAGAAGCAATCCTAAAAATGCAGAAATAGATCAGATCTCATCTATTGTGGTTGAATTTGTCGTGTTCCCACTGCCAAAAAGTGAAGTTAGATATTTATAGAGTGTTTCATTAGCAGGTTAGTAAATTAGATTATTTTCTTTAGATAATTATTGAATAGAGCTTTGTCTGTGGAATTGTTCATTAGCATACCTAGATGTTTGGTATCAGAGAACATACATATGACTTCATTGATAGGAATTGTAGGAGATTTGATTTATATTAGCTTAAAATACCTTTCTAAAACAGTAAAAAAAAAGATAATATCTACTTAGTTTATCCATTTTTAATTGATAATAATTGCATAGTAAAAGAAGTTTGAGTATTGTTAACATTTTAAAAATGGTTAAAAGTAGGGGTTTCCGCAAAGTAGAACATTTTCACTGAAAATGCAACATAAGGTTTCATAAAACTTGTTAATTTAAAATGAAGTTGATCAGTTTATTCGTAAACGGAGCTATGGCACTTGTAAACTGTGATAATGACGTGGCGCAGCAGCATTGATATTGTAAGCTTAAAATACAGCCTATTAGGCCTGTACGAACCACCACGGACCAGCAGAGCACGAACCTGTAAACGACACAATTATCTAGCACGGACCAACAACTTTTTGTTCGGGTTCTGTATGTGGTAGACATTTTGAAAGTTTTAAATAGTAGCTGAGTGCAGCTCAGAAGAAAAAAAATTGTATTTTAGCGGTGTTATACGAAGAGGAGAAGGAAGCCAGAAAAATGAGAAAGTTTTGGCTTCATACTATCAATGAAAAGAAAAAGTTGTATTTTGAAACTCATCATTTATTTCCTGAACTGAAGAGAAATCAACGAAATTTTTTTCAATAGGTACTTATTTCCAAATCTCACAAAAAATGTTTTCGACCTCTTGGATCGTCCTTGTCCACAGCACCAAAACACAAAATTTCACAGAGCAGTGTCATATGAGATTTGCAGTTTGTTTACGATAAGTAAATAGAGGTTGTTGATAAGCGAGGGTACTCGAGAGTTCAGCGACACGTCATCCACAACTTCACTGATCGAAACAGTTTGAAACCAATCCATGATTTCTGTAGGAACAGATTTTACGGACTAGCGTGGCCAGGCATAGAAATAGCATGTCACCGGCACGACCTGCAGTGACGGTCGTTGCAGGTGACGGTACGTGCTGGTGCAGGTCTAGTGCACGATTCTCCATTAAATACTATTGCGGTATATGAGGGCTCTCATATACCGCAATGGTTTTTGACATCGCATCAATGCCGCTACCGCTTTAGTCTGAGGGATCCTTAACGGTTCTTATAGAACTAGATCTCCTATATAAAAGGCACGAACCGCTACTGGTAAAGACGTATACATTACTCGAGACATCATTAGAAACAGTCCCCATATATCAGTACCTAACGATTGATTTAAAAGCCCCTAAAGGGAAATACCTAGTTAAGAAACGAAGACTGATTATTCGTTCAATTTAATCTCTTATACTTCTTTAAAAATGTATCTTTATAATTTAAACTCAGTTTTTTTTCTGTCTCAGACTTAAAACCACATTTTACTTGAAAATAACTTTTTTTTGCAAACAGAGTACTGCTGAATTTAATACGAATTACGTTTTTTATTATTTTTCATTCTATAGACAAATAGGTATAAATACCAGTGGCGTAGCCAGAAATTTGACAAGGGAGGGGTTCAGTGAACAAAGTATTTCAAACTAGATTTTTTCAAAAAATAAATAATTTTTAATAAATTGAAACAATAAAAAGTAAATAAAAAAACAATCTCATTATAAACATGTAAATAATAAACAGGTACGAACAATATTTATTACAAAAATGACAAAAATAAGACTAGAACTTAGTAGCTGGTCCTAATCTAAGGTTTCCGTAGGAGATCTAGTTTACTGACCGCGTTGCTAAATCTTGGAGAATAAAGTGATTGCAGGTTTGTAGTGAGACATTACCTATATGACCCAACCAACCAACCAACCAACCAACCAACCCATGGGAGGGGGTTCTGCCCCCCCCCCCCGTGACTACGCCACTGATAAATACATTCTACTTACTTTAAGTGCAGACTAGGATTAGATATATTGTCAAATGTGTCGCTAATAAAATACGTATGTGATTAATAGATCGAACTTCAATAAAAATTACGTTATTACGAATATCTAAGCGCTACATAAAGAGAATATAGAGGAAAACAAATAAGACAAAGAGTAAATAGAGCGAAATATTGTTTACGATGGTATATACATAAATAATAATCCAGTAGAATTTAAAGACTTACGTCCTATTAGTATATTGCATGACTTATCAAAGGCCTTGGAAAAACAAAGTATTTAAAACTAGATTTTTTTAATAAAATAAATAATTCAGTTTTAATAAATTGAAACAATAAAAAGTAAGTAAAAAAACATTCTCATAATAACATGTAAATACATACCTTGTACACATTTAATACCACAATGATGACGATACTAAACTTTATATCTCATTAAAATCTTGTGACTATTTGGAGATTTAAATAACATAAGTACTAACATTTTGCATGATTCTTCCACGTATGTGCAGAAAGAAGAAAGAATGTATTATTTTAATCGAAATGGCGTTTCTCCTAGATAATTGTGTAAGCCTAAAAACGGAATTTAAATATTTAGTCTGACCACGCCTCCACAAAACTGTCACTGTCATAGCGTGGACTTTGAGATGAAAGAATTCACAATCTTCCATCATAAATTATTGATTCAGTAGAGTGTCATTATCGACAATATATGCGATACTCAGAGCTACTTTAAATGTCTACAATAACATCGATATTGGAAAGTATTTATAATTACAAGCATTCCTGAAATGGCAATCGGATGGATATCGTAGTAAAAAATCACTCATTTTAGAAAATGAAGAAATTAAAAAAATTCTAATGAAGGCCCCCGATGATACGTATTGTGGTGTAAAGGGAATTATAAACAAAATATTTTTGTAAATGAGCAATACTGACTATTATTATTTAGGCGGTAATAATTTTTGCCATATCTGGGGCGTGTCACTGTGATGAATTACTTCAAATAAAAATTGGAAATATTAAAGATATGGGAAATAGATTGCTGACACTCTGCCAACTACAAAAAAAACAAAGAAAATAAGATTCTTTATTGCAAGTGAATATTTAAACATATATCAGAAATATAGTACCGTAGGACCTACACAAATAGGTAGTAACAGCTTTTCTTTAATATTTAAATGGTAAATTATTAACCGATTAATAGGAATTCGTACATTTGAGAAAATGCCGAAACAAGTTGCTGCATTTCTCAAATTAGAAAACTTGAGCTACACAATTAATAAATTCAAGAGCTGATATCACAACTTTAAAATTGAATGGTAGATGGAAATCTTCAACGGTAACTAAAGTCTACATGAGTTCATAATTCGTACATCAGTTGTTAGCAAAAAAAATTCCCTACTGCAAGTAACATCAAGTGTTGCAAGCGATTTTTTAATAATTCAACCACTGTGGTTCAATTTGCTGAAACACTTTTAATCTAAGGATTCAACTTTAGCTCCTAGGATTAAAACTGAATACTTTTGTTGCTAAAATACCATTTTTGCAACAAAACCTGAATGTCATAGCTTTGTGACGGTTGGAGAAAAACTATTTTATGCGATTCAATAGTAATTGTCTAAATTTAATTTCTGTAGCGTTATTTATGGGTTGAGGATGATTGAAGAATTCGGGTTTTACAAAACTCTTGTCTTCGGCGAATTTATGAAATTATACGCAGACAACATATTTCTGATAAACTTAGTGATAAATATGTCTCGTCGACTTTATGAATATTTTGAATAATAAATTGCCATAATATCTTTATAGACCCTTCTGACAACAAGACCAGTTTCAAACATTTCCGTTTTTTTAATTTGATATTTTTTTATCTTGAATAAAAAACATTTTAAGCTACAGGTTTCTTAATGAAAATTATTAATTTTCATGTTTCTATTACCATGTTAAAGGAACGTATTTATACCACCAAATAAAATTGTAAATTTTGTCTTAAATAGCTAATTTTATGTAATTCAATCAATAGATGATTAGTTTTATCATTTTTTTAAGGAACTTTTTCTGTATTATTAACCACTAGTCTAATCTAGATAATTTGGGTTAATGCAAATTTACTTATAACATCAAAAGAAAGATATGCGCGCATATTATTAGCCACTAATTTTACAAAGCATCCAAATACACAGTTTAGACATAATAAGCAAAAATAATATTTCAATTTGTAAATTTACAAGCCTCTAATTTAGAGAAAGGTCTGTAGAGAAACAAATGGAGAAGTTGCATGAATTTTACATTGGCTTGAATGGTATTGCAGGGTAATCTTTCAAACATATTGAAACATCAGAATATGTTTTTTACTGTATTAGAAAGGTATTTTTAGCTAATATACAGGCTGTATCACATAAGAGGGCCACTCCCATGTATCTCGCTTAATATGCGAGACACGTCAAAAATCTTTAATTGTTTTTGTTGCATTTTTGGAGGCCTTGATGCTCGTAAAAACAAATTTGAGATCCATGGCCAACTTTATGAGTAATAACAAAAAAACCTGTTAAGTGCTCAAACTTTAAGGCTGTCTAACTTTTTTATTTTAAGAGAAAAACTTATTGGTAATAAATTTTTATTGCAAAATTGATACCTTCCACCTGATATAAACAGATTTTTGAAATATCGTATGTGGTTCGCTGCATCCTCTAGGCGGATAAAAAAATTTGTTATTGAAGCAGGCTATGGCCACAAAAAATTGTCTGTTTTTTCATCTTTCATGCAATATACTACATGTTGCCCTTATCTTTCATATTTATTACATTTTTTTCAATTTTAGTTAAAAAAAATGAACCTAAATATTTTCGTGTTGCTCAAGATAATGCAGAACCTGTTTTAAAGACGCCAATTGCAAAGCAGAATGTACTTTTTTATGCGAAATACAGATTTTCTTATAATATTATTTTATTACATTGTCTGTGTCAAAATAATTTTAAAGACCCAATTGCTTCTAATGTGAAAGGCAATAAAATAATATTATCAGAAAATCTGTATTTTGCATATAAAAGTACATTCTGTTTATTATTTTTTTGCAGTTGACGTCTTTAAAACAGGTTCTACATTATCTTGAGCAACACAAAAATATTTAGGTACATTTTTTTTAACTAAAATTGAAAAAAATGTAATAAATACAAAAGCTAAGGGCAACATGTAGTATATTGCATGAAAGACGAAAAAACAGGCAATGTACGATATTTCAAAAATCTGTTTATATTAGGTGGAAGGTATCAATTTTGCAATAAAAATTTATTACTATTAAGTTTTCTCTATCTCTTAAAATAAAAAAGTTAGACAGTCTTAAAGTTTGGGCACTTTATAGGTTTTCTTGTTATTACTCATAAAGTTGGCCATGGATCTCAAATTTGTTTTTACAGCATAAAGGCCTCCAAAAATGCAACAAAAAACAATTAAAGATTTTTGACGTATCTCGCATATTACGCGAGATACATGGGAGTAGCCCTCTTATGTGATACAGCCTGTATATCAAATCTCCTACAATTCTTATCAATGAAGTCGTATGTATGCTCTCTGATTCCAAACGTCTAGGTATCCTAATGAACAATTCCACAGACGAAGCTCTATTCAATAATTATTTAAAAAAATTAATTTAGCTAAATATACTAACCTGGTTTAATGAAAACACTATAAATATCTAAGTTCACTTTTGAAAAAGTGGGAACTCGAAAATTCAACCACAATAGATGAGATATGACCTATTTATGCATGTTTAGGATTGCTTCTTCAGATAGCCTTCTTTAAGTTGATCTAACTATAAAAATTATTATACCAATAAATTAAAATTATTTGAAATTAAATATCGACAATGTCAAAAGTGAACCTTTCAATGAATGTAAACGTCATAACGACCTACTTACTTAATAATAAAATTTTACCCTTTATGTAATTTTTTTATATATATATTATAAAGAATATGTGTCTGGCGGCAATAATCTCATAATAATTAAAATATTAACATTAAAAAATTGCCATAGAATGTAAACAAATGATACAGGTGCAGGTTACGGTGTTAGTGATGTAAACAGGCATTTGTTTTTGGTATTTTTGCGTTTTTCTGGCAATTTTAAATCATAGATATATGTGTAAATACTGTGTAGGTAATGCCATAATTATATGGTAAATATATAGTATTGTTAAACGTAACTTATTCCTTTGTTTACAATATAGATCCGCTCGTGATAATTACGGCGACAATGCTGTGGCTAAGTACCAGATAATTGGTTTTACTTGAGGTATTTATAAAATTATGCCATCTGATTTCACATTAAATTACTTGCTTTAATTTGAAAAATAATAAGTAAAAGTATTGAAGAATGATATATTTTTTTTTAAATTAATTTAATAATTTTTTATTGCTATTTACTACTGATTTCATATCTCCGTAAACATTTGAAAAAAATCATTATATATTACTTTTGTTTATTATGTTTTCAGAATAAAACAGAAAATTTAATGTAGTGAAGTTAGATAGCAAAATTTTGTAAATGTCTCAAATAACATTCTACATCGCGCATATGGTAGGAGCAAATACAGAACATGTTATTTGGAATCAGAATGAAGCGCTGAATACAACAAATGAGAAAAAAATGTAAGTATGCCTTACCATTGATTTTCTAAACGCTCTGTATACATTCTAGTAGCTTAATAGAAAAGTTTATTTGATTATTTACAACTCTACATTTGAAAAAAAATTGCAACTTCCATTAATAAGGTTTTTACAAACAAACAATGTTGCAATGCTTTCATTCGTCGAGTTTCATTGCCCATTTTACTTTTAATTTTTTGGCACGATAAAATATTGTGTATTAGGCGGTGTATGATGTGTTTGTATGCGCTATATGGCACAATGCATTACTTCTTCCATCTGCTTGGCGAGATGCACTTTCTGTGCCCATTTTACGAGTCTATTTTGCAACTTTATTCAATATCGATGTCTATTTGACACACTAACACCTAATAATATGGCAAATGACAAATTATCTCTTCTAAATGTATGTACTGCGTTGTCCCAAAACATGGAAACCGTATACAACTAAAGCACACTGCTGTATTTAAGTATACACGTACGAATGACGTCTGACGTCACAGGTTTACACTGTGACGGCGACCGTTTTGTGGAGGCGTGGCTAGACTAAACTTTTAAATACCTTTGTTAGGCTTATTTTTCCACGAAAAAACCATTTCGATTAAAATAATATACCTATAGTCTGTTTGGAAATGAAGGAGAGTAATAAAACCCCGAGATAAGAACCGGCCATGGGCGTGGTAATATTTCGTTTCAAGTAATTATCGGGAAACACTAATGCTAACAGGTAATGGGTGTACATTAGTATATTTTACTGGATACATAATAGGGCAGGAGCCAGTGTATTGTGACAGATCAATCCAGTCTTAGAGCTGAATATACGAAGACGTGCTAGTGCAGTAGAGTAAAATTCGACTTGTGTTTATTGACTATTGTGCCAGTGGATATAATATTGTTTGGATAAAATGTCGAGCTTATCAGATTACGTACCTGCTAAACGCGTGAAAAGATGTGCTCTGTCTCAGAATGAGAAGATTATTATATTAAATGTACTTAATGCATTGAAACACCAAAATCCTACCAACAGTGTTGACGACATCGTGGAAAAGTGTTCCAAAATGACAGGGATTGGAAAATCGACTATCTACAGACTATTAAAGGAAACAAAAAATGAACAAGATACTGTAAATCCCCCAACATCGTCTACAGAGAGGTCAAAAGTCGTTATAGATGATTTCTTCAAAAATTCGCAGAAATAGAGTACACTCATCTTATTTTTAAAAAGAAATACCAACACTAAACAAAATTTTAAGTTAACTTTCAGAGGACAACGATTTGCCAAAAATCAGTAGAAGCAAATTATGGGCCGTCTTACGAGAGTTGAATTTTTGCTGGGAAAAGTAGAAAAGGAAGTCAGTTCTTATCGATAAAGATGAAATTATTTGTTGGCGAAGATCCTACTTAAGATCAATTAGAAAATTCCGTGACGAAGGGAGGAATATTTATTATATAGACGAAGCTTGGGTCAACGAGAGATATACTGTAACAAAAGAATGGCAAGATAAAAATATAAAAAGTTTTCGACAAGCATTTTTGGATGGACTTTCAACAGGGTTCAAGTCAACTTCAGGTAAAGGGCGAAGATTAATAGTGACACATATAGGTAGTGCCAGTGGTTTTGTAGATGGCGGTTAACGTTTATTTGAATCTAAAAATACAGGTGACTATCACGAAGACATGAACGCAGATGTTTTTTGAGAGTATTTTACACAGATGTTGGATCTTATTCCTCCGGGTTCTGTAATTGTCTTGGATAATGCCAGTTACCATTCACGGCAGACCGTGCGGACGCCTGCGACTGCTTGGAGGAAAGCCGATATAATTCGATGGTTATCCGGAAAAAACATTTTTTTCGAAACAAATATGGTGAAAAAAGAACTTTTGACACTTGTCAATCTTAATAAAGATTAGAAAAAATATGTTATCGATGAAATGTCAACAAATCGCCAAATAACGGTACTACGGTTACCACCTTATCACTGTGAACTTAATCCAATCGAATTAGTCTGGGCGCAGGTAAAAGGATATGTAGCGCGAAATAATACGACGTTTAAATCAAGTGACGTGAAAATTTTGTTAAAAAATTCCTTGGAACGAGTAACTGCAGATAACTGGCAAAGATGTATACATCATGTATAAAAAGAAGAGGAGAAAATGTGGGAACTCGATAATTTAATTGACGTTACTGTGGAACCTATCGTTATCAATCTAGGAGATGAAGATAATTCAACATAATATTCAGAGGATGAATTCTAATATACCTAGTTCTTTATTTTCTTTATTGTACATTTATACAACACTACATTTACTCACCATAATTTGAACTTTCAAAATACATATATTTTTGTGTGGAATAAAATTCTATTCATTAAATTTAAATAAATATTTTGATATAATACTGAATAATTTTATTTGAATTACTAAAAATCTTCTTAATCCAATTATGATGCTTAAAGTTGCCTCATGTTTTGAAATGCTGTTTCTATATTGTTTACTTATAAGAGAAATGGACCGAGAAATTTAAGCGGCATAGACAAAGACGGATTGTCGGAGATTAAATTTTAGCTACCAGCTACAATTTAGTACGGTTCGATCACACAAAGTTTTTTTAAAAGTACACCTCATCTATACCGATAATACATAATATAATATTGAATATAAGCACCAGTACTATATTTATTTACGATTTGCATATATAATAAGCTTTTATTACTCTCTTTCATTTCTAAACAGACTATAGTCTTTCTTTTGCACGTATTTGGAATTAGAGTAAGTATTATGGTACTATGTACACTCTTAACCTATTTTGAGATACATGTACATACATTTCAAATTGTGAAATGAAACACATCTCTCCTGTAATTTCTTGATTTATAAGTATTTCTATTGGAGATGTAATTTACCTTGGAAAATTAAGGCGACACTGCCTATAAATTCATCACAACGAAATTAATTAAGAAGATTAAGATCATCCATTTCCGTTAGCAGTTTCCTACCTGACACTTCTTTTGCTCCTTAGTGCATTTGGCGTGCATAAAGGTGTAGTTCCCTGCTAAATCCAGACACTTGTCTCCGTCTATCATGGTGTCACACCGGTAGCACCAGAGGTCATGTTGTTTCTCGCTCGCTGCCTTGGTCCTGTGTTGCGTCTCTCCCGCGTCTGCAATCAATAATACAAACCGTTACCAGGACAACAGAACTTTGATCCCGCTTAAGAGGCGCTCAGCAGACGCGCTTTACGCGAATGCATAAATCATTGATCTCATCGACCTACACTGCGTAGTTAACGATTACTATGTTAACATATCTTCCAATTTTGTATCATATTTTGAAAACAAAATATTGGTCTTAATGGTTTCAATAATACCACAAACTGCGCTTACTTTAATTTGCAATATCTACAATATCTTTATTGATATTTTAATTTTTATACTTTCTTAGTTTTATGATATTCTATTGTTCCTTTCTAAAGCTGTAATATACAATGTGTCTCACTTTTCATGGAGCCGCCCTGGTATCTCGCTCACCTGATATCTGAATACTTTGAAACTTTGGTGGTGAATATATACCTATAAAGTGAGTCTTTCGACATAGCCATATTTGATTATAGTCAGAGGCGTCTGATTCTAAGATGGAGAAAGGGGGTCGATTTTTCAAGTATTAGCGATTTTTTTTAGAAAAAAACTAGTAAGATATTCTTAATTAGCACCTTTAGAAACCCCCTTGTACAAGAATCGTTCGTATGTCGTTCTGGGTTCAAAGGTGTTTGAGATATGGGCCATCGAAAAACAATTTTAACTTAAACTTAAAATAATTTTTGCTCTTAAATGAAGAAAATGTATTCTTTATTTTTTGTTCAGAATAATGTATTGTACTGGTATGAAATGATTCTACAACAAAATAATAATTTTAAGCAAAAATTCTAATTTGTACATAGGTACAATCGTTTTCAATAATAATGACACTCTCTTAAAACAGTTTTTGAACTTCTGGAAGTTCTGAGTAGAAATTTCATTAAATCTCTATCGGTGAGTGAAATAACTAATAACTAATATTAAAAATGTGAAGTAGATTTCATTACAAATACATCAGAAGTTCTAAAGAAATTGCAAAATTCATTTTAATGAGTGTCATTATTATTGCAAACGATAGTACCTACCATTTTTCTAACAAATAATAATCTTCAATAAAAACCTAAGTAAGCTATGAAAACAAGAGTTTGTAAACGTCAATTTAATTATGTAATTCTATGCATTTCTATGTAACCACCATCATTCCGAATACATTGTTCAATCCGTTTTCTAATCTCAGTCGGAGTGATTTCAACACATGCCTGTCTAATTCTGATCACTAACTCTTCTTGGCTACCTGGTCTGTCCTTATAAACTATATTTTTTAAACGACTCCACAAATAGAAATCAATTGGTGTCAGGTCCGGAGACCTCAAGGGAAACTCCTGCATTTGACTTCCTAAATCTATCTATCTATCTGGAAAATTATCTTCTAGCCAACCCCTTGCAACGTTATAAGCCGGGGCATCATCAAGTTGATAATATAAGTTTCTTCTAACATCTTCAGGCAAATTATTGAGAAAGGGTTCATTTTGCAACAAATTTAAATACGTTTCACTATTCAATCTCGGAATGAAAAGAGGGCCAATAATTTGGTCATTCCATAAACCACACCAAACGTGTACTTTTGACACATATTACTGATCTTAGTACTGATAAACCAGTGGGGATTTCCATGGGTCCAAAAACGGCAATTCTGAGAGAATACTACTGAGAGAATTGGTGATGAATGTCGCTTCATCAGTAAACATGACGTTTTACAGAAAATTTACATTGTTTAAAAATTCACCTTGGCCCCAAAAACAGAATTCCAATCTTCTGTCTGTATCACCATCTTGTAGGGTACGTCAATATTTTGGTTTGAAGGCCTTCTTGCAATGTTTTTTCAAGCAACGCCAAACGATGTTCTTACTAATATTTACATTTGATGCTACTTGCCTTATGCTATATAATGGATTTTCTCTAAAATATTGTAAAATGGGTTCCTCGTCTTGAATTTACCGATTTTGTAAGTCATAATTCTTTGATCTTGCATACATTTCCTATATTATTAAAATCTGTATTTATGGTTGCTACCAATTTATAACGAATGGGAAGCTGACGGTCAGGATGCCATAAATTAAATTCATCAGCAGCTTGTCTAAATGATCTGGCATTATCTCCGAGTAAACGAACCAACTCCACTTTTTCTCGCATTGTTAAACGACGAACCATTATTATAAAAAAATCACTTGACTTATTATCTAGCATTAAACCAGCATTCACATAAATTATTGACGTATTAACTTATTTACGTTCAACAATACATTAACACTTGCAATAACTTTTGTTTTCATGGCTCACTTAGATTTTTATTGAAGATTGCAAATTAGAATATTTGCGTTATTAAAATAATTATTATTTTGTTGTAGAATCATTTCATACCAGTGCAATACATTATTGTGAACAAAGAATAAAGAATACATTTTTTATTTGAGAGTCCGTTTTACAGACATAAATTATTTTAAGTTGAAAAAAATTGTTTTCCGATGGCCCATTTCTCCACAACGATGTAATCTTGTACAAGAGGGTTTCTAAAAGTGCTGATTAAGAATATCTTACTAGTTTTTTTAATAAAAAAATCGTTATTACTTTTTTTTTGAAATCGACCCTCTTTCTCCATCTTAGAATCGGACGCCTCTGACTATAATCAAATATGGCTACGTCAAAAGACTCACTTATATATCCAATACCAAAGTTTCAAAGTATTTGGATATAAGGTGAGCGAGATACCAAGGTGGCTGCATGAAAATTGGGACACATGTATAAACGTATCAAATATGATTTCAGAATCATACTAAATGCACATTTTTATATCTGACTTGTTTTATATTATGTTAATTATAACCTTTCACTTTTTAGGAAAAGCCCATATGTTTTATGTTCAACTATTTTTAACAAACTACCATTAGACTTAAAAAATTGTGAGAGTTTCTCTTTGTTTAAAAAAAATTTGATGAAATACCTTGTAGGTAAATGCTTTTATACTTTGCGTGAGGTAGTTGAGAGCACCTAATTAATTGATTATTTTTCATTAGTCAGTCTTTTGTTTTATACTATTTTATTATATTGTTATTATCTGTTTTCATTGCATGTGTTTAGATATTAGTTCAGGTGTGTATTCGTATGACTTGTCACAATCTATACATGTTATAGCTAAAGTGAAATAAAGATTATTATTATTATTATTATTATTATTATTATTATTATTTATAATGTTCCAAGGATAATATTGTTCCATTAAGATGAAGAGGAAGTTCGGTACCAGAGATATCGTCCAAAGATTATGAATATAATCAAACTGTGTGTTTACAAGCTTAAAGCACAGTATAGGGAGACCAGTAGAAACACTCGGTCCGAAATAATAAGTCGCGCATAGCAGCTAGCGCATCTATTTCAAGCTGCAGAGACCTCAGTTTACATCCAACTCTGGGAGTGCGAATATCGGTTATACAGAGCCGTATTAAAGCAATATTTTGAGTCTAAATCGATGAACGAGTCGCTGCGCAGCAGTTAGATGTTTAAATATATCATCTATAAATAGTAATTTAAGTTTATTTAAATTTCCTAAAGACATAAATAAGTAATAAATAATCTATAATATACTGTACAAACGATAAATAATATTTTACCTATTAACTTATTTCTTAAGCATAACATTGGAATATAAATACTTCTCATGAAAGTGAAGTTTAAAATATACATATTTATATTTTTCACAAATACAAATTTTTATTTTAGAGAAAAATTCTGTGCAGAGACTTCTAATAGAGAAGATTTATTAGAAAAGCTGCTCAGGATTAGTAATGATTCATACAAACTATATCAAATACATTTTTAAAAATAATATGTTTTCTAACGATTCGCGCAGTAGATTACGCAAAGAGGCCGTTCCAACGTTTCCTGCACAAGACGGCTCATCTTCAAATTATGTAGATGATCATATTTCTTGTAGTTACTATAATGATAGTAAGTCTCAAAGCAAAATAATAAAAAATATTTTTTTTCTAAATTTACATTTTACTGCACTTTTATCTCCAATTTAACAGTTTTCAAAGTTAAGTAAACATAATTTTTCTGTACCGAAAAATACTTGTCTTCTGATTTACGTAGATCATTTAAGACAAAAAAAAAATCATACTAAATTATTTGTCCACTAAACTTCAAACGCCAAATTTTAAATTTAAAAAAATCCCAAAAAAATGTAATTATCACTAATAACAAAAAAAGTAAGTAAATAAATAAAAATGTTTTGTAGTGCAATAATATATATTTTCATCTCTTTTTTTTTTAAAGAGTCCAAAGAAGTAAATCGAATTTTCACACTGTATGTTAGTAGCAGTAAATGATAGTATATGTATGTATAATACATGTTGAATTACCCATTTATAACTGTATAATGAATTATTACATAATGTGGATAGATATAACGTAAACTTTCATGTGGAATAACTACGCTTTCACGAGCAAATAAAAAAATCTTATTCCGGTCCTGATCACCGATTCTGTAAATTCCATCGGATGCGCTATCGCACTCACATTTCGAGGTCACCGCAGAAAACTGAAAGCAGTTCAAAGTGCCGACAACAGAGTGAAACTGCTGGTCTACCTATGCTTTGCTTAAAGTGTTGCTGAAGGACCACAAACAAGATGTTTAACTTTTTGTTTCATTATTATATAACCGTTTGTGAATATGGTGTTATAAATAATTATCTTTTACTATTTCATATGACACGAGCAATGAGGATTATAATCAAAACGTTTTTATTAATTTTACTACGAAATATGTGAAATTTAAAGTATAATTCATCTAGTAGTTAGTGACATATTAATTATTTTTGCGTAAATAACAGAAATAGGAGAAATGGTACTATACTAGAGATGCAACGAATAGTGATTTAGCCAAATACCAAAAACGAACATTCGGCACGCAGTTTTCAGCCGAAGCGTCGAATATTCGGCGAAGCCAAATCCGATAACGATGTTTAACCAAAAAGTAAGAAAAGAAACACCATTAAGAATTATACAACTATTGAAAATTATGTTGACAATAAAAACAGTTGCGTAACGTCAGCCGTGACGTAAGTCATCTGAATTCTTGCCTCAACTATAATAAAATATTTTGTTTTTATAAGTCAGCAATCAGGCCTATGATTGAACATTCAGGCTAGCGTAACCGATGACAGTTAAGTTACGATAACTAGGTGGGCATAACTGAGCTCGTAACCGAAATGAAAATATCGCTATGATCGAACAACCAGTTATCTGTGCCTGTTATTATGGCCAGAAAACCCTGTCATGGCAGTTAATTCTTTAACGTACGTCATCTGTCATCACTCATATGCCAAAATTTAAATCATAGGTACCTAAAAGTGGGTACCAGTGGCAAGAAGTTTAGGGCACATGAACCAATGCCAATATAAAGAATTGCTAAATTTCATTAACTGTAAGAAAATATTGTTGCGAAACCCAACGCATATTAATATAAGTAGGTACTTTGACAAATTTTTGAAATACATATAAATTCTTTAGTGTATGGACCGCAGGTAAGGTACACCGGGGTAAGTGGAACCTAAAAAATCACTAGTTCGACTTAAAACTTGTGTGAAAATTTTTTTTTGGGGTAGTAATGGATAAAGTTCCATTACTTGTTAGCCAGATGTATGCTGAATAAGTGTACAAATGTATAAAAATATTAATGCAAAAATTTTTTAAAAAATGTAGAAAAATAAAATTAAGTGCGTTAGGTTCCACTTGCCCCGTGATATGGGGCAAGTGTAAACTCGCATCAAATATCCATTAAACTATACACAAATAATAACGGGGCAAGTGGAAATAAGAAATACACAGTTTTTTAAACGAAATTTTATTGAAAAATAAGTAGTTATTTAACGAACATTATACTGATCTAAGGATATCGAAAATGAAACGAGAGACTTTTGTCTCTTTGTTAGATGTTTCAAATTATTTGAATTTGGCAAAACAAATTCTATTTGCTCTTTAAAAGCAATAGAAATATCTTCCACGTTGGGAAAATAAAACCTTCCATCGTTTTTAGTGCACTTTCGTAGGCAACTAATTTCAACCTCTAGATCAAAGACTTTCAAAACCTTAGCCACAAAATAAATATGATCGGTCGTTCCTTTAATGGGAAACTTTATCAAAACAAAGTCTTCTGGTTTTGGTCCTCGGTGTATTTCTTCTTCAATAGGAGGGGATGGTGACTTTGCCCACTCAATATCATCGTCAGAGCTTAAATCTTTTGAAAATAAACTGTGGTGTTCATCATCACTACTATCTTCATTTTCTTGCAACAAAACTTTTTTGTTTTATTTCGTTTGGCTTTCCCAGATAATTTTGCGTCTAGTTGTATTTTTTGTTCTTTCATTTTTTGCACATAGTCGAGAGATGTTATAATCTCAGCTCCAGGACATATCTTTTTTCGTTTCTAATTAGTGTTTAACGGATTTTGCTAAACGTGTTCAAGAAGAATCTTTTCAAAAGATATTTCGACTAAGCCAGATGTCCCTTCTTCTTGTTGTACGCCATTTTTATTTTGTATTCCTTCTTCATTTTTATTTTCACATTCTTGAGCAATATTATCTAAACCGCAGGTATTTAAAAATTGCTCGTCAAGTGATGAGGTGGATGCAGAGAAATGACAATGATTAAATCTATTTAAACCTTCGATTTCAAATTTATCTTCTGAAATAACCGAATTGCAAAATGGATAAATTCCTGACTTGCAAAACCCACTCTTGATAATATCGGAATTTAATTCTTTCCATACTTCGGAAATTATCGTAGAAATCATAGACTTGGGTAATTTTTTACCATAATTTTTTCTCTGCCACTTAATAATGGCCTCGTCGTACTTTTGTTTTAAGGGTTTAAATACTGATAGATCCATTGGTTACAGAAGGTGGCTTGTATGTGGGGGTAATTTTAATATTACTACATTTTCCTGCAAAGCTTTTTCTATAAGAACTATTGAAGTGTGGGAAGAATGCCCGTCATAAACGAGAACAACCGGTCTCTCTTTTGGAATGTGATATAAGAAGGTTCGGTGAAAATAATTAGCGAATGTTTGTGTTTCCATCCACCCATTTAATGTTGCTGAATATGATATACCAGGATATTCATCTTCACTGCTTGCTAACCACGTATCCCATACATTTTTCCCCTTAAATATAATAAGTGGGGGTAATTTTTCTCCAGCTGCATTAGCACCCATTAGAACAGAAAAATTTTAACTGCCTGGTCCAGCGGTAACTCTATGAGCAGCTTTGCCTGTTTCTCCAACGACTTTTACCCGACTAGGATCGATACAGAAGCTAGTCTCATCCATGTTATAGATTTGTTCTGGTGGAACATTTAACGTTGCTTCTTTTAACAAACTAAAATAATCAGCAATGACAAAAGGATCCACACTTTTCTTTCTAGCTACTTCAACAGTTTGTGGTTTTTTCTGAAAGGCGGTGCCGTTTTTTAAAATTTATAAAGTAGTCGTCCCCAGGAAGCGAATCCTTAAAACAAGTTTTCAACCCATTCTCTTTTACGTACTGTCCAATGGAAAAAATAATTTCTTTTTTGGACAGTTCAAACCCCCATTTTTCCATGGTCTTAATACACTCTGCCATCTTAGTTTCAACGTCAAAGGGTATAGCTGTAGGTCTTCCCATTGAAGTACTCTTTACGCCTCTCTGCCCTTTGACTCTTTTAAACAAGGTCGCTTTCGGTATACGATAATGTTTGGAAGCTCTATATAGAGTCATCACTCTGCTTCGAACAGCTTCCACTGCTTCTTCTAGTTGTTCTTTGGATTACAGTGCAGGTGCTGTTTTTTTAGTTTAATTTCGCACCATTTTACCTGTAATAATAATTAAGATAACGCATTTTGTCAAAAAAAAGCCCAATGAAAATTTAAAAATTATCAGCGGGGCAAGTGGAACATAGTCTCCACTTGCCCCTGTGTCATTGGTTTCCACTTGCCCCAACCACAACAAAAAAAGTGGGGTAAGTTGAACCTATTTTTTTTAAATTAAATGTTGTCAAATTGATTACTTCTACAAAATAAATAACATTAATACACATAGAATCAATACCTACCAGCAGAAAAAATAATGTAACTCCACTTTAAACGACATAAACAGTCAAAACAATATGCGCGCGAACAGCTCAACATCGAGGAAGTGATTGACCTTGCAATAACACATTCAGAATCTCCATGCAGGCAGCAAATGAATGAAGTAGGTGTATTTTAGTGGGAGCGGGGGAGCCATTAAATACTATTTCCTACAGATGGCGCTCGTTATACCATTTAAAGTAATATTTTTGGCAGTGGGTTCCACTTACCCCATATTTCCTCTTACCCCGGTGTACCTTAAGTGAAATATTTCATATTAACTTATTGATACAATTATTTAAATTATTTTAGATTCATGCAGAGTGGAAGCAGAATGTAAAAAGGAAGAGCAGAAAACTTCATCAGGATCAAAAACTTGTAAAATCTGGATGCACATATTCAATATTTATACACAGTTTACGTGGGTAATCAAAAATGTACCTTTAGGCATGCGATCTGTGCTACTGTGCTAATTACAATTTACTACACCGTCGTGGAGTCCATGTTGCAATATATTATAATTATTATAGGAGGATAGTATAGGATGCAGCATATCAGTGTTAAGGTCGCCGTATTTCTGGCAAAATATGACCCGTATTTGTAGTGTTTTTAGGTACTGAAATCTCAAAAAATAAAGCTCGAAGAACCAAAATAACCACACAAATAGAATCTTTAAAGTTCTGTCTATTCAGTATTACTATTTAAATATAGTTTAAACAAAGTTTTAACTTTAAAAAAACGTATTTTCATATTGGTCTTTGCTGCTAACCTAATGTCACATTTTTATCAATTAATTTATCGTGCATATACATAAACCTAAACAATTTTATATGTAACACTAAGTAAGTTTATGTTATAGGAATATTTAGAACTGTATATCAATTTCAAAAAGTAGTTAGTTTGATAAATTTCAGTACCTAAAAATTTATTAGCATTTTTCCATAAGGGTCATTTTCTCAGCAAGTTCAGCCAACTTCATTATCTAGAAGTCTGTTACAAACTCTAAAAATTTGACACAATTTAACAATAAATAGTTCAGCCTCTGACTAAGAGGTGGCGGTAAAGTAAATTCTGTTTACAGGGCGACCAAAATTTGGAATTAAGTATTATATTAGAAATCAAGACGAATTAAACATACCACATGCATTTGATTGCATTGTTATTGATATAAATTTTCGATTTTTCCACTTCGGAACGGTTATTGAACGTGCGAAAGACGTTCTGTATGCAGTTATGAGAAAATTTTGACCTTTAAAACACCTCAAAATTATGGGAACTAAAAAAATCTCTTTAATATTAACTAAGGGTTATTGGAACACTGTTAACGAAAAAATACAGGTGTTTAAAACACCAAACCAAACTCCTGCAAAATTCAGAGAATTAAATCGATCTGATTCAAATTTTAAAATACAGGGTGTTGAAAAAAATGTAAAAAAAAAATCTCAAAATTAACAGAATTTGAAAATATTTAAAGTGAAATGACAACCACTTCAAAATTATAAATTTCAAAAGGAAAATCTTACAGTTAAATTATCTGTCCACTGATACTACTGGCTATCGTAATATGGAGTATACAGGGATGCAGAAAACAAATGACGCTTACCTGTATATTAGTGTACATTGGTCTCATGCCGTCAGGGGATTTTTTAACATTTACTTTAAAACATTTATTAGCATTTGTCTTGTAAATGACTGTAACTCGTTGGAGGTTGACATTTAGGTAAATTTTGACATCTAATTTTTGCCGTATAAATTTGCTTACATATTTTAAACCCACCACACAAATAAAGATGTAATAGATATCAGGGTAAGGTTGAAACATAAAAGGATTGTTTTTACTATTATCTTTTATTTTGCAGGTACACAAATTTTTCAAAAAGTATATTGCTATTTGTCTTTTGTGAATTATCTCACTATTTATTATTCAATACCTATTATAAAAGGGATAAATAATGAATTAAAAATATATTTACATTATACAGGATTGTTCGGATATGATTCGAGAGTTCAGTTTACATGAAAAATTAATATCACACTGTTCTATAAAATTTTCATTCGAGTTCCAAGGCGTCTAAGAAATTATTTTTAGTTAATGTTTTCTAATAACTTAATTGCGTAAGTATATCGTTTTTCTTTAAATTTTGTTCCCTTCACTAATGTTTCTTTGTACTCACGTTAATTTGACGCTTATTCTGATTTAGAATTAATTTTTTTGTAAATTTGGATAATACGTAACTAGACAGCATATACAAAAAAAATTAAAAATGGCACTAAAAACTAAAGAAAAACACAAAACAACAACATAAACACGTGTTGTCCACTCGGCCTGACGGCCTCGTAGGACAATTTCACGTCGCGTGCAATAAACACTTACTTTTTGTACTTGTTGCATAAATAACTATTATGTATTCCTAAAATTTGATAAATTAAAAATTCGAATCCCCTCCCCTGTTCCTGTTGCATATAAATATATAATTATTAAGTACCTATTATTTAATTATTACTATAATTCAATTTACAAATAATGATATACATACCTTTCTAAATCCAACGAATTTTCAATTAATAAAAATGTTCTATAATTTTCACTAGTATTACACACACATAAAGAATACAGAAAACCACTGCTACTGCAAAGCACAGATTTGCAAAGGATAAACTGCATCTGAACGCTGAAATTTAGAATACGGAAAAATCGATATCCCATTTAGATGATAGGGTTGTAAATATTTTGCCGCAGGATCGAACGCATGACCTTCAAACTCAGTTTCGGCCACCCGTTATTTTCTGCACTCCAACTGTGACATTCTTTAAATATTTGCAGTTCAAGTTTTCTCCGCTAGATATCCAGCACTTCCCGGTACACAGTTTTATATCATTGTCTGTCAACGATCGAGGTACTTTCTTATTTAGAATACCGCAACCTTAATAGTAATCCATTAGAAATTATTGTCAAAAACACATAACTATCTAATAAAAATAATATTTAAAAAAGATAAAATGTATTATTTATACCTACTCTTTATAGAATCTAAATTATTACCAATAATTAAAAACTAGGTACCTAACTTTTGTCATTGTGGCTTTCTCCTATTCATAAATTAATTATTAATAATATTAGGTTATAATATATTTCTTTTTGTTTGTTAATATGCATTTAGGTATCACTATCATACTCAGAATAGCAATCTTAATTGTATAAAATTGTAATCCCACTTAGAACAAACTTTAGTTTTTTTTAGGTTGTATTTACTGTCAAACTATTAATACCGTATATTACTAATAATGTAAAACTATGATATGGCAATAAATTGATACTGAATTGTGCTATAGACAAATAATAATAAAATTATACATTATATTAATATGCCAAATGTCATACGTCAATTGCCAGAAATAAAATTAAAATTTCTGACCAATAAAAAGCTCCAGTTACATTTAACGGCAGGTTATTGCAAGCAGTTTCATAACTGGGTCACGTGATCATTCTCAAGTTAAGTAACTGGGAAAAATAAACTAGACAGGTGTGTCAATCATACGAATTTCTGATTAACCTACCAGTTACCGTTAACAGGCCTGTTAATGCAAACTGGATGTGTTCGATCATAGGCCCGAATGAATTGTATTGCTTTTTGTGCATTTTACCTGTTTTATTTTCTCCAAATTTATCGCCAAAATGTAATATATTTTCTAGTTACTTTTTTTGTGTATAGGTATATAACTTATTCATTTATTCTTCTTAGTTTAAACATATTTATTTATTATTTATGTATGTTTTTTACATTGCTATACAAATTTGAGTTTTACAAGTTTTAAGAATTTTGTTTTTAATTTTACAGCATAGTTGGTATAAATAACACTCTGGGGGTAACCATGTGTATTGGTTTGTTCAAAGGGAATCGTAACTGTAAACTTAAAATGCTACACTGCCTGTTGCTGCCTTTCGCTCAGGGCGAAACATTGTCCAGATTCCAAACCTGAAACTAAATACGGTAAATCCAAGCCCGTAGTAACATCTGCAAGTACTTGTATAATTAATCTATTTATTCTCCTTCTAGATCACTGATCAATAGGATTATTTGAAAATGGGAACTTTACACATGATTCAACTCAATAAATCAATAAAAAATAGGTACGTATTTATACAGGGTGTCCGGAATATGAATGTTTTATTATAGGTACTCTATGATAAATTGTACCAAACAATACATATTTAACTCAACAATTTTTTTCTCTGATCAACGGTAATAGAATTAGTACAGTAAACAGATTCTAAATATATGACAGCGTCGCACACACACCATGTAACCTGTTTGTACATAATAAACACAAATACTTCCACCTAAACATACTTAGTGTGAATAGTTGTTTTAAGAGCTCATTTCACAACATACAATAAAATGTCAAATAGTTACAAGTATTAATTGTTCAGAATTAATGCCGCTTGCGAAAAACGTTTACCGCACTTTAATGTCATGTCATGATTACTATGAATTGTTCCATTTTTGTATATGTACTCACAATATCAAGCAAACACTAGGCAAAAACGAAACACTAACCGCACTATTACTAATAACGTCACAACAGGATGTGTTGTCGTACTTTATAATTTTAAGGATTTCTTGAGAAACCTTTATTATTGACTTCATTAATACCGATAACAAATTACAAACCAATTACGTTACATGAACTTTTACTTAACCTTTGTAGAAAACTTTCGTTTTTCTCATAAGAATTTTATTATCGGCACTTATGTACCGGACACTATCTATACAGTGATTCAATTTTAAATGCACAAATTTCAAGGACTAGTATAACTAATATAATAAAATAATACCAGTTTATAATAAATTTTTGATTTTGGGGCTCTATAAGCGAGATTTAGTTCAATTTTTTGTGCAATTTATTCCTAGTGTAAATATTTAGCACTTAATTATGGCAAACAATCAACAACTTTCACAATAAACTGCGAAAGGGTTAGCTACATACAAGTTATTTTATTTGAATAAGTAGGCTAAGGATTAACACAATATTAATGGAATAATCTATTATTAAATGAAATGGTAATCATATCGAAAATTAATTATTGTGTTATACTTGTTTTGTTCTAAAGTTGTGCATTTCATTATTTTTTTAAAATAGTGTATTGTAATTTTCAAATTATTTATAAAACTAAGCAGTAATGTTACAGACTTAATAAAAACTGATAAATAGTGATTTTCCGTGTTGTTGTGCCATGACCTCGGTAACTGGTCGCTGCCAGAAACAGAATTAATGTGCACATCCCTAGCCTCAGCCGGGATTCGAGATTTTTTACCTGCCCTGGTTGTTTTCAGGCTAGGCTCTGTGGGGACAGACCCGCTATCGGTGTCTTTGGGTCCGCCCATATATTGATCTCGACTCCGATTGTTGGTATTACTACTACTACGGTCGAAACCGTTCCTCGGATAATGGTAGTCCTCCGAGGCATCCCCTAGCCGCCGCTGTAACTGGTCGCATCCAATGCTTCCGCATTGGACCATGGGGTGGACACTCTATAAAATTTTGTTTACAAGTTTTAGTTTTACCACATACCATTAGGGGTGCTGATAACTGTTTGTCCTTTTTTATTATTCCTTTTATTTTTGTTCTATTGTCTAACGCATTCAAAATTTGAAATGTTTTTGTGTTCCGCTTGATTTTCTTGTACGAAAGTTATACGACCGAGTATTTAAGTTTTCTGTTCGATTTTAGTGTTTTCTTCGATAGACATTAATATGTTTTTTATTTAAAGGTAAGTATACTAAAAGTTACCATTTTTAATGTATATTAATAAATAATTTTAACTAGGTTATTTGAGAGGATAAGAACTCACCAATTCATCGATATCCTAATCCTGATAAGGATAAGGATCGATATAATACTACTTGGGTCTCTTTATGACTTCAAATTGAAATTGAGAGACATGGACCCTAAATGAGTATGCAAACTATCGCTTATGCCATAAGCATTTCTCAATCTGACATTGCTAGTAATAAATTATTGAAACCAACAACACTTCCTTCAAAGAATTTACTAAACTACAGGTATGTATTAAATATATTCTTAAATTGAAGTCCATACAACATGCATTATATAATATGGTCCAGATTTATACATATTCTATTCATAAAGTTCTTTTGTCTAACATTGAGAAATGAGTAGAAGTTATTAACTTCTTAGGACTTACAATGCAGATTATTAATATTTTAACAAAAAATGTTGAGTTTCTTAATAACGAATAAAATTATTTTGTTACAGATGGTCCGACATCTATAATTGTCTCAAAGTCGTTTTTAGAAGGGTAAGAGTACGTAGGATCATATAATTACCGTTAAACAAATAGTAGAAGAATTTAATAAACCAAGAAAGAAAACTATACTTTTTTGGCATTTATGGACACTGAATAAGCTTTTTAACATAGTACCGGCAGGAAAAATATGAGGAAGCTTAGAAAAGAGAGATGTTGAAGCGAAGCTGATAAGGTCGATTCACAGCAACAGTAAGAACTATGTGATTAGTAAAAATCTTAAATAGGTATAATATCCAAATGCATTTTATTGCATCTAAAAATAAAATCAATTTATAATATTTTAAAAAAATTTAACAAAATTAGAACTATTCATTGTGCACATAATAATTAGAAAATATATGTATCTAGTGTAGTATTAGAATGTTTAAATAAATTTAATTTATAAACTATTGGTTAGAAACTTGTATGTACTTGTAAATGTAAAGTTTTGTTTTGAAACAAAGTAATTCAGTTCATTATAATTTAATATTATATTAAAATGACAAAAAATCTTTATCTAAGAATTTAGAGTTTATAGAAAAAAAGAACTTAACATGCTCATAATTTGTTGTTATTCATTGATGAAGAATTTTAAAAAATTACTCTTGTTGGGTTCACACACTTAACTTAAAAATATAATTAGGATTATGTAATTTTAATTTAATCTGTATTGTCAGTTATCATTGAATTACTTGTTTAAAGAAATTTATGAATTATCAATTTCAATTTTGTGCTGGTATTTGTAATTTTGGTGCAAAACGTTTTTTTGTCAGAAAGTTTATATGTGACACTTAAAAAACTGACTCAAATATATGGACACACGATATTGAGTAAATATGTTTTACACAAACCCAAGAAAGAAGACTGAATGCAACGAGAGCCAATTACAACATCTAATACACCAACAGAGCTGCAGCGGTAAGTTGCATTGTTGTCTTGTTCGTAAATTCTCAATAAATTGCAGTCCACAAACCTGAAAATACTTATTATCATTCATTTTTCAAAATTGCAAATTCATTTTGACCATTTTGCTTATGTAAGTATCAGTAAAAAGATTTCAAAACTTTTCGAGAAGAAAAAGAAGAAATTAAATTATTTACTTAAAAATAAATCTATTAACTGTTTTACAATATTTGTTTTATAAATGATTTCATTAAATATTGGAGACGTTTTAGAAATATATGTTACATAAAATCACATATGTCAATTGTATCAGGATTACTTAATTTTTTTGGCGTGCTAAATTTGAAAAATAATATTCACAGATGTTTTACACATAACTTTGAGGGCTCAGAAAATACAATTTACAGGAAAATTTACTAAAGACATACTTAGATTTCAAAGTACCTATAGTATTTAAAATACCTGCGATAAGTAGGTATATAGAAAGATATAATTTAAATTGAAAAGTAAATATATTTCTTTCTATATACTCTCTGCAAGTATTTTAAACACTATAGGTGTTTTGAAATCTAAGAACGTCTTTAGCGAATTTTTTTAAATATTTTATTTTCTGAGACTTCAAAGTTATATGTAAAACATGTGCGAATATTATTTTTCAAATTTAGCATTTCTTAAAATATAAGTAATCGATGCAATTGCCACTACAATTAAAATTTTAAATAAAAAAAACTAAGGAGCTATCCCATATTTATAACAAATTAGTTTTACCACATGTCAATAGAGGGCGCTAAACATGAAAACAAGATTTGCTAGGGAGTGTCCCATCTATCTTAAGTATATTTTATCTAGGCATTGGACGCGACGTTTCGCCGCTCTTCACAGTCGGCATCTTTAGTGGTGACTCCGCAAAAGTTTCGCAGAACAACGAGAACAACCAGAGCAGGTAAAAGAATCCCGGCTGAAGCTAGGGATGTGCACTTTAATTCTGTTTCTGGCAGCGACCAGTTACCGCTGTCACGGCATAACAATCCGGAAAATCACTATGTATCAAATGATAGCACCGGCCGTCAAAACCAAAAAACCACTTAATAAAAACTGTATAAAATAAAAAATGATTTTTGTATTGAATTTTTTAAGAGCACCATATTTGTCTTTCAAAATATTTATTTTTTTTAAATTTCACTTTTGTTTATAAGTATGCGAAAATAATTATTCAAATGTGGGGTGAGAATAGCAAAATAATGTGTCTTGTAAACGCTTTGTAAAAGATATTATTTTATTTGAGGACAATATCGAAAACGGTTAAAGGCATGGGTTTCCACAAGGTATGACATTTTTTACTGAAAAAGTCTAAATTATTATAATTTTTGCTCTAGTGTTAGATAAAAAAAGTTATAGCAATTTTTTATCAGAGTGATATGATATTATATATTAACTTTGGCAGCCCAGAAACTCATCGATACCAAATCTGAAATCTATACGTCAACAGCGGTAAACGCTATTGGATATTATTATTATTAGATATATCTGTTAATATTCACACACATATACAGGTGCATTCTTAATATTTTTGCTTAAACTATTACCAGGTGGTTTGTGACTTTATACTTATGAAACACCCTGTACTTTGAAAAAAAATTGAAATGAAACTTTAGCGTAGTTGTAGCAATTTTTTAATCAAATTCCGTTTGCGGTTCACTTGTTCAACTGAATTATGTTATTAATGACTTTGTATATTATTCAACCAAGAATATACAACATGCTAAAGCTTGCTTCCTCGGTTAAAAATAACACGATAAGTAAAATCAAATTGCATTTTCCCGGAATACATTTCGACACCTGAATTCCGTATTATTTCACTAATTTTATGTTGCCATTATAAATAAATAAAGACAAAAATACACTTTTCTGTGAACTATACGGATGTTTTTAAATTTCTTTACGAATTTTAAATAGATACTGGGTACATATAATAAGAAAAAAGTTTATAATAACACATACAGGGTGAAGAAAAAGTAATGCAATGTAGCTATAACTTGTTAACTATTAATTTTTCAAAAAAAATGTGCCAAATAAAAGTTGCTAGGCAACAAATATGTCGCATTTCTGTGAACTTGAATTTTTATTAGGTCATTAGGTGTCTTCACCATATGAAACTTTAATTTTAATGGCAACCAATGTTTTTTGCCTTTTGGAATCGTTCTTGCTTCTGTTGGCATAAAATGTAGGTAGCGTAAGTAACTTTTTGTTATAAAAATGCTTTTATCTCTGAAAACTTGAACTAAATTTAAAGATTAATAAAACAAAGTAGAATATCATATTTTTCCATTTTTTACTTCAATACTTTTAAAAAATTGTTTTAACTAATTCGCTGGATGAAACAAAACTTAAGTAAGTGATGACATTAAGAGATATTCTTAGTTTTGACACGTAGGTGACAGTTGTTGTTTTATAATTTAAATAATTTTCTGTCACCATTGTTAGATATGGTTTATTATTCTGAAAACGAAAAGATATAAATCTTGATGATGGTAGGATAGGACGACAGAAAAATACTGTTTAATGGTTAATGGACATTACTATTAACATTTATTAAATTAATTTACTCACTTAAGCTAAATATATTTAATCTATCTCAAAAATTTAGTTATGCATAAAGTAAACACATCTGATGATCCTAAAAAATAAAAATACATTGATTATCATTTAAATAAATAAAACATAGCAACAAATAGAAGCTAATTTGGATGTTAAAAATTCGCATTGTGTTTTCCAACTTAAACATGTGTTCAAGTAAAGGCCTAAAAACTTACAGCTGGTGCTATCTTGTGCAATAAATTCAATGTTCTCGCCAATAACAAAGTTGAGGTTTGCTCCTGTATTGTATGGAAACTAATAATTTATATTTTATCATAATTGAGTACAACTGTAATTAAACCAATTTATCAAATTCAAAATAATAACTTCATATCAGTAATCTTCGAGTTGTTAGTTAGACGAAAGTACTGAGAAAATATCGATAAACTGTGTGAACTGCCAACATGGCTGTTAATAATCTGCGTCTTCGGAAATAACAGAAAGGAGGAACATTCAAACTACTGCAAGAAAATTAGATTCAACTGTTCAACCTTGCTTGTAAGTTTCATAAAAATAAATAAAAATGGTATAATAGATTTAAACCTGAACAATTTTTGTCTAATGTTTTTTTAGGTTTTTATTTGATTTTTTTTTCCAGCAAATAGATTTTAAAAGTTCATGGTTAAATGTCGGATATGGTGCAGAACGCTTGCACGTGTGTAATAAACTAAATACTTCTAAATTGTTTAGCTATTGCTTTTCCATTAGCCAATAATTTTCTCTTACGGTGGTGAGTAAAGATTTTCTCTAAAGTTACTTCGCGCGTAACTGTTTTATTTAACATTAAAACCGGATTAATATAGATAAAATAAGTAGTTTACATAAATGCACAGAGTGGTCACGCGAAAATTTACCACCACTTTTCTTCGTTATTATTTGAGATATGAAAAACAGTGCAAGAATGAGAATTGTAAGAACTTTTAAATATTTTTTAAAGCCTATATCAGAAAACCAATTGAATATCGCATTTCCGAGATGTAGGCCTAACTTTAGATTTTTTAAATGGAATACTGTGCATATTTTACGCCATTGGAAAGGCTTGACCATTTTCAGAAATATATTGCATATGATATTTATCTTTTACGGTTTTCGAAATATTACATGCTTATACAAAATACTGCTATTTTGTCGCTGCAGCAATCTCTGGTGCTGTAGACCAATTCACATTCTAAAATGGTGTTATATAAATTAGGAAAGTTAGCTTTTCTAAAATTGTAACACTTTTCGTTAACGTTTGGAGAAAGTTCAGGTTCTCTAACAAAAATTCTATTAAACCTCGTCAGCAATGCTGGATCGTATACATCTTCTGGTACAAGTGGATCATGTTCATGAACTACTTCACATGACATATTAGACATCAGCAAATGAAGTAACTTATTAGATCCATTCATTACATTATTAAATTGACGTAAACCAAAGAAACTAATGAAATTATGTAAAATACGCATTTTAACATTATTTTCATAGCTAACAAAGCTTGGCACATTAAAATAACCTACTATTAAAACGCGTTTATTTCGTAAAAAGTCAATATGTTCAAGATCTTCAAAGAAAATTTCAAATTCGGCAGTTAACAGTATACAAAGTATTTGTTACTATTTTCTTAAGCACTGTCTCTTAAATAACCCCAACCATAACCTACAAAAATCCCATAACGACACTTAAGTTGGATCAAAATGCGCCTTGTTGCAAGTTTTTAGTGCTATTTATTACTTTTAAAAGTCTGAGTTACTGATTTGCTGACAAAGTTTAAAATCGAATTTCAGTTTCTCATTCTATTATGTATAGTTCATGAACATGTTTTATGCAATTATATTAACCAATTTATGCAAAAATGCAGATATGAGAGAGACTGATTTTGTCCGTTCTCAGCTCGGCACGGAACGGTTCGCGATGCGTCTAGACAGTGACTTCATAGTGTGTTCACTTTTTACACGCACTTGTTAGAATGATCTTAGGCAGAGAATAATAGAAGAATGTCGACAACTGACATCGCAAATGAACTCTTTCAAAATCGTCTGTATTTCTGTATGGAAGTTAACGGAGGCCATTTGAACAATTACTTTAACGGTAATTTCTATTATTTTGTAGTTAAACCAAAATAAATAGAAAAAGGTTTTTTAATTTTTTATGTCTCAGTTTTATGCAAATATACAAAATGAATAGTAGAATGCATTCCCTATGAAATAACCTTTGCAACGATGTGCCACATATGGTATGGTGCCATTTGAAAATTTAGAGGGGGTGGCTGTGACAATTAAGGGGTTGATGGCAGAATTCGGATTTTATTTAAAAGACAGTTTTAAAAGAAACCGGTGGCTACTTTTCGTTGAAAAACTCGGTATATCAAAAATATTTTATAAAAAATGGATACTAAGCCTTGTTTATACAGAGTGGTCGCGCTGTAATGGGCCAAAATTCATGACTAGATTCCTGACGTGAAAATATTGCGATTTAAACAAACTCACCTTAGTCCAAAAGTTGATACTTACAGAGATACATGGTGTTTAATGCAAAATATTATGTTAGTTTTTTCTTATTTATTTCATAATAAATGCTCATATCGAGATGATATTTTGGTGTTAGGGGTTTTCTGGGGCGAGAGATTGAAATATATCCATGGTTTGCTAGTAGCTCATAGAGAGCGCCACCTGCGCTAGGTCGAATGTGTTGAAAACGACAGAACTTTTTTATCTTTCAAAAATCTAATTCTCAGGTAGCAAATTCTAATTTTACAACTTCTTTTACACAAAAAAGCTATACTTTTTGATAGTCGCTATCTTGCACCGTTCTTGTAAAATTTTCCATTGAAAATTGCAATGTATTTGCATTCAATTACAAATCGGCAAAAATTTTCAAGTAGGCTTATGTTAAAATTCAATTTTGACATTTTCCACTTATCTTAGTGCTGTCAGTAATATTACAGTATTATTCGTGCCTTATTAAAAGTATTCTTTACTTTATGATCTAAATCGTAGTGCGAGATAACATGCCACGCCATAATTTATTTTCAAATGGAGAAATGCGCGATATGGTTTGCGTTTATGCGCAATCAGATTATGTTGGACGTCGAGCGCTTCGTCGGTATTCAGATTTGTATCCGAATAGAAGGCAACCAAATCGGAAACTATTAAGAACTTTTTAATAGACTTGGAGAAACTGGTAGTTTTCGTCCTAAAAGAGACAACGCAGGGCATACTGCTACAGTTCACCAAGAAGAAAAATTTTAGTAAGAGTGGCAGGAAATACAGAAGTTAGCAGCAGGCAGGTAGCTAGAGAAACCGGTGTTAGTAAAACAACAGTTCTCAAAATCTTTCACAAGGTAAATTTATATCTCTACCATTTTACACCGGTGCAAAATGTTTTAGCAGCAGACTTACCAGCTAGATTACAATTTGCTCATTTTATGCGCAATCAGCAAAATCTTGACCAGGAATATTTGAATAATGTACTATTCACTGATGAAGCGACCTTTACTCGTCGAGGAATTTTCAATTTTAGAAACAAGCATATATGGGATAATGAAAATCCTCACGTAGTCAGTGAGCGTCACTTCCAACATGAATTTAAGATAAATGTTTGGTGCGGAATCATAGGAAATTACCTTTTGGGTCCACATGAGCTTCCTCTAAATCTAAATGGTGACTTGTATTTAGATTTCCTGCATCACCATTTAGTTGACTACCTCGACGATTTACCACTGAATACACGGCAAAATCTATTTTTCATGCAAGATGGAGCTCCCCCTCATTATTCTGTCAGAGTACGGAACTATCTTGACCACATTTTTCCGGATCGTTGGATCGGTCGTGGGAGTCGAATATTATGGCCTCCTCGTAGTTCTGACTTTAATCCTATGGATTTTTGTTTATGGGGCTACATGAAATCAGTTGTCTATAGAGAAACTATAAACACCCGCTATGGCAGAAAATTGTAAATGCCGCCGAATCATTTCGTAACAAGAATCTCTATTTTAAAATACGGCAGTCTTTGAACAAACGCGTTAATAAATGTATTGAACTTGGAGGCGGACATGTTGAACATTTATTGTAATATTCGATATTCAATTGTTCATCACAATTTATAATTTGAAATAAACTCTTGTTCTTTTTGACATTCGTACCTTATTTTGATTACTCGAATTACCAAAGCTAAATATCTTTAGAACGGTGCAAGATAGCGACTATCAAAAAGTATAGCTTTTTTGTGTAAAAGAAGTTGTAAAATCAGAATTTGCTACCTGAGAATTAGATTTTTGAAAGATAAAAAAGTTCTGTCGTTTTCAAAGCATTCAACCTAGCGCAGATGGCGCTCTCTATGAGCTACAAGCAAACCATGGATATATTTCAATCTCTCGCCCCAGAAAACCCCTAACACCAAAATTTCATCTCGATATGAGCATTTATTATGAAATAAATAAGAAAAAACTAAAATAATATTTTTCATTAAACACCCTGCATCTCTGTAAGTATCAACTTTTGGACTAAATCGCAATATTTTCACGTCAGGAATCTAGTCATGAATTTTGGCCCATTACATCGCGACCACCCTGTATATAATATAGTAAGGCAACCAGTCAAACTTAAATATATATATAAATAATAGATGGCGATACTCTTTTAAAATTCATGTCATCTTTATTTACACTATAAACGGAGTATCTATTATTTTTGCTTCTAACTGGTTGACTAACTGCATTATATGTAAACATAAGTACTAGTGAATTATTTTACAAATTTATATTTATATTATCAGTATTCATAAGGACATTATTTATTTATCTACTCCAGGATACCTATTAAAAATTCAATTTAATATAGATACACATATTCGATTTCTATTCAGAACATTACAGTAGGCTGAATCAAAAGACTCGTCTTGAATGTAATTTTACTCCCCACGACTTCAAACAAACCCCGGGTTATTCTGATTGGCTTTAAAGATTTTTGTTTTATCTTTTTGGAAGAAAATGTCGAATACATCTAAATTAGGTTACTGGACATGGATACGATATTGAATTTTCATGAACATTATTGGCTTACCTTTAGACTGGTGGTGTTTAATAGAAGAAAAAAGGAAAATCCACATAGCATTCCTATTAGCGTAAAGCAAAACTAAAAAGTCTAAATTTGCTGAAAGTGAATCATTCCTTTAACTTTTAGAGAAAATAACGTTGGAAAATTAGACTAATCATATAAAGACAATGAAATACAAAAATTTTAACAAATAACCCCTTACGCCTAATGGATCAGTCAAGGGGTTGATTTTATACATTTTATTTTGCATGAAAACAAAATATCTCACACTGAGAAAGTTCAGTTTATATCATCGATATAAAGGAATAAAAGAACGACATAATAAACTGCCATAAAAACATCTGAGGCTTACGCGTCCAGTTGGTCAGAAGTAGACAGGACCGTATTTTAAATAAAATGTATATAATAATGAATATGAATGTGACTAATTGAAAAAAAAACAAATACTAAATAAAATAATACGAGATGTTATGTAATTTTAATTTCTTATTTCCCAGCAAGGACCAGGAGAAGGTAGAAGAGTTTTCTGCCACAAGGGTGGGTTTAGGATTGAGTAGGGTAAGGGTATATAAGAAAAAAAAACACAGAGAACAACATAATTAGTAAGTTAAAGCTCTTTAAAATAAACACAAAATAAAAAAATAATAGAAAACAACTATACAAAAATATTTTGTGAATGTATTTTTATCCTAGTGATATACATAGTTCTGTAATAATATATTACAGCGGCATCATAAAAACACAGTAAAAAAATTACTTATACATTATAATAAAAAAACATACTAGCACTAACATTCGTCAGTCACTACTAACGTCACTTATATCCGATTCTTTATCAACAGCATGATGAAGCCACTTTTATTTAGCCCAATCAATTTCCAATTGTTGAATTTTCATTTTTTCCAATTAACTGAAAACTTGTGAAATTTTGGAAAGGTATTATTTCTTTGAAGGTTTCTTTTTAATTGGCTGGTTATTCATCAATAACATATTTCTTTGCAAAATTATTGCTTTCGACTGTATGCAGTAACTCATCTTTCTTCAAACTAGCACTGTACGCAATTTTATGTATTTTGAGAAATTCTTCAAAATTCTTTTCTTTGTACCAGTATCGGAATCCTTTCTGAAACTATTGGATGGTAATGGTAAATAGTCTATTACTATTATTAAATGTTTGATACAAGCCACTCTAAGGTCGTAAATCCTAAAGCTTTAAACTGTAACTTTTAACGGATCGGTATCTAACTCGGCAGATGATAAGCTGTAACCCTCAAAATGGATTTGTTCAGGATATTTACAATATAATGCTAGTAATACAGTATATATTTCACAGCGACATACAATAGAATATGTTAAGTTAACTAAATGATGCACCCTTATTTCATTACAAGCATCTCTGATGCGATTGTAAAGTTCTTAAAGTGTATTAACCATAGTGGTATACACTTTTTCCTTAATAAATCCCCACACAAAAAATCAAGTGGTGTTAAATCGGGGGATCTGGGAGGCCACGCCACTGGATCTCCACGAGCTATCCACCTCCCCGGATAGTTATTGTTTAGCCAAATTCTTACATTTCTGCCATAATGGGTCAGGCATCCATCAAGCTGAATCCAAGACTGTCTTCTGAAATGCAAAGGAATGTCTTCCTACATATTACTATGCTCTTCTTCTAAAAATTGTACACAATTTTCTGAATTTACACATTGCGGCAAGAAAGAAGGTCCAAACACGTGGTTGCCGAAAATTCCAATACAGATATTTGTACTAAATTCATGTTGAAATATTCTTGATCGAATAGCATGTGGGTTTTCATGTGGTTATATATGGTGATTGGGAAAATTTACTATACCACAACGAGTAAAACAGGATTCATCAGTCCACAGTATGCATGATAAGAAATATCTGCTATTTTGAATGGAGTTAAGAACCCACCTACAATAAAAAACAAATTTTACTTTGGGAAATACCAAGAACAACAGCAGTACTTCGAGTACTTATCGTTGGGTTCCTATTAAATTCACGCAATATACCCTCTCCAATTCTATTCACACGATTGTTCTGTCGGTCCACATGTACGTTTTAAAAAACCCTGGTTAATAAATGAGCGGTGGATACTCACAAAAACGGAATGATGAGACTGTCGTCTATTTGGAAATCTTTTTCGATACTCCCTAGCGGCGTACCTTGAATTCCCATTTGCGAACCCATAAATAAAATGAATGTCGCCTTGTTCGCTATGTAATAAACCTGTCGGTTGGCCGTTAATTAAATGAGTAGGTATTATTATTTCATCATATCTCTTTCAAGTTTAGACTCGCGAGCTCTTTAAAGGTGAGATAGCGATATTAGACCTAGAATATCCACTTACCTTGTCTTACTCCCCAGGTTGAACCTGGTGGCTGCTATCCTTTAACCTGAGACACGCACACACCTCTGCTTCACCAGAAGAATGAAATAAAATACGAGATTCGAGGAAGGTATTGGATTTTATTCACACACGATTACGCAAAGAGCACGATGATGCTATACAATACAGTGAACTAAATTAGGGTTTTAGACCCTGGAAAACCCAACGCAAGTTCAGAGGCTGAGTTCAGTTCGACGATAAAAATGCAAGTTAAAAAATAATCAGAAAATAGTGAAAAATAGTATATCACGGAACGGATAGAACAACGAAACGACGAGTTCGAAAGTCAGCAAAAATCTCCCGGTCTTCCCTCGTGAACGAGCCTCTAGCGATTTTTTGGGAACCTTTCGGGAACCTCCCCTTTTGTGCTGTAAAGTCGATACCATCACATGTCTTTTGGTAAAAAGGTGCCTTAAAGGCAAAGAGGCCGTCCACTTTCTCTAACTTCAGGGAGGATCGTGGACTGGCTGTCACTTCTAGCCTATGAGCTTGTCTTGGGTTCTGCTAGACTGACTATACAATTCTAAAGGCGCGTTAGAGAAACTATTTGAACATATTTCTATAATTACTGATTTTCCGTGTCTACCAGGATCGTTAATACCTTATTGGCTTTAATTGACTTCCTTTTTACCTTCCCCCTTCGCCGGGCTCCGCGTTTATTCGGAGGTTGGGTTCCTCGATCTGTACCTTTTGATTTACTGAATCCGTTCCGTGATATACTATTTTTCACTATTTTCTGATTATTTTTTAACTTGTATTTTTATCGTTGAACTGAATTCAGCCTCTGAATTTGCGTCGGGTTTTCCATGGTCTAAAATCCTAATTTAATTCCCTGTATTGTATTGTACCTTCCTAGAATCTCATGTTTTATTTCTTCTGGTGAAGCAGAGGTGTGTGCGTGTCTCAGGTTAAGGGATAGCAGCCACCAGGTTCAACCCGGGGAGTAGGACAAGGTAAGTGGATATTCTAGGTCTAATATCGCTATCTCACCTATAAAGAGCTCGCGAGTCTAAACTTGAACGAGATATGATGAAATAATAATACCCAGTCTTTTAATTAACGGCCAACCGACAGGTTTATTGCAGCTATTTGTAAATGTAAACAGCATGTTACAATAATTAAAAGCTGACACATCAAATGAAATAACTTTTTAAACTTAAAAACAATAATTAGTAACAGTGAAAAGATGAAGCAAAAGTGTTTGTAGATAAACTTGTAATAAGTCAAAATATGACATTTACTTAATACTTACTTGTTTTCCAAGGAGTATAATATTTTGTTGCAATACTATACATTTGTATTTGCTAGTTGCAAATGGAAATTATTTAGCAAAAAAACAATGAAAATTGAAACTGAAATTAGTACATACACAAGTTTAATAAAACTTAAAAGAAACTTCTTAAAACTTTTTGGTAACTGCAGAATAATGTATTTTACATAATGTACCGAAGTTAACTCTTGCAAATGGAAATAGTTTTCTCAACTGTCAATACTCAACGCACAGGAATTTTGAAACAGAATAAGAGACATTATTTTTGGTAAACTATATGTAGATAATGAAAATAACAGTTAAAAAAAATAGTCATTGGCGCAGAAGTTCTGTTTACGAAAGGGGTTGAGCACCCCCTTCACTCCGCAACTGTGCAAGTTTTTGAACATTCTTATCGCTTTTTATTTTACTGTTTGACAAAGGTATTTCAAGTTAATATGAATCAAATCTCCTACAATTCCTATCAATGAAGTCATATGTATGTTCTCTGATACCAAACATCTAGGTATGCTAATGAACAATTCCATAGACAAAGCTCTAATCAATAATTATCTAAAGAAAATAATTTAATTTACTGACCTGCTAATGAAACACTCTATAAATATTTAACTTCAGCCCCAACCTGCGTTGAATTACACGCACAATATCTACTCATATATTCCTTATTATTAGCTTTTGTAACATTTTTTTACTGTTTTAGAAAGGTATTTTAAGCTAATATAAATCAAATCTCCTACAATTCCTATCAATGATATATAAAAAATGTTACAAAAGCTAATAATAAGGAATATATGGGTAGATATTGTAGGTGTAATTCAACGCAGGTTGGGGCTTTTGTCCACTGAGTAGTTAGTTTCACACAATATTAATAATACTTAAAAATATATAAAAACTTTTACATAAAAGGTGAACATTTTTCAAGTAGGTATTGTCATATTTAATTCATTGACAGGATGTCAATTTTTGTCATTGTCGATATTTAACTTCAAATAATTTTAATTTTTATAATAATTTTTATAGTTAGATATTTGATTCAACTTAAAGGAGGCCACCTGAAGCAACAATCCTAAAAATGCAGAAATAGGTCAGATCTCATCTATTGTGGTTGAATTTGTCGTGTTCCCACTGCCAAAAAGTGAAGTTAGATGTTTATAGTGTTTCATTAGCAGGTCAGTAAATTAAATTATTTTCTTTAGATAATTATTGATTAGAGCTTTGTCTGTGGAATTGTTCATTAGCATACCTAGATGTTTGGTATCAGAGAACATACATATGACTTCATTGATAGGAATTGTAGATGATTTGATTTATATTAGCTTAAAATACCTTTCTAAAACAGTAAAAAAAAATGTTACAAAAGGAATATATCGGTAGATATTGTGGGTGTAATTCAACTCAGGTTGGGGCTTTTGTCCACTGAGTAGTTAGTTTCACACAATATTATTAATACCCAAAAATATATAAAAATTCTTATCGCTTGTTTTATGCCCCTTAATTAATAGGCATTATCCCCCAAATATGAGAAAAATTTAAGCATTCCTTTATACGTTATAATGAAAACGAAAACAAAAAGTTATATTCAACACCCTGGATCTCGGAAACAAAGCCTTCTACGACATATGTTTATAGGAACTTTTCTTTTTAAATATATAGCATTATTAAATGAATATAGCATTCGAGTACGAACGAGGCCAGGGAGCGAGTACCTTAAAAGCTATATGAGTTTCATAAAACTGCTTTTCTTATGAGATTTGTTTGTATTATTTTTTCGCATTTTGTGTTTGTTACAGAGGCGGCTACGTGACGTCTCGGAAGACCACCATTATCCGAGTAACAACAAAATGAGCCGAAATCAATATATAGGCGAGCCCAGAGATACCTATAACGCGTCTGCCTCCACGAAACCTAGCCCGAGAATGACAAGGGCAGGTCAAAGAATCCCAGCTATAGCTAAAGATATGCTCTGTAATTCTGTTACTGGCAGCAACCAGTCACCGAGGTCACGGCATAACAACCCGGAAAATCATTATACAGTATGCGCCAAAAGTATGGAATAAATTCAATAAAAACGAAACAATTATTTTTTGGGAAAATTCCACGAACAGGTCGATTTTTAATTTAAAAAATACATATTTTAGCATAAAATGCGATTTTCAAATGTCATTTGTTTTCGAGTAATGACGTCATCGATTTTTTTTTAAATGGCAACACCATATTTTTTTCCTTGATTCTGAAAGATCGTTTAATTCTCTATCAGACAGTACTAAAATTTTGCCCTCTTACATAGGAAAGTTTTCGAGTAAATGACGATTTAATGTTAGAAAACGTAAATTTTATCCATAAAAAAGTAACAATTCTGAGGTGTGTAAAATAAAATACAATTGATTAAATTTTATACTTAAATTAAATGTTCGAATTGCCATCCACCAACTTGTGGTTTATTAATGGACACTTTTGATTTCAAGTATCTCCATAAAAAATAGTCAAGAGGTGTAAGATCTGGCGATCTTGCAGGCCATTCTATCGGTCCGTGTCTGTCGATCCACCTCCCAGGAAAACAAAAATTACTGCAAGGGCTGGAACAAGGTCATTTTCTAGAAACTCTAAATATCTTTGTCCTGTAAGGGTTCCTTCAAAGAAGAAAAACTCTACTATTCTGTCGTCAACTATTCCAGCCCACACATTTAATTTCTGAGGGTGTTGGGTATGTGCCTCTGTCATCCAATGAAGATTTTCCCGACTCCAATATCTGCAAGTTTGACGGTTTACTGTACCATTCAGACAAAATGTGGCCTCATCTGAAAAAAGTATATGCCGGTGTAAATTTCTATGTCCTTGACATAAATCCATTAGAATTTCGCAAAAGTGTAAGCGGCGATCGGGATCATCTTCATTGAGTTCCTGCACAAGTTGAATTTTGTAGGGATGATATTTTTCCTTCCTCAAGATACATAGCACTGTGCTCTGACTAGTGTCATTGTTTAATGCTACCAATCGTGAAGAATTATGAGGATTATCCACCATACTTACCAAAATGTTCTTTTTCTGATTTTCATTAATGCTTGGACGTCCAGGTTTTGGAATATTTACAACATTGCTAGTTTCTCTAAATTTAGACTGTACCTTACTGACTTGATTGGCTGGTAGGGCGATCTGGATATTTTTCATTAAATAAATCACAAACTTCCTGCTGAGTTCTAGTCATATTCCCGCATCCGATAAGAATTAAAATTTAAATTCTTTGAGTAACAGTTAAATGTGCCATAATACTTTAAATTGAATAATAATTTCTATGTCGCTTACAATACTTATTAGAAAGTCGGTGTAACAATGACACTTTGCAAAGATTTTCACCTACGTGATCCATAAAAGAACTATGGAATTCGAAAAACTAAACTTGATAACGTTTTTGCTTTATTTTAATTGATTTACGTTTTCTAACATTCAATCGTCATTTACTCGAAAACTTTCCTATGTAAAAGGGCAAAATTTTAGTACTGTCTGATAGAGAATTGAACGATCTTTCAGAATCAAGGAAAAAAATATGGTGTTGCCATTTAAAAAAAAATCGATGAAGTCATTACTCGAAAACAAATGACATTTGAAAATCGCATTTTACGCTAAAATATGTATTTTTTTAATTAAAAATCGACCTGTTCGAGGATTTTTCCCAAAAAATAATTGTTTCGTTTTTATTGAATTTATTCCATACTTTTGGCGCATACTGTATATCAAATACATATTATGTATTGTTTTTATTGTCAATAAAAATTTAAATTGTGCCTTTCTATTCCCATCAAGTTTTTTCTGTAAAAGGTAGCTGGGCTACGTTAAAATAAAGCATATACATTTTAAAATATCTGTTATACTTTAAAACTTTTACTGCAATTATTTTTCTGGCTCGTGAAACTCGTCTATAAAGTTTAAAGTACAAAACTTTCACATGCACTTTAACGGAATCCTTAGAAAAGTCTCAGAGGTTCCCGAATATGAAATCTGTAAGGCGCCGTATAAAAATTTCCATAATTTCAGCGTTTTCCATTATTTCCATTTTACTTGAAATTTGTTTAACTTATTCAATGAATGTATGCGACTGGTAAGAGAACAGATATGATGGAAACTTATTTCTTTCAAATACAGTATATGAAATTTTTTTTTCAAAGGCAACGTTTTTAGGCTCGTAATACTTAAACCCTTATTGGACGACAAATCAATTTCTGCCCACAAATTGAAAACTGATTTGATATAACTCAATCTCACTTGAGTTTGTTGTATATATAAATTGAAGAAAATATTTTATTTAGTAAGTTAAAATATGAAACTGGTAATAAGATTTCAGAAATTGCTGCCTGAGTGTTTTGTTGTTTTCGATTTCTATTACGTATATTACTGTAGAGTCTATTTTTTTTTGTAGATTAAAAGTTTCTTTGAAGAATTTCCTATCAGAAGGAAATACTGCTTCCAACTATTAACAACTCGTTCCAATAAACCTACTTTAAAAGAGAATCAACTATTTGACTGAGGAAGTAATTTACGTCACAATTATCTGCATTAGCTCGAAGTAATTTAGTTTCCAATAAATTAACTCAATTACTGTACAATTTAAGTTCTATCCTACTGCAATTCTACGTATTCTAAGTATTCTCTTGTATTAGTAGAAATTCTTTATTAAATGTTAAAAATGTGTTTCAAATATTATATAATTAAGAAAAACTAAAAGTATATTTTCTACGATTTACTTACGGCATAATTTTAGGTTAGCTTTTTTCAGTTTTTACCGACTCATCAAAAACAATTAAATATTCATTACATAAACCCTTACCCTCGTAGGGTTAGCCAAAGGTATTTTATGAAACTATATTTGCATAACCTACCACTGAAATGAGAAAATGTGTAGGAGGCTAATAAATGATAATTTGCACTAAACAAAGGAATAACTTAACAATTTCTTTTGACTAACGGTACTAGAGTTATGACAGCAAAGACGTCTTTATATGTGGCAAAGTCTCAGATCTACCATGTCAGGTGTTTCTACATAATAGTTACAAGTACTTCTAAATACTTACCGTAAGTGTTTTTATTTTCGCACAATACAGAATAATGTTTGAAATAAGTAGCATAAGTGTTCAAAATAATTGCCGTTGCTTACGGAAAACGTTAATTTTGGATAGACGTACTCACATTATGCTAATCTAGTCTTAATTTTATACATTGTACTAAACATATTGTAGCCTTATTTTGGACATTTACTGACAATTAGAGTGAGAGGTGATTCTCATTTTCCAAGACTACTCACGGTTTAATATTGTCAATGAAGACCACATTTTTGGTTGTCTTGTGTCCGTCATAAAAATTTACCACATAATAGTAGTCATTTATCAGCACTTTTACCACTCTATAAGGTCCTTTGAACTTTTGAGGATTTCCTTATTTGCCCTTGTCGCGGAATTAGCCTAAGTAACTCTCATTAATTCATTCCTTTCTTGTAACATTTAGCACGACATTTGTCGTACCGTACCTTCTAATGCTCTCGGCAACGGTGTGTCTTAAATCTTCCAGATTAATATGACTCAAATCGCTCTGTACCTCATTTAATAATTTTGATTCGCCAGATGTTGAGGTTTGTAATCTATCTCTCTATGCTATCAGTTCTAGTGGAGATATTCTCATGATTTTGTTATGTGTACAGTTAATAGCACGTTGTACTCGTTTTATAGATCTATCTTAACATTTTTCAGAATTTTCTGCGGATGTTATAGCTAGAGCATTAAAAATAGTTCGGTTATAACGTTCATATTGCTCATTAGCTCGAGAGGTCGCTATCGCATCTAACGTGTGTTTGATTCCATACGTATCGCAAAAGGGTCTAAAGGATTGCGACGTGAAAGCTGTTCCCTTATCGGTGACTAATTATATTGGGACACCATACACATACGTGGTCCAAATGTAGTGTGCGGAAAGGTAGAGGTGTGTCCTCTAATGGAGCTTTACCTGTTTCTTATTTGAAGAGTGTTTTAGTACTGACATTTTAGACATGAGAAGATATATTTTTCTATATAACCGTTCCTCCTTGCAAACCAGTAATTTTCCTGGATTTTCTTTTCTAATCCAAAATGTTCATTCTCATCATGGCAAAGGCAGCAAATCTACGTTCCGCAGCATTAATCATACTATACGTCCATTTTCTAGTTTCCAGTAAGCTATTGCATTTCGTAGAAGGAGATATCAAAATATTACTTGGTTTCAGAATTTGCTATCCTGTAGAATCTTTCGTTTGACGCGGACTTGTTCATCCTGAAGATGGACAGTGTGCAGCCATTCACTTTCGGTGAATACTTCTGTTAATATTTCCGAAGTATTCGTTATCAGTGCATCGGCATGGGCAATTCTCTGACCAGACCGTTGTATGGTAAATATGTAATACACCTGTAACCACTAATATGCCACTCGCGGTGTCAGATCTCTTTTAGCAAAAGTACATCTCAAAGCACTATAATCAGTTACGATTGTAAGATCAATTCCTGAGAGATATATTCGAAAATTGTGCAGTACTAAGACTACTGTCGTGGTATTCAAGGAATGGAACTTTCTCTTTTTTACAGATGTCTGCTTGCTATAAAACGCAACTACTTGTTACTCTCCTTCGTTCATATCTGTTTTGTAGATAGGGTTAAAAATTCTTAAAAATCAAACAAATACTTTGCATAGAAGAAGATTGTCTTTTGAAGAAAAAAGAATTCGATACAGCTCAAAAAAAGAAGACAATTGAAATAATATGCCCTTTGTCCACAGTTTTACCAAATAGCCCTTTTAAGGGCTACATGATGTATAAAACCTGATCGTGCAACCTGCCCGCGGTGTTCATCGGATAACGCCAATGCCGACGATCCAATGATTTGAAGAACGAATAGGAATATAGACATTTAGGGTAAAGACATTTTTAGGATACGGCAGTATGTTTCGCGTGCTTGAAAAGAAACAAAAATTGTTCGAGAAAAGGTGTAATGACCGGAGTTATAGGGTTATTAAAATAAAGTGTATAACAAGTTAAATATCTAATATACGTGGTTATTACGAGGTAATAAATTTGTCTTTAAGTGGGTTATAGGGTTGTGGACTTACTATTTGTAAGTTTATTTTTAAAAAACCTGGCAGATTCGCATAGAGATTAAGCTGAATGTCTTAAGTGCGTGATCATTGGATTTAATATACATTGTGTTATGGGTATAATGTATTGTGGAGTTAAATGGGTCACGGGGTTAAGCCTGAGTTTTGAGATTAAAACTTCATTCATAGGGTTATATGCGTTTAATAGGTTGTAGCAAAATCCTGATGTGATGGGGTTAATAGACCTCGGATTCGGATTCAGCAACCCCAAAAACATATAGTAACCATAGTCAGACCCCCAGGTCAGAAAACAATTTTTTGTGTGTGGCTGTGTTATCCCTTCATCCCCTAGTCACCACCTGAACTGGCAGGTTACCAAATGAATCTAGTAGGTGGAATCACATAAGCTTTTCATTTCTAATATTTTCTATGAAATTCATTAGCGGTCACATAATATTTACTGAGGTTTTAATATGTCCTTTTTCATTTTCACCACCTGTGACGATTTGATAAATGAAACTAGTACGTGAAATCGTTCAAATGATATATTCTGATTTTTTTTTTCATTTTCATACCCTTTTCACTACCTGTGACAGGTTGATGATAATTATTGACTAATAAATTGAACAGGTTGACCTTCAATTTATTTTAAGTAGTGCAAAACAGAAATTGACTAGAATTTATTGATGCCAATAAATTATGAATTTTAGACCCCCGCAGCCGGTAGACCATATATAAGCTATATTCGTGGAAAGGATTCCTCTGCGGGTATGGTAGGATGAAGAATGTTGCTTGGGTCAATGTGAGAGAATGGTGTCGATTAACATTTGACTACCCCCTAATTAATGAGGTTTTCCAGGTTTCCCTCATTCCTGCGCTGAATGGTGGTTACGGCCTACCAACGTAAGTCATTCCTGGGCGCAAATGCAAATGCTTAATCCCCCTCTCCCGCACAAGTCTTCGACTTCTGGGCTGATCCTCGTGATTAGAATGAGGGGTAGATATATTATTATTATTATACCAATCTAATTCTGTTAATGAATTTATAAACAAATTTATCAGAATTTTGTTAAAATGACCAAGGTTAGTCGTTTCCTAACCAGGAAAAAATATGCTAGAAAGCGCAATTATTATACGTTCACTATCTTTAATTACTGTAGCTGAAACTAATAAAAAATAAGTAATTAGAAGATGATGTTCGACTACAAAAGATTTGAATTTTAGCTGACGAGATTTGAGGTTGGCAGCAATGAAATTGACTGATAAATTATTATAAATATTGAAATGTGTAAAGCATTCCTCAATAAATTCGGAAATAGATCGATTTCTTTGCAAATAAATTATCAATTTATTGTCCAATAAATTGTTGTGTGTACAACAGCTACTATACATAACAATTTTTTAGCATAACACATAAATTGGCTACAATTTATTGATTTACATATTATATTATATATTGATTTCAATAAATTGTTGATTTTAGAACAAGCTCTAATTATACAGACCCACAAAAAAAAAGTTCATACACAAGAGAGTGACATATGTATTCCCATGTATTTTTCGACGCTGAATCCGATCCCGAGCTCAGAATTGGGCCTACACGTCTGGAATTGGCCCCAGGGGCCGAAAATGGCCTGAAATGCGATTCCCGGGATAAGGCGAAGTGGACGCTGAATTTTGGAGCTAAAGCCGGATTTGTGCTCGAAAAGTTTATGACCAACTGAAATTCCGGGTTTGGGTCCGGGAAAATGACCCCTTGGGGCGGGAAAATCCTGTTTTGGACGTCCCGGTCGCGACTGTGGTATTTTCGTGTGTTTTTCAATTCTGGACCTGAGACTGGGTGTGAAAAGTCAGCTGACATTCCCAGTTTGGGTACCGGAAAATCATATTTCGGACGTACCAATCGCAACAGTGGGATTTTTATGTACTAATTCCTGTAGCTTAGACTGTGCTTGACAGGTTTATGGCCATGTGAAATTCCCTGTTCGGGACCGGGAAAATAACACTTAGGGGCCGGAAAATCGTGTTTTGTACGTCTCAGTTGAGACATTGGTACAAAAGAATATCGTGCAATAAAATAGAAGGAAATCATATACAAACAGAAATACCACTGACTACTTCCGAAACCACAAATATCACTGTTGCGACTGGTATGTCCGAAATAAGATTTTCCGGCCCTAATGGGCCATTTTCCCGGACTCAAACTGAGAATTTCAGCTGTCCAAAAACTTTTTGAGCATACTATAAGGACCAGGATTGAAAAATACATGAAAATCCCACTTTTGCAACTGGTACGTCCGAAATATGATTTTCCGGCCCCAATGGGCCATTTTCCCGCACCCAAACTGGGAATTTCAGCTAACCATAAACTTTTCACACCCACTTTCAGGTCCAGAATTGAAAAACACATGAAAATACCACAGTCGCGACCGGGACGTCCAAAACAGGATTTTCCCGCCCCAAGGGGTCATTTTCCCGGACCCAAATCCGGAATTTCAGTTGGCCATAAACTTTTCGAGCATAAATCCGGCTTTAGCTCCAAAATTCAGCGTCGACTTTGCCTTATCCCGGGAACCGCATTTCAGGCAATTTTCGGCCCCTGGGGCCAATTCCAGACGTGTAGGCCCAATTCTGAGCTCAGGATCGGATTCAGCGTCGAAAAATACATGGGAATACATATGTCACTCTCTTGTGTATGAACTTTTTTTTGTGGGGCTGTGTTTAAGGATATTTAATCACATTTTGTATTTGTGTTTACGGGAATAATATGCTAAAAGAAATTAGCAATTATGCTTTCAATATCTTTACTTACATTAGTTGAAACTAATAAAAAGTAAATAATTACAAGATGATGGTCCACTTTCAAATTATTTGAATTTTGGTTGACGAAGTTTGAGATTAACAGCAATTAAATTGATCGGTAAATTGTTGTAAATACGGGGTGTTGCAGAGTTGAAGTGACAAAAGTCTACGGAAGATTGCGTTCAGCAAAATATGTAAAAATGTTCATATGGACATGTTTTCATAAAGAAAGACACTGCGATAATTTTTTTAATAAATTGCTAATTGATATTTTTCCTTAACTATTTCCAAGTTTTTAGAAAACTAAGCGAGACACTAAAAAAGTCAAGACACAAATATACTATTTATTTATTTTTAGTAGATTTATCTGAATATTACATAAAACCCGCAAAAGAACTACATAGTAATATTCTTTTCTGCAAAAAAAAAAACAAACGACTTGCTCGCTGTAGTACAGTAGCAGATGTATGATAATTGTTTTAATAAACCGTAAAAATTTCATTCAAATCGGATAAAGCATTTTTAAAAAAACTCAATTTTTTTAAAGAACAACGTCCTGTAACTCGGAAACAAAGCACTTGCAGACGTATATTCATATAAACTTTTTTACACATTTTACTGAGCGGAATCTCCCCTAGGCTTTTGTCATTTCAACTTTGAAACACCCTGTATTGTAATGTGTAAATCACTTCTCAATAACTTGTGAAACTGATCAATTTATCTATATAAATAGTCTGTTTTTTTAAATACAAGCAAATCTGTTTAAATTATTAGTCCAACTTATCTGCAAGTTTGATTGCAAACATTTACAGTGATGTCAAGTCATGTTATATACAAACTCAGCTGTTACATGATTAAGGGTGCATATGTAAATAATAGATAATAAACAAAACCTTCTGACCTACTTACATGCAGTTGCCGTTACACTTGCAACGAAAATAAATGAATGTATCAGGCCGAGGCACTTCATTTATAGGCTAACAAATCTGTTGAACTAAATAACTACACATTTTGCCATTATACCATGCAATTTATCAAAACCCACGTTTTCGTAAATACTCCGCTCCGGTTAAGCGGCCATGTTGATATCAGCAGCGCAGGTCCATCACCACTTTATCTCTGGCTCTACAGGGGAGGATCACAAAATTGTTGATAAGTAAAATGACTCCAGATAATTGAGATTCCCATTCACGTTTTTCTCCTATGAGGCATCTCTGAAAAATTATTGGCTCGCTGGACAATGAAATAGGTCAAGAAAAATTTTGAACTAGTAAACTTCTTTTAATTCTAATTACAGAAAATCTAACGTTTTTCTAAGTGGAAGTATAAAAATGCGATTGAAAATTTAAGGCAAAAATATTAGATTAGATTTCTAGAGACAGGTCTATATGCACAGTAATTAATACATAAGTGTGTTCTACTGTTTTTTAAATACTGTTTTAATTTTTCTTAGTACACGAAATTACGTAGTTAAAAAACATTTGTTTATGTAAAAATGGCGAGTGTAAAAGTTCATTTACACAGGTTTAGTAAATAGGCGAGTTGCTGCAGCTAGTAGCTAGTTTCTGAATACTATAATCCTGTGAACATCATTTCCAATGGTTAATAGAGTACTAGCGCCAGTAAATGAAGCCAGTCAAGTAAGTAGAGAGCAGTTCAACTTACCCACTAGCTTATTTCTACCATGGAATTATTGAATACACTGTAAAAAAATAATTACACATTTTAACACAAAAGAACACAATACTGTGTTAATATAATAAATGTCATGTGTAACTTTTACATTTTTCTGTGTTATTTGTATCATTGAAGGTGTAGGCTTTACACATTAACATGTTAATTTTATTGTATAATAGATATTGATATGGAAGACTCACCTCTCCTTTTAATTTGTCAATTATGTTCCTGTTTACTTTCGAAATAATTTTTATATATATAAAGCTGTTTACAGGCCTTTTGGCCCAGAGAAATAATTTTTTTCTACACCCGTATTATACAATGCACTTATATGCCCATAATCCGTTTCATAATGATACTCATTACGATACAGATTTTTCATTACGATACAGATTTTATAATCCGTTTCATAATGATACCCATTACGATACAGATTTTTCATTACGATACAGATTTTTAATCAATAGAAACCCATAATTTTTCAATCAAGCATGCTGTGCATTTGACGTTTATCCTAGGTTCCTATGTAATTATTTTACATGTCAAAATCAGTACGTATTAAATTTTCGTAGATACCTAGCTAAACTTCGATAATTTATCAAAATGTCTGATATCAGCGATATAGAAGAATTACCATCGACTCCTCCACACATATCGGAGAAAGCAGAAAATGCAGTTCATACGAATAATTACTGTTACCTATTGTGTTCAATAAAAATATAAAATTTATGGTTTTTGATTATTTATCGGGTGTAGAAAAAATAGCGTATGCAACTCTCATGTAATGGTTATTAATACATTCGCATAAACCATACGAAACTCGCCTTCGGCTCGTTTCGTATCCCGGTTAATGCTCATGTATTAATAACCATCATTACATGATCGTTGCATAATATACTATTAATAAATATAATTTTTTATAATACTTTTATTTTGACATTTTCTAGAGGTTCTACCTATCGTAGAGAATGCATTGAATATAAGCCTGGAATGTTCTATTAAACTGCAGAATATATGTATTAAAAATTATAATTTCAAAAGCAAACATGAACACAACTATCAAGGTCGGTGAGCTTCCTTATCAATATAAAGAATTTTCTGAATTATGGTGTAATTATAAAATAAAAGATATTTTACATTTTATGATTTTATTAAAAAAATAAAATTCGGTTCAAATGAACAACAATCAAGTCTGCTAACAAAATATGTATGTATTAAAATTAACAGTATAGTAGTACATATTATTATAATAAGGAACTAATAATGTTCTAGTAAATCATAAACAATGAAACAACAAACAAAGATGTATTTAGGCACTACATAATAGGAGTTTACGAAAATTAACTGGTAGTGATCTGAACATATAATTTTCTTTCTCTAGAGTTACAAAAAAGTTAGATTATAGAGTAATCTAAAACGTCATAGTAAACTCCTAATATTTTAATTAGTTTTAGTTTTATTAGAATTATCAGTAATATGTGTTATAGTCAGGTAAGTACTTACCATTTTCCTTGATTAAACCTCAATTTAAATTTAAATATTCTCCATTTGAACACAGTGAACAAGACCGCTACATGACCAGTATGGCGTAGTGACGTGTGTTGGATCAGCTGATATATTGCAGCTGCGCAGTTGTGCTCAACCAGTCAGGAGTAGGGATATAGAACACAATTAAGTTGTGTGCGTGTTAAGTTTACACAAAATGGTGTACTTTTAACACACAACTGGTAAATATTACACAAATTCAGTATATTTTATTATAATAGTAGCAATTTTAACACATTTTGTGTAAAACGTACAAAAAAGCCATAGTGCGTAAAACTATTAACACGGAATTTTTACACATCCTAAATTACACACTGGAAAATCTCGCTTACACAGAAACTTTTTCTACAGTGTAGAGTATGTCGAAGCTAGTCTTCTATTCTGCTGCTATTTTCTTGTGACCGCCTATTTTCCAGTTGATTAGTTAACAGAAAATTATTTCATTTGAGACAAAGGAATACTTAGTGTATTAGTACAGTTTTAAGTACTCACTTTTAGATCTTTAAAATATCAATGTAGGATGAAACCGCAACTGTATGTTTCGTAAAGAGAACATGATTGCCTGCGGAACATGAATAGCTCTAGATAAGAAACACAAGCACAGCAGGTAGCTTTATTAAAAATTATAGACGGAATGACTATAGTACATTTCCCTTTGGAATTCGATTCGATCCCTTTTTACACATCATATTTTACTTTGAAACTGATTTGTTAATACGAAACATTACTGTACGTGTCACTGGCAAGGTTACTGATTTCTAACATTTTTCAGTTAACGACTTGCTCCAGTAACTGTGTCTGTTTACTAAATCCATGTAAACGTTATGTTCAGACACTTTATATTAAAGTAATTAGGAGAATTAAAATTATCTAAAAATTGTTAGTTGTACATTCCTTTGTAATTCGATATTTAAAAATCCTTATTAAGCCATTTCTTTACGACCATCTTCCATGTTGACTTTACTTGATACTTAAAATAATCGAATTTATCTCTAAAAAGAACAATCGCACGAAAAATTATTAAGACTAATTACTAGATTTTTTTTCGAAAATAGCAATGTAGCGCCGTCCTGTATAAAGTTACCCAAATATTAATAAAAAAAATCTAAAAATAGAATAACATTCTGGGTTTTGCAATAAAATATGATAGACCCATAGTTCATATAGGTACAAATATTTATTTTTTTCTATTATACCTGGAATTTATGGTATATCATTTCGAAACACTATTTTACAGAGCAATAATTTGTAGTGGAAATCTGTATAGGAACACGCTTTATATATAACATTTCATGAGTTTATTTTTTAGACTGTTTCCATAATATAATTTAGTATTTTGTATATTTCGAATATAAACACAAGAGGAATTTGCTTCATTATTTTCTTACAATACTAATATAACTTGTTTTCCTAACCCACTTTGCCAACTCTGACATATTATAGTTGTAATTTGTTACTTACTGTTTTAAGAGTTGATTTTATCGGTTGAAGAAAAAAATTATACTTTTACTATATGTAGAAATTATTGTTGTAGAAAGATTTACTTATAAAAAAATGAGGTTACAGCTCATAAAAAAATGTCAATGCCAATTTTTCGATTTTTAATTGTCTCACTACATTTAAAACTATATTTCAAACACAAAATTTTCATATAATCTTTGTAAACCGTATAATTTTAAATATATTTTTAATTTTTTTAGTGGAGTGAAATAAAATGGAAGAAACCATTTTTCTTATCTATATATTCAAAATTTTTAACGTTAGGAATCAAATTTTTTTATCCAAATACTCAGTCGCTGAAATTTTGAGGTTCTTTTTATTAGCTACAATGCTTCTCACTGTCCTTGTCACTGGAAGGTAAATTTTATGCCAATTTTATTTAAGGCGTTTCTTCATTGTTTAATTTTACATTATTCTATGATCAGCATAAAAACAGTTCATCATTACTAAATACTTGAATTTGATCTTTGGATATCAGGACGCTGATAATTGGAAAAAATTGTACGTTGTTACGTTATTGCATAATAATGCACATAGTTTGCTCAATATTAAGAGTAAGGAAAGTGCACTTTAACTAGTAAAAAAATATCTTACGCTCTGTTTCAGCGGTCACTAGGCAATGGTTTCCAGTCAATAATATAGCTGTATTGTCTGTAAAATTACTGTAACAGTACTGTTTAGACAGTTCAGAGATATTATTTAGAAATAAAACATGAAAATATAATAATTTGCCGCAAAATATTAATTTATTTTTCATTATTATTAGATTACATAAATCTCTTAACATACCTAACACCCCTACTGTTGAAAGAACATTTTAAGCCGGCCATAGACCTTATTCTTTTTCATCTGTTCGTCTTGCCGCGATTTAAATCCTCAAATATGCCATTAACTAATAGTCTAAAATCCGAACTAAGATCGTCCTGCGCCCATCTGCTTACCGGCATTTCACGAACTGACGTAATTCAAAAAATTCGAAATTTGAGATACTTCGTCTAGTGTAACAAAAGTACATGCCTTACACATTCACGAAGCGGCGTAACTCAATTCCGTAAAGTTTTCAGGATAATAGACATTACACTGTCGGCGTATCATATTTCTGATGAAAATACAATTTCAGGAACCGACGTAACTTAAGTTACGCCAGTTCGTGAAATTTTATTTTGGTGGTAAGTAGAAATAAATCAGTCAAATTTTCTTGTTCAGAGTAATAGCAGAATAAACTCGAATACTACAATTAAGGCACTGTGTAAAAAGGAAGCATGTGAAAAGATAGGTGACCTGTGCAAGTTTTGACTTGCATCAATTGATATATCTACACATATCAAAAGAAAGTGCTATATTTTATAAAAGTCGTTTATCAAATTACAACTGCACACTGTACAACATCGCCACTAACGATTGTTTTTGCTTTATGTGGCATGAAAGCATCAGCAAACGAGAGCAGCAGAGATTAGTACTTGTGTAAGGCCCTCCTAATCTATGATACAAAAAGCATAAAATCTGTTGCATTATTTTCTGACGGAAGTATCGGACAGTAACAAAAACTATTAATCTAACAATGCTGCTTTATGTTATAACCAATACTGTAAATATCGAAGAAATCATTAAGATTCTTTGAAACATCCCATGGACAAAATGAAGGGAATGCAGCACACCGTAACATATCCAAAGCTTTAAAAACTGTCGGTAACGTTTATGTACCTTCGCAATTACCGCCTATAGTGAAGCTTCCCCGAAGACACCATTCCTATACAGGTGAGGCTATGAAATGGACCGATCTCATGGAACTTAAAGGGATTCTTCTTTGCTGATGATACTAATCTATCTCTGAGTAATAAATCTTTAAACGATCTGATGGTGGATATACCGATAATCGGAAAGGATGCAATAAACTGGTTTCCTTCAAACAACTTATATCTAAATGCAAATAAAACAGAAAAAATTATATTCAGCCTACGTGAGTTAAATGCTGTAAATAATCCTGAACCTGTTAAATTTCTGGGAGTATATCTACGAGTAGACCCAAAATTGCAATGGGACGGGCTAGCCCGCTATCTCTGCAACAAAATGTTCAAAAGCATTTACATGTCCCGCTATTTGTACGGCAGAGTGTCTCAACAGACATTCATTACTGCCCATTAAAATTGATGAAAGAGATGACTGTAAAGTACAATTTAAGACACTTGGTACATTAACCGTACCATGTACTTATATACTTCAATGCCTTTAATATGTTAAAGATCACGAAGATATGTACACTCCTCACAGCGAAATCCACAGTCACAATACCAGATGAAAATATAATTTAAATATAAACTTTTATCGCCTAAGTAAAAATGGCACATCGTACCTTGGCATCCATTTTTTTAATGCATTACCCTCCCAAATACGATACCTCAACCGTCCATTGTTTGAAAGAAAAATTTAAAAAATTCTGCTAAGCAACGCATTCTGCAGTATCCATGAATTTTTAGACAGTGATTTCAAAATATAATAAATCTTCATTCAAACTTTGTACATTTTGGTTGCCATATTTTATGACATTATTTTAATCTCTATAAATGTGCTGTTTGTTTGGTTTTGTCTTTTACATATGTGTTTTAAAAATTACAACTTTTTGCTTTTATTGCTCACACCATTTTGTTATCTATTACTTGTCAACACTTATGTGTTTCTACTAAATACTGTATGTTAGATATATATTTTTCATATTTTTTCTTGATAATTTAATAATATGACTGTAAACTTCTTTTCTGACGTGTGTAAACAATTTTGTGTATGTGTATGTAACACCTTCCGCTCCGTTAATATTGACTTTTCGAGAAAATATTATATAAACTTGACACATTATCTTTTCGTATCACCCCCTAAATTTTCTGTGCGGAGTTTCTGGACACTCTGTATACCATAATACAATTAGTTACAAATTAGATAAACTTTTATTCTTTAAAGGAATGCCATAAAAACCTTAAAATAAAATTAAAAACGAAAAGGTTATGATCATTTTTAGGGGCTGCAATTTTAGAAAAGTTTTACCTGAAACTGCGTCTCTATAAATGCCACAACCGTGCCAAATTTGAAAAAAAAATCGTTCCAGTATTAAAAATGTTATAACCAAAAACATATTAAAAAATAACTTTGAGGTTACGAAACTCCGTTAATATTGACTTTTTGAGAAGTATCAACCTTGAATTTTCTGCGTGAGTTTCCGGACACTATGTTGTAAAAAGTAATTTTCTTTGTATTGTTTGCATCATTTTTGTCCCATGGACATAATAGGAAAGGACAAAGTTATTTGGCAATTTGTCTTATCGTTTATTTAGTTGCAACGTAATACAAATGAGAACGTAACATACCTTCATTACAGAAGCTGAACTAAATTGGACAAATTACACATGCAAATGTACCAGCAGTAGATAATATACTAATCTGGCCATTATCTTATTTGGCTTTAATGCAAGCCATATGGACATAACGAAACGATAAGTTCATTGAAGATGCATATGATATATTCCAACATAACTGACTGGAATATGAGGAATGTAGGTAACAAAATTATAAACTCACTTGGAATATGAGTAATTTAAACACCAAAATATTACCATTTAACAAAAGTTTAGAAAGTTAAGGTAGCTGTTACTTAAAACTACTTAAATTGGAATATTTGGATAACTAACAACTGTAATCGATCGAAGCGCGTCAGGAAGATTCACGAGGCGCATCAGGAATATTCGCGAACCGCTCGAGAATGGAATCCAGAACTACTAGAAACTACTTAGACTTGGATATTTCAGTGAGATCAATTGGAGACTCAGAGCGATTTGGATAGTGATTAATTAAACAACGATTAGTTTAGTTGTATTTAGTATTCAGTGGTCTACCTGTACAGAGTGAATAATTAACAGATTGTTTTTTATGGTAATAGAAGAAGTTGGGTAGTAAAACCGTAACAATATGTACGTAACTAAGATTTCGAAAAAATCTTAAAATCAATTATAAGAGCTACCTATTTTATTTATGATTAATCATATTACAATCAAACACATTTAGTTACAAAATCAAAAACAATTACTTTTTTAAATTGGGTATTTTCTCACTGAAATGTAAAAGATCTGAATGATTCGAATTTGTCTTCGAACATAAATTACTTTAAGGATTTTACCAATGCGCAAGTCCGTCTTTTAACTCCGTGAACACGCCAATGGACGTTTACTTATGTTTTGCTTAGCTTCGTAAAAAAAATTAAGATGGGTTCTATATTCTATATAAGTTTTGGCATTCCGTATAAGAAACACAGTGAACACCTATGGACGTTTACTTGTGTTTCGCTTCGCTTCGTGAAAAAAAATAAGTTGGGGTTCTATATTCTATATAAGTTTTGGCATTCCGCATAAGAAATTAAATTGCATTCATTTTGTATTAACAACCGGGAAATTTAGATTCACCTAGCCGAAACCTAATTTTCCATTGAAAATATTGCATCAAATGACCAGCAAAAAGCTAAGGAAAAGCTAGAAAATACCATAGTTCAATCTGCCGTAGAAACGAAGTAGTCTACATCGCAGTAGAAACCATTGAAGACTAGTCACCTCTATCGCGACTTGGTGATAACGATATGTTGCAAATACCCATGATCCCTTCCGTGGGGTTAGACAGACTTAAACAGTTAGGGTTATTCGTCAGATACCTCACCCATGGCACACTGATTAGAGCTAATAAGCTCAAAATCGGTATATGACTCATAGGCTGCTGGTGAGTGACTTTAGCTGTTTGCTATAGGTTTTCCAGATGCTGGTAGGGGCATTAGCCCTCAGAGTAGTTGTTTCCTGGAATTCCGTGTTTGCAACATATTTTAAATTTCTTATATCACATACATACATAACAAAACATTTTGTTTTCCCCTTTTTAAACTTCTTGACATCCTTGATCTGAAATATCGACACTTATTTATGCAATAAGGCAAACGTTAGGCTACCAAAATAGGGTACCCTGTACAAAGTACACACACCATATGTTTCATTGTATTTTGATCGATTATTTGTACAGTGCAAGCCGAGTTATCAAAGAATATTCTTGCACTGTTTACGTCGCTACTAGTTCTACTAATTTGTCGAGATTTGTTAATCATTATTCGCTCTGGACTTTTTAGATTGCTTCTGCATTCATTCATTCAAGTTGCCGAATATTTTTTTAATGATAAATTATATGAAACATGAAGTAAACTTCGTAAATCATTTCCATGCATGTAAAATTGAGTCCAAATCTATAATATTCTTCATTCATTCATATGTAGCATATGGAACTTGATGAAGTACTTGTTAACACTTGCGTAACCTTACCATAACCATTTAACATAGTGAAAAATAACTTGTTTAATAAACAATTACTTTTCATTCTTTGCAACAGAAGAAGGTAAAAGAGATGTTATGACATTTATGATTTTATCTACAGCTGTACCGAAACAAAGGATGTTATAAATAAGATAGCAGCGGATATTAACTTACTTTCACCAGATATTATTTGCTTTTTATTCACTTTGTCTTGAAGATCTAGCAGAGCCCCACACAATACATATATGCATATACATACTGTACTATATTAACTATAATAAATTTACAACATTCACAGAATCAATTATTATTCTCTTATTTTATTTTAAATTACACTAACCTCAGTACACTGTACCAATTACACACCAAACTTATCACAAACAATTAGAAAGCAAAAAACAACAGTAAATAAATATTAGCATAAAAAAATTAAAAGTAAATTAACTCAAATTAACTACAGAAACTGTATATATACTGATCTAATTACCCACTGATGAGATAAATAGGTCAATGTTGTTTTTAAATAAAGTATTATATTTGTTACATATGACATACATTGGAATATTTAAAAGTAAGCTGGTCTCTTAAGGTAAAACAGTGCATCATTCCCCGTCTCCACCCTAAGAACATTTAAACTTAAAGTTTCTAATAAAGTAGGAAAATCCGTTAAGCTCTACCTATCACCTTAAAAAGGAAGATTTTGAGGTTAATAACAGACCTATATTCAAGACTATGTACGCCATGCCGATTTAGTAACATATTGTGATCAGTTTCAATTTCTACGTAAAAACCAGTTTAAAAGACATGTACTTCAGAAATTTTTTCTGGATAATCTCCAGCTTATTAATACCATTTAAACAATGCGAACCCAAGCTGTTCTAGCATATTCAAATTTGAGAAGGACAAAATCACAATATAAACTAAGTAACACACGACAGTCGGTAGAAGAACGCAATTTTTTAATAACAAATCCCAAGCTTTTTGAACATTTAGCTGTTAACATGTTCTGTAAAGCTCAGACTCGAAGTAAACAGCACTTTCCGAGTAAATGCCATAACATGACTTTTATTAATATTAAGAAGAAGATTATTGTCTATACGTCAAAGATTTATGTTACCCCGCGAACTGTACAGTTTAAGGGTATCGAGATATGAATAAATTTTAGTGAATAACTTCATATCAGCGTACATAAGATAGTTAATATGAAGTCATTGAAATATATTGTTTTGTTGATGAAAATAATAAAGAGCAAGAGTCATAAACAAGATCCTCCAAGTTCCTAGGGAACTCCTGATGATGACAAAAATGTTGGAGATGAGAGAGCAGAGACTGCGAAATTTCACTGTGTGCACAATGAAAGATATGTTTTAAGTAGACCAAGTAACATTTTTTTACTGTATTAGAAAGGTATTTTAAGCTAATATAAATCAAATATCCTACAATTCCTATCAATGAAGTCATATGTATGTTCTCTGATACCAAACGTCTAGGTATGCTAATGAACAATTCCACAGACAAAGCTCTATTCAATAATTATCTAAAGAAATTAATCTAATTTACTAACCTGGTTTAACAAAACACTCTATAAATTTCTAACTTCACTTTTTGGCAGTGGGAACACGACAATTCAACCACAATAGATGAGATCTGACCTATTTCTCTATTTTTAGGATTGCTTCTTCAGGTGGCCTCCTTTAAATTGAATCAAATATCTAACTATAAAAATTATTATAAAAATTAAAATTATTTGAAGTTAAATATCGACAATGACAAAAAGTGACAGCCTGTCAATGAATTAAATATGATAATACCTACTTGAATAATGTTCACCTTTTATGTAAAAGTTTTTATATATTTTTAGGTATTAATAATATTGTGTGAAACTAACTACTCAGTGGACAAAAACTCCAACCTGCGTTGAATTACACCCACAATATCTACCCATATATTCTTATTATTAGCTTTTTTAACATTTTTTACTGTATTAGAAAGGTATTTTAAGCTAATCAAATATCCTACAATTCCTATCAATGAAGTCATATGATTTATATTAGCATAAAATACCTTTCTAATACAGTAAAAAATGTTACAAAAGTTAATAATAAGGAATATATGGGTAGATGTTGTGGGTGTAATTCAACGCAGGTTGGAGCTTTTGTCCACTGAGTAGTTAGTTTCACACAATATTATTAATACCTGAAAATATATAAAAACTTTTACATAAAAGGTGAACATTATTCAAGTACTTCATTGATAGGAATTGTAGGATATTTGATTTATATTAGCTTAAAATACCTTTCTAATACAGTAAAAAATGTTACAAAAGCTAATAATAAGGAATATATGGGTAGATATTGTGGGTGTAATTCAACGTAGATTGGGGCTTTTGTCCACTGAGTAGTTAGTTTCACACAATATAATAAGGTGAACATTATTCAAGTAGGTATTATCATATTTAATTCATTGACAGGCTGTCACTTTTTGTCATTGTCGATATTTAACTTCAAATAATTTTAATTTTTATAACAATTTGTATAGTTAGATATTTGATTCAATTTAAAGGAGGCCACCTAAAGAAGCAATCCTAAAAATGGAGAAATAGGTCCGATCTCATCTATTGTGGTTGAATTGTCGTGTTCCCACTGCCAAAAAGTGAAGTTAGATATTTATAGAGTGTTTTGTTAAACCAGGTTAGTAAATTAGATTAATTTCTTTAGACAATTATTGAATAGAGCTTTGTCTGTGGAATTGTTCATTAGCATACCTAGACGTTTTCAGACGTATCAGAGAACATACATATGACTTCATTGATAGGAATTGTAGGATATTTGATTTATATTAGCTTGAAATACCTTTCTAATACAGTAAAAAATGTTATATAAGCTAATAATAAGGAATATATGGGTAGATATTGTGGGTGTAATTCAACGCAGGTTGGGGCTTTTGTCCACTGAGTAGTTAGCTTCACACAATATTATTAATACCTAAAAATATATATAGACTAAGTAAGTTATCTAGTGCCTATTTTATTGATTAATTCCATTGAACACTTTACTGAAGTCATTATACACAACGTCTATTTGAAGACTCGCTTCGTTAAGGTATAGAGTGAAACAGAAACGGTTAGTTGTAGTGTACCGAGTTTTTATGAAACTGTGTTGTGCAAAGTCAATTTGGCTGTGAATATTATAGTAGATTGTGTCTTAAAATATAATTTCAAAGACTTTTGAGAAATTACAAATTATGGCTATAGACCTATAATTATCAATAATATATGATTTACCTTTCTTATGAGTGGGTTATCTTCCAGTTGTCGAAATATACACAAGTTTTCAGATATTATTAAGCAGACACATTCCCACGTTATTCTCTTAACATGTGTGATCTAAAGGAAAGTGCAGTGTTACTTTAGTGACTATATTTCAGTTACTCCAATGTGTTGTGGGCAATATTCTTTCTTGGTTACCATAAATTGGACATATGATGGAGGATAATACAGTTTTTGTCTTGTAGACAAGTTTTAAGTTTTTTTCGTTTAATCTAAGTCTCCAGATTTGTGAAAGGCTCAACAAAAGTATTACGTCTTAATACTGTGTAGATTTCTATCTTCTATTCTTGTGAAACAAAACGTAGTTCCTATATAACTTCAGATTCCAATGTTTATTCAGCTGAACATAATTCCTGAATGTTAAATATGATCGAAACTATTTTATTACTTTTCGTTTCCGGATTTTTCTCTTCTTTTTCATTATATGATCTCCTTCGATGATTACCAGAAGAGGATGTTGATGGATCGTCGTCGTCTTGGAATAGTACAAGAAATTCTAAAACATAGTTTTCTAAACATTGGAAATACACATTGCAATTATCCTTGGGAAAGGCTGGAAAGTATAGGATGTAATTTCAAGAAAATTAAAGAGTATTGTAGGGAATAAGTACTTTACTTTGGAAACATCCCACATGAATTGACGTCATCGTGGAATTTTATCAATTAAATTTTATGTAATCAAAAATCTTACCGTTATGAAGTCATCAAACTAAGAAGTTTTATGTGATTCTCCAGTACTACGAACCGCGGCTACTTGAACTGGTCACTATGTGCTCGGTTTAAGTTTAAAATGGTCAGTACAAAATAACATAAACCGAGCTTAACAGGCAAATTTAATGTGGTTTTTAATGAATAATGTGAACGAAGAATAATATTTCATTTAAACCCGGTATATCACATTCCATTAAAAACGTTACTGGGCTATTTATTTTATATTTAATTCAAAAGAGCAGGTTATTACATGCCTGGATACACAAAGTTTACACCACATTTAGTAAGGTTTCCCTCAGTCGGTTTTCATAATTATATACTCTTTACTCTTATGTATTCAAAAGAGCTATTTTATTTAGGAAGATATTACATTCCCCTTAAATAAATGTCGATAGAAATTTTATTTTGTTGTTCCAGTCTTAAATTTTTCCAACGTCTATGTCAATTTTAATCTGACGATGCTGTCATATTTAGGATGTAAGGATGTTCAATTATGGATGGTTCAATTAACGATGTATTGTACAAGAGGAAATATATTGTGTGCATCATTTTTTTTCGTTCTTAACTTTGGTAAAGGTAAAGGAAAGAACATGAAAAGTTAATAGTTCTTTTCTATAACATTATTTTTTATGACTGCGATATCGTGATTAAAGCATTCAATAAAATAGCTATTTATGATATACGTGTTAAAAGTAAGATTTTATTTTGTGAGTGAAGATGATTAAAAAACGAGCGTAGCGAGTTTTTAACTTCACGGACAAAATAAAATCACTTTTAACACGTATATCATACACCATTTTTTTCTACAAAACAATCGGAAGAACTTTAAACTCAATAAAAATAAGAAATCAAAAAATACCACACAGATCGCAATGTTTATGAACCAAAATTTTCGTAGCAACCAGTGCTGTTGTTAGTTACGGGAAAAACGCAAAAATATTGACAGCATTTTCTAGTAATATTATAAGTATAATGGATAATTTCGATAAGGAGCGTAACGAATCCATCTCTGCTGAAATCGAAGAAGCCGCCAGTCGAGCAACATTGGAATTATTGCCGGCGAAATCAAAGGAACAGTACGAAATCGCTTATAGACGCTTTCGGAATGGTGCAACATTAAAAAGGTCCCTGGGAAATGTAACTAAAGTGTTTTACTGGCATATTTTGAGGAAAAAGCCAAGATATGGAAATCGTCAACGCTGTGGTCAAATTATTCCATGATCAAAACTATGTTAAAAGTAAAACAAGATTAAAATATAAAGCAAACATTATAAACTTCGGTTGTTGATACCAGATACTAAAACGAAAATGCCTCGGACTTTCAGTGTTGTTGGTGAATTCTATTTAAACTTTTTTAGAAAGTATATGGCACTCCGGCCACCCAACGCTGACCATAGACGACTTTTTCTTAAATATATGAAGAATAAATGTGTGAATAGTCCAGTCGGAATTAACATGTTTGGTAAAATGCCTGCCGACATTGCAGAGTTCTTGAATCTACCAAATCCTCAACTCTACACCGTACACTGTTTTCGTCGTTCATCGGCGACATTGTTAGCAGATTCTGGTGCAAATCTTACTACCATCAAGAGACATGGAGGATGGAAATCTTCGACGGTAGCTGAAGGCTACATTGAAAATTCACTGGAACAGAAGAAGGAAATTGCGTGCCAAATACTTCCTACTGTTGCAACTACTAGCAAGACCACCAGTACTACCAGTAGTATTTCTACAGAAAGTAGATGTGTCACACATGTTGACAGTAAAACCAACTTAAGTATGATGACTCCGCAGGGAATTACAATTTCAAATTGTTCTAATTTTACTATAAATGTTAATAGTATTAACTAGTTAAAATGTTGGTTTGTACTTATTTAAAATAAAAAGTTGTTCATGTGTTTGTTAAAACGTTTTATTAATTTTCAAAAAATTTAAATAAACTTTGATTTACTTTTAACACTAGTGTTAAAAGTAACTTACTTTTAACACGCTTGTCAAAAAATGACATTTTTAATATCAAAAATGACAATTAAAAAGCCCACTTTTAACAGTTTTGTAGAAAAAATATATTTCTTATCTTCTTTACGATCTACTAAACCATTCCAGTATTTTTGTTCAAATGTGGTACACATTTTGACGCGATTGTATTCTTTCTTTTAGCTAAATAATTTTGTACAGAATTGAACCCCGTAAAAGCCGTGTACTCACTTGTAACAGAACCTCGTTGCGTAACTTCGTAACAAACAGAGTCAAAACATGTCGAGATACACAGATTCCATAATGTGTCTAGTCCAATGGGCCTTATTAGGTGAAAACTTCCATATCCACATCGTATCATCCTTTGATGTGACGCGGAAAATTGCAACAAGGGTTGGAAACGCTGCGAACTTCGATGCGAATACCTATATTAGCTGTGATGTGATGCGACGAGGTTACAGGGTCCTGTCCACATGGTTGTGTTGAGGATACGCGACGAGGTTTGTAACTTAAGTTTCTGCATCGTTGAAGGTTGTAAAAAAATGCTCTTGAGAAAATTCGATGTGTTTCCTTTTTCTGATAGTTTAACTTTTTCTAATGAATGTTACCTTTGAAATTTTTAAAATTATAGTCAACAGTTTATTTTTTAACAGAACAACTGATGCCATTTTTTTAACAATAACATGCCATTATTTCATTACAATATCTTCAAAACATATCTAATAGATTTTTTATATTGTTCACCAGAAAAGCATACAGATTTGGAAAGTGTAAACATTTCCTCTAAGAGAGAAAGAAATCAATTCTTGACTGCCATGCACACTACAGAGTAAAGCTCGAAATTTGTTAAATAGATCTAGTCGGGTTTCAAAATAGAAGAGTGACTCATTTTATAAAGCCGTTCATAAGTTATAGGCCAGGGGAATTACGAAATAATCTTTCAAATAAGGCGCTAACGTCACGTAACGTAGATAACTATTGGAATCGCTCGGCAACGGTATACCTATTGAAAATATCGAGGTGCGCCAGCTTGAAAAGGTGTGCTATTTGCATAAACAACGAAAAAGTGAAAAAAAAAATGTGAATATTGCGTTTTTTCCGGAAACAATCGCATATAACTCGGTAAGTATGCATTTTAGAGAAAAAATGTATACTTATAAATTTGTTCGTTATGAAATTTTCTATAAGATAGAGTTGGTCCGATATCCGTAGATTTGAAATGTTCACTGCAAAATGCTCGAAAGTGCAAAAAAAGTGGGAAAAAATCGGAGAGTATGGAAAAATAGTATTAGGAAAGACGCTTCTTTTAAACAAAAAAAATAATCCAATTCAGGCCAGTAGATGTTGAGATATTAACTTCCAAAGTTGGGAAGGGTATGCGCCGTAACGGTTAGTGATGTAACAATAAATTATATATCAATCGATAGGTTTTTCCGGGATGTTTTCGTATCTGCTTTCAAAAATTACATTGCACGTGTGCATCACGCACAAAAATTTGCATAAACATTGTGTAGTGGGCGCTCGGAGCCGAAATTCGGAGGGGTGGGGAAGTGTGCTCAATAGTGCAACATTGAGATCTATGTCGAGTTTTGAAGCCGAAAATTATCCAAGATTGTATTCAGTGAATTTTTCAACCGAAAATTTTGAAATCTGTAAGTACACAATTTAAGTTACGTTATATACACACTCATATATTTACTTAGCACACTTTACTTTAACATTTAGTTTTTAACAATGGAGCAAAAGGCCGAAACTTGCATTATCTGCGACGACGTTTTGAACGGAAAATTACGAACGATTGCAAAAGAAGGCATGAAAAATTACATACAATCAAGTTTGAGAAGACAGGATAACAAATATTTGACATTAAGAAAGTTTAATTCGATAACTATACACGAGAATTGTGCAAAAGCTTATACTAATGAGACAAAAATTGTAGCTTCTCTACGTACATTAGAAAATTTGAATAAAAGTATGCACGACACGCTTTCAACGGGAAGTTTCAATCCCCACCGAATTTCGGCTCCGAGCGCGCACTGCACAATGTTTATGCAAATTTTTGTGATGCACACAATGCAATGTAATTTTTGAAAGTAGATATGAAAACATATCGGAAAAACCTATCAAATGGTATATATTTTATTGTTACATCATTAACCGTTACGGCGCATACCCTTCCCAACATTAGAAGTTAATGTCTCAACATCTACTGGACCGAACTGGATTATTTTTTTTGTTTAAAAGAAGCGTCTCTCCGAGTACTATTTTTCCATACTTTCCGATTTTTTTCCACTCGCAAATCCCGCTTCACAGGCTTATTTATTTAAAAGCCAAAATTTAAAACCGCCCAAAAAATTATTAAAAATTGAAGAATGGTTAAGATAGCAATTGTATATGATAGTTTTAGGGTCCAAAAAGGTGTAAAAGCGCGGGCGCAAAAAAATATTCATAACTTTGAACCTGGCACAAGATTAAAAAAAATCTACGAATATCGGACCAAACTCTATCCTATAGAAAATTTCATAACCAACAAATTTATTGGTATACATTTTTTTCTCTAAAATGCATATTTACCGAGCTATATGCGATTGTTTCCGGGAAAAAACGCAATTTTCGCATTTTTTCAAGCTCGCGCACCTCGATATTTTCAATAGGTATACCATTCCCGAGAGATTCCAATAGTTTTCGTCACGTTAGAGCCATGTCAATCAGTAACCCTCCCGGCCTATTATAGTAGTCAACAAAAAGAAGAATTCGTAAATCGTTTTTGAGAATCGGTTGTTTCTTCTTTGTTGCAAATACGCATATGCTCGACTTTTATTGGTGATGAGACTGTGACGTCAATCAGGCTGGGTTAATCCGAATCTGGCTATTCCATCTGCACGACTGCCATTAACAGTGTTCGTAATTAGTGTATATCGTGCAATAAAGAGTGGCAAAGAAAAACATACAGTTGTGAAACGAAGAATAGTTAAAACCTAAGGAAGGAAGAAGATAAAAGTTGATGACGACACAAAGTTCGAGATTCGCAGAACAATTCATGAATGGTATTTTAAAAATGACGTTCCGAAGAAACTATTTAAAACAAATATTGAAAGTTTGAAATATGAATCGAAGAATGTATTACACTGACGAGACATATATAAATGAGGACCATGCGGTGACATGCATTTCTTGAATTTTCGACTGAATTGAAGTCACAATCTGGAAAAGGACGGCGCCTAATAATAACGCATATTGAAAGTACAGATGGATTTTTGAAATAGGATTTAAGTACTTGTTTTTCAATCACGACAAACAGAAGACTTTCATGAGGATATTGTAGCGAAGTATTTAAAATACTGCTTGAATCTGTTTTGTCACGTATGAAACCTGGTGCTTTAGTTGTAATTTATAATATACCATATCATAGCTGGCGATTAGAAAAGTTGCCAACATCAGCATGGAGAAAGGCGGAAATTATTGACTGGCTAAAATCGAAACAGATCGAATTCGACAAAACAATGCTTTAACCTGAATTATTCAAAACCGCGAAAAGAGGCAGCTGATGGAATTACAATTGAGTTAATTTGGGCCAAATAAAAAATGAAGTAGCACAAAAGAATACGATACTTAAATTACAGGATGTTAAAAACTCTTGAACAAAGAAATTAATCTAGTTAGTGCAGAAACAGTAAATGCATTATGCATGTCCGGAAGGGAAAACAACGTATGTGGGATCTCGACACGACAGTTGATCTGATTGTAATAACCCTTGGAGACGACAGCAGCTATAGTGATGAACACGACAGTACTAGTGATTACAGTGATAGTGACATGACTATGACTGTATATAAATATACATGACATGACAAATGAATAATTAATTATATTTTTAATTATATCAAAATATTTAAGAAACTGCAACTGAGAGTAATAAAGCTATATACTACACTAAATGTTTGCATTGTATATTGCACCAAAATTGCAAAAAATGATTGTTTTTAATGCAACCAAATATCTAGTTATGTTGACAATAAAAGCAATTGCGTAACGGCAGCCGTGGCGTGACGTAAGAGGTTTGAATTCTATATATATATATATATATATATATATATATATATATATATATATATATATATATATATATATATATATATATATATATATATATATATATATATATATATATATATATATATATATATATATATATATATATATATATATATCAATCAATCTCAATTACACAGGAACTACGCATCGCGCTATCATGGGCGAGTATATCTTTCGGGCGGGCAAAATTTTAGATATATTTTCCGCTAATTTAACTATGAATATAATTAACTTATTTGTGATTTTGTGTTCTTAAGAATGGATAATAATGTAAACGTGTACTCAAAATCGTAAATGTCCTAATTTAACATGTGAGGAATATCGGATGATGACATGTATGAAGGGTTTAGGACGCGAGGTCGAAATATAAGTGTAAGTGATGTTGAAATATGTAGTCAATTAGCAAGAATGTTCGTGAATAGCATATATGTATGGTGCACAAGAGTGGTAAAGAATTCGCGAAAGGAAGATAGCATCTTAAAAATTAGTTTTCAGTAAAAAAGAAAAATTGAGTTGCTATAGCTTACAAAAGAGTTGGATAAAAATAAACACGGAATGACTTGGGAATATAAAATAAGTTAGATCCGTCGCGTCGCATGAAAAACTGTTACGAAACATGATTTACGACAGATATAAGAAAATCGAAATATCGACTTTGGAATCTTTTAAAATGGAACTGTAAAGTGAATGATATATTATCTGTAGAAAATCGCAACTTTTAAAGATTATTAATTAAAAGAAATACATTTTCACAGAAATATGGGATGTATGAGTTAGCTAAAAATTTTAGACACACAGTCTTACGATTGCCTCCTTGCTTTTGTATCTTTAATCCGATAAAGTTAATATGGAGCCAACTAAAAAATGTCTTAGATAGTTTTGTTCCTAGAGTACAAATGGGATTGCTAATATTCATAATGTATGTTTTATGTTGTGCCTTGATGCCAGTGATCCGCCATGATTGTCAATTTTTATTTTTCTTGGTTGTTTTGTTGATGCGATGTTTCTTTTTATTTTTTTTTATTTATTTTATATCTTTATTATTATTATTAAATTTTATTCTTATTTTATTATTTGTTATATATTTTTTCATATATAAAGATATCCCTTTATACTTACTTCACGAAGTTAAGTGTATACGTTCATTATTAACTTAATTAATGTGTTCAATTAGTAAACCCGTTCACTATCTGTATTGTTACGGAAGCTCACCTACCTTTTCAGTTTGTTAATTATGTTCCTGTTTGCGTTAGAATTTACAATTTTTATAACACCTTTATTTTGACGTTTTCCAGAATATTCCAGGCTATATTCCATTTGTTTTCGGTACGTTCTCGAAATCACAGAAACCTATAGAAGCGTATCTATTTCGCCGTCATAGTTCAGTTTATATTGAGCAGTCGAGCGCGTCAAAGTAAAGAATTTGACAGTTGTAAATTTGTTGAAGGATATTTCGTATGTAATCAATAGTGACAATACAGTTTGTTTGTCTACGTGACGTGTTTCCACGCTAACTCAACATAGAGGTTACAATATGTTTTGCTTCTTAACCCCATTCCTAACCCTACTATTACTAAAAAATTTTTTTCTACGTTCATGCATAAAACAAAATTTTATTGAACTATATTTAAAGAAAAAAGGGTTTGTTTATTGCACTAGTGCAATAAAGTGTTTATTGCATTCATCTGTCATTCTTCTACAGCGTTTTGTCATAATGACAAACATAAACGTTCAAATTGACGTCATATTTTCCTACACTTACTGTCATCTGAAAAAAACATTTTTTGGTTTTTGCATGAACGTTACAATAGTATTGTATGGAACTCGTACAAAAAGTGCTTATTGCACTTGACGTGTTGTCCTACTCGGCCTGACGCCCTCGTTTGACCATTTCACGTCGAGTACAATAAACACGTACTTTTTGTACTTGTTGCATAAATAACTATTAGTTGCTAAGTCCAAATAGAAAAAGAGACTTAAATATTATATTCTGTAAACTTTGCCTAAATACAACCCTGTTCTGGTATACAGATAAAAATTTACGATCCTGTTTTTTCTATTACCAATATAAAATATTTTTTTATTTCTACAATATATATATATAGAATTCAAACCTCTTACGTCACGCCACGGCTGCCGTTACGCAATTGCTTTTATTGTCAACATAACTAGATATTTGGTTGCATTAAAAACAATCATTTTTTGCAATTTTGGTGCAATATACAATGCAAACATTTAGTGTAGTATATAGCTTTATTACTCTCAGTTGCAGTTTCTTAAATATTTTGATATAATTAAATCAATTATATTTTTAATTATATCAAAATATTTAAGAAACTGCAACTGAGAGTAATAAAGCTATATACTACACTAAATGTTTGCATTGTATATTGCACCAAAATTGCAAAAAATGATTGTTTTTAATGCAACCAAATATCTAGTTATGTTGACAATAAAAGCAATTGCGTAACGGCAGCCGTGGCGTGACGTAAGAGGTTTGAATTCTATATATATATATTGTAGAAATAAAAAAATATTTTATATTGGTAATAGAAAAAACAGGATCGTAAATTTTTATCTGTATACCAGAACAGGGTTGTATTTAGGCAAAGTTTACAGAATATAATATTTAAGTCTCTTTTTCTATTTGGACTTAGCAACTAATAGTTATTTATGCAACAAGTACAAAAAGTACGTGTTTATTGTACTCGACGTGAAATGGTCAAACGAGGGCGTCAGGCCGAGTAGGACAACACGTCAAGTGCAATAAGCACTTTTTGTACGAGTTCCATACAATACTATTGTAACGTTCATGCAAAAACCAAAAAATGTTTTTTTCAGATGACAGTAAGTGTAGGAAAATATGACGTCAATTTGAACGTTTATGTTTGTCATTATGACAAAACGCTGTAGAAGAATGACAGATGAATGCAATAAACACTTTATTGCACTAGTGCAATAAACAAACCCTTTTTTCTTTAAATATAGTTCAATAAAATTTTGTTTTATGCATGAACGTAGAAAAAATTTTTTTAGTAATAGTAGGGTTAGGAATGGGGTTAAGAAGCAAAACATATTGTAACCTCTATGTTGAGTTAGCGTGGAAACACGTCACGTAGACAAACAAACTGTATTGTCACTATTGATTACATACGAAATATCCTTCAACAAATTTACAACTGTCAAATTCTTTACTTTGACGCGCTCGACTGCTCAATATAAACTGAACTATGACGGCGAAATAGATACGCTTCTATAGGTTTCTGTGATTTCGAGAACGTACCGAAAACAAATGGAATATAGCCTGGAATATTCTGGAAAACGTCAAAATAAAGGTGTTATAAAAATTGTAAATTCTAACGCAAACAGGAACATAATTAACAAACTGAAAAGGTAGGTGAGCTTCCGTAACAATACAGATAGTGAACGGGTTTACTAATTGAACACATTAATTAAGTTAATAATGAACGTATACACTTAACTTCGTGAAGTAAGTATAAAGGGATATCTTTATATATGAAAAAATATATAACAAATAATAAAATAAGAATAAAATTTAATAATAATAATAAAGATATAAAATAAATAAAAAAAAATAAAAAGAAACATCGCATCAACAAAACAACCAAGAAAAATAAAAATTGACAATCATGGCGGATCACTGGCATCAAGGCACAACATAAAACATACATTATGAATATTAGCAATCCCATTTGTACTCTAGGAACAAAACTATCTAAGACATTTTTTAGTTGGCTCCATATTAACTTTATCGGATTAAAGATACAAAAGCAAGGAGGCAATCGTAAGACTGTGTGTCTAAAATTTTTAGCTAACTCATACATCCCATATTTCTGTGAAAATGTATTTCTTTTAATTAATAATCTTTAAAAGTTGCGATTTTCTACAGATAATATATCATTCACTTTACAGTTCCATTTTAAAAGATTCCAAAGTCGATATTTCGATTTTCTTATATCTGTCGTAAATCATGTTTCGTAACAGTTTTTCATGCGACGCGACGGATCTAACTTATTTTATATTCCCAAGTCATTCCGTGTTTATTTTTATCCAACTCTTTTGTAAGCTATAGCAACTCAATTTTTCTTTTTTACTGAAAACTAATTTTTAAGATGCTATCTTCCTTTCGCGAATTCTTTACCACTCTTGTGCACCATACATATATGCTATTCACGAACATTCTTGCTAATTGACTACATATTTCAACATCACTTACACTTATATTTCGACCTCGCGTCCTAAACCCTTCATACATGTCATCATCCGATATTCCTCACATGTTAAATTAGGACATTTACGATTTTGAGAACACGTTTAAATTATTATCCATTCTTAAGAACACAAAATCACAAATAAGTTAATTATATTCATAGTTAAATTAGCGGAAAATATATCTAAAATTTTGCCCGCCCGAAAGATATACTCGCCCATGATAGCGCGATGCGTAGTTCCTGCAGAAGAAGCTGTGTAATTGAGTATACTCTCAGAGATATGCAGCATATTTTATAGGAAAACGGGCAGCATGTAAGTTTCCTTGTGTCGACTGCTATAAATTATGAGTGGGTTTATAACATGAGTCAATAAATCTAAATGTTCGGCCTGTGGGTATAAGTGCTGTAAATTCTTCAGTTTCTAGTATTTTGAAACTCGGGTATAGATTGCATGAACGATGGTCCAGTTGCTTGACCTGCATAAGCACCTAACTTCAATCCACTAAATTTGGGACTTCTTAGAAGAAAAAGTATATGCAACTGCGATGTACAATAGAGAAAATTTATGAAATCGCATTCAATAAACTTGTTATACAGTAAATAATGACTATGCTGTGCTAATTCAGACAAGATGATAATTAAGAAGTTGATTTACATCGATTGAACATAAAAAATTGTTGATAAATTGTTTTTATTTGTACAAAAAATTATACTTAGATTGTAATATTTAAAATTTCAAAGGATGGTCCTAATGAGAAGTCAAAATATCTGAATGCGGAAGCGTATTAGCGACACTTGCCAAGAGCACCTTGTTTCATAAAATAGATTAAAATTTTACAGCCGGATTCATGAAACGGGCGTAGCGTTAGTCGGATTAACCAGCCTTGCGCCCGTGTAAAGCGCGTTAGTCGGACTAACCAGCTTTGCGCCCATTCACGAAACATGCGCTGCTAGCTCGGCTGCTAGTTAGGCTGTTTATTTACGTCCATATTTGCGCCAAAAGTTAGACCCAGTATTGTATCTGTCTAAAAATCGCGTAACTTCGGCCTCTAGTTCCTTGCGTTTCCCATTGTATATTTATTATTTATATTCAAAAACAGTACTTTTCAGTGCTACGGATTAGTTAACATATTACAAAGTAAGTATTATACATAGTAGTGAATAGGAGTATGTCTTTTATTTAAATTTTTCGCGTAAACTCCGCTAGTCGGACTAACGTTATGCCTTGTTGATGAATCCATATGATCATGTTTTTGCTGTAAAATACTGTTTCAGATGGAGTTCAAACGTAAACAAAATATAGCATAAATTACTCCACTGGTCTCAGCTGGAAAAAAGTTTTTCACGTTCATTTTTTATTGCAGTTACTGTAAAACAAGTTCCAGTAAAAAGTATTTTATGTGTTTAGTTTTTAAAATTGAATGGCCTATATCAAGAATATGTATATCCAAGAGAAAATTGTTATAGGAAATAAGTACTCTTATTCTTTTTTCATATTCTATTATTTAGTGAAATTGAGATATACAAAACGAGTATACCTAGTGGAAAAAATGTTTAATTATATAAAATATTTAATGAATGTTTCAACAACAGATTAATCCTCTTAGTTAGGAATTTAATGATACATTTGTGTAAGTATAAAAAAAACTAGATTAAATTAAACTCATCAAATGCTCTCATAATATTCTATCATTTTATTTTCTCGAACTAGTGCGTTCATTTCAATTCTACGTTACAAAAAGCTTTATGCAATAATCATATAAATAATATTTTTGTTATTAAAACATATTACAGCTGTGATGTTCTTACCAGTAATTAAGTTAACATTATCAGTCCAATTTTAAAACTACGCTACGAACGGACGTCTAAAGTTGAGAGTTTACTTTAAGTTTAAGTGTCCTTATTTTTGTTTTTTTTTTAACTTTATTTCGCAAAGTTCTAAAAACTCAAGCAATGCTATGTGATATTTTACTATTTTACTTCTAACAGACAAAAATTATACAGGCTGTATCACATAAGAGGGCCACCCCCATGTATCTCGCTTAATATGCGAGACACGTCAAAAATCTTTAATTGTTTTTTGTTGCATTTTTGAAAGCCTTTATGCTCGTAAAAAGAAATTTGAGATCCATGTCCAACTTTATGAGTAATAACAAAAAAACCTGTAAAGTGCCCACACTTTAAGGCTGTCTAACTTTTTTATTTTAAGAGATAGAGAAAACTTATTGATAATAAATTTTTATTGCAAAATTGATACCTTCCACTTGATATAAACAGATTTTTGAAATATCGTATGTGGTTCGCTGCTCCCTCTAGGCGGATATTTTTTTTTCTATTGAAGCAGGCTATGGCCACAAAAAATTGTCTGTTTTTTCGTCTTTTATGCAATATACTACATGTTGCCCTTATCTTTCGTATTTATTACATTTTTTTCAATTTTAGTTAAAAAAAAATGTATCTAAATATTTTCGTGTTGCTCAAGATAATGTAGAACCTGTTTTAAAGACGCCAATTGAAAAAAAAAATAATAAACAGAATGTACTTTTTTATGCAAAATATAGATTTTCTTATAATATTATTTTATTACATTGTCTGTGTCAAAATAATTTTAAAGACCCAATTGCTTCTAATGTGAAAACCAATAAAATAATATTATAATAAAATCTGTATTTTGCATAAAAAAGTACATTCTGTTTATTATTTTTTTGCAGTTCGTGTCTTTAAAACAGGTTCTACATTATCTTGAGCAACACGAAAATATTTAGGTACATTTTTTGTAACTAAAATTGAAAAAATGTAATAAATACAAAAGATAAGGACTACATGTAGTATATTGCATGAAATACGAAAAGAAAGGCAATTCTTTGTGGCTGCTTCAATAAAAAAAAAATTATCCGCCTAGAGGGAGCAGCGAACCACATACGATATTTCAAAAATCTGTTTATATCAGGTGGAAGGTATCAATTTTGCAATAAAAATTTATTACCAATAAGTTTTCTCTATCTCTTAAAATAAAAAAGTTAGACAGCCTTAAAGTTTGGGCACTTTACAGGTTTTTTGTTATTACTCATAAAGTTGGCCATGAATCTTAAATTTATATTTACGAGCATAAAGGCCTCCAAAAATGCAACAAAAAAACATTTAAAGATTTTTGACGTGTCTCGCATATTAAGCGAGATACATGGGAGTGGCCCTTTTATGTGATACAGCCTGTATATAAAAAACCTATCTGCAATTATTCTAATTTAGAACTCTACACCTTCAAGTAATACGAAATTTTCTAGCCTTACTCTATTTTCTTTTTTTTTGCGTACAGACGCGATCATTTCTTCAATTAGGCCAGTAACAGATTTCCAATTTGTTTGTTTAAATGTATAAATGATGTCGAAATCATTGATATATATGTTTTGCTTTAAACATCCACGTGAGAAATAATTTAATGAAAACAAGTCGGGTACCCGTACAGGTCAAGGTATTGATTTATACCGCCCGATCCATTTGCTGGTAAAGTGAGCATTAAGCCAATTTATGTCTAAAATTGTGAAATATACAGGGTATGTCTTAAATTTAAATATTTATTGTCTTCTAAATACAAATTTTTTGTTTGCTAGTTCTACCAAAACAAAATTACTGCGAATTTTTAAATAAGAAATTTGATTCAGATTTTCTTTCAAACTTAAACTTAAAACACGCCAGATATTTATTTTTTCAAATTTCTGCCTATTGATGATCGATGAATATCGAAACTTTTGTGAGAAAACCACCTAATTGTTGATATTGAATCATTAGTAAATAATAATTATTTATAATAGGTAGTGTTGTAAAGATTCATATTACAACACGAGATGGTAAAGTAATCCGAGGAGATGTCAGCCGAGTTTGATAAAACATCGAGTTTAGTAACATAAATTTACAATAAAAATATTGTACAAAATTGTATCAATGCTCATTTAATAACAGGAAGAAGATATATTTGGCCCATAATGTCAAATGACGCGATAAGAAGATGGCGTATTTTCTATGAACAAAAAAAAGTACCTGCTATTAAGTTTACGGATCAAATTTTCTTAGGTTACCTTTCTCATAGGCACTGTCAAAATTTTGTCCAACAAACGCATAAATATAAGAAGCCCTTTTCAAAATGAGTAATTCTGATGGTAATTTGCTTTCTGATATAAAAGCAGCGGTAGCAATTTCAAGTTTAGTTCCGATAAAATCCAAGACGCAATAGCAGATGGAGTACCAAAAGTTTGAAGAGTGATGCAAAAGGAGTAAAGGAGGTGTCTGAGAAAATCCTTTTGGCATATTTTTTTGGAAAGCAATTCTCACAGCAACCATCTACGCTATGGGTTCACAACTCAATGTTGAGAACTATGATATGCCTGCTTTGATAAAATCTTTGTGCTTTGTTGAAAAATGGTTTTAAAATCAAACTTTGCCGATCTTCTTAAAATTTTGCACGTCCCCGTAATTTACCGTTCTGAACAACTTTTTCAAGTAAAATTTTGCTGTATTTTTAGTAGAAAAGGCACTTTACCTGAAACGATAACAGTTTTCAATCGGTGCACTGAATATTTCAAATAGGATTATTTCGAAAATTGTTACTCCTAACGACTTCAACAAGGTAGATATTACAGTTAGGAGAATCGATTGTTTCAATAGACAGATGGATACACTAAACAGCAAAGAAGTTCTGCCATTTAAAAGAAACATGCTGTGCCATAAGTGGCGCCCTCTACTAGTGACGTCAAAATTAGTTAAAAATTTTTATTTGCCGTGCCAAAAAACATAATTGTACCAATTTTTTTTAATCCTCCAACAGGTTTCAAAGTTATTGAGATATTTCAAAATAAAATTCTAACATTGAACACCCTGTATTTTTTAAACCAGCATCATTCGGATAAGGCATATTTGGCTCAATCGCCATATTTTGGTGTGTAGTATTTCCAGTTCAGAGATTGCCCATTCTTAATGAATCACCCTGTATAATTTTCTAAATACTGCATATGATGAAATATGAAGGTTGCTATGATAACCAGTATATTTGGGGTTTCTCTTCGCTAAGATTTAACTAAGCTAATGTTGGATCATATTTAATACAGTGATTTATATAAAAATTATGATTCCATGCATGACAACAAAAATTGTTATAACAGAATGACCATGTGTCAGGTATCAACTGTTTAAATATTTTTTAAAAATATGCTGAACTTCGTCCTGCTAATGCAACTCACAGGCGGTTTTTTGTATTCTGCAGACAAGGAAAATGTACTTCCCAGCCTGTCGGTGTTAATACTTCCATATTCAAAAAATGATTGAAACAAAACTTGGATTGAAAAATGCCGAAGATATACTGGACATTGTTTAAAAGGTCCTCGACAACCATTCTGCTTGATGGCGGTGGAGATATGCAAATGTTAAAGCCTCATGGGGGCTAGAAATCTTCTATAGCAGAAAGCTATGTTGAGAATTCTTTAAGGAATAAGAAACATACAGGAAAGAAGATCATGGGGTCAAACACGAATTTAATGATTGGAAATTCGACCAACTCCATCACATACAGGGTTTCCGGAAAGTCCGTCAGGAAACTCCGTGGCGTGATTCTACGGGTTAAAATAATAGCAGTTTGTAAGGATTTTTTTTTCGAATTCTCAATTGTTTGCAAGTTACAGTTTGTCAATGTTCAATTTTTAAAATTTTTCTTTCTAAATAACTTAATTAATTCAAATTCGATTAATCTCTCCTTTGGTACACCCACTAAGTACATCAAGCTCTATTGAAACATTGAGACAAGAGTTTCATTATACGCCGCTAGGGGGCACTTTACCTAGAACTCAAAATTTGTATTATTCATAACTTTTTTTTCTTGCTAGATATCACAAACATTTAAACATTTCTGGAAAGAGAAACAATTTTATAAAAAATTATGTACTCTTTATTTACGTCGATAAATATAACCGTTTACCAGAAAATCGCTATTAAAGTTTTATTAAAAATCAAATTTTTGATAATTATTTTTTTAGTTAATCTTGGCTTCAAATAAATGTCACTAGTAATTTTATTGTTTGACATTATCACGAAAATTGTTTAAAGCAGGTATAAGTCTGATTTTTTACCATAAAAATCTGAGAAATGGCCCAGCAATACTCAAATATTGAATACCGTGACATGGTATTTTGTTACGGACAAGCAAATGGTAATGCAGAACAAGCGCGCCGGAATTACATAGACGCATTTCCTGATAGAAGAGTACCACATGCCCAAACATTCGTGAACATTTATAGACGTCTGGGGGAGCAAGGTTCTTTTAAAAATTATAATTATGACACAGGAAGACCAAGAACCACGAGAACTGCAGAAAAGGAAGAAAGAGTGCTGGATGCAGTAGAGATAAATTCAGCTATAAGCACAAGAAAAATTGCTGCTCAGGAGGGTATACCTCGTTCTTCAGTTTGGGAGGTTCAGCATGAGTAACTTCTTCATCCATTCCACGTGCAAAAGGTACAAGCTCTTTATGATGAAGATCCAATGCGTCGTCTACGGCTCTATAATAGCATTGTAGAAAGATATGATGAGGATAATGCATTTATTAATAAGATTTTATTTACCGACGAAGCTGGTTTTACAAGAGATGGTGTTACAAATTATCATAATACTCATCGGTGGTCCGATGAGAATTCCCAGGCATACCAGAAAGCAAGACATCAACGGAGATATTCTCTTAATGTATGGACCGGAATCATAGGAGATCAGCTACTGGGTCCTCACTTCTTTAATGAAACATTAAATGGTGACAGTTACTTGGAATTTCTTCGAACCGATCTTCCAAATTTGCTTGACGATGTTCCTTTAAGAACAAGAGCGAATATGTAGCTATTACAAGATGGCGCACCTCCGCATTTTAGTTTGCCTGTTCGTGCGTATTTAAATGAGGTATATCATAATCGTTGGATCGGTAGAGGTGGACTGGTATCTTGGGCACCTCGATCACCCGACCTCAAACCTATGGATTTTTTTCTTAGGTGGCACTTGAAGTCGATAGTTTATGAAACACCTGTAAATGACGTCAACGATCTTCGTCAAAGGATTATCGGTGGATGTGAAGAGATTCGAAACAATATCAGTGTTTTTCATCGTGTCAGACGATCATTTTTAAAACGTGTCAGAAAATGTATCGAAGTGAATGGAGATCATTACGAACATTTATTATGATAAAATAGGACTGAAAATCTGTAAAAAATTTGATTTTTAATAAAACTTTAATTGCGATTTTCTGCTGAACGGTTACATTTATCGACTTATTTATCGACGAATAAAGAGTACATAATTATCTATAAAACTGTTTCTCTTTCCAGAAATGTTTAAATATTTGTGATATCTAGCAAGAAAAAAAGTTATGAATAATACAAATTTTGAGTTCTAGGTAAAGTGCCCCCTAGCGGCGTATAATGAAACTCTTCTCTCAATGTTCCAATAGAGCTTGATGTGGGTGTACCAAAGGAGAGATTAATCGAATTTGAATTAATTAAGTTATTTAGAAAAAAGAATTTAAAAATTGAACTTTGACAAACTGTAACTTGCAAACAATTGAAAATTCAAAAAAAAATCTTTACAAACTGCTATTATTTTAATCCGTAGAATCACGCCACGGAGTTTCCTGACGGACTTTCCGGACACCCTATATACTTTTGGTACAAATTTCTAATTGTAAAAAATGTATTATTGCCTAGTGTTTATAATAAACCTTAAGGTTTATAATATATTTTTTAATAATATATACATTTTTATTCTAAAAAGCGGTGTTTTATTTAACAGAAACATGTTAATAAGAACGTTTTGTTTTTCAATATTACTCAATTCTGTAATAGATACCCTTGCGAAACTATTTAAAGAACTGTTAAATTCCTATTACTAAATGGAGGTAGATAAAATAATTTTATAAGTGTTCTTATTCAATGATTTTCTCATCCATTATTAAACAAATGTCCAAACGATGTCCATCATCTCTGATAAGCAATTTATGATCCAAAGCTGGCGCTGGTGGATACATTTTGATGAATACTAAAATTCTTTAAATAAGAGATCTGCTGACCCCTAAAATTTCTGACCATGACTACAGTAGCAGCAACGTCGTTATCATTGTGCTCCTTGTTTATGTTAATTTTTACTTTGTATTTATATAATATTAATCTCTACATTGAATTAACTTGGTGGTGTTGATCCACTTATATCCATTTTTTGAGTTATCGAAGTTTTACAGCCCTCGAAAATGCATCTCGAACCAAATCGAATATAGCGCTGAATGTTTTAGAAAACGTCAAAATAAAAATATTTATAAATTTACACATAATCAAGAACTTATTTAAGTAATAACTAAGTAGGTAAGCTTCCGCAACAATATTATACTTATAAAGAAATATTCTTAATTTTTATGTACATTTAAATGACACATTCTTGAAAATTATTGGATTCTGCATGCAGTTAATTTTATTATTGTTGAATGTTTAAAGTAATCCTTTATACGCATCAGCTCGATGCCGGTACAACGTTGCCAAATTTAAATATTTTTGCTAGTATTAGACATCATTTGAATAAATAGTTTTATTGACTAATAATTATTTGTTTTGTAATATGCAAAAAATACAATTATCATATTAAATTGCTATTGTTGCCCAGCAAGAACATCGATGAAGTTTGAACCTGTTTTATTAATATACTAATGTTAATTTACCAAGCTTTACCATCGGGCTTATGGTAAATGTTCGAATACATTACCATAACGTTCTATACACAAGTTTACAGTTCCCACGACTTATGTCTACACTTTCAATAACAATATCAGGCAACGGTCGACCTTTATAATTTAAACTTTTCTTCATAAGTGTACTTAAAAATATCTTCATATCAACCAAACTAAATCCATTGTCATTTTTCAATATTACAATTTGTAATTAATAATTATTTAATTACACATTAATTCACAAAACAGCTTCCTGTTACAACTTCAGCACTCTTTTCAATGTACAAGAATATCCATTACGAGGAAAATAAAGAAAGAAAATAAATAAATTATCCAGGCTGAACTGTGTTGACAAAAACATAAATTCACGCTTCAAATGCTCTGTGGGCCGTCGTGTAAAGTTGAGGGAACGGGGGAGGAAGTCTAGAAAGTTCCCAACCACATACATAAAGATAAAAGGTTTGTTCACACAGCAGTCAGGGACTAGTTTGAAACTGTCAGAAACATTCAGTCATCTACTTCTTGAGTTACATACACCGAAAATACAATCACCACTTTATTGGTCGAATATTTGTAACAGTTGGAAACTAATCCCTGAATCTTGTGAGAACAGACCTATATACTGTTCTTTGACGACTGCGCATCGGTACGGAGCATGCAATGAAACGGGATGGAAAATGACCACCATTTTGATATACTTTTGATAGGTTTCGAATTTATTTGGTTTACAAACATGTTAATGTAATACAATATTTTATTATTTTGTGTATGAAGAACATGTGCTTTATTAGAAGTTGTAAAAATGTTAGGAGTCTGATGCCTCTACAAATGTTTTGTGGATGCCTCAAAATTCTGAAGTGACTTTTTCTAAAGACTTAGAAGCAGATTTACTAATATATCTATGGACTTTTTATAGGTATGTTTTAAACGCTTGTTTTGTTTTTGTTTGTTTATTTTAAAATATATATTTTATAGTAAAAACAGTATGAGTTCATCCGATATATTTTTGACACCTTCGTCTTCCATGTTATCTCTTTCCGAAAAAAAAAAAAAAATACAAAGGATGGCAATTCAATTTCAATGGGAGTGAAACAGGTTGGGTTTCATCAAGAAGAGACTCGAGTATAGCTAGTCGAAGAAAACTTTAAAAAGCTGAGTACAAATATTTGTAAGTATCCTGCATGTTTTAGATATAAAAATATTACCATACTTATTAATCCACATTTGTTATTTTAGAGCAAGTCCTCGAACTGCCAAAAGAAAGTTTGCAAAATTATGAAACCAATATATCGAATGAAGAAAATGTATAGGGCCAAACAGTGTATAAAAATATTAGAGTTGCCATTAAAAGATGTGGTGAAGCATTTAACATCAAGAAAAGTACATCTTCCATCTCATGGCTTTGATCGCAGATATTATTGCTGTATTAAGAAAATTGTTTGCATCACTTGACAATTTATACAAAAGACGCCTAGATCAGCTTTTTAAATTTACTGAAGATTACCATAAACTGTTATACAATTATGCAATATATGATATCATATACACAGTGTTCCATAATCAGTGGATCATAGAGAAGCTGAAGATAGTAAACATCTAAATATATAGTATGCAAAATATAATGTTTAAAGATATAGAGTGTTAAAAGTGAAAATATGTTGTAAAGGTTTGAATTAGTGTATGTAATTTAGTAAGGTTAACAATAAGTAACTATGTAACTATCATTAATTTTATTAGATATGTCAGAGTAAGGTTTCACTTTTTGACGACAAATTTTAAGCCGTACAAAGTTATGAGGCCGTCTAAATCCAGAAAAGCATTGTGATCAACACCCTCAGATAACAAATTAAGCATTTATTATCTTTTTCATTCAATTAAAATAGTATAAGTAACAAATTAGCTGTTTTTCTGGCATAGGTCTTGAGATCTGGTGATGCCGAACGTAATGTTTGACATTTCTGAAGGCCTACAAATAGTTTTAGACAATATCAACAATTAGAAGGACCCTTCTTATTCCTTTATATCTAATGATAACTGTATAAAGCAGAAATGATAATTAAATACTCTTTTCCATACTAGTTACTAGCTACTACTATTTATTATAAAAAATTTGAAATTCATATTCCTCATATAGCTTATTTGGATGTAAACCTTTCAACTTCTCTATGACACTCTGTATATTATAATTTACTTATTTTGAATGTTATGTTTTATGTGTAAATTCAACTCTTACCTTACCAATAAATTATCGTAAAGCATTAATTATTGACAGTATAAAATAAATACTTCTACTTTTTCTTTATAAATAAAAATTGATGTAATCAAAATAAAACTGTTTTCAGGTTTGGTTTCTTGATTCTGTAGTCCTAATTTGTTCATCTACTTGTAGTGTTTTAATCCTTATCTATTATATTTTTATAACAGACTATAATTTCTTATAAGAGATGTTTAAATTTTGTAACTGGCATTATATTTACCGTCCACAAATTATTTTGGATTTGTAGTGTTTTCACTAAACAAATCTTGAGTTGGCAATGAAGGTACATCAAAATGGCAGCCACCTTTGTTGCACTGGTCGGTCGTCGCACTCATGCAGTATATATCTTTACGTATGTGTTCCCAACACACCGGCTCAACAGTTTTAGGTGAATTTTCCAATTATATTAAACAAAATAATAATTTCAATTCGATAAAATTCTAGATTTTTTGAAAACTGATATGTATTAAAATGTTATTTGACAAGTAAGCTGCTGTCAATTGCCACATTTATAGTATACTTAGTGAATACGTCCAGGTAGACACTTATTATTTTGATAATAGCTAATAAGTGATAAGCATTCTAGGGCCCGCCCACATCTAGATTTTGGTTCCTGTTGTTGGTATTACGGGTGCTACAGTCGGAAGCGCTCCTCGGATGACGGTGATTTTCAATGGGCGGTGAGATGGGTATGGTTAGATGGAATCACGCAAGACCAAAAAAAGTAATAGTTGTATACTACAGACGTTTTCATTTTCGTGAATATTAATGTAACAAGAGGTCACTTCCACTCACAGGTTAGTTTTTGAACGTTATAAATATGTCTTACATAAGAAAAAATATCTGCTTTGTCTCTTAAAGTGTAAGGACGTTTTTAGTAGCTGTCGGCAGTTTCTAAATTTATATTGTTAACAGTGTAGTGTACCGTCTATATAACACATATCTCGTGGGTGTTTTTACACATACATTCTTTTTCTGTTTTTGCCTTGCATACTTTTTTTGTTTTATTTGCAAGGAAAGAAAAAGGGAGGATTGAATATAAAAACGGGGCAACATACACTTGTATTTATATACTTTGCCTCTCTTCCTAATATTCTAGTGACCTTTTATTTATGTGCAACATTGAAGGAAAGGAAAAAATGTCACTATTGCAGCGGTGCAAGGTTTGCAATTACCCTATAAAACTGAGTGAAGAAGTGAGATGTTCTGTCTGTAATAAAACTGTCCATGTCAACTGTACTTTGGATCAACATCCCTCCTCTTATTCGACTGATCCTGCACTAGCGTTACCGAGAGTTTGCCACGATTGTAGCAGTTTATCGCAGGAGGCTTCTTCTGATTTAAAGAAGTGCAGCGTTCTTCCTACTGGATCTTCTTCTACTCCACTAAATACCTCACACTTTGCCGCCATTATGGAACAATTTACCGTTCTAGGGGAGGCAATAAATAAATGTAACGCAAACTTGGACATATTGAAAACGCAAATAACGACTAATACAGCAGATATAGCTGATATTAAACAGGAAAACGCGTTCCTCCGTGATAAAGTTACTAGTCTTGAAACCCAGTTAAATAATCTGGATTTGCATAGTTCCATTGCTGAGGTCACTGAACGCGTTAAACGCGAAAAGAATATTGTTTTATTTGGCCTCCCTATGCAAAGTTCTCCCGAGCAGGATTTGTCAACTGCCAAGAATCTATTGAACCAGTTAGCTCCTCAGCATAATACTACTCCAGTGTGTGGTGCCCGCATAGGAAAAGGGAATGGAACCGCTCGCCCTAAACCTTTCAAAATCACCCTTCCGAATAGGGAGGATGCTATAAAAGTGTTGCAATGCAAGCACAATATTAATAAAACCGAGTTTCCTCATGTACGAATTATGAATGATTTGACACCAATGCAGTCCAGGGAACTCTCTGATCTCCGCTTGGAGTTGGCCAGACGTCAAAGTGATGGTGAAGTCAGCATCACAATAAAATATGTTAAAGGTGTACCTAAAATCGTGTGTGGCGAAGGCAAAGCTGTACAGAAAAGAGCAAGAGATGAAAACAACTCTCCAAGACAAAACAAAGCAACTAAAATTAATAGGACGTCATCCCGCAACACTGGTACCTCCAAATAGCAACCACTAAACATAACTTTTTGGAACGTTGAAGGCATCCATAATCTGAAAGATTATATGACGTCTAGTGACACCGATTATTTAGACATTTTATGTGCAGTAGAAACCTGGTGTACTGGTGAGTCTTTATCCCTCTCACCCCTGTATAAAGTTTACTGCTCAAGTGCAGTTGCTGAAAAGTGCCGAGGAAGGGCTAGTGGTGGCCTTGCTGTCCTTACTCGAAATAGCCTCAAGATCAAATTACTTGATAAATCCCAATGGTGGATTATTGTACTGATAGAGTCAATCTCTAATTTTAAGTTTATACTATGCGTTGTTTACTTCCCTCCTAAATATGATATTCTTCACGTATTGGACCTCTTCCAACCGGTAATTTCTGAAATTATTGATAATTATTCTAACCTAGCTTTTATTATTGGTGGTGATTTTAACTGCCGTGTGTCTCATTACGGAGATATTCCCCCTGAATCTCTCCCGTGTTCAAACCTTTTTGAGGAGAGGTCCAGTTGTGACCAAGTTATAAATGCCAGAGGGCGTTCCCTCCTTGAGTTCATGCAAAACAATTCTTTCTCGTTACTCAATGGCAGGGTTATCCACGACAAACCAGCTCAGTTTACTTTTTGCTCTGCTTGTGGAAGTAGTGTCATAGATTTAGTGTGGTGCAATAATATTAAACTTGATGTTATTTATAATTTAAGAGTTCATAGTGATTGTATTCTGTCTTATCATTTCCCTGTATCTTTAGAGCTAAAATTTAATTATGAAACATGTGGGAATATATCTCAATCTAATGCCACTTCGAAGGTTTTAAGATGGAATAACAGACTTGCCTCACGCTATAACTCCATTATGCAGCATTCTCCTCGTGTTCATTTTATTCCCGACATTTCCACTTCATACAACAATATGTGTAGTGCAATAACTGAATCGGCCGATGTTGTTGGTTTAACTAAACTAATACGCGGTAATTGTGTTATGAATGGAAATCACTATAAAAAACCTTGGTTTGACTATGAATATAAAGTCATGAAGTCGGAACTTAAACACAGCAGTAGAATAGCTATGCCGATCCTGCTCCACAATTCAAGATGGCGACTGGAGCAGGATCGGCATAGCTTTCAGCCGTCTACGTCACAATGTTTGGGAGGGGTTACAAGTGTGTAGATAGATGACGCTAAGCTATTTTAATAATAATCGTATTATACTCGTGCTGAGCGAAAGTGTTTAACACTTGAAGTTTATTGTTTAATCGATTTTCTTCTGATACAATGAGTGGCCAAAAGCGGGTTGTATTTAACTTAGACAATAATAAAACCATTATACTTATGGATCCTGATGGTTGGTTTAAAAAAGCAAGAAAATCAGATTGGATGCAGATGGCTAGAGATAGAGCTCGCTTTCAAAGAAGAATCAATGATGTCTCATTTATTATAAGTAGTGTTTTAGATAATAATCATCGATCACGTATTTACTATGAAAGGTTTTGTTGCATGTCTATTACTATAAAATAAAGTTTTATTTTCATCACTCTGTAGAAATATTATTTTGTGGATACCTAACCTGTTTAGTGTAAGGGCTGTTATAAAAGTATGTGACGCTCAGTTATTTTAATTATTATCAAATTAGAATCTGCTGAGCGGAAGTGTTATTAATTGCAATATGCCTGTTCCAGTAAAGTATAAGTGCATCAAATGTGGTGGAGATTGCGACCTGCCAAACAGAAAATGTTTTACATGTGAAACTAAGGATTATTTTGAGGGTGCTGATGGATCAAAACATGTTCCTAGTTCTTACTTTGATAAAAGTGATTCCAAGTAACTGTTGCTAGTTGTTAATTAAAGAATTACTGCATCTTACTTAATTTTATTACTTTTTATTATTTAAAAATTAAACACAGTGAAGTTTTAAAATATTTTATTTATTAAAACAATTGAATACAATTCAATTTAGCCTCTTTCTCTTCCACATCTGCAGTTGGTGTGGTTTCTCTTCTTGTTAACAGTGCTCTGTTGTCTATCAGCGATATTTTCCCGCTCTCCATCAAAATAATGATACAGTTATTTATTTGATGAGGGATATATACAGCTAACAGATACAACTTATTAGCCTCTCTATTATAAAAAGTAGGAGAGTAAATTATAATTCAAAATGTAAGATGGAGGGGGTACTAGAGAAATATGGGTGGGTGGGTAAAGTATATATATGCATATATGAGACTTATTTGAACAGTCAGTCTACTATATTCATTTATATTCAACATGGATCTGAAAAAGTTGAACAAGGCAACTTCATATAAAGAAATTAAGAACGTAAAAGATTTAGAAGTAAATCAAAAGTTTAAAATAGTGAAGCTGAGGTTTAGTAAAACCAAATATGGTGACAGTGTTGTGGCTGAAACTGAAAATTTTTCCTGCTATTTACCAAGAAGATTTTACATGCATTTTGAGAAGGAAGGTATTGAAAACTTTAACGATTCTTTAAGAAGTCGACCTGTATATCTGGTTAGTAAAGGAAAAATTGGTTTAACAACGGACATCACATTTATCCAAGACGATGCATGAAGAATTCATAAAAGGATTATTAATATCTTATATTCATATGTATTTGTCTACGGGTCTTATACTCCAAACAAATGTGTTATTATACCTAGTTATAAAATAAAAATAATTTAGAAATAAATAAAAAGTTTAAAATAGTGAAGCTGAGGTTTAGTAAAACCAAATATGGTGACAGTGTTGTGGCTGAAACTGAAAATTTTTCCTGCTATTTACCAAGAAGATTTTACATGCATTTTGAGAAGGAAAGTATTGAAAACTTTAACGATTCTTTAAGAAGTCGACCTGTATATCTGGTTAGTAAAGGAAAAATTGGTTTAACAACGGACATCACATTTATCCAAGACGATGCATGAAGAATTCATAAAAGGATTATTAATATGTTACATTGATATGTATTTGTCTACAACTCTTATATTCCATACCAATGTATTATACCTAGTTATAAAATAAAAATATTTGTATCGAATTAGCAATTATTCTACCTCGTACATATACTATAAATAAATCCTTGTATACTATATCTTCTGCTCCAGTGTATTACCGAAGCATGAAAAATTCATAAAACGAATATTAATATTTTATGTTGATATACATTTGAAGTAAACCTTTGTCTACAAGTCTTACATTTCAGGTGAATGTTTTATTGTACCTAGTTAGAAAATAAAAATATTTATATTGAATTAGCAAATTTATTATTCTACCCCGTACATATATTATAAAATACATGATACAGTGAATGTTTTGTCATAGTTTTTCTCCTGAAACTTGATCGAACCTTGTATATAGGTAGAATCTAACATTTTACACATATATTGTTATTATTATTTTATATAGAAAATGTAACACATTACTGAGAATGAGTTTCTATTGGACCGTTTTTGTTGCAAGCATGACCATAGGCTTAAAAAAGACAATTGCGTTTAGCATTGGTTACTTAAAAAATCTATAAAACAGTGCAACAATAACCACCCTAACATTTTGACATCTCATTTAGTTTAAAAACTTTTACTAAGTAACATATATTTTAAAATTTTTTAATATTTGAATTATAAACTATAATCCATTGCATTAATAATATTTTATATGATTCTGAAAAGCTGCTATGTAGCACATATTTTACTTCACGAGAAAATATATTTATAATTAAAAAACTAAATAAATTTGTTATTTTACTTGTAATCAAAAACTAAATAATTTCAAAATATGCTTTATTATTTATTAGATATTCAGGTTTGAATTGGTAAAGAAAACAAATGAATAGATAATAATACTATATATTTTTTAAAAACTATACTATAATACATAATTAAAAAAAACAAAATATAATATAAATATATACAAAACAACAAAATATATACAAAAAAGAAGATTATTTAATGAAATTAATAATTAATTATTAATTTCATTAAACTTTGCAGCGATGGCCTCATATTTTTTTCGAGTCTCGTTAGCAGAACGCTCCCTCTTATCGATGGAGCGTTCTTGCTCATCAAGCTGCCGAATCTGTTCCCTAAGGGTCTCTCTGTGTACCCTCAGTGATTTTCTTTCCCCTTTTAGCCGCGATATGAGGTCATCGCTGTTTTTAATCTTCTTTTTTATAGCAGTCATTCTTCCATCCATCCGCTGACGGAATTCTGCCCTCCGCTGCATTTCTTCGTTAATTGCTCCTATCCAATCTTCGGAATCCGAAGAGGAGGAGCAGGTCGAGGGCGTAGGTGACAGCGAGCGAATGGAAGATGAGGGCCGTCTAATATTTTTTCGAGCCAAACCCAAATTTTTGCCTCTGCAACAAAAAATAACAGATAATAATTCATACATTTTTCGATGATGTCTTTAGACTTTTTTAAAATTATTTTTTGAATATTTACCTAGAAGGAAGTGCAGGACTTTCCCGCGGAGGATTTTGGAATACGTCCGCGTCATCCTCTTGTTGAAAACACTTTCTTTTGGCAGCAGCCACCTTCGCTGAAATTGGGCTTGGCTTGGTCGAAGCTTCCAAGGAGGTAATCGCCTTTACTGCCATATTGAGTTCCTCTGATATTCTGTAAAAAACGAGAAAATAGTTTAACAAAACGTAGAAAAACATTAGAAAAAAACTTACGCCTCATGTATGGCTTCATCCAAATCAGGATTCTGCATTTGTTGCTGGTAGGTCTCCTGCAGCTCGAGACGGGCCTCTTCAGATAAAAACAAAGTCATTTTTAGAACTGAATAAGAATTATTTGTGAATCGAAGTTAATACTGTTACCTACTAATAGGTTTGTATAAGAATGAATATATTCAACGAATGCAGTATGCTTATATATCAAATTGTTGCAACTTACACAGTAATATGAACATCCGGTGAATTCCGTTGAACTGTACAGGTCACTAACTTTCTGTTGTCAGATAAAATTCAGTTTCATACTTATTCTTTGAAAATTGTAATCCGACACCATTTCCTGCTGAGTTAACAAAATATGTAATTTGACACCACGTTTTGAAATTTGACACCGCGTTTTGTAATTTGACACCTTATTTTGAAATTTGACACCGCGTTTTGAAATTTGACACCGCGTTTTGTAATTTGATACCGCGTTTTGAAATTTGACACCTTTGTTTTGAAATTTGACACCGCGTTTTGAAATTTGACACCGCGTTTTGAAATTTGACACCTTTGTTTTGAAATTTGACACCTTTGTTTTGAAATTTGACACCGCGTTTTGTAATTTGATATCGCGTTTTGTAATTTGATACCGCGTTTTGAAAATTGACACCTTTGTTTTGAAATTTGACACCGCGTTTTGTAATTTGATACCGCGTTTTGAAATTTGACACCTTTGTTTTGAAATTTGACACCGCGTTTTGTAATTTGATATCGCGTTTTGAAATTTGACACCTTTGTTTTGAAATTTGACACCGCGTTTTGTAATTTGATACCGCGTTTTGAAATTTGACACCTTATTTTGAAATTTAACACCTTTGTTTTGAAATTTGACACGTTTGTTTTGAAATTTGACACCTTATTTTGAAATTTGACACCTTATTTTGAAATTTGACGCCTGTGTTTTGAAATTCGACACCGCGTTTTGAAATTTGACACCTTATTTTGAAATTTAACACCTTTGTTTTGAAATTTGACACGTTTGTTTTGAAATTTGACACCTTATTTTGAAATTTGACGCCGCGTTTTGTAATTTGATATCGCGTTTTGAAATTTGACACCTTTGTTTTGAAATTTGACACCGCGTTTTGTAATTTGATACCGCGTTTTGAAATTTGACACCTTATTTTGAAATTTAACACCTTTGTTTTGAAATTTGACACGTTTGTTTTGAAATTTGACACCTTATTTTGAAATTTGACACCTTATTTTGAAATTTGACGCCTGTGTTTTGAAATTCGACACCGCGTTTTGAAATTTGACACCTTATTTTGAAATTTAACACCTTTGTTTTGAAATTTGACACCTTATTTTGAAATTTGACGCCTGTGTTTTGAAATTCGACACCGCGTTTTGAAATTTGACACCGTGTTATGTAATTTGATATCTATTTAAACAACACCAACAGCATACATATAAAATTATGAATTTTAGTTTCTTTTTTTTTTTTTTTTTTTTTTTTTAAGTCGCTTATTTTTTTTTATTGCATTTTTGGAAAATACTTTTGTTCTACAAATTAAAAAGTAACATTGCAACCCCTCATCCTTATGTAAAATTTTGCGCTACCCCCACCCCCGATTTTCATACTAGTTGTGAAACCAAAATTATATCATCGTTCGATAGCTTTCTCTTTCCTCTTCATAATAAAAAAAAAACCAACTTTCTATCTCTTACAGTAATCAAGTTATAACGAAAAAACTGTTTAAGGGTATTTTGTTTTTTCACCCCTAGCCCTTAAACGTGACGCTTGACGACGAAGTTTGTATAAACTTTTTTTCTCTACTCAACCTCTAATATGACTTGCTAAAATTTAAGAAAAATTCTACGATTGGTTTCATTTTCAGATTTCAGAAATTTCTTTGAAAATGTCCAAAATTTTGGATGTGCATAGGATCTCTGTTATAGGTTTATTTTTGGGAAAATCTGATACAGGGTCAATTAGGGAATGTCAAATCATGTAAGATTTTTGTATATTAAGCAAAAAAATACGTGACCTTGACATACTACCTATTACGATTTCCAGAAAATAGTATTGGCCAAATTCATCTAATCTATTTCACTTCATACTATCTGCTATATACTTTCGTTTCATGTTAAAAAAAAAATCAAAAAAATTTTCAAAACTCAAAATTTTTTCAAAAATCATGTTTTTTTTCCAGACAGGTTTTTTCTGATGACAAATTTTGAAAGAGCACCCTCGAAAACATAAAGATATACAGTTTCATATTTTCACCTATTCCATGCAAATAACTTTGAAATTTTAAATTTTTTTAGATTCGTACTTTAAGTTAGGCAAACAATTTTTTTCATATCTTCTATGTATTTAAGATGACTTAAAATCTTATAAAGTTATGTAAAGTGTTCCACCAAGACGTATTCAATAATGCTTAATGTTTCACAGACTCGTTATTCCTCCCACCACAATCATTATAAGCGCTGACTTGATCATTTAGAAAGTATATAAAGCAGTATCCTAGAGTTTTCAACCATATTACAGATATTAGTATCTGAACTAAATAGAACATTATATTTAAAGATCTTTCGAAAAAGATGACTTCCGACTGCGTGGTAGACATTCAGTGTTTCAAAATTAGTAACAAGAAGGATGACATCAGATGGGCTGTGAAGGAATTGGGGGTTTATAATGGTAAAATCTCCTACCATTATATATTTAAACCCCCTTTCCCCTTTAATCAGCTGTCACGGGAGCTACAAAAAGAGGCGTATTGGGTAGTCAACTTCCATCATGGTATTCCATGGAATAATGGCGACGAATCCCTCGAGGATCTTCCAGAAATCCTTAAGGCAGCAACCCAGACAGCTGGAATAATATATGTGAAGGGAAATCAGAAGGCTGAATTCCTCAGGAAATATGTAGACAAACCGGTGGTTGAGCTTCTGGAACGTCCAAAATTGAAGCCCATGGTTCCGGAATGTTGGCACCACAAACTGCAGCATTGCGCATGTGCGTTGGCAAATGTTTACAGTTTATATAATTTTTATTTAGAATTTACAAAATAAAGAAATAAATTATATATTTTTTTGTTTTATTGTTTTCCCTGTAATATAGTTGCTGCAGTATATTTTTTAAGAACATATCTTGTTCAAACTCTGAATCAAAATATACAAATAATTTATAAATTTTATATAAGTTTTATTAGGTTACCTGTAATAGAGCTATTGTGGTGTTATAGTTAAGAACATGTCTTGTTCAAAATAAATGTGAAGGAATAAGTTATATATTTATTAAGCGGTTGAGGTATTACGTTTAACAATAGCAAATGCAAAAATGCAGATCTGCGCAAGCTCCAGCAGGATTGCGCATATAAATGAGTCGTACTCTTTAAGAAATCGCACAGTTTATATTTACACTTCTCATACTAATCTGGTATACTTGCTGCTGCTGCTGTTGTTGTTATTTTCCTTGATTCAGTGCTACCGTACAGTGACATGAATCCTGAAACCGTAACCTCTATTAGTTCTACAATTGTGAAAACTACTGAAGAAGCCGTAAAATTGGTAAAAACTAAAGAAGAGATAATAAGGCAAATAAAGTTAGTAAAAGGTAATGTGAAATTGTTGGAGACGGCGATTAAAAATAGAATTAACCGACAAGAGGATACTGAAAATCCTTTTAAGTTAGAAGGAAACTTAGCATTATTGAAATATTATTTAGCTAAATTGCAGCACTTACGATATACTTCTAGTAAAGTTGGAGCAGGCTTGGAGAACAATACTGCTGAAAAAAAACGTAGTCGAAATTTAGTTTGGCATTCGATTGATTCTTGCTTCGACGGACGAGTGTGTACAGGATTAATTGCAAATTTAAGTATCAAAGATCCATTATACTTCTTAAATAAGGCATTTAATAATTTTCAAAGAAAAATTAGATTATATCGTCAAAAATCAATGCTTAAAGTTAATGTTGTATTAGTATGTAATTTTATTAAACCTCAAAGTGGTGATATCGATATGAAAACGTTTTCTACAAAAAATCATATAATCGATATAAATACTAATTTAAAAACTTGGTACAGGGATAACGTAATCCATACTTTAACAAATAAATTAGAAGAATTTAGTGAAAAAGATTCGGGGTGGGCTCTTTCAGAGGTTTTGCACTTAAAAGTCAATATTAACAAATTTTCACCTTTAAAAGGGGGAACATCAACTTATGTGAGTTTACCAGGTTTTATATCACGAAAAAAAGCTGTAATAAATGTAGAAAATAACGATTCATTTTGTTTTCTGTGGGCTGTAATCTCCGCTCTATATCCAGCTAAAAATAAACATCCTGAAAGAATAACAAGTTATCCTCATTTTAAAGATGTTCTAAAATATGATTCCATCGAGTTTCCAATAAAACTTAATGATATAAAGAAGTTTGAAAAATTGAATAACTTGTCTATTAATTTGTATTGTATAGAAAATAAAAACGTTTTGCCGCTTTCTTTAAGCGATTATAGAAATAGTAACAGAGAACCCATTAATTTATTAGCGCTATCGACTGAAAATAATAATTTTACAGGATTCTCAAACGATAAGACATTTTTCCACTTCGCATGGATAAAGAGAATGTCAGCACTACTTTCAAAACAACTATCTTCTCATGGACATAAAACTTTCATATGCTATAGGTGCTTAAATCATTTTAGTTCTGATGATTTACTTAAAGGACATTTAGTTTACTGCAATAACATGAATAAGTGTGCCCTCAAATTACCAATGGAGTCGGATAAAATTTTAAATTTCAAGCATTTCAGTTACAAAGAAAGAGTACCTTTTGTGATATATGCCGATCTTGAAAGCATTCTTGAACCGTGTGAAACCTTAGGAGTGGAAAAGTGCAATTCAGTTAATTATCAAAAGCATACACCATTCAGTGTAGCATATTATTTGAAATGTTCATATGATAATAATTTATCAAGACTTAAACTATATCGAGGTGATGGCTGTATAAAATGGTTTATTTCAGAACTACAAGATATTGCATTGAATATTGATAGTATCCTTAAAAATTCAAAAGAAATGGAAACTTTATCATTCGAACAAGAAATAAATTATGCTACCTCAACACACTGTCACATATGTACCAAACCATTTAAATCGAGTGATATCAAAGTTCGTGATCATTGTCACCTCAGCTCTAAATACAGAGGTGCTGCTCATCAAGATTGTAATCTAAATTATCAAAACTCATTTAATATACCTGTTGTTTTTCATAATTTAAGCGGTTATGATGCAAATTTTATAATGAAACAATTGGCTACCGGTTTTGCAGGTCCAGTTCGGTTGCTACCAGTTAATAAAGAAAAATATATTTCATTTACTAAAACGGTTGAAGGTACTGCTGTACACTTGCGATTTATCGACTCATTCCGCTTTATGTCTAGTAGTCTTGATAAATTATCTTCCTATTTAGAAAATGAAAAGAAAACCATTGTTAAGGCTTATTGTAACACTGATCAAGAATTTAATTTATTAATAAGAAAGGGTATTTTTCCTTACGATTATATTGATTCGTGGGAAAAACTCACTGAGTCATGTTTACCACCAAAAGCGAATTTCTATAGTCAATTGCATGATGAATGTATTAAAGATGAAGATTATCAGCATGCCCTTAATGTTTGGAAAACATTTAACATAAAAACGTTAGGTGATTATTCTGATTTATACTTGAAAAGTGATGTTCTCCTTCTTGCTGATATATTCGAAAATTTTCGACGAACTTGTTTATTAACATATGAATTGGATCCATTACATTTTTATACTGCTCCAGGTTTAGCGTTCGATGCTATGCTTAAAACGACTGGAGTACACTTAGAACTTTTAACGGATATCGACAAACTTATGTTTATTGAGAGAGGTATTCGTGGTGGAGTGTCTCAATGTTCCAATAGATATGCAAAGGCAAATAATAAATATATGGGAGATCTCTATGATTCAAGTCAAGAATCTGTATATCTAATGTATTTTGATATAAACAATTTATATGGGGCTGCAATGTCTGAATATTTACCATATGGAGAATTTGAATTTCTGAAAGAGAATGAAATTGAAAATTTAGATATAATAAATATTCCAGATAATGCAGAAGTTGGCTATATTTTCGATTGTGACTTAGAATATCCCACTTATCTACATCAAATTCATAGTGATCTACCTTTAGCTCCACAACACATGACACCACCAGTACCTTCAAGATCAAAATTAAAGAAATTATTACTAACATTATATCCAAAAAGTAATTATGTTGTTCATTATAGAAATTTAAAGCTGTATTTGAAGCATGGATTACGTTTAAAGAAAATTAACAGAGTTCTCAGATTCAAACAAGCTGCGTGGTTGAAAAAGTATATTGATTTAAACACCACGTTGCGTCAGCAAGCTAAAAATGATTTTGATAAGAATTTTTATAAATTAATGATAAATGCTGTGTACGGCAAATTAATGGAAAACGTACGGAAATATAGAGATGTCCGTATGACCACTAAATGGGACGGCCGTTATGGCGCTCAAAATTATATTGCAAAACCTAATTTCCACAGTTGTAGCATTTTTGATGATGATATGATTATTGTAGAAATGAATAAATTAGAAATTTTATTTAATAAACCTATATACGCAGGATTCTGTGTTCTAGATATATCTAAAACTTTTCTATATGAATTTCACTATGATTATATCTTGCAAAAATTTAAAAATAAAGCAAAACTTCTGTACACAGATACCGATAGCCTAATTTATCAATTGAATGTGCCTGATATTTATGAGTATATTAAAGAAGACAGTCAGAGGTTTGATACATCTGATTATGATCCTCATAATTCATATGGAATAGAACGGAAAAACAAGAAAGTGCCAGGTTTGATGAAAGATGAAAATAATGGAAAAATCATGCTAGAATTTGTAGGCCTTCGAGCAAAAATGTATGCTTATAAAGTTCATAACAACAAGATAGTTAAAAAGTCAAAGGGTTCTACATCAGCAAGTGTTAAGAAAATTACATTTGAAGATTACAAAAGAACTCTGTTCGATCATGAAATTATTTACAAGCCACAGCATCTAATTAGATCTAAAAAGCATTGTGTTTATACAATTCGACAACATAAGATGATTCTTAACCCTTACGATGATAAAAGAATTTTAAATTCTAAGAGCACAGATACGAAGCCCTGGGGTTACGAAAGAATTTCAGTTGACAACGATAACATTCCAAACAAAAGAATTTGTATTCGATAAAATTATGTGTGGCAATGTCTACTATAAACTGGATAGTGTGTTCGTGAGTCAGCAAATTACTGGTATATAAGTTGTAAGCTAACAGATCAAAATCAGTTTGTTTTTCATCTCTCCAACAAATAACATGACTATGAAGAATCTGTGTAGTGAGATGCATATTGCTTTGCATTATGCAACCGTTGAAGTTTACAATAAATTTATCGAACGTTGCATTATCGAGTGCTGTTACAGTGAAGAAAGATACAACTTATTAAAGAGTATCTTGGAAGAAGTGGTAATTCCAGAGGAAGCCTTTAAGTGGTTATCGGAATATGATATAGAACCTCCTTTACAATTCATTGAATTGTTGATGGACAAGAAAATGGAACTTGATGAGTTTATTCACAGCGTGTTGGCGGTGTGTCACAAAGAAGGATATGAATACGTATCCGTTAAACGATTGAATGATATTATACAAATATTACATCCCTCAATTAAAATATCATTCAAAATATACTTATTTCAATTGTTACTAGATGACAAATATTATCCATATCTTGACAATACCACTTTTCCACTAAGAAATATATTAAGTAATTATAAAACCATTGACAAAACGATTGATGAAGCCATGTGTAAAGCGGCATACTATGCCAGAAGCCGTACACTTCGCAAATTGTGCACGCTACAAGAGTCTAAAAAGTTGCACTGGAAGTTTCAGCCATCTACAAATTTTCATCATGGTAATATTCTTAAATGGATTGAGGATAATATACAAAAAGCTGAACAAGATTTAGATGCTTGTTTAGGATGGAGCTGTGGTCCCGATTCCGCCCCATGGCCTTCTACACATTTGTATGATTATAATAGAACTCTTTGTATATTAAATGAAATTAAGGAATAAAATGATTTAAAGCACTTTAAGACTTATTTTTATTTATTAAGTAATATACAATAATAACAAACAATAACAATGATTAATTATATGTTTTATAAAATCCTTACAGTACTAGTTAGAGGACTATATTTAACTAATCTATCATGAAGTATAAGAGCGTAACAACTTGTATTTGAAGGAATATTTTTATTAGTTTCGAATTCTAGTCGAATATCAACTGAACCAGATTTAAGACTTTCATTCTGATGAGAACAATCTATAACAATTAAAGGTGCATATTTCTTGAACTCTGCACGTGTATAAATAGGTTCATTTTCCTTTCCATAATACGATCGTTGAAACTTTGCATACATGTCATACAAGGTTGCTATCTGATTGTTGTCAAAATTTATATTCAAATTGTCATAAGGAAACATCTCAGAATTAAGATACAGTTTCATGTTAATTAAATTACAATGATCAAAGTGACTGAAATTTTTTTTCAATTTATTTTTACGGTCAGTATGGAAACCTACAATTACAAATCTAGGTTTCTCAAGTTGCGTCGCCGTCTTGATATTCCAGGTGTGACGTTGAGTTTCTTGTAGGAGAGGATACTCATGCAGTTCCCAACCCCTAAAGGGAACTTCCAATTCCTTGTTCCTAGCTACATAGTCAACTAATTTCAATCTTTCCACATCTGACACTGATATATGAGGCATTTTCCACAATACTTTATTTAATACAACTTTAACTGACTCGTTCTCTGCAGAATTTATTATAGCATTGGTATCCGAATTTGAGCGAATTAACACCAACTCCTGCCTCAAATTTAAAATAATTCTCTTAAAGTCTTCGCAAAATCCGAAAATGGTGGATAAATCGATTGAAACATTAAAATTTCCATGATCGTCAACTATAAGTGACCGTTCGTTGTTATTAAAAAGCCATCCACTATTTTGTAGATATTGAGTATCACTTGTGTTGAATGACACGTATCCTTTTAGAATGGAGGTTAGACCTGGATGACGGATGCGATCTATTACATATCCACCCATTTCATATCTGATTTCATCGAATAACAGCATTACACCGTTATTCGCAAATGTAGCAGTTTTGGAGGGTGTATTATCAGTTTTCAGTAATTTACCTTCAATATACAATGAACTTTCACTGGGTAATGTGTAGACATCCTGCTGTTGTATTGGAATGCGAATTTCATCATTATTATTCAAAGACGTAGATGCGTACGGTTGATGAGTATGTTTCTCAGAGTTAATAATAGTGTTGTCAAAATAAGCCCTCTCGTTGACATTTAATATATCCATTTTTATTATCACTTCTTAAAAATTACCTTAAAACCAAGAGATTCGAGAAACTTTCGATTTCTTACTGTTATTGGTTTGATGGTTCGTGTAGAACTGATGGAAGGTTTTAAATATATACCTCCTATATAGTTTCGACTACTAGAACCGCCACGTTTGTTGTACCTTATTACCATTGCACTTATTGATCACGCTTCCTTCAAATGTAGTCTTAATGACACCACCTCTCTTCCGAAATTGATGAGTTCACCATCTTGACTGACTATATTAACAACAATCTGATCGATAAATCGAGTGTTGATGGGTAAATAGACAACGTTACTTGGAGTCTCAACAATTTTGAAACCAGCTGGTACTGTAGGGAAAAATTCGTGAATAACGTGAGCTTGCCTGTCATTAATATAGGATCCACTCACAATATTGCATTCTATGCAAATGGTATTTACACTAAAAATATCGACTGGAAAATCTGATACATGGTAACCAAATGCAGCCAATTTTCTTGGTTTAAAACCAAGCAAGTGTCCTATTGAATCTTGTTTAGTAAAATCAATGTCCTCACTGCATTTGATTCTACACTTCAGAGTGTTATTGTTAGCTTTAATAGAAATGAGCTTTTGATGCTCCTTAACAATTCCCTCTCTTATGCTGTCATCATTATCATGCCATCTGAAGTCACCTAAGGCTCGTTGTAGATATTTATTTATTGCATCAATATCATAGTTACCCTCTGGAATTTCAATGTATTTACCCTTGGAACCATAATAAAATTTGTTGTTCTTATTTTTCTCGATATTTGGAATTGAATTGTAAGCCTCAAAGCTTATTAACCCTAAGACGTAGTCTTTACTATCATCTAATATAATTGGAGGAGTATACCTAGAAGTAAGAGTTGAGCTTCTTCCAGACAGTAAAAAAGAATTCGACATCTTCGGTGTCGTGAAATATACTATTCAAATACAGCACTGCATTTTTAATTATACAAAAATTTCAGACATAGATGACCACAGTTGAATGTATTAAATGTTTGTAACTGTTCATGATTATACAATATTTTACACGGTCCATTTGTATTTAGGTAATGTACCAATTCTCGTGGAGGCCTTAAGTTGCCATAGCTATCAAAATATACTGCTTTTTCTCCAGTTTTCTTATATGCAGTCCAGTGCGTCCCAGAGCCTCTTTCATTGTCTAGATTAATAATACCACATTCTTTATAATGCACCCGACGTGGTAAACTATCTCTCATAAATATGCCTCGAAAATGTTGAATATTTAATTTCTTAGTCAATCTTATTAAATCCAAATTAGTAAGAGCTCGTTTCGGTAATTTTATCGGTAACGCTTGGAAGGTTTTTTGCGTCCTAAAAAAAGACCAAAGCCTTGCTTGTAAGGTCTCATGTATAGTCCTTTACCCATAGCTATTTCTTCCATTGCAGCATTGTGACGTTTACTTTCTTCAAGCTTTTTCTTTGCAGCTTTGGCATCATTAACAGCCTTTGCAATTCCTGCTGCTCCACCACCTAAAGCACCAAGCGCACTTAAGCCTGCAAATAATGGAATTAGTGGTAGAAATCCTCCTGTCTTAGGTATTGGTATTACTCGGGCAGCTTTAATATATTTCTTCTTCTTAACTTTATTAACAGCTTTTAATGCAACTTTAATAGCATCTTTCATATTCTGCACATTTTTACCTTTTAGCGCTACTCGTGCTTGCTTTGTTACATCTTTAAATGCTAACGATCCACCAACCTTTTTAGATTTCGCTTTAGGTTTACCAGTTTTACTTTTATTTTTTTTAGTTTTTCCGTTAATGCATCCCATTCCTAATTTAACTTTAGCTTTCATTGCTGCTGCCACAGCCAAGGCTGCTGCCTTTTCTCCTATAGATGCGTTTGGTGATTTAAATCTCTCCACAGCCTTCTCACCCAAAATTTTATCAGCCGTATGTCGTTGCTCTAAGTTTTTCTGTCTGCTATAAGCCACGTCGTGTTGTTTACAAGCTTCGTCTAAACCATTAATACCCACATCACCTCTTGCTAATCTCTTCGCAAGTTTTGTACCAGGACCACAAAATTTATATCCTGGAATATGGAGCTCTACTGGTAAATTATTTATAGCAGAGTTCAATATACCTCTGCCAGATTTTCTTGTTGTTCTAAGCATTTGGCATCACGAACTACTCACGAATGATGATAATACCAGTATCACATCTAATATATATATACACACACAATCATAGACTGAGCTTTATTTATAGTATTGCTTCCGTCATGCGCATTATAAAACAGCCAATTGATTTACCTATTAACAACAATGATATCGCAGAAATAAAAATCTCGAAGAGACATGGAGAATTGTTACCATCTACAATCCGCTGCTTGGTTGTCGGTCCATCAAACTGTGGTAAAACTAATGTTATGATTAGTTTGATTGAGCATCCCAATGGATTAAAGTTTGAAAATATTTATATTTTTTCTAAGTCTCTCTATCAATCAAAATATCAGTATTTAGAAGAACTTCTAAAACCAATAAAAGGAATTGGATACTACGCCTTCAATAACTGCAACAACATTCTACCGCCTGAAGATGTAAAACAAAACTCAATATTTATTTTTGATGATGTAGCCTGTGATAAACAAAATGTTATGAGAGATTACTTCAGTATGGGGCGTCATAAAGACGTAGATTGCTTTTACCTTTGTCAAACTTATACACGTATTCCAAAACATCTAATACGTGATAACGCAAATATGCTGGTAGTCTTCAAACAAGATGATTTGAATTTGAAGCATATATATGAAGATCACATAAATAGCGATATGAGTTTTAATAAGTTCAAGGAAATTTGCTCACTGTGCTGGAAAGACAAATATAGTTTTATGGTGATTAATAAAGACAGTGACATTAATAATGGTAGATATAGAAAGACATTTGATCATTACATACATATATAAAGAGAAATAAGCTCTGCTAACTTTATTCATCATTATTAGTATTCATACTGAACTGCTCTTAACACTACGCTGTTTTAACTGTTAAGTATCTGTTTTTAACTGCCAGATACCTACTTTTTACTGCCTGGGACCTGATTTTTACTGCCAGCTACCTGTTTTTTGCTGCCAGCTATCTGTTTTTTACTGCCAGCTACCTACTTTTTACTGCCAGCTACCTGTTTTTTACTGCCAGCTACCTACTTTTTACTGCCAGCTACCTGATTTTTACTGCCAGCTGCCTGTTTTTTACTGCTTATTGAGGATCTATACAAGTACTACAATTAGGAGGAAGATTTGATGCTTTCAAAATGAATAGAAAGGAAGTTGAAGTAAAAAAATTGTTAATACAAAGGAGGAACATAGTAAAGCAAAAGCTGAATGCTCTGAAAGAAGGAAATATAATTCAAGAACAATCGTTTCTCCCTATCACGAAGCGTTTACAAACAATTGCCGAGAAACTTGATGGAGAGCCTAATATAAAAAGTGAAAAGCTTATAAAAAAGGAAGTGAAATCAAGGTTTAGCTCACCAAAGAAAAGCATAGCGAAACATAATAGATCGACGGCTTCTGATGCACCAAGTTTCCTAGATACATCAGTTGTCGCAGAAGGAACTTCAAATGATAATGACATTGCTGATAGAGATAATGAGGGAAACAATGAGGAACTAGATGATAGTGTAAGAGATGCAAAAGAATATATTCAAGACTTTGGTAATTCGCCCGATATGATGTACTATTTAAATCACCTTGATCCCTTACCTAGAGAATATGTTCATAAAATGATTGGTGATGTTCATAATGAGTTTGACTTTAGGTATGGCGTTAGATATGATCCCGAGCATAATGAACTAAAAATTGGTAATGCATCTCTACAATTCGATGGTAATAATTTAATTATAGGAGGGTTAAATTATACTGGGACTCCTGGACTCTACGAATTAATTTTTAAGAAACATCCAAAAAGTTTCACAGAAGGTGATAAAAAAACCTACTTAGACATTGTTAAACGAACGAATGCTCATAAAAGAAACTACTCTGAAAATGAGCAAATTCAGGGTAATGCATCTTACAAATATAAAAAAATCATCTCCGCATTGAGTATACAACCACTAACATCACGAAGACCTCGCATCATAGCACCCTCAACTCGAAAGAGGTTAGGCCTTGGTATGTTAATGGAAGCCTCGAATAATCCAATCGACTACGTATACTGGGATGATCCTAATGAGCTTGTTGATAGATTAAGGCTTTTAGTTGCCTCCCAAACCGCTGGCCATACAGGTCATTCTAACGAGATCGTCTCTATTATCGAAGAATTGCGTGAATCTAAAATTATTGAGTAGTAAGCAAAAACTTACAGCTAACTTAAAAAATGACAGTCGATAAATTTGGTAGACACATAAGTCAACCAAAGCATTCATCTGCGGATCATGATGATTTTGAAGTAACGTTAACAAGCATCTCAGGAAACATAGTGAAGGAATTATATTATAATATTGTTTTAACATTTGAGTCTACAACCTTTCATGAAAACAGTAAGAACTATTTAATATCTGATATAAAAACATGTCAAGTTTTCTTCTACGAAGCAGCTACGATTGAACATGCTACTGGTTACCCTACTGATATCATAACAATTATAAATGAAAAGGAATTTACTTTGGCAGAACTAGTCAACGTTATGCTACGTCGCAACGATAATATTTCATTTCGAGAAAAAGATCCGGAAACAGAAAACAAAAATTTATTTGTAGAAATTGTTATACGAGTTCCTGTGGGGTTAAATATATAGAAATTTGTTTTACATACTGTAATTTTAATTGGAATCCAATATGAAATATCTCAACAACTTTAACAAATATGCAACAAATGTAAAAGAAGATATTGTCAATGAATTACACAAGTCTGCCAGAATCAATTTTAAAAGACGTAGAACCGTAATAAAAGGTCTGAATGATTTAATACAAGCTGATTTAATTGACTTGATACCATATTCCAAGGAAAATAATGGATATAAGTATGTACTAATCGTTATTAATTGCTTCTCTAAATTTATATGGACAGAACCACTAGCGAGCAAATCAGCCCAGGATGTTACAATTGCAATGAATAGGATTTTACAACGTTTTAAAAAAATTCCGAAACATCTACAAACCGACATGGGAAAGGAATTCTATAATGAGAATTTCAAGAAACTGATGAAAAAATATAGCATTAACCATTACAGCGTTTATAGTACAAAAAAGGCTTCGATTGTGGAACGCTCCATTAGAACTATAAAGAATATGCTTTGGCGTGCTTTCAGCTTAGGAGGAGAATATAGGTGGAATCATATTTTAGATAAAATTGTTGACAAATACAACAATACAGTCCATTCTACAACTAGGATGAAACCAATTAAAGTTACATCAAGGAATGAAAGATCATTATTAAAATCAACATATACACATTTAAAAATTGCTAATAAAATAACAAAATTTAAAGTAGGCGACCATGTGAGAATTAGCAAATATAGAGAAGCTTTTAAGAAAGGATACACTCCAAACTGGTCTAGCGAGATTTTTATCATTAGGAAAATAAGATTAACCAACCCTACAACATATTTATTGAATGATGAGAGTGGTAAAGAAATAACAGGAGGCTTCTATGAATTGGAATTACAAAGAGTAAAACATCCTGACGCTCACTTAGTTGAAAAGGTATTACGAAAAAAAGGAAATAAAGTTTTTGTCAAATGGTTAGGTTACGATGACAAACATAATTCTTGGATTGATAAAAATAATGTATTGTAGCATGTTATATTGTATAAGAATTATAATAAATGATATACATTCTATATTCGATTTTTAATTTTAATAATTAACCCTATTAGTTACATAATAATGATAAGCAGGTCATCAACCCAGCTGACGTAGTCGACAGAAACCGACTATATACTTCCGCTCAGCACAAACGGTCCTCAACCTCTACCGCGCAGGTGCCAGCCGCTGTGACGTAGACGGCTGAAAGCTATGCCGATCCTGCTCCAGTCGCCATCTTGAATTGTGGAGCAGGATCGGCATAGCTATTCTACTCACAGCCTTTCCACGTGTAGAGCCAACAATTTCACCTCCCCTTTTAAGGAGTCTTACTTGAGCATGAAAAAACAGTACAACAAACTTATTAAATCCAAAAAAATCTCGCACGAGAAGGCTTTTATTATCACGTTAGTAGGTATAGGGTCACTTCTGCGACCCCCCTCCACTTTCCATTTAGGCCCCGCCCCTCGACCAATCAGATTGCAGCATTATGGCGGGAAATTCAAACTGATTTGAAATTTGACAATAGCGATCTAACCTAAGTTCAAACTGGCGGGATATTTAAAATTGGGCGGGAAAATTCAAATTGATTTGAAATTTGACAGTAGCGACCTAACCTAAGTTCAAACTGGTGGGATATTTCAAATTAGGTCTCGACCAATCAGAGATGCGTTCAAATTGAAATTTGACAGTAGCGATCTAACCTAAGTTCAAACTGGCGGGATATTTAAAATTAGGCGGGAAATTCAAACCAAGAATTAAGGATCTAACCTAACAGAAAAAAACATGCGCAGTAGGGACCTAATCTAACAGAAAAAACATACGCCTAACCTAAATTCAAATCTGTTTCTGCGCACGTTCCAAACCTCGGTAAATTCAAATCTGCGCATGCTCTATTGTATTGGAGAATCCAGCATTATTTGTGGACAATGAAAAAAAACTTTACTCTGTTAAGTAGGGGAGGTAATAAGCTTATAGAAAAATTTTGAGGAAATAATATGTTAATAAATTAACAAGCTATGAAATTCATTTTGTAATAGAGAATTTGTTAAAATACAGTTAAAAAAAAATACTGCTTTGATATGCAGGGTAGGTAGAAACGGTCTATGATTTTTTTAATAGAGAATTCGTTGAAAATACTACTTTGATATACAGGGTAGACAAAAAAAAAATCAAATAAGCAGAAAACAATTTTGTTACTTTTTATTGTATTAAGAAAGCTCAAATATTTTAATACGATATTTTTTTAAAAGCATGGAGGAAATAAGCTTATAGAAAAATTTTGTGCGAAATAATATGTTTAAAGTAACAAGCTATGAAACTCATTTTGTAATAGAGAATTTGTTAAAATACAATTAAAAAAAAACTACTACTTTTGATATACAGGGTAGGCAAAAAATCAAATAAGCAGTAAGCAATTTTGTTACTTTTTATTGTATAAACAAAGCTCAAATATTTTCATACAATATTTTTAAAGCAGGGGGGAAATAAGCTTATAGAAAAATGTTGTGCGAAATAATATGTTTAAATTAACAAGCTATGAAACTCATTTTGTAATAGAGAATCTGTTAAAACTATAATATAGTTAAAAGCTACTACTTTGATATACAGGGTAGGCAAAAAATCAAATAAGCAGGAAATAATTTTGTTACTTTTGATTGTATAAACAAAGCTCAAATATTTTAATACAATAATTTTAAAGCAGGGAAGGCTCAAAATTTTGTGGAAAATAATGTTTTAATTAACAAACTATAAAACTCATTTTGTAATAGAGAATCTGTTAAAACTATAATATAGTTAAAAGCTACTACTTTGATATACAGGGTAGACAAAAAAATCAAAATAAGCAGGAAACAATTTTGGGGTAAATAAGTAAGTTACTTTTTATTGTATTTATAAACAAAGAAATATCGTACCAGTTTGAACTTAGGTTAGGTCGCTACTGTCAAATTTCAAATCAGTTTGAATTCCCCGCCATAATGCTGCAATCTGATTGGTCGAGGGGCGGGGCCTAAATGGAAAGTGGAGGGGGGTCGCAGAAGTGACCCTATACCTACTACTTCCAAACGTGGATAAGCGGTTATCAGTAGATGGCGTTGCAAGTGGAGCGCGCTACTCCGTTAGAGTGAATTATTATTAAAACACAACCAGTAGTAAAATGGGAAATCCTACTACAGGGAAAATTTTACGCAAATAGTATTTCTAATTTCTACCAACAGCAAAAATACTACTGTAGTGGAATAACATTTATAATTTCTATCATCATCAAAAATGCTAGTATAGTGAATATTTTAATGTTATAATATTTCTAATTTCTACAATCATCAAAAACGCTACTATAGTGAAGATTTTAATGTAATAAAATTTATAATTTCTACCATCATCAAAAATGTTTCTATAGTGAATATTTTAATGTAATAATATTTCTAATTTCTACCATCATCAAAAACGCTACTATAGTGAAGATTTTAATGTAATAGAATTTATAATATCTACCATCATCAAAAATGTTTCTATAGAGAATATTTTAATGTAATAATATTTCTAATTTCTACCATCATCAAAAACGCTACTATAGTGAAAATTTTAATGTAATAATATTTATAATTTCTACCATCATCAAAAATGTTACTATAGTGAATATTTTAATGTAATAATATTTCTAATTTCTACCATCATCAAAAACGCTACTATAGTGAAGATTTTAATGTAATAATATTTCTAATTTCTACTATCATCAAAAATGCTACTATATTGAAAATTTGACGCAGTATAGTGCAAATAGTATTTCTAATTTCTACCAACAGCAAGCAGTGGAAGTTTTTTGGTAACCGCTATGAATTTGCGCCCTGTATAATATTTTATCGATAACAACAAAACTATTTGGCGTACTAACAATACACCTTATTTTAATGTAAAATCTCATGCTGTACTTAGTTTTATATACAAACAAGATTTACCTATGCATTAGCAATTTATTTTGAAAACGCCCCGTATAATATTTTGCCGATAACAACAAAACTATTTGGAGTACTCTCGATACCTTATTTTAATGAAAAAATCAATCTCATACTGTACTTAGTTCTTATAGTTAGTAGTTTTCCCATTACGTCTTTGTTTTTGTCTCCAACTTGAGCTTGGCAATCCAGATTTAGATGCAACCATAAAATCGATAGTGGCCTAAGCCCCATCCAAAAGTGCGACATATTTCTGAATCTACCGCAAGGTCCAGTACTTTCTTCTAGAAAAAATGGAGGAAATGCATGAATTAAAAATAAAATATAAATTTGTAAAGAAACCACCAGTAAAACAGGTACAGGTTCGAACCAGTAAAAACAGGTCCCAACCAGTAAAAACAGGTGGCTGGTAGTAAAAAAAACAGATAGCTGGTAGTAAAAGATAGGTAGCTGACAGTAAAAACAGGTAACTGGCAGTAAAATACAGGTAGCTGGCAGTAAAAAAACAGGTAGCTAGCAGTAAAAAACAGGTAGCTGGCAGTAAAAAACAGGTAGCTAGCAGTAAAAACAGGTAGCTGGCAGTAAAAAACAGGTAGCTGGCAGTAAAAAAGAGGTAGCTAGCAGTAAAAAACAGGTAGTTGGCAGTGAAATACAGGTAGCAGAACTTATGATGGTCAAATCCCCTTTCTATATCTACCATTACTGTCAGCAGTGAGCTATTAAAATTTATATCGTTATCAATGTGAACTAAGCCTTCTTACCTATGCACGAATTAGAATTATACTCTGGAACGTGACGATAGTTGCCTGCTTCTTGAGCTCGGTCTGCTGCTTCTTAGTCTCCTGGTAGTATGGTGTAACCTGAAAAAAGAGGGACGAATGAGAAAATAATCTCAGTATGTGTACTATATTCTTAATAAAATATCTGAGGATACAGACAGAAAAAGAAACCATAGTTGTACAAATGACATATAGTAGTTTTGTATTCAATTATTAAAACCATGATGGTGTCTTGTGGTTTAGATTCCGCACACACGATATTAGCAATATCGAGAAAATGCTGAAGAACACCATTCAAGAGAAGCTTGGTAAGACGTTACAGATACATAACACAACTTTTGCAGATAAAATATCTGAGGATACAGACAAAAAATAAAATACTGTGACATCAAACTGTAACGAAATGTTGCTCCATTCAGCTTGATCGCAAATGGATGAGCCTCGGCTTAGCACTGATGCTAATAGACTTGACTGCTTAGCTCCTCTGCTATTCTGTAAATAGTTTAAAATACACGTACTCCTAGAATGGGTCGTTTCTGATATAAGCATCGAATACGATGAACTGACTACATAGATATGGATTTAAATTATACTCTGAAGTATGGTAAAATATATCCGAGGACAGAAAAGGAACTACTAACTGTGACATCGAAATGCTACTCCATTCAGCTTGATAAGACGTAACCCAACCTTTTACTGGAGTTGATTAAACTACTACAGTATGAGATAACATAGGGTTGAAATAAGTGTAGGATTCTTTAGGAAATGTCTTTATGTAACATATTTCGACAAGTATATAGAGAGAATAAACGTCAAATTAGATGATGTAGTCCTAGAATGGATCAATCCTAATAATAAAGCCACACACTTACATTTATGAACAGCCTTTTGTGATTTTCACCAAATTGTATATGAATAAAGGTAAGTTTTTAAACATAAAACTGCAGTATCCGATAAGCGAGAAAAAATTAAGTGGTTGTTCCAGTGGCTAATAATATACAGATAGTTGAGGAAGAGTATAACCGTATGAAGTTTTTAAACATAAAACTGCAGTATCCGATAAACGAGAAAAAATTTGTAGGATTGGAATGAATGCAGTTTGCTTATATATCAAATTGTTGCAACTTACACAATAATATGAATTCCGTTGAACAGATTTCCACCAGTTTGTATATGAATAAAGGTAAGGAATTTCTCGAGATGGAGGTAGATTTTGAAATACGACATCCTCACACGTGACCAAGACTACTGCTAGCATTTTGTAAAAGGACGAACCATTTTGCACTAGAACCTTTCACAGAACCAAATTGATGTTCTTATTATAACGATGAGAAAACTTTTGTGACGGATATACAGAGTAAACCGATAGATATGTAACTTTTAAATAAAACTTATGAAAGATAATAAGAGTGGTACACATACCTGTCTCCTATACATAGTCAGCCCCACTAGCACTACAGCTGCTGTTCATCGTGAACTACCTGAAAATAGAATTAGAAGGATATTTAAAATATTTTACAAAACACTTATCCTTATCCGAAATGTGTGAAGAATGTCGATTTAGATCCCTCTCAGCATTATAATATGATTTTAAAGATATGGATAGCATGCGATATGCAAACGGTTGATCCTATTATATTAAACGAGGCAGCAAAAAAAAAAATGTATATTAGTATATTACATGTTATATGTTCATTTAGCCAATAACATATTTGAAATATTTATTACACCACTTTTAGATTTAAGTTCTAAAAGTTAAGTTAACCTATTTTATAATGAAATATGTTATTGCTCAGCAAGGACCAACGGGAAGGTATGAACATATCCTTGCCAGGATGGAATGGGGCAGGTTAAATTAATAAGGGAGTAAAGATGTTAAAAATATGATAAATCAGATGAAATCTGTGCAGTCACTATCTGGAGGTTCACGCAAGTTGTCAATTATTCTATTCTGGGCCTTTTAAAACCGTAGGGTGCGGAGGTGTGGTCCTCCAAGAATCGTCTTTTGGTGGAGAGAGGTTTATACAGTTTATCTTGTTCTACTGTTACCACCTCGTGCTCCTTTGTCCTCAAGATATTCTTGGAGGTTACACACAGAGAAGCCGTAGAGGTATCAAGTACCATATCCTTTATAGTATTAAAATTTACAAGTTGGGATGCGGCATGTGTGAGGGAAATTCCCTTCACCTTGCATACCACCTTCTCCTCGTTATCATTTGTGGAGAACACTTTATAGGCGTAGTTTTTCGGCCCACCTGAGACAAACTCTGTGATGTAACTGTCCGTGCCGTAGATCTCTAGTTCATTAGTCATTTCGCCGATAAACTCGCCTGTTGGTACGTTATACTCGTTGTCTCTGGCCACATAGATAACAGAGTCCGTATCGTAGTACAGCACCTTGTTACCCAGCTGTTCCAGGTAGCTGTACAATTTAAGCCGGGCCTGGGTTGTTACGTAGGCGGCTATCACGACGTTAACTGTTGTGAGAGGATCATAACTGTCCTCCTTGTGCTCCCAATTGACGATGAGAGTATCCTCGTTGATGGGGAGTGCCGAATTTACGTAGATGCCGGGGTTAGCGAGCATACCAAAGAATTCTGCAGGGTCTCTCACGATCTTGGTTTTGGGCTGATTTTCTCTCTGACCTAGCTTCCCCCAGAACGAATTTAATATCAGCTTAGCCAAAGATCTTAAACCCGGGTTTTCAATAATTTCGGAAAATTCCAATTGAACATCTTCCTTCTGCAAGAATTGTTGGATATATCTCGCTTTCTCTTCCTGGGTGGTACAGTGTGAGGGCCACCCGCTTGCTTCCTGTTTAACTTTAATGAACTTGTTCATCATTTCGGTGAATAACCCTGTTACGTTTTTGCTTTTATCGGTCTGAAGAACGTCGTAGCTCCAAACCTCGTAGATTTCCAGCATCCGGTACCCCTTTTCGAGGGCTTTTCTCACCTCGTCCACTACCCATGTCCCCGTCAAGGCTCTCTGTTCATCATCATTGTGATCGCACTCACTCTGGTTCATTTGCTCACCACACGTGCGACAGAGAACGAACATTAACTTGTCGTTCATCTTGGCCGGTAACACAGGGTGGTAGAGGTCTTGAGGCGGTAGGATCTTACATTTTATAACCCCGTTGATGTCGGTCAAATCCAAACCGTTGCAGTCATCACCGGCGTACACTTTGGGGTGTCCAATAGGAAACTTTCCGTACTTGCAGACCCAGGGGTAAAGGGAACAAACATCAACATATTTGATTTTTTCCCCTGACTGACACTTGTAGTATTCAAATGTATTTCCAGTGCGTCCACCGTAAAAGGCCTCCCTAGGTTGAAGCGGTGTGAGAGTTACGAGCGGGTGGGTCTCCGTGAACGAGCGCAGTTCTTTATTTTGCTGAAGATGCCGTCTAAATTCGCACTCCCACATCTCAACGACGTCATAACCCAATTGTTTTAATCTTTCGGTCTTGGCTGTTGTGGCTTCCATTCGGGTATTTGACGTCATCGAGGGGTCATCCTGCAGGGGTTCGTTACGATTGCATTGATAACAGACAGAGCACCCGTGGAAATAACACCCGTGAAACTCAAACACTTGTTTGGTTTCCTCGCAGAACCCGTCGACTTTGACCCCTGCAACTCGTGCTTCTTGCTGTTTGGCTGCGTGAGTAATGCTGAGACCCCTCGTGTGCTCTTCCCACACCAACCACTGGGTGGCTATCTTACTCTGGTTGTCCCTCCATCTATAACCGCCTTTAGGTATAATGCCTATGGTGTTGGGTTTAAGGAAGTTCCGTCTAAACACCTTATTGCAGGCCGAAGCTATGGTACAGGCCTCGGTGAAAGGGCAGACATTACCGGTATCGAGGAGCTGCTGACGAAATTTGAGACAGGCAGCAGTTAGGATCTCCACATCTGATGTACAGTACTCCACTAGATCCCGCTGCATGTCAAACACGTCGTTCTTATGCTCCTCGTGCCACTCGAGAAATCGGGCTCTGTCATCAGTCTTCATGTTATCGGGGTCGTAGTATTCAATGGCCGGTAGGGAACCCACATACTCTGCATTCGTAACAGTATTGAAAAGATGAGGGAAATATCCTTTCTTGAACCCGTCCCCCAAGCCGAAGGCTCTCGGAAGCTTCGAAAGGGCCATCGGGAAATAATTAAGGGAGTCCAAAAATTTCACATTCTCAACTACCATAGATATTATTTTTGTTCCTCGCATAATTAGATCGGGCTTCAGGTCGGTATTAACCAATATATGGTTTAAGCAGAACTGGTGGTCAAAGGCCTGCCCGTTGTGGGCTATAACCACCACCTGTTTGAATTTTTTTCTGACCTCCAATACGTATTGTATAAAACTAGTTATAACGTTTTCCTTGTATACAATTAACCTGTATCCACATTTTTGACAAAAGTGTAAGTTATTTTCATATATACACTTATCACATCTGTTGGCTAAGACACATAGATTGGGTTCATGAAGGAAAGAGCCATCTTCTCGCTTCGTCTCCTGTCGTGTCTCCAGATCGTAGAACACGAAGAGTACGTCGTCTGTTCTCGGTTTTCCGTTATTTGGCTGCATATAACACAGATGGTCTGAGGGGACGTGGGTTTTGCAGATCTTGCAATATATTTCGCCACAGACATGGGTTCTACCCCTTTTTACAACCTTGAAGCAATCGGGGCAACGGTAAATTTGAGCACAGATATTGGTCAGGTGGTTATCGTAACACTGTTGCCCTCTGAAGCTACGATGGCACTCGGCACATGTAACAGAAACATCCCTGGGGCATGTGGGTGCTTGTTGACATGCAGGACATATTCCTCCACACCTGTGTTTAGCCTTGACATTATATGGTATCATACAGGTCTCGCAGTAGTACTTGCAACAGAAGGCCGCCGTCAACGATGTTATCACATTATAGTGTCCTTCGTGATAGAGTAAATTTAGTGCTGGCCCATCTACGGCTCCCTTAAAGATAACATCACGACCCTTTGACCCATACTGGTATACGACGATATTGTAATTCTTCAAATACGTTTGAAATTGCTGGAGTTCGGGTATGCCGGCCCCTTCTTCAGGTATCGATACACCTGCATTTTGACAGAGTTCTCTAGCTCTCTGTGTTTGGATTTTTCCAGTGTTCTGTCGCAGTTTTTTATAATTTGAGTCTTTATCCACATTTGCCCGTGAAACAACGAGAGCACGAGGCAAACACAACTTGCCCTTATTGTTTATTTTCACGATACCTCTACGAGCCCCGCATTCTTCATTAAAACTATTATATTTCCCTCTACCAGCAGGCATCCTCACTACCGTCACCCCCAGACAGAACGTTTCAGTATTCAGGCCCGCAGAGTTGGACTGGTAAACGCTGGAGATGACACTCCACACGTCTTCGTAAGTCACCTCCTCGGCGGGCCTAAAGCGAACCCAAGCATCGCCACGTTTGAACTCCTTTGAGCAGAAGGAGAACGCGACCTGGTCGTTGGGGTTCAGGCCTTCCGTCCCCATAGCAATAATTTGCGTGATGGCATCTTTAATCCAGCTAACTGGTTCGGCACCAACAGAAGGAGTTTTAATTTTAAATTCCAAGGTTCGACCGTGGAGATTGAAGCGACGAACCTTCTTCACTGTATCACGAATAATAAAAAACTTTTCCATTTTTCAAAAAAAAAGCGTTACACGTCTTGAAGATCAACACAAAAACTGACACACTGTAGTAATTTACCCCTAGTCGTTTATTTTCTGCTAACTAGTGTCGGTGAGATGGAAAAAAGGAAGTCACGTGACGAAAAAAGGCCCCTTGCGTTCAGTAATTTGTGTGTGTTTCACATAGGAAGTAATGTTAATTTACGCTATGCGACTGGTGTGAAATATTTCGTTGTATCTGAATTGTAACTGAAGACACAAGATCGCGTACGAAAAGGCCCCCTGCGTTCGGTTATTTGTTCGTGTTTGCCATAAGAATCAATGTAATTTTGACGATTTCAGGGGGTGTAACACATTTCGTCATTAAGATACATGCAAATTGAGGCACAACGTGATTGAGTCACTCGAAATTTTTCAGTTTAAAATGTGTCTGATTAAAGAAAAAGTGTTTTGTAATGTAATATGATAAAATTATCAAATTTAATCGTAACAGCACCCGCGTACGAAAAGGCCCCCTGCGTTCGGTTATTTGTTCGTGTTTGCCATAAGAATCAATGTAATTTTGACGATTTCAGGGGGTGTAACACATTTCGTCATTAAGATACATGCAAATTGAGGCACACCGTGCTTGACTGGCTCTGAGTCACTAGCAAATTTTTCAGTTTAAAATGTGTCTGATTAAAGAAAAAGTGTTTGTAATGTAACAGGATAAAATTATCAAATTTAATTAATTAACAAAAAAATTAATATATTAGTAAAAAAAATCGTTTGTCCTGTATTAATGAGACATCACTGTTGTACTAAAAATTTTGATAATGATTAAGACCGAATAAGAGTAAATGCCTTCTTCCAATGTATGGGCCGGCAAATCCTTGACCGCGAAAAAAGAAAATTGTCAATGAAATTCACTCTTATAATTGTTTCCAATGTATTAAATTAAAAGTGTCTCATTAATAGGATATATTTAAATTTAATTAACTCTTAACAAGTAAACAAGTCAAAAAGGTTAGTTTGATTTTTGCAGAGCATCTATCGTCGCCTCTCCCGGTCGCCTATTGTGCAGCCTATTTTTTGAAACCCTGACTAACCTAACCCAGCTTTATGGCAACCTAAACGAGACAGTCAACGTATCGATAGCCCGGAGGCCTTTACGCGTCCACGGTTTCGGATTAAAGTTTTTCGCGTGTGTGTGTGTGTGTGACTGAAAACCTCTCTCTCTCTCTCTCGTTGGCAGGGAACAATCCAATGATTATCTCTTTGAGATTATCGTTAAAGATTTTCACTACACGGCGCGGTGTCTATCAAGCTGGCGTATTTTACCATGTATTGATAAAGACACAAACGACGCGACCTGTAATGCAGAAATTTAAGCAACTTACCCAGCACCTCTCTCTCTCTCTGTTCTTAATTCTGCCCAGTAGGCTAAAAAAAAAAAAAAAAAAAAGATGTTTGTTTTACATTCCCTTTGTTATAGTAAAATCGTAATCAATAAAACGTTTTTTTGCCCACCCTGTATATCAAAGCATTATTTTTTCAACTCTATTATGTTTTTTAATTGCAAATATTTCTAGACCGTAAATAAATTACAGGGTGTTCCATTTTAAAAAACTACAAAACAAGGACCAGCATCATAGAAAAATTAAACGAATCGAGACACCGAAATGTGGTCTTCTTAAAAATCATGACTATAGATACTATTTTTCTATATCTACAGGAAATACGAAAACCCCCTCCAAAAGCCCTCTGGTGCAAACTTAAACCAAGTTCGAGATTATCTAATCTAATCAGAAGAAGTTCTAATTGAGCAAAAACTTTATAATTTTAGTTTATTATTTAAGTACCTAAAATTTTTTAGGTATATACCGTGTATATCAAAGTAGTATTTTCAACAAATTCTCTATTAAAAAAAAAATCCTAGATCGTTTTTACCTACCCTGTATATCAAAGCAGTATTTTTTTAACTGTATTTTAACAAATTCTCTATTACAAAATGAATTTCATAGCTTGTTAATTTAAACATATTATTTACTCAAAATTTTTCTATAAGCTTATTACCTCCCTATTAAAAAAAAAAAATATTGTATTAAAATGTTTGAACTTTGTTTATAAATACAATAAAAAGTAACTTATTTATTTACCCCAAAATTGTTTCCTGCTTATTTTGATTTTTTGTCTACCCTGTATATCAAAGTAGTAGCTTTTAACTATATTATAGTTTTAACAGATTCTCTATTACAAAATGAGTTTTATAGTTTGTTAATTAAAACATTATTTCCCACAAAATTTTGAGCCTTCCCTGCTTTAAAATTATTGTATTAAAATATTTGAGCTTTGTTTATACAATCAAAAGTAACAAAATTATTTCCTGCTTGTTTGATTTTTTGCCTACCCTGTATATCAAAATAGTAGCTTTTAACTATATTATAGTTTTAACAGATTCTCTATTACAAAATGAGTTTCATAGCTTGTTAATTTAAACATATTATTTCGCACAACATTTTTCTATAAGCTTATTTCCTCCCTGCTTTAAAAATATTGTATGAAAATATTTGAGCTTTGTTTATACAATAAAAAGTAACAAAATTGTTTCCTGCTTATTTGATTTTTTGCCTACCCTGTATATCAAAGTAGTATTTTCAACGAATTCTCTATTACAAAATTTCTTAGATAGTTTTTGCCTACCCTGTATATCAAAGTAGTATTTTCAACGAATACTCTATTACAAAAATTTCTAGACAGTTTTTGCCTACCCTGTATATCAAAGTAGTAGTTTTTTTTTAATTGTATTTTAACAAATTCTCTATTACAAAATGAGTTTCATAGCTTGTTAATTTAAACATATTATTTCGCACAAAATTTTTCTATAAGCTTATTTCCTCCATGCTTTAAAAAAATATCGTATTAAAATATTTGAGCTTTCTTAATACAATAAAAAGTAACAAAATTGTTTTCTGCTTATTTGATTTTTTTTGTCTACCCTGTATATCAAAGTAGTATTTTCAACGAATTCTCTATTAAAAAAAAAATCATAGTCCGTTTCTACCTACCCTGCATATCAAAGCAGTATTTTTTTTAACTGTATTTTTAACAAATTCTCTATTATGAAATGAATTTCATAGCTTGTTAATTTATTAACATATTATTTCCTCAAAATTTTTCTATAAGCTTATTACCTCCCCTACTTAAAAATATCGTGTAATATACTTCACTTGGTGAAATTAAACACACATTCTTTGTGCATAATGTTTGAGCTTTGTTTATACAATAAAAAGTAACAAAATTGTTTCCTGCTTATTTGATTTTTTGTCTACCCTGTATATCAAAGTAGTATTTTCAACGAATTCTCTATTACAAAAAAAAAAAAAAAATCCTAGACTGTTTTTACCTACCCTGTATATCAAAGCAGTTTTTTAACTGTATTTTAACAAATTCTATATTACAAAATGAATTTCATAGCTCGTAAATAGATAAAAACGTGTTAGTTTTCCCCAAAATTAGAGTTATTTAAATATTTATTTTATTTTTCCAAATTTCCCTTAATTAACTTAATATATATATATAAATCACTTACCTATGTAGTTCAAACAAAATTTTAACTTTCACAACAGTAAAACTCGTATCTTACCTATAAAACAGTCGCGTTAAAAATGTAAGTTTTTGTACCCTCATCCGTTACAGCTATTTGCAAAATCAGCAGCGTCTGTAATATAATCCCAGCTCGCACCAAGCAAAGATTTAATAAACGAATATAAATTCTATAAGAACCAACTACAGTATGAGATTGAATTTTTTCATTAAAATAAGGTGTATTGAGAGTACGCCAAATAGTTATGTTGTTGTCGGGCAAAATATTATACAGGGCGTTTTCAAAATAAATTGCTAATGCATAGGTAAATGTTGTTTGTATATAAAACTAGGTACAGTATGAGATTTTACATTAAAATAAGGTGTATTGTGAGTACCCCAAATCGTTTTGTTGTTATCGGTAAAATATTATACAAGGCGCAAATTCATAGCGGTTACCAAAACAAAACTAGAGTATTGTTAAAATTTCCACTGTTTGATGTTGGTAGAAATTAGAAATACTATTTGCACTATACTGCGTCAAATTTTCACATAGTAGCATTTTTGATGATAGTAGAAATTAGAAATATAATTACATTAAAATCTTCACTATAGTAGCGTTTTTCATGATGGTAGAAATTAGAAATATTATTACATTAAAATATTCACTATAGTAACATTTTCGATGATGGTAGAAATTATAAATTTTATTACATTAAAATATTCACTATAGTAACATTTTTGATGATGGTAGAAATTATAAATTTTATTACATTAAAATCTTCACTATAGTAGCGTTTTTGATGATGGTAGAAATTATAAATATTATTACATTAAAATATTCACTATAGTAACATTTTTGATAATGGTAGAAATTATAAATTTTATTACATTAAAATTTTCACTATTGTAGCATTTTTGATGATGGTAGAAATTAGAAATATTATTACATTAAAATATTCACTATAGAAACATTTTTGATGATGGTAGAAATTATAAATTTTATTACATTAAAATCTTCACTATAGTAGCGTTTTTGATGATGGTAGAAATTAGAAATATTATTACATTAAAATATTCACTATAGAAACATTTTTGATGATGGTAGAAATTATAAATTTTATTACATTAAAATCTTCACTATAGTAGCGTTTTTGATGATTGTAGAAATTAGAAATATTATAACATTAAAATATTCACTATACTAGCATTTTTGATGATGATAGAAATTATAAATGTTATTCCACTACAGTAGTATTTTTGCTGTTGGTAGAAATTAGAAATACTATTTGCGTAAAATTTTCCCTGTAGTAGGATTTCCCATTTTACTACTGGTTGTGTTTTAATAATAATTCACTCTAACGGAGTAGCGCGCTCCACTTGCAACGCCATCTACTGATAAGCGCTTATCCACGTTTGGAACTATTTACCGTCACTCCTGTCACAACTAGTTCCCCACCACCACTCCCGTTCCAGTACAAGCCCATCTGATGGTCTACCGCTAACGTACACGCTTTGCACTCTAGAGGTCCGTGGTTCGATTCCCAGCGCTACTAGTTTTGTTTTTTCATTCCATATTTAATATCACCTGTAAAATCTTAAATATTTATATTTAATATTTCAAACAGTAGTAAATGCTCTAAACTGCTAAAAGCCAGAAGGGCACTAGTTACGAAAAAAAACCAACAACGCCACGTGATCAAATCAGTTTTCAAATTTAAAAAACTGTATGTGTGACGTCACTATAACTCTACCGCTGCAGATCTGCGCATGTTTTTTCTGTTAGATTAGGTCCCTACTGCGCATGTTTTTCTGATAGGTTAGGTCGCTACTACGCATGTTTTTTCTGTTAGGTTAGATCCTCTTTTCTTAGTTTGAATATTCCATCAGTTTGAATTTAGGTCGCTACTGCCCATGTTTTTTCTGTTAGGTTAGTTTGAATTTCCCGCCACTTTTCAATTTGCCTCTGATATTACGCAGTTACTGTAACCTTTCTGTAATAGTCATAGTGGTCTCGTGGTACCGCGTCTGCTTTGCATGCGAGAGGCCCCGGGTTCAAATCGCACACAGAGTAAAGTTTTTTTTCATTGTCCACAAATAATGCTGGATTCTCCAATACAATAGAGCATGCGCAGATTTGAATTTACCGAGGTTTGGAACGTGCGAAGAAACAGATTTGAATTTAGGTTAGGCGCATGTTTTTTCTGTTAGATTAGGTCCCTACTGCGCATGTTTTTTCTGATAAGTTAGGTCGCTACTGCGCATGTTTTTTCTGTTAGATTAGGTCCTTACTGCGCATGTTTTTTTCTGATAGGGTAGGCCCCATACTGCGCATGTTTTTTCTGTTAGATTAGGCTCCTATTGCGCATGTTTTTTCTGATAGGTTAGATCGCTACTGCGCATGTTTTTTCTGTTAGGTTAGGCTCCTATTGCGCATGTTTTTTCTGATAGGTTAGATCGCTACTGCGCATGTTTTTTCTGTTAGGTTAGGTCCCTACTGCGCATGTTTTTCTGATAGGTTAGATCGCTACTGCGCATGTTTTTTCTGTTAGGTTAGGGAGGGGCGGAGCCACACCTGTAATTAGCACCTGTTCGGCGGTACCCTTTGATCTCGCCGACAAATTTTCCCACGGTCCAAGAAATTTTCCCACGGTCCAAGAAATTTTCCCATGCCCAACCGTATCCCTACCTACTCACGTTGAGTAATGCTGACCAAAGGACGTTTTGGCGTACTTTACGACAGTTTCATAGCAACATTACTCATGAGCTCCCTGTCCAAACATGGGAAATATTTTATGAGTACATATATCCACCAGCAGTACTTGATAATGCCATATACTTCGGTGTAAGGGATCCATTTCTTGATGCTTCTATCACACTAGAAGAATTGGACACTGTACTATCTTGCTGTAAGAATGGTAAATCACCAGGCGAAGACGGAATTTCTTACGAGTTTCTAAAAAATCTTCCCCAGAACTGGCGCCTGTACTTATGTTCTCTCTTTAACCAAATACTGGTAATGGGGGAGGTTCCTTCCTCTTGGTATAATATTTTGCTAACTATGCTGCATAAGAAGGGTCCCATAGACGATCCTACCAATTACCGGGGTATTGCTTTGATTAATTGCTTTGCTAAAGTATTCACTAGTATTCTCCTTGCTCGACTAACTTCTTGGGTTGAATCCAATAAAATACTTCCTGAATCCCAGTCCGGATTTAGAAAAAACCGTGGGTGTATTGACAACGTCTTTGTGTTAAGCTCTATAGTGCAGTTCCACCTTAAGCGAAAAGGCCGCAAAGTTTTTGCTGCATTCATAGATTTTAAGCGTGCCTTTGACTCAGTCGATCATGTTCTTCTCTGGGAAAAACTATATAATATAGGATTAAGTTGTAACATAATAAATGTTCTTAAAAATTTATATTTACACGCGCGTGCTAAAATTCGTACACAGGGTAATCTAACTAAAAGTTTCAACATTACCACGGGTGTTTTACAAGGGGAATCTTTAAGTCCACTACTATTTTCGCTCTTTCTTGCTGATATTGAAGGTTTCTTTGATACTTGTCACGCCCGACGGCTAAACGTTGATAACCGGAATGATATACTTATGCTGTTATATGCTGATGATTTGGTGTTACTTGCTGATTCAGAGATTGATCTCTGCCGTAAACTTAACATCCTTGAAAAATACGTAGCAACTAATCGATTAATATTGAATACCCAAAAAACTAAGATTGTTTGTTTTGCTCGCGGCGGTCGTTACAGCACTTTTCCTTTTACACTAAATAATGAACCTGTAGAAATGGTCCCTTGCTTTACCTACTTAGGTGTTATTTTTTCATCCTCCAGCTTGTTTAGGATAATGACCGAATCCATGGTGGCCAAAGTTAGACAGGCAGTGGGATCCGTAATGACTCTAATGTCTAAATCAAAAATTAATTCTTGGAGTTCACGAATGGTTTTATATAACTCCATTATTATTAACTCATTAGCTAATTGTTTGCCTGTTTGGGGCCTTCGTTATCCTGATATACTCGAAAAAGTACAAGTTGGTTTTTTTAAGAGACTATTATTACTACCTTTTAATACCCCCGGATACACCGTACGTCTTGAGGCTGGAGTCAGTCACCTGTCTCTAGTAGTTCTCAAATCTACTCTAAACTGGTTGCTCAGGCTTCTTTCTATGAATAACGATCGTTATCCTCATATGTGCTACCTTAAACAAACACAGTGGCTGGAGGGTGACACGCCATATAACTTCAAGTCAAATCAATGCTTCTTAACATCGACTGTGCTGATGTTTTTGATAATTTATCTTATACCCGCCTCATGAAACGTATTCCTACTATTTTACTTAGCTATAAGGAAATGCTCTACCAAAAAGATTTAGCTGCTGTTATGGCCTCTACTGCACCCATATTGTATAAAAATTTTAAACTTACAAGGCACACCGCAGATTATTTACAATTTCATATACATATCTCAATCATCAGGATTATATCCCAACTCCGGCTTTGCAATAAATTTTGCATGAAATTTACTGTCAATGCTGTATCTTATTCCATCAATCCTTCTGTGATGTGTACACTTTGTAATAAATATAAACTGGAAAATATTGAGCATATATTCTTAGAATGTCCCATGTACGCGAGTTTAAAACCACCTGAATTGAGAAATTTAACCTCCAATTCTCTTATTTCTCTGCTGGATAACCTAACGCCTGGGAGTGCAAAGTTATTGTTCAATTTTGTTGTGGGTTTCTTGAAACTCCGTTCATTTGTTTTGCATGAGTAGGATTTATTTAAGAATTAGAGTGCATCTGTTTTTTTTCTGCTTACTTTGTGAATTTTTTTTTTTTTTTGTACTATCACAAATGTATTTTGGCATTTGTTTTTTTTTATTTTCTGTACTTTAGGTAATCTTTTTTTTTTGTAAGACATTTATTTGAGTAGGTATGTAGGTATGTGTTTTATTTATGTTGTTAATGTATGTGTGTTTAATTTCGGCAGCATATATGTTTTTTCCTGTTTTTTGCTTGTCTTATAACGAGCAATGCAGAACCTCTTCCTGTAAATTTAATTATTTTGAAGGAATAAAGGATTATTATTATTATTATTATTACATAAGAAAAAATATATAACAGCAAATTAGTAGACATATGAAGCTACAAGCCAGCCAAACTTTACACACTCTTCATTTCATAGAAAATAATACGCGCAATATTTCAGATTAATATTTATTTGTGTCTGATCTAACGTGGCGTCCCAGATGTTCCTAGGACAGTCACTTGACCGGTATTTTGGTCTCAAGTAATAGAGCACCCTTTATATGATTTGAACAGCAGTCGGAGAGGATAAATTGTTGAGAAAAATTCCAAAAGAGAGCTGGGATGGCCTGGGCTATTCTATTCCAGTGCAATGTCAAATTTTAGACTGCTTTTTTACTTAAAAAATTGCAGAAAGAACTCCAAAATAGTAATCAAAGTCTAAGAGCCCTGTAAATCTCAAATGGGACCACGTAAAGGCGTGGTGCAGAACTATGTGCAAACGAATCCCGAATTCTCCGAGCCATGTGTCTCCTAACTCGTACAGAAACAATTAACAGCAATTCGCCGCCGAGATAACTCACAGCTAAAACCGCGTGCCATCTGGAGCCTGATTAAACATTCCCTGGCTAATACGCGCGAATAAATTCAAATTACTGATATTTAATATTATCCCCAAAATCTGAGGCTAGTAAATAATCTATAAAAACTTAATATGTAACAGGTTTTTGAAAAAACAATGGGAAGACTGTAACTGCTTTGAAACAGTAATATCTACAGATAAAGTGACATATGCAAACAATGATGTTCTGGAACCTTGGGAAGGGTAGCTGAAGGAGTTTCAACACTTAGGTCCCATGGGGTCCCTTGTACGTGTGCCCATTAAAAAATCAGCTAATCTGAACCATTAACCAACCTTTTAGAGAAAGAGGTAATGACGTTGCTCAGAAGGATCACTCTAATTTAGACCATATAAGGTCATTGTTATCCCAACACGGAGTCTATGGTTGACGAGATGGCAGTGCTCTTACAAAGTACATGAAATACTGTTTCATCTTTCTGTTTGCAACCTCTACAAAGAGGTGTTTCACATTTTCGAATATAATAAAAGTGTTTTCTTAATTAACAGTACCCAATTTGAACACCTGTTATCAGGCGAAGGTTTGTCTTAGACATAGTAATGATGCTATCAATCCATTTATTACTGCCATGTCAAAGGATTTTATATTTGGAATTTTCGTAAAATGATTTTGAAGTTCTGTTAGGCAATATTGCTTTACAAAGAAGACCCCTTCGCATTTTGGTAATAATATACTTCATAATAGGTGAATTGGAACATGCGGTCTATTTTCATGACCACGGATTTAGATTAAATACATTTTATTAGAATAATGTTTCGGAAATCTAGTTGATATTGCATGTAAAATGAAAGTTTAAAGACAGATCTACTAATTGCATAAATCCAAGTGCACACGAAGACAAGAAAAACACTTAATAGCAGCAGCATCAATATAAATTTTTCCTATGGTAAAAACTTAAACGTAAAAAATATTTTTTTGAACTAATAGGTTCCTTTGACATAATTAGATATTTATTTTTTATGTCAGCAACGGAATTTTTCTACGAATAATGAATATCTACTAATAGCTAAAAGAGATTTACTTTACTGTATAAGTAAAATGCAACAATTTAGACAATTAGTTATTGCTCGTTTAATATTCTGAATTTCAAAAAAATAATAATAAGTTGACGTTGATAACAAATGAACGCTATAGGCACTGGAATTAAATACGCATTCTCGTGCATTTATTATTCTACTATATTTTATAAAACATGTTTAATAGTTGTATTAGGTCCTGATATAGTATAGTCCCTGTGTGTAGTACGCTAGCGTATAAGAAAGATGGACAACGCGTTCTTCTTGTAGTAACGTCGGACTCAAAACCGCTATTATGTAACTCATGCATCTGCGTATATTATCCATGATTAGTGAGCGCTAGCAAAATATCTAATTTACAGTTTAACCGTTAATAAGTAGATCTCAGCAAAGTCAGTTACTTACTGGAATTAGTTACGATTAGCAGAAGAAGTGATAGAAAATATGTACGTACCCAATATAAAAAGATGATCTATTGTTTTAGCAAAACATCAACTTAAGATAATAAAATCGTATTAATAAAATATTTTTTGTTGTGCTTGGTAAGTAATATTGCAATTCTAACAAGTACACAGATTATCTAGGCAAACAATTTGTATTCATTAATTTTCTCTGTGTACCTGTTGAATCGTAGTTGATTAAAAAAACCAATATGAACCCTACAGATGGATGTAACATTTAATTAAGGCATATTTGGTTTATCCATATTATCATATCATATTTTCACCTACCTCTCATTAAGCCGTGTCCAACTCTTAATGACGCAACAATCTATACTGAAAATATTATATATAACTGTTAAAAGATACCAGAGCTTTAAGAATTTTTCGTTATCGTTGCCACTGCTAGAAGTCAAACTTATCGATATTTATAAATACACCAACCAGTCTGTGGAAATGGTGCCTAACATTCGATTCGTCTTGAGACAGAGATTCTCAGCGTGCTTGACATATCTCAGGGATATAAACTAAGGCTTAACGTCCCATTCGATAGATAGCATTTCTAGTGTTTTCCTGCTCCAACTAATCTTGGAGACTCAATAGAGAGAATCTTTGATAGAGGCTGTGTTCGGTAAGGCCCTTATAGTTTTTATGTCGAGATGCCAACGACTAACCTATCGAATGAATTCTTGTCGACTTGTCTAACAATGCAAGATGTAACCTCATGCCAAAATAAAATAAAGTATATTTTTTAATCAAATAAACAGATAGTCGAGTAATTATATACCAAGATGCGTCATGAAAAATGGAGTCAATATCGTAAAAAAATGTATAATCCTTATAGTTTTTGAGTATAAAATTGTAAGTAATATTTTCAACCCTTACATAGATGAGCTGCTGCAGACGATTCCGATTACTTATAGTAGGTATTAACGTTTTTGTGATGCGGATGTTTACTTTAGTTTTTCAAGTGTCAAATATGGCTTACGTGTATCAATATTATTAAAAGCGATTATAGCAACTCGATAAACATGTGCCAAATGTAACTATTTTTACCGTGGTGTGTAGTGAGTGCAAGTGTAGGCAACGCGATCGTGACACGTGAAATTTGAAAACGAATAGTGAAATAGATGAAGATCCAAGCAATCTACGGCGTACTGCAGCAGTGTGGCGTCAAGGTTATTAAAAAGGATTAGGTTCCCTGATAACTGTGTGGGAGTGGGGTTGATTCAATTACTTACTCGTCACTCGGAGGAAAGTTTGTATGTATAGTGATTTTGTGTAAAAGTCAAAATTGGCAAAACGGTTCTACAATTTTAGTGTTCGGTAGACTTTTAGTACCTATTTATACTCGTAATTATATTTGATATTATTATATTATATTATATGTTCGTTTGGCTGCGCAATTATTATCAAATACTGCAGCAACTCTGTTTAACAGGTAGCTACGCTTCCACACATTCTGAACCCCAGATCTATCGAATTAATTCAAAAATCGGAATGTAAGTCGATTTCGAACAGTTAATTTTGCATAAATAATGTAGAAATACTAAATATTACGCTGATCCCGTTCTGTTCTTTCCTCCAAATGACGCGTCGGTCTGCTGCACTGTTATTGGTCGAAACTTACCAGGCAATCTAATCCTTTTTAATAACCTTGGTGTGACGTATCATACACGTGGCTCATGTATATCCGTACAGTGTGTCCGAGCATTAATACTAAAGGATTCGACAAGGAGGACCCGTACCATGGTCGCCACGATCTCCTGACTTTAAATCATTTCAGTTTTTGTGGGGATATTTATCACACTGAAGTGGACCCTATTGATGAATTACGCAAACGTATCGTAGCTGCCGCCACTAACTTATGAGTTCAAAACGCACAAGAAGCAGAAACAGTTGTGTTAGTTTTTAGAAACTGGGTAAGACGAGCCCGAAATTTTGTTGTAACATCAGATATGTCATACTATTTTATTAATTAAAACCAAAAATTAATTCTATTAATGTTTAATAACAATAGCGACAAAGGCAGTTGAATGCTGTATAAAATAGATATTATAAAATATTATTTCTTTCCTTGGGCATTTCTTCCAATTTTTTTTGTCGGGTCGCCGATTGCATGTTTTGCTGCCTTATCAGGTTTTATAGTGGACCAGTTTCCAGTGCCGTACAGAAGTGTATTTTTAAATCATTTTCAAACTGCCTTTTTTGATTTTTTTATACAATATTTTTTGTAAGAGTCTCCTGTACAATCAAAATATTGTTATTAGTTCTGAATCACCCTGTATAATGTTTTAAACGGCACTCAAATTGTGGTTATATACACTGCCACTGTGCAGTACACAGGGTCTCCGGAAATTATGAGTCAAGACTTCAGGAGGTGATTCCTCACAAAAAATTAGGGTCACAAAGTCCTATACCAATTTTTCGAAAACTCAATATTAACGGAGATACAGGGTGTTAAATTTAAAATTTTATTTTCGATATTTGTAAATAACTTCTTAAGAAATCCAAATATTTACATAAAATTTGTAAATCGGGGGTTTTTGCGGACGAGAAATTCAAATGTTTCTAATTTTGACGTTACTCGTAGAGGGCGCCGCTTGTGGCACATCATGTTTCTTTTAAGTGACACAACTTTTTTGCATCTTAATGTATCCATCTGACTATCGAAGCAATCGATTCTCGTACCTGTTTTATTTGAAAAAGGTATACCTTGCTGAAGTCGGTAGGCGTAACCATTTTTGAAATAATTCTTTGAAATGCTCAGTGCACCGAGTAAAAACTGTTTTGGTTTCAGGTAAAGTGCCTTTTCTGCTGAAAATACAGCAAAATATTACTTGAAAAAGTTGTTCAGAATCGTAAATTATGGAGATCGGCAAGGTTTGATGAAACTATTTTTCCACAAAGCATAAAGATTTTATCAAAGCAGGCCGATTTTTTTTAAAATTTTCTCCATAATTTACCGTTTTGAACAACTTTTTCAAGTAACATTTTGCTGTATTTTCAGTAGAAAAGGCACTTTAACTGCAACCAAAACAGTTTTTAATCGGTGCACTGAATATTTCAAATAAGATTATTTCGAAAACTGTTACTCCTAACGACTTCAATAAGATATACCCTTTTCAGATATAACAGGTAGGAAAGAAGTAGAGGAAAGTTCCGTCATTTGAAAGGAACATGATGTGTCGTAAGTGGCGCCCTCTACTAGTGACGTCAAAATTAGAAACATATTTCTCGTCCGCTTATTTACAAATATCGAAAACAAAATTTTAACTTTAACACCCTGTATTTCCATTATTATTTAGTTTTCGAAAAATTGTTATAGGACTTCGTAACCCTAATTTCTTGTGAGGAATCACCTCCTGAAGTCTTGACGCATAATATCCCCCCTCTCTCCATCCCTCATCACTCGTTCTTCCCTCAGCCAATACACTTTCTCACCAAATGAACATTGGCGCCCAATCATCTGCTATATATTGGGTCTGTTTGATACTCAGTGCCCTGTGAAACAGTTGTACTAGGTGGGTCCGATGGATTTCTAATGAGTTAATTTTATTGATCAGTAATAATAGCTTGTCATAGATTTTACTGCGCTTAAAGCTAATGCACGGGATAATATTTCGTTTTACACTTCCCCCAGAAATCTGAAAGGTTCATATACAGGGTGTCCGGAAAATATGCGCACAAACTTCGGGAGCCTAATCTAGATATAAAAATAGTCATATAGGGTTATGTACAACTTTTTCGAATTCTCAATAATAACGAAGTTATGGCCTGTCAAAAAAAAATTTTTTAATTTTTATTCCTGACATAACTTTTTTTGTAGTAAACCTATTTTCTTCAAATTCGGTACAGTCGTTATACCGTAAACATGAAATAGAATTCAAAATAAAAACCACAACACCTTTAAACCTCCAATCCATGTAAGAAATATGGTAAATTTTTTTTATTTATAAGTATTTTATAATTTTGATATGCCAAAATAAAATCCCATTAAATATCCTATAAAAAAGGTACTCTTGTTTCAATTCACTAAAAGTAACCGTTTTCGAGAAAAATGCCATTGAAGTTTTCTTGAGATCACGTAGTCCTCAGCAATAATAAATACGCGTGCTTTGGAGACAAAAAACATGATTTATTTAAGTCTGGTGTCTTGGCAACTGTCAACAGTATTGTCAAAAAATTGATTTGTGAAGTGTAAAATCTCGTGATAATGAATAATTACTCTAACTCAGAATTACGTGATATGCATTATTATTATGGGCTAGCAGGTGGTAATACATATGAGGCGCAACGACTTTACTATGACGCATTTCCTAATAGAATCTTACCTCAACCACGAATGTTTTCTAAAATTCATTGGAGACTAGGAGAATATGGAATGCTCAAGGAAAGAAACCGGTTGGACGTCGGGCGTCCAAGAAGAACACGAACAGCACGTACAGAAGAAATAATTTTAAATTCTATCGAAAATAATCCCACGAATAGTTTAAGAAAAATTGCCACAGAGCACAATATTCCTAAAACTTGTGTGCATGAAATACTACGAGAGAATTCACTTCATCCTTACCATTATCAAAAGGTTCAGGCGTTATATCCCGGCGACTCTGCATCACGTCTATTATTTTGTAATACCATAAATAATCTTCACAATGAGGATAACGAATTCTTACAAACCATACTATTTACCGACGAAGCAGGATTTGGTCATGACGGGTTGCTTAATTTACATAATTCCCATTTTTGGAGTGATGAAAATCCTCACGTAGCCATGGAAAGGGGTTTCCAGAACAGATTTTCGCTAAATGTATGGGCGGGAATTGTAGGGGATCATTTAGTTGGACCACATTTTTTCCCAAATAGGCTAAATGGTGAAATATATTTAGATTTTTTAAGGAATGACTTACCACTTCTCCTGGAAGACGTACCTCTGCAAGTAAGAAACAGAATGTGGTTGCTTCAAGATGGTGCCCCACCACACTTTAGTGTACGAGTGAGAGAATATATTAATACGGAATTTCCTAATAGATGGATTGGCCGTGGTGGATTTGTGGAATGGGTCTCTAGATCACCAGATCTTAATCCCATGGATTTCTTTTTCTGGGGGTACCTCAAGACGCTTGTTTATAACGGACCAATAAACAACATTGTGGAATTAAGAGAAAAAATAATCGAAAGTTGTAATATTATTAAACAGAAGCGCGGAATATTTTTTTGAACCCGCCAGTCATTTTTACGAAGAATTAATTTATGTATAGAAGTAGCAGGGAACCACTTTGAAAGTCTTTTGTAAATATTTTTTTATTAGTTACGTATTAAATAAATCCTGTTTTCGATTCCAAAGCACGCTTTGTATTTTTTTGTAGTCCTACGTGATCTCATGAAAACTTCAATGGCATTTTTCTCGAAAACGGTTACTTTTAGTGAATTGAAACAAGAGTACCTTTTTTATAGGATATTTAATGGGATTTTATTTTGGCATATCAAAATTAGAAAATAATTATAAATAAAAAAAATTTGACCAGAATTCTTACATGGATTGGAGGTTTAAAGGTGTTGTGGTTTTTTATTTTGAATTCTTTTTCATGTTTACGGTCCACTTTAATGCGTATAACAACTGTACCGAATTTGAAGAAAATCGGTTTACTACAAAAAAAGTTATGTCAGAAATAAAAATTAAAAAAAATTTTTTTGACAGGCCATAACTTCGTTATTATTGAGAATTCGAAAATGTGTTACATAAGCTTATACGGCTATTTTTATCAGTAGATTAGGTTCCCGAAGTTTGTGCGCATATTTTCCGGACACCCTGTATAATACAAGTAGGTATTAGGAATTCAAATTTATGAATTACAGTTGTCAATACTGTAATTTTTTATTTAATCATAAAGTGTTGTCTTGTGTTAGTTAAAATGTTTATAATGCTGTATAAGTTCAATAATACGAACACATTTTGAAGGTGTCAACAATGTTATTATTAAGAACGCAAACGTGAAATCACTAATAAATTTGATACATTCGCAATTAAATTAACGAAGATATATACCCGATCTTTAATAATGCGCACACCCATGACAGTGTGGTGCAGACGTTGATAATAGGATCCATAACGGCGTTATTACCAATAGGAATAGAGCATTTTGATCTGGCGCATGCGTATTTGCTGCAGCAGAAGCTGTGTAATCGGGTATGCTCACTCTCTATTATTTTTACACGCCCAGTTCGACATAATATTTTTTAAATGTACCGTATATTATTGCCTTATCCTTAAACTAAAATACGTAGCAGTAGATACAGGACAGCTAAGCTTTTCGAAATGGTCTGTTGTTATAGAAAATTAAATAAGACTTTTAAAAAATTAATGAAGTTATAAATATCTAACGTCATACATAGTTAGAAAATGAATACAATTTCTTAATCAATAAATAAAGACAATGCTTGTGACAAATCTATTAGTATTTCAAGAATATTGAGAACATACAATTTTCATTTAAATTGTAAGGTATGACATCTATTTAATAAGGTAACAAATTATCTTGGCCAAGACCTAACCTGAAACGCGATAGCACAAATTGTAATATGGGATATACCTTGTAATAATCATCCAAATTAACGAGCATTATAAGCCTTTGCATTGAAATTCCCATACCATTAATTCACATGAAAACTTAATTATAACATTATCATATAGTATGTATCTCTAGGGGAGTTCCTTCGATAAGTTGATTCTATTTTATTTAGTACAATATTCGCTTACGTATTGTAAATGGTAATAGTACTAGTACAATTATATTGACAAAAGAAAAAATGACGGTTCTGTAAATGAAAATAGAATGTATATTTTTTCAGTTACAGATGTAAATTAAACAGTGGAGCTATCCAGAATATGAATGCCTATATTTATAGAGCGTCTATACCTGTCCAAACGCAACAAATAGCGTTTCTGCATATACATTTCACAAATAAAAATACAACAAGGTACTCTAAAATGCAAAACTGTTACAAATTAATTTCAAATTAAAGTACAATTAAGATTAAGTAAAACGCCTTTCAACAAAATTTCTTTGTAATTTTTTTTTTATATATGAGTATTAATGAAGTAAACAATAGAAGCTTTTCTAAAAATCCTACAAACTGTAATGTGAGACAACATTGCAACAATAGACTTATAAGCAAAGAGAAATCGAACTGTTCATTCATAAATTGCCATTTGTTTTGTATAAAACATTGCGCATGTGTATGACAAAGATAATCGAGAGAGAAAACGTGAAAATTCCGACTCCGTGCAACGCAGTATAATTTCCGAGCGTTTCAACATGCGTTGGAAATTATTTGACAATTCCAGTTGACCAGCAGCGGTTGGTAAGATTTCAGGTATGCCATGCCAAAATGTTGAAAACTTGTGCAGCTCTTCTTAGGAATTTTCAGATTGGCTTCTTTAATTTTAGTGAAACATTTTATTTCTTAAATTAGATGTAATTACGTTAGAATTTATAATTTTTGTGATGCTTTTATTTTGACGTCTTCTGGAACTTTCTCGGCCACATTCTATTTAATTCTCAAGACCGCTTAAAAAGAAGAATCCTAAAAACCTATATAAGCAAATAGGCTTCGCTGACATAGGGCCGTTTGCACCGATAAAACATAAGCCTGGTTTTGCAATAAACCGCGCTTAAATTGAATATTAAATTGTACCGCTTGTTAAACCACGCTTAAACTTATCTAAGTGAAGCTTTTCTTAAGCTGCCAAAATTGGAGGCTTAATATTTTTAAGCCTTGCTTTGCCATCACTTTAATCTAGCTTTATGCGTGGTCTTGTATTTACTTTCACACATATATATATATATATATATATATATATATATATATATATATATATATATATATATATATATATATTTTTTTTTAATTATTTCATGAAATTATTATAAAATAGATTTTCAAGGCGTTGGAGAGGATGATCTAGACATTCCAGAAATTTTTGAGTGGGTTTTCTCGACATTGGCAATGGTATAATCCACTGGAGGCATTAAGCGAAATTACATTTTTCATAAGATACAGGTTTTAAAAGTACAGCCCAATGTTTTTTTACTTGTGTTTCTATATTTTAGAAATATGGCTTATTTGTCTGATCAATTTATTAAAATATCTGATCAAAATGTAGTTATAAAAGGACGCAGTAATTTTTTTAATATAGGAAGATTTGCAAAAAGTATAGAAGCTGAGGATAGTACCCACATTTGCAAACAATTACCAGGCCAGTATAGTGTTATGTATGTACCGACAAATTATTGGAATTAGGTATAATGATTATAAAATTTTGAAAAATAAATTAATTTGCAAACGCATTTAATTGCACCAAAAGAATTGATGAGAGTAAGGCATCTTCTTTAATATTGCTAAATTAAAAATAAATTCTTTGGTAAAGTACATACTTGTATTTACATCAAATATATTTAAATCTGTTCCACAACACATATATAATACGCTATGGTATATGGTATAAACTATATCAAAAATCTAAGTTTGCATACTCAAAGCAATTGTTTTTGTGATTTAATTGTTACTTTTTTATTGCAAACCATAAAGAATAATAAAAAAGACCATTTGGAATAGATTATAAAATAATTTTCTATCTTTCTGTTAAGGAATTAGGTTATTTCAGTTTGCCCCGCTTAACAAAGCCAGTGAAAAATACAGGCGGTGCATCATGTGAAGAATAAAGCCATACTTAATGGTGTTAAAAAAAGAGTGTAAAATATTTCAGGAGATAACAGTATGAATCAAAATAAGCAGAAAAGTCTTAATAAACATGGGTCCGCAAAGTAACGGTTGCGGAGATATGGACCACTATTCGTTTTTCAAACATTTTATTTTATTAGGAATAAACCGACAAAGGAAGATTTTAACAAACAAAAAACAAAGTTACATAAGATGTTCAAAGTGCCCTCCGTCCATTTCCAAGCAGGCTCGACATCTTCGTCTCAACGATATTCGAACTCTTTCGAAAACACCCTCCTTGGTTTGGATTTCTTGACACTTTCGATTAATCCGTAGCTGCAGCCCTTCCAGGCTATTTACGGGAGTACCATACACTAATGTCTTCAAATATATCCAAACAAAGAAATCTAGAGGGTTCAGATCAGGCGATCTTGGAGGCCATAAAACAGGTCTGGCCCTTCCTACCCATTTATGTGGCACGTTTTTCATTAAACATTTGGATGGGTATTGTAGGTGACATGTTATCTCAACTTTCTGCAGAACACACTGTATGAGTTTTTGGAGGAAGACATTCCTTTGAATCAGAGGCAACAAATGTGGTTCCAGCATAATGGTGCTCCAGCTCATTTTTCCATGGCTATTAGAGAGCATTTACACCAAACTTTTCCACAACACCCTGTATATTTTTCGGTGCAAACGTCCCATAGTCAGTTTATATTGAGCAGCCAAACTCGAGTAACAGTAAAGTCAAAGTAAAGCGTTGACAGTTGTGGAAATTTGTTTGAAGGATATTTCTTATGTAATCAAGAGTGACAATAAAATTTGTCTATCTACGTGACGTGTTTCCACGCAAAGTCAAGTAGAGGTTACAATTTATTTCTGGAAATGATTATTTAACCAAGCAGTTACTTGTATCTATATGCTGGTGCACCATCGTGTTGATACCACATATTTTGAACAATATTAAGCCTACGTCATCAATGAAATCAAACATGTTTTTTTTCAAAAAAGTTCTATACAGATGTACATTGAAATGATCATTTAAAATATGAATTAAATTATTACTGAGAATGCTACACCAAACGTTGACACTCAAACCTTGCTAAAATCGTTTTGATCTAATTGTATGCAGATTTTGTAACGCCTAGATATGTTTGTTATGATTTTCATCGATGCCGTCCCTAGTAAAACACGCGTCATCAGACCACAATATGACAAGCGAAATCAATCTTTCATTTCATACATGTTGTCGAAGTAACCAGTGATAAAATTCTAATCGCTGAAGAGCATCTCCAGCATGTAATGCTTGTACATTTTGGTGATGTAGCGGATGTAACATTTCAATATTCGATACACGGCATGCAAAATTCAATGATATGAAATTATATATTTCAAAATGCTTGTAATTTCTAAACAAAAACGAATCGGACCTATGTTCATATAAGAAAAAAGGTTTGAAATTAACCCAGCTATCATCCGCCAAAGTTTGTCATAGAGCCTGTAAAATACTCTGTATATAGAGGTATTTAAATATTCACAATATAAATCGCCAGTGTTTACGTTTGCCGCTAAATATTTTATCTATCAAGATATTGTTCATAACACATATGCACGTTTTCTATTTTGGCCCCCACTGAGAAATTTGCCTGTGGGCGCCCATGTATTTAATAAATTATGTATTATCCTAGTACAATAAGAAGTGTTAGTATTATTATGTTTTAATTATAATTACAATATATTACCATATGCTGTTTATGTTAGAATCAATTAATTAATTTATGCCAAGCGGTAGTATAAATCTCCAAATTGTATGTATAAATAAAAATATGGCAACTGCTGAAACACTATTTTCGAATAAAGCTTAGAGTCGTCCAGATTAATAAGTAGAATGACGTCCTCTGATAGCTTCAAAATATAAACAATTACTTCTTCTTTTATTAATAAATCCTAAATGCAATCCATTACCTGCAGGATAAGTCCATAGATGGCCATGAAGAAATATTTATGACGGTAGTTCCAGCTTAAATATTATAACAACAAAAATATTCTGGTAAATTTTGTAGGTTTATCTTGCACATAAAATGCACCGAATATAATGAGTGTACAAGTAAACGTAGTCAAATAATAACTGGCTAATAATTAGGCTAATAGCTGGCTAATACAGTATCTCAAGGTACATGGGACTTTCTGCCTTTGAGGTACTGAATAGTTGGTCATAGTATCAAATATGTTTTTTTTAATAAAATAAACAACAAATAAATAAAATAATGCTTTACAAAATAACATTTTTATTAAATCATATCTATGCAAATATCTCAATCTTTATTTCAGTTTTTAATTGTCTTTCCAAAATTTGTCTTTGAATGATATGAGTCACAGATGCCAAGGAACCATTTTTAACAACTTCGACGGCACTGAGAAGATTCTCTTGCATCCATGAGATACTCCAGGTCTTTTTATGCACTTGTTTGACATCTGAAAAATACATATTGCTATGGCAGTCTCATCCAAAATTAAGATGGCAATTTCACCCGATTTGCCAGGCAGATGGCCATTCCATAATTTTAAGGTTAAACAAAACTTAAAAATGTGTTTTACTTGTGTATTTAATTTCAGCCAAACATCCAGCCCATCATGTACCATCTCAAAACTAGTTCACTTACCTTGATTTTACTACACGGTACTACAGCAAAATAATACTTTTCTTTTTTGTGTTATTACAGCACAAGTGTTGATGCATAATTGACCACAATTATGGTATAAGCACGACATTTATCCGTTAACAGAATGATGGCAATTTCTCCTAATATGGCCATCTATTCCGGATTACCTTAACATTTTTGTTGTTGTTGTCATTATTACGTACCTAGTGTTTGCTTGATGATGCATTATCAAAAGTGAAACTGTTTAGTAACTCTGAGCTGCATGGCGACAAAACTGAACAAAATTTTATGATTAAGAAACGTTTGTATGGCGAACGTTTTCAGCAAATAACAGCAGTCATTTTCAAGGACAGCAAAGTGCATTTTGTAATCAAAAACAAAAATTAATTCGAAAAAGAGTTCGTCGTAATAATGAGACAGCCCAAGTATTACAATACTTTGAAGACAATCCGAGACATTCAATTAAGCAAGCTAGCAGGGAATTAAATATTATATGACTACAATTTACACAATTTAGAACAATTAGGCAAACAATTAACTGGATATAGAGAAACGGATAAACGGATAAAGTCTCCAGACCTGTCACCTTTAGATTTTTGTGGATTTCTCAAAAACCAATTAAAATTATTGACCATTTGAAAGAAAAACATATAATTACTTGTCAAGACATTTCTGCAGATATTTTTAAAAAAGTTACTCAAAGAGAAGTCTGGTGACGATTGGATATGTGTTTATTAGAAGAAGAGGGTCACATAGAAAATAATTTATAGTTGATTTGTTAAAATGTTAGTTATTTGAAATATTTTTGATTATATGTTATTTATTAATTTGCTAATTGCTTTAATTTTTAGTAATTATTGCTGTAATTTTTTGGTTATATAATTATATTATGATAAATATAATAGTTTATATAATAATAATAATATCTCTACCCCTCATTCTAATCACGAGGATTATCACAGAAGTCGAAGACTTGTGCGGGAGAAGGGGCGGCATATTATTATTAAGCATGCCGCATTTGCGCCCAGGAACGACTTACGTTGGTAGGCCCTAACCACCATTCAGTGCAGAAATGAGGGAAACCTGGAAAACCTCAATAATTGGGGGGGTAGTCATGCGTCAACCGGTATCAACCCCTCACATTGATCCAAGCTAACATTCTTCCACCCTACCATACCCGCAGAGAGGGTGCGAATCCTCTCCACGAATATAGCTTATATACGGTCTACCCGCTGCGGAGGTCGAACCCACAGCGATCTAGTCATCTCGATTTAAGTACTGACACCTTAAACCGCGCGGCCACTGACCGATCCATATATCTATATGCTTTCAACAGTCAAAAAACTGTCTATTGTTTTCAATGGAGACCCAATTAAGTCATGGCTAATTCAATTTTGATCAAGATATTTCCAACAAGCGCGTTTTCACATTTCTGCTTTCAACTTTTAAACGAGAGGAGATATCAAAAAAGTTTATCAGAGAAACTCTGTCTTTTCTAGTATGAAATAGGTAAGTTTATGAAAAAATATCATGATGGTATAACAGGCGTTTCCAAAAGCTGCATCTTTGGCTCAAAAGCACGCCTGGTTCTATTTGAAATCCCCAAGCGATTTTTTTTATTAGTCAATAGCAGTCCTGAGGCATCGAGTTTGAGACGCCCTGTACATATAAGTATTTTCAAATAGTAGATATTTCCTTATAGAGAATGGAAAAAGTTTTATTTCATATGTTTTCTTGGCTTTCTTCAACTATTCAACTTTTAATATTAAAGTTTGCAATTCCAATTTACTTTAATCAAAACTTTTATAATTCAGATATAATTTAAAACCAATACCACTTACAAAAGTCAATAAATCCAGTATCATTTTACTTTACATGCATTAGTTTCCAGTCAGATTTACAAACATCAAGAATGGTACAAAAATATTTTCGCAATTTGTATTTGATCTGCAGTATTGTAGGGATTATTCCATTTTTCAGCTTTAGAAAGTGCAAGTTGGTCAAAAAAGTTATGAATAAAATTTGGTTATTGATTTTGCTCATATACAAGCTTCTTCTGATAACAGGATACTTCATTTTAAGTTTCCCTTTATTTGAAAATGAATACAGCTTGACAACCATGAAAATTTTAGAACATCCCACAAACTTCAGTTTTTGGCTGATGCCATTTTCTACAGTTTTCTTGTTATTATTATCTAACAATAAAAAATGGGAACTATTTCTTAAAAAATTCATAAAGATCAACAGTTTATTACCATCAAAAACAAACAATAGATATTATGTGAAACACATTTTAAATTTATTGTTGAATTTAATAATTATCTTCTATATATATTCTGACAAATATATTTTGGAATCAACTAATTACACTATCATCTTCAGAGCATGGTTCTTGATGTACGTAACTTTAGAAGAAGTATTTTGGCTATACATGATTATATTTACAACTGAAATTGTACTAAATCTGAAAGAAAGATATGAGGTCCTAAACCAGAGATTTGTAAAAATTCTTCAAGTATCCATTGAGAATAAATTTATGACTAAAGATGTGGATGATGCAACTATTAAAGAAATAAATAAAATAAAATTCTTGTACAGATATGTAAACGATTTAGTAGAATCTGTAAGTAATTTATTTGGTTGGTCAACTTTTTGCTTGATGGCGTATACAATACTGGACGCATTAACTGTTTTGAATTGTATGATAGTTGGTGACTTCACGCAACCTACTGAAAGATTCGAACTATTTGTGCTTATTGTAAGTACTTAATATAATTACAATTCTATTAATAAGGATAAATATACTAAAAATAGAAAAGAAAATAACTACCAGACAGCAAAAATTCATAAATTCGCTCTCAGTTTCGTACTCAAAATTTGTTGAAAATATACAAATCAATCGCTACCTTTCTATGGATATAAAAAAATTGAAGGAAAAATCAATCCTGCAATTAGGTAAAATCGATCTGCATTAGTAATTGATACAGGATTAAATTGAAATTGTAATTAAAATTTCACATTATAATTAATATAACAACAACTAATAGCAATAAGGTCATATTTACCACAAGAACAACCTTTAAACTAATCTTGATTTTCATATTCCAGTCATCATGACAAAATTGTGATTGTTTAGTTACCATTTTTTTTATTTACTGATAAGTTGGTGAAAATTTTGAAATATTTTTATTTTAAAATAGTTTAGCAAACTATACGGTGTATTTGAGAAATATGTATATTCTAGAACCACTATTTTTTTTAGATGGTGAATATGTAGGTAAGATAATTTTACAAAATCAAATTTTAAATGCATTCTTTTTATTTAAAGAACAGCATGTTTGATCAAAATTTAAACAGATAAGTTTTTGATGGTATAGAATACACTGACGTTATTAGCTTTTTTGTATAAAGTAGGGACGCTAGTTGGTATAGCATTTCCGGTAATATTTTATTCTTTAATTTTTTAAACTTGGGTTCCTCCCATTTTAAGTCTCATGATATATAAAATTTCATTTTACACAAAAAGGTGTTCTTAGTAAATTTTTTAATAATGCACCGTTTTTTTTTTTGAGGAAATGCAGTTTTTTGCGTTTTCCTGGAAAACGTACATCACCTTTTTTATGTCTAGTGATATTATGTAAAATAAAATTTGACATAATATTACGAGTAGGAAAAACCCACAAGTTGAAGAATAAAATGTCAGCAGAAATGTAGAACTCTATACTTGTACAAAATAAACTAATAATACCAGCGTGCTAATCACCATCAAAAATATACCTGCACCAAATTTTGATCAAATATATTATTCTCTAAAAAATTACATCAAGAATTTGATTTTCTAACCTTGTATCTGAAAAATGAATGGCTTTAGGACTTATATTTATTAAATAAATCTCACTTATTTGTCAATGTTGTACCAGCCCTAATAACATTGTCATGTCTTTTTTAAACACCCTTTACAGGGTGTCTTAAACACGATAGTATGAGCTTACTCCGAAGAAACAAAAAATTTAAATAAAATTAAATGGTGTTTTCAATCGAAAGTATTATCTTCGAAAGTTGACAGAAACGACTAATGTAGTCATCAATTATATTTTTTCCAGAAACATACCTACATGTTTTCCAGTTAGAAAGCTCTCTTTTTTCTAATAAACTTTTATTAGATAAATATTTCTTTATTACTTCCCGTTTAAAAGTTATAAGCAATATCGTCCTAAAGAGTCTCAAAAGAAATACCACCTAAAGATCATATTAGCAGTGGAAGGATCAAGTAGTAGCTGGAAAATAATTGAATTTTCATTGTGTGCATAAATATCACAAAATACTTGTCATTACTCAATACGAACGTATAACTTTACAAAATGTTTTCTCATTCAGAAAAAATGATATGTTGCTAATTTACGGCGAGTTACAAAAAAATTCAAGAAGAGCTGCAGGCTGCAGAATTATATCGACAAAAGTATCCAGAGCTACGCATTCCTGATCATAGAACCCTTACAAAATTGGAGGTGACCTTGTGGCGAAATGAAGTTGAAGCATTTTCTGTCGCAATCAGAACCTTTTTCGGCACGTTCTTTGGACGGATAAAAGTCGGTTTGTCAGTAATGGTTTGCCAAACAGGCGCAACGAATACTACGGGTCCAAAGAAAATCCCCACATTCTAAATCCAGTCTAAAACCAAGGCTATTTTGGAGTAAATGTATGGTGCGGTATCATCGGTAGGCATTTAATTGGGACTTATTTTTATGAACATATATTGAACAGCGTGAGTTACCTAAATTTCCTACAAGAATAACTTCCTGCACTTCTGGAGAATGTGCCTGTGCAACTAAGAAGAAACCTATGGGTACAGCAATATTTAGATAACACTTTCCCAGAAAAATATAATGGATTAATGGACCTATTCAATGGCCCGGAAAGTCACCACATCTAACATCTCGATTTTTTATGGGGGGTTTTAAAAAATAAGATTTACAAAACACCTTCGCGAGATATTAATCATTTGAAAGAAAAAATCACAAACAGTTCACAAAGAAGTCAAGCGAAGATTGGATATGTGTCTGGAAATGAGAGGAGGTCATATAGGGAATAGATTGTAATATGTATGTAGGTAGCTTGCGTCATTTTTTAAGTTTAGTTGCTGTTATCATCACCTTTTGTTTTAACTGTATTAAACAATTATCGAGTTTAATTCTTGTATTTATTCTTGATGATATTTATGCTCTAGAGTTTGAGACACCCTGTCCAAATAATTACAAACAATAAAATGAGATAATATATAACAACAAAAATTTGTTAAACTTCAAATCGACATGAAACACAGTTTCTTGCTTTAGTATCATTCATTGGTTACAATCTCGCACAGATATGACAGATATGTCGAAGTGAATTTACGTAGAAACAAAATTAAATGATGTAATTCAATAAAAAATACATCTAGGTTATTATAGAGAAAAATTAGATGAAGGGATTATGCAAAAGTTATTTGTTTTATATCAACAAACACCGAAGCAAAAATCCATTTTCAGTTGCATCCTGCCTTTCTTTCATATATGTTTTTTTTTCCAGATATACAGTATCTATCTAGCATTATCATGTGACTTTGCAAGTTGTGAAGGTAAGAAGATTATTAAGTTATGCTACGATCTAGAGGAGAATTTTCCAATAAAGTCACCAATTAGGAAGGAACTGTTAGAAATAGCTGTCCAGGCAAAACATTTTGAACCAAAGTTTATTTCAGTGGGGTTATTTAACATTAACAGGAATATCATACTGTCGATGATAGCCACCATTACTACATACATAATTGCAATTATACAGTTTAATAATATGTTTTAGACACAATAATTATAAATGAAATATGAACAAAATATAGTTTTAGCGATGATTGAAAGAAATTGCATGATTTTTCCAAAGACGTGCAGAAGAATGTATTATTTTAATGGAAACGGCACTTGTCCTAGACAATTTCGTGGAAAAATAAACCTACAAATGGTATTTAAAAATTTAGTCTGGCCATGCCCCCACAAAACGGTCGCCGCCACAGCGTAGGCCTATGACGACAGACGCCGTTCGTACGTGTATACCTAAATGTAGCAGTATGCTTTAGTTCATATCTGTATATGACTTCCATGGTTTCTGACAACGCAGCACATACCTTTAGAAAAGTTAATTTGTCATATTATTAGGTGTTTTTGTGTTAAATAGACATTGGTATTGACCAAAGTCGCAAAATAAACTCGTATAATGGGCACAAAAAGTGCATCTCACCAGACAAATGCGTCTAATAAAAAATATTTCACCGTACCAAAAAAAAAGAAAAGAAAAGGTTTAAGTTCATTCAAAAAATTAAAATGTAAAGTTATAAAGAATCAATTAAACTTTTCTATTAAGCAACCACAATGCATACACGACGTTTTAAAAATCATTGGTAAAGCAAACTTACATTTCTTTTCATTTATTGTATTTAACGCTTCATTCCGATTCCAAATAACATGTATTCTGTATTTGTTCCTGCCATTTACGTGATGAAGCATGTTATTTGAGGCATTTATACATTTTTGCTATCTAACTTACTACATTAAATTACCTGTTTAATTCTGAAAACATAATAAACAAAAGTAATAAATAAGGATTTTAAAAAAATGTTTAAGGAGAAATTAAATCTATAGTAAATAGCAATAAAAATGTATTAATTAATTAAAAAAAAATTTTAAATATCATTAATCATTACTTTTGCTTATTATTTTTCAAATTAAAACAAGTAGTTTAATGTGAAATCAGTTGGCATAATTTTATAAATACCTTAAGTAAAATCATCTATCTAGTATTTACCCAACAGCATTGTCGCCGTAATTGTCACGAGCGGATCTATATTGTAAACAAAGAAATAAGTTATTACAATACCGTAAGTTCACCACATCACCACTAATAATCATGGCATTACCTACACAGTATTTACACTATGTATCTATGACCCACAAAAACGCGAAAATACAAGTGTTTACATCACCAACACCGTAACCTGCACCTGTATCCGCGCAAACAAACCGTGCTGAACAGAGTTTAACAGTTGAGTGAGAAATTATAAAGAGGCGCAACCTTATGGCGAAATGCGTATCCACTTTTGGTGCCGAGATAGTATTAGGTAATAGCAGCTCTTTGGTTCTAAGATTCGTCAATTTATCGACAACTCATTGTTTACGGAGGTTTTCTTTGCTTGTTAAACCATTGCATCACACAGAACACTCAAAATTGACTGTCGTTAACAACAGTTCTCGACAAACGGACAAATCTCGGCCCCAACTGTAAAACACGGTGTAACATCACGGAAGATCAAACATGAAGGCCTTTATTTCTTGTCCAACTTTAAAAACATTTTGCCCTATAGATATTTTCTATTAGGGCCTTTGTTTTCAAGATACAAGGTGTTAAACTTGTAGATCGAATACGCATTTCGCCATTAAGGTTGCGCCTCTTTCTAATTTCTCATTCAACGGTTTAACGTCACACCCATGATGTCGCCGTTTTTGGTCACGTGGTTTTGTTTACATTCTATAGTAATTTATTAATGTTAATATTTTGATTAATATGTGATTATTGCCACCAGAACATGTTCAGATCCTTCAATATATTTGAAATATTACCCCTTGATATATTTCAAACCAGTATAAAATTCATGCTACTTCCGCATTATTTTAAAATTTTTATTTATTACTGGCATCATCAGTAGATAGATTTATATGAATTTGATGGTTTTTAGATGAGAATGAGAATATAATATAAGTTTTAACTCTGTTTTCCTCTAGCAACCATATTGAATTAATCATGAAATGTAAACGCTGCCTTGAATTATTATTATTTCTGCTATACTGCACACAAATTGTACATAATTTTATATCAAGGGAGTTGATTTTATATGAACTTAGTTTTACTTAACCTACTACAAAATAGGTAAATGTCCAAGATTTCACTATATACTTGTAGCACTAAATAAATAAACATTTCAAAAACGTTTCCTGATTTAATTTTAAAAAACATTTAATTAAAATAACTGACTAACTAAGTTATATGTGACAGTTTCTTTGTTTATCTACTTTCCATAGATATACCATTCTTGTAATATCTATTTAATCTACCTCTACAAAGCAGTTGCTTAAGCTGATGATGTGTATGTTCTGGGATGTCAAAAATGAGCTGAAAATCCTCTAAAAGCCAAAAACACCCCTGTTAGGGGTGGTCTCATGAATATAGGGCTCTGGACAGTTTCCAGTGGTTTTTTCGCCGGCCATGTTAGTACACCGTTTCAACCCCTAGGGCGAGGGTGTGAGTGGGCAAACTACTCTTCAAATAGAAAAGGATAAAAATAAGTCGTTTTCTTTCAGTGTCGCGCAAATAAGACGAGGATAGTTTGGGGGTTGTGAGATTGTCATGATTCACTAAAAAATGATATTAGAAAAAATAAGAATTCATATAATGACCAATAGTCATACATAAGGGTCGCCACTTTGCCAGCGGCAATATGTTGGTACTTCCTAAGTGTCAAAAATGGGCGGCACACCCCCGAAAATTTAAAAAAACATCCCTCAAAGGAGTGGTTTAATGAAAATAGAACAGTTCCTAGTATGACAGTCTGTGCTAAAGGAGTTAGCAATGTTTTCTACCCCTAGAGCGAAGGTGGGAGTGGGAAAACTACCCCCGAAAGGAAAAAATGCCGTTTTTCTGTCTTGTGGAAATAAGACTGTTTGAGGGTGGTGAGTAAGATTTTCATCATCCCCTTAACAAATATATAAATATGAGAATTTATACATATCTTATTTTTAATGACCAATGAATGGTATCTTTGGGAGTAACAATATGTTGATATTCTCTATGTGTAGCATGGTCCGGGATGCCAAAAATGAGCGGAACATCTTAAAATAAACCAAACAATACCCCTTTCAGGGATAGTTAAATCAAAAAAGGGCTCTAAACAGTTCCCGGTAACTGTACCTTTTTACTTTGTACTATATTACAGTCGAAAAACTTTACAAAATACTAAACAATTTGCAAAATTTACATTAATTAAAATGTTACTATTTTTTATAGAGTTGGGTGTGACAATAGCCATGTTCGTAGAACAGTTCGAAACTGTTTCCAACCGTTAGACGCACGCGAATTGCAAATGCAATGGTTACCTAAGGTTCAAAAAGTAATGTTTTAGATGTAATGCGCATACGTACTACAAACAAAGCTTTATAATTCCATATAAATTTTCTTTGTGCAATTGACGTGTAAAATTCAGAAAGCGTTATAGTAAAATAAAATAAGGAAAAATGTGTTTTTTCTTATTCTAACTTACTTGACAGCCGGTAAACTCTTATAGACCCTGGAAAAAACTAACTTCTTTATATTTAAATTCTCTGTTGACGTGTGTAAACACTTTGCTGTATTAGGACGAAAATTAAATAAATAAATAAATTAGTCCAGGCGTCAGAGGTTAAAAATCAACGGCTTCTGCGAATAATAATAATAATAACAATTATTATTAACAAATAATTTGAGCTGAAGCTAAAAGCTTGTTATAGTCTAAGATCCCACTATAAAACGACCTTCACCGAGCTGGTTAATGGATGAAAAGTATTTTATATCCAATTAAATATGTCAATAAATATATTGCAAATGAGTTGTCTAAAAAAATTCAGTCCAGAATATGATTAATTAAGAATTAAAAATTATTATTGTTTTAAACATTTCACTGGTTTGGTTAATAGACAAATTCCATACCAATCGAAAGTATGAAGCCCATAGAATATGCAAACGTTAGGTTGACTATTTTTTCCCCGTCACAACTCTTGGGTAGACAGGTAGTAGTCCGTCTTCGCGTTAGGGATTCCTAGGGGCAGATTTATAATAATACCACCGCCCCCGGACTTTATTAGATTTTTTGGAGAAACGGATAAACGGATTGCCTTCATTTTCAGTATAGACTATTATTTCCTGGTAGTGACTTGAAATGATATGACGTTCTTGCCGTCTCCCCGGGGGCGGTCCTTGAAAACACGAAATTTGCTTAAAATCATTGAAATTTTTTTGTGGCTTCTTCTCCACCTTACCTATCGAAAAGTCTAATAAAATTTTTTGATTATATGTATCGTTTCCTTAAAAAAAAATTAAACGTAATTCGGGGCGGCAAATGGATTAGAAAAATTGTATTTTTTACGGGTTTTTGATCTCGACATATCATTAGTAGGGTCGAAAATGTTGTTTTATTGTCATTGAAGGGCGTTAGGGGTTGCTAGGGGCAGATTAATTATAATACCGCCGCCCCCGGACTTTATTCGATTTTTTGGAGAAACGGATAAACGGATCGTCTTCGTTTTCGGTATGGACGAACTACACACAGCTGCAATGTTGTGTACTTTTCTATCTCATGGAATGGTTCGTTGGAGAATATTTCACTTTTTAAAACTCGACAATCGGAATTCAGGACTGATTTTTCGCAGACAACCCTATACCACCGTGTTGGTAATGAAATAATCATTATTTTAATTTAACTTTAATTTATTAACTACACCGGTGCAAATTACTAGTATCGATTTACCTGTTTATACCTGCCTACACAAGAGTTGTGACGGGAAAAAATAGTTAACCTAACGTTTGCATATTGTTTGCATTTGTCTATTAACCAAACCAATAAAATGTTTAAAAAAAAATTTTAATTGTTAATTAATCATATTCATATTTTTTAGAAAACCCATTTGCAGAAATGCAGAAATAGGTCAGATCTCATCTATTGTGGTTGATTTTGTCGTGTTCCCACTGCCAAAAAGTGAAGTTAGATATTTATAGAGTGAATAAATTAGATTATTTTCTTTAGATAATTATTGAATAGAGCTTTGTCTGTGGAATTGTTCATTAGCATACCTAGATGTTTGGTATCAGAGAACATACATATGACTTCATTGATAGGAATTGGAGGAGATTTGATTTATATTAGCTTAAAATACCTTTCTAAAACAGTAAAAAAATGTTACAAAAGCTAATAATAAGGAATATATAGGTAGATATTGTGGGTGTAATTCAACGCAGGTTGGGGCTTTTGTCCACTGAGTAGTTAGTTTCACACAATATTATTAATACTTAAAAATATAGGATCCTATACTATTATGCAACAAAAGATACAGTCATCCTATAAATGGCTGATAACATAGTACAAACAATTAATAAAAAAACGGAAGAAATCAAAGTACAATATACATGAATACAATATAAATATTTGAAAACAAATTCATAAGAGTGCAGTCACATTGGATATTGATTAAAGTGATGGTCAAGTCTATTCTTGAAAGAATTTAGAGACGGTGCTGTAACCACATTATCCGGTAAATCGTTCCATATATGGAATATATTGTTGGGTAGAAGCTTTCCTTTTTAAGTTTGAATGAATTGCCTCTAACACGGGGGTCATGGTTTAAATCAAACATCACCTGGGGGTAGTACAATTCGCCATGCAGGATCCTATAAGCTGTAATAAGATCACCTTGAATAATTTCAAAACTGTATCCAGGGTAAGGTTACTCACGGAATTTCTGATCATAAAAAACAATTTATTACATTTCTTCACTGCCTTGGCAACTTGTGCACTTCATAACACATTTTCCATTACAATTATTTCGAAATCATTTGGTTGTGAAACGCTAGGCAATTCTGTACTCAGAAGGATTTAGAGGTATGCACCATCCATTCGGAACACCAATTACTAATAATATTTAGATTATCTTGTAGGTGAAGGAATGATGATGAAAATAGTTAAAAATCATCTGCATATGATAACACTTGGGAAGTACACGTATTCGTTAGATCAGAAACATATACTGGGAACAGAACTGGTCCAAGGACCCAACTGTGTGGAACACCACTCAATACTTGTCTTCTCTCAGAAAAACTCATTATTACTATTAAAACTTTTATTTTTTGATTACTTGTCTCTCGAAACATTTAAAATGGGCAACAGAATTTGATGTTATTGTTTAAACAAATAAAAGGGAGGTTCTCGCGTTTATCTATATCCACGAAATTAATAATTTTAAGAGAAAAATATAAAATTCAAAACAATACCCAATTAATTTGCACAAAAATGGTCTAAATGATCTGATAAGCTCGACATTTTACCCAAACAATATTATATCCACTGGCACAATAGTCACTAAACACAAGTCGAATTTTACTCTACTGCAGTAGCACGTCTTCGTATATTCAGTTCTAAGACTGGATTGATCTGTCACAATACACTGGCTCCTGCCCTATGATGTATTCAGTAAAATATACTAATGTACACCCATTACCTGTTAGCATTAGTGTTACCCGATAATTACCTGAAACGAAATATTACCACGCCCATGGCCGGTTCTTATCTCGGGGTTTTATTACTCTCTTTCTTTTCCAAACAGATTATAGTACTGGTTAATGCATAATACAATTTCTGTGTTTAAAAAAGGCAATGGCCAAAAATGTATGTGTTTTCCTGCCACCTACTCTAACAGCCACAGATCAGCATGCGTACAGAGTTTATCACCAAATACAGAACTGGAAAGAAAATCATTTGGGACCAGCAGAATAGGGTTGTAAACGCACTACCATATGTATACTGCAGGTAACTAACTAGGTAACTAGTGAACAAAAAGTAGCACCGCCAGCATTACTGAAGATAATTTTCAGTAATTGTCGAAGTGGGTGAAAGGACAGCCTCTGTTGTAAGCTTGGGTTGATCTGTTCATTTATTTATACCACTTGCGAAGGTGGAACTTGAAACGTCGAGACTGCGAGCTACCAACGCTACGTCACCGAGATGAGCATCCCGAGCGTAAAAATCTAACATTAAATAAAGAAAACATTTTATTTATATAAATTTAATTAAACAACGATTTAAATATTTCACTTTATTTCGTTCAGTTATAATTTATTTCCATAATTTATAGTATGACATTTTTTATTATCTACTTTATATATTCAAATGATACAATATTTTCCTTCGTTCATCGAAAAAGAAGTCGTTCATTCAGTGTTGAGATATGAAAAGTAAAGATTTCTCCATCTCTATAAAAAAATCTTTTCACAATAAACATTGTCCGGTGATCATTTCTAGACTCATTTCCTTGTACTGATGTGACACATGAGATGGAGCGTTGAGCTCATTCATTCACGTAGTTATTGCTTGGAAATTATTGTTGCAATTAAAATAACTGCAGACATTTTTTATACAAAATTGGATGAGGAATATTTTTGTATTTTATATTTTTATCCTAAAATTGATACTTTTCAAAATATTTGCAAAAAATGCTAAAACTTCCCTCTCGTTTTAATTTTCTTCCCCTTAAACATGAAAAAGAGCAATAGGAAAAAGGAAGACTTCAGCAGGAATTTTACGGTAAACACAGTCTCTGATGCCTAGACTAAATAGTGTATAGATAACTTGCTTGAACTTGCTTTGAACTGCATCTAAAAACAGATATGAATCCTTGAAAATAGCATATAAAAATGGCACCTTTAATAAAATCATATAGAAGTTTTGAATTTTTTGTCCTTGGCATTTTAAGCACCCTATAACTTATATGTTATGTCTACATTTATTTAAATTGCATTTTTGAACACAAAATTAATTATAGTTTTTTGTTATTGTTCTGTCGAATTCGAGAAAATAAATAAAATCGTTTAAGCTGACGAAAACGATTCTGTACATAAAATAAAATACACATTTATGCTTTTACACATTTAACTTTTTTGTTTATGTTTCTTTTTAATATAAAAATGTGATTCTCTAACACAAAATCATAAGAAAATTACACAGAAGGCAGAAAATCTTAAAAAATTAATTTTATTTTGAAATATGTAGGTAGTTTAGGTAAGTACATATGAAAATGTTATAAAGTAGGCTAGTAGGCTAGGAGGTTAAGAGTTGTATTACTGATTCTTCTATATAACCTTCAGCTGCACTTCTCCGAAGTGTTTGTAACAAGTAAGACTTAATTCTTCATCTACAAAAATTGTAACCGGTGTTTACCTCAAACAATGTCCTGTGTTAAATAAAACTCGATCTCTGTAGATACAAGACCCAATTTTAAGAATGTCCGATCGACCGATAGTATGCAGGCTCCGAATCAAGCACAATGCACCCTAGAAAACATAATTTGGTCTTAAGATAAAAAGGAATATTACGACGGGGAATCAAATATAAACTAGAATTTTTATTTTAACGTTCGTTAGGTATAGTGAGAGTCTTGATACATTAGGAATCTGAGAAAGGAGAAAACTATCGATGCAGCCAAGAAGTCATTTATCATTTTTTTTGTTACATTTTCCGAATGATTTTGTAATTTTAGTGTGATCTGAAAAAAATATATAATTTTCTGACGCCTCTAAAGTATTTAAAATAATTTCAATTTCTATAGCCTGCTGGTATACGCTCACTACTGTTTACTTGCATTTAGAATAAGAAAGGAAAAAGGCCGGTGGCGTCGTTAGGATACGATTTTATTTTGGTTATGGAAATACAAATATTGAAAAGTGTTGTTAGAGATACTAAAAGAAAAAAACTTTATATATTATATTGTACCGAAATGTCCCAGTACAACGATAAAATGCCTTATAAATTATTTATTTGTTTACTCGAAACTTGTGCCAAAAAGCAAATAAGTGTGTTGTAAGTATAAGATTTATAATAAAATCAGTTCAATAATAATTTATAATATACCTACTTATGTACAATTTATTCTTGATTTTGAATTCAAATTCTTACGTCATTTCGAGAAACAAGATTTATAAACTAGATATCTACTTAATTATTTTTAGAGCCATTGTGTGAAATTGGGGTTTTGTTTTAGTTAGAAGAAACTTGTAAATTTTTCTTTTAATTTAAACATAAGCTGCACTGCATTTTGATTTAAAATAAAAAAGAATAAATTTGAAAGTTTATTTACACACTATACAATTAGTAATAACTTTACATTAATTAAAATTTAAAAAAGCTGGCTAATAGATATAGAGTGTCCGGAAATGAGTGCCGTAATTTTAAGAGCTTATATATCTGACCATAAGCAATAAAAAAACTCCAAAATAAAAATACAGGTGCAATAATATGCAAGACTTTGTTACGAAATTACAAACTAAGGCATAATTAAGATTAAGTAAAAACGGTTGTAATATAATTTGTTCGTAATTTGATTTTTGGATCAGTATTAATGAAATAAACAATTGTTTTCGAGAAACTCGTTAAAACTGTAACGTACAGTAACGTTTGACAACGTTGCAGTGTCAGGCAACCTAAAAGTAATATTAGTCATAGTAGTGCGTATAGATAGTACGTTTCATTTTTCTCTAGTTTTTCTTTGATGTTTGCGAGTGTACATAAACAGCAATGGAACAATTTATAGTAATTACTAGCTGCATGAAATGTTAATTTACAGCGAATCTATGCAAAACTCTTTGGCTACGAGACGTTTGTACCAAAAGGAGAATTAACGTGTCTGCATCCCTTTTATTTTCGGGACAAATTACCAATCTTAAGTCTTAAGTTATCGGCATACCCAGGGACCTTCAACTACACTTCCTCTGTTATATTTTCGTTTACCAAATTTGGATTTTTGTGGTCAGAAAGACGTTCAGAATTCAAAACTAAAAATTGGTCACATTTTCCGCTTTTCTACATTTTTTCCATATAAGTAATGAAAATGACGCATTTCCGCGGGAAAGTTTTAACGTTTCTGTGTTAAGAAAAATGTCTATAATTCACAGCAACAAATATTTTTTATGTAACTGATTTCCCTTTTTCTAAAGCCCACAAAATTTCCTTTATAATGGAAATGATGTATTTCCGCGGGAAAATTTTAATGTTTCTGTGTTCAGAGAGGCCGTTGAATGCTATATAGCACTCAGCGGCCTCTCAAAAAAATAACAAATAACAAATATTTGTTATTTGTTTTTTTTTCATAGTTGCTTTCCTTTAAACGAAACTTCACCCGGATACAGAACGACATCCTATAACTAAACTTAATAAACCAAGCTGCTGTATAAAATTTCGTAGATTTTGTATCAAATACTGTAACAATCTAGCAGTATTAACATTGTTTCTTACTCTTCTGTCAATTGTTTAATTCTTCCGAACAGAAAATGCATCTTCATTTTGTTGCAAGGTCGCCTCCAATCTTGTAAAGGTTCTATGATCAGGAATGAGGCGCTCTGGATACTTTTCTCGATATAACTACAGCTTTTCTTGAATTTTTTTGTGACTCGCCGTAAATTAACAACATATCAACTTTTTCTGAATAAAAAAAACATTTTGTAAGCATAAAAGTTATACGATTAACGTTCGTATTGAGTAATGGCAACTATTTTGTGATATTTATGCATTTTAAACAACGAACATTTAATTATTTTTCAACGACTACTTGATCCTTCCACCACTAATGTGATTTTTAGGTGGTAGTTCTTTTGAGGCTCTTAAGGACGATATTACTTTTAAACGGGAAGTAATACAGAAGAAGTTCTCTAATAAAAGTTTATTAAAAAAGAGGACAGGAAAAAAGTGGTGTATGTTTTTGGAAAAATATAATTCAGGACGTCATTAGTCGTTTCTGTCAAATCCCAAAGAGAATAATTTCTATTGAAAATGGAGCTTACGTCATCCCATTTAACACCACGTGTTCCAAATTTTATTTAAATTTTTGTATCGTCACAGTAGGCCCATACTATAGCAATGTTTGGTTAAAAATTGGATCTGCTACTTGATAGTGAGAAGATCTAATGCTGCTGAGAACTCGGTGGCTGCACTCTGGTCACCGGCCTGAAATTTTGTCAACGGGTTCTACAGGTGGAGCAGTCCGTCAGTTAGTTAGAATATTTTTTAGTACCTCTTCTGGTACTAGGGGGACAGGCAGGACTGCCCATGAAGCTAATTGGATAGAAATTAAGTCGGTTTCCTGTTGTTTGGAAGGGCTAATGCTGCTCCTTGCAAAATTATAAGTCCAAGTGCAGCAGTTCCAGGTGCGGCAGGTGGATTACTGTAAGCTCTGCGTATCTCTTCTCGGTGAAGCGCTGACGGCGGTGTGTTTATTCTGCCGTTAGAATTAGGTTATTTTAGCGGTAATTGAATAATCATTACAGCGGCCAGATATTATATTATATTAATTAAATAAAACGAAAAATCACTTAGTTACACTATTTTCTAATTGATGACAAGTGCAATAAACATCGACTTCTTGAATTTGTTAACAATAAGGTACTAGTTTATCTAGTTTTTATTTCTTAACAATTCCAACCAACGTGATAGTTATTTTTGAATAGCGTATTGCAAGAATTACATAAAATGTTTCATAGGGAATGTCATTTCTTCTGGTAGTTGAAGTCTACACGAGACAAAACGTAATTTAAATTCCCTCCCTTGCCACATAGAAATGTCTTTGCGTAGCTTTTCATATCAATTTAGTTCCGACGATACGGCTATTAAAACTTATAAAACTGTTACTTTATGCAAGAGAAAAATAATAGCAATGGATATTTAAATTTCTATAAAACTTTCATAATATCTAATATGTCTAGCATACATTCTTAAAATTATCAGGTTCCAAAGCCATTGAATTGAATGTGGAAACATCATTATTTTTGTTTTTATTCCGGTCGTAATCTAAGGAAAACGGTACAAAGCGTACGTGACAAAATCCGATAGACGTCCCCTATCCAGTCTATCAAATCAGCATGAGCAAAATAAATCCAGATCGATAACTGAAAGTAAAAAAATTAAAAATTAAGCTTACGAATATTTAAATTCATAAATTACATATCCATTAGTAGTAGTTCAAAATGTGCAACTGAAAATGCTAGTATGGACCAATAAAATTGGGCACATAATTTCTAAAAGAATGCAGTACAACTTAGACGTAATTACAATAATTTCTATCTGACATATAGAGTATTTGAAAAAAACTGCTGTTATGAAAAGCATTAATGTTGTGTAGAGGGTGTAAATTTAAAAATAGTTTTGCCCTTCTCACTGTTATCCTGAACATTTGTTTTCTAGATTCCCAATTTTAAAATGAAAAAATATATTTTATATCTCCAATCTCTTTGGTCGCATGCTAATATCTGGTGAACGGTTAGGTACTTTTTTATGTTTACAATAGGTCTCAAGAAAGGAATCTGGATTGATTTCCAACTGTCAGAAATATTCTGACCAGTGAATTTGTTTTCAATAAACATCATGCAGTAAGTAGTTGGATGATCGTTGACAGTTTGGAACCAGTGTAGGATTTCTTGCTTCAACAGACCTATTGTATCAGCATCTAAGTACTAACATCCGATGAACAATTAGTCCACGTCACCAGTCAGCTATAAAGCCCAGTTCCAAGCCAACAAAAGTGTTCCAACACGGACCTTGCCTCTTGGTATCGGCCGATCTTCCCAAGGTTTCCCAATTCTTGCCCTGACTACCTAAGCTCATCTCTCTCGAAGCACTCAGGATCACCAGGAACCAGATCATCGGCTTAGCGCTTCTGGAATATGCTTGTTCCGTCAAATTTCTTTTATATGGTTTTTATGCGTTTTTACGATACTATTCTTACGCCCTTTAAAATTCATATGATTTACTTTTTCCGTTTTCGAGATACAAAAGGTTGAAATTGGTGGTAGTCTCAAAACCGGTGCCCCCGCTTGTGACGTCACTACACGCAATTCTAAACTAGATCTACCGCTAACAAGCTAATACCTAATCAGATAAAAATGTGCTAAGTTGTCTAGTTGCTGTATTGTAAATATTTTAGTACAATGTATTCAATTGAAATTGGATTTAGTAAGCTGAATCTGACAATCTGCTAGAAGTTAATATGTCCATGATTACAAACTATTTGAATAAAGATAAAAGGTATATTTTACATAAATGAAGAGAATAAAGTACAACGTCATTAACATAATAAATATTTTTTTCTATTTCGTGTCATTCTAATTTCATGTCATTTAAGTTATCGGATTTATAAGATGAAGTTATAGGTAACCCAATTAATTTTTATTTAGTTACTGTTATTTAAATACAGTGTGTCCAATTAAGTCGGCACCATATGGGGAACTTTTTTATTAATTATTTTATGAAACAAAGTTATTCTTGATAAAAAGGCCTAATATCCAAAATGAGGTCATCAGATTTCAATTTCTTGCAGCCGTATACGAGGTATGTCGAAAAATGTAAATTTTACTCAAGAGTTATTAAGAAAAGTCGATCCTAATTGAAAACTGCAGTCAGATATCCAATATTATCCATCTACCATTAAAAAAAACCGATTTTGTTATTTTTACATACTTCTCTGTATTAGCATTGATAATTTACGTTTAGAGATCGACAAACCAATGAATTTTCGATAGCAAACGTCAAAACGCTAGTTACAATTTAAAATGACGGTCAGATATCCAAATTATTTAATTTCAAATAATTTTATGATTGTTATTTTTTAGTTAACTTGTTCTGTTTCGTCTTCTGTTTAACTTAGTTAATTAAAAATTATTATGATATGTATGCATTAATTATTCTAATGCAATAGCATATTGTTACCAATGAACCTAAGGTTACCATGTTTTTCAATATAATAGTTTTATGATTTGCTAAATTAAAGTATAATTTATTTATTTCTTAAAGTAGTTTTAAATTAAAAGAAAAACAAAACGTGTTATTTTATTTAACTTTATTTACAGTTTTCTCTAAAATATTTAATTTATCAAAATACAAAGGCTGCTAAATGACGTCTAGGAAAACCACCGTTATCGAAGGCGCAGTGCCGTCCGTAGCAATAGTAATATAATAATAGGAATACAGGAACCGAAATTATCATGTGAGAGGGGGCAAGGATACCGGAAACGGGTTTGCTCTCTACAAAGTCCAGCCCGAGAACAACAACGGCAGATCAAAGAATCTCAGCTAAGACTATAATTGTTCAAGTTAATTCTGTTACTAGCAGTGACCAGTTACCTAGGTCACAATCTGGAAAACACTATAGATTAAATAACAGAAACGGTGTATAACTCCAACACCACTATTACAAATGAACTTGAATGAAGTTGTTATATAACGACTATTTCTTTTTTCTGTTTTAGTAATCAAAATTTAAAAGTATGTAATACGAAACGTTTCCGATTTCAATTATATTCTCCCAAATTTCATGGGATTTATTTAAATAACAATAATTTTCTATGACCTCTTCAAATTATATTTAAAACAAAAACTACTAAACAAAGTGATCCTCATAACAAACTCTCGTAGCTTTGTCGGACACAAAATCTCCGCATTGCACGTTACCATGCTGTTCTTTGCTTTTGGCTCACTAAGAAACAAATAAATATTTTTTCCCGATACATGTGTACTTATATTTGTGCATTCCGACACTATGCAATACTTAAGTTCTTGTTTGCATTTATATTGAATCAAACAACCAGTACGCAACAGGAACAGTAAAAATCGAAAATGCACATCGAGTCGAGCGCAATCGCTGGGCTTATGCGTGATATGACGTAGCGCCTGGCCATGCCCCATTCTCGTGCGCTGGAGATTTGTAAATAATTTTAAGGTACTAAATGTTCGAATAAATTTCTATATTTTTCAGATCCAATATTTTTCACGTATGCGTTCTATTTATGAAATAGAAAAAATGCTGTCCATTCTTCAACCTGATTTTCCGAGGGTTGGCATATCACTCTCGTAGTTTCTTACTCTCATCCACCTACTGACTAAACGCCACCCAGTGGCGAATTAAATTATCCGTATATTAGTTTAGACCGTTTACCGATGTGTCTATAGGCAACAATGTTAAATAAAAGAGATAATATTTATTAATGTGATTTTTTTCTTTTCTGGTTTATAACCTGGGCGACTTTTGTGCGACATTCACACAGAAATGTCGTCATAAGGTACTGAAGCTGAATTTTTAATATGGAATAAAATGGCATGCAACTTCAAACAATTAAGTCTTAAACTCAAACCAACGTTGCAAATACGAGTAGGTATAAGATAAAACAATACTAGAAAAAGAAATGTTTTTTTACGTTTCCAAATTTAATATGGAATTGCTTTACTTGTACATTTTTACCATTCCTATAAAAATATTGCAGTTCTTAATGATATGCTTAAATAGTCTGATTCAAAATAGCATCGCTGTACGCCTTTTTTAAGTTTCAAGAGCTGCTCCTTCATCTTTTATATACTTTACACTCTCATGCTCATCCTGTAAATATTTATTTTATTCTAACAAATACAATTAACAGAACAGATTGAGATTTTATTGAAGCCACAGTGCAGTTTACAGGGTGCCGAAAAGTAGTAGGTCAATCCGTTAACCATAGATAGCTGATATGAAAATAATGGGACTTTCATTATGCCACTTTTCATTTAGGAGCCCCATTTTTGAAATACAGGGTGTCAAAAAGGAAATTTGTCGATAACTCCGGTAGAATTAGAGATATTTGTTTGAAATTTCGCTAATATTTTTTTCTTGTAGAGACACACTTTCAGTATACTTTTGGTAAAAAAAATCAAAGCACGAGCTGAGGTGAGGGGGTTAAAGTGCATTATGACCCCTTCAACTTTTTCATACGCACGCCTATGGTAAAAGAATATATTTTCTTAGATAAAGCGGCTTTTATTCTAACTTTTCTTATTCTTGCAAGAGTTTGATTTAGAGCCTGGGTTACCAGATATTGTAACTTATTTGGACGGATAGTATGGATTTGGTAACTAGTGTTTCAAGTAATAAGTTCTATGTAGGCTTTGAAAACAAAGTCAGATGGGTAGGTACATTTGGTTGTCAAAATAATTTATAAGTTAAATAGAAAAAACGTTGTTTAGACATTTTTTAATTGAAGTGTTCAATAAGAAATGGCGAACAGAGAAGGTTTGCTATCATTTTCTGAAATGACCGATATGATTTTAATATTGGGTAAGTAAGTACTTATTAAAATGAATAGGATTTTTTCTGAATAAGTGTTAATTGTAATCTCGAACCTAAACAATTTAATTTCTCTTGCTTTTAGGAAAATGTAACTCTAATGTTAGTTTAGCTGCTAGGCGTTATGCCGACAAATTTTCAACCAGGCTCCATCCAAAAAGGAGATTTTTCTTAAGCTTAGGCAACCGTCTGAGAGAATCTGGCAACTTTAAGCATAGGAGGGTGGGCCAATGTGAACGGCAACTCATATCATGTACAAAAAGTGCAGGCACTTCTACCTTTCAGAAGCAAGAGTCACTTTCTGTAATTGGATATGCCATAAAATAATGATAATATTAATTTTAGTAAATTTATTTTATTTTCCAATGAGGCCACGTTTACTCGTAACGGAGTAACGAATATTCATAATACTCATACATGGGCTGCTGAAAATCCGAAATTCATTGTAGAGGCACATCATCAAGTAAGTTTTAAAGTAAATGTATGGGCAGGAATAATTGATAATTTTCCTTTTAGGACCGTCCAAGTATTTTAACAAAAAATTACAAAAGAGGTAAAATGATCAGAAGAAAATTCTACGTTTGATATTTCAAGAAAAAGCTGCATATGCGTAGTTATAAATAATTGGAGCGAATAAAGGGTACTGCATTCCTCAGTTACCTCCATTCACCCTCGATTTTTTTCACCAAAATTACATGAAAAGTATACCGAAATAAGATAAAAGTACGTGAAAAATTTCAAGTGTGTATCTTACAAAACAATAGGATTATTAACAAAAATAGTTTTTTTAAAATGTAACTTTAACACCCTGTACAATGAAATAGGGGCGTCCAAATAAAAAATGGCATAAGGAAAGTTGCATTATTCTTATCCAAAGAATATGTGGTTAATGGTATGGTCTTCTATTTTGGGACACCCTGTATATGTATATGAGTATAATCTAATAAATTATGCAGTATTTTATACAGAAATATTTGTTGGGCCATTGCACGATGGGCCACCAGACTAGTGATACCAAATCTGTGCAGTAAACTCTCATAAGAATATCCAATATTTGGATAAACTCCGTCCTCCTTATAACATAAAAAAATTAGGAAGCAGCTTTGAATGCGTTCTAAGCAATCTATATGTATATTATAATAAGGGACCGTATTAAAGAATATTAGTCAAGTTTTCATCTGACAATAAACTGATAACAATAGTTTCTTAACATGAGTAGAACGAAAATCGTTCATAATACGATTACAAAGCCCAGTTTGATAAATCCAATGGAAGTAATATTCTGAATATGAGGCGTAAAGGATAATTTACTATCAGATGTTACCTCCAGGTCACAAAATATAAGTAATCTGGAAATAATCACATTGTCCAATTTATAATGATATTCTATGGCGCTATTTTTGAGTGCACAAGTAAGAACATTGCATTTTTTCACATTTAATTCTAACTTGTTAACTGAGCATCATGTTAAATTGTTAAGAGAATTTTACAAGTCAATAAAATCCTTATATCAGTCAATTTTATTATATATTTTCATGTCATTTCATATAAAAAACACCTAAAATTTATATCAGTAACTATGTCATTTATAAAAATGTTGAAAAGCAATGGTCCAAGGACCGGACCCTGTGGTACTCCAGTACTGTATCCCAGTGAAATACCACCATCTTTTAGATGTTTAACATTTCCAATTTTTATATTAGTTTCGACATGATTTATTATTTGCAGTATATCAAATTGAATAAGCGAATTAACTTGTTTTCGGATCTTTACACTTTACAACTACACTCACCGGCAAAAAAAGCGGCTATTAAAAACTAGCCCCATTTTGTTGACTTCGTCACGAACCGCTCATTTGATAATCTTTTTTTTTAAATAATACATTGATTTCTCACGAACGGATGTTATGTTGGAAATTTTTATTCAGAATTTAATTTGAGCATATACGGGGCGCAACAAAAAGACAGCTACAGTCGCTATTGCTAACTGGAGTCACACTGTAGCCTTGTATTTTGTGAACATTTTGTTTCTTTAATCACGACATTATCTCTGTTTTTATTGGAGATACACCGTTTTAAAACGAACGCCTTGTTAGAGAATTAATGTTCAGTTCCCGAGCCTTAGCGGAAAATCTTTGTCTTGTTCATGTTGTTCTCGTGCTAGACTTTTTGGGACGGACTTGCTGACCTGGTCTTGCTCATATGTTGATTACGAGCTGTTCTTATTAATATTATTGTTATTGCGGTAGGAACCGTTCCTTAACCAATACCGCTATATATAACAGGTTTTGCTTTCACAGTGCTTGAAACAATAGAAGATCTTCTTTCTGTCAGTTAGGCTATTTTGAAGCTTTAGGCAACAGTAACGGTGGTGATCTAATATACATATAAGTAACAATTAGAATTGTATACAGAGTGATTCAGAACTTATCTAAACAAAATTGAGAATAGATGCGCCATGAAAAATGGAGTCAATATTTTAAAAACAATTTTGTAAAATCCTTATAGTTTCCGAGAAAAAAACTATAAAAGTTCTAGTAGTTTCAACCATTATATCGCAAGGCTACTGTAGTCTCTAGCCAGGCGATTTCAAATATCCGATTACTTATCGTATTAACTTTTTTGTGATGCAAGTATTTACATTAATTTTACAAATATCACTTACATATAGCAGCTCGTAGTTGATGTATATTGTTTTAAATTACGGTGAAGTGAAAATGTATTAGTAGAACGACATCCCCGTAAATATGTTCCAAATGCAGTTACATTTACAACAATGTGCAGTGAGCACAAGTGTAGTGCAAACGCAGGCGTGACGCGAGAAATTTACAACCGAATAGATGGAGCTCAAATCCTCAAGTATATCCGTACCATATACAGCGTGACCAAGCACGAGGAGAACCGATACCATGGCCACCCCAATCTCCTGGATTTTAAACAGTTGGATTTATTTTTATGGGGATATTTAAAAAATGAAGTATATTGTACCGAAGTGGACATTATTGATGATTTACGCAAACGTGTCATAGTTGCTGCCAATAACATACAAGTTCAAGACAGACAAGAGGCAGAAACATTTGTGTTAGTTTGTAAAAACTTAGGAAGGCGGACCTAAATTTTTGTTGTAGGATCAGGTATGTAAAACTATTTTAATAATTACAACGACACATTAATTCTATTAATAACTAATAACAATAACGGTAAAAGCAGTTGAATTTGCTGCATTAATGTAGGTGTAATTGTAATTTATTTCTTTCCTTGGGAATTTCTTTCGATTTTTTGTCCAGGAATAAAGCATATTCCATCCTCTGAACCATTTTCTATCGTTTTTTGAAGTTGACTGTTCATATATTGTTTACAATTTAACCGCTGTTTTAACATTTTTCTTTAGTTTTCATTTCAAGCAGTGTTTTCTTAGATGTAGATATTCAAAATTAAATTTCAAGGGAAGAATTCAAATTCAGTCACATCAGACAGATTTGGTTAAAAAATATCAAAGTAAAATAACTGACCAAAAATTTTTACTTTCCGTAAATACAAGTTTCATAGTTTTAAATAAAATTATTGACTGAATACAACACCAACGTATACAGAAGTTTATCTCAGGAACCGGAAGTAGAATATTTTATGGAATACCTTCCAAATAATAAAATAAGGGATCATACTAAAAAGGAAACTGTCAGGATTTACTTCTGAAAGTTAGATTATTAGACAAGAGAAAAGGGAAGACTCGTAATTCGTATTCGTGACGTTTAGATCTGACCAAATACTTCGGAAAATTTAATAACGAGACATTATTTCACTGTACATTATAATACTGTTGCTTCCTTGAAAATATTTTAGGGCTGATGCTCAACCACATCTATGTAATAAATAATATGCAAATATGTACTTTGAAAGTGTTCTTTGAAAATATTTGTTTGGGCTAATATTCAAATAGTTTTGTTGTCTTGAGTAATTTTCGCAACCAGGACATTAAATACATTAGCACTTCCCTCAGAGGAATAGTTACTGGTTATTTTAATAAACTAGTGCCTAATGGTACTGTATTTATTCACCGTCAACGTACAGGATGTCCCCGATTTGTCAGTCTTAACTTTGGGAACAGATAGAACATACAAAAAATAATAGCGGTCTTTCTTATAACACTTTTTTCTATGACACCCCGTTTTTCTAATACAGAGCGTTCAACTTTAAAATAGTATTACTTATTCTTCTTCATCTACTAAACAAATAAATATTTTTTTCTATCTTGGTATGCAGCAATTATAATAAAAGGTTGATATTTTGACCTGAATAATTTTTTCAACAAAAGACATTGGTGTAGGTTTGAGATCTTGTTCACCCCTAAACTTCTACGTCAGTGGTGAAAAGTATTTTTTTCAGTACAAATATTAAAATTTATTTTATTTTCTCAAAAAATTACTTTTTCTAAACAGGGTTATCCTATGAAATTTTAAAAATTTCAGTCGATCATAATTAAACGAATAAAAACAATGGTTTTGTCCAATGTAGATCCGCTCGTGACAATTACGACGACAATGCTGTTGGAAGTACCAGATGGATGGTTTTACTTGAGGTATTTATAAAATTATGCCGTCTGATTCTCATTAAACTACTTGTTTGAATTTGAGAAATAATAAGTAAAAGTAATGAATAATGGTATTTATTCAAGTGTTTTTTTTTTAGTGGGATAAATACCAAAAATAGAAGAACATTATATTTATTTCATTGTCAACGTTTCGGTGTTATTTTTACACCATCTTCAGGGCTCTACAATATAAAACAAAAATGTTTTTTTAAAAATAAATTAACTAAACAGTTAAAATATAAAATAAAAGTTTTGTCAATAAACACAATTCAATTTCTAAAAAATTAAACATTTCAAAACAAATACATACAAAATTTAGTCCCGATCCTGTCACAATTACAATAATAAAAAAAAACAGATAAAAAGACAAAGAAAAATTGTAATAATAAAAAAAACCTGCAACCACCAAGTGGCAGCAAAATGTTTAATTATATGTCATATAAATAACTTTTATTTTTCTTTTCTTTTCCACTCACCGAAATTTGAAATGTTCTTTGTCTAAAAATGTAGCGTCAAACATCAAGAAGATTATATCTAGATATACTCGCGACAAGAATTCAGACGACTTACGTCATACGAACAAATGAATAATTCATCATATTTTCATCAAAATATTTAATAAACTGCAACTGATAGTAATAAAACTATATACTACACTAAAATTTTGCATTATATATTGCCCTAAATTGCAAAAAATGATTGTTTTTAAAGCCACCAAATATCGAAATATACGTTGACAATAAAAACAAATGTGTAACGTCAGCCGTGACGTAAATTAGTGATTCAAGTTCTGAAGAGCTACCAAGCGATATTGAAGAGGCAGCAGGTAATGCTCTATTATCAGTAATTCCCAAAAAGTCAAAGGCAGTTTATGATTTGGCATACGAAAAATTTGTTACGTGGTGTGATGAGAAGAAAATTAAACATGTTAATGAGAAAGTTTTACTTGCATATTTTTAGGGTAAGAAAGATCTAAAAGTTTCCACATTATGGACACTTTACTCAATGTTAAGGTCTGAACTAAATCTGAAAAGGAATATTGATATTAAAAAATATACAAATTTGGTAGCATATATTAAAAGGCAAGCGGACGGGTACAGTGCTAAAAAGTCAAAAGTTTTTATTAAAGAAGATTTTGCCAAATTTTTAGTGGAAGCTGATGACAAAGAATACTTAATGGCTAAGGTTGCAATGATAATTGGAATGGCAGGAGCATGCAGAAAAGCAGAATTAACATTTCTTCCAGTTGAAAATGTTATAGACGAAGGAAGCCATTTTCGTGTTGATATCCCACCTTCAAAAACAAAAGTTATACGGCAGTTTGCAATTACCACTGGAGACATTGAAAATACGAATCTTGTTGAAATATTAAGAAGATATATTAAGTTGCGTCCCCAGGTTCTTACACAAAACAGATTTTTTGTAAAATATGCGAATGGAAAATGTACCAGAAATCCTGTGGGAATTAACACATTTAGCAGTCTGCCAAAAGTTATTGCACAATTTCTTGGTCTTTCAAATCCTGTTCTATATACTGACCACTGCTTCAGAAGAAGCTCTGCCACTTTCCTAGCAGACAGTGGCGCTGACATTTTAAAATTAAAGAGGCACGGAGGTTGGAAATCTAGCTCTGTTGCAGAGGGATATGTTGAAAATTCCATGAATAATAAAAAACTTACAGCGCAAGAAATATTTGGTGAAACATCTAATGCAATGTGCACCGCTTCCCAAATAACAGCAAGTTCGAGCAATGAAAAAAATATGTCGTCGGGAATTAATTTGAATAATTGCAATAATTGTGTTATCAATATTTATAATAATTAATTAATTTATAATTTATGTTTTTAACTTGTATTATAACAGTTTAATAAATAGAATAATTCTTTTTGTCACTAATTTTGAAATACATTTTTCGTCACCAATTGCATAAAATTTTACTTTATGCAACTAATTACAAAAAGTAAGACGTTTCATAATGTCAATCAGTTTTAAAAAGTGTCACTTTATATGTCAAAATTAGAAAAATGCATTTATGACCCATGAAACAAACTAGTGCGATTTCCCTTTTCACGCACAGTAGGGTTGTTGTTAATAAAATTCCGTGTTGTTTAGCAGGATGAAAATTTAAAAATAAGTTTCAATATGTGTAGATACGCATCATATTTATGTCCTCTCTTTTTTCTATTCGGTAAATACAAGACAAATGATAATTTATTACTTTCCCCTTATTTATAAACTTCAAACCATCATTAAAAACGTTCAAATACAGAGTAATCTAAAATATTGTTACAAATGAATTCTCTCAATTGAATTATAATAAACAGAATTAAAATTGTCTATATCCTTCTGATCCGATTATTAACACTTAATCTTTTTATGTAAATCATTTCCTCTAATAACCTCTTAAATAGAATGTTTTGACATCCAAGCAAGATGTGGCGTCAGTGCTTGAATCGATGTGGCTAGACCGGTGTGGGTTCGAGCCCAGCAACCGGTAGACCGTACATCAGCTACATTCGTAGAGAGGAGGTATGGTAGAGTGAAATATATTAGCCTGGTTCAATGTGAGAGACTGATACCGGTCGACATTTGACTATTCTCCTAATTAATGAGGTTTTCCAGGTTTCCCTCATTCCTGCACTGAATGGTGGTTAGGGCCTACCGACGTTAAGTCGTTCCTGGGCGCAAATGTGGCCTGCTTAATAATAATATGCCGCCCCCTCTATACACGCCCTCGACTTCTGGGCTAATCCTTGTGATTAAATATTTTTTAAGAATCCATATATATTAGCTTTGTTTATTATGTTTTCAAAATAAGACAGGTAATTTAATGTCGCGAAGTCACATAGCGAAATTTTATAAATGCCTCAAATAACATCACGTAAATGGTAGGAGCAAATACAGAACACGCTATTTGGAATCGGAGTGAAGCGCTGAAAACAATAAAAAAAAAGTTTGCTCTACCATTGACTTTCTAAATGCCCTATATACATTCTGGTAGCTTAATAGAAAAGTTTAATTGATTTTTTACAACTTTACATTTTAATTTCGATGAACTATCTGAATTTCCAATTAAACTTACATTAAAATGGTCTTCACAAAGAAAAAAGTTGCAAAGCTTCCTTTCGTCGCGCTTCATCGCCATATACCACATTTTTCTTTTCAGTTTTTATCGCGGTGAAATATTTTTATTACGAACTGTATTTGTACATAATGGTATAATGCAATACTTCTTCCTTTTGCCCGGTGACATGCACTATCTGTGTCCATTTTTCCAGTCTATTTTGCAACTCTATTCAATAGAAAATTTACATTAACTCATGTCATTAAATTCCGATAGAGGCGCTAGCGTCAAAGTTTGGTATTAATATTTATGCTCTATGGTGTAGTTTACGAGTCTATGGTTGGATAATTTTTGATATGAATTCGTGTGAGATAAATAGTGATTGTAAATCTAATTTACATACCTATTATCAAAGTTAAACTTGTACAAGTACAAAAAGTAATAATCTTATTTATGTTAACCTCGCATAACCCTGTTTATTTGCATTTTACATTAGTAATTTGGAAAGAGAAGTAATAAAACGTTATTTAGCACAGAAATTGTTAACGTGGGAGTGCCTAAAGAATTTCCTGGTAATTCTTAATTTAAACCTCTTTGTTTTTTAAAGAATTGAAATTTTATAAATCACGAATCGATAGAAAAATGGTTAGTTGTCGCTCAAATTGCAAAAATGTTGCATGTAATATACCTAATAAATAAAAAAGTACAATAAATGCCCAGTTTCAGAAAAAATACGAATAATATACAAAAAAATCAGTGTTTAAAATAATGTACATATGACATATACAAATAATAAACATATGCAGTTTTTATTTGGCGTTTTTATTACAGTACAAGTACAATACAGAAAAAGTTGAAAATCCTGCTAGGTGTTTTAAATGGTTTTAAAAATTTGAGTGATATTAGTTGTGCTCTTTTGTAACTAATAATATTTTGAATCACCATATCGTAAAATAACTTGTTACTACTAGATACACTTGCTATACTTTCAGGATTACTGGCAAGTAATTTTTGTATGATTACATTTAACTCGTGTCACATTTCTACTTTTTTTCCATCTGCAAGTTTGCCTACATTTTCATCCTGTTTTCGCCTTTTCATGTAACTTTTCATGCGTTCATTATTTTTTGCAGTATTGGTATCATATTTTCGTGTACGGGTAAATATAATGTTGAAACAGCTGTTTTTTAAGAATTTTCCATTGTTCTAAAAATAAGAATGAAAAATATACATTGAATATAGATCATGTATGCTTGTACTTACCCATACTAGTAACAGTATAACAATATCCTGTAAAATGTTTTCAGCAGATCTTTGGTTTCTGGGTTTGTTTCTTGCTGGACTCAATTGCTATTAACCATTTTTTTCAGCATTACTAGGGAACTTGCGAAACATGAAATCTTTATTTTTATTAGCAACAGAGAAACACTACGATACACAATAGTTATATGACATGTTTTTTACACAAATTGGAACACAACAAAAATTAAATAACAAATATTTGTGAGGTATTTATTTAATACCTAACATTGATCGCAGCGCCGCCTACATGTAAATGCTCTATATACTCGAGTCAAGAATTCAGACGTCTTACGTCACGGCTGACGTTACACATTTGTTTTTATTGTCAACGTAATTTTCGATATTTGGTGGATTTAAAAACAATAATTTTTTGCAATTTAGAGCAATATATAATGTAAACTTTTAGTGTAGTATATAGTTTTATTAATATCAGTTCCAGTTTCTTAAATATTTTGATGAAATACATTTTCATCAAAATATTTATTCATTTGTTCGTATGACGTAAGTCGTCTGAATTCTTGTCGCGAGTATAGCAATGTTTATTTAACACAGCAACACCTAATAATATTACAAATGACAAATTAACTTTTCTAAACGTATGTACTGCGTTGTCCGAAAGCATGGAATTCGTATACAGATATAAACTGCTGCACACTGGTGTATTTAGGAATATACGTGCGAGCGGCTTCTGGTGTCACAGATTTACGCCGTGGCGGCGACCGTTTTGTGGGGACGTGGCCAGACTAAATTTTTAAGTACCATTTTTAAGCTTATTTTTCCACGAAATTGTCTGGGACAAGCGCCATTTCGATTAAAATAATACTTTCTTTCTTCTGTAGCTATTGGGAAAATCAAGCAATTTCCCAATTTTCTAGTATTTTTATGGTTTAAACCGACTAGTATGAACAAGGAAAAATAATTTTGTTATGATTTTTGATATACATTTATCAAGAGTATTTTGTAGTATTTTTACTGGTTATTATTTATTTCAATGATGTTAATGATTCAAGTTTCAGTTATCAACTCACGTTTATTTCGCAACACATACAGCAAGAAATATTTATAGTTAACAAAAAAGGTTCTCTAATAAAAATAGATAGACATGTACACAAATAATTGCTCTACTTTACATTTATGGCGTGATACAAATTAATAGCAATATAATTTACCACTAAGTATCTATATTCAGATATAATTTTGGACAAAATAATTTTTCTAAAGCAAATTGTAGATAAGGATGGTTTTAAAAGAAATATTTCAATGACAAAACTGGAAAGTATTTTTTATTTTATAATTTGACTTAAACTTGAATTGACTCATCGAGAATAAAAAAATCACCATCAGCTCTTGACTTACGGGTCGGACAGTGTACACCATGTTTTGTTTTCGAAATTTTGGAAAACAACATGTGGCTTATCTACTTTTGATATTTTTTCTGTTTGCTGCCGTCCGTTTTTTTTTTCTGTTTAGAAAGTAGTCATAACATCAATTTCACATAAGCATTTGGTAGAACTGTTTAAGATGATGGTTTACAAAATAATTATTAAAAAATTATATTTTTTGAGAGTCTACAATTTTTAGTCTTAGTTAATTTTAGTTTACAATTTTTTATGATATTGCGGAAAATAAATGAAAAGGTAGTCTACAGATAAATACCCCAACTAGCATTGAATTACACCAACAATGTCTCACCCATATATTGATTATTATTAAGTTGTGTACGTTTTACATTGTTATAAATGTATTATTATCACATATGGTTAATATGATAAGTATATCCTCATTAATAGTAGAATTTTTGCTGGGTTACTTCTATTTTAGAAGATAATTGGTGTCAATGAGAGTCTTTCATGTACCTAGATAGTAGGTATCAAAGGCCATACATGGTTTCACGTAATAAGAATTATAAAAAAATTAATTACCTAAAATACCTTTAAAATAAAATAAAACAATAATACAACTATTTATTTGGAGAGTATTTGCAAGAAGATTATTCGATACAACTTAGTCTGTTAGTTGTTTTGAGATAATATTGTCAGCACCAGATGATGGTATTATGATTTAATATTAGATTCCCGCATATTTCTGGTCAATGTATTGAATTAATTAAACATTTATCATGACTAAATATTTAATTGTTACTTTTCATCTGTCCCGCTAGGTAAACATACGTAAAAAATTATAATTATGTCTCGTATCACTTGTTTGTTCAATATTAAGTATTACTTTTCATTTTTCCTTCTGTTATCTTTATTTTACCAGAACACTCTAGTGTTTTTTTTTTATAAAATGCTGAAGTTGTTTGTTGTTCAACTCAACAAAATTGAAACATCTTGTTAAGAAACAAATCAGACAAACTTGAGTCTATTTAGTATCGACCCGTCTGTGTCTAAATATATTTGAAGAGTTCAAACTGACACAAAATAGTTCCTTTTTAAATACATGTGTTTAAATTGCTGTTGCTATTTAGACACGTATATCCTTTTGACACAATAAGTTGAAAATGTGTCGTCACAAATATTACAACTTCAATAATATTTTACTCGGAAACTATAAGGATTTTATAATTTTTTATTTACTATATCGACATTTTTCATTACGCATCTATTCCCAAATTCTTTTAGATAAGTTCTGAATCACTCTGTATATATATGGAAAAGCAGAATTGGAAACACGATCCTCATCCTCGAATTAATTTCGTTCTATTTAATCAAATCCAAATCTTTGGTATCTAGTATATTCCGCTCTTTAGGATTAATAATAACCGACACTGATTGAAAATTTAAGATTAGGGTCCTTTGGTCAAATGGGAAGTTACACTATGATACGAATTTTAGTAGACGGTATGCGAATGATAAAAAAATGATTAAATAAAACAAATAAAGAAGGACGGGTTGCAAAACGACTTACGAGTGCAGCTCTGTTGGTGCAATAGATGGTGGTAAAAGGGTTTTAACTAATCCGTCTTCTTTCTTGAGTTATATGTTATAATGAAGATTCACTAGCGATGTGTATTATCACGAATCAGTTTTCGAAGTGCCGCTTGCAACCTTGGTATAAAAAGTATTATAAAAAACCGCGATAATAAAATTGCTGACACAACAAATTTCTCAACAGAGTCATTATTATTATTAATAATAATATTAATTATACGAAAATACTCGTACCTACTTAATATCTATGAAATTATTGAAAATTACATAAATTACAATATGGGGACGCAACACACTATTTGCCTAATTTTTAAGAAGTTTTCATGATGTAACCCTGAAAATTTGAAATTGATCCGATAAGAAGTTTTCTTAATATTCGAAGAACTCTATGCTCACCTTGGCTCGAGAGGGGTGACGTTAATGACTTCAGAGTTGGTCAGGAATACTCCGCTTCGAACTCGATTTCCTTCGGACAATACGAAATTTTCAACACACTGTTTGTACATTTTTATATCGACAGGACAGTATAACTAACCCCCTTGAAGTGGCCGCAACACTGTTTGCTTATTTATAATTAATTGCCTTCTGGAAAACCGCCATATTACAAATTTTCAAAACAATCAGTTTCATACTCCAAATAGATCTCGCAATAATCAATGATGTATTTTGACGTTAGCATTCTGCTCTTGAGCTATGTACCACTATTAATTAATCATCCTGTATTTTTGATTTTAATAATTACCTATTTATTAATTTAAAAAGGATTATAAAGACAATATGAAAACAAAAATTGTATGAGTCACGTCCGTTCACGTCTTTTTCTTAGAGAAGAAAAATTTAATTCTTTAAGAAGTAAATTATTATTATAATTTCTGAGAGGGTATGTACCATATTTTTTGTAAAATAGAAACTTTAAAAAAAAAATTTGAGCATTCTCCAGAAGTAATATTCTGACAGATAAGATTTTTTTTTCTCTTATCTATTACAGAACCCTTCCTGTAAAATTATAATATTTTTTTAGAAGGAATACAAAAAATATTCTGGCAGGGATTCCAAACAGTGCTACAATATTCGAGTTTACTTCTTGCAAGAGCAAAATATAAAGCACTCATAGCTTCAATAGATGCAAATTCTTTACAGTGTCTAAGACGCCCAATATTTTGGAAGTCTCAGATAGAATGTTATTGATATGAGCTGAAAATGTTAATTTAGGATTAAACATGATTCCCAGGTCCTTAATGACTGATTTCCTAGCAAGTATGACATCATTAATGTTATAATTATACTATAGTATTGCATTTTTTCGATCAAATGACATAATATGACACTTACTTAACTCAGAGCTTATTGTTCACGCACCAATCACTTAAAGAAGTTAAGTCACGTTGTAAAAGTTGACGATCTGATCCACTACTCTAAAAATTTTCAAGTCATCCGCAAATAACAATTTGGGTGAATCTGTACAAGGACAAATATCATTAACAAACAGAAAAGTAGTTCAAGAGTAGATCCTTGTGGAATTCAGCAGATTTAACACCTTCATATTCCACATATACAGGGTTAACTATTACTAAGTACAAAAATTTTAACCACGTGCTCAGGGAGGTCTAAAAGACAATAAAAAATTTATTTCGGAATTCTAGCTCGATGTTTAAAAAATGGGGCAAAACCCTCTTTTCCTACGGAAAATCGGCGCCTATGACAATCAATCATCGTCCGACATGGCTAGATATGTCAACTACCATGCGGTCGTTTGTTCAACATTGTCAATTTTTATTAATAATGATAATAATGTCTAAGTATCTGATAGATAACAGTTAATTCGGTTAGCTGCAGTAGATCGTATTCGTTCTTCGTTCTTTTGTTGCACACTGCCAAAACTACATTTCCACTCCTTGCAGATCATAATTATCCACTAACATAACCGACATAAAATATTTTATTTAATTACTATAACACGTTTGAAATTAGTCACTTAGCTCATTTAAAGTAACAGTGATTTCTAGGTTATGAATACTGCACTGCTAGTTGCATGCTCTCCAAGCCATGCAGAACATGCGAAGTTAGTTATAATCTAAGGGTCATTTTTACAAAACACTGTAAACATCTTGTGATGTTATAGTTTAAAATATTACTAATTATTTTATTCAAACATCGCCGATTACTGTTAATATTGTTGCTATTATTAGTATTAATAATAATTACACAACAACACAAGAAGTTTAAAAATGTATCGCCGTTAGTTCACCTTGCATTAGTGGCCTACAGTCGTCAGATGTCGTCTGAATGAATAACGTATACGGTTACGGTACTCTGATTAGTTTGAAATAATTTTTCATTACTCGTTTTTCGCAAATTTAACTTTTCGCGTATTTTTTGTGTATTTACAAACATGTCGTATTCAAATGCCTAGATGACGGATAAGGTGGTGATTCATGGGAGTATGATAAGTACACACTATCGTGCGACGTGGCGGTAAACATGTGACAGTGTTTTTATGTATTTGTGTACATTTACGTGCAGGTTTTAATTTAAACAAGTAAGAAAACAGAAGATCATTCAACATTTTTAAAATCTCTACAAGTATCAATCCTGGAACTAAATATTAGTAAGGTAGGTGTTGCCTCTCTGTGCTACCATACTGTATTTCTCATTAAATCATGAAATAATAATCTGCATTATGTTAAGATTTTTTCTTTTTCTTTGGTTTGGCAGAATATACCTAACCTCACGGCTGACAGAAGGTCAGTGACGGCGATAAATAAGGATTTAATATAGTTTTGAAAAAAAAAAATTTTTTGGCCTTATAAATAAGTTTGGAATTTTTTTGAAGGGTCATTCCGTTAATTCTTATTTTTCCCTATCCCACCTTAAAATATTTGTATTTAGTGATAGTTAACTCTGTAGTAATCGATTGTTTGCAATACAAAAAGCACTTTGTTAATTGATGTCTTATGGTAAAAGCCTTGTCAAGAAAGTTGACAAATTAGAGGCCAATATCCGTGATCTCAAAAAGCCATGTTGATATACAGATAACGATGAACGTATATGTGCATATTTTCCATGAGACTAAAATTATCTCAAATAATTTGGAAAATACTGAAATAAATGCGATAGGCTTAAAATTTGAAATATCTGATTTGGAACCAGATTTAAAAACCTGACAGATTCGTGAAAGTTTTCGCATATCAGGAAATGTACAAGTCTTCAAAATTAAATTATAGATGAATGTTAGTGGTGTTAGAAAACAGGAAATTCAGTCTTTTACGACAAAATAAGGTAAATTATCAGGCCTACTTGACAATTTACTTTTCAATTTCTTGCTGGCATTAAAAATTTAATCTTTAGAAATATCTTTAATTGTAAAAAATTAATTATTTAACACATTTGATTCTCAATATTCCGCACAATCAAAATTGCCTACAGGAAGAAAAACACTTTTAACAGAGTGGCAAAAACATTGACTATTAAATTATAGGAGGTATGTACTGTATTAATTTTGATCCTTATTTTTTAACCATATTACAGTTAAAATATATCGCAATTCATTATTAAACATATTTCCGATTATTGTGAATTTTGGATATTGCAAAGAAGTACAACAAGAACCATTACACTTTCTCGACGTTTTGTCGTTATATATAAAAGGGCAGTTACATATAAAAATTTATGTTGGTGTTAATTTCCCGAATATATCCTGTATCAGTTTCAAATTTTAGTGGTGTGTATAATTGAACCTTTTTCTGTGTTAAAAAAAATGTAAAACAATACATCAAAATCAAACATCAAATATTTGTGAACGTGCTTGAGAAAATATTAATGTCAGTTATAATGAAAAAAAACATATATTCTGCTTTAATTTTAATTTGGGTAGAAATACGAGTAGTTATTAATTATACAGGGTGTTAAAAAAAAGAGTATAAAATATTTCAGGAGGTAATAGTATGAATGAAAATAAGCAGAAAAGTCTTAATAAACATGGATCCGCAAAGTAACGGTTGCGGAGATATGGACCACTATTCGTTTTTCAAACATTTTATTTTATTAGGAATAAACCGACAAAGGAAGCTTTTAACAAACAAAAAACAAAGTTACAGAAGATGTTCAAAGTGCCCTCCGTCCATTTCCAAGCAGGCACTACATCTGCGTCTCAACAATATTCGAACTATTTCGAAAACACCCTCCTTGGTTTGGATTTCTTGACACTTTTTATTAATCCGCAGCTGCAGCTCTGCCAGGCTATTTACAGGAGTACCATACACTAATGTCTTCAAATATCCCCAAACAAAGAAATCTAGAGGGTTTAGATCAGGCGATCTTGGAGGCCATAAAACAGGTCCGGCTCTTCCTACCTATCTATGTGGAAAAGTTCTCTAACGGCCATGGAAAAATGAGCTGAAGCACCATCATGCTTCTGGAGCACCACATTTGTTGCCTCTGATTTAAAGGAATGTCTTCCAAAAACTCATGCAGTGTGTTCTGCAGAAAGTTGAGGTAAGCAGCACCTGTTAATCGGTTTGGTAAAACAACAGGACCTAGAAACCTGTCACCTACAATACCCATCCAAATGTTTAATTAAAAACGTGCCTGATGTTCTATTAGAGCATGAGGATTTTGGCGGCCCAAATATGCGTATTGTGAAAATTAAACATTTCATTTCTTGTGAACCCGGCCTCATCAGTAAAAACAATGTTTGCAAAAAAACGAGGGTGTTCAGCATCGTGACGTAGAAACCCGCGGCAAAAACCAACCGTGCTTGATGATCATTTATTGGATTTAAGGCCTGTACTCGTTGCACATGGTATGGATAAAGCAGTTGCTTGTGAAGGATTCTCCAAACAAGAGGACCACTAATTCCTACCTCGGCTGATATTCTCCGCACACTCGTACCTGGATTCTGCTCTACCAGTGTTAAAATTTCTTCTTCTGCTCTAGGAATGGATATCGACCTTGGTCTTCCGGAAAAATGGCCCTGTTGGCTCAAGAAACCGGTATCACGCAATCTTTGGTAAATTCTTCCAAACATGAGTTGTGAAGGAATCTGGCCATTTGGATAAGCGTTAACATAAAGACGTCACCATTCGGTGGCGTTCCCATTAGTACGACCATACATGAAATGCGTGTCTGTTAATTCTGCGTTAGAGTAACCAGCCATAGCGAAAGAAAACTTGTACAGTGGGAACAACTATAAAATACGTACTGTTTATTTCACTAAACATCAACCAACTATTATAAGAAAATAGACAACGTTATTGCAAAATAAAAAAGGGGCTAAAAAACATAAAACATTCCATCTCCGCAACCGTTCCTTTGCGAACCCATGTTTATTGAGGCTTTTCTGCTTATTTTGGTTCATACTATTACCTCCTGAAATATTTTACACTCTTTTTTTAACACCCTATATAAGACAATCGATAAGCTTTTATTTAATCCACGAGAAAATATGGATACTCGAGGCGAATGTAATTCAACGTTTTATCTACGACCACATTCACAACCGACCGGTTTTATCTGTCTCTCTTCTAATTGATCAATTAGGAATGTGAAAGCCGTGTGAGAGCAGGTAAAAAATTAAAGTTTTGAAAAACGTCATATTTGACAAATTTATTTTAATCAAGAATATTGATTGTCAGCTGAATACTAGAAAGTATTGGAATTGTTTCTATGACATGCGTTTGTGTATTTGTCAACAAGCGTGAAAAAAACATATTTTTTCAGGTTTAAGGTCTATTTACACACAACAGTGCCGTGTCAGTTCCGTATCAGTATTAGTGAAACCTAAAAAATTGTTGCTTAGATTTTTAGATTTCACAGTGCCGTATCAGTGCCGTCAGTGCTGCTTCTGTGTCCGTTCAGTGGCTTTTAAATACGCCGGCGACGATATTTTTGTAATTCTACCGACAAACTGACCAGATTTTTGTATTACTTAGAATGGACGAAAAGCTTATCGAGCTAGTACGAAATTTTGGTCAACTGCATGATAAATATATTCAGATCACTTTGTTTGATCGTCTACTAACTCCTTTTTACGGACTACGGACGGATATGTGTAAACTTTAACCTTTAAGGTCCATTTACACATCAGTGACGTATCAGTTCAGTGTCAGTTCAGTATCAGTGTTATTTGTGGTCGATTACTGATGCCACTTTACACATATCCGTTCGTATTCCGTAAAAAGAAGTTAGTAAACGATCAAGTAAAGTGATCTGAATATATTTATCATGCAATTGATCAAAATTTCGTACCAGCTTGATAAGCTTTTTATCCATTCGAAACAGTAAAAAAATCTGGTCAGTTCGTCAGAAGAATTACAAAAATATCGTCCCCGACGTATTTAAAAGCCACTGAGCGGACACTGAGACAGCACTGGCGGCAACGATTTTTTATTGTTCACTAATACTGATACGGCACTGATGTGTGTAAATAGACCTTTACTGCCTCTTCGATGTGGACAAAATATTCCATGCTAAAATCAATATTGAAGGTGCACAAAGGTATTTCGAAGTATGGTAAATTTACTTCATATTTGAAAGAAGAATCAAGAAATTATAAATCAAAGAAGCCAAAGATACTGGAGCGAAAGCAAATTGAAGAATTTTTGGAAAAAGCACCAGGCAATCTTTACAAGTTAAGGTAGAAAATATACGACTTTAATATTTCAATTTATACATTGAGTATTTTATTTTTAACTCTTTACAGGCTGTAACGATCATGGGAGTCGCAGGTATTTGTCGCTGCAATGAATTAACCTTTTTAGATATCACCCATGTCCAAGACAAAGGCAGTTACCTCTACGTTCTCATTCCGGATACGAAAATACATATTTCAAGATGTTTCACGATCACGGAGGAAGCTTTTTCTGTCAATGCTGTAGAAATATGTCGAAAATACATCAATCTGCGGCCTAAAAATGCCGATGGGAGATTTTTCTTTCAATATGTGGCTGAAAAATGTACTACCCATGTAGGCATCAACACAATGTCGAAAACATTTTCAAAAGTGGCTACATTTCTTGGACTCCCTGATTCAGAAAATTTTACCGGGCATGGAATGAGGCATTTTTCAGCAACATTACTAGCCAATGCTGGGGGTGATATTACCACGGTGAAGCGACATCGACTACGGTAGCGGAAAGTTAAACTGAAGATTCACTGTCCAGCAAGATGGCAATTGCTGAAAAATTCCAGGTCCTACCTGGCGAAATTTTGGGCCCCTCCAGTCCTTCAGAAACTCCTTATTGGCTGAATTTAAATAATCCCGGTCGAAATGACAAGATCGTTCTTGAGATAAATGTTAGTGTTAATAATAATTCTAAATAAAATCGAAGCGTAGTGAATTTTAATCCACTAGGTGTTAAAAGGCCTTTAATCTACGGAAAACATACGTATTAAACCTTCTTAATATAGTGGTCGCGGATAAATATTTTAATACGTGTATGTAATGTTTACGAATATAATGTAATTGGCTTAAGAAAATTTTAGAAATTACTGTTGCACTTCGGCGTTTTGTTGTTTTTATTACATAGTTCACAATGGCAGATAGATATAAAAATTGATATTGCATATAATTTCCTCAGGTCAGAAATTAAATATTAAAAAGAAATTAGTGTTAATTTTCCGGATATATTCTGTACCAGTATCAAATTTTGGCGGTGTGTATAATTTAACTTTGTTCTGTTTTTGGAAAAATTTAAAACAATATATCAGTGTCAAATATTTGTGAACTTGATTGAGAAAACATTGTCAAAGTTTTTATATTTTTTTAGGTATTAATAATATTGTGTGAAACTAACTACTTAGTGGACAAAAGCCCCAACCTGTGTTGAACTACACCCACAATATCTACCCATATATTCCTTATTATTAGCTTCTGTAACATTTTTTTTACTGTTTTAGAAAGGTATTTTAAGCTAATATAAATCAAATCTCCTACAATTCCTATCAATGAAGTCATATGTATGTTCTCTGATACCAAACATCTAGGTATGCTAATGAACAATTCCACAGACAAGCTTTATTCAATAATTATCTAAAGAAAATAATTTACTGACCTGCTAATAAAACACTCTATAAATATCTAACTTCACTTTTTGGCAGTGGGAACACGACAAATTCAACCACAATAATTGTAATTTTTATAATAATTTTTATAGTTAGATATTTGATTCAACTTAAAGGAGACCACCTGAAGAAGCAATCCTAAAAATGCAGAAATAGGTCAGATCTCATCTATTGTGGTTGAATTTGTCGTGTTCCCACTACCAAAAAGTGAAGTTAGATATTTATAGAGTGCTTCATTAGCAGGGCAGTAAATTATTTTCTTTAGATAATTATTGAATAGAGCTTGTCTGGGGAATTGTTCATTAGCATACCTAGATGTTTGGTATCAGAGAACATACATATGACTTCATTGATAGGAATTGTAGGAGATCTGATTTATATTAGCTTAAAATACCTTTCTAAAACAGTAAAAAAAACATTGTCTTCTGAAAATACAGCAAAATATTACTTGAAAAAGTTGTTCAGAATCGTGAATTATGGAGATCGGCAAGGTTTGATTAAACCATTTTTTCACAAGGCATAAAGATTTTATTAAAGCAGGCCGATTTTTTTAAAATTTTCTCCATAATTTACCGTTTTGAACAACTTTTTCAAGTAACATTTTGCTGTATTTATAATGTTTATGAATAAAATGTAATTAACTTATGGAAATCCTAGAAATAATTTTTTTCAGTTAGACTTCAGTTAGACAAAAAATAGATTACAGTTGTTGAAACGTACCTCTAAAAGTTCCCCAGTTCCCTACAAAAATCAGTACATTTGAATTACTGCAAATTCTGCACCCTGTTGCGGACTCACCGTACCGTACCCTCGCTCTGGATGAAAGTATAGCTGGTGGAGGCTGCCGCCATGGGGAGGATCCTGCCTGATCCTGGCCAGTATCTCTCTGACGTTCGTTCGTGATGCTGTTATTCGTATAGGGAAGCCAAAACTGCGGACGCTTTAACACGCATTTCTGGCAAATATTGGAAACTTATCAATAACACTAGTGCAACAATATTGCTTCCTGGCAAAATTCAGTTAGGTAAGTTTTTAGATGTTCGTCCAGTTTTGTTACAACTATCGTTTTAATTCATTTGTTGTTAACAATTATAAATGTGTAAGAAACTTGTTTTAAAATGAATAAAGGTTAAACACAAATTTATATAAATTATAAAGTGAAGAGTTTAACTAAATTTTTAAGTCATTATATGAAACTGATATATTCTCTCATATAAAAAACGCAATCAATGATTTAGGTACATACTAGTGTCGCTTCTTAATAGAATAATTAAAAGTTTGCTGTTTCGTTGTAATAATCTTTTACTAGATGGTTTAATCTGAGTTGTCCTAAAACAACAACAGGCGTATTTAATATTCCCCAAATATTATTCTATGCTTGTAAGCTAAGACAGCTCACGTGAACATGGAAGTGTTGCTCCTTAATTTTCTTTTAAAATAAATTGTATTTTACGCTCTGCCAGACTTTATTGATTTTAATTTTTGCTCCACGGTGTTAATTGGCTTGGATGACGTCGTGTGTCTTAAATTAATTACTCGGTAAATTCGAAAAGTATCCTTCATTTGGTTCCGATTGCACGAAGAAAATATATTTTTTCTTGTAATTAGTGAACTAAAATTTTAGCAGTAACCTATATGGTAAAATCTACTAAATATTTTGATAGCGACTCATGATAGGCACTGGATATATTTTTTTACACACTAAAATAAGCTTTAATAAAAATAGAAGTTATTTTTAGTTACATTTCTAGTGCATACTTACACGGAGAAAATATATGTAATAAATATTTACATTTTCCAGAACACATTTCTTTCAAAATATGCCTACAACGCAAAATAATTTATCGCTAACTAACTACAGGTAATTTTTTAAATAAAAGAAATATACATATATTACCGTGTTATCAGTTTGTGGAGTTTGTGGATGTAAACGCTTATAACTTTAACTTATGTTCTTCCTGATCAAAATTTACTACTAACTTAATTGATCCATAATTCATTGGTAGCCCGCTAAATGGTCTCTAAAAATATTTTGTGGGAGGTAATAAATGATTGTGATGAATGTTCAGCGTTACTTTTAATTTCTGTTTTAGTTTGTTTCAGTTTGATATTCTTAAAATGAAATATATACAATTTTTGAAAAATTTGCAATTTCCGTACCTAATTGGGAACATTTTTATAATAAGGAGTATTTCAATTCTATGGAAACATAGATATACCCGCTGTCACCATTTTCTGACGTCAAAATAAGATTTGACTAAACTTAACCCCATTAAAAGTTGTTTTGTTTAGCTGATAGAGAGTGTCAAGCGTTTTTATTTTCGAACAACTTTGAAATGCCTCATAAAATTTTATTGGAAATTGGATATTTTTTGTGATTGCAGTGATGGAGAACAGAAGATAACGGTGTTGTTTATTCAAAAATAATTGTTCCGAAAATTTTCACAAAATACTTAATACATTTTTCTGAAAAAAACATTGTTCAGTAATAGTGGCAATAAACATTTGATGATATAAATTTTAATAATCAAATCTACTTTGAATTGCTTTAGTATTTTGCTTAAAACAGTTTAAAATAAAAAAAGAACTCAGAAGAATATTGACACTAAAATCCGGGCTTAATATTATTATTACATATATTCTGGATTTTCAGCATTTCACTTTCAACTTTCTCACAATTTATTTTCACATTTGGTGTAATGTCTATGTAAAATGTAATACGTAGTAGTCCATAGCATCTTTGAGTTTCAAAATCTTTTGCTAGACACCACTAATCTTCGTAAAAGTAAAGATTATCAATATCGACTAAGGGGCCTTTTTTGCATTGTTTCAGTTGCTGTTTTAGAAAAAAAATATTATTTTATCGAAATGCTAATATGATAGATAAGAAGCAAGTACATGTGAAAAAGATGTTTCTCTAAAAGATTAGTGTAATAAATAATCTAAAGATCTGCGCTGAATTTTATTTGATTCATTTTGGAATTAATTAAAAAAAATGTATTTTTGACAAAACACTTTTAGTATCCAGCTTTGCTAAGCGGGCCCATGTTTAGGCAAAACTTTTTAGTTAATATGGCATTTCCTCTTCTGTTGGAATTTGACATTGTATTTATGAGATACATAATAAATAGTTTATTTTTATAAATACGTACCACACAATTTTAAATATTTACAAGTTAGTAATAATTAATACCTAAGTTACAGTGAATTGACAGATTCGATTGACAAAATCGTATACAAAACTACAAGACTAAAATAATGAAAAAATATTTCATTTGAACATAAATCTGTAACACTACGTTTATACAGGGTGAACCTTAAATAAGTACAAATATTTTAACCAGTAGTACAGCTCACTGTATAGAACACATAATTAATAGTCTTTTTACAAAAAAAATCAGAAATAAAAAAGTCAAATTTTAAATAAATTTCGTGATTTTTCAATAGAAAACTTGTTGAGGACCGCTAATTCGGGAGTAGTTACACTAGAACTTTTAGACATGTCAAAGAATGATTGAAATATTTTTATTTATGAAAATATTAAGATTCTCTACTCACAATCACAGTTATCCAGAATTTGTTCATTATCCATTTTTACTACACTCCGACTAATTTATCACAATACGTTATTTTTGTCACACTTAAGAGAAGAACACTGTGAAGACAAACGTGAAATAGACGATTTAAATACGTTTTATACGTTAGTGCCGCAATTCTTAAAACAGATGTCAAGCAGTGCATTACTTAAAGAAACTATTAGCTTAGTTCGGTTTCAGTAGATGCAAAAGTATCTCATTCTCATGTTAACTTTCAGTTTACGTGTATTGAAATTATCAAATCCCTTTCCACAAATATTACATGTTTTGATTGCACTTACCACAGTTTATTCCTTTGTCCTGTACCATACTAGTACATACTAGTGCACCGGTATCAACATCAACAAAACCTCTATTATGAATCCTAGAGCCTAGAGGATGGGGTTTGTGCGGGACAATTCGCCTACTGCTCCTGACACCTACCTGTTATCTGTGCCTACAACACACACATCAGTTTCTTTTTGCATCCCATTGATACTGCTTTTAAATATTTTACTTTGCCTTCTCTTGATATTAAACTCATACATCAAGCTAGTTATTTTGTTATTTCATGTTTTGCGTTTTTTAATTCATTTCATTTTTAAAAGCTGTTTCACCCACTACGAAACTACGAGGTACGAAATGGTTAGCACTGATACGTTGTTTGAGGTTATGTGGTGGAAATTAACTCTAAGATGTTGCGTGAAAATTATAGTTTTTTGTTATTCTTCATAAAATAATTTAAGGGGATAATTTGTGATAATCTTTCTAGCAGTGTACAATGGTATTAACTGAAATATGGATAACTGTTTAAATAGTTGTTTTTTCAATAAGTAGGTGAGCTTTTATTCACGTTTATGGATATTTTTGAAATCATTTAAGTAACTTCTTAAACTCTTTAACTGACAGTATCGAACTTGAGAAAATTCATATTTTAATCGTTTATGACAATTTTACTTTACTTATTGCTAAAAACGAGTGTTTTAAACTAGAAACAATGGTAAAAATTGAATTTGCTTTAAAAAATTATTTATCTTACAGAAGATATGGCAACCTCGCCTTCAGTAAATCATATGGTTTATTTTATTAGGTTACGTCAGTGGTCTATTTGGTCAGCGGTCCTCAAAATGTGGGTAATTTAAAAAAAAATTAATATCTCCGTAAATATTTGAAATGAAAATGGCTTTCACTAAACTTATCTATATTCTGCAATTAAAATATTTGTACTTATTTAAGGTTCACCCTGTATAGAGCGATTCAGAACTTATCCGAAAACAAAAACATTGAATTTACAAGAGAGTTTTACAAATACAACTATGTAAAAAAAATATCAAAAAGAGCAGTGCGTTAATTATTTAAAAATACACTTCTGTACGGCTCTGGAAACTACTTCATTGCAAACGACTTAAGTGATAAATAATGCAAAGAATTTCCCTAGGAAAGAAATAAAATACAATTTTATAACATCTGTTTTATGTCAGCAAATTCAACTGCTTTTGCCGCTATTGTTATTGTGAATGCATAAAATTAATTTGTGGTTTTAATTAATAAAATAATTTGATATACTTGATGTTATAATAACTGTTCAAAATTTTGTAAACCGACGTGTAAATGCATTTGGGCCTGTGTTACCTACCTAATTTCTACGAACTAACACAAATGTTATTGGCATAATTGAGCCTCACTGTTGATTTGGGATATTTCTTGTACAAACTTTTGCAATAGTAATGACACCAATAAATATGCATTTTGCGACATTTTTTGAACTGAAAGCTTAGTCATAATGAATTCTACTTTCAACTTTCAGCATCAGTTCTTAGTTATTCTAACCAGCAATAGAGGATGGAGCTCTAAGAATGTTTGGTGAAGGTCATAAAAAAAACAAAAAAATTGACAATTTATATTCGTAACTCGTAATTCCTAGTCGTAATCTGTGATTCCTACATTTTAATTTTAAAACAAGTAAAGTAATAACATTTTTTTAAAACAATGTAACCTTATAATATGGTTATATAAGCTTCATATAAACTCGGTCTAATAATTATGATCTGTAAGAGATTTACAATCTAGAAAATGTAGGTTATGTTTTCATAAATTTGTGAACCCAAATTCATGAAAAAGCCAATAAAAAACGTGAGTTTAAATGTTTTTACTTATAGGTACAGATTTTCATTTATACTAAAATATTTTCAGGAATAAGAAGCCACGGCTGAAGAGTCTTTTCAAACTTGACTATTTTGTAAATGTTACCTTTGTAGAAGTTTCTGAAAACATTGTGGTACTTTCCATCCAGAATACGGTGTATTTTGTGGTTTTAGTGTTAGTGTTGTAGACAAGCCATTTTTGTGCCAAAATTTTAATGGATAATCTATTTATTATTAAGTGTATATTTATACAATCGTATTAATGTCAAAAGCCAATATACGAAGGTAAAAAGTAAAACAAAGACTACAGTTTTGGCAAGAATTCAGTGAATGTGAATGTTTTAATTTCCAGTTTGATGTTAAACATTGCTTGTTGTTTTAATATATAACCTTATTCAACTGTCGCTAGCTCATCTAGCAAATAAAAATTTGACTACAAAAAAACTGCTTTGCAGTAAGCATTGATTAGTAGATTCTATGGTTTTTGTTATAAAAATTTTGATTTACAAGCAATCGACAATCGTTGAAAAAAATTTATGACTTCTCAAACTGAACATACAATTCTGTTAATAACCTTTTGCCACCTATTTAATGTAAAAAGCTTTAGAGCTTTCATATTTGCTATGAAATTGTCAAAAAAAAAAATGTTTAAAAACACAAAAATTTAAGCATTTTTTAAGCACTATCGCCCTTGTTTTATCCACCACTAGACATTCCTATTTAATTTTTCAAAAAGATCATATAAAGTTATGGGATTGTACCAATTGTCATTAATTTATCTCTACACATTTGGGAAATATTAAACTGTCATAAGGAACTAACTTTTCCCAACAGATGTTTATATATATACCTTCCGTCTTATTTTGGGGTCTAGAAAATGCAGTAACTGGTACTATATTTAGAATCACCTTATATAATTGATTCCAAAAAATGTACTGTCTACTGAATTCTTGTTCCTACAGTGAATTTTTATTTATCTCGAATTAAAAATTGGGTCGCCTGAAACAATGGCAGAGAAATATTATTAAAGAAAATAGATTAAATCTGTTTAAAAATATATTATTTGTAACAATATTTGTACTAGAGTACCTTTTTCAATCAGTGGAGATTTAGAACCACAGTTTTTTTTCTGTAAAAGTCTATGTGAAACATTTCTTCTGATTTTGTAGTAACTTTTATAATACTTTTGATAAAAACTATCTTCTAAATTACAATAAAAGACCAATTTGTGTACAATATTAGGTGTTTAAATAGTAAAATATTTTAGTAATAGGTGTAAATTAATATTAAAATTTTCAGTCAAAAAATAATCCGATAATTTTATGACACGCAGGTTAACGTTTATATAGAACAGAGAATTTTAAATTTATAATTTATTATGGTTGCAGTATTGAAATAAAGTGATACAACACACGTTTAAGCAAGAATTTTCTTAAATAATTTGCAAATTCCCACAAGTAGTAAAAAAAAACACAACTTTGGGCCTCGATTATAAAATGCCTAATTGTATAAATAAATTTAACTAGGAATTAATTTCTCATAAAAAATGTATATGAGAATCTTATTATTGGCACATTTAAAACCTAAGAAATAATTTATGACAAACGATAGTCTTTTATTAACTATCTTTAAACTAAAACAAGTGATTCAAATTTCTCGCGCCAGAAAGCTAGCTTTTATTGGTTAATTTGTCGCCAAGCTTACACAACCCCATAAATTCATGTTGTCAATGTCAATTACCTACTAATAGTACTAATCCTAACCACTTAAATGTGTTATATTTAATATTAGCCTTATATGAATGTCATTGCCACTTCGTAGATTTAATTTATGTTTATTCTTTCATTCTGTTAATTTAAAAGCAAATTTTTCAAAAGTTAGCAACGAATTCTATTGTGTTTTTCAAATTTACCGCCAAATGGTAGGTAGGTAGATCATTTTTCCAGTGTATATATGACTTCTTCATTTGCTTTGCTCTAAATAAATATGTATATTTTGTCTGTGTATATATATTATCTTATAATAAGTATTTTTGTTTATTGGCGAAAATCGATTCTATTGTATGACGTCTTTGAATTTTAATAGTAGCCAAATCATAACATTGATCATAAAATGTTTGTGCTGAAAATTATTCATTATACCTACGAGAAAATTTTGAACTTTTTTAAACATATACTAGATGATCGCCACCTGTATGCGTTCCGTAATTTTTAACAGACGATATATATTGCACTGATTTCTCGGATATATTGTAAAATCTGCGATTTAGATTTTCGAAAGAAAATGAATGTACTTACTAAACTTTTGAATCTTTAGTTATTTTATGTGTTTTAAAGAGAATTACCTATATTTTTGGTAGCAACTACTTCAACGTATTACTTTTTTATATTACGTCGTATGTATTATCAGAAGTAAACAATCACCAACAAAAAGTAACGAATAAATAAATAATATACCTATATAGTATAGGTCACAGATATAAATGTTACAGTTGTTTGGCTATGATATTTTCTTTCTTATTACAAAAAGCAAAGATAGCAGTAAATATTTCGTGAATAAATGTAACACATTTAACCTTGGTCGAATGATTCTCTATCTTTATTTATTTATTTTTCATACGGGATTTCCCACTAAATTATTTCGATCGCATCGCCCTCTCACAGCGAGGAAACTATTCATACACAGTGTATTTTCCCGCCATAAGGGGGCAATGCGGACAGGAGCATAAACTTCTAATGAAAATTCTAGTGGCTCTCAAACTGTTTTGAAGCGATGTCATTAATGCTGCAAAAGTTTGTACCTACTTGTTGAACGATTCGCTTGCTACACATTCAGAGATTCTCTTTAACAATCTCCTCAGCTGCAGTAATACGCCGTGGACACCCTGGACCTCCACCTTTTCCACGATTCTGATTTGGTACATGTCTACCGGAAAATCGTTTTGCGGACATACGAGAAGATTTTATCTTACTTCACCATAAATTAAAACCATATACATCAACTCGGAGTTGCTATACATGTAAGCCATTTTGGACACTTACAAATGTAAGTATTATCACAAAAACGATAATCGGATCGGTGAGTCACCCTGTATAATCCCATATATTAACCCTGTACAGAATGATTCACAACTTAACCGAAAAAAATCGGGAATAGATAAGTTATGAAAAATGTCAATATCGTAAAATTTTGATAAAAAAATCGTTATAATTCCGAGAAATAAATTATTACTATTTTCAACCTTTACATCGCTGGGCTGCATCGCTGTAGTCTATAGCATCATCGGAATATTGAAATCCGAAAACTAACAAGAAAGATTTGTTTTAGTTCGTTGAAACAGGATAAGATAGGCCCAAATGTGTTTACACGTCGATTTTTTAAATTTTTAACAGTTGTTCTAACATGAGGTATTGAATTTGCTGATATAAAATAGGTTATACGATTTTATTCATTTCTTTCATTGGGAAATCATTTCTATATTTTGTCGCCGTAGTCGTCGACTGAACGCTTTTCCTTACGCAATGTCAGGTTTTTTTACAGGGGACCAGTTTCCAGTGGCGTGCAGAATTGATTGATGACATTGATTTTTCATTTACAAAATTATATTTGTATTGTCCTACCATTCATTTTCTTTTCGGATTTCTGAATCACCCTGTAGAGTATATTTCATTTTTAGTTATTTTTATATGTTTTGCACATTTCCTGATAGCAATGATTTTATTCGTAGCGGATTAGAGGTGAAACCATATAATTAATTTAAATGTAGATATAAAGTCACCTACAACGCAAAACAACAAAACTGCGTGTCTTACGTTTTGAAGTGTCTTAACGATTCCATACAGATATCATTTAATTGCATAATAAACGACCGAATTGGATAAACATGCAGAACTGTCAAAACACTCTCTCTCTTTAACTAAGTAATCTGCTCCTTATTTCGTCGTGGATCATGCTATAGCTTCCATTTTTTGTCTTAAAAATGAAGGAACTGTTAAAAATACTTTTTCAATTTTGTAAAATGTTTGGATTGCAATAGTTTGCAGTTAATTCATATTTTTTTATTAGATCATTACTACTGCATGTAACTTATTAATTTTCTTAATAAGTACATGAAAGATAAAAAACTCAAATAGTACAGGCAAAATGTATCAAAACGAAAACTTAGAATTTAAAAATTATAGTATAAAATTTAAGATTTCACCTAAAATACACAAAATTCATATGCAATTACAGTTAAACAGTACAGTGAAATTCAAAGTTTACTGGACAACCTTATAAACTACAGAAACACCAAAATAAAAGCATAAAAAAATACAGAACAAAGTCAAACAAAAACAAGTATATATTTAGACATTCTTTTTCTTTTTTATTAATCAAGTAAACGAGCTAAGTTTGAATTTCAATTCGAAAGATGATAGTCTAATACAAAAGATGTCGTCATCATCATATTTGCTCAAATGTTTGATTAATTTAGAAATTGTAATAAACTGACCGTAATTCGTTTTACAAAGGGAGATATGAATAATTGATTGATCTAGTAATATAAGTGGGGACACACTTAAATAAATATGGATAATCTGTCATACCATTAAATAATATGAACATAAAATTTTTATCTATATTAGTTTTATTTTATGAAGCTCGAGAGATTCTAAGTCTAATAAGTAATGTTTCGTAATATAGGATACATTTTCATAATTTATGTTGTTTATACATTAACAATTTTCCAATCACTTTCCATGACACTTGTTATAGTAGGTAGTCCAAACAATAATCCTATACTCCAAATTACTGCACGACGGAGAACTATATAGCAATATAATTGCTAGAATATTCTTAAATTGTTGAAATTGCCTAAACAGAAAACCAGCATTGTCAAAGCTTTTAACAATTAAATGGGCGTGTGGAACAGGGCTCCCAAATCTGAAATGATAATTTTTTAGAAAATGTTATCTATTTACATTTTTTAATGTTTAAACAGAGGCAGTTATTCCAACGCCGAGACAATTTTTAAGTTGTCAACGTAAAATAACACATTACTGCATTTTACCACCCTTTTTCCGTCGTTGATAAATAATAAGAATAAAATTAATCTCAGATGGGAACCGTGAGGAATTCCTCAAGTGAAGTGAATTCTTTTAGAAATACAACCTTAAATGACAATATGCTGGTTACGATTTAACAGATAGCTTATAAACCACTGCAGTAAACCATCTTCAATGCCATAACTTGAAATAATTAAAATGACACATTTGTATTTTAAATCACTTGTGCAAATCTGGGCCAATTAGGTCTTTATTACACTGATATTAGAATATTAGAAGTATTTTTGGTAGAACCTTATACTTCACCTAAGCGTTGGCTGAGACAAAACTTGCAAAATTTGAAAAAGTCTTGTTCTTGCTCGATCTTGCAAGATCATGTCTTCTTTTGTCTTGCGAGAAATTGGAAAATTTCTTGTCTCACAATTTTGCAAGACTCTTGCATACAAATGAGAAACATGGAACTTTATTATAAATTTGATAACAGTGGTAGCTACTTTAGGTTTAGGTTTAGGTACTACGATCCCGTTCGGGCTCACACGTAACTATCGATATGACCGATTGTCGACAGTGGTCGATCAGTAATAAATTATGGAAGAAATAGGCGAAACAGAACCAGAGCTCTTTCAGTCAAAGGGCAGTGAATTTATAATTAGTTCAGTTCAGCAGAGCTGGACCAAAACTTTGATTTTAAAAATAATTTTATATGCTGGATGTCTTTTAAATAAACAGAAATGCAATACTTATATTTTATGTTTACTTAAATATTACCCCTTCTTATATTTGCAAGACTTCTTGCCGTACTGTTGCTTGTTTCGTATAGGAAGACTTTTTTAAATATTGTCATGTCTTACAATTTGAGTTGTCAAGTCTTAGTCTTGCGAGACCAAGGAAAAGCAAGACAAGATTGCCAGCATTACATCTAACGCCAGGGACACACGAGCGCTTTTTTTCAACTATTCGATGCCCGTTACAACGCGCATTTCAGCGTTATACAAATTGAAGCAGAACAAGCCACGCAGTCAACACGCGATACTTTAAAATGCGTTCAAACGCTAGTTCGTTCAGTCAACGCCAGAGTTGTGCTAGACGCGCATTCAGACTTGTCCACATATGTTTTAGAAATACATACGACTGCATCTTGCTGATCACATACGTAGTGTACTAGTGTTGCCAGGCTTTCCGTTTTTCTGGGATTGATCCGTTTTTCAAAAGTATGTTCTGCGTTCCGAGCAAGGTACTAATGGCATTCATTTTTTCCTGTAATTTGGCTATAACATGAATCCTATAATTTTACTGTAATAATTTTGCAATCGCAGCGTAATAGTTCATTTAACTCAGCAATTGTTAACATCTACATATTTTGTAATTCAGTGCATCGAAACGTCTTTATTCCAAAAAATTTACTGGACAAATACAGGGTTAACTATGACTTAGTACAAATATTTTAAGAGGGGATAGGGAAAAATAAGAGTTAACGGAATCACCCTTCAAAAAAATTCCAAACTTATTTATAAAGTCAAAACAAATTGTTTTCGATATTATTTTAAATCCTTATTTAGCGCCGCCAATGTAGAGTAGGCAACCAACAAGCAAGTTGGTTGCCTACTCTACAAGCATGCAACAGTCGCTCAGTCGGTAGTATCGTTATCATGTCATAATTCAATGCCTGTGTTTACGTTGTAATTTTGTGTTCTTCTTCAGTTTTAGTGCCTTTTTTAATATTAAACGTTTTATAATTATTAAATAAAGACATTCGTGTTGGGTGCAGATACTTTCTCACAATATAGTTTGTTTGGTCTATTATCTATTCCTTTCGTTGGATTTTGTTATAATAAATAGGCATTTTATCTAATTGTACCTACGGGAAGTGTCTTTTATCGGTAGTGAGTGGCTGTAATGAGCGAATATGTAGTTTTACCAGTTTATAAGGAAATAAGGAAAAGAATACAAAATACTGGAGCTAACTGGATTAACTGTTACCTATCTATCAGGTATTGTTACTAATAAGAATGTTAATTTTTGTCGTTTCTACATTTAGAAATGCTACAAAAAGACGACCGCATGGTAGGTGACATTGTTGACAGATGTAAGCTTTATCTGTGAATCTAAGCCATCTCAGTCGATTCTTATCATAGGCGCAGACTTTCCGTAGGAAAAAAGGGTTTTGCCCCATTTTTTAAATATCGAGCTAAAATTCTGGAATAACTTTTTTATTGTCTTTTAGGCCTCCCTGAGCACGTGGTTAAATATTTTATACTTAGTGATAGTTAACCCTGTATGTCTCAAGTATGTTGTCTTTAGGTAACAGCTCTCCGCCTCAGTCGTCGGCCTGTTTCCAAGCAACGCGCTTCCAAAAACTGTGATATTGCAGTGGCGGCTTACCGGGTGAAGCAGGTGAAACAAAAATTCACCTACTCAAATTCCAATAGTTGTAAATGCTCGTTTAAATTTTATGTATTTATAATTTTACATCATTTATTATTTTATAACAAAATGCTTTACAAATCCCAAAAAATTAAATGCTAGTGTCAACCCTGTCATTTTTTATTTTTGTAAATTTTAACCATACCTCCTACGATATTTATCCATGTGAGGCAGAATTAAATATGACCTTGAATTTGCCTACTCATTGCTATATTTTCAGCTTCGAGTATACATCGTATCGCACCAAACGATGAATGGCAGGGGATGAGTCGCTCTTCCATGACGCAAAGTATTGAAAATATCTCAGGCTACTTCTGCTTGCTGCCTGAAAAGTGGAAGCAGCGAGCAGCGATTTTATGGCTTCCCTGCTTCCAGCATCAGAAGCCTAAGCTTATTGTGTTTGAATTTAGCCTTCGTTAAATTGCATAGGTAGTAGTGTCATTGTTTCTCAGTTTTATTTTGTGAACACCATGTTCCCACAATTTCTGCTATGCTAGAAACTCCATTCTTTAGATTAGACTAAAGAAGATAAACAACTACTAGTTTCTACGTTGCGAAAGGTCAATACCTGTATTATGCAGTGGCGAAGGGTGGAGACGACCCCCCCCATGGGTTGGGTTGGTTGGGTCATATAGGTAATGTCTTACTACAAATTTGCAATCACTCTATTCTCCAAGATTTAGCAACGCGGTCAGTGAACTAGATCTCCTACGGAAACCTTACGTTAGGACCTGCTACTAAGTTCTAATCTTATTTTTGTCATTTTTGTAACAAATATTGTTCGTACCTGTTTATTATTTACATGTATATGTAAGGTATAGGAAATTGTTTTTTATTTACTTATTATTGTTATTATTGTTGTTTCAATTTATTAATATTTATTTATTTTTTTATTGACAAAATCTAGTTTGAAATACTTTGTTCACTGAACCCCCCCTTGTCAAATTTCTGGCTGCGCCACTGGTATTATGTGTAAATAAAAAACGACAGTGAAGGGCAAAGTTTATACCAAGACCTTTAAAATATTGTTTCAAAAACTTTTCTGTATGCCCTGTCTCTTTATTAATATGGTAATTATTTACAACAGTGGAAACGTTTTCAATCCTGTCCAAAATTGTAACTCCTATGTATACTTTAGGTAATTATTTACAACAGCGGAAACATCTCCAATCTTAATTAAAAAATTCCTACCTCCTATTGTCGGAACACGAATCTAAAATTGGTTTTTTGCAGTCTAGTTTGCGAAAAAAAATCAAAATTGTAACTATACATTACATTATGTTGAAGTTGCAATATAACGCTTCTGAAATCTTCATTTCATGATGCCACAGTGTTGTCAAAATAAATAGGCTATATATTACAATTTCAACCTAATGTCCACAAATAGAGGTTACAATTTTGAAATTAATTTTTTGCTCGTAAACTTGACTCGACCACATAAAATTAATTTTATATTTGTGTTCAGCACTCTCGAAAATATGGGGGAGTCGGAATTTTTTAATTAAGATTAGAGATGTTTCCGCTAATATAAATAATTATTTTTTTCTCGAAAACTAGACTCGACCACAAAACTAATTTTAAATTTTTGTTCAACGCTCTTGAAAATAGAGGGGGGGTCAAAATTTTTGAATTAAGTTTAGAGAGGTTTCCGCTAATATAAATAATTACCAAAATAAATAAATCTGAACAGATTACATGGTAAGTATCTAGCGTAAGTACATCGATAATTCTTGAACTCATATGCCCCCTTCTGCTAAAAAGTATTCTTTTTTCGGCGCTTAGTTTTAGAGAATAACTATTTTTGCACCCCAAGAGTAGTTGACCTTGAAATTATGAATTTTTTTTACTGCGACGAATTTTTTTATTAACATAATTTTATATATTTTTTATCTGTTTCTATATCTCTGCTTCACCTTCATTTAAACTCACGAGCCGCCACTGTGATATTGTCTTGTCTATTAGCGATACCTTTGGGATATTGAAGCAAAATAAATTGTTCCCTTTTAAGAACTATTCAATATGATCGTTCTTTGTAATATATAAATTAAAAGGAGTAACGAATGGCCGCTAAATGTGACTTTTCTAGACCACGTTTGCTATAGATTTTTCAGGTGTAATTCGATGCTGGTCGGGGCATTAGCCTGCAGAATAGTTGTTTCCTAGAATTCCGTATCTGCAATCTTTATATCATTTACATGTAGATATCCAGAGAGAAAATATATAATTATTTCAGTTGATAGCTCGATAGAAGTCGAGCCGCTTAGACCGAGGAGAAAGTAAGCAGACCACTTATATCTCACCTGCACTCAGTTTATATGTGAACATACATATGAAGGAGCAGCCAGTTCAATTGTCGGTGAGGAATACTTTTAGTACGTCTCCACATAGTATAAGCCTTATCTCCAATTGACATTAACAATTTAATGTTTTCAGTGAGCCGTAGAGAGTAGAATTTGGTAATTCTAATATTTGTATATGGAGCATGGATATCAAATAATGTCAATAAACTCTCATTAAAAAAAAAAACGATTTTTTCATCTATATTATTTGAAGTAAATATCCTTTGAATTTTTCCAGGATCTAGCATAAATTGATCAAAGTCGAAGCTTTTAAAATTTCTTATATTTTTAAATATAGGTTGCTTTGGTTCACAAGGAATATCCAGGTCACAAAGTGTTAATTCATGATCTGATATGTGGTTCAATGATGTGACTTTTACAGAGGAAATAATGTTTTTATTAGATGTTATAATAAGATCAATAAGGGACGCCGAATTAAGAGTAATACGTGAGGGGAATCAATAATCTGAGAGAAACCAAAAGATTCAAGTAATTGATATAATTTTTGCGAATTGGAGAGACGGGGTTTAAGTAAATCTATATTAAAATCTCCCAGGCAAAACATATTATCACAATCTTAACCAATATGACTAAATGTCAGTTCAAGAATTTCAAGAAAATCAACAACTTGAACATTCCATGGCCTATAAGCCAGCCCAATTGCAAACTGCTTCTTTTTTAATTTAATTTTTACCCATAGTTGCTCTATTCTATTATTAACGGTATAAATAGTGACAGACCTTTATTAAGACAACAATCATACAATTGATATGTAGGTATATACAGTATGCGCCAAAAGTATGGAATAAATTCAATAAAAACGAAACAATTATTTTTTGGAAAAAATCCTCGAAAAATACATATTTTAGCATAAAATGCGATTTTCAAATGTCATTTGTTTTCGAGGAATGACGTCATCGATTTTTTTTAAATGGCAGACAGTACTAAAACTTTGCCCTCTTACATAGGAAAGATTTCGAGTAAATGACGATTGAATGTTAGAAAACGTAAATTTTATCCATAAAAAAGTAACAATTCTGAGGCATGTAAAATAAAATACAATTGATTAAATTTTATACTTAAATTAAATGTTCGAATTGCCATCCACCAACTTCTTGACAATGCGCAAGTCTGTGAAGAAATTCTTCTTGCACATTATGAATGATTTCTGGGTGCGTATTTCGTCCCGAATGCGATTTTGAAGTTCTTCTAAATTATGTGGTTTATTAATGTACATTTTTGACTTCAAGTATCCTCATAAAAATAGTCAAGAGGTGTAAGATCTGGCGATCTTGCAGGCCATTCTATCGGTCCGCGTCTGCCGATCCACCTCCCAGGAAAACAGTTGTCCAAAAAATCTCGTACAGGGCGCGCATAGTGCGGAGGTGCACCGTCTTGCTGAAACCATATGATATCGTCAGGAATGTCATTATCGTTAAGAAAAATTCCTGCAAGGGCTGGAACAAGGTTATTTTCTAGAAACTCTAAATATCTTTGTCCTGTAAGGGTTCCTTGAAAGAAGAAAGGCCCTACTATTCTATCGTCAACTATTCCAGCCCACACATTTAATTTCTGAGGGTGTTGGGTATGTGCCTCTGCCATCCAATGAGGATTTTTCCGACTCCAATATCTGCAAGTTTGACGGTTTACTGTACCATTCAGACAAAATGTGGCCTCATCTGAAGAAAGTATTTGCAGGTGTAAATTTCTATTTCCTTGACATAAATCCATTAGAATTTCGCAAAAGTGTAAGCGGCGATCGGGATCATCTTCATTGAGTTCCTGCACAAGTTGAATTTTGTAGGGATGATATTTTTCCTTCCTCAAGATACGTAGCACTGTGCTCTGACTAGGGTCATTGTTTAATGCAACCAATCGCGAAGAATTATGAGGATTATCCACCATACTTATCAAAATGTTCTGTTTCTGATTTTCATTAATGCTTGGACGTCCAGGTTTTGGAATATTTACAACATTGTCTGTTTCTCTAAATTTAGACTCTACCTTACTGACTGTTGATTGGCTGATAGGGCGATCTGGATATTTTTCATTAAATAAATCGCAAACTTCCTGCTGAGTTCTAGTCATATTCCCGCATCCGATAAGAATTAAAATTTCAATTCTTTGAGTAACAGTTAAATGTGCCATAATACTTTAAATTGAAAAATAATTTCTATGTCGCTTACAATACTTATTAGAAAGTCGGTGTGACAATGCACTTTGCAAAGATTTTCACCTATGTGATCCATAAAAGAACTATGGAATTCGAAAAACTAAACTTGATAACGTTTATGCTTTATTTTAATTGATTTACGTTTTCTAACATTCAATCGTCATTTACTCGAAAACTTTTCTTATGTAAGAGGGTAAAATTTTAGTACTGTCTGATAGAGAATTAAACGATCTTTCAGAATCAAAGAAAAAAATATGGTGTTGCCATTTAAAAAAAAATCGATGACGTCATTACTCGAAAACAAATGACATTTGAATTTACGCTAAAATATGTATTTTTTAAATTAAAAATCGACCTGTTCGAGAATTTTTCCCAAAAAATAATTGTTTCGTTTTTATTGAATTTATTCCATACTTTTGGCGCATACTGGATATAAATTTATTACAAATCTTTGCAAAATTATTATTAGAAATAGTTTATGAGAGAACTAGCGAAATTCAATATTCAAATTATAGTATACATCCCAGTAATTTGCACAATTAATATATATATATAGAACTTCGATTCGCTGTGGTTTAAAATGTTCTTGTTCTGTTTAAAAAATATGTTAGACATTTGATTGCACAACGTTGTGTGAACAACTAAAGGATTTCTCTGAGTGTATAGTCTTAATTATAACTGTTTTTTCACTTTACCTTCACACATCAAACGTTTCTCATTCAGAATTGATTTTCTGTCCGAATTTTCTACAAGGACGCCATCTTTGAGTTACAAATCGCTTGTATGTGATATCCATTTTTATATAAAGTCAATACTGGAAATGATGATCAAATAAAACTTCTGCGGCAGAATACTTCAAACATCTGAAATGGAAAATAAATAAATAGTAGCTTGTATCGAGAACCACTTTATACGTTTACGAAGTACTCGAATTTTTTGTATAATTTATTTCGCTTTAGATGTTTAGATTTCTTTTTGCAAAATCGAGTTTAATATTTGTATATTCATAATGAAGTACTCAGCGAAGCAGAGACGATGTACCAAGAAAATTTTTTTCATTTAACATTTGAATATCAAAGGTGTAAGATTTTTCAAGTAATTATTTTCGCGGAAGCAAATATGTGATTTTTTTAAGAATCCTTGCTATATTATTTTGTAATAAGTAACAAGATTTAACAGATTTGTTATTTATGCATAAACAAATTAGATAATGTCTTTCAATAAATAATAATCAAAAGAACTGAATATTTACTGTACCTGAAATAAATAGTCATATAGTAAATCCGGAATATATTTTAAAATACATTTTAATGTAATTTAGAAACCGTTTGCAAAATAACGGTTACTATTCGTTTTACTATTAACTGTTATTTAAAAAGAATTAAAAAATATGTGTTGATACTGTTGATAGTTGTGCTTTTACATTACTGAATATCATTAAATGGTTGATCAGAAAATGATTATGGTCTTATTTTAAGCTTTCTCTTGTCGATAACAGACTAAAGAGATGTGTATATTGTTTTTGATCTCTGCCAGCCGAGTATCTTATGAAACAAAACGTGTTCTATACAAAATTTAACATATACTACGTGACAAAGAAAGGTAAACGCCCATTAAATGTCATTCTATTTTGATAATTTTCTCCATGTTTACTTCTCTCGGTGAAAGTAAAAAATGATTAAATTGTCAGGTTAATCAAGTTTTTTTGGAGTTTGGATAGATCGTACTTTGATAACGTAACATTCTGTTTTAAAAATGTCTGCTCACATTATTTGTGTTGTAATACAACAAGTGTATAAAGCTTGTAGTAAACAACATTTTTTACAGCTAGTTATGACTAGAGTACAGATTTTCCAACTTGGAGACTTTGCGAAGAAACTGATTGTTGGGTTACGCGAAGCAGGTTTGTCGGTAAAAAAATGCCTAGAAGGACTAACAGATCCTTACGTACGGTGTTGCGAGGCGTGAATTCAGAAAGGCCGTGGACATAGAGCGAGAGGCACTGGTCGTCGTAGAGTATCCACAGAGCGTGAACATTGTCGATTGCGACTTTTAGCTTTCAAAGACCGATTTAACAACAGCCGGACTATTGCAAATCAGTGGATTGAAGAACATGGGCGATGGTCGGCATGCGTACAGTGCTCAATACGAAGTTTTGATCTCTTGTCTTATCGTCTACATTGAGTGCTGCCTCTCACATGTCACCATCGCTCTATCCGCTTAGAATGGTGTAGAGAGAGGATTCAGTTGGAGCAAAGAACAGAATCAGGTGATCTTTCGTAACGAATCCCGTTTCTGCTTGGGGATGGCACGATGTTCGTGCAAATGTGAGAAGATGACGTGGTGAAAGATGCGATTGATAGAGAGCGTCATATGCATCACACAGGAGACGTTATGATATAGAGTGATATCCACCACTAGTTTTCATTGAAGGCAACATCCAACGCTACATTCAGGGAGTGGTCAAGCATATGTCATTCCATATTTTCTTAACGTTCTGTGGTTCCTCTACGATGCAGATGCCTCTCGCTATGTGTCCATGACTTTCTTGAGTTGATGACTTGTAACACCGTATTATGATAAATAAGGATCTGTTAGTTCTTCTAAAAATTTCTGTCACCCATAAACCTGCTTCGCGCAACCAAACAATCTGTTCCCTCTCAAAATCACTGAGCTGGGTAATTTGCTCAAATATACGTACTCTAGACATAATCAGCTGTAAAAAATGTCGTTTGCAACAAGCTTCACAACATTTGCAACACACATGTGGACAGAAATTAAAAAGAAATAGAATGATACGTTAGCAAAGTACGACATATGTAAACCCGAAAATAAACTGAAATTTAATAATTTTCTACCTTCACCGAGAGAAGTAAACATGTAACAAATTATCAAAATAAAATTATATTTAATAATGGGTGTTTACCTTTCTTTCACACCTAGTATATGTCAAGTTTCGCTATCCTGGGATGAAAATAAATAGATTTAAATGAAGTTACTAGTATACTATATTGAAGAAACGGACCTTCAAAGGTTTTGGGATAGCCTAAGATCATCATTCCTACATAAAGGCAGAGGAGTACTACATAAAATTTGTAGTTATTTGTGGTGAAAAGTTATAATTTTGCATATCATTAAAATGCATTGTTCTTAAAAAAATGAATTTCAATTTTCTACTGCTGTTGAAACGATGCATTTTATCGTTCATTTAACAGTTTAAAAAGTTACATCATGTTAACATTTTTAGCATTATAATTTAGATAAAATACCCCGATAACAGGCATGTGCTAAATTTTATTAAAATACCTATCTAGTTTAAAGGAACAGATACCTAACTTTTTAAAATAGCCAAATTTTGCGAAGGTAACTTGATCTAAGTGGGTTTATTTTCCTCCAAGGAAGTTACCTGAGAATATGATCCGTTCGCTTCCGGATGCTCTAATTTATATAACAATTTTTAATAACGTTAATGGCTGTTCTTGTTCATATAATATTTACAGCAAATAATTTAGTCATTTATTTTAATAATTCGACTCTTTTTTACAGAGAAGAGAATACCAGTATAATGCATTGCTTATATTTGTGTGATTGAAACTTGAATTACCTATAAGGGACAGATTCGTCCTTAGGCGGAGAGGGCGTTTTATTTTTGGGGAAGATAAGAAATCAATGCAGGTATGGCAAATAGAGTGAATCTTACGTAGGGGTTTTCTTTTAACATGACAGTCCTCAAAAAACTAATCAAGTTCTTCAAGTAACGCTTTCTCAAAATTAACCGAGATATGGGCGTATGAAATTATTTATAAAAATTCAATTTATTATTATTCAATTTATTCATAAATTAAATGTAAGAGAATTTCTGATTCGATGTGTATTTTGACTTAAACAATGGCCCAATTACTCTAATAACAAATTAGATGATATACGCAGTGTCACCATAATGCCGTTATAGTTTCGAAACTGTACCCCGAACGTTTATAGGTTTGTTGGTCTTGTTGGAAGAGCTGGAGAGACTGGAAACCTAAAAGAAAATTATGGTGGATATGCTGGAAGATCCAAGGCTTGGTCAAACGGCCATTGAGAACTGGTCTAGAAATATTTTACCAACTGCGTCATAGATTACATTCTCCAAAAGTACATTAACAACTGAACTGGCCGAAAGTTTCTGGACAGTTTCAAATCTTAAAATATCCATTGAGAGCGATTTTATATAAAAAAGGCTTTTATATAAAATCGCTCTCAATGGATATTTTACTAAATTTATTATAGTAACGCATGAATCAATTTTTATTTGTAACGGGATAAATATTTTTTGAAATATGCACTTATTAGCTATGGAAAATCGTCACACCATTCCCGAATTAATTTCCAACAAAGATAGTCTTTGAATGTTTGGGACGGTACTATTAACGATGTGCTTAATGGACTTCTTTTCTTCCAGACCTGGCTTAAACTGTTTTAATTGTTTGGAACATAATTTGCTGTACTTGGAAATGTGCCATATCCATGTGACGGGTACGGTGCTACACCTCATTTTAGATATGAACTGTGGGACCGATTTCCCAATATGTGGATAGGTCACAAAGAACCAATAAGATGGCTCATGTCGACATTGTCAAAAGTATATTAATACAAATTAAAAACTCATCGACTTCATCTACTTTATTCAAACATTTGTCCTTTATGGTATCGACTTTTTTTTCCTTTCAAAATTCAACGTTTTTCAAATAATTTTAATTTTTCTGTAGTTAGATATTTGATTACCTAATTAGCCAGATTAATTTTTATTTTAGATATTTACTCAATTCAATCTTATCTATGGAATTGTTTATTAGCATACCTAAATATTTGGTAACAAAGAGTATGCGTATGATTTGATAGGAATTGTCGGAAAATTAATATTTATTAGTTTAAATATCTTAACAAACAATCTAAAAGCTAACAATAAATAATATTTGGATAAATATTGTGAATGTAATTCAACGCTGGTTGGGGCTTTACAATTTACGTATTTTCTTTACTTTTATTTTTATCGTTACTATTACTATTAACATTTTTATTATCAAACCGAGTTTTTTACACTGTTAAAAATACATTGTATATATGTAATAATTTGTTCAGGTTGTAGAAAATCAGGTCTTAGTTTTTCCAATTTTGTTATAAGTGTTATATGATATGTTTTATGTAGTGAAATTATTTATGTTTTCTGATTTATAATTACTAAAATATATATTTATTCAGAATTTATTTAAATTTTTAAATTCTTTAATTTTATAGTAATCATTTTCTTCCAAGAAAGAGATTTTCGAATTTATATTTTTCAATTTACACCAGCACAGGTCATTTCCATTTATTCTATTACTTCAAACTATGCATCACACTTATTGTATATTTGTCTGGGCATATTTTCATAATATACTAATACAAAATCGCCCATTTCTACTGAGTTTCTAGTAGATATGCTTGATATTACTAGTTGTGACTGATAATGATTTTCAGTTGTTTTTTTTTCCATTTCCCTTGTTTGAACTGGATTTTATTTTAGTTCATCAGCACTGAATACGCAAGAAGGGTCGGGTAAGAATGTATATACAACCTTCTGGCCTAAGATAATTTTACAAATCAGGAAACAGCTTCGATACTGATGCCCGACCTTTGGAAATTACCCCACAATTTCTTTTTGTCATCTCTGAATGTCTCTGTAAAAATAAATGCAGTCGCTTTTCTCCAGGTAGATCGTCGTTAAATGGATTTTCTGTACTGGATCCTGTACCTCGCTTTCGTGTATGGAGAAGCCCAATTTGGCCTTAGATGAAATCCAATGTTCTATACGATTTTCCTCCTCAGAAAACAGAACAGATGAGGGGATTTTTCTCGCTAAAGATACTTTATTGTGCATTTTCATACCGAGTTTTGACTTTGGAACTGAAAATTTCCTGTAGGACATATTCAAGCTCATTTCACCAGCTGCGATTTTATTTAAAGCTTTGTCGAAGGGTTCCCCTGAATATGTAAAACTCTTACCTTCTAAAAATTATACTAGTAGTTAAGATGGTGACTTGAATTTTTTACATTTTTCAAAGTTCATTAATTAGTCAACCGTATGCGTTTATTTGTTGGACTGACGATTCGTAATAAACAGCTATTCAGTAAATCAACACTTTATGACACCGTTCATTTACTAGTTCATATTTAATTTTTGCACTATTTTGTGGCAAATTCATCTACAAAGGCAAAACCATTGATTTTTATAATTAGGTATTATAGATTATAATTGCAATGTGAACAGCTAAATAATTAATAGTAACATTACCTAGAGCAAAAACACAAAAACATTACTTCATGTAACTGAGTCTTCAGAGAGTGTGTAGGTCATAGTTGTTTACATTGATCAGCTTACAAGAACTTTTTGGCGATTGTTACATGGTACCTCTCTTTCAGCCATTTTACCAAACTCGATCTGGAACGAGCCATCCATGTAAAAGAGACGATCAATAATACTGTAAAAATTATTTATTGACAATATCTCATCAATATATTGAAAAAGTATTGGTACGATCAATATTGGTATCCATACTCATATTTCCAGTTCATTTTTCAATAGAAGAATTAAAATGAGAATAATAGAAAAATCGTGCATCGCTATTATTTCAGCACAAGTTCCCAAAAAAAAAATTAAAGGAGACGTTGGATGAAGAGGATTCCACAATGAAAAAATTATAGTGATGTAAATCTCGCAAATTACATTAAGGAGGTGAAACCTGATGTTTATAAAAATGTATCCAGAATGAATTTTGAAACATTTCAACAATTACTAAATTTGGTTGTTTCAATCATGGTAGAACTGCTGCTATCTAGCGTTTCCACATTTTTTAAAGTTTCCCGAAATATTCAAGTAGTTGGTTCATAATATGTCATCAGAAGAACTTCCTATTGTCTGTACGTCTTTGACTTTTTTAATTATTGTTCTTAAAGAATTTATCTTTCTTTATTTCTTCAATTTGTTTGCGTATTTAGTAATATTCTGTAGCACTTATTTTTCTATCCCTGTCTGAATATTCATTTAAACAAGTATTCCAGAATCTCGTATTTGCACAACACATACTAATTCGACACATTCTTCTCGCTCACTGCGCTCATGTGCTTCGGTCTTCTTCAACGACTTGACGATGACGGTCTAGTTTCATTGGATAACTGAGACAAATATATTGAGCCTGAATTATCAAAATATTGCCAATACATGTGGCCCCTCACAAAATAGTTTGGAGATTGCAAAAATCCATCAATACATTGACAATACTAAAAATGTAGCTCTTACACGATCAATATTATTATTAATATCATCGTCAGTATCCCAAATATTGACAATATTATTGATTGTCAGGGAGCCGCTTTACGCACAGACGTTTTGAAGAGGATATTATACAGACGTAATACCGTTTAAATAAGATACTGTTCATTCACTGAGGGGTGCTAATTTTTTGGTGCTTTTACCGTAATGCATGAATATTGTGGATGTAATTCAACGCTGGTGAGGTATTAGTCCGCAGAATAGTTCATTTCACTCAATGTATGATATGTATTAATACATGATAAAAATGTATAATTTACATATTTTCTTTACTTTTATTTATTTCCGTTACTATTATTATATTTTAATTCGTAAACCGAGTTCGTCTCAATGCTAAAAATAAATTATTTATTATATAAGAATTTGTTCATGTTGCAGAAAATCAGGTACTAGCTTTTCCAATTTTATCATTTGTATTTACCTTGTTTTTATTGACTTACGCCAAAAATTAAACAGTAGCGCGTTACTTTACTTCTAGACATTTTCTATTTATAATACAGTTTGTTGTTGACAGAATATGATTATGCTCTTTTCTGTAGATGAAAGACGTCGTGAAGGTTTTGTCCACTCTGACATACAATCGTATCAGAAAATGCTTTTATCAAAATGATATCGAACAGAATACCGAGTAAATTGAAGGCAGATGATGACGCAAGATGTATCCAATAATTTTCTCCCGACTAATAGTAGCGACTTATATACAATAATTATTATAAGACTTCTATATCTGTCTTTCTTATCTAGTGTAAACGTAATTATTTTTATAACAATCGTTAAATATACGTATGAGTTTATATTTATGACTTATTTTCTCATGTCTTATGCAAGCGCACAAAATTAGAAAATTTAGAATGGGCCATTTGAGAGTGGGCACCCTCATAACATTTTTATTTATGTAGCGATTTTGAAGCAAATTTTGTTTGAAATGTGGAAGGGGAAAATGTGTATTTTGTGGCCAAGCGGCATCTAGTTTTTTTTTAAATTAAGGCCTATTAGATAATATTCAGATGCTGAAAAAGCCAGAATCGATATTAGCCATTTTTTTAGAAAAAAATCTGCGTAGGCCACTGAAATCGGCGTCTCCTAAAGTGAATTTGTACCAAATTTTAAGAAAACATATTCAACAGTAACGATTCTACGGCTAAATTGCTGTCAAATTGTTAATGCATTAAGAAGGTTTTTATCTAGTAGCCCATGCGATAACAAATCTATAAAAATCGCTAATATAGATTCAGGATTTTTTAACCTCTGAATGTTATCTAGTAGGTCTTAGTTTTTAAAAAAACTGGACGTCGCCTGGCCTAAAAATACACCTTTCCCACCCATTTTGAAATTTGAATATTTACCCCCCCCCCCTAAAATTACTTTCTAAACACTTTAAAATATTTGCACATCATTATGAAACACCCTGTATATCTATATTGCTTTTCTTAAACTTAAACACAAAAGCAATAAACATTTCTAAATGATTCTACACACCCACATTGACACAAAGTTAGCTTTATACTAATTTCAAACTTAAAATTAGTTACAAATTGCACTTTGAACGTATACCCAATATTAATTCTCAGCTTCAATTTTAATTATTAAAGTCACTTTGAAACTTCTCGAACAATTATAACTTTTCTGCTCAAGATAAAGATGTAGAAAGTTTCAGATATCTATAGAAAGAACTCCATAACAAAATTTACAATCTCATTAAATTCTTCCTTAAAGTAGTAAGTACATATACAAGAAATAAATTGCTTTCCCGCTATTTTTTCAGAAATACGTGTTCTTTATAAACTCATCTGCATGTAAAATTGCGGCAAAAAGTACCAGTAAGTAAAATATATATATATAGGGTGATTCAGTCATAATGTCATTAATTTTAACCACAGATTCGGAAGGCCTAAAAGGCAGAAAATCGAAGAAGAAACTTTTACTTGACCTTTTAAATTAAGCAAATCAACCCATAACCCCCGGTAATATGGCACTCCACTAAGTGGATCGAGCTCTATTTGACCAGTCAAAGAAAAGTTTATTATGGAGAGAGGGCACTTTACCCAAAACTCATAATTAGTTTTGTTCATAACATTTTTTCATGTTAAACAGCATAAATTTAAGCATTACTAAAAAAAGAAACAATATTAGAACAAATTATGGACTCTTTATTTAAGCCGATAAAATGTAACCGTTTAGAAGGAAATCACTATAAAATTTTTATTAAATATCAAATTTTAATAATTATTTCTGTAATTAATAAAGTTGCCATGCTTCAAATAAATGTCACTAGTAATTTTGGTGTTACAAATTGCATGGAAAATTGTTTAAAACAGGTATAAGTTTAATTTGTCACCATAATAATTTGAGAAACAGCTCAGCAATGCTCAAATAAGTATTGAAAACCATGACATGCATTTTTGTTATAGACAAGCAAATGGTAATCCAGAACAAGTTCGTCGATAGACGCATATCCTAATAGGAGATTACCAAATGCAGAAACATTGGTTCACATTCATAGACGTCTGGGGCAGCAAGATTCTTTTAAAAATGATGCTTATGGCATAGGAAGACTAAGCACGAGCACTGCAAAAAAGTACTAGATGCAGTAGAAATAAATTCGGCTATAAGTATAAGAAAAAGATATTGCTCATTCTTTAGTTTGGAGCGTTATCTACAAGCAACTTCATCCATTTCATGTGCAAAAGGTTCAAACATTTTATCATGAAAATCCAATGTGTCGTTTACGGCTCTGTAATAGCATTGTGGAAAAATATGATGAGGATAATGCATTTATTATGATATTACAAAGCCGAAAAAATTATATTGTGGTGAAAAATCAAGCTTATATCTGCTATAAATAAATTGTAACACCAAAATTACTGCCATTTATTTGAAGCATGGCAACTTGATTAATTATAGAAAGAGTTATTAAAAATGTGATGTTTAATAAAACTTTAATTGCGATTTCCTGCTATTACATTTATCGGCTTGAATAAGGAGTACATATTCCTTTCTGATATTGTTCCTCTTTTCAATAATGTTTAAATTTCTGTGATGTCTAGAAAGAAAAAAAGTTATGAATAAAATTAACTCTGAGTTTTAGGTAAAGTGCCCTCTAGCGGTGCATAATAAAACTTTTCTTTGATTGGTCCAATAGAGCTTGATCTACTTAGCAGATATGCCAAATAAGAAAATAATCGAATTTGAATTAAATAAGTTATTTAAAAAAAAATAAAAAAACATAACTTTGACAAGCTGTAACTTGCAAACAATTGACAATTTGAAAACAATTTTCATTACACCCTGTATATGAAATCAAGAATAGAAGATTACAATAATATTAACCTAGCCATGAACAATATTTTGGTTAAGTACAAGCTTCAAACTTGCCAAAGTCAACTTTCGTTAAAAATAAATATTGTACTGCTGGTTGCATAGTTACGTTTTTCCTGACTTCATCGAGTTATAGACGTACAAGTTATCGCAATAATAATGACACTCCCTCAAAACAATTTTTGATGAACTTTTCGTTACAGCTTTATTGGTCAGTGCAACAATTAAGAGCTTATGCCAAAATTTGAAAGTAGATGTCATTACAAATACGTCAGCAGTCATCAAATTCTTTTTAAATAGTGTCATTATTATGTTCAGCTTCTTTATGATGTCTAATACTAGCGAATTTTCTTAAATTTAGCAATGTTGCACCCAGGCGGTCAACGAGTTGGTTTCGGAGCTCTATGAATCAGTGACAGTCAGTGACAGTGTGAAAAGGGGTTTAAATACTGATTTGAAAATATATTTTTCAGCGTAAACATTGCGATGTAAATTTTTAATCGTGTCATCGTTTTATACTCATTTCCCCTATCTGTTCTTAAAATTGGTTTAACCACCCTGTATACATATGAAGACTACTTTGCTGTGTTGTAATGTTCCTGCTAACTACCAGGGTTCAGGTTCTTCGGTGAGAAGAAGCAGGAAGCAAAGCAAACTTGCATTTTCCTAACTAATATCTATATTAACCTTCTACTAGTAAGTCTTCATGACAACTACACATTTCGAGTAATGAACTTAAGTTACCTTTACTGAAAACTACTTACTAAACAATATTTATAACATGCATACTAATTACTTATTATTAATCGTAAAAAGCTGTGCTGGACTTTTTCATATCCTGACTCAAAATTCAACTTATTGTAACGCATTTGAATTATGAAATTTATAAATTTATCAACGAATCCAATACAGTGTGAAGATTATTTTCAAAATTTTTGTATAATTAGAATATCAATATATTCTTCCACATTAAACATGATTGATTTTAGTTCCAAGACTGTACTCGTGTCAATATTTTATATTCTATTAATAACTATAGTAGAAATATTGGTTTAATATAATAATGAGTAGAATATTTTTAATATGTGCAAACTATTTTAATCCAATATCTTACTTTTGTGGTATTAACTATAACATACATACGAAAGTTTGTAACCGTTATTGTACCTTTTCAGATTTACAATATTGGTTAAATAACGGTTTAGAAATAGGACGCTTCGTATATTTAAATAACCTGTTTATTTAAACCAAACATAAATTAACTCATATATTCATTAGAAAATAACCGTCTACGAAAATGTGTTCCGCTTAGTGTAGTTTAGAGCAGTTTCAAGGAAATAAGCGAATATTATTTAAGCCTTGCTAAATATAAAATAGTTTGCAAGTTGAACATAACCTTTCATTACATCCATGTTCTAAGATGTAAATATACTCCCAGTTTTCCGCTGAATTAAATATGAGAAAGGCTTTTAGTCAAAGTTTATTGTTTTATCTTCAGCGTAGCGTATCTAAATAGATATATGAACATTTTCAATCTTCAGATGTGCTTTCACATAAAGGATATTCATCACACGACGTAGTGAATCAAAATGAGATTGGTAAACGATTTGTGAAGAACTCTTACATCTCAACTGACAATTGAAATATTAGTTTGGTTTAATTCAATTTTATATACAGAGCGGTCCGTAATGAACTGTAGATTGCTGATATTAAAATATACCATGTGAGCCATATTGTCTTAGTCCGAATGTCAATACAGTATACAGGGAGTGTCATAATTAGCTGCCAACAGGCCGATTGTATGATCAAAACTAAGTAAAAAAGTTCAAATGAACATGGGTCCGGAACGGCACAGAGACCCATTGAAGAGGGAGGAATGGAAATAATTTATTTGCAATCTCTCAATCGCGTTGTGATAAATGAATGAAATTTGGTATACACAGCTAAATTTTGATGACCAATTTGATGGACTAATCCATTTATTTCCACAAGGTCCATTGGGGTGGGTACGGGGGAGCCCTTGGTATTTTGCGTGTGTAATTTTTTCATCTTTGACTTTTTAACAAATTGGACAGCAAATTCCGTTTTCCCGAACTGTTTTGCGTTAAAAAGGTACTCTTTTTTTAAATTGTTATCTTTAACAGTTTCTGAGAAAATCGCTCTTAAATTAATCCCACTTTGGTCAATTTCATAGTAATTTAAACAAAAAAAAATAATAATAATTTAATACGTAATCAGTAACACACATTATTGATGTAAAACAATTATGATATGATGATTTGTTTATGGTTTTTGCGATGGTAATGCTGCGCGGCAGAACGCGAGTACGGGAGAAGGTTTCCAAACCGAAGGCTGCCATCAAGGAAGACATTCCCTACGGTATTCCGCAACTTAGCTGCAACCGCCACTTTTCGAAAGGCACCGGGTCAAGGACGTCCCAGGATTAATAGGGAACCGGAGGTCCTTGACGCTATTGAACAAGATCCTACGACTAGCATACGGAACATTTCAAGGAAAATAAATGTTCCTCGGCCAACGGTACTACATATCTTAAAGATTTCCTTAACATAATTCATTAGATGTGCTATTAACATTTGAGGTTGGAAGAATATTAAACCGACAAGGTCTAGATGCCTATCACTATCGACGTGTACATGGCTTGATACCAGAAGATTCTCTTCCAAAATTTTATGGTGTGACGAAGCTACTTTTACCCGAAATGGAAAATTAAATTTTCATAATTCTCATTATTGGGAAGAAGAGAACCCACATGTTGTTCGGAGAACAAACTTCCAGCAACGGTTTTCCATAAATTTATGGGCGGAAATAATTCACGACACTCTGATTGGACCTATTGAAATTCCACAACGTCTCAATTCAAATCTTTATTTAGACTTACTTCAAGAAAATCTTCCCCAAATTCTCGATGATATGCCTCTAAATTTACGGCGTAACATGTTTTTTCAACACGATGCCCCGGCACATAGTGGTCGCAATGTTTTAAATTTCCTAAACCAAAATTTCGCTGGGCGGTGGATAAGGAGGCACGGACCGGTAGCTTGACCGCCGCGTTCTCCCGGCCTAATCCCGCTGGACTTCTTTTTCTGGGGATATCTAAATCAAAAAGTTTACGCCACCGAAGTCGATACCCGTGAGGAATTGCTGCAGCGTATCAATGATGCAGCCAATGAAATTCGTCAAAACCGTTTTAGCATCTTAATAGCTTCGAGAAGTGTTACACGTAGGGCAAGACTTTGTATCAGAGAAGGTGGAGGGTTTTTTGAACAGTTTTTAAAATAGCTTGTTGTCTGTTATCAAAATTAAGTTTCCATCTTATGATCCTTTCGAAAACTGACGGTTGCAGCTAAATTGCGGAATATAGTGAGGAATTTCCTCCTTGATGTCAGCCTTCTGTTTGGAAATCTTCTGCCGTACTCGCCTTCTGCCGCGCAGCATTACCATCGCAAAAGCCATAAACAAATCATCATATCATAATTGTTCTACATCAATAATGTGTATTACTGATTACGTATTAAATTATTATTATTGTTTTTTGTTTAAATTACTATGAAATTGACCAAAGTGGGATTAATTCAAGAGCGATTTTCTCAGAAACTGTTAAAGATAACGATTTAAAAAAAGAGTACCTTTTTAACATAACGTAACAGTTCGGGAAAACGGAATTTGCTGTCCAATTTGTTAAAAACTTAAAGATGAAAAAGTTACACACGCAAAATACCAAGGGCTCCCCCGTACCCACCCCAATGGACCTTGTGGAAATAAATGGTTTAGTCCATCAAATTGCTCATCAAAATTTATCACAAAGCGATTGAGAGATATTGCAAAAAAATTATTTCCATTCCTCCCTCTTCGTATTTCCGGACCCATGTTTATATGAACTTTTTTACTTCGTTTTGATCATAGTCTCGGCCTGTTTAGGGTTGGCAGCTAATTATGAGACACCCTGTAGAAGCGAAAATTTTCACATTGGTATTTCTCGATATTTCAAAAAGTTTTATAAACTTTTCTTTAAAATTAGGTATGAAGAGGTTATTTTGAGGGGCATATCATATCGTAAGTTCACTTTCAATATATCACATACAAGGCGCTTGTTACAGTGGGTTTTGCCAATATAATCAGAATAAACTGTAGTATATTTATTGCATTTCTTTATAACACAGATGATTCCTGCAAAAAAGGTACACTTGTTTCATTTCAATAAACCTCCCCGTTTTCGAGATATTTGACATTCAACGACATTCATTGAAATTAACTCAAGTAGGCTTCGAAAACTACTGCTATTACGGACAAATGAAATATTGTGCCTTTACATGCAGCAAACGTCAGAAGCTGTCAAAAATCTACGTAGTAGTTGCTTTTATGTTAATAAAACAATAAAAAATGCCAATCCATAATACATTCGAATTCTGAAATGCGAGACGTGATTTGTGTATACTCGCGTCAAGAATTCAGACGACTTACGTCATACGAACAAATGAATAAATCATCATATTTTCATCAAAATATTTAAGAAACTGCTACTGATAGTAATAAAATTATATACTACACTAAAAGTTTGCATTATATATTGCACTAAATTGCAAAAAATGGTTGTTTTTAACGCGACCAATTATCGAAAATTACGTTGACAATAAAAACAAATGTGTAACGTCAGCCGTGACGTAAGACGTCTGAATTCTTGACGCGAGTATATATGTTCAAGTAAATTACAATAGCCATGCCGCAACTAGAAGACATTTTCAACTGTACTCATAGTCTAAGATCCCACTATAAAACGACCTTCACCAAGCTGGTTAATGGATGAAAAGTATTTTATATCCAATTAAATATGTCAATAAATATATTGCAAATGGGTTGTCTAAAAAAATTCAGTCCAGAATATGATTATTTAACAATTAAAAATTATTATTTTTTTAAACATTTCACTGGTTTGGTTAATAGACAAATTCCATACCAATCGAAAGTATGAAGCCCATAGAATATGTAAACGTTAGGTTGACTATTTTTTTTTCCGTCACAACTCTTGGTTAGGCAGGTATAAACAGGTAAATCGATACTAGTAACTTGCACTGGTGTAAATTAAGGTTAAATTAAAATAAAGATTATTTCATTACTAACACGGTGGTATAGGGTTGTCTGCAAAAAATAGATAGAAGAGTACACAGCATTGCAGCTGTGTGTAGTTTGTCCATACCGAAAATGAAGACGATCCGTTTATCCGTTTCTCCAAAAAATCGAATAAAGTCAGGGGGCGGCGGTATTATTATTAATCTGCCTAGGAACCCCTAACGCGAAGACGGACAAATTTTTTCGATTCTGCGTCTCAAAGAGTACGTGTCTTTAAAATTTCTATTCGATCGGTTGGGGGGCGGCTCCGGGGGCGGTATCCCGTTTTTTTAAATTTTTTCGGTACATTATCGCGAAGTATACGTACATAATATTTGAGGTCGATCGGATTCGATTTTTTACTCCTAACGACGAACATGAGGCTAGGTAAACGGCGGCTGTGGGACGGGATCGGAGGTTTCCCGAATTCATAACTGAGGGGTGGAGTCTCGAAGTCACGAGTTCGAGAAATTGACCTTTTCTGTTTCATTTCGAATACATATTCGAATGTTTTTTATGAACATATGAAAAAATGCTTCTATAGAACAACAGTTTACGAGTTGGGCGGCAAAATACCACCGCCCCCAGACTTTATTAGATTTTTTGGTGAAACGGATAAACGGATTGTCTTCATTTTCGGTATAGACTATTATTTCCTGGTAGTGACTTGAAATAATATTAGAAAATTTTTTACCGGTTTTCGATCTCGACATATCATTAGCAGGCTCGAAAATATTGTTTTATTGTCATTGAAGGGCGTTAGGGGTCCCTAGGGGCAGACTAATAATAATAGATACCGCCGCCCCCGGACTTTATTCGATTTTTTCGAGAAACGGATAAACGAATCGTCTTCGTTTTTGGTATGGACGAACTACACACAGCTGAAATGCGGTGTACTCTTCTATCGCATGGAATGGTTCGCTGGGAATATTTCGCTTTTTAAAACTCGACAACCGGAATTCAGGACTGATTTTTCGCAGACAATCCTATACCACGGTGTTGGTAATGAAATAATCTTTATTTTAATTTAACTTTAATTTATTAACCACACCGGTGCAAGTTACTAGTATCGATTTACCTGTTTATACCTGCCTATCCAAGAGTTGTGACGGGAAAAAAATAGCCAACCTAATGTTTGCATATTCTATGGGCTTAATACCTTCGATTGGTATGGAATTTGTCTATTAACCAAACCAGTGAAATGTCTAAAGAAAAAATAATTTTTAATTGTTAATTAATCATATTCTGAACTGAAATTTTTTAGACAAGCCATTTGCAATGTATTTATTGACATATTTAATTGGATATAAAATACTTTCATCCATTAACCAGCTCGGTGAAGGTCGTTTTATAGTGGGATCCTATACTATCAAATCGCAGACAGTCAGATCCTAACATTTATCATAGACTTTTTATCCGATTGGGTGAAACGGGAGAATTTCGTCCTAAGGAAGAAAAAACCTTGGTGATTGTAGTTGATAATAATGAGATAAACGCTTACGTGCAGTAACAGGGTTGAATAAAACAGCAATTCTATAAGTTCTTCAGCAAACAACAAAAGATTTCATATCATTTTACCCCTGTCCAGAATTTATTGCCAAATGACCTATTTGCACAAATAAACTTTTAAAACTTTTTATTACAAAAACAAAGTAATAAACGTGCATCACTAAACAATATATTATTTACGGACAGGGCCACCTTTACGAGACGTGGAGACGTGGCTGTGGCATTGTTGGTAATTTTATAGTTAGATGGATGATTAATGGTGACGCGTATTTGAGATTACTGCAAAATTTGCCAGGCTTGTTAGAACATGTTCGTTCCACTAGCAAGACATGTGGTATATTCACCATGGTGCACCTGCCTACTTTCCCTTACTGGTTAAAAATTCTTTAAAGAACATTTTTCACACAAATAGGTCGTGGCAGTGAATTTCCTTGGCCATCTCTAGAGTTGCCACCAGCCTCTGTGTCCTTCCGTCCTTACTTTTACTAGAAATGTCCTTACATAAAGAAAATAGTACAGATGTAATCATTAGAACAAAAAGTGACATGATATGCAAAAATAATTTATAAATGTAATGGAGAAAAGAATACAAAATAATACCATAATAATGCATAAAAATGTCCTTACTTGAGAATATCAAATGATGACAACCCTAGCCATCTCGTAACTTCGACCTGAATCCCTTAGATTTCTTCTTTTGGGGCCATTTAAAAGATTTAGTTTATAAAGAAGAACTTCCGTGGAGGCCTTCTTCAAAAATTCATGATGGTGTTAACCGGTGTGAAAGCAGCACCCAAAGATAGCACCCGAAATTTCCGAAGATAGCCGAATGACCATGGATGTTCGTTGACTAAGGTATAAAATATCAAAATGATATTGTGAGTTCCAGGGCGTTATCTCATACTAAGTAACAAACTGGGGATGATACTTAGTATGAGAGTTCTTCAAGGGATGCTTATCACTCAGAAAAAATATGATCAACTAGAAATGGGTCCCTGGGTAAAATATGATAGCATCGGAAAAAAATATTTCCAATATCTCGGAAAATACATGCCATTGCAACTTGTCACTTGGTATGTAGTTTCCTCAAGGGATACACATCATATAGAAAAAATATGATCAACTTGAAATGGGTCCCAGGGGGTGAAATATGATAGCATCCGTAAAAAATATTTTGTAATATCTCGGAAAATACATGCCGTTGAAACTTGTCACTTGGTATGTAGTTTCCTCAAGAGATACACATCATGTAGAAAAAATATGATCGACTAGAAATGGGTCCCAGGGGGTTAAATATGATGGCATCCGTAAAAAATATTTTCCAATATCTCTGAAAATACATGCCGTTGCAACTTGTCACTTGCCATGGAGTTTCCTCAAGGGATACACATCTTGCAGAAAAAATATGATCGACTAGAAATGGGTCCCAGGGGATGAAATATGATAGCACCCGAAAAAAATATTTTCCAATATCTCGGAAAATACATGCCGTTGCAACTTGTCACTTGGTATGTAGTTTCCTCAAGGGATACACATCATGTAGAATATCGGATGCTATCATATTTCAACCCCTGGGTCCCATTTCTAGTCGATCATATTTCTTCTACATGATGTGTATCTCTTGAGGAAACTGCATACCAAGTGGCAAGTTTCAACGGCATGTATTTTCCGAGATATTACAAAATATTTTTTACGGATGCTATCATATTTCACCCCCTGGGACCCATTTCAAGTTGATCTTACTTTTTCTACATGTTGTGTATCCCTTGAGTAAACTACATACCAAGTGACAAGTTGCAACGGCATGTATTTTCCGAGATATTGGAAAATATTTTTTTCCGATGCTATCATATTTCACTTCCTGGGACCCATTTCTAGTCGATCATATTTTTTCTACATGATGTGTATCCCTTGAGGAAACTACATACCAAGTGACAAGTTGCAACGGCATGTATTTTCCGAGATATTGGAAAATATTTTTTTCCGATGCTATCATATTTTACCCCCTGGGACCCATGTCTAGTTGATCATATTGTTTCTGAGTGATAAGCATCCCTTGAAGAACTCTCATACTAAGTATCATCCCCAGTATGTTACTTAGTATGAGATAACGCTCTGGAACTCACAATATCAACAAACGTCCACGGTCATTCAGCTATCTTCGGAAATTTCGGGTGCTATCTTTGGGTGCTGCTTTCACACCAGTATGGTGTTAATGTAACTCGGAACAAGGAAGGTACTTTATTTCAAGCAAGACGATATATAAAGGGCGTAAGAAAATGTATTCGTGTTGATAGTGGAAAGTAGTTTTTACTGTAATAATGAAAATTTGTTATGAGTTAAACTATTTATTTAAAATGTTTGATCTAGTTAGTTTTAATGAATATTGTCGACTGTTATCATAAAGTCAAAGTGCCTTGAAAGACTGAAGTTCGAATATCTCGAAAACGGGGCGGTTTATCGAATTGAAACTAGTATATCTTTTTTGCTTTGCATCCTGTATAAGATTTCTTAAATTATTAATTAAGATGCAGAAAAAAATAAAATACAGACTCCTAAAAATAAAAAAGTCTTATATTAAAAAGTCCTATATTAATGTTTTGTCAAGAGGGTACTTAGATATTTATAGAGTGTTTTCATTTAACCAGGTTAGTAAATTTAGCTATATACATTATTTTTTAGATAATTATTGATTAGAGCTTTGTCTATGGAATTGTTCATTAGCATACCTAGATATTTGTATACATATGACTTCATTGATAGGAATTGTAGGATATTTGATATATATTAGCTTAAAATACTTTTCTAATATAGTAAAAAAAAATTGAACTTCAATTTTGTAGTGGAAAAATAAATCCTCGTGGACCTCGGATTAAAAGTTGACTATGACTTATCGGTTTCCTATCTAAAGGCCAAGCCAGTGTTGCCAGATAGTATAGTTTTACGGAAATTTGTAAAACGAACATATAAAGAGGTAAAGGATTTGCTAATTAATTTTGAACTGGTTTTTTTTACAAAAAATTACATTAGCTGTTAATATAATCCTTACCGATAATTATTTTTATTGTTAGAAACAATAAGAATTAATTACAGAAAGTCTCTTTCCAGTTGCGTAAAAATATACAGTGTACATTTTAAAAAAATATGGATGACGTTATATCATCTATATGGTTCACCCTGTATACATAATGTGATATAAAAAAATGCTAAAATCAGACGTGTCTGAGGATTTGTCTCAAAATTTTATAGTTAACGGTGGCGGTCAGCGCGCAGTCGTGATCAATGAGCGATCAGTTATCATGAGCAGTATTGTGCTGACTGACATTGAGATTTTTTATATATTTTTAGGTATTAACAATATTGTGTGAAACTAACTACTCTTCGGACTAAAGTCCCGACCAGGGTTGAATAATATATCTACCAATATCTACCCATATATATATTTTTATTAGCTTTTGTAACATTTTTTACTGTATTAGAAAGGTATTTTAAGCTAATATATATCCAATCTCCTACAATTCCTATCAATGAAATATATATAATACAAAATAAATAATAAAAATATATAAAAAACGATTACATAAAGGGTATTTTTTATTAATTAAGTAGGTAATTGTCATATTTAATTTAAATTCATTGGCAGGTAAAAGTCACTTTTGACATTGTCGATACTTAATTTCAAATAATTTTAATTTATTTATATAATAATTTTTATAGTTAGATATTTGGCTCAACTTAAAGGAGGCCACCTGAAGAAGCAATCCTAAAAATGCCGAAATAGGTCAGATCTCATCTATTGTGGTTGAATTTTCGAGTTCCCACAGTTTCAAAAGTGAACTTAGATATTTGTAGAATATTTTCATTACATGAGGTTACTAAATTTAGCTAGATTAATTTTTTTAGATAATTATTGAATAGCTTAGTCTGTGGAATTGCTCATTAGCATACCTACATGGTAGATGTTTGGTATCAGAGAGCATACATATGACTTTATTGATACGAATTGTAGGAGATTTCATATAGAGGGTATCCAGAAATGATGAGCAAAACATTCAGGGGATAGTTTTTAAAATTTGTAAATCGGGGTGTTTTGCGGGTGATAATTTCAAATATGTTTCTAATTTTGACGTCACTAATAGAGGGCGCCACTTGTGGCACATCATGTTTCTTTTAAATGACAGAACTTTTTTGCATCTTAATGTATCCATCTGCCTATCGAAACAATCGATTCTCCTACCTGTTTTATCTGAAAAAGATATACCTTGCTGTCGTCGGTAGGCGTAACCATTTTTGAAGTAATCCTATTTGAAATGCTCAGTGTACCGAGTTTTGGTTTCGGGTAAAGCGCCTTTTCTACTGAAAATGCAGCAAAATGTTACTTGAAAAAGTTGTTCAGGATCGTAAATTATGGAATTATGCAAAATTTTAAGAGGATCGGCGAGGTTTGATGAAACCATTTTTCGACAAAGCACAAAGATTTTATCAAAGCAGGTCTATTTGCACATCTCCATAATTTACCGTCCTGAATAACTTTTTCAAGTAACATTCTGCTGTATTTTCAGTAGAAAAGGCACTTTAACTGAAACGATAACCGTTTTCAATCGGTGCACTGAATGTTTCAAATACTATTATTTCGAAAACTGTTACTACTTCAATACGGTATACCTTTTTCAGATATAACAGCTAGGAGAGTCGTTTGTTCCAATAGTCAGATGGATACACTAAGCAGCAAAAAAGTTCTGTCATTTAAAAGAACCATGATGTGCCATAAATGGCGTCCTCTACTAATGACGTCAAAATTAGAAACATATTTGAATTTCTCGTCCGCAAAAACCCCCGATTTACAAATTATATATAAATATTTGGATTTCTTAAGAAGTTAATTTGCAAATATCGAAAATAAAATTTTAACTTTAACACCCTGTAACTCCGTTAATAATCAGTTTTGGAAAAAATGTTATAGAAAGAGGTAGTAGCATTCATTTTCGGTCTAGAATTATTCCCTGAATTTTTTGCTCATCATTTCCGGGAACCCTGTATATTACCTTAAAATACCTTTATCTACTCCTATTAATTTATATATTAATTATTCAACTGCTTTTTAGCAATTAATAGTATCAATAAACAAATAGCGTGAGTTTTTATAGTGAGTTATTTTAACTCACGCTGGGCTTCTATAATGATAATTCGGTATGTAAATAATGTGCGCAGTAAATTCTTGGAAATTTTTATGCCGATAAATACGTTCCATTGGTGTAAAATAGAAAGAATTTTTAATAAGTACAAAGGAATGAATTATTAAAAGATTGTAAAATTATTAAATTGCCTGTCAGTAGACGGAACTGTCAATTATTTTCATTGAGAGGACTAATGTCATTTGATATTTTAACAAAATAATTTTGACGTATTCAAATCAATTTTCTTTCTGGATACTTGTATCTTAGTATTTATTGTTATAGTCGTAGATAAAGTATAGTATTCAACGTGCGGTAATGGTCATAACTCACTTGATGAACTTCATCTGCGTGAGTTATGACCTGCATTACCGCTCGTTAAATAATATACTATTCTAATACAGTAAAAAAATGATATTGAGATATCGTGCAAAAGTTCATAAGAATTATTTTATGATACATAAAACGACTGCTGATCACTAAAATTACCAAAATTATGCTCTTCGGAGATAATGATCAGTGATCAATCAGGGAGCGATCAATATCCTGAACGCGACCAATGAATCATACATTTTATGTACATAGGTACATCTGTATATGTTTGAATGTAATATTGGGGGTCTCGCATAAGAATTATGACAGAACAAGTGCATAATATATAATTATAATTACATAATAATTAATAACAGTGAAACATCTAAACTAGTAGCCAAATCAGTCAAGCATTTTCTGTGCAGCACATTAATCTTTATGGAAAATAAAAATTCAGTTTGTTCAATAACTCCTGGTCATATTTTATCAAATTACATTTTTTGGTAATGTGATTTTATAAACCAATAACGTGTATCGACTGATGTGTAATAGATAAATTCCATTAGCGTTTTACAAAGGAAATAACCACATTTGTTTAGGTCTGGTGAACACGGTGACCAATTACTGGGGCAATTATTTCCCCGCCCTCCCCATTTAATTGGAAATTACGTACCTATTTAAAAAGTCTTTCACAATAATACTAAAATGAAGTGTGCCATCTGAGGTCCAATGGTACATCTTCTAAAAATTGAAAATTAATTTCAAAATACCTTTTGCTATTGGAAGCTGTAAAAAATTAGCAATACTTAAAATTTAGTACCGATAGATTCAAGAACATTAAACCAATAATTATTATCAACTTTTAAATATTATTATCATTTACGATAACAATAGTTACTGCTCATTACTTTTCTTGAAAATGAATGATTTTTTATTTTTTTTTACGTGTTCAGAGTTAGTACCAAAAGAGCCTTCAAACGATGTATCACACGTCATATAATAGTGCCATTGAATTGATAACTTGATCTACAAAATAAGTTATGACCTAAGTCGATGACCCACTCAAATTAAAAATCGACATGTTTTTGGAATTTTTTCAAAACTTCATAATAAACGAAATATTCAGGTGGAAAGTTTTATATGGGTCACCCTGTATAATTGGTATTAACATAAAACAAAATTAAAACACTACTTACTATTTTTTTAAGACCTATCTTATCTAAATTAACGATGTGCAAAATGAAATATTACAGTTGCACAATAAGTGATCTGTATCTTTTGAACTCTTATAAATACAAGAAAAAATATTTGGAAAAAAACTTGTACTGAGAAGTTCTCTCAATATCTGTAAAAAATTGGTATGCTTCTAAGAAAACAAATTTTGGAACATCACAACGCCCAGTTTAGTTATAGTTTCCTTATTTTCCTTAATTTCAAGTCTTAGCCCAAACAAACTTTGTCAACGCTCACTGTGCTTCAGCCGTTTATAAAAAAAATCATTTCTTCAATTGAATCAATTACCCTGTAGAACAAAAATCACGATGGGTTTTGTCGACGTTTTATCGTTTTCATTACATCTTTAGGATTCTCTGATTTGGACCAAAACGTTGTAATTATACAAAAATGCATTTAGATATAAAATTGATAACATTTTATATTTTAACTTCATATGAGTATGCAAAATAAAATGAATACGTATTTTATATCCGAATTGTCGTTATGATAGTCAGACTGCACTCAGAGCTCTCCAAGGACGAGATCTAGTCTTGTTCAGGAGTGTGGAGATGCCCTGGAGTCCCTGGCCAGACAAAGGGAGGCGGAATTGGTCTGGATTCCTGGCCATAAAGAAATCCCCGGTAATGAGACGGCTGACTTGTTAGCTCGTCTCGGATTTGGGGCACCTTGCCAGGAACCCGAACCTATTTCTGGAATTACGCGAGGTAGTATGAATAGTTCCCTTAATAAATAGGCCTATCAAATACTAGGAGGTAATTGGAGAAGGAATGGAGACCCACGACTTCTTCAATGAACCTAGTAAATCTAGGACGATGTGGCTGCTGAACCTTAGTCGAAGGTTCCTAAGCCAAATGGTGGGGGTCCTGACAGGTCACTGCAGACTCGGAAGACATTTGAACTTGATAGGCATAGATGAGAGTCCCTTATGTTCGGAATGTAGAGAGGGGAGGGGGACCCCTATCCATTTTCTAGGATATTGTGCGGCCCTTGGAAGACTAAGATATAGGATTTTTAGCACCGAGGAGCTGCAAAGGGAAGAGATGAGAGACCAAGATCATGGCGTTAATCAGGGCGTCGGGTAGGTTCGAGGAAGGCGAGGGCGGATAGTAGAGATGTGATGGGATGTTAGGGCAGGCAAAACGGACCCACGTGTGGCCTAGTTGTCAGGCTGATGCCGCGCGCTACACTACTAACTATGTACAAATACAATGTTTTCAGTTATAATAACCCTGATGATGTCGTAATGCAAGGAACTACCGCCATAGTGGTTTTTCGTTATAGTTCCTGACAACAAGTCAGGCAAAATCTGAATATCGATACAAATTTACTTACCAAAAATTTATGAAATTGAGATTAAAAAACGACGTTAAATCATTTTCCGAGAATGTAATGATGGCATATTTCCAAGACCTATTAAAAACTATGAAGCCTTCCTCACTTTAGTCATTTTATTCAATGTTAAAGGCCACAATTAATATAAATCACAATATCGATATTGCAAAATATTGCAAATTTGTGTGAATAAGTAGGTCGTAGGTAAAGTACGGTACGTAATACTTGTTGTAATGCAATTACGCACTCATAAAATTACGCACTCGTCGCTGTAACTCTTTCATTCGTGCGCAAAATATTTTTACAACACTTATTACGTAATATACTATCTGGTATTATCCAGCAACATTTACTTAGTTTCTTGAATGTGTTGATTCATCTCAACATTTTTTGTGCGCATATAGTTATTTAAGCATCGACTGCGGTAAGAGTTTTGCTTGAGACTGGTAGTCCCTAACGCTTGTGATGCTTATTAAATTTTTTGCAAGATCCATGTAATAACCAAATTATATGGTTTAAATGATTTTTATATTTAAATTTGTTTAATGTCAAAGTAACATTCCCGTTACAACTGTTACTTACTAAAAAATCTCATAATCCCACTATCGAAAATGACAAAAAGCACACAATTAACTTGGAGATTTATAAAAAGCGGTAGCCATATTTGAAATCAGTTGAGTCGTTTCAATTACACAGCCCCACAAAAAAAAAAGTTCATGCACAAGAGAGTGACATATGTATTCCCATGTATTTTTCGACGCTGAATCCGATCCTGAGCTCAGAATTGGGCCTACACGTCTGGAATTGGCCCCAGGGGCCAAAAATGGCCTAAAATGCGGTATAAGGCGAAGTCGACGCTGAATTTTGGAGTTAAAGCCGGATAATGTACAAAGACTTAAATTGTAGGAACACCTAAAGGACAGAGGAGTGGATAAACACCTGATAAGAAAACTTAAGGATATATATATAAAACAACGTTGAATAGAGTGAAAGTGAACGCGATGGAAATTACAGAATTTTATACAAACAAAGGAGTGAGACAGGGGTGTCCACTAAGCTCTTCCTTATTTGCAGCATTTATTGGCGACATTGAGGAGAGATTGACGATGGCTCAGGCAGGAGGAGCAGTAGTGGGATAGAGAAAGGTTTGGGTATTCTATAATATGCAGATGACATCATTATAGTAGCAAATAAAGAGAACGAAATGAAACAGATGATAAGACAAGTGAATGTGGAGAACACAAAACTGATGATTTTTGAAATACATTTGCAACACATATAAATATAAGGAAGGTAAATCAAGCAATGGGGATAGCTTGGGGGACAGAGACAAAGAAAATTCAGACATAGGAGGCAACTAATATTGTTCAGTGGGGAACAACAGTTTAGTGGGGAACATACTCCTGTATGGGGCCGATGTGTGAGGATGGATAGAATTTGAAGAAATAGAAAAAGTACAGGAGAAGTACCTAAGGTGGATACTAGGAACAGACAAAGAAACTCCGGGCTACATTGTCAGAGAAGAAAGCAAAAGAGATAAAATGAGGGTGAAAGCAAGAAACCTAACAGTAAAATATGTAAAAAAATAAGAAAACTTGCAAAAAATACATGCGATAAGAAAATTAACAGTAACAAAACTTGCATTTAAAAAAATGTACATTTTTACAAAAAAGGGATCAACAAGGTGCAACCCAGAACAATCAAGAACAAGAAAAAATATGTTCATAGAACAAAACAGGACAAAATCAAATACAAAAACGAAACAAAAGAATATCGTGCAATAAAATAGAAGGAAATCATATACAAACAAAAATACCACGTACTACTTCCGAAACCACAAATACCACTGTTGCGACTGGTATGTCCGAAATATGATTTTCCGGCCCCAATGGGCCATTTTCCCGGACCCAAACTGGGAATTTCAGCTGTCCAAAAACTTTAAGAGCATACTCTAAGGACCAGAATTGAAAAATACATGAAAATCCCACTTTTGCGACTGGTACGTCCGAAATATGATTTTCCGGCCCCAATGGGCCATTTTCCCATACCCAAACTGGGAATTTCAGCTGTCCAAAAACATTTTGAGCATACTCTAAGGACCAGGATTGAAAAATACATGAAAATCCCACTTCTGCAACTGGTACGTCCGAAATATGATTTTCCGGCCCCAATGGGCCATTTGCCCGGACCCAAACTCGGAATTTCAGTTGGCCATAAACTTTTCGAGCATAAATCCGGCTTTAGCTCCAAAATTCAGCGTCGACTTCGCATTATCCCGGGAACCGCATTTCAGGCCATTTTCGGCCCTTGGGGCCAATTCCAGACGTGTAAGCCCAATTCTGAGCTCGGGATCGGATTCAGCGTCGAAAAATACATGGGAATACATATGTCACTCTCTTGTGTATGAACTTTTTTTTTGTGGGGCTGTGTTATCATTCTTACTACCTTACGTATCCGTAAGTGACTGTTCTTACCGATCTGACACTTATAAACATTCCGTTTAATACAAGCAGTAAATACGTTAAATTGACGGATCGTGCAAAAATGTATACAAAAATATGCTGTATAATAAAGTGTAATGTCTTATCTGTTAAAATCGACAGTTAATTTCTTCGTTTCTATTGAAAGCGAAACACCCTATTCACTGCAGCTTGTTACTCAAGTTTGGAAAGAAAGCTCTGAGACTCAGTTGAAGGAGCACTCAGATAAATTGAACGCACGTGTAACAAAGGTGTCACATTTTAAGAAAAAATCTTCCGCTATATCACAGCACAATAAAAACTCTTAACGAAATTATTCTAGAAGAGGAAAGGAAAATATTTTTATGTATAGATGTGATAGATATCGCTAAATTTAAGTTTGATGTTTTGTTATAACTTTATGGACTTGCTGTCCTGTAATTAAGTATGTGCTATGAGTATGAAAACAAAACAAAATAATAGAGAAATATAGCAGTTTCTGAGCAAAAATGGTGTTTTTACGATAGCAAAGTTTAAACAGGATATTACAGAATAATGATAAAAAGATCTAGGGTTCTATGTTTAAAAATAAGAAAAAAGATTATATAAACATGGGTCCGGAAATGCATCGTTTTTGAGATACAGTTTGTTTAAAATTTTCTGTCTTAAATTTCTCGAAAACCGATTGAGATATGGAGCTGATATTTAGTACACAATAGTGTATAGTTAAGAGCTTTTTTCACAGTGGCGTTCGTGCGTTAAATACTCATTTTTGGCAAAAAAAATTGTCCGCCACTAATTTTTGGACAAATTGGTATCTCTTTCTTAAATCCAAATTAATTCTGCTTAAAAAGTGTCTCTTGGTCTGTTTCCTCCTAAGGAATCGTTTTGGAGATAAAAAATAATTTACTAATCATTACAGTAGACCAACTTAGAAATGATAATTAAAAAATAATAATCTAGGTGGCATGAAACAAGACGTCTCTATGAAGATGCATTCCCTGACCGCCAGTTACCTTGTGCAAACACTATTTCAAATGTTCATAGACGTTTGAGGTGAACGGGAAAAGTAACAGGGAATTTCGTAGATTGTGGGGCGCAAAGAATTGCACGAGCAGTGGAAAATCAGGAAAATCTTTTTTTACAAGCGGTTAAACAAAATCGGCTAATAAGTACAATGTTTCTGGCAAATGAATTAGGGAGTATGAATCATGTTAATGTATGGCGAATCCCTCAAGAGGAGCAGCTAATCCTTATGATCTGCAGAAAGTTCAAGTCCTCTCTGAAGCTGATTTTCCAGTCAAACTGCAGTATTGTCAATGGCTAATCCACAAAAAAAATTCAGACGATCGACAATTTATACGTCTGCATTTAGTACTTTGGATGCAGAAGTACCCACAACGTCTACAATCTCTTTTCTATACAAGATAAATACGAATTAATTCATTTTATGATACAGTTCTCAAATTGTTTACTCGATAGCAGATTATTGGATTAAAGGATGCAATAATTGATTACGGTTACAAGTGAGATTGGCCTATAAATTTCAACAGAACACTTATCCCCTTTTTAAATATTGCAACTACGCGGAATAATTTTAAGCAGTTAGGAAAAATAGAAGTCTGAAGACATTTGTTCACAATTGTTGTAAATGGCGCTACCAATAAGTCGATATTTTTCTTATGCTAACAGATAAGCGACAAGCCATAATTATGTTTGGAGTTCCTGGGCGTAAATACGGCCTGCTTAATAATAATATGCCGCCCCCTCTCCCGCACAAGTCTTCGACTTCTGGGCTAATCCTTGTGATTTAAATGAGGGGTAGAGATATTATTATTATTAATTGCTGATTTTTAACCTATTATTTGTTTGATTTCTATATAAGAAATCTTGATGAATATGAATTTATTTGAAGAAACTAGAACATTTAGAATTTTAATCGGATCTAAATTATTATCTTTCAGGTTATTATTTTATAATCATGAGGAATACTAATAATAATAATAATAATATCTCTACCCCTCATTCTAATCACAGGGATTAGCCCAGAAGTCGGAGACTTGTGCGGGAGAGGGGGCGACTGATAAGTTGTATTTCACACGGGTCATTAGTATTTCTTTTTACCACAGGATTATAGGTGCATAAAAAATTATTAAGTTCTATCTCTATACAGGGTATATCAGCAAAGGAGTACAAATGTGTGTTTAGTATCAGATAATTTCTATTTGGAATAATTGTATATAACAAAGCATTGTTGTTCACTGGTAGGGGATACAGCTTGTAGTAATCATAGGAGTTCATTTCCATTAAGAGCACTGCTATAATAAAGTAGATTTTGAAATCTTTTTGGAAAACAGATGTTTTGCATATTCTTTCATATTTTAAAATATTCTCCAAATTTGGTGTAAACGGAAGTTTTTCATCTTTTAGATATTTTTGAATATTTTCTAATTCTTCTTTTAAGTTTTCTGGTCTAATTATGGTTTGGTGAATTATTCAATTTGGGCAAAGGAGATTGCCGTTGATATTTCTTCCAAAACATCAACAATTAATGATATAGAATGTGACAATTCAGTTAGAAATGATTGGGTTGTGACAATGTGAATGCAGAAACCCAAATTTTTAATTTTCTCTCCAAGCTCAGTAATTCTGTTATTTAATTTTTCTTGATTTTGGACTAGTGTGGCAATTGATTTTTTTGTTGTTTCTATGACTTCTTTAGTCAAGGATAAATGTTTTTCTACATCAACTTTTAATTGTGCCTTATTGTTATATAATCTTTTAAAATTTTCTTCGTATCTTTCTCCGTCGTTAGCATCTAAAGATCCAGTGATGGCTTTTTGAAAGGTTCCAATGAAGTTGAAAAGTCCTCTAGGTCTTCTAGTATGTGTGGGTGATACTTGATTAAATAACAGAGTGGTTCTCTGAATTTCATATATTATAGTTTTGTTTAAATGATGTAATATATCTGCAATTATAGACAGTTCAACTCCTTCTATTTTACAGGGCATTTTTGGGTAAATGGATTTGCTTATCTCTGAAAGAATTTTAAGAATTTCATCTTTTTCTTGTATAAAAACTTCGTATAGGGGTTGTAAGTCGAAAACATTGATTAATTCCCATTCTGATATGACATTGTTTGCTTCTCCTAAATGTACTGGTAGAAGGCCTGGGTTGTCTTTTATCTCTTTTAATTCGTTCCTTTTATCTCTTTTAATGTTCCTGGTTGTGGTGATGGTAAAGGTGAGGGTTCCACAGAGGGACCTATAACATTAGATTTTAAGTTTGATAGATGTACTCGTTTTTCTTTATTATTTTGTAATTTAATGACACATGTGTTATCATCATTTAAACGAATAATTTTGAAAGGGCCATTAAATTTAGTTACGGTTTTTGATCCACGTTTTTTCGGTGCTTTTATATACACTTTTTGACCAATTTTGAATTTTTCTTGGGGATTTTTGACATTTTTATGAACTCTCTCAACGTTTGTCTTTTTCCGACTTTCTGTTCTTCCTTGTATATTGTCATACATATGAGATAACGACTTTCTATACTCGTCTAAGGAATAATCGAATATTATTTGGCTAGATTTTGTATCCATAATATCTTTACTGAATGTATGTCCGAAAATAATCTCAAAGGGCGTGTGTTCTGTTGTAGAGTGGTTTGTATGGTTATAAGCAATTATAGCCAATTTCATAAGTTCTTCATCTGTCTATTTATTTAATTCTGGATTTTGTCGGAATATTCTAAAATGTTCAATTATTGTTGAATGGAATCTTTCAACAGTTCCGTTCGACTCTGGGTGAAAAGGTGTAGTAAAGTGAATGTCAATTTTATGAAAAGCTAACAAATTTTTTACTTGATTATTTATAAATTCTTTTCCATTGTCCGTTATTATGGCTGAACATGTTCCATAATGTTCAAAATATTCTATTAGAGCTCTTGTTACTTCACATGCTTCTTTGCATTTAATAGGGATAGCTTGTCCGAATTTTGAAAAACTATCAACAAGAGTCAGATAATTTTTTTGTTCTAATGTAAATGTGTCCATATATATTAGTTCAAAAGGTTTCTTTTGAGTAGGTGTTAAGTTCATTGGAATTTGAGGAGGATGTCTGTCATATTTGCCTTTCTGGCATACATTACAATTGTTAATGTATTCTTGTATGGTTGTTAACATATTATTCCAATAATATCTTTGTTTAAGTTTTTCAAATGTTTCTTATGATCCTCTATGATTAGTTTTTCCTTCGTGGTAAGTTTTTATAGTTTCGTTAATTTCATCCCTTTTTCTCAAAACTATTCTCTGTTGTGTGCATCTTACTAATTTTGGTCCATTATTATTAAAATATGTTTCATATATTCGACAAAAGTCCTGATACATTTTATCTGTGTCAAAATACACATAGAAAGTTACGTTTTCTGTTGTATATTCTCTCAAAAGGGTGACAATTTGATCTTCATTATCTTCTTTTGTTATCTCCGCATATACTATAACTTTGTTATCTGTGTTTAAAGTTTTTGTCTTTTGTGGATTCATAAGAACAGATTTTATTATTATTTGTTTTGGTTTTGAGTTTATTATATCGTCTAGAATTTTAATAGTATTGCGTGGTTCATCATCTCTGTTTGAGTGAACAGTGGACATTTCTACATGTTCTTGTGGTATATCTTCAAGATTTTCCGGTGGATTCAGGATTATCTCTACTTCATCTTCAGTAGGTGTTCTCAAGTTTGATTCTCTTTCGAGGCCTTGAATAATTTGATCTAATTCAGGGTCATCAATGTTTACTTGCATAGATTCGGTGTCTATAGGATGAATTTGGATTCTGGATAATGCATCTGCGGTTGTATTAAGTTTTCCTTTTTTATACTCAATAGTAAAGTCATAATCTTGTAATTTTGTTCTCCATCTTGCAAATTTTGAATTTTGTACATCTTTTAGAGAGAATAACCATCTTAATGGTCTATGGTCAGTGTAAACTGTAAACCTTCGTCCATATAGGTATGGTCTAAAATACTGGGTTGCCCAAACTAAACCGAGTAGTTCTTTTTCAATCACTGAGTAATTCTTCTCAGATTCACTCAATGTTCTTGAGGCATAGGCTATAGGTTTATCATTGCCTACTTCACCTTGGGATAGTACTGCTCCTAATGCATATTGTGAAGCATCTGTTGTTAAGATAAACGGTTTTGAAAAATCTGGATGTTGTAATAGTGGGCTATTTGTCAGAATTCTTTTACATATTTCGAATGCTCTGATAAATTCTTCGGTATGTCCTATTTTTGCGCCTTTTTTTAAGCATAAGGTCAAAGGTTTCATCAATTTGGAACAATCTTTGATAAATTTTCTGTAATAACCAATTAATCCGAGAAATGATTGAATTTCTTTCTTTGTTTTTGTAATTGGAAATTTTAAAATTGCTTGAATTTTGTCAGGATTTGGTAATATTCCTTCAGGTGTTATAATATGTCCTAAAAATGTTAAAGTCTGTTTGAGAAATTCTGATTTATCTAGCTGTATTTTTAGATTTGTCTGTCTAAATCTGTTAAATATTAATCTTATACTTTCTATGTGTTCTTGCAATGACGTTGAAAATATCAGTATGTCATCCATACAAACTAGACATTTATTATGTAAACCTGATTGTACATGGTTCATTGTTCTTTGGAATGTGGAGGGGGCATTTTTGAGGCCAAAGGGCATTCTTAGAAATTCGTAATGTCCGTCGTCTGTTGAGAATGCTGTCTTCTCAATGTCTTTAGGATCCATTTCTATTTGATGGTATCCACTAGCCAAATCTAATGTAAAGTATTTCTTCCTAGTTTATCAAGCACATCATTTATATTTGGTATGGGAAATTTATCTGGAACTGTTTTTTCATTCAATTAGTCAATCGGTAGTCAATAACAATTCTAAATTTTCTTTTTCCACTATTGTCCATTTTTTTAGGTACAATCCATATAGGAGAGGACCATGGTGAAACTGAGTCACGGATTATATTTTGACCTAGCATGGAAGATATCTGATTTTTAACTTCTTCTTTGTAAATTTGAGGAAATCTGTATGACTTTGTATATACTGGAATATTGTCTGTTGTTCTTATTTTATCTTTGACTTGGTTTGTGAATGTCAATGGAATTCCTTCACAATAAAAGATGTCTCTGTAGTCATAACAAACTTTTCTTACAGCTTCGTATTCTTCTTGATTACAATGTCTCAAATCTAAATTTTCTAAATTTTTCTTTTGTAAAGTATCATAGTCATTTAACGAATTTTGGAAATATTCATCAATGTTCATTGGTTCTGGTTCGAAATTATTTAAATTACATCGATTTATGCATGCAAGGGGTTCTCCTAACTGAAAATTTACTTGCTCATCCGTGTTGTTTACAAGCAAAACTGTTGCTTCTCTGTTTTCTATATTAACTATTCCGACTGGAATTTCTACTTTTTCTTTAATTACCAGGGAGTTAATTATTGCTTCTCCACTTTCTTCCATTATTGGTACTTTTGCTATGATTTCAGTTTTTGGTGGAATACTATATGTATATTTTTTATTTTCTTTTTTATAGTCGTCAGCGTCGGGGTGAATTAGTCTTTTTCCTTCACTAAATAAAGGAATTTTTGTCTTGTCTGTGGTTAAGTAGCCATTTTTGAAGTCAATGGTGGCTCCAATCTTTTGTAAGAGATCTAAGCCGATTAGACCATCATATGCATCGCGGAAATTAAATACAAAGTGTGTGTGTATTAATTCAGGATTTTTAAATATTTTTGAAATTGGAATGTCTCCAGCCCATTCATGTATAGATGTAGTATGGGGTGTTTTAATTTTGAAGGGGTTAAAGTACATTTTATCCTCGAAATGTACATGTGCCATGTATTCTGCAATTAATGATTTTGTTGATCCTGTATCTATCATAAATCTTGCCTGAAGTTCTGGGATAATTATATATGGAAGTTTACTATTGGATGCGATGTTGATCTCTAAGTCTACTATTGGTTCTTGGAACTGTTAAGGTTCGTCGTATTTGGGGAATTCATATTCTTCATATTGTTCTCCGAGGCTGGCATAGGAAAATTTTCGTCCTCTGTATAGTTTCCTTGGAATTCAGCATATTCTTCAGGATAGAAATATTCTTCTTCACAGTAGGGCTCTTCTTCGTAATATTCAGGTTCAGTATCTGCACATGGGGAATTATCTTGGAAGTGTAACTCTTGGAACGTAAATCTTGGTGGTGGTTGTTGCTGTAGTCTTGTTTGCCTGGTATTTTCCGATGAAGTATCCATAGGTTGAGGATATGTTTGTCTAGGACGCTGGGGCATTTGAACATTGGTACGATTAGAATTTTGATTATTTGAGGGGAATGGTTGATTTTGGAAATGCGATTGTTGTGGAAAATTTTGTCTTTGAGGAAAATTTGAAAAATTGGGACGTTGAAAGGGTCCTGGAAATTGTCTCTGTTGAGAAGATCTCAAACTAGAAAAATTAGGAATTCGATGTGAAAAAGTTGAATTGACATTCTGAATAGGTCTATTGAATTGTGGAGGCCTTTGGGAATGCGATTGAACAGGTTTAAAATTTCCTTGTACGGTCCTTATATGTGGTGAATTATTTTTTTGGAAATTATTTTTTGGTCCTAATTTTTGTTGACGATTGTATGACATATTTTCTTCTTCGACCACTTTATTTATGGCATCCTCAAGAGATTGTGGTTGTTTACATCGTAGTAGATGACTTAAATGTGAGTTGAGTCCTGATAGATATGTTCTTAAAGCCATTTTATTATACAGAGTGATTTTTTCTTGACGTAGTGCTGCTGATAATGTTGACATTTGAATTTTTGAAAGTAAAAGGCTTCTCAGGGAGATTACTCTATCTGCGAATTGTGTGGCAGTTTCATTATTGTTTTGTACCAGCATCATTAAATCATTTAATAGTGATTCTTCATTTCTTTGGTCTCCAAAAGTATTTAATAAAAGTGTTTTTAATTCAGGAAAAGTTGTAATTTCGCGGGCAGCTAATATTTCTGCGGCTTTACCAACTATTTTATTCCGAAAATGTAACATTAAAAATTGAATTCTCGCGGCATTATTATCTACGATAAGCATACCGTAAACTTTTTCACATGAATCTATAAAATTCGGTAATTTTGAAACATCACCGTCGAAGAATGGAATTAAGTCTAAATAATCGCGAATGGTAATATTAGCTTGATCCATGTTTAAATTTTGTTCATTAACAGCGGGTTCTATTAAAAATTGATTTGGGGAAAAAACTCTAGATAAAAGATTAGCTAATGTGTCGTCGTCAGAATAATTGTCAGTCATGAAAATTACTTACAAGAGGAAAATTTTGATGGCAGAAAACATAAAGGCTCTGGTGTATATAATCGATTACAAGATATAAGCAGTATTATATTTGATTGATTATATATGCTTCTCGAGCAGGAGGGCTTTTTGTCAGGTCAAGGTCTTTGTCAGTTTCCCTAAATTCCCTAACTTGAAATACTTTAAGTAACTCAAGGCTACGTGCTTTTAGAGATGGTTTCTTTAAAGATGGCTTCTTGCTTGGGTCAATCTTTCCTATGCACGATTTAGATTACATGCAGTCTTGGGAAAGAGAGTACACGATCTTGGTTGCTTCTAGGGCTTATGTATAATTAGGCACTTCGACACCTAAAAATACAAGTGCAAAGCCTCACGATGTCTTGGTTGCTTCGGATAGGGTGGATACAGCGATTACAGCCAGTAATTTCGCAAAAGTGGAAATTTTGACTGGACTATAATTTCTCTACAGCCTAATCACTGTTGTTTTCTTACTTGCTGATTCTGATTTCTTTCTTGAATAACTTTGAACTTCTTTGCTTGATTCTTCGTTTTTCTTAGCCTAGGGGTTCACCAAAGATATGGCGACGGTTCAGCTGTGTAGGTTCTTCTTTGGTTAGTCGAAGGTACGACGAGATTTCCAATATTCCCTTGGAAAAGCTCCAAAAAAAGATCCGAACGACTGCGCCAGATAACTTTTGTGCCGAGCGGGTTTGGTTTTTAAAAACAAATTTTTATTCTTAAAAACACACAAAAGTATCGTTTGAGTTAAAGAGAAGCGTACAATAGTTTCAAAGGCATGAATACTGTATTTACCTCTGACGATAACTGCTTAAACAATAAACTTGACCCATATATATAGACTATGAGTAAGGAATGTGCTAGGGTTGCACTATCAGCACATTGTTGGTAAGATAACTCGCGCGACCACTGACCGATAACTAAGCCGATACTAAGGAAATAATTATTAAATATGTCGGAGGAAATTGTGGTCGCAACTTCATGAGTTGATATAGCCCGTCTTTCATTGACAAGCTTCCAAACCGCTCTTGACTTATCACTGGCACTCATAGTTAGGTATTCATTAACATCTAGTTTAGCTTTATCGATGACTCGCCTGTACTGCGAATTATTTTTATTTCTATAGTTTGATTCACGTAACGCAGGTCATTGGGAAAGCACAAAATTTGTCTCATATTAGCAAATTTTCTATTATACCAGCTTAGTTCACCTTTATTTTTATTGCTCTTAGTTATTCTTTCAGGAAAAATTAATCTGCAGCAGTCTGAGATATTGCTACCAAAAATCTTACAGGCTAAATCAACGTTATCGATATTCAAAAAATTCCAATCGAGACCACTGAACCCTTTTTGAGTTACTGGTTTACATTTATTTGACACTGTTGCTCTGTGTCATACCCGGCGACTTGAATTCAACACGCTGTGCTCTGTGATCTTAGACGTCCAGTCATTTATAAAAATATTACACAACACCACAAGAAAAAAGTGGTCTGTGCACCGGGCTAGACCTATACAGGGTGGTCCACTTTCGAAACTGAAAACTTTAGAGGCAGACAGAGAACCACAAAATAATATCAGTTTGTATTATAAACTATATTCGAAAAATGCTTCGTTATAAAGATGCAGGTTGTCAAAATTTTTATCAAAAGTTCCAAATTTATTAATATTTTTAAAACTACTTTAGATATTTAAATGAAATTTGGAAGCTTTGAATAGGTAATCTAGATACATATTTTTACGTAAAAAATATTATTTTTCTTCCACCAGTGGCGTGTATACGGACAGATCTTCGGGAAATTTAAATTAAAAAAATGGTACGCCATTGTTTTTTTAGAAACAATAATTTTTTTATTTCTTGAATCCTTGTTCAATTTACAACAGAAAAAGGCTCCTTACTTTTTTTCATTCGACACACCGTTTACCAGTAAAAAATTAAAAAAACCTATTTAAACCTATTTAAACCTATTTAACCCCATCGCCTCATCTCCAAAAATTTTTCAATAACCTATTTGAAACTCACTTTTCGTCATTTGATGACATAAATATCGGTAATTATAATTTTATGAATTTGGGATCCAATGAAAATTTTTTGCATCTGAAATATTGAGAAAAACTTTTCGTGATATAGGTAGCACCCACATTCGTTATTAGGAGCTTTCATAACTACCGAACTGATGTTCAAATGGGAGGGTTGAAATGAAACTCTTCTGTGCTATTCTTTTACTACATTGTAGTTTTTTTACATCTCTATTATCCCATTTACATAAGAAGTACGGATATTTTGTAAAACCTGAATTTTGAAATCTTCGCAACTTTCCTTTCAAACAACTGAATGCGTTATTTGATTGGAAAAAGGACGGCTTTTAGGGTTCTCTTAGAAGCTAGAAGTTTTTGGGTTAACTAAATCCCTGATTCAGATCCCAAAAACTTAAATCTACGATGGTCTGGTTCACTTGCATATTCATATTTTGATTTGACCTTGAAATAACCTTGAAAATGACCTAACGGGGTTAAATGAACTCCTGATTCTGAATCAGAGACCCCAAAAACATAAAGGTGCGACCTAGTGTGATGGTGCTTGTGTGATGTAATGAACCTTAGATTCGGATTCAGCGTGTGAAATTTCATAAAATCATATATCAGTCTAACAGACTACTTTTTATTACTTTTTATGTTTTACCTTGAAATAACCTTGCACCTGATCTGATAGGTTATTTAAAATTTATTTGTTGATTAATTCGCTGTTTTAAAATATGGATTAAAAATTTTTACAAGAATTTAAATGTGTAATGGTAAAATAATACTTACAAAAATATATTATAGTCTCCACTACCAGATCTGTACACACATATTACAATAATAATAGTAGAGTCTATCAGGTGAACAGCGAGTTCACTGTGTTCAGTAACACATTACATTCGTGTTTTTGTAAACTTGTAAAATTGCTTCAAAAATATTTATCTTGAGAGGCAGACTTTGACAATTAATTTGCAATAGAGTTAATACGTTGTTTTCAATATCATGATTGTTGTCTACTAATAGTTTTCCGCTTCTGAAAAAACCTTTTTATAATTATTACTCCCCATTGACAAACGGATGGTTCGTATAGTTAATTTAATAGGAATAGTTCTGTAACTAGTTTGAATGACTGTGTACAGACATAAAATGCAAGCTTGAAAATAATAATAAAATAGTCAGCGAATACTAATACATTTTATTTATTAACTTTATAGTATTTTTAGGTAAATAAAACCTCGCAGATCGAGAAGTTTTTGTATACAACACAAATGTGTGATATAAACCATTTACAATACTTATAGTTTCGCTTTTACGCCACTACCTGATTTAATTATTTGTACATGACTAAAAATTACTGGCACTATAGTAATGTTCACAGTTGGCAGATTATTTGAGTATGTCTTTTGAAAACATTTCATTTTAATATATTTTTTTTACCTTAAAAAAGACAGAACACATAATTCGCATACATACGGATTACTCTTCGAATAATAATAATATAATATAATAATATCTCTACCCCTCATTCTAATCACAGGGATTAGCCCAGAAGTCGGAGACTTGTGCGGAAGAGTGGGCGGCATATTATTATTAAGCAGGCCGCATTTGCGCCCAGGAACGACGTTGGTAGGCCCTAACCACTATTCAGTGCAGGAATGAGGGAAACCTGGAAAACCTCATTAATTAGGTCGGTCAGTGGCCCCTTAAACCGCGGGGCCACTGACCGACCCAATAAATAATAAACCCCATGACAGATTATAAAATGAAAACCTAACCTAACCACTAATTCTCGAATGCTAGCCTGTTCCACTGTGTGACATCACAGAACGTTTCGCACGTTCAGACGAATATTGTTATTTCTTTTGGTTTTTTCCATATAACAATTTTTTTGATTTTTGTAAAAATTTTCAGATTTGATTATAAGGCTGTTTTTAAACATTTTATGCCTTAAACAGAATTTAGGTTTTCTTGTAAACATGTCTATTGTTTATAATCTAACTTTAAACGATTGAAACAACCAAATAATGTTGAGAAATACGTTGGCAACTTGTGAAATTAATTGTTAAGAGCAAAATAGTGTCCTGAAAAGACGTTGAAAAGTTGTCAACGCAATTTGATCACAGAAGGAAAAATATTTCACAACGTTAAGTAGTAAGCAATAATTAAAAATATGTCAATGTTGTTCTTGTTTCAGTGGCTACCGCAATAAGATACGTCATATAAAGTGTAAGTTAAAGTTTTAATTGCCTAGTATCTAATAATAATCAGTTCCTAACAAGTTAAACTTCATTGTTTTGCTCATACCAAGCTTACTATTAAAGCAAGTTTACATGAGTCAAGTGAAAGATCATGTAAAGCAAGTGAAATAATCTCCTTGCATCGTGTAAGCAGTTCTGGTCAAGTCAAGTACTGCGTAATGTGGTGATAAATAGTTCTGCACAATGGTCAAATATAGTTGCGGCAACAATTCAGACGACTTACGTCACGGTTGACGTTACGCAATTTTTTTTATTGTCAACATTATTTTCGATATTTGGTCCCGTTAAAGACAATTATTTTTTTAATTTAGTGCAATAAACAATGCAAATATTTACTGTAGTATATAGTCTTATTATTATTCTCAGTTGCAGTTTCCTAAATAATTTGATGAAAATATAGTGAATTATTCATTTCTAAGTCATCTGAATTTTTGCCGCAACGCGTGAACTTAGTGAAATTTTTTGAGAAACTAAAAAATAAAGGTTGTGCTGAATTGTGTCGGATTTGTGCTACATTGTGCCGTAAAGTTTTAAAGAAAAATAATAACCATTTTCTTAGAAAACAGAAAAATCGTGCTTTCCACGTAGGCCCCCACTTCACAAAATCGTATTATTCTTTAATGTGCTATATTGTGTTAGTTGTTCCGCACATTATGCTGTTTAAAGATATTTAATATCTGCCACCGTTCTCTGGAAAATCCGGAAAAGCGAAATTTAGGCGTGAACTTAGCCCCCCATTTTTTGATAAAATAAAAAATAACAGTTGTGGTAAATTGTACTCGATTTGTGCTACTTTGTGCCGTTTAAAGGAATTTGATATCTATTTCCGTTTTCCGGAAAATCGAGAGGAACCGGAAGTCTGGGCGTGAGCTTAGCTCCCTATTTTTACCAAAAATAAAAAAATGGGATTGTGCTGAATTGTGCTAGTTGGTCTAAACATTGTGCCGTTTAAAGAAATTTGATATCTATTTCCATTCTCCGGAAAATCCGGATAAATCGAAAATTATGATACTACCTCATTGCGCCTCCCATTTTGTTGGAAAATTAAAAAACGTGATTGTGCTGAATTGCGTTAGTGTGTCGAACCCCGTTTTTTAATTTTCGAAATCAATGGAGGGCTAAGTTCACGCTTAAATTTACGGTTTTTTCGGAGAATGGAGATAGATATGACATTTCTATAAACGGCACAGCGCTCGACACAAAAGGCACAATTCACACCAACGCGTTTTTTAATTTTCCGGCAAAATGGGAGGCGCAGTAAGGTCGTATCAACATTTCCGGTTTTTCCGGAATTTTCAGAGAACAGAAACAGATATTAAATTTCTTTAAACGGCACAATGTTCAGGATAACTAGCACAATTCAGCACAAGCCCGTTTTTTAATTTTCGAAAACAATGGGGGTTAAGTTCGCACTTAAATTTCCGGTTTTTCCATTAAGGTCGTATCAAAATATCCAGATTTTCCCAAGAACTGAAATAGATATCAAATTTCTTTAAACGGCTGTTCGGAACAAGTAGCACAATATAGCACATTAAAGAAAAATAAAATTTTCTCGTAGTGGAGGGCTACGTGGAAAACACGATATTTTCATTTTCTATGATAATGGCTATTATTTTTCTTTAAAACTTTATGGCACAATGTAGCACAGATCCGGCACAATTCAGCATAACCTTTATTTTTAGTTTATCAAAAAATGGGGGACTAACTTCACGCACATCGCAACTATAGCTTGACTGCTACCTGTACCATAAATTTGACACTTGATTGTCTACTTGATTCACGACTTTACACGTGTAAAGCTTTTAGAAATAAATCTATGAAACCTTTGTTTTAATCGCTGCTCTATACTTGCGTAGACAATTAATTTTTTGTGAATTCACACAACACAACGCACATCACGCGTACACAAGTTCCCTTCTGTCGGGTTGCCTGACCTATAGCATACTGATTGATGAGAGTTAACAAGCTCGAAACCGGTATATGTCTGGTGAGCCGCTGACGAATGAGAACATTTTTTTGTAAAGTTCTTATACAGTCTTCTGTTATTTTATAAATTATTTACTATAATTTTCTAATACTTAATCTAATAAAGGATATTGTGTCGCTAATATCATTCATGTGCCACTAAATCTCTTTAACATGAATGAGATTAAAATTACTACATAATGTTGATTTTAATCTAATTAATCTTTCTTTATTACTTATTTAAATTAATTACATCTTCCATCTTGCAATGAAGGAGAGGAGTCCTTATTTAAGAGAAATTGACTAGGTAAATAATATGCGAATGAAGGCGGAAGCGGAAGAAAAAGTAATTTGTGAAACACGGATATGAAATTAGTTTAGCATCTTTAGATATTTTTGCTAAAGGCAACATGGAATATCAAATAATATTTAGGAATCTAAAGTAACTGTAGATATTGTTAAACTAAGTTTACTCCTTGAAAATGTTTATCAAAGTTGTTTATATATTAAATTTCCAAAGTTCTGGAAAAATATTTTCCTTTTGTCAAATGTTGGAAAAGGTGTAATAGAAGTAAAACCGCCAACAAAAAAATCGTTATGTCGTAGGTGAAAGATTTAGGTAGTATTTGAAAGCAAATACTTCAATTCCGAAAATGATCGCATATTAATTTCAGTGGTGGAGATAGAGGGGTACCTTCCTTATGGAAAAGTATTAGAGAACAATTTAAAATGTTAAAATAATTTAAATATTGAAGTAATAACTTCAAATAATGAATAATTTTTATATCACAGCGTGTTCTACCGACAAGTTGCCGCTTCTCTTTATCTGTGGCCTTTTTATTCACCCCCGGAAGGTTTCTTCTCTCTCAACAGATCTCAACAGATATCGCCCACTTCGTGATTGTTCCCTAAATTTTATGTTTTCGGTTCACTCTCCACTGTAGACACAGTTTTCGGTATGGTATAAACAAATCGAAAACCTACGAAAATGTTTACATATAAGTCGCATAAATCATTATTACTAGAAAACTATCGGTTTTATCGAAAAATTACAAGAGGTGGAACAGTTGCTCAATAAATCAGTCTTTCAAATAAATATATTAAATAAATAATTTACTTCATATAAAAAATTTCTAATAAAATATTGCATTGAGGTTGACTGTTTCACTCCTTTATAAAATACTCCAATCATCGAAAAAATATTGAAAAGTTTTATCTTTATAGGTAGCATGTTCATACCAAGTTTCGTCTCTCCAGCATTCCCCATATTAAAGAAAAAAAATAAAATGTGAATTCCAACTTTCATATAAGGTAGTTTTACTTCCATCCCCCCTTATTTTTGGCTCTACATTCACTGGTACCATTTTTACTACTTACTTTTAAAACACCCTGTTTAAATTTAAAAAATATACATGACTGTATTATAATAGCACCATAATTTACAATTATGGTGCTATACATATATATTACAATGGATTAACTTAATTTTTGTTTATCTTTTATGCTATATAGATGGGCATTTGGGTCAACTTAAAAACAATGAGTTTAAGTTATATTTTATAAATAAGGTTAAACAAGTACCAGAAACTTCTTTCTCTATATAATTTTAGTATTTTCAGATAAACAGAAAGGTTACCAGATACAAAGTTTTCCCTCATACACTGTGAATATATTCGTAGCCGTAGCACTACTTTTGCTGGTAATGTTTTGTTCTATCAACTATATGAAGTATAAAAACATGATTTCAGTGAAGATATTCCGTTGGAGATAAATTTTGTGGGTTGATGAAAACCACCGTACTTAACAAGAAACTCGCTATAAATTTTGTAATCAAATCTCCTACAATTCCTATCAATGAAGTCATATGTATGCTCTCTGATACCAAACATCTAGGTATGCTAATAAACAATTCCCCAGACAAAGCTCTATTCAATAATTATCTAATGAAAATAATCTAGCTAAATTTATTAACCTGGTTTAATGAAAACACTCTATAAATATCGAACTTCACTTTGAAAGAGAGTAGTTAGTTTCACACAATATTATTAACACCTAAAAATATATTTAAAAAAACTCGCTATTAAGTTGTACATTTATCGCATGCTTATTACGTATAATTTATTAGTCCTTATAAAATAGTTACTCATCTAACTCTATTTTAAGAAGTATTAACGCCAAACATGCTCGTATCATATAAAAATAATATTAATATATCTGGACAAATATATTAATGGTCAGTGTTATGCATTTACATTAGTCCGAAAACATTCTTATTAAAGGAAACAAAGATTTATTTCAGCAGGTTCCACAATAGCAATAGTTTCCAGAATGCGTATATTATTTTTTTTTTGCATTACTAGGTATATTTGTACATGTATGTGAAACATTCCCAAATTGGAAAATACGTATTACTTATCTATGTTTCAAGTTTTCTGTTACTTATATTGCTGTATTTATTATTTTTATTTTTTACTGTTAGAAGTGTTAAAAGTACTTGACATTTCTATTAACTGTCAGAATGAAAATTCATGTGGAGCACGTTAGGAATGATTAAAATCGATTTTACTAAACAACGGCGCATCCTATTGAAATTTAACAAGAGTACCTTCTTCGTGTTAAATATTTCAATATTTTCGAGCCAGAAACTAGAAAAAAATATCTACAAAAAAATTCTCATTTTCATAGCTCCTGTAGCAAATGCATTTTATGAAGCTTATTACGCACGTCAAAGTTAATATCTCATCAAAATTACATGAATTAATGTCGAGCCGTTTTGGTGATTCCGAGGTGACCCCTTTAAGAGAGCCTGTCCCTCTTAAGAGCCGTCACTGACAAAAATTGTTTTTGACATTTTTCGACTTGTTTTACAAGTTTACAAACTTTGACTACTTACTACTATTACACCTTGTATACAGGGTGATTCAGATTCAGAAAATTTGGGGATAGATGCTTCATGAAAAATCAATATCGTAAAAAAATGTAAAATATTTATATTTTCCGAGTAAAAAATTATTGAAGTTGTAGTATCAATCTTTACATGATTAGGCTACTGTAGTCTCTAGATTAGAGATGGGCTTAGCAGTTCATTTTAATGATTTAGTTCTCGAGAACTGAATCACTAAAAAGAACTGATTCCTAAGACCAACTCCTTAAGAACTGGTAATACGTTAAACACTGAAGACAGATATACGCTTCTCTCCGAATCCCGCATTTCCTTCAATAGCAGTCGGTCGGTTTCTTCTGCGTTTTATGATTGCGACCTGTTTAGCGTTTAGACTTTAAAATAAGAATTTCTAAAAAAAATAGAGAAATAATGTTTCTTAATCAATTTTGTTTTGTATTACAGAATTTAATTTATATTTTTGTAAAGTTGTTGTATTTTACTTTCTGTTGTTTAAGTGTAGTAAAATTCAGTTCTTAATTCTTATACATCGTATAATTATATTTAATGACACATACCTATATCGTTCTTATTAATTTTACAATCTGACACGGGCGCCTATGTGTGCTGGTATGCAGTTCTTTGATATTATATTTAAATAAGAATTATATTAACGCTCCGGAATCAGATAACGAATCAGTTATTCAAAATTCAGATCGCTCGTACGATTTTGAAGCGCACATAAACTGTGAACACTCGTTCACTAATCACTGAAGAGTTATTGACTTCCGACGTCTAAACTTGAAAATATTTCTCGCACTTTACATCAATCAAAACAAATCAGTTCGCAAAGAACTGATTTGTCAACTTCCCGAGAACTGATTCTCGCAGTTTAGTGTCGAAACCCGTTCTTTTAAACCAGTTCACTCGGGAACTGCCCATCTCTACGCTAGATAGGCGATTTGGAATATTGAAATCCGATTACTTTTTGTAGGTACCAAAGTTTTTGTGATGCCAGTTTTTCAAGTGTCAAAAATCGTTTACGTGTGTGTGTGTGTGTGTGCGTCCACTGCGTATTGCAGTAGTGTGGCGTATCATATACTAGACTCAATTATATCCGTACCATGTACAGCGTGTCCAAGCATTAAGTCCAAGGAATTGGACGAGGAGGACCGGTACCATGGCCGCCACGATCTCCTGACTTTAAATTGTTTGTACTTCATTTTGTGGGCAAATTTTAAAAAATAGAGTGTATATCACCGAAGTGGATGCCTACTATTGATGATTTACGCAAACGTATCATAGTTGCTGCGAATAGCTTACTAGTTAAAAACGGACAAGAAGCAGAAACATTTGTGTTAGTTTGTAGAAACTGGGTAAGACGAGCCCAAAATTTTGTTACAACATCAAGTATGTCAAACTACTTTATTAAATAATACCACAAATTAATTCTATTAATAATTAATAACAATAGGGCATATGCACGTGACGTCACGATTTTCAAGGTCGTTGTTTGGAGGATAAACAAAAGTATAACCTTATATTTATTCCAATTTATTATTAAATATTTGAGTGTTATTTGTATTATAAAATGCCTAATTATTATACGGTAGTAAACTGTGGCAGTAATTCTGCAAGGGACAATGTTAGTTTCTTCAGAATTCGTTCTGAATTCGACAGACATAAACAATTTAACCAGTTAGCATCTGAAAGGCGAAAGGCTTGGATGAATAGTTTAAAAAGAGCTGACCTTACAGAGTCCAAAATTAAATTTGGAAGAATATGTTCAAAACATAAAAGAGCAAAAATTATACATTTATTATACTATAGGGAAACCTGCAAATTTGCACGAGCAAAATAATCCGGATTGGATCCCCACTGTGAATATGAGTTATACATCTGGTACTTCATCAAAAGAATTAAGAAAAGATAGATGTGAGGCGAAAATTATTAAATGGAGAAAAAGAGGTTTGAAAAAATAAATCATCAATTTTCCGTGGCTGTGCAAACTCCACAGCAACATAATATGTATTGATTGTATTTAGTGGCAACCTATTTCAGGACTAAATTTTTATTTATTCTTATTCTGTAGATACGTACTTTTGGAAAACTTTGTTTAAAACTGGCACATATTTCTGCTATTTACGAATTCAAATGTTTTCAGTAATATTTTTTTTGTGAAAAGTTAATATTTTATATAAAATCTTGTAGAATGAATACCATATCGGAGTACCATTTTTTAGTTATAAATATATATTCCTTTTGTAGGTAATTTAGATTATTTGAAATTAAACTGTTTTAGCATGTTGTATATGCATACCTATATACATAATATGCGTACATTTTCGGTGAGAAAAATTACTTTCTAAGCCTTTAATATGCTTTAAGGGCGCCGTATTTTTGAAATAGTGTTGTGTACAAATACAAGTAATTTAAGAACTGAATAATATAGAATTTTGCAAATAACAAGAATGTTATCTCATGCCACCTGCGAATATTTAAATGTACCGAAGTAAAATCAATACATAACGTCAGAAAAACGATATATCCAGCAAATTTTTAGGTACCTACTGAAATCAAATAGATGTAAGTATTGTTATAACATAAACTTACATAGTTCTGCATATAAGATTGTTCACGTTTGTTGATAAATATCTGAAAATAATTATTAAAATGTGGGGTTAGCATAGCGAAATAATATGTATCATACAAATGCTTTTTAAAAGTTATTATATTATTTGAGGAGAGTTTAAACTGTAAAAGTGGATAAACAAAACATCAGTAATTTTATTTTTGATATTACTTTTGCTCTACTTGTTTTATTTTTCGAGATTTCAGTACCTAAAAAACCACAAATTTGATGTATGTGTATAAGCACTTTTATTATATAACAAATAATTTACAGTATTTGGATATAAAGTTTTAGGAAAATCTTCTTCATTATCAGATTGAATGTGTATGGATCTATTCCAATTTCACTTATTTTATGTATATATCTATCAGCACTTTCAGCATCTATGACTTTCAGTGTATAATAATATTCACTATACATGATTATATAAATGAAGGAATATTGTAGCCACAGAAAAACGAAAAATAATAACAACAATAAACTATAACCAGAACACAACCACTTAAGATAACGTGAAAACATATAATAAATAAATAGTAATAAATACATTTAAGGTTATGATCGCTGTTTGTTTATCCTCCAAGCCAGTAGCCACGCCTATTTTGATCACGTGCCGCAGATGCTCTATAACGACAAAAGCAGTAATTGAATTTGCTGTATAAAATAGGTGTTATAAAACGTTATTTATTTCTTTCCTTGGGAAATTCTTTCTATATTTTTGTATTTGTAAGAGTCTCCTGTACAATCAAAATTTATTTAGATAAGTTCTCAATCACTTTGTATATGAAAAGGACTATAAGTAGAGTTTTTGCAGAATCCGTACTCGTAAAATTATTTTTTGCTTAATATGCGTTTATTGAAAACCAGAACCAAAAGTTTATTTTACTCTAAACATTTACACTCGCATTTGCATTGCATTTCAGACTGTAAAACAGATTATATTTTATTGAACATCAGATCTTTGTTCTATTTTCATTTCCGAAATGTATAAGTCTGTGTAATTTGTTTAATACAATCAATTTAATGTAGTACTAGGATCTCTAAAATACTGAAGAGGACTTTATAAATATTTATTCATTTGTTTATGTCAGCGTAACACAATGTACCCCGTGCGTTTACATTGCACAGTCATTAAAAATAACTTCAGATTATAAATTACCGTGTGGATGTAGCGGTGAATAATTCTGACAGTAATAAAATGCTCGGTCTTTGTGACGCTCAACTGCAAAATTTTTAAGCAATTTATAAGTAATTAATAAATATAACCTTTCACAGAAAAATCTAAGGTGAATACATTATGTCCATAATGTTAATAGTGTAGTAATTTATTTATTATACAGGGTGTCCAAAATATAAATGTCGATACTAAAGGAGCTTGTATATTTGACCAGAAGCAACAAAAAACTTGTGAGATATAAGTGGTCTGCTACTTCCTGCTCAGTCTAAATAGTTCGACTTACAATTGAACTCGTTATCTCCGAGCAGGAAGTAGCAGACCACTTATATCTCACCTGCACTCGGTTTATATGTAAACATACAGATGAAGGAACAGCCAGTTCAATTGTCGGTCATCTCACCTATGGCATACTGCAAGCCCGAAACCGGTCTATGTCTGGTGGGGTGCCCGACAAGGATTCTTGGCTGTTCACACAGATACTGCAGGTGTAATTGAATGCCGGTCGGGGCATTAGTCCGCGGAGTAGTTGTTTCCTGCATTTATAGATTTAATAGCGCATCGCCCAGGGCGAGAGGTTTTTAAGTGTCTGCTGCAATGTAGGTCGCTTCCTGTAAGACGAACCCCTTAGACCGGGCAGGAAGTAGCAGACCACTGACCTGCACTCGGTTTGTATGTGAACATACACATGAAGGAACAGCAAGTTCATTTATCGGTCAACTCACCTATGGCATAATGACGAGGGCTAACAAGTTCTAAACCGGTCTATGTCTGGTGGGGTGGCCCAAAAAGGGTTCTTGGCTGTTCACACAGATACTGCCGGAATAATTTAATGCCGGTTGGGGCATATTAGTCCGCAGAGTAGTTGTTTCCTGCAGTATCATTCATAGATAACAAAGAACTTGTTTTTCTACAAATACCTACATTCCAAAAATAAAAATACAACTGCAATAAAATGTAAAACTGCTAAGAAATTACAAACTAATAATTAAGATTAAGTAAAAGCTCATGTGACGTAATTTGTTTTTCGTTAAAGTATTAATAAAGTAAACAATAGAAGTATCCCAGATCCTTCAAACTGTACATAATTAATTGTAACATACCACAACACTGTAATCTATCAACTGTTGCTGTTAACCTAAAAGTATTATTAGTCATAGTAGTACTGTGGATAGTGTCTTTCGTTTTCTATATCTATCTAGTAGATTTTTGTCATAAGTAAAAATGGTATAAATAAATATACAGGATGTAACAAAAAAGTAGATCATTAGGTTAACTACGTATTTATGGCGGCAAAATATGATGGCTCCCTTAAAATATACAGGGTGTTAAAGTTGAACTTTTAAAATTATTTTTTCGTTATAATTTCTTCAGTTTTTCACGTATCACTTTGAAATTTTGTAGAGATACTTTTTGTTATCAATCAAATCCTCAAGGTTATTATTGCAAACGATTTCTGAAATACGAACGTAAAAACTGAGGGGAGGGGGTTATTTTATCAAGGCACATGTAATATTTTATTACTTTTGATAATTTTTCGTAAAACTTTTCGTTTTCGACATAAATTCGATTTTTAGTGTGCAATGTAAGAGATTATTGCAAATTACAAAGGAACAGCTTGTAATTTCTAACTTGCTCCAAAATGCCATATTTTATACAGAGTATCTGAACATAGGGCTAGCCGGATGTACCATTTTTACACGTTTTTTTTTTTCAATATAAATTCATTAAGGAAAAGCGGGGATTTAAGAGACATATTAATTATTAATAGAAGATTTGTAGGTATTAAAAGTTAATTTAAGAAGTAATAAGATTTTAATTCACTAATTCAACATTTTAATTTATTAATTGCTCCTTAAATAGATTCTAATAAAATTGGTTAGAAATGCAATTATTTTTAAAATTTACTCGATAGTTTCCCAGAAAAACTCAATGCTCTAGTTAAATCGGTCAATTAATTGTCAATAATAAAATTACATTTATACTGTTGCGCTTCATTTCTTCAAAGGCTACTTTATTAAATAATTGAGATTGAAATAATCACCTACTGTTTTTTTTAAATTGACGATTGCTGAAGGTCCAGTTACACAATAACTGATGTGTATATTTTGAGCTGTTATAAACACAAGAAAAAGTTATTTGGAAAAGAATCTTTAAATGAGAAGAAAAATGGTATCGTTCTGAGAAAAAAAAATACATTCCGCGTCGTTTGGTTTAGTCATCTACCTTAATTTCAAGTCTTAGTCACACCAACTAACTTTATTTGGCAACGCTCATTTTCTTCAGCCGTAAAACTCATTTCTTCAATTAAATCGATCACCCTGTACTTATTGCTAAGGAACACAATAATGACTTTTAGTGATTTAAGAAGCTACACAAAGTTGTACCAATTTTCTAATTATTCTGTCCCATTTATAATAATTTTATATTTAGGGTTTGCAGCAAAATTCAGTGTATATTTAATCTCACCGTTGAATTTTGCAGAATATATCTAAATATTAAATGTTCATATGTCTACAGCAGAAGGGTTTACTGTAAATGTAGGATATATGTTTCTGAGAACTCCCGTTAAAACTTACATTGCGTTCTTTTGTCAAATATTTATTTTATATTGAGCTATCAGGAATGCTTCGTATTCGTTTTCTGTACAGCTCAAGCTACTAATCTGCGTATGCAAGAATTACAGTGCTGCTAAGAATAGCGATAAGTTTTGGTAAAGTCAATAAGTATCTAGATCTCTTAGTTAGAATATGTAGTTAGATCAATCATAATCTTCTGCAAACTTTGGAGGTATTCACAATGATAGATATACTTCGTTAGTTCAATAGGATATCAGAAGAGGCGAGATACCATATTATAATGTTACGGAAGCTTACCTACCTAATTAGTACTTAAATAAGTTCTTGATTATATATAAATTTATTATCTTTGTTTTGATTTTATATCTTTCCAGGCTGTATTCGATTTAGTTCGAGATGCGTTATTTGACAGTGCTGAGCTTAATTGGAGTACATTTGACGTATATAATCAAGTAGTACAATAAAATCTGTTTTGTTACGTGAAGTATTTGAAGGTCAATTCAACGTAGATGTTACAATAATATTTCGGATTGTTATGCCGCGGCCTAGATAAATGGTCACAGTCAGTCATAGAATTACTGTGAGCTTTCCTAACCTTAACAGGAAATCCTGGACCTGTCATTGCTGCATTATGGATTAGGTTCTGTAGAGACGAATTCGTTATTGGAACCACTGGGCCCATCCATACTTTAATTGTTAGGTCACTGGTTCCTGTTGGCGGTTTTAAGGCTGATAGGATATAGTGGAGTAATTTTTGATGCAAATTGTAATTTTTTTTTTTTTTCGGGAGTATAACCAAATGAGACCAACATAGTTTTGTTAAGTATATTATTTTGCATCAGAATTGGCGATTTACGACATTTTTCATTAGGGCTGACTTTTTTATTAAAGAAAAATACGTATAATTCAAGAAATCCCTGTACATTGTTTTTGTATAAATACCATTCGATATCTGGATAACCACTTGGCAGATTGAAATAAATTTTTTTTTGTTTGAAAGTGGACACTTAAGCGACATTAAAAATAGTATATTTGCTTTAAAAAATATTAAACTTTTATATAAAAAAAAATGTTAATATACGAATTAGTATTTCATGTAGCTAAAATTTCACCAATCGACAAACTTTTTTATTTATGGAAATTTTTGTATACATGCAGCGAATGAAACGAAGGTAATACATTCAAAAAGTTTTTAAAACAAAAAAAACTTTCATAGGGGCTCTGGTTTTGAAAATATGAATTTTTATATCCAAGCGCTTGGCGTAGTTTTCTACCAATTCGAATTACGCGTGAGAACGCGCTATAATCCAGCGTTTCTATTTCGCTAAAATTTTTTATGTAATTAACTGAAGTGTTTCAATCAACATACAGTACATATAAATAAATTAAGTAGAAACTACATGCATTGAAATAATTGAAAATAAGAGAATTATGTTTCACTATACTTTTAATTAATAATATATATCTTCATTATCTGAATTATCAAGCATTTCAATTAGTGTATTTTCACAAGATTTGCAGTTGTATTCGCTGCAGCATTTTAATCCTTCTTTCAAGCAACTGCATTTATTATTCTTGCAAAACTTGTCAGAACAATAACTCGACAAAATTTTTCGGACTTCCTCTGGCACCGGATCCTGGACTGACAATATAGGCTCCCAATGTCCATCTTCAAATTTCCATCCATATTTGGAAGGGTTCTCAATATTGGCAAATGACTTGAGAACCAAATTTTTATATCGTGTCGAAATTTCCGTTGCATCTTTCCTAGAAAGTAATGGGAGATTTGATAATTCTTTTAAATTATCAATATTTTTCACCAAAACATCAAACGCTGTCCTCTTTCCTATTTAAAAAAAACACTAGTTGTATTGTTGTATAGTTGTATAAATTGAAGTTCTCTATACCAACCTGTTACTATCGCTACTAGTTAAGCTAGAACTAGAAACTTTTTTTAGCGTTGATTGATTCATTTATTTTAAAAGAATATTTTATGTTTCTCTGAGAGATGTACTGACTATAGCAGGTCTTATGGTACTTGGTGTCATATGCAAATAAATCTTCATAACCTGATAATTTTGAAATGATTTCCTCATCACCTCGTTTTTTTGCTGCCACCATTATTTTTTAATATGTAGATTCTCCAGTCCCTATAAATTTTAATAATATTTTTGCTACTTACTTTTAGCAGAGATGTAAGGGAACATTGCTTTTAATCTCAAAATAATAACATATCTGTTTGTATAGATATCATTTTTCTTTGTTTTTTTCTTCCACTCTTATTACAAATTAAACACATATTCCGTATATCAAAACCATTCACACTGCGACTTTTTGCTGAAGAGCTAGGTTTAATATTGTCTTTATTGCAACTAACAATTTTTGTGTTTTGAATACTGGTATAACTTTTTCTGCAAGACGCATGAAAAACAATTTTTATTTTTTCAGATAAAATCTCTTTCTTATGTTGCAATATCCTTTTACCGCATTTATCAAGTTTTTTTCATCCGCTATAATAAGTGTTAATAATCCTTGTGTTCGGGGATTGCGAACAATATTATTGTCAGGCGTAGTAATACTCTTTCCACAGATAAAACACTCCATGTTCCACTTTATACCTACTTATTCTTATATATTAAAATCCGTTGTTTTTTCTCGCTCCCACCGGAGGCGCGAAAAAGTGGCATTTTGCCGCCACAAAGGCTTTTTTCGCGAGCCCCGCGGCGGCGGGTCCGGGTGCGCGGGGTCGAGTTCGGTCCTTCGGTTGTCCGGTAGGCGTATTTTGGTGGGTTCTTTTTACTTTTTTCGAGGCGAATTTTGCGTTTTTCCGGAGGTCCGCGGACGCCGGTTTGCGATTTTCGCGAGGAAACGAGACAAAAGTGAGATGGATATAGCTTATCGGCAGGGAATCGGAGAAACGTCAGTTGTTCAGTGCGAAATATATTTAGACGTCAAACTATTTCGGACTCGATATTTTCGTATTTTCCCGCATTCCTTTCCACGAAGCCATATCGAAACGTAAACTTTGAACCTTCTACAATATCCCGCGTGCCTCAGATCTGGGTTTAAAATTCGATTTTATAGCGAAAATAGTGAAAATATGCGTCCAAGCACGTTCGCCCGACGATCGGCCTTCAGAAACGTCAAACTTCGAGCCCGACGGTGCGATGCGGTGACATCTCCCAAGAAAACGTAAGAAATTTCGCTAAACGGGCCGATCGGAGGCCCGCAAAGGCCAGAAAAGGTAAATTTAAAGTCTCTAGATACTTTCTGTTATGCGAGCGCTGGGTTTTGAGTTCGTTTTTAGATGGAAACGTGCAAAAATAACGACCGAGACGGGAAGGAAGAGGAAGGCAAATGGCCGACATCACAAAAATTTCAAAACGATTACATTCTCCAAAGTAAGTACCTCTTTATTTTCATAAAGCCATATCGAAACGTAAACTTTGAACCTTCTACAATATCCCGCGTGCCTCAGATCCGGGTTTAAAATTCGATTTTATAGCGAAAATATAGAAAATTTGGTAGACTGCACTCCGCTGGGAGCGCAACCTTCAGAAACGTCAAACGACGAGTGGTGACAGTTCAGATTAAAACATAGGAAATTTTGCTAAATGGGCCGATCGGAGCCCCCCGAAGGCCGAAAACGGTAAATTTGAAGTCTCTAGATACTTTCTGTTATGCGAGCGCTGGGTTTTGAGGTCGTTTTTGTATCGAAATTTGCATAAATCCAAGACCGAGACGGGGTAACAGTGACGTCAGCAATGTGGCGCTCTTCAAATTTTTCGAGGCGCTTCGCGTGTCGTCGGTGTTCCAATAAAAATTGACGAGAAAAAAATAAAAATTACAGGTTCGAGGAAATTTTCGGTTTTTTCGCTTCGGAGGGGTCGTCTGACGTGCGAAAGACCGTTTTATATACAAAGTGTTGGAAAAATGTCGAACGCTAAAAAAAATTCAAAATTAAGGGAACTGAAATTTTTTTTTTACGAAACTTCAGTCGGGGGTCTCTTACCGCACTAATTATCGAAAAAAATACGGGGTGTTTAAAAAACCGAACCCTTATCTAAAAATCCTCAAAATTCGTGGATTTAAAAATTCCTTTTTTTTCTGAAACTCTTCGCGATAGTCTGCAGAAAAACTATACTAATTAAAAATATGGGGGGTTTTAAAAAACCGAACCATTCTCTTGAAATCCTCAAATTTCGTGGAATTAATTTTTTTTTGTGAACACTTTTTGCAATAGGCTGTTAAAAAAAATATATATACTAATGAAAATATCCAGTGTTTAAGAGAACCGAACCGTTCTCTAAAAATCCTCACAATTCGTGGAATTAATATTTCTTTTTGTAGACACCTTTCACAATAGGCTGTAAAAAAAACTGTAATAATGAAAAAATACAGGGTGTTTAACAAAACCAAACCATTCTCTAAGAATCCTCACAATTCATGGAATATTTTTTAATGAAACTTTTCACAATGGTCTGTAAGAAAACTTTACTAATTAAAAAACTACTACCTCAAAATTTATGGAATTAATATTTTTGTTATGACACCTTTCACAATAGGCTGCGAAAAAACTACCCTTATTAAAAAAATGCAGTGCGTTTTACAAAACCGAACCATTTTCTAATAATTCTCAAAATTCGTGGAATTAAATTTTTTTTATGAAACTTATCGCAATAGTCTGCAAAAAGACTATACTAATGAACAAATACTGGGTGTTTAAAAAAACCGAACCATTCTCTAAATATCCTCAAAATTCGTGGAATTAATATTTCTTTTTTTAGACACCTTTCACAATAGGCTGTAAAAAAAACTGTAATAATGAAAAAATACTGGGTGTTTAAAAATACCGAACCATTCTCTGATATCCTCGAAATTCATGGAATTAAAAAATTTTTTTTACAAAACTTTTCACAAAAGGCTGCAAAAATCTACCCTACTGAAAAAATACAGGATGTTTAAAAAAAACGAACCATTCCCTAAAAATCATCAAAATTTAAGGAATTAATATATTTTTTTTGTAGACACCTTTCACAATAGAATGTAAAAAAACTGTAATAATGAAATAATACAGGGTGTTTAAAAAACCGAACCATTGTCTAATAATCCTCAAAATTCATGGAATTAAATTTTTTTTTATGAAACTTATCGCAATAGTCTGCAGAAAAACCATACTAATGAAAAAATACTGGGTGTTTAACCGAAACCGAACCATTCTCTTGAAATCCTCGCAATTTATGGAATTAATATTTTTTTTTGTAGACACTTTTCACAATTGGCTGTAAAAAAACTGTAATGATGAAAAAATATAGAGTGTTTAAAAAAACCTAACCATTCACTAAAAATCCTCAAAATACATGGAATTAAACTTTTTTATATAAAACTTATCGCAATAGTCTGCAGAAAAACTATACTAATTAAAAAATACTGGATGTTTAAAAAAATCGAATCATTCTAAAAATCCTTAAAACCTGGAATTGAAAATTCTTTTTTGATTTGTGATGAAATTTTTTACAATAGTTTGTAAAAAAACTATAAAAAAATACATACTTTGGTATTATTATGTATATATAAACACGTACTTATGAAAAAATACAGGGTGTAAAATAAAGAACCATTCTCTAGATCCACAAAATTTATGGATTTTAATTTTTTTTTATGAAACTTTTCACGATTGTAAAAAAGTTACACTAATGAGCAAATACAGGGTGTTTAACAAAACCAAACCATTCTCTAAAAGTCCTCAAAATTCCTGGAATTGAATTTTTTTTTATGAAACTTTTTACAATGTTCTGTAGGAAAAATATACTAATGAAAAAATACTGGGTGTTTAAAAAAACCGAACCATTCTCTACTGTTGATCTGCATCTACGATAATTGATAAAAGATAGACAATTTGAGAAGTGTTAAATAATAGAACAGATCATACTGCTGATCTGCACCTACGACAATTGATAGTGATAAAAATACAAGAGTGCATAATATTATAAACAAAAATTTTAAGAAGTGTTAAATGAAAGAACAGATCATACTGCTGATCTGCGCCTACGATAATTGATAAAAAACAGAAAAGCATAACTAATGTATTTAACAATTTTGATAAATGTTAAATAAAAGAACAGATCATACTGCTGATCTGCACCTGCGATAATTGAAACTGTCATGGAAATATTTCTTTGATGAAACTTTTAACAATGGTCTATATGGAAACTATTTTAATGAGAACAATACAGGATGTTTAAAAAAATCGAACCATTCTCAAATAATCCTCAAAATTCATGAATTTAAAAATTTCTTTTTCTGAAACTCTTCGCAATGGTCTGCAGAAAAACTATACTAATGAAAATATCCGGTGTCCACCATCCCAAGAAAGGTCAAGTCGGCGATAGCCGACTTGCCACCTTTCTAGTTATTATTATATATTGAATTATAAGAAAATATAATTCCAATAACGCACAGAAATAACAATAGACACTCATACAATAATACATGCACACGTCTAACCTAACTGATGAAAAACACGTTGCGCATGACTGTTGGATGAACCTGAGATTTGTCAGAAAAAAACTCGCACAGAGAGAGAAAATATTTATCTCATCACATCTGAAATAATTTTTTGCTGTTGGTCATAACATTTTTAATTTTGATTGTAGTAAAATCGTACCCCGCAATCACTGCTTTTATTTTGTATAGCTACCGGCCGGCTGGGTTGACAAACCGCGCAACACTTAGATTTAAAAATCATTTATTTGGAAACTAGGGTTCCTACAACATATTTTTTTGGTTTAAAAACTTTTTTAAAATCTTACCTTGATTTCGTTCGCTGCATGTACACTAAAACTTTATAAAATAAAAAAGTTTCTCGCTTAGTGAAAATTAGACTGCATACCAGCTGATTTCTTATATTATCATCATTTTGTACGAAAAAACTAATGTATTTTTGGAAACGTGCATTACATGGGAAAAAAAATCAAGTCGCTACATCAACAATTGGTTAACGATATATTGAGTGATGTATGTAAAAAAATACGGTAAAGGCAAATGCATCATTTAGGTCTATTTTTGTTTATAAAAAAAATCTGCACAATAAGAAAATGTCGTAATTGGCCATTCCGCATAGCCAATATCCTATAGAATAAGACTATGCTGGTCTGATTTGGTTATACTCCAAAAAATTTTTTTTTGAGAACGGAGCGACTTTTCTCAAGTTTGTTACTCCACTAGAACCGCTCTCAGGTCATGATAATCCTGTGAGACCATAGAGGCATAGTAGCCACTGTTATTGTTCGAATGCAATGTTGCCAAGCTTTTTACCATTTCTCAATGTCAGAATTGTCAGGGAGTGGTTCCACAAAAGCTATAGAGTGTAATTAAATGAGTACTACTGTTGGGAAAAATAGAGCGTCTTGTTATAAAAAATCAAGTATTTTACGATTATGTTCTCTGATAACAAATATTTAGGTTATATTAAAGAACAATTACATAGATAAGATTAAATTCAACAAATATCAGAAATTAAAATTAATGTCGCTAAATTCACTAACAAAAAAAAACATACTTGGTTTAATGAAATCATTCAATACTCACTTTTGAACATATACTAACGTGATCTAACCTATTTTTGTATTTCTAAGGTTGGTTCGTCAGGTGGCTTCTTTTATTATAAATTTAACCAAATATCTGACTATAACTTAACCCTTAAATTAGTCAACAAAGGACCCCGTAATAATCTTATGGAAATTGGGTTTCTGTCAAATTGTCTGAATTTTTGATATGTTGTAGATTTTGTCATCCTGAATAAAAGTCTCCATGGGCACTAAGTGCCAAAATGAACATTTTAGCAGCTATGGAGCTGCCAAAGCTCCCCTGACCTGATGCAAAACTATTAATTTTCAATACTATTTACAGATGTCAAAGGCATATTTTAATTATTCTTATATATAGGGTAATGTTTTTGAGGTCACTGGATTCAACCCTCATGTCAGATTGGACAAATTTACCATTGACAGCTGTCAATACACTGTCAACGAAGAATAGAAAAGTAAATATTCTCTTTTCACATTGAGAGTTTGGGCTTTTGAGGGAGCTGAATTCAATTCTCATGCCAGATTGGCAAACTTGACAGTTGACAGCTGTCAATTGACTGTCAACGAGGAATATAAAAGTAAATATTCTCCGTTGACATTGAGAGTTTGGGTTCTTGAGGTCGCTGAATTCAATTCTTATGCCAGATTGGAAAAATTGACAGTTGACAGCTATAAATTCACTGCCAAAGTAGAATAAAGAAGAAAATATTCTTTTGTTATTGAGAGTTGGTCAACTACCATTTTCTCTAATTCTTGAGAATTGAATTCAGCGACCTCAAGAACCCAAAGTCTCAATATCAACAGAGAATATTTACTTATATATTCCTCGTTGACAGTTAATTGACAGCTGTCAACTGTCAATTTTACCAATATGGCATGAGAATTGAATTCAGCTCCCTCAAAAGCACAAACTCTCAATGTGAAAAGAGAATATTTACGTTTCTATTCTTCGTTGACAGTGTATTGACAGCTGTCAACGGTCAATTTGTCCAATCTGACATGAGGGTTGAATCCAGTGACCTCAAAAACATTACCCTATATATAAGAATAATTAAAATATGCCTTTGACATCTGTAAATAGTATTGAAAATGAATAGTTTTGCAACGGGTCAGAGGAGCTTTGGCAGCTCCGTAGCTGCCAAAATGTTCATTTTGGCACTTTGTGCCCATGGAGACTTTTGTTCAGGATGACAAAATCTACAACATATCAAAAATTCAGACAATTTGACAGAAACCCAATTTCCATAAGATTATTGCGGGGTCCTTTTACAGAATGTGTAATAAATACTGTTACGATTGGTGTAAACACTGATGCCGGTGCCTCCACCATAAATAATGTAATAGATAAACATAAAATTTGGATAGCTGGAAAACAATTGTAATTAAATTGTACCAAGATCCACATACCAGGATCAACATTTAACAGATTACAATGAGGACCAAAATTCAGTCTTTATGATTTAGATGTGACTTCGGCACGCTTACTTTAAGAAAATCTTCACGCAGTCTGAGTCCCAACTCCAATTGACTTTCTTTGTAACTTTGAGAATCATTCCTCTATGATTTTTGAACAACAACCGTTTCTTGTTGAAAAATATTGCATTCTTCAATTAAAGTTGGAAACATAGAATTTTACATTTCTTTATAACTGCGTAACTCACAGATGGGATATTTCTTACTTTACTTCAAGGTTTACTTTAATAAAAAGTGATTTATAACTTGAGTGAATATCAAAGGTATCTTCTAAAAATGAAAAAATTGCAACTGCTGAACATCTCAAATATGGTAAGCATTTATTGAAGATTATGCAGAGAACTTACTTATTCATGGTTATCTCAAATGCTCGACTATTTATTTTTCTCCTCTATTTTTTCCTGCACTAAATTAAATTGTTGAATAAATTACGTGCGTAAATATAATATTATTTTTGCACTCGATGTTTTAATAATTTGTATTTCTATAAGGTCATACATGTCGGCGACTGTTTTCTGAAATGAGTCCCTGTGGAGAGTGAAGTTATCCTCGTAGTTTTCTGCGTATAAAGTAGATGAGGGTGAGCCATGACTCCCTCGTACACTTATAAACTTATCTTTCAAACTGCCTATTCAGTTTTAGCAAGTCTCTAAAGTATTAGCTCACAGAAAGTTTTAAATCATTATAACAAGAAAAACTTTTAACTTTTGAATTCTTTCTCACAATGCAAACAATCAGAAAGAATACGCTGATGGTGGAATGTAACTCATTTTTCAATAACATGATCGTTTCCAAACAAACAATTCACAATCACGTTGAAGTACGAAAGAAAAATAATAACGAACTTAAATTTTTCGAATGCAAACTAATTTATATACACAACAAACTTATAAGTTTGTTTAAAAAACGATTACTGAAACAACAAATACCTCCATAAATTCTAAGAACATTTAGGATGAAAAGATAGAAAGTCATCATTCTGAAGATAAGATGAACAGAGGCTCCTGTGGTGTATAACTAAAGACGAGGAGAGATGCGCCTGTAGGAGACACGGACCATTGGTCATAGTTTTTATACAGTGGCAGCAATGCCAATTTGGCTATAGTCTGTTTGGAAATGAAAGAGAGTAATAAAACTCCGAGATAAGAACCGGCCATGGGCGTGGTAATATTTCGTTTCAGGTAATTATCGGGTAACACTAATGCTAACAGGTAATGGGTTTACATTAGTATATTTTACTGGATACATCATAGGGCAGGAGCCAGTGTATTGTGACAGATCAATCCAGTCTTAGAGCTGAATATACGAAGACTTGCTAGTGCAGTAGAGTAAAATTCGACTTGTGTTTAGTGACTATTGTGCCAGTGGATATAATATTGTTTGGGTAAAATGTCGAGCTTATCAGATTACGTACTTGCTAAATACGTGAAAAGGTGTGCGCTGTCTCAGCGCCAAAATCCTACCAACAGTGTTTACGACATCGTGGAAAAGTGTTTCAAAATGACGGGGATTGGAAATCGACTATCTACAGATTTTTAAAGGAAACAAAAAATGAACAAGATACTGTAAATCCCCCAAAATCATCTACAGGGAGGTCAAAAGTCCTTATAGATGATTTCTTCAAAAATGTCGTTCGCAGAAGAGTACACTCATTTTATTTTAAAGATGAAATAACAACGCTAAACAAAATTTTAAGTGAACTTTCAGAGGACAACGATTTGCCAAAAATCAGTAGAAGCAAATTATGGGCCGTCTTACAAGAGTTGAATTTTTGCTGGGAAAAGCAGAACAGGAACTCAGTTCTTATCGATAAAGATGAAATTATTTGTTGGCAAAGATCCTACTTAAGATCAATTAGAAAATTCCGTAACCATTTTTGAAATAATTCTATTTGAAATGCTCAGTGCACCGAGTAAAAACTGTTTTGGTTTCAGGTAAAGTGTCTTTTCTGCTGAAAATGCACCAAAATATTACTTGAAAAAGTTATTCAGAATCGTAAATTATGGAGATGTGCAAAATTTTAAAAACCGGTAAATCTTTTGTACCCCGTTAGCAGGAATGCACCAGAATATACAGGGAAGACGGATTCTGAAATTAGTAATAAAAACTGAAACCACAATCACCAAGCTGACCTGAAAAACACAGAACTAGAGCAAATCCACAGAATTCCAAGAAACATAAACAAGAAAAGCTTTGGATCATATATCACTTGCCCTCAAATAACTCAAGGTGTACGACAAGCAAGAGCTAATTTGGGAGTAGTGTCAGATGATATGGTTATGAGTAATTTATCTGACGGTGGTGAACGTTTTATTCATTTAAGGGATGAATGCGGAAGGGAGAAACATGAACGGATTAAGTGTATATGATATATGAAAGTTGAACATCCTATAAGAAAAGTTTGTGCAACAAAGAAAAAGTTCTAGAATTCCAAGGACCATCTGCCCCTAGTTCAGGTAAGATAGTTGAACTAAAAGTTGTTCGTGTTTCTGGGTTTCAACTCTATGTATACTAAACTATAGACATTGTTTAGTGTATTATTTACATACTGTCATTTATTTAAATACATATATTTTATGTTTTGTAAAAGATGGTCCATCTGTCTTCGCGTTACCTTATCACAATCCTTTAATAACTGAAGAATGAATATGATCTATAACCATGATAATTGAAAAATTGATTCCTGTGACGAAGATATGAAGTAATTAAATGCAATGCTGAATCACTTAAACCATAACAAAACTAATTTTGCAAGCAAGATATCATGATTTACCTTATCGAATGCTTTATCAAAATCGGTGTATACCACATCAATCTGGAATCCCCCCCTCAAAATATAAACTCATTTTATTAACAAATGTGACAAGATTTGTTTCTACAGATCGCATTTTACAAAAGCCATGCTGCTCTTCACTAATATATTTTTTAATGTAGATATAACCTTTCATAAATAATAAACTCATAGAGCTTTGCTATGCAGTTAAGGACTGCTATAGGTCTGTAGTTTGTTACAGCATTACGATTGTCTTTTTTATGAACCCGGAGTCAATTTTGTTTTTTTTTAACGTGTTGAAAAAATAGAAGAACTTATTGATTTATGAAATAATATTAACAAATGATACAGGGTCCGCAGAGTGTTTAGGCTTAAGTTTTTTGAAAGCTTGCTCCACTTCTTTTAATGTAATATTTTTAAAATTCAAAGTATCTGTGAAAGGCAAAAAATTTTCAGATATAATTTTTATATGACTCTCATCATATGTGGAGGCAATCATAAACAGAACTGAAATAATTTGCAAATTCATTAGATATTTGAATTTTATCAGTAACGAACCCACTATTTATAATAAAGCGTACACCCACACATGAATTTTGTTTTTTATTTTTTACAAAACTCCAAAAAATGTTAGGATCCTTGGGTACATGCACCTTTATTTTCTTAATATATTCCAAATATATGCTTGTCGAGTTTTACTTTTTATCATTTTACGTATGTATTATAATTATGTAAGTAATAATAAGAATTGTTTTTTCTTTTTCTGTAATATTCTTTATCTTTTAACATGCATTAACATTTTTATTTCATTAATGAACCAAGGAGGAAAATTCCTATGCCTACTAATAGTTTTTTGCTTACATTTTGATACACATAGGTCAAAAATATTATATAATACATCATAAAAATAATCAACTGCCTCATCAATATTATGAATTTCTCCTAAATGGTCCCAGTTGCAATCCCTTGGAAGCTCCACAAGCAGAGTAAAATTACACTTTTTAAAGTTATATTTGTTTACAAACAAATATTTTTGACTTATCGGAGATTGAAAGGAAACTTTTTCTTTATGGATCTCCACCGCCAATGCTGGATGCTTTTTATCCTCCTGAGTAAGTGGATTTAATTCCCTCCTAACGTTAATTGAGTTATTAGCAAATATTAGATCTAATTTTCTTTAAACAATTATTATAGGACTTTAGATCATATGAATTCATTAATCCTAGAATTGTAGATGTTTTGAGATCATTTTTATTACTAAATTGAAATTGCAACCCATTTCAGAGTCAATTAAAGTAAACAGGTCAACATAATCTTTATACTGTTGAAAACTTGATTGTGGTCGAAAGTACACAGAATTAATAATATATTTCTTACCCCCATATCTCATTAAAACAAATATTGTCTCTAGATAGATATCTACTTTTATTAATAAGCTCGTATATTTTTTTGAAACTGCTACCAAAAATCCTCCCTCTCTCTCCTTGCCTGTCTGTTCAAAATTGCTATCTCCAATATACATTGTACCTCTCACTAAACAGTTCATTATCAAATATATCCTTAGTTAACCAAGTTTCTCAAAGAACTACAATATCGTAATGTTGAGCTAATAAATTTACATAACAATTATTCGTTTTTGTGCGTAAACCTCTACAATTTTGATAACATATCCGCAGAATCATACTAACTAGTCACTTAAAAAAAAATAAGTAAAAGTAAGGCCCACAGCTACACAGCCAGATTATAAACTGATTATGTATTATGTTTTCATATTGCAGTCTCAAGGAAACTTCATTAATTTTGCTAATATTTCAATTTTGTCTAATCTAAGTAGAATTCAGCAAGGATATTCATCAGAATATTCCTAAGATAAAATTAATAATCATACACAAAAATAATTGCTTGCCATGTATTGATGAATTCTAGTGCCTAAATTAATGTTATTTATTTAGTAAATAAACCACTTTATTAAAATATCAAAGAAAACTTATCATCGAAAAAAGAACTGTAATTACAAAAAAAGAAAGAGATAAACCTGTACCTAAATATAAATCGGTTATTAATTCTCGAAGAACCTCTTTAATCAAATAGTAAGCTCTTCCTTACTTTTGATGACGTATTTCTTATTGTCTTTCAAAACTATAATTTTCCCTCCGGATGTCCACACATTTCGATTTCCATATTTCTTCTTGGTTAAACGAAGAAGGTCATACTGCTGCACGGTTAAATCTTTATAAATCATTACACCAGAATTTTTTGCCAGGAAAATATTGCCCTTCATATAATTTGAAATAAAATTGACCACTGTTGATCTCTATTTGTTTGGGTCGATTACTTTACTTTTTAAAGGTCAACATAATTCTAAAAGTTTACCTAAAATTCTTATCAAAAATGAGGTCATATTAAAAACTTAGGTGTACTTAAGAAATAACTATACATCATTATGCCATGGCCTAAGTAACTGGTGCCCTAGGAAACTGGTCGCCGCTGTCATAAGTTGCATGAATTTTATGTTGGTCAGAACATGTTTCTGCGGCAATAGTAGCATAACAATTAAAATAATTAATTATCAGTATTGGTGATGTAAAGGGGCGTTTGTTTCTTGTATTTTTGGGTTTTTGTAACATTTGTGGGTCATAGACACATAACGTAAATACTGTGTAGGTAATAAGGTAATTATTAGTGGTAATGTGGTGAACTCACGGTATTGTTGAAAGTGACGTTTTCGTTCGTTTACAATATAGACTGCTCTTGACAATTACGGCGATAATGCTGTTGGATAAGATTGATGGTTTTACTTGAGGTATATATAAAAGTATACATATGATTTCACATTAAACTAATTGTTTTAATTGAAAAGTAATAAGTATAAGTAAAGAATGATGGTATTAATTTTTTTAAATTACTATTTACTACTGATTTCATTTCTCCTTAAACATTTTTTAAAAATCCTTATTTATTACTTTTGTTTATTATATTTTTAGAATAAAACAGGTAATTTAATGTAGTGAAGTCAGACAGTAAAATTTTATAAATGCTTCAAATAACATTTTACATCACGTAAATGATAGGAGCAAAAACAGAACATGTTACATAGAATCAGAATGAAGCGCTGAATACAGTAAATTTTTTAAACGTCTTGTGTACATTCTGGTAGCTTAATAGAAAAGTTTAATTGATTGTTTACAACTTTATATATATTTTTTTTAATGAACTTAAACCTACCTCTATTTCTAATTAAACTTGCATTAAAATAGTCTTCACAGACAATGTTGCAATGTCCTGTTGAGAAATGTGAATATATTATTATTTATATACATCAAAGATGATAAGTATTTTCTGTCAAATTATTTTGTTATAAGTATGTTAAATTAAAAGAACAATTATCGAATCAAACAGCTGCTTACAATACAAATTTGTAAACAAAGTGTTGCTCTAAAGAAGCTTTTATATACACGGTGATTAGGAGAGAACCTCCAATATTCGAAAAGGACATTCAGGAGGCAAAAGCGAACAAAAAAGCCTAATAAAGAATAATAAAAAGAAGATGGAGGTCTAAGCTATACGGTATATCGGAAACCAACACACACGAATAGGTACCTACATGCAGAATCCCACCACCACCCATCGCAGCTACAATCAGTGATCAAAACACTAATGACAAGGTCAGAACGACTCTCTGACGACGACCACAAACAAGAGCAAATTGAAAATGTTAAATTAGCCTTACAACAAAATGGTTTCTCCGGTAACAACATCAAGAGGGCTTTAAGACCTAGGTGAAACAAAGAACAGAAGGAAGAAGATAAACCAATAGGCAAAGTTCTCCTGCCATATGTCAAGGGAACTACCGACAAAATAATCAGGGTTTTAAAGAAATATAAAATAGAAACCGTCTTCAACACGGAGAGGAAGACGTACATTGGACAAACTAACAGAAGAATTCAAACGGAATATATATATATATATATATATATATATATATATATATAGTACTTAGTCATAGATAACCCTGTATATGGTACTACCTATATATTTCAATCAAATTTATACTACCAATATTTTCTAAAAAAGGAGGTTATTTGGGGAACATAGGAACAGCCACTGAATTGGTTGTAATATAAAGAGTATATTAAATTATATAACATATTATTGTCATAATATTCAAATTTCATATAAGAAAAACAAAACTATAAAAATTTTCCGAGAAAATAACACATTTTTTTCTTCGTAGTGTATTTGTCCTAGGGACTTAACATTTTATTAGGTTGGTTCAAGCAAGGAATCCCGATTGCTTGCAAATTGACAGAAACGTTTGTCCAACTACTTTGCGTGATGCTTACTGAAAACAAATTCATAGCTTTACTGGTCGAATATTTATGACAGTTTGAAACCAGTCCGGATTCCTTGCTTGAACAGATCTATTAATAGCGATAATGGCATTGTATGTTTAACTCACTGCTTTTTTATTATATTGCATTAAATTATTAGTAATGTACAATTAACAACATAATTAACCAGTTACATTTACTTTAACAATTCACTTTTATTACCCTCATATTTATAATTGTATTTTCTTATTATTGTTGACATTTTTAAATAAAGCACACTTTTGATTTAAGCTGTATGAAATTTCTATATTATGGTTTAATAGTTATTTATGCAACAAGTACAAAAAGTAAGTGCAATAAGCACTTTTTGTACGAGTTGCATACAATATTTTTTCTACGGTCATGTAAAAACCAAAGAATGTTTTATTTAAATCACACTAAGTGTAGGAAAATATGACATCGATTTGAACGTTTATGTTTGTCATGATGAGAAAACGCTGTAGTAGAATGACAGTTGAATGCAATAAACATTTTATTGCACTAGTGCAATAAAGAACCACTTTTTCCAATATAGTACAATAAAGTTTTGTTTTTTGCATGAACGTAGAAAAAAGTATTTTAATTCTAATTAGTGTGTTTTTGTTTTATCTAAACTAGTGCAGACACTGATGTACATGTTTTAAAAGGTGCTTCCGGCATAATTTTAAGCTCACTAAACTTGCCCCATGACCTTTTATGAGCTCCTACCTAGAATTTCACCCAGTTCTAATTATCGTTTGTCATCATGACTGTGGGTTTGTAGAGGAAATTCGTCCCTTCCCAATTATTGCCCAGCCAAGAAATCTAGGATCTCTACGTGCCTTTACCAACGAACTAATCTAGATTCCATATTCGAATTTCTTCGCTCAAATCCCTTTAACTTTTTAAAATTATTCTAGAGCCCACAGGTAGGTAGATACATAGAATTCCGATTTTCCTAATTAAGTAGTAAAGTCAGATACAGAAAGAATATCATTCGTTAGATATGATTTAGACGAAGTATTGTCTATCCATATCATATATGTCATATTTTAGTATATTGTATGGAATCTGAAATAAACTTTTCAATAAATTCTTAGTTTAGTACTACGAGTAGTACTCAAATTCTGAAGCGCAATGCATATCTATCGCGCGTACAGGCTGTTGCAAATTAGTAGGTCAATCCGTTAACCACATATTCTTTGGACCAAAATAATGAGACTTTTCTTATACCACTTTTCAATTTTGTAAAATCCATATTGTTTCTAGTATTTTCAACCTTTGGGGGTACTGTAGACTCTGTCCAGGTGATTTCAAATATCCGATAACCTATCGCATTAACCTTCTTGTGCTGGTATTTACATTAGTTTGTCAAGTGTCAAAAATGACTTAAGTGTATAGCAACTCGCATTTAATGGATATCTTTTTAATTTATGGTAAAGTGAAAATGCTTTAGCAGAACGATTTCCCGTAAACATGTGCCACATTCAGCTACTTTTATCGCGGTGTGCAGTGAGTGCAAGCGTAGTGCAAGGCAGCAAGCAGAAATATTTGTATCAGTCTGTAGAAATTGAGTAAGACTGTTGGTCTATTCTTCTATTAATAGTTGATAACAATAGCAATATTTCAAAATTCGTCGAGACCCGTCGATTTTTGTTCTTGGGGGGAGCTTTTCTGACAGTCAAGCCAACTCGGTATGTTCAACCCCCTAATGCCTAGCAACCCCAACTTAAAATTTTCAAATGCAACTACCCCACTTGTAGCCCTTTTCATTACGAATACAGTGACGTACCGTTTTTAGAAATCGGTTGAGATTTGACAGAATTATTGGTTACAAATGAAAAGATGACAAACCAACTTACGCGTAGTAATTTCTACACAAATGCCCACCACTAATAAGTTTTTCATCTACTACACATGACCGCATTACCTAATTGTTATTTGATGTGTCTATCAGTTTACAAAAAAGTCAGAAATGAAATAAAAAAGCTGAAGCAAATAATAAATCAGATTTATTTGATGAATTGCTCAAAATGACCCCTGTTAACTCCCAAACAATAATACAGTCTGTTTTCAAATTCTGTTCGAACATTATTAAAGACATCCGCAGTTATTAATCGGCATTCTTCTACAATTCTCTGACGTAGCACTTGCAATGTTTCCGACTGAGTGGCGTACACTCGCGATTTTAAATGACCCCACAGAAAAAAGTTCAAAGGGGACAGATCCGGAAATCTTGGTGGCCATTCGACGGGACCTCTTCTGCCAATCCAATGCCCCGGGAAATGGTCATCCAAAAATTGTCGCACAGCAGCAGCATAGTGCGGGGGCGCACCATCTTGTTGAAAGGTTATTTCATTTTCTAGTAAATTGTCTTCACTTTTTAAAATCTCTGTTATCCTAGGATCAATTGTACTTTCCAATAATTCTAGATAGGTGTTTCCATTGAGATTACCTTGGATGAAAAATGGTCAAACAAGATGGTCGCCCAAAATGCCTGCCCAAACATTCAATTTTTGAGGTGTCTGAGTATGAAATTCCCTGATTAAATGCGGATTAGTATCACTCTAATAACGACAATTATGTCTATTCACTTCGCCATTCAACATAAATGTGCATTCGTCGGAGAAACATGTATTGTAGAGAAGATTTGGATTCAGTAGAAGTTGTTCACTAAAGTATTCGCAAAATTGGTTACGGCGATCAAAGTCATCTTCATGTAACTCTTGAACCAGCGTCATCTTAAATGGATGAAACTTGTGTTTTTTCAAAATTCGATGAACACTGGAATGGGATATGCCAGAAGCTTTAGACACAGTTGTAATCGATTGCTTATTATCCATCTGTACATGACCCAAAACTGCCACTTCAACTGCTTCATTTCGAACTGGCCCAATTACTTCACGTTTCTTGTTTAAAAGCGAACCTGTTGCAACAAATTTGTCAATCAGGTGTTTAACGTACTGGTGGTTTAGATTTTTTTCAGGATGATTGGCATTAAAAATTCGTGCTGTAGCTTTAGCGCAATCGTGATTTCGATAATATATTGCAACAATTTCTACTCTTTCCGCGATAGAATAAACCATTTCGAACACACGTTAATATTTTCAATAACTGCTGAAACTAACGATTTCTTGGTCACAAGCAAAAAACACCGACTTTTTTTGTAGTACTGATTTTTTGTTATTTTGAAAAGGTCTGAATTCCTATAAACTTAAGTATCTTCTACTAATAACTATTTTAGTATCTAGTTTTATTTGCTTCAGCTTTTTTATTTCATTTCTGACTTTTTTGTAAACTGATAGACACATCAATAACAATTAGGTAATGCGGTCATGTGTAGTAGATGAAAAACTTATTAGTGGTGGGCATTTTGTGTAGAAATTACTACGCGTAAGTTTGTTTGTCATATTTTCGTTTGTAACCAATAATTCTGTCAAATCTTAACCGATTTCTAAAAACGGTACGTCACTTTATTCGCAATGAAAAGGGCTTTAAAATGATGTGCCACAAGTGGGGTAGTTGCATTTGAAATTTTTAAGTTGGGGTTGCATTAGAGGGATGAACATATCGAGTTGGCTTGACTGTCAAAAAAGCTCCCCCCAAGAACAAAAATCGACGGGTCTCGGCGAATTTTGAAATATTATTCGGTTTTCCAATTATAGAGGGGGTCAAATTTTCGTTGGGATACCCTGTATATTTCTTTCCTTGGGAATTTCTTTCCACACAAATCGTCAACGGCGGTTATGTAACGGTTATTGTCGTTACTATAATGATGTTAAATCGCCTGCTACACTTATTGAGGGCGGAACTGACTTTGGGCATTAATACCTCCTTCATTTTTTAGGTCAATTAATTTTTTTTTTCAATGTATGTTTAAAGTGATTAGGTCTCTAATAATATTGACAAATTCAGATAAAATTTGATTATACCAAATTACCCTATTGCTATTGCTGTTAAGTGCTTAACGTTGATATGGTTTTTAGACATTTGGAGAAAGTTGGATCTATATGAGCTCAAATGTATTTTCTTTTACAGTTTAAACTACTGAGATCCCTCATAATTGAATAAAATATTAGTTTTTGTTCATATTCCAAACTAACTACTATAAAAGGAAGGCAAGAAAGCAACGAATAATACTAAGAATAGCAAGTGAACGCATTTACTTAATCAATAACTTAAAATAACAAGTTACCTATTGCAATGTCTCCTTTACCGTTGTTGTACATACATGAAATATTTTCAACGCAAATTTTGTGAAATGGGGCCAACCTTGAAATTTTCTTCAGGCGCAACACAGATTAAAAAGAACATTGAAACTTGCCCCGATAACACCTGATATGCTACCAGTCTATTCTAACCAAAGGAACTAAATATAGATTTGACTTCAGGTCTCGTCAAATATATACGCCCCAAAATCACTTTGTGAAGGCTGAGAGGGCTCTTTATGCAAATGCTCCACAAAAGCGATGAAATAGGCCAACTTTCAGGGAACGAAAAAGGTAACCTACGAAAGTGCGATTTGAATATTACAACGACATAATGACATTGTGCTAATAAAAGCAGTAATTTAATTATACGTTTCCATTAGATGAAAAAAAAGATATATTTAAAAAACTGGAAGTGTAGATATCCCTAAAATAATAATTCAGAATAAATATGAACAACTTTAAAAGATTGAAAATAACCAGTAAATCAAATTATTTTCAAACTATAACAATTTATCGTTAAATAAAGACACTAATTTGAATTTCGGAGTTTGTTTTAAACAATTTTGTTTGCATTTTAATGCTTAAAATGTATATTTCTACGTTCATGCAGAAAACAAAACTTTATTGAACTATATTTAGTGGAAAAAGTGGTTCTTTATTGCACTAGTGCAATAAATTGTTAATTGCATTCATCTGTCATTCTACTACAGCGTTTTGTCGTCATGATAAAAATAAACGTTCAAATCGACGTCACATTTTCCTAGACTTAGTGTCATCTAAATAACATTTTTTGGTTTTTGCATGAACGTAGAAAAATATTGTATGCAACTTGTAGACTGGGGCTATACTTGCGACTCTGCCGTTGCGACTCTGTCGTTGCGGTCGTGTTTCTTAATTTCTGCGACGCGACCGCAACGGCAGAGTCGCAAGTATAGCCCCAGTCGTACAAAAAGTGCTTATTGCACGCGACGTGAAATTGTCCAACGAGGCCGTCAGGCCGAGTAGGACAACACGTTACTTTTTGTACTTGTTGTATAAATAACTATTAGTTATATTTCTATCTTAATTGATATCACTCATAATCACGTTCCATAAATATCAAATAAACTCGTACCTAATGCGTTTATCATGACAAGAAAAATATGATCATGGAAAAATATTTTTAATTATTTAAATAATACAGGATGTCCCTGAAATGTATGTATCGGCGAGCCACCCTAGACACTTAATGTCAAAATACGACGATTTATGTTAATTTACCTATTTGGTGTTCTATGGCTTACAAGAGCAGAGTGATGGAGTTGCTGAAATAAATAAACTGTTAAATTTCATTACTGATATTCTTGGCCTTAACGCAAATTTTTCTTATATAAGAGGTTTACACAGAATAGGTAGAAAGGTAGAAGATAGAAACCGTCATTGAAGTAGTAAATTATCAGATCACGCAAGAGGTCTTCAGGCATGCAAAAAATCTAAAAGGTACAAACATTTTTGTATCTGCTAATTAATCGCCAGAAGACTATGATCAACAGAAAATATTACGAAAAAATATAATAATTGCGAGAGAAAAATTTAAACGCCAAAATAAGAAACATTTTCATAGTGGAAGGAGAAGTATATACTTGTGATAACCAGAAAGATCAAGAGTTTAGAACTAAAGAGAGAAGTAATAAGAACATAGTAGAAGAAGAAAGTCCAGCAAAAACCACGTCAAGCTCTACTAGCAAATTTGAAAAAACCTATAAAGAAGCAACAATTTAGTGAATTATTAAATGATCAATCTAGAACGGGTAAAAGAAAGGAACAGCCTCTAATTATAAATAATAAGGTTTAAAGATTTACTACATTAATGAAGACACAGATACTTTGTCTCATTGGTATTATAGGAACTGAAATAGAATTCTAAACAATCCCTTAAAATTGTTGTGAGTTATGATTTAGTTTATGAACGTTTCTATAATTGTTTATTTTATTACATTTGTTTCTTTTACGTTAATGCTATGTTGTATTGTTTATTTTAAATATTGAACTTCCATATATACTAAAATGAATAAATACGTACGTGGTTTTGAAGTAAAGAGTATACATACTAATAAATCCTAAAATGTTGAAGATTGTAAACATATTTTTGTGAACGAACATTGCGAAGATTTAAAACTGTTTCACACAAACATTAAAAGTGTAAAAAAACTTAGATGCCCTTAAAATATTGTTACATAGCTTAGAATGTGAATTTGACTGTATAATCCTCTCAGAAACGTGGAACTTGAATGATCCTGATTTATTTAACATAGACGATTATAATGTTATATACAGGGTGTTTATTAATTGATAGCCGATACGTAAGGGTGTGAATCCTTCGGTCATTTTAAGAAGAAAACTTGATATCAACATATGTCCTAAACCTCTTAATTTTTGAGCTACAGGGTGTTACAGTTTTAAGAAAAAATTTACTTTTTTAATATAATTTCTTATCACTCCCGATATTTTTATGAAATTTTGTACACACCTATTAATCATTAAGGAGCATTGTTTGATGTAAAAAATGTTTTAAAATCTTTGCCAATGACGTCCGTACGAGGTTTAAACAAAACATTTTTGAAGAAAAAAATGGTACGCCACTGCTTTTTCTAAAAACTAAAATTATTTTTAAAATCTCCATTTATTTTACAGCAAATTCGGTCCCTAGACTTACTCTCGTACGACGCACCATTTTCACGTAAAAAAATTAAAACCGAAAAAGTTTTTTCCTCAAGTTCATTGAGACTGCTTTTGATATTTTGTTGCCATTTTGTAGACATCCACCATGCGTGGAAACACTTTTTGTGGGGCAAAAATAAATTTTCTACTTTCACAAATGACGTTCACGTAGGCATGATATTGAATATTTGAATAGAAAAAACGGTAAGCTCATTAAATGCCCCCTTAAAGCAAATAATGAAATAAAAATTAGTAGGCTGGGTAAAGTGTCATAATTTTTTACGCTTCTTTTCGCAATAAAGTTGACATTGATTTTTCATTATTAAAAAATTATTATTAGTGTAGGAGGTAAAATTTCATAAAAAATGGTAAATTTTACAATCGGTGAATATAATAGTTCTTCAAACATGTATATCTGACCATTTTCCTAATATTTTACTGAAATAAAAAAAGAAATTATGAATACTAATAAATTAAATGATACTTAAACAAAGAAAAAATTAAGGCAAATTTACGAAACAAGAACTGGAGTGAAGTATATTCGAGTAATATTGTTAATGATGGATATATTATAGACATAATAAAACAAAATATTATAGACTGCATAAAAAAATGAAATTAAAAAATAATCTGATTAAACGTAAAGTATGGATTACCTCAGGTCCAATAAAAAGCATTAAAAAAAATATATATATTGTATACAAAAATGAAAAATAATCCCAGTTTAGATAACAAGATTGAATATAATAAATATAGAAATAAATTGAATGACTTAATCAAACTAACTAAATCAAAATATTATCAATCTAAAATTAACAACAGTAAAAACAATTCTGCGGAATTGTGGAAATGTGTAATAGAAATAACAAATAAAAAAACTTGCAAAACTGATATCAAATTAATATTAACTTCTGAAGGTTATGAAACAACAAATGTAAATGATATTGCAAATGAATTTGGCAAATGAAATAAAAAATAAAAATGTGAATGAAAAAACTAATGTCACCGAGTGTGGAAATTCTAGGTTTCATCATACATGTGAACAAGAAGTTGTTGAAATCATATTATCTTTAAAAAATGAAAAAGCACCAGGGATAGATAATAGAGCAGAAACTTTAAAACTTGCAACAGATGAAATTTCACGTCCATTGGTTTATATAATTAATATGTTTCAGAACAGGGATATTTCCGAACTCACTAAAAACAGCTATTTGTATAAAAGTGCCAATAAATTGCTAGTGTCAAATTACAGACCAATCTCCTTAATTTCAAATCTAGCAAAGGTCTTGGAAAAAATTCTAAAGAACTGAATAAATAACTATTTAAGTAAGAATATGGGTTTAGAAAGGATAGGTCGACGCACACAACTTTAAAATGCGTAAAGCAATATAAAGTTGTCACAGACACAACCCAGTCTTTGCATATTCGTCGACCTGTCCAAAGCATTTGATACAGTTTGCCATACTCAACTACTCAAAATATGTTAGAATATTGGTATTAGAGGTATCCCGTATAAATTAATAAATAGTTATTTCACAAATAGAAAACAATGTGTAAAGATTAAGAATACTTTTAGTGATTTTAGAACAATAGAATATAGGGTTCCTCAGGGAACTACATTAGGACCTTTATTTTTCAATATATGTCTAAACGATTTGTTTCAATTACCTTCTGAGGGTAGGATAATTAGTGTTGCCGATGACACGGTGGTTATTTATGAGGGAGAAATTTGGCAAATTCTACAACACAAAGCAGAAAATGACTTTAAGAATTTAATTGAATGGTTTAATTATAGGCTTCTCACGATAAATTTTGAAAAAGCTTTTAATATATCTTGTACGTCATATACGTGCAAATTTTTCTAAAACTTAATCGTTTACTACACTGATTTTTTATAGTTTTCATATCCCTTCTCTATAATGAAAATGAAACTTTAAGTGTAATTAATAGAAAAATATCGCACACTTTCTTACATCTTTAAGAGTACTTAAAAATAGATATATCAATGAAAACATGAAAACACACAATATCAATGAAAAAATTTAATGGATAATGTTTTTTTATGAATTTCTTGAACATATTATGTGAATTTTTATAACTGCACCTGTGATCTCTGTATTATGTTATTTTCTTTATTTGTTTGTTTTATGTACTGCTCTTAATGAATTGTCTTTTGTCATTTATTATTAAATTTTGCTTTTTTACCTTTTCAAACCTGTATCTTATCTATTATTGATACCTTTGTATTTGTGTTACATTGACTTTCCCTATGCTTTGCTTACATGGTCTACTAGAATAAAATTATTATTATTATTATAAAACAGAAACAAGTAATTAGAAAACATCTACGAAAAAACTTTGATTCTCCTGGCCTAAATGCTTTTTTCAACTAACTTTTTAAACAATGTGCTGAATAATTATTTTTCCACTATTCATGCTCATGACAGAATCCTTTTACAGGATTATACCCCGTCAGTCTCAGTTAGCATCTACAACTCCAATTTATAAAATGGGAGATATGCTAGACCACAATAATTACCGTCCCATAAGTCTACTTCCCATTGTTTGCAAAAGTTATGAAATTCGTAATTACTGAATCGATAATGGAGTTTCTAATACGACATCAAATCGGATCAACAGCACAGACTTATTCCTGGCAGATTAACACAAAGCTGATTGCTTCACTGTGAAAACAAGATATGAACAATCAAATCGATTTAATTTATATGGGTTTCACAAAAGCGATTGAAACAATGCCAGTGAGAAGACTTACGTAAACTAAAACACCTAGAAATTTGCAAAAATTATTTCTCAAGGTCAGCGGCGCTTACGAGTAACGTTCCGTAAGATTCTATATGAAACGTACTAGTTTTCTCATTTCCTCCAGCTACATCAGATTTATCTAACAGTAACGAGCTTCTTTGTGTAAATATTCTTTGTGTGTCCTGCTTCATCTCGACAAGAATTGTTTTTCTTCATATATTCTACACACGCTCTGATATTGCTGAAAATAAAATTTATCGGTCAAAACCTTCCATCACGATGCATAGTTTATTTCAAATATTTTCCAAAATTAAAGCTAAAAAAATTGAAATGCGCTGTATCTAAAACATCACTTAGGAAAAATGCCAATGGAAATATTTTGCCATTTCTTTATCATATCACTTTAACAACTACCTTCTTCAGACATATATTTTCAAGGACATTTAAAATCTTTAAATACAATTTTAGAAATCTTTCTCTGTTGTATACTCTGCACACAGACAAGTGATTTCATGAACACAAATTGAACTTGGAAAACGAAAATTGTAAATGTAGCATAATAAGTCACGTTTTCTTAATTTTCCACTTGGAGTAATTTTTCCACGGATGTACCAAACTATAAGGCCTATGATTGAACATTCAGGTTAGCGTAACCGATGACAGTTAAGTTACGATAACTGGGTGGGCTTAACGGAGTTGTTAACCGAAATAGAAAGATCGCTATGATCGAACAAGCAGTTATCTGTGCCTGTTATTATGGCCAGATAACCCTGTCATGGCAGTTAATTATTTAACATACGTCATCTGTCATCACTCATATGTCAAAAATTGTCAATTAACGCAATTCAAATTTAAATCAAAACAGTGGGAAAAGTGGCAAGAAGATTAGGGCACACCATCCAACGCTAATATGAAGAAATGCTAAGTTTCATTAAATGTAAGAAAATATTGTTGCGAAGCAAAGTAAACCAGATATATGTTAATGTAGGTACTTTGGCAAAATTTTGAAGTACATATAAATTCTTTTGTGTATGGACCGCAAACAAATCTCCAACAGTGGTGGTAGGTAACTGAAATATTTCATATTATCTTATTGACACAATTATTTAAATTATTTTAGATTCATGCAGAGTGGAAGCAGAATGTAAAAAGGAAGAGCAGAAAACTTCACCAGGATCAAAAACTAGTAAAACCTGGATGCACACATTCAATATTTATACACAGTTTACGTGGCTAATCAAAAATGTACCTTTAGGCATGTGATCTATGCTACTGTGCTAATTACAATTTACTACGCCTTGGTGGAGTCAATGTTGCAATATATTATAATTATAGGAGGATAGTATAGGATGCAGTATATCAGTGTTAATAGTAATCCATTAGAAATTATTGTCAAAAACACATAACTATCTAATAAAAATAATATTTAAAAAAGATAAAATGTATTATTTATACCTACTCTTTATAGAATCTAAATTATTACCAATAATTGAAAACTAGGTACCTAACTTTTGTCATTGTGGCTTTCTCCTATTCATAAACTAATTATTAATAATATTAGGTAATAATATATATTTCTTTTTGTTTGTTAATATTCATTTAGATATCGTTATCATACTCAGAATAGCTTAATTGTATAAAATTATAATCCCACTTAAAACAAACTTTAGTTTTTTTAGGTTGTATTTACTGTCAAACTATTAGTACCGTATATTACTAATTATGTAAAACTATCATATGGCAATAAATTGATACTGTTTGTACTATAGACAAATAATAATAAAATTATACATTATATTGATATGCCAAATGTCATACGTCAACTGCCAGAAATAAAATTAAAATTTCTGACCAATAAAAAGCTCCAGTTACATTTAACGGCAGGTTATTTCAAGCAGTTTCATAACTGGGTCACGTGATCATTCTCAAGTTAAGTAACTGGGACAAATAAACTTGACAGGTGTGTCAATCATCCTGATTAACCTACCAGTTACCGTTAACAGGTCTGTTAATGCTAACTGGATGGGTTCGATCATAGGCCCGTATATCTGTTAACTTTTTGTTCATATTTTTTCAAAAAAAGTAATTATTCGCAAAATATTTTACTTGTCTAGAAATGTATACAGTGTGACGATAAAGTCTTGCCCTTCTCCTCTCTTGAAACTGGTAAACGGTTGGTAGGATATCTTTGGGAAAAAACACGTCGATTTTTATTTTCCAAATAAATTCCTTTTAAGTTATCAACATTTATTTGGTTTTCACGGAAATGATGCCACCTCTCTTATTTTAAATGGACCACTAATACAGACCCTCAGAAATGATTACAAGCCACGTGACCTACGCGCATATGCAATCAACATTGCTCTGTTGGCTTTACTTTCTAGAAAATCCGTAAATGTCTGTTGTGTGGTTGAAGGGATTATTGTAAATAAATTTGTTTTTGAAATTGAGTACGTAACCTAATAAATTGCTCGACTATTGAAATTTAATACATAAAATTTAATATTACATCACGAAAAGAACGTTTATTTGTTTCGTCTGAAATGTTTTTAACTTTATTAGAAAGAGAAAACTACCAATCTTTTCTTGTTAACGAACAAATTGAAAGTTTTATGAAAACAAAGAGTACATAATGTGAACACAACTGATTTTTTTATTGTATTGCAGAGTAAAAGAAACATATTTACTGTATTAAGATTTATTTAAAATATTTGGGATAAAAACATTACATATTGTAGTGTTTAAAAGAATTTATTTGTGGCATTTCTTAGTTATTTATCTTCACTTGGGTATTTTGCCACTTGAATAAAAATTAACAAATTAAAATAATTACATATTGTGTTCAGAATGGTGCCCTTCACTTGCTATGCATAAATTTACCCTTCTGTGCATATTTTCAAATACATTTTGTAGCTGTTCTCCTGCGATGTTGTTGATTTTTCGAATAATTGCCGCTTCTAATTCTTCGATAGTGTGTATCGCTGTTTAAATATAGTGTTTTTCAAATGTCCAAACAAAAGATAATCCAACGAAGTTAAATCCGGAGAGCTGGCTGGCCACAAACCTGCACTAATCAGTCGATTGCCATAAAATTGCTCTAAAAATTGAATTGTTGTTCTTGCAGTATGTGCAGTTGCTCCATCTTGCTGAAAGTAAGATACTTGTAACTCGTCATCATGTAACTGAAGAATATAGGTCCTACTATACGTCTTCTTAACATCGCTGTCCAAACACCAACTTTTACGGGATGTAAACTGGTTTTATAAATGTATGAAGATTTGCTGCAGCTCAGATTCTATAATTTTGGCTATTTACATAACCAGATAAATGAAACCATGCTTCGTCAGTGAAAAAAGATAAGTTCAGTAAGTTACGATTCATGTTTTCTTGAAACCATTCACAATAGTGTAATCGTCTTCCATAGTCAACGGGAAGTAATTCTTACAGAACGGTTACCTTGTATGGGTGTAACTGCAACTGTTTTTTTAAAGCCTTGTGACATGTTCCAACTGAAAGTCCTAAAAATAAAAATTTTTGGTTATTAACTATAATTCGATACCAGTTACAAATAAAAATTTTAAAATTCATATATTTTAGAGATGCAATCTAAATGAATTTGTGAATATTTACAACTTATTAATAAAACAAATTACCTGTCTGAGCAGACAATTTTGACATAGATTTTATAGGACTTCGCGATATTAGTTACTGTATAAAGGGTTAACTATGACTAAGAACAAAAAATTTAGACACGTGCTCAGGGAGGCCTAAAAGACAATAAAAAAATTATTCCAGAATTTTAGCTCGATATTTAAAAAATGGGGCAAAACCCTTTTTTCCTACGGAAAGTCGGCGCCTATGATAAGAATCGACTGAGATGGCTTAGATTCATAGATAAAGCTTACATCTGTCAACAATGTAACTACCATGCGATCGCCTTTGTGTAGCGTTTCTAAATGTAGAAACGACAAAAATTAACATTCTTATTAGTAATAATACCTGATAGATAGGTAACAGTTAATCCAGTTAGCTCCAGTATTTTGCATTCGTTTTTCATTATTTCGTTATAAACTGGTAAAACTACATATTCGCTCATTACAACCACTGACTACCGATAAAAGACACTTCCCGTAGGTACAATTAGATAAAATACCTATTAATTATAAGAAAATCAGACGAAAGGAATGGGTGGTACTAATATGTAGGTAATACAAAACTTTCAATGCACCCGCGGCAGTCTTCTCCCATAATTTACAAAAACAAACCGGCGAACTATATTGTGAGAAAATATCTGTACCCGACACATATTCCTTTATTTAATAACTATAAAACGTTTAAAATTAAAATAAGGCACTAAAAACTGAAGAAGAACACAAAATTACAACGTAAACACAGGAATTGAATTATGGCATACCAGCGATACCGAATGAGCGACTGTTGCATGACTTGCTTGTTGGTTGCCTACTCTACATTGGCGGCGTTAAATAAAGATTTAAAATAATGTCAAAAAAAAATTTTTTTGGCTATATAAATAAGTTTAGAATTTTTTTGAAGGATGATTCCGTTAATTCTTATTTTCCCTATCCCCTATTTGTACTAAGTCATGGTTAACCCTGTATTATCAAGGACATCATCTGTCGGTACGGGTGGTCTTCATGTAGTTTTTTCTTTGCAAATGTATTATTTATTTTCAAATCGTTTGACGAAAGTACACTTTCAGTATGAGAATGTGACGTGTAATGTTTGCGATTGGGAACTCGGTCATAAATTGCTCAATGCAAGATTCTAAGGAGTATGTCCACAACCCGTCTTCATTTCTAGTCCCACTCCGAATATGAGCCATTAAAATAAAGGCATCTTGCTCAGCAGTAAAAGGCATACTGTTCTGAACTGAAATAAGAATATTATTAACTTCAAAATTTTGTTTTTGTTAGAACTTACCAGTAATACGACGATTACCAGTAATATGGACTTAGACATATCGTTAAAAAACGAAGAAAAACCTCTCGTTATGATTCGTATTTAACAATACGTTTGATTTTATAAATTTGCTCCCTAAACCTCCTAACAATAATAAAATCTGTTTTTACACCCTTCCCGCACTCTTTCTAACATCTGTCGAGCAATATTTCTTCAGACATCCGTTATTTTCTGCCGTAACTCGAGGCGATTTCGTGACTGATCCACGTATACTTTGGCCTTTAAATAATCCCATAAGAAAAAATCTAAGGGAGTTACACCAGGTAACCACACACCCACCCCACAGGGGGCCACTCTATTGGACCATGACGACCGATCTACCTATCAGGAAAGTTCTCATCCAAGAATTCTCGGACGACACGAGAGTAATGTGGTGGTGCACTATCTTACTGGAAGATAATGTCGCATGGAAATTCCTCAAGATTATCTTTAGCAGTAAATTAGTGGATGAATTGTCGGTGAACTTTGCTATTAAGGAAAAAAAGTAGCTTCGTCGCTAAAACAAATGTGATTGAGATAATTTGGAGTGTGTTCAATGCTGTTGGTCATTTCCTCACAAAATATCAGGCGCATGGCCAGGTTATCTTCCTGCAATATTGTCATTTTTTGAAACGGGTGAAACTTATTTGTCTTTAAGGCAGTCAGTAAATTTTTTTGTGACACGTTGGACGTTTGAGCAACGGCATTGGACGAATGTAGAGGGTTAATCATCATTTCATCAACAACCGGCTCTGTCTATCGGACGATCTGGAAATCGATCATTAAATATTTTGAAGCCTAGATTTTCTGCTATAACGGTCTATTCATTTTGGCAGATAATTTTGAAACTAGAAATTTTTACTTTGAACAACAACTCGAGGAACACCAGGAACGAACTAAGACTCGCGATAGTTTGACAATTCTTGGCAACAAAGAAAACTCGAAAACAACGAGGAGTTTTGCACAAACAAAAATACGTATACAAAAAAAATCTTTCGATATATATAAAAATATTAGTGTTCTATTTAAAATAACGGAAGTGACGTCATTTCCGAAAAAACCGAAAGTACCACATAAATGTTGACAACTTAAAAGAAAGTTATTTCGAATATAAAAATTGATCTGTTTTCTTCCCAAAGACATCCTACCAACCGTTTACCAGTTTCAAGGGAACGGGGCAGGACTTTATCGGTGCACTGTATAGCAACTGTGAAAATGGCACTGGCGTTAAAAAATGTAAAATTATGGCTCTTTACTCTTGCCACAATTTTACATTTTCTTATGTCTTTGCTGCCCTTTTCAAGAAAAAATGTTATAGAGAAAAGTTGTATCTAATGTCAATATAACCTCCGGTATGAACTTTGAGGATTATATATCAAAATTTTTAATATTGGTTTAAGATTGAACATACAATTATTATGTACTGTCAACACAGAATACGAACACCTAAATCAAACTACTTAACTAAAGCTCTACATGTTATCCTTAAGCCGCTACAGATTTTTCTAGCCTTTTCCTAAATTCTTCATAAACTAAATGGTGATATTTTGTTTTGTGTGGTATAATTTTCCTCTAATTTTTTCTTTAAAATAACTGTTATACATTAAATTACGTGAATATACTTTTTGCTTCGAATATTCCTATAAAAAAAATCAAGGCGATTAAGATCGAGAGATCGTTATGGCATTGATCTAACCGCTTAATCCATTTATTATTAAATTGTATATTTAATCAGTGTCTGACGTCAGACACATTTTAATAATAAATTGATTGGACGGTTAGGTCCTATGGTTTGACCACAACGATCTTCTGATCTTAATCCCTTGATTCTTTTATGGGAATATTTAAAGCTAAAAGTATATTCACTTGATTTAATGCATAACAGATATTTTAAAGAAAAAATAGAGAAGAAATAGATTACATAAACCAAGATATAAATCATTTAGTTTAGGAAGAATTTAGGAAAAGGTTAGACAAAAGAGTAGAGACTAGAAGATAACATGTAGTCAGTTAAGTAGTTTGAGGTGTTAATGTGATCATGTCCTCATTCCATAGAAAATTAATTTTAATAAACCAAAATTAAAAATTTTCATATACAATCTTCAATGTTCACATGTGAGGTTATATTGGTATAAGATACAACTTTTCTCTGCCACCTATACCTAGTTAATTCAAAATAATTACAAGTAATGATTTACCTGAAGTGAATTTTAAAATTCAATAAAATACTTGAAAGTGATATAATCGCTTATCAATGGCATGCATGTGTGGAAATGTTATTTTACTTGTATGTAACATTTAAAACACCTACACCAGATCAATAAGTATTTATGGTAATTATTTTTTTAGCAGCATAGATTACTTGGAGGGTTTTTCTAGGTGTGTAATTAGTGGTCTCTATCAGAACAAATTGGAGCTATTTTTGAAATTCTGGTCCATAAAATAAAGGAACTGTTAAATTTACTCATAAAATATTAAAAGAATAGAATAGACACATATTTAAATGTTTACATATTGGTATTCAAATCAATCCCCTGTTGCTGCTGCAGCCACACTTTATAGCTATGTAGATCTATCAATGTGAATATGACAGCTGTCAGGTAACTCTTAGGGCGGTTTTTCAGTATTAAATTTTTAAAACACCATACCTAACCATTTATTTCTTGGTGCTATGTTAAACTTAATCCTAATATAAATTACTTTGGTAATTAATTTTAAATATTTTATTGTTTTGTCATTTCATCAATGTGAATATACGACTTACAATAAGTGAAATTAATAAATAAAACTTTGTAGTAAAGTAAACACTGCTATGACCCTTACTGCTGTTTTTTAACAGAATACAGTGGTCTATCCAGCCAAAAGCTTTCGATATGTACATATAACTTATATCTACCTTGCTATGAGAGTCTAAAATGTTTGAGAGATATTGGGTGAAAACTAAGAGATTACTTTGGATAAATTTATCTATCCGTTAAAAATTCATGTTGAGTATTTGAAAGTAGAGGTTTTATAGAAGGATAAATACGATTCTACAGACATATTTCAAATACCTTGGCAAAATTAGACAGTTCGGCTTGGATAATAATTATTAACCACTGATATGCCACCATTTTTAAGTATTGGGCTGATTTTAATATTTTTCCACTGGTCAGGAAATACCTTAATTGACAAATTAAAGAGCAATTGTAAGGAAAATGCATAAACTTCATCCCTAACTAAAAAAGTCGGTATCTGTTCATGACCAGAAGTTAACTTTGATTTCCTGATTGACCTTTAAATTTCTTGAATTTCGAAAAAAAGTTAGGAAATTGTTCGATTGAAGTTGTAGTGTAACATACCCCGGTCCGATCAACATTGTTGAAAGAGGAAGTATTTGGCTAATAATCGAGATGATTTACCTACGTTGTGTTTATTTATATTATTTATTAACTTACTTCGAATGTGCTACATATTTATGAAATTAGAGAGACTTGAGTAGTTTTAAATAAAACAAAACAAATTACTAAATACACCTCGTTTATTAGGTTTCTGTCAATGGTGTAATAGCCTATAGTCTGTTTAGAAATGAAAGAGAGTAATAAAAGCTTATTATGTATGCAAATCGTAAATAAATGTAGTACTGGTGCTTATATTCAATATTTTTATATTATATATTATCGGTATAGATGAGGTGTACTTTTAAAAAAACTTTGTGTGACCGGGTTGTACTAAATTGTAGCAGGTAGCTAAAATTTAATCCCCGACAATCCGTCTATGTCTATGCAGCTTCAATTTCTCGGTCCATTTCTCTTATAAGTAAACAATATAAAACAGCATTTCAAAACATGAGGTTACTTTAAGCATCATAACCGGGTTAAGAGGGTTTTTAGTAATTCAAATAAAATTATTCAATATTATTATCAAAATATTTATTTAAATTTAATGAATAGACTTTTATTCCACACATAAATATATGTATTTTGAAAATTCAAATTATGGTGAGTAAATGTAGTGTTGTATAAATGTACAATAAAGAAAATAAAAAAGTAGGTATATTAAAATTCATCCTCTGAATATTCTGATAAATTATCTTCGTCTCCTAGATTGATAACGATAGTTCACAGTGATAAGGTGGTAACCGTAGTACCATTATTTGGTAATTTCTTGCCATTTCATCGATAACATATTTTTTCTGATCTTTATTAAGATTGACAAGTGTCAAAAGTTCCTTTTTCACTATATTTGTTTCAAAAGAAATGTTTTTTCCGGTTAACCATTGAATTATATCGGCTTTCCTCCAAGCAGTCGTAGGCGTCCGTTTGGTCTGCCGTGAATGGTAACTGGCATTATCCATGACAATTACAGACCCCGGGGGAATAAGATCCAACATTTGTGTAAAATACTCTTCGAAAACATCTGCATTCATGTCTTCGTGATAGTCACCTGTATTTTTAGATTCAAATAAAAGTAAACCGCTATCTACAAAACCACTGGCACTACCTATATGTGTCACTATTAATCTTCACCCATTACCTGAAGGTGCCTTGAACCCTGTTGAAAGTCCATCCAAAAATGCTTGTCAAAAACTTTTTACATTTTTATCTTGCCATACTTTTGTTACAGTATATCCCTCGTTGACCCAAGTTTCATCTAGATAATAAATATTCCTCCCTTCGTCACGGAATTTTCTAATTGATCTTAAGTAGGATCTCCGCCAACAAATAATTTCATCTTTATCGATAAGAACTGACTTCCTGTTCTGCTTTTCCCAGCAAAAATTCAACTCTCGTAACACGGCCCATAATTTACTTCTACTGATTTTTGGCAACTCGTTGTCCTTTGAAAGTTCACTTAAAATTTTGTTTAGCGTTGGTATTTCTTTTTTAAAATAAAATGAGTGTACTTTTCTGCGAACCACATTTTTGAAGGAATCATTTATAACGACTTTTGACCTCCCTGTAGATGGTTTTGGAGGATTTACAGTATCTTGTTCATTTTTTGTTTTCTTTAAAAGTATGTAGATAGTCGATTTTCCAATCCCTGTCATTTTAGAACTTTTTTCCACGATGTCGTCAACACTGTTGGTAGGATTTTGGTGTTTCAATGCATTAAATACATTTAATATAATAATCTTCTCATTCTGAGACAGCGCACATCTTTTCACGCGTTTAGCAGGTACGTAATCTGATAAGCTCGACATTTTACCCAAACAATATTATATCCACTGGCACAATAGTCACTAAACACAAGTCGAATTTTACTCTACTGCACTAGCACGTCTTCGGATATTCAGCTCTAAGACTTGATTGATCTGTTACAATACATTGGCTCCTGCCCTATGATGTATCCAGTAAAATATACTAATGTACACCCATTACCTGTTAGCATTAGTGTTACCCGATAATTACTTGAAACGAAATATTACCACTCCCATGGCCGGTTCTTATCTCGGGATTTTATTACTCTCTCTCATTTCCAAACAGACTATACCTAACCACCTATCAGTGCCGTACTCAGCCTTGAATTCACGGGGGAAAAGAGCACGACAGAGAAAACCCCGATCCCAATTTAAAGAATCGCTGTAGCGGTGATAATAATGATAACAATAATAATAATGTATGTATGTATGTAAATGTATATTCTACATATAAAACTGAAGTGTTTTTGGTTAGTAAGCCGACTTGCGTCAGAAGGTACTGAGATCTCATACGGGAGGCTATCCAACTAGTAGTTGAGGAGTTGGGCAAAAATCTCAAATCATATCACATGCATCATATGTTTTATCGGATGTTTGTCCAGACACGGGAGAAAATATTAATAGATTCACCAAGGCTCTTACAAACACCTAACAATCAAACCGCTAATTTAAGTAATAAACTAGTAGATAATTAATAATAACAATACCATTTGCAACAGCATAACTTCGACTCAGGCTAAAATTGTACTTATAATTTAAACAGTAAATCAAGAAAGTATTGTCTTACATCAAAATTATATTAAAATATGATGAAACTATAATAAATAGACAACTAAATAATAAAAGGAACACAATGTCATCATATCCTTAAATACAATCTACAAAAACAAGTTACTGACCTGTAAAATTAGAACAGATGAACATTCACTGTATTCCAGCTAACCTGCCGAAGACTTAACCCCAACTCGCCGAATCTCTACCCGCGTTCCCGTGTTTAGTATTTTGTCTTCCGTTTCCCCTCTAACTAATGCGTACCTATATAATATTCTATACAGAGTGTTATTCATTCAGCAGTACAGATATAACAAAATAATATTTAACTAAGTGGATTCCCACAAAGTTACCCCAAGGTATAATTTTCAAAGTGATTGTCATGTGGTAAATATTTACCATTAACATTACCATTTAACATTAAAGAATTACGCATAAACCTTTACAATATCTTCAGGTTAATATAACCATTGCAAGCAACTTTAATCTGGCGTAGGTCCTTTACATTCGGCGAAGTGGTACGTTGAATTAGTACCTCTTTTTTTGTGCATTACTCTAATATTTTATTTTATTTCACTTTAAAAAGCTTACTTGTTCTGCATTATTATAAAGGTGTACCTAAATATTGAAAACAGAATAAATGGTAGCATAACTGATATATTTATATCATAGTCTAAAAGAAAAGTCCACTCGACATGAGGCATTATATAAGTCAATATAATTGGCCTTGATATAATTATAACTTTTTTGACTAACATTTTGAGGAAAGTTCTTTAGTTTGTAACTGATTCTACATGTAAAATATACATAGGGTGTAAAACATGCTCACGAACTAAAGGAGCATTATTACCAGATACAGTACAATCAAAATTACAAAATAACAAGTCAAGCAATCTGTATAAAGAATTATGTAATGCAGTGCACATTGAGACAGATCAAAAAATGCTCTAAAACTCTAAAATCTTAGTATTATTAATATTGTTTGATGTTATTTCTGATATATTAAAATTTTCCAAAACTTGTTTACCCTATAAAAATTTAAATATTTCAAATATATAAGAAAAATAACTGATATTGATCGGGTATTGCGTCAGGTCCGAAATATACGACAAAAACATAATCTGTACTGAAGTTGAAGGCACGTTTCCATCTATTACGTCTACCAAATTGAGTACATTAAATTGTGACAAACTAAGTCTGTTTGACAGTTTTACATGTCAATAACACTGCACCACCAGTAGCGAAACCTGAATTATCCAACTTTCTGTATTCGTGTGACATCAATATCAAAATCAGAATCAATAATAGACAAGATGCCTACGACCTTTCTCCTATTGGCGTCAATACGGCTTCCTGTATCAAGGGTGCGGTCTGATTCAGATACACCAAAAATCACAATATTAGATCCTCCAACTCAGGAGAAGTCCTCCGGACTCATTTGGCTTGGTAAGATATCGAATTTCACTCTGTAAATCAATTACTAAACCCTTTTAATCTATTAAAATCACTTTTCAAGTTTCTACAAGATGGACAGGACCAATCATATCCTTTCTCAGGATTAATTTTACGAACCTCAGAACTCTAAATATTGACACAAATGTTTTAAAACAATTTTATGCATATTGTGCACGTCAGTATGTATTGCGACTCAGCAACACAAGCAAATCAGTCTCGTTGACTTAACAGTAAATATTATTCATATAAATTGGTTAAATTTAAAACACAGACCAGTTTACGGATGGCTTTATAGTAGTAAAAACTATGGTCACTTATCACTGATAGTAAATAAATGAAAAACCGACATTAACTCTATAAACCTTCACAGAAAATTTCGGAGCAGTAGAAATTTATCCAATACATTTGTTATTTAACTAAAAGATTAGCTTCTAAGTGGTAAACTTTTTAACTTTCACAAAAAACTGCTTGAAAAAGTACAAGTTAATACAAGACTGGAGATACACAAACTCTGCTCACTGCAACCCATTTTGTACATTACTCTCAATGCTTACATGTATGCAAATGTCAAAATTGTTCCATTTTATTTAAAAGCCAACTATGTTTTAAGTCCCATAAATTTATAATGAGGTATTATAATCCATTTTTCTCGAAGTCTTGCTCGAATTTTAATAAGAATACATTTTTTTATGTAAAAAAACTTACTCCACTACCTTCCTGGTTTTATTTTTTTTTTACCTATTTTCTCTTCAATAAATGTTCAACATGACTACCGTCTTCATTCACACATAAATTGAGTAAATTAATTTAAATTTTTCTAAAATTGTTTCGGTCATTATTTATACACAATTTCGTCGTTGAAGTTAATTTAAATTATTAGGTATGTATTCATCAAATTTGCTTTTTAGGTAACCCCAAAGACAGAAATCTAATTGTGACAAGTCTGGACTTTTGGGAGGTCCTATTGTTGCCAATCCATAAATTATAATTTTGATTTAGAAAAACTCTAACCTGTAAAATATTGAGCATTATCTTGCTACCATACCATAATCGATATTGCGAATTATAGTACAAAAATCAAATATCATTATCCTGTAAGAGCTCCGTAATAAAATACTGAGCCGCTAATTTGATCCTGAACAAATCTACATCAAACATTCTCACTTTGACGACCCTGCAACTGAATTCTTTGAAATTGTCGAGAATTGTCTTGCCCAATAGTGAGTAATTCCACTGTTAAAAATACTAGATCTTGAGAAAGAAGACTCTTCTGTCCAAACAATAGATACTTTTTATAAAATTTGAATTTTTGTCTGTGCCGTAACGAAACGTTATTGCACAATGCAACCCTTCGTCTTTTATCGTCCTTCTCTAACAGTTCAATCGGTTTTAATTTCCATACCTTATAATGATGTTTCTTGGAAATATGTAGGTACTATGGTACTTCAATATATATTTAATTCTCTTACAAGATCCCTTGTCGAATTTCTGCGATGGACCTCAAAGCAGACAAGTATATTAATTTCGTCATTTTCTCTATTATTTATTATTCTAATTACTTGATGGTTGGTCGTCAAATGAACCACATTTTAAAAAGCGTTCTGTGTAACTAATCTCTCTCAGGATGTCGCTTACTGTATTATTTTTGTTTGGGTTGAAATTTTGGTACACTGAATATAATAATAATAATAATAATAATAATAATAATAATAATAATAATAATAATAATAATAATAATAATAATAATAATAATAATAATAATAATAATAATACACATTTATTTACCATAAAATTATAAAATCATATTGTAGTAGGTACATACATATAATAATGTGTGTGAATATACGCTATTCGCTATGTTCGCGACATCAGCGCCGCGTAGCGTTCACAATATTGTAGGCTGTCAGGGCTGTCATGTGCCTGTCAAAAATTCTAATAAAACTGATAATATTAAATTTGCACGTGAATCGCATTAAATTTAGGTCAGTCAGATAACAAGCAATTATCTAGTGAAAGCTTTTATTTTGAACATTATTTACAAGTGTTGCATTTGGAAAATACTACTGCTGATACCAATAAAAATAATGTGATACTATAGACCTTAAAAATTTATCATGGACGCGCCCCAAACCGTTTTCTGCCTATACAAATCGTTGATGCTCAGATGTGTGCGATAGAGATAGAGCTAGTCCGGGCAAGAACCCACAGATCATTGGCCGGAAAAAAAATAAAAACCGTAAATGACAGACGGATGATATTTACGGTGACAGACCGACTCCACCATAGTTTTGAGTATTTAAAAACTATTGCTAATAAACACACTAAACACAACTAAATCACAAAAGGCACACAAATCATTAACAATATTAACAGGAAAGGTTTTGTCAGGTTATGTTTATATATTTTTCTGTCATAGAACATCTGATTTTGCCCGGACTAGCTTCATCCCTCTTGTACACATCAGGACAGCGGACCTCTCTTTCTAGGACCGGTCCATGATTTATAGGTCTATGTGTGATACATGAAAAACGAAGTTTCATCGGAAAAGATGTAGGTAATTTAATATAGATTTTATGTAATACTAAATGAATAATAAATATAAAATAAATAAATAAAATGATTATAAAGAATTAATGTTAATTATTCATTATAAATGTTGATTTTTAATAGTAAAATGATTTTGTTTCATGATAATCCTACTATTATGAATGCGAAAGTTTATTACTCAATCATACATAAACGACTGAACAAATTTGGATGAAATTTGGCAAAGATAGATCATGATCTGGATTAACACATATGATATTTTTTACCTCAGGAAGAAAGCTAGTACATAAACATTTATAATTAGGTTCTTTCTTTAAATATTGGGGGTTGTAACTTTACCAATACACAACAAATATGTGCAGTGGCATCAACGTGGTTAAATAGATAAGTCGCAATATTATTCAAAATATGGTAAGTTTTTTATGTATTCTGACACTTTGCAGATTTTTCACTGGCTTATGCATCTGTGCAGCATTTCCGGAATCCGTCCCGTCTCCGTCACGTTTCCTAGAAAAACGTAACTTAACAAGACCGGCTGCTGGTCAGCATCCAAAAGAGATCGGTTTTCTTATCATTCTCAACGAATTTGGAAAATTCTCCCAAAAAACACATTACACATTATATCATCTCATTGATAGCGGTAGTTATTGCTTAGTTGACCATTTCTGTATTACAATATAAAATAGCAATTTAATCCCAATATTTCAGCAAGAATTTCCGGGAATTCAGAATGCACTGAGTTTTATACGTTTCAGGTTTGGTAACGTGATATTGCGTGCTGTTTTTTTTTTTGTTAGTTGATTTATATATTGTTGTGGTTGTGCGTTGTTGAATTTTATTTCAGTAATTAAGTGTAAATAGATATGAGTGATCATATCGATGGTAAAGTAGAAATGCTAAATCTATTTATCTGATCTAATTAATATAGCCGTTTATCTAAGCATTTTCTTTAAAGTTTTTACGTTCCTATTTTCAAATTTTCATTTAGCATTTATTTGAAGAAAGAATTATTTACAAAATTTGGATATGCTCCTATCCCATAGCCCGGTTTTTTGTTATCAAAAAAGTGTCAACTCTAATTCCAATACGGATAATATTCTTCACTTTTGTCGTGTAAAAAAGATGGCATAACTATCCTATAAAAGTATAATGTAGTTTATATTTTGTGCTACATATATGATATGATTTGACATCCTACTACTGACAGCCTACTTTAATGCAATTTGTCTCCACTGCAAGTGCTGCTATCGACTTCATTACTCCTACCCCATACTCTGCACGCAGCGAAACTTTAAATTTATTTACTAACCTTATCTGGCTGAAATTGTTTTCATGACACACTCGTGACAATTACGAAAAATACAAATGGATATAGAATCTTTTAAATTTAAAATGGTTATATGTTCAAAAAGGTTGGAAATATTATAATTTTGAATTTTTTTCTGCTACCATTTTTAATGGCAACAGAAAATAGAACACTTTATACATAAATTACTTCTTTTAAATTCTTACTACAAAATATTTTACCCCATATATGCATTTTTTACGGAACAGATGTACGTAGATGACGGACATCAAAAAGTGTGTGAGAAGGGTTAAACTCTCTTCTAATGGACGCAAAATTCGTGGATATTGGTGCGAATAATTTAATAGGGGGAATATTTTTTAATCATTTCGCATCATAAAACTGCCATTGATGGTCATGCGGGCCTATGATCGAACACATCCAGTTAGCATTAACAGGACTGTTAACGGTAACTGGTAGGTTAATCAGAAATTCGTATGATTGACACACCTGTCAAGTTTATTTTTCCCAGTGACTTAACTTGAGAATGATCACATGACCCAGTTATGAAACTGCTTGAAATAACCTTCCGTTAAATGTAACTGGAGCTTTTTATTGGTCAGAAATTTTAATTTTATTTCTGGCAATTGACGTATGACATTTGGCATATTAATATAATGTATAATTTTATTATTATTTGTCTATACCACAATTCAGTATCAATTTATTACCATATCATAGTTTTACATAATTAGTAATATACGGTAAATAGTTTGACAGTAAACACAACCTAAAAAAAACTAAAGTTTGTTCTAAGTGGGATTACAATTTTATACAATTAAGAGTGCTATTCTGAGTATGATAGTGATACCTAAATGAATAACAAACAAAAAGAAATATATATTATTACCTAATATTATTAATAATTAATTTATGAATAGGAGAAAGCCACAATGACAAAAGTTAGGTACCTAGTTTTTAATTATTGGTAATAATTTAGATTCTGTCAAGAGTAGGTATAAATAATACATTTTATCTTTTTTTAATATTATTTTTATTAGATAGTTATGTGTTTTTGACAATAATTTCTAATGAATTACTATTAACACTGATATGCTGCATCCTATACTATCCTCCTATAATTATAATATATTGCAATATGGACTCCACGAAGGCATAGTAAATTATAATTAGCATAGTAGCACAGATCTCATGCCTAAAGGTAGATTTTTATTACCCACGTAAACTGTGTATAAATATTGAATATGAGCATCCAGGTTTTACTAGTTTTTGATCCTGATGAAGTTTTCTGCTCTTCCTTTTTACATTCTGCTTCCACTCTGCATGAATCTAAAATAATTTAAATAATTGTATCAATAAGTTAATTATGAAATATTTCACTTACCTACCATCACTGTTGGGGATTTGTTTGCGGTCCATACACTAAAGAATTTATATGTACTTTAAAAATTTGCCAACGTACCTAGTTATAGTAACATGCGTTTAGTTTACTTTGATTCCCAACAATATTTTCTTACAGTTAATGAAATTTAGCATTTCTTCATATTGGCATTGGTTCATGTGCCCTAAACTTCGTGCCACTTGTACCAGAGAACTCCTATATGAGTTCTCTGCTTGTACCCACTGTTAAGTACCTATGATTTAAATTTTGGCATATGAGTGATGACAGATGACGTACGTTAAAGAATTAACTGCCATGACAGGGTTATCTGGCTATAATAACAGGCACAGATAACTGGTTGTTCGATCATAGCGATCTTTCTATTTCGGTTAAGAGCTCAGTTATGCCCACCCAGTTATCGTAACTTAACTGTCATCGGTTACGCTAACCTGAATGTTCAATCATAGGCCTGATTGTAGACTGTCAGAAGCTCAAGACGAACCCATGATAATGACGAAAATAGTGATATTTCATTTGTTTTATTGTTTTACAAAATTAGCCATTAATAATTTAAATCAGAAACTCACACAAAAAGTTCGTGTAAATATTTGCGAATTTCGCGTCCATAGAGAGGCTTTAGTCACTCTCTCTGTACATATTTATTGTACCGTGTAACATTTTCACTGGCTTAGAGAACAATGATTGATGATTTACATCGCAAACTGATCTTCATGACATACATCAATGTGGATATTCTTAGGATTACAAATATGTCGTCGCTTCTATTCAAAAATGTTTCAAACACACTTTAAATCTTCACAGCAGATATTTCAGTGTTATATTCGTGTTTTCTATTCATCCGTAAATTCGTTTGATGGATTGATGGATTCACAAGTGGATTCTCGTTGATTATTAAAAAGTGGGTGGGGAACAGGAATCCTTTTGATGCTTGCGATGCAGACGTTGAAAACTCGCCTGTTTAGCCTAATCTGTTTATTAACTTTTCCTTTATGGTCCTGTTCGCCTACTTTCAGAACGTATCGTACAATATTTCACAATTTAGGATAAAGTGACCGCTTATAATATTTTGAATGTAGCTATAATTGGTCTTCTATACAGGGTGTTACATGACGTGCTGGACAATCTTAACGAACAAGTTCCTGACTAAAAATGTTATAATACACATAGGGTGAATTATCCATAGTAACCAGCTTTTAGGGATTGTTAGTGGTTTCAGTTCTCTATGCAGATACCAATGTGACTCTCAATTTTGTTTTTTTTTGCTTCATTCAGAAAGGTTGAAATGAAATATTTCTTTTGGACGACAAGTTCCGCAGATTAATAAGATATCAGAATTTCAGCATGGTGGCAAAGAAATCTATTTTAACTAATTTGATAGTTTTTTCAGACTTTGTAAGTGATACTCTAGATAAGGTAGGGCAGGTCGATGTATTATATACTGATTTTGAACAGGCATTCGATCAAATCAATCATGATGTTCTTTTACATAAATTAGCTGGAATGGGATTTTCGTCAGATTTGATAACTTTTTGTGTCTCATATCTTTCTAATCGGTTTCAACAAGTAAAGTATGCTGGTGTTCTTTCCGAATCATATTTGGTAAAATCAGGTATACCTCAAGGAAGTAATTTGGGTCCTCTATTCTTTTTAATTTTTATTGATGATATAACAACATGTATTAAAACCTCTAATTGTCTATTATATGCAGATGATATAAAAATATATAGAGAAATTCAGAATACTGACGATGCTATGTTGGTGCAACAAGATCTAGATCGTGTATATGAGTGGACCATTGCTAATAAATTATTTTTAAATATAAAAAAATGTACTTCTATGGTATATACTTTGAGAACACATTTTCAGGAATTCACTTACAGCATAAATGGTCAACCTTTAGAAAAAGTATATAATAAGAAAGATCTAGGAGTCATTTTAAAAAGAAACCTAAATTTTAGTGAACATATTGATACTATTGTACATAGGGCTTACAAGAACTTAGGTTTTATTATGAGACATACAAAGGAGTTTTCAATAAATACTATAAAAATGTTGTATTTTAGCTTTGTTAGATCCAGACTGAAATTTGCCGCACCAATATGGGACCATGAAACAGTAACGGGATCGCAATGTATAGAGACAGTTCAAAATAAATTTTTGGCTTATTTATGTATGAGAAAATTTTATAGATATCCCAATTACAACGATTATGAAAACATGAGGAGGGAATTTGACATTTTTAAATTATCAATCAGAGGGCGGATCGGAAACATTTGTTTTATAGCTAAAGTTATAAATGGAGAGGTAAATTCAGCTGAAATATTATGCAGATTAAATTTTTATATTGCTGCTGGAGTTCGACCAAGGAGTATAGTTTTTAAAGAGAGTTATCGCACTAATTTAAGAAAGAGCTCCCCTATAGTAAAAATGTCTTTGACTGTGAATTATGTCTGTCATGATATTCATATAAATATTTTTGATGTAAAATCAAACAAATTAAAAAAAGATCTTATTACATTTTTTAAAAATTCTATTATCTGAGTCACCTTTATAACATCGTTATCGTTAAATTAAATATCTTTTCTTAATATATGTTTAATATATTTTACTCTAAATTATTTTAGTAAGTAGTTACATTTTTTTTTGTTATCAATCTACACTTATAGTTTGTTATTAATGCATTAAGTTTTGACATAATTGTAAATTTAGACCGAAGTGTCTGTGTGAATAAATAAATAAATAAATATAGGAGGTTTTACTAGAGTTACCCAGACATTACATTACTCAATAAATATTGCAATTTTTTTTTCTTTTTGGTGAAAACTGACTTGGAAGGTCCCTTAATTGGGCTTCCGACTCGTCCTCACTTTATTCCTGTGGAGACATTTGAAGTATACCTACTATCTACGAAGGATGAATAGAAGTATGTATATGTAATAAATTTAGCATACAAATTATGTACAGCAATTTCACAAAATACTGTATTTTACTGTTTATGGCGTCGTTACCAAATGTGCAATCAACAAAATGAAATTATGAACACTTACTTTAATGTTGACTAATTTTTATTTTTAATATTATACAGAGTGATATATATATATATATATATATATATATATATATATATATTTTTGGCAATGATCGATGATACCCACACCTACACCACTGGTAGCCTTTCTATATACAGCACCGCTTGTCACTAACAATAAAAACAATTGGAGCATCGGTGTCTGGACCGTCACGTTGGTGTCCGCATAGAAAATGTCTTCCCACTACTTTTGCGTAAGATTAACAAAGTAAGTAGACATCTGTGTGATAGACAATGACGATTATATACGCCTCGTTATCTACATACTATCTATTTGCAGTACCAGGATCTCATATGCTCATTCTACAAAATTAAATCTTAAACACACATTGCAGGACAATTAAACTTGTATAACAAATTGCCAGTAAACTGGCCATGAATGTAGAGTTGATAGGCAGGAATAATGATTTCAGTAGAAGGAATGATCCCACTTTTTAGAATATCATTGGATGGCGGAGGTGTACACTCCCACTTGAATTCCAAAGCTCTATTAACAATCATTTCGTTTGACTGAAATTTATTTGAATAATAAGACAACGAACAAGATAATATTAAGGATACAGGCATTTAATATAAGATTGTATTTCTTGCTTATACCCTATCCAATTTGAAAAATATATAAAGCTGTTTATTTATTGTTTTTTCTTATTTTTATAAACTCGTCATAAAATAATGGAAAAATGTATATTTCAAGTAATTAAAGTTGAAAATGAAGTCTAGAGGAAATTGACCAAATACCGAGAAGCTGTAGGAGGTAGCGATATCAAGTCTCACGATCCAGATCGAGCGTTTAATTCCAATTTGACCTCGTATATTTCAAAAACTCCTTATCAGATCGATTTTAAATTTCTATTCATAAAAGTTTCTTAAAAATTAGTCAAATAGTATAATTTGAAGTTTGACCAAATGCCCCTACTGAAATAAGAAAAAAGTGGTGTGATCGTTAGCCTTCAAATTTATTTTTTCCAGATATGGGACTGTAATTTTTTTCGAATAGTTCATATTTCAATAGATTTTAAATGTGGTATGATTGGATACAATCACAAATTTTCTTACTAATTTGTTTCAATATTGGTTGGTATAATATGCAAATACATTTTTAAAGTAATTTATGACACTTTTGGAATCTGTATTTATTGAAAGTTCAATAACGGTATCTTCATGATCTCACATAATAATCTTATCGCAATCGACAATATAAAGAGTTTAATTTGGATGTGATCAGTATATTCTGAAATTAGTTTTAAAAAATTGTTTTCGTGTTGCAAATTTACCATTCTGTTCCATTTACCATACATACAGTACCTACTCACATACCTGAATAATATGCGCACTTTTCCCTTTGAGACATAAATGACAAAAATGCAATTTGCTCAGATATATGGCTCTATTATGTAGTAATTGTCACAGGTTGATATGTTATTATGAGCATAAAATCAGTTCGCTATTTTAATGAACACATTATAATCAAAACGTAAAACACTTCACAACTCATCATTTACGAGCCAGCTAACGATCTGAAAATGACAAAAAGGGTAGTCGAAATTAAGCTTTTAATGGAAACAAACAAAATGAGTCAACTTCTGTTCAAACTTGGTGTACAAGTAGCATTTGCAATATATTTACAAATCTCACATTAACTTTAATTCTATTTGTTTTTTTATTATTTTTATTGTCACATTGGTATTGGCATTGACATTGTCGTTATCATTGTCATCATCATTATCATTGTTATTGTCATTGCTATTGCCATTGCCGTTGTCTTTGTCGTTGTCGTTATCGTTATCGTTATCGTTATCGTTATCGTTATCGTTATCGTTATCGTTATCGTTATCGTTATCGTTATCTTTATCTTTATCGCTATCGCTATCGCTATCGCTATCGCTATCGCTATCGCTATCGCTATCGCTATCGCTATCGTTATCGTTATCGTTATCGCTATCGCTATCGGTGTCGTTGTCGTTGTCGTTGTCATTGTCGTTGTTGTCCCTATTCCTATACCTATATCTATCCCTATCCATATCCCTATCCCTATCTCTTTTATTATTTTTCCGCTCTATATTTAAACATTTTCCCAATTTAAGTAAGTAATATTTCAAAAGAATAAATATTTATTCAAAATTGGCATTTTACTTTTAACAGTTTTAATTAATATCACAAATACCAATTTATTTTCATATAAATCGAAGTATGTTGTATTTACTGTTGTAGAAATTAATTTATTATAAAGTTTATGGTTCGATATAAATCAATAATTCGGATGATTTTCTGATAGTAGTCAAACTAATTGATTATTAAATTAATTTGCGGGTATGGTAACATTGGAGAACGTTGAATCATTGTAAGAGATTGATGCCGGCGTTTGACTATCCCCCCCAGTTAGTGAGGAGTACCTATTGCATCGTATTCCATTGCAAATAAAAAAAATATTAAAATTAGATACGAAACTATTATAGTTTCTTACTTTAAAGTTAGGTAGTATATTATTTGATCAATAATGGTCTAACCGTCCAAAACTATTCAGTCAGTTCAGTTGTTAATGTACTTTCGGTGAATGTAAGACGGAGCTGATCACACGTTTTTGACCATTCTAATCCAGTTATAAACGGCTCTTGGAACATACCTATTATTGCGTTACAGCGGTACAATGCTTCCAAAGTGACAGACAAAAACTATGAATCAGTATGCGTGACTTAACATATACCTGTGTCATGTCATTACAATTTTTATCAGATTATGTCGTACATGTGGAGGGAGGGAATAGAGATCATACACAAAATGTGTCAAATTTATTAGCAATATAACAAAATATAATTAATCTGTATAACTTAGCACACTTCTGTTTTATATCTTTACTTTTGACTCTTTGTGCACAACTGCTCAGCTGCAGTACACCGGCAGTTCCAGCACACGGCACGCCATATTGGTATCATCTTGTTGTGTGCAGTTAATTAAAATCATATAGATATACAAGGGTTGGGTTTATAATGAAGGGCGACGGAAATTTCGGATAATCACAATCATTCTATACGGCAATCATTTAGATTTGTTCCAAAAACTAAGAAATTGCATAATTTATTTTTTTAATTTATTGTTTCCTTATTTTTGTGGATGATTATGTTTGTCAAAGAGTGTATTATTCTTTTAATTGTTTTTTTATTTGCTAATTTCTGTTATGTATTCAACAATACTTGTATACTTACAATGTATTCTTTATGTTATTTTTAAGTATTCACGCCCTATAAGCAGTAACAGAGCTATTAGTACTTATAGCTAACCTCTTTGTTGAGTCTTCTGGTTTTAGGCTTTTGTGTCAGAAAATGGGCAACTGGCGAAACCTATTACTGGATGAAGTTCTAAGTAAAAGCATATTCCGAATGTTTTATGTAGATAACCCTATTTTAAACTATTTTGTGATTTCATCGTTTTCGAGCAAACAATGTTAACTATGACTAAGTACATAAATTTTAACCACGTACTCAGGGAGGCCTAAAAGACAAAGTGGACGCCTATGATAAGCAGATGGCTTAGATCCATAGATAAAGCTCTGTCAACAATGTCAACTACCATGCGGTCGGTTTTTTGCAGCGTTTCTAAACACAGGAACGACAACAATTAACATTCTTATTAGTAATAATACCTGACAGATAAGTAACATTTAATCCAGATAGCTCCAGTATTTTGCATTCGTTTTTCATTATTTCGTTACAAACTGGCAAAACCTCATTTTCACTCATTACAACCACTCACTACCGATGAAACGCACTTCCCGTAGGTGCAGGTGCCTATTTATTATAAGAAAATCATACGTATGTACTAATAGATAATAGAAAACGTTTAATGCATCCGCGGCAGTTTTGTCCCATAACCTAGAAAAACAAATCGGCGAACTATATTATGGGAAAATATCTGTACCCAATACATATCCCTTTATTTAATAACTATAAAACGTTTAAAATTAAAATAATGCACTAAAAACTGAAGAACACAAAACTACAACGTAAACAAAGGAATTATGACATGACAGTTAATTTTGCCGTTGCTTGCTGGTTATCCTTGGAGATATATTTTTTAATATCTTTGGAAAGGGAGCAGTGAAAATTTTATTGTTAATTGTTGTGTCAACTGAATTTTGTATGCTGACAGATGCAAATATTTTTTAAAATTCGATGGTGACTTTTGATAGATTCAGTTGTTGAGTTCGACGTTGAATTGATGCGTTTGGGTCTTCGTGTAGACTGTATCTTGCTGCAGCAATATTTTCATCTGACCGACCACAAGAAGAACGTGGTGTTGTCTTATCAATAGCAAAACCTGTTTCTTCGAATTTCTTGATAAAGTAAAAAATTATTAACTTTTTTTTCTTAATGCAACTGTAACTGATCTTTTAGTTTTTAAAACAGTTGTATATGTACAGGGTGTCCAGACAACGCTCTCACTCGATTTGTGGCTTTAATGTCATAGTTACAAAAAAATGTCAAATACAAAAATTGTGTCATTATTATAGATGATTCGACGTGTCTTAGAAAAAAAAACAATTGTCTACATATACCACCATACCACTTTGCAAAAATATATTCCAATTGTAACAGGCCGCATAAGACAAAGTTTTCGAGTAAATGACGATTGAATGTTAGAAAACGTAAATTTTATTCATAAAAAAGTAACAATTCTGAGGTATGTAAAATAAAATACAATTGATTAAATTTTATACTTAAATTAAATTTTCGAATTGCCATCCACCAACTTCTTGATAATGCGCAAGTCTGTGAAGAAATTCTTCTTGCACATTATGAATGATTTCTGGGGTAACTCTGCGTATTTCGTCCCGAATGCGATTTTGAAGTTCTTCTAAATTATGTGGTTTATTAATGTACACTTTTGACTTCAAGTATCCCCATAAAAAATAGTCAAGAGGTGTAAGATCTGGCGATCTTGCAGGCCATTCTATCGGTCCGCGTCTGCCGATCCACCTCCCAGGAAAACAGTTGTCCAAAAAATCTCGTACAGGGCGCGCATAGTGCGGAGGTGCACCGTCTTGCTGAAACCATATGGTATCATCAGGAATGTCAGGGTCATTATCGTTAGGAAAAATTACTGCAAGGGCTGGAACAAGGTCATTTTCTAGAAACTCTAAATATCTTTGTCTTGTAAGGGTTCCTTCAAAGAAGAAAGGCCCTACTATTCTGTCGTCAACTATTCCAACCCACACATTTAATTTCTGAGGGTGTTGGGTATGTGCCTCTGCCATCCAATGAGGATTTTCCCGACTCCAATATCTGCAAGTTTGACGGTTTACTGTACCATTCAGACAAAATGTGGCCTCATCTGAAAAAATTATTTGCCGGTGTAAATTTCTATTTCCTTGACATAAATCCATTAGAATTTCGCAAAAGTGTAAGCGACGATCGGGATCATCTTCATTGAGTTCCTGCACAAGTTGAATTTTGTAGGGATGATATTTTTCCTTCCTCAAGATACGTAGCACTGTGCTCTGACTAGTGTCATTGTTTAATGCAACCAATCGTGAAGAATTATGAGGATTATCCACCATACTTATCAAAATGTTCTGTTTCTGATTTTCATTAATGCTTGGACGTCCAGGTTTTGGAATATTTACAACATTGCCAGTTTCTCTAAATTTAGACTCTACCTTACTGACTGTTGATTGGCTGATAGGGCGATCTGGATATTTTTCATTAAATAAATCGCAAACTTCCTGCTGAGTTCTAGTCATATTCCCGCATCCGATAAGAATTAAAATTTCAATTCTTTGAGTAACAGTTAAATGTGCCATAATACTTTAAATTGAATAATAATTTCTATGTCGCTTACAATACTTATTAGAAAGTCGGTGTGACAATGACACTTTGCAAAGATTTTCACCTACGTGATCCATAAGAACTATGGAATTCGAAAAACTAAACTTGATAACGTTTTTGCTTTATTTTAATTGATTTACGTTTTCTAACATTCAATCGTCATTTACTCGAAAACTTTCCTATGTAAGAGGACAAAATTTTAGTACTGTCTGATAGAGAATTAAACGATCTTTCAGAATCAAGGAAAAAAATATGGTGTTGCCATTTAAAAAAAATCGATGACGTCATTACTCGAAAACAAATGACATTTGAAAATCGCATTTTACGCTAAAATATTTATTTTTTAAATTAAAAATCGACCTGTTTGAGGATTTTTCCCAAAAAATAATTGTTTCGTTTTTATTGAATTTATTCCATACTTTTGGCGCATACTGTATAATCGATTATTACTCTGAGTAGAAAATCCGTATATCCTCGGTAACTTCTCTAAAGCTATTGATACTCTGAATCCTATTCTGCTGTTCTGTACTCAGATGTATGAGAATTTATTAGTTGTCTAGACTTGTTAAAGCCTAATTGAATAGTCGTTGGCAGTTTGTACCTATTGGAGTTTATTACCCAATAAGTATTAATATACAGGGTAATCCACTTAAAACTCCCCTGGCACTTGACAAGAGAATTAAAAAAGATGGCGAATATCTGCAAAAGAGAGCTTTTTTGGTATTGTTAATGGCTTCAGTTTTTATGCAGACACCACCGTGAGGCTACAGACGTCGGCGTCGCAACACAATTTAGTTTTTTGTTTTTTTAAGAAGTCTAGCGGTGCTATACAGGGTGTCCCATAATGATGTACTCTCTTTTAGAAGGTGTTCCTTGGATCATTGTAGGGGGGTTCTTTCTATAAAATTTTTCGATTAGCGCCCTTCCTGTCTAATTAAAAAAACAACAGAGTTTGGTAGTTGCTACCCTTTTAGACATTAGGTAAAAATAAAAATCGTACTCAACAATGCCACTTAATTAGCTAAATGTATTAATCGATTTTCAGATTTTTCAGTTTAACCGTTTTTGAGAAAAAAAATGAAAATTGAAAATTTCTCAGTTTTTTAGAAGCCCTTATTTCGTCAGGGAGGGCTCAAATCGAAAAATTTTATAGAAAGAACCCCCCTACAATGACTTAAGGAACACACTCTCCAAAGGAGCACACATCATTATGAGACACCTTGTATATAAAAAAGCTGTCGGTATCTATCAATTATCTGTAGAATATATTTTTTCATTTAGACGCACAGTTGCGGAGATGCAGGAGATACTAGAATTGTTCAGGCATCTATGCAATTTTTACATTCCTTATTAATTTTTTTTTTGCAATTTTCAGTTTACAAACACAGGAGCGTGAAAAAACTTTTTATAGAATTTGAATATAACGATCTAGATTATATTATTTATTTTTAACACTATTACTGAATATAATTAATTGTGAAAAAAATAATAACTTAAGATAAGTCAACGACAATTGTCTCAATTTTGTTGAATGCATATTTCGTAATGACGTTTAAAGATGGCCATACACGAGCCGGCTTGCGGGAAGGTCAGCCCTCTCACCGTTTAGTCGGAAGGGTAAAGCAGGGGACACATTACTTTCATGCCACGCCACGCCACGCCATGTGATGCACGGTGTATTCTTATATATTTTTATATATTGTGTGCATATTTATCTGACGCTACATCACGCCACGCCATGCGACACCCTCTGACGTGTTGCGAATCCCGACTTGTTAGATTTTCATTATGTCGCATGGTGTAACGTGGTGTCGCGTGGTAACAATGTGCATCTGAATTTCATGTCAAACACATAAAATCACAGACAAAATTGGTGAATTTTTTTTAATGTTAGATGGAGAAATCTTTATTTTTCATGGCTCAACACTGAACGATTGTTTGACGATAAAATAAGGAATAGATTGTACCATTAGAATATATAAAGTCATAGAGTAGATTATTAAATTCTAACTGTACGAAATCAAGTTTAATATTTAAATTATTGTTTATTCAAATTTATAGTACACTCCGTTTTTTTCCTTTTGAAGTGCTCATCGAGGTGATGTAGCGTTGGTCTCTACTTTCTTCAGTTTCTTTAGCATCTCCAGTGTCTTCTGGTTCTTAATTCTCTTCATCCGATAGTTCAAGTGTCAGGAAATTCTCTAAATCAATGTCAATAGGTTCATCAACCTATTTTCAAGTTGGACCTTCGCAAATGATAAAAATAATCGAATAGCTCAGCCCAAGCTTACGACATCCACAATTGCCTACACACTTCGACAATTACAAGAGATTATCTGAGTAATGCTGCTGGCGCTGCTTCTTTATCAATCGTTACTGGCAGTAAACCGTTAATAGTGCGTTTCCAACCCCATTCCGCAGGTTTCATGAATTTCTTTCCAGCTCTGCATTGGGTGATAAACTGTACACACGCTGCTGTACGGCTGCTCGATAGGTAGTAGGGAACGAAGCTGACCCAAATTTTTAGCCACTGCCTTTTTGAAACACAGAAATTGTTGCATTGTCAGATTAGATGTAACATAATGAGGCATGGCATGGCGTGGTAACAGTGTACACACAGAGTACATATGTCACGTCACGTCAGGTAGCGTAGCGTGGCATCAGAGCAATGTGGTCTCGGCTTAAACCTATACTCTAGGCCACGGAATACACGTTACTTTTTAATCGCTGGTTTTTATGGGTTATATTAAAGTAGTATTGCATACATTATCTGGGAACATGTATTTAATATTAATGGAAATTTTTGATCAGATGTGTAAAAAACCAAAGATAAAGCGCAGACGTTCTGAATGGGTAAAACATTGGTTAAAAAATTACAAGTATATTCTCATATGCACCTAATAAACGAATTACAACTGAAGCCTCGTGATTATAGGAAATTATCTACACATACACGAAATAAAATTGCATAAATCGTTTTTTATCTAGCCTAGAAAAGCAGATAGTTCTTGTCAACATAATGTAATGTTAAAAGATTATAAATGTCATATCATCGTAGTAATGGAACACTGGAAAACTTATGACCAATTAACATCGTACAAAATAAATAATTTCTAATAGCTGTTAATGCAGAGAGCATCCAGAAAGCCATTGTGAAGTAGCAGCATACTATTTGGAAGGGTTGAAAATTAAGGTAAGGGAAGATATTAATAAGCTAGTTAAATGCTATGTTTTTGAGTGCTCTGTAAAAGAGACAGTGTATTGTAACAGCAACATTGGTAGTTATAACTTTGTACCGATCTCTTGTTTCAGACTTACAGACATTTTTTGAATTACTGTTTGACCTTTTGAATTTGTTTATCAATTCTGAAACCTAATTTTTTATATACGGGAACATAAATATAAATTTAATAAACAAACAATCAACCATACAAAAAATTAATATCAGTTTTACAATCTTTGTTCAAATTACCAACACGGACTACACCAGAAATACAAATTTATCAAAATCAGGTATTATTATAATATTTTTACTGACATTGATTTGAATTTTAAAACTGAATTTTTGGATTATCATATGTCTGATCACAGAGGACAAAAAATATCAGTCTAAATCCAAGGTGTGGATAACAATGTCTTTAAAAGTTTGAGAATTATTAATGAAACTAGTATTTGAAATTTTAACAATATATTAGAATCCTAAGCTTGGGATCATGTTTTTATTCATTTCAATGTTGTTTTTTTTTGTGCGTTTTCCAATAAACATACCTACATAACAATAAAAATACAAATGAAAACACCCCTATCATTATGAATAGTAGAAAAAGGTTAAGTACACTAAACGTATTACTTCAAAAACGTAGTAATTACAGAGTAGCATATAATGAAGAAGTAAAAGTACTAAACAGTCTTTCTATTGAAGCAAAGAAAACACACTTCAATAAAAAAACTTTTAGAGACAGACAATATAACAAAAGCGATGTGGGACATTGTAGAGTCAGTATCTGGGAATTTAAAAAAGTTGGAAAAGTATAAAATTGATATACCGGGCGATCCTATAAATATTGTAAATGATTTATCTACTAATTCTGTTGACAATTTGTTATCGTTACAATTACATGTAAATAATATAGATGCAAATCCCCAATCAATGTTTTTCTATGAGGTTTTGGAAAACGAAATATTAAATGCATTGCATTGAAAAATAAAAATAGTTGGGAGAAGATGAAATACCAACTTTCCTGCTTAAAACATATTTCCAGAGTATTTTGAAACATATTTATTTTATTATAAACAATTCGTTGTTGCATGGAATTAGATAATCTGAAATGTTCGGTCATTAGACCTTTGTTTAAGAATGGAGATCCAAGTATTGTGTCCAATCAGTTTACTGCCGGTTTTCTCAAAGATATTTTGAAAAAATTTTCACACATAAAGTAACTAGTTTTCTGAATACCTTTAAACTTTTCATGCAATCCCAAAATGGTTTTTATGAGGAAGGAATCTTTAGGTATTTTATAGACATTACTTTATATTGACCACTCATACAGATAATTTTACAAAAAAATTAAATGGTGTTTGTTACAGTATAAGAGTTATAAAGTCCTATGCTCCTGAAAGAATTTTGAAAATAGTGTACTATGCAAGTTGTTTATCAAAAATGAAATTTGGAATTTTGTTATGGGATTCGTGTTCTAACATAGACCGAGTGTTTGTTAGTCAAAAATAAGTTTTTCGCATAAATTTTATTTTAGGTTTTAATAGTTACCCTATAATCTATACACTATATTGAACTATATATAAACCCTATACAATAGAGGAAGTTTCTTTATGTAGTACTATTTTTGTAGATTTATTACTAATTCTTTTCCTGTTAATAATGATAGGTTTGTCTCAACATTTTTTGTGTTTGTAATGTGTTTTTTTTTGGCTTTGGCTTATTTTAACCCATTTTGTATGGCTGTTTGAAATAAATATTATTATTATAGACGAAAATTCACATACACAAATACAAAATTACTTAAACAGAAGAAAATACTGCATCTACTGTCTTTAATTTTTCCACAAAAATATGTTTAAGCAGAATACTATTGCAAGACCATAGAATATGTCAGGGCAAGAATACGTCATGCGAATAAATGAATAATTCATTATATTTTTATCAAAATATTTAAAAAACTACTCAGCATTGTATATATTGCACTTCGTTGCCATTAAAACAATTGCGTAACATCAACCGTTACGTAAGACGTCTGAATTCTTGCCGCGACTATAGCCAGTTTGCTTCCCGTCGCCGTCGTTCTAACTCTCGGCTTGTAACTACTCCCCACACATACACGGTTTGACTTGCATGCGAGAAAGCACACCGGCAGGCAAAATTTTAAGCACTGGCAGTTTTTCCGGAAGCGGAGAGTTCAGACTGATCTTTCCGGCCAATACAACCACTAATGTTACGGTTTGCTAACCTCACAACCCGATACGTGCAATACATTAATAATTGGAATATAGAAAATGTTTAGTGATCTAGAGTACACCCCATAAAACAGAGTATGCATACTATCTATACCTCTATTCGAAGAGTACTGGTTGCGTAAGCATATGCATATTCAGCTAAGGAAGTAGTGTCTGCAGTTCGAGCACCTAACGCTTCCAAAGAGCTACATAGAAATTTCAAGTAATTCAAAAAGTAACTAATTTTACTGCCTTGCAAAGCTCTACAACTCCACTAATGATTTGCTAGTGAATTTTTTCATAATGTCATTGTTCATAAAAGTATCAATCAAAGAAATTATAATTTCATCAAAAGTTTATCGCGGAAGGCAAGGATAAAACCGTAATGGACTTTTATTTCCTGTTTTTCTTTTAAAAAGTAGAACGAAAGCAGTTCAACCCACACTTCGTCGCCTCAGCACGACCTTATTCAAAAATAGACTGACATTGAGTAAGCATATTTGTTTCATGTTGCAATTATAAAATAATTGTGCATACCCGCACAAAACGGATATTAATGATAATAAGTTTGTTCAGCCTGCAGTTTTGTTTGTACCAATCTTTAAAAACTTATTGCACACTCAGTGTACTATACTAAGTATTAGGAACGGTAAGGGTAATTTACCGTTTAAAGACAATGTTCCAATTTTGTCAGAGAGCTGCATAACCCTTAAAGTTCGTGATGCTTATACTATTTCTTGCACGATAGCAGTAAATGAAAACGTATTTAATTTATTATGTAATGTCAAAAATTACGTTTTTGAATAAATTTGCGAATCAGGTTTTTTTGAAATATATTGATGTTTATTGTTGTCACGGCTTTCTTTATTTATGAAATTGGCAATTCTGGAACTGGTAGCTTTGGTGTGATTCATCAATAAATGATAGTTTTCAAATTTTATGCGTTGTTGCATTTATGAAAATTTGAAGAGCATAGTGTTTGTAAAATGAGCGTCTTTAGATGCAGAGTTAGAAGAAGCGTGGAGTGTTGGATTTTCCACGTTAATTCCTGAGAAATTAAGGGAGCCAAATGGTGTGAGACAAAATATTAACATACTTTGTCCAAAGGAACGAAAAATTAGAAGCTCCAGGAAGATTACGGGCAGAGTATTCAATGTTAAAAGGTACAATTTTTGTTCATGATTCCAAATTCTCGAGATTCATTGGGTACCTCAAACAGAAAAATGTTGGTTACAGATCAAAAAAGACTGTGTTTACTAAGAAAGATATGTCCCGATTCCTAATTGAGGCACCACATGACAGATATTTAATTCATAACGTACATTTGGATGATTTTACAGGTATAGGTGCTAAATATCGTGTTGCATTTTTGTTAGCATTGGTATTAGGAATATCGAAAGCATGCAGAAGGGAAAAGTCTTCGCCTGTATTTTATCGCAATAGAAGGTTCTAGAGAAGGTAGTAAGGTAGAAGGAATTATCGCAATGGAAGGTACTACAATCAGGTAGTGGAAAAAGGAACAATTGGACAGTGATCATCGAAGATAGCCGAGTATTTAAAAGTACAAAATCCTACAAATTATACAGCTCAGTCATTTCGCCGTATTGCACCCACCCTTCTAGATTAAAAAGGCATGGGAGGTGGAAATCCTCGATCGTTGTCGAAGGTTACGTCGAAGATTTCTTTCAATAAACTGTAGTATGCAAACAAAATTCTTCAAGATAATGACAACACATCATCCTGTAATACTTCTGAATCTTATTCTGAACTATTGCCTACTATTATAGCTGTTCCATTCTTGTTAGGTTAATTTATTGCTAATTATTATATTGTTATACTAGGTTAATTAGCTTAAAGTTTAGTTTAATACTATTTTTCATTTTCTTCAATTTTTCTTGTTGCATATAATACTTGGTAAATTTAATTTAAAACATTGAAAAGGCGCCTAATATTTCGTTCATACTTTTTTTATATACAGAAAAATGAGATAGCTAGGCTTGGCAATATATACCTGTACATGTGAAGACAAGTTAGACGCATTGTTAAATATATTTTTTTGAAATATAACCACTGCAGTATGTGTGTGTGTGTTCTATTAGTATACTGACCGAGTTAAGCATTAGAGTCATCAATATCAAAAGCGAGAACAGAGGCGCCTCTCCCGAAGAATAAGTAGCCAACGTATGATAAGTCGCCAACCTACTATCTCATTGTTATGTATATCATTTTCTATTACTGAGGTATTTTTTAACCACAATTATACGCCACAGGAAAATTATGCAATAGCAGTCAATTTTTCTCTCCAATAACGAGCGCTTCGCTAACAATAACTTCTACTTCACTGGTTTCGATAGGTAATTTTACTTTAAATAGAATAATAATTGCCTACTGTTCCAATTTCTTTAACTAATTGTACAAACTGCACATTTAATTTCAACATCAATATATGTCTATTTTGACAGTTATGTACTTACCATTGTAGAACGGTAAGGGAATTACTTACCGTTTTGATAGCCTTTGCAATCAGTAAGCGCATCCTACTGTTCTAGAAACAAACATGGTAAGTGAACTAAAAAAGCTTGATCGTGCAAAATAATCATTAAAATTCATTCATCCAAACTACGCCGCAACATTTCAAGGTTCATCTGGCCGCAGACCAAAACGTCATCCTTGCTGTATTTAAACAGACTCCAGGTTAGGCATTTCAAATACACTAGGGTCGAAATGGTCGATTACCATAAACTCTCCAAATCCCTCAAGCGTTCCTAACACAGGTCGTGCATAGTTAACCGGCGGCGGACCACTTTGTTTTGTAATTAAGTTTTCCAGTTCTGTCCATGAAAGTATTACCATCCGACGCTCCAGTCCGTTACAGATAAGAAAGGGGAGCACGTTAATTTAGATGAATTTCATAGTGTTGAAAGGTAATTTGAAATAACTTTGTTAGGAATACATAAAAATACATTATTGACGACCTTTTGTTTCCAATTTTGAAATAGGAATAATGCATAACTTTAGCAAAGTATTTAGTTTGGAAAATAAAAAGTAAGTGTAATTTTTATATATTTTTAGGTATTAATAATATTGTGTGAAACTAACTACTCAGTGGACAAAAGCCCCAACCTGCGTTGAATTACACCCACAATATCTACCCATATATTCCTTATTATTAGCTTTTGTAACATTTTTTACTGTTTTAGAAAGGTATTTTAAGCTAATATAAATCAAATCTTCTACAATTCCTATCAATGAAGTCATATGTATGTTCTCTGATACCAAACATCTAGGTATGCTAATGAACAATTCCACAGACAAAGCTCTATTCAATAATTATCTAAAGAAAATAATCTAATTTACTCACTCTATAAAAATCTAACTTCACTTTTTTGGCAGTGGGAACACGACAAATTCAACCACAATAGATGAGATCTGACCTATTTCTGCATTTTTAGGATTGCTTCTTCAGGTGGTCTCCTTTAAGTTGAATCAAATATCTAACTATAAAAATTAAAATTATTAGAAGTTACATATCGACAATGACAAAAAAGTGACATCCTGTCAATGAATTAAATATGACAATACCTACTTGAAAAATGTTCACCTTTTATCTAAAAGTTTTTATATATTTTTAGGTATTAATAATATTGTGTGAAACTAACTACTCAGTGGACAAAAGCCCCAACCTGCGTTGAATTACACCCACAATATCTACCCATATATTCCTTATTATTAGCTTTTGTAACATTTTTTACTTTTTTGTCATTGTCGATATTTAACTTCTAATAATTTTAATTTTTATAATAATTTTTATAGTTAGATATTTGATTCAACTTAAAGGAGACCACCTGAAGAAGCAATCCTAAAAATGCAGAAATAGGTCAGATCTCATCTATTGTGGTTGAATTTGTCGTGTTCCCACTGCCAAAAAAGTGAAGTTAGATTTTTATAGAGTGAGTAAATTAGATTATTTTCTTTAGATAATTATTGAATAGAGCTTTGTCTGTGGAATTGTTCATTAGTATACCTAGATGTTTGGTATCAGAGAACATACATATGACTTCATTGATAGGAACTGTAGAATATTTGATTTATATTAGCTTAAAATACCTTTCTAAAACAGTAAAAAATAAGTGTAATTTATTAGATCTTGACTTTTCAATTATTTTCGTGAACTAATTATTCCATGACGTTTTTATTAACAAATACTTCATGAGAAGGTATTTTTTAGCTAAAATTAAATTCCTGTGACATTACTAGGAACATAGATGCACGGAAATATTATTTTAACAATATGAATGCCAGTAATTTTTCTAATATACTTCGCACGATTAAAAATTAGCACCAAATAATACTTTTATTACCATTAAGTATTGGAATACAAATAAATATAAAAAATAATATTTTACTAAAAGGCAGAGCTCAGAGAACCTCTGCTCTTCCACTCAACCTACAAGAAGAATGAATAAATATAAAGCGACCAGTCTATCATACACATCCTTGAAAAGACAGTGAAAAAAAGTTAACACAATAAAGAAAAGGTTATCAAGTTAAATACAAGTTTTCAAAATTGATTTAATCAGTTCAATTCTAAATTTTTTTATACGAAAATTGTATAAAAGAGTATTTTATTCCATAGAGTTGCAATTTGATAAGAAAATCCTGAACGAAAACTATTAGTTTTGTGTTTAGGGATTATTATAGTAAAGGACCCCGCAATAATCTTATGAAAATTGGGTTTCTGTCAAATTGTCTCAAATTTTGATATGTTGTAGATTTTGTCATCCTCAACAAAAGTCTCCATGGGCACAAAGTGCCAAAATGAACATTTTGGCAGCTACGGAGCTGCCAAAGCTCCCCTGACCCGTTGCAAAACTATTCATTTTAATACTATTTACAGATGTCAAAAGCATATTTTAATTATTCTAATATAGGTATAGGGTAATGTTTTTGAGATCACTGGATTCAACCCTCATGTCAGATTGGACAAATTGACCGTTGACAGCTGTCAATACACTGTCAACGAGGAATAGAAAAGTAAATATTCTCTTTTCACATTGAGAGTTTGGGCTTTTGAGGGAGCTGAATTCAATTCTCATGCCATATTGGTAAAATTGACAGTTGACAGCTGTCAATTAACTGTCAACGAGGAATATAAAAGTAAATATTCTCTGTTTACATTGAGAGTTTGGGTTTTTGAGGTCGCTGAATTCAATTTTCATGCAAGATTGGCAAAATTGACAGTTGACAGCTGTCAATTGACTGTCAACGAGGAATATAAAAGTAAATATCCTCTTTTCATATTGAGAGTTTGGGCTTTTAAGGGAGCTGAATTCAATTCTAATCTCAGATTGGAAAAATTGACAGTTGACAGCTGTCAATTCACTGTCAATGAAGAATAGAGATGTAAATATTCTCTGTTGACATTGAGAGTTTGGGTTCTTGAGGTCGCTGAATTCAATTCTCATGCCAGATTGGAAAAATTGACAGATGACAGCTGTCAATTCACTGTCAAAGTAGAATAAAGAAGAAAATATTCTCTTTTGTTATTAAGAGTTTGGGCTTTTGAGGGAGCTGAATTCAATTCTAATCTCAGATTGGAAAAATTGACAGTTGACAGCTGTCAATTCACTGTCAATGAAGAATAGAGATGTAAATATTCTCTGTTGACATTGAGAATTTGGGTTCTTGAGGTCGATGAATTTAATTCTCATGCCAGATTGGAAAAATTGACAATTGACAGCTGTCAATTCACTGTCAAAGTAGAATAAAGAAGATAATATTCTCTTTTATTATTGAAAGTTTGTCAACTACCATTTTCTCCAATTCTAAAAAGAATTGAATTCAGCGACCTCAAAAACCCAAACTCTCAATGTGAAAAGAGGATATTTACTTTTATATTCCTCGTTGACAGTCAATTGACAACTGTCAATTTTGCCAATATGGCATGAGAATTGCATTCAGCTCCCTTAAAAGACCAAACTCTCATAGTGAAAAGAGAATATTAACTTTTCTATTTTGTGTTGACAGTGTATTGACAGCTGTCAACGGTCAATTTGTCCAATCTGACATGAGGGTTGAATCCAGTGACCTCAAAAACATTACCCTATATATTAGAATAATTAAAATAAGCTTTTGACATGTGTAAATAATATTGAAAATGAATAGTTTTGCAACGGGTCAGGGGAGCTTTGGCAGCTCCGTGGCTGCCAAAATGTTCAGTTTGGCACTTTGTGCCCATGGAGACTTGTTCAGGATGACAAAATCTACAATATATCAAAAATTCAGACAATTTGACAGAAACCCAATTTTCATAAGATTATTGCGGAGTCCTTTATGCTTCATATTTAAATAATGCTTAGCATCAGACTGTCTTAAAAAGGATAATAAACAGCAGAGATAAAACTAATGCTTCGCACAAATACTTCTTTGTTTGTTTACTTAACATCCATTTACTGGAATAAAAGTTTTAAAGAAGTTTTCAGTTGGAAAACCTTTTTACAATAATAATTACATGTTCTGTAAAATGATGATCTATATCAATAATTAGCCCCAAGTTTTTTTATATACTAGTTAAATCAAGATTATTGAAATTAATTTCAATATTTATTTTATCAGTGCACTTATTACGTGAAGATTTTTTCCCAAAAAGTATAACCTTGGATTTAGCACAATTTATAGAGTCCAAATTTATTAGATGCCTATATCAATAAGAGATGTAATGTGAAGGAATAATATAGTTGAGTATCATCGGCATAGAAATGAACCTCGCAAGGTTTTAAAACATGACGAAATTCAGCTGTATGTAAGGTAAATAAAAGCGGACCCAAAATCTAGCCTTGAGGAATACCCATATTAGTTGCTAATACATCGAGTAAATATTTAAATTGAGGCGCATCAATTTATTGTAAAAAATTAAAAACTTAAGACACAAACCTAGCAGTAACAGATGATCTCTCTGAACGGTTTACCCAGTTTATTATATGGTGCATTTTAATCTTTTTGCCTGCACCTACTCGGTGGTTAGAGTTTAACATTTGAGTGTGAAATTAATAGATTTGCTAAAAATTAACAAATAATTTAACTGTATTACATACAGATTTGGAAACTTTAAATGTTCCCTTAGTAAATCATAAAAAGGAAGGAAATAAACTCTTGTGTTAAGACAGTTAGATAGACACTCCAAAGATATCATGCTCTAGAAATATTGAGTTTAGATTAGTTCGCATCTCCAATACAAACACAGAAATCTAACAGAACAGAACAGGACTTAGTAGGTGGAAGTACACGTGCCCACAAATGCTTGCATGCAAACCCCTCGCCCAACGATTATACCTCCGTTCACCGCCGTCGATCTACTCGCCACTTCGCATCTAAAGTCTCCCACCTGCCGACACACTAAACCGTCACAATGTCGTTCGCTGATTTGCCGACAATTTGTCAGTTTAGTACGCGGTGTTTCACCGGGAGATATCTTTCTGTGATTGGCGGATACCAGTTACCTAGGTCACGGGATAACAACCTACAAAGTAGCCGAGATCATTAATTGTTTATTAAAGGATTAGCATAACTTATTATTTGTTGTTCACGTGACATTTCTAGCAAATCTTCGTCTTTGAAAATTTACTGGATGCTATCAGATTCCTTAGTAATACAGGATGGCGTTTTAAAAATGGTGTTGAGGAGTCCTAATAGCAAAAAAGGATTTATTAAACTGTATTACATTACAGCTTTTTCGAAACCCCGGAAACTTTGAGAACTCCAAAAATGTATATAAGCGGATCGGCTTCGTCCCCACAGTTCAGCTTATTTTGAGAAGCCGAACGCGAGTGACAAACCCCAAAGTAAAGATTTGACAGTTGGGAATTGTTTAAAGGATATTTATTTTATAATCAAGTAGTGACAATAAAGTTTGTTTTTCTACGTGAAGTATTTCAAGGTTAAGTCAACGTAGATATTACAGTATGAATTGTAAGGAAATTCATTATTTTTCTAATTGTAACAAGATATTCCCAAATCCTTTTTATGAGAAACGGCAACTGACTTAGGTGGTTTAAGCTGTGGTACTAGACACGTCAGTATTTCAGTAGAGCCAATGTAGAAACTATTAAAAGTTTAACTGGATGCCCCAAAAAGTCGAAAATATTTGCTAAACTTTATATATAACATAATTACTAATAATATATTACACAATTATTATTCAGATCGTAATTAATTAAACATTTAGTTTCAGAGGTGATATTTATTAAAATAGAAAAAAATCCATCAACATTTTTGGCAAGCTTGTAAAGTTTTGCTTTCAAATACGTGGTATAACTAAGCAAAATGCTATATAAAGTGTTTTGTTATGGTTTTATATTTTTCCTATTTATTTTAATTATCATAAAGTATTTTTTATCAGTTAGCTTTATTCGGTAACTGGGTTTTACTCTGAATATTTTATACTACCTACCTGCTCTGTATCTTTTTTCATCGTATGTAATGAATAAGCTGGAGATGGCTGTAAAATATTATTTATATATTGCAAAAATATTGAGTTCGTTTCGTAAATTATTTATTACGGCCTTCAAGCCACAAAACTCCAGAGGCATTTCGTATTAATAATTCGGTACCCACTTTCCCTCAAAATCAATAACAAACATCATGGCATCATGGTTTCTCTAATTCTTAATTTATACCTACTTACTGCCACGTGTTTCCCATATTATCAATTTCTCTTTCCTCGTATACCTACCTTCAAATGAGTATCAAAGGAAAACGCTAACAAGTAGAAATTTCCGGAAGTGATTTATTTAGATTAAAAATTCTATAGGTATTCGTATTATTAGGTATGTCTATAAATGAACCGTTAATTAAAATGTTTTTTTTTTCGTTAAGAGAGTAAACACTTACTTTTGTAGAAATTTATTGTTTGACAATAAGGCATTTAAATATTTCGATTTCATAATCCCACTAAAATCAACTTTAAAGTAAAATTTGTTAATTACCATAACAGTAACTTATTATTATATCAATGCTTTAAAACTCCATTAAAGCTAAACTCTTTCATTTATTATGAAACAAAGTGCATTGCTATAGAATTAACAGAATCGTCTTTCAAAAACTTCCAAAATTATTTATAAAGCAGAAACATTTTTTTTTCTAAAGTATATCAGATCCCTATATTTATCGACGCCCATGGCCACTCATCAGACAGGAATTTAAATGTTGCTGTCTTAGCAACCATCAACGCAACAATGTCATTTCTATGCCGGTTGTAGCACTACTATGTCAAATTAGTCCAATTTCAATGTAGAATTTTGTAATGTACTGTAATGTGGCGACTCCAATATTAGTATTTGGAACATACATATCAGGCCGTAAATGTCAGAATTGGACGTTTGATATTGACACTGTTATAGCTTACCTTTTTAATAGTACCAACTTATCTAATTTGGTTTACAAAAATGTATGTATTTTTTTATCTAGGTACTTTAGAATATGGTCCACTGATACCGTTCCTATACTCCACACAAAGCTCTTGTAGTTTAAATATTTTACATTTTTAATTAAACTGGATACATACTGTTATTGGTCTGTAATTTAGTTGCGACTACATTGCATTTAGTACGGCGGAAAAAATGACGAAATTTTAATTTGTACTATTATCATTTTTCTAACGTGATAACAATACATTCAAGTCAGTTGTAGGAGTGGCGTGCTAAGAATTGACTGTGTGTCTGTATATAAAATTTTATGAACGAACCGAAAATCAACATCCTAGTTGAAGGCCGAAACTCCAACGACTGTCGCAATTTGACACTGACTTTTTTCTATACGTATCTGCGGTGGTGACTTAAAGAGGAGGCTGTGGTTTAGCGAACAAATCGTGGAGCTCTTGGCCCCACGGCAATACATAGTAGTAATGCTACTCCTCCACTTCCACCATAAACACAATACTTAGTATTTTAGATTGTATCAATTTATAAATTTAAAAATGATAGGTGATGAAATGTCAAATTACTAATGCAAACAATTAACAAGTCGCTTGTATTGTAGTGTGTTGCAACGCATGCACTGCAGTAGGGCATTGGAACGTACTAGATAAAGCACAGCTGTTGCGATTTAGCAGACCCGCTAACCCCATTGTTCTCTGAAGTTCACAGAATATAGTCCAGGGGACGCTATTCAACATTTAAAATGAATTAGAGTTCAGTGAAGCACGCTACTAGAGGTATAAAATACGAGTAATTAACGATTTATAAATTATAATGAGAATAAGTATTTATGTTAGGGTCGGTCAGTGGTCGCGCGGTTTAAGGCGTCAGTACTTGAATCGAGGTGACTAGATCGGTGTTGGTTCGAGCCCAGCTGCCGGTAGACCGTATATAAGCTATATTCGTGGAGAGGTTTGGCGCCCTCTCTGCGGGTATGGTAGGGTGGAAGAATGTTGGCTTGGGTCAATGTGAGAGATTGATACCGGTTGATATTTGACTACCTCCCTAATTAATGAGGTTTTCCAGGTTTCCCTCATTCCTGCACTGAATAGTGGTTAGGGCCTACCAACGTAAGTCGTTTCTGGGCACAAATGCAGCCTGCTTAATAATAATATGCCACCCCCTCTCCCGCACAAGTCTCCGACTTCTGTGATGAAAATGAGGGGTAGAGATATTATTATTATTATTATTATTGTTATTATTATTACTGTGGATATGTCAATAGGAGTAAAAGAAAAGTTCGCTTTACTTACGAGTACTTTTTGGCTGTACCCTTCCAGGGGTACTCTAGGAACTCCTTAGCAAATTGACAGCTATTTGCTCCATTCCACCATTTTCTAAACTCTTTCAAGGTGTTCTTAATAATTAGAACAAAAGCTGACAAAAGCAGCATACTGAAGGGACCAGGTCCAAAAATATTGAGACCCGATGCACCACTGGACAAATTGGCAGCTACTTTATTGCCACTGTGCCGCTCGTATCCGTTTACCCATCGTACAGATATGTTGTTGTCGATTGAGGCTACTACCAGTACCTGGTGGCATTCCCATGCTGCTCTATAATAATTATTTTCTTATGATTACGTAAGATCAGTAGTAATCGTCTACTATCTATGGATATTCTGATGGTTCTGCCCACTGAATGCCTACGGGCTATTATTTGTTTTGCGGCCATGGTTATACTTGTTAATTTAGTTTGTACCACAGTAGCATTCCTTCATTACCCACTGATAATGGTTATGTAAGGATCTGGAATAGATCCCACATCCTACAAATTCTTTCCTTTTTGATTCGTCTGTTAAGATGTTTATTATTCTGACTGGCTGTCTCTTCATTTCTGTTAAGAACCGTGTAGAGTCTGTAAACGCAAACTTGGGAGCAATGCTGTCACTACCTGCCTGCAGGAGGGCCATCCTTCTGCTGACCCCATTCCACAGACGACTCCTAACTTCTCCACATTCTACAACTGGTATAATACCGGTATTTTTTATGCAAAGCATGGTCGCCGTAGTCACTTCTTTTAGATGAATATGCAGGTAGCAGACAAGCATTACCTCCATTGCTACGGTGGGTGTTATTCGCTTAGCTCCAGTTATGCTCAGGCATGTAATTCTTTGTATACTCGCGACAAGAATTCAGGCGACTTACGTCATACGAACAAATGAATAATTCAGTACATTTTCATCAAAATATTTAAGAAACTGCTACTGATAATAATAAAACTATATACTACACTAAGAGTTAGCATTATGTATTGCACTAAATTGCAAAAATGATTGTTTTTAACGCGACCAAATATCGAAAATTACGTTGACAATAAAAACAAATGTGTAACGTCAGCCGTGACGTAAGACGTCTGAATTCTTGACTCGAGTATACCTGGCTGAGCTTTTGTTTAACTATCGTCTGTTAGCCTTTCAGCCACCAAAACGACAGCCCCATAGGGTAACACTGTTTTCACAATGACAATGTGTATCCAAATGGCCATCTTTGGTTTCATTCCTCAAGTTTTACCAACGGTGCTGCGGCACTGCTCATACGCATTTTTTGGTCGCATATGAAGATTCAGTGAAGTGACTTCAAGGTATTTCACATCTGATGCAAAGCTTAACGTAATAGTAAGTAGGAAATATTGGCCCCATTTTTCTCTTCCTCGAACCATTTCTGTCTTCCTGGGGTTGATGGAGCACAGTCCTCACATCACTTATCAATGGTTCTTAAGGCTATTTACATTCTTTGACAAACGAACATTGCACTAATCAGCATAGTGAGTATCAGCATTAACGATGGTATAGAACACCTCCCTGGGAGCATCCCCTTGCACTTTTATTCCACATATTTGATATTCAGCTACGTCTATGTCTATAAATACCCCCAGGGTGCTCTTTATTGTCCAATGATTTTTCAGGCCCCTCTCTTCGCTCTGGAGTGCATGGTGTTGATTAGGATATGACTGTGTATCCGTTAATATACTGTCACGGATTTCCCAATCCGAATTTTACTATTGCCAGAAAAACAATCTGTTAATTAACTACTTCTTTATTAACTATACTCAGTACACTACTGAACACTAATTAGAACTCAACTAAACACTTATTTAATTAATCGCTATCTAAATCACTTTGATATCTCCAACTAAACACTTCAATTCAACACTGTAATACAAGACTTATACAAGACTTATACAAGACTAACTTAATCGGCTGTTTATTTTTCTTTTATAGACCCAGCGAATATTCCAGGTATATTCTAGTATCTCTAGATTTATTTTCTAGCATCTCTCGAACGCTTCTCGTCGTTTCTCTAATTTTCTAGTCCCGTCTCGATCCACGGCTTTTTGTTTGTTTAACAGAAGCGTGTAGGGGCGATCGGGGCAATCTTAGCAATTCGCGGTACCAAAGTCGTTGATTTAGGTGTGAGTGGGGCAAATTCCGTGACACTGCCCCCTCCTTAGGACCGATCGTCCCGATCGGATACACCCCTATACGGGGACAGACGCTCCAGATGGACGACCTTCATCTTACTCCTGGGAGTCCTCTGTATCCGGTAGACGACGTCATTGATTCTTTTAATCACGGTATAGGGGCCCTCCCAACGATTCTGTAGTTTAGGCGATTTTCCTTTCTTCCGCGTGGGGTTGTATAGCCACACCAGGTCACCTTGTTGGAATCCTACTGTATTGGCCCGGACGTCGTATCGAGTCTTCATGCGATCGCTCTCTAGTCGCATTCGAGATCTGACTTGGTCGTGTACGGCTGCTAGTCTTTGTTCTAGGTCATGTATATAAGTGTCTGGATCTGTGGGCTGTTCCGCAGGACGACCAAATACCAAATCTGCGGGAAGGCGAAGCTCTCTTCCAAAGATGATCCTTGCGGGAGTCTTCCCAGTAGTTTCATGGACAGCTGAGCGGTAAGCTAACAGGAAGAGTGGAATGAGCTTGTCCCAGTCTGTCTGGTTCTCGTTCACAAACATCCTCAGATTGGTTTCTAGTGTGGCGTTGAAGCGTTCCACCATACCATCTGACTGGGGATGCAGTGGGGTGGTCCTGGTTTTCCGGATTCCCATAAGCTCGCAGACCTTTCGGAACACACCTGATTCGAAATTTCTGCCCTGATCTGAATGTAGTTCCATGGGCACACCAAATCTGCAGAACAGGTTATTGACTAGCGCTTCTGCTACGGTTGTGGTCTCTTGATTGGGAAGGGGGTATACTTCCGGCCATTTGCTGAAGTAGTCCATGGCTACTAGCAGATATCGGTTCCCACTTTGGGTTTTCGGAAAGGGGCCAGCGATATCAATGGCAATCCTCTCAAACGGCGCTCCTACGATGTACTGGCGCATTTTGCCTCTGGAACGGGTCTTCGGTCCCTTGCTTGCTGCACATATGTCACATTTGCGGCACCAATCTTCTACATCCGTCCTACAGCTCAACCAGTAGAAACGCTCCCTAATCTTCTGTAGAGTCCTATTGATACCGAAATGTCCACCCCCTGTACCTCCATGTACTTCCTGCAGCACTTCCTTGACCCGGGACCTCGGGAGTAGTACTTGTTTCTTGACCTCCGTTCCGTCATTGTTCTCCCATGCTCTTTTTAGGACACCGTCTTCCAACACCAGGGAATTCCATTGAGCCCAATAGCTCTTTAATGCTGGACTTTTACTACTGACTTCAGCCCAAGACGGTCGGTTGTTGGCTTCTTTCCAGTCTAGTAAAGGCTTGATGTCACAGTCAGCTTGCTGGTCTTCCCGAATCGCTGCTGAACTCCAACGGTCTTCAGGTTGGGCTGCTACCACCTTACAAGGAACTGATGAGATGTTCTCTTTCCTTTCAAGACTACTGCAGTGTTTGCAGTTGACAGGACAGGGTCTCCTAGAAAGGGCATCTGCATTTCCATGTTTCCTGCCGGCTCGATGTTCAACAACAAAGTGATATTCTTGCAGCCGTTCCAGCCATCTTGCCATCTGTCCTTCAGGGTTTTTAAACTGTAGCAGCCATTTAAGGGAAGCGTGATCCGTTCTTAGGAGAAATTCTTGGCCATACAGATATTTATGAAAGTGTTCTAGGCTCTTGACGATGGCAAGTAATTCTTTCCGAGTGACACAATAGTTCTTTTCGGCTTTTGATAGGACTTTGCTGAAGTAGCCCACTACTCGCTCTTGGCCATCTTGTACTTGAGAAAGAACTCCGCCAATTCCAATGTTGCTTGCGTCCGTGTCCACTATAAATGGTTGTCCAGGTATTGGGTATGTCAAAATCGGGGTAGTGCAGAGAGCCTCTTTCAGCGTCTCAAAGGCTTGCTGGCATCTCGGAGTCCATTCGAACGGGATGTTGTCTTCAGTGAGTTTATGAAGAGGCTTGGCAATGTCCGAGAATCCTTGCACGAATCGTCGATAGTATGTGCATAGTCCGAGGAAACTTCGAACTTGATGTTTGTCTTTAGGAACCGGCCAATTCTTTATGCACTCTGTCTTCTCCGAATCTGTTTTCACACCGTTTGGAGTAATAATGTGGCCTAGGTACCTAACCTCCTTTTGGAACAGACTGCATTTCTTCGGGTTCAACTTCAAGTTCGCTGCTTTCAACTTCTTGAACACTTCGGACACGTTCTTCAGGTGCTCCTGGAAAGAGCGTCCCAGCACCACCACGTCGTCCAAGTAAATCAGGCAGGTCTCCCAATGCAGACCATGAAGTACAGTTTCCATCAGTCGCTCAAAAGTGGCAGGGGCATTACATAGACCAAATGGCATTACATTGAACTGCCACAATCCATTTCCGGTAGTGAACGCTGTCTTTTCCTTGTCTTCTGGGCTGACCTCGACTTGCCAATATCCACTCTTTAAATCCAAAGTGGAAAACCATTGCGCACCAGCCAAGGTGTCCAGAGTATCGTCAATTCTTGGTAGTGGGTAACTGTCTTTCTTGGTGACGTCATTTAATTTTCTGTAGTCCACGCAAAATCGGGTGGAGCCGTCTTTCTTCTTAACCAGGACTACAGGAGAAGCCCAAGGACTCTGAGATGGCTCTATGGTGCCTTGGTTTTGCATCTCAATTAACATCTTGTTAACTTCGTCTCGCTTGGCTAGTGGAAGTCCTCGTGGTGGCTGCTTTATAGGAGGCGATGAACCAGTATCGATTCGATGCTTCACTACATTGGTTCTCCCAAAGTCGCCTGGTTTAAGTGCAAACACATCTTCATTTTCACTTAGCAGCTCTTCGAGTTGTTCCACCTCCACCTCTGTTAATCTTTCCTTGGCCCTATCCACGATGTCCCTTAAACATTCTGGTAGACTGGTCTTATTTGGTTTCTTCTCCGTTTCGTTGATTTCTTTGAGTGTTCTGACAATGGTAACAGGTTCACAGACTCCTACTTCAGTTCCCTTTGTAATTTTCTGTGGAAACGTTTTCAGGTTAACTACCCGTACTATTGTCGTCTTCTCCGGTTTAATCAGGGTGCGACCGGTGACTATAGATTTGTTAAACAAATCCGGATTACTGGGTTCCACCACTCCTACACTGCACGGCATTTCCCCATCCATTACAGTGGCAACCAAGGTTTCGGTCTGAGCAGGTAGTACCACATCTTCTTTAACAACGAGTCTCCGTACAGTGTTATTCTCAGTGGTGTTCGTTAGCACTACTTCCTCACCCATTATCCGTAGCGTGCCAGCATTCAAATCTAAGTTCACCCCCTTTGCTCGTAGTAAGTCTAGTCCGAGTATGATATTGTCTGATATATTTGCTACCAGGGCTCTGTGTTTGAACTTGACGTCTCCTAATTCTACTTCAAGCTCGCATTCCCCCTTGACTGGCAGTTGTTGTCCATTGGCTGTTGTAAGGACATAACGTTTGGCAGGGTTTTTAATACGCCAAGCATGAATAATATCTGGCCGAACAATAGTTCTTGCTGCTCCAGTATCGATTACCATAGGGAAAGTACGACCAAAAATACTGCCTTCTACTAGCAAGGAGTCAGAGTCCTGGAGACGTGACAACGTAATTTCTTCTCGTGGGGCATGGTAGGAGGACGCAGCCGGCTTTTGCCCCGTCAAGCCGGCTGAATCTAGTTTTCCTGTGCTGCCGCCTGGGAGTCGCGCTTTTGCTGATCCGTGACTGGGACCCTACACTGTCTTTTTAGATGTCCTGTCTGTCCACAGTTCCAGCATTTGAGAAGGCGATCCCTTCGACTATCAGATTGTTCGTTCTTTGTCCTAGTAGATGGACTGAATTTATCAATAATCTCCTTTAGCGTTTTTATTATGTCTCCATTTGCCATACTATCGCTGTTATCACTGATGGCCCGAACTTTAACATGCCTACCAGATGCCATCTTTGCTGCCTCGAATTCCAGTGCATGCGAAAGAGCGTCGTTCAACGTTTTAGGTCTGGCGAGTCGTAATGCCTGCTGGGTTTCGCAATCTCTTAGGCCATCGGTAAAAACTTGGATGGACAGCTGGTCTAAGAATTCGGACGGGGCTGTTGGATAAGCCAATCGAACCAGTCGGGCAACATCGGTCTCAAAATGCTGTAAATTCTCTCCATTCTGTTGGTGACGATTTTTCAATTGTGCCTGGTAAACTTGCTGCAGGTGCTTATCCCCATATCTCATTTCCATATGCTGTTTTAGAATGTCGTAGTTACTCTGCTGTCCAGCAGGAACTCCTTGTAAGACGTCAAGAGCTTCCCCTCGTAGAGCAACTATCAGAGCAGTAGCTTTCTCACAATCAGACCATTCGTTTGCGGCAGCTGCTGCTTCAAACTGGCGCAAATAGACATTCCAGGAGACCTTGCCGTCGAATTCAGGGGGTTTCGTTTTCTGAGTTCGGATAACAGGTCCTTCTGATTTGATTACGCCATCCTTTCTTATTTTGTCCAGCTTATGTCGAAGCTCTTCGCAGGTTTCTCTAACCAAGTTTATTTCTTCGTCTATCTCCTTTTTTTGTGCTAACAGTTTCTCTTCTACTTGTGTCTCAACTCTATGTGACTGCTCCTCTAGTTTTTCTTCTAGTGTATTCTCCAACTTTGCCTGCAGTTCTTTCGTCCGATCTCTCATTTCCTGTTGTATTGTCTGTATCTGTTCTTTCATTATATACCCTTGTTCTTCTAGTTTATTTTCTAATTTCTCCTGTATTTCTTTCGTCTGGTCTCTCATTTCCTGTTGTATTGTTTGTATCTGATCTTTCATTGTATGCCCTTGTTCTTCAAATTTTTCTTGCATAGTCTTCGTCTGGTCTTCCATTTTATTTTGCATTGTTTGCATCATTTCTAACAGTTTCACCAGTTGTGCATCCATATTGACTTGACTTCTAGTTACAGGCATCCACTCTATTTTCTTTAGAATGTTCTAGAATATCCAGGAATGTGTTTGTAAATGTCACCGTTGACTTCCTTACAATGAAACGAGTGCAGTGATATGCCACACTTGGGTCTTTGTCTCACTTCGGTATAAAGTTCTAGAATGTTCGAGATTGTCCTTCGCAAATAACACCGTTCACTTCCTTAAGTCACGACGAGTGCGGTGATATGTCACACTTGGGTCTTTGTCTCACTCCCGCACAAAGTTCTAGAATGTTCGAGAATGTCCTTCGCAAATAGCACCGTTCACTTCCTTGAGTCACGACGAGTGCGGTGATATGTCACACTTGGGTCTTTGTCTCACTCGCGTACAAAGTTCTAGAATGTTCGAGAATGTCCTTCGCAAATACCACCGTTCACTTCCTCAAGTCACAACGAGTGCGGTGATATGTCACACTTGGGTCTTTGTCTCACTCGCGTATAAAGTTCTAGAATGTTCGAGAATGTCTTTCGTAAATAGCACCGTTCACTTCCTTATGTCACGACGAGTGCAGTGATATGTCACACTTGGGTCTTTGTCTCACTTGCGTACAAAGTTCTAGAATGTTCGAGAATGTCCTTCGCGAATACCACCGTTCACTTCCTCAAGTCACAACGAGTGCGGTGATATGTCACACTTGGGTCTTTGTCTCACTCGCGTACAAAGTTCTAGAATGTTCGAGAATGTCCTTCGCGAATACCACCGTTCACTTCCTCAAGTCACGACGAGTGCGGTGATATGTCACACTTGGGTCTTTATTCCACCCACGCACAGGGTTCCAGAAAGTTCTTCCAACTTCCACTTAAACCCACTCACGCACAGTGTTCCAGAAAGCTCCTCAAACTTTCAGTTAAATCCCACTTTGTGGACAGGGTTCCAGAAAGCTCTTTAAAACTTCCAGTTAAATCCACTTCCGACACCAAATTGTCACGGATTTCCCAATCCGAATTTTACTATTGCCAGAAAAACAATCTGTTAATTAACTACTTCTTTATTAACTATACTCAGTACACTACTGAACACTAATTAGAACTCAACTAAACACTTATTTAATTAATCGCTATCTAAATCACTTTGATATCTCCAACTAAACACTTCAATTCAACACTGTAATACAAGACTTATACAAGACTTATACAAGACTAACTTAATCGGCTGTTTATTTTTCTTTTATAGACCCAGCGAATATTCCAGGTATATTCTAGTATCTCTAGATTTATTTTCTAGCATCTCTCGAACGCTTCTCGTCGTTTCTCTAATTTTCTAGTCCCGTCTCGATCCACGGCTTTTTGTTTGTTTAACAGAAGCGTGTAGGGGCGATCGGGGCAATCTTAGCAATTCGCGGTACCAAAGTCGTTGATTTAGGTGTGAGTGGGGCAAATTCCGTGACAATACTGTCCCTTATGTATCATTCACACAGCTTCTCCATTAATTTCAGTAAAAACGAAATCAGATGGATGGGTCGATATACCTTTGGGGTGGTATAATTCAATCTGCTTATTTTAACATTACCCTCACTTCCCCTAAATCTTCAAAATGTATAGATGTGCGAACTGTGTCATAACTTAAATATCTGTTCCAGGTGCGGCATTAACCTATTGTAAAAGAACTGAATAAATGCTATCACTGCTTGGTAATTTGAAGGGTGAGAAGATTTGCACTTTACCACTAAACCAAAGGTTGCTAGTTCAGATATGTATCTGAAGATTCTGGCTAAGGCAAGCAATAGAAACCCAGAAAAGTAAAAATAATGCCAACCGAGATGAGGGTATAGAACTATATGTAATGTGGAAATGATTTCCTAGAAATCATCTACACATGATGAACCAATGTACACATGATGAACCAATGTACACGTCAATCCTAATCAAAATATTTAATCAAGAAATCTTAAGCATGACGTGACTACTAGCCCAGAAATTGGTTAATCATTTAAAAAGTGTACAGATTCAGCAGAATGATGCATCTAGCCACATAGTGAGATTGACCAAAATGTAATAAAGACAAAATGCGATGTTATGTATGGCTTAATTCTTATTTAAAAAATAAGTATAATAAATAAATGTAGGAATTGAACTACTGTTCATTATCTCAATTTTATGTATTTTTATTACGCACTCTAGTCTAATTTAAGAATTTAAGAAACGATAGAATAAATTTGAATTAGCTTCATATTTAATTTAGCAATGTGTAGGTTAATACTCATAAGAAAACATCAGTTAAATTAATATTACAAAAGACGCAAGTCGGAACGTCGCTTTGCCTTCTTATTGCTTAATACACTTATTCAATAAATGTTGTTTTCCATCTTCTACATATACTTATTTATTTTTCTTCCAATGTCGATCTTCTAAATTATATACGTCATTTTATTTGATCAGAAAAATAAAGCATGACAAAATATTATGTCAACATTCAACACCATGAGTGGTATACATCTATCTCGCTATTCTACTTTAGATAGATGAGTATCTAGACCTTCGCCCACATTATATATTTGCAGCAGAAGAGAATAATAAATTACAGGGATAGAATTCAGACAGTTCAGACCAGAATAAATTTCACAGGCCTGATGTTACGCTGATAAAATTTTATTTATACTAGTAGTTCAAAAATTAAATATCACAATAGTATATTGTATACCTACTAGTAAAAGCGATACATTACCAGACTATAGTGCAAATAGCTAACAACGCCTCGACAAACAAGCATTGAGTCCGGGAATATGCTTTTATGAGTACTATGAGATACACGTACTATTTGTTTCTGAAATCGCAAACATACCTAACACTTTTTCATTATAATCTAATTGCTTATGAAATTATTTCCTTGGAAATTACTATTTATTGTTGTGATAAAAGTCAATTTCGTTTTAATATCTATTCTAATATTCTCTTCACTTATACAGTATTTAATATGTATTACCTAGCTTTTTCAATATGCGAAATATAGTCCTTCAAGGTGAGCGAAAATCACTCTAATTTTTTTGAAAGGTGATGGAAAGACAAATGTAGCGTACTGACCACATTTAATATTTTTCAAGAGGTTGAGGGTTGCATAACATTAAAATGTAGGCAATTGTTAAGTTTAATTACTTTGCATTGTAACAATTGCTCAAAATGTGCACTATTTACATGTTGACAACATCCTAAACTGTCATAGGTTTCGTCCCTTACATTATGTAACATTCTCGGTGTTATTGCCCTGGTTTTACATCTTGTTCTTTCCTTCAACTCTTTAATGTTATTTGGTCTGTGAATGTAAACCTTACTTTTGATATGTCTTCACAAAAAGAAATCCTGCAGTGTAAGATCTGAAGACCGTGCTGGCCATTCAATGGTACCTCGTCTTCCAATCCACCTACCGGGAAAAATTCTGCCCAGCGTAGTGTGGCTGGCCCCATCTTGTTCAAACCATAGCCTCTCGTCGGTCAAGTTACTGTCCAAGGTATTTGGGAATAACTGAAATATAATTGGCATTAGTTCGTCCTGGAGAAAACGAAGCTTTATCTCTATCTTGCTCCATTAAGAATGTCATCAAAGACAAATGGTCCAAACATTAGTTTTTTGTAGGCATTGAGTATGACCTTCCCTCGTTCAATGGGGGTTCTCTTCAGCTCAATAATGACAATTTTGGCGATTTGTGTTCCTATTTAATGTAATAGTGATCGATATGATTAATCACTAAATCGCAAAATTCAACTCATCTATCTGGATCATCTTTAATTTGTCAACAGTTTGCTTTTTATATAGGCGTTTTTCTCATGTTTAAGTATTTTTAAAAGTGTTTTGTGATTAAGATCACATCACGGACGAGTTGACGGACTGAAAAGACAGGAATTTCTTCCAGACCAACTAACAAATTTAACTTCGTCATTAACAATAGCCTGCCTGTTATTTTCATAACTTTTTATTTAAAAATTAAGCTGTCATGTCCCGTTTCTGAAATGTCAAAAAGTCCCCCGTACTACCGTGGAAAGTCGTAGGCCTTTTATTTTACTTTTTTTATTGTTACTATAAAATTTCGCTTTTCGCGTTAAAAAATATAGGAATTTACTTGAAAAACGGAAATATACACAAGTGAGTCATTCTTACATAATAAAATAACACATACATAAACTATGTAACGCCACTGGAGCTAGGTAGAACATCGCAAGGAAGTTACTGGAACATTGGAGATCTCGCTAGACCACTCTCGAAAATACGAGTGGCCATGTGCACGTATGTCAAAAAGTTAAGTCAAGCGAGACGAGTTAACAGACAATAATAGTGTGGAATAGAGACTCATAGACACAAAACCGCTGAATACGGTTCGCGAAGTTGACTGTTACGGTCACGTGTGTATTCGCTTATAATTGTAGTTATTTTGTCCTGTACAAGTCAATTTATGGTTTTTAAGTGTAATATACAAACATCCGACCATTGGGAATCAGGCTATTTATTTATAAATAACAATAATTTTTTATAATATATAATTTATTTCTATACATTGTATTACTATTACTTTTGTTTATTTTTTTTCCTCTTCTATTTTCGGAAAAAATATTATTATTATTATTATTATTATTATTATTATTATTATTATTATTATTATTATTATTATTATTAATAACAAACTAAAGAAATTTGAAACAGTTTCAGTGTCGCATCAAACAATTGTAGGACGTGTAGACTACATTAATCAATATGTATAAAAAAATTGCACGACACAATTGAAAAATGTAAATATTTTTCGCTCTGCCTGAGCGAAAGTATTGACTTATCCGACATCAGCCTCATCAACTTAATTTTTGTTCGAACTATTCAAGAGGACTTCAGTGTAGCAGAGGAGATCTTATTCCTCTCCAAGGTACAACTAAGGGTACGAATATTTTTGAAACTGTAAGTATCAGACTATGGGGGATTCGATAAATGTACCTTTTTTTGTCACTGATGCCAGAGCTATGAAAATGAAAATAATAAATTTCATGAAAGTGGTTGTTAAAATAACTAATATTATAAGAGGGAACAATCGCGCTTTGACTCATAGAAAGTTTGGTAATTTTTTGACCAAAGTAGATACTACATATGGGAGACTTGTTCCTTCATACCAATATTTGTTGGTTAAACGCCAGAAACTGTTTGCAACTTTTATTCGCTCGATGCAAGAAGATTCCCATTTTTTCTTAAAAATGAAGTGAATGCTACACTACGGAACTGGAAAATCAAATTGTAGATGTAAAATTTCTATCAGGCCTTGTATTTTAATAGATCTGACATCTCGCCTTAACGATTAAGCCTTCACTAGAAAAATATGATTTTTCATTTTTTCCAAGCTGTAGAACTATTTGATGAAATAAATAATTTTGAAAAATTTTGCCTTATATAGAATACATTGACACAGTTGCAGAATTCGAAAACCTGTTTAGCTACATTTAGAAAGTCGAGGCAGAAATTTCAAATTTTACTCATCCACTTATTATTTCTGTTGGGAGTAAGCAAAGCAGACTTTCAACTGGAATTGTGTGATTTGTAGTCAGATTCTTTTTACCAGGTAATAACTAAAATAGGATTGAACTTCATATCCAAATTTCGAAACTTAGGCCTTCTGATTGACTCAATGCTCCTAGCACGTATCTTTACGGAAGCAACTTTTCCAATATGAAATTTATGAAATCAGAAGATAGGTGTTCCCTGTGATAAGTCACTTACTCAGTTGCTTCGTTTGTCAACAGTAAATATTAGTGTTAATATTGAAGCACTGATTACAGAACACCAACATTCTCAAACTTCTCAGTAATTTTGTTTTTGTTTTTTGTTTTTGAATAAATAAAAATAATTATAAAACAAACAAGTTTTTTATACTTATTACAAATTATTGCCAATATTGTATACAAAGTATTTTATGATGTGGGCCCCCACAACTACAATTTTATTTGCAGCGGCTCTTGAGTTACTTAAAGTTGGATAGTTCTGTTTTAGATAAAGCTGTAAATGTCATATGTATACATATAAATCACAGACATGTGCATTTAAAAAATTAAAATACATAAATGGTTTTATATATGTTATCTTAACTAATTTAGTATTGGATTAATGAATTATTTTGAGATTTTGTGTATTCTTTATGGAAGGAAGGCCGTTAGCTGCATGTGATACTGCATGGGTTTGAAATATGGAGAATCCTAGGGCTACGTGTCACACAGTCTGATTAAAGACATTGTTTTGCTACCAACTATTTCTGCATAAGTAGTATGATTGGTATGCATTGCTAGCTTGATATTCAATTGCAGTCTGAGATATAATATATTCCAAATATAATAAAAGTTGATTTAAGTATTACATTTTTCTTCTTAGAGAATGTGAGAATATGTTTGGGTACTTCTTTATTTTGAAAAGGGGTCTTAGCTTATTGCAAAAGATGAATGAACAATCCTGACAGCAACTAGATCCCGATTTCTAAGCTCAATAAATGTTTTTATAATTAAATGTTTATATTCACACAAAGTTATTTGTAAACAGCAAAATAAAAATCAGTTAAGTCTAACGGTTCAAGCCCATTTTACGTAGAGGCTCCTAAACAAGTTTAATGTCGATAAATTCGAATGTCAATAAGTAAAATTAATTTTAATAATAGTACATTACACTATAAGGGAAAGAAGAGTTATTTTGGCAGAGGTGCAATTTGAAGCCCGAGGGCTACAATGCACCGAGGACAAAATAGCATCTCTCCCGAATGGTATATACTATTTTTTCCACGGTCTCATTAACTTAAAAACACATATTTTGTCATTATGAAGTAAGTAGCACCAGAATTATTGTATTCGGATTTGAGCATTTATTTAGTAGTCGTTGACTTATTGTCATAACTACAAAATAAACAAACAAAAAGAATTGTCAAATTAAGGTGCTAGTTTGGTTTAGTTTAAAGATTGTTTAATGCACAATGAATAATAATTGTGAGTCGGAAGAGATTGTGGAGGCTGCAAATATTGCAATAAGCAATTTGCTGCCTACGAAGTCAAGATCTTTATACAATATAGCCTACAATCGGTTCAAAAAGTGATGCGCTGAGAAAAATGTTCAAGTATACAGCGAGAATGTTTTGTTGGCATACTTCAGTGAAAATGCAAAGAATTACAAGTCTTCCACATTATGGGCGCAATATTTTATGGTTAAGTCATGCTTGATAATTTACGGCAACATAGATATAAGCAAATTCCCCAAGCTGATCGCATTTTTGAAAAGAACCAGTGACGGATATCAAGCGAAAAAATAGAAAATATTTACAAAGGGTGAAATCGACCGTTTTCTATCAAGTGCAGATGACAAAGAATTCTTAATGATTATGGTAAGATTACTTTTGTTGTTAGGTATTTCAATTATTAAGTATTTTGATCTTTTATAGGTTGGATTAATTCTGGAGATTGCCGGAGCTTGTTGAACTGATGAACTAGTCAATTTAACTGTAGATGATATTGAGGATGTAGGCTCTTCCTTGATTGTAAAAATTCCAAACACTAAGACAAAGATTCCACGAACCTTTCTGGTTACCGATGTGGGAAATATGCTTGAATTGTCTCGAAAATACCTGTCCCTTCGTCCTCCCCACGTCAAGCATAAGCGCCTTTTATGTACTACAAAGCAGGAATATGTAGTTCGCAGCCAGTTGGCAAGAATACCATGGGAAAAATTCCGAGTGTAGTAGCTTCGTATTTAAAATTACCTGATGCTGCATGTTATACTGGTCACTGCTTACGAAGATCTTCAGCGACATTATTGGCAGATGCTGGTGTGGATATTAAAGCGTCATGCTGGTTGGAAATCACCGACAGTCGCTGAGGGTTATGTCGAGAACTCCATTGAAAATAAGACCAAAATTGCTAATCAGGTTTTAGTAGGTACCACTACTAGCGCAATCACAGAAACTGTAAATGTAAGCGAAAGTAATATTCCTTTTAATATTAATTTTGAAAATTGTACAAATGTAACATTTAATTTAAATGTCAATAAATAATTTCAATGTTATCTTTTTTTGAAAAACGTTCTCCATAATGTAAACTTCCTTGGGAGCATTATACTTCCTTGGGAATAATCGACTACTTCTGTTTTAATTTTGATGTCATAGAAACTGATTTCTACTCTCGACCGTGGAAAAAGATAATTTTACTTTAGCATTAAAAACACGCTTAATGTGTCTAACTTTAATAGTAAGAACAGTATAGCCATGACAATAACTTACCTGTTAAATAAAGATTTGGTTAATTATCGACTGTTAATAATCTGTTTGTAACATATTATACGGTGATACTCTCTTTTAGTTATGTTCCTTGCTATTTAAAATAGATTCATGAATATAAACTTAAAAATATACATTTTAAGGAACATCATTCACAATTTTAGCCAAAGTTTATTTAATACGCTAAAAAAATTACAGCCATAAGCTTCAGCCGTTTCTCTTCATTACCTAATTTAAATTAGTAAATATCTTAATTTGCATTTGCCCATTATTTTTATTTTACGTATATCCACAGTCTGATTAAATTGCTTCGTTGGGGAATGATGGTAATTGCTTTTACCTTAGTGGGACAATCATATGCCTCATTTGCATTTTATAAATTAGATGCCATTTAATATTGATACTAGATGAACTTTATCCCTATCTTAATTAAGCCTTACTTCGTTTGTTGAAATTGGAAATGAAAATTAATGCATGTGAAGCTCAATTATACCCGGGATCTACAACTGTAAAAATAAACTATACACTATAGCAATTTTGTAACACAATTTAGAAAGAAATCTTATAATTATAAACCCATTTCGTAACGTAGCGACAGCATTTGTATCGTTATGTTACAGTATTTTTAAAGTGTAGATAATGTTCTACCTATATCCAACTTTGGGTAAATAATACTAGGGTAACTTCGGTACTGTGAACATGTACATGTCTGTCCTTAATAGTGTTCAAGCCATTATGAAAGTAATTATGATACTCTTAAATATTGATTCCAGATGAGAAAATATTTTTTCTTCTCAGTGATACCGAATTCAACGAAACTCTCAGTCGACACCTTGGGATATTGGGCCAAAACTTGGAAATGAAACCGACATTAATTGCTGTGCACTAGTTAGGAAAGAGGTCAGTACCATGGTTTTTGTGATATGCATGGAGTATCAAAAATTACTGTGGGTAGATGCGTACTTGATACTGTTAATGGGGTTAATGAAATAAAATTCGATGAGACAGTGGTATGGTCCTATTACGTGTGAGACGTAATACAAACATTTAATGGAATAGCTGGCTTTCCTGAAGTATGCAGAAGATGGAACACGAGATGCTTTCATAATCAATAAACTACCTTATGTAGATCATCATCGTCAGAATTTAATCAAGTGCATGGCTGTTTGTGGTCCCAACCTGAAGTTTTATTATATTAATGCTAACTGACATGATGGTGTCCATGGCGTACTGGTGCTTTGTAATAGCACTTTATTTCGAAGAATGGAAAAGAGTAGTAGACCTCATCCCAATACTATAATTCTTGGAGGCTTCGCTTATCTGCCAAAAGAAAAATTTATTCTAGTATTCCAGCAGCATATGAAAATCCATTAAATCCTGTTCAAAACAATTTCAACAGAGCTCATAAACGAACAAGACGAATATCACTTACACATATATGCTCAATATTTATCTGATAGATGAATAAATACTGTGAGTTACTATTACCATTTCCTTCCATTTTTCTACTTTATCTTGCCTTTTCAGTTGTTGGAAAGAAAAGAATCGTTTCATTTTGTTGATTTTTTTGTAAAAAAAATCTGCCACTGTAGCAAAGTTCATTGATTTACCGCATTATGTAACTATAGGCATATTACTTGTACTATTTTGTATTATTTTGTCTCTTTACTGTAATTTATTTGTAAATACAACTTTACAAATAATATTAGAATCAGTTTCATTTATTTATAGAATTTCTTAAACATCATTAATATATACATCAAAACCTTTAGTAAAAATATGTATTAATTTCTCAATACCACATTCACAAAAAAATAATAAAACATTAAGCTAAAAATATCTATTTCGAAAATAAAATAAAAATTATTATTTGAAAATTAACCCTCATTGTACTGTATGTTTTTTTTTAGTTTGTGGTATTATATCTGCTTAACAGTATTTATTGTCAATTACTATTCATAATATACTGTTCATGTTTTGCTTAAAAATTAATTTTCAAAATACTAAATACCTAACCGTTGTTAATCAAAATTCTTCATTTTATACTTAAATGAGACAAATTCCTAACTTCAATAATAATGATAATTAAGAATAGTAATAAGTATTAACAAGAAAAGATAAAGTTATCTTAACAACTTTACGAAACTTTAGAAATTAAAAGTACTTTTGTCATAATGATGCGTCAGTATAAATTATAAGAAGATGATAACTATGAGGGTAACGACTATAATGTTAATGACAGTAATGATAATTAAAATTGTAGCAATGAGATTTCTAATAATTATTTCCAAATAATTATGTTAAAATTAAGTTTATTTTTCTGGTTAATAATAATAATTAAATAAATAAATAAATAAACGCACTACAAGTAAATATATTTTATAATAATGCTAATAACTAAAGATGTAAATTAAACATATATGATAAGTATCGAAGGGGACATAAATTTTTCAAAATGTTTTTAAATATTTTAGCAGTACTAAATAATTTATTAATACAGTATTGTTTTATTAGCAGTAATACTTTATTTGGCTTAGGCAACAGAAAAATCTTTAGAAATTAGACCTAACGACGAAATAGTTATTTACGTTACAAGACCGGGATATGGTACTTTAATGACATTTCACGACCGTGTATCGTACAACGTTTTATTTCATACTGTGTTGTATTAAAAATTAAATTTTAATGTTTTATTTTACATAACCTGCTTATATGTAGGTGTTAGCGTAGTTTCGATTCTTGTTTTATCGCATAGCATTTGATTTAGCTTAGTGATGTAAAAACAAAAATAACAAATTTGACAGTTTTTCATCCCGTGCGTATTTTGTGATAATTTTCGTAAAAAATGGAAGAAATAGAGTTAAAATGTGCTGAAACAATCAGTAAATTGGTGCCTACGAAGTCTTCTGCTCCTTATGAGAAGGAATACCAGCTCTTCAACGTGTGGAGAAAAACGTATAAAGTGGAAAACGGCCTGAATGAGAATATCCTTTTGGCGTACTTGATATCTGCAAAAAGATGAATCCTGCGACAATGTGAGCAAAATATTCGATGCTCAAGTCTATGCTGATGGTAAAATAAGGAGGTGATATTTCAAAATATCCAAAACTGGTGGCTTTCTTAAAAAGGCAAGCAGTTGGTCATCAGGCAAACAAATCAAAAGTTCTAACAAGAGAAGAAGTTAATAGATTCATGAAGGAAGCCCCATTAGAAGAGTATCTTTTGATGAAGGTAAATAAGTTTAACCTTTTCATTAGTTTTGAATTAAACAATGTGCATCTTAAATGATATAGGTACTCAATGTCAATTAATTACAAAAAATACATTTCTTGGTTTCGTTCGTCAAAATTTCATCAATTTGATTTTTTTTAAACCATTTTCTCTATTGTTACAGGTAATCGCAATGATAGGCATTGCTGGTGGTTGTCGTCGAGAAGAGTTATACCATATAACCCTAAAAGACATTGAAGATTGTGGCACGAAACTAATTATAACCATTCACATTTCTAAGACGAATACAAAACGGGTATTCACTGTATTGAGTGACGACAATGAAGGAATAAACTTTCTGGAAATTTTCAGAGAATACGTTAAGCTCCGACCTAAAAATATAAAGGAAGATTTTCTTTTTTTGGGTTATAGAAAAGGAACATGTGTTTCCCAAAGAGCGGGCATACATACCATTGGGGGGGCACCATAAAAAATTGCGGGATATTTGAAGTTGGAGCACCCAGAAAAATATACGGGGCATTGTTTCCGCAGAACATCTGCCGCTTTTTTAGCGAATGCGGTAGCTGATTTATCAACACTGAACCATCATGGTGCATGGAAAAGCTCATCTGTTGCGAAGCAATACATTGAAGATTCCTTAGAAAACAAAACAAAAGCAACAAGGCTGATTCAAGATGGAGAAAACTTTATACAGGTTCTTCAGACCAAGCAACAAACTATATCCACCACCACTACCGTGTCTATTCACATTGCACAGTTACTGTTAATTATAATTATAATTAGTTTTTATAGGCTTGATTGTGTAGTTTTAAAGATAAAATCTTTTAAAAATGTGAATATTGTGTTTTTTTAAAGCAGTCCGGGAAGTAAACATTTTCCGGACTCAGTACTGTAATGAGTTATTTCCCGGATTCATTTCAATCAGAAGAAATAGATGCACTTAAAGTATTTGGATCTATAACATTTTTATTAACAAATTTGTTTTTGTTGTTTTATATATAATTAATACTTATTTCCGTTTTATAAATCAGGAAAATTAATTGAAATTTATATTTCTTTTTTAATATGAAATGAATAAGCAATGTGATTTCTAAAAGTTTTATTTATGGTATAACTTTTGAGCAATTGAATAACACTGTATAAATCTGAAAGACCCAGTTATAATATAATTGCAACATTAGCAGTTTCTCGAGCTCTCAGAAGATCGGCGAGGTTTGATGAAACCATTTTTCAACAAAGTACAAAGATTTTATCAAAGCAGGCCGATTTTTCTAAAATTTTGCACGTCTCTATAATTTACCGTTCTGAACAACTTTTTCAAGAACATTTTGCTGTATTTTCAGTAGAAAAGGTATTTATCTGAAACCAAAACAGTTTTTACTCGATGCACTGAATATTTCAAATAAGATTACTTCGAAAACTGTTACTCCTAACGACATCAACAAGGTATACCTTTTTCAGATATAATAGGTAGGGGAATCGATTGTTTCGTCAGATGGATACACTAAGCAGCAAAAAAGTTCTGTCATTTGAAAGAAACATGATGTGCTATAAGTGGCACCCTCTACTACTGACGTCAAAATTAGAAACATATTTGAATTTCTCGTCCGCAAAAACCCCCGATTTACAAATTTTCTGTAAATATTTGGATTTGTTAAGTTATTTACAAATATCAAAAATAAAATTTTAACTTTTAACACCCTGTATCTCTGTTAATATTGAGTTTTCGAAATATTGTTATAGGACTTCGTCACCCTAATTTCTTGTGAGAAATCACCTCCAGAAGTCTTGATGCATAATTTCCGGACACTCTGTATATTATATAAGGTCAAATTTCGCAGGCAAATTTTAATGTTAATTTAAATTTTAATATTGTGCTCATATTATTCCTGCATCAACTTGAAGAATGATTTTTTACAGTGTATCTTCCACGAAGGTCCGCCCTTCAACATCGCCCACAACTTGTCAGCGACGAATTTAAGTTTCTGCCCCTGGAAGTTTGGCAATTGTGTGCCGAAATTTGGCAAAACATGTCTTCTTGGCGGACAGATTTCATGAACATAATTGTAAAAAATTTAAAAAATTTCCTGTTACATAAAGACTTGATTTACTAGCCTACAGTTTTCTTTTTTTATAATAGTGCCTAACAACTTTTTGCTTATAATAACCTTAGATCAGATTAATTTCGATGAAGAATATATAATCGATGACTAGTTTTTTCTACATAGATTCTGTCATACTATATTCATATTGTTACGGAAGCTCATCTATCTTTTTAGTTTGTTAATTATGTTCCTATTTGCTTTCAAATTTATATTTTTTGTTATACTTTTATTTCGACGTTTTCTAGAACATTTCAGGTTATATTCGATTTGGGTCTAGATGCGTTCTCGAAGATCTAGAAAACTTCGAGAACTCTAAAAATTTATATAAGCGGATAAGCTTAATGAATGCCAGTGACGAGATCAAGGGCGGCTGAAATGGAAGAAACATTGAAACAGTTAATGGAAATGATGGAAGATTTGAAAAAAGAAATGAAGAACAATCAGGACGAAATGATAAAAGAAGACTTAAAAAAATAAAGAATAGCCATGATCAAATGAAAGAAGACATAAAGGAAATGAAGAACAGCAAGAGGAAGTGAAGAACAGTTTAGAAGAAATGAAAAATAGTCAAGAAGAATTAAGAAATGAAACTCAGTTTACAAGAAAAAATATCAAATTAGAAGAGGTAATTAACCAATTAAGAAGTGAAGTACAATATAAGGTCCAGGTCATTTAAGAAAATATGACTAACTACAAAGTGAAGTGTCAAATCTGAAGTCAAAATATTCAAAAGTCCGCGAAGGAATCCATTAGACTGAAAGTAGTTTTCTTTCATTTTCAAAGATTAAGTCGCCAACATTTGATGGAAAGATGTCATGGAGTACTATCCTTAAACAATTCGAAGCAGCTGAATAACTGATTAGAAAAAGAAACTGCCACATACTAATAGTTGCTCTACGGGTGAAGTTATGGAGATTTTAAGAACGCTAGCCTAAGATAAACAAAAGGATTATCAAACAAGTACAACTGAATGGTCAAAGTGCGTATGGTGAAGACAGCCTACTCCCCAGCATCCGTAAAGTTAGAATAACAGTTAGCAGTGAGGAGTAGCGTCATCGATTACCTGCGAGGTTCCGGAATCAATCAAGCGTTTAGGTTAGCCACATATGATAATCCTTTGAGATGGAAATCGAAGCCACTCGACAACCATCTGGAAATGGTCTAAGTAGGACAAGTCGAATTAGGCTTCAGACTAAAAAACAAGGAGTAGTTCAAAATAATGTAGAAGAGTTTGTGAAGAGTTGCAAGATTTATTGGATAACATTTTTAAAGGACGGAACTGTGCTGATTTGACCATGTACAGGAGCCGAAGCCACATTCAGTGTTGGAACTGTGGAGGAAAAGGACATCTCAGGAGTCAATGCTCTTAGAATATATTCAATTAGGGCCAGAAAGAACCTGACAATTATAAACCAAGCAACAAAAGTTCAGTCATAACTTAGTTCTAATATGGAGAAGAGACACAGAAGAACCAATTATTAAAAATGAGATAGGAACTGGAAAATGAGAAAAATGCATTAATTGATCTGGACAACGAGAATAAAAGTTACTAGTGCCGAACTCTTCAACCAGATAAAATTATTTCAAGATTGGAATAAGAGTGTCAACAAGTTGATGGACAGTACTTTGAGCTGCAAATAAATACACTAAACGCTAAATAAATTTTATTTTATAAGTAGTTCCACCGTATTTATAAGTATACTGTTGTATCATAACCTGACAAGTTTCCTTTAAGTTTTGGCTATCATAATTTAACAAACTTTTACTTTTCCTTAAGCTTTGTCCTCATGGACGCGAAATTCGCGCTAATTATTTAATTCAGGGGAAAAGTCTCAACAAATTTTGCCAGCTGAAATATGTTGTATAATTTTCATCATAAACCTGGCATTGAAGCTCAAGTTAAACTAAACCCAAATAATAATTAAAATAGGGATAGTTTTGTTTTGTGAAATTCGCTAAACACAACTTAACTAATATGTTCATAAGAGTAAATTGTGTTGTTTATGAACAATAAAGAGTATATCATACAAAGGTGTTAAAGTGTGAACCTGGAATATTCTATTTTACCAATATCAAAACAATCAAAACAAAGAAATCCTGGGTAACAAGTTTTCGGTGATCCACACTATATCAATTTCCGTAAGGAAATCATTTTGAAACTCTGTATGGCATATACTCTTATAAAATGTTGTCACATACATTATTACTCAACGTTGAACAGTGAACGATAAAAATTTACTTTCGAAAGGTTGATTTAAAGTTGATTTGTTTGAAATCCATTTACCCATATATCTTTTCTACATGACATGTCATATAATTACGTGAATAACATCAACGGTTTCCAATATTTACATCCAACAAACATCAAAGCAAATGCGATAAGCATAACGAGATATTTTTATATTTTCACGACACGAAATGACAAGCTACAACTGTGTTTTTTTATGTGATGGCGATGATTATAGATTGGAGATTACTATGATTCAAACAGGATTCTTTAAAAAATCAAAACTGTTTTTGCAATAATGATAATAATAATAATACCTAATTATAATGGCAGATATATTCGTTCATAGAAACGATTTAAAGTACAAGTTTTGACGCAGATCTTATCAGTAATAACTAATTTTCTGAAACGTGACTCTTAAGGTAGATAGATAATAGTATATTAAATAACAAGGTTTCAAAACGACTTGTGGACCTCGCCTTCGACTCGGTCCACCAATATGTCTCGCTCGTGTGCAAAGAGGTTTTCAAACGAGTTTTTTTACGATACTTTTTATACGACTGCAAGCAGAGACCACAAAAATCGAATTTTAATTTAAATCGTTTTTATTACTAAAATTGCCAACGCATTAACAAAATAAATTAAATACAACTTTTAATTTAACTCGTTTTTATTAAGAAAATTGCTAACGCATTAACAAAAGAAACTAATATTTAATATTTATGGTAACATATGAACATTCCTTACATTCCTTAAGGTTATGCTGGGAAAAGCAGTATTACTGTGCACCTTGTTTTCGGTAATAGAGAAGATTTGGTGTCGTATTTTTAGTGCACTTGTTCAGCGTGCGGTCGTTGTTTTTTTGTTGTATTCCAGTAGACGATCGTTGTTCTGGTTCTGTGGCAGCAGAAGACACTGAAGACTCTATCTTTTTCGAAACTTCCATTTTATTTCTCAAACAGTCATCAACGTAGCCTTCGGCAACTGTACTGGATTTCCACCCTCCATGGCGTTTGAGGGCAAGAATATTTGAGCCAGAATTGACTAAAATTGTAGCCGGCATAATTTGGGTGACAACATCAAACAAAAATCACAATCTGGAGAGGCGTGTGCAAAATGTTTAGCACACGGCGTGTGCAAAATACCGTTTTCAGAGCGTGTTTTTCGTGTGCAAAACCCCCTTTTGCAAGGCAGTCGTATAAAAATGTATTTAACTACGTTTTATACAAGGTACAATTGAGACAAGTTCGACACACACAAAGTGGCAAAATATTAAAAAAATAAATGAAAAGAAATATAAATATGTATAAATAACGACACGATGTAAATATGAGCGGGTAACGCTCAGGCATTCCTGCACCAAATAAAACAATTTGTTCAAATTTACATTAATCTAAATATTTTACAACTTCAGATAAAATATTATATAGACATAACTATAGAGTATTTCCAGATGAGAAAGTTAATCGAAATTGTAGTAAATGCAGAAAACCAATCTATCGAGTATCATTATAGTGAATACAAGTTACTTAAGAAAGTATTTTTATTAATTTCTAAAAGCTGTCTAATGTATATACATAGAGTTCGCAAAAGCACTACCATGGAAATTTGAAAGTAAAGCTTTGAGTGCTGAAAAATGTGCATGTGCAATAAGTTTCATTACCTTTTTCTGCAATCTAAATATCTGAACAGAGGAAGAAGAGATATCCCAGAGAGTAACATAATCGAGAAAGGAAAAATGAGAAGTATATTATTTTTGAATAAGTACTTTGACTAAAATTTATGATTAATGTGTGTGAGTTTTTTTTTTCAAAGAAGAAATGTGAGACGACCAACATAGTTGATCGTTAATTTTCAAACCCAACAATTCAACAGAACCATATGTAATACTGTAATTAGTAGAAAAAGTTATATGTCTAGTATTATTTATGAACCACTCGTTGGCTTTATTTTATATAACATGCATACGTGATGCAAAAAACACTTTTACTATTTATATAAATTAAGAAAAGTAGAGGCCCAAAAATAGAACTTCGAGGTACCCCACTCTCCACTGTAATCAGATCAAATATATTATTCTTGCTCCCTGGAAGTAAGATAATATTTCAAAGGACTTAGTTGCATTCCTGTAATACCATATCGAAATAGTTCCTCAATAACAAAGTTATGAGAAATGTAATCAAAGGCCTTGGTAAGGTCGTATAGGGTAAGCCAAACGAACTCTTTTTCAATATAATCAATTATTCAATTTACAATTTTAGAAACGCCATTTACTATCGACGAGCTTCTCTAAATCCAAATTTCATCTAAATCCAAAGTAATTTATCAAACACTATTTAATTATTATTTCAAATATTTTCCCCCCAAAAAAAGTTTAAGGGCAAAATTAAAACCAAAACATAAAAAATGTCGTAGTTGTGAAATTCAATTCATATATAACTAATACGTTATAATGAATCTCTTCTTCTTCTTAATACGTATCTACTTTTATTAAGTAGGATCTCAAATATAGCAGAAATCTGGCATTCTTCAACAATTGTTTCGCCGATGAGGGCGGATTTGTACTTAGTAATAGTTTACTGTTGTATTCTTATAGTAGAGTTTCAGAAAATTTAGAACCATATATATATATATATATATATATATATGTAGAGTGCGAACGTATATATGTTGAGCTCTGACCAAGTTGCATTTGGTGGTGGTGCAAGATTGTGTTTAATAAAATAATACTGGAAGTCATTGTTTTGGCGCAAACACATGTCACACTTTGTTTTTTTCTTTGGTGATTTTTTCTACTGGTAATAAAATAAGTAAGGAATTTGGTTATCAAATCTTCGAGGTTGTGTGTTGAAAATATTTATAAGAAAAATACTTTATAAAGACATTTATATTAATAACAAATATGGATTTTAGTGAACCACAAAAGGCTTTTATTAAAAATTTAGTTGCAACGCTAAATGATACTATATCTGAAAATACACCTAAATAAATGTATCAAAGATAACACTGCCCAGTTAAGATCTGAAATAAAATTTCAAATTAATGATATCAAACAAGAATTTGATACAGTTTTAGCCACATTGCAGAATGAAATAATTCATCTAAAGGAAGATAATATTGAACTGAAAAATAAACTAGTGCAAAGTAAAAGAATATTGCAGTTTTTGGAATCAATGAAGACGGAGAAGATATATGGGAAGCTGTAACAGAAATATTCAAAACTAGATTACATCTGAATATTGTAAGTTCTGATATTAGTGACATTTATAAAATTGGTTCAGGGCAAAAACATTCTACAAATAATAATCATGTTATTGTGGAATTTGTTTCATACCAAAATAAATTATTAGTGTTAAAGAATACCAAGCAACTAAAAGGTTCTAATATATATTACTAAGGATTTATGTTGGGAGGATCAACAAAAATATAAATTGTTAAGAAAACACAAAGTTAAAGCTATACAGGAAGGTCATACTGCTTACATCAGAGGCAATTATTTGGTAATAAATAATATAGTTCACAATTTAGAGGATTTGGATGAGAACGAAGAAGAATTAGAAGATAATTGTGTTAAAGAAAAAGTCACCAGCCCAAGTACGACACCTAAACGTTTAAATCAGCTGACTGCAGAATCCTCCCTGGAAGAAGATGACAAATTAGTACAAGAAGAAACCATCAACTTTAAGAATGTAAATAAAAATAGATCAAAGGCGTCTGGAAGCACAGCTGATAAAGGTAAAATTTTGACCCCCTCAAATTTTACAAATATACCTGCCTTACTATAATTGTAATTCATGTAATTTTGATTGTGCGTAGGTATAATGTATTTTTGTTTCTGTATTTTTTTTTGTCATTGCATTTCTAGATATATTAATTAATTAATAATAGTTAACTGATTGTTAGGAATTTAGTTATATGTGAATATGGTCATTCAAAATGGAACAATATATTAGAGATTACAATGATAGCAGTATTGAAACATTTGTTCTTTCGGCTAAAGAATGCAATGAAGTGTATAATGTAAATAAAAATAATTTTACTTTTAAAATTTTTCACATAAATATAAGAAGTGTTGCGAAGATTTTTTAAAGTTTTCTTGGAGCAATTTGATTTTAATTTTGATTGTATTGTGTTAACTAAAACTTTTAATATTAGTGATAAAGAGTTGAATATGTTTAGGATTGAGGGTTATCAAATCATTTACAACAAAGGTACTGTGAATAAAAATTATGGGGTGTTAATTTATTTAAGAGAACTTATTAATTACACTGCCAATATTATTACAATTAATTATATAAATGCTTTGGAGGTAAACATGAATATAAATCAAAATGATATGAGTATATTAGCTATATATAGACCCCTTCAACATGTGCTAAAGAATTTAACATCTCCTTGGAGCAGTATCTAAAACAAAACAAAATAAAAAGATTAGATTATAATATTTTTATAGGTGACGTAAATATTGATATTAAAGGTATTAATGATGAATTTGCAGTGGATTATTTGAATACTTGATACTCTTATGGTTATAATTATTATATGAACCGTGTTACGCGACAAGTTACCGGAACCTGCATAGATCACATTTTTGTTAAAACTTCGAGAATTGACATAGATGAAATGTCATTACCATGCATAATTCATAGCAATATACCTGATCATTATATAATCACTCTACAAATAGTAAATAATAGTAGGACTAATAATAAATGTTGTAAATCGGGACTAAGTAAATAAATTAAATACAGTATGCGCCAAAAGTATGGAATAAATTCAATAAAAATGAAAACAATTATTTTTTGGGAAAAATCCTCGAACAGGTCGATTTTTAATTTAAAAAATACATATTTTAGCGTAAAATGCGATTTTCAAATGTCATTTATTTTCGAGTAATGACATCATCGATTTTTTTTTAAATGGCAACACCATATTTTTTTCCTTGATTCTGAAAGATCGTTAAATTCTCTATCAGGCAGTACAAAAATTTTGCCCTCTTACATAGGAAAGTTTTCGAGTAAATGACGATTGAATGTTAGAAAACGTAAATCAATTAAAATAAAGCAAAAACGTTATCAAGATTAGTTTTTCGAATTCCATAGTTCTTTTATGGATCACGTAGGTGAAAATCTTTGCAAAGTGTCATTGTCACACCGACTTTCTAATAAGTATTGTAAGCGACATAGAAATTATTATTCAATTTAAAGTATTATGGCACATTTTACTGTTACTCAAAGAATTGAAATTTTAATTCTTATCGGATGCGGGAATATGACTAGAACGCAGCAGGAAGTTTGCGATTTATTTAATGAAAAATATCCAGATCGCCCTATCAGCCAATCAACAGTCAATAAGGTAGAGTCTAAATTTAGAGAAACTGGCAATGTTGTAAATATTCCAAAACCTGGACGTCCAAGCATTAATGAAAATCAGAAACAGAACATTTTGATAAATATGGTGGATAATCCTCAAAATTCTTCACGATTGGTTGCATTAAACAATGACACTAGTCAGAGCACAGTGCTACGTATCTTGAGGAAGGAAAAATATCATCCCTACGAAATTCAACTTGCGCAGGAACTCAATGAAGATGATCCCGATCGCCACTTACACTTTTGCGAAATTCTAATAGATTTATGTACAGGAAATAGAAATTTACACCGGCAAATACTTTTTTCAGATGAGACCACATTTTGTCTGAATGGTACAGTAAACCGTCAAACTTGTAGATATTGGAGTCGGGAAAATCCTCATTGGATGGCAGAGGCACATACCCAACACCCTCAGAAATTAAATGTGTGGGCTGAAATAGTTGACGACAGAATAGTAGGGCCTTTCTTCTTTGAAGGAACCCTTACAGAACAAAAATATTTAGAGTTTCTAGAAAATGACCTTGGTCCAGCCCTTGCAGTAATTTTTCCTAACGATAATGACCCTGACATTCCTGACGATACCATATGGTTTCAGCAAGAGGGTGCACCTCTGCACTATGCGCGTGCTGTACGAAATTTTTTGGACAACTGTTTTCCTGGGAGGTGGATCGGCAGACGCGGACCGATAGAATGGCCTGCAAGATCGCCAGATCTTACACCTCTTGACTATTTTTTATGGGGATACTTGAAGTCAAAAGTGTACATTAATAAACCACGTAATTTAAAAGAACTGTAAAATCGCATTCGGGACGAAATACGCAGAGTTACCCCAGAAATCATGCATAATGTGCAAGAAGAATTTTTTCACAGACTTGCGCATTGTCAAGAAGTTGGTGGATGGCAATTCGAACTTTTAATTTAAGTATAAAATTTAATCAATTTTATTTTATTTTACATACGTCAGAATTGTTACTTTTTTATGGATAAAATGGCAAAATTTTAGTACTCTCTGATAGAGAATTAAACGATCTTTCAGAATCAAGGAAAAAAATATGGTGTTGCCATTTAAAAAAAAATCGATGACGTCATTACTCGAATACAAATGACATTTGAAAATCGCATTTTACGCTAAAATATGTATTGTTTCGTTTTTATTGAATTTATTCCATACTTTTGGCGCATATTGTATATTAATTTTAAACGGTTAAGGAACGGATTTGAATTAAACAATTGGGATTATATTGATAACGAAAGTCTTGACTTTGCAACAGACAAATTTATATATGATCTAGTAGAAAAAATAAAGTTATGTCACTGTAAAAGTAAAACATAAAGAAATTAAACGTAAAAATTAGATCACTGAAAAACTTGTTAAACAAATAAACATAAAAGATAATATGTATAAAAATTTAAAGAGAAGGCAAGTTTGTGGTATCAATAAAAGTAAACTAAATACCTTTGAAATTAATAATAGTGATGGTGAACAGATTCTTAATGATGAAGAGAAGGCCGATACATTCAACTCTTTTTTCTCCAATATTGGTAAATTTCTTGCTAATAAAATTACTGAAAATTCAGCATATCAGTGTCGTTCTGCGAAGCAAGTCAACTCAATATTTATATTACCTACAAATCCATCTGAAATAAAAAAGGGTTATAAATGCAAAAAACTTTAAATCCTGGTATAGATGGTTTAACTGCACAAGTTTTAAAAGAATTATCTGATATAATTGCAATACCACTTACCCTTATTATTAACAATCGATACTCGAAGGAGAATGTCCAACTGCATTTAAGGTGGCAATAATTAAACCCATACATAAAAATGGTCCTAAAAAAGAGGTAACAATAGGCCTATTTCGTTAATAATTAATATTGCCAAAATTTTTGAAAAAGTTATTAAGTACAGAATAATACACTATTTAGAAAAATAAAAAATAATATCAGATTTCCAGTTTGGTTTCCGAAAAGGCTTATGTACTCAAGATGCTATTGGTTATTGGCCTCACAAGCAAAATATATAAAGCATTAGATGACGGAAATAAATGTCTTGCAGTATTTATAGACTTAAAAAAGCCACGATCAACTGTTATCTGTATTGACTAATTTAGGCTTTAGAAATAATAGTTTAAACTTAATGAAGTCTTATTTATCAAATATACTTCAATATACAGAAATAAATAATGTAAGAAGTCATGCAGAGGTAGTCACGTGTGGCGTACCACAAGGAACAGTTTTGGGGCCAGTTTTGTTTATAATGTACATTAATTCTTTATTTGATATACGTACTTGTGGAGTTATGCTGATGATACCGTTATTTTCTATTCAGCAGCTAGTTGGGATAATTTGAAATTTAAAGTAGAAAATGTTCTAAAAAATATTAAAAATGATTTCAATAATAAACTTTTAACGTTGAATTTAACAAAAAGAAAATATTTACCTTTCTATCTTTATGAATCTTCTGCTCCACCATTTAATCAAATTATTATTGATGAATATTTAAAAATTTCACCTGTAAAATACATCAAATACTTATAATACTTAATATTAATCGATGGAAAATTGAAATGGGATCATTAATCTTTTTTTTTGTACAATTATTGTAGCTCTGTAAAAAATGTTTATAATAAACTATCTATCTATAGACGTTTTAAATACAGACAATATGACATTGAAATATTTTTTGAGTTCGATTTTCACTTTTAGCTATTTTTTTAACTGTTATATTTACCGTAATTGTTTAGTATTAATAATATGCGTTGCGATACATTTTCTGTAAAAATTTTCATATTTGCTTTAGTAAACTGGTCCAGTTCTGTTAAAAGTTCCTGAATCTAGTAATAACAAAAAATCCAAGAAAATAAATTGAACAAGTTTATATTATTATTTGGTGAATATCTATCAAACAATGATGTCTTCTTTGATTTATTCATACTATCAAGGCGGTTACAACACAGATTATATCTAAAGATAAATCATTTAACTGACAGTTTACCAAACTCGTCCAATAAGACCGTAAGGAATTATCAAGTTGTGCAACTGAAAAAGCATAAAACGTTATAATTTTTGGTAGATAAATATTGAAATAGAAATGTAATAGAGAAGAAATAGTTGCTTTCCAAATATTGATGCTCTAGCATTATTCATATTTCTTGTCTCTCAAGTGATTAATAAATTTACCTAAATTATTATTTGATTTTGTTAAATATAAAGATAATGTTAATATCAGATTAACGCAAATATAATTGCATTTTCTTAAACTTTTCGAATTTCTGTTTTTTTTATATACGCTAAATTTGCCTCTTCAACATTTCATTTCTTGTCTTTTTTAGTATGTATGCAATTTTTTATAATTTTTTGGTTAATATTGTCTTGATAACTATTTCTATGACAGAATAATCAAATTTGTTACTATACTCGCGTCAAGAATTCAGACGTCTTACGTCACGGCTGACGTTACACATTTGTTTTTATTGTCGTAATTTTCGATATTTGGTCGCGTTAAAAACAATTAGTTTTTGCAATTTAGTGCAATATATAATGCAAACTTTTAGTGTAGTATATAGTTTTATTACTATCAGTTGCAGTTTCTTAAATATTTTGATGAAAATATTGTGAATTATTCATTTGTTCGTATAACGTAAGTCGTCTGAATTCTTGTCGCGAGTATATTTATATATTAAGCAATCAAGTCACCACAAGAATTTCATTTAATTAATTTAATTTTAATTGGAATTAATTTTTAATAGTTTATATAGTCAGCATTATCTATACACTCCCGGAAAATGGAAGTCTTTATAGAAGCAATAGAATACGCCACATTCCCATCATTTAATAATTTTACACAAGAACGTAATAATGCGGAATATTGCATTCCACTTTCAACAAAATGATGTATGTCGCTTTTCGAGAATGTTGGTAATCTTAAGGTCGCTTACAAACATTAATAGTAGAAGTAACAGCAGATTTTAAACTTAAGTGAAAAATATTCAACCTTGAGTAGTACTCGATAAATCGCCAAGTCAACACCTCCAACCGAGTTGTGTGGTGTATAGCATGATCGATTTAACTGGAGAAATGAGTTTGGGAAACGGCTGAGAAAAATAAATTATTTTAGAAACTGTTGCATTTCTGATTACTTTTACTTGAAGGTAGGGTTAAAATACAAAAATTATTTTTACGCGCTAAGCGTAGCGGCGCTTCCCTTAATTTTGAATATTGTTCCTATATAAGATTTTTTATGTTCCTATTATTTAAAAAGTTACGGGCAATTCTCTAGTGAATTCCTCTATCTCTTAATTATTATTGCAACGGCGTAGTCAGTGATATAGATCTTTTTCAATGCTCTTGCTGGTTCAATATATCAATAACTATGATACTATTTACAACAAAACGTATTCACTATAAATAATATAATAACATGTGTATACAACAATTACATTAATTTGTAAGAATTATAAACCTATCAATCATATAAGGGAGACCACAACAATATAAAGAATATCAACTGAAATACGTAAACAGAAAAGGAATATCAACTGAAATAAATAAACATAAAAATAAATAAATATAAATAAATGTTTAAAATGCCAGTTCGAGTAAAGTTGCACTCATCCATCTATAGCACTTTATTAATAAAATCCAAGACTGCTGGGGAAATCAGAAGGTTCTAAAGCCTGAACTTTCTGAAAATGATACGGGTTCAGTTAGTTTTCACGTAATATTCTGCAGACCTTGCTTTGGGATATCTCCAATCGCCTTGAAATGGTTCTTATAGAAACAGTAGGTTGCTCCTCAACTAAATTTAAAACAGTTTCTATCACATCGATGTCCAGCAAGTTCCCGACGTGGTTTCACAGAACGCGTATCGCGAAGGTATAGAAGCACTTGCACACTATTAGGGAAACTTCTCCTATATTCAGCAGCTGCGGCATGCATTTCGTAAATATTCTCCGTATAAAACTACTATTTCCGCATATACGAAATTTGTAACATTAGACATTGTGAATTTACAACCAATACACGAGACCGAAATAAACAAACTACTGCTTGTATTCTATCCAACCCCCCTTCAAATGTGTGGTGTGATCTCCAAATTTGAGGGGAAAGAAATGTGGGAAATGCAGAAAGTGCGGCTAAATGGTGGTAAATTTGAATAACACGCTGAAGTGTAAGACGATACTATGTATGTAAACATAATGTGGCAACGATGTTTCCTTCGTCACTCGATTGTCATATGGCTGCACCATCAGAAAGTTTGTAGCGTACCAGGAGCGTCGTTTTACCGAGTTTTATAGGATAATTTGTTTATTTTCTTAAAGGTCGAGTAAACATTTTTTTTTTCGATTTTCTATCTTTATTAGGCCTTCCGAATACGTGGTTAAAATTAATGACATTATGACTGATTCACCCTGTATATCCATAAAAAATTATTATAGAATATCTTTTGATTCCATTCGTCGAAAACTTTGTGCAATTTTTAATGCAACTGCGAGTAAAATATGCGACAGTCGAATATATCGAATAAATAAATATCATATTTTCAGTCTAGTTAAATTTGTGGCAAAAATATGTTGACATGTTTTTATTAAATCTAATAATATCTGCTTCTCCCATCGAATTATATTCATTTATGTGAAACACTGCAAACGCCAAACTTCATTTTTACTTCATGTTTATTTACAAGCAGCAACTTGCCTGGTAATGGCTTCTAAAGTTTCAAATAATACGTAGCAGCATATGGTTTAAAAAAGTTTTACAGGATGTCCCGACATAGATACAATATAGACCAAGAGTACATCCCTGACGACAAAATGCCAAATGCAAAGTTGATTCAGATAAAAACATACAGGGTTTCAAAATAAAAATTTTATAGTAGATATTTGGTAAATTATGACGACGTACTAGAATCGGCCTACTTTGTTGAAATATTTGTGCTTCGAAGAAACTATTGTTGTTGAAAAATCAGTTTCATCAAACCTTGTCGATTTTGCACGTCATCATAATTTACCATTCTGAATAACTTTTTCAAGTAACATTTTGCTGTATTTTCAGCGGAAAAAGCTTTTTACCTGAAACCAAAACAGTTTCTACTCGGTGCACTGAATATTTCAAGTAGGATTATTTCAAAAACGGTTACTCTTAACGATTTCAATAAGGTATACCTTTTTCAGATAAAAAAGGGTAGGAAAATCGACTGACTCAATGATGGATTCACAAAGCCGCAAAAAAGTTCTGTTATTTAAAAGAAGCATGATGTGTCATAAGTGGCGCTCTCTACTAGTGACGTCAAAATTACCAACAAATTTGAATTTCTCGCCCCCAAAAACCCCCAATCTCCAAAATGTATGCAAATATTTGTATTTTTTGAAACGTTATTTACAAATATCGAAAATAAAATTTTAGCTCTGACACACTGACACATCATATATTGAAAATTGGGATAATAAAACCTTTATTTAAGAGTGGAGTGGAGTTATTAATTATAGACCTATTTCTTTAATTTCTAATATAGCTAAAATTATAGAAAAAATAATAAAAAAAAGAATAGTAAAATTTATGAAAAAATATAAATTAATCTCAAATCAGCAGTATGGTTTCAGAAAAGGGAGATCAACGGAGGATGCCATATATAAATGAACATCATATATTTATAGTGCTCTTGATAAGAAAAAACCTGCATTGTGCATCTTTGTTGATCTCTCCAAAGCTTTTGACACAGTTAGCCATAAAATACTTTTGGAAAAAATAATGCGTTATGGACTTAGAGGGAAAGTGTATTATTTATTGAACAGCTATTTAAGCAATCGTAAACAACAAACATGTATAGACGGTGTAATGAGTGATCCGGGTACCGTTACCTATGGAGTTCCACAGGGGACGGTACTGGGACCACTTTTGTTCACAATATACATAAATGATCTACTTACCATTAACACAACTGGTTCTATTTTGAGTTTTGCTGATGACACTGCAGTGTGGTATGAGTCAAAGTCTTGGTCGGATCTGAAAATAAAAGCAGAAACAGATTTTAAAAACATAACAATATGGTTTCAGCAAAATAAACTTACCTTAAATGTAGAGAAAACAAAATATCTTCCATTTACATCCTATGCGTCAGGCCTGCCTAGTCTGGGTCCACTAATTATTGACGACAATACAGAAGTACCTGAAGAAGATTCAATCAAATATCTTGGTATAGTAATAGATAGACATGCAAGGTGGAATCTACAAACTGCAAATGTTGTCAAAAAATTAGAGGATTACTGCCACGATTTAAATACTTACGAGATTTTTTAGATATACACCACCTAAAAATGCTTTACTATTCATTAATACAATCCCAGTTAAATTACGGTATTATTGGATGGAGTGGTGTATCTGATAATCACCTGCAAAATTTAAACATAATTCAAAAATGAATTATTAAACTTATTTACAAAAAAAATATCACTTACCCTAGCGATCAATTGTTTACAGAAAGCGGTTTAATGGATGTCAGGCAATTATTCTGTTTGAATATTTTGCTAAAAACCTACCAAAAAAAGTTTTTAATACCAAATCCAACAAATCACATGTACAGTACGAGAAACAGGAACAATTATATAAATCCGAGGTCAATGCAAACAGTAGGACAACGAAATTTTAATTATCTTGCTTCCAGATTATATATGTTGCCAAATTCTTTAAAAACCATAAACGTGTATAAATCATTTAAGTGTAGAGTAAAGCTTTGGATTCAGGAATTAGGTCGAGGCACTTTTCACAATATAGTCAGCCACAGAAATGAAGTTTAGCTTTTGTTCCTCTTTAGTGATTGTTTACAAAAAATAATTATATTTACATATTTGTGTCTTTTGTTGTACGTATAAATACATGTATTATGTGTAGTTTATGTATTTTAACATTAAATGTGATTATGTGTCCATGTCTACGAGTGTTCATATATTAGTTTAGGATTATAGTAGGTAATAATAAGGTTAATTCTTATTATTAATCGCACACAAGCGGTATTTGTAACCGCTTCAGTGATTCACTAGTTTATTTAGTTGTTCGATTGCTGTTTTTTGTAACATATTTGTACTGTTTTATTAGCAGATCATGTTTTTATCTATATTATGTTATTGTTGTAAATAAAACTTATATACATTATATATTATATATCACTTTTGACTAAGGCAAGTTTGTCAACATCGTATTATTTTGTCGTCAGGAATCTACTTTTGCTCTATGTTGCACTTATTTCAGGACACCCTGTACTGAACACTGAATTTCATTAGATATCGTTAAGATTGCTCATTTTTATCGAAATAAATTTCTGTTAGTCAAACGTAAAAACCGTGGCGCAACTTCATCCAACTGTCTAGAAAATTTATTTGCTACACGATCTCCTTTTACTTTTAGAATTACTGAACGTACCAATCAGTTCCAAGTATTCATTAAGGGCAAATTGGGCAATTTTAGTTTTTACCATTCTTCGTGCGTAGGATCGTGAATAGAATCCAAATCAATAAAAGATAATACAACGTCGACAATTTGCAAACTTATTCTAAACTTTTCCTCCGTCAACATGTTTACATTACGAGAAGTTTTCTCGCCATAAACAAATTACAACTTTGGATTTCCAAAACCACCTTAATGTTACTAATTAATCTCGTTGGAAATTCTTTACTCATGACGCAACAGAAACAAGTTAGTTTATCTAAGACGTGGAATTAAACCTGGAAAAAAATTAAATAAAGCAACTTACAAAAATTAAGTACTAAATTAAATAACTATAAATAAGGTAGGAACAACTAAGAGTACACGTCCTTTAAGAGTTGCCATTTGTTTTTTCAATAGTTGTCAAAAATTGAAAAAGGAGATGTGTTTTGATGGTTATGATTAGGGAGTTGCTGGTTAGAATTCAAAGTCGATCTAGCGTGCTATCCGAAGTGACAGCATAAAATTTATTTATTTGTCCGGAAAATGTTTACTTCCCGGACTGCTTTAAAAAACACAATATTCACATTTTTTTATCTTTAAAACTACAAAATCAAGCCTATAAAAACTAATTATAATTATAATTAACAGTAACTGTGCACTGAATGCAGGAATACCTTAAGGGACAGAATCTTCACTAGACACGGTAGTGGTGGTGGATATAGTTTGTTGCTTGGTCTGAAGAACCTGTATAAAGTTTTCTCCATTTTGAATCATTCTTGCTGCTTTTGTTTTGTTTTCTAAGGAATCTTATCTTATCTTATCTCCGCAACAGATAATCTTTTTCATGCACCATGACACTTCAGTGTTGATAAATCAGCTCCCGCATTCGCCAAAAAAGTGGCAGATGTTCTGCAGAAACAATGCCCCGTATATTTTTCTGGATGTTCCAACTTCAAATATCCCGCAATTTTTTTGAAATATCACCTCCTTCTTTTACCATCAGCATAGACTTGAGCATCGAATATTTTGTCCACACTGTCGCAGGATTCATCTTTTTGGAGATATTCAAGAAGTACGCCAAAAGGATATTCTCATTCAGGCTGTTTTCCACTTTATAGGTTTTTCTCCACACGTTGAAGAGCTGGTATTCCTTCTCATAACGAGCAGAAGACTTCGTAGGCACCAATTTACTGGTTGCTTCAGCACATTTTAGCTCGATTTCTTCCATTTTTTACGAAAATTATCACAAAATACGCACGGGATGACAAACTGTCAAATTTGTTATTTTTGTTTTTACATCACTAAGCTAAATCAAAAGCTATGCGATAAAACAAGAATCGAAACCACGCTAACACCTACATACAGGCAGGTTATGTAAAATAAAACATTAAAATTTAATTTGTAATACAACACAGTATGAAATAAAACGTTGTACGATACACGGCCGAAAAATGGTATATTAAAGTACAAGTCTAGATGATAACGGACGAGGCGACGAAGGAGCCGAGTCAGGAATTTCTAGACGAGTACGAGTATAACGTAAATAACTATTGTGGTCCATATATTATAATATTTTCGACTTGATGGGTAAGTTGTTATAATTACGTGACTGTTCAATAAATAATGTGGTATGGAACTAAGAGCATCCTTACGTTCTCTTTGGCAATTACTAGAATTGCCATCCAGCCTCTGTCCCTTTTCGTGCTTACTTTTACTTGAAATATCCTTATTGCATGGAAATTGTTAAGAACACATTAAAATTTAATCATTATATTGTATCTAGAACGCGAAATGGAACTTTTGCGTTTAAGAATAGAAGTTAGAAGAAAATATCCATTCGAAAACGCAAAAAAATTGAGTTCGAGATACAAACAATATTATTTCGAAAACTGCAATAACGTAAGACATCCTGTTATGTACACCAATTTAATTTATATTTAAAATCGTTTGAACCGTGTTTGAATCAAGAGGGTTTAGGCGCGGTGACTACCATAACGATAGAAACCTACTAAACAATTAAAAATAGTTATTTGAAAAAAGTACCCGAAGTAGTATTACTGGCATATTTCGAAAAATAAAAATAAAAGTAAACCTTCGATGTTATGGTCAGTATATTACATGTAGGACGCAGGATAGGACACGATGCAACGAGTAGGAATATTAGAAGGAGCGTTTGCAGATGACGTAATGATAATAACAGAGAGCAAAGAAGATCTACAGAAAAATTTGGATATATGGAATAAAGTACTGACGGATTATAAAATGAGGATAAATAGAAACAAAACAAAAGTAATGATCATAGGAAGGGAACAACAGAAGTTAGAGTCATGAGTCAAAAGCACAGAAAAGTAAAATCCAAGCCACAGAAATGAAATACCTAAGAAGAGCTAGAGGGATCACAAAATTGGACAGAGTTAGAAACATAAAAGTCAGAGAAGAACTTAAAATAGAATCAACATTAAAATACGTAGAAAAAAGACAATTAAGTTGGTGGGGACATTTGCATCGCATGGACGATAAAATACCAGTGAAACGGATATGGGAGGCTAAAATAGATAAGAGAAAGAAACGAGGAAGACCAAGGCAAACATGGGATGTAACCATTGGAGCAATATTAAAAGAAAAGTTAAAAGAAAAGTGAGTGCTAATTCTTCCCAAGTAGACATTACTTTTCAGCCCATTAAAAAAGCCAGCGTCTCCTAGAAACATCAAAATTATAGTCGGCCATTGTTACTAAAGACTCGTTTACACTGGTTTAGTAAATAGACACAGTTACTGGAGCAAATCGCTAGCTAAAAAATGGTACAAGCCAGTAAGTTTGCCAGTGACTGTTCACACGTATGGTAATGTTTCGTATTAGTAAATCAATTTGAAAGTAAAGTATGATGAGAAAAATGCCACTTGGAAATCTGCTGTAGCCATTTTGTTTATAATTTTTAATAGCGCTACCTGTTGTACTTGTGTTTCTTCTTTTTCTTGAGCTATTCATATTCCATAGGCATTCATGTTCTCTGTACAGTTCCACGAAAAGTACAGTTGTGATTTCATCCTACTTTGACATTTTAAAAATCTAAAACTGAATTACTTAAAACTGTATAAATACACAAATGTATCCCGTCGTCTGAAATGAAATAATTTGCTATTAACTACTCAACTGGAAAACAAGTGTTCACAAGAAGATAGCAGCAGAATAGTAAACTGGCTCTCATATATTCCTCTCATTAATTCCGTGGTGGGGGTAAGTTGAACTGATCTCTACTTACTTGACAGGTTTCATTTACTGTACTGGCGCTAGTACTCTACTAACTCTGGACATAATGTTCACACAATTCTAATATTAAAAAGTTAGCTACTTGCTCCAGCAACTCGCCTATTTATTAAACCCATGTTAACGAGCTATAAGCGCTAGATATATCAAAAATTACTTGCTGTCGGTCGATGTCTCGTTTTTTGGTAACCTTCTCGAACCTTGATATGGAACGCAACTAGTTTTCTTATCATCTCCTTTATTTTTCCATTTCAGCTGCTCAGACGGCACAAAGAACGTTGTGTGTCATCGCCTTAAGTCTGTATGAAACGATTTGATTTTTTTAAAATTAACTAATATATCTGTATACAAGCTGTATCACATAAGAGGGCCACTCGCTTAATATGCGAGATGCATGGGATACACTAAGAATTATTCTGTCGTCGGTGGATGGAGGTGCTGAACAGTTGCACAGCCACCTGAAGTTAATAATAACCAGTTATAATTTCTCAAGGCAATACCATTACATTAATCCTTAAAAATTCTTTATGGAAATTTACCTAAAAGTAGTTGCAGTTGTCTTCGAATTTTCAAAATAATGTAAACTTTGAATTGTTTTCATTGTATATTGCACGTGGCAAATACAACACCGAAAATCGGTTTTCAACTATGTGTATTCGATTTATCGAAAGATTTCATTGGAGCCATAAATGAAGAATTATATGAATTTCAACAGCATGATTCTGGCTGGCCCTGTAAATGTTTCCAACGTCAGAACAATGAAAATTATGTTAGACAACTGCAATATTATTTTTACAAAATTACCAACCACTGAGTTAATAAATATGCATAAATTTAAAAAACAAATTAAGAAACAGCTCACTGTTCCTTTTATAACATATGCAATGCTTTAAAACCAACTCAAAACGCACAACGCATAGTCTATCTGTCATAGTTATTGTAAATCGTGGTTTACAGCAACTTGAAATTTTTTTTATAAAATTGCAAAGAGTAGTATAGAGAGACATGGAAATATTGCTAAGGCTGATAGAACATTGAAAAATAAGTATGGTTTACTTAATAAACGTACGTCCTTGAGCCATTTTTGAGATACAGGGCGTATAAGATAATTTTAGAAAATCATATTTTAGATGTAATTTTTTTTTAAAGAACAACATACTTGATTTAAATTTAACACAGCTACGTCGTTTTGTGGTGCCGAACACGCTGGTGTTATTAGTTTTCTTTGTACAGAGTAGAGGGCGCTAGTAGGTACCATTTCAATTGACATTTTATTCTTTAAATTTTGTTTCAATTTTTCTATTACCCCTCTTATCCCATCTCATTATTTCTACCTACCTTATTTTATACAGTGACGTTGGCTTTCGCTATTATTGAAAATAGACGAGAACAAAATGACACCACTGGTTTCACATTAAACTGATTATTTATAAAAATAATAAATAAAAGTAATCACTAATAATATTGAAATTTAGTATTATTTTTTAATAATTTATTAACTTTTTATTACTATTTACAGCTGATTTAATTTCTCCTTAAGCATTTTAAAAAAATCCTTATCACTTTTGTTTATTATGTCTTCAGAATAAAATAAGTAATTTAATGTAGCGAAGTTAGAATTCAGGTAGCAAAATTTTATAAATGCCTAAAATAACATTCTACATATCGTAAATTTTAGGAACAAATACAGAATATGTTAGTTGGGATCGGAATCAAGCGCTGAATACAATAAATGGAAAAAAATGTAAGTTTGCTTTGCCATTGATTTTCTAAACATTCTGTATACAATCTGGTAGCTTAATAGAAAAGTTCGATTGATTCTTTTAATGAACTTAAACCTGCCTACTTGTGCAGTTCCAATTAAACTTACATTAAAATGGTCTTCACACACAATGTTGCAATTCTTAGTTTCGTCTCGATTCATCACCCTACACAACATTTTTCTTTTCTGGCACGGTGAAATATTTTTTATTTAGCGCTCTATGCTGTATTCGTACATAATGGTCTAATGTAATACTTCTTCCATTTTCCCAGCAAGATGCACTTTCTGTGCCCATTTACGAGTCTATTTTTGCAACATTATTCGGTACTACTGTCTATTTAACACCTAATAATATCACAAGTGGCAAATTAAGTCTTCTAAACGTATGTACTGAGGTGTGCGAAAATGGAAATCGTATACAGATATAAACTAAAGCACACTGCTGTATTTACGTGTTATACACGTGCGAATGTCGTCTGACGTTACAGGTTTTTACTGTGGTGGCGACCGTTTTGTGGGGGCCTGGCCGAACAAAATTTTTAAATACCGTTTTAGACTTTTCTTAAGATATCAATAGTAATTTGCGTTATAAGTCCGGTAGGTAACTTATTACAGTACGGGTTGTTTTACGGACGAGGCCAGTAGGAGTCTAGTCCGAAATATAAACGAGTACTATAATAAGACCCAACATCTTTATACTCTATACTAAATGAATGAAAAGTTATAATTATTAAAATGTAGAAAACATTCAGGCATCTAATTAAATGCTTGTTCTTCTTACTCCAGCCAATCGTGTTTGATTTCATAGCATCCCAGACACACCACAACATTTTATCTTAGATTTGTTAAAAATTTTATAGGAGCGTAGAGAAATAACCAATAGATATTTTTTGTTTAAATTTGGTACATAAATATTTTAGGAGACGTAGAATAATAATAGTGCAGTGTTATTTTCCCGATAAAAGAATCCCTAACATGGTTTTCTTAAAAATGGACCCATACAAAAAATCGAGACAGGCGTATGCAACTAATACTTGGCCTTGTAGAACTCTACCCATAAAAAATAATCTTGCTTAATTCCACCAATCTACTTAAATATACGGAGGTATTAACACGAAAACCCAAACACACTGCATATTTAAAAATATATTACCTTTGGTTATAATTGTAAAACTATTAGTTATACAATATTGAGAAATACACATGAAACCCCCTCAAATTGTCGGAATGTGTTCACATTGTACATTTAAGTAATTGATGAAATCGATCAACCTTGACCATGGAACATGTCTGCTTCTCATTTAATTCTTATTATTGAGTAAATATATGACCACTCAATCATATATCTTTCAAGTATTCTAAATTATATTATAACAATGTCAACAGATCACAATGAAAGCAATATCGTTTAGCTCATATTTCTCGCATTAGACTTTAATTTATAGGACAATATATTTCTCAATAACTCGTGACTATATTCATTCTGTTCTATATTTATCACACGATTCAATTTCCGGAAATCATTATTTTGACATAAATGCGTAGGTACCGTTTGTTATGAACAGTACATGAAATAATCTCATAGCTAAAGTACAGAAACAATATTTTTACAAGCATGCTATTCTGAAGTATTAGGTGGATATTTTGAAAAAATCTCGATAACTTGGCTTAATTAGTTTTTAATTAAAGTTATAGAGGGCGCTTTTTTACAAATTTGAAGCCTACTAGTTTTCTTTCGTTTTGATTTAAATAATGTAATGATTACAGTGATGTAATTTATTTCATAAAATCAATTGCAATCAATTAAATAGTGGGAGAGTGATGCAAAAGAACAAAACATTTACATTTGACGTAATTGTTGTCCTTCCTTATAGTTAATTGAACACAAGACACAAAGAAAATGAATTGACATATTTTAAAAGTGTTTGTAGACGCCTTTATTATACTGGACAGCAGTAGCAGTGACAGTGATGGTTCAACAAGTAGTAGCAATATTCTTGAAGAAGACAGTGAATATGAAATGTGTATTAAAGAAAAACATGAGAAACTATAAATTAATTGATAATTAATAATAATGAATTAATTATTTTGAAGATACTTTTATGTTGTATTCTGAGGAAAATTTTAAAAGCCACTTCATAATGTCAAATCACATTATGTTGCTAATAAATTTCGGTTCATTAGGACGTAAAAAATTGTACTACTACGATTATTTTATATAATTTAGTAAGACTGTACTCAGGTTAAAATCCAATTAACCTCGTCAATTTTAGGAAACAGCGTAAAATAGGGGATCCTCAAAATGGTTTCCTCTTAGATACCTACATACGGATTCATCAACAAGGCGTAACGTTAGTCACACTAGCGGAGGTTACGCGAAAAATTTATGCATCTGTTGCATCAATTTAAATAAAAGGCATACTCACTACTATGTATAATACTTACTTTATGATATGTTAACTAATCCGTAGCACTAAAAAGTACTGTTTTTGAATATAAATACTAAATATACAATGGGAAACGCAAGAAACTAGAGGCCGAAGTTACGCGATTTTTAGACAGGTACAATACTGGGTCTAACTTTTGGCGCAAATATGGACATAAATAAACAGCCTACCTAGCAACGCATGTTTCGCTACCTAGCAACGCATGTTTCGTGAATGGGCGCAAGGCTGGTTAGACCAACTAACGCGCTTTACACGGGCGCAAAGCTGGTTAGTCCAGCTAACGCTACGCCCGTTTCATGAATCCGGCTAGAGTTTTATACAGGAATAATAATGGATCCCGTCAATGGATTTTCAAAATTTCAAGTGGGATGGTATATTAATTAATTATTCTTATGACATCATAGTCATGTTTATTACTGTCTCGAATATTAGACAAATTATTTTTAAAGTGTAAAAAATAATTATATGTATAATATACACGTTGTTAAAATATTTAATTCAGTAAATTTAGTTTTGAAGTCTCTATAGTTTATACACACAACGTCAAAAGTCTTTGGACCCCCTGCATATAAAGTGATACGATTAAACCTAGGAATTTTTCTTAACGTGGTAAAAAAGTGCATGTACTTAGGGAACAAAAAAGACAATAAAAAATCAGATCATGAACCTTTACTTTATACTATCTGATCAGGCAGTGTATTCAGCCAAGTGTTTCTTTGAATTTTTGTAGATTGCAATGCCAGGACGTAAAATTTCTGTATTTACCCGAGCAAGAATGACTGCTTTACATGATGCAGGACATTCTAAACATCAGATATCGAACCTGTTGGGCATTCCTAGATCATCTGTTGTACGAATAGTACACAGATATGAAGAATTTGGTACAGTGGAAAACAGACCAAGTAGTGGGTGTCCTCGAGTATCTACTGAAAGGGAAGATCGGTATTTGGTGCAATATGCCCGTAGACACCGCACATCTTCAGCTTCAGCTCTCAGGGCCCACTTTCAAGGTACGTTTCGGCGTGTTATATCGACATCTACTATTCGAAGACGAGCCCACAATGCAAAATTACGTGCTACATGACTATTACGGGTCCCCACTCTACTTCCAAGGCAACGTGCTCCCCGTCTCCAGTGGGCGCAAGAGCATAGGGGTTGGACTTGTACGCCAGTGGCGGTGGGTCTTATTTACAGACGAAACCAGAATTGGGCTGGTTACTTATGACAATAGGCAAAGAGTCTGGAGAAAACCAGGTCGTCAACAGCGACTTCATTTTCCCCGTGAAGATGCTCCGTATGAAGGGGGTGCCGTAATGTTTTGGGGTGGAATAATGTTTAATCGCCGCACCCCATTAATTCGCATACCACAGAATATAACCAGTCAAATTTACATCGAACAAGTTATTACGCCTATTATCTACCCCCTATGTAATGAATTAGGTGAAAATTTTGTGTTTATGGACGACGACGCTCGACTACATCGCGCAAGGAGGCTTCAAGACATGCTCGAAGCAGGACATATCAATAGATTAGATTGGCCAGCAAACTCTCCTGACATGAATCCTATTGAAAACTTGTAGGATTTTGTTGCCAAAGCCATTCGTGAGTTAGTCGTGACGGCAGAAGAGGAGTGCAACAATATTCTGCAAGAGATCGTTAACCGCTTGATTATCGCAATGCACAGGTGTGTCAATATGCTATTGGAACGTGGTGGAGGGCATACCGACTATTGGCCAAGTAGAGAACTTGCTTTGTTACTTCATTTTGATTTAATAAATTTTGTTAAAGATGTCACACATTTGCTGGTTTTTAATTTTCTAAGTACTCAGTTTATCGAACATATTCTTTTCCCAAAAAAAAAGATAATATACTTTTATAAATGTATTTGATTTTTCTGACAAAAAGATTGTTTTAACAAGAACGAAGGGTGTCCAAAACTGTTGACGTTGTGTGTATTTAAAATACACATTCTCTGAACTGCAAATATGAGTCTCCTAGATGCAAAACTCGCTTATCAACAAAATATGAAAATATGAGTTATGATAGACTAGAGCGAGTGTACGCTTAAATGGAACTGTACGATCAACTGCTTCGATGCAAAATTAACTTTTTCATACCAAAAATTACCCGTAAAGTTCCCAACTTGATGCAAAACTCGCATTATGCTTGGGTAGGAGTGATGCAAAACTCACTCTTTGCAACGCATCCAATCAGCACAGCAATTTTAGACACGTGACTATTGCAAGCCAATAGCACATGAGCTTCTGTTCTAGCTTGTGTCAGATATTTTTATTTCATTTCCATGTATTTACATAGGTATATACCTACATAAAAATTAAGTATTAACGGTTTGTTTTCTGTTTGTTTTTGAAAGTTATAATTACAATGAAAGTATGCGACAGTGACTTAAGTATTACCTCAACAATACAGCCTTGTGCCAGTAATATGTGTAGAAAAATAGTCCGAGGGGAAAACAAGCGGAAAAAACTTAAGAGATTGAGGTAATAACATATTTTTCAATATATTTGATCAAAGCAATTTACATGATAATTTAATATTTTAGGCACACGCCAAAACAACTGCCTGTTTTCCCAAATTGCGGGCACAATGGGGGCCAAATTAAAGTTTTGGACTGGAAAAATGAAGCGCAAAGTAGTACGAAACCTCCAGGATTATGGCATTTTCAGTTCAATAAAGCAAAGAGATTTATTTTTACAGGCAAAACAAATGGTTTCATATGGGGTAAACCAAATTACTACACTGATACTGGTGAACCGAAATCGGCATGCAAAAGAGGAAAAAAAATTACAAATGTCAAACCAAAGATACTTCCTATTGGCTGCAGCTTAAAGGGGGACAAATCAACAATTATTTCTCTTTTAAAAAACATTATGGGGACACCTGGATGGAAAACCCCGATTTAGAATTTTACTTTAAAAATCTCATCAGTAATAAAAACCAAGATACCAGTAACGACGAAAATGAGGTTGAGATTGGATGCATGGCATCAAGACCAATTGAAATTGATTTACCCATATAAATTCTACTTATTAACATGTATTCTTTTGTCAAATAAATATTGTTCATAAGTTGTTATAGTTTTTTAATTACGATAAAAATTATGCAAAACTCTCGTAATGGATTTAACTGATGCAAAAATTGCTAAATGCATCTTTTTTTATAAAATAACTCAAAACTTCCAACTTGTATTTTAAAATTGCTTTGGATATGTATAAATGTCAATATAATGATACAAACATAAAAATACACGATTTGCTGGAGATAAATTGTACATTAAATACGTTTTTTTAGTCTTTTGCAAATTGACATTTAATGCAATTAGTGAGTTTTGCCTCTAATGCACTCATATATACTTTTGACTTTCTTTTTTAAAGTAACCACAAAAAATCCAAGTGAACTACGTTATCCAAAAAAATGTGTACACAGTAAACAAATATTGTGAAATAATGTACGAATGATTTCCAACTAAATAAAAGTTATATAAAAAAAATTTGAAAATTTTTAGCATCTTGTACCTCAGAAACGGTGAACTTTTAGGTATAGACACATTTCGGCAAATTTCATTTATTTTAACTGCACAGAGTGATTCATTTATCATAGAAAATGCGTTTTTCTTATAAACGGCTGAAGCAAAGTGAGCGTTGCCAAATTTTGTTTGTGCTGACCAAGACTTGAAATTAAGGTAGTTAACGAAACGATAACTAAACGACACTGGGCGTTTTCATTTCTTTCTTTTTTCCAAAACTTTTCTTACGTTTATAGTGGTTTAAAAATACATACCAGTTATTGTGTAACTGACATATTTCGTTTACCATATCAATCGTCAGTTTAGATTATATAGGCCTTGCAAAAACAGTAGCAGTAGTCTCAAAATCAATTTTATATAAGTAGCATTTCATGAAAATGGATGCGGTAACTTACAACTGTATAAATTGACTAGAAAACAAATATCCCGTAAACGAGTAGTAATAATAATAAATGTAACAAAAAAATTAACTCAATTACGAAAACTGAAGAAAAAAATCTACCTTAATAGATGTTTGATATAAGCATTATTAGATTGATTGGATTAGATTAGATTAGCACATAGATTGTAGTGCTTTCTTATTTCGAATGAAATAACTTTTTCAAATATAGGTGGACATTCAATTCCTTTCAAAATCAATTTCCTTTTCTACTTGACTACAGATGCCTGCAATGGAATACTGGTTTATAATTTAAAAAAAATAACTTCATCCAAAATAAAAAAGCGCTGCAATCTATGTGTATATACTAATAATGCTTAGACGAACATATACTAAAGTATAATTTTAGTTAATCTATGTAGTTAATTTTTTATTGCAATGTTTACATTACTGCTCGTTTATGGGATATTTGTTATTAAGTCCATAATTAAATTTATACTGTTGCAAGTTGTCGCATTTGTTTTCTTGAAAAGCTACTTTCATATATAATTATGACTAAAATAAACCCATATACTTTGATATATAGTGATTTTCCGGTGTGTTATGCCTTGACCTCGGTAGTTGGTCGCTGCTAGTTACAGAATTATAATGTACATCCCTAGCTTTAGCTGGAACTCTTTAACCTGCCCTTGTTATTCTTGGGTTAGGCTCTGCGGGGGCAGATATTGATTTCGCCTTCTGTTGTTGGTATTATGACTACTACGGTCGGAACCGTTCCTCGGAAAATGGGGGTCTGTCGAAACATCCTGTAAGCCGCCTCTGTAATTGCTCGCATCCCATGCTTCCAAATGTTTCGTCGTTCTTCACTGTAGGTATATTGAACCTTTATGGCTACAAGACGTTTCGGAAGATCACCATTATCCGAGTAACGGTTCCAACCGTAGCAGTAATACCGTAATACCAACAACAGAAGCAGAAATCAGTATATGGGCGGGCCCAGAGATTTGGTATCTCTCGGGACTGCACCTATAGAGCCTAGACCAAGAACAACAAGAGCAGGTCAAAGAATTCCAGCTAAAGCTAGGGATGTGCACTTTAATTCTGTTACTAGCAGCGGTCAGTTACTGAAAATACACTATATATAAAAACAATATAAATAAATAATATTTATCTCAATTTTATGTAATGTAGCCTTCCAAGAAAATAAATGCGGTAACTTGCAACGGCATCATATATTGTGTGTTTACCTAAAATATATGTCGTTGCGTTATCGCATTTGTTTTCTTGAAAGGCTACTTTACATAAAATTGGGATTAAAAAAACAAAATTAAAACCCTATTTACTGTTTTTGCAAGGCACAACGATCTAAATTGACTATTGATATGTCAAATATTTCAGTTGCACAATAACTGGATGAATTAAAAACTTCTTCTAATATTTGTAAAAAAATAGTATGCGTCTGAGAAAAAAAAAATCAACGTCGTTTGGGTATGGATCCATTATCTACATTAAAGTTTTAATAAACCCAAACAAACTGCTCCAATAATAATTTGCTACGTAATATTTAGCATTGTAATTTATATTTACATTCCTGATGTGTTCTTTGAAGTACTCTCGAATTTGTACGCACATACATCTCTCCAATTTGTTTTCAAACCGCACTGCCACCCAAAGTGTCAGATTATACATGTATGTAGTATGCATATATCTTCGGTCTACAGCCAGACTAGCTATCCTATTTAGCATTAACCAAATCCACTACCACATGTTAACGCGTATACAGATTATACATAATGATCACAAACGTAATTTCTGAAATTCTATATTTCAAATACATCCAACTGGCTAAATTCAGTATTTTATAAATAAACTAGTTAGATTAGACAGGTGAAGTTAGCGACCAAATCGTTCTTCTAGCAAATATTTGATTTTAAAATTTGACTAATGTTAGTGCTGTGGTCAAGATCAGTTACATTTAAAAGATCGACTGTATGTAATAATTGATTGATATACACAATGTTGCCAAACGTTTTTTTAAAAATACGGATGACGCTGAAACACAAAATATATGTGTTTAGACATTGTATTGAGAAAAACATATTGGGAGGAGTTCAAGGTACAAAGGAACTGATCCAGTGATTACAATTTTCTTTCATTTAATGAAGTTAATCATGAGTGAAAATGGCAGTGTTTAGTTTAACTGACGATATCTGAAGATTCTTATGCAATATGGAACCATCCAGTTTTTATTGCTGATGGTCTGATTCGAATTGAAGCATCCATCCGTATTTTACTCTTTTGGATTTAATGCCATTAGATTTACCCAAAATAAATAAAGGAATAGCTCTAAAGGAATCAAATGGAAATAATTTTCTTTATCTTTAAATTTTAGTTCTGCTTTAGTTTGTCATTTGGCCAGTTCTAAGAGAACTTCATTTCAGAACTCTTTTGCCTTTTTCTGTTCTTTATAATCTTCATGATATGCTTTTTCCTTATATAAGTTTATCTTTCTTAATATGTAACCAATTACATCAATACTACCTACATTCCATTTGAATATTTCTATTTAACCTGTCTGTATATTCTTTCGTACGTATCTTTTCAACGAAACTGTATTAGTATATACAGGGTGCCTGTGAAAGGTTGGGAAATCTCGGAGCTGGAGATACTTGTGACCAAAATAAGTCGATTGAGCCAAATATGCCTTATCCGCATGTTGCTGGTTAAAAAAATACAGGTCGTTCAATACTAGAATTTTATTTTGAAGTATCTAAATATTAATTAGACGTGCTCGTGAGTGTATTGGGCAAGGTGGTGCTCATTTTGAACAATTTTTATAGTAGGCAATTATTAATTTTTAATCATGAGTAGATATTTCTTAAGTTTCCAATTTTTTCTGTTTTGTTTATATTTTCTCCTTAAATGCTTTTTGGTCTCTCTTCCCTTTAAATTGCTATTTAAAAAACTGTAAATAATTTGCTTCACACTAGCCGTCAAGACGCATTAATTTCATTTAAGGATTACAAGTTGCTAAAAAACGAAGTGCATTGAAATTGTATATGCAAATATCTCGATAACCAAGCGAGATATCGAAATCGAACAAGAGTAATTTTTTATGGAACAAAGCACGTTTTCTCCTATTTTCAATACAGGATGTCCGTATTTCTAAATACAAAAAAAATCCCCGTTTTTCATCAAAGGAACAGGACATAACTGACGCCCTGTATAAGCAACGCCAAAATTAGTTAAAAATTCTTATTTGCCGTGCCAAAAAACGTAATTGTGCCAATTTTTTTTTAAATACTCCGACAGGTTTCAAAGTTATTGAAATATTTCAAAATAAAATTCTAGCATTGAACGCCCTGTATTTTTTAAACCAGCAACATTCGGATAAGGTATATTTGGCTCAATCGACTTATTTTGGTCACAAATATCTCCAGCTCTGAGATTTCTCAACCTTTCACAGACACCCTGTATATAGTATACAGGGTGTATCACATAAGAGGGTCACTCTCGCTTAATATGCGAGACACGTCAAAAATCTTTAATTGTTTTTTGTTGCATTTTTGGAGGCGTTTATGCTCGTAAAAACAAATTTGTGATCCATGGCCAACTTTACAAGTAATAACAAAAAAACTTGTAAAGTGCCTAAACTTTAAGGCTGTCTAACTTTTTTATTTTAAGAGACAGAGAAAACTTATTGGTAATAAATTTTAATTGCAAAATTGATACCTTCCACCTGATATAAGTAGATTTTTGAAATATCGTATGTGGTTCGCTGCGCCCTCTAGGCGGATAAAAAATTTTTTTATTAAAGCAGGCTATGGCCACAAAAAATTGCCTGTTTTTTCGTCTTTCATGCAATATACTACATATTGCCCTTATCTTTTGTATTTATTAAATTTTTTTCAATTTTAGTTAAAATTTCGTGTTGCTCAAGATAATGTAGAACCTGTTTTAAAGACGACAACTGCAAAAAAATAATAAACAGAATGTACTTTTTTACGCAAAATAGTGTATAGTGAAGGACTACTTTTACCTTTATAAATTTCTCTTGTCTAGCGTCGGTGGCATTCGTGCCGTTAAATACCCAATTTTACTAAAAAAATGTACCCCACTTATTTTTGGACAAATTGATATTGCTCTTTTAAAGCCAAGTTAATTCTGCTTAAAAAGTGTCTCTTTGACATTTTCCTCCTGACGCACCGTTTGCCAGTTAAAAATTAATTTATTAATCATTATAATAGACTAATGAATGCTAATTAAAAAACAATAATGGCATGTGGCGTGGCATGACATGATGACATGTGTCAGTTTGTCATAAATTCCATGTCAGATTTAAACAAAAGAAGACAACACAAAGTATCGAGTGACTTGTTTTTTTTATTTGAACGCCACTGACGCTAGTATTTTACTGGAGAAATTTATACACGCAAAAGTAACCCTTCAGTATACACTGTTATATACCAAATCTCATCTCAATATCTCGATCGGTTTTCAACAAATGAAGACTATAATATTTAAGACAGAAAATTTTAAACGACCTTTATCTCGAAAATGAGGCACTTCTAAACCCGTGTTTATATAAACTTTTTTCCTTATTTTTGAACATAGGACCTGCCCCCAGATTTCCTTAACATCATTTTGTAACGCCGTGTATTTAAATTTGTATGGAAATATATAAAAACTAAACTATTTAAAATGCAATATGTACCTAGATAATAGTTTACGTGGGCAATTATGTAGATAGGGGTGGCAGGCAAAATAATTGCCGGTCGTTTCATGCAGCTCTCACGTATTTGCTCTAAACAGGAGCAACAAATCGATAATATATAATAATGTCCTACTACACAGACACATCCAATGCTACGTCGCACATGTGACATTTAATTTCCTATTAAATCCAAAATCAATGAGTTTGACCCGCTTTCAACACAATTCTCTCCGTTCCCAAAATAAAAATATACCTTGATGGTAGATAGATTATTTTATCACTGAAATAGTAATTTCAATTATTAAACTAATTTACTAAGAACGTTGTAAATATTTGCTGCAACAGTTGAATTATTAATAACTATTAAGACATAATAAAATTTAGGGTTAATTACACAGCAACACAAAAAAGTGGTGGGGTTCATTTAACCTCATCGCCTCAAATTCAAGGTAATTCCAAGGTCAAAGCCAAAGTGAACCAGACTATCGTACATCTATATTTTTAGGGTCTCTGAATCTGAATCGTAAATTCATTTAACTCCATCAGGTTATTTTCAAGTTCGAATCAAGGTCGAATCTAAAGATAGATATGCAAGTGAACAATATTTTTCTACATTTATGTTTTCGGGGTCGCTGGATCTGAATCCGGGACTCGTTTTGCCCCATCAAAATAAATATGCGAGTGAACCAGACCATCATAGATTTACGTTTTTGAGGTGGCTGCATCTGAATCGGAGATTTATTTGACTCTATAAGGTCATGCTAAGATCAAATCGAAAGATAGATATGCATAAACCATCATACGTCTATATTTTTGAGGTCATTGGATCTGAATTTGGAGTTCATTTAATACCATCGGGTCAGCTTAACCTGACAACCTCAAAATTGGTTTCAGTTTGTTCATTAATCGCTTGATATCAGTAGACCATTTACAAATTTAATTGGGTATAGTTGTGTCAAGAATTCAAACGACTTACGTCATAACTTATTCTAGAATTAGACATCAAACCCACACATGGAAAACATCACAAATTTGAAATGGTTGAAATTATTTCGATTTCTTTTATTTGTTCGAATATGTAAGAGAATTGTTACATTCGATAATGGTCGTAGTACAATTAGCTTATTACATAATATAAATATCGATTTAGAGGATGTTTTATATGTTTTACAAACTACGCAAACTACACTTTCGAGTAATAATTACTGATAACTGCTGACATTTTTACTAATGATTTTTCTCTTGCCTACACTTCCTTCCACATATTCCAGCCAATAATGCTTCTTTAAGCGTCATAAACATATCTGTGCAAGATGTTAAAGGAAAGTCTTTGAAAAATTTCTCTGCTGTACCTAGTGATTTGCTATCAGTAGTTTAAAAATATACTTTGTATTTTTTTGTCGTCCACTGTCGATTATAATACAAAAACTCTTCAAAATATTTTAGCATGAGTGTCTAGAAATCAGCTGATGAAATTAACATCCATAAAAAAGGCAACAAATTTATTAAAGAAAATTATCGACATATTAGTTTCGCTCCAGTCAAAATAAAAGTTATGGAAAGAATTATTACTTTAGCTCATTTTGCTTTATTGTATGAGATAATTCCTGAGGCGCAGCTTGGATTTCTTCCTGGGAAATCAAATATCACGTATTTGCTTTAATGCAAATGATTGATATTGTCTGAAGCTATTTATTTGTGGCATAATTTTAGTTTTTCTTTAATTTTATTGGGTTCTTGCCACACTTCTGAAAAAAATAAAGATTAATTAAACAAGCCCTTGCGCCGAACGTATCAGTCAAGGGTTATTTTTGAAAGTTTGTGTCAAAATATTCAGTAAACATTGACCATTGTTGGCTACAGTTGTATCAAAAAGAAGTAATAAAATAAAAATCATTTAACATCTCTATGGAAGCAGATAGACAAATTTTAAATTGTCAAACTTAACATACGTTTAATAATTTTTCGAAACGTCAAAAATACGGAAGTGCGCCATAGTGATTTTTGTTATTTTTTACTTATCTGCTTTTTTCAGTGTGAGATTTTGGTTAGGCAAACTTAGTTTCAAAGATAACCCTTGACTGATCCGTTTGACGCAAGGGCTTGTTTAATTAATCTTTATTTTTTGTGGCAAAAACCCAATAAAACTAAAGAAAAATTCTAAATGATTGGACTATCGCAATTGACAGTGGTTAATGTGTTGACGTTATATGCTTTGATTTAAGTAAAACCTTTGATAAAATACCTATTAAACGCCAAAATTGAACGTATGAGTATTAGAGGCAATTTCTTGAAATAGATTGCTGCGTTATTGAATAAGCTACTTTTTCGTGAAAGAGCAGGTACTTATGACACAGGTTTTTTTTAAGTGCAGTCTTCCAAAATTGATTGCCTGCTTCACTGATTTTGGTTTATATACTGCAGATCTACGATAAATATTGCCTTTTAAATATTTTGCTGACAACAAAAATGTATAGCAATCCTTTTAATGATTACGAGCTTTTACAGGAGAGTTGAGTTGCTGTAGAGAGTTGGTGCAAAAAGAGGTTACTATCTCTGAACACTAAAAAATTTGTAATTTTGCACTTGCTTAAATTCAATGGCTTATGGTAATCTCATATAAATGCTGTTTGCAATAAAGCGAAATATTCATTATATCTGCTTAAGATTTTTTCTACTCTATCAATTGCAACTACTAGTTCTATATACCATAGATCTTATATACGGCTCATTATGGTTCAGCTGTGTATTTGTGTATCTTGATTTAATACGAGCCCAATCCCAAATTCAGTTGTTGCAACGTGCCGCCACTAGACTTCCCTATAGTACCCTTCACCCTTCTTATAAAGAAAAATTGCACATCTTTTTTACTAGGTATTAATACTATTGTGTAGAACTAACTACTCTGCGTGCCTCGACCACATTGCACCTAAAATATTTACCCATATATTTATTATAAGCTTTTGTATATTTTTTACTATATTATAAAGGTATTTAAGCTAATTCTAATCAATTTTCCTACAATTCTTATTAATGAAGTCATATGTATGTTGGCTACGAAATTTTTCCTTAGCATAATGATAATAGATATCCGATATCAAAAAACATACATATGACTTCATTAATAGGAATTGTAGGAAAATTTATTAATTAGCCTAACTAGAATACAAACTTAATTTTTTTCTCTGACCAACGGTATTAAAGTTATGAAAGCAAACAAGTTTTGAATATGTGACAACATCGCTTACTTACTATGTGTTTCTCATAGTAATGACAAATACCCCTAAATATTTAGCGTGAATGGTTTTCTTAGAGCTTTTGTTACAAAACAGGATAAAGTTTAAAATATGTAATTATACTATTCTAATGACTGCTGTTGATTGTAAAAACGTTCACCATACAAACTTGCTAGAGAATTTTGTCCAGTTTCAATGTAAATTAACATGTTATGCAATTCATGGTTACTAACAGATTCACGATACGCAACTAATTTGGGATGAGCAACTACAGGACAGGTAATAGGTTGCAATGTTGTTTCACGTTACAGTTTGTAGCATTTTTAGGAAAACTTCTATTGTTTACTTCATTAATATCCACGCAAAAAAACAGCTTTGCATTTTAGAGTTGTTTTTTTAAATGTATTTGTATGAAAATTATTCGCTTTGAAATTTTATTCCATAAGAGTCTTTTTGTGGATTTTGGACAAATACAGAGGCCCTTTGGATATTGGCACTCATATTCCGGACACCCTGTATAACTATTAAACTTCAAAACATTTTATATTCCATTTTATATTTATTTCAAATTATCTCAAGCAACAGAGAGTTTTTTATTGAGTTTTTTATTGACATATAAGAAAATTAACTGCCGTAAGGATTGATAAAATAAACTGATCTCATTTTAATTTCCCCAAAGCACTGAAAGATTTCCTGAAATTGTTCTCGGCATCCAAGAGAAATTAGGGTCAAGAAGTAACTGCACAAAGGCATCGCCTCAAGCTATTCTATGTATATAGGAAAAGTGATATCAAGTACTGTGCTTTTGACCGTTTCATTTCAGTCTTGTAGAGCGGGTCACAGACGAACGTATATGTATGCAAACATCAATGCGCATCCATCTACGCGCAAGCAACAACGTCTGTCTATGGACATAATAACGTTACGTACATGATTGCGCGCTGAAGAATTGCGTCGTACTTATCAACCTGGTTTTCCGGAAAACATGTTCGTGCGCTGTTGAATGTACGTTGATGCTTGACTGTGTGTGTCAAATAACAACGTTATTGTCACGCTGTTCTTCATTAACGTAGAAGGTAGTTATAATTATTTAAATTATTAATTATTATTTAATTACTTAATTTAGTATATATTTAAATTAATAATTGATTAGTAAAATTTATAAATTATAGTTTTATTTACAGATTAAAATGTCGAAATTTAACACGAGATTTTTTAAGACATTTCATTGACATATCGGACCCATCTTTGTTTATGGGAAACTATGTCAAAGGACTACCTCGACAAAAATAAGAAAAATACAGCTTATCAGATTTTACTTGAAAAGTTAAAAGTTGTACCACCTGAAGCGACCAAAAATACAGTCAAACAAAAAATTAACAGTTTGCGTGGTGGATTCAGAAAAGATTTAAAAAAGTTAAAGACTAGGAAAGATATGGTGCTAGAGCAGACGACATATATGTACCGACATTATGGTACTATCCTTTAATGCAATTTGTTGCAAACCATTTACAAGGACTTTTTTGTTTTTTCTTGTATTTTGCGCACGCCACTGCAATCAAATGCAATTCTTCCGCCATTGTTTTACGAAGTTTGTGCGACCGTCTATGTTGTTTACTGCGAACTGATGTGTTAAAAAATGAATCAACGTTTGTGACCAATAGACTGTCATGCTGATGCGCGAAATAGATGAACGCACGTTGATGTTTTAATTCATATATGTTCGTCTGTGCCCAGCCTAATAGTTTTTTATATTTTACAGTACTTGCTTCATGACGTTATCACGATTTCGAACACTAAAGTTTCAAACTGTGTCGCAATTTTAGTTCCAGAATAATGATGGTACGGCAAAATCTCCAAATATAGAAACTTTTGTTTGCTTTTGAAAAGCAACGTTTTGCTGTATATTCACAACAATACATAAATATGATCTACAAAAAAAGCTGAATACAATGTATGTTTTGAATTGTGTAGCGAGTGTTACTTATTTAAAATTTCAGTGAAAATAAAATGTTGTTTGCGTAACTTAATAAGTTCAAGCGGCAATTTGTCATCAGATATTGATAATGAATTCCATTATTGTTTCCAATTTCGTACCGGTGAAATCACAGAAGAAATACGAACAAGCATTTGGTCACCATGAAAAATTATGTACAGAAGATAGATAATGAGAAAGAATTATTGGTATACAGGGTGTCTCATAATTAGCTGCCAACCCTGAACAGACCGATTCTATGATCAAAACTAAGTAAAAAAGTTCATATGAACATGGGTCCGGAAATGCTTCCTAAGGGCACAGGGACTCATTGAAGAGGGAGGAATGGAAATCATTGTTTTGCAATATCTCTCAATCGCGTTGTGATAAATGAATGAAATTTGGTATACACAGCTAAATTTTGATGAGCAATTTGATGGATTAAACCATTTATTTCCACAAGGTTCATTAGGGTGGGTACGGAGGGGCCCTTGGTATTTTGCGTATGTAACTTTTTCATCTTTGACTTTTTAACAAATTGGATAGCAAATTCCGTTTTCCCGAACTGTTTTACGTTAAAAAGGTACTCTTGTTTCAAATCATTTTCTTTAACGGTTTCTTCTACATATCTTAACATAATTGATTAGATGTGCTACTAATATTTCAGGTTGGAAGAATATTAAAGCGACAAGGTCTACATGCCTATTACTATCGACGTGTACATGGCTTGATACCAGAAGATTTTGCGCCACGTATGCAATTTTGTCGCTGGACAACGAGCAAGCTTCCAAAATTGTGTGGTGTGACGAAGCTACTTTTACCCGAAATGGAAAATTAAATTTTCATAATTCTCATTATTGGGAAGAAGGGAACCCACATGTTGTTCGGAGGACAAACTTCCAGCAACGAGGTTCCATAAATTTATGGGCGGGAATAATTCACGACACTCTGATTGGACCTATTGAAATTCCACAACGTCTGAATTCAAATCTTTATTTAAACTTACTTCAAGAAAATCTTCCCCAAATTCTCGATGATCTGCCTCTAAATTTACGACGTAACATGTTTTTTCAAGACGATGGAGCCCCGGCACATAGTGGTCGCAAGAACGGTGGATAGGGAGGCATGGACCGGTAGCTTGGCCGCCGCGTTCTCCCGACATAACCCCGCTGGACATCTAAATCAAAAAGTTTACGCCTCCGAAGTCGATACCCGTGAGGAATTGCTGCAGCGTATCAATCATGCAGCCAATGAAATTCGTCAAAACCGGTTTAGCATCTTAATAGCTTCGAAAAGTGTTACACGTAGGGCAAGACTTTGTATCAGAGAAGGTGAAGGGTTTTTTGAACAGTTTTTAAAATAGCTTGTTGTCTGTTATCAAAATTAAGTTTCCATCTTATTATCCCTTCGAAAAGTGACGGTTGCAGCTAAATTGCGGAATACAGTGCAACAAATCATTATATAATTGTTCTACATCAATAATGTGTATTACTGATTACGTATTAAATTATTATTATTATTTTTTGTTTAAATTACTATGAAATTGACCAAAGTGGGATTAATTCAAGAGCGATTTTCTCAGAAACCGTTGAAGATAACAATTTGAAACAAGAGTACCTTTTTAACGTAAAACAGTTCGAGAAAATGGAATTTGCTTCCGCACTCGCGTTCTGCCGCTGCATTATTACCATCGCAAAAGCCATAAATAAATATCATATCAACTAACTCTTGTCCCGTAAACTCTTTCATTTTTTTCGCTTAAAACTATTAAATTGGCAATCGGGTTGATAATACTTTGACATAAGAATACCTTGATAATTTTGTTTAAATTACTATGAAATTGACCAAAGTGGGATTAATTCAAAAGCGATTTTCTCAGAAACCGTTAAAGATAACGATTTGAAACAAGAGTACCTTTTCAACGTAAAACAGTTCGGGAAAACGTAATTTGCTATAAAGTCAAAGATGAAAAAGTTACACGCGCAAAATACCAAGGGAACCCCCGTACCCACCCCAATGGACCTTGTGGAAATAAATGGATAGTCCATCAAATTGCTCATCAAAATTTAGCTGTGTATACCAAATTTCATTCATTTATCACAACGCGATTGAGATATATTGCAAAAAAATGATTTCCATTTTTTCCTCTTCAATGGGTCCCTGTGCCCTTAGGAAGCATTTCCGGACCCATGTTCATATGAACTTTTTTACTTAGTTTTGATCATAGAATCGGCCTGTTCAGGGTTGGCAGCTAATTATGAGACACCCTGTATTTCAACGGACTAAGCAAAACACAAAAGCTTTCATCTCTTTGGTGCTATTACTCAATGATAAGAACCGAAATTTAAATCAAGAAGAATATCGATATCAAAAAATACTTAAATTTGATCGCATTGCTGAAGCGAAAATGACCAGGGTACAAACATTTCTGCTGATGAAGGTAGCTATATTATAAATATGCTTTTTAGTAAAAAATAGTCACGAATATTTATTTTAAGTTATTTTGATTATGGAGGTGGAGGAGGTTCTCGTTTGGCTATTAGAAACTGTATTAAAGCCATATTATTGTTAATAATGCTACGATATATGTTCTTTCTATTTATATTCCGTCTTCTACGTGTATAAATGATTATATGCGTCTCTTTGATATTTTGAACGTTTAGAGTACTTGCACGATAGTACCGTATTAATATTGGGTGACTTTAATATTCCAAATTATACTAATTTCTTATATAATAGCAATTTTTCAGATGCTAAGTACTATATTTTATCAAATTTCCTGCAGTTTTTCAATTTTCGCCAATATAATTTGCTAAAGAATGGTGACCAGCATATTCTGGATTTGGTCATAAGCAATCTAGAATGTTTGGTTTCTCGTAATTCTGCTTCATTGGTGCAAGAAGATATTTATCACCCACCATTATTTATTACAATAACTATACGGTATGAGGAGAATAACACTTTTAATTATAGCTCTTATGGTAAGCATTATGACTTTCGTAAAGCTGACTTTGTAGGTCTGTATAATGCAATGTTAGATACCGATTGGGGGATTTAAATATTCACACGGATATTGGTATTGCTTATAAACATTTTTATGATATTATTTACTCTATTCGATGTATTTGTGCCTGTTAAGAAAACCCGTAAAACTAGATATCCGCCTTGGTATACCAGGGATATTATAAAAAAATTACGGAACTAACACAATGTGTTCCATAAATGTAAGAAAACTGGATGTCAGTACCACTTCCAAATATTTTAAAACTTGTGTTCTACGATTAAGTGCGGAAAAGGAAAAGGAATAGGAAAAGCCTACAAAACTTATATAACCAAAATTCAGAACACGGTTCTCACCAATCCCCGCAGTTTTTGGTCTTTCGTGAATAGTAAGCGGTCATCAAATAGAATTCCTTCAACATTATCTAATAGCGATAGTATATGAGGCCCCGCAGGATATTGTTGACTCATTTGCTTCTCACTTTAAGAATGTGTATACCAACTATGATTTCTATTCTTCTCTTAATATAGTAATTAATAATAGCTGTATTAACATCCAATTTGTTGCTACAAGCCAAGTTAGTGGAGCACTGAAAAAGTTGAAACCAAATAATATTCCAAGCTTTTTTGTAAGGGACTGTGCAGCGGTGTTGGTTGAACCCCTAACAGTAATTTTTAATTTAGCATTGAAAACTGGAATATTTCCAGAAATATCGAAACAGGGCAAAATTTGTCCTATATTTAAATCAGGGGACAAACATCAAATATCAAATTATCGTCCTTTTACAATTTTATGGAATCTGGCAAAAGTTTTTGAAATTACTATGTATACGGGAATTTATAGTAGTATAAAAGGTATAATTTCTGAAAATCAACACCGCTTTATGAAAAATCATCCGACAGTCACTAACTTAGCCGTCTTTAAAGAATCTCTCTGAAGCTATTGCAAATCAACAAGTGGACATAATTTATATAGACTTTTCGAAGGCCTTTGACCAGATTGACCCCAACATCATTTTGCAAAAAATTGTTGCTATTGGCTTTAGTGACAGATCGATTCAGTTTTTTAAATCATATTTATCAAATCGTTGTCAATATATTGAGTACAAGGGCTTCAAATCAGCTTCATTTATTGCCACATCTGGGGTTCCACAAGGTTCAATCCTGGGACCATTGCTCTTTAATATATTGACTAATGACTTAGCAATGCAATTTAATGTTAAATTACTTTTATATGCTGATGATTTGAAGTTGTTCACGGAGATCAATAGTATAAAGGATTGTAAGGTGTTACAGGACAGTTTGAATTGTCTGGTGACTTGGTGTGAATCTAATAAGCTGAAATTAAATGTATCTATATGTAAGGTTATGACGGTTACAAGGTCTGGTTAATTTTGACTACCTAATTGACACCAGTCAACTTGCACGATATCTTAATAACTCCGATTTAGGTGTAACATTTGATAATAAGCTTTTATTTGATGCCCATATAAATAATATTGCCACTTGCACTCACTGGGTTTTATAATAAAATCGTGCAAGGATTTTGATAATATAGATTGTCTAAAGGTGCTGTGCTATACGTTTGTGGGATCTCAGTTAGAGTATGCACAAAGCCAAACTTGAGAATGTGCAGAGGAAATTTCTAAAAAAATTATATTTGAAACGTTATGGTGTTTATTCCGAACAGGGATTTAATCATACTGGTCTTTTATATCAATTCGACCTCGAATTTAGAAGAATAGTAGCTGGGTTAGTGTTCTTGTACAAATTATTTCATAACCGGATTGATTGTTTGCAATTTCATTCCAGAGCAACATTCAGAATTGCATGTATTAATGCTAGAAACACGACACTTTTGTACCTTCCACAGTGCAAAAATTTTAATTTCATTAATACTTTAGTAGATATATTTTGTGTTTCACAGAATTCATATGTTTGTACGATTTATCAGAATGTACCTTTATTAACATTATCTTTTAATATATAGTAATATCTGCATCTGAATCCTGTTGATACTTTTATTAATTTTTATCTCTTGTATTTTTACTGACTATGCTATCTATCTTATATCTATTTATTTGTTTTTATTCTATCTTTTTATATATTTATCACATCTGCTTGTATCACTCTTATTATATGCCCCATCCACACTCTCGCCGAGACATTTCGGCGAGAGTAGGCGAGAGTGCTATAGCGTGAGCGATACTCGAGCGATTAATCTGAGCTGTAGCAGATGAATAATTGCCAGAAAAAAACTTACCGAATGCATTCACGATGTCCTGCAAATTCCCAAAAGAATCATCAGTTCTTCCCGCCCACCAAACCAAAAATCCATTTATTTTATTTATTTATATATTATATATATATATATATATATATATATATATATATATATATATATATATATATATATATATATATATATATATATATGTTAATTCGTAGGCTTCCGCGGGTGTTATATGTGGTTGTAAAATTTCTCCGGGTTCCTCTCCGCGATGAATCTGCATGGTCTTCAAAAGAACCATTTGTTTGACAACGTTTCGGTAAAATCTCATTTACCATCTTCAGGTCTTCTTACTTCTGCTTCGCGTTACTACGTTCGGCTTACTGGAAGATGTTTGTCCACTTGGTGAGTTATATACTGTGCTTTCGTTCCGGTGTGTGGTTTTCTTCGCATGGCTGCGCGTCACGGGTCTTGCGTTTAATGGTGCTGTGGGTTCTTGTGTTCTGCTTGGCCTACTCTCACCGTTGCGTGTCACTGGTTTATTGATCTTCTTGATTCCCAGGACAGGTTTCCAAGCTGTTGGTAATCTTTGGGTATCGTCACGTGTATTGAGATTTTGAGGATGTTTTTCAATTTCGATGGCTTCTCTAATTATTCTTTTTGCCTTATGCTCCATTCTTGCTAATACCTTGGTATTATCGAAATCAATCTCGTGGCCGGTGTCTTTTACATGTTGAGCTAATGACGAAGTTTTTTCATTTTTCTGGACAGCATTCCGATGTTCTTCTTTCCGGGTTTGGATTCTTCTGTTAGTTTGTCCAATGTACGTCTTCTCACAGCCTCCACAAGGAACTTCATATACTCCTTGGTCTTCTAGAGGAATGTTTGTTTTGGCTGATGGTAGCATATTACCAATATATATATATATATATATATATATATATATATATATATATATATATATATCCGAAATCTCTTTTAAGTTGAATCAAATATCTAACTATTTACCACCTGAAGAAGCAATCCTAAAAATGCAGAAATAGGTCAGATTTCATCTATTGTGGTTGAATTTGTCGTGTTCCCACTGCCAAAAAAGTGAAGTTAGATTTTTATTGAGTGAGTAAATTAGATTATTTTCTTTAGATAATTATTGAATAGAGCTTTGTCTGTGGAATTGTTCATTAGCATACCTAGATGTTTGGTATCAGAGAACATACATATGACTTCATTGATAGGAATTGTAGGAGATTTGATTTATATTAGCTTAAAATACCTTTCTAAAACACTAAAAATAGTTATTGCGTTATTTTGGAAAATAAAGTTTTTACAAATTTTTATAAAAATAAAACTTTGAGAACGTGTAGAAGGAAACACACTGTATAGATTTTGTTCAAATTTCACACATAGGGGTTTTGAGGAGTCCTGATTAATACCATCTTATCAGATTTTAAATAAAAAAAATCGCTAAACGTTTTTATTGAATTTCAGGGGTATAAAGAAAACATAGCAGGTCTTGGATCGCCATCTGAAATGCCGTGATAGGGTCACAGCAAACGGTTTTCCATGTCATTTAAAATAAAAAAAAAATTTTTGATTATCTTGAAGAATAAAGTTTTACGGATTTGTACACAAATAAAAGTAGACACCCTGTATATCCTAAAGTTTGGTTTGGATCTCTTGTCTGGTTATTGAGAAACGTCTTACCTAAAATCTCACCAGCCGCTCACTTGAAATGCAGAGACGTGCCTGTGCGTACGTGTTTCGATGAAACTGAAAACAATATTTTATTTACAATCATTAATTGAATTAGAGTTTTTTGCTTGACAGTGACAACGAAAAGCTGACGTACGTTGAGGAGGCCACATGGGTGTCACTTTATTGCTTGCCTAGTGAGATCAAACGCTCGCTGTCAATAGCAACAAAGTATTTGTTATAATTAATGTTTCGTAATAAAGTTAATAATTGAACAGTTTTATTTAGTTCAGTGATTGTAGATAAAACATTGTATGCATTACGAGCAAAAAGTGACATTACTGCTTCCGCGTGATTACTGTCACTCTTGGGCAATAATATATCACTTTTCGCTCTTAATACATAAATAACTATTTACTGTAAACCATGTTTTATTATTAACATAAAAAAAAGTTTCCGTACCAAAGTTTCATTATGGTACGGTTTCCACAATATCAATAAATTAACTTTTCTTTAATAAGATTTTAACACCCTGTATATAGAAAATTATCTATACAAATTACTTGTGTTAGAGACTCCTGCAACGAATGCATCGACTCACTAACCACTGCATATTGTAAATAAATATTAGTAAAAAGTAAGAGAAAAATATGTATTACAGATTTTATTTCACCTTACCTTTTCTCCATAATTCCGTTGAATTCATCGATCATATCATTTCCCTGTGACTGATTAAATTTTTGTGAAGTAAATCAATAAATTTGATGCATAAGGAGATGAATATCTTACTCTTTTATAAAACATATTTCATGAAGGCAATGGTATTAAAATTGGCAGCTGTGGAAGGATGCTTCAAAATAAGGAATATTTTTATGGATGCCATAAAAACATTTGAGTATGAACTATATATTCAATATACTCTGGAGTTCACAAAGATAGGATTTTTTAATTTATTATTTCATGTATTGATATTTTTTATAGAAGGAGTATTCTTTCATTTTTAATAATGCATATTTTTAATTTCCTTATGTACACAGTAATTAATAGGGATGTCACACAGACAAAATTTTTGCTGGATGCCGCAAGATACGTTATATATATACGTTATATATATCGGAAATCCATGATAATTAGTCAGGTCGATGTAATTTTTACTGATATGACGAAAGCTTGTGATCGTTTCCACCATCAGATTCTTCTTGAAAAAGGTCTTGATCGTATAGGTGTTTCTGGTAAATTATGTGAACTGGTTGGGTCTTATCTTCTCGTCAGATTACAATTTGTCCAGTATCAAGGATTTAAGTCGCCACAGTTTAATGCATTGTCCGGGGTTCCTCAGAGTTCAATTTTGGGTCCTTTGTTATTTAACATTTATGTTAATGATATATCTTCATGTCTTGATGTTAAGTACTTATTCTGATGATATGAAAATCTACTGGTCAATATATACCGTTGCACATTGTGGATTATTACAGAATAACCTAGAAGGAATTAGTGACTGGTGCAACTCGAATCATCTTAACTGAAACATTAAAAACTGCAATATTTTGTCGTTTTCTCGTAAGTAAAGTACATTAGCCTTTCCTTATAACATTAATGACATTCTTCTTCTTAGACCCAAAACAGTTAGAGATCTAGGAGTTTCTTTGATCCTGGATTTTCATTTAACCATCATATTCACGCTACCATTGCACATGCCAACAGAAATATAGGTTTTATTATATGCAATTCGAGAGAATTTCAGTCAGTTGATGCATTACTTTCTCTTTACTTTTCCTTAATACGTTCAGAATTAGAATACTGTTCTTCAGTCTGGCATGTATGGCAATCAAAAGTACATGATTGAAAACGTTCAAAGAAAAAAGCACGTTTATTTTAAGGCTCATGGTTTTTATCGACAGTCTAGACACTCGTAGACTTTGTACCTCTTTGACCTTATTGTATAAAATTGCAAATAATTTGTTAGATTGTCCTGAAATCCTGAGCAGACTGGAATTTAATGTGCATCGCTTAAATTCATGACATCGTAACACATTTATACTTCCGATACCGAAAACAAATATTTTATTGTCATCTCTATATACCGTATCAAATATGCAAGATTTATATGTCCTTGCAGGATTCGATTGACCTGTTTGATACCTCGGATCTTGCAATTAAGACTATTATATTGTGCCCTTAGTACATTGCTGTGTTTCCTTTAATATAATTAAAGGTTTTTGTTTTTTTTTATTTTTGTTATTTGCTTTTTAATCCGTTTTTGTTATTCTGTTTTCGTTTTCGTTTTCGTTTTCGGTTTCGGTTTCGTTTTCGTTTTCGTTTTCGTTTCCGTTTCCGTTTCCGTTTCCGTTTCCGTTTCCGTTTTCGTTTTCGTTTTCGCTTTCGTTTTCGCTTTCGTTTTCGTTTTTGTTTTTATATAGAAATATTCGTTTTTTAACTTTATGTAACCAGCCTGCCATGTAATTGGTTTTCACTGTTGGGCAGTTGTATTCTAAATAAATAAATACATAAATAAAGATGAAGGACTATTCCTCCAAGTCATCATACCCAATAGGTACCAAAACAAAAGTGTAAAAAGTTTTTTGTAATATTTGTAAATATTTATGGCTTGAATTGCATTTAGTAGAACTGGTAAAAATGATGTCAAACTAATGAATGAAAACTGTGATCATGTCCGCTGTTTTCTTCGGTATAAAACTGGTAAATATACCAAACAACCTATTGGTATAAATAATACTAAGAAATGCAACGGCTATGAAAATTCTAGACGAAATCGAAAATATCTATTGGGATTAAACTTGGCGGTTTAGCTGATCATTTCAAAAAGCCTCGTCTTCAAATCCGTCGGTTAGGAAAAGCTATGTCTAAATAAAAGCAAACTGGACGCGGTAATGAGTGCTCCATTCTGTCAAAACTAGATAATATTACTATGAATATCTGGATTCTCTTAGAATTTGGAAATAAAAATATTAAAACTAGAACAAAGTAAGTTCTAAGTATACACAGTGTTCTACCGGGAACTCCCTCGATCATAATCTGGAAAAGTATTGATCCGAAATATTTATAAATTTGGCAGTATAACAAAGTTATGAGGCAAATACATCTGAAATATTTAGAATTCTCCAGCACTTTCAATATTTAGAACTCTTCAGCATAAAGGACTTGGACGATGCTAAACTATGGTGCATGGTAAAATTAAAGGCGTTTTATTTCTGCCATTACATTTTGACGACCTTAAATAGCTATGACTTTTTTTGTTTCAAATAGAACACGATGTATTCTTTCCTCCCTGCATTGTGCACATTGAAATTTTTTTTTAGTTATGTCCGCCGCAGGGACCATGCCATATCGCCAAATTTTCAGATCCATATATGTATTTACTCGGTAAGATTATCTAAACCGCCCTAATCTTTTTGTTTGGTGTAATTCACCCACATCAAATGGGGATTTAAATTAGTCTAGTATTTACAGATTCGATTCAATCTCTATTTAGAGTAAAGAAGAGGTTTCACAAAAAAGGATGTTCTGTTGAAGATATAACATGTATATCAAGTAAGTTCATAATATCCTTACAAAATTGAGTTCGGCGGTGTGGATTGCTATGGATTTTTACGCCGTTTTCAACAAATAATCCCTGAACTGTGTCTCAATTTTAGATACAATTCCTTGTGAAACGAATGGCAACTGTAGATGTTTTTCACAGAAAAATTGAACTACTTCGATATGATCCGACATCTGTCCCCAGATCGAATAATTATTAAAATTTTAAAATGAGTGTAGGATAGTGATCTTCTGTAAAATTTGCAGAGAGTTGGTTCCTCTAGTGGGTAAAACCATTTAGTAACCAACATAAATACAAAGTACAAACCATTTTTCTTTTTTTATTACCATTGTTATCAAACTTACATTCATATATAGTTGTTCTTTTGTCCAATTTGCACCGCTCCTTAGCAATAACCATCCTTTACTATAAATATAAAACATAGGTAGGGTGTCCCTCAAGAACATTATCTAATAAACATAACTGAACAACATTTAACAAAAAGGTGTTTACCCATTAAAACTACTACTATAGTAAAAAAGTACTATCTAGAAATGCCATAAAAAATACCATAATAAGTGTCATCAAAATCACTACTATTGGTACTTGTCTTTCTGCAATATACAGAATTACTGAATTTATTCCATAGAAGTAGTTTCCATAACGTGCGCACCATATGAATACAGACAGAAAAATATGCTTCTATTCTGCTGTATAAAGTAGAATATTTACTGTCTGTCTGTACAGGGTTTCTCAAATTCAATACTGCGAGAATACAAAAAATTTAAATAATATTTGGGTGTTAAATTTGATGAAGTAAATTCCATTTTGAACCAACTAATGATGTAATCAATTATATTTTTTTTTTCAGAAATATACCCAATTTCCTGTTATAAAGCTCTGTTTTTTCTAATACACTTTTAACAGAGATTTTGTTCTGTATTACTCGTAAATCCCATTTAAAAGTTATATGCAATATTGTCCTAAAGAGTTTCAAAAGAAATAGCACCTAAAAATCACATTAGCGGTGGAAGTATCAAGTAGTCGTTGGAAAGTGATTAAATGTTCGCTGTTTAAACTGCATAAGGGCTCCCACACAAAACTGCGATGCGATGCCGCATCACAGGAACTTGCGATGCGAATTTCTGCGATACGATTTTGTGCGGCAAACCGTTCGCAAATCTACATCATATTCCGCCATATAAACAAAGAAGGCGGCGCAGGCGCCGCGCGTCTTTCTCTAAAGCTGTCTCAGAGCGGACTTAAAGTCTCTTAAAAGGGGCGTCACCAAGTATGACGTAATATCGCAGGAATGCGCGATGCGAATGAGATCGGACGTTCTTGCGGTGCATTCGTGCGAGTTCGCAGATATTTGAGATGCGATGCGAGTTCGCAGTTTTGTGTGGGAGCCCTTAATGTTACAAAATACCTGTCATTACTCAATGCGAACGTGAAACGTAGAACTTTTGTGCTTACAAAATTTTACCTCATTCACAAAAAAATTCAAGAACAGCTGTATAGGTAGTTCGAGAAAGATGTCCAGAATGCCTCCTTCCTGAATAAAACCTTTACAAGATTGGAGGCGACCTTGCGACGAAATGAAGATATATTTTCTGTTCGGAATAATCAAATAATTGGCCGAAGGGTAAGAAACAATATTAATACAGCTAGACTGTTACAGTTTGAACAAAATCTACGAAATCCTATACGGCGGATTAGCCGGAAACTGAATTTGGATAAATCAACCGTTCAACGAATTTTAAAGACAAATGGATATCAAGACAACAAAATTCACAATTTGGAGTATTTGCCTGAGCATTATATTGAAAACAGACCTAATTATATAGCTTAAATTGTAGTCAATGCAGAAACTGCTGATCAGAATTTTTTTCAGCACGTTCTTTGGACGAACGAAAGTCGGTTTGTCAGTAATGGTTTGCCAAATAGGTGCAACGAACACTACTGATCCATTGAAAATCTCAACATTGAAAATCCAGTCCGAAACCAATGCCATTTTGGAGCAAATATATGGAGCGGCATCATTGGTAGGCATTTAATTGAGCCTTGTTTTTATGAACATCCTGCACTTCTGGAGAATCTGCCTTTGCAGCTTAGGAGAAACCTATAGTTACAGTACGACTTAGCTCCACCCCACAAGGCCAAGATTGTGCAGCAATATTTAGAACACTTTCCCAGAAAAATGGATTAGGATTCAGTGGGCCGGAAAGTCACCAGATCTAACACCAGATTTCTTTATGGGGGTTTTAAAAAATAAGGTTTACAAAACACCTTCGTCATATATTAACCATTTAAAAGAAAAAATCGCAAACGCTTGTTATAAGTTAAATGGCGAAATGTTAATAAACGCAGCTCACAAAGAAGTTAGGCGAAGATTGGATATTCATTCTATTCTATTCATATAGAGAATAGATTGTAATACGAGTATATAGTATGAAGACGTTTGTCTCAGTTTTTAAGTTTAGTTATTATTATCATCACCTTTTGTTTTAACTGTATTAAAGTATTATCGCGAATGTGATTTTTAGGTGGCATTTTTATTTGAGACTCTTTAGGATGGTATTGCTTATAACTTTTAAACGAGAAGTAATACGAAAAGAAATCTCTAATAAAAGATAGCTTTTAAACGTGAAAAAATTTTGGGTATATTTCTGGAAGAAATAATACTTTCGATAGAAAATAGAGCTTACCTCATCGTATTTAACGCCACATTCCCAAATCCCAAATTATCTTTAAACTTTTTGTATCCTCACAGTAAGCGCATACTGTCGAATTTGGGACACCCTGTATATAAGACACATACCTGCCAAGTGCCTTGTTCACTCTAAAATAATATTTATTCGCTGGCAGCTGGGAACGAAGGATGCATCTGATGAACTCTATTCCACAACCCATTTTCCATCTACTCGAGTGCGTAATCTAGAATTAACTACTGAAACTGTCGATCGACTCCATGACATAAGCAAATCTGTTACGTCTTATTATATTTGCGCGGGCGTAATAAGATTCAAAATCTTTTAAAATCTCTCAGAGGTATTTCCCGCAAGCAATTTCTCTGTAAGAGGCTATTTGCCCGCTAGCTGAAAATAAGTCGTTCAATCTTCCGTGAAACGACGAATTTACGAAAACCTGTATTCGTAATATTTCAATTCACAACATTTGATATTACAAAAATAACTCTCGAATTCTTGTCATCTTCAAATACAAATAATTTTAAATATTTACTAACTGAATAATTTAGAACTCAGCAAATAACAAGAATTTTAACTCATGCCACCTACAAATATATAAAGAAAGTAAAATAAATAAATAAGGAAAAAACGGTATAAACGACAAATTTTCAGCTAAAGAAATCTTTGAAATCATGCATTTTTTTAAATTTAACTGTATATGTAAATATTGTTATAACATAAACTTAGTACTACAGATAATATTATTCACTTTTATTTATCTAAGTATCTGAAAATAATTGTCTAAATGTGAGGTTAGAATAGCAAACCAGTGTGTGTTATTATTTATCTGAGGAAAATTGAATACTAACAATAGATAAACAAAACGTAAAGATAATATTTTTGATATTGCTTTTGCTATGCGTGTTTTATTTTTCGAGATTTCTGTATCTAAAAACGTCACAAATTTGATCAATTTATATGAAATATAGCATTGTTTGACTTTAAGATTTGACATTGTTTGCGCTATATTGTAACGGGACAAATTACGTAACAGGTTCGGGTGGATTAAGAAATAACCAGGACCACAGCATAGGTAGACCAGCAGTTTCACTCCATTGTCGGCACTTTGAACTGCTTTCAGTTTCTGCGGTGGCCTCGAAATGTGAGTGCGATAGCACATCCGATAGAATTGACAGAATCGGTGATCAGGACCGAAATAAGAAATTTTTATTTGAGCGTGAAAGCGTAGTTATTCCACATGAAAGTTTACGTTATATCTATCAACATTATGTAATAATTCATTATACAGTTATAAATGGGTAATTCAACATGTACTATACATCATTTACTGCTACTAACATACAGTGTGAAAATTTGATTTACTTCTTTGAACTCTTTAAAAAAAGAGTTTAAAACATATATTATTGCACTACAAAACATTTTTATTTATTTATTTACTTTTTTTTTTGTTATTAGTGATAATTACATTCTTTTGGGATTTTTTTAAATTTAAAATTTGACGTTGAAGTTTAGTGGACAAATAATTTATTATGATTTTTTTTCGTGTTAAATGATCTACGTAAACCAGAAGACAAGTATTTTTCAGAACAGAGAAATTATGTTTACTTAATTTTGAAAATTGTTAAATTGGAGATAAAAGTGCAGTAAAATGTAAATTTGGAAAAAAATTATTTTTTATTATTTTGTTTTGAGACACTCTCATTATAGTGACTACAAGAAATATGATCATCTACATAATTTGAAGATGAGCCGTCTTGTGCAGGAGACGTTGGAACGGCCTCTTTGCGTAATCTATTGCGCGAATCGTTAGAAAACATATTATTTTAAAAATGTATTTGATATAGTTTGTATGAACTATTACTAATCCTGAGCAACTTTTCTAATAAATCTTCTCTATTAGAAGCCTCTGCACAGAACTTTGCTCTAAAATAAAAATTTGTATTTGTGAATAATATAAATATGTATATTTTAAACTTCACTTTCATGAGAAGTATTTATTTTCCAATGTTATACAAGAAATAAGTTAATAGGTAAGGTAATAGCAGTAAAATATCATTTATGGTTTGTACAGTATATTATAGATTACTTATTACTTATTTATGTCTTTAGCAAATTTAAAGAAACTTAAATTACTATTTATAGATGATATATTTAAACATCTAACTGCTGCGCAGCGACTCGTTCCTCGATCAGACTCAAAATATTGCTTTAATACGGCTCTGTATAACCGATGTTCGCACTCCCAGAGTTGGATGTAAACTGAGGTCTCTGCAGCTTGAAATGGATGCGCGAGCTGCTATGCGCGACTTATTATTTCGGCCCGAGCGTTTTTACTGGTCTCCCTATACTGTGCCAGGACTTCAAAATAGCTATATTTGTTCCAACTGAAAGACACAATGACATCATAAATATGCACACTAATATAATTACAATCAAATATGCTCAACACACACACACATTAGATACAATTTCAAGAATTGCAGAGAAAGTAACAATACATTAAACTAACATAATAACGAGATTCCACCTACGCACAGGTTAGACAAATATCACCAAGATATAATGTCATCGGCCAAAGTGACACAGTTAGCCACAAATATATTATTAATAAATAAATACTTCAACCACACCATTACCGCAGGTACCAACTATAACTGTCTCTACCTTATCTGTATAAAACGCGCTTTTTCGCCGACAACAAAAACTCTCGCGAAATAAATATCGGTACAACACAAACCATACAGGATGTTATTTACTTAATGTATCATTGCAATATAAGAATAGAAATATATGAATATTATAAAAATTACTTCTTTAAAAAAAACTATAAACTACGTACAGAGTATTCCTGAAATGCACGCAATACCCAGTCAAAATGGAATCATTCATGCAAATTTTTTATATACAGCCAAATGCAAATGAAATAAACCATTATAAAATGGAAAAGCGTTACAAGATTAAAATGAAATTTGTAATGTGAACATATATTGATAAAATGCTTTTTGTATGCAATAATGTTGTTAATTTATGAATTTTCACAAATGGCTTAAACTGTATACCTTAGTTAAAGGAATATTCATCTAATGGATATATATATCTGCATTTTTTACAAACAATTTTACCCACTCAACTCAAAAACGCATCTCTACTTATATGAAGGGAAATGTGGTTTATGCACGATGACGTTTGCCATTTTATAATAAATGTTAGGTTAGATTAGGTAGCCCATCTGCATGAAAGTATTTTTTGCAACTAAACGGTACAAGTTATCAAAATCTTGATAATTTACAGTTATGCCATACCTATTTTAACGTTATTAGTTCCAAATTTTATGATGCTAAACAAATATCATTGGTAGTTCTCGTTCCAATCACATTTTCTTTATATACCTAATGCTAGTTTTGGATGCGCATCTAAGTTTCACCAGAAATGGTTTTAATGGATTTAATTGATGGATCTCCTGGCAATGTATTCAACAGCATCGAACTAGTACGATTCTCAAATCAGTTTTAAGTTGTAAAAAAAAATTATAAAACAATAATCTGCACAACAAATATTAGTACTTTACAACAATTTGTTTTTCCGAAAATATTCAAATTTCTTTAAAAATTATGACAATTGGTAGAATTTATTATTTCACTGCATATTTTTAAATTGTCATCATAAAGAGAGCAATTTGAGTGTGCAAAACACTCTTTGGAATCATATAAAAATAAAAAGGAACGAAGTGGTCCAAGATGATGTAAAATACCACAGGTAATCAACATAAGATAAAGAATTGGTTGATTTAGGTACATTGCGTCCTAATGCATCAATAAATGGTAAATTAAATATCTTCATAGATACCGCAAATGTTTTTTTTAATATTTTACTTAAATGGCAATCTAAAGTAAGGATTGTCGGTATTAATATCGCGAATGTTTAGAAGCAACAAAGCCGCATTTCTTGAAAAAGTGGATTCATTCAAAAGTATAGTTTCTTGATGGAAGTTTTGTTCTATACATCCAATTCACACACAAAAATCTAGACATTTCGCTTCGTTGCCTTTAAAGTATGGTTGAAACCTGACCTGTATGGCAGAATTTGATTTTGTTTCGAAATTTTTTGAATGTGGGACCTTTTTCACAACTCCTAAATAATAGAAGCGTTTCCTTAATGATATCGTATGATGTCTACTAACACATAGCGTTATCTTCAACGTTAAGGTTTTTATTTTGCCACTGTCTTTAATAGCGATCTTGTTCTTAAAAATTTTAGAACTAGATGTCGATATAACACGCCGAAACGTACCTTGAAAGTGAGCACTGAGAGTTGAGACTGAAGATGTGTTACTACGGGCATATTACACCAAATACCGATCTTCCCTTTCATTAGATACTCATGGACGTCTACTACGTGGTCTGTTTTCTACTGTATCAAATTCTTCATATCTTGTACTATTCGTACAACAAATGACCTAGGAATGCCCAACATGTTCGATATCTGCTGATTAGAATGTCCTGCATCATGTAAAGCAGTAATTCTTGCTCAGATAAATGCAGAAATTTCACGCAAAAATTCAAAGGAACACTTGGCTGAATACACTGCCAAGCTGACCAGATTTGTAAAAACGTTGATAATAAAGGTTCATGGTCTGCATTTTTTATTATTGTTTCTGTTCCCTAAGTACATGTACTTTTTTACCATATTAAGAAAAACTACTAGGTTTCATCGAAATATTTTATATACGGGTTCAAGACTTTTGACGTTGTATGTATTTTATATAGACTACTGTGTCACATACAAACTTGAATATTCCTTGACGATAACTGTTCTCACCCTTGTTGCAATACATTTTTTGATATGAAATTAGCTTTTTTACCATAAATGTTATAATTATTTATCAAGTGTGCTATTTTCCGTAAAATGTAAAATTAAAAACTATTTACTCTAACCGTGGACATAATGTAGATATAGAATGTATGATATTTTGAATAAAGGGGCCTAAGAAATATAGTTTTTTCTTATTAAAAATGTACAAGTTGCTTCTATCCCATGTTACCACTTATTTATCTTGACCATTAACAACAGATTTATCAATTGAAATGGAACCAAAATTTAACTAAATCGAACTTAGTTGCTGTTATATATGTTGAAAATATACACCACTTTATACTTTGCATAGTTCTTTACAACAGTTTTTATGTATCTTAATTAGGATAAGAACCACTGCTTATCATTAAAACCATATAGTATGTTTTCGGCTTTACTGAAAAATAGCGTGTTTTTAGTACAAGTGTGTTTTAATTATTTAAAAACTTTGAAAACAGAACAAGTTTGGCGACGAGGATTTTTGGATTTTGATACCATTTACGGAAAATTGGAGGTTTGGGCGTATGCCTAATAATAATAAGACTAAAAATTAAATTATTTTTTCTTATTCTCAAGAAGTACGCTTTGGATCAACAATGCCTAACTCGACGGATTCAGTGTTGTGTCCGATAACAAATATCGAAATTTCGATTATAAAAATTCAAACTTTTTAGTTTTTATAGAACGTTTAATGCAAACTTTTATTGCTAATAATATTAAAGACGATACCCGTAAAAAAGCAGTGCTTTTGTGTTCTCTAAATTACGTATTACGTGTTACGTATTATTAAGGAATTTGTGTACCCCAGAGTTACCAGAGACCAAAACTTATAACAAGTTAGTGAAAATTTTGTCAGACTTTTTTGCACCAGTTAAATCCGTTTTTGCTGAATGTTTGAAATTCTTCACCACAAAAGAGGTGATAACGAAAGTGTGTCGGAGTGGTCGGTAAGAATTAAAAGTTTGGCGGCAAACTGTGATTTTGGTTCAGAATTTGAAATTGTGTTGCGAGATATTTTCACGATTAGTTTGGGGGAACAGGTGCGTGACAGGTGTTTTGAAGAGGATGCAGCTTCTAAGGAGACAACTTTGGCAAAAATGCTAAAAATTGTATTGACCAAGGGGCCAGCATCAATGAAAAGTTGTTGCTTAGCAGCAATTTGAAGACGGTGCCGGTGAATTTTCACCGACAACATTCCAGCACAAGTCGTTCATCACGTGGAGGTTCCTGGCAGCAGCAGCGGCAGCAGCGACCTCTTCCTGGCGTTCTCGAGATGGTGCGACTAGTGGAGCGTCTAGAACTACGGGAAATTCTTCTTCCTCCTCCTCGTAGTCAGTACAGCCCAAAGGTAGAAAATGCAAAGTCTGTGGTCGTCGCAATCACAATTCTAACGATTGTTCATTTAGAAATTGTTTCTGTCATAAATGTGGCGCCAAGGGCCATTTAGCATCTGTTTGCAAAGGTGCAAAATCACGTAATAATCAGAATTTTTTTATATATTTTTAGGTATTAATAATATTGTGTGAAACTAACTACTCAGTGGACAAAAGCCCCAACCTGCGTTGAATTACACCCACAATATCTACCCATATATTCCTTATTATTAGCTTTTGTAACATTTTTTTACTGTTTTAGAAAGGTATTTTAAGCTAATATAAATCAAATATCCTACAATTCCTATCAAACAAAGCTCTATTCAATAATTATCTAAAGAAAATAATCTAATTTACTCACTCTATAAAAATCTAACTTCACTTTTTTGGCAGTGGGAATACGACAAATTCAACCACAATAGATGATATAAATTGTAGGATATTTGATTTATATTAGCTTAAAATACCTTTCTAAAACAGTAAAAAAATCAGAATTTTATTACAGAAACAGAGTCTGAGCCTGGTGACGAAACAATTTTCAATTTAAGCTCAATCGAAGTTGATTCTACAGGCAACGTTAAACCAAATTTTGTTAAATTAGTAGTTGAAAACATTCCAATTGATTTTGAAGCTGATTCAGGTTTTGCACATGCTGCAATTTCTGAAAAACTGTATTTAAAATATTTTAAAAATAAAGAAATGTTTAAAAATGATTTAACTTTGAAAGATTACATTGGAATTGCATCCAAACCACTTGGTTATTTATTATTAAATGTTATTTTTGATAATAAAAATTATAATTTAAAAGTTTATGTAATTAAGGATGGCGGACCCCCTCTAATTGGTAGGAATGGGTTAAGTATGCTAAATTTCGGAATAGGTAAAATACAATTTATAAATAATGAAAACAATTTAAGTTGTTCGACTAATATTTGTCAGTTAATTGAAAAATATTCCGAAATATTTGATAATAAGCAAGGTACTTTCAATAAATTCCGAGTTAATTTGCGAGTGCATGACTCTGCAGTACCTAAGTTTTGTAAACCAAGACCTGTACCATTTCCTTTAAAAGAAAAAATTGAAAAAGAAATTACGAGACTTGTTGAAAATAATGTTATTGAACTTGTTGATTTTTCTAATTGGGCTACACTTATAGTTCAAATTTTGAAAAAAAGTGGTAATGTCAGAATTTGTGGCGATTTTAAGGTAACTTTAAACAAACAGTTGGTAGTATAAAAATATCCTCTACCTAGAATAGAATATTTATTCAGTCAATTACATGGTGATAAATTCTCAAAAATTGATTTATCTGAAGCCTATCAACAAGTGTTATTAACTGAAGAGTCAACAAAATTTGTTACTATATCTGCTCATAAGAGTCTTTTTGCTTATACTCGTTTACCATATGGTATTACTAGTGCTCCCAGTATTTTCCAAAATTTAATGGAGCAAATGGTCTGTAATCTACCTCAAGTTGTATGTTGCTTGGACGATATTCTGATTACCGGAAAAAATGACCGAGAACATTATGTGCACCTGGAAAATATCCTATCGCGTTTAAAAGAATGCGGGTTAAAGGTAAAAAAAGGAAATGTTCGTTTTTTTTTCAAGAAAGTGTGCAATATTTAGGTCACAAAATTGACAAAAACGGTTTGCATACTACAGATGAAAGAATTCATTAAATAAAAAATGTGCCGGTTCCTACAACGGTAACTGAGTTAAAATCATTTCTGGGAATGGTAAATTTTTATAATAAATTTATACCAAACGCGTCTTTAATTTTAAAACCTTATTATTCGTTACTTAAGAAAGATATTAAGTGGCAGTGGACTAGTAAATGTGAAAATAGTTTTGAGGAAGTAAAAAATATTTTAATGTCGTCATCGGTGTTAACGCATTTTGACCCCGACAGATTAATTAAATTAACAGTAGGTGCATCAAGTTTCGGTGTAGGTTCGAGGTCATATATATGATGATAATAGTGAACGCCCTATAGATTTTGCATCAGGTTTATTAAATTCGGCTGAAATAAAGTATAGTCAAATTGAAAAAGAGGCTTGTGCGATAATTTTTGGAGTAAAAAAATTTTTCCAATATTTATATGGAAGAAAATTTTTGTTATATTCGGATCACAAACCACTTTTGTCTATATTCGGATCTAAAAAAGGTATTCCACAATTCGCAGCTAACCGGTTGCAACGTTGGGCGCATATTTTGTCAGCCTTTCATTATGAAATTCATTACGTAAAGTCTAATAATAATAGTGCATATTATTTTTTGAGACATCCAGTTGATATTGAAAATTTGAATTATTCAAAAGGAAATTATTTATGCAGCGATTTGCAAATAAATAAACATAAATGAAATATCTTATTTAAATTTGTTGAAAGAATCAACTTCACCATTAAACAAATTTAAACAAATTAAAAATGAAACGTCTAAAGATATAATTTTGAGTAAAGTCATATTTTTCTTACATAATGGATGGCCAAATAAATGTCCATCTTCAGACTTATAACCTTGCTACACTAGGAAAAATGAATTATCAATTGAACAAAATTGTTTAATGTGGAGATATAGATTGGTAATTCCACAAAAATTTAGACAAAATGTTTTAAATGAATTGCACGCAGCTCATATGGGGATAATCAAAATGAAATCTCTAGCTCGATCATATGTGTAGTGGCCTTCAATTGATAAACAAATCGAACAAATTTCTCAAAATTGTAATACCTGTGCAAAATTTGCCAGTAAACCTAAAAAAACTTTACTGGTTGTATGGGAGTGGCCAAAAGAAATATGGACGCGTATTCACGCAGATTTTTTCGGATCGTGTTTAGGTAAATAGTTTTTTGTTGTTGAAGATGCTACCTCAAAATGGTTAGAGTATTTTGAAGTAAATAATATAACTAGTAGCATAACGTTTAAAATTCTTCGCACTTTTTTTGTAAGGTTTGATTTGGCAAAAAAACATGTAACTGGAGCACCATTTAATCCTGAGAAAAACGGACACTCCGCATACCACTACAGGAGAATCACCAGCAAAACTTCTTTTAGGTAGAACTTTACGTTCGAAATTTGATTTAATGTTACCATCTGTTCAAAATGTAGTCACACAAAAACAGTTAAATCAACAAAAAAATTACAAAGGTAAAAATATTAAATATTTTGAGGTACATGACTTGGTATGGGTACGAGATTATAAATCGAGTACACCTAATTGGTGTTCAGGATACATTATTGGTCGAAAAACTTATCTTGTAACTATAAATGGAGGAATTATTTGAAAAACACATGTAAATCAATTAAGAAAAAATAAAAATGATCGTTCACTGAAAAAATATCCTCCAATTATTCCACCATCACCTACACATGTAGATAATAATGTAGTAGATGCAAGTATCAGTGATAGTGTTGTGCAGTTACATTCACCAAGTTCTAGTGCTAACGATAAGGAATATAGTTTAAGGAGACGTAGCTTGATTAAAGCACCAGACAGACTACAAATTGTGTAAATATTTTTGTATATATGTATTGTATGTATTTGTTAATATTAGTTTTTTTCTTTCAAATAATAAAAGGGGAAGGTGTTATATATGTTGAAAATAAGGCCACCAAATATAAATCCAAAATAATAGAGGTACCTAATAGCACATATAAATATAGCTAATTTATCTGTGCTAATAGTCCGTATCCTAATTTCTATCTAAGCGACATAATCCTTTAACATGTATGCATCCAATAAAACACTAGATAATATTCACAAGTCACCTGTTCAATATAGGAGGCAGCGTATTGATTTTATGATATGCTCTAACTTTGGTTGTCTTTGAAATACACGATCATTCCGTTAAACTGGCTTTGCATTTTTATATAAAGAAGAATTCCATAAATATCACGAATAGTTCGTAGTTATTTAGTAAGTTAATATTTATAAGAGTATAATAGTTTCATTAGTATGCCTTTACACAGAAATAGATAGTTGTTTGTAGGAACGACTTTTACAATTTGTAACAAATTAAGCGCATATACAGAAAGAAGTAGAGGTTATTTTACTGTAGTGGAAAAGTGGCTTTCCGTTTTATAGGATAGTATAGTCTTGCAATAAGAATGTGCTAGATTTATTTGCGCATATTGATCATATTTTCGGTGATATGGATATGATATTTGGCACATGTTTACAGTTAATTTGATTAAGCTGTCTTGGATAATTATCCGTGTCCACGAATTGTCTTAATAATAAAGATAACCAATTATTTATGGTCTGGATGATATGAATCTTAGAGATTCATTCATCATTTTGTCAAGGAAAAGATTTGGACGTTTTGTAATTGTGCGTTATATGATGTTAACTAACCACCAAAATTCTGTAAGTAATTTAAGATCCTTATATTTTCCTCTTATGGGTTTATTTGAACGCCAAGGTCTATGCGAATACTGCCGTATTAAGCTGAAAAGTACTAACTGATTTATAGGTTATGAAATAAAATTTTGAGATATAAGGAATTACTATTTTAACATAGCTAAATTAAACATACATATTCACGATCTATAAAAACAGGATGTTTTTATTTTGTAAAGTAGGTAGTTAGAGAAATGCTCGAAGTACTACACAATATATTTAGGAAAAAACCATACATTTTGTCAGGATTTGCAGCTTAGCAATACAGAATAGTTTTAAAAAAACTGCATATCTAATGAACAATATTAGAAGAGGTGTTGATGAAAATCCACCGCGAGTGTTATCAAGAATTGATAGACATATTCGACTATTAGCGAAAGCCGTAACGCTTACGTAGCTACCTCACTTGCACTTAGGTTCAAATAAAAAATAACAAAAATATAATTTCCAAAGATCTTTAAACAGAGGAGGTTGCCTCAAGCTCTTGATCCCCTTTACTCCGCCCGGTCTCAAATTCACGAGTGACGTCAGTGGTATTTGTAACGAAAATGTCAAATATTACATGCTAATAAATGTTGGCGTTACTGAAATTATTTTTATGTTTTGGCGTAATAATTATTGTTCTAGTATTTGGTACCGTTAACGTTTTGGTTGTTATTTTAGTGCTGTTAAGAAAAGATGAAATCTAAAATATAGTTTTTATTTAGATAATCAAAAAATTTGCATTACACATTTTCATGCAGAAGAATTTAAAGATATTATGTTGTAGAAGTAAATAATTATTTTCAAGAAAATTGTGATTTTTTATTGCCTCAAATTAGTACAACTTCCTTCTTTCTGATCTGATAAAATTACAGATGAGGTTCTAATTATGAGGGGAGTTTTTATTTAAATATATTTCTAAAAGTCTTAAACCTTAAGGCCCAGTTTTTCAATTGATGGTTAACTTGTGATTAATAGCAAACCGATAGTTACATCGAAAATTCAGTTTTTCAATTATTGGTTACCAAAAATTTAGTAGTTAACTTTTGGTTAAGATAACCTGTCCATGAAGTAGGGGTTAACTAAGGATGTGACAGTTAATTCAGAAGTTTAACCTAGAAAATAGTTAAAGTCTTTAATTTGTTACTATTTATTATGGAATACGATATTAATGCATACAGCAGCGACGAAGAAGATATTAGAAGACCTAAAATAATACGAGCTAGACCAAACTACTTCGAAGAATATGACGGTAAAGACTTTTTTAATAGATTTAGATTGTCACCGTGGACAGTTATTGCAACCTGCGATATTTTAAGAACACATTTGACAGTTGTCATAAACAAATTTGAAAAAGTTAGGTTACCAATTTTTGGGTTTTCGTTGCCAACGTAGTGCATTTTATATAAAAATCGTAGCAAAATACATAAAATGTGCCAGCAATTTCGCCAACATAAATAAATAAATTGCAAACCTCCAGATAATTATCCATTAGTCAACTTGTAGGTGCATGTTACTTATCATACAAGTTAACCATCAATTGAAATACCGGCCGTAAGTCTTGCAATTTTTAGGTAGAAAATATATTCCTTCTCGTACCTACATCGTGCTTCTCTAGTAACAATAAGTTACCCATGCTGGAAGTAAGTCATAAAGTTATGAATTGTAAGGGAAACGTATCTTAACCGAAATGTTGAGTCATATTTTGTAGCAACAACGAAAGATAGGTATGTCAAATATATACCAACTACATAATTATAGGTCACAGAATAAATTGTCTGTGATTCTTTGTTATATGTGCTCACCTGTTAATAATATTGTAATAATATTGTTTAGCAACATATATCCACACAGAAATGTTTAAAACGTCTCAAAATTCAAATATAAGTAACACTGAATTGAATGGCAAAAATCATAATTAAATACCTTCTACGTCATTCGGTCTCGATTTAATAAAACTGAATTATCTAATGTAAATAATGCTACTTGTAAAATTGATAAATAACCTGTAAAAATTTTACTATTTAGTAGCTTGTAACCATAAACTTTATTCATTAATATGGTGTTTTGATAAATTTACGTTTACAAATGAGTAGCAAATAAATGTATTGACAGTTTTTGAAAGCATGTCAGTTAGTAACCTTCTAATACAAAATTAACTCAACAATAATTAGAGGAAGGATTTCACGACACAGAAAACTTCACACTTTAAACATCAACCTCCGAACTTGTATCAAACAGATTTATTGATCAATACGGTATCTTAGTAAGGTATAATGAGATAATTTTTTCACTGTTTTCAAAAGCAAGTTGCTTGGCAACAACCAGACAACGCAGGCGAAGGCATATTGCATGCTTGAAGAATATGTGATTATAATAAATAATAAATTATTAATAATATTGTCACAGAATTTGCCCTGCTCGCACCAAATTCGACAACTGTGGCATCGCGAAACGCTAGATTGCCCCGATCGCCCCTACGCGATTCTAGTAAACAAACAAATAATGCCGTGTATCGAGGCGCGACTGGAAATATTGGCGAAGACGAGACGCGTTCGATGGATCTAGAGATGCTAGAAAATACCTGGAATATCCGTTTGATCTATAAAAGAAGAGTAAACGGCCGAGTCAGTCAGTCTTGAATGAGAGTTTTGAATTGGAGTGTTTCGTTGGAAATTTCCTGGAGATTCAGAGTGATTTAGATAGTGACTAATTAAATAGTATTTAGTTGAGTTGTAATTAGTATTCGGTAGTGTACAGAGTAGTTAATAAAGATAAGTGATTAATTTTCTGATAAAAAAAAAAGTCGGAGTGGAAAATCCGTGACTATTTGGTGTCGGAAGGGGATTTATCTGAAAGTTTGAAAAACTTTCTGGAACCCTGTGCGTGGGTGAAATAAACACGCAAGTGTGTCATATCACCGCACTCGTCGTGACTTAAGGAAGTGAACGGTGGTATTTGTAAAAGACATTCTTGAACATTCTAGAACTTTATACGGAAGTGAGACAAAGACCCAAGTAAACGGTGGTATTCACGAAGGACATTATCGAACTTTCTACGGGAGTGAGACAAAGAGACAAAGTGTGACATATCACCGCTCTCGTCGTGACTTAAGGAAGTGAACGGTGGTATTTGCGAAGGACAACTTCGAATGTTGTAGAACTTTGTACGGAAGTGAGACAAAGGTCCAAGTGTGACATATCACCGCACTCGTCGTGACGTAAGGAAGTGAACGGTGGTATTTATGAAGGGCAATCTCGAACATTCTACAATTTTATACAGTAGTGAGACAAAGACCCAAGTGTGACATATCACCGTACTCGTCGTGACTTAAAGAAGTAACAGTATTTGTGTAGAACAATCTCGAACATTCTAGAACTTTATACGGGAGTAAGACAAAGACCCAAGTGTGACATATCACGACACTTGTATCATCGTGAGGAAGGCAACGGTGATATCTAGAAATACATTCGAGGACATTCTAGAACTTCAACCTCAAAATAGTGAATGCCTAAAACTAGAAGCCAAGTAATGTGGATGAACAAATTGCAAAACTGTTAGAAATAATGCAAACAATGCAAAAGAAAATGAAAGGATAGGGACAAAGAAATAAATCAGGTTAGAGAAGAGCTTCGATATAAATTAGATAAGATAACAAAGGAGGGCGTTATCAAATCAGAAGGACCTGTCATCCGAACTCAGAAAACGGAATCCCCTGAATTCGACGGCAAGGTTTCCTGGAATGTCTATCTGCGTCAGTTTGAAGCAGCAGCTGCAGCAAACGAATGGTTTCATTGTGAAAAGGCTACTGCTCTGATAGTTGCTCTATGAGGAGAAGCTCTTGAAGTCCTACAAGGAGTTCTTGCTGGGCAGCAGAATAACTACGACATTCTAAAATAGCATATGGAAATGAGATATGGTGATAAGCACCTGCAGCAAGTGTACCAGGTACAATTAAAGAATCGTTATCAACAGAGTGGAGAGAATTTACAAGATTTTGAGACCGATGTTGTCCGACTGGTACGATTGGCTTATCCGACAGCCCAATCCGAATTTGTAGGTCAGCTCTCTATCCAAGTTTTTACCAACGGCTTAAGATATTGCGAAACCCAGCAGGCACTACGACTCGCTAGACCTAAAACGTTGAACGACGCTCTTTCGCATGCACTGGAATTCGAAGCAGCAAAAATGGCATCCGGTAGACATGTTAAAGTACGGGCTATCAGTAATAACGGCGACAGTATGGCAAATGGAGACATAATAAAGACGCTGAAGGAGATTATTGATAAACTCAGTCCAGCTATTAAGCGAAAGAAAGAACTGATAGTCGACTAATTAAAGTGTTTAGTTGTGTTGTAATTAGTATTCGGTAGTGTACAGAGTTAATAAAGATAAGTGATTAATTAACGGATTGTTTTTCTGGAGAAAGAAAAAGACGGGTTAGGAAACCCGTGGCAATATTGAAAAAAAAAACTTTCTACTTTGCGTAATAAATCCCCGACCAACGTTGAATTATATCAACTAATTTACCTACATATTCCCTATTATTAGCTTTTGTATATTTTTTTACTTATATCTAAGCTAATCTAAATCAATTCTCCTACAATTCCTATTAATGAAGTCGTATGTATGCTCTATGATACCAAATATTTAGGTATGCTAACAAACAACCAACAAATTGACTCCAACAAACAAGGTTGGATTCAATAACCATCAAAATACTATGTTTCTTCCACTTTCTGCGAAGGATTGGCTGACGTCGAGGCTCCATATTATTTATTACCTTTGTTTACATTTTATAGGAGTTCTAGATTAACCTGTTCATGCGCACTTTGACAGCATAGTTTTAATTTTCTCGGAACCAGTTCTTGCAGCAAAGCAGTTGTCAGTTGTCAACATTTGCAAATGTGCTTTCTCATCGTATATGGTAAAAACAGCAAAAGAGGAAAACTGAAAGAGAAACAGTTTTAAGATTAGGCAGGAAATTAAGATTTGATGATCGCAATAATATCAATAGGGATGGAATATAGATTTTGTAGTTAAAAAATTTAAAAACGTATACATATACATATGTATCCTTCTAATTAACTCTTTCAGAATTTTTGTAACAATGCTCCACTAGAAGTTTGTCAGAAGCGGAAGAAATTATACAGTGAATTTCATCATAAACATTACTGGATCATCAACAAAATTAAATGTAATAAAAATAAACTAATTTTTATAAAGAATTGTTGCAGGTATTTGAATAATATTCCCATTTTGTATTATTCATTTCACCATCTCGTAAATTAATACTAATTTTAATTTTTGGACTACAGTTTTTACGCATTTCTATATATCTAATAAAAATAATACCGATATCATTGTGTAGTAAATAATTACAAAGAGAAAATGATTGTTCTAGGCATTTACTTATTTATTAATAGGTTACAGACTGATTGATCACCTTTGCAAGCTGTAAAGTAGGACAGTTCTTATTACATTCTAATGATGATTAATTGACTGTTTTTGTAAATACTGACCGTTGGTTAATATGAGAAGAGCAATTCATTTCCTTTTTCTTTCTGTTCATTTCATTTAATTGAAGCTTAGTCTGGAAACTAATATGTGCCTTACCTATGTGTCTCATATTTCTGAATCTCATGAAAACTACTTTAAACTATACTGTAATGTCTCGTTACATAGTTTTCGTCATTTTAAACGCTCATTTGAGTATTTTGCCATAAACTGTTGCTCCAAATGGGCTATTTTTGCTCAAACAAAAATTTAACATTTTTTCTTTTTTCAGTGGAAAATTCATGTGTCAGTTTCATACACATAATAATCTTTGATTGAACCTTTTAATAAAAGAGTTTTTTTATTAAATTTTAAATTTGTTGTACAGTACAGTAGTACCTACTCAAACAGTCAGATATAAAACTAGTTTCACTCAAGACATTATACAGATAAAACATCAGTTTCAGTTTTAATAAAGATATCAAATGATCAAAACGTGATTATAGTTTCTCAAAGAGAAAAATATTGCTATAGTAGTACCGGTTGTCCTGACAAGATCGACTAGCGGCTCGAAATTTTTCGGAAAAAATAATGATAACAAAAGTGACTCCAAGAAGTCTATTAAAATTATTTTCCACTTTCAAATTTTATCGCTAGATGGCGAACTTTTAAATACAACGATTTTCTTCACAAAGTCAATAGCAGATGTATGTTATGTTGAACGATTTTGGACTCTCCTATTGACACTTTAAAAATAGTTTATTTAACAGTTTATTCTATTTCTTAAAGGAGTAGGGGGAGGGCAGAATGGTATTGCAAAAAAATTGGAAAACTCCCGTCTACGTTAATCGATTTTAACTAACTTGGTTTTATTTTAAAGCTGTTTGATAAACGAATCATTATGTGTAACAATATTTAAGTTTTTTTTAAGCTTGAACCACCAAATGGCGTAATTTGATATCTTTAGAAGTTGCAAGATATTTTCGTAAGTAAGACTTCTAAAGATATTAAATAACGCCATCTGACGATACAGGCTTAAAAACAGAAAAGTAGTGTTACACTTTATGATTCGCGTATTAAACAGCTTTAAAACTCTTGTTTTAAGATCGGTTAACGTAGTCGGGAACTTATTTTCTGCCGCCACCTCTGGTCTATTAGAGATAGAGCAGAGGAATTTTTAACACACATCAGCAAATCATCATTTAAAGCCCTAAAGGCGTTTAGCAAAACAATAAAGTATAACTGAATTAATCACATCACAATACATCAAATACCGACAATTATAGTAAAAAACATCTTATTTTGAAAATAAACATTTTAACAGCAAACAGTTTCTTTAAAGTTTGTACAATACGTGTTTTCAGCAGTTTCCTCGAATGGTTCTTGAGATGTGGAAAGAAACGATGGATGTATAATGTGTGTTACTATAGGATGAATAGTAAGCAAAGATGGGGAACGTTGGATCAGTATATGAAAATTTTGTTTATAAGTTTCCTACATTAACATTCTAGGAAATTCAAAAGCTGAGAACATCATAAAAACTAGTTACAATCCCATCGTAGAGCATGAGACTCTTAATACCAAAGTCGTGGGTTCGGGCTCCACGTTGGACGCCATATTTTTTTATAACGTTTTGTTCAGTGTTATAAAAGTGGTGTTTGCCGGACAGCTTCACCGGAAGCTATGGGTCAGGATTGATCTGCTCAGTCCTACATTTATATTATCAGTGAAGTGGCGCAGTAGTGAAAGCAACTTAAAAAGTATATTGAGAAATTTTGGGCGTCAACCTACTACAATGCTGAAAGCAGGTTAGCCTTATCAGCGTGCCCTGTAGGTAAGAGTTATAGAGAAGAAAATAGAAGCACAATAAAAATATCACAGTTTATTAATCTCGTCACCCTGTGCCACCCTGCACAGATTGACAAACAGATTTAGTTGACACTAGTTTGAAGTTACTCGGAGTGGTTCCAGTAATTCTGGGAACTGCCACACCTAGTTATAAGCTTTATTAAAATTCCAGACTTATAGATGATAAATGAAGTTATTAGAACTTATTCCTAGTAATCAATATGTGGAAATTTAGAAAACAATTTCTAAATATAACTGTTTATAATATAAATGTTGAATAAAGAAAATTTAGTTTAATAACAAACTTAGAAAAACTTAAAAACTCAAATTTTGAATTATTTAATTTATTTAAAACTGTAAATTATTGAATTGAAAACTTTGAATCATGAATTTATTCTGACATGCTTTCTTCACTGTCTGCATCTTCAGTGTTGACTCCGCAAAAGCTTCGCCGCGATTGAACCTTAAAACCACTACACTGTATTAAACTTGATATAGCTATAGGTAGGTGCTATACCAACATTACTTCGCATTTGATTTAATATCTGTCTAGCATATTTAATAATACAAAGTTATGACAAATACTAATATTTCCTATAAATTGGAAATTATATTTTTGGTGTAAAAACTCTTATAATGTATTAAATAAATATTTACAATTAAAGTACAATATTCAATCATGTGTGATTACATAAAAATTGTTGAATATCTATATCGGTTTTATTCTATATACAAAGATTATTTCTGCTTCTTCTTCCGTAATGTTTTGATCAATGTCAGTTATGTTTAATATCTTTGACACTTATTGATTCTCGATGGTTAGATTTACATAAAGAAATTTATACGAATAAATAGTGAAATAATGACCTACATTACAATTCTAAATACAACTTATTATGCAGATGAGTTGATGTTCTTATAAATGATAAACATTATCCAAGGTTACCCACTAAAAGAGTACGCTAGATGCAAAACTCGGTATTTGCGAAATTTGCAAAAACAGAGTTTTGATTGTAAATATTATACTAAGGGACATTACTAACGATTTATATGGAAACTCAGATGCAAAACGCAATGTTTACTTAGTATTTGTCGAGCTTTGTCAGATGCGTAACTATGTTATAATACGTTAAACCAATCATATTCCTTTATTATTGTTATGCGACTGACACATGTTAGAACTCGGCAGTAATAAAAAGTATTTATTAAATATTTCATTTAACGTTTTATCAACTTCTTTAAATAAACCCATACAAATTTCCATTGTTTCTAAAAGAATTATTTTCAAAAATAATATTGTATTGTACTCTAATTCTAAATTTATGGTATTTACACATTTCAGCTGCAAAAATCAGTATTAAGTGTGCAACTTAGTTGTGAACCTGGAATATTCGATTTTACCAATGTCGAATGTTACAATTTTATTCCACTATATCAAATGTATTACATATTTTAATAAAATTTTATTCATAAAGTTTGTTTTTAAGATTTTATATTATTAAAAAAATATTTAACTTCAAATGTTGTAACCATCGTTGTGCAGAGAATCAAGAGAGCTTTTCAACGATGTGCAACTTGACCGCCGCATTGCTTCCTATTTAAAATTTTGAAGGGGATGCATACCTCACTTAGGAGATTGAAGCTAAGACTATGCAATGCACGCCGAAAGATATATCATTTACAGAAAGTGCATACCTGCAGATGAAGGTGAATAATAATTAACCAATAATTAGTTTATACAAATGTTTAATTTACTAATAACAGACAAAATAAATCATAAGGTATTTACTTATAAATAGGTTTGCTTCCGCGGTAGTTGGAAAAGATTTTGAATCGTTCGATGCACGCGTAATAGTAAAAATTGCGTTCTAGCAACATCCAAGTGAATATTAATTTTAATACAATTAAATTGACTGGTTAGCAACTGATTGCAAACGGTTTGAAGAATTTGCGGATTTTTGTCGAAGTTTAATCATTTGGAGTGGGAGTTGAAGGTATCACTTCAAATAAGTCTACAAGGTTAGGTATTGTACTAGTATTTATTTATTTATTTATTTATCGAAATACACAAACAATGTAGGTTGATTTGTAGATACAACGAACCTCGTATTGGATTAGCCTGAGGTATCCCCAACTGCTTTAAATAGTAGCGGGGTCAAGGGGGGCACTTGCCCTTGAATTTTCTTATTTACTTTAAATGTTACGACATGACTTGATTTTTACCTATTTTTTTCTTTTATTTCCAATGCCTTCTGGATATTTATACGAGTACTAAAAATACAGGATGTTTATTAGAGAATGGGCCATACTCCGAGGCTAACTTTCTTAGACGAAAATAAGATTATTTAAATCAACTTACCTAAGTACCATCTGGCTTCCTTAAGAAGTTATAGGCCTGAACAAGATTTTTTTTATTTAATTTTTTTTACCATATGTTATTAACTTCAAAGGTAATCGTATTCAAATTTTGTACAAGAAGGTTTTTTGTATAATACATACGAATATGTGATTGGTTTTTGTGTTAAATGTACGCCTATGCCACAATTTTAGAGAAAACTGCATTTAAAGATTGAGTGTAAATGTATAAATTATTACTCTACAGTGTCGGGTGTTCATACTTTATGCCCAGTTTACACGAGACTAGTTTTACAAGCTAAGATAGCAAGCTAGTATTTTGATATTCTATTCTGGCTTACTATATTGGCTTGGTACAATGCAGTTCACACGATACTGACAATTTTAAGCCAAATTTAGTATCATTGTAGCCTACAGTGGAAAAATGAATAAAAAAAACACAATTTTAAACTGAAATATTTATTTGGGCAATTGTGTCAAGTTGCATTAGACAACTTTTAGAAGAGCTGCTAGAAAAAGGTAACAATGCATTATGTCCAGTTCATACAAGGTTAGTTTTACAATTTAGGTTAGCAACCTAGTATTCTGACATTTTATTCTGATTTACTATATTGGTTTGGCACATGGAAAATTGTGTCAAGTTGCATTAGATCAATTATTAGAGGACTTGTAATGATGTATTACGCATGTTTGTTTTTATAACAGAGAACAGTTCACTTAAAATTCATTTTATTATATAATTTAAGCATTTCTGAAGCTTGAATATATGCAAAAAATACAAAATAGTGCATCTTGACCAAATACTAGCCGAAGATGTACTAGCTTCCATTTAGCTTCGCCGTTCATACGAAGCCAATACACAAAACCATGACAGTGAGTTTGGTGGCAGGAGGTGCTATTAGCATAAATAATAGAACCCCATCCTATTGAAACTATCCTGGCTTAGATGACAGCTTACTCACTTCTTCACTAGCTTATTAACTTAAACACTAAACTAGTTCCGTTTACATGGAGCTACAGTTGCTAGCTTGCTAGCTTACTAGTTCTAGCTTGATTTCCTACCTTAAAAAACTAGCCTTGTGTGGACCGGGCATTAAGACCGTGGGCCATACTTTAAGTCTAAGTTCCTTGGACGAATATAAGTCATCTTTGTACAACTTGTATGCCTTAAGAAGTTATAGATCGGAGAATGTACTTTTTAATACTTTCTCGGGTCCATAACTTCTTAAGGAAACAAGATGGTACCAAGGTAAGTTGATTTAAATCACCATATTTTTGTCCAAGAAAGCTAGCCATTGAGTATGGCTCGTACTTTATTAAACACCCTGTATACTTCCCAATTCTCGCAATATTGCAAAAACTGTATAAGAATTACTTTTCAAAATAATTTAAGGAAACTGATATATTTAGATTTTAGATGGCGCTGAACAAGGTAACATTGCTAGATTTTTAACAAAATAATCGCTAATATAAACTTCCGAAAAGGCCGCGGAGTGGTAAACTTGTCGTCGTGGTAGGTTGTAGAGCTTTATCTAAAAGGTCTTTAGTTACAAAAACATCATCAAAATCGCACTACCCATTACAATTTTACAAAGGGTGTGAAGATGAGAAGAGAAACACACTGTATGCCATAGAGAATTAAATTTGGATTTTAATTATTCTTCTCTATCAATCGTCTCTGGAATGTTGATGCCTTGTTATTTTTTGTATGATTATCATTATTATTTAGTTTTACTGTTTTTTTTGTTCATTCTATTTACTTTTTGCCAGTTTTTATTATTTCATTCTAGACGTTTCATTTATTATTATTATTTTTGTTTGTTACCTAGAACCTAATTTATAGTATGATTTGTATTTATTTTCTTCTTGTCTTGTAATTGGATTTGTACCTGTAAGGCAGAAACTTGCTAAATAAACAAATAAATACATATTACCCCTATATAACAAAATAATAATTATTTTAGGGGCGGTTGATACCCTGAATTAGAATTTCCAACGATGTGAGTCAACGAAGTTCTCCGCAGTGCAATTATTTATTTATTACTTTAAATATCCGACGGGCAAAGGCCTAATTACAGGATAAGTTTACAGTATAGAGCAAACAGTAGAATGGAGGAAAATCGTTACCAAAAAAACTTCAATTTAACAGAAGAGTTGAAAGAGAGGACACATTAATTAATAAAAAATAAACAATGTTACTGTACTAGAAAGGGATAAGAAAATACGTACAAAGTTGCCAAATGTACTCTTATGGTAATTACATGAAAAGTATTTGAAACGATTATCTTCGGCATCTAATCGATGGTGACAGTGTGTCTCACCCCCGTAACTTCTTAACGTATTGACCAGGTTTGAATACTGTTTTTTTTAAATAGTATTTTCAAGGCACGTCACAAATATTCCTTAATTATTTTATAATTTAAAGCATTGGCCAACTACGACCATTTTCATAATCCTAAAATTAAAAAAGCTTTATTTAAGAAGGAAAATAATTCGATGGATTTCTAGTACCATGAATATATAAATATTATGGTAATGGTAACATAAACATACTACATTTAAGATTGTTCACTTTTATTTATAAGTATCTGAAAATAATTGTGGGGTTAGAATAGCAAAATGTGCCTTACAACTACTTCATAAAATCGTTGCATAATAATATTTCGATTGTCATTTCAGTATCATAAAACATGTGCGTAAAAGTAAAATAAAATAACTGAATTTTAAATAATTTATTTATTATAAATATTTATTTGTTTTTCTTTTTATGTACTTGACTTGTAACATATTACTGATTTCCTGTCCTATAATTGGATATCTGTCTGGACAGCGTAGTAGTAAATAAATAAATAAATAAATAAATAGACTTACATAACTAAAAACATAGGTATAAAAAAAGAGATCACACAAAAATAAAGTACAGAACTCAAGTACAAGAATAATCAAGATTATTTATGTAAAATACATCAAACTCTAAAACTAAGTATAATTTTAAAAAATGCACGTCTTACATCAGTAGGTTTACAGCAAAAAACATCAATCCTGTTTTGAATAGTAAAATGGTTATTACACACGACAAACATTGGAGAATTCGGTACTATGCTTATTAGTTCTAAAATTAGATAGATGAAAAGTGGAAGAGCGCAGTGGCACATATTTGGTGCTGAGAAGCCAACACGATGAAGAAGCTCAGGAGAATCAATTACATTGTGCAACAATTAGTACAAATACAAAACTGAATAATATTTACGACGTAGCTCCAATTCAGACAAACCAAACCTCGACAACAATACATCCTCAGGAAATCCAAGTGAGAGATATACTCCATCAGTCTTAAACCATAAATGTTTAGCAAATCGTCTCTGAGGCTGTTCAACATTTTTTATATGAGATGCATAGTACGGGTTCCAAACGATGGAAGTGTATTCAAGCTTCGACCGGACAAAAGCGTTATATAAAAGTATGAGTATTGCGAATTATAAAACCCAAATTTTTATTGGCACCGCCCACGATATTCTCAATGTGACTGGAAAACGACAAATTATCCGAAAACATTACCCCAAGATCTTTACATTGTGTGACGGCATTAAGTGCCTGTCCATCCAGCCGATAATTAAAACTTACAGGTCTGAGCTTTCTAGTAAATATCATGGAATTGCATTTATTGATATTTAAGTACAAATTGTTTTTAAAACACCAATTGTCGACCAAGTCTAAATCATTCTGGAGCAGCACACAGTCATCTACAGATCTTACAAATCAGCAGCATATAATAAACTACTACAGGTGAGGCCAGATGTGATGTCATTTATAAAGATATTAAATAGTAACGGTCCAAGTACTAAACCTTGAGGGACTCCTGAGGTAGCCTCGATCTCTTCAGAACTAAAACCACGGCACTGAACCAATAAACATCTATTATCTAGATATGAATTAAAAAATTTCAAAATATCCTTACAGAGTCCGAAGTTGGATAATTTTTGCAACAGAATGCTGTAATCCAGCCTGTCAAATGCCTTCGAGAAATCTTTATAAATGACATCACCCTAACCATCAGTTTCCAGCTTGTCCGAAATGAACTGCATGATGCAGAGCAAATTACTTACTGTTGATCGTCCAGGCATACATCCATGTTGGTCGTCAATACATAGCAGAGACTTAACATGAGTAAACATATCTCATGAAGAACTTTTCAAAAGCTTTACTAAAATTATTTAATATAACAATAGGCTTATAATTGTCAATACATTCTCTATCGAGTTTTTTTTAAAACCGGAGTAATTCTAGATTTTTTCCGTACATTAGGAAATGTTTCTGTTATGACCGACAAATTAAAAAGTATGGACAATAGATAAGCCAGTACTGATGCACAATCTCTCAGTAGAAATGCCGGAATCCCGTCATACCGCTTCGTATTTTTTGGTTTTATTTTTTTGAAGCTCTCAATACTTGTTCTTCAGAAATACGAGGCACAGATAAGTAAGGTGCATTTTGAAAAGCATAATCATCATAAGTAAATTGAGAAGAGTAAGCATTGTCAAAGTAATGAGCAAATGCATCTACAATATTCTGAGGTTCACTAAGAATTTCATTATTATATGTCATGGATTGGGGAATGTTACCGGTACCCATTTTTCTCATTAATATATGTCCAAAAATAGTTTGGATTAGACTTTATCTGTCTTTCAATTTCCCCTGTATACAGTCTATGTGCACGATCAATATTTTGTTTTATTGTATTCCTTAAAATCTTATAGTTTATAAATGTTTGTTAATCGCCATTTCTTTTATAATCACGCCAAATTTTAGACTTAATTTTTATATTTTTTATGATAGTATGGTTGAACCAAGGTGGATTTTTTCGGCACGGTGATAGGTACACTATTACTAAATATAGAGTTTAGTGTACAATAAAATTGTTCACAAACTTCATTTACGTTCTTATATTTCGCTAAGAAGGAAAAATCTTCGCCTCTAATATCTTCGTATAACTGGTGGAAGTTTACTTTACGAAAATTAAAAAACGGTACTGAATTAAAGGGAAAATATTTACGTGTTTAAGTTAAATTCAATAAAATTTTCATTCAAATTTACAGATATAGGAGGATGATGACTATCGACACACAACAGAGGATCATTACAACCACAAACCTGTATTGGAATCCTACTAAAAACCAAGTCAAATACCCTACCATTGTCATTAAGCAACTGATTGTGCTGACTTAGGCTTACAATTTCACAAAATTTTAAGTGACATAATGTAATTGTTAACGTAATTATTGTTCTGCAAATAGTTAATATACGTTGGTATATTAAAATCCCCCACCACAACCAGTTGGTCCACATCGTTACCGATTTATGAAGCAGCAAGCTCTAAAATAAAGTCATCATAAAACTTAACATCTGTAGCGGGCGGAATATACACAACGTATATATAAATCGATCTATAATTGGTAGTACTTATTTTTATTCCAGACACATCAATGAATAGTATAGTACAATTAAATTCCAATCGTTTACCCTGGCATATTTTATTCAATGCAATGAATGCACCTCCAACTCTAGAAACACCCATCTCAAAAAAGTTACGATTCAATCTAAACAGGGTAAAGTTGATACTTACCAATTCAGAATCAAGAACAATGGAATCCAAACCCGATTCAGTAAATGCTATCAGGTCAAAATCAGTTGTCTGAAGAAGCATATTCAACTCATGAATTTTAGTTTTCAAACCCCTTACGTTTTGATAATGTATCATGAAAGTATAATCATTTATAGTGGTATTGTTGTCAGTTTTCACAGTAGTATTATGAAAAACTCGTTATCCAAAATTTTACATTTTCCAATGCTATAATGTAATTGCTATTTAAGAGCAAACATAGAAGATTTGTATTGATCTAACTCATCTTTGTAAATGGGACATCTAAGTGAATCCTATGCTGCGTGACTGAAATCCAGAATGTTTGCCCTTTTACAGTTAATACAAGCAAGTACGGTAGAAGTACACTAAGATACAGAGTGAGACAGTGAGTATTTAGGACAAGCACTATAGTTACTTTTACAATATTTTTGAATATGATTTAAACCACAACACTTATAACACATTTTAAGTTCCGTTGCATCGAAAACAATACAACTATCATAGTTAACAAGGAATTTCCAGCGATCATAAGTTGAGAATATGACTCAGTATCGATTTCCAAAATTACTTAGTGAACTGCTGAATTTTTCTTTGTCTACCAAATCTTCAACACCTTTCATTCTGCAGATTCCGATATAATCGGGTTCTGATTCTTTAAAAAGTTTAACAGATGCTTTTCAGAGTATTTTTCAGAGAGTCCCACAACTTTTATTTTGGGATTGGGATCCTTAACCATCTTTATTTCATAATTGTTTGCCAGTTTATGTCGAGCTAATTCATGGAACTTTCCAGCTCCATCACTGTTGTTGCATCCAATAAGTATGTCTCCATTGCTAAGATTCTTTACTCTAGATGCTGAAATATTTGAGTCGATAGGATCAATACTCTTCACAATATCAGTTTTAGTTTTAGCATTTTTTTATTCATATATTTTGGGTTAACAACGATCATAGGTATTTTAGAGACAACCTTTGAGTATGACAGAGGTTTAGCTTCTACATGTTTGGAAAGATTAATTGCATTAAATTTTAGATTAGCGACATTAATAACTTAATCCTTAGCTTTTGCAAATATTTCTCAACATTCTTCAACATTTTTCATCATATCATAAATTTTATGTTCCAAGGTATCCTGAATAAATTTAGTAAAATCAGTTTTTATTTTGTCATATGTTTCACAAAACCAGTACAACCCTGGCATTTTCAAATGTTTTAATGTATCAGAAGAAACTCCAACACAGCTGAAGCCAAACAAAAACCAGAGCAAGAAACGCCCGGTTTATTTCGAGAAATAGCAGTCTTGCAGTTTTCACAATTACTATTAGCTATTGTATTGACACTACATTATAAAATACACACATGCACGAAGTGATAGGAATACTTTAATAATATTCCTCACAGATTAAAAATAAATTGTTCTACAATTTACCCACCAAAACAATTAAAAAATACTCAGAGCAGTTAAACACACGTCTACCAGCCATGAATATGCGGCACACATTGAAAAATTGAATTGAAATATTAATAACACAATCTTTCAAATCGGATAATTGAACATTAGGTGAACATATTTTTTTTCCGGCGCCTCACATAACCTCGACATTGGAAGATAACTCTAATGCAGCTCATAGAAGGCCACCGCTCTCTCAACACGGATTCTCTTGTTGATGAGACACACAAAGTAAGAAGAACGGTCTCGCCTTTCTGTTTGCAACTCCTACACAGTGGCGTTTTACACTTCCTCATATAACACAGATGCTTCCTTAACCAACAGTGTCCAGTTTGAATACTTGTCACTAGATGACGATTCATCCTGGTCATAGCCAGGTATTTTTTGGCTGTGTCCTTGCTGGTGTAGTTTAGGAACTCCTTAGCAAATTAACAGCTATTTGTCTCATCCCACCGTCTTCTGTATTCTTTGTAAGCGTTCTCCTTGATAATTTCAACGAAAGCTAATAGCGGAAATATATTTTATATATTCCGCCAAAGTTAAAGGTATCAATGGTAGTGACAGTACACCGTGTTTCACATGTATGGATTAACGCCACTTTGAAAGAAATTTGCTTACAAAATGTAGATGGATATTTAATGATTTAATGAGAAAGACGGTATGGTAGCACAGGGCGGTAGCACCTAGAGGAGGTAAGAGGTAGAAGAAATTTCAAAAATCATACTTGTTTACATTAAAAGTTGCCATTGCAAAGATTTTTATATTTGCTGAGTGCTTGCTGGGGGACCTCTCTCTTTTTTTTTAAGTGGATTCCCTCCTAAGTGTAACAATAAACACACGCAAATATACACAAATACATAGAAAAACTGTCATATGTTTACCGTCAAGGCATTACTACAACAATTTGTTGCTCAATATGGTTCAAAGAGTAGTGGGCATAATATTTTGTCTACTCGGAAAATGTCTTTGGTGCCACACGATAATATTCATTTGTCACACTTCTCATAAATCAGCACCTTTTTCGTCATCTAGGCATTTCAATAAGACAAGTTTGTAAATACACAAAAAATTCACTGTAATTCACATCAATATGCAACTATTTTTTAGTTTCTTTTCATTGGATAGCGATTTAGTTCAACGTAAGATTTATGAGGATTATTTTTGTTGTGTCAAAAGCTCACGCTCCTTAATTTTGTATTGAATTTGACGGTGTAAGTTTTAAATTATATTTCGATTCTTATCTTAGATATTTTAATCATGTTATTTTCTTACTGAATAAATCGGTTGATAAGTTGAGAATTTTATATATGCATAAAGATTATCTTACAACTTAAGTTCTGTGAATCACTAGTCCTTAGCCACATGGTTTACTGTGATACAGTATACTGGCTTACTATATTACAAATAGATAAATCTAGCCCTTAGAAACAGTCGTTAAAAAAGTTTTATTGGTTAAATCTAGATGAACGTTTTAGAGTTCATATGGCTTGATGAATTCAAACATCACAAGTATATGTATGACAAATTAGTAAAGTGTTACTTTTTTATACAACATCTTAGTAAAGCCTGTACAGTGTTCCTCGGCATTCGACTCCGCTTCTTAAGAGATCTTTCTGATACAGCTCTACTAAAATTTATAACTATCTCCCTCAAGCATCTGTCCCCTTGTCGTCGTTCAGGAAATTTATCAAGGCCAATTTATTACAATGAAAGAGTGACTACCTATTTTTGGAATTATTTCAAATTATACATAGTATTACATACATTTCAACACTAAAAATTTCTTATACCGATAATACGTTCCACAATTTCAAGAGTCACAAATTTACTAAAATATAACATCCAGGGTGTTAAAAAAAGAGTGTAAAATATTTCAGGAGGTAATAGTATGAATCAAAATAAGCAGAAAAGTCTTAATAAACATGGGTCCGCAAAGTAACGGTTGCGGAGATTTGGGCCACTATTAATTTTTCAAACATTTTATTTTATTAGGAATAAACCGACAAAGGATGCTTTTAACAAACAAAAAACAAAGTTACAGAAGATGTTCAAAATGCCCTCCATCAATTTCCAAGCAGGCACGACATCTTCGTCTCAACGGTATTTGAACTCTTTCGAAAACACCCTCCTTGGTTTGGATTTCTTGACACTTTTGATTAATCAGTAGCTGCAGCTCTTCCAGGCTATTTACAGGAGTACCATACACTAATGTCTTCAAATATCCCCAAACCAAGAAATCTAGAGGGTTCAGATCAGGCGATCTTGGAGGCCATAAAACAGGTCCGGCCCTTCCTACCCATCTATGTGGAAAACTTTGGTGTAAATGCTCTCTAACAGCCATGGAAAAAGGAGCTTGAGCACCATCATGCTGGAACCACATTTGTTGCCTCTGATTCAAAGGAATGTTTTCCAAAAACTCATACAGTGTGTTCTGCAGAAAGTTGAGGTAAGCAGCGCCTGTTAATCGGTTTGGTAAAACAGCAGGACCAAGAAACCTGTCACCTACAATACCCATCCAAATGTTTAATGAAAAACGTGCCTGATGTACAGATTCTATTAGAGCATGAGCATTTTCGTCGGCCCAAATATGCGTATTGTGAAAATTATACACTCCATTTCTTGTGAACCCGGCTTCATCAGTAAAAAGAATGTTTGCAAGAAAACGAGGGTCTTCAGCATCATGACGTAGAAACCAGCGGCAAAGAACCACACATGCTTGATGATCATTTATTGGATTTAAGGCCTGTACTCGTTGCACATGGTATGGATAAAGCAGTTGCTCGTGAAGGATTCTCCAAACAAGAGGACCACTAATTCCTACCTCGGCTGATATTCCCCGCACACTCGTACCTGGATTCTGCTCTACCAGTGCTAGAATTTCTTCTTCTGTTCTAGGAGTGGATGCTGACCTTGATCTTCCGGATAAATGGCGCTGTTTGCTCAAGGAATTTGACGATTTGGATAAGCGTCAACATAAAGACGTCGCGCATCGGTGGCGTTCCCATTAGCACGACCATAGATGAAATGCATGTCGGTTAATTCTGCGTTAGAGTAACCAGCCATAGCGAAAGAAAACTTGTGCACTGAGAACAACTGTCAAATACGTACTGTTTATTTCACTAAACATCAACAAACTATTATAAAAAATACACGTTTTTGCAAAATAAAAAAAGGGGCTAAAAAACATAAAATATTCAATATCTCCGCAACCGTTATTTTGCGGACCCATGTTCATTGAGACTTTTCTCCTTATTTTGGTTCATACTATTGCCTCCTTAAATATTTTACATTCTTTGTTTAACACTATGTATACTTATAGTAACACTGGCAAGCCTCTGGAGTGTAGCCTGCCACATGAGATAGATATTTTATGTGCTGCCGTTAAAAAGTTTTTGTAAAATATTTGTCACCAAAGTTGAATAAAGTTTCCAAAGTAAGTTTTCATTCCGACTTAAATTAAAATACCGTGCATCTCGCAAAACTAAGAGAATATTTCTAGATGGATCTTATCACTTTACATTTTATCATCTATTCATTCCTGAAGTGGAACAGAGATAATTAGTTTCTAGCGAAGCGGTAGGAAATTATTTTAATAGTAGAAATTTGCATATAATCTAAGGTCACTGAAATCCTCCATGTACTCATGCATATTTTCATCTTACAAATTAAAATAGGGAAGAGTAGGCCCCTGCGCGCAACGGGTAATTATGCACATTATTTTCTAAGCTAAAAGGTTTAAACCTAAATATAAAGCATAAACAAATATTGTTACTATATGATCAAACGGATCAAACTAGACATTTCCTATGTAGTTATGTATATTACCTATACTGTTATATAATACATACTGGAGATGAAATTGTGGAATTTTATTTTACTTCTGGAACAACAAAAATTGTTTTACAGATTCTGTGTCGTCAGTGACACGAACATTTTGTGAAATTGAAAGAAATGACAAATTGACAACTTAAATTGTAAACATAAGTAAATATGGAAAATTAAAATTTATCTGAAGTATCCTGAAGGTATGGAAGGAAATATTTGGAAACAATTATCCAACCAAATCTGAACCACAGAATCACAACATCAACAATCGTCTTCAGTATGTAGCACAATTATTTTCTATTGTTAAAAATAGCAGTATGCAACATCTTATTCTCAAACTATGTTATTATTATACCTGGAAATACAGCTGAAACAAATGCTATATAGCCCAATTTATATTTTACAGTAATATATATAACTATACAGGGTGTTAAAAAAGACTGTAAAATATTTCAGGAGGTAATAGTATGAATCAAAATAAGCAGAAAAGTCTTAATAAACATGGGTCCGCAAAGTAATAGTTGCGGAGATATGGACCACTATTTGTTTTTCAAACATTTTATTTTATTAGGAATAAACCGACAAAGGAAGCTTTTAACAAACAAAAAACAAAGTTACAGAAGATGTTCAAAGTGCCCTCCGTCCATTTCCAAGCAGACATGACATCTTTGTCTCAACGATATTCGAACTCTTTCGAAAACACCCTCCTTGGTTTGGATTTCTTGACACTTTTGATTAATCCGTAGCTGCAGCTCTTTCAGGCTATTTACAGGAGTACCATACACTAATGTCTTCAAATATAATAATAATAATAATAATAATAATAATAATAATAATAATAATAATAATAATAATTTATTTACAGAAATGTCAATATTGACAAAAATAGTTTGTATAAATGTGTTAGTAAATATTAAAGATATAATCGTTATACTAAACTGTAAATAAAACAGGTAATCGATAAGTGTACGAAGACACTTGTTTCGATACAACATGTGTAAAAACTAATATAGCAAAAAATTAATAAAATAGTAGTAAATGGATACCAACAATATATTAACAGCACTTCACTAACACTCACATACATATACAAAGATTCAAACATACATTCATACATACATTCACAGACATACAGACAAATTTATTTTTATACTTATAATATATATAATAATACTACTATATAAAGAAATTATTCCATAATCAACATAAAATAATTATTGAAAATTGAAATTTTAAGTATACAAACTTTACGAAGAAATACATCTACAAACAGTGGTGGAACAGAACAGTGCTAGGTATACAGCAAAGTTTCTCATTGAAACTAAATAATTAAATTACAGAAAGAGGTAAGTGTTTCATTCTATATAACTATTTACAATTTCTCTAGAGGTGGTCATAACGAATAGTTTACATTGTTTTTTAAAGGAAAGCAAATTTAATGACTGAATTTCTTTTGGAATGTTGTTATATAGTTTTGGGGCTAAGTACTGATAGGATCTTTGTCCAATAGCTTTTGTCATAAATGGTGTTACACATACATTTTTATTTCGAGTATTATAATTATGCAATTGAATAATCTTGTCATTTGTCTTAAGAAAGTTGACTACACTGTTATAATAAAATAATTTCCTGATGTCGAACATTTTGGAATCCCTATATACTAAGTCGGTAGAATAACTAATTTTTTTATGTAACATAATTTTCAAAAAAAGCTTTTGGATTATTTCCAGAGATTTTAAGTGAGTCTTTGATGCTGCACCCCATGCTAATATACCATAAGTTAAGTGGCTCTCAATTAGTGCATGATAAACTATTCGCATCTGTTTTTCCTCCAGAATATTGTTCAAATACCTAAATTTATATAAAAGGGATTGTAATTTTTTTACAACATATCTTATATGACAGTCCCATCGCAAAAATCTATCAATATATATGCCAAGGTATTTTACTTTTTCTTCAGGTTGCAAGGTATACTGCGTTCCCTGATCTACTATGTTTATGGACCGGAAAGGAGGAGTATTAGACATATTACAGCTGAAAGGTAGATAACATGTTTTTTCTAGATTTACAGTTAATAATTTTTGATCAAACCAACACTTAATTTTTTTTAAATCTTTCTCTACTATTTCTTTTAAATTACCCCATGTTTCAGCCTTATAAAATATTGCAGTGTCATCTGCGAAACCAATGATATCTCCAGTGCTGTTTATATTATATAAACTATTTATATAAATGGAAAACAATACCGGTCCCAAAACTGTACCTTGTGGAATACCATATTCTATTAAAAGTTTGTTACTATATATATTATCAATTTTTACACATTGCAACCTGTTTGATATGTAGTTTTCAAATAATTTCAAACTGGTATGCCTAATGCCCATGCCCTCTAGTGTCTGTAAAAGTAATGGGTGACTAACGGTATCAAATGCTTTTGCAAGATCTATGAATACACACAAACAGGGCGTTCCATTATCTAAGGCGGAATATATATTGTTTGTTAGTTCCAATATGGCATGATTTGTTGATGTTTTTTCCTTAAAGCCAAACTGCTTGTCGGAAAGTAGTTTATATTTATTAAGATAAGATACAAGTCGTAGTTTGATTACTTTTTCAAATATTTTGCTAAAATTAGTAATTATAGAAATAGGCCTGAAATTGACGGGTACCTTAATATCGCCCTTTTTATATATAGGTATTACAAGGGAATCTTTAAACGCTGTGGGCCAATAACCTTCGGTCATACACCAATTTATTATATAAACTAATGGGTCCAAAACAAGTTCAGCAATTGGTTTTAAGGTTTCAGATTTTATGTTGTCTAGGCCTGGGGTTTTATTATTTTTCAAGTCCCTTATAATATTTTTTATTTCATTTTTTTCAGTTGGTAATAAGACAAAAGAGTTCATTGTAGTAATTTTTTTAAATGTGAAATTGCTATTTATATTAATCTTATCCGCCAATTTTTTTCCCATCTCTATAAATGTTTTGTTGAATTCGTTTGCTATAAGTTTTGTGTCCGTAATCAAAACATTCTCATTGTTTTTTAATGAAGTTATTTGTGATATTTTGTTCTTTGTTTTTGAAATTTCCTGTACTGCTTTCCATAAGCCCTTATTGTTATCCTTATTATCAGTTATTAATTTCTTATAATAGTTTTGTTTTGCTTTTCTAATTAGTGATGTTAATTTATTTTTATATTCTTTATACTCTCTTTTTAGTTCCTCATTACCCGGATTTTTTTGACAATTTTTAAATAATTTATTTTTTGTGTTTATTGATTTTAGAAGAGCATTTGTTACCCATTTATTTATCTTTGTAACTTTTCGTCGAATTTTTTTATTTATTGTACATTGTTTAATAGTATTTGTGACTATCGCGATGAATTTATTTGTTGCAGATTCTACATCACCAGAAAGATACACCGGTTCCCAGGACATGTTTTGAAGACTTGTTTTTAATTTATTGCTATCTAAAATACTAATACATTTTTCATTTATACATGTACTTTTATTTTCCGAAAATACTATCTGCAATATAGTTGTGTAATGGTCAGTTACGTTACTAGTTACTACTATAGGAATTAAGTTATCTGTGTTATTATGTTTTGGTTTAATAAATATGTGGTCTATACAAGAGTTGCAGTTTCTTTCTACTCTAGTCGGATTATTTATTGTTGAGATAAAACCACATTGGCCCAATATACTGACATATTCGATGGAACTGTCATTAGTCTCCAAAATGTTTATATTATTGTCACCTATAAATATATAATATTCTTGTAAATTTGTATTAATACTTTGCAAAAAATTGTGTAAATGGTAGTTGAACTCTCGTGGATCAGTTGATGGAGACCTATAAACTGACATAATATTAATTTTTTCCCGTTCCTTCAAATTTAAAGATATGTGTATTATTTTATTGTTGTTATTTATAGTTATAATGCTGTATTCGTAATAAATATCAGACTTTACGTATGCTACTACTCCATCATTCTGATTAAAATTGCCATAGTTGTATAACATATTATAACCCTCTATATTAAATAAAGTAGTATCTTCCAGTTGCCAAGTTTCAGTTAGAATTAAGCAATCAACATTTATTTTTAAGTTATGCAGAAATAAAATAAATTCATCTAAATGTTTGCTTAAACTGCGGATATTATTTTGTAATATTATAAAATTATTTGAGTTAGCATTTATATTAAGAATTTGCTTCGCTTCACCATCGTCTAATGTAAATGTTTCTATAGAATTTGTTTCAAAATCTCTAATGTACTGATCCATGAGGTTTTTTTTATACTAAGCATACAACAATGTAAAATTTTATTTTTATAATAAATGGTAATACAATATTTAATTAATGTTTGTATTTCCAGCTGAACGGGTAAGTATTTGTTTAGTGTTCTTATTAACTTTTGAACTCACAGCTTTATCAGGTTTAACTTTTTCCTGTTGAACTTTTCCTTCCCCCAAGTTTGTTTCATCAGTGTGGTATTCTTCCCCAAATCCCCAAACAAATAAATCTAGAGGGTTCAGATCAGGCGATCTTGGAGGCCATAAGACAGGTCCAGTCCTACCTACCCATCTATGTGGAAAAGTTTGGTGTAACGGCCATGGAAAAATGAGCTGGAGCAGCATCATGCTGGAATCACATTTGTTGCCTCTGATTCAAAGGAATGTCTTCCAAAAACGCATACAGTGTGTTCTGCAGAAAGTTGAGGTAAGCAGCGCCTGTTTATCGGTTTGGTAAAACAACAGGACTTCTGTCACCTACAATACCCATCCAAATATTTAATGGAAAACGTGCCTGATGTCCAGAATCTATTAGAGCATGAGGATTTTCGTCGACCTAAATATGCGTATTGTAAAAATTAAACACTCCATTTCTTGTGAACCCGGCCTCATTAGTAAAAAGAATGTTCCCCAGAAAACGAGGGTCTTCAGCATCATGACGTAGAAACCAGCGGCAAAAAACCAAACGTGCTTGATGATCATTCATTGGATTTAAGGCCTGTACTCGTTGCACATGGTATGAATAAAGCAGTTGCTCGTGAAGGATTCTCCAAACAAGAGGATCACTAATTCCTACCTCGGTTGATATTCTCCGCACACTCGTACCTGAATTCTGCTCTACCAGTGCTAGAATTTCTTCTTCTGCTCTAGGAGTGGATACCGACCTTGGTCTTCCGGATAAATGGCACTGTTTGCTCAAGGAAGCGTTATCACGCAATCTTTGGTGAATTCTTCCAAACATGCGTTGTGAAGGAATCTGCCGATTTGGATAAGCGCTAACATAAAGACGTCGCGCTTCGGTGGTGTTCCCATTAGCACGACCATACATGAAATGCATGTCTGTTAATTCTGCGTTAAAGTAACCAGCCATAGCGAAAGAAAACTTGTGCACTGAGAACAACTGTCAAATACGTACGTTATTTCACTAAACATCAACCAACTATTATTATAAGAAAATACACAACGTTTTTGCAAAATAAAAAAAGGGCTAAAAAACATAAAACATTCCATATCTCCGCAACCGTTACTTTGCGGACCCATGTTTATTGAGACTTGTCTGCTTATTTTGGTTCATAATATTACCTCTTTAAATATTTTACATTCTTTTTTAACACCCTGTATACTTAGTTTATGGAATGACAGGTATAAACGTGCATTATACAAACCTCTGATAAACAAGCATCGAATCTTTTTTTGAAAATAGAAACGGTAGGTGCAGTAACCATATATGATGGCAGAAAGTTCCATGTGCAGTTAAAGAGAAAGGATTGCCTGTTTTTTTAATTAATTTTTTTCCCCAACTTAAATCTGTGGCCTCTTAGACGTTGATCTGGGTTTAATGAAAACAATCGGCGTATGTCACCATCAAAATAATTATTTTTAAGGTAAAGATTAACTATCCGCGAATACCGTGTACATCCAAAAGGAAATCGTGTGGCATAATGCTGCAGATTCCATCAGTTTTGATCCCTCGCAAGGTTAGAACATCATACTGTAGATACATATGGTAGACACCATTGAAAAGTTATCGATCCGTATCGCGATTCGACGAGAAGAATATTTTGCAAACACGGAATTCCAACTACTCTCGGGATAATGCCCCGACCAGCAATGAATTACCTGGAGAAATAGTTATTGTCTACTGCTATGTAGAATGCTTCTTTCGCGTTTTTGATATTCAAAAAAATCACTGTATTGCAACTGAAATTTTGAAAATGGTTTCTGCGTTTTACCTTATTTGTGGTCTTGATGATATTTTGAATTCGTTTTCTATGGAAAATGGGATAAAATATTGAGAACATTGGCACCAGCACTTTATAAGCCACGTACATACGTGTCGGGTCTTTTTTCTCTCTTAATTGTATTTTCATCGCGCACCGAGTTCTCCCACCAGCATTGCTTGTCCGTCGCAATTATTAACGCGTATTGACACGACCTAATCATTGATGCCACCCAAAATTTCCATAAATAGTCTACTAGCCTACCTCTATAAAAGTAGTACACGTGTTACGTTGAAAACGTTGACTGTAGAAGTCAGTATGGAGCCGAATCAATTAGAAAGTATAATGACGAAATGAACAGTGTCTGATCAGAAAAGATCATACATAAGAACATAGATTTCATGAAAGTAAGGGCCGGTATTATAATGTTCGGTTGACCGGTTATAATGGTGGTTCAAATTCAACCTACGGTTGGACAACCGGAGGTTAAACCTGAGCTTTATAATACCGGCCCTAAGGAGAGTAATAATATTATATATAATCTAGCGCTATGAACCTAGAAGGTTCATGACTTGGTTGAGTATCCTTCTCCATTTCGTTAAATCCTTTGCTTTTTTCATTCCAATGTTTACTTAATGTAGATCTTTCTCCACCTTTGTTTTCCATCTTGTTTTGGACCGCTCTCTCTTCTCACCACCAATTGTTCGCATCATTACCATTTTTTCCCTTATTTCTAGCATCGTCTCAATATGCTCTACCTCAAACTTTGTGCTTTTACTATGTTTACTATGCTCGCTTCTATGTACAAGCTTTTATTCACAATCGGTTAGTAATATACAGGGTCGGAAAACGCTGATGGTCTATCTGAGTTTACACGAGAGCGACAAAGTAAAGTAGAAATCCGTGCGATAGACAAGGATGGCTATATTGACGACGTTTTATAAATTAGAATAACATCTGAGCAGTCGCTCCCACTTCTAACCGAGCGCATCCGATTGACCGGAAGATTTGGCAGGCCTCTGTCAGCTTCAGGCAGCTTCAGTGCCGATGTTTCTCTGAGAAATTGTGCTGACCTCTCTTAACGGATTGTATTATACCAGACTTCCAAAATTGTAGAGAGTGACTAATGTTATAAACCTGCCCACAATTTATAGCAGTCAACACAAAGAAATATACATGCAGCCCTTATATTTTTCCTACAAAATCGTGTGTCGCATCTCTCAGAGAGCATAACCGATTACATTGCGCTGCGTTAGTACACGTTAGTACGCATGCGCTGCTGGCATTTCATTGGCTGCGACGAATTGTCGGATCCAGCTGTTTCATTTCCAAGGCTATCATGGGCGGGCATATCGTTCGGGCGGGCAAAATTTCGGGTATATCTTTTCGTTAATTTAATTATGGATGTAATTAACTTTATTAGTGATTTGATCGAAATGAGGAATATCGGATGATGACATGTATGAAGTGCGAGATCAAAATATGAGTGTAAGTGATGTTGAAATATATATTTCATTAACAAAATTGTACGTGAATAGCATATGTGTGCAAATGAAAAACTGGTAAAGAAGTACAACTGTGAAACGGAAGTGATGGAAACTCGCGGAAGGAAGATTGTATTTTTAAAATGAGTTTTCCAAATAAAAATTCTATTGCTATATCTTACAAGATGAAACTTAGTCCGTATAAATGAAATCGAAAAGAGTATACTGATAGAAAGGACGAAATAGTGATATGGCGAAGAAACTAATTAAAATAAATATTAAAAAATAAGAATCTGGATCGAAGAATATATTAAATTTTGACGAAACATGGGCGTATGAAGGTCATACGGAAAGCGGTACGATATAATAACTGTTAATGTGTGACCGTTATAGTGACAGTGCTAGTAACCAATAGTAAATAGTGTGTATGTATTCTAAAGCCTTTTGTCCTTTTCAATGCGGAATTCGCAAATATTTGCGCGATTTATTTAACGGTGGAAAAATCTCTATTTGTAACAAATGTTGTCAACTACCTATAACATTTTCTACCATTTCCATCATGAAACTGCCATGGTATATTATCAGAAGTTCAAAACAAACTTATTAACACCACATAATAATGAAAGGGGCAATAATATTTGTAGTGTTTGACAGTATCGCAAATTGCAATTGTGAAAAGTTGAGATCCATGATAATGGATGTTATGTAATGGAACTATTTTTGTCATTTTTTATATTTCTTATATCTGATCGCATTCAAATTTAGTGCGCCTATGAAATCTTGCTCCCCGCACGCTTCGCCCGTCGCGCTGGTCAACAAGCTAGCGATTAGTCACTGCCTACAATTTCGACTGCTTGTAAAATATCAGAATACCGGAGTTGGAGTTGCACAAGTAGCGATATTTCTTGCGAAAGCGAAAGGCAAACAATAAAGGCAAAGATGGCGATTGGTTGCTGAGATATAATTGGGAGTGGATTTTATTTGTTGAATGACGAAATGGGCGGTGATTATTTAGATTTTAAAACGTCGTCAATATAGTCATCCTTGTCTATCACACGGATTTCTATACTTTACTTTGTCGCTCTCATGTAAACTCAGATAGACCATCAGCGTTTTCCGACCCTGTAGACATTTCTTACCTTTAAAACGGTAGCGAAATGACTCATTACTTACCTTCATTTACACGCTAGCCGGAAAAGTACTTTTCCGGCTAGAAGCATGTGCCGCTTTTCTCATACCTTTCTATGCTTTTCTCCGGAATTATTCCGTCAAGCGCAGTGCCCACAGCTTCTCGGACTTCCGGATGAGTACAGGTTAATTCAAAATCAGACAGTATGTACTTGCTTAAGCAAAGAAATTAAAATTTCGTAACGGAAAGAATGTTTTTTGACTTAATTGTCAAAACCAATAAACTAGTAATATTGCCTAGCAACAGTTTCATGGAGTTCTTTATCGAAAAAAATATTAAATTATGATAACAAATTTTCTTAAAATTAATGTTTTTAAAAGCGATTGTGAATAAAATAGTATACATACCACGCGGGAAGTATCATTCCAGCCACGGCTTTTAGATCTACTTCCCCCCTAGGTATGTAATATAATATTTATTTGCTCATTCGTTCTTCTGATCCACCGGTATTTTGATATTTTTTTATCCAAAAATGTCCCCCAATGTTTTCCTTTCCCACACTTGACTAGACTTGTTTGTTGTGCTTTATTCAAGATCTACATATCACTGGCACATGTTGCTGGCATATGTCACTGTTAGTCTTAGCACTGTCTTGTATACTATTATCTTTGTTTGTTCTGCTACACATATTTCCTGACATTATTCTGACTTGTCGTCTTCTTCAAATCTGTATATTTTCCTTCGATTTGTGTCTATTGTCAGAAGCATGTCTTTTTAGTATTCTCCTTCCGTCCATTCCACGTATTTAGTTTGCTCATTAATATATAGCCGCCTCTTAACTGACTGTTCATCTATTCTCTTTATTACTTCGTTTAGTTCAAGGGTATTCTTGTTAACACCACGAGATCATCTACAAATGCGAGAGACTGATGCCTTGAACTGTATATATAACTTTTTCTAGTACTAAAGTAAGGAACACTGATGATAACGGATGTCTTTGCATCATCCTGTTTTGAACTTCAAACTCTTCCGTGGTTTTATTGTTTACTCTACTCTCAGTTTTTCTTAATGTTAGACGTAGTATGTTCCTTATCTTCTTGTTGAACAATTCTTCCAAATTTGATATAGTTTTTTTTGGTTTTATTTCCGATTTATGACGCAACTTATGTATTCGAATGTCTAATCTAATATAGCTTTGGCAAGTTCAACTACTTGCAGCAATTATTTAATAGTGTCCTAATACATGCGCTAATGAGTGGTTGTTGCTTAATTGAAATTTAATAAGCCGGTAATTTCCAACTAGTCCCTAACTTCTCCAATGAGGCATTATGTGGGATTCTTATCGAAATCCTGGAGAAACCAAAAGTAAACGGCGATAAAGCAGAAAACAGCTAATGATGAAGCGCCAGACCCAAAGGCACTTTACTTATTGGAATTAATATAAATTACAGCGGCTCTGAAAGGCACATAAACTGCAAAACCAATTTTCTCCAACAATTAGGTACAGCCTCGAAAAATATTTTAGCTTACTTGTAATTTATTTGACAACAAAGTTAATTTATATCTTGAAATTAGGTATAATAAAGAAGAACTGTTTTCTAATTACCAGTAACAAATCTTGTTATAAAACATCCAAACCCAAAATTATTTAAAAATTTATATACCGTTTTTCTTACGGGGCTTAAAAGAAAAAATAATATTTCTGATCATATTATTATTCAAGTATATATCCCATTTTAGTCGCAGTAACAGAGTTGCTTAAACACAAATACATTTATAAAACCGGGAATTAAATGTAAATTTAAGGCGTCCATTTTCATAATTCAAATAACATACGTTAAACTATAGCAGCGTCCAATTCCTTGCCTTTAAAAAACTCTGTTAACATTCTACATAACGTGTTAGAAATAGCACTGTTATTTCTTAACAGTTACAGAAGGACACTACAAAACTTTAAGGTGATAAAATATAACATTTAACCATGAAATAACGTAAACGTTATTATGACCAAAGTGCGATGGCCAGAGTTACAGCCATATAAAGGCAATTTTGAATGCTAATACTTCATTAGTGTTGAGTTTGTTAATGTTAATCTGTTACTTAATTTGTGAAAGTATCAAATATTTGTGTTGCATGTAAAAACAAACGAAAAGATGATTGAACTGTTCAATTAAACAAATTCTAAATTTTAGTCTCTTAGAAACTAATAGATGAAACAAAAAACAAAATTGGCAAATAAAAAATATTTTGTAATATTTGTTTTACAGTTGATAGCTCTAGATCTTTTAACTTCAGTTGGTTGGTTTTTATGCAAATGAAACTGCACTATGCAAAATTTTGAGCCTGCAACGCAAAAATTGTGTTTGTAATTTTTAAAGCATCATGGAGTCAGTAATATCAATGAAAAGTTGCAGATAATCATGATATATTCTATACTTAGCGGCCGAAATTGTATAGAGTGACTAATAGCTAATATAAAAACACTATTACTCTTAAGCGTATAATATTTTCATAAGATTTCACATTATTTACCTCATTATTACTGTGCCGCTTTCTATGCACAACGATACTATACTCACATTTACGGCACCACGATAAAGACTCAGTCAAACTGAAGCCCGATATATTCTCTATCTCTGTTTATTGTGTACTGTGGAAAACAATATTTTGATGTGTGTAAATCATGCGCGTTAGTAGTTAGTTAGTAGCAGTTAGTGCACCGAGGCCAGAACGTCATTAGAATATGCGTACCTTGAGGAATTAACTGGTTTCCGTGTGGTGTTATTTCTATAGTTATATTAAATTATAAAAATAAATTATTGCTACTGTAAAGCTAACAAATAACAGTTAAAAATGGATCAAAGTGCCGGTTCAAGTAAAAGGTCTGTTAGTAATCGACATAACCTATGTAACGGACAACTGGTAATAATAAAAAACGTATACGAAGGAATTCGAGTGCGAAACTCTTAACATAAGTATTAGTGAAGCTGTTGATGATGTAGTTCGTTAACACAAGTGTCAGTTTCTAGTGTATATCGTGCTATAAAAAAGAGTGTGGAAGTAAATCCAAAGAAGAAAAAATAGAAACACGTGGAAGGAAAAAAACAGAAGTCGATGATGACGTAAAATACGCCATTCGCAGGAAAATTCATGGATTGTTCTTCAGAAATTAAATACTGACGATAAAAAAAATTCATGCTACGATAGCTGAAGATGAGGGCATGTCTCAATTATCTGACAAAGTTCTTAGAAGAACAATGCATGACATGAATTTTCGGTTTTTAAAACGAAATCGTAAAAGTATTCTCGTTGAATGAAAGATGAAATTGTAGTATGGCGAAGATAATATTGCATCGGGCAAAAATATATATTACATGGATGAAACATGGGTAAAGGAAGGTTATACGGTATCAAAAGTTTGGCAGTGATTCGGGATTTTTAGAAAATGGTTAGCATGTTTTTGAATCACATAGAACGGGAGATTATCATGAAGATGTCAACAGTGAAGTATTTGAGAAATGGTTTGAATCTATTTTATCATATGTAGAACCAGCAGCAGTTGTTGTAATGGATAACGCAAGTTATCATAGCATAAGGGTCGAAAAGTTACCGACATTAGTATCAAGGAAAGCAGATATTATTAAATGGTTAAAATCAAAGAATATTGAACATACGGACACCATGCTCAAACCACAATTATTAAAAATTGTCCAAAGAGAAAAAGGTCGATATATTAAGTATGTAGTAGATGGCATGGCCAAAGCACGAGGAATTCATATACTCCGTTTACCGCTATACCATTGGGAATGAAATCAAATAGAGTTAGTTTGGGCACAAATAAAAACCGAAGTAGCACGAAATAATACCACTTTTAAATTAAGTGATGTTGAAGTTATTATTACAGGAGGCCATTAATCATGTCACTGCTGAAACATGGCGTAAGTGTATTGGACATGTGTAGAAGGAGGAGCAACGTATGTGGGATCTAGATACAAGAGTAGATGTTTTGATAGATCCACTCATTATCCATTTAGAGGAAGATGATTCAATTGACAATGATAGCAACATCTCTACTGATAGTAATAATTAAATACAGTGAAGTGAAAACTTTGCTACATAGTGGCAGTAAGGCAAAACAGTGAAGATTAAATTGTGATAGTAAAGTGAATATGTGGCAGTGATGTGGATGTGACACCGAAGTGAACGTGTGATTATTTTAATAAATAGTGAACATACAGTGATAGTGAAGTTTGTTATGATTCTGACGTAATGCGTACTAATTTAGTGATATTAATAATATTCGTGTAAAACAATTACCTATACGAAATGTATAAATAGTCAACATCTTGTGGCGGCATGAGCCAGGTGGTGGTGAGTCATCGATGCCCAAGAGGGCATCGTTTTATAGGATATATTTACAATGTTGATAAGAATCTTTTCAGTTTGTCTTGATAAAGTTTCTAAATCAACTTAGGTACACCGATATACAAGATAAAAACTTTAAGTTTTGAAATATTCTTATTATTTTTATTATCTAACGCCTCGAGATTGGTTAAAACCGTTGTGTCACTGTGTCTACTTTAAAAATAATGGATATTATGTAATGCAATTATTTTTGTATATTTTTTATATCTGATTGCATTCAAATTTAGTACGCCTCTACAATTTTGAAAGTCAACTATAAAATAATATACATCATTTTTTATTTTACTATGCTATATCAGAGTATTGATACTATTTTCTTTTCAGATATTCAGCTCTAAATATGAGGAGATCATCCAATGCCATTCTGCAGTCGCAGACCTCAGAGCCACTTATAGTAGTAGAAGACGAAGAGCATGAGGAAGAATACATCCAAAATCCTTCTCGACAAAGCTCTGAAGAGGAATCGGCCTCCATGAATCCATATCTGCTTTCACCATACGCTCGTGAAATTCGTAAGCATTCTCTACCAACTCCACAATGCAGTGGTATCACTGCTAGTCAGGTTAGGAGGCTTTCAGAGAGAGGTGAAACCAGTAAACCAGGTCCGAGACAAGCAGAGTTTCTAGCTACGCTGTCGTCTGCCCCTCAACCTTCAGGTGGTCGTAGACATTCCGTTGTCACTATCTCCAAGGTACCCCCTGCTCTCTTTGGGAGAAATAGAAGGGAGTCTGTTGCTGCTTTTCCATCAGGTGGTTTTCCTAACCGTATTCTACCAAATAGAAGAGAATCGATTGCATGTCCCCCTTCCACTGAACCTAGGGGAAGTGTACATAATTTGCAGTTGGACATTATGGATGACATAGTACAGGCTCGGAAGGTAAGAATGAAGATGTGGAATACTAGTAGCGAAAAAGTGTGCGAAGTTCAGCCTTTGGATGAAAGTGGAAGTATCCAACGCTACACCAATTCTGGTCGCCGATTTTCTGATTTCGTAGGTACTACTCTTGCCCCCATTCCAAGTGTTAGCAAACGGAGAGCATCTGAGCTGCCCCAACCGCCCACAGCCTCTGGTCCGTCGACGAGTGCATATAAAACTCCGACATCTGGAATTGTTTGTTCTAATACTGATCTTATTTCTATTTTATCTTCTCTTTCGACATCTGCCACTGAAATAAATCAATGCGACAAAGACTCCCAAATAGATAAAGATAACTCTAGAAATATTCAGCAAAAACGTAATCGGTTGAAGAGTAACAGGTCCAATAGTTTTGACATATCCATTTTACATGATATTGAACATTTTGATGAGCAAAATAAATCTATGCCAACCCCTTCTAACTGGTTCGTAAAGCGACATCAACCAATTAAGACTGACGATAATAAATACAAAAAATTACCGCAGACTGCACCTATCAAAGAAAAACCAAAAGAGAACAAAAAGATAGTTGAAACAGAACCAGGAAAAGTTTTGTGGGATGAAAGGAGTGGCTCAATAGTAGATCCTCATGCTTTGGGTAGCGCCATTGAAGTTTTCCTAAGGCAAGCTTCGCCAGAAAGCACAAGTGTGCAGTCGCAAAATATTTCGCCTACCAAAAGTAACAATAAAGGGGGCACTGGGAAAGGGGCCGCTGGCCGATCTAAAAGTTGGTTTTCCAAAGGCGATGAGGAAGCGACAGACACCTGCGACTCTTCGATCTGCTCAACTCTTAAAGACTTGTTCGTAAAGTAGGATTTTAATTATTATTCCCTTTTAAGTGCTGCCTTTCCGGCAATGTCTTAGATTTATTAAATCAATGTTACAATATAAATGTGTCTTATCTCTTGATGGAGTACAATCAATCTAATATACAAGAGGGGTGTCACTTTTAAATTACTATTTCCGAATTTCACAATTAAACTACTATTAATATACAGAAAGGTTCAGAACGACCTGAACGTATCGCTCTTTAGAAATATTTATTTATGGGAGTTACTACACATATCAGCTGTCAAATTTGACAATTCTTCTGTTTGAATATTACCATTAAAGATTTTTCCCAAAAAATATATAAGTGATATAAGGTGTACATATCTAGTTCCAATAATTATTTTCATTTTTTATTATATCACATAGAGAAATGAAAAATAAAGGCTTATTTTTAAAATGAATTGAAAGATAATAACGTTCTGTATTTTATAGTTTACATTTTCTTTTTATATAATTTTAGTTTGGTGTCATCACATACCTACTTAATCTAATAAAAACACATTCAAATGAATTAAAAAAAAAATATTTTCCATTTAAATTTTTGTTAGAAAAGAACTATTTCAAACAATATTTAACTACAAAATTAATATCTAAAAATAAATCATTTCATAAATGTATTACTTTAAATTAACAATGAGTTGGGTTAAGGGTAATGGGAAAAACACTAGACTCATGAAGATAAAATTGAAATATGTAAAATCACGTAACTGTTTTTGTGCACATCGTTTGGCATCATTATTTGCGCAAAATCAAAAGTAATAATTATCCTCAATGATGCATACTACACAGGATCCTTCAAACACTCTTGATTAAAAATATTTAGAGAACTATGTAGGTAATATATAAATTTTAAAATTGTTATGGAAATATGTTTCACCACACTTTCAATACTTATCTGACTAGATTTGTAAAAATCTAATATTTTTATGTTACGAATTTAAATTTTGACACATTATGAAATATAGAACAAAAGTTCTGAAATACCACGCAATGTTCCATTTTTCGGTTACATTTTATCAATTTTAATAGCCGAAAACTTTCTTATTTCAAATAGAACACTTTGTATATATTCTTCAAATTGCGCAAAATTAAATGAATTTTTCTCTGCATTAGATTTCGTAGGAATTAAATTCAATATTTTTTAAGGTTTCTGAAATTATTCATTTGAAAAAGTTTCTTAGCAAGTAATGCTACTTTATGACAATTTGAAAACAACATGTTTAATTTCACTGTTTACGTTTATGACTAATAAGATAACATTAAAGAGATTCTCTTGAAATTAGAAAGAATCGCAGAAATGCCAAAAGATTTAACCCCTACAAAGTCTATATTAGACATAAGGTTTTGGCTATTGGTAAAATGTAAGCGGAAGAATGGAACACTTGGTGTAGTATTTTAGAACTTATCCCAAATACGAAATATGTAATACCTTAAAATTTTCTGGTATATTAAAAATTCGAATTTCCTCAATTGACAAAAATGTCAAATACCTAGTTTCGAAACGGCTGAATATAAAGATCGGGTACATATGCTAGATGTTTTCGACTCAAAACTGCATGCCCTTTTCTGTTACGGTGTAACAAAAATCAAGTTACAAACGTCAGCAGATAGAACATTTAAAATTAGTAGAGACATAATTTTTGCCTAAAGTTCATGGTGAGATAGAATGTGAGAAAAAAATTTGTTTCTTAAATATTTTGAAAACGGTAGGAACCAAATTTGGTACGAATACTACACTACCACCTGAGACCTTCAAGGATTAAGAGTGCAATCCAGGTGTACGGAAATATAGAGAAACTGGCCCTCTTTTTTCCACTGACTTTTAAAAATATTTAGAATTTTTAAATTGTCTGTTCCCTTAAAACCAAAAAGTGTAACTTCACTTTTCTTCAGGCGAGCCATATCAGAAGTATAAAGTGTAGTATTTGTATCAAATTTGGGATTATTTCCTCCTATCGTTTGCAAAATATTTGAAAAAAAAAAATTTTTTTCAACACCCTTTATCTCACCAAGGAAGCACTTTACGCAATAATTTCTGCTGACAAAGTTTGTAACCTTATTTTTGTTACACCCATAACAATATAAGGAAGCTATCGACTACTTCTCGTGTTTCATAAGTAGGTGAAAGTTAAAAATATTTTCTCTGAAATATCGTATATCAGCCAGAAAATCTATAATTTACTTAGTTCTCTACATACCTTTAACATAAGGTCGTTGTGAATGATTCATATTGTTGACACTATTTATATCAAATACCTACAGACTGACATATCGAGTATCTAACATATATTTTTTATTATGATTTTAACGTTATTTGGGATCGATTTTATACTCAGCTGTATTAAGCAGATTTAAAATTTCAAGCCACGTAGGTTATATACCGTAAGTAAATAAAGGCTGCTTAGTTAAATGAGGAAATGATATGTGAATTTAGCAATTTACAGTAATTTTTGTGAAGATATGGAGATAATTGACATTATTGACAAGCACAAACGTCAAAATCTGCCACCAAAAGTGAAGTCTTACATTGATTTACGTGATAGCAAAGGATATAAACCAATGTTGAACACAGAAAAGCTCCGGTTTAGTAAACTAATCAAATACAATTTAATATGAATTAAAAAGAGAAATAATATTTTATTTGTAGGCATGAAAAATTTTGAACAATTTTTAACAAACGCGTTAAGAAGAACTCATTTTGATGTTTCGAGAAATATAAAAATAGATAAAAATAATAATTATTATTTGTTACAAATTATCGTGAAATTGTAAGCTACCTTCTATTTGTTCAAGAATAGTAAACACTAGACTTTGTAAGACGAAACCCTCGAAAGAATGACATCCATCTCTTCAAAACAATTTGCTCTTTTAATATTCCTTTGAGAAATTCAAAATTTATTCAAATATCCTGATCATCATCAATAAATATCTATTTGATCTTTCAAATCCATTATTATTTATTCGTATTTATTGAAACATTAAACAAAACTGATATTAAAATGAAAATCACAATATATATATATATATATATATGTATGTGTTAGTTCGTAGGCTTCCGCGGGTGATATATGTGGTTGTAAAATTTCTCTGGGTTCCTTTCCGCGATGAATCTGCATGGTCTTCAAAAGAACCATTTGTTTGACAACGTTTCGATAAAATCTCATTTACCATCTTCAGGTCTTCTTACTTCTGCTTCGCGTTACTACGTTCGGCTTACTGGAAGATGTTTGTCCACTTGATGAGTCATATACTGTGCTTCCGTTCCGGTGTGTGGTTTTCTTCGCATGGCTGCGCGTTACGGGTCTTGCGTTTAATGGTGCTGTGGGTTCTTGTGTTCTGCTTGGTCTACTCTCAGCGTTGCGTATCACTGGTTTATTGATCTTTTTGGTTTCCAGGACAGGTTTCCAAGCTGTTGGTAATCTTTGGGTATCGTCACGTGTATTGAGATTTTGAGGATGTTTTTTAATTTCGATGGCTTCTCTAATTATTCTTTTTGCCTTATGCTCTATTCTTGCTAGTACCTTGGTATTATCGAAATCAATCTCGTAGCCGGTGTCTTTTACATGTTGAGGTAATGACGAAGTTTTTTCATTTTTCCGGACAGCATTCCGATGTTCTTCTTTCCGGGTTTGAATTCTTCTGTTAGTTTGTCCAATGTACGTCTTCTCACAGTCTCCGCAAGGAACTTCATATACTCCTTGGTCTTCTAAAGGAATGTTTGTTTTGGCTGATGGTAGCATATTACTAATCTTCCTGTCCGTGTTGAAGACGGTTTCTATTTTATATTTCTTTAAAACCCTGCCTATTTTGTCGGTAGTTCCCTTGACATATGGCAGGAGAGCTTTGCCTATTGGTTTATTTAACGTTTTCAATTTCCTCTTCTTTGTGGTCGTCGTCAGAGAGTAGTTCTGACCTTGTCATTAGTGTTTTGATCACTGATTGTAGCTGCGATGGGTGGTGGTGAGATTCTGCATGTAGGTACCTATTCGTGTGTGTTGGTTTCCGATATACCGTATAGCTTAGACCTCCATCTTCTTTTTTTCTTTATACATACATCGAGGAAAGGTAGCTGTTGGTCCTTTTCCAGTTCCATAGTGAACTTGATTTTTGGATGTCTGCTGTTCAGATGAATTAAGAATTCTCGTAATTTCTCCTCGCCATGTGTTCATATGACGATGACACCTTTGTCATATGGACACATGGAGAGTAGACCAAGCAGAACACAAGAACCCACAGCACCATTAAACGCAAGACCCGTGACGCGCAGCCATGCGAAGAAAACCACACACCGGACGGAAGCATAGTATATAACTCACCAAGTGGACAAACATCTTCCAGTAAGCCGAACGTAGTAACGCGAAGCATAAGTAAGAAGACCTGAAGGTGGTAAATGAGATTTTACCGAAACGTTGTCAAACAAATGGTTCTTTTGAAGACCATGCAGATTCATCGCGGAAAGGAACCTGGAGAAATTTTACAACCATATATATATAATATAATAAAACAATTATAATAACACCTTCAAAATAGTAAATGGTATGGTTAAAGGTGGTATAAATTAAGCCAGCTTAAACATAGAGTCCTGTGATCAAATAGAACAGATTTAGACAAACTTAGCTTAGTTCAAAAGTACCTCGTTTAGAAGTTTCAGGGCTTCAAAAAAAAAATTGTTTTCTTGTTATGGGCATAATTAATAAACGAAACGGGCAATTATGTTCAAATTTGGTACAGATATGTTTTAGATAAGTACAAGCATTCTGAAGTAGTACGTAGTGCCGCATATCGTAGAGGGCGCACTTGGCAGTTTTTGCAATTATTTTTATTCTTTTCTACTTGTCCTAATCTGATACACTTGACTAAAAATTATGATGGAGAAATTAAATTTGCGTAGAAAAGCTATATTTGTTCCATGTTGATAAAATGCACTGTTTTCGGTAAAAACGCATTTGAAAAGTTCCGCACATTAAAATAGAAATAAATTTTTTAATTCGATCAAGTTACCACTTGTCAAACTGACGTTGATACGTTTAAATTAGATAAAATTTGATCACAAGCCTGTGAGATTAATATTAATTATTGTACTGAGTTAGTAATTATCGTTGTGTAGTTGTGTAAAGTGGAAATGTAATGTGTAAATAATTTCAAATTATTAGTATTATTTTATCAAATTTTGAAAACATACCTCGACATAAACAGTTTTCTAACACAGAACGGCAGGTATGATTACTGTTTACTGTCAAAATCAATTTAATGGAGCAGCTGCAGAAAGAAGGTACAATTACATGGATAGCTTTTCTACGCAAAATTAATTTCTTCATCATGATTTTCAGTCAAACGTATGTGAATAGGACTAACAAAAAAGATACGATAAAAATGAGTTACAAAAAAACTGCCAAGAGCCCCCCCTACGATATGCAGCACTACTGACTCCTTCGCAATGCTTGTACTTATTTAAAACATAACTGTACCAAACTTGAACATGATTGGACGTTTCGTTTCTTAATTATGCCCATAACAAGAAAACAATTTTTTTAAGCCCTATAGCTCCTAAATGAAGCACTAAGCTAAATTTGTCTAAATCGGTTCTATTTGATCACAGGACGTTATATTCAAGCTGGGTCCCGTTATTTTCCGGACACCCTGTATACAAGCGTATAAGAAAACAAATTTTTAACTGACTATGACTTGAATGACATTTTTTAAATTTTATATTTAAAAAAAAACTATACACTTTCTGAAAGTACTCGTAGCAATTTACAGTAATTTTTGTGAAGATATGGAGATAATTGACATTATTGACAAGCACAAACGTCAAAATCTGCCACCAAAAGTGAAGTCTTACATTGATTTACGTGATAGCAAAGGATATAAACCAATGTTGAACACAGAAAAGCTCCGGTTTAGTAAACTAATCAAATACAATTTAATATGAATTAAAAAGAGAAATAATATTTTATTTGGAGGCATGAAAAATTTTGAACAATTTTTAACAAACGCGTACACTTTCTGAAAGTACTCGAAGAGCAACTAAACATAATAGAAAAACCGCTTTCCTATTGTTGCGGAGCAATTCTATGATCTACTAGCATAATATTATGCTAGCAGTCACCATTTATATCAAAATCGGTACAAGCTACAAAATTGTAACTTGTCGTCAAGGGTGCCGGCTGGAATATTAAAAATGACTGTTAGGAGGTAAACACAACAGGTGAATTTTTTAAATTTGGTAGGTATATATTCTCGCTAATTATTTAGTGGTTGGAAAAGTCTCAACTTTTAGCGAATTCCACAAAATGTCACATTTTTTGTTATTTTTATCATAAAACTGTCATTAACTGTCATGATAGATTATCAGAAGCCCAAATCAAATTTAATTACACCATATAATGACGAAAATAGCAATAATATTACTGTTTTACCAAATTCGTTAAAAGTTGAGACTTTCCCGCCATTAATAATTTAAATCAAAAACTGGGAAATTCGTATGAATATTTGCGAATTTCGCATCGACAAGGCTTGATATTCTATTCTATTTTATTTAAGTGTACAAGTCATCTCCTATAGCAGCAAAGATTTTTGCTAAAGTTTAAGTTATTTTTATTTCTCATTAAAATTTAGAAAAAACGACCTACGCGCTATTTTTGTTGCCTTCTCCCCTGATTTTCTTTCTGCCGGCGCCCATGCTTGTGGTATAATTTAGCAACAAAATATCCACCACAAAACGTACAGTAATAAATTCCTGAGCTAAATACTATATAGTATAGTATCTATTTATTGAAGAAAGTCTTACTCATAAAATTATGAAAACATAACAAAACTATATACACTAAGACTAGTCAATCTAATGGGAGACTTTGTTGGCCTGAATGGGAAACCAACTCCCGCGTAATGGAAACGAACTCAAAAAGAACGTTTACGCTTGGACTATTTGCTAATAGATGGCGCAATATTAGGTATTAAAATGACAGGAATTTGGATATATAATTTTGAAAGCTCCTCCCATCGAAGATGATTGGTTCATACATATGTTATGTACAATCGTTTGCAATAATATTGACACTCTTTAAATTAAATTTTGCTATTTCTTTTGAACTGCTGACGTATTTGTAATGAAATCTACTTTCAACTTTTAACATTAGTAATTAGTTGTTTCACTTACCAATATAGATTTAATGAAATTTCTACTCAGAACTTGCAGAAGTTCAAAAACTATTTTGAGAGAGTTTCATTATTATTTCAAAAGCTTGTATGTACTTAAAGTTGATGACATTCAATATGATTACTGTTTATTTTATTATTAAGTGAATGTGTTAGTCATGAAGAAGCAGGGAGGAAATAAATGTTAATTTTTAAAAAGTAATAAAATTAGATGAAACATTCCAGGAATAACACATTTCCGCAAGGCGAAAATCGACTATAATGATAGATTTTGAATTCTGATAAGTAATTATATTAATTCCATCACATGATTTAATAATAAAAATATTCTCATATTTACAGAAAACAAACAAATTACAGAAGTGCAGTTATCCAGTTCATATTCACTTTCACGTATCAATAAAAGTCAAAGTAATATACCTAGAAGATTGTTCTAATGCATATGTGATATCTGGCGAAAAACAAACTTAAAAACAGATATATGCACGTAAAATTTAATTAATGTCCCATGAACAATTATCAGTTCCTAAACAATTAACTATTTATTGTGTTTAAAATATATTAACCGCCAGATAACACTTTTATCGTACTCCTCCAGCTTTGGTAAATTCAAGTGAAGAAGTCATTCAATACGTGTCGATAAAAATATACAGGGTGGGCCATTAATAAGGGGACATAGAGGAGGAGTAACATCATTGTTAGGAAATATGAAGGTATAGCTAAATATATCTTCGTAAAATATTGCTGTGGAAAAATAGGGAAACATTTTTTAAGAAAAATAAAAATAATTTAAGTATTAAATCAATTTTGCCAATAAAGGGCGCCGCACTAACAATGTCTAATGATAAATTTTTCTCTTATTTTTTTTTTGTTGACAAAACATTTTGATTCCGTTGACTACAAAATTGTATCTGAACATCATTTCTACGTAAAAAGATTCACTTGGTAGAACTTGATAATTCCTACCAATTTCGAAAAAACTGCCCTAAAGGTTTCAGCTTACACGCGACTTCAAAAATGCTATTGAAATTTAAATCCAAAAAATCAGTAGGTATCAATGAGCCGTTTATTTTTTTTTAATGTTCAGAGTAACTTTGGAAAAAGCTCATATTTGAAATCATATTTACTTTTATTGATAAAAATAACAACAGAGCAGTAAAAACAATTTAGCTCTTGAGCAAACTCTCTCTACCTCTACATATTTTAATTAATTAAACTAATTATAACAGCTAATTATAGTAAATTTTTAATATGGCCTTCAGTTTTCTAATGCTCCTAAGAGATTTCCTCACGTCGAAAAATACATTTGGTTGTTTTAGATCAGTTTTCTGGAAAACGGTAGGAATTTCTTTAACAAAAAATAAGAGAGAAATTGTCATGATCTGGCATTGTTAATGGTCTATCTGTTTTAATAGGTACCTACTACATAAATTATGATTACTTTTTTTAAAATATGTTTCTCTACCAAATTTTTACCAAAAGACAATCGGTTGAGCGATCCTAGTTATTACAAAAAAAAAGCGAAAAAAATAATGTAATCTTTTTCCACAGAAACATTTTAGTAAGGCATATTTAGCTATATCTTCATATTTTGCTCCAAAGATGTCACTCCTACTCTGGTACATTATTAATGGTTCACCCTATATAATACTTAAAATAATAAATAAATTTTGAAATACATTCTTTTCTGATGGGGCCTGTAAGGTTTACAAATGATTTTTATTAAAAACATTAGCGCATGTAAATTTATTTAAATTTGCATGCGCAAATGTTAAATTATTTGAATTTTTGAATAAATTTAAATTTAATTTTAATTTAAAAATTACTTTTCAAAAAGACTACAAAATATTATTTATTTGACACCATCACTAAATTATACTTAGATTAAACATGGAAAAAAGATTTGTATACTTATTGTTTTAGAATTTTAACTAATGATTTTTTCTTAAAAATATTTGATTTTTCGCAAAATAATAATGCATCTTATGCAGTAAGAGAAACCCACACGATAATCTGTAGTTCTGTGTCTCCTTATAGAAGTAGGTATATCGAATTCATTTAAATTATCTTAATATGTTTAAAGGAAATAAAATAGGAACTGTAAATTTTGGCATATCGCTGAAAACTTTTTTTACAATCTTATTTTTCTGTTTTTTTTTTTAATTAATTAACAGTTCATATTCTTACTTCTCTAACGCAATAAAATAAACTGCTTATGTTTCCAACTTTATGATCTGTGGTTTGAATATAAATATATTGCTACAATCTTATTATTTAGGCAGGTATATGAAAAAGTTTTTTGCAGATTATAATAGTAGCGCTTTATTTCCTTCGTTTGAATAAATGCATATTGTTACGCAGTACGACATCTAACAGGAATTATGATAGCTATTTAGGTCTTTATTAAGGACTGGCTCTCTTGGTGTATATTCTCAAGGTGTAACTAAACTAAGTGTGCGTTCATATTGACATCGCTAGAGTTGTGAACTTTGTGCAATGCGCATTTTGCGATGTCATTGGGTGCGTTGTGGTGTTAAAATTAGTTCAGCATTGTTTCTACCAGGGCTCAGGTTCTTCAGTAAGAAGAGGCAGGAAGCAAAGCAAACTCGCATTTTCCTAACTAATATTTATATTAACCTTCTACTAGTAAGTCTACATAACAACTACACATTTCGAATAATGAACTTAAATTACCTGAAAACTACTTGCTAAACAATATTTATAACATGCATGCATGCTTATTATTAATCGTAAAAAGCTGTGCTGGACTGTTTCATATCCTTTTTCAAAGTTCAACTTATTGTAACGCATGTAAATTGTGAAATCTATAAATTTATCAACAAATCTACAGTAGTAGAACGCGATGAGACCGGTGTCAAAACGGTTATTACTTATACATGGTTAACTATGACTAAGTACAAATATTTTAAGAGGGTATAGAGAAAATTAAGAATTAACGGAATCATCCTTAAAAAAAATCCAAACTTATTTATAAAGTGAAACATTTTTTTTTTAATTATATTAAATCCTTATTTAACGCCGCCTATGTGACTCGTCCGCTAATTTTTACAGAGTCATAGTAGACAACCAACAACACGACGGTAAAATTCACTGTTATGTCATAATTTAATTTCTGTGTTTACGTTGTAGTATTGTGTTCTTCAGTTTTTAGCGCCTTTTTAAAATTTTAGACGTTTTATAGTTTTAAAAAAAAAGGAATTTGTGTCGGAGCAGATATTTTCCCACAATATAGTTCGCCGGTTTGTTTTTCTGAGTTAAGACTGCCGCGGGTGCATTCAAAGTTTTCTATTATCCATTAGCATTTACTTACTCCGTTCGTTCGATTTTCTTATAATAAATAGGTATTTTATCTAACCGTACCTACGGGAAGTGTGTTTTATCGGTAGTGGTTGTAACAAGTGAAAATGTAGTTTTGCCAGTTTATAACGAAGTAATGAAAAACAAATGCAAAATACTGTAGCTAACTGGATTAACTGTTACCTACCTATCAGGTATTATTACTAATAAGAATGTTAATTTTTGTCGTTTCTGCATTTAGAAACGCTGCAAAAACATAACCGCATGGTAGTTGACATTGTTGACAGAAGCTGTATCTATGGATCTAAGCCATCTCAGTCGATACTTATCATAGGCACCGATACCCGCAGGAAAAGAGAGTTTTGCCACATTTTTTAAATATCCGGCTAAAATTCTGGAATATTTTTTTTATTGTCTTTTAGGTCTCCCTGAGCACCTGGTTAAAATCTTTGTACTTAGTCATAGTTTACCCTGTAGTAAATTCATGAATGTGAAGTCTAATTTTAAAAAAAGTAAAAGGCAAGGCGTTCATGAACTTAATGAGAGTAGGAATATGGCGTTTTTATTTATTAGTAAATGACAATTTATATCAATTTGCGCCTTCATTTTATAAAAATTAGCTATAGGTTAATCCTTTAATCAACTTCTCGATACTAAATAAGCAATAAAGCAATCCTGCAAATAAGTAGAAGGCGTATAGCAGAAGAAAGTCCGTGCAGCTAGACACAACTCCTCATAATGAATATCATTTAAAATACAATGTTGGAATCAATTTGTGGCACCGCTAAAACGGTGTCAAAAACTCATTAGTCCAACGATTTCAATATGAACGCACACTAATGTTCAGGCCTTCATTGTATATATATATATATATATATATATATATATATATATATATATATATATATATATATATATATATATATATATATATATATAAATATATATTCTATCTCTGATTCAATGGTATATTCTGCTAAAATGTACAGTAATCCACAATTAGATTCAATGGAAAGGGGAGAAAACCTTTTTATTTTACGAGAAAAATTAATTCTTGAATATAATATTTGGTTGTCTTTAAAATACTGTTGGCATAGATTACTTCAATTTTGCATAGGCAAGGTGACCAGAAAATTAATAAATACAAAAAACGTACGAAAATAAACAATACAACAAATATTTATACCTAAAGTTATTTAAAATTGTAAGTGATGTTATAATTTCAAGTTGTGCATTAATCTGCCTGCTTTGGTACAAACCGAAAGTAAAATGGGCCTCATTTGTCCACCAGTATTTGCCGGAGGAAGTTGAAAGGGAATTAATAATAAAATTATACAATTCTTAATCCTGTTCGTTATCTCCTGAATGTAAAGCTTGGACAGGATGCAAATGGTAAGCTCTTTGAAGATCTCAAAGTTTTTTAAAAAGTAACAATACGAGTAGCTCTGCAAAGCACTACGTAGTCTAAAGCGTAGATATTTCTATCTTGTTCTCTTTTGATTTTAGGACTCTTTTCTGAAACAGAGGTCGGTATTCTGTTGTGGCAGTAAATACAGAGTGGTCCATAAGTAATAGTCTATGGGGACGTAATAGATTTTTTACTTAAACATATTTCGATTGTAATGTTGGCTCCAATCTTATTAAAATGATAATAAAAAGGTTCAGCGTCTTTTTACTTCAAAATATTTCGATTAGAGCCAACATATGTCATTAAAATGTTGATAATAAAAAAAGATACAGTATATTACAGTTGGAATTTAAAAATTGTATTTTTGTAATAAATATGTTTTTAAATGTATAATCGCAGAAATGGGAGTAGATATATTTCCTAGAGGGCGCTATATAAGCGATGCTTGTAAGGTATATATGAGCGTACCAAACTGATTTTAATCAATTGATGCGTACATACTTAAGTGACCTACCTTTTTGGACTAAGTTAGCGCTATTAATAGAAACAATAAGTCATTTGGTAAATTTCTCATTCTCAGGAGGAATATTTTCTGCTTGTCTTAAAACTGGCAAGGTTACTCTGATTTAAAAAAAAATATTCTCATTCATTAAATAACTACAGACCTATCATAATCTCTTGTGGATTCTCAAAAATTTTTGAATACACGTTTCTGGACATAAGTACTCTTAAATTTCATTAACAAACTTGATATACTAATAAATTATCAACATGGTTTTCACATTAATAGATCTACTGCAATAACCTTCCATAGTTTTGTTGATCAATGGGTTAAATTCAGATGCTGGCGAATGCCCTATTGGGATCTTCTGTGATCTCAGCAGGGCCTTGCCTTAATTCATATTTTGTATAATTATAGCATCAGAGGTAAGTCTTTTGACTGGATGTCATCTAATTTTAAGATTCGGAGCCAGTATGTGCATCAGTCATCGGAGCGGAGACATCATTCACACGTACAACTCGTAGATTGTTGATATTAATACGGGTGTGCCTCAGGGCTCTGTCTTAGACTCTGTTCTTTTTCTCTTATATGTTAATAATATTACAAGTATCTATGATGGAGCATATTTCTCACTTTACACTGATGATACGTCCCTTTTAGTTTCTGAAAAATCTAACAAAAACCTGAAAAGTAAATGTGAACTTACTATTTTAAATTTAATGCTGTTAAAACACAAATTGTTAGATTCACACATAGTCCATTGAAAAGTTACATTTGGGGTTGCACTTTTTAGAGGACGCAATTTTATTGTGTAGATGTGAGGGGGGGGGGTCAAAAAAAGCTTAACTTGAAGTTTGTGGGGTTACAACCCTCGAGGTTTGGCCGCCATCATGGAAAAGGGGGTTAAATTGTTTTAGCATTTATCAGGTAAACTATTGGTCATACAAAAAATTTGTAAAAAATTTTTAATTGAAAATTGAATCCTCTACAATTTTAGTCCAGTAACTTTTTGTTGTAAAATCAAAAATAACAAAGATATTAAAGAAAAACCATCAAAATTTTTGGACAAATTTTCTTTTCTACGCCATAATTTATTTATTTTTTTATTTAGAAAAAAATAACATCAGAGCATTTTCATAGAATGGTTTTAAAAAAAGAATTTTTATTATATATTTTTTTATTATATTCATTAGTTTGGGTTTTACAGCGCTGTGAAGTGAACACTAATTTTCCCTATAGCCATTGAAAAGTTGCATTTGGGGTTGCATTTTTTTGGGGACGCAATTTTATTGTTTAGATGTGAGAGGAGGGGGTCAAAAAAAGCTTAACTTGAAGTTTGTGGGGTCGCAACTCTCCAACTTCGGCCGCCATGATGGAAAAAGGTGGTTAAATTCTTTGTAGCATTTATCAGGTAAACTATTCGTCATACAAAATTTTTTAGAAAACATTTTTTATTGCAAATTCATTAGTTTGGGTTTTACAGCGCTGTGAAGTGAACACTAATTTTCCCTACTGATAAGTATAAATTTATATCAGTGATATGGCATAGTTTTTAATTATTTTTATAATAATATTTTTTATTATAAACATTTCAATGTTGGTACGCTCTGATGTCATTTTTTTAAATAACAAAATAAATAAATTTTGATTGTTTTTCTTTAATATCTTTGTTATTTTTGATTTTACAACAAAAAGTTACTAGACTAAAATTACAGAGGGTTCAATTTGCAATAAAAAATGTTTTTAAAAATTTTTTATATGACCAATAGTTTACTTGATAAATGCTAAAAACAATTTAACCCCCTTTTTCCAAGATGGCGGCCGAAGTTGGAAGGTTGCGACCCCATAAATTTCAAGTAAAGCTTTTTTTAACCCCCTCCTCACATCTAAACAATAAAATTGCGTCCTCTAAAAAATGCAACCCCCAATGTAACTTTTCAATGAACTATAGGGAAAATTAGTGTTCACTTCACAGCGCTGTAAAACCCAAACTAATGAATTTAATAAAAAAAAGTATATAATACAAATTCTTCGTCGAAAACCACTCTACAAAAATGCTCTGATGTCAATTTTTTTAAATAAAAAAATAAATTATTGCGTCCAAAAGAAAATTTGTCCAAAAATGTTGATTGTTTTTCTTTAATATCTCTGTTATTTTTTATTTTACAACAAAAAGTTACTGGACTAAAATTGTAGAGGATTCAATTTGCAATAAAAAATGTTTTTAAAAATAAATTGTATGACCAACAGTTTACCTGATAAATGCTAAAAACAATTTAACCCCCTTTTCCATGATGGCGGCCAAACCTCGAGGGTTGTGACCCCACAAACTTCAAGTTAAGATTTTTTTGACCCCCCTCCTCACATCTAAACAATAAAATTGCGTCCTCTAAAAAATGCACGCTAAGGCCAAAATAATGTAACATTTCAATGGACTAACATTACAAAAGCAAACCAATAGTCTCAAACTTGTTATTGATGACAACGTTGATTTCATTACGCAAGACTACCAGCTGTAAGTTTTTAGGCCTTCACTTAGACTCGTGTTTAAATTGCAAAACACAATGCGAATTTTTAACATCTAAATTAACTTCTCTTTGTTACCTTTTTTATTCTATTAAACACGTACTTGTCTCAAACCAATTGCTCAAATTATATTATGCTCAAGATGAGAGTAGGTTGGGGTATGGCATTGTTTTAAGGGGTGATTATACTTTTTCACAACATGTATTAGAAACATTAATAATGAAAAGAAATACAAGTATGAACTTAAACTTTATTTCATTGAAAAGTACAATATTTCAGAATTTTATAATTAAATGTTACATGCACTTATATATTATTTGAATTGTGTTTGCTAAATATGAGAGTGCGCTGTTTTTTTACATTGTTAATTTAGTTTAGTTTGTGTTGAATATGTGTTTTTGACGTTCTTATATATTTTTTATGTCTATGGAATTTGAACTTAGTATATGTCCATGGACCATTACTTACGGACCACCCTGTATATTCCTGATTTATAAATCTAAAAGGCATTAGGTATACTAACTTATTACTTTAACAAGCTGTATCGCTCAACAAACAGACTGATTTTACAGATGTCAATGATGCTACAAATTAAGAAGCTAGCAATACGTGCTTAATTCTCATAAATTTTGATGATAAGATGTTTGTAATTCCATAAAATAACCCTAACTAGAAAAGGAAAAAATATCTGAAAACGAAAATTTTGTAGCAAATTTTATCAAGAGTATCCTTTTAGAAAATAGATTGGTCAGACGTGACCAAAACCCCATAATTTAGTCGCTCGTGTTAGGTGGAAAAAGTTATTCACTTCAAAATATTATCCTTTTATTAAGACTGCTGTCTACCAAGTTTGAATGAAAAATGACTATTTGTTTATTAGATACCTTGTATGAAGGAGGTATCATGAAACGGAGTGTCAGGGAAAAATATTATAGAAAGAAAACCTAAACCCTATTATTTTTCATATTATATCCATTACCATTGTTAAGAACGAAATATCGGGGATACCGTGTAAACTGATCTCATCTTGTTATTCCTAATAAATAGAAATCTGTACTGATAATATTAATCAATATAAAATTCCGATCTGAAGTCAATTAATCTTAATTATCATTTCTCAATATTTTATCACAATTACGAAAAATATAAGTGTGTTTGTGTGTTGCGTGTGTACCTAACTGATATCTATATAATTATTTATTTTGAAAAACAACTGAAACTTCATAGTTTCAACTTTCTTGGAATTATTAACAATATTTCATCGTGACATACCTACTTCAAAACGAGTAATGTACCTTTTTAAAGCTCGTAATTTTTAGTTTTTTCTAAAAATTGAACAATCTGTATATAATATGTATTTGTAAAAATTTAAAATTAAACATAAATTTGATAATGAAATCCATTTTCTTATAAATAATATAGGTTGTCCCAATAAACTTTCAGAAATGATTAAACCGGAAATGGTTAAGCCGGAAGTGACAGAAAAAATATTTTTTTTCAATAGATTTCTTATGAAATTAATCCATTGGTAACTTATTACCAATACAGCTTCATTCACATAAGATTAGTGCGGTTGCATTGGTACTGCAGAAAAGTTATTAAAAAAGGCGCCGTATTCTTGAAATAGTGTTTTCTACAAAATACAAATAATTTTAGACATTTAATAACTGAATAATCTGGGGTTTAGCAAATAATAGGCATGTTAACTCACCCCACCTGCAAATATTCAAAGATACTGAAGTAAAACGGCGAGTAATACGGATGACTTTTGTAACGTTCAGATAAACTTAACAGTTACGCCTTTGTACTGTAGTTGTATGGCAGAAGCTAAAAGCATTTTAGCCTTTACCATTCCTTTTACAACAATCATACAAGGACCAATCAGAAAACAGCTTTTTTGACAGTAAACAAAAGATTCACATTTTTGCAGGTTAAGTTTTTAACTTAGATTCTAATTTAGATATTTAGTTTAGAATTGATTTGTTTTTAAAATATGGATGAAGAGGACTGTTTGGTTAAAAAACAGTTACTTTTGCTGCTCTTATTCGCAGGGACGTCAATATGTATAAAAACTATACATGCAAAAAAAAATTAAAAGAAGAACTCGGAGATGGTGGGTGCGACCTATTAATCGCATTAAAGCACATGCAAGATGATTTCTATAATTTATATAAAGAAATGCAAAATGAGAATGCCGATTATTTTTTATTACACCCGAATAACAGTGGCAATGTTTGATAAATTGCTGAAATTAGTGGGGCCTCATTTAACCAAACATTCAAATAGACTATCTATTCCTACAGATTTTAGGCTTTTAATTACTATTCGGCAAATGATAAAAACCAACAATTTCCGTAGATAGGGACGTAGTTGACAAAAACATAAACATAACCTCTCCATCTGAAGGTCAAGAGTCTTAAGTTTTTTCATGTTGCCAACTTACAGCGGAAAAATTCCCCAACTTCTTAAGTCTACAGTAATTTTATGTAAACAGAGTAAATAATATTTAACACCATACAATTACAATACAACAGTACAATTGCAGTGCCATTGCACTAACGTTTATCTGAACGTTACTTAAGAAATACAGAGATTGCTTAGGCCACTGTATAAATATTAAATATTTACACCTTCCTATACATAAATATATCTTAAAAATTATATTATTATAATTTTAAGTTTATTAGAAATGTTATGTAGTTATAATAGATAATTAGATTATTGTGAATAATTTATAACAAATTCTGATGTATATATATCTACTACCTATTGGCAATCTTCTTTGTGCGTATTGACTAATTTGCGCAAATTACATATCAATGAAAAAAATTAGATTTATGTGATCTGCCAGTTTAGATTTTATCCATAGACGAAAAGAAACAAAGTACGTAAGTTTGTGTAGAACAATTTACATCTAGTTTATTGTACTGAAAGTTATGTTTCCTAGTTCAAGATTTATTATGTTAGTATAACAAATAAAAAATTTGAACAGCATCCAAATTCACATTCTGTGTAAATAATTAAAGTATAAATATATATTCTAACATAAAATATATTTCTTATCTTGTATTTTCAAAGCATTCTTACATTTTATTAAGCTAAACTCATAAATCCTGCCTAAATCTCAAATTATATGTGTATATGCTATATGTATAGCTGTTTAAAATGAACACTTTTAACGACACGTCTATCAAATAGAATATAAATTATATTATATTGAGTTATTGTTGTTGAAATTAAAATGTAAATATTTATATACGCCTTTGTTATTAGAGAGTACCTATTACAATTTCGTTAGGGATGAAATCATTGAGTAAAAAGTATATTTATAGCATCATATACTATAAAATATTTATTTATATTTATTATCTCAAAACTAGAAAAACTTAGCCAGAAATACTTTCATAAAATTTACCAAATATCTATTTCATGAACTGAACTGAAATGAACTAATCAATTAAAAGTCTAATTAATTTACGCATATACAGAACCTGAACCATGGAACGTAATTGAGTATATTTTGTTGTTTTACAAATAACATTATGTAAACATAAAAATCAATATCAAAAACACTTACTGAACTGAGGTCAGGATATAGTTCGGGATCGCCCACTGGCTTGCAATAAGCTCAGAACGTTTCAACAAAATAAAGAAAAACACATGACTACCTAAACATACCCAAACATGTATAACTTAGATCAACGTGTACTATACAGGGTGAACCTTAAATAAGTACAAATATTTTAACTGCAGGTGTAGTTCGTTATATAGATGAGTCTAGTAAAAGTCGTTTTTAAAAATTTCTACAATTTACGGAGATATTAATATTTTTTTAAAATACCCGCATTATGAGCGTCGCTGATCAGATACAACAGAGCACTGACGTAACGTAATAAACCAGATGAACCATTCAAGGCAAGGTTGTCATATCGTCTTTTAAATAAATAATTTTTTTCTAACGTAAATTTGCATAGATTGAATAAAAAAATACTTGTTTTAAGTGATAAGAAAACTGGGTAGATAGTACGCTACGCAGTAATACTAACCCAAATTCTAACTTTTTTACTGACATTACCGTAAATGATTAAAAAATAAATTTCCGCAAATTCAATATCTGATAGCAGCTCGCAATTAAAGTATTAATGACGGTACTTTGTTCATAGATTGAAAAAATTATACATAAACATGCATAAAGGCTTATCTACATACTGAAAAGACTAGTATCTAGACAGATATCCATATTTCACAAGTTATGAAGAATAACGAAGAACTATTTACTTATTTTTTTAATTCCTACCTCAAAGTATATATTACTACATTTCATTAGGTTGAAGTTACAATATAGCGCCTATTTATATTTTTTTGACAAATGTGACGTCATGAAATGAAGATGACTGGCAATGCTGTAAACCACGCGTTCAATCTGCAACACTTGTGACTTATAAACATCATCAGGACAGCGGTCCTCAACAAGTTTTTTTATTGAAAAATCACGAAATTTAATTAAAATTTGACTTTTATATTTCTGTTTTTTTTTGTAAAAAAAAACTATTAATTATGTGTTCTACACAGAGAACTATAATGCTGGTTAAAATATTTGTACTTATTTAAGGTTCACCCTGTATTTGGAATATATTCTCTCTCTGACTGCAGCTGGATATCAGACTAACAATGAACACTGACCAAACCACATCTGCAGATATAGTTCATAGCAAGACTAATCTTAAATAATTCACTAGTCAAATACTAAATTAGCCAATAAATGAATAACAAGCATGCCAAGATACTCAGTGATAACTCGCCTAATAATCCACACATCATAGTTCACTAAAACTTCAATTATCTAGGTCACTATTTAATAACATAATTTAATATAGACGCATACATACACTCTTCGAGCTTTCTTATAAAAATGAATTTCTTCACCACTGTAAAAATTATATTAAGATCTGACCGAAAACTTCGGACAGCCCTCTTTTTCATTATTATCAATGTTTGTCTTGACATCACACCTATACTTGAGCCGGCTAATCGACTCGTCGTCTAAATAGTTTCGCTTATTGAAAATTTTTCGGTTTTAGCATAGTGTAAAAATGCACAGAGAGTAATGTATGTAAAATGTTACCAAATTCCACTAAACAACACTCTAAATTGGTTTGAAAATCGCGGCAGGAACAATTTATGTAAATACATTATTATACAGTGTGTTTTTAAATGATGTAGCAAAAATGAGACCACCGATTCCTTAAGTGAAATAAATAAATAAAATGCCTTTTCTGCTGAAAATACAACAAAATATTACCTGAAAGAGTTGTTCAGAACGGCAAATTATAGAGACGTGCAAAACTTCAAGAAGATCGGCGAGGTTTGATGAAACTATTTTTCAACAAAGCCTCAAATCAGACCGATCTTCTCCATAATTTTCCATTCTGAACACCTTTTTCAAGGAACATTGTGCTGTATTTTCAGTAGAAAAGACACTTTACCTGAAACGATAACAATTTTTAATCGATCCACTGAATATTTCAAACAGGATTATTTCGAGAACTGTTACTCCTAACGACTTCAACAAGGTATACCTGAACTGGATAGTTAAACTTTTGTCAAATTTTAAAGAAACTCATTGAAATACACCGTTGCATCGTTGATCAAATGCTTATATTTACAGCATGAACATAAGTAGTTTAAAATAGATATTTTTTATAGAGAAGCCGATCCACTATAATTTAACAGGATATTTTAAGCCAATTATTTGTTTATTTGAAAATTAAAAAACTTTAACCACTACAATATTTGTACAAGAAAAGGCTTCAGATATAGAAGAAATGTTAAGTATTCTACACCCTATTTTACACTTCTATTTACTATAAAGACGCAGTAATTGTATAAATCTAGAGGGTACAAACAAATAAGTGCAAGGAAATCAAAGGGTGATTCCTCTTTCATGTAAAAAAGCGATGAACAAAAGCATGCGTTCGTCAAATATCATAAACAAAAGAAGAAGAAGAAAATGGTAGGTTATGTTATATGAAATAGTTATAGTTATATAATTTTCTTCAGTAACGTAAGTATATGAGCATTGAACACGAGATACGTGAGCATTAAGATGTGTGAAAATATTATTAACGATCTTCTGCGAAAGTAAGAAAAGTGAGTGTGTTATGAGTACTTTTTGTAATTATAGTTATGTAAAATGAATTTATTATTTTTATGTTTTATTCAGAGCCTTTTTCTGTTTTCTTAAGATGTTTTTTCATAATACATAAGATAAATACAATGTTATGTTGTTGTTATATTTACGTTGTTACGTCATGTTTAATAAAATTTAATCATGATTTTTTAACGGAACAATGTTACTTATTAAAGATGTGAGAAGAGCTGGATAGGGTCAATATTTAAACTAATATACGCAGGCCCAAACTACCCTACTACGACCCTGCATACGAGGGACACTGCGTATCAACCTGACGCAACAAATCTTCTATCAGTACTGAGTTGGTTTGGACTATGTTTATCTTAGATATAATTTTGAATCCGTACGTAGTTGTTTCCATTAATAAATTTTTACATATTATTATTCTGATATCAGCGATGATCCTACATTTACGTCAGAATTGAGAGAAACATTGAACAAATAGCAGACAATTATCACAAATTTCATTTATTTGCTGAAGCCATAATTACTCAATATGGTATTAAAAAAGGAAAAAATAAGTTATTGACTGACTGCACAATATCACTCCTAATGATCTTCATAATGCAGTTATTCGAATGTGGTAAATTTCCGTGGCGGAATTGTTACCGATAAATTTTATACATTCTCCACATGCAATCTTGTAAATATTTTTCTGCTTTAATGCTATCTTCCTTAAAAAGAACTTTGTTTACAGTGGTTTAGTGATAAGAAGTAAAGATTAAATAATCCCAGTACGTAACCACAATATTAATAAATAGGTATGATAACACTACACCAAAACAGCATCGATATTTTTATTGACATGTCAAAATATTAACTTTACAGTGAATTAAATTTTTCTTCCAAAGCAACAAAAGGAGCATCTCATAGACAATTTTCAAATCTTTGAAAATATTAATTAGAATAGTTTTCGTATTTTTTGGAAATGATTTTAGCAATGAGTACTGTTAAAAGAAAGGGTTTCATTTTTATTGAGTTGACTAATTATTGAAATAATAATTGGCAATTGGGTATAGTTATGAGGAAATTAAAATATTGTATGCTACTGACATTGAAATTATAGGTACCTACTGTGAAGTATTAGCAGAATGATATCCGAATTATTACTGTCGTTACACTGTTTATATTTACACAATTTGTGTCAGTGGAATTTGATAAAGAAATCCAGTTTTGTTACTAAAATGATATCATCGCTTTATACAGGGTGTTTGGAAAAGTTGGTACAAAATTTAAGGCTTACCGAGAGTAAGTAGAGCCAAAAAAAAGTTTCTATAAACATTGGTCCTCCGGAGTAACTTTAAAATAACTTGTTTGATTAAGACACTGGAACGAAAATTGTAGGTAATAATCATACCATAAGGGTGTTTAACTATCATAGGTTTCATCAAAATCGGTTATAAATAATAAGTGTTCTAACGACCCTTAACAGAAATTTTTCAAAATTATTTTATTACTTTGAATTATCTGGCAAATATTATTTCGAATTCTGCTTAGTTTAGACAGAAACAGTTATGTTTAAATAATATATGGTTTAGTTAGAACAGTAACATTTTCACATAGTAGACATCCGTCATAGTTTCATTGTTACTTTCTGTAATGGAATAGTCTGCAGGTTGAAAGGGACGTAAAAAAATATATTTTTATTATGAATTTTAGGTTATAACTGAATCATTAAATGCATAAAAAAATCTCAATTCCGCATGCGAAGCAAAGACTTAAATAGTCCACCCTGGACCGAAATACAGACACGTAGGAAGTTAAATCAAACACGCTGAAAAATTTCATAATGAATTCGTATGGCATCGAAAGCTTTACCAATACTTCTTTGATTCTTTTAACGTCGCCCCATAAATAAAAATCTCGCACTTGCCGAGCATAACGTTGATAAACTCCATCTTGTAAAAAAAACATGTTTGCTTGTAGTTCAAGAGGAATATCGTATAGAAGGTCTGCAAGGTCATTTTCCAAAAAGCTTAGATATTCAACACCTCCAAATAGATTCGATAGAAAGAATGGTCCAAGAAGAATGACGAGTTTCAATGGCAATTTTCATCACACCACGTTTGAATATTGAGCAATTGATAACGCCATCACGTGAAAACAAGTCTCATCGGTAAATGAAATATTTGAAACGAATGTGTAATTATCTTGTTCGTGCCCAAGAATTGTGCGACAAAAACAAAAGTGGGCGGCATTTTCCTTAACTAAAGCAACTGCCATACATAAGTATTGCCTATTCTAATGCGAGCAGGTGCTCTTCTTACACTTACTCTTACATTACGACTAAGTCTAAAAATTCAAAACGTTCAAAAAATCTTAAAATGACTTCGTTTAATTCATGCCTACGCCTTGGACCGCCACATTCACAATATCTTGGAGCTAGGACCTCTGATTCCATCGCTCTTTTATGAATTTACCGAAACAATCTTGCAGAAGGTTATGTTCTATCAGGAAAACGTTACCGATGCTCTCTTTGAGCCGACAAAATATTTTCATTACAGAAACCATAAATAAAATACACATCGACATATTCAGGGTTAGCTAAGTGAAATGAAATGCAAAGACAGGCACAAAGATCACAACTAAGAAACTAGAGAAACGTAAGAATTTAAATGACACGCGAAAGTAACAATCGTTAGAATGAAACTGTCACCATGACAAATGCCTACTATGTAAAAATGTTACTGTTCTAAATTATACATTATACAGGGTGTCCGTAAAAGGATGGGACAATGTTTTGTCACATAATGTACAGCTGAAAATTAGTCAATTTAACTAAACTTGCTTTAGTCCAAAAGTTGATAATCACGGAGCTACAAGGTGTCAAAGGTTAAGAAATAAATCGCGTTTTCTTTAATAACTTTCAACTGTCACGTTAATTTTACGATATTTTGTATCAGGGAGTATCTTGGGATATCAAATTCAATTTTATTCCGGTGTATCTTCTAGAAGATGCCACCGGCAATAATTTCGAACTATTTAAACCATTACAACTTTTTTGTTCCATCCTGTATTTTATTTTAAAATCTCTTCCCCTGCCTTTTTTAGTTATAAAAGGTATACCTTATTGAAATCGCTAGGAACAACGGCTTCCGAGAAAAACACATCTAAACTGATGACTGATTATTTATCTACAAAATTCAAAATTAAACATTTATCCAAGGGTAAGTCCTCAAGCAACACTGGTGATTTTTCTTGAAGAAAGTGCAAATAGCTCTCTGTAATTAAATTATTTGGTAGAGAAATAGGACCTATTAGATTTGATCTTATTATACCGGCCCAAACATTTATTATAATTTCATGTTCAGTGTCTTGGCCTTATAGGGTGAATTTCCTTCAGCGTTGATATGTTTGTTATGGAAGTTAGTTTTGCCTCTTCTTCTGAAACACTTTCAACAGGAAATTAGATAAATGTTTGGGCCGGTATAATAGGATCACATCTAATAGGTCCTGTTTTTCTACCAAATAACCAGAATCAGTCGAAAATTATTAAAAAAAAACGCGATTTATTTTTTAACATTTGACACCCTGTAGCTCCATAATTATCAACTTTTGGAGTAAGGCAAGTTTAGTTAAATCGACTTATTTTCAGCTGTACTTTATATGGCGAAACATTGTCCCAACTTTTTAGGGACACCCTGTCCGGAGCATGGGCATGAAGAAATTACTGTTTCTGTAGGGTAAATCACAAACGCTGATTGATAATTTAGAGTTAGTACAGGATTTTGTACTACATACAGTGTGTTCAAAATTGACTAACACTCTTGTAGAATTTGATTGAGCTTTGTGATTTCTGTATTTTTTTGCATATAGATGTACTTTACCAAATATTTCAGTGGATCAAATTAAAAATCCGAAGTCTGCTATGATTTTTTCATAAATCATGTTCTTATATAAAATCTGACGACGCTGCAACCCCGTTAAAAACGCTACATTCTAAATTCCATTAAATTATTTTTTTTCATAATTTGCAACTTTAAATTAAGGAAAGTTTATTTCCAAGGTTTTAAACATTCTTAAAAGTATATAAAGAGACACACATAATATCAAGATAAAAGTAAAAACTGTTTAAACTAATTTCTTATTGAATTGCTAATTTAATAATTAATTTTGTATCTTTTATTTTGTACTTTGAAGGTGACGACGCAGCGCAGCTCTATTGAGAGAGTTTTTCCGCCACTTTAACCCTGTTTACAGTTAATGTTAGGGATGCGTACTTTAATTTTGTTTCTGTCAGCAACCACTTACCGAGGTCACGGCATAACAACACGAAAAATCCCTATGTATCAAATAAGAGGTATCAGTTTTAATATTTTGGATTCTAAACTCTGTAACAACATCTTAGTAAATACTTATTTTTTAACTCGATGTACGTAAATATTTTTAAGAATGTTATTTTGGTCGTACACTACAGCCCTCAAATATTTTGAAAACAATGTAAAAATAACTGTGAGTAGGTATATGGAGATTATATTCATTACATAACAAATGGTATTTCTCTCAAAATATTTTCATTGCTTGTGTTCACTAGTTTGCCTGTTTGTTTTCCTTCAATTTGTAAATTTTGCAGGCTTTGTTACATGGTAAACTGGAAAAAAAATGAATATATAATATAAATATCAATCTCATAAAGATTATTAGAGGAAGAAATTTTCAAAATGTACAGGTAAAACTAAGATACATTAACATTTGTTAGCATAATTTATTAAAAAATATATGCTATTTTAATTAGGACGTGTATAATTTTATCAGTAATTAAATCCACTGATATATTAAATGCATTTGTATCAAACATATACATACAGTTGTGGTAAACAACATAGCAGTGAGTATGTAGGAATGTACAGGATGTCCTAATTTTGTTGTAACTACAGGGTATTCAGGAAATTACTAGAGATTTAATGACGTACATGTAATTCCTCTACAATAATCTAAGATCCCACTATAAAACGACCTTCACCGAGCTGGTTAATGGATGAAAAGTATTTTATATCCAATTAAATATATCAATAAATATATTGCAAATGGGTTGTCTAAAAAATTTCAGCCTAGAATATGATTAATTAACAATTAAAATTTTTTTTAACATTTCACTGGTTTGGTTAATAGACAAATTCCATACCAATCGAAAGTATGTAGCCCATAAAATATGCAAACGTTAGGTTGACTATTTTTTTCCCGTCACAACTCTTGGGTAGGCAGGTAGGCATAAACAGGTAAATCGATACTACTAACTTGCACCGGTGGGGTTAATAAATTAAAGTTAAAATAAATATTATTTCATTACGAACACGGTGGTATAGGGTTTTCTGCGAAAAATCAGTCCTGAATTCCGGTTGTCGAGTTTTAAAAAGTGAAATATTACTGCGAGTGAATACGTGCGACAGAAAGGTCCCAGCGAACCAATCCATGCGATAGAAGAGTACGCAGCATTGAAGCTGTGTGTAGTTCGTCTATACCGAAAATGAAGACGGTCCGTTTATCCGTTTCTCCAAAAAATCGAATAAAGTCCGGGGGCGGGGGTATTATTATTAATCTGCCCCTAGGAACCCCTAACGCGAAGAAGGACTCAATTTTTCGATTCCGCGTCTCAAAGAGTATGTGTCTTTAAAATTTCGATTCGATCGGTTGGGGAGCAGCTCCGGGGGCGGCATTCCGTTTTTTTAAATTGTTTCGGTACATTACCGGATGCGCCCCCGCCTTATGGCGAAGTATACGTACATACAATTTGAAGTCGATCGGATTCGATTTGTGACCGTGAGATGTGCGGAAATTTTTTTTTACCCCTAACGATGAACATGAGGCTAGGTAAAAGGGCGGCTGTGGGACGCGATCGGAGGTTTCCCGAATAAAGAACCTATAACCCTCTACTCCGAACCGTACACGTTGCCCTCCTAACTGTTTTTATAACTGAGGGCTCGAAGTCATGAGTTCGAGAAATCGACCTTTTCTGTTCGATTTCGAATACATATTCGAATGTTTATTATGAAAAAATGCCTCCATAGAGTTTTTCGTACAAACAACGGTTTACGAGTTGGGCGGCAAAATACTACCGCCCCCGGACTTTATTAGATTTTTTGGAGAAATGGATTAACGGATCGTCTTCATTTTCGGTATAGACTATTATTTCCTGGTAGTGACTTGAAATATATTATGACGTTCCTGCCGCCCCTCCAGGAGCGGCCCTTGAAAACACGAAATTTGTCTAAAATCATAAAAAATAATTTTTTTGTGGATTCTTACCTATCGAAAAGTCTAATAAAAATTTTTGATTACATGTATCGTTTCCTTAAAAAAAAATAAACGTAATTCGGGGCGGCAAATGGATTATTAGAAAATTTAACTTTTTACGGGGTTTCGATCTCGACATATCATTAGTAGGGTCGAAAATGTTGTTTTATTGTCATTGAAGGGCGTTAGGGGTTCCTAGGGGCAGATTAATAATAATACCGCCACCTCCGGACTTTATTCGATTTTTTGGAGAAACGGATAAACGGATCGTCTTTGTTTTCGGTATGGACGAACTACACACAGCTGCAATGCTGTGTACTCTTCTATTGCATGGAATGGTTCGCTGGGGAATATTTTACAACCGGAATTCAGGACTGATTTTTCGCACACAACCCTCTATACCACCGTGTTGGTAATGAAATAATCTTTATTTTAATTTAACTTGATTTTATTAACCACACCGGTGCAAGTTACTAGTATCGATTTACCTGTTTATACCTGCCTACCCAAGAGTTGTGACTGGAAAAAAATAGTCAACCTAACGTTTGCATATTCTATGGGCTACATGCTTTCGATTGGTATGGAATTAGACAACCCATTTGCAATATATTTATTGACATATTTAATTGGATATAAAATACTTTTCATCCATTAACCAGCTCGGTGAAGGTCGTTTTATCGTGGGATCCTATACTACAAAGTGTCACTTCTAAAATATAACCCAAACATGCAATTTTTTAAATGGAAACCTTGAATATTTTTATGCAGTTCAATTACATTAAAAACGTTAAATTAATAAAATTGCATGGTTCATAGTTGGCCATGCATTTTTATATATTTATATCAAATTAGTTCAAGTATTCTACCTTAGTTATATACAATTATATACAAAACTGTTTAAACAATTAAGTTATAGGATAAATAATCGATATTTTTTAAGCTGTAAATAGCGCATTGTGAGCATCATAAATAATAATAAAATAACTCAACAATAATACGATGTGTGTGAGAGGAGGCGGCATATTAATATTAAGCAGGCCGCATTTGCGACCAGGAACGACTTACGTTGGTAGGCCCTAACCACCATTCAGTGCAGGAATGAGGAAAACCTCATTAATTAGGGAAGTAGTCAAACGTCAACCGGTATCAATCTCTCACATTGACCGAAGCTAACATTCTTTCGTCCTACTATACCCGCAGAGAGGGCGTCAATCTTCTCCACGAATATAGCTTATATACTCTCGGCTGCGGGGGGGGGTCGAACCCAGAGTCTAGTTACCTCGATTCAAGTACTGATGCTTTAAACCGCGCGACCACTGACCGATCCATCAATACTCATCAATATTGAAAAACTCGAGACCCAGAATACTAGTACATATTTTTATTTATCCCTATTTCATAATTTTGCGAGCATTTTCATTATTATATACAGGGCGTCTCCGGATAGGTGAAACGATTCTTGTAAGGGATAGAAAATTTTAGTATTGAAAAATAACCTTCTGCGATTCAGCTCTGTCTGTTTAAGAAACCAAATTTTTCATGACTTCAATTCCGTAAAATCCAGTAGGCATTGGAAGTTTGGAAAAACTGATTTTTTTCCTCAGTAAAGTACCGTCTTTATATGAGATACAATAAAATATTATTTTAAAAAGTTGGTCGAATTGAAAACCTGAGTATATGTGCAAAATTTGATTGTTCTAAGCCTACGTTTTGCTCGATTTTCAAATTTTAGTTATCTTGCTCTACAGATTAATCTGAAATAAAATAATAATAACTGTTTTTGTACATTACATTATATACGCTATTATTTTTTGACCATAAGTATAGGTATTGAAACTTTCAACTTTAGATGTTGCTAATTTGTGACTATGATATCAATACATGTGAAAAATATCCATTTCAGATTGACTTGTTAGATGATGAAGATGAAATATTATCTTGATATGTAGGGCTTAGACTTCTTGACTCTTCAAGATACATCTGTTCTTCTTAGGCTTTCTATAAATTAAAAAGTCTATCAGCCCCGAAATTGTTTTAGCAGAAATGTTGCCGCCTGTTTACCATAGTTACCATACACGACTAAAAGCATGCAGTGAAGGCAGGCAGAGACCCAGACTGTACCGCTTTTAAACAGAAAACTAGGACCGAAACTGAACAAATATTTTATGTAATAATTTATTTCAAGTATCGAACTCGAACCGAAAAAAAATCAAACGGCTTTTCCTCCTGATCTCTCCTGATAATAGCTCCTTTTTATTTTCCCCACTTGACTCCCTTTTAGAGCCCTACTACTGTAAAAGTTGTTGATTCATATTTGTATGGATAAGTTCATCATGCTAAGCTTAGTAACGACCTTCACTTTTTATGTTTCTTTTTTTGGTCAATACAACCAACAGTCTGACCTCAGTTTCCACATCGTTTTGAAGAACGTCGTTAGTCAGCAGCCTCCAACCTTTTTTCTCTCTCATGGAAACTTATGGATCTTCCGCTATTTTCCTTACCGATATTTCTTGGTCCTCGTTCCGCGAAAAGTTTAATACAGCAAGCCAGTGTTACCAATACGAATTTTGTATAATTTGTCCTTATTGTGTATAATTTTCTAACCCCTAAGAAAAATCGTAATTATAATTGTTGTATCGTTTGAGCCTGTCAGAAAGAGTGATTTATAAATATTATTTATTAAATAAATATTTACAAGTTAGAACCACATAAGGAATAACGAAATTATTATTAATTATACTGGTTGAGATACTGATATCCTTGATATCAAACTGACTAATATTGCGATTAAAACAAATTTTCTAGGCTTTAACTATATTCCAACTACGACTTCTTCATTACAAAGTATATAAATAAATAGAAAAGGATGAAAATCAAACTTAAAGTCTATATGACACGATCAAAAAAAGGTTCAAATTTTGAATATAAAATTGATCCTAAATATAATACAATAGGTAAGTAGCAGTAATGAATAATTATGAATAAAAAATAAGACTTGCTGTATATATTAATCCAATATGTTTGTTTATGAACATGCATATTTTTATGCCAGTGAAGTTGACAGTAAAAAATCACGGAATACTCTAATTTACTATTTACTTGTATTACACGATAGTAGGTAGATAATTGCGATGAATTATTTTATATTCATAATTTGAACCTTTTTTGGACCGTGTCATGCAGGCTTAATACACTAACGCTGATAAGACCTTCTTTTAGGTCATTCTTTTTCGGGAAACTGTAAGAAGAATTAATTTGTGCAAGAAGGTTTAATACTTTATGTAGGTACTAACAGAAATTATTAAATTAATAAATGTTAACTAGTTTAATTTTCTCTTCCTCATCCAATAACAATATCTCCATTTTTATATTGGTGGATAAAAGCGTATTTTGAATCTAGCCACTGCATAATTCAACGATGTTATATTGGCAATACTGCAGCAAGCAGAGGGAATGAGGGAACCCTCTATTATTTCATTATACTTGGCAGGTCTACCTAACCTGTCCTGACTTAATCTTTATCTCCAGAGGTTTGTGGCATTGCGATATTTATAAATATAAATAAATCCGACGACCAAGTCCAGTTTGGCAAAGTTCTGGTTTTAATTTCAATAATATTTTTAATAATTTACTAAATCAATGTGTAAAATATTATGGTAATATGAGATGCAATTATTTACAGAGTAACCCGGAGTTTCTTAGCATAGTTTTTAGTTTATACAATTCAGAAATTTCATAAATTAGTTAAATTATTTGCCTATATCTAATTAACCTATGTAATAAGGAGCTTTCACTAAATCTTATAGTTTTTTAAAACTTTAACACTACAAAAATTGATGATTTTAGGTAGTTTAAATATAACGTTCTAAATGATAAATTATTTATTATTAAGGTGCTATATCTAATTATAATGCACAACTCATCTTGTCAGCGCTCGTAAACATAGAATGTACAATCGTTTGCAATAATAATGACACTCTCTTAAAACAGTTTTAGAACTTCTGGAAATTCTGAGTAGAAATTTCATTAAATCTCTATCGGTGAGTGAAACAACTAATAACTAATGTTAAAAATGTGAAGTAGATTTCATTACAAATACATCAGAAGTTCTAAAGAAATCGCAAAATGCATTTTAATGAGTGTCATTATTATTGCAAACGATTGTACCTATTTAAAAAAAATTGACTATTAATGCAAAAAAATCATGATCAGTGTTATTCAAGAATTAACTGTTTTCTGCATTTTGATAAATGTATTAATGGAGTTTCCTCTGATATTGAAAGAAGAGTTAACTGGGTCTTGATATCATTCAAAACTTTACCCGTTGACTGTTCTTTTCTTACTTTTTTGTTATTGTAAAAGTGCACCCCTGTATATTCTGTCTTATATTACTAACTGTAGTTTAGCAAATTGAAATGTGATGACTTCGCTGGACGAAGTTTTATATGTAGTATGTATATAAGTATTTGGACCATATAAATGTTATGTATGGACAATCCAAGTAGTTTATAATTTTTTTATTTAATAAAACTTCTAAAGCTACATTCTAAAAAATGTATATTTTCAATACCATTACAGATAGTACCTATAATAATGTAATTCTTATTTTTAGAGTATGTGTTTTCAGTGTTAAATATATATAAGTGTTTCGATTAATGTATATATTCAATGTACAGTTGTTCGATATATGTTAATAAATAACTTATCCTGGTCTGTGTTTACAACTTCTTTATATACCTACTAAACCTTAAAACGCTCAATATTCCGTTAAGATAAATTGTATACTCATGTATTACATTTTGTCTCTAGTGTTTTCTGCTTTATTATTTCTATAAAAAGTGTACTTAAGAATATTTTAAAAAAAATTGAATTTCGGTCTAGGAAATGTGACTCAAATTTAAATATATTTTTTCAAAAACAACGAAGTGTATTTAGTTATATACAGAGTGATTCACAAATGGTAACCAGAGTTTAAGTCCTGTATTTTTTGGTGAATTTTATATCTAGTACGTTTCATTAAAAATATACAGGGTGTTCAACTTACAAAATTATTTTAATTCTGTTTTGATTTAGATAAACATTATCTAAACTCTGAAGCCGTTTCCTAAAATATAAATGCTCCAGTGGCGGAGATGCATAGTATTGTGACATATTTTTCTAAATAATATTGTATGCTCCTGCTTTAATGTGCCAATCATGATATCTCTGAATTTTCTAGAAATGGCTTCTTCATTTATTTGGCAGTAAAACTTAAAATTAATCGAATAAAGACATCAACCATCGTTTTAATGATTTTATTTGAATAAATGCTCGATAATACCTTTATTTACAGGTTCTCAAATTTATTTCGACTACCGCCCACTTTAAAATTAAAAATGTCTAGTGGCCCCCATACATTTTTTAACTTAACCTTTTTACATTACCATTGCTTACGTATCTTAAAGACAGTTATTGCAATTCTAAGGATAAATCTGATACATTTTGATGAGTTTCTTATTATTAGATGAAAAGGCTTAAGGTGTCGCGTTCAGTAACCGATTTCTCTTTTTAGTTAGCAACGTTGCTACAGCACTAAATTCACGTTCACACATACGACAATGGGAATGCTATAAGAAATCGTCGAATCAACTGACCGAAACCCAGGGTACAATTGGGAGATTGGTTTCTACAGCCAAATTTCTTAGTTGCCATTCTTAAATTTAATTTTTCGTTTGTTGTCAGTTCTATAAGTTATTTTTCTAATTGGAATGATCCTGCTGTTTTAATATTTGAAAAAGGAACCAACATCCAATTTGGTATGTCCATGTTTAAAATGTCTTGGAATGGTTCCTTAAAATCATCATGGAGGTTCTCCAAGTGTTGACAGTAAAGTCATCGTTACTAAAGGATAGTGATGATAAATTGGGGAACTTATTAATTTCACGTCTGCCAATATTCCTTTTGTACAATAGTAGCTTAGTTACGAAAGCAGCAATTATATTTTTTGTTTTAATGAAGTTCAAGTCACTACCTGCTGAAGAACCACCTCATTAAACAATTTCTACAGATCTGTCAAGTACGCAATATCATTCTTTGATGTGATGGGGTTGTCGCACAAATTCTGTATATTTGTTTTTGAGGAACTCTATCAGCCAGTCAAGCAGATTGTAAAATCAAGATTGGTAACGGAAAGTTGACTAAGTAATCTGTCATTTAGTGAGTTGATTCTAATTTTGTTAACTGCTGAGATTTCTCACAACCAAATGTGGCCTGGAATTTTATTTTTTAAATCCGCTATGAAGCCTTTGTAATCTGTAGCAGCTGACATAATATTATTCAAAGAAATTTCCTTTTCGTCACAAAACTTTTCCAGTGTATTAAATATGGTTTCCCCCTTTGTGTCTGCTTTTAAACTTGTAGCAAATAATAGTTCTTGACATATTCTCTCATCTTTGATAAACCTCACATATGACAATCAATGTTTACTTGGTAAACTCATCCAACTGAATTGAAAACTGACAAGTCTTCAAATGATTGCACAATGATTCTTCAATGATTTCAGCCATTTGCAGGGCGATTTAAAGTCGGATTTTTATGGATATAATTTGTCTCTTCGTCCTTCTAGACTTAACACCCCCTAATTTTCTCTGAGCTTTCTACTGCCCCTGAAAGGCTCTAGCGCCTACAAGGAGGCGTTATTGCCCACTTTGAGAAAGACTGATTTACATGAATCTACAGGTCCGACATCATTTTAGTATGAAAAGTATTACTTATTATTTCTTCAAATGTATTAATATGTTCACTGAGTATACCAACCATTTAACAACACCTACAAAAATATATCCAGTGGGTTCATGTCAGTTACAAGAAAGAATTAATAATGGTTTTCATCAAATTCAAGCAAAAAATAAATTTTGAACAAATTACATTTTTGTTACTAAAAAAATATCGCGCCTATTTAACCTAAATGGAGGTATTTTTTGACCATTTACTCAAATAAAATGATTTAATTAGTGACTGACATCCGCCTTGATGTTTTTATTCGATTAAATAACGGAATAATTAAAGAAAGTGTTTGTGACGTCATGTAAATAAAAGTAGGTATTTTACAGTCTTATTCAAAAATGAAGCTTTTTTTATGAAAAACATGAATAATATGTCTTTTATTTTTTACAATTACCGTAGTCTTTGCTGAAAGTTCCTTTTCGAAGTCAAAATCAATAGAAAAAATTGCTATGAAATTCAATGAGTTAACATTGGGTAAGGCTCTAATTTCTGCCGAAAATTACGTCTCATGCAATTTATACATTCGAGAGTATAATTGACGTGTTTATAAACAAAAAGGTAGGAAAAATGTTTATAGTTTTGCATAAAAAGTTTTTTTTTTGTTTTAATTTTACGTTTCGAATAGTATTTGCAAAAATTGTAAAAATATAAATATAAAAAAAAAGTAAATACAATACCAGTATTAAAGAATATTATTTATTATACGTAAAGAAGGTCCACAAAACTATTTGAACGCAGGCCTACATTTTCTAGTACTATTTTATCTAGAGGAATATGTTACCAATGCCCTGTATCTATGCCACTGGAACATCTAAACTTTAGTAAAAAGCTTAAGATTTTGGACAATGGTTTCATAAATCTATTTGTCTAATTTCACATTATTTCACTCACTAGTTTTTAAAATACATATTTAAAAAATTAAATTGGTAAGTTTAATACCCTGGTTATCTTTTTAATAAAGCTTTGTAATAGAAAAATTACAAATGCTTTAAAATTGAAATAGTATTATTTTTGTTTTAAAATGACAGATTTATCAAAAATCAAAATTATATTTTAATGTTTTTTTTTAATATTTTTTTTTAAATTTAATAATCCTCATTGAATATATTTATTTCTTAAACAAATATATGTAGAGAAATCATTTACAATAAAATTTCTGTCCATAATAATAATATAATAATAATAATATCTCTATCCCTCATTCTAATCGCAGATTAGCCCAGAAGTCGGATACTTGTGCGGGAGAGGGGGCGGCATATTATTATTAAGCAGGCCCAGGAACGATTTATATTGGTAGGCCCTAACCACCATTTAGTGCTGGAATGAGGGAAACCTGGAAAACCTCGTTACTTAGGGGGGTACTCAAATATCGACCGATATCAATCTCTCACATTGGTAAAATCCTACCATACCCGCAGAGAGGGTGCCAATCCTCTCCACGCATATAACTGATACGATTTACCGGCTGCGGGGCTAGAACCCGGGTTTTAGAATAACTCACTAAGGAAAGTTGCAAATACATTTTTTTGTCATATCCTGAAAGTTCCTCTAGATATTTTATTTATATTTTGAACATTTCAAAATAATTTTTTACAAGTTATATCACATATTGCATACAGAGTAGTTTTAGACTTTATTATATTATTATCACTTTTTTATTTTATTTTCGAAGAATTGCTGTAAATCAAGTCCGGTTGCGTATATTTTTAAAAAATTATTTTTTAAATATTTTCTTGAAAGTTTTACGGTTACTTTCTTCAAGGAAAAGACATATTATTTGCAAATGTTTACAAGTGATAAGACAACTTATCAGTAGAAAGCAGCAGCAGAAAATTGTTCAAAATGTGTGACAATAGGTACAAAGCATGGCTGCGATCGATGCTGTCAAATTTTGTGATACTACAAAAACTGTTCAATACTAATCAAGTTAACAAGATTTTGTTTTCTCTTAGTAATCTAGAGATCGATGTTTTAAACATTAAATTATGATAAAAATTAAAAAAATACACATGAAACATGTGGGATTTGAATAATATTGCAACAATTAGTGTTTAACTGACCTAAAGTAATATTTAAATCATTAATAAAATATTTCGAAAAAAATTTAATAAATTGTGGAAAATGTGGCATCTACCTTTCCTTATGAAAAATAATTATTTTATATATAAAGATACACTTTTTCATACAGGGTGTTTACGATCTTGCGATTTTATTTTGAAGGTATGATATGAATACGTTAAAAGATTTTTAATGCTAAAACTCTAAGTTGGATGAAAATAGATGTACGAATCTTTATTTTTGTATAATTTTATTTTCAAAATAATGCACACTAAAACACTAAATCCGGGGATACATTGCTCAGATGCCACGCCACGCTACCCAACGCGATGTGGCATATGTACTCTGTGTGTACACTGTTACCACGCCATGCCATGCCACGTTACATTAATAATGCATAATACAATTTCTGTGTTTCGAAAAGGCTGTGGCCAAAAATTTGGGTCACCTTACCTGCTACCTGTTTATCACCTAATGTAAATTCATGGAACCAGCGGAATGGGGTTGGAAACGCACTATTCACGGTTTACTGCCAGTAACCATTGAATAAGAAGTAGCTCCACCAGCATTACTCAAATAATCTCTTGTAATTGTCAAAGTGTGTGCAAAGGTAATTGGGGCTGTCGTAAGCTTGGACTGAGATGTTCAATCACTTTTACCACTTGCGAAGGTTGAACTTAAAACGTTGATGAACCTATTGACATTAATTTATATAATTTTCTGGCAGTGGAACTATCGAATGAAGAAAATTAAGAAGCGGAAGAAACTGGAGACACTGAGGAAACTGAAGAAAATAGAGAAAGTAGAGACTGCGAGTCACCAACGCCACATCACCTTGATGAGCACTTGAAATGTAAAAAGCGGATATTCATTGAATAAAGTAAACAGTTCATGTATTATAAATTTGAATAAACAATGATTTAAATATTCCGCTTGATTTCGTACAGTTATAATTTAATAATCTATTCTACGACATATTGACTTGATATATTCAAATGGTACAATCTATTCCTTATTTTATCAAAAAAAAAAAACAATTCATTCGATTCGAAAAATAAAGAGTTCTTCATCTAACATTAACAAAATTTCACCAATTTTATCTGTCATTTTATGTGTTTGACATGAAATTGAGGTACACACTGTTACCATCACGTTACACCATCGATATGATGAAAATCTAACAAGTTGGGATTCGCAACATGTCATCAAAATTGGATAATCTGGCATATTTTGAAAATAAAACCATGCCTGCAACTATCATCGGGATCTTCGCTAGTGTTCGAGATTATCTGATTTTCCAATAATAAATTCATCCCATATTGCATAATAAGAGCCAACCAGAGATGACTCTTACGGCAATACTCCTAGTATTACACTAACAGTAATTCTTGTTTCTGGATTTACTGTACTGGGATACCTACTCCGTTCAAAGACAAAGAGTAAAAAAGGTGTTCTAAACTGGTTCCACTCCATAAAAATAATTAATATAATTTAGACTAAACTACATGAAAATTTAATAGAAAAACAAAGTTTCTTGGCACTTCTTTGTTTTCAAGCTGAGACTTGAGGAAAAATTGCAGTAAATTAATAAACAATATAAAAATTGAATTTCCGAGCAATTTTAGTTAAACCGCATGTATTTCTGAAACAGACTGAATAAAAATATGTATTCCACAAAACAAGTGAACCAACAACTTTTATAAATATAGCACCGTCAGAGTTACCACCAACAAAAAAGAAAATGAAGCATCGAATGCCTACATCTTGACTTGACCTAAAAACTGACATTTTCAGACCACCTCTGTCTTTTTTATTTTCCTTGTAATTTGCCTGGGGAGTTTTGAGCGAGTGCTGTTAAAAATTTGAAATTGGGTAGGTTTATACTAGACGGTGCCATGAATTCTTTGAGATCATGGTATGGCATGGCATTTCCGGTTTGACCGGATCATTTTACGTATGGTAGGATAAATTTTTTGGATATAAGTATTTTTTTTTATTTTTTAAGAATAAAACTAGAACACCGCGGCTTGCAGAAATTGTTCTCTTTCTTGTTTGTAATTATGGCAAAAAAATCTAAATTTGAATATTTTTGTACATTTTTTTAGGTGTTATCACCAAAAATTTCGATTTATTGTATTTCCTCATTTTTTTCAAATGTAAAGAAGGGGGGCCCTATTGATTTTTTAATAAAGGATTTTTTTCTGAACAATTTTTAAAATCCGGCAAAAAAGAAAACAAACTTGCAACGGTAAATCTTCGATTAAATCAGGCAGAATATTTTGCAGAAATTTCAGATAACTTTCGCTATTTAATCGATTTAGCAAAATAACTGGTCCAATCAAATAACGATCAATAATACCGACCAAAGCATTTATCTTAAACTCGCGTTGAAAATGTATAGGAGTTATTGCATATGGCTTTACATCGGAATATTCATGAAAGTTGTGAATATTTGTAATTCCTCTACAAGAGAAGCAAGTCTCTCAGTGAAAAGAATTTTCTTGTGAAAATGATTCAAGAGGAACTCGCAAAAGTCACATCTAAATCTTGAGGCAATTAGTTCTTGCACTTTCTGAATGTGATATGGATGTAGTAGATTACTTTTAAGAATTCGATGTACAGAAGTTCTTGATAATCCAGTTTCTCGAGATAAATATTTAATACTTTTTTGCGGTTCGTCTTCAACTGTTTGCTATATATTTTCTTCATCTTGTACTCTTTATTACACTAGGGTGGTCTCGGATATTATTGAACAATTTTTCTCTCTCGAGCCCGTCATTCAACATTAGAAAATGTATTCTTATGGGGAATAACTCGATTTGGAAATCCACTATAATATTTTTCCACACTTTTTTATTAAAGCTTCCTTCACAGAAACCTAGTGTAAGTAACATGTTTTGATTTCATCTAATCACTATTAGAATCTTGTTTTAATTAATGCATTTTTTCTTGTAAACTTAAAATTAACCAATAGTAAAAAAGTGGTTTGAATTAAATTTTGCACGGGATATTATCATTCTATTTAAATTCAATCAATGGAAAAAAGTTTGGTACAATTTTATTAGAACTGATTAACATCGAATAATTGATGATTGCACTGAATAATCGATCTGCGCATTGAGTTGCGAGATCTTTCTGTAAAGGTCTCGATTTTTTGATTCTCGAACAGGTATTCGATTGTTAAGAAGTATATTGCAATAGGTACCTCTGTACATTTTCATAAACTTCTAATTATGTATATGTATGCCATACCTACACGTTATTCGCATAATTTTAGAGAAGCGTGGATATATTCTAAGTGTCTATATACAGGGCGTTCTGTATAAGAACCGACACAGATCAGGTGCATGTAGAGGGTTCCAAAATATTGCAATATACAAAGTTGCACACAGGCGCCTTCAAACTGCGGCCAAATATTTCGAAAAAAATAATTTCTCCGAATTACTTTAACTTGGAATAAACAAAGATACATGATTTTGGTTTATTATTGGTCTTTTTTGAAAATGAGTTCAAGTAAATTGAACCACTACAAAGTGTTTATTGAGGGTAAACTACCCCTAAAATTATATCAAACTTTTTTCCATTAATCGAATTTAAAAAGAATAAAATCCCGCGCAGAATTTAATTCAGACTCAAATTTTAAAAAACTTTAAGGTTTTAAGAAAGAATAACAAGATTTCAATAGTGTATTAAAAGAAATCAAAGTCAGCAGTAGGCTTTATTATTAAAATTTTACCATTAGTAATAAAACTATTTTATTTCTGCCACTGTTTGTTGTTGAAAATTTACATTGACCGAACAAGTTAACATGTTACTTGTGCTAGGTTTCTGTGAAGGAAGCTGTAGAAGTGTGGAAGAATATTGTAGATTTCCAAATCGAGTGATTGTATTTTGGCAACAAGTATGTCTTTTTTAAAATTAATCGGAGGCTGTTTCAAAATAACCAATAATTTTCCAAAAATCTCTATCCTAAAAAAAATCTTATAGGAATAGTATAGTGGTACAGGCGCTCGGAACACCCTGTACATTCAATTCAAAAATCAATTAAATATTCGTGTTTATCTTACAAAAGCCTTGTTTTCCCAATTTTGGGTACAATTACACAAGAAAATTAAATAAAAAAGTAGGTACTTTCTCAGGCCTGTAACTTCTTAAGGAAGCAAAATTGTGCTAAGGTAAGTTGATTTAAATCACATTATTTTTGTCCGAGCTAGTCTGAAAGTATGGTTCATTTTTTACTGAACACCCTGTGTGGTTTTAAACATAAGTATATTATACCACTATACCACGTTTAATGAAGTTTTAACACAGTGTATTAGCTTCCAAAGTATGGCATATTATTTTTATCAATTTGAACATTTTGGAAATTGTGAACATTCTAAAAAAATGTGAGTGGCAAACTTACTTTTGATATTTCATATGCCTCTAATCTTTGACCATACAAAACTGAAATCATATATATTTGAAACTATAAAGCAAAACCTACTTCAACCACCTAAACACACTTCCATATATGGCTCGTCAAAATATGGTCTTAATAAATACTTCTTCACAAAATTGCATACTTACATTTTGTATTCATATAATTTATTCAAAAACTCAAGTGTTAGCAGTGTTATTATTTTTTAATTAAAAGTCAGTATAACTAAGTATTTAAGAACCTTTATTATGAATTACTAGTAAATTAACTAATTACATATCTAAATTAAATTTCTTCTTTGATCGGTAGCTAGAGGATCATTTAAACATAAAAGTTGGCTGATTTGGATGCCATAAGGCAATGCAAATTAAATTCAATTTAGGTACATAATCAAATGTGATGAATGAAAACATGTGAGTGGTATTTAACAATGGGTTAATTATGAAATAAATTTTATAAAATAAGATCTGTAGATCTAAATTTATTGGAAGATATTTGATTAAAAAAGTTAGTATTAAAACAAACTCATTTTAATACGGTTTATTTTGATGCAGATCCAAAGTAGAAACATTATAAATGCAGACACTAATCCTAATGGCATGTTAATTAGCCAATGAAAACATAATAGATCACAAATTCTATGGGAACATTTTTACGATACACCAACATCTAAAGTTGGAATGGTAAGGAATTTAGCAAATGCAATGAATAAAACATTTATCGAGAAAGTATTTCAAAAAGGATGTATCGTATAACTTATGTATACGTGTCAAATATATAAATTTACAATTGACCACAATCAGTAACTTCAATTTTCTTTGATGTTTTGCCTGATTGAGATCCAAGGGCTTCAATTTTCTTTACTACATCCATGCCTTCCACAACAGATCCGAATACCACATGCCTGTTGTCTAGCCATGAAGTTTTCACAGTGGTGATGAAAAACTGGGATCCGTTGGTGTCTGGGCCAGCATTAGCCATGGACATGACTCCCGGGCCGGTGTGCTTTAGGGTAAAGTTTTCATCAGCAAATTTATTTCCATAAATGGATTTTCCACCTGTGCCATTATGGTTGGTAAAGTCACCTCCCTGGCACATGAAGTTGGGGATGACACGATGGAAAGTAGATCCTTTATATCCAAAACCTTTTTCACCCGTACATAATGCTCGGAAATTTTCCGCTGTTTTTGGAACTACATCACTTCGAAGCTGTAAAAAATTACAATATAAATAATGAGCATTTTAAAATTTATATTAATAAATACATGTGCTATTGATCTGCGTAAATATCCGGGCAAAGTAGCAATCACATTTTAAGTATGCTTCACATAAGAAAATTCTTTTGGAATATTATTTATTCTGTATAAATTATGTAAATTAGTATTTAAGTATATTTCTAACTGAACTATAACTTCTTATAAAAACCCTGGTACATATATTTAAGACAACTATGTAAATTTTGATATAAGGTTACTGCTTTCATTCTTGATAATTTGTTTAGTTAACTAATAATTATGCATGTGATGGCAGCAGTTTTAATTTTTAAATTTAAATAAATCATTGATGAAGCCTAACAGTATAATAGATAATATAAATTATAATATACAGAAAAATAAAGAATGAATTTCCTGTACAGTAAAACCGCTTTCTTTTCTCATTAGTGAGGTATGTATATTTTCTGCATCTAAAGTGTTTTCCGGATATGAGAGAGATAGACTGTAGGTGTTAATTTAGATTTCAAATCCTTTTAATTTAGTGAGTAGGTAGAACACAAGAATATATTTACTGCTCTGTTATTAGGTTTCCAGAAACGAATAAACTCATTACTTTCCAATTAAAGTAAATGTTCGAGGTAGTAAAAAAATATATTATGTGAAATCATGAAATTTATAAAACATTTCCTAGAGTTAGTAATGTGTAAAACTACAGGTGATTCACTTATGAATAATCAAAGTACATCCCACGATGATATTCCGTACTGTTAATAACATATTTGGAGGGGGCTGGACGCCATAAAACACGCCTAAATGTATCCAATTTATTTGAGCACCACTATTATTAATTAATTTTAACAAAAACATTTATTTTGATATATTAACAACGACACTCGCATATTAAACTATAAGGTGTAGTTCATTTAACACTGCCAATTTTAAATCAACAACCGACATCAATGACTTGCAAACGAGCATGGTGGATAGCGACTCCATTTCAAATCACCGGTTAAATTTAGCTTGTGGGTAACTTAGAAATCGTTTTAAGACTTACCTCGATAACAATTCTTCCAACAGGCTGATTATCAGCAGACATATCAAAAAACACTCTTGGGAGACCCATTTTATTGGAAAAATTTCTTACAAAAGATGTACTCGTACTAAACTTAGTGAACTGCGAACTTGCACACCTACCGGCGAATGCGCTATGAAATGCAAGGCAACCGGCTTGACGAGTAAAGACGAAGAGGGCCATTTTTAACGGAAGTTACTGTATTAGTCAAAAGAATACTAAACACGTTTAATTTAGAAACGTTGTAAGAGGATAAATAGTTTAAAATTCACTAAACATAATATGAACTATTTTCAAATATAAAAACTATAATTTTTATAAATCAATCTCAATGAAATTCACTCTACACTTCAATTTTTTTACACAGGTAAGTAGGTATATGATGTCGCGTTTGTTGTTTCTTGTTACTTAATAGGAAGTAAGACCATTGAGGAACGCGGAAATTTAATTTGAACGTTCAAATTTAAATTTATTTATACAAAACAAAATTAAATAAAAACGAATATTATTTTATTTAGTATATTTATATCTATTTTTTTATTAAATAATTATTAATTCATTTAGGTAGGTAGGTTATGATATTTAATTAGGTATATAAAGGTAGATATTTAGTTTCTATAGTAATTAATATTCGACATCTCGCTGAAATAAACCGCTTTTTAATTTCTAACCCTCATATGTTAGTAAGTATTGCTTATTTCAAGATAATGCATTTTAGTATGTTTGTAATTTACGATAATAATCAGATTAATTTTCCAGTCCAGCATTTAAATTTGTAATACCTACCTTATACCTCTCTAATTATGCATGTGTTTAACGTTACGCGAAATGCTTTTTTTATAAAGAGGAAATAAATAATTATACCTAATTCTTAGCTAATAATTTGGTAATTATTTACTGTAAGTTGAAGTTGCAACTTTTGACAACAAGTTGACGTCATGAAATGGAGATGACAGAAATTGAATTCTTAGTCTAGTTAAAAGTAATAAATGTACAACATATATACTATAACCCAAAGTCAAGGAAATATATATTTCTGCAGCTTGATTAACTGTTTAATTTTTTAAAGATATTTATACAGTGTTATCACTTTGTTCTGAACCGAGTGTTGAAACAAGTTGAATGTGTGGATTTCGTTTTGATTTTTTTTTTCGAAAATTAGTAGGTATACTCTCGAAACTAGTCTTTTTAAAATTAATTTGTTCCCTACTGTAAATAATTATCAATTATTTTTATCAATTTATATATTACTACTATATATATTTTACGATTTTGTCTAAAAAAAAGTGAATTAAGCGGATATATGCCATATACTTGGCAATAACTTAAAACCAGTTAATTATTGCACACAAATATAATTAAGCACGCATGACGGGTGCTGTGATTTAGCAGACGATACACCAGGTTAATCGTGTCCAAGACTGATTTTATCATTTTTCAGCCATGTCCTTTCAATCAGACAGTAGCTCTCCGCATTAGCACAAAGGTATACAATTTTGTAACGTTAAACACACCTTTATGAAAAGTTCTTGTGGTTCAGTTATCTTTTTCTATGGTTCAGTTATATTTAGCGTTCTGTATCATTGAATCAGAATACATAATCTTAACTAGGCGAATTTGTTTACCTCCGGTTCCAGTTTCGGTTGACATAAAATTTACAGATTTTTTAACAGAGGTTTTACTTTGGTTCTAAATTCATGACGTCATCGTTATTGCCAATTGAATGCATTGGTTCTATGTTTCTGCTTTTTACACACGTTTTACCAAAAATATATAACTTCAGTGATGGTGCCTCCAGTAAAAAAATTAAACTTGATATGTTAGTGTTGGGACTAGTAGTACTAGTTTTCTTGCATACTTTTACTCACCATTTTCAACTTTGACAATTTCGTAGGGTGTCCGAAAAACTGTAAATTTTACTCCATTGTAACTAATTTCTATCTTGTTTCGTTCCAATGAATGATTTGATTCCATTTCCGACATTTTCATTCGAATTTGAAACGTATATTTACATCAGACTTAAGTCAGGTTATATTTTGATTGTAAAGTAAACAAACCAAAAAATAGAACCGCCCTAATATGAGTGGTTCTAAAATTGACAGACCGAATTGTTGCCTTGACGTAATGGCTTCCAATTGAATGCGGTTGGTATCAGTTTGGTTGGCCTTCAAGTAAACCGATGCTGAATAAAATTCGCCTATTGTTAGGTTTTCTGTGATTCTGTTGTGACGTAATAACCGTAATAAATAACTAATCATCAGAAAGAAGTGTTTAGTGTTTATATGGAAGATTTTCAGATTTTCTGTTTGAATTAAATAGTAAATTTGCATTTTATGTTTAATATGAGTAATATTGGACAATTTAACAACAAAAATAATCCGTGGGGTCGGTCGAATACTTCACCCAACATGGTGAATCAAGGTTCATTGCAGCCACAACTAATGAATCAAGGGGCTTTGGGTAACATAGGTACTTCTGGAATGGTTCAGTTTCAACAGCAACATCAACAAGTGTTTCAAAATGCCATGGGATTACAACAGCAAAACTTAGGATTAGGTTTACAGCAAATGGCAAACGCAGCATCTCTAAATTCACAAATTGCTTCAAACTCAATTTTTCAACAAGTTGGGGCTGTATCTTATCCCAATCCTAGAGGCTTAAACCCTACAGCTTTTCAAACACAAAACATAACAGCGGTACCACCTGTACAGAATAATACTAACTCTGGAACAAAACAGAGGGTTTTTACAGGAACAGTTACTAAAGTTCACGATAATTTTGGTTTTGTGGATGAGGATGTATTTTTTCAGACAAATGCTTGTGTTAAGGGTTCTAACCCCATGGTTGGAGATAGGGTGTTAGTTGAAGCATCGTATAATTCTAGTATGCCATTCAAATGGCATGCTACTAGAATACAAGTTTTACCAATGACAAATCAAACTCCTACAAGACATTCAACTAATTCTAAAAATTTTTCAAATACAAATACATATAATGCTGTTCCACCTCCATCGGATGGATCAAATGGAAATCATTTTAGCAGAAGTAATAGACCAAAAACTTCTTTGGGAAGTCGTGGGAGGGAACGATCTAGAGATAGAGATAGAGATGATGATGAAGTGGAAAGAAAACGAAGACGTGAGGAGAGGTTAAGAGAAAGAGAAAAAGAAGAAAAAAAATCACCAGTAAGGAGACGATCTCGGTCTCCAAAGTCAAGAAGACGTTCAAGGATTGTTCCCAGATATATGGTTCAGGTTCCTAAAATTCCATTAGATATGTGAGTCCAAGAAAAATTTTTACAATATATTTTCCGAACACATATTGCACCCCTCACATTTTTTTGTCACATATTTTCATCCCTGAAAACGCAGAAATAGATATATAAGTTGGCATGCCTACTCACCTGATCGCTTTGAAATTGCTCATTCACGTCATACGCCTATTTATAATCGATTAACAATAATTTACTAGTTTTGATTAGAATGTACCTACTTAACTACTTATAATAACCATATTAAATGTATTTTCAAATCCAAATTAGTAACAATTAAGTATACATTTTAAATATTAGTTTTGTTCTGAATTTCTGTTCTGTTAGAGAATGTATATAGGATAGTTCTGAGGGTAATTCTCTCCATCATAAGAACTCGTGTATTTTCTCGTTATATTTTTAAATAGAAAAAATTTTTCCCTTTGTTCAACAATTTACAGATACAGGCTGTTTCAAATGTGAATGTGACTATTAAAATCTCGGAACCTATAAGAGATACGAAAACGCTTAAATTATAGCAAAGCTTGTGCAATGCAAATTCCGAATACTTCTGGAGATATACGAAAAGAAAATTTTCTCATTGACACATATTCTTTTCAACAAAATGGCATTATCTTATCAGTTCGACGTTACAATTCTTCAGAGTTATCAACTTAATTTTTTTTAATACAGATCTATATGTTTTAATTTACCGACAGATTTCTGCAAAGCTCGGTAAAATTGTAAATCCCTATGTAATAAAAAATTTAGATCACAAACTATGAGATGCCTAAGAAACAAAACATTTGTCTTAATACAAAAATATTTTTGTTAAGTTGGTTTGTTGAAAATGAAAGATAATAATAATAATAACTATAACAAAATCTGCTCAAATAAGGTTTAACCATTCAAAATTCCTCCATTTTTTTTAAACAGGGTTTGATTGATGACCAAATTGACAACTTTGCCCTAATTTAAGCATTTTCGTATCTCTTATAGGTACCTACCTAGTATCTGAGAACTTAATGGTGACCCTCGAATTAGGAACAACTTGTGCAATTTTCAAAATTTAGAAATATTTGTTTTAGTGGGCATTGACTAGAGGTTGATCAATGTAAATTGGAAAAAAATGCTTAATAAATTTGAAAATTGATATGGAATTTTAGTAGACTGTATACGAATGATAAAAAAAGGCTTTAATAAATAATCAGTGGAGCTCTGTTGGTGCAATAGATGATGGTAAACGGTTTTAACTCATTCTTCTTCTTTCTTCAAATATAACGAAAAATCACTAGTGATGTGTATCGTCGCGATCGGTTTTTTCGGGAAAAAAAAATAGTTGTACAAAAAGTATTATAAGAAACCGTGATAATAAAATTGTCGACACAACAAATTTCTCAATAGAGTTATTATTATTATTAACACATATCTATAATATTAATTATACGAAAATACCTACTTAATATCTATGAAATTATTGAAAGTTATGTAAATTATAGTATGAGGATGCAACACAAATAGATCAAATTTTCTTTGAAATTATACATTTTAATGACATGCAACAAGTACATTTTTGTGTGGCAATTCCTGCGTCTTTTCAGATCTCTATAAACAAAAAATATGGCAAAAATTAAAGAACTATTATTGTTAGCCACTGAAATAGCTAAGAACCCAGTCTATGCCCATTTTCGGTCTACTTTCTTATACCAAATTTCTTAGAAATGTCTTAAACAGTGGAAAGATTAATTTTTTAAAGCATTTTTGAGAATGTATATGAACACAAATGTATTTGCTTATGTTAAAATATGGACCCCATTTTTGTCGAACACTCTGTATGTTTTTAATGTACAGTGGCTGCAACAAGGGGTGAGCCGATGGACTATTAATAAGATTTTAGAAGGCATCAATGATTAGGTTGTGTCAATTATTATTTGCTTTATTTAGGCATATGTGACAGACAAGCAGTTAAACCCTCAAAATTTAAGCAAAAATAATACTGATTCGAACTGACAATTTTTACGTTGCGGCAAGAGTATTTAACATTATTTTATTTTTTTTTGTGTTTAAAAACATTAATTATAGGAATGTGTAGAAATTAATAGTAGTTCTTATAGAGGGTGCTCTACAGGCTCTATGACAAACCTTGCTAGATGGTAGCTGGGTTAATGTCAAACATTTTTTTTTATATAAATATAGGTTTCATTCATATTTCAATCAATGTAGCCTGATAAAAATAATGGTTGCTATAACAATAATTATTATTTATGTCATTTTATTTATTCATTTGGTACTTAACATTAAAGTGCTAAATAAAAAATACATTACACTATAATTACAACTGAAGAGTATTCATATATTGTCTTTTTATATGGGTATTTCAATGGGAATGCCAAAGAAACAGTCCGAGAATACTGACGAAGATACCAGAATAGACATCAATCTGCTCACACAGTCTTTTGTGCATCATTTCGTAGACTTCGAGAAGAAAGTAACCCCGCTCCAAAGAAGGCCATTCGTTCTACTGAATGAAGAAGATATAGTGGATGCTGTCATTGATAACTTTCCAATTAGTGCTCATCATATAGCAAGTAATCTTAATTTATCACTGAATTTTGTATGACGTGTGTTGAATAGAGAAATGTTACATCTGTTTGATCGCCAAAATACAAGCGTTACATGCTGAAAATGTTCCTCAGCGATTAAAAATTTGTCGCTGGTTACTTCAACAACATACATAAAATGATAGATTGATTTCGTTTGTCATGTCACATTACAAAGTCTGTATGCAATTCGGGTCGGTCAGTGGTCGCACGGTTTAAGGTGTCAGTACTTGAATCGAGGTGACTAGATCGGTGTGGGTTCGCGCCCAGCTGCCGGTAGACCATATATAAGCTACATTCGTGGAGAGGACTGGCACCCTCTCTGCAGGTATCGTAGGATGGAAGAATGTTGGCTTGGGTCAATGTGAGAGATTGATACCGGTTGATATTTGACTACCCCCCTAATTAATGAGGTTTTCCAGGTTTTTGGTCATTCCTGCACTGAATAGTGGTTAGGGCCTAGCAACGTAAGTCGTTCCTGGGTGCAAATGTGGCTTGCTTAATAATATGCCGCCCCCTCTCCCGCACAAGTCTCCGACTTCTGGGCTAATCCCTGTGATTAGAATGAGGGGTAGAGATATTATTATTATTATATATTATTATTATTAATTAGATCAAGACGATTTCAGCAATATTTCAATGTCAATGCTTGGGGTAGCATCTTCAACAATAATTTACTGCCTGTACATATTTTAAACGATTGTTTAAATGCAGATCTGTATAGAACTTTTTTGAAAAACAACCTTACTGATTTCTTTGATGACATTGGTCTTAAAATTGTTCAAAATATGTAGTATCAGGACGATGGTGCACCACCACATAGAGGGAGACAAGTAATTGCTTGGTCAACAAGGTCCAATAGCATGGCCACCATGTTCCCCAGATTTAATTCCTTGGACTTTTAATTGCATGAAGCAACTGTCTGTTATAGTAACCATCATTTTTATTTATCAGGCTACTTTGATTGAAATTATATTTTTTTAAATGCTTGTAACTTCTGAACAAAGATAAATGGGATGTGTTAAATGTATATATGTTCATATAAGTAAAAATATTTATTAACCCAGCTACCATCGGCCAAAGTTTGTCATATAGCTTGTAGAACATCCTGTATTACAATAAATAATAATTTAATAAAAATCAATTATTTTTTTATTAGGCCGAAGGGAGATGTACTCGAGGTTCGTAGAAGATACAATAATCTCTACATCCCTTCAGATTTCTTTTATACCAGTATCCGTTGGGTAGATGCTTTTCCTCCAGACAAACAGTTCACTTTGAATAAACCTTGTTCCTTTCACATAATGAATAAGGAAATTGATGCTGCTACAGAGAATAATGCAATTCTTGAACCGCCAGATGCCGATTATATATTTTCAGCAAAGGTGAGTATTTAGAACTTATATGGGAAATTATTTGATTGTGACATAACTTTTGGTTTAGGGTCGACATATTAATCATATAATCATTGATTCAAGTCAAATATAAAATCAACTGTTACTATATTATGTTATAGTAAACATATGGCATAATTTTATTATACTCGCGACAAGAATTCAGACGACTTACGTCATACGAACAAATGAATAATTCATTATAATTTCATCAAAATATTTAAGAAACTGCAACTGATAGTAATAAAACTATATACTACACTAAAAGTTTGCATTATATACTGCACTAAATTGCAAGAAATCATTGTTTTTAGCGCGACCAAATATCGAAAATTACATTGACAATAAAAACAAATGTGTAACGTCAGCCGTGACGTAAGACGTCTGAATTCTTGACCCGAGTATATAATATATTATATAAATTCCTGAGAAATTTCAAAATAAATAAATTTTTGTAAGTAGGTACTACTTGTAGCTTCAATACCAACAGATGTTTAAGATCGGCATATTAATCATTGGTTAAATTTAAAATCAACTGTCACTATACAGGATGTCCGGAAATAATTGCAACATAGAGCAAGAGTAGATCCCTAACCAGAAAATAATGTGATGTTGCCAAACTTACCTTAGTCTAAAGTTGATGGTTAAACAAATACAGACTATCAAAATTAAAATTTTATTTTCGATATTTGTAAATAACTTTAAAAAATACAAACATTTGCATACATTTGGAGATTGGGGTTTTTGGGAGCGAGAAATTCAAATTTATTTCTAATTCTGATATCACTAGTAGAGGGCACCACTACATCATGCTTCCTTTAGATGATATAACTTTTTGCAGCTTATGGTATCCATCTGACTGTTGAAACAGTCGATTTTCCTACCTTTTTTGTTTTGTAATTTTGCGCATCATCATAATTTACCATTCTGAATAACTTTTTCAAGTTACATTTTGCTGTATTTTCAGCCTGAAACCGAAACGTTTGTACTCAGTGCATTGAATATTTCAAATAGAATACTTCTAGCTACTTCAACAAGGTATACCTTTTTCAGATAAAAAAAAGGTAGAGGAATAGTCAGATGGATACAATAAGCCGCAAAAAAGTTCTGTTATTTAAAAGACGCATGTGGTACCCTCTAATAGTGATGTCAAAATTAGAAACATATTTGAATTTCTCGTCCCCAAAAGTAAGGATCTCCAGATGTATGTAAATATTTGGATTTTTATAAAAGTTATTTAGAAATATCGAAAATAAAATTTTAACTTTGACACCTTTTATCTTTTTAGCCATCAACTGTTGACTAAGGTAAGTTTGGCAACATCGCATTATTTTGTTGTCAGGGTTCTACTCTTGTTCTATATTGCATTTATTTCAGAACACCCTGTATTTCCTTATGTTTTAGTAAACAAGTAATAATTTTTTCCTAGAATGAAATATGTTTTATCCAAGAATATATTTATAAATTCATGTTTAATGAACTTACTTACTTACTTTATTGATCTACAAAATATCTGTAGGAAAAATGCCAAACAGATGGTGATATTATATTGAATGCAAATTTGTACAAAATCGTCCAAGTTTATATTAAACTTCAAATTGAAACGTATATTCTGAGATATACCATGCACTCTGTATGGTTATACTCTCTCATCTTTTTACAAATTAAAAATGCAACCAATATAGTTTTTGTCAATTCAGTTCAAATGTAAAAAAAAAACGTATTTGTCTTATTTATTTGCAAGCCTTATTTTTTGTTTAATTCTATATAAACTATCACTAAATAGTTGCAAATATAAATTTGATTAATTTTAACTGAAATAAAGAATCAACTTGAAAGCGACAATACGGTCTCATAAATTTATATCTACATTTCTTATAAATAGTTTTCATTTTATTATTTATTTATTTACGAACCGAAGCCCAATTGTGGGAAAAAGTTACAATCAAATACATTAAGCTACTAAGGATATAATACCAACAATTCTAAGATTAAGTTGACAATAAAAATAATGCAATAGTATAGAAAACAAAAACAAGTACAATTGCCAAACTAACATTAAAATTTGCACAAAAATATATTACTGATAAAAGCAGGATCAGCAAAGAAATCTAAATAAATAGAAATATTGTTATGAATATGTATCGCTTCATACAAAAAGATTTTTGAAGAATAGATTTTGCAACCTCTTTATTATAAAAGATTAAAAATATTTATTTTAATTAAAATTAGCAAAATAAAATTTGAGAAAAGGTATCGTAAGTTTGAAATGTGTTGTATTCAGTTAAATGTAAGAATAAAAATGGGAAACTGACCATATTCTTCAAAAGACTAATGACTCTATCAATAAGTGCCCTGTACAAAGTATTTTTATGATTATTTAATCAATCTAAAGGTGCGTATAGACTTGCAAGCTGAGTGGCTCATGAGTTGCTCACATAATAAGTGTCGCCAGTGTGGACGGGATTTTGAGCGTAGTTTGAGCCGAATTTGAGCAGCTTGCCGTGAGCCGGCGGGAGTCGGTTTTTCAGCGAGCACAAATAGATGCTTAGTGTCAGTTTGGACGGCAAAACTATGTGCTCGCAAGTGTGAACAGGCTTTTTGAATCAAACCATGGTGACCTGGCCAGATGAAGAGATACTTAGGCTAATAGAAACAGTAAATTTTCAAAATCAGTAGGCGACATTCTTGTAAAATTTTTATATTGCCCACTAATGCTCTGGAACTTCATGTCCAACTTCAGTTCAGCTCCATTTCGTGTTTTGTATAGCTCAGTGCGCCAGCAACAATGGGGTGTCGCTTTCTTATACAAATTGGCCATTATTATATCTGCACCACTTGCAACCATCACGGCAAACAAAGTTTCTTGTTCAGACATTTTAATAAATTGAAACAAGCGAACAAACTGAATGGTGCGGTTGATTTGCTCGCGACCAATGTTGGCTGACTTAGTGCTCATAGGAGACTTGGGCATTTATTTTTTCCACCAGCGCCTTATGAACGGCTCATGAGCCGCTCAGCTCACAAGTATATACGCGCCTTAATAAACATTTTAAAATTTTTCTTTTTCATCTGAAACTAATCAGAATTGCTATAAGATATATTTTTTATGGGTAGGTAATGCTAATGAGTGTACCTGGAATGGAAGAATTTTATCAGAAGTGTTGTCCTATGGCTGAAGATAAAGATAGACGTGATAGAGACAGTGAAGACAGAGATTTTGTCCATCCAACCAGACTAATCAATTTCTTAGTAGGATTAAGAGGAAAAAATGAAACTATGGCAATTGGTGGACCCTGGAGTCCATCTTTAGATGGTGAACATCCAGATAGAGATCCATCAGTCTTAATTAAAACTGCAATTAGAACTTGCAAAGCTTTGACAGGAATTGATTTATCCAACTGTACGCAATGGTAAGTAATCCTAAGAACTTTAATATTTTTATGGTAGAAGAAACTTTCCACTCTGTAGACATAACCAAAAAAACCAACATATAACTGATTTTCATGCTCCTTGAAATATTTGTCAATAGTATTAAAAAGTTTTGTCATATAATATATTTAAATTGATAACTAACATTTTTTTAAACAGAAGTCGAATAAAATATTAAAAAATTAAAAAACCAGAATTTGACAGTAGTCCTCACAGTCAGTCCCATAGTTAATTGAAAAATGAACACATTGTACCTAGTATATATTAACACAATTTAGACAATTTTTCAAATCTACCTAGAAAATCTGGAAATATAGAAAATGTTTTGAAAAAAAATTTATATACATTCTGATCTGGTTATCGCTTCAACAAATATTAAGTTGCAACATAACTAAAAATTGTGAATTGCTATTTAAGATGTCAACGTTAATTCAAAGGTTATTTAGAACGAATATCTAATGCATTTCTAGCTTTTAACTTTTTATGAAAAATATTTGGAACTGCACCTTCAATGAAACCAAGATATTTTAATATTACTTTCATGGCTACCTAGTATTTATGAAAATATCCTTTCTAGGTAAAAAAAAACAGAAATGAAGTCCTTTTTGAGTATATTTTGATTTTTTTTTAATTAGTAACTCAAATTTTTTTACTGTGTTAGCATTTCAGTTAGGTATATATTATAAATGTATACACATTTTAGAAATTAAAATCAGTCTACCATTCTGTAATATTTATTATATGAACAGGATTGGGGGAATCCCCAATATTCGAAAGGGGTGTTTAGGGGGCAAAAGAGAACAAAAAATCATAATAAACATATGGTCAAATATGAACTGAGATAGCAATGAAAATATTTTTATTGCTATTTTTGCAAAAGCTGTTATTGTTTGATATTTTATTTTGAGTAGGTCATGCATTCTAAACCAAACTCACATTAGTGATTAATTGTTACATTTATTTTGACTTATGACCTAATTACATGTGTGTTTGTTCAGTCGAAACGTAGCCTGGGTGTAAGTACAAGGCGCATTGCAACCCGTCTCCAAATTAATCAAACTACGGCATTTGAAACTATTCACAAAAATGGTTTAAAATCTTTCCATATTCAGCACGCCCAGAATTTTCAGGACAGTGATAATGAGTAAATAATTGTCATCAGGGCCGTAGCTAGGGTATTTCGCACCTGCGTGCGATAATCTAAATGTCGCCCCTATTCAGCACTTCCCACATATAAAAAAGTAAACACGACAATGAGATAACATAAATATAACAATAAATAAATTTTTTTACAAAAACATAACACAAAAGGTACTATAACACAGCCACGTTTCCTGCTTTGGGAATAGATACGTTATGAAAAATTGAGCCGATATCGTAAAAAAGATTTTAAATTTTTATAGTTTCCGAATAAAACATTATTGAAGTTGTAGAATTTTCAACCTTTACATCGCTGGGCCACTGTAGTTTCTAGACAGGCGATTCCGAATATTGAAATACGATTACTTATTGCAGCACTAAAGTTTTTGTGACGCCAATGTTTACAATAGTTTTTCAAGTGTCAAAAATGGCTTACGTGTGCAGTAGTAACTTGGAGTTGATGGATATCGTTTTAATTTAGTACCTACCCTGTGAAAATCCTTTAGCAGAACGATTTGGACGATTAATACCGGTGCCATGGCCGCCTCGATCTTCTAACTTTAAATCATTTGGACTTTCCTTTTTGCGGGGATATTTAAAAAATGAAGTGTATTACACCGAAGTGGGCATATATGTTGATTTACGGAAACATATCATAGTATCGTAGTTGGTATTGCTGACAATAACTTCAAAACGGACAAGAAGCAGAAACATTTGTACATTTGTAATATATGAAAGTTTGAAAATTTATAAAGTTTAAAAAATGTGTTAGCATACTAAATTATATTTAAAATAAAAATGTTAAATGTCGTATTAAATTGAACCCTCATACGGTAACTAATTTTAAAATATGCAACTCAATAAAGCGGGGTTGCTTCAAGTATATTTTTGTAATATACGAAATATGATATGCAACGAAAGACTGAATAAAAAGATATAGGAACTATGTACTCACTTCGATTAACCAAAATTTTCAGTGTATGTGTATTATATAACATACGCACTACTAACTGCTACATCAACTCCTAATAATAAATAACACTACGTTTCAGCTAATGACATATCAGAAGCAGACCTCGATCGAGCGAGAGGGTATATGTTATGCTATGTTTAGAAATTAGAATCAGAGTACGTTCCTCCTGTAAAGTTTGGAAGGTACGTTATTGACTACTTTTATTTAGTTTTGTCTTGTGACTGTAGCTACATGTAACTAACTCATAACGCAGTAAGAATGGCGTGCTTTGAATGCTCACACCATATTATCAATTTAAGAAAAAGTAGCAAAATGAACCAGAATTTGGCGCTCCTCGTAAGAGGCGCCTGCGTGAAAATCACGCAATGTCCGCTCGGTAGCTACGGCCCTGATTGTCACAATGAACATCGTTGGTCAAATGAAAATTCGCACGCCACAGTGCAAAGTAACTTTCAGCATCGATTCAGCATTAAAGTGTTGTGTGGTATGATTAATAATCAATTACTTGGCCCAGTAGTGCTAGATGTTCGTCTTATTGGAGATAGATATGTAGAATTTTTAGAAAATAATTTAACAGATCTACTGGCAAACAACCGCTTTCCACAACACTGGCCGAGGTGGTTTCCAAAATTGGCCACCAAGGTCACCAGAATTGAATTACCTTGATTGCTGCCTTTGGGGATGATTTTAATCATTAGTATACGCAACATAAGTGAACACAAGAGGCGCTATTCGCAGTTCAACGAGCTACCTGTGCAATTCACAAACGAATTGATGCATGCATCAAGGCAGACGGTGGTATATTTGAAAATTTAATTAATTAATTTCGGTCTGTTAGGTCATTAATTAATGTTACAATTTATAATGCCTACAGAATAAACACTTTTCTCTACTGATGCATTAGAGTAATTAACTTGTTCATAAATATTTTCATTGCGCTGTCTCGGTAACCATTGATATCCAACCATATGTTTTTTTGTTTACTTTTGCCCTCTGAACACCCCTTTCGAATATTGGGGGTTTTCTCCTCCAAGCACCCTGTATGTTTAAAATCTAATTAAGAATAATATTAATTTAAATAATCTACAAAATAGTGCACAAATTCTATAAAAGAACAGGTAGTTATTTTTTAAGGGTAAAATGCTTTCACTTGCCAATTATTGTTTTTAATTGCCTATGATTTATTATACCTACTGAGTGACTTATTGGCAGAGCGTCATTCAAAAAAATTTCAAAATCATAAAAAATGGGTAGTTGAAAATTAAAAATCAGTATATCCCTACATTTTTGCTAAAAATAATTACTTGACTTGAATGGAATTTATGTGTCTCTAGAATACATTGACTTTTTACTTTAACTTAAATTACATTGTCAGGTATAGATACCTTAATTGCAGAATCAGATGGCAACAAATGAAATTGTTACATTGTTGATTTCTACAAAATTCCAGGGTGTACTCGATTTATCCTGTTGCATCTCAAAGGTATGTCATACTTAACAGTTCTTGCAATGAAGACGATCGTGGACAGTAGGGAGTCCAGCACAGAACAATAAACAGATATTTCTTTTTGGTATATCCCTTGCAAGAGTTATTTCTGATTATTTACACATTAAACCTTGTGCCTTTTCACAAAAAATTGTTTAGCATTTTATATATACATACATATGCGATTCTTAAATTACTAACATAAAATAAAATTGTGTTGTGGGAACTCTGAACGGCTCTCTACTCTTGAAATAGTGTTTTCTGCAAAGAGAAAATTTTAAATATTTGATTACTGTCTTTGCTCAGCAAATAATAGGAATGTCATGCCTTACCTCCTGGTTAAATAAAATTGAAAATACAATTATACCTTAGAATTTTCAAACAAATAGTAGCACAAATGTTTTAGGTACCAAAATCTATGATAATAGCTATTCCTAAAATTTTACTGTAGATTGTTATATTCTTGCAACATCAGCTTAGTAATAGATATAAAAAGTAGTAATACATAAAAATTTTATTTATTGGTATGTGAAAATAAGAATAAAGACATGTCTTAAACGAATGTTTTTTAAAAGTAATTATTTTGATCTAATCAACATTTAAATAGCAATGAGACAGGTTAAGCATTTTATTTTTGTGCTTACTTTTGTCCTACATCTTTTACTTTTCAAGATTTTGGTACCTGAAGACACAATTATGTTTTGGTCAGTCCAATTTAAGCTTCCTTCAGTTATGGTCCATTGCCTTATAAAGCTTGTGCTATTCATTGTCAACTGTTCCGACAAACATTTGTATAGAACTTTTTACTAAACTGGTATTGTAAACTATGTACTATTGTGTCTAGATTTCACATTTTTGTTTTATTGGCATTTTTTAAATTTTATAAATGTTCGTATAATATAGAAAAACTGAATTAATGTGATAGGTGAGGCGTGCGGAGAACAACAGTCCTTATGTGTATCAGTTTTGAAAGTGCCCAGATATAAAAAATATACATATAAAGATAAATAATTGTACAGTAGGTACAATAATATAAGTGTTAGTCAATTTCAAGACAGATAATAAAAATGATGAGTTCTTTCCAAATTTAAAGCTTTTATCTTGTACCAGTATAAATCAATTTTGAAGTTTTATCAGGAAAAGTTTAAAAAGATTCTTAGCAACATTTTGAATAGGTATAAAAGTGTTTTTTATGAAACGACACCGTCTTAAGCATCAATTTTTCTGCGTATGTCGCAATACACTTACGCCATGTTTCAGCAGTGACATGATTAATACCCTCCTGTAACAATAATTTCAGATTGTTTAATTTACAGGTTGAGTTATTTCATGCTACTTAATTTTTTATCTGTGCCTAAACTATTTCTATTGGATTTAATTCAGTGGTATGGTAGTAAACGAATTATATGAATTTCTCAAACTTACGCTATTGCATACTTAATGCATTGGCCTTTTTTTCCTTTAAATAGTTTTTAATAATTGAGCTTTTGTCATGGTCTCTGTATATTTAATATTCTTTGATTTTAACCACTTCATACCTGCTTTTATCCATGCTGGTGTTGGTAACTTTTGGACCTTTCTGCATTATCCATCACAACATCTGCTTCTTGTTTTACATTATGATCAAACAGATTCAAATCATTTTTTAAATATGTCTCTGTTGATATCTTCATAGGGATCTCACATCCTGACTTCTCGTGATTCAGAAACATGCAAACCATTTTTTATAAATCTCTTATTGCTTGCAATATATGTTATTTTATAATCTTTATCCTCTTCTAGAAGGCACCTTTAATCCTGTGGAAAATCTATTGAAAATTGTTTCTCTTTTACTCCCAACGTCACCATCCTGGTGAATATTCATTATTAATCTTGAACATTTTTTAAAAATACCCGTTGATTTCTATAGAAATACAAAGATAGATATAAATAATGACTATAGTTTACAAATTATTATCAAATAATCATTTTTGTATTTATTTAAGAATATTTAAAAGCCGTATGAGACTAGGTACAACACATTTTCAACAAAATGATATATAAAATTTTGTCCGTATTTTTCTTAATTTCTGCATGCCATTACAAATAAAATTCACAGTAAAATTATCTTGATGCACCTGCATATTAATTGGTTTTATTTGTGTTATGAACTTCATACCATCTGATAAGATAAATGACTTGATAAAACCATATTTATTACTGTGCTATATATATTTTTAGGCTTTATTTACTATTAGATATTCTTAAGGACGCCATCAGAAGAGCTAATGTCATAAAGCCCAAAAGATGGTGTGGATGGGCAATGTAAAGCATTTATTTCATTTAATTTGAAAATTCAGTAAGGATACTTACTACAGAGAGTAGAGAGTGGCCTAAAATAGGTATAGATTCTGGTTAATGACTTCGTCTATTCGCAGATAGATGGTGCCCCTTAAATATTAGACATTTGCTTACAGAGTGAACCAAATTTAACAATATTTAAGCTTATAAATCCCATACTATTTACTAGATCACTACTATCGAAATAAATGAAATTTCATTTAGTTTTGTGTCTCATTTTTTAGTTATTAATAAAAATGTTGAAAAAATCACGGTTTTCTGCCAACAAAATTAATAGCTGTCACTTTAACACGTAATTTTTTTGTTAATTTATAAAAAAAATTACAAATTTTAACTGAGGATAAGTCGAACTGATGTCTTTAGTACTGTGAAGGTCATTTGTCTCAAAAGCTCTTCATTTTTTAATTTTCAAGGAACACATAAAGGAGTGCTATCTCCGTAAATATTGTGTTCTTTAAAAAAAGGAAAAAGCTGACATAATAGTAAATAACTGTAAACAACAATCTGAAAAAAATTGTAAAAATAATACAGTTATAAATACGATATTCTTAAAAACATTATCGGAATCGTCAATTACGTTTACAGTTCGATCGAGGAGTGAGACGTAAGAGGTTATGCGCAGTGGCGTGATTTCTCGAGCTCGCTCCAACAAGCGACGGAGAAGATTTCTGTTTTTTTACCTCCAAAGATACCTACTGTAACTACAAGAGTAATGGTTTATAAAGTAAAAATAGAAATTTTATAAAATTATCATTGTCAAAAACAGCATTATCTAACCATACTTTGAAATATTTATTTACTAAGAAATTATTTATGTAATTTGAAGTGAAAATTAGAAACAGAAAATTAAAAGTAAGAATAAGAAAGAGATGTTTTGACAGGCTCGCAATATTTACGTTGTGTTACTTTGAAAACGTTTTTGTTACGAAAAATAATATATCTAAAAAATCAACAAAACTTTCATAGTAGTAATTTTTTTTAGAGTAGAAAACTTGTGCGTATCTCTCAACTAAAAGATGAGAGAGATTTGAAAACTTGAAGTCTTCAGGAAGTAGGTATAGTTGCGGCAAGAATTCAGACGACTTACATTACGGCTGACGTTATACAATTGTTTTTATTGTCAACATAATTTTCGATATTTGGTCGAGCTAAAAACAGTTATTTTGTGAAATTTATTGCAAGCATTTAGTTTTATATTATGTATTATTATATTTTATATTATATATAGTTTTATTATTCTCAGTTGCAGTTTTTTAAATATTTTGATGGAAATATAATGAATTATTTTTGTTCGGATTATGTAAGTCGTCTGAATTCTTGTCGTGACTATACCATTATTATTTTTTATTCTCGCAAAAATTTTTATTAGGAAATATTGTTTACTTTAAATAAATATGCCTTTAAAGAAATATACAAATTTTCAATTCTTTTGCATATATAAATTTTGTAATAGGTGCACAAAATTTTGATATTAATTTAAAAGGTACACACTTATACGTGCTATAAACAACTGTGAATATAAAAAAATATAGCATTTTTCTTTTCTTAAGTTATTCGTAGTAAAAATATCATTAAAAGAGCGAGGCTAGAATACGTTCCTTCAGTAGAGACTAGCTGTGTAATGTCACATACTTGTCGAGGTTGCTGCGGACGCTATTGCATTTAGTACAGACTTGATGAAATCGTATGCTCTAGCTAGACCCAAACAAAAAGTGTGCCGACGAGTAACGTCAAGCCAGCAAATGACCGTAAATTTCATTCAAACGGAGTAGGCGTGTCTCGGCTGTTTTTCTAAGTGATTTTATTATATATACGTTTTTTTGTGGACAGATTTTTTTTTTCTATCTTCCGAGTGTACACCATATAAATCTCAATTATTGTATTGTTTGTTAAACAAATTGACAGATATTTTTTAAATTTAAATAGGTTCCGATATACTATGTCTTAATAAAATATTATAGAAATATTTATTTATAATGTCTTCGTAAAATTGGAACACTTGTTGCAGGAATTATTAAAACTATAAAAACAATTTGTATGTTTCCATTTCAAATTCCTTGTATATTTCTACCATTTTTTTGAACTTTTATATTACGAAAGTGTTAGTCTTTGTACAAAACATAAAGTTTATTTTTCACCTTAACTCTGTCAAAACCGTTTGGATTCATTTGTACTAAACATTCAAACAATTTTTCAGGAAATTTGTTTGCATATTCTGGAATTTTGAGGAATCTACTAAAGCAGGGAGTTTTAAATTGTGGTGGGGGAAGCCATAACATATTATACCCGCTACAGACTATGCGTGATTCGTCTGGAATTCGGGCATGGTGTGTAGGGTTTTTATGAATGGATTTTTAACGACAAGACCCTACACACTATTCGCGATTTCTTTGCATATCACGAATCACGCACAACGAATCGCGAACACACGCATTAGTCTGTAGCAGGCCTTAGTCATTTACAATGCAATTTGAACCTCGGAAAATTCGATTTTGCTTCATTGTGGTGGGATTGTGGCTCATGATTCCCTGCGCTGGTAGAAACAGCTGGATTTTGAAGCGTAACCTAGGTCCCGTTATTTATAACTTACGAGGGTTACAATTGAAGCAGTCATTATTTTATTCCGTTATATTGATTTTTGATAAATGTAATAGGTGAGACCCGGCCTCAGTTGCTTCATACGACGAACCATCACTGATTTAAAACATTTAAAAGAAAGAGAAAACAGGCAAGTTATCGTAGTTTTAATATACATACATCATATTTTTAGCTACTTATTACAATGCATGTTTTAAATTTAAAAATAACATATTTTAACAAGCAAAACAATATCTCTTATCTTGCTATATGGAGTATCTACTTACAGAAAATACATAGAAAATTATAAATTATTATTCAAAAGATCGGGAAATCCATATCAGGTATATTTATTAAAAACAAACGACATTTCCTCATAAAAAAAATTATCAGGATTAAAATGGTACTTTTTACTCTTGAAAACTATTCATATTTTCAATAAAACTTCTATAAAACTTTAACACAGATAAATATCTGTCTGTTTAGTTTAAGAACACACATGATCTTTCTACACTATTTTTTTTTTTTTTAATAGACAAAAATCTTTTGCAAGCGGTGCGCACTTTCTGCTGGTCACTATATTTAATTTTCAAAAGTCTGGACAATTAAATAAAAAAGTTTCTTATGGCACATGGTTCAAAGTTTGAAAAAGGTATGTTCAAAATTTGTTTTTTCTGTGAAACAATGAATACCTAAATAAAAAAAAAATTACGTTTTTTTACTGGATGCTTCCTCTATTCAAAAATATATTTTATACAAAAATTTATTATACATTTTTCATTGCAAAACGAATACTTTCATACATTATATAAATTTATTCAACTGTATATGGTTATTTTAAATATAAAAAATTAAAAATTCAAAATGATGCCCATTTATCGAAAAATGTGAAAGGTACTGTTTTTCTTAATTAATTAATCTTAATTTAGAAAAAAAAACAAACAACAAAATTGCCGCCTACTGGGTTGGCATTATGTGTAAATCAATTTTTTTTTTATCGTCAATTAAATTATAAGTTTAAGTTTCATCTAACGTTTAACTCATAGTTTTTCAAGGGAGGCTTGGAATGCACTGCTTTCCTAAGAAAAAAAATACGAGTAAATAGTAGAAGTAGCTTAATTATGTATTTAATAAACATATGTTTTACTTTCTGTATTTTACTAAATTATTAATTTAACTATAACTAAATTTAAATTGAGAATGGAAAGCCTATGCTGCTTCCCGCTTGTCACCATGAAAACAAGGCCCTGCCCGCTGATCGCAGCGAGCCATACTTGCTATAGAGAGATGTTTTTAGTTTCGAATATAACTAGAATATATACTAGATTTGTAGAAATTAAAAATTTAAACAACATAGAGACATTTTCGTTTATATTAAGGCATTCGAAATATGTTTTTAATATGTCGATATAAATTTCTTTATACAACATCTTAAAAAAGGCATTCAGTTATAATGCGAACTTAAAAACTATATGTTTAAAAAATAATATATTGTGCAATTTTTCTGTGCTTCATACAACAAAACTTTTGGAATCCATTTAATTATTAATTTTTATTTATAATAATATCTAAACAGATATTTTTCAAATTTAAATATACAAAATATAATATTACTCGCATTATTGCTCTCCGTCCACGTTGGTCACGATCTTTTTCAGCTGCACATATATTGTTTAGTCCACCGAGTAAAGTAGTAATCCTAATAAATAACGGTATGCAGATATGTCTGCAATTTGTTTCTGTTTCTATTGTTTCAAATATGTTTGCCATCTATAACAGAGTGTCTAAACTAATGAATGATGAATACTTTTGCTATTGTTGCATTTTTGGCCACTCAAAGTACCGCCGTCGCCGTACCACTTTAACTGGAATGGAAAATAAAATCAGGTAGGACCAGATACTTGTCAGTTGCCAATTATCAGTGCTAACAAGGTTATATTATCTTCATGAAAGATTGGATTGGATTAAATTAGTCCATCAATACTCAATACACCACAAAAGAATAAAACCATAAATATATATATATATATATATATATATATATATATATATATAATACACAGCAAATAACAGAGTAAAGCATCCCAGTAAAGAATAATTTTTAGGTTATTACATCATGTACCTGAAGTGTTCGGTAGTTTATTTGGGTACATTTCAGGGACACTTAGTGTAGTTCTGGTACACGTGTACAATCTAATTGGAATACAGGACACATTTATGTGCAGCGTGCCTATCTGAAATATGCCCTTTATATTGCAAAAGGCATATTTGGAAATTAAATGTCACATTTTTCTACAAATCTGTTCAATTCAATTATTGCTATTATATATTGCTTTTATAAAGTAAAATTCTACAAATCAATTGAAAATATTGTTCAGGATTTGTTCAATTTTAAAAGACATTGGTGTCAAAAAATTGCAAGTATTGTTATCGAAATTATTGTTAAATATCTCAATTACATTATATATTGGATATGACAATTAGCACAACTTCTAGCTCAATCCTTTATGTACATATTCATGTAATTAGATTGCTAAAAAGCCATATAGCATTTGAATTTAACATTCCGGGGCAAAGGTCTGCAAGTATCCTCAGTTTTCAATAGCCCTCTTAAATAAAACAACTTTTATTTGCAAAAGTAACTGTCAAAATTATCTTCCACCATTAACACTTACCAAGAGAAAGTTAGTTGTTCCAGGTTCTAGGGTCCAGAGCTGTAGCTACTTAAGTTCTCCATGAAAACTTGATTTAGATTCTCAAAATTCATTTGGCAATATACGAGAATGGTTGATAAATGATTTTGCAATTAAGGTACACAAATAACTCTGATAATTTCAGATTAGTCATTTTTAAATTTATTAATTATAAAAATTGCTTGACAAAACATAAGAACTGACTTTCAGTCGATTCTGTATGTACCTAATCTAAAAGTTCTATATCTATATTTTTCAATAATTCAGGAAATGAGAAGAAAAATCAGTATAAGGTGTTTAAAATATTTCAAACATCTATTAAATAGTAAAAATAGTTAGAAGACGTAGGTTGGGGAGTCTAGGAGACTTGTGTAAGATATGTGTGATTAGATTGTGTTTGGGTTAGGATATTATGACCTGCTCACACATTGTGTTCCGTTAGGTACCGTTTTGTGGAGCTGTATTACCGGCGCAGCGAGTCAACCCACAAGGGGAAGGCTGTACCTGCACGTGTTGAGACAGTGGTGCTCTTTCTGCCAGATGTATGGAGTTGCTTGCCTACCCGACTGGAGTGGGACAACCTACACCAGACCTACAGGAAGCAGTTGGAACGTATATTGAAAGTCGAGCAGGAGGGCAACGATGATGCATCAACGGCTGATGAAAAGGCACCTCTCTTTATAAATCTATGTATAAATAGGCTAGGTATACGCTGTGCTGTGGCTGGGCCAAACTGCATTCACCACCGACAAAATTTTGATGGAATGGCCTAACCTCACCTGGCTGTGGTGACTGAATTTGTCTGAATCTATATCGAATGATTGTTTGCGTGAATGACGAATGCAGCGCAATTCGTATTGCCTCATACTTAAAGAAATATTTTCTCCTCTAGGAAGAAGAAGTTGCTTCTGATAAGCTGGAACCTACTCACTATTCACAGCTGGATCCTAAGACTATGGTGGTTGGCGCTTTAAGAAATGAACTGAAAGCCAGGAATATTAGTTGTAAGGGATTGAAGTCACAGCTCATTGCCAGACTTACAAAAGCGTTGAAAGCTGAAGCAGAGAAAAATGATGATAATAATAAGGATAAGGAGGAATCTGAATCTGAGACCGTACAGGATGACAAGAAAAGTGAAGTAAGTTGGTAAATATAAGTTTTTAATAATTTTTCAATAATTGCATCAGGGTACTTTATTCTAGTTTTATTAAATATTTTTGTAGAACAAACTAGGGAGTTGTTTGTTATTTTATTTCTTTCTGGTTCATGAGAGTTTAGGTGATCATATTTTCACAATGGAGAGCATTGATTTCTAGATTGATATAAAGACTTTTGTGATAAAAAAATTACAAACAAAATTGTGTAAGATCTTGAAAATGTGTAGTATGTAAAATATTACTTTTAATAATCATCTCATAAAAACAATTAGGTTTCTATTTTTTGCAAAATTAAGTTTTTATAGCAGTTATATTTATTTAAGCAAAATTTAATTTATTGAAGAAATACTTTTATTTATCAGGAAAAAAAAACATGGAAATGTTGGTGTTGACTATTTTTAAGTCTTAGGATCAGGAACTCATATTTTAATTTTTTGTTGTGCAAATTTTATTCAATTTTTTTTTTATCACAAAAGGTTATTATGTGAGCTTTTAAAATTTAGTTTCTAAAAAATAACAAATTTTCACCATTTTTGACATTTTATTAAAAAAAAAAAAAAAATAGATATACTTAAAAGCTATGTACAGATACATAAATGTTAAAAGATCCACGTTAAATAAATCACACATTATAGTTTCATATTTAAAAAAATACAGAGTATTTAAATTAATTAATTAATTAAGTTATAAGCTTTTGGACATAGAGGAGGTTAAAGCAGGAAAACATGAAAAGGATTTTCTGTCCAAAAATGAGCTGTTTTGGCACCAAAGCCTTATAAATGCTATAATTTTTTTTTAGAGGAGTTTATCCGAGGTCGTCACTTATTGAGTAAATCCAGATCATTTACTTAAGAAATAGTAAGTGGTCTATTGGCATCAAGATTCTATAAATCAGAGTAATTTGCTAAAGCTGTGTAACTTGTATGGACCCACGTTGTTTTCTTTTGAGTTTTGCACAAGTAAGCATTGTATAAAGCATTTTAAGGACACATAACTGGTATTGAAAACAAAACATTTTTAGCACTTATAAGGATCTGGTGTCAAAACGGCACATTTTCGGACAGGAATCTTATATTTTCATGTCGTGAACGTCTCTACTGTGTGTCAAAGTTTGTAACCTTTCTTTTAAAACATCATGTATATCATTTTGCAGATAGAAGAAAAGAAATTAAATGAAAGAGAAAAAGCCCTTTTAGAAAAGCGCTACACATTACCTGAACAACAACACATACTAGTGCATCCTTCCAAAACAGCTAAATCTGGAAAATTTGATTGTACTACAATGTCCTTATCCTTATTGTTAGATTACAGACCAGAAGATACTAAAGAACATTCCTTCGAGGTTTCCTTGTTTGCGGAACTTTTCAACGAGATGTTAATGAGAGATTTTGGTTTTAATATATTCAGAGCTTTACATGAATTACCAGAAAAAGTGAAAGAAAAGGATGACAAGAAAAAGAAAGATGACGAGAAGAAAAATGATGAAAAGAAGAAAGACGATGATAGAAAAAAGGACGATGAAAAGAAAAAGGATGATGATAAGAAGAAAGATGATGACAGGAAAAAGGATGAAGATAAGAAAAAAAATTCTGAAAAGAAGAAAGATGAAGAAAAAAAAGATGAAAGTGAAAAGTCACATGAAGAAGATAAGAAACTTGAAGAATCCGATGATAAAAAAGAGGATGATAAGAAAAAGGACTTGAAAAAAGATGAGAAAAAGTCCGATGAAAGTGAAGAGGAGGATGAAGGTGATGAAGATGACGAAAAAGATAAGAAAAAGGATAAAGAGAAAAGGAAAAAGGAACGAGTAAAATTATATACCAAAGATAAACACTTACTACTATCTTTTGTATATTTTGACCAAACTCACTGCGGTTATATCTTTGATAAAGATATAGAGGATTTACTGTACACCTTAGGTCTGAATTTGTCTAGAGCACAAGTCCGGAAACTTGTAAGTAAAGTAGTCACAAGAGATTCTCTGCATTATAGAAAACTTACGGATAAACCTCGAGATGATGATTTCATCGTAATAGATGATTCGGAGAGAGATGCTAACCTGCGAGAATTAGCATTAGGTAATAAAAGATTGTTACCAGTATGCATTGAAGATGAGAGCATTGCTAAGAAGAAAAGACTAAACTGTGATAAAGACTCTACAGGATTGGAAGAAGGTGTGATACCAGTTGATATGTGCAATGGGCATGGTGTAATTTGCGATGTTTTTTCAGGTTTCGTAATGTTTCGAGGATCTTTAGTCGACGTTAGCAAATTGATGTCACAGCTTGAAAGAAGTGAAAGGGCAAGGTTAGAAACAGAGGCAAGAATGGTTGAATTGAAGAACGAAAATCAGAAGTTGTCGGAAAAGTACGCTAAATCTAATTCAAGTATAAAGCATCTAAATTCTGAAGTCAAGGATTATAAGGAAAAATTACGAAATACAGAGGAATCCTTAAGTCGGATTACTGTAAGTTGCAACTTTAGAGTAATTTCTATTATTACATGATTAGAGAATGAAAAATTCCTAGACATATTTTTTGGGCATCATAAAACCCTTGTCCTCATGGATGAATTATTTAACAGCGGGAAAAGTCTCAACTTTTAGTGAATTTTGTCAACTGAATCATTTTCATCATAACATTGACAGATTGTCAGAAGCTCAAGTTAAACTTACTACTCACACATAATGATGAAAATAGCGATAATATTCATGTTTTGCGAAATTTGCTCAGTTGACACTTTCCTGCCGTTAACTTAAATAAAAAAACTGAGACATTTGCGTCCATGAGGTCAAGGCTCTCAAAAAATCTTTTTAAGACATAACATTTTGGGAACTAAGCTTCTACAGAAAATTTGAAGTAAATCTGCTAGGTGGCAGCACATACAATACTTATCCTGCTAAACTTGTCAATACAAATTTTTATTACCACAACATATCGAACAATATTTTAACCAAACTCAACGGCCAAAAATCTAGAGAGTGGCTCATCGCTAGCTTGTACTCTAGAGAACAGTTCATAGGCGTGCTAAATTTAAAGGCTCTCAAATGTAGAAAATAAGCATAAAAGACAACAAAAATAATTATATTATCGAACACCCATTATTTTTAGTGGATACAGTGATATAATAGTTTTTTAAAATTTTAAAGTTTTTATCTTGTATATTAGTGTACCTAAATCAATTTAGAAATTTTATCAAAAAAGCTCAAATTTTTTTTTACCAACATTGTATTTTTGCAACCTATAAAATGATGCCCTCTTGGGCATTGATGACCCACCACCATCCGGTTCATGCCGCCATAAGATATCGACTATTTATACACTTCATATAGGTAATTGTTTTACAGGAATATTTTCATTATCACTAAATTAATATGCATCACATCAGAATCATAACAAACTTCACTCTCTGCTCACCATTTATTAAAATAACCACACATTCACTTTACCGTCACATATCCACTTCACTATACACTTTCAGGTCACTGCTGCATAATCACTTCACTGTAGCACTTCTGCCATACTACCACTATGTAACAATTTTCACTTTTCAATATATTTAATTATCACTATCAGTAGAGATGTTGCTATCACTATCATTTGAATCATCTTGCCCTAAATGGATAATGGGTGGGCCTATGAAAACATCTACTGTTGCATCTAGATCCCACATATGTTGCTCCTCCTCCTGCACATGCCCAATACACTTATGTCATGTTTCAGCAGTGACATGATTAATGGCCTCCTGTAATAATAACTACATCTATTAATTTAAAGGTGGTATTATTTCGTGCTACTTCGTTTTTTATTTGTGCCCATTATTGGATTTAACTCACAATGGTATGGCGATAAATGTGATATATGAATTCCTTGAGCTTTGGCCATCTCATCTACTACACACTTAATACAGGGTGATTCTTTAATACTGCAAAAATTTTCAGGGACAGGTTCTTTAGATAAAAATAAGAAAAAAAGTTCCCATTAGCATGTGTCCGGAAACGCTTCGTTTGCGAGATACAGGGCGTTTATTTTTTTTGTAATCTACTTTTAATACTTGTTATTTCAAAAGTCCATTAGCTATAGGATTAGGGTATCTGTCTTGATAGATATGATTAAATTATCTTATCGTGTTCAAACAAAATAGCCACAGTTGGCTTGGAAATTGGAATGCCCATCAACTGTCAATAATTGTTCTTTGTCAATAGTTGATTACTGTTTGTCACATTGTGAGTGTAGGCATGAGTAAAAATAACTACTGGTTTCGTGTTTTAAAACTGATATTTCTCTTCAAAGAATGAATTACACAAATAATGAATTTTGAAATAACAAGTATTAAAAGTAGATTACAAAAAAAAAATGAACGCCCCCTGTATCTCGGAAACAAAGCGTTTCCGGACACCTGCTGACGGGAACTTTTTTTCTTATTTTTATCTAAAGAACCTGTCCCTGAAATTTTTCGCAATATTAAAGAATCACCCTATAATCGACTTTTTCTCTTTGGACAATTTTTAATAATTGTGCTTTGAGCATGGCGCCTGCTTTCCTTAATGAATTGATAAGGCGCCTTATAAATTACAACAACTGCTCCTTGTTCTACATATGATAAAATAGATTCAAACCATTTTTCAAATACGTCACGTCATCTACATGGTAATCTCCCATTCTATGTAATTCAATAACATGCTAACTATTTTTTTAAATTCCCTTATCACTTATATTATTATGAATCTACATCCTTTTCCAGCAGGTGTCTAATCCTGTATAAAATCCATCTAAACATGCTTCATCGGTCAGTGGTCGCGTGATTTAAGACGTCAGTACTTCAATGGAGGTGACGAGATTGCTGTGGGTTTGACCCCGCAGCCGGTAGACTGTATATAAGCTATATTTGTGGGGAGGATTGGCACCCTTTCTGCGGGTATGGTAGGATGGAAAAATGTGAGAGATTGATACCGGTTGACATTTGGCTATCCCCCTAATTAATGAGGTTTTCCAGGTTTCCCTCATTCCTGCACTGAATGGTGGTTAGGGCTTGCGTAAGTCGTTCTTTGGCACAAATGTGGCCTGCTTAATAATAATATGTCGCTCCCTCTCCCGCACAAGTCTTTGACTTCTGGGCTAATCCTCGTGGCTAGAAATATTATATTGTTATTATTCTCTTTTACTTCGAATGTTACTATCCTGTGAAACTTTTGATACAGTATGACCTTTGTTTACCCATGTTTCATCCATGTAATATATCTTTTTGTACGATGCACGAGATTCTCTTAGTTTTTCTAAGTATTCCTTTCGCCATACTACAAGTTCATTTCTTCCATGAGCATACTTTTACAATTTCATTTTAAAAACCGATAATTCATGTCATGCATTGTTTTTTTTATATATATATTTTTAGGTATTAACATACATATGACTTCATTGATAGGAATTGTAGGAGATTTGATATAACTTGAATTTTCTTTACCGACAGTACATTTCATTTCTGAAGAAGAATCCATGAATTTTCCTGCGAATGGTGTATTTTACGTCTATTTTTTTTCCTTTCTCGTGTTTCTATTTTCTTCATTGAATTTACATCTACACAACAGAGCAAGAGAGATAGAGAATACATCAAGCTTCAGTGTGATCAAGTCTTAGTAGTTAGACTGGGTATAGTATCGTTGTACATAGAAAGCGGCACAGTAATAACACAGCATAGGTAGACACAGCAATTTCACTCCATTGTCGGCACTTTGAACTGCCTTCAGTTTTCTGCGGTGACCTCGAAATGTGAGTGCGATAGCGCATCCGACGGAATTTACAGAAACGGTGATCAGGACCAGAATAAGAATTTTTATTTGTGCGTAAAAGTAGTCATTTATTCCACATGAAAGTTTACTTTATATCTATCCACATTATGTGTGTATTAGATAATTCAACATCTATTATATACTATCATTTACTGCTACTAACAAACAGTGTGAAAATTCAATTTACTTCTTTGGGCTCTTTAAAAAAAAAAGTTTAAAATATATATTGCACCACAAAACATTTTTTTTTATTTTATTTACTTTTTTTGTTATTAGTGCCAAAACTACATTTTCACTCCTTGCAGATTCATCATAATTATCCGCTAACATATCTAACATAAAATACTTTAATTACTATAACACGTTTAAAATTAGTCACTTAGCTGATTTAAAGTAACAGTAAGTTCTAGGTTATGAATACTGCATTGCTAGTTGCATACTCTCCATGCTCCAAACCGTGCAGAACATGCAAAGTTAGTTGTAATCTAAGGGTCATTTTTACAAAACACTGTAAACATCTTGGGATGTTATAGTTTAAATATTACTAATTATTTTATGCAAACATCGTCGATTACTGTTAATATTGTTGCTGGTATTAGTATTAACAGAATTTAACTACACAGCAACACAAGAAGTTTATAAATTTATTGCCGTGAGTACACCTTGCATTAGTGGCCTACAGATGTCGTCTGTAGATGTTAAATAATGTAAGTATATGATTACGGTACTCTGATTAGTTTGAAATAATTTTTCAGTATTTGTTTTTTGCCAATTTAATTTTTCGTGTATTTACAAACATGTCATATTCAAATGCCTAGATGATGGATAAGGTGCTGATTTATAGGAGTGTGACAAGTGCATATTATCGTGCGGCAACATCAAAGACGTGTACATTTATGTGTATTTTGTTCTCCTTTGCGCTTTTTCCCGACGTAAGTAATCGACTTGGTCAAGACCGTCAAACCAAGTAGGTACCTCGCGTTACACAAAAAGAACGATCGAGGGAAGGAGAGGTTCACAGCAAGTACAAAAATGTTTGCAGGTTTTGATTTAAACAAGTAAGAAAACAGAAGATGATACACGTGTCACTGCGGTGACCTGTCACTTTGTTTGACGGCTTTGCCTTTGGCAGAATATACCTAACCTCGCGGCTGACAGAAAGTCAGTGACGGCGATAAATAAGGATTTAATATAATTTTGAAAAATTTTTTTTTTTTTTGCTTTATAAATAAGTTTGGAATTTTTTTTGCAGGGTGATTCTGTTAATTCCTATTTTTCCCTATCCCCTCTTAAAATATTTGTACTAAATCATAGTTAACACTGTATATGAGTCATTCTTTAGATTTTTGGCCGTTGAGTATAATGGGAAATATTTCTGGGAAACTTCCATTGGAAATATTTCCCTGGAAAGTTTCCACAGAAATATTGTCTGCAAATATGTGTGGAAAACATTTGACAACATTTTCAAAGCATATTTCTAAAGGAATATCTTTCCAGGAATGTCCTACCTTTATATTTGTGTTAATAACTATACAGGCTGTTTCAGGAAGAGATGTACATACTTCAGTATGTTATTCTACGTAAAATAACATACTGAAGTACGTACATCTCCTGTATAATTAAATAATGAATGAACTTCTGTTAATATTGTGTTAAAAAGAATGTATTGATAACTTCTAAGTTACGAAGTTCTATTTAATTTAATCGGAGTTATTTCGAAAAAACAAAAATATTTTGCTTGCTTCGCCATACCTTTAATCACATTTTCTGTGTCCTTTCAACTAACCATTCTGTGTATTAATGCTATAATAATATAATATTTTATATGTTTTTCCTTTTAGGCGTACTCAAAACTGTTTCAATCGACTTTGTCAGATATTCGTGACAAGATTGATCCAGTGTTGAAAAGTACATCGCATAAGGAAGACTCTACCTCTTTCAAAAAAGAAAAAGACGATAAAGATAAAAAACATGAAGAAAATAAATCGAGGTGGGAAAAAGAAGTAAAAAAAGAATCTGAAGAAGAATCGGTTGAGGTGAAAAAAGAAGTATAGTATAATAATGCACTGCATATTATTTGTATTGTTCAAATACATTAATTAGTTAATCGCAATTAAGTATATATTATGTAATGTACAAATTCTTAAAAAATCTTAATAAAACTTTTAACAAAAAATTATATTTGTTATCAATAGAATCAGTTACGATATTCCTGGATAATTTTATTAAAAAAAAAAAATTAAAAATTAAACTGGTCCTGCTGTATAGAGTAGGTACACAAATCATGTTGAAGACATCATCTATTCTGTGCTGAAATTATGTGGATGTCGCTACACGAATAAATAAAGGCACAATTTTGACAAGTTGTTAATCTTATGAACTAATTTTTGTGTACTGTCTGCGTATAAATATTTCTTATCACATTTTAGTTACTATAATAAAGTGAGTTTTGAGTGTTAGTGTTCAATCAGATGATGAAAATAATAAAAAGTGGTAAAAATGAGTACAAGTACCTTTCTTTTTAGTAATTAAAATACAGGGTGATTCAGAACTTACCTAAAAAAATTTAGGATTTTGCGTCATGAGAAATGGTATCAATATCGTAAAAATTTGTAAAATCCTTAGTTTCCCAGAAAAAAATTATTGAAGTTTAAATATTTTCAATCTTTACATCGCTAGGGTACTGTAGTCTCTAGCCAGGCGATTTCAAATATCCGATTACTTATTGTATTAATGTTTTTGTGATAAGAGTATTTACATTAGTTTTTCCATTATCAAACATGCCTTACGTGTATAGCAACTCGCAGTTGATGGATATCGTTTTCATTTATGGTGAAATGAGAATGCTTTAGCAGGACCCGGTAAACGTGTCAAATGCAGCTACTTTTAAATGGTGTGCAAGTGTAGTGCAACCGAATTGTGGAAGAGATGGAGGTCCAGAGCGGCCACGGCATAATACAGTAGTGTGTCATATCATACACGAGGCGCAATGATTACATCGTACAGCGTGTCCAAGCATTAATACCAAGGGATTGAATGAGGAGGACTGATACCATGGCCGCCACGATCTCCTGACTAAATCTTTTGGACTTCTTTTTGTGGAGATATTTAAAAAATTAAGTGTATCGCATCGAAGTGAACACTATCGATGATTTACGGAAACGTATCATAGCTGCTGCCAATAACTTACAAGTTCAAATCAAGAACAAGAACCTGAAACATTTTTAATTAGTTTGTTAAAACTAACCCAAAATTATGTTGTAACATTAGGTATATCAAATTATTTTATTAATTAAAGCCACAAATTGATTGTATTAATAATTAATAACAATAGCGGGGCAAGAGCCATTGATTTTGCTGTATAAAATAGAGGTGTTATAAAATGTTATTTATTTATTTCCTTGGAAATTTCTTTCAGTTTTTTGTCCGCTCGCCGATTGCATACTTTGCCTTATCAGGTTTTATAGTGGTATATAGGTACCTATTTTTTGTCATCCTTACATTATGTTCTTGAAAACAGATGCAAATCGCATTTGATTATAAATATGAATCAGACTCAAATCTATTACTCATGTATACTCATCAGTAGGTACCGAATAACATAGACGCACACAGAAAACACAGACACAAATGTCTATTAAAATGTCATAAATTTTTCTACGACTCTGTTCAGTAGAAGATAACTGCGGTCTTTCACTACGCTTTACCCAACCTGAACTACACTGGCATACAAACATAAAATTAACCAACCCCTACCACGTGACAATAAAGACTAATAGATGAAGAAGGGAGCAAAGTTGGGCTGCGTACAGTCGATGGCGAACTCGGAAAACGGACCCGGACGATGTTCGACTTATTCCGCGATTAATGTATTAAACAGGAATTTGAACTTTTTAGCAGTGTGCTGTGTTGAGTGTGCCGATTGCAGCTTATCTGATGTAGGTGTGATTACTGAGGTTGGCATTTATTACAAAATTTTCATGATTTCCTATTGATTACACCAGGTGTTTATAAAAATGCATATTTAATTATTGTTTATTTCTGTTATTATTTAGCGATTCTGAAGCTTTGCAGAGCTTGTCATTGAGTAGACAAAAACAAGATTATTGACCTAAATACGGTAGGTCAGGACCACGGTCTATTATAACTATACGGTCAGGGCCATCAAGGCCAGGCGACGTCACAAAATTTCCGTAAATAAAGACAAAATATAGTCATTCTCGAAAGATGGATGAGATAGACTCTGTCATCCATCACAAAAGTCCTGTTTTCATTGGCTACCTGCTGATAATCCCGACCGTATAATTAATAGACCGTGGGGGTCAGGACTCGAATTGCTGGATTGTTGATCACTGAATAGATATGTCTTGGACTGTTTTTTGTTGACAGCATGACGGTTTTTTTTTTATTACTGTATATATTTAAATACAAAAAAACGTTTCAGCCTCTCTTAATGATAACCTAGTTAGTATTGGATTTTATTATGGTTTATTTTGATGTTTTGGAGTTTTGTAATTTCAATATTAAATATTTTTTTATGAAGTTTAATGTTAATTGCATTTTAAATAATAATTTACAATATTAATTACATATTACAATAAGTTAATACTATAGGAAAATATTTAAATTGGGCAACATCGTGTGAGACTGAAACCCAATTGAACTACCACCAGCGGTCAGTGACAGGCTGATAAATAATTGAAAATATTTTTTTTGCATAAATATGCATTTACAATATTTTTAAATCACACATTCGTATTATACTCATGTTTCCCTATCTTCTCTTAAAATTAATGACATTAAGACTGAATTACCCTGTATATTCTCCATTCCAATGTGAAATTATATTTTCAGGATGATGTATTACCTTTTAGCAACCAACACGAGATTTTCTTAATATTTCTCAAAGGCTTCTATAGCTATTTAGTTATTTTAAAATTCTATATCAAGAAATTAGTAAACTAATTGGCCAAATTATTATCGAGCAAATTAAGTCCTCTGCTATTTCTTAAAAAAAAAAAACCAACTTCAAGTATTTATTTGAGATGTGATTTAAATCGGCACAGTAAAGATCTAAATTTGAAAACCAATTTCAATATCGTTGACTTTTTTGGTTTATTAAGTTTTGTGCTTAAGCTGTTTCTTATAAAAACATAACAACTCTTCATGATTGTATATTTCATTTGAACAATCCCAAAATTCGAAAGCCAACAATTTCAAAAGTTGCTGCCTTTTCAGTGTTAATTTCTGCATTTCCAAAATTACTATTTTCTCATTTTATATAGATGTAACTAATCATTCTGTTGATTTTAAATTTATTTATTCATTTTTGTCTAAAACTTTAAATATAACTGTATAAATATGTAACTTTACAAATTAGAAATTACTATGATTCATATATTAAATATTGTAGTCAGAATTTATACAAATTTAATGAAATATTAAAACTTAATTGTTAATATAAATCCATAAGACATGTCATTTGTACTATAGGCATAAGAACATATCAAAACAGCCTTAATGGAACAGTCTAATGATCTCTTCATTCATATCTTATTTCTTAAAAACTGCTCCTTACGTTTTGGTACCTTTTATAGTCGTCACTACTAACGCTGCTACCCTTTTAAGTAAAACCACTTTTAATTTAATGGGAAGGGTTTACTCATCTGGAACAAAATTATATTAATCATTATATAGGAATTTTAAAGTTTAGTCAGTAAATTAAACATTAACAAATATGGCAAATTAGAGCAAAAGCGATAAAAATTCTATTAAGGGTTCTAAAGTCTATGGCTAAGGTCAATGTCGCTTAACTTAGGCAGTGTTTCATTTTAAAAAATTGTACCGAACAGATTATAATATATTGGGTAGAATTTGGGCTTCATTAATGTTCATATGAGGTTAAAGTAAAAGCATTTGATTATTTTAAAATTGAAGCTAGCAATTCTAAAAAAAGACAATGGAAATAAAACATACCTTCATATAAAAATGATGTTTAAGAGAAACCATGTTTGCATATCTAAATATACTAGTCATCATATAGAAAATCATTCCTTATTAAATGTCCAAAAACTAATAGATATGTTACGGCACAATTTTGTAGGTACATTATTCATATAAAATAATGAACAACATAACTACTTTTATCTAAAACAGTTAACAAACCTACTGGAAAAAATACAATACTCTTCATACGATTTGCACAAGCTTAATGAGCTTAAACTATTTAATAACATTGCGACATTATTTGTGGGCCACATAATTTTGTGCAATATTTCTATTACATATATTTTTTTATCAGGTAGGTATTAATAATATTGTATGAAATTAACTACTCTGTGTAGTGTCTACAGGACAATGACAATAGCTAGAATACCTTTACAATAAGTAAAAAAATTCGTGTTAATAATTCACATTTTTTGAAAATAGGTCTACATAAACTTACCACCAAAAATTGTATATTTTTCTAAGTAACTCAAATGCTTTAGCCTATTGTATTTAGATGTCACGTAGTAACTGAAGGAAATTATTTATGGAAATTTTAAAAATATTCCCAGTTCTAAAAATAAATGCTCATCATTTCTTTGTGAGCGACTTTCAGTCTGCTTATCTTAGAAGTACTGCATTTTTGTTACCAAATAAATCATCAGATTGGTATCAAAACTGTGTGTGTGATAACTAATAATATAACTAAGACAGAATACTTGCAATTATATTCCTATATTTATATAAATGCAATTACTTGAATTGCTATGTAATATCTATACACAAATATTAGCAACTGAATTTCCTTTAAGTTAATTGAAAAAAAAACTAGAATTTTTTAAAAAATTTTGGAATCTTCTGGCAGTTAAACGAATCAACTTGGGATAAATGTCATTTTAATTAAATTATCTTGTTTGAACTCCAAGAATATTGGATAGTTTCACAGTTCTATGTCCACAGAGTTTTGGATAGATAGGTAATTTGTATGCAAGTCGTAACAATAGATACTGAAGGTATTTATTTATTAAATTAAAAAATATAGTCTAAAATTAAAATTTCCTTGAGTGAAAAGAAAATTGCAAGATATTTTAGTCCAACGGTTCATTTTCTCTAAAAAGTTACTGTGTATGTACTACTTACACATGAAACCACATCTTGGTACACATTATAATTAAGTTCCTTAAAATATCCCCAAATACTGGATTGTCCGTAATTGCAGAAAATTTTAATTTATTTCAATTAGGAATTATCAACTTTTGCAACATACATAAGTGTACCAGACTAAAAAAAGTTTCCTTTATAGTAAGCTTCATTAAAATATCTCTAATATGAATATTACAAAAAATCAGACTAAAAAAGTTTCTTTGAAAGTTTCTAAGGAAGTAAAATTATACTGAGGTGCTTTATAGTAAGCTTCATTAAAATATCTCTAATACGAATGTTGTAGAAAATCAGACTAAAAAAGTTTCTTTGAAAATTTGTAAAGTAAAATTATACTAATAGGTAGTAGCTTGATCAGAATCTATTTTTTTCCACCCAAAGGTGCCACTTTTAAGTTATGGCAGTTTTGTTTCTAGATACTGTGGTATATTTTTTCATTTCTCTCTATGTATATATAAAAACAATAATTTCATTCAGTTACAAGCACACTGGCATTAACAGTTTCAGCAGTACTTACTGTATATTAAAGAATCTATTCTTCATTAAAATAAATTAGTAGACATATTTATTATGAATTATTTTAGGCTCATTATTTGTATTGATGAATATTGAATTGTTTATTTGACATGGAAGCAAGTTCTAAGTGTAAATTGGAATACACTAGTTAGAAAAGATTATTTATTAGTGAAATTAGTATAACGATGAAAATTAGTTATACATCTAAATACAGTATGCACCAAAAGTATGGAATAAATTCAATAAAAACGAAACAATTATTTTTTGGGAAAAATCCTCGAACAGGTCGATTTTTAATTTAAAAAATACATATTTGAGCGTAAAATGCGATTTTCAAATGTCATTTGTTTTCGAGTAATGACGTCATCGATTTTTTTTTAAATGGCAACACCATATTTTTTTCCTTGATTCTGAAAGATCGTTTAATTCTCTGTCAGACAGTACTAAAATTTTGCCCTCTTACATAGGAAAGTTTTCGAGTAAATGACGATTGAATGTTAGAAAACATAAATTTTATCCATAAAAAAGTAACAATTCTGAGGTATGTAAAATAAAATACAATTGATTAAATTTTATACTTAAATTAAATGTTCGAATTGCCATCCACCAACTTCAACTTGCACATTATGAATGATTTCTGCGGTAACTCTGCGTATTTCGTCCCGAATGCGATTATGAAGTTCTTCTAAATTACGTGGTTTATTAATGTACACTTTTGACTTCAAGTATCCCCATAAAAAATAGTGAAGAGGTGTAAGATCTGGCGATCTTGCAGGCCATTCTATCGATCCGCGTCTGCCGATCCACCTCCCAGGAAAACAGTTGTCCAAAAAATCTCGCACAGGGCAAGCATAGTGCGGAGGTGTACCGTCTTGCTGAAACCATATGGTATCGTGAGGAATGTCAGGGTCATTATCGTTAGGAAAAATTACTGCAAGGGCTGGAACAAGGTCATTTTCTAGAAACTCTAAATATCTTTGTCCTGTAAGAGTTCCTTCAAAGAAGAAATGCCCTACTATTCTGTCGTCAACTATTCCAGCCCACACATTTAATTTCTGAGGGTGTTGGGTATGTGCCTCTGCCATCCAATGAGGATTTTCCCGACTCCAATATCTGCAAGTTTGACGGTTTACTGTACCATTCAGACAAAATGTAGCCTCATCTGAAAAAAGTATTTGCCGGTGTAAATTTCTATTTCCTTGACATAAATCCATTAGAATTTCGCAAAAGTGTAAGCGGCGATCGGGATCATCTTCATTGAGTTCCTGCACAAGTTGAATTTTGTAGGGATGATATTTTTCCTTCCTCAAGAAAGGATACGTAGCACTGTGCTCTGACTAGTGTCATTGTTTAAGGCAACCAATCGTGAAGAATTATGAGGATTATCCACCATACTTATCAAAATGTTCTGTTTCTGATTTTCATTAATGCTTGTACGTCCAGGTTTTGGAATATTTACAACATTCCAGTTTCTCTAAATTTAGACTCTACCTTACTGACTGTTGATTGGCTGATAGGGCGATCTGGACATTTTTCATTAAATAAATCGCAAACTTCCTGCTGAGTTCTAGTCATATTCCCGCATCCGATAAGAATTAAAATTTCAATTCTTTGAGTAACAGTTAAATGTGCCATAATACTTTAAATTGAATAATAATTTCTACGTCGCTTACAATAATTATTAGAAAGTCGGTGTGACAATGACGCTTTGCAAAGATTTTCACCTACGTGATCCATAAAAGAACTATGGAATTCGAAGAACTAAACTTGATAACGTTTTTGCTTTATTTTAATTGATTTACGTTTTCTAACATTCAATCGTCATTTACTCGAAAACTTTCCTATTTAAGAGGGCAAAATTTTAGTACTGTCTGATAGAGAATAAAACGATCTTTCAGAATCAAGGAAAAAAAATATGGTGTTGCCATTTAAAAAAAATCGATGACGTCATTACTCGAAAACAAATGACATTTGAAAATCGCATTTTACGTAAAATATGTATTTTTTAAATTAAAAATCGACCTGTTCGAGGATTTTTCCCAAAAAATAATTGTTTCGTTTTTATTGAATTTATTCCATACTTTTGGCGCATACTGTATATGGGATTATAAAAAATAGATCACACTATTAAACACAGATTTTTCAGGTGAAACTATTAAAACTGCCTCTATGCATTTTTAAATTTAAATGCATGTTTTCAAGATTCAAAATTATTATATTATTATCAGTACAGTAACTATTACTGATTAATGTGTGTTTAAAAAGGCACTTGTACTTATCAGTTAAATGTAAAATATATGTAATTACAATATAAATCTATAGTTTAAACAATAATTTTATATTTCTGCTAATAACAGAAAAAGAAGTACAAATATATTGACATTTGAAAATTATAATAAAACCACTGTCACCCTATGCTTTAATCAATTCTAATAAATTAAATTAAAATACGTTTCTATATTCCAAAAAATTATATATTAAGGTAGGTTGGTAGCAGCGGCGGCTGGTGAGACTTCAGGTATGTCATATCTCAATAACCAGACATGCCTCCTCACCTAGGAATTTCCAGATTGGCTTCTTCAATTTTTTTTATAAACTAGTCTAATAGATTATAAATTTCAAAACGCTATAAACTTTACAAATATTATGTTTTTATTAAAATTTGAAATACCTCGATAAAATTACATATAATTTATGAAAAAAAAAAAAAAAAAAAAAAATAGTGTACTAAAATTGAAGAAGCCAATCTGGAAATTAATAGGTGAGGCGGCGATTTTTTAACTTTTTTTTGCAAACTGCAAAAAGGTTCTCCTTCTACAAAAGTTGTCTATACCTACTTATAGCCACAGTACATAAATCCTAAAGTGTGGTTTGGATCCCATGTTTGGTTATTGAGATTGACATACCTGAAATCTCACCAGCCGCCGTTGGTTGGTAGGGTATTATTTATTGAACCACCAGAAATATGACAATAATATTTAATATTATCACTTGCATATAAAAACACTTGCAATTAACAATATAAAAGTCAATTAACAATAAAATACACTAAACAGTTTAGTACTATATTACACAATTTCACAGTCTTATGTATATGACTACATAGGTATAAAAAAATAATTTTTAATATCAATTAAAATAATAATAAAGATGAAAATATTTCCAAATACTATTATTCTTTGACTGAATAGCAACAGAGGGTGGTGTGGAGTATGTATCAGATGAATCAATATTTCTGGCAATATTACCTGAATGTAAATCGTACTGATCTGAGGGTGTTGGTTTTTTGTGTTCAATGCCACCTTTAGGATTTTGTTCTCTTAATTTCGTCTTTTCCCTAGGACTATGTTTAAGCGAACAGTAGTCTAACTTGTCTTTCATAAGTTGCTCTTCTTTAAGTCTCTCTTCTTCTTTTATTATTTTACATGCTTTGCTCATTCCTTCCGTTTTACAGTAGTCTCTATACTTTTTAGTTGCTTCCCTTAAACGTTGCAAAAAATCAGGCATGGCTCTCATAGACACCCACGTTGTAACCGAGGACGGTACGTTTACGCCTGGATTATCAAAATAAGTCAGACTAAATTCAAGTCCGGGTTTATCTACTTCAGTGTAAGGTTTTATTACCATGCATGACCAATAATCTTCAATACGGTATTTTTCAGCATATTTTGGAAAATTGGGATGCTCTGTACTTTTGCTGACTATATACATAGTGGCATTTTCCTTATCGACATAGTATCGGCGGTTGAATACATAATCTCTATTGACAAATAGTCTCTGAAATAAAATTATATCTTAGTTTAACAAATGACTCTCTTATATATAAGTACAAGCATTTGCCTTCTGTCATGTTTGCATGAATTGTATATAAGATTAGTAATATTTCAAATTCATTTTGCTTTTAGGGCTTTTCAATAATTATTGTTAGCATATTTGTATACAGGTTGATTCAGAACTTATCTAAAAGAATTTGGGAATAGATGTGTCATGAAAATTCAAGTATCGTAATTTTTTTTTTGTAAAATCCTTATAGTTTTCGAATAAAACGTTATTGAAGTTGTAGTATGTTCAACCTTTACATCGCTGGGTACTGTAATCACTAGACAGGTGATTCCGAATTTCAAATCCGATTACATTTTGTAGGCACTAAAGTTTTTGTGATGCCAGCCTTTACATTAGTTTTTCAAGTATCAAAAATAGTTTACGTGTATAGTAGCAACTCGGAGTTGATGGGTAACATCATAACTTATGACGATGTGAAAATGCTTTAGCAGAACGATTTCCCGGTAAACATGTGTCAAATGCAGCTACTTTTACCACGGTGTGCAGTTAATGCAAGTGTAGGAAATGCGAAGGAAATTTGAAATTTGCAACAGTGTGGCATATCATATACGAGGCTCAATTATATCCATACCATGTACAGCGTACTCAAACATTAATGCCAAGGGATTTGACGAGGGGGGCCGGTACCATAGCCGCCACGATCTCCTAACTTCTTTTTGTAGAGATATTTAAAAAAATGAAGTGTATCGCACCGAAATGGATACGTGTTATTGATGATTTACAGAAACGTATCATAGTTGCTGCCAATAACTTACGAGTTCAAAACGGACAAGAAGCAGAAACGTTTGTATTAGTTTGTAGAAACTAGGTAAGATGGGCCCAAAATGTTGTAACATCAGGTATGTCAAACAATTTTATTAATTAAAACCACAAATTAAATCTATGTATTAATAATTAATAACAATAGCGGCGAAAGCAGTTAAATTTGCTGTATAAAATTGGTGTTACAAAATGTTATTTACTTCTTTCCTTGAGCATTTCTTCCCATTTTTTGTCCGGCCACAGATTGCCGCCTTCTCGGGTTTTACAGTGAACCAGTGTCCAGTGCCGTGCAGAAGTGTATTTTTAAATCATTTTCGAGCTGCCCCTTTTGGTTTTATTTTTACAAACTTGTATTTGTAAGTCCCCTGTACACTCAAACATTTTATTTTTCGATAAGTTCTGAATCACCCTAATACCATTTTCAGCATACCTCTTCATTCTTTAATTAATATTAGGTGCAAATTTCAAATATGCAAATATGCTTTTACTGTACTAGATTCATTAATTTAAAGGGACAAAAAGTATTATTTGTAGATATTTTAGATTAATCAATTCAATTTCAAAAAGTGTCAATTGCCAGAATACTCTTGCAATAATAATCACACTCCCTCAAAAGAGTTTTTGAAGTATTGGAAGTTCTGAGTAGAAATTTAATCAGTTTGTTTAAATTCTTCAATATGACACAAGTAATATAAACGTTGGATAATAAACTAGAGAAATTGTATGTTTAATAAAATAAATATATTTTTGTTATTTTTTGCAGGAACAAAAATCAAAGTAAGTTATCTTTATTTATGTTGACATATATAATACACAGTATAGAAAATGTCACAACCAGAGTCTAAACTAATAAGAAAAAATGCCTATGACTAATAAAGCAATAACTATAAATACACTGTAAAAGGTTTTATATATCAAAAATTGTCTTATTAACTTATTATATTAACTATTTATCTAATATGCTGTAGTAGATTGTTAAAAACTCTAGGACTCAAATAGAAGTGAGACTTGAAGCAAATTTTTAAACATGCTACAGAAACATAAAAATAATCATTTTAGCAGTGGCGGCTGGTGAAATTTCAGGTATGTCATATCTTAATAACCAGATATGGGACCCAAACCAAACTTTGGTATATATGTACTGTGGGTACATATAGAACTTCAGTAGAAGGAGAACGATTTTGCAGTTTGCGAAAAAAAAGTTAAAAAAAACGTGGGCCTCACCTAAGATTTCCAAATTGGCTTGTTTAAATTTCGAGAAACATTTTTTTTCATAAACTAGACATAATTCTACCGATAGGTTTCAGATTTTATTAAAAAAATTTAATTTTTGTTAAAGTTACAGCAGTTGGAAAATTAATATTGTATTTGTGTTACATTCATTTAGGTAATATCCTAGGGAGACGCTATAAGCATTATTTCCCCGTGCATAAAACGGTAGCACTGGGCGTGGCTAAGTGTAGTAACAATATGGCTGTCTCACCAGGGCCGGCCTATTTAGGGTCATAACTATTTAGAGTCATAAGTCACAGCTTACAAATTAGGAAGTCCGTACCAAAATATAATTTTGAAAAATAAAATAAAATTGAAATACTTATACTATTATTGGTTAAACTCACTGCTTCTACGTAACTGTTATTTATTATATTGTATACTAATATAATATAAACTAAGTACATTTTGAAAGGAAAATAAACAGAACAAGTGAAAAAAAACATTTATTGTCGCTTAAATAAAATAATTTTATTGTTGTGATGCCTTATGCTCTCAGACCTATTTGTTTTATGTTTACTAAAATAGTACGGCATTATTTTTTAAACGAATGTAGCATTTTGAGGTTCGGTCGATATATGCGTCAGAAAAATGCCTAGAACACAGAACACTGTATTCCGTAGGTTCCCAAACAGCTCTATTTGTAAACTGAACCCAAATTTTCCGACATGCTGGATCCTTAGGAAATCTAAAAGAAAGATACCCTGTAATCTTATTATTTAAGTAAATAATGCTCAACACTTTCGTAATATAATATATTTTGAATAAAAAATAAATTATAATTTCCCGCATACGGCCCTGCATAATGTTTACTGTTTTGTAATACAAACCTATGAAATGTTATTCCGGATGATTTCTTCTTATCAACACCGTCTCTGCTATTACAGCTACGTTTAGCACATGAAACCATTATGTCTTTCGATGTTTTATGTGTATAATGTATATAATATACTTCCGAAACACAAAAAACACTAAAAACAACTTGACTTAAGTCGATGACAGCTCTTTGACACAAGTATCGTATCAATATGGCGGTGCTGAAGCCGCTTTTGATGACGTGACAGCGTCTCCCTAGATACTACCTCAATGGTTACATTATAAAAATTTCAAAATGCTCTAAATTCTACAAATATAGTTATTTTTAATAAAACTTGAAACCTATCGGTAAAATTACATCTAGTTTATGAAAAAAAATGTTTCTCAAAATTTAAAGAAGCCATTTGGAAAATTTGAGGTGAGGCCCACGTTTTTTTCAACTTTTTTTCGCAAACTGTAAAATCGTTCTTCTTCTACCAAAGTTCTCTATATGGCCACAGTACATATACCCTAAAGTTAGGTTTGGGTCCCATGTCTGGCTATTGGGATATGGCCTACCTGAAATCTTACCAGTCGACACTGCATTCTAGTGTTTTAAATGAACTTGTGCATTTGTTTTATGTTCTATTCATAAACACATATATACTGAGTTCAAAAATTAATAAGGATAGCAAATATTAAATCTTTTATTGCATGATAAAAACTTTTTCACAGAATTTCCTCAACCTCAAATAATGATGGCACACCTTATCGTTCCTTCCTATTCCATACTAAGCACTTATAAATCTCATATCACCAATGCTTAATAGTCACACTTGTTTTGTCTTGTATGAAATCTCATTATCTTTGTTTTTATAGCATTGAATAAACATACAAAAATAATCACAAATATTATTTTATATTTTAGGCACATTTTGTTTTCTAATACCAACTTGTCAGGATGAGACAAAATAATAGAGAAATCATCTGCATATGTAGTATAATCCGAGAATAACAACCATAGAGAAGTGACAAGAACTGTCGGCACTTTGAAGTTTGAGGGGCAAAATGTTGTGACCTTGAATTTAAGCCAAGGTGACAGATAGCAGAATTAGATTCACTGAGAGAAATGACTGTGGCGCCATAATAAATGATACACTGATCAAAAAATGATTGACTGTCCTGAAATACAATAAAATCAGTATTGGAAAAAGTTCACTAATCACGCAAAAAAAAAAATAATGAAATTTTGCTTTTCATCACAGGAGTTTTTGTAATGTAAAAAACTCTAATTTAGTTTTTAAAAACATTAAATTTTTGTTTTTTAGACAATAAATAAAATATTTTACTTGAAATTTAATATATTACGTATACACATATTTTTTAAAAAACTATATTTTGCACAGCACAAACAAAAAATGATTTATATCAATTTTTATTTACTTAATTCCTCGGTTCTAGAATCCAAACTAGAATTGATATTCTTCTTACCATTTTTATTACTAAGTATTTAATATTTATAACAGCCTTGTTCCGGATTCTTTGGAAATGAAAACATATTTATTGCTTATCCTTCTTTTGAATGGCATTCACGAAATACACAAGTATTCTCAGGCATATTTTTTGTAAAGATATATAAAACAAATTAGGAGTTCAAAAATAAAATATTTTTGTAAGCAGCAAAGCAAGTCAAATTGACAGTTAGCCGGTTTACCCCCACTCTATTATTTTTGCTGGAATTGACTGTCACTTCCCTATGGTTGCTATTCTCGGGTATAACGTTAATTATGTGTAACTAAATTTATATCATTTACATATAGAATAAAACATGGGACCTAAAATATATCCTTGTCGTACATATTGTTTTCAAGGAATGACTATATCCAGTCACATGCCTTGTTTCTTATTTCATACTAGGCCAACGTAAATTATAATTGTGCATGATTAGCAGTCAAATAGACATCTTTTAATGCACATCGATACTGGAGATTTCAATCTACTAAATTACAGTTTTGTCATGACTTGTACATTCCTAGTGTCTGATTTTATTTTATATATTTATTTATTTATTTATTTTAGGTAAGAGCTTATTACTTGGGTTCCATTTTCACTTCAAATACAGTCCCATTTAAAAAAAGTGTTGAATGTTAAATGCAAAAGACTAAAGTTTTTTATACATATTTGGATTCTATTAACTAGTTTTATTTCATTACAATTTAAATCTAATAATGATCTTATCAAAAATGTCGAAAAAACTACTGATGCAAACATAACATTTTTCTGAAATAAAAAAAATATACCTTGCAAAAATATAACAACATAGGATATTCTATTAAAAAAAAAGATATGAACGGTTAAGTACCTGGGTAATCGTTACCTTTCAAACATTTTAATTTGGTAAGGCTTGAGATCAAGTAATCTTAAAGTTTTAAAATTATTATGATGCATAATATTTATAATTTCTTTCATATTATAGTAGTTTTGATATTTTCACGGCCAGTGCTATTATTTGATTTATAATGGTTGAGTAGTTATGCTATGAACTCGTGCCACTCTAGTAACAGAATTAATGTGCACATCTTAGCCGGGATTTTTTGACCTTCCCCTGTTGTTCTTAAGATTTGTGATGGCAAACCTGCCGACTGGATATGCCTATATATTACGGCTGCTGCAGTCAGAATTGCTGCTTAAATAACAATGGTTTTCTGAGGTACAGCCACGGCAAAGTTTTTGTGGAGTCACCACTGAAGATGGCTGCAGTGAAGAGCGGCAAAATGTTGCAGAGGCTACTATGGGACATTTAAAAAAGCACTATCTGAGGAACGGTTACAGTGACACACGACACAGGACTCTATACAAATCTAATTTTACACTAACTACTCTTGTTTTCCAGAATTCCTACGCCTCTTGTGGAATATTATCTTTCTCTGATGATGCCAAAAGGGCAACATATGGCCGGAGAGGCTTTTAGTTCTATATCTCTATAAACCAAAATTATTTGAACGGAAACAATAAATTGTTTATTTCAGTGGCCCTTTGGAGACAAACTGGCCTCTTAAATTGACAACCTTTACTTACACTTCTAAACTCATTATACAGTGAAAATCGGTTATAACGACCTTGAAGGGACTGTTTGTTTACGGTTGTTATAACCGATAGTCGTAATAAGCAATTACGTATATTCTGAAATTTTTACTGAAAAAAATGGGAAAGTTACAAGTCATGTATGTATATGTAAGCTATCTACGAAATTAATAAATACGCAACAAATGGATATGTAAGAAAATTTGAAGGTAGATTGTATGACCCATTTTAACCCCTAGGTCCATCATATGAAATTTTTTTATTTAAGCCTTACCAGAACATGTCATGAAAAATAAAAAATATACAGGGGATACTTTATTTCGGCGACTTATAACAGGATAAGAAAAATAAAAAATACTCGCCCAGAAGAAGGTTGTCAGTCTAAATATTCTACTAAATTTTACTTAATTTCAAAGCATTTGAGAGAGACTAATTAAAACTTTAAATTATATGTCATCCCCTGCTAAGGGGTCATAACTTCTTCGAGGGGGCTTAGATCTACAAATTTTATATGAAGGAAGCCGTATTAAAAAAAAAATCTTAAATTTATTGCACAATGTTTGGGATCACCCTGGATAACGCATTTACATAAAAAATCTGTTATTTTTGTTTACCTTTTGCACCTAATTTTGAAAGTTGTTACGGCCATTGGCCGTTATAGCCGATAGATTCCATGGCGAATGTATATAAACACGTGTCGCTAAGTCCGATATGTCGTTATAAACGGTGTCGTAGTAAGAGATAATATTTAATATGGTATTTATATAGTATTTAATCAGGACTTCAGAATTTGGTTGTTATATCCAATACATCGTATAAAGCGATGTCGTTATAACCAATTTTCACTGTAAATTATGGCTAGAAAGTTTGGTCCCTTTGTTGCTATGATCCAATCTGACAAACGTTTATTATTAAATTTAAAAATTTATTATTAAAGTAATTCTTAAATTTTTCTCTATGACCGTACCTTAAACTAATGTAGAAATGACCGATATAAGATTAGTTTAAGATTATTGCCAAGGAAATGGTTGTCGAGAATAGGTTGAGAGTGTACAGAGAAATATTTCCAAATAGACGCTTACCAAAGACTGTTTCTGAAAAGTATCTTCGAACAACTGGTAGTTTTGCTTCGACAACGGTTGATTATGGACAAAATCATATGACTAGGACACCGGATGTTGAGGAAGAAACTTCAAAACGAGTTCTAGAAGATCTGATTCTGAGCACCACACATCTTTTGCAACTTTGTCAAAGAATCGTTTGAGAATACTTTTTTGTAGTTAACTTATCATTGTTAACTCGTTGCTATGTGGAGTTTCAGTGTACAATAAAACATTTAAATTCGATCATCTCGGAAACGGCTACTCGAAGCAAAAGCTACTGGCTATACCTTTTTTTGGACAAAAGATATCAAAAAAAACAAGAATTTTCAACTAGAAATTTAATATACCAAGACACAAAAAATTATGAAGCGTTAGATGTAAGCAAAGTAGTGCTGGTGACGACTTCAGCAATGTACACCGAAACTATGATCAGATCTCCATTTGTCATCCTAAAAAATACCTAAGTACCAGATTTTATGAGAATCATGGTATTATTAAGATAAATATTTAAAAAATTAAAAAAATAAATAAATAAATTTGACGCCCTATATATTGGAACTTTCTAACTATGGCAAATTGGGCTAGATCTTCATATTTTAGCCTTGGCAATTTGTGCTACTGTTTTGTACAGACCCTGTAGATCAAATTGTTTAAACTTTAAAAATGTAATTAGGAAATAACTTTTCAGTATACCTACACTTTATTGGATATTCTGTATTAATATTTATAAATTATTATGGATGTGGATAATTTAAAAAATTTTAGTTATACATAAATACAAGGTATTCTCTCGGGTAATATAATTTTCTTTACAAATCTGAACCAACTTTCTTGGTTTATTTTTTTTAAGTTTCCACCTTGGTTATTTTCAGAATAGCTACCTACATATTAATGTTCAGGAGTAACAAATATACATAGGTATGTATGGTTATAATTGGTTTCTAATTACTTCTTGTACCACAACCATTAGTTTTATCAGCTTCACTATCAGATAAGTCAACATCGGGTTTTATCAAGGGTTTTATTTTCAAATCTAACACATTGTTTATTACATTTATTACTTTTACTGCCATATTAAGATAGTATAAGTAACAAATTATCTTTTTTTCCGGCACAGGTCATGAGATCTGGCGATGTCGATCACAATGCCTGGCATTTTGGAAGGCCTGCAAACGTCAAAAGTTGTGGAGAATATCAACAATTAGGTGAACCCTCTTATTCCTGTATAGGTACTTATCTAATGCCACCACTATCGAAAACACCTTTAAAATGATGTCACTTAATTTACGTCATTTAAGATTCTTTAACGTGTTACTTGCTCCATCTGTATGTTAATTTGTCAAATATACATTCTCCCTTCAAACAAAATTGAACTGTTTCTATGATAAACTAGTAGGTACCTAGTTATTTTCAAAATAGTGGAAACTCCTTCCTGAACTACCCGACGTGTAGGTCCTATGCCTAATGAGTGAAATTTTATTTGAATTATGCAGTAATAAATATTTAGGGGTTATGGTAACATTTTAATACTGATCTTGCCTACTTAGATGAGCTAAATTATATTCTAAAAACTGAAAAAAATTCGAGAGTAAATTATACTTAAAATGTAACGATTTATTGTACTACATGCAGTACGCTATTGGTCAAAACTGGTTGTAGTAATGATACGTATGTATTGCAAAACATCCAATTTCCACCGATATCGGCATATAGTATGATAATCGTTATGCGTGGAAGGCATTTAATAATTAATTATTATTATCTACAAAAAATACAGATCTTTAAGCTGGTCTAAATATAAAATATTTACTTACCGGCCATAACATTTCCCAATAAATAATATCACTATTTGACTCCGGTTCGGGATCTGTTTCAGCCACTTCCAACGCGACTGCAGTAACATCCCACTTCCTACGATAATCGGTATCTACCTGGACATTTAAAAAATCTTCTGCTGATACATCATTATATGATCCATACATTTTATATTCATATTGACCTGAAGAATGTAACCTTCTCCAAACAATTAAATCATCTTGTTCAATAAAAACAGCCCAATTATCATAAGTTCTTTTAGTTTTAGAAACACCACACTTGCAAACATTACTTTTCGATTCTTGATCTTTATTCGTTGTGTCACATGCTAAACATACTGTATTTTCTTTTAAAATATAAATATAATCTAATTCGTTTGCATGTTGTTTAATCTCGTCATCAGATATTCTGTTTTCTTGCCAGTTATACATAGATATACCAATCCCACCCAATGCAAATTTACTTTTCCTCGTCAAAGTTTGTCTCATTTTTTGAAGAAAATCTTTTAAAGCTTGTTCTTCCCACCATTTTGAATACAAACAAACCATCTGCTGGCATCTTCTTATTCTTTGTGCAAAAACACATTCACAATGATGAACCCAAATCTTAAGGACATTAGTGTTACTCTTCGAACGAGGTAGTTGTATAATAAATTTGTATAATTTTCCACTTTTAATAAATTCTCGAAATCTCTTATTCGCTTCTTTAATGCTTTTAAAATCACTGAATTTTTGACGAAGCATAAGGGCATACTTTAAAAAACAATCGTTATGTGCATTCTCCAAAAGTAATGTTCTGATATTGAGGTTATGTTGAACTGACACAATCGATTGGGAAAGTCTTCTTGGATACATGCTGGACTGCTGGATATAGTTTTTCGGTATAGTTAAATTTTTGGTTGCACTGTTTTATGTTATAAAATGAACATGATAGAATGTACTGAAATTTTGACAGTTGTGAATGTTGCGAATGTTGAAAACTTATAAACACAAGTAAAATGTAATGTGATCAACTCAGTTCAGCTTGACGAAAACAAACATAGGTAAGTGACGTGAAATGGATTTAAATATAAATAGGTACTTGTTAAGTCGCCTTAAATTTTATCGAAATTTAAATTCACCCAATTGTGATTAAAATTACAGGTGTTTAATTAATTTATCAACTAGTGCTCGTTCTGTAACAAATGTACCTATATCTATTTTAATTCTGCTTTAAACCATTTATATTGGAATAAATAAAAAATACCTATCGCAAATTGCAATTAACACTTGTACTTAAAAAACAGACACTATTCTCTAGACGAGTCCGATACGAAATGTCAATATTAATATACCAAATACCAAACCCAAACCGACGGTAAAATACATACTTACCCATAGATAAAGATACAATATACTTACCTATACAATCCTACAAAGTAGTACAAACCATATTCTTTCTAAGGTGTTATGCATATAAACATAAGTTCAAATAAAGCTAAACACACCGTACATATCTTTGTTTTTATAAGGGAAGATCCTTATAATTATATTTTTTAAAGTATGGTTTACACAAACAAAACATAACCTATCGTTGCACGTGTCTTTCGCTTGCATTTTTATCACTTATGTAGAGATTTTGCGTGGGGATGGGGTCGAGTGCCAGGGTGGGGGGTGCTTTTAATGGAGAAAAAAAATAAAAATAGGAAAAGCCATAATAGCAAATAAGAGTGAGGGTATTAAGAAAAAAGGGAGAGAGGCAGAGATAAAGATGAGAGATTGTGTGAAGTGAAGGTGTATGTGTGTGTGAGAAAGCAGCACAATACTTTTGTGGGAAGCAGTGAGCGTGAGAGATCTGCTGTGCACAGGTGCTGTGTGCTCATTAGATTGGTAGAAATAAGAAAGTACGGACCCCCTAATTGTTAATATTGGCATGCTGATTAGATTTGTAGGAATCCTTATAAAACCTATGGTACCTAAGATGGAGGGTAGAGGGTAGAAAACGAAGAGGCAGAGAAAGGGATTTTTTTTAGAGTAATCATAAAGTAATAATCACTTGCTTTTTTAAATCTCAGTTTTTTGTATTTTGTTGTGCTGTAAATAGTGAATTTAAAAAAAATACTATTTCTAAATAAGAATAGGTATCATCTGAACAAATGAAAATACCCATTGAAACAAAATTTTTTGTCCATTTTGCGCATAAAGCAACAGTCGATACGAAAAAAAATTTGAAAACAGTGCCATATATGTATAATAAGATACAGTTGCGGCAAGAAACGTTACGCAATTGTTTTTATTGTCAACATAATTTTCGAAAGTTTGTCACGTTAAGAACAATTATTTTCTGCAGTTTAGTGTAATATATACAGAGTCTCTCAGGTATCACTTGCATCCTTAGAAGGGGTAATTATACAGTCAAAATGAAATTTACCGAAATAGGTAGATACCTATATCTAAAAAAAAATCACCGTTTCCGAGATACAGGGTGTCAAAGATTTCGAAATTTTCATATTTTTTATTTACTTGGAAACCCTTCGTGATAAAACAACAATCATTATAAGTTGTAATGGGATATCTTATTTGGTCTAATTATTCGGTATGTTAAATATTCCTATTGTCACCAGTGGCGTAGAAGCCCTGTAACACTTTTTTTATTTATGATAAAAATGGTACGCCACTGCTTTAATTATAAAAACCGTAAGATACTAAGTTTAGATTATTTTGAACAAATAATTATTTTTTGATTTTTTTTTTAATGCATAGTAAGTAATCAATTGTTGGTTAAAAATATATGTAGTATATAGCAGTTTGTTCGTGGTGAAAAATAATGTGTACGGTAGTTTACATCTATTGATTTGACGATCTTGAAACTGCTATCTTATTTCTATGGCAAATGAAAAGTTATCTCAAGAAGTTTTTGTTGCAAGACAAAAACTTTTTTGGGCATTCCTCAATTCGAAAAACGTGAAACGAAAATTTGTACTATAAAATCGTTAACTCTTTTTCGAATATGTTTTTTAGTGAAAACCAAAATACAATTTTCTTTTATTGAGCTAAGTGACAAGCATTTTATGTATGGTGAAGTCTGAATCTGATCGGTCGTATCTGTTACTATCTTACTTAGATGATAATATTTACATAAATTTTATTTAAAATGTGTTACCTGACTTGTTGGAAGGCATTTCTTTTGACCATAATTTGGAGAATGTGGTTACTATGATGGAACTCCAACACATTTTGCGCTTTAAGTACGTAATCACTTAAACATGGAATACCCAGATAGACGGATACGAAGCGGGGTACCCGTTAGATGGTCAGCCAGAGACATCGGTGAACTTTTCTATGGAGTTACATGAAATTAGTGGTCTATGAAACACCAGAGGAGCTTATTTGTCGAATTTTTACCGCACGCATGTCTTCATTCAATAGGACCCACAGCTATTCCAATGCAAGATGCCTTTATAGGTTCATATGGACCCATGTAGTTTTTCTTTCGAGTTTTCCACGAGTAAGCATTGCGTTTACGGATGCATAATCGGTATTGAGAAAAGAAAATTTTTAGTATTTATAAGTCGGACCTATATTATGTTTTCATGTCCTAGCCTATCTCTTACTATGCCCTAAAGTTTGTAACCTTTTTTTAAACACATTTATATGCTATAATTTTGTGAATTTTATTGGCTTCTGTTTTTCTCCTAGTAATTACAAATTCGGTGAAGATATTTTTGCCAGACTCAGATAAATGGACCCTTGCATTGGAAACTAGCTCTCTTATCAGACGATGTTTCAAATTGGTATGCACTTTATAAACAGCTGCTGTCAGCTATGATAACGGGATACAAGGGTCAAACATACTCAATTTATCTTACAGGATAATCGGTGTATTGATATAACCGATTGCTCCAGTTGTCTAATAACTTAGCTCTTGCACATTCTGCAAATCTGCTCCTTAATATCACATAGAATATGCGGTTAAATAAAAATTAGAGTTTTCTCATCAAATTTCTACTCTTAAACGTAGGTGATCATTACCGTCTTAAATGGAAAGTGGTACTGCGTGATTCATCATTTTAAAAAGCATACAATTATCTTTTCAGTGTCATTAAACTACCACTATTTCTTATGGAGATACTTGAAAATTAAATTGTATCGTGACAGACCGGACAACATTGAAGAACTGAAGCAACGCATTTGCCATCAGATCAGGCAAATACAATTTAAAACAATCAGGAATATGCAGAGAAGGTTTGTTGAAAGACTGGGTCAGTGTCAAACCGTAGGTGGGGAGCAGTTTGAATATTTGACTTATTAAAATCAAATAATCAATTTGATTTATTAAAATCAAATAAAAAGGGCTATTTCAACAAACATGGATTATGTTCAGGCGCCTGTACTCAGTTATCGCATTGAAAAAGATACATTTGGCGTTTAAGGTTTTTTCAATATTTCTTCAAAATGTTTCCTACCAACCGCGTACATGTTGGACACCAAATTAATTAGAAATATTTAAGCTATCATACGATAAAAAAAGTGGCTGACGTTTAAAAAAATCTTGTCCCCTTCCCACCGTCACTGGTTACTTTTTTAATAATTGAAATTAACCTGTTCTTTTCAAAAGACTGCTAGGTACTTTCCGAAATGCGCGTGAGACACACTGTATATATAAATTCCTGCTATTATAGTTGACTTCCAAAAATGTAGAGAGTGACTCATGTTATAAACCTGCTCACAATTTATAGCAGTCAACACAAAGAAATATACATGCAGCCTGCATATTTTTCCTATAAAATGGTGTGCCGCATATGTCTAAGAGCATACTCGATTACACAGTTTCTGCTGCAGTAAGTACGTATGCGCTGCAGCTTTTGATTGGCTGTGACGAATTGTCGGATCTAATTATTCATTTCCAGCGCTATCATGGGCGGGTATATCGTTCGGGCGGGCAAAATTTCGAGTATATCTTTTCGCTAATTTAATTATGAATGTAATTAATTTTATTAGTGATTTTGTATTCTTAAGAATGGAGAATAATTCAAGCTCTACAACGTATTCTCAAAATCGTCCTAATTTAACAAGTTAGGAATATCGGATGAAGACACGTATGAAGAGTTTAGAGCGCGAGGTCAAAATATCAGTGTAAGTGATGTTGAAATATGTATTTCATTAACAAAATTGTACGTGAATAGCATGTGTGCAAATAAAAAAGTCGTAAAGAAGTACAACTGTGAAAAGGAAAGTGATGAAAACACGCGGAAGGAAGATTGTATTTTTAAAATGAGTTTTCGACAAAAAAATCGATTGCTATATCTTACAAGATATGTAACTTAGTCCGTATAAATAAAATCGATAAGAGTATACTGATAGAATAGATGAAATAGTGATATGGCGATGAAACTATATATTAAAAATAATCTGGATCGAGGAATATATTAAATTTTGACGAAACATGGACTTAAAGCGATACGATATGATATAATAAGTGTTAATGTGTGATCGTTATATACTCGCGTCAAGAATTCAAACGTCTTACGTCACGGCTGACGTTACACATTTGTTTTTATTGTCAACGTAATTTTTGATATTTGGTCGCGTTAAAAACAATCATTTTTTGCAATTTAGTGCAGTATATAATGCAAACTTTTAGTGTAGTATATAGTTTTATTACTATCAGTTGCAGTTTCTTAAATATTTTGATGAAAATGTAATGAATTATTCATTTGTTCGTATGACGTAAGTCGTCTGAATTCTTGTCGCGAGTATAGTGACAGTGCTAGTAACCAATAGTAAATAATGTATATGTATTATAAAGCCTTTTGTCCTTTTGAATGCGGAATTCGCGATTTATTTAATGGTGGAAAAATCTCTATTTGTAACAAATTTTGTCAACTACCTATAACATTTTCTATCATTTTCATCATGAAACTGCTATGGTAGATTATCAGAAGGTAAAAACAAGTGTTTGACTGTTTCGCAAATTGCAATTGTCAAAAGTTGAGATTGTCCCGCCATAAATAATTAAAACACAAGTTGCAAAATTGGTGCAAAAATTCGAGAATTTTGCATCCATGAGGACTAGGCTTAGGTGTGATATCCGCGGAGTGCGCATTAGGTAGGTGTAAGTGGGTAGTGATGGGCAATCGCCGTCCAAGAGGACGGCATTCTAATTTGTAGAGAGAACAACACAGGTTTAAAGTAAATTGTTAATGTACTACGTTCAGCCGACGTCAACTTATTTTTGATAATTTTCGACCTTGGGTAATTGATAATACAAGATAAAAACTTTAAATTTTTAAATCATTCTTATTATTTTTATTATCTAACGCCTCGAAATTGGTAAAAACTGTTATATCACTGTTTCTACTCTAAAAATAATGGATGTTAATGTTATGCAATTATTTTTGTAATTTTTGTATATTTTTTAAATCTGATTCAAATTTAGTACGCCTATGAAATGTTGCTCCTCGCACGCTTCGCCCGTCGCGCTTGTCCACAAGCTAGCGATTAGTCACTCTCTAAATTTTTGGAAATCAACTATAGGTTTCAAATAAAATCAATTGCATAACTCTATTCAAAGTTATTGAGAAAAACAAGCGAAATTACATAAACTCGCGACAAGAATTCAGACGACTTACGTCATATGAACAAATGCATAATTCATTATAATTTCATCAAAATATTTAAGAAACTGCAACTGATAGTAATAGAACTATATACTACACTAAAAGTTTACATTATATACTGCACTAAATTGCAAGAAATTATTGTTTTTAACGCGACCAAATATCGAAAATGACGTTGACAATAAAAACAAATGTGTAACGTCAGCCGTGACGTAAGACGTCTGAATTCTTGATTCGGGTATACATATGTACAGAGTATCTGTTAAAGTTTGGGAAAAAATCACATGACCGGGGTCCAAAATATGATTGCTGATATCAAGTTACCTTAGGCCAAAATTAGTTTCAGAGGTGCAGGGTGTTGAAGTTACAATTTCAATATCTTCATTATAAATTATAGGAAATCCATAAAACTTGGTAAATGAGCGTTTTCTGGCACAATAAATTGAAATAAAGCTCAAATTACAGTAATTTATATGCATATAAATTGTTTTAACTTTTTTGTACCCTGGTGTATTGAATTTTTAATCAGTATCAATGTTTGACGTTCTTCCTTAAAAGAAATATACTTGGTAAATGTCGTTTTATTTCATAAACATAAACCCATTGTTTTCTTTCACACTTTATTCAATTACTATCAAATTTTGGACTAAGGCAAATTGGGTTAGATCATCATATCTTAGTCCTAGGAACATTTGGTCGCATTTTGTCCAGATGTGCAGTGTGCAGTGTACAGGGTCTCTAAAATATCTTGGCAAGATGCTACACCACATGTTCCTCGGGGACAAAATATGATTATCTAACTCAATTTATCTAAGTCTAAAATTTGTTAGTAATTGAATAAAATGTGAAGGAAGACAATCTGTTTATTTCTAAAATAAAACCTTAAAATTCAAAAAACGATCGTTCAAAACGATATTTGCTAAATATACCTTTATTGATTTAAAACAATACATCAGTTTACAGAAAAGTGACAATTCAAAAACATGTGAAGCGCATATTTCAATTTGTCGTGCCAGAAAACTCCATTAAGATCATTCATTCTATACTCGCGTCAAGAATTCAGACGTCTTACGTCACAGCTGACGTTACACATTTGTTTTTATTGTCAACGTAATTTTCGATATTTGGTCGCGTTAAAAACAATAATGTTATGCAATTTAGTGCAATATATAATGCAAACTTTTAGTGTATTATATAGTTTTAGTACTGTCAGTTGCAGTTTCTTAAATATTTTGATGAAATTATAATGAATTATTCATTTGTTCGTATGACGTAAGTCGTCTGAATTCTTGTCGCGAGTATACCCAAGTACCTAAATTTTTACCAAATATGTGACGTCCGGCCATGGCATGTCTCCAAGGGGACCCAAGTAAAGATATAATAACTTAGTTATATAACATTCGAGCATATTTTGATCGAATGTTATAACTTATTTTGCGAGTAATAGAAATCTCCACGTGTGTCGCTAAAAGCCATTTAGAGCGTTCTAAATAAATAACACTATTTCTTAGATAAATCGCTTTTCTAACCCCTCTCGTCGCAAAAAGTCATTAAAAAGAAAATTGTCTTGTTATATTGATTCCTCTAGCCGTCTCGTCTACATTGATGTGAAATTCAATAAAGAAATTTCCACTTCCGTTCTTTGTCACCTCACCTTGGCAAACTGAGCAGATGCAATTATTACAACCGCTTTTCTTCAGGTTCACGATTTATAGAGAAAGACGTAGTCACGTAGCGAGATCTATGAAATTAGGTGGACCGGGCCAAAAGATGGGTGGTTTTTAACTGGTACTACTAAATTCAATCCCCAATATGTCACTTTCTATAACCTATACTTTTATAATTTTTCTTCTCGGTTGTAAAATTGGTCATAATTCTTTTATTCGCCGTATTTCAAAAAATTAAACAACTAATTAGAGAATTTTACAAAAAAAGGTTTTGAATAAGTCGACGGTATTGATGGTTTCTTATACAGAAAAAATATTTATTGTTTTAATAATATCTTGCGAACGCGATTTTTATTCAGAGCCTTTAATTTTTCATATTTTTTATAAATGAAGGAATATAATTAAACTAAATTTAATATTGTGGATCACGGCCGGGGCTGTCACCGCAGCCACAGAGCCTAACCCGATAACAACTAGGGCAGGTCAAAGAATCCCGACTTGTGCTAGGGATGTGCACTTTAATTCTGTTTCTGGCAGCGATCAGTTACCGATCTCACAGCATAACAACCCGTAAAATCACTGTGTATTAAATTTAATATTGTAGTGCTTAAATTGAGTAAAATATCATTTTTATGTTCAAATCCCGTTCAATACTGCCAAATTTTCATTAAATTAAATGTTAACATTTAAGGAATATTAACATATTATTATTTAACGAGTTGCTTGGTTTAGTTAATTCTACCTATACTACTATTTCTTTTGTAGTCCAATTTGTAATTACTTTATCAGCAATTAATAAGTTATTTGTAAGTATTTATAAACCAAAAATAAAAAGGAGACATGGATTGAAATTTTTCTTTAGTTTTATTGGGTTTTTGCCACACTTCTGAAAAATAATAAAAATTAATTAAATAAGCCCTTGCGCCAAACGGAACAGTCAAGGGTTATTTTTGAAGCTAAGTTTGCCTAACCAAAAAATCTCACACTGAAAAAAGCAGATAAGTAAAAAATAACAAAAATCACATCACTATCGCGCACTTCCGTAATATTGACGTTTCGAAAAACTCTCTGTTTTCGTTTTCAAAATAGTAGCAAAATATTAAACGTTTGTCAAGTTTGACAGTTTAAAATTTGTTTATCTGCTTCCATAGAGATGTTAAATGATTTTTATTTTATTTTTACTCACTTCTTCTTGATACAACTGTAGCCAACAATGATCGATGTTTACTGAACAGTTTGACACACACTTATCTCCGTTCAACAAAATAATCGCGGTCTCTTTTAATTTTCTTTTTGTCGTGTTATCTTCCTTCTCTAAAATTTTTGCCGAACCCCATTGAATCACATGACCGTTTTCCCAAGCGTGTTCGCAAATTTTGGATTTTTCAAATTCCCGTCTTTTGATATAATTTTTATGTTCCTCAACTCTAACATTCATAGGCCGAGACGTTTCTCCGACATAATGTTTATTGCATTCACAAGGTATACTGTAGATGCAATTTTTTGAATTTTGTATATCATTTTTTGAACGCGTTTTTGACAAAAATCATCGTAAGGTATTAGTTGCCTGAAAAACTGTTCGAATATTAAATTTATTACCGATTCTTCTTAACTTTTCTGATAATATAGGAATGTATGGAATTTTTATTGTATGATTAATTTCTTTTATTTGTCTTAAAGTGTTAGTTTTATCTGCAATATTTTTGAATGTTCTATCAACATAATTTGGAGGGTATTCATTATTTATTAAAACATTTTTAATAAATTTTAGTTCGTTGTTAAAGATATCATTGTTTGATGAAATTAATTTTGCTCTATCATATAAACATTTAACAACACCTTTCTTAATATCGATGTGATGGTTAGATTTAAAATTTAAATATCTATTGGTGTGAGTTTGTTTTCTATAAACACTTGTTTCTACAGAATTATCGTGTTTTTTAATTAAAACATCTAAAAATGGTAGCATATTATTATTTTCTATTTCCAAAGTGAATTTTATTGTTAGTTCTTTATTGTTAATATCATTTAAAAATTCATTTAATTCTGTAACAGTAAAAGGCCAAATTGCAAAAATGTCATCTACATATCTCCACCAGATAGTTGGTTTTTTATTTATATTTTGAATATAATTTTCTTCAAAAAAATCCATAAAAATATTACTTAAAATTGGTGATAATGATGAGCCCATTGCCATTCCGAAATTTTGTTGATAAAATTCATTATTTATTTGAAAATATCTTATTTTTATACATAGACTTAGTAATTCCATTATACATCCTACATTCAATTTTGTTCTGTTTGCCAAATTGATATCATTTTCCAGTTTATTTTTAATGATATTCAGTGTCTTGTCTACTGGTACGTTAGTGAATAAATTAACTACGTCAAAACTCACCATTAAATGATTATTATCAAAATTATTTGAGGAAGAAATTTTTTCTAAAAGATATTTGCTATTTTTAATATAAGAATCGGATTGTCCAAATAAAGGTTTAATAATTTGTAACAAATATTTTGCTAATTTGTTGCAAGGCGAATTTATAGAACTAACTATTGTTCTTAGAGGTACATCACGTTTATGAATCTTTGGTAAACCATAAAAATGTGGTGGTTTACTATAATGTGGGTTAAAAATTTTTCTTTCAATATCTGAAAATTCTCGTTTGTATTTATATAATGTTCTATAAATTTTGTTTTCAATAGATTTAGTTGGGTCTTTGTTTAATTTTGTATAATTTCCGTCATTAATTAAACTATTTATTTTTTCATCATAAGTTGTTATATCTAATATAACTGTGGCATTACCTTTATCAGCTGGTAAAATTTTAATATTATTATCATTTTTAAGTGATGATATAGATTTCCTCTCCTCTAATGATAAATTACTTTTAATTACATATTTTTTCTCAATTTCAATTTTTGACCTGATCCTATACTCATTAGCAATATTTAATGGTAACTTTTGAGCAATTTGTTCTATTGTTGTTATTATATCAAATTTAGGGATATCTTTTGGAGTTACAGAATAATTTAAATCTTTACTGAGAACTAGTTTTTCAGACGAACTAAGTTGTCGATTTGACATATTTATGACAGTTTTATTTATAAATGGATTGTCATTTAAATTTAATTCGGAATTTTGCCTTTCTTGATTTAATTTTCTAAATTTATTCAAATGTGTTGGTTCACTGTGTTTTGAAGTTGTTCTTTTATATAGTTGATATTTCTTACCAGTTGTATATTTTTGTGTCTATGAAATTGTATTCTTTCACGTACCATGGCTTCACTTGCTTTTCTTAAGATTTTGGTACATTTGAAACTTGAGTATGGTGCTTTTAATCTCAAGCCTTTTGGAATTATTTTAAACTGTCTACACTTACACAAAAAAGTTATACTATTTTCAGTGTGAGCTAAACAACTTCTAAAATTTGAATGAGGAAGGAAGAGGCAGTCATATATTTTAGAAAAGCTCCTCGAATTCCCTAAACGGTGGTATACAGTTTTTGGAATTTATGTGTACCGTTTGCAAGAAACGTGATTTATTTACGGGGAAATACCTGTGATGTACAAACCAGCTACTTATTCGAACTGCCTGCCTTCAACTTAGATCCAATAATTTAGAAAACGTACATTTTGAAGTGATTCTAGGGTGATTTGGTGACATTCGTTTGTAATTCGTTGATGTAGATCTTCCAATGAAGCAGGTAGTAAAGTAATAAAGGCTAAGGATAATAAAAGTAAGAAGTCTAATGGAGAAAAATTTGGTAATCGTGGGGGCCATTCTATGGGACCTTTCCCCAACCCAGTGACCTGGAAAGTGTTGATCAAAATACTGACGAACAGGCAAAGCATAGTGCGGAGGAGCACCCTTGTTGAAATATCAACCTCCAAATAATTTTAGTCATTTTCAATAATTTCAGACAACAATCATCAATTGTTGAGAAGTTCCAAATATATTTTTCCTGTTAGATTGCCTCTTAGGAAACATAAACCCACGATATGACCAACAAAAATGCCAGTTCAAACATTAATTTTTGTGGGCTTTGAATATGCACTTCATTAAATATTATGGGATTAGAACCAATAACGACAATTATGGCGATTAACTGTACCGTTTAAAAAAGCACTAATTACTAAAACAGATGCTGAAAAGAAATTGTGGATTTTCTATGGCTCGCTCACTTCATACCTCGCAAGATTGCAAACGACGATCAATATCTTCATACAATTCAAACTAATTTTATAAGAGTGAAATTTGTGAGTCGCCAAAATCCGTTGAATACTATTTCGTAATACACCATACACAACCAACTTTCTTGTACTCAACGTAGGATCAAGGGTAACATATCCCAAGCCACTTCTGTCGCCTCATTTTTTACGAGCCGTTCGATGTTCCGTTTTTTATTTGTTGCAGATCTAGTCTCTTGGAATTTTTCAACCAATTCTGAAACATACTGTCGCGAAATAGATACATTTTCATGCCGTCTTATTAGCACATAAATCGTTCTCATAATAAAGACCAGTCACCTCAACCCTCTGCAATTATTGTATAAACCATTGCTACTTTTTACAATTATTAAAGTAATGGAAATCACATTTATTAGTCAAGTGAGAAACTGAAATTTCGATTAAATTCTTGAAATATTTTAAATTTTATCATCCGTAAAAAAATTAAAATGACAAATTATCATATTTACTAATAAAGGAAATATAACATATGCAAACCATACGATAACATACTAAATGTTTGCAGCTCGTAAATGTCAAACAGGTTCAGTTCGGGAAAAAATAAGGTTTCTAAAATAGAGGAAATTCCAAAAACTACATACCACTGTTTAGACAATTAAAGGAGCTTTCCATCGATATGACTCGCCCTTCCTTGTCTATTCAAATTTTAGGGGTTGGTCACCGCACTACTCGAGGGTTGAAGTGACGATGTTGAAACTTGAAATCAATTTTATCCTTCCAAAATAAAATTGACCTGTTTGAGCGTTATTTCATATATATATATATATATTATTACCCAAATCTCCATCTCATATTTTCGTTGAGCCACTCTATGTATGTGTACAAGTTTAGAAAGTTAAAGTTTTTAAATTGTTTTGTGTACGAGCAACAAAATATGCCAATAGAAATCAGTGTGATGACAATGGTAGGTTATATAGGATTACCGTAGTATTAATACTGAAAATTTTGAACGCGACGCTATTATGTTAAATTGGGACATTATATATCGTACACCACATATAAATGATAAAATTGAATTATTTAATAATAATATTATATATTTATTAAACAAACATGCACCCATTAGACAGAAAATAATTACTGAAAGACCATATACTCCATGGATAACCGATAATATTAGAATTTTAATGAAACTAAGAGATAAAGCCCACGCTAAATATATTAAAAGTAGAACGCCTCAGCATTTTGACTATTACAAGCAGCTTAAAAATTATACAAATCATGCAATAAACAGAGAAAAATCTGCCTTTTTCAAATCACTCTCCAGTAATAAAACAAGTGGATCGTCATTCTGGAAAATTATGAAAAAGCTTAATCTAACTAGAGCCCCAAATTTTGAAATTCCTGATCATTTAGCTGATCCCATTAAAATTAATAATTACTTTGTTTCATCCACACAAACTTATAATATAATATCAAATGAAAAACTGCATTATTATAATACCAATTTACACCACAATATGACTGAGCTTTTTGATATTAAACTTATGAATCCAATGGATATTTGTAACATTATTAATAAAATAAAAACTAGTAGCATGGGATCAGACAATATCTCTGTCATAGATTTAAAATTATGTTTACCTTTCTGTCTTCATCCTTTAGTAAATATTTTAAACACATGTCTCATAGAAGGTATTTTTCCAGAGTTATGGAAAATGGCGATCGTGAAGCCACTTGCAAAAACGTCTAATCCAAAAAATTTAAATGATCTTCGACCCATCAGTATATTATCTACAATATCTAAAATCCTTGAAAGACATATATATGATCAAATATATGGTTATTTATGCCACAATAAAATGATGCCTTCTACTCAATCTGGATTCCGCAAAAATCATAGTACCTCTACATCACTTATTAATCTTACTGAAACTGTTTGCTCTCATATAGACGATAATAAATGCACATGCCTAGCATTTCTCGATTTTAGCAAGGCCTTTGATACATTAAATCACTCATTGTTATTATCAAAGTTACATTACTATGGGTTTTCCACAAAGGCCATTAATTTCTTCAAATCCTATTTAAGCCACCGAGTTCAACAAGTACGTTTGTCAAATGGTAATGTTATTCAGACAACACAGTATATTCCAATAAATAATGGTGTTCCCCAAGGCTCCATTCTTGGACCCTTACTATTCTCTATTTATGTTGCAGATATGAGTACAGCTATTGAATTTTGTAACTTACAACAGTATGCTGATGACTCTCAGTTATCTATAGCGGTTCCTCCAAATAATTTAGACGCTGCCAAACAAAATATTATTTCAGATTTACAAAGTTTATATAAATATTCTCTAGATCACGGTTTAAAAATAAATGCTTCAAAGTCTTTTGCGCTCCTTGTTGGTACAAAAAAAAATAGGTACAAATTACAAAATTTTTCGATTAGTATAAATGATGAGATAATTCCTATAGTTAACGAGGTAAAAAATTTGGGTGTCACGATTGATTCGGGTTTAACGTTTCAGGCTCACATAGCAAATAAAATAAAAATTGCTTTTGGTCGTCTCAAAGTTTTATACAGTTATAAACATTGTATGTCACCGGATACTAAATATAATCTATGCCAAAGTTTGGTATTATCAATTTTATTTTATGGAGACGTGGTATATAACAACTACATCAACTCAAAATCTTCGCGTCTCATTCAGAAAGTGCAGAATGCCTGTATGCGGTTTTCCTACAATATTCCATTCCGACATCATATTACACCACATCTAAATGAACATTCCATTTTAAATATGAAAAATAGCCGCTTACTTCATACATATAATCTACTATACAAAATTTTTGAAACCGGTGAACCTCATTACATTAAACAATATTTCGTATTAGCTCCGCACCACCGTAACACTCGGCATCTTTATACTTTTAGGGTTCCACAGCACAGAACTGCAGCCTTTCAAAAGTCTTTTTCATTCAATGCAATTCATTTATGGAATAAACTTAATGACAATATTAAAAAAATGAGCAGACAGACTTTCAGTGTTCATGTAAAGGAAATGCTTTTAGAAAATCAGATTTCGCTTGCTTAGGATGTGTGATTTTCCGCCTGCCTGTTGTATTTTTTTTTTCTTTTTTTATCCTTATATATTCTGTAAGCATGCCACCTATTCTTCCTCATTGCCCTCTCCGTCGTGTCTACATCGTTAATCGCGAATTTTTTAATAAATTTATAATATCTATTCCAGTCTTTCTTTTTTTTTATCTTCACATATTAGCTATCTTTGCCCAAAATTGTTCTTATTTAGTTTTACTTAGTTTAGTTAAGGGTCCATAGGAAGAGCACCATTAGGTGAATTTATGGTTCCTTTTTACCAATTATTGTAAATACTCACATTATTATATGTATGTACCTACTACAACATGATTTTATAATTTTTTGGTAAATAAATGTGTATTATTATTATTATTATTATTATTATTATTATTATTATTATTATTATATTATCCACATAATACTGTCTATTTGCAGTAAGAGTATCTCAAATTATTTCTCCATAAAACAAATCTTTGCCATTGCTAGACATAATTGAGAGGGTAGGTAATATTATTCCATTTGACTGCTGGAACGTTTGTACTTTTCGAATCTGTATGTACATACATACCAGTGTTCACGGATTATTGTCGAAAAACCCCATTTACTTACTCACCTATTTACTATTTAAATATATATTCTTCGATCTTTGAAAGCTGCAAAGTTTTAACTCTTGCTAGATAAGAAAAACTTATAGAGTGATATGATAATACAAATCTCAATAATCCGAATTCCTTAGTTATCGGAATTAATGATTTATTGCATAATGTACGGTAGCGTGGATATATTTGCAGCAGTGGTATAACTTGCAACTATATTTGCCGAGTGTAAATCTGGTTTTCCTACCACCCTAAGTTAAGTCAAAGTATAGGGAGACCAGTAGAATCACTCGGGACGAAATAACAGCTTTGTTCGCACAGTTCACAAATTAGTGTCCAATAGTTCGGAGCGTGCGCATTCCAACTAAAACAATGAATTTTCAACCTTATGGAGGCATTATAAAAAAACTGCGCGTGCGTCGGACGATTTGAAACGGTTTCCAACTGCTGTGCGAACAGGGCTAATAAGTCGCGCATCCATTTCAGGCTGCAGAGACCTCAGTTTACATTCAACTCTGGGAGTGCAAACATCGATTATACAAAGCCGTATTAAAGCAATATTTTGAGTGAATCGAGAAACGAGTCGCTGCGCATCAGTTATATGTTTAAACACATCATCTAATAGTAATTTAAGTTTCTTTAAATTTCCTAAAGACATACATAAGTAAGTCATCTATAATATTGTACAAACCATAAATGATATTTTACTGCTATTGCTTTACCTATTAACTTATTTCTTAAGTATAACATTGGAATATAAATACTTCTCATGAAAGTGAAGTTTAAAATATACATATTTATACTTTTGACAAATACAAATTTTCATTTTAGAGCAAGGTTCTGTGCAGTGGCTTCTAATAGAGAAGATTTATTAGAAAAGCTGCTCAGGATTAGTAATAGTTCATACAAACTATGTCAAATACATTTTGAAAATAATATGTTTTCTAATGATTCGCGCAATAGATTAATCGAAGAGACTGTTCCAACGTTTCCTCATCTTTAAATTATGTAGATGAACATATTTCTTGTAGTCACTATAATGAGAGTAAGTCTCAAAACAAAATAATAAAAAATGTAAATATTTAGGTACTAATTTTATTCCAAATTTACATTTTACTGCACTTGTATCTCCAATTTAACATTTTCCAAAGTTAAGGAAACATAATTTTTCTATTCTAAAAAATACTTGTCTTCTGGTTTACCTAGATCATTTAAGACAAAACAAATCATAATAAATTATTTTTCCACTAAACTTCAAACGTCAAATTTTAATTTAAAAAAATACCCCAAAAAATGTAATTATCACTAATAACAAAAAGAAGTAAGTAAATAAATAAAAATGTTTTGTTGTGCAGTATATATTGCGCATCTCCATAATTTACCGTTCTGAACAACTTTTTCAAGTAACATTTTGCTGTATTTTCAGTAGAAAAGGCACTTTAACTGGAACGATAAAATTTTTCAATCGGTGCACTGAATATTTCAAATAAGATTATTTCGAAAACTGTTACTCCTACCGACTTCAATAAGGTATACCTTATTCAGATATAACAGGTAGGAGAGTCGATTGTTTCGATAGTCAGATGGATACACTAAGCAGCAAAAAAGTTCTGTCATTTAAAAGAAACATGATGTGCCATAAGTGGCGTCCTCTACTAGTGACGTCAAAATTAGAAACATATTTGAATGTCTCGTCCGCAAAAACCCCCGAGTTACAAATTTTATGTAAATATTTGGATTTCTTAAGAAATTATTTACAAATATCGAAAATAAAATTTTAACTTTAACACCCTGTAACTCCATTTATTTTCGGTCTAGAATTATCCCCTGAATTTTTTGCTCATTATTTCCGGACACCCTGTATATGTTAGTAGCAGTAAATGATATTATAATGTATATAATACCTGTTCATAACTGTATAATTAATTATTACATAACGTGGATATATATAATGTAAACTTTCATGTGGAATAAATGACTACGCTTTTACGCACAAATAAAAAATTCTTATTCTATTCCTGATCACCGATTCTGTAAATTCCATCGGATGCGCTGTCGCACTCACATTTTGAGATCACCGCACAAAACTGAAGGTAGTTCAAAGTGCCGACAACGGAGTGAAATTGCTGGTCTACCTATGCTGTGGTTAAGTCACAGCTTAAATAACAATCAGCTCACAGACTCTGCGGCGGCACCTTTGCAGTATCGAAAATTTGTCCTTGAAGCTTGTTTTTTTTGTGCTTGAAGCGAAACCACAATAAACACAGAGTAACACAAATAAAACACAGACACAAGACGGCCCTGGTCCTATTTCAAGGTTTTATCCTAAAATGGCGGCATGCGCGAAGATCTGCGCGAGACGCTCCCGCTCATACGAGTCTGTGAGCTGATAGTCGCGTGTCCGCTACTAGCCATTATCTAGGCCACGCGTCTGATTCGTAAATTTTGGCGAGGTTTACCATTATCGCCGGTTATTATTGTTATAAAACTTCTCCTGTCTAGAACTTATTTACAGTAGAATTTGTATCAAATTTGGATATGATGTGCCTAGATGCTTAAACTAAAACGTCCAATATCGAGTTTTGTGCTAAATTGATTTAACACATTAACATTTAAGTTTTTGTTACAATATTTTTTTTTAATTGCACGTCCAAAAGTGGGAAATTTGCAACTTGCCACGAAAATACAAAAAACAATTGGGGAGTAGACCTTATAAAAATTTTTCCGACGAAATATTACAAAATGCATTGAGGGCTATCAAAGATGGATCAGCAATTTGGGAAGCATCCAGGAGATACGGGATTGACCCATCAACACTTTCAAGGGAAAAGAGACATATATATGTTTCCCCTAAATCCTGGGAGGCAGCCTGTACTTCCTAAGGAGGAGGAGGAAACATTTGTTAATACATACGGTTAACAGTAAAATATTACTTGGATCGCAAAGGCGTTCAGGAGAAGCGTTTTGGAAGATACAATATGCCAGGCTTGGATTGGACGAGACATTTTTTAAATAGGCACAAATCTAAGGTAGATTGTAACTAGCTGATAATTATGAAAATTTTAAATCTTAACTATCTGCAAGATTATGCGAAAACATAAAGCGGGCCAAAGCTCAAGTTTCCAGGGAAATGATAAATGCATATTTTACTGAGTTGGAGAATAGTCTCGAAAATGTTCCTCCTCAAAATATTTTTAATTATTTGAGACTAATTTTTGTGATGATCCTGGTCGTTAAAAGGTCATTGTCAAACGAGGGGCTTGTCATAGTGAAAAATATATAGATTTGTGCGAAACATCAGTGTCTGTTATGATGTGTGGATCAGCTGCAGGCCATATATTACCTTCATACGTGATGTATAAGGCTCTACATTTATACGACACATGGACTCAAAATGGCGTAAAAGATGCAAGATATAATCGATCTAAATCAGGGTGGTTTGACCTCACAATATTTGATTTTTGTTTTAATTTGCTCTGCAATATTTTCGACAGAAGTCATGATAGGTGACAATTTGTCGAATCATCTTTCAGATCGAGTAATGAGTGCCTGTAGAGAGCATAATATTAGATTCATACTATTGCTACCTAACTCTACGCACCTGTGCCAGCCTCTGACGTGGCATTCTTTAAATCAGTTAAATCTGCTTGGAGAGATGTTCTACTCGATTGGAAGCAAAAAAACACAAAGATTGTATTCCAAAGGATCAATTTCCAAGATTATTAAGACAAACTCTTGAAAAAGTGAAACCTGATAATTTGTTGGCAGGATTCAGAGCCTCAGGGATATGTCCTCCGAATAGAGAAGAAGTGCTAAAGCTGCCAGATTGATCCCAACCACCTTTAAATTAAGACGCTATGAATAATACGAGTACTTTTGCGAACTCGCTTTCCAAATGAAAATAAGCAGATTAATCTCAAAAACAGATTAGATGTAATTCCAGGAAAAAGTGTTTTCATACAACTACGGAAGACAATGACTTACCCTCTGACGATGTGAGTGACGAAGCAACACAGCTAATATAATCTGAAGATTTTAACACAAAAACAAGAACACAATCTCCCTGACAAAGCACTTCACAAGAGAGCGACATCTCGCCATCGGATAGACATCAAACGAATACAACGAGGGAGATTATATATTGGTTCAATTTATTCCTGAAACGAAACGACTTCAGGCTGTAATGTATGTTGGCCAAGTTCAGGAAGTTTTACGTGAAAAATATGATAATACATTGTATTCCAAATTTCTAAGAATGAATGTAGGTTCAAAATTGCCTAAAAATAGCTTCAAATATCCAGAAATAGGTGACTAATCTATTGTCGATATAAATCAAGTTAAAATGAAGCTACCTGTACCCAAATCAAAACGGGGAATATATACGTTTCCAGGGCATTTAAAACTTTCATAATATGTTATATATGTTTTACTTTTGAATTGAAATAAAACAAAAAAAACCATTTTTTTTTATTTAAAATCCTACCCCTGTTGTGTTGCAAGTAGACTTATACGCGCTCCTAAATACAAATAGTTCTGAAAAAACATGTATGTTGCAAGTATTCTCCACGGAGATACAACTTGCAACACCCATTTTTTTTTTTAAATAGGAAACAAATTTTGTTTAAATTTTTTATCACAAACGGATACTAGACCACAAGACTACATTTTTGACACCAATCCGGTCAAATTTGACAAAAAAAATATATATATCGACGAAAGAAGTTTAAAAATGTTTCAAGTAGACTCACGTTACGGTACTTTGTAATTATGGGATAAATTCTAAATTTGAATATTTTTGTACATTATTTTAGTTATTACCACTACAAATTTCGATTTATTGTATTTCTTTAAAAACTCATCTTTCAAATGTAAAGAGCCTCTCTTTTTAATAAAGGATTTTCTTCTGAATTTTGTGGTACAAAATTGTTAAAATCCGTCAAAAAAGAAAACACTCTGCCAGTCGCGGCCTTCTAGTTTTATTTTTAAAAATTAAAAAAAATTACTTACATCCATAAAATGTGTCAGAAAATTGGTCCTACCGTACGTAAAATGATCCACTGATTCCAAAAATATCAAAAAATACAGGGTGTCCCATTTAAAAATATAAATTCCTGGCACCATCTAGTATAAACCCACCCAATTTCAATTTTTTATCAGCAGTCATAAAAAAGTTACAGCGTTGTCCCCCGGTATACTTACAAATTGCCGATAAAGTGATTACAGATTGAACTACAGAAGCGGAACTAACTTCACGAAGTTCCGGAAAGGTTGTCAAGGTTGATAAAATAGCAATTTAATGATTTTTTTGCATATAGGATCTCCTTACGTTCACGAAAATCGTTATTATATAATTGATGCGTTGTTGTAAAAACTATTCTAAACTATACAGTATGCGCCAAAAGTATGGAATAAATTCAATAAAAACGAAACAATTATTTTTTAGAAAAAATCCTCGAACAGGTCGATTTTTAATTTAAAAAATACATATTTTAGCGTAAAATGCGATTTTCAAATGTCATTTGTTTTCGAGTAATGACGTCATCGATTTTTTTTAAATGGCAACACCATATTTTTTTCCTTGATTCTGAAAGATCGTTTAATTCTCTATCAGACAGTACTAAAATTTTGCCCTCTTACATAGGAAAGTTTTCGAGTAAATGACAATTGAATGTTAGAAAATGTAAATCAATTAAAATAAAGCAAAAACGTTATCAAGTTTAGTTTTTCGAATTCCATAGTTCTTTTATGGATCACGTAGGTGAAAATCTTTGCAAAGTGTCATTGTCACACCGACTTTCTAATAAGTATTGTAAGCGACATAGAAATTATTATTCAATTTAAAGTATTATGACACATTTAACTGTTACTCAAAGAATTGAAATTTTAATTCTTATCGGATGCGGGAATATGACTAGAACTCAGCAGGAAGTTTGCGATTTATTTAATGAAAAATATCCAGATCGCCCTATCAGCCAATCAACAGTCAGTAAGGTAGAGTCTAAATTTAGAGAAACTGGCAATGTTGTAAATATTCTAAAACCTGGACGTCCAAGCATTAATGGAAATCAGAAACAGAACATTTTGATAAGTATGGTGGATAATCCTCATAATTCTTCACGATTGGTTGCATTAAACAATGACACTAGTCAGAGCACAGTGCTACGTATCTTGAGGAAGAAAAAATATCATCCCTACAAAATTCAACTTGTGCAGGAACTCAATGAAGATGATTCAGATCGCCGCTTACACTTTTGCGAAATTCTAATGGATTTATGTCAAGGAAATAGAAATTTACACCGGCAAATACTTTTTTCAGATGAGGCCACATTTTGTCTGAATGGTACAGTAAACCGTCAAACTTGCAGATATTGGAGTCGGGAAAATCCTCATTGGATGGCAGAGGCACATACCCAACACCCTCAGAAATTAAATGTGTGGGCTGGAATAGTTGACGACAGAATAGTAGGGTCTTTCTTCTTTGAAGGAACCCTTACAGGACAAAGATATTTAGAGTTTATAGAAAATGACCTTGTTCGAAAACTTTCCTATGTAAGAGGGCAAAATTTTAGTACTGTCTGATAGAGAATTAAACGATCTTTCAGAATCAAGGAAAAAAATATGGTGTTGCCATTTAAAAAAAAACGATGACGTCATTACTCGAAAACAAATGACATTTGAAAATTGCATTTTACGCTAAAATATGTATTTTTTAAATTAAAAATCGACCTGTTCGAGGATTTTTCCTAAAAAATAATTGTTTCGTTTTTATTGAATTTATTCCATACTTTTGGCGCATACTGTATATAGCAATATTTGGGATATTTTTACAATAATTATTATTCTAGTTTCAAAACTTTAACAAATAAGTTGACATAATGGTTTTTATTACTTACTCGGACTAGATGCTGTTAATGTTATTCAAATTTCGAACTTCATGTTTAATCAGAAAGTGTAGTTGATCGAAAAACGTTCGAACCCAATGAGTTGAAAAGGTAATTTTCATATACCCTCCGTGGCACTGGGACAGGAATATTTGGATTTGTAGTTGGTTTAAATCGATGCTGGTAGAAGGAAACGGAGCGGAAAGACCTATACCTCAAGAAGAATGGGAACTTAGTATTAAAGTCGTGCTAGTATTGGAAAACCTACCTAGTCGGAGTAAAGCCGATCATCACTCTTTTTAAGGTTCTAATTCTGCTTTTATAGGCCACGACTAGTGGTCTGCAAACACTTATCTGTTCTTGGATATTCTCTTTAGGCTTATACACGTATTATACTACTTACAAGCGCTGCTGGTAACTATACTGTGAATAAAACAATTATTGATAATCCGAATAAAACATGTTATTTTTTCTCCAACCGAAATTCCGTATTTAATTAATGTGTGCTTTGAAATTATTCAAATTAAATTTGCATAATAAAGCAAAGTAGGTAAGTAGGATATATCGATATAGTCATGGATACTTTGTCAAACATTTGTCGTCATATTGCTAATTGGGTTAATTTGTGGGGTTTGTTGTGGTTCAGTTTGCTGAAATAAGAAATGCTTTTAATCTAAGGATTAAAAGTGTCAACTTTAGTTCATAAGATTAAAAGTGAATACTTTTGTTGCTAAAAGATACTATTTTTTTTCTCAGTAAAGAAACTGTCAACCTTAGAGACTTCTTACAGTAAAAAATTGTCATAGTTTTGTGACGGTTGGAGAACATAGCTACTATTTGTATAACAAGGGAACAAAGTGCATAATTTCCTCCTGGAGATAGCAGCATCCATGGGAGGAAATGGCACTTAGCTCCTGTGTAATACGTATGATTTTTTCTACGACCATTCACAGTGTTTTACATTAGTTTGACATTTTATTATATTTTTTTATGAATTACAAGCAAACAACCAAAATGTCATAATAGATATTTAGATAAGTAAATATTGTTAAAAATCAAAATACATGGAACGTTGCTAAGCAAAACGCATTATTATACATTTTTAGGAAGTTTGTGTATGGATAAAAGAAGTTTATACACTACTCTTACAGCTTATTTGAAGTTTCTACTTGTCTGCCTCCCGAGGGAACCAAAGTATTTTCCTCCCGAGGGAGGAAAAGTACTACTTTCCTTCCTGAAATGAGGAAATAAAATATTTCCATGTAGGGAGTAGAAAAAGATATTTTTTCGACTAAACTAAAGTTCTCCAATTCCATCAGTGGCGTGCATGACAGTAAAAATTTAAGCACACAAGCAGTTATATTTAGGTAAAAAACAATTAAGGAGTTATTAGTACAATAAAATCAAAGAATGTAATTGTCTTCAGAATTTATTACTGATTAAGAAACAAATAACAATTGTGCAAAGATACAGTGGTGTACCATTTTTCGCATTAAATATATGAAATTTTTACTATCACGCATGCCTCTGATGGAATCGTGAAAAGTTGAGTAGAAACAACATCTATCTCTGTGTAAGAGAAAATTTTTATAACTATTCCTTTGAAAAATTGGAACTACATTTGATACATAGTGATTTTCCGGGTTGTTGTGCAAGCTTTGCCGCGTCTCAGTCGCGGCGAAGCTTTTGCAGAGTCACCGCTGAAGATGCCGACAGTGAAGAGCGGCGAAACGTTTGGAAGCATGGGATGCGACCAGTTACAGCGGCGGTTACGGAACGCCTCGGAGGACCACCATTATCCGAGGAACGGTTTCGACCGTAGCAGTCGTAATACCAACAATAGGAACCGAAATCAATATATGGACGGGCCCAGAGACACCGATAGCGGGTTTGTCCCCACAGAGCCAAGCCCGAGAACAACCAGGGCAGGTAAAAGAATCCCGGCTAATGCTAGGGATGCGCATTTTAACTCTATTTCTGGCAGCTACCAGTTACCGAGGTTACGGTACAACAATCCGGAAAAACACAAACTACAGCAATTGCCGTGAAAGCCTAATAACCGCTGGAACTACATTGTCGAAAACACTGTACATATATGCAAGTACGGACATAAAATTATATGTGAAATTAATCGAAATTTAATTTTCCAACGTGTAACCTTATATCAATACTGATATACGGGCAAATAATATCTTAATATCTTATTAGTATTCTTATGCAGCATTGCAACTCAGTCAGTTAGATATTTTTAAAATCAAAATATTATTGTTGTCGTAATTATAAGAAAATATTACATGTTTATACCAAAATGAATAATCCATCTATATATAACTTGTTGGCAAAGGTTCATTTAAATTTGACACAATATTCAAATTGTGCATCACAGTAAGCGGCTCACAAACAAATAAAAAGTTTTATGATAAATTAATTTAGAAGGGCATCAGATACAAATATTTACAGGTTCCACTGAAACTCAAACATACAACATATTTTCAAAGCAACACCTACAGACAAACGATCTAACAAGCAAAAAACTGGAACAAACAAAAGTGTATTCATTAAATTTGCTCCAAAAGTTATATGCCTAATAATTATTTATTTAAATATGTTGGTCTCTCCTGAATGCAGGTGGTTAAATTCCTTTTTTGCAGACAAATAGAGACTAATATTAATAGATTTGTTGTTGTCTTGACAATGCTGCATTGCAAAAATATTTAAAATTATTAAATTATTTCAATACTAACGTACAACTAATTAAAAAAAAATAGTGACTTAAATTATTCCTTCGATAATTAACTCGGAATGTCAACAAAAAAAAAATAAAAACTACAATTACACCTGATAAAAAATATAATTGTTTACATTTCATTTCAAATTTACATGAAAATTTATAACGGTATATTACAATTTGTGTAAAAATCCGCATATTTATCTAATAATACCTATTTAAAAAATTTGGTAAAATTAAAATTTCAGTTTTTTATAAATTTTATTATAAATAGATTGTGCTTTCTGTGTTTGCTTTTGTGTACGAGGAACAAAGCAAGTCAATAGGCATCTGTGTGATTGACAATGATATGGTTATATTATCCCCAACGCATCACAATTTAAATTATAGTTGGCACCTTATCTTTCATTTTCGTAATCTTATCTTGATCTTGCAAGACAAGACTTGATAACTCGAATTGCATGACAAGACAAGATCTAAAAAAAGTCTTGCGAGACAAAACAAGAAATATTTTTATGATAAGAAGTCTTGTAAATAAAAAATAAAATAATAAAAAGAGGTAATACTTAACTGAATAATAGCTGAAAAAATAAATATTGCATTTCTATTGTAGGTATATACTATATTTAAAGGACATCTAAGTATCATATTAAATTATTTTTAAAATCAAAGTTTATTATGTAGTTCTGCTGAACTGGAACTAATAATAAATTCACTGCCATTAGATTGAAAGATCTTCGATTCTGTTTCGCCTATTTCGTCCATTACTTATTATGTAAAACTAGCCTTTATAACGTCTACCAGTCGATGTGAGGTCAAAGTGGAACCGTAGCCGACCGAGAATAACTACCACTGTTACCAAATTCATAATAAGCTTCCATGTTTCTGATTTGTATGCAAGAGTCGTAAAAATTATGCAAAATTGCGAGAAAAGGAATTCGAGAGACTCTTGCAAGGCAATACAAGGTCGTGCAAGATCGAGTAAGAACAAAACTTTAAAGAAACTCTTACCTTACTTTTTCAAATTTACAAAATTTCTTGTCTCAGCCAATACTAATTTAAATAATACTATAATATTGTTCCTTTTTAGTAGAAGCATCTAAAATTTTTGCTTACTCCACAAAATCAAATCTTCTACACCCATTATTTGATAATCAAACTTTTTAATCCCCAGGTTTTGTTCAGTTTTCTATTATAATGAGTAGCGTTGATTACATGATCTGGAAATATGATCCTACTTTTAATGAGAGTGGCAATTATTCCTCATATGTCAAAAGAAACCAAAGATAAAGCGCAGAAATTCTAAATGGGAAACATTGGTTAAAATATAGCACCTAATAAGCGAATTACAATTGGAGCCCCATGATTACAGAAAATATCTATATGGATGAAAATTTATATACGAAATTACTTAAACATGTTTCTCCATTACTTCAGAAAGAAAATACTGCATCTACAGTATTTAATCTTTGCACCAATATATTGGAAACAGTTAACGTCAAATATTTGAGAAGACCACGTTTTCATATCAGTTTTTTTTTTACAAAAATAAGTATTTCCGTATCAGGAGACTACGGAATATGTTAACCAGACTGATTCTCGTCGTTCTAACTCTCGGCCTATATCCACATATACACGGTTCGATTTACAAACCGGCAGACAAAATTTCAAGGGTTGGCAGTTTTGCGGAACATCGAGAGTTCAGGCTGGACCTTCCGACCAATACAACCACTAACGTTACGGTTTGCCGGAAAATGTACTAACCAGAAGACGTAACAGAATTATTTCTGTTTTGCACTGAATTCACATTCTGTTCTTGCACTGAAAAAATCCATCAAAACCGTCCATATTTCTGTCATATCAAATCATCAACATAAAGTTTACTAAAACATATACCTATACTTATAAATTGGTATTTTGGTTAGTAGTCGTAGTCGTCTAGTGACAACCGTGCGTACAGAAAATGTATTAGAAGCGTTTCGTTGAAAATACTTGGTGATGGTGGACGTAACCAGTACGCAGCAAAACTAGGCGGAAAGTAGAGAGTGGACCAACTTATTAGAATACCTGTGCACTTGCTTTCCAAAGCTATATATGTACCCTATTTTATTTAATTTATGTGAATATAGATAGACCGAATAAAAAAATCAGACACAGTTTGGCAACGTTGAACTTAACTTTAGTTAGAGTCTCTGTTTTATTGTAGACCAGAGGAAACGTTTGCACTTTCCCATCCTGTATGAAAATATTTTACCATACATTTTTGAGATAAAAGTAAGACGATTTAACTTCAATGCAAAATTCGTTTATATTCAAAGTTACCACGTCTTGCCAGTGACGGAGATATGCATAAGCAAATATAAGCAATGTTTTCTCAAACATGATTTTAATGAGGTTATTATGTAACTGCTTTCATTATTGACTCCACCTGTAAGAGCTTCAAATTCATATAACGTTGTTAAATCGATACGTACATAAACGAAAACGATTTTGCTAATTGGGGCGTGGACTACATGATCTTTCAATTTTAGCTACTAAACGTAATGCAGCATCTAATATGGACATTTGGCAATTTGGTCAAACAATCTGCTGTTAACAAAGTGAGAATGAGATCATTCTAATGATACTGCTTAACATAAGTTCCTTATGTTACTTGTGTTAAACTTTAAGTTTTTTTTATTTTATTGCATTATAAATTATTATTTTATTTTAATTTTTTATTATGTTTTTATTAAAATGTGTTATATTTGTTATTATTAAATAAAATGACTATTTTTGAAACGGCGAATATTTATATTTTTTGGGGAGAGGGAACGGGGGGACGGGGGTTCTAGTTCGATATTTGCTTAGGAGCCTAATGCACGCAAGCAGCGCTACTGCATCCATAAATATTTAATTATGTATAGCTTTTTATTTTTTTGCATGTCAGTCGAAATAACTTACATTTACAGAACAAAAAAAACAACTTATTATAATTTTAATTATTTTGTTTTAACAATCCGTTTGCGGTTTATTAAATAAACCATTAGCCGGTTATATTATTTGCGATTTACAAGTAATGTGTATCTCTTCATACGTTATAAAAACTGTGGTCGAGACATTGGAAATTCTAATATTATTTACTTATATAGGACTGGTGTAGTCATATGGTAAAGAGAACTGGTGCTAGATGATAATCATTACTGTTGTTTCCATTGACGATAGTTGAAAGAAAAATGTTCAGGTAAGTCTCTTTAAATAATACTTAATATTTAGATCTAATAAAATGGTTTTAATTGTTCTATCAAATACGTATCTGAAATATTTATATATTTAAGTGTTATGTCAGGCATGGTTTGAATATCATAATATTCAGGGATAGACAAATTTAACGCAGGATTCGAAAGTGTGCGACAGTGTTTTTGAAAATAAGTAAAGTAGTACTTTTTATTTTAAATGGAAAATGTTTCTTAACAATTTTTTATATGTACAGGGTCATTAATTTTAAGGGAAAACTGGAAAGAATGTGTATAATGCGAATACGTGATTCAAAAAAATTAAATGTATATTCACACTGAAAAAAAAATTCTAAATCATTATTTTAACCAACTATTACTGACCGCGGTCTTGATTTATTCTCAACTTACAAATTAACGCAGTGTCGGTCTGTTTCAACGCTTGATCGTATCAGGAGCATCGTGGGATTTGTGGGTTGACTTGATTCTCTTTTAAAAGTCGAGTAATTTTTTTTTAATTATAATAATATTAATTATAATAATATTAACTCATTACAACGAATGTGCCGACTTGTTTTGAAGTGCTTATTCGTAATTGTGTTAAAAATGGAAACCATGTACAGATTTAGCAACGCGCTTCTAGCGGTAATTCGCTACTCCATGCCGGACTAAAAGTTACAGACAAGAAGCGTTCTACATCGGCGTGGAAACCACTGAAAGCTAGCGACCTCTATCGTGAAACGGCGATAACAGTATGTTGCATATATGAAATTCCAGGAAACAACTACTCTGCTGGCTAATACCCCGACCAGCATTGAATTACACCTGAAAAATCCAACAGTTAGTCATTCGTCGGTGACCAATAAGACATATACCGGTTTCAAGCTTATTTGCTCATCGGTAGTATGCTATAGGTGAGGTAACCCACGAACAACTTTAGCCGTTTTAAGTCTGTCTAATGAGACAGTGTAGGAACCAGTAATGCGCAGTAGCAGAGACCTCTATCGGCCATTTGCTACTCCATGCCGGAATGAAAGTCACATATACAAGAAGTCACCGTAATAAGCTCGAAACCGGTATATGTCTGGTGGATCGCCGACGAATGACTTTAGCTGTTGTTGTAATTTTTTCAGGTGTAATTCAATGCTGCTCGGGTCATTAGCCCGTGGAATAGTTGTATATAGATTTAATGATGCGTAACCCAGGGTGAGAGGTCTGTATTTAAGTACCTGCTGCAATATAGGTAGCTTCCTGCAAAGTCGAGCCGCTTAGGCCGAGCAGGAAGTAGCAGACCACTTATATCTCACCAATATATTTTTAGTTCTTAATGTTTATGAAATTTGTATATTGATTTATACGTAAGCTCTTTATAAATTCGTGATCAGGAACTAACCTTTCACACCCTGTATGTCGAAAACGAAGCGATTTGAGATACATGTTTATGTAGATTTTTCCTATTATTTTAGGGTCTAGAAAACGCAGTTAAATGTACGGTAGTATTGCTAAAATCATCCCATATATCCCTCCCACCCTGCTATACCTCAGCTACTGTAATAAACATTGAACTTATGCGTAATACATAAACTACTTCAGAAACATAGTGAAGCGTTATGATTTACTTAACATGCAGCGTTATTCTTAAATACCTTGTATTCATATTCACTTTATCTTTCTCAAATCAACAACGAATATTATTACTAACTTCCTCATATGGTTTACTATTAGGACAGACTTAATTTAAACATTCTGAAGTGTCCATCCACAGATTGTTACGTTGTCGTACATAAGTTTAGCCAGATGATTTTTGTCCCCACGTCAGCATCTGAGGATGAAAATCTGTGGGTAACTTCACTCCAATTATTTCATTTTAAAACAACTGAGCAATCACTCCTTTAGTATTGTACATTACACTGTAAATAAACATTATATCCAGTCCTTAAGTAGTATATCATTTAGTTAAGATGCTACGAAATAAAAATAATTACATTTTTGTTTACAATATGCATTTGCCAAAAACATGTCGTATAAAAATCATGTTTACAGATTCTCAAACAATATATTAAAAATACTGTGTATGAAATTTTTGCTTGGCATTCCTATAAACCCTTTGTTTTGATGTTGATTGGTATTATCTACAAAACTGAGACTGAATTCGCATAGCTCATGTAGTACAGTTGTATAGTAATTATTCTATGCTACCTTTGAGTTCTAATGATTGTCAGTTCTAAAAGAATTAAAGTGTTTTGTAACAGATGGATCATACTTTTATGGTGGTTCATTCGGACTGAAAACAGTGGAATTTTGAGCTCATTTTTAAAGAGGATGCTTTATATAAAAAAAAATGTATTCTAGCTTCTCCTAAGAAGTTACAACCCTTTAAAAGTGGGATGAAAAAAATGTTTTGGAATGCCCTGTTCAAAATATGACTTTTTTGGTCATTATACAAATTCCAAAATATATATTTTTCGTACAAAAAAAAATAATAGAAATAAAGCGAACATCTCAACCCTACAGTTGTCCAAACGAAATTTTTGGTGTTACGGTTATTACCAGCTTATTTAATTGTTTTTTTATCATTGTTATGACAGGTTTAGCTGGTGTTCTGATACTGTTGTAAATTTAAAAAAATCATGAAAACTTCACTTCAGAACTTACTCTTAAAAGGTTATAATTTTTTAAGAGATACTAAAAAAAATATTATTGTTTTTACTTGAAATATCACCTCTAAAATTGGCTAACGAAGTCACTGTATTCACTGTATTCACTGTTTCATTTGCTCAACTGTTTTCGAAACACTCTAAGTTGATAAAAATCGAAAGCATGTAATTTGTAGTGCTTCTTGAAATTTAAATTTTACACGGTAAGTGATGGCCCATGGAGACATTTATTTTTCTCTTAAAAATATTACGATTTAAGTCAACTTGCCTTAAAAATGTTGATAATAAAAAAGATACAGGGTGTCAAAGTTGGAATATAAAAAGTGATTTTTCTGTAATAATTACACTGTGTTCGAATGTATCAACTTAAATATTTGGGAATTAATGTTTTTGGATATGAGAAATCATAATCTGTTGTCTATTTTGACATATTTCGTAGAGGGCGTCATATTTGTGACGTAAATGTAAGCGTAACTCGTTTTGACCGTTATTATTTTTTTTTTATCAAAAAATCTTAAACCTACATTATTTTTAAGGAATAACGGTATAGGTACTTGTCATTAGTCTCGGCCATTTTTTTAGAAAATAGCTTTTCAATAATCAGACGCATAGTTCATTGTACAATATTTTGACGTAGTAGGCAACATAAAATTCCCTTACAAATTGGATATATTGAAGGTAGCAATAAAATTTGCACTCGTGTTAAATGACATGGATAGTATTTTTCAACATGCAATGTTTTTAAAATGGAAGTTATACTGATTCTTGCAGCTGCAGACAGTCCTGAAATAGTTTGTTGATCCCGTGTGAGGAAATGTTTCGTCTTTTTTCTTTAAATACCTAAACAGATTTTTTTAAATTTTTTATTATCATGTTGCAATCTATTTCGAAAGTCTCGTAAATATTCTCGTTGCCCAGCACATCTATTAAAATTTATTTGCCAACAATTAACAGTCACATCTCTCATATCTGAATATGAAAAATTATTGTCTCAGAATTTTTCGATTTTATAAAGTAATTGATTTTAACCAAAACTGCATAAATATCTTACATTTAGAATAAAATATTAACTGTAACGTAAATTTTGTCTAATAATTGTAGGTTTAAAATTTTTTAATAAAAAACGTGATAACTCAGGTCCAAAAAAGTTACACCGGAAACATGGTGGGTGTGACGCCTTCGATACGTCGAAATAGACAACATTATGCTTTCTCATATCCAAAAACAACTATCACAAATTTGTTAAGTTGATACAGTCAAATATATAATTATTACAAAAAAAAATACTTTTTAAATTTCTGTATTTTTTGACACCCTGTATCTTGTTTATTATCAACATTTTATTAACGCATATTAACTTAAATTGTAATATTTTGAAGTGAAAAATGTAGTATGTCTTCGTGGGCAATTACTTACGGACCACCCTGTATTAATTAGTAATTAAAATTGATATATTCCGTTCTTCACTGAAAATACACAAAATTGGAATGTATGTATTTTTCCTATTTTATAAATAGAATACATTTTTATATTAAAAATCAAATCAACAAATGACCTGAATATCAATTTTTTTGAAAAATCTATATTTTTCGTTGAAATATGGTTTTCTTAATACCTAGTAAGGTGTTGCTGCTGTTATTATACTAAACTAAAGACTCTTTATGACTTTTAAATTTGAAAGATCTTTAAAGTATTGTGATAACGATATGTTACAAGTAATATGGTAATTAATAAACTTGAAATTAACTTAAGTTTGATATGTGATTCATGGGAGAAGAAAATTTGCCAAAGGGGCCAAAGCATAAAACTTAAAGGCGCCGTTTTTATACGCAAATTTTTTACGAATTTCATAGTTGTTTGTTGAGATAGTCTAAAAAGAATCTGAGTAAATTTTCGTTTTTTTCCAAGTCAACTGCACATTGAGAACATTGTATACGACATTATAAACATTATTACATCCCGCAGAATTCTTTTAAAAAACTAGTAACACTTGAATTTATGTAAATTATCAAGTATTTTTCACGGTGTATAGAAAGAACACAGTGATAAGGTACAAATACACGGCTTTTCATGTTCTCTAGCACATTTTCCCTTCAAAAGTTAAAGAAAATTATTGAATTTCAACATTATATTTTAGTACTACGCTAATAAGAACCTCCACCTACTTGGTGTATTTTTTTGTGCATTTTTAGAAACGATTATTTGTCCTTGATTTTTTTTCCTAATGGTAGATTGTGGAGAGCGATGGTCAACAAAACCATTCAGTAAATATTATTTAAATTTGATAAAATTTTCTAATCTTTTCATCTGGCTCCGCCTGCGTAATTATTTTTTTCAATTTATATAATTTTGCTGCTTCCTGAAAATGATTAATCTGTACATTTTATTTTTATCACATACAATGACATACATGACACAGTTGTAGTTATGTCAATTAGTGTTCTCATAAATTTGTATGTATAATTTTAATTAAATGTTATATAGCAGTAAATAATCGTATATATTTTGTGTATACAGGGTGAGTCAGTCATAATGTCATTAATTTTAAGAGGAGATAGGGAATAATGAGTATAGTACAAATACGCGATTAAAAAAATTTAAATGCACTGCAAAATAAATATTTTCAAATCAGTATTTAAACCCCCTTTTCAGACTGTCACTGACCGCTCACATCGTCACAGTTCAACTCGATGTCGACCTGATGCGACGTTTCTAAATTGAAATATTTTCTTAGTACCTACCTACCTAGGTATTAGATATCATAAATAAACGGTTGTACTGACTATTTTAGAATCTCATATTTTTCTTGCTCAGTTCAGCCAATAATTATTTAAAATGTTAATATCCAATGAAATCAAATAATAGTAATCAAATAATTCTATTAAAAATTGTAATAAGGCGGTGCATTTAGGTTTTCCGGTAGAAAATATGGTCCAACTAAACGATCCCCGTACACTCCTGCCCATACCTTGACAACAAATCGGCTCTGAAAGCTAAACCGACGAGTAGCGTGTGGATTTTTGTCTGATCAAATGTGGCTGTTACGACTGCAAAGAAATTAGCTTGGCTACAGTTTAAAAAATATTTAACATTGAAATTACAAAACTCCAACATATCTAATAATAAACCGAGTAATAAACCATTTGCATACATTACAAAAAAAAACCTATCCCAAGGCGTAAATTATTAAGAGAAACTGAAAAGTGTTTCGTCTTTAAATACTAAGTAATAAAAACCCTCGTGTTGTCGACAAAAAACCGTCCAAGACCGAAACGGCACGTCTCTAATCTGATGCTTATAAGAGTTATCGAGAATTAATCTTGACCTACCGTATTATTAGGTCAATAACCTAGTTTCTGTACTGTTATTTAACGACAAGGAATGAAACTAACTTTTTTATCTAGATAAATGAATGAATTTTCCTTAAATATTGATTTATTTGTTAATAAAAACAAATGTATATAATACATAAATGTTTTCGAATGTTAGGTTATTACAGTTTAATATTTTTGATATTACGTTTTCACTACGTTTTACAATTCAATATGAATACTAACCTGTTTAAAATGCCAGTTTGACTAAAGTTGCACTCATTCGTCCATAGCATTTTATTAATAAAATTAGGGTCAGCCAATTGCAAAATTCAAGACGGCTGAGGAAATTAGCAGGTTCTAACTGAACTTTCTGAAAATGATACGGGTTTAGTGAGTTTTCTCGTAATATTCTGCAGACCTTGCTTTGGGATATTTCCAATCGCCTTGAAATGGTTCTTATAGAAATAGTAGGCTGCTCCTCAACTAAAATTAAAACAGCTTCTGTCACATTTAAGTCATTTTGCCGATGTCCTGCAAGTTCCCGACGCGGTTTCACATAACCCGTAGCGCTAAGGTGGAAGGCATCGAAGCACTTGCTCAAAGGTTCGTGCACTTGGAAAATGTTGTCTGATAGGGAAACGTCTCCGGTATTCCGCAGCAACGGCATTCACATTTCGTAAACATTCTCCGTATAAAACTACTATATCCGCATATTCGAAATTTGTAAAATTAGGCATTGTGAATTTACGACCAATACACGAGACAGAAATAAACAAATTACTGCTTGTGCTTATATTCTCTCCGTCCTTCCTCCAAATGTGTGGTGTGATCTTCAAATTTAGGGGGAAATAAATGCGGGAAATGCAGAAAGTGCGACTAAATGGTGGTAAATTTGAATAACACGCTGAAGTGTTATTCAAATACGATATTATGTATGTAAACATAATGTGGCAATGATGTTTCTTCCGGCATTCGATTGTCGTATGGCTGCGTCATCAGAAAGTTCGTAGCGAACCAGGAGCGTCGTGTTACCGATTTTTATAGGGTGATTCGTTTATTTTTTTTAAAGGTCGAGTAAAATTTTGTTTTCGATTTTCTGCCTTTATTAGGCCTTCCGAATACGTGGTTAAAATTAATCACATTATGACTGACTCACCCTGTATGGGTGTTCGGCATAAGAACCAACACAGAGCAAGTGCATTTTAACACTGCAATTTAACCGACCATATCTATACATATATAAAATTCCACCCAGGCGGAGTTACAGACTTTCAAAGTGGGGCCAAATATTTGGAAACAAATGTATATCTCTGAATTACTTTAGCTTGGAATAACCAAATTTGGTACATGATTTACATTTATTATTATATGAGTTCAAGTAAATTGAAACACTACGAGGTGTTCATTGAGAGTGAGTTACTCTTAAAATTATACCAAGCTTTTTTCCATTGATCAAATTTAAAAAGAATGATAATATCCTGTGCAGAATTTAATATATACACATTTTTATTATTGTTAAATTTTAAGGACTTTAAGGTTTTAAAGAAGAAATGCTTTAATTGAAACAACAATTTTAATAGTGTTTATTAGAAGAAATCAAAAAGTCTGCAGTAACCTTTGTGTTTAAAATTTGACAGTAGTAAAACAAATCTTTAATTAAATCAAGATTTTGCAGAAATTTCAAATAATTTTTGCCATTTAATCGATTTGGTAAAATAATTGGTCCAATCAAATAACGATCAATAGTACCAGCTTAAACATTTATCTTAAACTCGCGTATTCTGCATAGGTATGCTAATTTGAAGTATTTTTTATACCTATGGTTTGTATTTAGGAAAGCTATACATGTTTGTATATATTTACTAATTGTTATTAATGTATACTGTAATAATAGCTAATTAGGTATTTACCCAAATAAGAAGTAATAAAATACATTAGCTATATTTGGAAATGAATGATATCAATACCTAAACTCAAAATCGTCTTTAAAAATTCATAAAAACGTAATCACTCAATTATACATATTATATTGTTTTAGCTAATTAGATGATTTTTTTCTTATTTCATTTTATTAACTCATTAATAAGGTTTTATTCAGTTAAATTATGTAATTAATGAATACTACTTTTTAATACAAATGGCAGAAATGTGCATTCCTTTTTTCATTTTCTAAGAAAAGGAATAAAGTATACTCAACGACGTCATATTTCTGTCGCGTTTTAATTGCCTTGTATTCACTTATTAAATGCTCCAATTACGTTCTCCTGTTTAAACATTTTTGCTTGGATAAAATGCTATTTAAAGCACCTATTTATTTATTTATTATCAGAAAATCCAGTTATTGGGCAGAACATATTAAAAGGATTAAGAATTTACAACTTTGCAAATATGCCAAGCGTTACGTACACATTATACAGTTTTTTTGTGAAACTAACTACTCTGTGGACTAAAGCCCCAACCAGTATTGAATTACACCCACAATATCTACCCATATTCTTTATTATTAGCTTTTGTAACATTGTTTACTGTATTAGAAAGGTATTTTAAGCTAATATAAATCAAATCTCCTACAATTCCTATCAATGAAGTCATATCAGTGGAATTGTTCATTAGCATATCTAGATGTTTGGTATCAGCGAGCATACATATGACTTCATTGATAGGAACTGTAGGAGATTTGATTTATATTAGCTTAAAAAACAAAACATCTAAAATTGCAGTATTATCACAGTTTATTATACAGTTCGTCGAGTGAAGGTTCCAGAGGGTGTGGCTAAATCGCGGCTAAATGCGCAGTGAACACCAATGAAATTTATATGTACACGACGAAGTGGGAGAAATTCTATTTCTTGACAAATCAACGTGCTTCTTGAGCACGCGAATGTGCGCGGCTAAATGCGCAGTCGTTTTTTGGTCGTCTAAAAAAACGAATCTGGGACCTCGACATCAAAGGACTGTATAATAGACTGTGGTATTATGAACAATATATAATACAGATATTAAACAGTAAAAAATGCATTTTTAAGGTTATTCAGGTTACAGCAAAAAATGTCCACCATATTTTGAATTACAAAATGATTATTAAACATGACATAATTGGAGAGTTAGTAAATGCTTAGTCCTTGATGTAGGTACATGAAACACAGAAGAATGCAGGCGAGTGCTTAGATTCGGTAATGCAAAATAGCTGAGCAACTCTGGGGAGTCTCTTTATTTAATAACTTATACAAGAAAATAACAGAATGATATTTACGACACAGTGATAACTCAACAATATGGAACCTGTTTAGCAACTGATCATTAGGAAATTCGCTTGCTGGGTAAACTCCGTCACTTTTAAACCACAGATATTTAACAAATCGCCTTTGGAGCTTTTCCACAATTTTTATTTGACATTCATACTCGTACTATTATCGCAAAAGTATTATACAGCAGCATAAGCGAACTGTGGTCTTCAAATAGAGCATTTACATGTAGGCGGCGCTGCGATCAATGTTAGGTATTAAATCTAACCTCACAAATATTTGTTATTTAATTTTTGTTGTGTTTCAATTTGTGTAAAAAAAACATGCCATATAACTGTTGTGTAGCGCAGTGTTTATCTGTTGCTAATAAAAATAAAGATTTAATGTTTCGTAAGTTCCCCAATAATACTGAAAAAAATGGTTAATATCAATTGAATCCAGCAAGAAACCAACCTAGTACACAAATATCTGCTCAAAACATTTTACAGAAGATTGTTATACTATTACCAGTACAGGAAAATACGATACCAAAAACAAGTGGTTACCAAAAGGCACAACTAATATCACTTAAATTTTTAAATGAAAACCATTTAAACCACCTAACACACGGTTTTCAACTTTTTCTGTATTGTACTTGTACTGTAATAAAAATACCAAGTACCAAAACTGCATCTGTCTATTATTTATATATTTCATATGTACATTATTTAAAACTCTGATTCTTTATATATTGTTCGTATTTTTTCAGAAACTGGGCATTTAATGTATTTTTTAATTTACTAGACATATTACATGTAACATTTTTGCATTTTGGGCGACAACTAACCATTTTTCTATCGATTCGTGATTTATAAAATTTCAATTCTTTAAAAAAACAAAAAGGTTTAAATTAAGAACTACCAGGAAATTCTTTAGGCACTCCAACGTTAACAATTTCTGTATTAAATAACGTTTTATTACTTCTCGTTCCAAATTGCTAATGTAAAATGCAAATAATTAAGGTTATATGAGGTTAACATAAATAAAATCTTTTCAAGTGATTTTTTTTCCTGTTGTCTTTGCTCCTAAAGATTTTAATTCTTTTTGTACTTGTACAAGTTTTATTTTGACGATACGTATGCAAATTAGATTTGCAATCACTACTTGACTTACACAAATTCAAATCAAAAATTATCGAGCCATAAACTTGTATACTAGACTATATAACATTAATATTAATATTTAACTTTGACGCTAGCGCCTCTATCGGAATTTAATAACACTGAGTTAATGTAAATGCTCTATTCATGGGTATTGCGTATAAAAAAAACCCTAAATTTTTGTTTGCACCTGACAGAATATTATCAATATACTCCGAAAATGTTAATTTGATAGTAAAGACCCCAAGATCTTTAAATTGAGTGCAAGTTTTTTGTTGTCTAATAGATAGTCACTCTCAAGGCAACAGGGGCAAGGTTTTCTTGAGAATATCATAGAATGGCATTTATCAACATTCAAGGATGTTATTTTGAATACACCACTGATATACTTTTTCTAAATAATAATAATAATAATAATAATGATAATGATAATGATAATAATAATAATTTTATTTCTCTATATAGTTACAATAATGTTATTAAGTATTATAAAAAATATTACATATAGACAAAAAGGAATATCGCTCAGTTCACTGCATCAGCAGGGCACTGTTCTTAGATAGATGATAAACACTATTTTCTAAAAAAAAATTAATTATATGCGTAATCAACGGAACTATATACGGGCAGCATAATTTTACAAAAGTTATATTAAAACCGTCAGATTCAGTCGCCTTGGTGGATACATTATTAATTAGTAACCTCCTCTTCATTAACTCTGGAAAAAGCAAAACTATTGGGTATATTATTTTTCGTATTAGAATGATAAAAGTTAATCCAGTCACGGTTACTGTCGCTATCAACTTGTTGAATAGAGATAACAAGGAAATTATTCATAGAGTTTGGATCTGCTAACTCGTCAGGGATAGTTGGCAATTCATACGTCTCAATTCTCTTCAGGTGTCTTTTAAATTGGAAGTGCGAAATTTGTATTCAAAATAAGCCTTCTTTTCCCTTTTTATTACTGTATTAGTAAAATTACGCCATGCCTTGTACTCTTGCCAATAAATAGCATTCTTATTCAACTTCGACTTTTTCATTTTTTTGTCCATAATCGATATGAGTAGCTTCAAATTATCGGTCAGCCACGAGGCGTATGGTTTACGTAGTGTACATGTTTTAATTGGAATATGTTTGTTAAATAAGGCATTTAAATTATCATTTAAAAAAACTAATTTTTCATTAATATTATCAATTTCAAGTAAGAAAAAGAGAGGGTGCGATGTTAAATCCAACATAAATAACTCATAATCTAATTTTTTGTAATCTCTATATATTATTTGCTTGAGTACTGATTTGACCTGTGTTGTCAACAAGGTTATGGTCTGATATTGGACGGTTCATTTTAATTACGCCTTTATCTAAGACTAATGACTTATCTGATATTACAATAAAATCAATTAGTGAAGTAGACCTAGTAGGATGTTCAATGATCTGACTCAATTCAAGTATATCCAAGAAGTCACTCATGGCTATGGCAGGCTTATTCTCCAAATCTAACAAGTCTGTATTAAAATCACCAAGACAAAGCAAACAACTGGCATCAGCTTGTAGCAAATCATATACAAAAGTATTTTCCAACTCAGTTAAAAATAAAATATAATTTAAATCAGGAGGACGATACACAACACCAATATAATATGCTTTATTTAAAATAGTAAGGTTTACCCAAAGTTGCACAATACTGCGGGAAGTCGATAAAACTTTAAACTTTAAATCATTTTTAATAAACATACCCACACAACCTCCTCTCGTCAAACGATCCTGTCTTATGAAATTATACCCAGCTATGCTTACATGTAGGAATATCTGAATTAAGCGAAGTCTCTGAAACAGCTAAAATGTGATAATTATATTTGTTTAGGATATATCTTATAGCGCAAAATTTATTTACAAGTGAACGAATATTTAAATGAAATATTAAAAACGTATCTTTTGCCATAATCTATAATTGTGATATTTCGAAAGTGCTCGTATTATCCAAGACAAGTGAGATAATCATAAAATGGTACTTCTACTGATAAAAAAAAGCATGAAACGCATGAAGAAACAAAAATAATATTATATCATATCGTTCGATAGCAATTCAAGCAACACAAGTATAATGAATACTTTATTAGAATTATAGGATAGCCGCGAACAATATAATTAAATTACAAATCTGGTAAAGAGGATTTCTAAAAAGTATACAAATAAAAGAAGAGGGGAGAAAAAAACCAAAAAAAATAAACGATAATCTCCTAAGTATTCGTGGCAACTAGACATCAACCCAAATAGCACAGTGACGTATCATGGACATCTTTAAAATGTGCGCTTGTGGATGATCGTACGATCCGAAGAATGTTTGGTCTGGAGTCGATTTACATCCAGCGGATGTCTTTCCGAAGGCCGAATTCCACAAATTTGGGCGTCCCGGAAATGTTTTTCTTGTTCTAGGGACATTTCATGGATGTCCATTAAACCAAAAAAGGATCTATACATATAAGGCCTCTTCAACTTTTTTTTATAGTTACTCAGATATCACACAAATTAAATTTACTCATTTCATAATATAGAAAATAAAGATCAGTATGGAAAAATTAGCCAAAACACCATGTTGTATTAGTAAAATTTGCAAAAACTATAAACCAGAACTTAAAAAAAGTCAGTATAAAATATTAAAATGTTGAACAATTTATATTTCTCTTTTGCAAATTTTTAATAAATTTGAGGTTATTTTTTGCATATTAATTTTTATTTGTTTCTATGAAAATGAGTGAATTTAATTTGCGGGACATCTGATGTAACTATAAAAAAAGTCAAAGTGACCCTAGATGTACAGGTTCTTTTTCATTTCATAGGCAAGTATAAAAATAAGTAGAAAAAGATATAAAAAACAAACATATACTACAAAAAATATTCAATACAACGATATATATGTAACGATGTCTCTTATGCATATCAAAAATCAAAATATATTACATAAACAATATATTGTTGCTTCGTACAATAATACAGTAACTTGACTTCTGGGCATCCTGTAACAAAAAAATCATATTTTAATTAACACTATTTACTGTACAACAGATTGACTGTTGCTATTTGTACTTTTAAAGTGAAAAAATACTGAAAGGTGAATTCTATTAGCTTGTTATAAGCCAGTTGTAGGTAAAAATTAAACAATTAAAATTTGTAACTGAATATGTATCCGTCATAATAACCTTTTATTTTCAGTCATCAGTTTGATCCACGGAGTAGGCACAACTTACATTTATTAATATGTATGTAGTTATGAATTCCCTTTTCTCTGTAATTCTTCTCTCCTTTGAAGGTCTCAACCAAGTTTGAATGCTAATCTTTGTGCTTTTCTGGTAAGCATTAACTGCCACTTCTGCTGCAGCTGCAAAATATTTGAATAATAATAATAATAATAATTACTCATATACTTAAAGTAAGTCCATGTGAAACTAAATCTCGAGATTTCTGTCGAAACCTTACGACAAGTCTCAATCTTTTGTGACCAATGGAGTGTCTCAAGAGAGTAAAAAAGTTGAGACTAATCTCAGTACTGGTGACTTGTGAGATAATATGGTTCAGCAACGGGTGGACTGTTGAAGTTAGTTGGGAGCAAGCTTAAGGCTAGTCTAAAAATTAAAATAGAAGATGTCTAACGCAATTTTGACATTATATTCATATGCGTCTGCCATACAATTCGGATTTTTCGCTGAATTTTGAGTTTTTCTTGTTCCAATTTCTGTAGTCAACATGTTTCACATTCCACAGAAACAGATTTTCTTTGTACAAGCTTATTATTTTTTTGTATTTTTGCCGTTCCACTCTATTGCAAATCTCGAGACACAAATAAATTTCTAATTATTCTCGAATACTGAAAGTAAACTTCGACACACAAGAAACAACTTGTCCATTTGAGACTCAGGCGCTCTCTGTTAACATGTCGCAGTTTTTATCAGAAATCAGTCTCAGAGATACTTCTCGAGATCATTCTAGTCTCAAATAAACAGTTACTTTAATGACACAAAAAACATCATTTTAAAAACAGTGAGTCATATGAAAAACAATTTTAAAATACAAGAATTCAGCTATTAAATAAGTCATTGTTTTATATTTTTATTTTAACTGGCAGAGATAAGAGATAAACATTATGCTGACATGTACAATGCTTTTTAATGCAACAGGATTTCTGTGAGTAATATGTAATTAAAACATGGTATATTTTCCATGTAGTTTATGTGCCTAGATTCATGATAGTGAAACAAATTTGTAGCAAAAAGTTGAATTTTAGTGCATATAAATAAATAAGTATTTATACCTACATACCTTAGTAGCATCGAACATGTTTATAAAAACATTCATCACATTAAAAACACAACAGAACAAATACATCCAGTAAATTGCGGAGGACTGCGGAAAATAACGAGCATAACGATATAAATTCACAAAGGAAAAGTTAGGTTATCAGTTGAAGGTTGAAGGAGAGCATCCCGTTAATACCAACTGAACCCAATTTACATTGAAGAAGGATAAAAACAGTACTGAAAAAAGTCAAATACAATCACAACCTAATGTAATATATACATAAAGGTTACAATTTTGACTTTTTTCGAAAACTAGAGTCGACCCCACAAAACTAATTTTAGGTTGATGTTCAGTTCCTTCGAAAATAGGGGGGATTGGAATTTGGATTGGTTTCCACTATTAAACAAAAATACGCTTTGTTCTTATCCGTTTGCGTTTACTTTTATTTGTTTCTTTTTACTTTTTGTGGATTTTTTTTAACTATATAAACAAATATTTGAAGTTTAAATGATTTGTAAAAATATTCCGTTAATCGTGATAGTTGATTTAATGGATAACAATAAAGATATGTATATTGTATATATTCCATATACTAATGTTTAAAATTTTATTATACCTACCTACCAATTTTTTATATTGCTTTATGGTCTATTCACGTCATTCACGTCTATTGTGGACATAAATAAAACGACTTATGGACGTACTGTATTGGACGACCATAAGTCGTACAACTTTTTACGTTCATTGTACCTTCCAAATAAGTCCATGGATGTTCGGATATTAAAAGGATATAAAACGAATATCTTCTGGACGTTTTGTGCTATATGGGAAAGCATATAGTCGTAACAGCACGATTAAATTATCGATTATATAAATCCATTGACGATGTAATTATATTTCTCTTGCCTGACGAGTTGTAGTAAATATTTCCTCCGTATGTCCAAACTTCCTTATGCCCAAATTTCTCCTTAGCCAGCTGCAGCAACTTAAAACGCTCCTTGGTTAGATTCTCATAAGTTCGGACCTTTGATGCATTAGCTAGCTTTCTAGCCTCAAGTATAATTGCGCTTTAAATATGATACAAAGTCTATCACGACAGTCCCTGGGTTGTTGGTATTGCTAGTTTTATTTTTAATTCTAAAAATATTGTTGATGTCGCTTGAGGAACAACCAACTTGCAGGACACTGTTAAGGTAATTCAAAGCAGTGGTAAGTAGTTCTCATTATTGGAACCTGGCAAACCCGTACAGCGCAACGTATTCTTATTATTTATTTGATGTAAATCTTCGTGCCTCGCTGTAAGTGCATCTACAGTCTTTTTGTTAGCAGCTATATTTTTATTAATCTCTAAGAGAGTTACATTAAACTTGGAGAATTCCTTATCAATTTTTGCTTCAAGTTGGGAGGAAAATTTATTATTAGATAATCATTCTGAAGATTTACATAATCACCATGAGGTTTAATAATTGCCAGTATTTTAAGATCATCAGCATATAATAAAGTTTTACGAGATAAAGCCAAGGTTATGTCATTTATAAAAACAGAATTGAAACCACAGTGCCGCACAAAAGAAATTCTATTTTTTAGGTATCAATAAAAAAATTTTAAACAATGCTCATTGACACCAATAGAAAATAATTTATTCAGTAACACACCATGGTCTAATGTGTCGAAGGCTTTCGAAAAAATCCGTATAAATGACATCCACCTGACCACCATTAGTTATTATACAATAAATAAAAATAAGTGTAATATTTTAAATCTAATACTAAGTAAGTTTATATTCGGTATATGAATATTTAGTTGCATCTACAGTACAGTACAATTTTAAAAACATGTATTTTCATAGATTTCGGTAGGTACCTAAAACATTGTTGATTAAACCAATTTCACTCATTTCATTTTGGCGGTTTTTAGGCTTTCACGGCCGGTGCTATTATTTGATATTACATATGTCTAGTGATTTTAGTGGGCTATTATGCCAGGTACTGACAGCAACCAGTTACCGAGGTCACGGCATAACAATCCGGAAAATCACTGTATATCAAATAATAGTTCTTTGTTGCCGTGTTCCTGTTTCTTCGTTATCCTTTTGGAATCAGGAGGCATTAGATAACATTTCCGATATTTACTAAACCATAGATAATTTTCAGTTATTAAATGTTGAAAATTATTCCAAACGTTTCGCCACTTTACACTCTCCATTTCTTCAGTGATGATTTCTGAAAAGCTTTGCTGCAACTGAAACTGAAGAGAAATCAATATACAGCGATGCTAATAACGAGCCCATCCTTGCATAACCTAATCCAATATCAACAAGGGCAGGTCAAAAAATCCCAGGTAAGCCTAGGGATATGCACTTTAATTCTGTTCCTGGCAGCGACCAGCTACCTAGATCACGGCAAGTATTTCTTTAATAATGTTTATCTTTCACGCGTTAATGATCATGTGAATATAAAAATTATATTAAGGAAGGTAAGTTTAAGTTTTCTATGAAAATAATTAACATATGATAAAACAAGAAATATTAAACATTCATATCTTCTTGAGATTTAAAGTTTCAATTCGTGGCTTTATAGTATTGTTTAATATTTAATAAGAAATATAACTTATCTTTATTGCTGATTAAAAATAGTTATGTTGTGGATCAAGTAGGTAATGATAATAACTGTTCTTCTCTAAATTTATTATATTTTATAAAATGATAAAGAGCATTTTAAAAGATATGTAAAATTAGTTTATACTTATTATTTCTAGGCTAGCAGATGAATGCATGTTATCAATTTGTTATTATCTTGTGTTTTGATAACCTATACCTTACTTATTAAATTCTAAGATTTTAGCCATTCTCGATTAACTCAGCGAAAAGTTTGTTATAGACGGAAATATGGCGAAAAATCCGAGCGTTATAATAATTGGTGCAGGCGCTTCCGGAATTGCAGCCGCAACAAAATTACTAGAAAATGGATTTCGGAATCTCATAGTTCTAGAGGCGGAGAATAAAATAGGCGGAAGAGTGTGTTCTGTAGAATTTGGCGGCAGTATTGTGGATCTTGGTGGACAGTGGGTTCACGGAGAAGAAGGCAATTTGGTTTATGAAAAAGTAAAAGACCTTGACTTGCTTAGTACATCTCATAATACATTCAGTGATAATACATACTACTTGTCTAATGGTAACATTGTTGACAAATATGTGACAGATCGTTTGTTTGAAACTGGCATGAAAATAATTAATGACAAGGAAGGAGGAACTGTTAATTCAGGCGCTTTTGCAGATTACTTCAGAAAAGTGTAAGTCATTATTTATTTACTATTAGTACCTAATATAGTTAAGTAATACAGAAGTGTTCTTCTTAAAATAACCGAAGGATTCACACCCTTAAGTATCGGCATTCAATTAATAAACACCCTGTATATATCTGGGTAATTTATTTTAAATGTACAAGCACCTGATCAGTGATACGTGAGACATCCTCTATATATATTTAGGTATGTATTTTTTGAATAACTATATAGATCATACTTTAAGGGTAGATGAATTGAAGTAAATTTAGATCAAGTTACCTTAATAGGTATAATGTTGGTTGCCTAAAAAAGGTACTTATATTTTTAAAATTTTTACTGTTTAATGAAATTTATATAGGATGTCTGGTAAGTACAACCGAATTAATCAGGAGTATACAGGGAAGGTCAAAATAATACTAGTACTCCCGATATATTTTTTTCTAATGTACGTTGGTGGTAAGGGTAAGGCCCAACGAAAAAATAACAGAGCCCATAGCAACTAGGAAAATTTTTTTTTGGAAAAACGTAAAAACCCGCCGTCGATTTTGTTTGCGAGGGGCACATCTTTTTGCACGAATTAGATGAGTCTAACTGCTACCCCCCTGAGCAGGGTAAACATCCCCTTCAGATTTTTAAATGGGAATGGTGATCCAGTGCATATCGTTCAAAAAGCTCTTTTAATTCTCTACACAGTCATGTGTGACTTTTTTTTAATCAGCCTATTTTTGAAAAAGATACAGGGTTTTGAAAACAAAATTTTATTAATAAAATCTTCCAGAGTCTAGTTGGGTGGCATAGATTTTGGTTTTCAGGTGTCCCCACAAAAAGTAGTCCAATGAGCATAAATCTGGGGATCTATGAGGTCATTCAATGATACCTCTCCTACCTACCCAACGATTCGGAAATGTATGGTTTAAGCCCCGTCTCGCTGAAACATCAGTTCATCATCGAGGTCATCATTGTTTTCCACATTACCGTTAATGCTGGATCAATGGTTTCTTGCAGCAATTCCAAATACATATCACCAGTCAAATTACCATTTGTATTCAAGAGGAGAAAAAGGAGCAACAAGGGAATCATCAAAGATACCAGCCCAAATATTTAATTTTTCTGGGTGTTGAGTATGCTGTTCGTGGAATATCCTTGAATTGAAATCTGCCCAGTAACGGCAATTATGGCGGTTGACGATGCCATTGAGGAAAAAGCTGCACTCATCGGAAAAACAAATGTTGAAAAGAAAATTTGGATTATGCATCGCCCGTTCAGTCATGAATTCGCAAAATTGTACCCGGCGGTCAAAGTCATCTTCGTGAAGTTCATGGAGAAGGTGAATTTTGTAAGGATGGAACTTGTAATGTTTTAAAATTCGTTGTACACTACCCCGACTTACACCGCTTACAGAAGCCAATTGCCGTGTACTTAGCCTATGATCTAAAGCAACGTGTCCCAGAACTGCAACCTCCACATCTTCATTACGTACAGGACGTTTATTGTTTCGCTTTTTATTGCCCACAGATGCCTTCTCTCGGAATTTTCTTACTAACTAAGATAATTTTACGATGGACGGGTTTATTGGCATGTCGTTCAGTAAATAACTGAGCTGCTCTTAAAATACATTCGTTATTTTTATAAAATAATTATTCCCACCCTCTCTAGCGTCGAATAAACCATTTTTAATTATTTGGTAACTAACCACTAACACCACTTTACGACAAAATCGCTAACAGAAAAATGATCTTTTATCTATACCGTTTTTAGTGGAATTTGTGAAAGAAATAACTACAAAAAATCTAACAACACGTTGGGGTAAGTAATCAGAAGAGTTCACGTAAAATTATTTATTATTGAATGGAAGTTGCTGGTCAATTATTTCCAGTCATTTGGATATGTTTAGATGCTTCTTTAACTTAATGATTTTGAAATTAATAGCAAACTTGATAGCAAATAATTAGAGAATAATTTGTAGAGATAATAGGAAATTTTGTATGTGTTCTGCACCCTGTATCTTTTAAAAATGGGTTGATTTTCGAAAGAGACCCAGGACTGTGTAGATAATCAAAAGAGCTATTCAACGATATGCAACTTGACCACCCTTCCTATTTAAAAATTTGGAGGGGATGTTTACCCCGCTCAGGGAGTAGTAGTTAGAACCATCTAATCCATACAAAAAGATGTCCCACTCGCAAACAAAATTGACTGGTTTTTGCGTTTTTCCAAAAAAAACCTCTATGGGCTGTTACGTTTTCGTTGGTCTATCCTGTATATATACTATTTTTAAAGGGGTCAGACGGTGGACTATTAATTTTGGGAGGCATCAGTGGTTAGGCCATGTTAATACGAGTCAATAACTGCTTTTCTCTAGGTTAATCACAATTTAAATAAAATATGTTACTATTATTGTTTATATTGCGGCGAATGTAGTATATACTTCCTAATGGAGTTATGATCCGTCAAAGGGGTACCTAAAAATTTACGTTTAGGGTTATAACTTTGCCGCACACATTATATACTTTAATAAAATTTTGATACAGAGATCTATGACTTGATGCTAAAACCAAACTTTTACTATTATCTGGTGTCCAAATTCGGGCTGGCTCTATCTCAATTTTTTTTCAAAATTTTAACAGAAATGATTCTACCAAACAGAAAATAGGTTTTTCTTTTAAACCCGTGCTCTTTGTTTACTTCTCAAAAATGAACGGTTTCGTGATATATTGGTTTAAGAAGAACTGGTACAGAGACGGTAAGTATTATTTTTCTATGCATTAGTTAGTTTCTTTAACCTTATCAAGTCCGAAAACTTTTGTCAGACTTTAAAAGAAACTAGAGATCAATTAAAAATGCACATTTGAACAATAATTTTCACACAACAAAAATTGAACACTGAAAATAGGTCAATGTTATTACTACTACAAATGAGCTCCCTGTACTTCAGTTGACTTTCTTAGCCCTGGTGCACTTGAAATAACAACATTTCGGTGCTACGGATTTGGTTATAGTTCTGTCTCAGCAGAAGTTCACCGTCAAAGTCGGTTGGTGAGCCGTCGTGCATGTATAATCTATTGCAATTATAATGACACTTAAATAGTGTCGAACTTGTCGTCTTGTTTAGAACTGCTGACGTATTCGATTCGAACTCTACTTTCATCTTTTAACATTAGTTCTTAGTTGTTTCCATTCATCAATAGAGATCTAATTAAACTTCTACTCAGAACTTCCAGTAGCTGAAACAATGTTTTGAGGGAGTGCCATTGTTATTGCAATATAATATTTAACCTCTAATTTGAAGAGGTACATCCTCTAACAAATTATTCTGATTTTGCTCTAAAAATTACAATTAAAAAGCACCATAAGTCTTTGTACCAGAACGAATAAACCAATCAAATTATTCTCAATAGTACCATAAACCTTTGTTGAATTCGAACAACAGGGTGATAATTTTACTCATCACGTAATATTAGTTATGCCGTTGTTTTTATATAATCGCTGTTTTTAGATAATCATTTGAGGACATACCATGTACAAATTGGGATCATTGTCCCTCTACAACAAGAAAAATAATCATTATTGTAGATTTATTTTTTCATCGATTTTAATTGTTGCCATAGCAACTTTTTTTAAACCGATTTATCTGTTCATTTTCGTGAAATAAATAAAGCATACCGGTTTTAGAGGAAAACCTACGGGTGTTGTATTATCATTTACGACACTCGTATGAGATAGACGAGACGCCAGTGCTGCCTTATGCTCCGGGGGATATAGAATCCGTTGTGGGGAATGAGAAGTGCCGAATTTATTGAAAATATTCATTGCCCACCCTTAGGCAAATTCAAGCCAATAAGCCTGATGTAGTTCTCCTCAACCACCACCTTAGGACGATGTTTGTGATTGAGTTCTCGGCTCCCGCAGAGAACAACATCGTCCTAAAAGAGGAGGAGAAACGGAGGAAGTATCGAGATCTTCTCGCCGAGCTCCGCAGGCTGTATCCAGACCACTCTGTTAAGATTGTGGTGCTAATTATAGGCGTCCTGGTGGAATGAGACATACGTTGCTTTCTGACTTAAAGATCTTAGCCGGCAGAATGCAGAAGGCAATCGTCCTTGGTTCGCTACGTCTGCTCAGAACGCACGATTTACGGGCGCAATGATTACTGACCACGGAGTAGAGAGTGGTCATTGCTTGACTCTTCAGAACATCTCCGAATGTGTCGGAGCTTCGGAAGGTGTTACTGAAAAAAAAAAAAAAATAATAATAATAATAATAATAATAATAATAATAATAATAATATTTAATAAAATTACTTACAAACTGCTATAGGACATATTTTCTGGGTATCAGGTAATAGTAAAAAGTTGCTTTTAACAGGTTTAGATCTCTTTGTGTAACACAATGTACTAGTGGCAACCAGTACGATGAGGGATGTGAAGCAGTGCCTCGTTAAAAATGTAAAGTAATAAGTAACAAATAAGAATCAGTAACTATATAGGAAATCTTCAATACGTTCATAAGCACAATACGATAAATAAATATCCATCTGAAGCATGCCTCGTACCAATAAACATATTGGTAAGAAAGAGAAGATCATGGAATCCGTTGGTAGACAATCTATATGAGACTGCAACAGAGACAGTTTAATATAGTTTGCCATATTGTATTGTCGTTTCGTGGTACTGCATTGTAATTGAAATTTTATTGCCATTTTTAATTCGTTTTAGTTAAGCATGTGTAAAGTAATGTGAAATGGCAAAGCTTCAGAGTCAATTACAGTAGCAGGAAAACGCGAGGAATATGCTAACGATATTATTATTATTCATTAAATAAGCGCGCTTTTTCAACATTGACAAAAATCGATATTCCGATTTAAAAAGTTGTCGCGAGACAATTAATATTTTATAATAAAATTTGTAATTTTGTATTTCTTCGAACTGTAAATTAACATTAATAAGTACAAGTAAATTAAATATTACAACGGCATTGGACGATGCGCGTGAAATAGAAATCAGAAATTAATTAATTTTAAAGTTCTGCAAAATCGTCAAATAGTGAAATAATTCTTACTTAAATTAATTTATTCGCCTAACAAAGAGTAATTTCAAATAATCCAGTATTTGTATTTTCTGATTTAATTCTGTAATTTGTATTTGGAACAGTTCCAATCTGCTTGTCTCCTTAGTCTAGTCAATTTTATCAAAACTTTCCTAGAAACCCGTTTAAACAACACAAATTTGGTCATGTTGATTAACTGTTCGCATATGCATGAGGGAAGCCCTAAGTAAATCGCCTTTTTTAATCAAAATTATAAATGTGGCGGTAAAACCTTATAAACACGCGCAAAAATTTCTCCCATCTCCCAAGAATGCATTTATAATGGTGACGTAATGAGTCGCAGCGAAACTTTTATCACCACTGAAAAGCGGCGAAACGTTTAGAAGCATCGGATATGGCAATTCATGTCTGGGAAATGTCTGAAAATACCACAATTGTCTAAGGAACCGATCGTTACTTACCGTAAAATCAGAAAATAAAATACCTACTATATTTAGCACTATTGAGATTATGTTTCCTGCTCTGTATTTAGTACTCGACCTCCAAATCAGATGACGGCTGACACAGTCGATTAGCCTTTATGATACATAGCAAATTGCTAGACACAAATAAACAAAATCAGATTACCTGCTCCCTAGATGCACTTCTCATATACTAATAAAGAATCTATAGCTAGCAAAGTGCTCTATGTAGCCAAAATAATGGTTATTTATAACGTATGTAATTAATTCAGGCTTGTGTGGTTTTAGAATTAAATGGAAACATTTTCAAAGAACTGATATATGATGTCAGTTTGTTAACACAGTTAGATACAGTTTTTATTATTAACAGCAGTTTATTTGCGAATATATAAATCAAAATCTGATTGACATTAATCTTGCCAGTATTAAAGATACCTAAAAATATAGCATGTAGAAATCTAGGGAGATAAATGTTGTTTATTGTTGCGCAATAAAAAGCAATTTGAAAAATCTATATTAAATTTATTATCTACATCTTTGGTTATGTCAACATAAATTAATCTATTTAGAAATTCACTATTTCATTGATAAAGCGATGAGAATAATAATTTTTATTTTTTTATCAGATAATCATTTTCTGTAGAACATAATGATAGTCAGTTCTTGTAGTTTGCTGTTAATATTGAAATATATAGCATATTTTCACGCCATTGATTTTTTCTTTTTAAAGCTTTTCCAAAAATATAACCCACTTCATATAAAATTATTTTGCTTAATATATTAGGGTGGGAAAATTACTGCTATTAAAAATACATGTTGAATTTTTCATCATATTTCCTGATTTTATTAATAATATTTTTAATGTTTCTCTCTCAAACAACTTTTAATTTGACATTATTAATTACTCCACAGTGTTGTTTATGTAGAGGATGTTTGGATGGTATATTCTGGCAAACTGTAATAGAGGATTCTATTTCATAAAATAACAAGCAACTAAGAACAGCGGTTTGTAAATAATTTTGAATGGTGCTCAAAGTGCCATGCATTTTTTAGAAACGCTTTGTCAGAATTAGCATACTATTATTTATTTAATTTGCCCCAAGCACTTCGAATACGATGTAGGGAATAGATTTTCTCTATTATACATCGGAAATGCACTTTTTCTTTTAAAAAGTCCTAACGAAAAAATATAGTTGATTAAGATCCGGTGATAGAGCTGGCCAAGCAACTGGACCACTTCGACCAATCTATCTTTCCCCGTAGATCGTATTTAATCAGATTAATAATTTGAACATACTCTATCCATAAAAAAAACTTATTTGACTTTAATACTATTGTTACAAATTTACAAACAAGCAAAGCCTACTTAATCCTATAATTTTTGTAATATCTTTGTAATCTCCTAAGTTAACCCTGATTAGAAGTCAAAACATCTGAAAAAAGCGAATTTCCTCAAGAGCACCTTTTTTCAGAAAATAAAATATTTGCCCTGAAAATATACTTTTCACTATTGTAGAAGCTTGGGGGTTCAAGGGTGAACAAAACCCCATACCTACACAATTGGCTTTAGTTCAAAAATGTGGTTCGCCTCAATGTATTAACATTTTATTATGCTTATTGCATACCATGTTTGAAATAAAAATATTTCTTTAGTAGATAATAAAAAAAATAAAATATATATTTTTTTAAATTGAACTCTCTGTACCAGGAGAACGGAGTGTCATAGAGAAAAATGTTATAGGACTCCTATTATGTTTTCATGCTCTATCATTTCCAAAAGTTAAGAACTAAAAACGGTGACCCCCTGTGCAGTACTGGAAAAATGTATAAAACAATATATCAGAAACAAGAACCGTCCATTTTTATATCTTTTATAACAACCAATGGCGGCTCGTGACCTTATAAACTAATAAGGCAAGCAGGCTAGGACTGTTCCATATACGAACTACATTTTTTGGAAACTGTTTTCTTATTCATTATTTATAGGTAAATTAGAAAATACAAATACGGGATTATTTGAAATTGTTTTACTTTGTTAGGCGATTAAATTTATTTAAGTATTATTTTTTAACTATTTGACGATTTTTAATTTTTAGTTTCTATTTACGCGCATTGTCTAATGCGTTGTAATATTTTATTTACTTGTAATGTTAACTTGTAGTTTAAAAAAATACAATGAGTAATTTTATTATGAAATATTAATAAATTTCGCGACTTTTTGAATCGGAGTATCCATTTTGGCCAATGTTACATCGTTAGCATATTCTTCACGTTTTCCTGTTCTTCAGCAATAGCGCCATTGCCGATAGTATTTGAAGCTCTGGACATTGCCATTTCACATTACACAGTTACATTATCTACACACATCTGAAATTTAAAACGAATTAGCGACAATCAAATTTTAATTATAGTGCATTGAAATTTTAAGTGTAATAATAAATAATATATTAAAATAATAATATAAATTATATTATTAGCGAAAAAGGAACTACGAAATGACGTACAATATGGCAAACTATATTAGACTGTTTCGGTTGCACTCACATAGAGACGAGGCATGCGTCTGAAAGGTATCTGTCCCGCAATTGGCTACCAACGAATCCCATGCTCTCTGTCTCTTTCTTGCCTATATATTTATTGGTATGAGTCATGCCTCAGATGTGTCCTTATTTATCTTTTTGTGCTAATGAACGTATTGAAGATTGCCTATTAGTTAATACCCTTAGGCAATTTGAAAAGTGCATCAACGTTTACAAACAGCGCCGCCTTTAATGCTGTTCATATAACATTTGTGTGTTTAAAGTACATTGTAGATATACATAGTCAATGTATTTTATGTTACTAGATGTAATAAATTGATTATAGTAAGCAGTTAGTGATTCTTATTTGTTACTTATTACATTCAAATTTTTACTGACACTGCCTCACCTGCCTCATCCTACTGGCCACCACTGACAACAAGTATAAACTACTTCAATCCGCGTCTCACCTCGAGTCACAAGAACAAAGGGCCTAATGAAAGGGATTTCTTGGCTAATGTTCGTGCTTAGAAAGCGTGTAGCTGTGTGGTCTTCTAAATATTATTAATATCTTTTTATTACCACAATGAATCGGTTAATGTTATAAGTTTCGTATTTATTAAAACCATCGTTCATACAACTAAGATAGATAAGGTATTACAGAATTTGTTCGTATCACAAAATTATTCTTGAAAAAAAGAACACGACACACTCAGTCAAACACGTGTTATACCTGCATACATCTGTAAATAAAATCGAGCTACTGAAGATTTTTCTGCTAACTCAGGCATTACTTTTTCACAGATTTTTAGATCGACAGACATGAACGTTTATTACAATTCACTGCACATTACGTGCTTCGTAAAATTCCAGCCGAATATCATACATCAAAGCCATTACGTTACGTTTACAGAACACATTCCGCATTTTAGTTCATTAGTAATCATGATGTATATCAACCTGTGCGATGGGGAACCTTTTATGTGTAATATACGTAGGAGACATATACAGTGAATTTGGTAACAAATCATTTCCATTTTTTCCAAATTTAAAAATATGGCAATATCGCGGAAACTGGGAAAACCCTAGAAACATATATAAGCGGATCGGTTTCACCGCCAGTTCAGTTTATCTTGAAAAGTCAAACGCAAACGCGAAACGTCAAAGTGAAGATTTGACAGTTGTGCATTGTTTGAAGTATATTTTTTGTGTAATCATGTAGTGACAATAATGTTTGTTTTTCGACGTGAATTATTTCAAGGGTAAGTCGGGTAACGTAGAGGTTACTTTGGTGTCAGACGTGTCAACTTTTGCTCCTAGTATTACTAGTATTATTATTATGTGAATACTTTTGTTGCTGAGATACCATTTTTTTCTCCGTAAGGAAATTGTCAACTGTAGAAACCCCTGACAGTCAAAGAATATCATAGTTGGAGAAAAATTATATTATATAGAGATGTTCTAAGAGAGACATACATACAACTAAAAAATTAAATTTATAATTTTAACTTATTATTTAATTCAAGTCAAATTTGAAGAGAAATCTAAGTACATTGTTTTCATTGTAAACTTTACATGGTGAAAGGCAAAACAAAGCAATTTATTGTCAGTTGTCACTGTATCTGTTCATATACGTGATCAAATTAAATTGGTAGTGCAAGGACACAAGCTCCAGATTCATGGTTTCAGGATTATCACTAGTATCGGTTGCTCCAATGTATAGTCATGCCTTACAGGCGCGGCATTATGATATATAAAACATAGGTTCAATGAATTTCGACTAACTTGACTTTTTACATTTACTATTTTATGTGGTAGATTAATCTACCTTCACAATAGTACCTGATTCTGATAAAACTCTAAGACGATTCCAGCATTTGAAGTATAATTTACTATTTTTTCTTGTATCTAATGAATTACACCGACGCACAAAATAAAATAAATCATCATTTATTATTGTTTCCATTTTTCTATTATCACCTTGCCCTACTTCATCGTTTTCTTTCTACTGTTGAATATTTATCCAAATATAAAAGTAGATGTTGACCGAAGTGTAATTACAATAGTTTATGAAGAAGAAAAATACCAAATTTATTTTATAGAGTGACATTTCCTTTAGACTATAGAATTTTATTATTGAGAAACGCTAGAACAAAATCCCACTACTGATGCTAGCTTTAATTCATCATCCATCAGTTTTTAGTAAATTGAAATATAATCGGTTTGATGAATCGGGAGGAGAGAATGGAGTTGCACTGGAGAGCCGAACTGTTTCGATATATCTTTTAATACGGAGAATAATAACAACAAGTTAGTTATTGGTAATAATAAGTTTTATTTTGTCCTACAGGCTTAAATAATTACAATATTCCAAATAGCAGACATTAATAACAAAACTCAAAACAAACTTAAACTCTATTATGCCTGGATTTCGATTCTCTGACTTGCTTAACTATCTTCATCCATTATAAACCTCTTCCGTCCTCGTTCAAAATTTGCTCTATGCTTTCATGTATTCCCCCCATTTCTTCACAATCACGCAGTAGATGTTCTATCGTTTCTCTCTCTTCCCAACAGACCCTACATCTTCTCTCACTTTCATCTGTCCACCACTCATGTTTTTCCTCATTGACACACCTGACTCTTGCTAACATTATCCTTTCCTTCTTACTTTCCCTCTTTAAATATCTCGGTATCTTCTCTGTTATCAACCTCTCATATTTTGCATCGTATCTTGAGTCCTTTATTTTTGTTCTTCCTTCTTGCCTGTCTATATATTTGGTCTCTTAGCTGTAATCCTTTTTCATCTGTCTGCCTTCAGTTCTTAAACGTTCTATTTCTGTTGTTGCATACCCATTTCGTCTGTTCGTCTGTTTCTATATTCTCTCCTCCTTGCTTCTTTTTTCCTAACCAGCACTGTTGTAGTATTTTACATTCTTTCTTGCTCATTATCTTTTCTTCGTATTTTCCTGCTTTCACCCTCATTGTATCTCTTTTGCTTTCTTCTCTGACAATGTAGCCCGGAGTTTCTCTGTTTGTTCCTAGTATCCACCTTAGATATTTCTCCTATACTTTTTCTATTTCTTCAAATTATCTCCAAGTTAATTACCAGCTATCAAAGATAAATAAATATAATTTTTGTGTATACTAGCTGCAAAAAACTATGTTCAATAAAAAATATGAAATAAAATCGATATTATACGTTTCACCTTTATCTCCTTGAATGACTTGTGAAGCGGATTTCTAACTAGCTTCAATCTACGATTTGGCATATTATATGATATACTGGCGGTATACTGGTGGATGCATAAAGAGAAACAAAGGCAATGGTCTGGAATGAAAATTACTTCTTTTTCATATTTTCACACAATTTTTCTTGCAGTTAATATAAATAAAAAATATATTCTCTAATCATATTGTTGTATGATGTAAAATCGAAGTCACATATGTTTCGATTTTGTTTTCTGTCTTTAAATATGTACACAAATAGCATTGAGACTCATATGACACTTTTATATTCTACATGGTTCAATCTAGAGCATAAATGAAACCAACATGATTTTATAATTTTTTGGTAAATAAATGTGTATTATTATTATTATTATTATTATTTTTCACGATTTTAGGCATTTTACTGCGGTTATCGACGATTTACTAAAAACTAGTGGGTGTTTAGGCTCAGCTAACACATGTGAAAGATGTGACGCGATACATAGTTTACGTAGGAGCATCAATTCATCCAGTCAACTAAAAGGTCATGGGTCAAATCTGGCATCAAATTTGTGTTCTGCGTATCATAATATATGGGACCATCATAATGAGTATCCTCAGATGACTGTTTCTTATTTAGCGTGTTTAACATTCATATTTACATTTTACTTTAAATTGTAGGTTTTACAAAAATGTTCTAGAGGAGTTTAGTAATAACGAAAAAGTCCTTCAACTAGCAAAATTATTCGAGTCTTGGCTTGACAAATTTTTCTTCTGTTTGAAGTCAGAATCGTGGAACAATATTTCGACATACGGTGCACATGTTTACCAAAGTTGTGAAGGCGATCAGCAATTAAATTGGAGGAATAAAGGCTATCGTACCATTTTGGACGTTTTAATGGTGAGTATATACGCACATTATTGCTGTTTACTATTTTTTAAGCGCTTTTTTTTCAGAAAAAAATTCCGGATGCTACAAAACAGCTGCCACTGGATGATAAAATATTTTTAAAGAAAGAAGTGACCAAAATTATTTGGGACAATAACACTGTCAACTTTAATGGAGTCACTGTTAATTGTGCAGATGGCTCTAACTATAATGCCGACCATGTCATTGTAACCACATCACTAGGGGTCCTTAAAAATTTTCACGAATCATTATTCATTCCAGAATTACCTTCCTATAAAGTAAATTCTATTGAAGGCATTGGTTTCGGAACAGTAAATAAGATCTTATTAAAGTTTCCTACGAAATGGTGGCCAAGTGATTTGAAAGGATTCAGTTTGTTATGGACGGATGAAGACAGAGCGAATTTGCGGAAGAAGGAGCATCTTTTTGGGCCATTAAATAACGGAAGAAGTTGGTTGGAAGATATTTTTGGTTTTTATGTCATTGATAGTCATCCCAGGGTGCTGTTGTCGTTCGTGGTTGGAGAATCTTCTCAAAAAGTTGAACTATTATCTGATGAATTGGTGGTTGGAGGATGCATGTATTTGTTAAGAAAATTCGCTGGATGGAAGTATGATGTACCTGACGCAGATGAGATTTTAAGGTAATCGTCTCTGAAAAAATTGGTTTTTGATTGCCATGTTAGTTTATCAAAACTGGGGACAGCTTTACTATTTCTGGTTCCATTAAAAATGCTTACAGGTATTTCTAAAAAGTCGAAATTTTAGAAAATAAATTTATTTTTAAAATATTGTACAGGATGTCTGGAATATGAGTTGCAGAATTTCTTACATATTTGACCAAAAGCTACAAAAATTAGGTTCACAAATACCTATTTTCTAATAGACCCAGCTTTTATAATTTCGTTAGGAAATGTTACTGGGTTATGTTAGTAGACTGCAGAATTAGGAGTATAGGTTTAGATATATACTGTTTTCATGCTTATTTTGCAGAAACAATTTCGTACATAAAAATGAAATAAACTACAATATATAAGGTGTCCAGAAACTAGTGGCCAAAATTGATAGGATAGATGATGATAGAGCATACAGAGGAAGTCAAAATAATATCAGTACCTACTTTATATACATTTTTGTTCTATTTGGCTTCCTTACGGATATACAGGGCTTCCAAATAAAAAGTTACATATTGAACTTCAGTCATAATTTCTAAACTCATGGTAATACAACTTTCACTATTTAAATTGGAATTTGACATGCTTCGTTGTACAGGTACGCTCAAAATTAAGTTTTAGATTTTATACAATTTTGACGGTGTTGTCAAATTTTATATTTTGTATTCGCAGCCGATTCCCCTTTCAATATGCTGTAAAAAGCTATACCTTGTTTTATTCGATATTTTTTATAATTTTTGAAATAATCCGTTTTATTTATAACATGTAATTTTGGAACCATGCCATACTAATTATTGTTAATGAAAATATCAACATTTAGATTCCTTGGATACTTCAGCCAAGCTACAATAAATAAGCTTCTAGAAATATCAGTTAGTATATGTATATCCGTAAGGAAGGCGGATAGGACAAAAATTTATAACATGAAGTACTGATATTATTTCGACTATCCACTAGCCACTGGTCACCCTATTATACATCGTTAAAAACAGAAGCTTTTTTAGTTTTAAAAGCAGTAAATACATTTGTATATTACTTCTTGTTACAATAATAAAATAGTAAACGTCTCATATCTCTTCAATGAACTTACATGCGGCAAAAGTTTTCATTGTTAGCCGGATTTGCTACAATAATTTAAGCCGGGGACACATTGCTCTGATGCCAGGCCACGTCACGCCACGCCACGTGACGTGGTGTGGCATGTTACGTTACATTCGACAATTCCATCAGTTTAAGAAATATTTCATATCAGAAGGTCAAACTCAAATTGTAAGTCGAGGATGAATACATTTAAGTATCCTAATCCATTTAGCTAGAGTCGTCAAAATGTATGTTGTTTTATTAACAATGCGCTGTGAGAAACATTGCCTGTGTAATTTGTTTTTAAGCTTCTCCTCTCATAATTTGTTCTCTATAGCACTTACGTTTTATACTATAGAGACATTCATGCTCACAAATCTTTAAAATCACAAAATTTTGTCAATATTTTGTATCATTTTATGCATGTGAGAGGATTTCCGACACGTACGGCATGGTGTGGCATGGTGTGGTGTAGCATCAGTGCAGTGTGCACAATATATAAAAATACATAAGAATACACGGTGCCAGATCCTTCTGACATGGCATCACATGACGTCACGTCATGCCACGTGGCGTGGTGTGGTATGTACTCTGTGTGCATACTGTTACCATGCCATGCGATGCCACGTTACGTTACATTCGACAATTCTATCAATTTAAGGAATATTTCGTATCAGAAGAAGGTCAAACTTAAATTGTGAGTCGAGGATACCCGCAAATCTTTAAAACGACAACATTTTGTCAATATTTTCTATCATTTTATGCATGTGACATCATATTCATGCGCACACTGCTACCACGCGACACCACGTTACACCACCCGACGTGATGAAAATCTAACTGAAGGGATTTGCAACACGTTGGATGACATGGCGTGGCGTAGTATAGCGTCAGAACAGTGTACACGCAATATATAAAAATACACGGTGTCAGATCCTTCTGACGTGGTATCACATGGCGTGGCGTGGCGTGGCGTGGCGTGGCATCAGAACAATGTGCCCCCAGCTTCTAATGTATAATGCACTATGTGCAAACTGTAATTTCGATTTACAATTTAATTGTCTTTATTACAAACGAGAGACTTATCTTATAATGGTATTATAAATTAATAATAATTTATGGTTATCATTTAAGCCTAAAAATAATTGTTTTTATTTCCCGGTGGCATTACTTTAATTGAAAATACGAAAAGAGATGACTCGCCACTCGCCAGTGACATGCGGAAATGTTGACACGAATTTTAAAAACCTCTTACTTTATTAGCAACACACGTTTCTTTTTTTTTCGTATTTGTACCGTGTTGAGTAAATAGCGTTTAAGTGTTTCAGTAAATAATGAAAAATTGCATGAAATAATTATATTTTCCTTATTACGGAATCTAAAGTTATTACGGAATCTAAGTATTCTATTTATTTTTGCTTTTACATTGAGGTTTTTTTTATACGAAGAAATTTTCAAATTATCGGTTTCTTACATTATTATATTTATGGAATTGAATTGTGTTTGTTTTGCTATTTCGATTTGAGTAACAGAAGAGTGCATAAAGTTTTTTTATTAATAACTAGCTTAAATTTCCCTAGAAAACCCATTTCAAAATTAATTAGTGTATGAAAACCCTTTATCTCTTTATTTGTTCGTTTTAAAAATATCCGTAAAATTATACCATCTTTGTCAAACGGTAAAATTTTGGCGAGGGCCGTATTAGGATTTATTTTTCCCCTACAAAATTGAAGTTTTTGGCAAAACAGGGATATAGGACTTTTTTATATAAGACTTTTATTCCGAATATTCCCAAGAATCTGTATTTTATTTTTCATCATTAAAGACGTCACACTGTGTATGTAATTGAACCTTGATCCGTAGAGACAAAGGTTAATAAAATTTACAAAATCAGACACAAAGCAGTATCAGATGAGTAATAAATGCTTTCACTTTTTCGTCAATTTTATTCGCTTTAGAAATAAACACTTGGATGCTCTCCTGGTCGGTATTATTTTCATTAACGGATTCGATGTTTTCTAAAACAAACCTGTAAAAAGTACCGTCCCTATGTAAATTAGCTCTAATTATTGAGGATGTTAATCGGATTAATTATGAACATGATTCTGATTCGTTGTTTATATAAAGTAATTTAGTAGTTGATGCATAATCAACAGAATTATTTCAGTTACGGATTAGTTCAGCTATAATATTTTCTATTAGTGGCCTTCACTTGCGACCCTAACCGACTGAATTGATCCGACTAGATTCTGTAAACTCAATCTGATGGCTAAATTCATTTAATTACAATCAATTAAACTGCTCAGTTGACTTATGACTAGTATTTTCTGATGATATAAAACATGACTGATGACCAAAGGTTCCCAAGAACTTCCAACAAGCTCGTTTTGGGAACATTTTTACTATGTATAGTCACTACTCTATTTACCGTTAAAATGCCTTATTCACTTTTGTAAGCACCATCTGTTATGAGCTATTTATCTATGAACCTCTACTTTTCAGATCTAAATGGAGTAGTAACCCGCATTTCTGTGGATCATACGCGCACGTTAGCATAAAGTCAGAAAATAAAAAAGCTTCCTCTGAAGATCTTGTTAAACCTCTTGTTTCGGCAAATGGTAAACAGATAGTGCTTTTTGCCGGTGAAGCTACCAACGCCTCGAAATTTTCTACAGTCCATGGTGCTATTGAAACTGGCTATAGGGAGGCTGAAAGATTAATAAACATATACAAGTAAATTTGGTAACACTTTCATCAGATCTTTTAATAACAACTTTTATTTTATTTACTGTATATGAATTATACCGAATATAAAGTATGAATTGTGTTTCACTTTGTTGTCCTAAATAATTGTAGTTATTATTCTATTTTATATCTATGTTGTTTTAATATTTAAATTGCCATACTATCTTATCTAAATCAAGTTTTTATATTAGTAGCAGCATATTTATATATATTTATCTCGGGACAACGTGTTTTTTACGTCAAATTAAGGGTAAGTTATTCTTTGAACCATTTTAGTTGTTTTTCTTTTTTCTGAATATTTTGCCACACTGCAAATGCCAATGCTATAAACGAAAAATTAATTAAGTTTAATTTTTCGTTTATGTAGTCAGGTCGGATGGCAGCAGACGTTTCAGCCTACATACTTCACCCCTTCGAATCCCTCATTCTAATCGCGAGGATTAGCCCAGAAGTCGGAGTGTTCGCGAGAGGAGCCGGCATATTATTATTAAGTAAGCTGCGTTTGCGTTAACGAACAACTTATGTTGGTAGACCCAAACCACCATCAAGCACAGAAATGAGGGAAACCTGGAAAACCTAATTAATTAGGGGGATAGTGAAACGCCGACTGGTATCAATATCTCACATTGACCCAAGCCAAGCCATTTTTCCATCCTACCGAGAGAGGATGATGATCCTCTACAAGTATAGCCGATCTACGGTTTTCCTGCCGCGGGAATTGAACTTGGGCCAAGATCGAATGTCAATTTAAGTACTGACGCCTTAAACCTTTCGACCACCGACTGATTTAATATTTTAACTGATTAGCCTGCACAATGGGTGCACTGATATTACTCATTGTATTTAACACTGAACTGGAAGATATCCTCCGTAACAGATTCTTAAAGAATACCTTCGTTGAGGATGTAATAAGATGCGTTGACGATAGCACAGATTTTAGTTTTGGGATCTCTGCCTTATTATCTTAGAATTACTGACAGTGTCACATAGTTCAATACCATACGTCCACACAGGTTTCAGGATGGCTTTGTATAGCAACACTGTGTTAGCCATATATAATTTTGATCTGTAGTGAATAAGCTAATACATTTGGCTTGATTTGGGTTGGTTTTTCATATAAATCATCAATCTAAATGCATACCCAGATATTTGGCGCCATTTTCTTGTGGAAGTTGGCAGTTGTTGGCATATGTCTCTTCGTAACGTAAATGTTACGTGATTGGATTTGGTATCATTGGCCTTGATTATTTATATTTTCACCCATGTTGAATTTATTTAGATTACTTTGTAGGTATCCTGAGACTGACATTGGATCATTATAAGATACCAAGACCTCTGGATCGTCAACAGATATCACAACAGTGGTAAGTCGTGTTTATCAGTCTGTTGATGATATAAGATTGGTCCATGTACACTTCCTTGAAGAATTGCTGAGTTGGAAATAATTCAGTATATTTATTTTTATTTTAATACGGCGTGCCTATTTGTTAGATACGTTTTAAGCAATTGATTTTACAAATGAGGGAAAAGTTTTTTTAACATGACTTCAGTCATGTGTGCCACACCTTAGATATCGAGGAAGGCAGCTGAGCATTAGCTTTTGATATTCAGGTCTTTGTTAATTAGATTTGTACTTGGTCAGCATGCCGAATTTTAACTAATTTGTCTACTTTCTTCTCAACGATTACTAGGAAAGTCAAGCTGATGATGCGCCACTATTTTCTTGCCATTTATTATTGCCTTTAGTCTCTTGACGAGCAGCTTATCAAAAACCTTGGAAGCATTCACAGTAGAATTATAGAACTGGAAGAGATATTTCAATTTTCCCTTGGAATGTTTTTTAATTTAGCAGCCTATGCTGACGCCTGTACGTTTTTTGTTTAATTTACTACCTTAGTTTTTAGTGGTTGGACTAGCGAAATTAGTTTATCAAACCTTTTTTTTTGCTATACGTGGCCGTATTTTTTTTCAAGATTTGCGAATAAACAGTTACCATTATTATGGAGTGGTCTGATTACAGATCAAAGCAGTATCTTGAGTCTTCCATTTCTTGTCGTTATTCGCTTTAGTAAGCAAGTTAATGGCATATGGAATTTTATTATTTCTGTCAAGTAGATATTTGTTGTGGGCTGCCTATTTTGCATCAATTAACCTTGGTTATACAGGGTGTTTGTAAATAAGTGCAAAATATTTTAGGGGATAGTTGCCGAAGTTATTTTGTGAATAAAGTTCATATAAACGTAGGTCGAAATAAGCTTCGTTTCCGAGATCCAGTCTTTAAATTTTAATTTTTTATTTATTTTTATTAATTATTTCAAAGAGTTTTAAAGATATTGTCTCGAAATTTGAAACGCGCTTTGGAGGGATAAATGTGCATTTTTTGGGGTGATCCGAATATTTCTACTTGCTCCAGTGACGTTCGTGCGAGAATGCCTCAACCTTTTTAAATAAAAAAAAAATGGTACGCCACTGACTTTTTCCCGTTTTGATATTATTTTAGAAATCCGCCATTAATTCTGAATGAAATTAGTCTTCTTCAAAATAGAATTAAGTCAAACTGATCATGTAATGCGTTGACCGATGGAATTATGATGAATCAAATTGACAGATATTTAAATATTTTAATAATTTTCTTCAGTCCTGATACAACTTCCCAATACGGGAAATAATACCAGTTTGACTTCTTTGCGGAAAAACAACAATTCTGTGTATTTACACCCCTATACTGTTGACGAAATTCTTAAATTATTGAAAATAAAATTAAAAAATAAAAGATCATCTGGTGCTGATGATGTGCCAATGTTTTTAATAAAACGTGTTATTGGTTGCATAATACAACCAATGACCTACCTTATTACCTTGTTCGAATGTGGTACCTTTCCAGATGTCTTAAAATCTGGAAAAATTTGTTCCTATTTTCAAGGGAGGTAATCCCTCTTGTATAGAGAATTATAGACTTGTTACTTAGCCTGTTGTTTTTTCTAAAATATTTGAATATTGTTTTTTGGCCCAATTACTAAACTTTTCAGAAAAAATTAACATTCTCACGATTTTCGCAAAGGGAGGTCAACTAGTATCGCAATGCATTCATTCTTAGAACACGTCTACCATTTTCTTGACATTGGTGAGTATCCGGTGGGTATCTTCTGTGATCTCAGTAAAGCATTCGATTGTGTTGATCACAAAAAATTAATGTCTAAATTATACACATATGGTATTCGAGGCTTATCTTTGACATGGGTAAAAACTTTCCTTGAGAATAGGACTCAATATGTTTCCATTAATAATGATAATTCCAACAAGTCTCACCAAGTAAAACAAGGTGTCTGTTGTACGTTAATGAAATAGATAGTCTTTCCAGCAGTACACATTTTACAATATATGCTGATGACACCTCTACATCTACTATCAATGAGAATGCATTAGAGGCTAATTGTGATAGTTTATTAAGAAATCTAACAGATCTACCAATATAAACAAAACCAAAATTTTGAGATTTCATTCTGCCTGGAAAAATTGTAGCACTTTTGATTTTGCATTAAACAATGTTTGTTTAACTACGAAACAGTAACATTTTTAGGGCTTCATATCGATAAGAATTGAAATTCATACATTCATACCTATTTCGAAATTTAAGGACAGTACTTGATCTGGAACAACTTGCCCTAATAGCATACGACGCCCAGTGGACGTCCATTTAATGTCCATTTAACGTACAGACGTCCATGGATCATAAATGGACATTCGATGGACGTCTATTCCTGGACATATTTTGATAGAACATACATTGGACATCCGATGGATGTCCTTTATGGGACATATTTTGATAGTACATATGTGGACATCCGATGGATGTCCAGTATTGTACATTGAATTATTTGTTGGCTAGGCTAAATTCATAACATTTTTATGTAGACAATTATGTCACAGTATAATTATGTACTAACAACCGACAACAGTCGTTTTCGTTTTTTGATAAAGAAGTTTTCATTTTCACTCTAGTTGTTGAGTTTTCTTGTCTTTAGCTCAAGTTAGTGCTATTCTAAGTTAAGTTGAATAATATAATGATATGGTTTTGTTAAAGAATTATATATGGTTTTGTTCTTGTTACGTGTTTTATTTGTATATCTTAATTATATATGTATTTGTTATTCATGTAATAATTAGAAAAATAATAAATACATTTTATCAAAAAGTATTTCTATAACTCCAATGCGGACCTCCATTAATTGTTCAAAACAAGACATCCATAGGGAGCACAAATTTGCTACAGAGGCGGACATCTGTGGGTCCGAAAGTGGTACAGTAGTTGACGTCCCTGGGTTGCACGAAGTTCTGACATTTGTGCGTCCGTGGGACCTCCAATGGACGTCCATCGAACAAAAGACGGACGTCGATTGGTTGTTCGGACTTCCGACTGTGGACATCCTTTGGATGTTTATAGGACGTCCTTGTGCTATTAGGATGTGTGCATATACTACGCTCAAGTTCATTCTCGTCTCAGATATGGTCTTTGTTTCTGGGGAAGTTCTACACTCTCCTCACAAGTTTTTATTGTCCAGAAAAGAATAATGAGATATATGGTTGGGATTTCAAGTACTTATTCGTGTAGAAATACTTTTAAGAGTCTCAATATTTTAACTTTACCATGTTTGTCTTCGAGTTTGTTCAAAATTGAATTTTACATTGAATAGTTCAGTTCATCAGTGGAATACAAGGCAAAGTAAAAATTTTTACGTTCCATTCACTAAGAAACAGATCATTTCAAATTCTCCTAATTATTTAGGATTGAAAATGTTTAACAAACTGCCAAAATTAAAAATGATTTTTATATAAAAGTGCATTAAAAATGTATTTATTGGATAAATGTTATTATTCTATATCAGAAATTTGAACATGTGTATCTTAGTATGTAAAAGTTTGTGACAATTCCTATACATGTAATATGTCTAACGGAAATAAATTATTATTATTAAGTGACAGTAAATTGATCTTATGCATGCTTTCATATCAGTCTCGTTTCAGTCAGTGCGATGAAATCACAAAACAAGGGTGAGAACAATTTATCAAAATAACCAATAAAAGTTATAACTAGCTGCTCTAACTTAAAACTCGTTAGAGACGTTATAATTACGTTTCAATCGTTGTCCAAAATGATGAATAAATATAAACGTAAATAAACTTACAAAAAGCTGAAAATTATATAAAATATTTTCTAAGTATGACCTAAGTTTTTCTATTAATATATTTTATTTCAATAAATAAATTCAAATGTCAGTAGAGGCCTTCTTTCTCTTTATTTCTTTCTCTTAAAACATTAAAAAAATTAAATAACCTACAGAACTGAAGGTTATTGTCAGATATTTCCAACATTTTGTGATATATTATTCAGATTTTTCATTTGAAATAGTAGATCTCGATTGAAATTCGGGATCCAGTATAAAATTGAAACAAAAGCGCCTCTTGTCGAGTGAAATATTATATCAACTTTCAAGTAGGTACACCTATAGAATTTCCAAGTCAATGATTTATCGGCATTACTCGAAATTCAATAAATTTATTGAGCCAGGTAATGTTTAAAGCACACTGATAAAAAAATTATAGTTAATTTACGTGTTGTTCACGCGATGTATTACTGTAAAAAAATATAAATACATAGTGTACTATAAGAAACTCCTGTTTAATAAAGTATAATTACATCTTTTATGCCAAATGATGTAATAATTATTAAAAATATGAAACGATGTTTTAAAATTGCCTGTCATGATATGTATTTACATAAATGTGCTGTGGATTTGCAAACAATATGTAACAACGCCCAATGAAATTGTTTGTACCAGATCACGTGGTAGCGCGAGAGCGAGGTCAGGTGGGGTGAGGTGATTTAGGTGTATGTTATTCTTAAGAAAGCATACTTGTGATTGTTTTTTGTGTTGTGTTATATTTTACAGAGTATGTACAAATAACTTAACATATATTATGTACTTATTCATTACTGTACAGGGTGGGCAAATTTCGATGTATTTATAGACTCTCTCTTTCTCGTTTTTTTAAGAGAAAATTAATGGTCAATACCAAAATGACGTATCATCTTTTGTTTTCGAGTAATAAACAAAATTTGAAATCTTCCACTTGTCGTTGCATTTTGGAGTCCAGTGGTGTGCATAATTTTTTTGTAACTTCATTAATTTTTGAGTAAGTTGTGTTTTTTTAAATATTTAAAAAAAAACACTTGCATATCTATCTTTCGCTTTGACCTTAGGATGACCTTGAATCTAGTGTGATGGAGATACATAAACCCCAGATTCAGTGTGTGTAAATACATAAGGATATATAGGTCTAGTCCGTCGGAGAGACCACTTTTTATTACTCTATTTAACTTTTAAATAACCTTGAAGCTGAACTAATGGGGTTAAATGAGTCCCTGATTTAGATTAAGTACCCCAAGATTATAAATATACGATTTAGTTCACTTGCATATCTGTCTTTCGATTTGACCTTGAAATAACCTTGAAACCAACCTAACCCTGAAACTGACTTGAAGTACAAAAATGAATCCCAGATTTGAATTTAGGGAGTCCAAAGACATAACGGTACGATAGTATGGTCTTCTTGCATATCTATCTTTCGCTTTGACCTTGTAATGACCTACAAGGTTTATTTAATCCCATCACCTAGGGTGATGGGGTTAAATAAACCGCTCATTCGGCTTCAGCATGTAAAAATACATAAGAATGTACAGGGTGTCCGAAATATAGGTGCTTTCATTTTGCCATATGATAAGTTGTAGTGAGCAAAACATATTTGACAACAATTTTTTTTCTCTGACCAACGGTAACAGAATTATGATAGCAAACAGGTCTTGAATATGTGACAACGTCGCTCACATACTATCTTAGGATTGTTATGTATTTATACATAATAATTACAAATGTTAGAAGTGTTTAAAGTTCTGTTTCTTACAAGAGACGTACAAACGCCTCGTAGCCTAGAGTTTTGCCTAAATTCGCCGTAACTTAACATGTCATGCAGCTGCGTATGGTTACTATAAATTGTTCCATTTTTGTTTATGTACACTCACAAACGTCAAAGAAATACTAGACAAAAATAAATCGCACTAGTTGTACGCATCACTATGACTAATATTACTTTTAGCTTATCAACAACAGCCTGACAGTGCAACGTTGTTGAACGTTACAGTACCACACAGTTTTAACGAGTTTCTCGGTAACGTCAATTGCTTACTTCATTAATATTGATCCAAAAATCAAATTAGGAACAAATTACGTCACAGGCGCTTTTACTTATCCTTAATTGTACTTAGTTTCTAATTTCGTAAAATAGTTTTGCATATTATTGCAGTTGTATTTTTATTTTTGAAATGTATTTATATGCAAACTATTCCTTATGTATTATTTCAGGCAATAAATAACTATAACAATCCGTGTAATATTATAAATAATTGCTATCAGTGTAATCGTGCATACTATATACAGGATCATAATATTTAATACCGTTCACTTTTCATAAAACATAAAATTATCTTGCGAATTCTATAGCTTTGATAATATTATGTTCAGTACGTGTTTATTTCCAATAGAAACAGTCACAAGTTAGTGATCAAAAGGCATAAAATATGAAACGCGTTAGTAGAAGGCACTGGACATAGTTGGTAAATTTGCAGCGTTGTGTGCGGTTAAGCTCTACGTCTTTGATCCCTTCATTATTTATTTAATACGTATTTCATTTCAGTCGTATACTTCCATAAGATGTTGCGTTGTTATGTAAACAGAGTAGGCTTTAACTATGCTACAGTGAATTCAAAGTGGATTCAGATCTTAATGTGGACTGATTTACACAACTATAGAATCAATCAACAGCTAGGTGAATTCAGTGTGCTTAAAATGTTTGCCGTTTTCAATACATACATAACACATATAAAGCGGTATTTACGTTTACAAGTAATTCGTATAAGAATACTTGTATATGAATACGAGTTGTATTTACATTATAATTAAGAATTGTATACGATTAGATTGTATTAACAATGGCGCCTAGTAAAAGCAAACGTGCAGCTATGGCAAGAATTGTACTACTTCTATTGAAAGGACAACACAAACCTGAAGATATCTTAATAAAAATTGACGGATTTGGGTTAAAATATTTTTACAGTCAACTTTTTGTGGAATTTGAAGATACATTATACTTTTGACAAATTTTGCGACACAGTAAAACACTACAAATATTATAGCTACTCTCATTACTGTGATGTTAATAAATTTGCTTTGAGCTTCTAACATTCTACCATGTCAGTTTCATGTTGAAATTCATAGAAGAATTATGGTTGACAAAATTTGTTAAAAGTAGTGTAGTGTAACATACATCAGTGCCGTACTCAGCCTTGAATTCACGGGGGAAAAGAGCACGACAGAGAAAACCCCGATCATAATTTAAAGAATCGCTGTCGCTATTGCAATGGTAATAATAATGATAACAATAATAAAAATATATCTGTACTTCAGTACTTGAATACACGGTAATATAATCATAATTCTGCATACAAAACTGAAGAGTGTTTTGGTTAGTTAGCCGACTTGCGTCAGAAAATACTGAGGTCCCATACGGGAGGCTACCCAGCCAGTAGTTGAGGGGTTGAACAAAAATCTCAAATCATATCTCATGCATCATATGTTTTATCGGATATTTGTCCAGTCACGGGAGAAAATATTATTACAATCACCAAGGCTCTTACAAATATCTGACAAGCAAGCCGCTAATTCAAGTAATAAAGTAGTAGTCGCAGAAGATTAATAATAATTTACAATACCATTTACAACAGTATAACTTCGACTCAAACTAAAGTTATACATATAATTTTAACAATAAATCAACAAGTACCTCAAATTATAATAAAATATAACGAAACTGTAATAAAATATTGAACAGACAAGAAAATAATAAAAGGAACACAATGACATTCAATCTTTAAAAACAATATACAAAAACAAGTTACTGAAATGGTAATGGAATTTATATTTCAACATCACGTACACTCATATTTTGACCTCGTGCCCTAAACTTTTCATACATGTCATCATAAATATCCTGTATGGTATACATATGAAATCATAAAAAATATTAAATTGAAAAATTATTACTTAAAAAAATTTCATAATACTAATTTCACATTTTACTTGGAACATTTCAAGAGATTAAGAACTTTAGTGAAGTCCCAGACTAGAACAGCATATAGAACATACATAGCTAATATTGAACAAAGAATCTCAACTGGTACTAAACATTTCTGGAATTATATTCAAGCAAAACGGGGTAATACTAGAATACCTGGCAGACTGGTCAATGAAATGTGTATTTGATACGCCTCAGACAATTGTAGATGGATTTAGTGACTATTTCAGCAGTGTTTATTCTACCTCCACAGTATGTAATTTTTCAAATTCAGAATTTAATAACTTTGAAACTTTAAATATTACCGAGCTCTCTGAAAGTGAGGTATTGCTTGTTTTAAATAAATTAAAGAATAAGATGACCTCTGGTCATGACCAGATTCCTAGTTTCTTGGTTAAGGATATGTTTTTGCTCAGCCTTTATTAATATTGTTTAATTTGAGTATCAAAAGTCATACCTTTCCTGATGTGTGGAAAGTTGCTCGAGTGTGTCCTGTGCTGAAATCTGGTGACAGCTCTGTATTGACTAATTATAGACCTATTTCTATACTTTGTAATTTTGCAAAGGTGCTTGAAATATCTTTGTACAACCGTATTTATCCGTTTGTCAAAAACTACATAAGTCCAATGCAACACGGCTTTATGGAAAATCGTTCGGTCATTACCAATTTAGTGACATTTTCTCATTATGTGTCTAGTGTAATTGATGATCAGGGTCAAGTTGATGTAATTTTTAATGATTTTTCCAAGGCTTTTGACCGAATCGATCACGGACTAACCTTATGCAAATGGAAAATATGGATTCAGTGATTCTCTGTTAACGTTTTTTACATCATATTTCTGTAACCGATCGCAGTTCATGTCATACAATGGTTTTGACTCTAGGTATTTTTATTCTCCGTCTGGAGTCCTACAGGGATCGAATTTAGGGCCATTGCTTTTCTTGTTATTTATTAATGATATTACTGAGGTTATAAATTGTAATTTTCTTTTATTTGCTGACGATCTAGAGACGATATAGAGATATCGTAGAGTTGACACCATCGAAGACTGTAAGTTTATAGCAAATCAAATAAAAAAAAATAGAAAACTGGTGTACTATTAACAGATTGAATTTAAATGGTCAAAAATGTAAAACAATATCTTTTACATTAAAAAGACAGCCAATCAAATTTGATTATGAAATAAATGGTATGGTACTGGCACGATGCGATACGGTGAAAGATTTGGGTGTAGTCTTTGACACTAAATTCATTTAATGATCACATCAATGAAGCGGTTTCATCTGCTTTAAGAAAGTTAGGGTTTGTAATTAGGAATATTCAAAATAATCAAACATTAACGCTTGTGTATAATTCTTTTGTCAGGTCTAAATTAGAATATGCGTCTATTATATGGTACCCATATTTTCATAATCAAGTCCTTCGAGTAGAAAGTGTCCAGAGAAAATTTTTAAAGTTTTTATATCACAAAAATTATGGAACCTATCCAGAGAGGGGCTTTGATCATCAATTATTACTGGATACATTTAAAGTGTCATCTTTACATATGAGACGAATTTTATCTAGTACAACTTTTGGTTATAAATTAATACATAATGAGATTGACTGTATAAATCTTATAAGTGAATTATACTTTCAAATACCAAGAAATTCATCCCGATATGTTAAAATATTTAGACTGCCACTGGCCAAAACTAATATGATTTTACATTCCCCTTTGTATATACTATGTAGTAATTTGAATAAAATCTCATTATTATGTGATATAAATTGTGCAAAGTTAAATCAAGTTCGAGATGTTCTAATCGAGCACAGTCACCTTTTTTGAGCTGTTATGAATTTTGTTATTTATCTGAAATTTTTATGTTGTTATTTCTGAATTTGTCATTGCTTTATTTTGTCTCTTTATTTACTATATTTGTCCTGTAATTGGATTATGTAATCTGTTGGGCAATAAATTGATTATATTATTATTATTATTATTATTATTATTATTATCATCCGATATTCCTCACTTGTTAAATTCCCTAATAGCACACGACGTCCACTGGACGTCCATTTAATGTCCATTTAACGTACAGACGTCCATGGACCATAAATGGATATTCAATGGATGTCCATTCCTGGACATATATTGATAGAACATACATTGGATATCCTTTATGGGGCATATTTTGATGGTACATATATTGGATATCCGATGGATATCATTTATGGGACATATTTTGACAGTACATATGTGGACATCCGATGGATGTCCAGTATTGTACATGTTCTGTTATAATTTGAATTTGCTGCTAAAATTCGTGCAGTGCATGTGTATTGAAAAAAAAAGTGTCCATTATCCAGATGTAACGCTAACGCTATTAACGCTAACCTCTAAAGTGTTCTGTTTCCTTTGGTGACGCTGATAAAGTGACAAACGTTGATGAGTAGTATAAGTTGAAGCAATATATAAATCACATTTTGTAAGTAAGTAAATTTGTATGTTCTGCTATTAGTCTATTTATAAATAATTGAATTGTTTGTTGGCTAGGTTAAATTCATAACATCTTTATGTAGACAATTATGTCACAGTATAATTATGTACTAACAACCGACAACACTCGTTTTTGTTTTTAGATAAAGAAGTTTTCATTTCCACTCTAGTTGTTGAGTTTTCTCGTCTTTAGCTATTCTAGGTTAAGTTAAGTAATGTAATTATATGATTTTGTTCTTGTTACTTGTTACGTAAGTAGTTGTTTTATTAATTATTTATGTATTTGTTATTCATGTAATAATTAGAAAAACAATAAAATTATCCAAAAGTATTTCTATAATTTCAATGCAGATCCTCCATTAAATGTCCAGAACATCCATGGGCAGCACAAATTTGGTACAGAGGCGGACATCTGTGGGTCCGAAAGTGGTACAGTAGTGAACGTCCCTGGGCTGCACGAAATTGTGACATTTGTGCGTCCGTGGGACTTCCAATGGACGTCCATCGAACAAAAAACGGATGTCCATTGGATGTTCGGACTTCCGACTTTGGACATCCTTTGGATGTTCATAGGACGTCCTTGTGCTATTAGGGTTAGGACGATTTTGATAATACGCTGTAGAGCTTGAATTATTATCCATTCTTAAGAACATAAAATCACTAATAAAATGAATTACATTAATAATTAAATTAGCGAAAAGATATACCTGCAATTTTGCCCGCCCGAACGATATACCCGCCCATGATAGCGCTGGATATGGAATAGGTGGATTCGTCAATTCGTCGCAGGCAATAAGATAGTTTAGCAAGATTTTTAGCTTTGCTAAATTTAACAAATTTTTATTATAAACGTTTAATATGTGGAATACGTATAAATGTTATATTTACTAAATAATGATTTTTTGATGAGAGTTAACTTGTGTGTATTTATGAGTATTTACTGTATAAATGTAGATAAAAAAACGGTACGGGAAAATTAACTTACTTTACTCTATTGTGTTCTGGTAAAACAACTCGTACTGTAATAAGACCTAATGAACGTGTATCGTATAATATTTTATTTCATACACTTTATAATCCTTTTTAAAATAAATAAGAAGTTATGATACTAAAATTAGAATTGGATTGGTAATTTAATATAAATCCAAAATTTAGCAAAATATTGTGTGTTTGCTAGACATTAGGCAACCCACATTACGGTATCATATACTATGTTTCATTTCCCAGCTGCAAAATGGCCCCTGGAAATTGTCGGACGAACAGATTGAAATAAATTTCTCGTGCTGTTTGGTGATGGTAGCAATGATCCAAAAAATGGTTTTCTTCATGTTAAGCTGCTCTTGCATAAAAAATAATATTTTACCAAGTGCCACGATATTTTTTTTAAATAATGGCCTTTAATTGAACCTAGTAGCAAGTAACAAAAAAAACTGTTATAAGCCTAATTCGAGTTGATTATCTATTTTGGAGTGGATTACTCTTACTGAACGTTTTGGGACATTTGTCATTGTAAAGATCCTGCTTTGCATTTCCTCTTTCACTTTGGGATCACGTTTTAGAAAGACGCAGCATAACTATATAAATTTTATGGAATTTTACAGGTGTTAGTTTACGACCCATTTATTTTCTATTCTGTGAAAATTTATGCGTCATAAAGTATCATTATAGTGTAAGTGGAAGCAGTTATACATTGCAGTTGTTGATTCGTTGTTTTAAGAAGAGTTGAAAATCAGTTTTCACACTGAAAGAATTACTTTGCTACGGTTAGTAAAAATCCATTAACCGTAGCAAAATATATGCGATAAATAGGCGCCAAGTGAGTTGCCTTCTTACCACAAGAAAAACTGGTTTGCTGGATAGAACTCGCAGTTAGTAGAAAGTTTTGCTAGGATCCCTTTGCTACCCCAAGCGAGTCAACTCATTAACTCCACGTGAGTCAACTAATTAACCCCAAGCGAGTAAATTCATTAACCCCAAATGAGTCAACTGATTAACCCCAAGTAAGTCAACTTATTAACATCAAGTAAACAGCTTTGTTGCCCTAAGTAAGCCAGCTCACACAACTGTAAAGACTGGGTCTCACTGGGACATTTTAGTGGGGTCACATGTGGATACCACATGTGGAGCGAAATACAATGCATTAAATTACCAATTGTTAAACAATTTTTTGAACTTCCAAATAAAGTATCTATGTACACAATATACAATATCAACAAATGTAAATACGGCAATACGTCAATAACAATATTACAATTTGAAATTATCGAGCTGTTGATCTTTTTTTACCATAAACCCTTTCTCCTAGGCAAATTTTTTGTCATTGTACATCATTAGATATTATTAGTAATAATATAAGTTCACTGACCACTACTGTCTTATGACATAAATTTACCTATACATAGGTAAATAAAAAATCGTGTTTTCCAGGGAGCCCCTCCCTTCGCGAAAATCGTATTTTTCTTTAATATATATATTGTGATAGTCGTTCCGAACATTTTGCCGTTTTTAAAAAATAGATATCTGCCTCCGTTCTCCGAAAAATCCATTGTTTTTGTAAATTAAAAAACGGGGTTTGACACAACTAGCACAATTGAGCACAATCACGTTTTCCAATTTTCGGGTAAAATGGGAGGCGCAGTAAGATCGTGTTAAAATTTCCGATTTTTCCGGAGATACATATCGAAAATCTTTAAACGGCACAATGCTCAGGACAACTATCACAATCCCGTTTTCTAATTTTCGGTAAAACTGGGAGGCTAATTTCATGCCCAAATTTCTGGTTTTTCCTGAAAACGGAGGTGGATATGATATTTTTTAAAACTGCACAGCTTTCGACACAATGGGAGGCACAGTAAGGTCGTGTCAAAATTTCCGGATTTTCCAGAAAACGGAGATAGATAACGAATTTCTTTAAACGGCACAATGTTCGGAACAACTAGCACAATGTTCGGAACCACTAGCACAATATAGCACATTAAAGAAAAATACGATTTTCGCGGAGTGGGGGGCTACGTGGAAAACACGATTTTTTCATTTTCTAGGAAAATGGCTATTATTTTTCTTTAACATTTTATGGCATTCATTTCATTAAGTTTGTTATATCTTTAAAATTTGAACGATAAACAGAAATAAGTGTATCAACTACGAAAAGGTTAACGAACGAGTTTTTTAAGTACTTATACGAATCATTTACATAAACTAAGAATAATTGTGGTCTCAACGCACTACCTTCGGGTATTCCATATACACTATTTGCTGTTTGAGAGGCTTTGCCCTTAATTTTTGTTTTCAGCCTGCGGCTACTAAGAGAAACAGTGAACCAACTTATTACTGTACCTTTCACACCACATCTGCTCAATTTTTGAATAAGCATTGTTCTGTCTATAGTTTCAAAAGCTCTACGAAGATCAACAATACACTTATAATGATATCACCTTCACTTACAATTCTCTTTCACTTAGCACATACCAACTGAATAGCAGACTCGCAGGAATGTTTCTTCCTAAACCGAGACTGGCCAGCATATAATAAATTATTATTTAAAAAATAATCATTTAATTGCTCACACACTACAGTTTCAACAATTTTATCCACAATTAACAGCATATTTATCGAACGGTAATCATTAGGTTTTTTTGAATTTTTAAATTTTGGCACGGGTATTATAGTACCTACTCACTTTTAACTCTGAAGGCATTTTCCCTGTTTCTAGAACAGTATTTACCAAATCCAAAAAAGGATATCCAATAACATCAAATAGAGGCTTCAACAAATGCACATTTAATATCATATCACTTACAAATTTTATTTTTAAAATTAAACACAATTTTACGCAGAATTACATGCAAAATGTATGTAATGTAATGTTTGTTCTTGCTGACAAACATTATATTTTATTGTTTTTCACAAATTTATATTTTTAATTTAATCATAAAGGCAACTGAAAATATTGTAGTTTTTTGGAGAAATATACACTTAAGCCTCCAATGTATCAATGGAGTGGCGTACATAACTTTTACTTATACTAAATGGTTTTACCAACTCATTTTATTGGTCAATAAAATCAAGGTTAATAGCCTTCTGAAAGAAAAAAGTCTTTTGTTATTGACATTGAAGTAAAGCGACCACATTCTCATGAAATAAAGTGTCTCAATTGGTAACATAAAAAACAGAAAGCACTCCTTTATTTTAAGAAGGATTTGTTACAGATTCTTGTTTGAAGCGATAACCGGGACATAGAATGACTTAATGGCCTTATTTTGACCTCGAAAATGTCCCATTTGTCGTTTGGATGAGAAAAACAAAATTTGATTACATTATTTTAGGATGTATCATGAAACGCAAATATATGCCATTTGTAAGCTTTGTTCGAGGGTGGTTCAAATATAAACCGGAATTTTTATTTTAACTCTTTTATAGTCGACTTCCAAAAAAAAATTGTAGAGAGTGACTAATGTCATAAACCTGCTCACAATTTATAGCAGTGAACACAAAGGAATCTACATGCAGCCCGTATATTTTTCCTACAAAATAGTGTGCCGCATATTTCTGAGAGCGTACCCGATTAAACAGCTTCTGCTCCGCATGCGCTGCAGTTAGTATACGTTAAAAAAAACTCTTTTTTTGCGCCATTTTGAGACTCGAATATCTCAACAGGGAGGACCCAAATTGAAAAATTTTATATGAAGATCGCTCCCTAAAATGGCTTGTGGACTACACAGATAAAATATTTGACCATCATTCTGGAGCACCCCGTATATTAGTTTAAAATACCTTTCTAATACAGTAAAAAAATGTTACAAAAGCTAATAATAAAGAATATATGGGTAGATATTGTGGGTGTAATTCAACGCTGGTTGGGGCTTTAGTCCACAGAGTAGTTAGTTTCACACAATATTGTTAATACCTAAAAATATGTATTTCAATTTCATTAACAAAGTGGTAAGGAAGTACAACTGTGAAACGGAAAGTGATGGAAACTCGCGGAAGGAAAGATTATATTTTTAAAATGAGTTTTCCAAAAAAAGAATTCTATTGCTATATCTTATAAGATGAAACTTAGTCCGTATAAATGAAATCGAAAAGAGTCTACTGATAGAAAGGACAAAATATTATTAACTATTTAAAATATATTTAAAAAAATAAGGATCTGGATCGAAGAATATTTTAAATTTTGACGAAACATAGGCGTATGAAGGTCATACGGAAAGCGGTACGAAATGATATAATAAGTGTTAATGTGTGACCGTTATAGTGACAGTGCTAACCAATAGTAAATAGTGTGTGTGTATTCTAAAGCCTTTTGTCCTTTTGAAAGCGGAATTCACAAATATTTGCGCGATTTATTTAATAGTGGAAAAATCTCTATTTGTAACAAATTTTGTCAACTACCTATAACATCTATCATTTTCATCATGAAACTGCCATGGTAGATTATCAGAAGCTCAAAACAAATTTATTAACACCACATAATAATGAAAGGGACAATAATATTTGTAGTGTTTGACAGTTTCGCAAATTGCATTTGTCAAAAGCTGAGATTGTTCCGCTATAAATAATTAAAACAGATGTTGCAAAATTCGTGCAGAAATTCGTGAATTTCGCGTCCATGAGGACAAGGCTCAGGTAGGTATAAGTGGGTGGTGGTGTGCAATCGCCGTCCAAAAGGACGGCATTCTAATTTGTAGAGAGGATGACACTGGTGGCACATTTAAAGTAAATTGTTAATGTGCTAGGTTCAGCCGACGTGAACTTATTTTTGATAATTTTGTGTGCTTTAACTCTTCCCAAGTGACACGCTTAGGTAATCATAACACACGTATCTTCCGTACTCATCTCTGTGTTGTGAATTAGTCACTCTCAATTATTTTCGACCTTGGGTAATTGATAATACAAGATAAAAACTTTAAATTTTGAAATATTCTAATTATTTTTATTATGTAACGCCTCGAAATTGGTAAAAACTGTTATATCACTGTTCTACTCTAAAAATATGGATGTTATGTAATGAAATTATTTTTGTCTGATAATATATTTGTATTTGTTTGTATTTATATTGTTTCTTTTAACAATGCAACAATTTTTGGAACTAGAATTTTCATAGGCGTTGCCGAATTTTTTATTCAAAAACGTCATTAATACATCCGGGCTCTGACTTGAATAGTAAGACACAAATTTTATAGTTACCTGTCTCCTAATACTATGACAGGTTTTCTAAATTTTAAAATTCGGTTTGGCATTTATGGGCAAACAAATACGAAACATAAACTTCGGACACCTCTCCAAAATTATGAAATGACAAGAGCATCGATTTCCACCTCACAATAGTCACTGCCTTTCAACAGGATTTCCGGGGATTTTTTCCTGACAGAATCATAACTCTCTGGCTCACGGGTATCACATATATGCTTTTTTGCTATAATAACTTGCCGTTAAGGAAAACATTACCTCTTTTATAAAAGCCACTATTTTATCCGGGCGCTGCTTTATACTACTTAACAATAAATCATAAGGGCGAAGCTAAACTTTATTTCTAGAAATGATTTTTTTACAGGATTCCCTGTTTTATTTTATTCTGGATACTACGTAATAGAAACTTGCTGATATTGGGAGTGAGAAATAATCACGGTGATTTGATTCTAGTCACCGTGACAAATAAAATGCCTTAAAATGCTCTTAAATGCTCTAGACATCGTATATCTTATGACCAAAGTAACCACGATATTTGGACCTGTACCTCTCGCCATCCGCGATATAGAAGACAAAGGGGATGTAGGCTAATCAATGGATGACCGAATAGGGGGTGTAACGTGCATTAAGGGGGGAAAATTTGTCGGTGCAGAAATATGTTACGGATAGTTAGGACGTGAACATATTAAGCCTCTAGCCCGTCTGCTTCCCAGTAAACATGTAACATTCATGAAACGTTTCAATTAGTACATTTTAATGAAAATTTGAAACATTTCACGATATATTTCAGAAACATATATTTTTCATACCATCACATATGAAACAAATATGAAACGTTTCAGAAACCCAGTACATGTATTTATATCCAGTAAACATGTCAAATACGTTTTGAAAGTGATTTACTTAATATTATTTTTTACACGCATGCGCACAAGGAATGTGTGCTAAGTGTAGAGTATTGCCATGGCAGGGCGTTGGTGGATTGCCACGCACTGTGTGATAGTTTCCGTTTCTGTTGATTAATAACGTAAAATCTGTGGTTAGGTTATATTTTTTTGGCGGTTGTTGTTGGCGGTTAGAAAGAATCCTGGAAGTTCTTTGGCATCTTTTGATGTTTTGTGATTGTGTTAGCTACTAGCGTATTGGTAATTTATGATTAAAGTGCTGTAGCAGTTTGTTTTGTGTAAACATGAAAACCGTAAGTAAAAACTTATTTAAATCGAAGAGGCATCTGAGAAGACTTTGTGCGTCTTCAAAGGTACAACAAACAAATGCTAATATATCGAGATCTTACTCTAATCATTTTAAATTCATGTTCATTTTTTAAATAAATTTGTTTCATTAGTTTTATAATTTGGTACAAATATTTATTCATTGTTATTCTACGTTATTCTACTGTGCATACATGTCATATACATTGTTTTAGATAGAATAAGAAAGAAGTTCTACTCCTTAAGTGACAAAACTGTTGAAATCATCGTGGGATTTTGGTTCCGGCAAGCCGAATTAAGATATCAGAGAGAAGCAGAAAACTTAATTAAAAATAATATATAAAAGTTATTAATATATTAGATATAAACTATATATTGCTGTTAATCCTTAATGTGAATTGTATTTACTTTTTGTTAATGTATTTTAGTTGTAAACTTTCACTTCTATGTGAAAATATAGACTTATTTTATATCTGATATTTGTATTTTATTTCAAACCATTTGCAGTATATCTTCACAAATATTTGGTGACCGGTGCTGTGACATGACACTTGAAACGAAATTGTGTATTTTGCAAACTCAATAGCAATAATAGAAGTACATACTTACATACCTCTTTGTCTACTCATATATAAGTACTTCTATTATTGTTGTTATTGATTTTTATTTTGCATAATATCGTATCTGAGGTCATGTCCTAGCACCTGTGCCCAAAAATGGAGCTACCTAAAGAAGAAACCTTTCAAGGACAATTTTGTAGTATTGTTTCAGAAACATTACAAAAAGTCTATTCGAAACAGTACAGTATATTCATATCTGAAACAAAGTTGTACATAATGTTTCACCAATGTTTCAGAAGAAACATATCATTGAAACATATTATAGGTAGGACATTTGCAGTTTCTGCAATGTTTCTGAAACATGTTTGCATCAAAAGAAGAAATGTTTCAGCTGTAAGTGAGCTTGTTTCAGAAATGTTTCGGAGACAATTTTTTGTTTACTGGGTTCATGGGGGGATAGGGGTTGAAAAGTACATTTTTTTGGTTTTTCGCTTATAATTCGAAAACGGTGCATTGCAACGAAAAATTCTTAGACCATAAAATTTTCTATAAGATTAGTTCCATCATTTTTTTCGCTACGATGTACCGTATCAGAGATATCTCCTTGCAAAAAATCGGCAGATAAAAAAAGTCCCATAAGAGAATATTTTAGAGCAATATGTTTAATTCAAGAATATATACAAATATGCTAATTTATCTCCAATGGGGCAGAAGTTACAGCAAATTGAATATTTTAGTTAAAAGTAATGATTTTTCTAGAGAACTCCCTAAACTCCCAGAGTTTACAAGCTAATATACTGTACATTATACATAAATAGGCAAAAGTTTACTAATTTTCAAGCTAATTGTAAAAAACTTAAAACCTAAGGCGAAGACGAATCTGCAACAAACGTATAAAGTTTATTTGCATTTTATAAAAACGTAGCAAATTAAAAATCTTAAGAAAACAAAATTAACTGGGTCTGTTTTTTTTCTGGCAGTTTTGGCATAATCGAGAGTAACGCATCGCTGCCTTTTTGCATCTGCACTTTCCACTGCTATAATCTTTTGTGCATCTACAAAATATGAGGTCCAAAATTTCGCTGGGTATTGCTTCAATTGTTATTACAGGAGCTAAGATATTGCCTTTGCCTTCTCAACCTCACAGGTCTGGAGGTAGTTGATTTCCCAGCTGGAACTTCAGTTGGAATGTGGTAATGCGTGCTCTTTCGTTGTCTGCTCGCTGGATGAAAGTGATGTTATATTCGATGCCGATTTAAAAAATGAATCCTAACTGAAAGTGTTCAGTGAACTTATCTAAGCAGAAGCAACGTACCATTTCAGTATGCATATTCGTCCAGCTTTCTCAACATCAGCATGCTCCACGCAGAGGAGTTGTAGAACACTTCAGCTACTCTTTTTATATCAGGATGTTTCTGATGTTTACTCTTCCGGAATATTGCGCTAGTAGAAATTCAAGCCAGTGAATGCGTATAAGAATAAAATTTCCTTGAGTCCCAGCTGTTACATTTGATGGGTGGAGTAAACGTTGATATGTACTTTTCCTCTTGTCAGATTTTATGAACAGGATGTTACGGTCAGCTGACGCGATGTTTTTGCTGTAAGTAGCACAGTCAGATTGAAGACTTCAACTGAAATTTCAGTTTCCATATTGAAATTGATGTCGACACACTTTTTCATCCGATAGTGTCTTTCCTGTTCTACAGACTTAATGCTGTTGGGAGAGCTGCCTTATGTTTCTATATGTATGTTACTTGTAAAAACTAAGGATTCTCTTCGCCAGGTGACTTTATGTAAGATCAATCACCTTTTGCTGGTTAATTTAAACAGCTTGTAAAGACGATTTCTTTGTTTTTCTCATTTCACACTTATTGAATAAGGCCAATGGAAATGGAGCCAATTTTTATTGCAAATAATCCTTCAAATCGACGTCACTTTTTTTACTGATACATATCCGTTGGAAAAGCAGGAGAGGATTTACTACAACATTTTCATCGCGGAGCTTCATAGATGAACCGACAGAGGAAATTAGGGAGGGGGCTGTCTTTGTTTTTTTTTTAATTACCGACATTTGATAGCAGATATCTCGGAAACTGTGCATCTTATTGATAAAATGTATGGAATAATCTTATAGATAATTTCTATGCAAAAAATTTTTCGTTGCAATGCACCGTTTCCAAGTTATAAGCGAAAAACCGAAAAAGAGACTTTTGTACAAAATGTTATTCGTTAATATATTTTATTAGTTAATTAAATATTTACTTAAGAATAATTACTTCTAATGTTATAAATTAATAATTAAAATAAACTGTTTCGTGTCATTCGAACTGTTAAGGTAACTATTAAGGGTGGAAAAAAATTGGTGTATGATATATGCGCTTAAAGTGATTTTATTTTGTTCAAGGGGATGGAACTTTCACAAAATAAAATGTCAATTTTAACACATATCATAAATAACTATTTTTTAATTAATTCTCTATATCTTTTGGTTTCATGTTTGCATGAAAGATATTAAGCTAATTAAAATAAATCTTTCCTAAAGACAATTCAAAAGTATTATGCTTATTATTAACTACATTCCTAAGTAATCATAATAATTAATGGTTCATACATCTAGAATCATACATAAATTCAATCCTGTTTGGTTAAAAAGCTATATGCTTTTTCAATCTAGTTAATATTGATCTCTTGTGCTTCACTATGCAGTGATTGTACCCAACTTCATACGCCTTTGATTTAACACAATTTCCTCGTTGGGGTTTAAGAGGCTCCAGATGGCTGCTGATTTGGAAACTGTTCAAAATAGGTATACCTCTAAATTTAAATGTAAATAACCAGTGAACCACCGTTATAATTATTTGTTCTTAATGCCTACATTTGAAAACCAGTGAACAACAGGTGTAATAATTCGTTCTTAGCGTAATACCTATATTTCTTACACTGAAAAAAAAAACAATTTATTTCTGAGCAATTAGGTTTATTAACAATAAATTTACTATAAATTGAAATATGACGAAGTATATCCCTATTAGCACAAGGCCGTCCTATGAACAACCAAATGATGTCCAAATGTGCTACCCATGGATGTCTTGTTTTGGACATTTAATGGAGGTCTGCATTGGAATTATAGAAATACTTTTTGATAATATGTATTTATTGTTCTTCTAATTATTACATAAATAACAAATACATAAATGGTTAAGAGATACAAATAAAACAACTATATAACAAGTAACAAGAACAAAACCATATATACTTCTTTAACAAAACCATACAATTACATTATTCAACTTAACCTAGAATAGCTAAAGACGAGAAAACTCAACAACTAGAGTGAAAATGAAAACTTCTTTATATCTAAAAATATAATTCAATTATCTATAAATATACTAAAAGTAGAAAATACACACAATATACTTACAAAGTGTGATTTATATTGCTTCGGTTTAATAATTTATTCTTCTATAGGGTTTACTTATCAGTTTATCAGCATCACCAAAGAGAACAGAACAGTTTGTTTAAATTTTAGAGGTTAGCGTTACATCTGGCAGCAGTTCACATGCGCTGCACGAATTTTAGCGGCAAATTCAAGTTATAACAGAACATGTACAATACTGGACATCCATTGGATGTCCACATATGTACTATCAAAATACGTCCCATAAAGGATATCCATCGGATATCCAATATATGTACCGTCAAAATATGTCCCATAAAGGACATCCATCGGATGTCCAATGTATGTTCTATCAAAATATGTCCAGAAATGGACATCGATCCAATATCCATTTATGGTCCATGGATGTCTGTACGTTAAATGGACGACCACTAGACGTCGTGTGCTATTAGGGATATTTATTTATCATCAATTGAGTATTTTAATAATAACTATGTGTGTTATTATTTTATACCATAAATATATTCAAAAACTAGAAGACGCTAGTAGTAAATTATATTTGTTATATGGCACTGTAACTTATTTTTGAGTATTTAGATCCTTTATTTTAAAGATTAATTTGTATGTCATAATAAAATTATTGTTATTACTATTAAAATCATGTATATTTTCTATTACGATTTCTTTTAGTCAATGTCATTAATGCCATAGTAAGTACCCTATCAATTAAAAATATAAATATAATAATAGTAGGTAATACTCGTAGATAGATATTTAAGCATACCTCCATATAAATTACATTGATACCGAAAAATAGATCCTACTATCTACTAATGTAAAGATCTTGCAAAATAGAACAAGAAACAAGCCTACTTCTATGTATTTCCCTATATTTAATATTACATTAAACTTGCTATACATGTATATGTTATAATTACTTAAATTTTAACACATTCCATTATGCAACTTATTTATACAACACACAAGATACCTCCTTACATCTATATACCACACAACTTGGGCTAGTACTAAACTGACAACACACTGACAAGAAGAGACTAGAAGGTAAAGGGATGGTAGCAGGTGTAAGCAAATGACGTAGATCTTGTCTTGTGGCTACGCAAATAAAATATTATAACTGGGCTTACTCAAGGTCCAAATACTAATTCTTGGTAATATAAACAGGTTTTCTGATAAAAAACGAATATTCTTAAAGAATATATTATTATTCAATATTAGTAAATAGAGTAGTAGCTAGAAACATATATTTATTTTAAATTATTGGTTACATGTTAGTAAAGAACATGTACCCATTAACTAAAACTAATTTTTGATTTTTAATTGCTAAATGGTATCAAATGTATAATAAATTCGCAGCTATTTAATAATAATACCTATATAATGTTCTTAGTTAACAGATACAATTGGAATATATGTTTCGTTTAAGGTAAATATATCATTCTAAAAAATTAAGAGAAAAATGATTGATATTGAATAAAATTTGTTAATTATAATTTAGTATATTATTGATAAACAAATATAGTCTGAATAAGGGGCTTGTTAATTATAAGTTGTATAATTTGTTCAGTGTATGAACAGTGTAAGTAAAATTCGAAAACAGAGACGATGTATATTCATATTGCATATTGACCCATAAGAACTATATCCTAGAAATACAGAAAAAATATATACATTATAGTACTGAAAATGGTCCTCAAAACAGTTTTTGCACTACTGGACAGTAGAAATTTAATTAGATTTCTATGTAAAAACTTGAACTATGTAAGGATATGCTGACTTTCTATGTAAGGATATGCTGAAAAGTTCTGAGTTTATTGCAAAAGCTGCATGCCGGTACCTACCAGTGTGTTTTTTATTTGGATAGTGTTATTATTTGCAAGACAATATCCGTCCAATAGTTCATGCCCTGCATACATAGATACGCTCCTAACAAACTGATCGAGAAAATGGGAAAATCGGAATAGAATCATTGTTGATTGTAAGTAAGATGTTGTTGAAAAAAGGTGAAATAAGTTGCTCAGAAATAATTTGTATACCTATAGCTACAATGCTGTTCAAAGAAAAGGGAAAATAGAGTTTAATGAATGCTACAAAAATATTAAGAGCATGATTCAAGAACGCTTACAATTTTTCTGATTTAATCAATACCATTTTAATATCTCACTATTCTGTTTACATAGATTATATTTCTAGATTCCTTTAGGCTATTTGATAACGAAATATGAGAAGCAAAATTTTTCGTTAATTATTATATTTAAAATATTTTGTTAGATTTGAGCACCAAATTGTATTAAAACCTCCTGTATTAATTAATAAAGTTACCCGAAACTGATATTACAGGACTATTTTTATTTTAACTGTAGTAAGCAAAACTAGAAGGTAGTATAGTAAAACTATTTTGACGTAGATTAAATATGGCTCCTTATGGAATTACAGGGTGTATTATTTGTCCCCTGTAGTAACCATGAACTATTTTGTAGCATTTTTTAATATGTTCTAAGGTACCGGGTGTCCAGCATAACGCTCTCACTCGATTCGTGGTTTTAATGTCATAGTTATAAAAAAATGTTAAATACAAAAATTGTGTTATTTTTATAGATGATTCGACGTGTCTTAGAAAAAAAAATAGAACATTGAATTCAAACAATTATTTATCGAAGGTCAATTTTTTTTTAATGCAACACCCTATGTATTTTTAAAAATTCTGAAAAAGCATACAATTCTGATTACATCCATATGATATACTTACTTATATATTATGCTTTTTCAGAATTTAAAAAAATACATAGGATGTTGTATTAAAAAAATAACTTCGGTAAATAATTATTTTAATTCGATGTTCTATTGCTTTTTCTAAAGCACTTCGAATCATCTATAAAAATGATACAATTTTTTGTAACTATGACATTAAAACCACAAATCGAGTGAGAGCGTTACGCTGGACACCTGGTACGTAAATTTTATGCCAATTATGATAGGGAAATATCAAACAGGGTGAAAGTAATGAGCAAAAATCATTTAAATTTTTTTAAATAAAACATCCTGTAACTCTGTAAAGATCCATATTTTATCTAAGCGTTATGTATAATTATTAATGAATCACCCTCTATATAGAATAAAAAAACAAATTTGATTAAATTCTTATAGTACCCTGTTTGTGATAGACATTAATTTGAGATTTTTTTAAAATTAATACCGACGTCCTTTCCTGGTCCTTAAAGAAAATTAAAGACTTATCGGTCATAGGAAAGGGTGTTATTTAGAAAAAACATTGTTAAAAGAAGCTTTGAACGAACTAAATATTGACGTGTTAGTAATTTTTCATATAATAAATATAGGGTGAACCTTAAATAAGTACAAATATTTTAACTGCAGGTGTAATTCGTCATATAGATAAGTCTAGTGAAAGTCATTTTTAAAATTTTCAAATATTTACGGATATATTAATTTTTTTTAAATACCCACATTTTGAGAACCGCTCACCAGATGGACCACTGACGTAACCTAATAAAATAAACCATATGATTTACTGAATGCGAGGTTGCCATATCACCTGTAAGATGAATAATTGTTTAACGTAAATTCAATTTTTATGGTTGTTTCTAATTTTTAACAATAAGTTAAGTAAAATTATCATAAACGATTAAAATATGAATGTCCGCGCGTTCGATAGGTACTATCAATTAAAGTGTTTAAGAAGTTACTTTGTTCAATAATTCCAAAAATTATCCATAAATGTGCATAAAAGCTCTCCTACTTACTGAAAAACTAACTATTTAAACAGTTATCCACATTTCAGAAGTTAATACCATAATAACACCTTAGAGTTAATTTTCTCCATATAACCGCAGCAAAGTAAAATATTTAAAAGCAGTGTCAATCGCATGCAAAAAATAAACTAGTGCCCTAGGCACAGGTAACAAGTAGATGTCACGAGCAGTAGATGAAATGTCCCGTACCAGCCCCACTCTCTAGGATTGACAGTCGAGGCACAGTTTGTACAGTTCGTCGAGTGAAAGTTCCAGAGGGTGTGGCTAAATCGCGACTAAATGCGCAATGAACACCAATGAAATTCATTTGTACACGACGAAGTGAGAGAAAATCTATTTCTTGACAAATCATCGTGCCCCTTGAGAGCGCGAATGTGCGTGACTAAATGCCCAGTCGTCTTTTGGTCGTCTAAAAAAAAGCGGAATCTGAGACCTCGACATCAAAGAAGCTGACGTGAAGACGACGGACTGTATAATAGACTGTGGTCGAGGTCGACAAAGAGGTTATGTTGATGTTGATATTGGAGCCCTGAGCACAAGCGTGGTCCAGCGGAAATAAATAGGCTGTGTGCAAGTTACAAGTGGAACCAAAACATGTAATATCTGTGGAAAAGGATTTGATACACGAAAATTGAAAGTTAATATGTTATACTTATCCATCTTCTGAAACCGAACTAAACTAATGGTTTGTTTAAGTAATACACTGCTTGACGCATCTGTTTTAAGAGTTACAGCACTAAGGTATAAAACGTATTTAAATCGTCTTATTATTGTCACGGGCAGTGTTTTTATCTTGTGTATTTAATTAATATTTTTCGTGAAATATATGGTGATTAAATAAAAATATGGCGCATTATTCAAAGAGTGAAAAGGTTGACATGTTAAAAGAATATTTGTCAAGTAGTGATAATCAGTGATAGTGATAACGATAACGTATTGTGATAAATCTGTTGGAGTGTAGTAAAAATGAATAATGAACAAATTCTGGATAACTATGATTGTGAGTAGAGAATCTGATTTATATTTTCAATTTATTGGTGAGGTATATGAATGGCAAAGGGGAGGAGATGGCCATTAATATTTTCATAAATAAACATCCGGGTGCGCTAATTATGTGCAAAATTCTCGCTTGCAGTAGGCAATGTTGCGCAGAATGTAATCAGCGCAGTCGTGGCGCAGTCTTTATCAAAACGGTAGCCAGCCGACATCCTGTCGTATTGTATTTTGCTTAGTTCGCACTAGTGCTAGTGTTTACATATTTAATTTTATGGTGCAGATGCAGCGCCAAGTACTAGCTTCACTACTCTCCAATATTAACAAAAAATATCCTACCTCTCCCCCCCTATTTTCGAGGGTACTGATCCCGAATCTGAAGTCATTAATTACTTTTTTTTTCAGTTATTTCTTACCAAAAAGACAATGTTTTTTGGCTTTCTAAGTGATACAGATTTGATCCGCCAAAATATTTATTTTCTAAATCAAGCAATAGCAAAAATTTGAATATGTCACACTTTCTGACGATGGTCACTGCTCTTAAAATATTTTTATATATTTTTTCCAGTGTGCAATGTTTCAAGTGGTTAGGGACAAGGATATGGTGGAAACCACATGTCGTGTTCTATCGAATTGAAAAATGTATGAATTAATATAAATCGGACAGGACAAAACAATAAAGAAATTTATTTGACATGTAGTAATACAAAAAATTTAATACTGGGTGAGTATAATTTCTTTTTATCTTCTTTGAACTAGAAAATAATTTGGCTATACCTATATAGTTTTATAAATAAATGCTTGTTTGTACTGTAAAATTGTAGTTGATAAATAAAGAATTAAAACATCTATCTTTTATATTTAGTTGCTGTTCGAAGAAATCCATTAGCTAGAAATGCAACAGAGAAGGAGATTGAAAATGTTATAAAAGTATATAAGAAATATTTGTAAATAAATAGGAAAATATATTTTTGTTTGCTTTATTTTTGTCCTGATACTTACATATATATGTATATGTAAAAACGTGCAATCTGTGCGAAATAGCAATGCCTTAAAAATACCTTATATGTACTTCATATTGTTGGTGACATAATAATAACTGCTTTTAAAGTGCTTCAAATGCACTTTATTTCAGCAAGATGCGCGCGCATACAGCATGTGAACCACTACTTAAGAAGTACTTTCTAGGCTGACACTGGGGTGCTTGCCAAATGAATTTTCCCTGTACTTTACAAGTATTTGGATAATATTAATAAGTACTTTATTGGTACTTCTGAAGCTATTTTGGCTATCTGGGATATTTGTTGGAGCCTATTTGAAGACATTAGTGTATCCCTGGCAACGTTGTGGAATTCATATCCACTATGACTCCTGGATCAGCGGTCCTCAACAAGTTTCTATTGAAAAATTGCTAAATTTATTTAAAATTTTAGTTTTTTATTCCTGATTTTTTTGTAAAAACTTTACTGCTGGTTAAAATATTTGTACTTATTTAAGGTTCACCCTGTATATTGTCATTATTTTACGAAAAAAGATACATTTCCACTATAAATACCTTGACTATTACTATACCGTTATAAAGATAATTTAATGAATATGCTAGAAAAGGTAAAAATCTTTCATTAGTCTACCTGTGTAATTATTTGTAAATATTATTCATTTTAGTTTGAACAAAAATATTATTTAGATTGAGTTTTATTAATTAAATAAATGAGTTAGAGTTAAATAAATATCACATGTATAATTGAAATGTAATTAATTTTCACTCGACTTTTTATTGACATAGTTGAAACCATTCCATAGTACTTTCAAATGTAATTTATACTGCGTTTCTCTTAAACACACTGCGCTCTAAATCAACAAATAGTATTTTCATTGTTTATTATAGTTTTAGATAAATAATGTTAACGAAAGGCTACTACGATTGGTGTATATGGATAACTTTGAAAACAAAAGGGCACTTATGCGAGTATCGTGAGAAAGAGGAAATGATTAAATGCTATATTTTGTTTTAAGTGATGTTCCATGCAGAAATAAGGTAAATGAGATATGTGATGAAAATAGTAAATACATTGCCTATATAAATTGCAATAAGTAACTTAGGAGAAAGGCAAAACAAAGGGAGAACTTAAGAAGAGGTGGAAGGAATGAAATAAACAAATGAGAATATCTAGAAAGGGAAGATCAAGTATGATCAGAGTATTGTTTAAAAAAGGTTACGAACTTTGTGACACAGTAGAAGAAGTTAAGAAATGTGAAACCATATGACAGAAACTCTTGTCCGAAAATATGCCATTTTGGCACCAAAGTTTATAGTTATATAAAAGTGCTAAAAAATGTTTGTCCTCAATACTTAAATTCATCCACTTAAAAGCTTACCAACGCAATGCTTACTGTTGGAAAACTGTAAGAAAAACGATGTTTGTTCATATAAGCTAAGTAACGTTAGTAAATTATTTTTGGCTTAAAGAATCTTAATGCTAATAAGTGACTTACGATTTATTAAGTATCGGCTATAAGATTGACTAAAAATGACTTTATTTCACCAATGAACGTGACGAACCAAATCCTCTCGCACTCTTTGAAATAGTTGTGGGTTTTTGAATATCTTTTTATTCAACAGGACCTATAGCTATTCCAAGGAATACCATGTAACCCCACAGAAACAAGTTTATTGGTGGACTTGGGTTGGAATTATTTTCGTGCTTTGGCGTAATATTTGTCATTCTGGTATTTGGTTTGGTTATTAAAGTACATAAATGCTAGTGGCGACTGGCTGAGTGAAGCAGGTGAAGCAAAAATTTATCTACTCAAATAGTTGTAAAATGCCCGTTTAAATTTTAAATATTTATAATTTTACATGAAGTATTATTTTATAACAAAATGCTTTATAAATCCAAAGAAAAAAAACAAAATTTTAACGCCATACCTCCTACGATACTTATCCGTGTGAAGCAGAATCAAATATGGCCTTGAATTTACCTACCCATTACTATGTTTTCAGCTTCGAGTATACATCGTATCGCACCAAACGACGAATGGCAGGGATGAGTCGCCCCTTCATGTCGCAAAATATTGAAAATATCTCAGGCTACTTCTGCTTGCTGGCTGGAAATTGGAAGCAGCGAGGTTATGGTTTCCTCTGCTTCCAGTATGTAGCTTAAGCTAGTAGCATAGGTAGTAGTGTCATTGTTTTGCAGTTTTATTTTGTGAACACCATGTCTCCACAATATGACCCTATTTCTGTTATTCTAAAAACGCCTTTTTCTGGATAGACTAAAGAAGATAAACAACTAACAATTACGAAAGGTCGATACCTATATTAGGTATGTGTAAATAAACAACGACAGTGAAAGCAAAGTTTATACCAGGAATTTAAAAATATGTAGGTATCCTGCTAGTTTCAATGTGAATGATTATGTGGTAAAATTTTCTGTATGCCCTGCCTTTTTATTAATACGGTAATTATTTACAACAGCTTAGTCTAATTTACAAAAAAATCAAAATTGTAACCTTTATGTATAATTACATCCCGCTAATATAAATAATTACCAAAATATATAATCTGAACAGATTACATGGTAAGCACCTAGCGTAAGTACACCGATAATTTTTGAACTTATATGCGCCCTTGTCTGCTAAGAGTATATTTTTTTACGGAACTTAGTTTTAGAGAATAACTATTTTTGCAGCTCAAAGTAATGTTTCATTTTAGAGTAATTAACCTTGAAGTCATGAATATTTTTGCTGCGGCGCACTTTTTTTTATTAACATAGCTGTAGTGCGCCCTAGTATACCTTGTCAATTGTATAGATAGTTAATAGTTTGTGTATGTTGTGTGGTAGTTTGGGCCAGCCGGTAAGTGTCTGTGTTTCGCGCCGTAGCAAGGGCTAGGAGGGAGCTGGAGGGGAGCAGCTGAGCTTGGCCTGGCAACAAAGGGAGACAGAGTCTGGGAGAGCTGGCATACACATCGCGCTGATGGGGTGCTCTATTCTCAGGTCTAGATAGGAATTTTGTGATTGAGGAAAGAACGATATTTTTTGAAACAGTTAATAGGAAAGTGGTGCACCATGAGGTAAGATAGCTGACTGTGTAGTAACAAGTAGCTGGAATCCGAGCAAATAGCAGACGAACCACAGTGCTTTCTTCGCTTCTCTACCTAGCCAAGGCGAACAACAAAAGCCGCCCGAACGCTGACGTCTGGAAGTGCCACTTGTGCGGGAATAACGACCAGGTGACATTGTTTGTTTCTTTTGTATTTTTCGGGGTTAAGTACCTTTCTATAACCCGTAATTGTTGATTTTCTCATTTGTACCTTATTGTATGTAATACACGATATATGACTGTATTTTTCCTGTTTTTTTTCGAACCCCGTGAGAGTATTAATATAAACCCTCGTACATGCTCACGACATAGCTTTATATTTTTTCTATTTCTATATCTCTGTTTTACCTTCATTTGTATCCACGAGCCGCCACTGATACATGCTTTTATTTCAAATCTCAAATTATATTGCATACCTACTTGTTAAACCAGAATGAAAAAAGGAAATCTATTAGTTTTCATAGGTTCCCAAAAGATCTTTTGTTAAGAAAAGAGCGGACTGGGAGATGCTAAGGCATAATGGAAAATGTACTTTTTATCCAGATAACCAAATAATTTTATTAATATAATAATTAATTTTAATAAATATTTTAAATATATGTATACAGGTTATCCGGAAATGATTAGCAAACAATTCAGGGGATCTTTCTATAACATTTTTTCCAAAACTGATTATTAACGGAGTTACAGGGTGTTAAAGTTCAAATTTTATTTTCGATATTTGTAAATAACTTCATAAGAAATCCGTATATTTACATAAAATTTGTAAATCGGGGTTTTTGCGGACGAGAAATTCAAATATGTTTCTAATTTTGACGTCACTAGTAGAGGGCGCCATGTTTGTTTTAAACGACATAACTTTTTTGCTGCTTAGTGTTTCCATCTGACTATTGAAACAATCGATTCGCCTACTTGTTATATCTGAAAAAGGTATACCTTATTGAAGTCATTAGGAGTAACAGTTTTTGAAATAATCTTATTTGAAATATTCAGTGCACCGATTGAAAACTGTTATCGTTTCAGTTAAAGTACCTTTTCTACTGAATATATAGCAAAATGTTGCTTGAAAAAGTTGTTCATAACGGTAAATTATGAAGATGTGCAAAAATTAAAAAAAAATCGGTCTGCTTTGATAAAATCTTTATGCATTGTTGAAACTCCGTTAATAATCAGTTTTGGAAAAAATGTTATAGAAAGAGGTAGAATTTATTCCCTTGCACATCATTTCCGGACACCCTATATATTGTAGAAGAAAAATGAACATAGCTTCAAAGAAATTATTACCTACAGGTATAAATTGCTCTATACCGCACCGCACGCTTCTTAGGAAATTTGAAAAAATCTACTTACTAGCGTTTATACCGTTATGATGTCAAGTACGACAAGTATCTTTCATTTGGATTTATAGAACATGTTTTAGTCTTTCAAAACCATTACGCACATGAAAATTTAGTCAGACACCGACGGACTAGACCCATATATTCTTATTTTAACGCTGAATCCGAATCTGGAGTTCATTTAACCCCAAGGTACAAGATCATCCCAAGGTCAAAGGATAGGATGTGCAAGTGGGTTAGACTATTGTACATTAATGTTTTTGGGGTTACTGAATCCGAATTTGGTGTCCATTTAACCCCATCGCTCTAGGTTCAAGGCGATTCCAAAGTTAATACGAAATATAGAAATGCAGGTGGACCAGACTACCGAACATTTATGTTTATGAATCCGCGATTCCTTTACCCCTATTAGGTTAGCTTCAAGGTCATTTTATGGTCAAATCGGAAGATATGCAAATCGGCAAACTCATCATACATTTATATTGTTGGGGTCTTAGAGTTTTTACATCGTGGCTGAAAAATATTGCTTAAATGCAAGTAGAATCAAATCTTCCGTTTATCGTCACTGAATCAGTGAACTCTAGGAATATTTTTCGGAAGATGATGCACTTGCTTCTAGTCTACTAATATTAAGCAATTAATGAACAAACTCAAACCTGGATGGTACAAGCCTAATAAATGGAGATTCCAATCTTCTAAGAGAAGCCTATAAGTCGTCATTTTTCATACCACTAATGTATACTCCTCAATTCCAGTACCGCATTCAGTTATTTGAAAGAAGAAAATACGAGCATGAAATCAGTTCTTGAAAAAATTAACTACAAACGTGGATGGCCTATTTTATTGAGACGTCAACCAGGTTTCACAAAATATCTACTTCTTATGTGAATGGGATAGTAGAGGTAGAAAATTCCAAATTTTCACATCAAGTTAGGAGTCACTAGGTGAAACATCTTAATAACGAAGGTAGATGCTATCTATATCATGAAGTTTTTCTCTATATTTTAGATGCAAAACTGCAAGAAGGAATATTCAATGAATATTCGTAAAATAATGAGAGACGATATTTTTGTCATCAAAATGAGAAAAGTTTAAAAAGCGGCATCACTGAGTTTCAAATGGGTTATTGGGAACTATGAAAATCTACATTACAGGGGAAAAGTAGCACAAATGGTGGAAAACTATAGAAAACTGGGTTGATTGAATAATTTCAAATTACATTTCATGAATCCCCATATTGACTACTTCCCACAAAAGATGAGAGTTTTCATTGGAAGCTGATGAATGTACAGCGACATTACCAAGGCAAATGAGATAAATATATACTGGACTAATTCACTTGCATATATCTCTCGATTTGATCTTTAAATAATCTTGAAACTGACCTGATGGTGTTAAGTAAATCCCGGATTCAGATTAAGCTACCCCAAAAACATAAATTTACGATAGTCTGGTCCACGTGTATATATTTCGTTCTCTTTGACCTTTGTATTATCTTGAACCTAGGATGATAGGGTTAAATAGGCCCCAGATTCGAATTCAGCATATGAAAATACATAAGAATATATAGATCTAGTTCACCGGACAGACCACATTTTTTTTGTGGTGCTGTGTAATTTAATACCTTCAGTGCCAGTGACGGAAAGATCCGTCGGAGTCGCTATCATTCTGGTGCCGCTGACGGAATTTCCCCTCCCTTCTCTGGTGTCATTTATAGCTGGGTTATTTACGTTAGCACTGCATTTGACGAACGGTGATTTACATAGGCACAATGAAAAAGTTTTAGAACATAGTTTTTTGCGTACGGTTTATAATTTTTGCTTGTCTTTTTTTAGTTAAATTAATAAAATGATCAGTTATAATATTAACCCAGTAAAGATATCATATTTCAAAAAAATAAATGCGGACAAGCTGATTTTTTCAGAGTGAATGAAAGGCTGTCTTCAACCAAAAAATCACTCTCGACACTGTGGCTTTTTGCTATTTTGCTTTTATTTACTATATTTATTATGGTTCAGTAAAGATACAACAAAAGGCTGACCAGCTGGTTTTTGCAGGTTTCTTCAAGCACTGTCTTCTGAGTCTCCATCCAAAAAAGCACAGTCCAACCCCTTCGTTGTTTTGCGCAATAGGGGTGGTTTATTATTATTGTGTCATCTCTAAAATATTTTGTGTACATGTACTTAGTAAAAGTCATTACTTCTGTTCCGGAGGGTCTATTGTTTTAAAAACATATTTAATAGGGATCTTCAAATTAAATAGGTATTTTGAGGTACGCCAGTTTGAACCAATGGGATGTAATGTCCAAGTAACTTGGTGTTTTCAGTGCTGTGAATTGTTAATTGTTCATTTCCTTACCACTCATACCACCACCCTTATTGCGCAAATCACCGAAGGGGTAGACTGTTCTTTTTTTGGTATCCACTCAAGAAACAATCCTCTAAGAGTCCTCCAAAAACCAGTTCCTAAGTCTTTTGTTTGTATTTTTACTGAATCATAATAAATAAATATCGTTTTTTTTTTCATTTAATGGACGGTGAAGCGTCAAATATGTAAAAAAGTTAATATATTAATATTATTATGTAAAAGTGGGACAAACAATTCCAAAAACAAAGTAAGTAAGAAAGTACCCCTATTGCAAAAAACGCACAGGGATCTCTAGTGTAATTTTTTTGTTGGAGACAGCCCTCCATCCACCCTGAAAAAATCAGGTTGTGTGCATGTATTTTTTGCACTATATAAGTACTTTGTGCAAGTACGGCAGTTTATACAGGCATTCGGAAAAGGGTTTAAGAGATAGGTTTACACGGTTCGAATTTCCTGTCTTTTTTTATTAGAATAAGACTGGAAAACTGGCAAGGCTGGTACTATATCAACCTCAAAAAGAGCCCGAATAATCCATTACCATACAGATGAAGGGTTCTTGCAATTTTCAGAACATAGTTGTTCGACGGAGACGAAAGCTACACTTGGTATCCAGATGATGCAGATGAGGTGAATAAGCAGGTTCTTGCTGACGACAAAATAATGCAATTTATTCAACTTATCTTAGTCCAAAAGACACAGGATGTCAAATTAAAGGTTTTGAATTCAAAATTATTCATATTTTTAGAATGTTTTCAATGAATTGCTTTGAAAAACAAATCCGTACTTTATTCTAAACGCTAAAAGGCGCTTCAAAATGTACACGCGGATAAAAATTGGTCATAACATTTCTCTCGCTGTATGTATCAATGTTTTAAAATAAAATTATTATCATACTAATTTTTGTCGCTTTTTTGTGTACAAAAGCTAAGAGAATTATATTATTCTACTTTGATACATACAATGTTCCACCACCAAGAGTACCTACATTTTGTAGCGGCCACTAGCGTTTAGAACAAAGTTAAGTACAAATTCGTTTTTCTTGTCTCAGATAATCCCCGAATCCAAATTTTCAAAGTAATTCACTGAGAACTTAGACAGACAAGATTTGCGACGTAAAATACTGTCACTGGCGTATAGCTTTCAATTTAGTTAAACGTGCAGTACCACTGACGGAAAATGCCGTCGAAATTAACATTACAGTCCAGTCAGCAAATTCGCTATTACAACTCATATAGACATAATTTTCAACTATCAAATTTGGAATTTTATAGAAAAACAAACACTGGCATGGACAACATGTTATCGAAACTGCCACCGAAGCTGTTAAGGAGATGACAGTCGACAGCCGAGATGACTAAGCACTAGATAGACCGAAACACACACAGCGGTTTTCTGTCACATTTTAAAAAAAATCTTGGCCAATGACTGTGAAAACCAGTATCTGTGTCAGTCTCCATAAATTGTGTCGATTCGGCTGCTGCGGGGACACAAACCGCTGTGTTTGTCACCGCTCTTATGATGTGAAATACTTTTTGTTTTTTATAAAATTGGGTACGTTGGCTATTAGAAATTAGTTCGTCAGTAGTACACGTAGCTAGTATTGTGGAAAATACAGATTTGTTTTCTCATGTAAGGCACAAAATTATTGAAATTAAGTTACCAAAGTTTCTAGAGTTGTTTACGTCTCTTGCGACTTTTCTCCTTATTTATTCAAGAAGAATTGACGCTTTTTTAAAGGCTTTCGATTTTGTCTAGCTATGTATATAGACGTATAAAAACGATATATTAAATTGGTTGTTATATTTTTCTGCAGAATTTAGGAGTATGATTTGTTGGAGATATGAAATATGCAAATTTTTAACAGTTTTACTTTTTCAGATAGTAGTGCAAAAGTTGAGCATTTCTTATATATGTATAATGTTAAAGAGAGAAAAATATGTTTATTTCTTTTATATTTGCACTTCTATTATTCTCGTAAACATAATAGTTTTTCAGCACACATAAATTAATTATATTAGGATGTTAATCTACGACGGTGTCATTATGACACACTTAGCATCCTCATTTGGATGCCATTATGGCCTTCATAATGGCATCCATAATACGCAAATTTTAAAGTAAAAAATAAACAAAAACAAAGTCACACACCTCTTACTTTTTATTAACCATAAAAAAATTCAACAGCATTTCTTTACTGTAAACATTAATTACAACTTCTGAACAATTTGTTAAATTAATTCCAGCAGATGATAAGTGGGCTGTTTTTGTAAAAAGTACGTTTATTTCCCGAGTGTTTGAACTTGTTAAAGGGCCTGAAACGTTACCTAAAATATTAGAAGCTACTTTCTTCTTATTTTTTTTTGAAATCTTCTATATATCTTCTGTCACTGTGTTAGAACTACAACCACCATGCCTCGTAACAGATGATCTACGAAAATAGTGTCCATTATATTGCTGAGGATTTGGAAGACCCAGAAACAATGCTATATTACACAGCATTTTCCCAAAAGTATTAATGCCAACTCGCTGCTTCATGCATTTTCCATTTCTGCACCCCACAAAACATCGGGTATGATTTATGTTGCTTGGCCTTATTGCTATACAGGGTGTCCAGAAATTATGTGTCAAGACTTCAGGAGATGATTCCTCACAAGAAATTAGGGTCACAAAGACCTATAACAATTTTTCGAAAACCCAATATTAACGGAGATACAGGGTGTTAAAGTTAAAATTTTATTTATTTTATTGGATATTCGAAAAATGCCCGAACAACATTTTCATTGTAAACTCAATATTCCAGGAAACAACTATTCTACGAGCTAATGCCCCGACCAGTATTGAATTACTACTATTAAAATTAAAATCAAATTATTAATTAAATTAATATTATAATTGTTACTGATGAAAGCTAATAAGCTTGAAACCGGTATATGTTTAGTGGGCTACTTACGAGTGAGTTTTCCAGGTGTAATTCAATGTTGGTAGGAGCATTAGCCCGCAGAGTAGCTGTTTCCTGGAATTCCGTGTTTACAAAATATAGTTTCGCGCCGAACACGATAACGTTCGACAGCTTCCAATGGTGTCTACTGCATGTAGAAGTCTTCGTGTCTATGACATTTAGTCCAGCATGAAGTAGCGAATGGGCGATAGATGTAGCTTGTTCTACACTGCATAACCTTTTCATTGCTGCTATTCTTGATTCCTTTCCATTTATACCAATTTTCAAGTTTTGCATATCCTTCCTCGTACGTTTGTCTTGATTTTTCGGGTAGGTAAACGACAAAACTTTGCGCAATGCCTTCGATATCCGAAGGGGCACTCTCGGAGTCAGAATCACCCATATGAATATCCTTTTTTACTAAAACTGAGCGTATGACACAAAATTGAACGCCAAAAATGAAGTTGTCAAAGTGAAATTTAAGACAATCAATAATTGCTGTTACCATAATTTTGAATTTCAATTTATGAAAACATTTCTGATATTTTAAGATAAGGTTTTTTGCAAATAAAATCTATTTGGACCGGCGCAGATAAATTTTAAACGTTCAGTATGAACTTTGTTAATGTAGCTAACCTCGGTTAACGTCTCATGATTTAACGTGACAGGCATTTCATTATAGTGTTCATATCATTAATAATTATCAGAACCTCTCAAAACATCTATTAAAAGAAATTAACGTTCTCTTTTTGAAAACACGATAGGCCGAGAGTTTATAGGGAAAAATAATAAATACGTTTTAATATTCGTTTACCCTTCATATTTTTCTCTCTGTTTACAAGAAATATTAACACACCGTTTTTTTATAATATATCGAGAATTGACATGTATTGTTACTAATAAGTGTACTTTCATTACTGTTCACTATTTTCATCATTATGTGATATTAGTAAGATTAACTTGAACTTCTGGCAATCAACAAAATGATAGAAAATACTGCAGCTAGAAAAATTCGCTAAAAGTAGATACTTTTCCCGGCATTGAATAATTCGTGCAAATTTTCGCGAATTTCGCGTTCAAGGAGGACATGGCTTTACAGTTTAACATGTTATAAACAGAATTTTGATCATTATGAAATTAAACTTTTATTAAAATTGAAAAACTGTGTTTTATAGATTGTTTCCAAATTTCTGATTAAGTATCAGTAAAACGATAAACGATATTATTGCTCTTGTTGAAAAAATTAAGATGTAGCGGTTCACAATCATATTAGAAATTGAATATTCTTATATGTTTAAAATCGACAAATAGGAAGATATTTATTGGTATAAATAATTAAAAATTAAATTATTAAACTATAGAACGAGGGAAGAAAAGGGAAAATTGGTTTCACTTCTCCCTATAATTCTACATAATACTTAAGGTGAATTAAATATTTATCTAGTTTGCTACTGCCTACTACCGTTTGAATTCCATAATCCCTTGGTTATAAAGCCACACTAAAAATCAAAGGGCTGTTACGATTCCGACATGTATTATCCCTTATTTTGAAAGGGGTAAGGTTTATGTTTAATCCACTTACCCACATTTTCCAGTAATACAGTGTTCAAGAGCGACATTGTAGCATATTTTGAACTATGATTCGTTTTATAAAAATAAACAATGATTAATTTTTACTATAACAAGTTATAAAGTAAAGTGAATTTTTATTTGAACAAAGATTTTTCAGAGAACCACTGTTTTATTGAATTCATTAGTACATTACCTAGGTTAAGTATATCCATATAATTTGATCCTTTTATTAATAAATTTATATCATTAGCATAATTAACTGTAAATTGTTTACTCTTATCCGTATAGATATCCTTAAAAAGTTGGTCTGAGGGGCATTGCCCTAATGGATAATTGGATAAAAACTTTTTTTTATGTACCGCAAGGCAATTTGCTGTGTCCTCCTTTATTTGTAACAATGGCTAATGGCTTACCGAAAATAGCAATTTACCTGTATTATACAGTGTGGAAAAAAAGTATGGAATAAATTCATTATTTCTAAAACAATGAAGTTTCATGAAATTTTCTCGGACACGTTAAAAAGACTCTTTTTTCTATACCAGCGCATTTCCGACGTTCATTTGTTTTTGCGTGATGACGTCATCGAATATTTTTTTAAATAGATCCCCTATATTTTTTCAACGGATTCTTGTAGAGCTTAACTTGCTGAATTCAAAAATGTATAATTTCAACACTTTATTCCTTCCACTTTCCGAGAAAAAAATAGTCACTAACAATTTGTTACAATCAAATAAACGCTCCAGTTGACAGATGTCAATTCTGATTAGATTTTGTTTAGCTGCCAGAAATAATAAATTAGAGGGTCAAATACGATTGAGGCAACCAGAATTTAATTTTTAATTAATTAATTAGTTGCTTATTGTTAAATTGTTTTAAAAATAAAGAGTCCTTATTTTGTGATACTGCCGATGAATTCACTATATCCATTTCACTCTCAACTAGCCCATCACAGACACAAATGGGAATATTCACATTTTTTTTCAAGCGGATTATATTGGATCGGTTTTTTTTTTCTCGGAAAGTTGAAGGAATAAAGTGTTGAAATTATACATTTTTGAATTCTGCAAGTTAAGCTCTACAAGAATCCGATGAAAAAATATAGGGGTTCTATTTAAAAAAAATTTCGATGACGTCATCACACAAAAACAAATGAACATCGGAAATACGTTGGTATAGACAAAAGAGTCTTTTCGAAAATGCAAAATCGACGTGTCCGAGGAAATTTCATGAAGCTTCGTTGTTTTAGAAATAATGAATTTATTCCATACTTTTCTTCCACATTGTATGCAAATTACTCTAACTTTGTTTTTAGTTATAAGGATGAAGACATCAACAGCCATATACAGGATCTAGTTGAAAACATGTCTGAATGGACCAATAAAAATAAACTAAATCTGAATTGCAGCAAATCTCAATTAATGCACTCCATTGCAAAAAAAAAACAAGAGTCGGTATTAGTCCCCTTATTAAACAGATTGCTTGAGTCCCTACACGGATATTATGTAGACCATTATTTGTACTTATTAACCTTTCCTAGTATATATACAAGGCAGCCAATTTGGTCACCCTGTATATAGAAGGAAAAAGGTTTTTTAATTTTTTTATGTCTCAATTTCATGCGAATATACAAAATGAATAGTAGAATGCATTACCTATGAAATAACTTGCAACGATGTGGCGCATAATTGGTATGGTGCCATTTGAAAACCTAGAGGTGGTGGCTGTGACGGCAAAGGGATTGATGGCAATATAACATGCAAATATCCTCTTTCTGATATTCTTTTCAAGAGGCCTCTAAGGTCTAGGACTTTGGGATGTGATGATTTTGAAAATAAAACGTTATGTTTCGGAACATATTTTAATATTATGATTTAATATCAGTTTTAAATATTATGTTCCTTGATGTTATAGTATTTGTTCCTAGTAGATATTTTCGGTGATTTGTACCGTATAATTTTAATAAATACCTAATAACAATTTTATAAATACCTCAAATAAAACCCTTTATGTAATCAACAGCAGTGGATCTATATTGTAAACAAAGAAATAAGTTACGTTTAACAATGCTATATAGTCGCGTCAAATTAGCATGAAAAATGTGAAAATAGACAACTTTTGCGGAGAAGTCCGATTGAGATGCGGTTTTCTGCAAAATGTTCAGGGAATTTTTTATAGCGAAAGATACATCTAACCTCTGTACGCTCGCAAATTTTTAATTGTTTATTTAACAAATGACCCATTTTTGTTGAACATATGGCAAATGTCAAACACGATTCAACTAAAATGTCTGAAAAATGTTCTGTCGGGGGTTTTCGAGGTCCGTCTTTATCACTTTAGTGTTAGCTTTATTATCTATTGCTAAATTGTAGTAACTGGGCTAATTAACAAATTAAAAACTCCATCCCCGAAATCACTAGAGAACCGGAATTTTTTCCAGGATTTCTGGCTTATTAAGGCAAACCATCGGCACAAGATTTTTGCAAATATAATTGTTTATTATTCGATTGTTGCAACCTCGCTAATTAACAAATTAATAACTCTTCTCCCGGAATCGTTAGAAAATCGGATTTTCTTTGCAATAACTCTGGGATCAATTGAACAATAAACAATTATATTTGCAAAATTCTTGTGCCGATGGTCCGCCTGAAAAAGACAGAAATCCCGGAAAAAATTTCGGGTCTCTAGTGATTCCGGGAGTAGAGTTATTAACTTGTTAATTAGCCAGGTTGCAAAAATAGAAAAATAAACAATTTCGTGCAACAACCTTGTCTCGATGGTTCTCCCCATGATCCCAGAGTTATTGCAAAAAATCTGGTTCTCTAACGATTCCGGGAGTAGAATTATTAATTTGTTAATTAGCGAGGTTGCAACAATCGAACAATAAACAATTATATTTGCAAAAATCTTGTGCCGATGGTTCGCCTTAAAAAGACAGAAATCCCGGAAAAAATTTCGGGTCTCTAGTGATTCCGGGAGTAGAGTTATTAATTTGTTAATTAGCTAGGTTGCAAAAATAGACAAATAAACAATTTCGTGTAACAACCTTGTGCCGATGGTTCTCCCCATAATCCCAGAGTTATTGCAAACAAATCTGGTTCTCTAACGATTCCAGGAGTAGAGTTATTAATTTGTTAATTAGCGGGGTTGCAACAATCGAACAATAAACAATTATATTTGCAAAAATCTTGTGCCGATGGTTCGCCTTAAAAAGACAGAAATCCCGGAAAAAATTTCGGGTCTCTAGTGATTCCGGGAGTAGAGTTATTAATTTGTTAATTAGCTAGGTTGCAAAAATAGACAAATAAACAATTTCGTGTAACAACCTTGTGCTGATGGTTCTCCCCATAATCCCAGAGTTATTGCAAAAAAATCTGGTTCTCTAACGATTCCAGGAGTAGAGTTATTAATTTGTTAATTAGCGGGGTTGCAACAATCGAACAATAAACAATTATATTTGCAAAAATCTTGTGCCGATGGTTTGCCTTAATAAGCCAGAAATCCTGGAAAAAATTCCGGTTCTCTAGTGATTTCGGGGGTGGAGTTTTTAATTTGTTAATTAGCCCAGTTACAACAATTTAGCAATAAATAATAAAGCTAACACCAAAGTGATAAAGAGGGACCTCGAAAACCCCCGAGAGAACATTTTCCAGACATTTTCGTTGAATCGTGTGTGACATTTTCCATATGTTCAACAAAAATGGGTCATTTGTTAAATAAAAAATTAAAAATTTGCGAGCGTACAGAGCTTAGATGTACCTTTTGTTATAAAAAATTCACTGAATATTTTGCAGAAAACCGCATCTCAATCGGACCTCTCCGCAAAAAGTTACAAGTGAAATGCTAATTTGACGCGACTAATAAGTTTACTACATTACCAATAATAATTATGATAATGTTAAAAACAGAAAATAGACACCAATGAAGTTCACACTGAAAGAAATCCACCAAGTAAGGGGCTTTGCTAAGATATTTTAGCTACAGTAGGTACAATTTTTGCACCCACAGCAACAAATTAATGATGCGACAAGTAAGTACGTTTTGCTGAAACGTGTTTGCTACCACAACAAAAAAAGTCTTGTGGCTATAGAATAGCTCAGTTGGAATTTAATTTTAGTCGACGGTCTATCTGTCCTACAGATCTGTCCCAAGTGAGTTGCTTTGCTCGGGTAAGTCAATGTAATTGATTAAAATTTATCCAGTTGGGGTTAGTCAGTCCTTATTTGTAGCAAATTACTTAATAATATCCAGAATAAACCGAAATTCGGTTCAGTGCGCATGCCCAATTGCGCGCGCCTCATGTTGCGCATGCAGTTGAGTTTCGCCCCCCCCTCAACCCTTCACAGTTATAGACGTTTTAAGCTCGTACACAACAATTTGTTAACTATGAAACTTCCTGTGATTTTTGTGCAACGGGTTAAAATTTTTGTTGTTTTATTATAAATATAGAAGTATATTTTAGACAGAGTAGTACCAAAATAAATTTGAAAATGGTTAGCTAGGAATAAAATGCCAATAATTGTTGATAGTTTGTAACATTTCAACTTTGTATTTGCAAATTTTCCTGTGATTTTTAGTGGAATTTTCTCGTCGACAATCCAAATCTTTTGTTCATTTTTCTGTTAATTTGGTTATCATCTTGCAGATTCTATTTGAAAATACTCCATTGTAGACATATATTATTATATACATAAATAGCGAATTTGCTACTTATTTTATATTTATACACCTACTATCCCTGTATTATTCTGTTGAGTTTTATATTTTTAGAATAAACTTTTATGAAAATAAACAGGAATTGTGCTTTATATTTTAAGGTATTTTATTCTCATCCAGCACGTTCTATAATTCAATATTCAATATTGCAATAACATCTCAAAATAAAACAAAAAACGTAATAAATTTTCTTCACGCTCACATTTTGATTAATTTATATAGAACTGTAAAGCTGCTGATTTACATTGGGCATTTTTGTATTTGATGCTACCAACTCTACTTAAAGACAATATTTACTTTTTTTATACCTTTTTTACACCTTTTTACACCTTTACACCTTTTTTTACCTTTTTATACCTATAGATCCGATGTGGCTTAATTTTTGGTCAAAATAGTTTTTAAAAATAAGTTGGACATGTCCATTGATATTATTCTCATTAGTTTGATAATTAATTTACAAAAATATATTTTCAACACTAGTATGGCAGGACATAATGAAGTTTTTATAAGGACTTTGTTGCTTAAAATTACTCATAGAACAACTGTAATTTTTCATCATTATCTATATATTATTTTAATAGCATGTTATACAAGGTAACTCAGTTTTGACAATAGCATAACTTTGAGAAGCAATACTATGTTCGAATAATATCTACAAAGTGCTCTAAAACATACTGTTAGTAAGTTAAGCCTAAATTTTCACATTACGGGTTTTCAATAAGTGAGTAACTAATATTTAATAAGTCAGCAATCTACAGATGTTAGTATAGTATTAAACTTTGGTGATTTGGTGTATAAAAGTACCTATGTATAGGTAAATTTATGTCATAAGACAGTAGTGGTCAGTTAACTTATACTAATACTAATAATATCAAATGACGTATAATGACAAAAATTTTGCCTAGGAGAAAGGGTTTATGATAAAAAAAAAGATCAACAGCTCGATAATTTCAAATTGTAATATTATTATTTACGTATTGCCGCATTTACATTTGTTGATATTGTATATTGTGTACCTAAAGTACTTTATTTGGAAGTTAAAAAAATTGATTAACATTTTGTAATTTAATGCATTGCATTTCGCTCATGGCGCATTTTATTATTATTTTTTTAATGCACCCTTATCTTGCTGAATTCTATTTTGGTTCTCAAAGCTATCTTGATTAAAACCGAATCAGCCCTACTATTGTAACATAAAATACCCACCTGTGATAGACAAAGTTTCCTGTGATAAGTACTTTGTTAGGAGAAATCAGTGTTAATTCAAAGATAAGTTGGCAATCTCGTAGCAGAAAATGAATTATTTTTTTTACCTGGACAAAGGACTCGCACTTAAGGCTGGGTTTGGCTAGGACATTTTAGTGGAGTCAACTTGTGGATACCAATAAAGTTAACCTGAAATGTCCGGGTGTGATCAATAAGTTACCGTAACTTATTGGTCACACCCCGACATTTCAGGTCAATTTACTGATTTCCACAAGTTAACTCCACTAAAATGTCCCAGTTAGACCTAGCCTTTACAGTAGTGTGAGTTGGCAACAAAGCTGTTCACTTGATGTTAATGAGTTGACTCGCTTGGGGTTAATCAGTTGACTCACTTGGGTTAATGAGTTGACTCGCTTGGGGTAGCAAAGGGATCCTAGCAAAACTGTCTACTTACTGCAAGTGAGTTATTTCCAGCAAAGCAGTTTTTCTTGTAGTAAGAAGGCAACTCACTTGGCGCCTATTTAATGCAGATATGAGCGCTCGATCCAAAGGGATATGGTTTTCGCTCAGTAACTCCTCAACGAAAAATGATAAAAATATGCGGTTTTTTTTTAATAGACCACAAATATTATTTTACGTCGACGCTGTGTTTTGAAATTTTGAAAATATGCAAAATTCATTAAAAAAAAATTAATTTTACACTTTTTCAAAATTTCAAAACACAGCGTCGACGTAAAATAATATTTATAATCTATTAAAAAAAACCGCATATTTTTATCATTATTCGTTAAGGATAAGCGAAAACTATGGGTTTGTTCCAACACAGCAAGAATCGATTCCGAACCGTCCAGAATTAGTCAGTCAGTTCAGTTGTTAATGTACTCTCGGCGAATGCGACGTAAGACGGTGTTGGTCAAACATTTCTCACGGTTCTGAACCAGAATAATCGTAGCAAAGTAATTCTCTCAGTGCATAAGCATAAAATGAAATGAATACACTTGTGGAAATTGTCCGATTGTGCTTACAACAAACTCGCGTCTGTCATCGAGAAATTTTCACAGCATTACAACAGTATTTACACTATCTATGATCCAACAATGTCACGAAAAATGCAAAAACATAAGAAACAAACGCCTGTTTATTTCACTAACACCGTAATCCGTATCTACGGAAACATAAACCGCGCTAAACGTTGAGTGATATACATAGATAAAGACAAATATAGAATGTGCTTGGAGGATGCGCTAACTAGCGTCATATAATGGCTGCCATTTTGAGCCACATTTCCATGGTAACCGCTGTCAAACATAACAATCAGACAAATCGTAAACAAACATTAAACATTCATACCAGTTGTTTTTCCGATAATATAAGAGATCGATTTCCTTACCAGTCAATTTTAAAAGATTTTGGATTTTATATAACTCCTGAGTTCTCCTCAAATATATTTTTTTCATTAAGTAACATTCAATAACTCAATTAATAACAAAATTTTGCATAAATAGTTAATATTTAAAATTTGCTGATATATAAAAATTAATTTTATATACATTAGTTAAAAATACTTTTTGAGAAAAAAATATTTTATTACATATATTTAGAAACAAAATCACATTATATTTAGAGCTTTTCTTTTACTTCACTGATTCATCCGTTACGTAGGCATATTCAGTTTTGTTAAGTACGAACAAACGCTTGCTTACCTGGAAAGAAAATTAAAATATATGTATAGATGTACATTTCGTTTTTCTTTCGTACTTACAATCCATCTAGTGAGAAAATTATGTATTTTTCACCTCTTTCCGCATTCTTTAAGACCAGAGTCAACAAATATTTTGACACTTCAATTGCTGCCATTTCATTTACCTTCAAGTCGTCTGTAATTTGCTGTACATTTCTTTCGACCTTTATCGAGTGCATTAATCTCGACACTTTTTTATTCGTTTCCTGGGCTTGAAACTAAAACAGAAATAAAATATAATTATTCCACTAAAGTATCGTTTATTTTTAATAAATGTAAAAAATGTACCTATAATTATGTAGAAATTAAACTAATGCTACTCTCTTTTGTGTTGTGCTGTTCAATGTATCAGCGGATGATGTATCAGGAGATAACTCGGTTACGACAGGTTTTCTAAAAAAATATATCAAGGATGTAATATCATATACCTAACATTAACTACAAATAAATATAACTACCGATACCTACTTAAATGTTTCCTTTTCCTGATGGAGCGAGCTTTTCCGACACTAAATGCAGTTGGACTTAACTAACTTGTCAATTTTTTATCTAGAGAAGATGTCGCAGTACCACAGCTTAAATAGCTGTGGCAGTACTGCTAGGGGTACTTACACTGTATTTATAATTATAAAATCAAACAAAATAGTTTAAAAAAGATATGATAACGGAAATTTAAGTACCTCTAGTTCTTAATATTTTATGGTAATTTTCATTCGAAGCCAAATCATATTTACTTTTGAAAGGATAAGAAGTATCACTTGATGCCTCACAAACTTCCATTTGGACTAAATTTCTTGACTGCATTGAAATTTTTTCAAATTTGTTTTTCACTTGGGTAAAAATAGGTGTTCAAAAAAACTGTCGGAACAAATATATTTTCTTGGGCCGCATTGTAACTTTGGAACACCTATTATTTCCTTAAACAATTTCAAGCGTTCACATTTAGGAAACCTGCAAAATAAATTAGTCTTTTGCAATTATTTAGTGATATTGTTATTAACTAATAATAAAACTACATGCAGTAAGAAGTACTTATTACTGAATTAAGTGTGTCACACAAACAAAATCTCTACATTTAAATTTTTTACCTGTGGAATGTTATACCACTTTCCGGATTGTTTAATAACTTAACGTTCTTACATCTGGGAACAGTAAAAGCCATGTTCTACTCAAAACTAGAAACAAATAAACATGATTATTTGTATACAATAATATTAGTTAAGCAATGCAAATAATAAACCATAAATTTACCTCGATCTAAAAAAAAGGAACAACATATTATATACTTATATTATTAAATAAGTACTAGGCTATGAAATAAATGAAAAGTTTTTAATAACAATAATAGAACCTAAATATAAATTAGAACAGAATAAACAACAAAAATGTATTAAATGTAAAATGTAAATAAACACACTAAACAAATAACGTAACCATGGAAGGTGGTTCAAAATGGCAGTCACCAAAACATATATGGCGGCGCCTATGAAATTTCTGAAAATATGGATGCGCCTCATCTAAACGCGTTCGATATTTGTCTTTTTCTATGGTGATATATCACATCAACGATATCGCGTTTGTGGCCACGTGGTTTTGTTTACTTTCCATGGTAATTTATTAATTTTAATTATTATTATTATTATTGCCGTCAGACACATGTTCCAACCTTTCAGTATGTTTGAAAGATTACTCTGTAATACATTTAAAATTATTGTAAAATTCATGCAACTTCCCCATTGAACAGCAGAACACCGCGAGATGGTGTTCTGTTCTTAGTGGGTAATCCTGACGGACTTCTAATAAGAGTAATGAATGTTGTTTTGGCAGTTTGCAATGACGCAATGAAGAACGAATAAAAAAATCTGCATTGACACGAATTATCTGATATCTATTAGGTATCATTATTAATAACAATTATTTTCATTGCTTTTACTCGAAGCCATCTCAAACGACGATTATCATAGGCGTCGAAGGTTTTTTTTTTGCCTCATTTTTTAAACATCGAGCTAAAATTCCGAAATAAATTTTATATTGTCTTTTAGATCTTCACACATGATTAAAGTTTTTGTACTTAGTGTTAGTTAACCCTGTATAACGATGATTTTCTCATGATACCTGCCATGTATCAGAAAATGTTGGGAAAGAAACATATTTGGCATACTTCGTATGTATTTTAAAGGTAACAGACTTCATAGTGAGATACTGGTACTTTAGACAACTTTTGAGCCTTCTCATGATATATACGATTTTCCTAATAAACTGTATTCAGATTCGAGTCATATATCAAGTATGGAGATGCCGAACACATGCCTAGCACCTTAAAACTCAAAAAACCTCTTTCGTCGCCGATTAAGCATGCCAAGTGAAGATCTAATAAAACGCCAATGCCCGTAAACATGCCATCTAAAATCAGCAAGATGATCGTGAGCGTCTATGTGAAATCTACCGTTTCATTACGCTCCATTGTGTTAATGGCGATCAACGAGATAATCCTTAGTTTTCCTGTTGTTTTGTTTAACGATAAGCGACATCCAAGGGGGGAGGAGAGACAATGAGTGTAAAGTAAAATTTGACGAAAAGATATTGATAGTTGTCATCTGCGGCTTATACGGTATGTCCAGTTTGTTCTGATTTGCAATTATCAATAGTTCTTGAAAAAATTTATTCGTCAATGCCTTCAATACAGCTTACGTGTGAAAAGGTACAAGATATCAGTTTAGCAATCATTAAGTTTCTCTCAATACATCATACAGGGTATCTCGAAATTAAAAGGCAATATATCCATGGTGTTTTATGAAAAATTACATTTTCTTCATGTAAACATGGAAAGTTCTTTCTAAGAAAGTTATAGCCACTTGAAGAGGCCACTTTAAATCTTCTTTTTTTATAAATAACTCCGAAACCAGTTGAGATAAAGGACCCCGCACTTTTTGTATGGAAAAGTGGTTTCAGTCGGGAGGTCTAATTTTTGATGGAAAAGGTAATTCTCAACATCCTGAACAAAAAAGCTAATGGGCACAAAAAAATCTACCGTCAGGATTTTGCGCTACGGCGCATACAAGATCGGCACCTGGGTTTTCAGGAGTCGCAGTCGGGTTATTATTTATAAAAAAAGAGCGTGTTCAGTGATCGATTATGGAGACATGCATACGTGGGGGTGTGTTGGAGTGAAAAAGTACTATATATAGATATACCTTTCTTGTGTTCAAAACGAGATTCAAAAATGAGGATTAGATCGCGTCCGCGATGCCAGAGCAAATGCCAATAATCACGTTGAAATCGAAGTAGTTGAGATGGAATAGTTTGTGGAACATCAGTGGAGTATAGAGCTATAGAATCCTCATTTTTGAATCTCGTTTTGAACACAGAAATGGGTGATATATACTTACATTGTATATATTGTATATACTTTTCATAATCGGTCACTGAACACGCTCTTTTTTGATAAAAATAACCCGACTTCCGAAAACCCAGGTGCCGACCTTGTATGCGCCGTAGCGCAAAATCCTGACGGTAGATTTTTTTGTGCCATTAGCTTGTTTGTTCAGGATGTTTGGAACTACCTTACCCAATCGAATTTGTCTAGGCGCAGGATGAATTTTAATATACCTACTTTTTTATTTTCTTTTTTGTACATATAAACAACACTACATTTACTCACCATAATTTGAATTTTCAAAATACATATATTTTTGTGTGGAATAAAAGTCTATTCATTAAATTTAAATAAATATTTTGATAATAATATTGAATAATTTTATTTGAATTACTAAAACCCCTCTTAACCCGGTTATGATGCTTAGTAGCTTCTAGTTTTGAAATGTTGTTTTTATATTGTTTACTTATAAGAGAAATGGGCCGAGAAATTGAAGCGGCATAGACAAAGGTGGATTGTCGGAGATTCAATTTTAGCTACCTGCTACAATTTAGTACAGTTCGATCACACAAAGTTTACCTCATCTATACCGATAATACATAATATAAAAATATTGAATATAAGCACCAGTAATACATTTATTTACGATTTGCATACATAATAAGCTATTATTATTCTCTTTCATTTCTAAACAGACTATAACAGAAAACTTCTGTAAAAGCTCATCCTGAAAATACCAGTTTGAGAATAAAATCCGTTAGTTATAAAAGATACGAATTTAAAAAACGTCTTCGAACCCATTTTAAACTGTCAATATATTGTTACGGAAGCTCACCTACCTCTTTAGTTTGTTAATTATAGTTCTGTTTACGTAAGAATTTATAATTTTTGTGATGCCTTTATTTTGACGATTTCTGAAATAGTCTCGGCCACATTCTATCTGATTCTCAGGAATATCAAAGTAAAGCGTTGACAGTTGTGAAACTGATTTGAAGAATATTTCTTGTGTAATCAAGAGTAACAATAAAGTTTGTTTGAAGTGACGTGTTTCCAGGCTAATCCAATTTAGAGGTTACAATATGTTACATAATTTGGACACCAAACAACACAGGCATATTCCAATTTTGACTTAACTATAGTTGAATAAAGAAGTTTTAAAGTTTCAGCAGATTTAAACGTGGACGTGTTTCTAATAATAAATTTAAGTGTTTTATACGCTTTAGAAGTAATATCCAATATATGGTCAGTAAACGATAATTTATAATGAAATAATACGCCTAGATTTCTAAAAGTTTGTGTTCGCTCTAAGAAATGATTATTAATCTTATAATTAAATAACATGCTGCTTAGTAGTAAATGACACACTTTTACATTTTTCAGGATTTAAAATTAAATTGTTTACACCAATCACAAATGGAATCTAAATTCTGCTGAAGCATTCATTAATATTGGAATATAAATATAATAAACTAGTAGATTCATTGGATAAGTCGATATATCCGAAAATTATTATTTTTGAAATAGGTAATAATTTGTCAGCCTTTTACCACTCGGTATACTTGGAAAATGTTGCTTGGTTAGTTGCTATTTCACTTTATATGTTACATCAAAATCAAAACTTAACGCTATTGCCTTTGTTATAGCTTAAATAAATAATAAACAAAGAAACATGTTGAAGTTCCTACGTAGTACCTACCTACTCTTTAAAACGGATGAGCTAAAATTAATCAGGATTATTCACTTGTTTATCCTTTACGGTCCCTTAGGGCTTCCTATATCCGAACTACTCTTTGTTCATGTTTATTAAATGTTCCCACTATTATGCAAAACCAGTGACACAATTAAAGTTTCCAAATTGTAAGCTTTGGTTTGTTACTCAGCATCAATGTTAAATATATAGGGTGGTCTAAATAATGTTGTATTTTTACACGTACACGTATGCCATGTTATATTAGTATGATAATTTGTTATCAGTTAGATGCACATGTGGCATTGTGGTACAATGTTTTATAATCCTAATGTTATTGAAAGCAGCTCATATTTCTGAAAATAACTAGCTAGTGGAAATAATAATATACATATAATGCAGTTTCCTTAGTAAAAAGTCAAAAATTTCAATTAGGAGGACAGAGAAGTAAGAGGTGGAGATAAAGGTTCGATGACACATTAATCAAATTGTGCCAAAATGTTTACAACATCCGTAAAGATCAGCATAACTGAACTTAAAATAGGAATAAAGCATGAAAAAAAGCAAAATGGATTTTAGTCACTATTAACATTGACACTCTTCAATTTATGGAGGCCTGCAGATCTTAAAAAGAGAACAAATAATCGCCATTTTATTGTCAAGAATGAAAACTTTATCGACAATATACAGGGCTAACTATGATTAAGTATAAAAATTTTAACCACGTGCTCAGGAAGGCAATAAAAAAATTATTCCAGAATTTTTGCTCGATATTTAAAATATGGGATGTAACCTACGGAAAGTCGACGCCTATGATAAACATCGACTGAGATGGCTTAAATCCATAGTTAAAGCTTACATCTGTCAACAATATCTACTACCATGCGGTTTCCTTTGCACCATTTCTAAATGCAGAAACGACAAAAATTATCATTCTTATTAGTAATAATACCTGATAAATAGGTAGGTAACAGTTAAACCAGTTAGCTCCACTATTTTGTATTCGTTTTTTATTATTTCGTTACAAACTGGCAAAACTACATTTTCATTCATTACCCACTCACTATCGATAAAACACACTTCCTGTAGGTACACTTAGATAAAATATCTATTTATTATAACAAAATCGAACGAAAGGAATAGATAATAGAAAACTTATAATGTACCCGCGGCAGTCTTGTCCCATAACCTAGAAAACCAAACCGGTGAACTATATCGTGGGAAAGTATCTGCACCCAACACAAATTTCTTTATTTAATAACTGTAAAACGTTTAAAAATTTAAAAAAATACAGTAAAAACTTAAGAAGAATATAAAACTACAACGTAAACACATGGTAAACACAGGAATTAAATTATGACTTGACTGGAAATTTTACGGTCGTGTTGCTAGTTATCTACTCTGATTCTGTAAATGCGTGGCGGACAAGTCGCATAGGCGGCGTTAAAAATGGATTTAATATAATTTCTAAAAAATTTTTTTTCTCTATAAATAAGTTTGGAATTTTTTTGAAGGGTGATTCCGTTAGTTCTTAATTTTTTCTATCCCCTCTTAAAATATTTGTACTTAGTCATAGTTAGCCCTGTATGTATTTAATAAGGGAAGGGAACTTAACTAATCGTAATAATAACATCAGGTGAAATTTTACGGTTGCAGGATTCGGAAAAAACAGGTGGAGAAGAACAACAAAGCAACTGCGAATAATGTTGTTTCTGGGTGAGATAAGAAGATATATTATCGCCATTCCTGCCTGTTTGTAAATTTACAGCACTATTTGAATATTACAGTTGTAAAATTACCGTTTATTAAGTAGTAATGGTTGTTATTGTTAATTTAGTATTAAAATGGGGAAGCGAAAGTCGTTTCAAGAATGTGTTTTCTACTTCAAATAAGCCAAAATCCGACAAATTAGACAACAGACAACATCTAAACTACTGAAGATAATAAATAATTTTGGTTTATAATTTCTCTATGCGATTGTTATTTACTAAATTTTGTTTTTTCCCAAATTTAAACATTTCTGGAAGTTTCTGATATAGAAATATCCTTTTCAAACACCCTAGGTACAACATGTGCTGCATGTTTTAATGTCAAAGGCAAACATGGCTATTATTAGAAACTGTCAGAAACAAAACATCAAATTTCGTTTATTGATATCCAGTTACTGCATGGATGCTGAATAAGCATTTATCTCCCCCGAGTGCAAATAAAAATGCCAGTGAAGGTCCGACAGGTTTATTTTTACTTTCAGAAAATCTTAAAAAGTATAAATATCAGATAATCAGAGTTATACGAGTGTCTCTAAAAGGCCTTTGTGTTATTTGGATTTAAATAAACTTACTTACAAATGTGCCTAATTTGACGCGAGATAGCTCTGAAGTATATATTTTTAAATGATTTTATGGGACAAAAAGTCCTATAAAGCTATGATAAATATCAGTCGGATACATTTCTATAACTAATTATTTCAAATGTCTACGTGAATGGACTAAAAGCGTTGCAAGTATAAAAATTAAATTAGATAACTGATTTACTGGAAGAAAGGTGATACGATGTGATTGCTGTCATAGTTTTTATGTAATTTGTATTTCAATAATAATTGAAGTAATTAGTTACATCATAATTTAAAATGGTACTAAATATTCTTATACATTTTTAACAAATACGCATTTCATAAAACCTACTGTCAATTATTAGAAATCAACTGTAAGAGTATCCAACCACCTCATTTGCATCTGCTGGAAATTGCAAGTGCATGAGGTACTTACATGTTATATAAAACTTTTCGAGAATTAACTTGCTTTTCTGTGATAATATTAACCGATTCTTGAATCTTTTCCCACAGTTGTTCTTGGCTATTAATAATGTCTTTGTAAGCTAAATATTTAATATAACTCCAAAAGTAAATATCCAGCGGATTTAAATCACAGCTACGTGCAGACCAAGGAACTTCACTGCCGCCTCCAATCCAACGGAAAATTTCTATTAATACTAGGTGACCAGGCAAACGTTGTTTTGCTATATGAATTATTTCTAGTGAATATTTTGGTAGTCGGCTTCGTTCTCATCCCTACTCCGTGCTGTTTACTTACGCCTGGCAGGGATAATTGATCTAGTGATAATAGATCAGTTATCGACCAGGGTTATAAATGATTAAATTACTAAAATGGCTATTAAAAAATAAGGGTTTGTGATAGAAGGGTGAAAATTAAGGGCTGTATGTATTTTTTAATGCCACACAATAAAAAAATAAAAATAAAAAATTTTGTCCAAAAAATAAAAAAAAATGTTTGGGATGGACCACCCTTATCACTTAAGGGTATGAAATAGTACATTATACTATAAGGGAGAGAAATGCGTTATTTTTGGCAGAGGTGCAATTTGAAGTCCGAGGTCTACAATGCACCGAGGACAAAATAGCATCTCTCCGAATGGTATATACTATTTTTTCCACGGTCTCATTAACTTAAAAACACATATTTTGTCATTAAGTAGCAGCAGAATTATTGTATTCGGATTTGAGCATTTACTTAGTAGTCGTTGAGTTATAGTCATAACTACAAAATAAGCAAACAAAAAGAATTGTCAAATTAAGGTGCTAGTTTGGTTTAATTTAAAGTTTGTTTAGTGCACAATGAATAATTGTGAGTCGGAAGAGATTGTGGAGGCTGCAAATATTGCAATAAGCAATTTGCTGCCTACGAAGTCAAGATCTTTATACGATATAGCCTACAATCGGTTCAAAGTTCTCGGTGCGCCGAGAAAAATGTTCAAGTATACAGCGAGAATGTTTTGTTGGCATACTTCAGTGAAAATGCAAAGAATTACAAGTCTTCCACATTATGGGCGCAATATTCTATGGTTAAGTCCTGCTTGATAATTTACGACAACATAGATATAAGCAAATTCCCCAAGTTGATCGCATTTTTTAAAAGAACCGGTGACGGATATCAAGCGAAAAAATCTAAAATATTGACAAAGAGTGAAATCGACCGTTTTCTATGAAGTGCAAATGATAAAGAATTCTTAATGATTAAGGTAAGATTACTTTTGTTGTTAGGTATTTCAATTATTAAGTATTTTGATTTTTTATAGGTTGGATTAATTCTGGGGATTACCGGTGCTTGTCGAACTGATAAACTAGTCAATTTAACTGTAGATGATATTGACGATGTAGGCTCTTCCTTGATTGTAAAAATTCCAAACACTAAGACAAAGATTCCACGAACCTTTCTGGTTACCGATGTGGTAAATATGCTTGAATTGTTTCGAAAATACCTGTCCCTTCGTCCTCCCCACGCCTTTTTTTGTACTACAAAGCAGGAAAATGTAGTTTGTAGCCAGTTGGCAAGAATACTATGGGAAAAATTCCGAGTGTAGTAGCTTCGTATTTAAAATTACCTGATGCTGCATGTTATACTGGTCACTGCTTACGAAAATCTTCAGCGACATTACTGGCAGATGCTGATGTGGATATCACGACAATAAAGCGTCATGCTGGTTGGAAATCAACGACAGTCGCTGAGGGTTATATCGAGAACTCCATTGAAAATAAGACCAAAATTGCTAATCAGGTTTTAGTAGGTACCACTACTAGCGCAATCACAAAAACTGTAAATGTAAGCGAAAGTAATATTCCTTCTAATATTAATTTTGAAAATTGTACAAATGTAACATTTAATTTAAATGTCAATAAATAATTTCAATGTTATCTTTTTTTGCATGAAGAACGTTCTCCATAATGTAAACTCCCTTGGAAGCATTACACTCCCTTGGGAATAATCGACTACTTCTGTTTTAATTTTGATGTCATAGAAACTGATTTCTACTCCCGACCGTGGAAAAAATAGATTACGACCGATTCTCAGACCTACCGAATATACATATAAAATTTCATAAAAATCGGTCAAGCCATTTTCGAGGAGTATGGCGTTACTGTGACACGAGAATTTTATATACATTCTGTTACTCGTCGGGGGTAATGTGTAGATGCACCAGCATGAAAAAATCAGAAGTTCTGCCGTAAATTCAAGGGAAGATCTTCAAGAAGCAGTGGCAAGTCATTAATTAGAAAATTTTAATAATTTTCTCCGTTGAGTGGACGTGGTAGTAGGAACGACCCCACAATATTATCGGGGAGAATTCCACACCAAGTATTGATAGAGAACTCTTGCTGAAAATGTACTTCTCTTGGCAGATGATAATTTTCTAGTTCCCAATGACTATTTCTTCAATTAAAATTATCTCCTCTGGTAAATTTGGCTTCGTTCGTAAATGATATTTTATTATAAAATGTTAGATCATTTTGTTGCCTAGCTACAGGGTCTTGTGGCGTTAAACGTTGAACTGGAGTAAAATTAAAAGGATACTCTGCTAATGGAAGACGGACTGATGCCAGTAGCTCTCGGAATTTGAAGTGTGCTTGTATAGCAAACAATATGGTATTGTTTTATACCTTTTCTATTTAGAATTGAAGGTAGTTCAATAGTTTCTTATTAAAAATTTCAAAAGTGTAAAATACAAAAAGTTAGACATATTTTTGCATCAACAGTACAGCATAACTAGCGCTTCCTAGTCGTGACCTCAACACTGTGTGGCATATTGGTAATTGTCACCTCAAAAAACATAAGACTACAAATTTTGAAAACAATCGGTCCATGCATTTTTAAAATATAACAAAAAATTGAAAACATTTTTTAAACTTTAACACCCTGTACAATAAAAAGGAGCAACAATTGAATGAGGCATGTTAGGATCAATCGCTTTATTTTGACGTTAGCCTGCTTTAAGCTATGTACCATTAATGATGACTCACCCTGCATATATTTTATTTCTATGAGAAAAACCGATGCTCCTCTTTTTAGTTTCGGTGCATTCTAATGTGACATATAATTCTTATTCAGGCTTAAAAGCTCTTAACTAATGCTGTAATAATTTAGGACATTAATCATGACCAAGCAATACAACAATGCAGAGTATACTACGAAAGATTTCCATATCGTTTTACCAATTCTAATGCCTTCTAATATTTGCTGCTGCTATCGAAGGCAGCTTGTTATAAGAACTTCTTACGATAGAGTCTATCTGATGGATGGCGTCTTGGACTCTTTTTTCAAGAAAATAACAATGGTGAAACCCGGACTTCTCTATCTCTTGCTGTTTTTTAACTACAGGGCATTTTTCGCTTTCACTCGGTTTGACAAAAGCCGGTTTTCACTGTTATTTTCTAGAAAAAAAGCCCAGGACTCATCCATCAGATTGCTCTATATATGACAGAACCCGTAACCTTCAAAAACATACTAATTTTAACCACCTTGTACAATCGTTTGCCATAATAATGGCACTCGTTAAAATGAATTTTGAGATTTATTTTGAACTACGGACGTATTTGTAAAGAAATCTACTTTCAACTTTTAACATTAGTTATTAGTTGTTTCACTCACCAATAGAGATTTAATGAAATGTTTATTTAGAACTTCCAGAAGTACAAAAACTGTTTTAAGAATGAACATTTGCAATCGTTTATGTTTGATCCCTAATAATGATACTATTCGAAAGAAATAGAAGTTTTAACGAATTTAAGTGTTTATTAGGGCGCAACAAATTTGTTCGCTACTTATTGGCAACTGTCTATAGTCAGCACGATTTTTATTTGATGATTCGGTGATTTACCAAAACGTACAAGCACTACAACATATGCAAACACGAGCTCATTTACTGTTCGTTAATTGGCGTTTTCTACATTTTCGTTGAACGAACATTGTCATTCGTCGATTATCCATTTGAAATTTGAATGTCGAATTAATGCTACCATTTTTATAGTTATGAGGGGACTTTCTGAAAAATATATATATATATGAGACGAATTTAACATTTCCATCTTTCATTCTATAATACTGGTTAAATTTGACAAATTTAAAACCTCTCATTTTATATTATTTAATTGTAAATAAAATTTATTTAAAAAAAATCACTGAAGCACGCAGCGGTCCTCATTCAGCATAATGTTCGCCGATTCACCGACACGTACCGGAGCATACAGAGTGTTTCTAAAATGCGTCATACTTAACGAGGTAGGACAAAATGTCAATTGTTTTCAAGTTACAGCTTGTCGATATTCAATTTTTAAATTTAACTCTTTTAAATAACTCCTTTAATTATTGTTATCAGCCTCATATTTGGCACATTTGGTAAATTAAGCTATATTGTAAAGTAAATAAATATACTCAATTAAAGTTTTTACTCCTTTGGCAGAACATCGAATCTAAATTATTATTACAATTTTTGACGCAAACTTTTAATAATTAAATGACACAACTACAAACAAAAAAAACACTAAAATATATTTTTTTCTACGTTCATGCAAAAAACAATACTATATTGAACTATATTTAGTGGAAAAAGTGGTTTTTATTGCACTAGTGCAATAAAATGTTGTTCATCTGTCATTCTACTACAGCGTTTTGTCATCCTGACAAACATAAACGTTCAAATCGATGTCATATTTTCCTACACTTGTGTCATCTAAATACATTTTTTGGTTTTTGTATGAACGTAGAAAAAATATTGTATACAACTCGTACAAAAAGTGCTTATTGCATTCGACGTGTTGTCCTAGTCGGCCTGACACGCGTGCAATAAACACTTACTTTTTATACTTTGCATAAATAACTATTAAAGTATTCTTCATTTTTCTTCAATGGATTTCATGAGACTCTTAAACCTGACTCGATAAAAAATCCCCCGGGAGTCCCTAATAGTGTGACACCCCTGCAGATAATCTTCAATTAGATTTCTTCAATGCCTTAGGCGTGGTATAAACTAATATTGTTTGAAAAGGTCGCAAAAGACAAAATTTCATTCTTATGTTTAACAAAACATTTTCTAGATAACGAGGATATAAATTTTGGAGAAAGTAAACATTAAATCGGCATTAATGGGCCATTAAATAATTAAGGGCCAATAATATACGCTGATGATTTGTTTCATTACATTAGAGAATTGTGTTTTTTTTTTATTAAATTTTAGTACAACTTTTCAGTAATACAAAATTTGGACGATAAAATATTGAAATTAAACCATCTACTGGTGCAAAGACTGCTGAAGTAGAAGACAACATAGCATTTATAGACTCTTTACTAGGAAATATTTTTTTTTGGCATTTCAATTTTGTTATTGATTCAATCATTGACTCGTTGCCCCAGATCGACAAAAAGAATTATCGGTATATAACTGGCTCTTTTAAATCTAAAAATTTTGCAATTTGCTTCGGGACAGCACTAACAGTGTGCTGACCAGCATTTAGGAAAATGCACTTTCCATTTCGATATGTTAAAAAAATCGTAGCTTTTCTATTCTAGGAGGGCGAAGATTTACGTACTTTATGTAGGCGTCTCGGTTATGGTATGATAAATCTTCTTGTTACATTTTTTATTTGTCGCAATGACACAATTACGCATTTGTCCGTATCTTCTACGTCATTCATGGTCAGGGAGAGAAGTTCATCACATCGACAACAATCATAAATCCCGAATATTGTTACAATTGTCGTAAGCGACCAATGGCCATCATGTGCGTCCAACAGTAATCATTCAACTTCTTTTTTAGCTAAAATCTTGTACATTTTTAGAATACAACTCTCATTCTTTCGTTTGAGAAATGCATCAACTAAACGTCACATTTTACCCCATAATATTAAATAAAAAAACAAACCTGCGAACAACTTTTCAGCATAGATTCTTTTTTAATCGAAATTTGAATATCTATTTGATATATTTACAAATGAATAACAAATAAAATAGGTAACAATCCGCGCAAGGAGACAGTCTGGACACCGGATAGCTGTCCGCCAGTAAACGCTCTTGCCATGGTAGTAGTGTTATACAGATTAATATTTCAGACTTACGTCAGTGGTCTCATGACTTTTTTACGGAATTTGTTAAATTATACCGAAGTTATTCTTGTCTGAGGCAAATTAAGTCAAGTGATTATAGCGACAGAGAGAAAAAAATCAAGCATATGCCGTTTTGGTAAAAAAGTGCCAGGAGATGGATCCCACAGCAAAGAAAGATACTGCCACTAAAAAAATTAACTCTTTTCGTTCAGTTTACCGTAAAGAATTGCAGAAAGTAAATAAATCAGCACGTTCTGGTGCGGATACGGATGGGATTTATAAACCCTCTCTTTGGTATTTTAAGTTACTTACCTTTCTCATTGATCAAGAAACTCCAAGGAAAACTATAAGTAACATAGAGGATAATGATTTACAAGAGATAAATTACAGGTTCATTTATTTCATAAACGTAAAATATAACTAAGTACAAAAATAATATTATAGTTAATTAAATTTTATAGACTAACAGCCTTATCTTGTCTTGTCGAGATGCCATTATACCGAATGTATTTTCAACTACACGTCGACTTTTTGATAAACGACAATTAAAAATTGTTGTATCTTTATTTAATATATCCTTTGGGGTGGAGTTTTGGAAAGTCACAACGTAATCCGAATGCTTCATGACCTACAAAAACGTAAGGTAATATACTTTCACTGTATGGCATTATATTTGGCTTAGGAATTTTCAAATCTCCCTGTATTAATTTCTCAAAAAAAAAAAAAAAAAAATTGTGTTCGCAATAACTCTTCCATCTGATATTCTACCATTTGTGCTCACATCGCAGCAAACGAATTCACAATTTGCATTTGCAATTGCCATAAGCACGTTGCTGTATGTTTTCTTATAGTTATAATAATAGGAGCCACTTTGTGGTGGTGGTACAATTCTGATATGTTTTCCATCTACTGCACCTAGACAGTGAGAGAATTGCCTCTTTTTTCTAATCCACTGGCGATGTCAATCCATCCTTCTTCTGTCGTCGGGAACTAAAAATAGAAAAAATAGAGTTGATTTTACAAATACCTCTATATGTCCCTTAAAATATGTATTTTAAAATATTTTATTTTCTATTAACATCAATTGCTCTTTAGACAGAGAACGAACTACCTCAGGAAGAACGAGAAGAACATTCGTTGCTAGAATTATCAATCCCTCCTACTCCTAATACGGCAGGAGAGGTTTCAACGTTTCAACAATTTCAAGACCCGCCTCATCATGTTGATAAAACTGGTGAAGTCTTGCAATTAGCGGGAATTAAAAAATCTTTGACAAGAAGATTCATTTGATGTATTTGGAAAGCACATTGCAAATAAATTGCGAGGACTCACAAAAAAGAAAAATATATTGTTCAAAAATTAATCAATGATGCAGTTTTTAAGGCAGAAATGGAGGCTTTAACCAAAGATTTTAAGGTTATAAATTGTGGACCGGACAAAACCTCCTCTAAAGAACAAGCTTATCAAATGTCAACAGACTTTTCTCAGCCATTTCTGGTAGGACCCAGTTGGGCCAATGTCTTTCAGCAAAGGATGACTGTGCCATCCAATGCAAGAACCGAACTAAACATAGAATAACTTTTGTTTTTGTACTTCTGCCAATTATATTAAGTTTTAGTTTGTAAAATTTCACTATATTTTATTTAAAAATCAAATATGTGTATTTATCTTCAAAAAATCCTTTTTAAGAGCATTGTAAATAGATTCACAAGTTTCCGGTATAATACGACTTAGTGCTCGTTTCGATATAATGGTGCTAAATTAAAGATCTTGTTAACTTCTGCCTATTACTAAAAACCTTAAAGTATCTGTTAATCTCTCATGGGGTGTAATTGCTTTTCTCATGTGAGTGTCTTCTATTTTTATTTGCAGACTTACTAACCGCAGCAAGTATGTATATGCCTCCATATCCATTCTTAAGTAATTACGCCAGTCTTCAGATTCATAACGTAATTCTCGAAGTAAATTTATATGGGAAAACCTCTCTCTCTTTAACAACCATTCTCTTGACTATCGTGAGCGCTTAATACTTCTTTTTTTTTTTCTTTTAAAATTCGCTAAACACACTGATATTATTGATAAAAGTAATACTTCATCCATGGTCAACCGTTAAAACTGATTTAAAAAACATATTATGTTGAAACTGTCTAGTGTAAACAGTAGTTTTCAGACTCTCCCTTTTAACTGACATGCAAGACGTGAGGCAAAATGGTATGTATGTACCGGGCTTTATATTTAATATCAAATAAAGGATTGTGAGATTGAGAGTTTTCTATCATTTCCGGAAACTGTATTATGCTGAATCAACCCTTTAAGATGCATGACGCATTTTAGAAACATCCTATATGGTAACATGAATTTGTTGATTCGGGGCTTGTTCTCCATTTAAATTAAAGCAAACAAACAAATGCGTTCGTTTGTTTTTGTTTGCCCTGATTGAAAACATTTACTCATCGTTTGCTATAGCTATACGCCTTGATACAAACTCAAAAATAAAATGAAATTACAATATAATTTCAAATTTTAAATTTGATATTTTCAAATATTTTTTTAATTTTGGCATTTTTTTTATTATTATTTGTATTTTCACTAATTTTATTTTAAGTTAACAAAAATAATAAACCCACAAAATAAAAAAAATGGTATGAGTTGAAGATCCGACTATACTCTTCCTTCGTATTTTTCCCGTTGGATAAGAATCTGAAGTTAGAAATAGGGGTTGCACATCGATTTTCCTCTCCCTAATTATTGGGTTATGGTACAATAGGTATTATTTTTATAGGTTCCTTAATTGCAGTTTTGTTTGATAGGCTCTTGTAAATGCCTGGTGGTGAAATGAGTTTTGAAGTTATACATAATTTCCTTCCTGATATAGGAATCAGGTAATCATTTTGATGGATATATCTAGATTCTCGCAGAAATTCGATGTGCAACAATTATTTCCGACTGCAACAGCTCTTACGGTTTTTTTTAGTGGTAGGGGAAGTGAAGAGTTTGTAATTACATGTTGATTAAATTTTTTCAGTATTAAGAATAAAACAATTTTTTTTAGGAAACCCAACCGTCACAAAATTGTAATAATGGGCGCAGGCATGGCTGGTCTGGGAGCTGCCTTAAAACTAACTGAGCTTGGCTGCAATGATTTTGCCATTCTTGAGGCGCAAGAGGAGGTAGGTGGGAGAATAAAAACGATCACAGTTGATGGTAGACCGTTAGACATTGGCGCCCAATGGTTGCATGGAAAAGATAATCCCTTGTACCACTTAGCAATAAAACACGATCTACTGTCAAAGGAAATGTCTGAGGAAGGATTGGGAATGTTTGTTCGAAACGATGGAGTAGTATTTGATGAGTTCTTAGTTAAACGAGTAGATTTTGAAATAGGAAAGATACTTGAAGAATGTCAAACCTTTGTTGATAGAATAGACCATCCTATATCCGTGGGTGATTTTATGGAACAAAAATTTTTAGAATATCTAGATGCATGCGATGATACGAATGATTTAAGACAAATGAAACTCGATTTATTTGACTGGCATTTAAGATTTCAGATAATAGATAATTCTTGCCATAACATGAAGAGATTGTCGGCAAAGTATTGGGGCAGCTACGTCTGCTTAGATGACGTTGCTCATTACAATTTAAAATACGGGTATAATTCTCTTGTCAACGTCATGGCTAATAGTCTTCCAAAGCAATGCATTCATTTAGAATGTGAGGTAACTGAAATTTTATATGGTGAGGAATACAATGGCGTAAAAGTGACATGTAGCAACAATCAAATATTCTACTGTGATCATTTAATAATAACAGCTTCCATAGGAGTACTAAAAGATTTTTTTATTATTGATCCTCCTCTTCCAACATTACTACAGAATGCTATAGATAATATGGGTTTCTACGGTATAGGTAAAATTTACCTGATTTTTGATGAAAAGTGGTGGGGAGATTGGAAAGGTTTCCAATTTATTTGGAAGGCTGATACTGTTTTTGAAGAAGAAGAAGCATGGCTTAGACATGTTACTGGCTTCGAAGAAGTTTTTAATCAACCTAAAATTTTAATTGGTTGGGTAGGTAGTGATGGAGTTAAACAAATGGAAAGTCTAACAGAAGATGAAGTGGGAAGCATCTGCATAAACGTTTTGAGAAAATTTCTACCGAATTTTAAAATTCCTCAACCGAATAATGTCATAAGGTTAGTCAAACTGTTCAAAATGGGTACATTTTATTACATTTATTTAGTTATACAGTAAACGGTAAAAGTAAGGATTTATTTAAAAATCAAGTGTTCGTTTTTTGGAATATAAAACTCTTTTTTGTTTCAAGTGGTTTATAATTTCGAAAATTTTCGGCAATTTTGCTTACAGTAGCTTGATTGATTCGGCAATCTGGACAATTAATTATTAATTATTTAATTATTTTTTCGAAAACGGTTAAAAATAAGAAATTGAATAAAAATACAAAAAGGGTTTCCATTTTAAAACGTTGACCATGATACCATGGTACTTAACCTTGTATACTTGAAAACTGGTTTAAAAATGTACAACTAAAAATAAAAAATGATAAACTCAGGCGATTTTCTAAAAAACGAACACCTGATTTTTAAATAAATTTATTCCATACTTTTGCCTTCCACTGCTAGTTATAACTTTTATACTTGTGGAAGCAGTGAATATTTAATTTAATTTTTAACGCAACTATGTACAGGGTGATCCTTAATGAATGGGTCATAGAGTAAGTATATATCAGATGTCGAAATAATAGGACCGCCTACTGCGGTTTTCAGTAACCGGTGACGAAAAGATGTTTAGAGTAAAGAAAACTATTTTTATTTTTTTCCGCGCAAACTGTTGGTTGTATAAAAAATATACAAGAGTGAAAAACGTAATAAAATTAGGTGTAGTATTTAAAAAAAAATTGTTGAAATAGACCATTGTAGAAAAAAGTTCTGAAAGAAATAAATCTAGGGGTTGCTTATTCCCGCCCTCCTTTTAGACCCAGACCAGCGTTATTCTCCTCCACTCTATTCCGTTCTTCGCCTTTTTTTCCAATCCGTTACATTTTTCTCCCTTAGATTTATTGCCACTGCCTCTCTCCATCGTTTTCTCGGTCTCCCCCTTTTTTTCTTGTAATTTGGTTTACTTCCTACAATTTTTTTAACTGTCCTTTCATCTTCCATACATTCTAGATGCCCCAGTCACTGCACTCTTCTGGCTTTTACAACTTCGTTTATTTTTGATGCCGGGTACATTGTATATATTTCCTCATTATTAATTCCTCTTTCTTGTTTCCTGCCGTTTTGCTTTCCGTGTTCTTCTGCCTTCCTCATCTCCTTCCTTCTAGCTTGGTTCTATATATTTTGCATTCTGTTCCTGATCCTATTTACGTCGTTTCGTTTTCTCATAACCGTGTCCATTGCCAGCGATCTTTCTTTTATGTCATGTAATATCTCTAGTTTCTGCTTCCTTTTTTTCTAGCCTGCTTGTCTCGTTATTCCACTTCCAAACCTCGTTATTGATTATGAGTTTTTGGTACCCTACTTTTGCTAACTTTCCTTCCATCCTTACTTCTTTGGCTTTCATTCTTAATCTTCTTTGAATTTCCCTCTCTTTTTTTTATTCATATCATCATTTATAAACACTTCAGCTGATCTTACCTCTCTTAATTTACTTTTGATTTACATTATCCTTATCTTGTCCTCTACGTTTCTTAATAATTCTACTAAACATACATTAATTCATATTTTCGTTACAGCTTCTGTATCGATTTCCATATGCAGTGACTTTTCTATGAACTCTTCTATCTGCACTTTCAACTCATTCTAATCTAATGTTTCTCTAATCTGTAGACCTTGAGCCACTATATTTTTCCTTCTTTTCTTTTTAACCATACGCTGTACTCTCTCTTCTACCCCTCTAAGCGCTTTATTTTCCTGCTTCATGTTTTCAATCTCTCCTCTAAGTTGTCCTCTCCTCTCTATACTATTTCTCTTCTCTTCTCACCTCTTTTTTTTATTGGCGATCGTGCTAGTTTTTTACTACAACTGAATACCTCAGCTACCTCTTCCATGTGATGCCAGATGAGGGAAAGAAAAAGAGAAGTTCTTTTTCTTTCCCTCATCTGGTATCACTTTTTGTTTATATTTCAATCTCTTCCTTTCATCGCTCGGGTGTTATCGTTACCTTCTTACTAACCACGGGTTTCTCAGTTTTCTTTAATATTTAGTTTAGTATATTTCTGAAATTACTGGTTGCTTATATCACTTGACACCAGCTCGCTAACACGCACCAGGGTTTTCCCTCTGAAATTCGCTTCTGAATTACTGGATGCCTACCCCGCGTAACAGAGTCACTCTTGTCGACCAATCGGAGTACTCTTACTCTGTTACTTTCAAATTTTATTTTTCGCCTGCTTGCCCCTTTTCTCCACCACCAAAACTCACACAATTTATATCCCAAAAATAACTCGGCACGATTCAAATTGGACTTTAATGCCTGAGCACTTTTGCGGCACGTATACTTAAAGCGATCGAGATAAATCGTTTATTATATTTATTTGGTAAAAATATGAATTTGTTGGAAGCCCAAATAAGGGCCGGACAAGGGGCAGGGTGCTCTTAAAATGATTCCGATTTTTTTATCAGTATACCAATTATTAAATAGTTTTACCAGTATTACAAAAAATTTGATTTTAAAACTTTTTTATTTTTACAAATTTTTCGAAAAAATAACGTTTTCTGAGAAAATTACCAATTCAATCGGACAAAAATTAAATTATACAGTTTTACGACTAGTAGGTTATGATTTCATGTTTCATTTTTGACGTTAACTAAAAAGTATTAAGAAAAGACAATTTCATTCTTTATTTTGTTAAAAACAAAATAAAAAATCTAATATAATATTAAAAAAAGAGGAACCTAATAAAACATTAACAAATTCAACTTAAACACCATGAACTACAGATATTGTTAAATAGCACTACAGTAACTATTGAAAATGGCCATCATTTTTTCTAATACATAAATGTATTCTCCGCCGAAAATTAAAGTTTACTTGCAATACCTGTGGATTATTTTTCATGGCGTTGCATTTATTATTTATATGATTCCATGAATCTGCTTCAACTATAACCGGTGTAAAATAAGTCTCCCAGTGAAAAAAATTTCATTTATTCAGATCTGATGATCTTGGTGGCCAATTTTCTGGACAATTGTCTCCTCGTTCTATCCATCTATTTGGGAACTGATAGTTCAAGAAGTTTCATATATTAGCCTTAAAATGCGGCGGAGCACCATCGTGCATGAACCACATTTAACGTCTTTATTGCAAAGGTAAATCCTCTAGTACCCAAGGAGAGCGTTTTGTAAAAAAATAAATGACCCAACCAAATAACGTCCGACAATACCAGCTCACACGTTTATATTAAGGCTAACGGTGAAACACGTGATCAAGTTTTGTGTAAACCAGATATGTATATCGCTGCGCAGAGTAAGACTATGTTGACGTGTTGTGACAAAACGCTGAAATATGTGCTGCCTAGAGGCTAACTCATTTGGGATGGAGACAAAACGAAAGTTACACTGAAATAAAGGTATCACAACTCTATTAGTGGAGTAAAATAGAACTATAGTTATATCGAGACAAATGTAGTCGAAAGTATGAAAAAGGTTTTTAAAAAAAGTTTACTTCGCTACATGTTACGGTTTTCAAGAAATTGAATTTTACATATGCTCGTGATTCGTGTGCAAGCTAAGTTTATACTTGAGGTGCATGTTTTCAGAATAGGACAATGCATTCATTCGGAAAGTCAGAAACATCTATATTTTCCATAATTTTTATGTCGAATAAGATTAAGTTTTAGTTTTTTATGCTCGTATTTTTTAATACAGAAAATTTATCGTAGATCATAGAAAATTCATAAGAAATATAAACATAAATGTATATTTATTTATGTCCAAAATGTAAAATATAAAGACTATGTATGGATTATTGAAGAGAACTATGAGAAATTAAAGTGTAAACAGGCCAATTAGCCTAGATCAAATATTGAAAACATATACCTTTGTTTTGTTGATATTTGTACTTTCCAAAATACATATGTAGCATTAATTATAAAGTTATAACACTGGCTTAAGATTGATGTATTCTTAAAACAATGTCTTCTACAGACATATAATTTAAAATATTTAATAACTGGATAATGTAGGTGTTAGCAAATAATAGGAATGACACCTGGGTATTTTCAACAAACAGCTGCAAAAAGCTTAGATTTTAGAAATGTGAAGTAAGTTACCTTTGTTGTATATGTTATATTTTACGAGATTTCAATAGTTAAAAACACAATTTTGACTGAGGGAAATACGGCGATGTAAGTAAGCGGTTCTTAATTTTTATTAAAATTGAAAATCGAAGTCGCGTGACAGTACTTTTATTTTATTTTTTCGGTTTTCGTTCGGTAACTATATATATATATAGCTATTAAAAAAACCGCATATTTATATCTTTATCCCTTGAGGAGTTAATGAGCGAAAACTTTATATTGTTTTATAGGGCGCTCACCGTAAGCCTTAAATTCATTTTGAAAATGGCGAGGAATTATTGCATGTGGATTTTCATGCGAATATTCATGGAAATTATGCATATTTGTGATTCCCCTTCGAGTGACACAGACTTCTTTCATAAAAAGAATATTCTCTTGAAACCCTGACGCAAAATGAAATTACAAAAAGTTAGTCTTTGACCCAAATATTAGGGTAACAATTGTTGAATATTTTGGATATGATAAGGATGAATTAGATTACGTTTTATAATTCGATGGACCGTGGCTTGTGGTATATTAAATTGTCTAGATAATTAATTGTCTAGTGCTGATATGCGCGTCATTTTCAATACTTTTTAAAAGTCGATCTTCGTTTCGTGCATTTACTGCATGATTAAAACACAGTATAGGGAGACTAGTAAAAACACTCGGCAGCTCGCACATCCATTTCAAGCTGCAGAGACCTAAGTTTACATCCAACTCTGGAAGTGCGAATATCGGCTATACAGAGCCGTATTAAAGCAATATTTTGAGTCTGATCGAGAAACGAGTCGCTGCGCAGCAGTTAGATGTTTAAATATATCATCTATAAATAGTAATTTAAGTTTCTTTAAATTTGCTAAAGACATAAATAAGTAATAAGTAATCTATAATATACTGTACAAACCATAAATGATATTTTACTGCTATTGCCTTACCTATTAACTTATTTCTTAAGTATAACATTGGAATATAAATACTTCTCATGAAAGTGAAGTTTAAAATATACATATTTATATTATTCACAAATACAAATTTTTATTTTAGAGCAAAGTTCTGTGCAGAGGCTTCTAATAGAGAAGATTTATTAGAAAAGCTGCTCAGGATTAGTAATAGTTGATACAAACTATGTCAAATATATTTTTAAAATAATATGTTTTCTAACGATTCGCGCAGTAGATTACGCAAAGAGGCCGTTCCAACGTTTCCTGCACAAGACGGCTCATCTTCAAATTATGTAGATGATCATATTTCTTGTAGTCACTATAATGAGAGTAAGTCTTAAAACAAAATAATAAAAAATAATGTTTTTCCAAATTTACATTTTACTGCACCTTTATCTCCAATTTAACAATTTTCAAAGTTAAGTAAACATAATTTCTCTGTTCTGAAAAATACTTGTCTTCTGGTTTACGTAAATCATTTAAGACGAAAAAAAATCACAATAAATTATTTGTTCGCTAAACTTCAAACGTCAAATTTTAAATTTTAAAAAATCCCAAAAAAATGTAATTATCACTAATAACAAAAAAAGTAAGTAAATAAATAAAAATGTTTTGCAGTGCAATAATATATATTTTAAACTCTTTTTTTTAAGTCCATAGAAGTAAATCAAATTTTCACACTGTATGTTAGTATCAGTAAATGATGTATAGTACATGTTGAATTACCCATTTATAACTGTATAAATTATTACATAATGTGGATAGATATAACGTAAACTTTCATGTGGAATAAGTACACTTTCACGCGCAAATAAAAATTTCTTATTCCGGTCCTGATCACCGATTCTGTCAATGTCAACTTTTTCAGGAAAGGGAATGAGTACGTGGTAAAGTGCAGTGCAGTGCAGTAAACGTCAAAAATTAAACATGAAATCATAGCCTACTAGTCCTAAAGCTGTATACTTTATTTTTTGTAATAGTCAATTAATAACGACGCTGTTTCACAAAATACCGATTTTCTCTACCGTTATTTTTTCAAAAAATTTGTAACAACAAAGTTTTGAAAAAATAATTCGCATAGTGATAACAAAATAGATATCTTTTTACGGGCGCCCTACCTAGTCTAGCCTTTATTTGGGCTTGTACCAAATTCATACTTTTACCAATTAAAGACAACAACAAACGCAAGTCATGTACCAAATTTGGTTGCTCCATGTTAAGCCATTGCTGAAATATTATTGTTTTTCAAAATTTAACACTGATCTTCAGAGGTACTCTTCAACGGTACATCCCGGAAAAAATGTTACATAACAAAGCGTCATATTTTAAGATCCTCTACATGTGCCTGCTCTGTATCGGTACAGTTATGAAACACTCTGTATATTTGATTCACCCTCGTAGTTGAATACATACTACGTAGTGGTATCACAGCGTATACAGTCCGGCGTCTTAACGTTGGCTCCTTTGATATCGTTTTTTTTAGACGACTGTGCATTTAGTTGTGCGCATTCCCGCGCTCAATGGGTACGGCGATTTGTCAAGAGAGAAATTGTCTCCCACTTCGTCGTGTACAAATAAATTTTATTGGTGTTCATTGCGCATTTAACTGTAAGTGCTGGAACCTTTTGACTCGTCGAACTATGTAAACTGTGGTGTCCTGTCTGTTTTAAATTTAAACTGTAGATATTTCGAGCTAGTCCCTGATCGCTGCTGAAGCACACAAACTTATAGTTTTTGGGGGTAATGGCGCATTGAATAATTAATAATGACGATGAACTTTATTAATTCATTATTCTGAACACCTAGAATGGATGGCGAACTCGAAGCAATGATAACGTCATAAAGGTCCAGCTTTATCAAAACATTTTATTAAATTTACGCAAGGAATCATTAAAAATATTTACTAGAGTGTTTGAATCTTCTTATTGGGATATACCACGCAGTTCTATTTTTGATCTTTTTTATTTATAGATTCAATAAAAATATATATTTTGCGCTCCATATGACCCTTAAACTAGGGGATTCATATAAACCTTCATCTTTTACAAGTTTTTCTTATTTATTTCACTGAGAATATCTTCCTTTGAGGTTTAATGAGTTTAATGCGAAATAATTTTCTCATAAATGTACTCCTACGTCGATATAAAGAGTGGAGGTGTGTCAATAAATATTATGATTGAATATTTTTTGTGTACCACTTCTGACATTTATTGGACACATTTTACCAGATATAGCGTATTAGAAATTATTTCTCAAACCGTTTGTTTCATGATGTTCAAAATATCTACAATATTTCAGTGAAATGTGAAGCAGATACAATAAGTCGGGTGTATCTATAAGTAATGTATAAAATATTGCAACAATTTGAAAAACCCATACTTATTATATTTTATTGTTATTATATTCTATTCTAACACATATTTGTATTTACTTTGGCACTCTCTCTTGTTACATAAGTTATCCAACTTTGTATGTACATATTGTACAATTGACATATTAGCGACATCAGGGGTTCCACAAAGATCGGTACTTGGTTCTCTCCTATTTATAATATTTATGAATGTCAGATTTAATAGCATTCAGACACTTACCCTCTTATATGACCTTATGTGACTTTTTAATCAAAATTGGAATATGGTAGCATTGTTTGGGGTCCCTAGTATGAGATTTATACAAACAATTTGGAAAATATTTACACTTTAGACTTTATTGTACTTATCGATCTCGCAGGAGTTCGCAATTAGAACTGGTAAGGGCGCCGTACTCTTGAAATAGTGTTTTCTACAAATACAAGTAATTTTAGACATTTAAGAATTGAATAATATAGAGTTTAGCAAATAACAAGAATGTTATCTCATGCCACCTGCGAATATTCAAAGGTACCGAAGTAAAATCAATATATAATGTCAGAAAGCGATCTATCCAGCAAGTTTTTAGGTACTGAAATCTTTCAAAATACGTATTTTTTAAAATTCAACTATAGATGTAAACATTGTTATAACATAAACTTACATAGTTCTGCATATAAGATTGTTCACTTTTGTTTATAAATGTGTGAAAATAATTGTTAAAATGTGGGGTTAGAATAGCGAAATAATGTGTGTCATACAAATGCAGTTTAAAAGTTATTATATTATTTGAGGAGAGTTTAAACAGTAAAAGTGGATAAACAAAACATCATTAATTTTATTTTTAATATTACTTTTGCTCTACGTGTTTTATTTTTTGAGATTTCAGTACCTAAAAAACACCACAAATTTGATCATTTCACGGCGAGAAATACAATATAAAAGATTTAGTCACACGTCGCGCTTATTTTTCAGTAGATATTATTTTTATATATTCTCTAGATATTAAAATATGTTAATTATAGTGTTATGTTTATTCCTGCCCTGTAATTGGATTTCTATCTGGGCAACAGTATTTCTAAATAAATAAATAAATAATGTAGGTTGAATACACAAAAAATTCAATATTAATATGATACAAAAACAAACAGCGTATATGCTTTTTTAGATTCTAAATCTATTATTTACTATTAGAATCAAATAAATCAATATAGTCTGCCTGTTCCTAATATCGTGCGGTCTACAGTTAACAATCAAACAGTCTATACAATATGAAGAGTCTAAATTGTTAAGTAAACAAAATAAACACCACGTTTCCTAAGACTTAAACGATCTAATTTATAAAAATATAAATTATCTTCACATGATAATATCGGTTTCTGTTAAATTTGCTTGATATATAAATTTTTTTGGACAAATTCTATTCTCCAATATAGTCTAGCCATCGAATTATGTAATTGAATAATGATGTTGGAAGTCTGTTGTCGTTCTAAAGATGAAACCGAGCACTTCATGTGAATTTTGAACAATAGTTTCAATATGAGTATTAAATTTGTTATCTTGTATTACCCCCAAGTTTCTTATTCCATTTACGCAATTAATAGTTATATTAATAAGACATTACATTATTGTTATATTATTACGACAGATTAATGGTATGATGTCTTATAATCGAGCAAGTACAATTTGTACACATTTACACAATTAATAGTTATATTAATAAGACATTACATTATTGTTATATTATTACGACATATTAATGGTATGATGTCTTATAATCGAGAAAGTACAATTTGTTGACATTTTTCTATATTTAAAAACAATCTATGTTATGGAAAAACATTATAACCCGATCTATCTATAATCTCTTTGCAAATCCAAATAACTAGATATGTTACATATTGTACTATAAATATTAATATCGTCAGCACATATACAAATATTCGAATATTGAAAGCACTGGATATCACTCAAAAAAGACACTGGTAAGATCGCTGAGGAACTCCAGAGGTTACCTTAACTGAATGTAATTTAAAATTATTTAGTCATGAAACCGTCTGATAAATAACTGAAAATGTGTTTTGATAGGTTTCCAAAAATACCAACATTTTTAATCTTATCAGTGGGACTAGGATGATAGACATTGTCGAGCGCCTTAGAAAAGTCAATATATAAGCACACACAGAATATCCTTTATGCATTGAAACATACTTCTTGAACAAAAGGTACAAGATTTGTTAAAACAGATCTTTTTCATAATGCTGAGAGAGTGGTATAAGATTTTTTACCATAAAGAATAATTCCTCTTAAATAATCGTCTCAAAGACTTTGCCAAAATGATAAAGGAGGGGAATCGGTAGATAATTAGGGGCGTCATTTTTATTATTCACTTTTTCTGAAATATTTCTTCAGACAAAGATTTATCAAACAATATGCACAAGGGTTTAGCTAAAATGTCACAACAAGATTTTAAAAATATTGCAGGGGCTCTTTTTGCATCGAGACCTTTTAAGAAATCATGTATTTTTAATAATAAATCAGGTTCTTCTTCGAAAATATTGCAAATAGAGTGTCTCATTGGCAGTGGATTGATTAAAATGCATATGAAAAAGCATAGATTTAGTACACCTCTAGCTATAGAACACCAAAGATCTACATCTCCACTTTGTATGAAATTTGCCTTTTTCTTTGTCGAATAGTGTTTCTACTGATTCAAAAAGGATGAGATTTCATAGTAACCCTAACTGTAATAATTATATCTTAACAAATGTTTATTGAAATTTTAATATTGAATACATCCAGTTGAGTTTTATAATTATTGTCATGTTTTTATTATGAAAAAAGGATACGGTTATAATTTGCGAAAATTTATCTATTTTATTTTTAGAAATTTTTGATATCTGTAAAAATATTACTATGATAGTTTCTTTTGCAAGCAATTTCGTTGTGGACTCACTTCTGGAAGAGAACATGTATGGCTCAAAATATGTCTGAGATATACATTGAAATAGATAAAATATTATTAACGATAACTAATAAATTCGAAATCCATGTTGCTATTGATGGATGATTTTAGCTGTTCACTAAATAATGAACATTTAACAATTGGTATAGTACACAATTGAATATTGAATTCTTAAAATAAGTGAATAGTTTTATCAAAGTAGAAGTTAAACTACATAATAATATTGCTTCGTCAACGGACTGTTAGTTGTCTTCTCTTCTTCATCACTCGCTGTATTTTTAGGGCGCTCTTGAAATTGTGTGCAAAATTTTGTTTCAACAAAATTTGATATATGGTTGTAAATATACAAATGGTGCAATACTTCAATAAAAGATTTCATGATATTTTTTAATGGAACGTGTATCGTTAAATTTTTTAATTATTATATTTCCTGATTTCATATGACATTTGATATTCCTAGAAATTTCAATACGATATCGGTTATCTATGAGATTACTATTAGTACCCTTTCCTAAATCATTAACTGTGCCAATGTTATGTTATGTTTTATATTTAGTATTATGTTATAGGTAAATATATAAATAAATGTATAATTTAACTTATCATCATATATATATATATATATATATCACTTTATTTTAGTGTGTGCATATATGTAGAAATGAATATTTGTATACACCTACTTCTAAATGAATATCCTCAACACCTTATTTTCACTTTTATACTACATTTTACATTTTGTTTTATAAGTGGCTGTTATCAGTTAGGCAATAAATATACACGATAATTATTAGTATTAAGTCTATCACAACATGATTAACATAGTTTCCTTCTGCACAAGACAAGTATATCTACGTTACTTTTTTATTTATCCCATAATTTTCTAGTAAAGGTTGCTAAAGTTCAGTGGCGTAGCCAGAAATTTTACATGGGGGGGGGGGGTTCAGTGAACAAAGTATTTCAGACTAGATTTTTTAATAAAAAAATAAATAATTTTTAATAAACATGTAAATAATAAACAGGTACGAACAATATTTGTTACAAAAATGACAAAAATAAAATTAGAACTTGCAGGTGAACCCTAATATAAGGTTGCTGTAGGAGATCTAGTTCACTGACCGCGTTGCTAAATCTTGGCGAATAAAGTGATTACAGGTTTGTAGTGAGATTACCTATATGACCCAACCAACCCAACCCATGGGGGTTCTGACCCCCAAAACCCCCCCGTGGCTACGCCACTGCTAAAATTGTAATACTACCAGTGGCATATGCGATTGAAACATCCATAAACACAATTTAGATGATGATACAAAAAAATTGTACGAACAAGAGATGCGGTTTGTGAATGCGTAACAGAGATGGCAGCACAGTACGGCACGGTTGGTGATACTTAAAATGGTGACGTTTTCGTTACAAGTACAGCGAGTAATCATTCGTTTTCTCCACTTACGGGGTGCGGTGTCTATTGCAATTTATTGCGGGTTTAATGAGACATGTGGTGATGGTGTCATGAATGAGAAAAATGTACGTTCGTGGATGAGAAAAAGTCTCGGCCTCATCCATTGTCACAATTGATGAAAAGAAAGTCCAATTCATGCCTTCATCACGTATATTTGCCTATTTTTGCATATTTGACTTTTTGGTCGTATATTAACAGGAAGAGGAATACAAATTTGATTCCAGAACAAATGTCCTATAATGATGTGTTACATACGGATCCTCAGAACATTGTAAACGCTTTTGCTTCATTTTTTCAAACCTCTTATATAGCTCCAACTAATCATACTGTGAATTATGATTTTTCTGTATCTAATTGTCGCTTATCTTCTACTTTTTTCTGATGAGAATGATGTTAAAATTTCCTTAAGAAAACTTAAACCGAAGCCTACGAAAGGTCCTGATAATATACCCGCATTCATTGCTAAAGATTGTGCAGATGTATTCAAATATCCTCTGTCTATTATTTTCAGTCTGAGTCTGAACACGTGTACATTCCCGGATATATGGAAAAAATCACGGTTGTGTCCGACAGACCCATCAGCATTATTTGTAATTTTGCCAAAGTCTTTGAAACTTGCTAGCATGCCCTGTTAGTAAATTCTCTTCAGTCTCAGATTTCAGATAGTCAGCATGATTTTCTTACAGGTAAATCTACAGAAATGAACCTAGTAGGCATTACTCAGTATATATCTAATGAACTTGATAATAATAAACAAGTGGATGTCGTCTACACAGACTTTACCAAGGCCTTTGATCGTTTGGATCATAATATTTTGTTGACGAAGTTAAGTTTTTTTATTCTTATTTACACGACCGATCACAATTTGTTGAATGTCGAGGTCACAGATCTGATGACTTTGTGGTAACATCAGATGCTCCGCAGGGCTCAGTCCTGGGTCCTCTCTTTTTTTATTGTTTTTATTGATGATATTACATCTCAACTGAGCGCGAGCAACTTATTATACGCTAATGATTTAAAAATCTATCAAACAATAGTAAAAACAGAGGATTGTCTGAATTTACAGGAAGGCTTAAGTAAAATTAATAATTGGTTTTCTGAAAATAATTTACCCCTCAATGTGAGTAAGTGCCACGCATTTTCATTTTATAGGAAACATAATCCCATTTTATTTGAGTATCAACTTGATGGCTGCACACTAGAAAGACCTGACACTATTAAAGATCTCGGTGTTACTTTTGACAGGCAACTAAATTTTAATATTTATATAGATACTATTGTCGCGTCAGCTTATAAATGTCTAGGTTTTGTAGTAAGACATAGTAAAGGTTTCACAGATATAAATGTGTTATTATTACTGTATAATTCATTTGTTAGATCTAAGCTCGAATATTGTTCTTTAGTATGGTCACCTGGTTATAATACATATATAAATAGTTTGGAGCGGATACACCGCCGATTTGTTAAATATTTATGTTTTTTGGATGATGGCGTTTATCCTGAAATAGGTTTTCCGCAAAATATGATGTTAAACAGATTTCATATAACTAGCTTAGAAGATCGGAGAATTCTTCACGCTTTAATATTTCTGTATAAAATTATTAACAATATTTTAAGCTGTCCCCTTATTTTGGATAACCTCTTGTTTCATATACCGAGATCAGAGTCTCAAATGAATCTTACGTTTTACCTTCCCGTCGCACAGTGGCGCAAAACGCCACTGTGCCACTCAAATTACTGTACACCCCTTAGGGTTGAGCCGTTTGAGGTGATTTTTTTTTTAAATGTTCGTCATAAAATTTTCCTCTTTCTCAATTTTCGCTTTGGGTCTTCATTTTCGCGGAATTTGTCTCCAAAAATGGGTTTGCATGGAAAAAACTAGATTTTTCGCACAAAAATGACCCTACGGAACACGAGGTTGAGATTTTGCCGGACATTTTTATGGAGGAATGCTCGTCTTGGAAACCCCTACAAGACTGTCCACTTAGATTTCGGGGAGAAATTTTCCGTTGTCCTTAAAATGGCCACAATCATCCAAAAATTTTCACATATCAAAAATCGTTCTACTGAAAACTGGGAAAGTATTGGAAAAAAATCTCGTCTCACAAAAATTATTTGTACAGATTCGAGGAATCCGCAAAAATTTTTCCAGAATTTTTGGACTCATTTTTGGACATTCACCAAAATGGTCACATACAAATTTTCCGAATTTTCCCGTTAATGATTGATTTTTCCTGGAACTGTTCTTCTACTGGATGTTTTGAACTTTCGAGACTTTATGTGGATCATTCTTTTTTTGGTCATTTTGATCCAAAATCCACAAATGTTCAAAAATACTGGGAAATCATCTGGCATTCCCGAAACGTTTAAATATTTTGACTATCCAAACAAATTCTCAAATAGCTCAGTCTTTTGAAGGGTTAAAATATATAACATTTTATAAATACCTTGTATATAAATTAATGTAGAATAGTGTATGTTTTTTAGGACAGATATTGTTTTTGTATATTTTATTTCTTTTATTTTTTTTGTACAGCGCTCGATATAAAAATGCAAATTTCGACGTTGTTTTATGTTATCTCTGTGTGTTGGGAAGAAAATAATCAAAATGGCCGCTTTTATCAAAAAATTGAATTCCCAAAAACATGTTCAAATTCATTTTTTATGGAACCTTTCTGACCTTTTTCAGAATTACGGGAAAATTTGGAAAATATGTATGTGGTCATTTTGATGAATGTCCAAAAATGTGTCCAAAAATTCTGGAAAAATTTTTGAGGATTCCTCGAATGTGTACAAATAATTTTTGTGATTTCTGATATGTGAAAATTTTTGGATGATTGTAGCCATTTTAAGGGCAACGGAAAATTTTTTCCCGAAATCTAAGCGGACAGTCTTGTAGGGCTTTCCAAGACGAGCATTTCCTCATAAAAAAGTCCGGCAAAATCTCAATCTCGTCTTTCGTAGGGTCATTTCTGTGAGAAAAATCTATTTTTTTTCATGCAAACCCATTTTTGGAGTCAAATTACGCGAAAATGAAGACCCAAAGTGAAAATTGAGAAAGAGGGATCGATAGGGAATTTTATGACGAACATTCTAAAAGAAAAATCACCTCAAACGGCCCAACCCTAAGGGGTGTACAGTAATTTGAGTGGCACAGTGGCGTTTTGAGCCATTGTGCGTCGCCCAGACAAAGTTACTTAAATTTTCGCCGTTGCATTTTATGTGTACAGCTTATAACCGTAAGCAAGATGTACTAGATATATTTCATTGTAATGCACGTTCTATTATAACTACATGTATTTCTTAGCTTAAGTTGTTAGTTTTTTGTTTTTGTGTTTTGTATAATTATTTATGTTATATTTATCTTTTTTTTGTATCTAATTTATAATTTGTATTTTTCCCACCCTGTAATTGGTTCCCGTTGGGTGGATAAATAAATAAATAAATATTATTCACATTCATGACATCATCACCACATGTCTCAGTGAACTGGTGATAAATATCAGTGGGTGTCCCACCACGCAAGTAGGAAAACGAATGATTACTCGTTAATCTTGTAACGAAAACGTGAGCATTGTTCACACGTATTTTAAATCAAAATGCAGATTTCTGCTCCCAGTTTCGAAACTAAAAATCGGAGACCTTACAACTTGAACTCACCTGGTATAACGCCCTTAATAAGCATTGCGCTGTTTATTCCTATACCACAATGGCTCTAATAACTATTTAGCAATCAATCCTAAAGGTTTAAAGGGCAAGGAGAAGTTTGTCATAGGAGCAGATGAACTAAATATAGCAAATGCTGCTGAACTAATTACGGACTTGGAGTACTTGAATTTGTTCGTCCATACTTCGGTTTAAGTTATGCGAAAAGCTCGGTTAAAGGGACACGAATTTACATATACGGAATTCGAGGTATTTATTGGAGATAATTATGCCTTTAGCAAGAACTAAAATTCCTATTATGAAATAATATTCAGGTAAAAGTTTGTCAACTTACTTAATACCTGTAACCACAAATAGTAAAACTACCTTCTATACTTAATCAACTATTTGCGAGCATTTTATATTTGTGTTTATTCCTTCGAAATATTAAAAAGAATAATTTTGAGGTGGAAGCCCCATTAAAAAAAATACTGAAATATTTTTATTGCTACTGTTCCTATTGCATATTGTATAATGATATACAGGCTGTATCACATAAGAGGGCCACTTCTTTAATTGTTTTTTGTTGCATTTTTAGAGGCCTTTATGCTCGTAAAAACAAATTTGAAATCCAGGGTCAACTTTATGAGTAATAACAAAAAAACCTGTAAAGTGCCCAAACTTTAAGGCTGTCTAACTTTTTTGTTTTAAGAGATAGAGAAAACTTATTGGTAATAAATTTTTATTGCAAAATTGATACCTTCCACCTGATATAAACAGATTTTTTAAATATCGTATGTGGTTCGCTGCGCCCTCTAGGCGGATAAAAAATTTTTTTATTGAAGTAGGCTATGGCCACAAAAAATTGCCTGTTTTTTCATCTTTCATGCAATATACTACATGTTGCCCTTATCTTTCATATTTATTAAATTTTTTTCAATTTTAGTTTAAAAAAATGTACCTAAATATTTTCGTGTTGCTCAAGATAATGTAGAACCTGTTTTAAAGACGTCAATTGCAAAAAAATAATGAACAGAATGTACTTTTTTATGCAAAATACAGATTTTCTTATAATATTATTTTATTACATTGTCTGTGTCAAAATAATTTTAAAGACCCAATTGTTTCTAATGTGAAAACTAATAAAATAATATTATAAGATAATCTGTATTTTGCATAAAAAGTACATTCTGTTTATTATTTTTTTGCAGTTTGCGTCTTTAAAACAGGTTCTACATTATCTTGAGCAACACGAAAATATTTAGGTACATTTTTTTAAACTAAAATTGAAAAAAATGCAATAAATACAAAAGATAAGGGCAACATGTAGTATATTGCGTGAAAGATGAAAAAACAGGCAATTTTTTGTGGTCATAGCCTGCTTCGATAAAAAATTTTTTATCCGCCTAGAGGGCGCAGCGGAACACATACGATATTTCAAAAATCTGTTTATATCAGGTGGAAGGTATAAATTTTGCAATAAAAATTTGTTACCAATAAGTTTTCTCTATCTCTTAAAATAAAAAAGTTAGACAGCCTTAAAGTTTGGGCACTTTACAGGTTTTTTTGTTATTACTCATAAAGTTGGCCATGGATTTCAAATTTGTTTTTACGAGCATAAAGGCCTCCAAAAATGCAACAAAAAGCAATTAAAGATTTTTGACGTATCTCGCATATTAAGGGAGATACATGGGAGTGGCCCTCTTATGTGATACAGCCTGTATAATAATAATTAAATATAAGGTATTTCAAAAATATACGTCACATTTTTTTCTATGGGCTATGGATCTATTGCCTTGTGTTTTCAAGATACAGATCTTTTTCAAAGAAATAATTTATTACAAGTTAGTGTAAGACAATACTTTGCTAGTTGCAATCTTTCTCGACTAGAAATATTTTAGAATAAGCTCTTTTGAGGTTAGGTTTTCTGCATTGCTATCACATATGATCGTACCGTGTTGAAGTTAATACTAATGCAATGCACTGTTTTCGTGAAAAATATTATTGATTGTATTTTCAGTATTCAATCTCAGTGGCTGAATAAGGGGATAATTGGAGATTGCTTTGTTTAAAAAATTCTTCGTAGAATATTCATTTAAATTATTTCCAAGGTCATGAATATTTTGAAAATAATTTTCTAAGAATATTCATGAATGAAAAATTCCCGGTTATTAATTTAAACTCGTGGGATATTCGGAAAATTCCACTTCAAACTATCTATTAATTTGAAAGTATAAATGCGACATTTGGAGTTTGAAAATAATTACATATTTTAATATATAGAGGTGTCTCCGTTTCAACTTGGCTTATACAAATTCTGTCATGATTGCAAACCCATATTGGAAATTGGAAAAACTAATTTTTTCATCAGTAAAGTATTATTTCTATATAAGATACGACAAAATGTTATTAAAGATAAGTTTGTCAGGATCAAAAACTGCCTACTTTCATTTTTTTGTTTAATTTTTGTATTTTTGCGCTAGTTGTTAAGGACAGCTCCTTAGAATGCAGGACTGAGCTAGTGTTCAAAATTGTAGTATTCTATGCCTACTTTGAGAAAAATCTGAAATCAAGCAATACATCACAGTAGGGTTAGAACATTGAAAATTTTCCACACATACTTTTCTTAATATAATTTTGTGGCATCTCATACAGAAGTGGTACGTTACTAACAAAAAAAATACAAAAACTCAAAAAGGAATCAAAATAGGCTTAGAGCAATTATACATACTTAGGTACTCGGTTTTTAATTATGAGAAACTTAATAACATTCTGTCGTATCTCATACAGAAACACAAATTTACTGGTGAAAAAATTTAGGTTTTTCCGAATTTCCAAGGCTTACTGGATTTTATCGATTTGGAATCATGCAGATTGTGTTTCTTAAACAAGCAGCGCTTTTCAGAAGGCCATTCTTAACACTGAAATTTTGTAACTGTTACAAAAGTCATTTCATCTATCGAAGATACCCTGTATATCCATTAATAACTCAGTAATAAAAATAATTATAAATATCATATAAACGTCAAAACTTGCAGTGTAATCACATGCAGCCTACTCCCACAGATTACCATCGTTAGTCTACTCCAAGGCCACTAAAAATTTCCGAAATTTTTTTTGAATTTTCATGGTATTATAAATACAAGGTTCTAATTGGTTAGAAAACGTTGATGTGAAATTTCTCCTTATAATAATTAGTGCTTAAATTATTACCGGATTTTATCTTCGGCCCATAAATATTTTGAAAATTATCCCGTGCCCCATGCCGGTTATTAATTTAAGCTCGAGCGATATTCAGTAAAAAAAATCTCGCCAAATTATCTATTAATTTGAAGGTAGAAATGAGGATCACCTGCGATAATTAGACTTTGTATTGAAAATAATTTACATTAGTAGAATATAATAACGTGCATAGTTTTCATATAGCTACAACTTAGTTCTTTGACATAAAAATTTCTCTTTTTCTCTTGTTTAATTCAGTTCAGTTGTAAAGTTACTATGTTGTTTTTTAATTTTTCTTCCACTGATGATTTTTCTCTTTCTGTTTCTTTCAATCAAGTTTCTAATTTGTTTTTGTCGATATTTAACCTCCGCAGCAACCGATCTTCAAGTTTTTCGACAGTTCTTCTTTTTCTTTAATCAGTAGGTGTAGGTTAGCTTCCCCATACGTGCTATATCTGCCTTAAGTTTCTGCAGATTTTCTTCAAAGCGTTGTCTTCGGTCTTTTAGTTGTGCTTGGTAAACGTGTTGTAGAAGAGTTTCCCTATACCTCATTTCGAAAGCAATCTTCAACGTTTGGTAATCCTTTTGTTTAACCTCGGCTAGCGTTTTTAAAATCTTTATAGCATCACTTCGTAAAACACCTATTAGTGATGTGGCATTTTCTTCTAATGACCAGTTATTTGCCAAGGCAGCTGTTCTATATTGTTTAAGGTCCATGACACATCTCCATAAAATGTTGGTGACTTAATTCTTGAGGACGGAAGAAAAGTAGTTTCAGTCTTAATGACCTCCTTCGCGGACAACTGGGATTTCAGATTTGAAACTTCACTTTGTAACTTAGTCATATTTTGGTCTAGGACCTGTATCGTATCTTGTACCTCACATCAGTTGATTAATTTCCTCTTCAATGATTTCCTCAAATTCATTGAGTTTAACCTTAATTGCCTTCTAACTTCATATTTTTTTCTTGTAAACTGGTTCATTTTTAATTCTTTCCGGCTATGTTTCACTTCTTTTAAGCACCTATTAGTGATGTGGCTGTTTTTCACTTCCTCTTATTTTTCATTTCCTTTATGTATTCATTTCGTCTTAGCTGTTCTTCATTTCTTTCTTTTAGTCTTCTTTCACCATTTCGTTTTGACTATTCTTCATTTCGTCCTGGATGTTCTTCATTTATTTTTTTAAATCTCCCTTCATATCTCTCATTATTCCCATTAACTGTCTTAATGTTTCTTTCATTGCCGTCACTCTTGATCTGATCACTGGCATTTCCTTTTCTTTTCCAAACGTCTTCTTTGTGGAACGTCGCATTTCTGACGCTAATGTAACCTCTACGTTGACTATCCTTGGAATACTTCACGTAGAAAAATTATCTTCATTGCTTGCCACTACTTGATTACATATCAAATATACGTTAAACAATTTATCACTGTCAAATATTTACTTTGACGTTTCTGTTACTCGCATTTAACTTCTCAATAATATAAATTAAACAGTGAAGGCAAAACCGATCCGCTTATATATTCTTAGGGTTCTCTAAACTTCCTAGGTCCTCGAGAACGCGTCTAAAACCAAATCGAATATAACCTAATGTTCTAGAAAACGTCAAAATAAGAGTATTACAAAAATTATAAATTTGAAATCAAAAAGGAATATAAGTACAAAGTACAGAGGTAGGTGAGCTTTCCTAATATTGCCCCCTCTTAGAACTGATCGTCGCGATCAGGTTAGTCCACTGCATAACCTTCCTTATTTACTGTACAAATACTACAGTGTCGACACCATTCTTCCACGTCGGAACGACTTCCAAACCACTAAAGTCGCTCTCTGACGTTTTTCAAGGTCTTATTTCTTTCTAAATGCACGCCACCTATACCACTATGAAGAGCTTCAAGAACCTCTGGCACTCTGTTTTTGGGGCCATACGGTCTGACAAAATGTTCTAGAAAACGGCAAAATAGAGGTATTACAAAGATTATAAATTTGAAATAAAACACTAATATAATTACAAGCAAAGGTAGGTGATTTTCTGTAACAATATTAAATAATACACTTGCATGTGTGGAGGCAAATGTTAATACTAACGGAGATACAGGGTGTTGAAATAAAACATTTTTTGCAAAAACTTCTTATAACTTTTACTGTTGTTGACGTATCGATTTCAAATTTGGTATCGATGAGTTTTTGTGTACTTTTCAAATGCAAATATCTCGAAAACTGTTGTAGGTATAGGTTTCCATATTTTTCAATGAAAAAGTCTTTCTACAAATCATGAGCTTAATATAAGTGAAATGATAGAATTATCACACACATATCTATGTAGGCATAAGAAAGTATTCTAACAGAATAAGTACAGATATATTGGATGTTCGAAAAAACACAGTCCACAGATGGTGACAATGCACAATTTGCATGTTGAATGTATTATTTAAGCGGTGTAGTTCTATAGAGTGTCCCCTCAATTAACAACTCGTGCCTTCTAAACGCACTAAAAATAAGAAATAAATTAATAAAATCATAATAAACCAACTGCAACCTATTAAATACGGACCCCTGAATAAGATAATGTCCAAATATTTTCAAAACCGTTTGAAATGTAAAGCTGAGTGTTACCATCATTTTATTGTGTACTGGTGTGTATAACTTTTTCTATAGTGAAATTTGATCAGATATTAAAAATTTTAAACAATTGTACAAAAACATAATATATTCTTGTTTAACTTCGACAATCTGCACCGTTTTTTAGTATAATTTTACATGCCACAAAAATATGAGGCAATGTCTGTTGTAGAGTGATTCCTTATTACTTTAGTTTCACATAAAGTTTCTTTTGTGTTGAACCAATTCTGTGTTTAACTCAATAAATAAGGGCCGAGTGACGTTATTATTTCAGCTAATAGAACATAAATGTGTTATAAGATCGTGATAAATTGAATCTGGCAATATGTGTGCAATTAACACAACGTGGCACATGCCAAACGTTAGCGCAGTTTTTCACAATTTAATACATAGTCCGAATAGTTCAAGATAAATTCTATTTCACCTGGCAGCCAAAATATCTATACCTACTTATAATCTACACTAACTTGTACGTTCCATATATACATGTTTATGTGTAAATAAGTGTTTTTATAGAAAAGAGGGATATATTTAAAAATGTCTTAGGGCTGGTTCTTATGGGCGCAGAATTCTCGAATTTTTAAGCAAATTTGCCAATTTTACAAAAAACCAGATTCTAAGTAGTTCTCAAAATGTGCATTTGGATTTATTTTTCTGTGTGTAAAAATTGTGACACCTTTTCCTCCATTGTAGAATTTTGCACTTATAATGACCAACATTTAGACTACTTTTTTAATTTGTTTGTCTATAGTAAGCTTTATTTATCTATTAAAAGTTTAAAATATACAGTTTATGTAGAAACATGTACCAGTTAAAAATTGTGGTTTAAAGAAAACCACAATTTTCCGTTCCATTCAGTATCTTAAAATTATTAATTCAATTTCCTCAGAAATTATGCATTTTTAATAATTTCAACAAAAGGATCTTTTTTGTAACACAACGGACACTGTTATTCCCTAAAAGTTCTGTCAAAATATTACTAGGGAATGTAACAACATCTGTAAAAATACAAAAAGTTAGGGAAGATTATCTATCTTTTTAACTCTAAGGTTGGAGTACCACTACTCAAGAAAAATGTTGGTTGCATTTACCAAAATAATCTGGAAGTACCTATCGGAAATCTTAGCCAACACATTTTCTTTTATCTACACTGATAAAATGTCAATTCCTGGAGAATTGCAAATTTTACCAGAAATGAATCACAGTTCATTAACAGATATATATTTTTCACTAAAAGATATCTGCGAAATAATATCAAACTCGTCGTCACCTGGTCCAGATGGTTACAACGTTTTATTTCTCAGATATGTAAGGGCAATTTACTATTTCTACTTTCATTAATTATGAACAGTTACTTTAATACAGGCATATTTCCAGCTTCCTGAAAAGATGCTAAAGTTATTCCCATCTATAAAGAAAGGTGATACGTTTGTTATTATGGACCTATCAACTTATCGTTTATTATTTGAAAAATTATGGATATCTAAAAACAAAGTTAAATATTTTTCTTATACAATAAGATGATACCTAATGAGCAATATGGCTTTATTACCAGTTATTCTATTTTATTTTATTGCGTAAATGATTGGACGCTTTGAATTTAAAAACTCCAGTAGATGTTATTTACTTTAACTTTCCTAAACTCTTCGAACGTGTTCCATTACAAAGACTATCAAAGAAATTATATCATTTTGGAATTAATTTTTTGTCGGCTAGAAGATTTTCTGTTCGTGTTGGAGCCGCATTTTCTTAAAGTCGTCCAATCTTAAATGGAGTTCCACAGGGATATGTTCTGGACCTGCTACTTTTTTTGGTATATACTTCAGACCTGAGAAGTGTAATTAAATCGAAATTCACTTGTTATGCAGATGATACCAAACCCTATAACAACGTCAACCCAACGTTGTATCATTTGTTACTAGAAGATTTAAACCGAATATATCTACGGCGTGGGACGTGGCTACTCACACTTGATACAGAACAATGCATTGTTTTGCATCTGGGAAAAAATAATCCGAATTTAATTATTCTATTGATAATAAACAGCTTACGACTAAAGATAGTCATGTTGATTTGGGTATTACTGTGACGACAGATCTTATTTAGTCACAGCATATCACAAATATTACGAGACGTACCAATGGATCTGTTTATCTGGTTTTCAAAGTATTTCCAAATTTATTTCTTTGGAAACATTTGTAAAACTATATACAACGAACGCAAGACCAATTTTGTAGTACTGTGAACAGGTATGGCATCCCCTTTAACACGAGACAAGGATGTGATGGAATCTGTTCAACGCTATGCTACTCGTTATCCCTATGGCCGTACAAAATCATATGAAGAAAAATTTGAGTTGTCTAATCTTTATAGTTCAAACGATCGAGAAACCCGAGATCTTATTTTGACACATCGTTTGCTGCATGAAATGATCTCACCCCTTGATAACATTTTAGTACTGAATTATGATGAACGTCTATCTACAATACATTGTTTTTGGAGAAGATGCATATACCTAAAATTTTCTTAAGTTTTGTTGGGTTTTTTGCCACACTTCTGAAAAATAATAAAAATTAATTAAATAAGCCCTTGCGCCAAACGGAACAGTCAAGGGTTATTTTTGAAACTAAGTTTGCCTAACCAAAAAATCTCACACTGAAAAAAGCAGATAAATAAAAAATAACAAAAATCACATCACTATCGCGCACTTCCGTAATATTGACGTTTCGAAAAACTCTCTGTTTTCGTTTTCAAAATAGTAGTAAAATATTAAACCGTTTGTCAAGTTTGACAGTTTAAAATTTGTTTATCTGCTTCCATAGAGATGTTAAATGATTTTTATTTTATTTTTACTTACTTCTTCTTCATACAACTGTAGCCAACAATGATCGATGTTTACTGAACAGTTTGACGCACACTTATCTCCGTTCAACAAAATAATCGCGGTCTCTTTTAATTTTCTTTTTGTCGCGTTATCTTCCTTCTCTAAAATTTTTGCCGAATCCCATTGAATCACATGACCGTTTTCCCAAGCGTGTTCGCATATTTTGGATTTTTCAAATTCCCGTCTTTTTATATAATTTTTATGTTCCTCAACTCTAACATTTTTATATTTTTTTATTAAAAAACACGATAATTCTGTAGAAACAAGTGTTTATAGAAAACAAACTCACACCAATAGATATTTAAATTTTAAACCATCACATCGATATTAAGAAAGGTGTTGTTAAATGTTTATATGATAGAGCAAAATTAATTTCATCAAACAATGATATCTTTAACAACGAACTAAAATTTATTAAAAATGTTTTAATAAATAATGAATACCCTCCAAATTTTGTTGATAGAGCATTCAAAAATATTGCAGATAAAACTAACACTTTAAGACAAATAAAAGAAATTAATCATACAATAAAAATTCCATACATTCCTATATTATCAGAAAAGTTAATAAGAATCGGTAATAAATTTAATATTCGAACAGTCAAAAACGCGTCCAAAAAATGATATACAAAATTCAAAAAATTGCATCTACAGTATACCTTGTGAATGCAATAAACATTATGTCGGAGAAACCTCTCGGCCTATGAATGTTAGAGTTGAGGAACATAAAAATTATATAAAAAGACGGGAATTTGAAAAATCCAAAATATGCGAACACGCTTGGGAAAACGGTCATGTGATTCAATGGGATTCGGCAAAAATTTTAGAGAAGGAAGATAACGCGACAAAAAGAAAATTAAAAGAGACCGCGATTATTTTGTTGAACGGAGATAAGTGTGTGTCAAACTGTTCAGTAAACATCGATCATTGTTGGCTACAGTTGTATCAAGAAGAAGTAAGTAAAAATAAAATAAAAATCATTTAACATCTCTATGGAAGCAGATAAACAAATTTTAAACTGTCAAACTTGACAAACGGTTTAATATTTTACTACTATTTTGAAAACGAAAACAGAGAGTTTTTCGAAACGTCAATATTACGGAAGTGCGCGATAGTGATGTGATTTTTGTTATTTTTTACTTATCTGCTTTTTTCAGTGTGAGATTTTTTGGTTAGGCAAACTTAGTTTCAAAAATAACCCTTGACTGTTCCGTTTGGCGCAAGGGCTTATTTAATTAATTTTTATTATTTTTCAGAAGTGTGGTAAAAAACCCAATAAAACTTAAGAAAACTAAAATTATGCCACATATAAATAGCTTCAGACAATACCTAAAATTGTTTAAAATAATAATTTTTGACACCTTGTATCTCAAAAACAAAAATTAATAAGAAAGAATCTTCTTAATTTTTGATGTTCTATCAGCTGCTGAATTGTTGGCACCCTGTATATTTATTTGTCTTTGTTTTAAGTACCTTGTAAGTAGTTCTGGTTAAAAAACATATTTCTACTGCAATTTTATGATCAACCAAGTGTCTGCTTCTCCTCTTCATATTTGTTAAATCCTTCTAAAAGCCTTAAGATAGTATACTTAATTTTAGAAATATCAGCATTGTTATTTTACATTCATGTTCAGTATCCGAAAGTGATTAATTGCTCCTCTATGTATCGATTTAGATAAATCTAGATCTGAATGTTTCCATTTCAATCGTTTACTGTTCAACAATTACTTACAGGCGGATCCACATGACTAGAGAAAACTTTTAAGGAATATTCAAATGTGTGCTTGTAATCTGTCAATCCAAATGGGGCACTTCGAATTTTTTTAGTAGAATTCACTGAAGTATTGTAGATTATACATGTTATATTACTTTCCAAACGTTTCCTAATGGGGTCAAGTGCTCCCTAAAATAAATGATCTGAGATATATAATTCGATGCTGAATGTTTCAAATGCCTCAACTTTCAATAGGTCATGCAGCAATGGGGTTAACTGGCAATGATATATATTTTGCCACAGTGTCTGTCTGTAACAGTCCTTTGCCACAAACCTCATTCTGCAACAATACCGCGGACGGGACCTTGTAGCCTCGTCGTATCACATCGCAGCAAACATGGAATTTCTCATTGAGGTTCATAATGGTCCCAATACATGTCGGTATTTCAGCGTAGCACCAAAGAATATTGCTGTATGCGGTTGCGCAATGTGTGAATGTGGATCTTTTGGCCAGGCGCTCAATAGGAGCCTTTTACCGCTCGGCAAAAAAGCGCTGCGGCATAACGCCGCGCCGCAGTTTTGTTATATATTGCTTTCAATTGTATTGCGCGCACATACAGACATTTCGCCGTTGCAGCGATTTGACGTTAAGTGCGTGCAATACAATTGAAAACAATATGTTACAAAACTGCAGCGTACAAGTGTGTACGTGGCTTAATGGTAATACTTCTAGCTGTCTTATTCATTATATAGATTTGGAAAGTTCGGGAATTGTTTTGTGTAAGTTAATTATCTTCTATTCCATAAAGGAACATTTTTCATATCCATTGCGGAACACTCAAACTGACGCACCGAATCGTTGGCAAACCGGCCATAGATATTGAGTTCGTAGACAGGAAGAAGAACGTCGGCTGAAGGGAAAATTGGTGGTAGTAATTGACACAGTAGCGACTGTGGACTGATATAACGTTAAATGTGTTTTATTCTTTGTCTGACTGTTTTAACACAGGAGTTTATTTATTTATTTCTTATTGTAGACCAGAGAAAATGTTTGCACTATCCGAATCTGTATAAACAAAGATAAGCTGTGTTCGATATATTGGCTATACATGTTGATGAGAGACAATATTGCGATTATTATATTATGCAGAAAACCTAACCTCAAATAGAGATATATTTTATAAATGTTACATCTTTAAAAAAAGATTTCAAAATTATTGTTGATGTCCTGTATCTTAGCTCCTGAATTTATGATATCTTTCAAAAACATATACAGGGTGTCAGTAGAGGTCAAAAATCAAGGAGCGTATTCTGTGTCCAAAACTAAGGGTTTTCTGTTATATAAATGTTTTAGGACAGTCATTATCCAGCTACGACGTGTCAAACATTTAAAAATAAAAATCAGTTTTTACTTTTTAATTTCTAAACCGTTTGGGACAATTTAACCAAATTAGGTATACGTATTTAGAATGGTAGTAAATATGAAAAAAATAATTACCAGTTTAAAAGCTTATCAGTGGCGGAGGTGTGGATATTATCGATCATTATTTGTCAAAAAAAAATATATATATATCATCCTGTATAATATTACAAATAAAATAGATCATCATACGCGCCATTATATTATCTTCACTTTTTGTTTATTTATTTTTTTTTGTATTTCAAATCGATTAACAACAAAATTTAATTATTCAAGTGCATTTTTTCGATACTCATTACATTACTTAAAATAATAAAATAATTAACAATGGAATTACTTTACTATGATTTATTATAACAAATATTAGAAATAGCCACCCTTAGCCAAAATACATGCTTCAGATCTTCTTGAAATTGAAGGTCAAACACGTGCAAAAATTCCAGGAGTAGCTCTTCGCACATTACAACAGCTACAATTTGTTAAAATGCTCCTCAGATTCAATGTGAACCTTGTAAACTAATGTCTTAAGAAGTAATCAAACAAAAATATCAATAGGATTCATATCGGGTGATCTGGGTGGTTAAGGTTGACCTAGCTTTTGAGTGCCTCGTCCAATGCCGTTATTACAGAATCTTTCATTAAAAAATTCACGAGCAGTCAAACTAAAATGTGGAGGAGCCCTGTCATGCATAAATTATATTTTTTGTCTTAGCGCCTAGGGAATATCGTCAAGTAATTCAGGTAAAATGTATTCAAGAGAATGTCTGTATGAGGCATCGGTTCAAGTTTTTGGTAAAAAGTAAGGTCCAACAAGAAAATTTCCAATAATACCCACCCATACATTCAAACAAAACTGATGTTGAAATCGAGATTCCTTTACGGCTTTAGAGTTTTCATTAGACCAAATGTGTTTATTGTGGAAGTTCATTATAGCATCTCAGCAAAAATTAGCTTCGTCGGTAAACAATATGTCAGAGGTATATATATGCTCTATGTCAATCATCTGCCAACATACATTGAGCACGGTCATGCAACGATGTTTACTGATGACACAACGATTACTGTGTCGGCGAATACACCGGATGAGCTCAGAAAAATTCTATGAAACGTGGTGGAATCATTGAGTATATGGTGCCAGAGGAATAAACTAATTCTAAACAACAAAAAGATTATTTACATTAATTTTCACCTTCAGAGACCTCTACCCACAAACTTTATGTCTTATGAAGGTATCATGTCAGATTCAGTGAAACTTATTGGTACCATCCTTGATTCTAAGCTCTCCTGGTGTAAGCATGTTGACCATGTGTGTAGTCAGCTAAATAAAGCATTCTTTGCACTATTGCAGCTAAAGCATACTCTTGATCAAGCGGGCTTAATTAATGTTTACTATTCCATGGTATACAGTCACATAGCGTTTAACATTCTTGCTTGGGGTACAGGTAGTGAATGTGAAAGGGTATTCATATGCCAAAAAAAATTGTAAGATTACTTTTTAAATTAAAAGTTAATGTGAGTTGTAGGGAGGTGTTTAAGGGTAAACGAATTCTCACAACACCTTCAATCTATATTTTAAAATGCTTACTTTTTACGAATAACATAAGTCACTTAAAAAAAGGACAAATTTTCACAACTATACTACAAGACACGGCGAACTGCTCAGTGTTCCTACTCACCATACAAGCGCTTTTAAAAAATCGCCATATTATAATTGCATAATTTTGTATAATGCTCTTCCTAAGGAAATCCGATGTATATCTGATTACCGGAAATTTAAAAGTAAGACGAAACACTTAGATCAGTTAGAGGGTTTTATAGCGTGGATAATTTTGTAAGTGGTAAGTGATGCTAATTGTGGCTTTTACTGTTGCTATCGATTTTCACCGCATTTTTCACTCATACGTGCATATGTTTATATACATATATAATTATATTTGTAAATTATAAGTTGTTGTTAGTGGTTCTACCGTATCATCTGTTCTTTTTTATATTTATGTATATTTGACTATGTATATTATTTTGTACTATATTTTATTTATGTTATTATTAAGTTGTTGTTAGTGATTTTACCTTATCACCTGTTTGTTCTTTTTTTATACTTGACTTGCCATATGTACAAATTTTGTATCTTTTTCTTGGCCAATAAAGTATTATTATTATTAAAGTCGCCATTTTGTCCAATTTTTTGCAAAATTAAGTGGTAAAATTGTAGGCAAGCAGAATAGTCTTGCGGCAGTAAGGTTTGATCCCTTTGTATGTGACACGGGTATAACTGTTGACGCTTCTAAATGGATCAAACTAATTTATGATTCACATTAAGATTTGCCGCGATCTTCTTAGTACTAGTATTTGGTGATATTCAATTTCATGTAGAATAGCTTCTTCCAACTCAGGTGTTCTAACAGTCATAGGTCTTTCAGGAATGGCACCTTTATGAAATGAACCTTACTCCAAAAGACGTTGAAAAACATTTCTGAACATTCTTGGATTTGGAGTTGGATGATTTAGAAATCTTTCAATATAAATTCGCCTAGCCTCAGTACCATTTCCATCTCCAAGGCCATAAATGTAAACTATATTGGCCATTTTAGCATTTGAATTTGCATTGCAAGTCATTACTAAAACTTAATGTTTGTAAAAAATAAGGTTAATTTGACAATACACAATACTAAATAAGATGACACCTTGATCAAATCAATCAATCAATCAATCAATCAATTTTGTTGTTAACCGGTTTGAAATACAAAAAAGTGTAACGAAACAAAAAGTGAAGATAATACAATGGAGTATATGATGATATATTCTATTTGTAATATTATACAGGGTGATATTTATTTTTGATAAAATCCTAATGATCGATGATATCCATACCTCTGTGACTGGTAAGTTTCTAAAGCTGATAATTTTTTGTTTCATTCCTTTTGTTTCATATCTACTATCATATTAAATATGGACGCTGTAGCTGGACAATGGCCGTCCTAAGACATTTATATAACAAGAAAAACCCCTTTTGGCCACAGTATAATTTTTGAATAGAAGACATAGTAACTTGTATATTAACGATCTTCACACATTTGTCAATTTTTTAGAATCGTTGGAAACCGATGTTTTAAAAACATAGGTATATGGATTTATATGTATAATAAGCATTTACCTTCAATTGATGTGCCTAATCAATTATTCTTGTTGTTGCCGGATATCACAAGATTATTTACAAACAACTTCCGTTTCTCATTTAAGTAAAGGTACAAATAATAAATTATTCTCTCTTAATGTAGGTATCATACAAAGGTAACTGAACTCTTGATCATTCACAAATGTATTAGTTGTCTTTCCTTTGAAAATTTTCATTAATATCTCCAGAACTACAAAAGAAATAAAGTGTCGATTTATGTGACACATCCGAATGTATTTAAGCGAATGCATTAGGCGAAAGGAACAAATAAATATTGAAAATCAATTTTATGTTTCAGTCTGATTATCTCCGATATTATTTTATTGGTAAACATTTAATCATTCAGTAATTGACGAGTTATTCATTATATGATTTTGTAAAGAAAAACAGAAATTGAGGAAACGAACATTGTAATAGTATTATATAATAAATATATATCTTGAAAATAATGTATAAGTTAAAATTCATGTCTAAAAAGGAAAACGAACAAATTTATACATAATTCATATTGCAGTAAATTGTATAAAGTGAAGAATATTAGTATGAGCAGTCGGTAAATAAACTAGTCAGGAATTTCTAACTGTCCTTAGAATTATGTTAAATTTTGAGAAGAAATGCATGAGAAAAATATTTCCGTCTAATTTCAGTTTTAATGAACGGCACTGGGTTGTTCCTACGCAAGTTCCGATTCTACCGCGAAGTGATGTGCCGAGCAGTAGAAAGCAGAGCTGCATAACAGCAGTGCATCTCCTCCACCATAACTGTCAACTCCAATTTGTCACATGAAGCTGAGCTGTAGATGAGTAAACATGGCTAGATCTATTCATTCTTCCGTCAAATACAACATTTCTATAGCATAAATCAAAAAAACTACAGCAAGAAAAACTTAAAGACTAATTACGTCATTAAAAAACAAATACACAAAATTCAAGTTAATTAATTAAAAAAGATATTGTAACCTCTGCGTTGGGTTCATGTTTTTTTACTTTCCATTGGAAAATTGGTCCGAAATCCTGGTCTTCACTTTGTTTTTTAGCGATGACTTCATTATCCCAATCATCTGGGCCCTGAATGCTAGTACTTCGGCAAATAAATTCAGCTTCTTCTCTCATTTTTTATCACCGACAATGCTTACAATTTGGAGAGTATGAACGTCTGGAAATGCTCCACAGTTTTAACTATGGCAAGCAACCCTCTTCTGGTTATATAATAGTTCATTTCTTGCTTAGAGAGAACCTTACTAAAGTAGGAAATCATCTTTTCGCGTCTATATTAAGTTTGTGATAATATTTCTCCAATTCCAGTATTACTAGTGTTGGCGCCAATTACTAAGTTAACTCATAGTAAAGCCTATAGATGTCTCTATCTGTTTTGTATCTGAATTATTTTAACTGTATGTGTACATGCGAACAGGACAACTCAAAAGTAATAAAAAACAAAAAAAAGAAACACGGTGTGATAGGCCGCGAATAATAGAGAGTAGACGGGTAGCATTTTTTTCTATAATAGTATCTAAATAATAATAGTTTAAATAATCTAGTGATATAAATTACATAAATTACATTTTAAAATTATAGTGGATTAATCGCCGACAATATTTATCCTATTTTCCCTTTTTATTCCTCTGTCCGTATGGTCTGGAATTTTAGAAAGAATTTCCACATTAATGTTGGGTAAGTCGTTTTATATAGACATTTTCTTTTAGCATAAATAAATTAGATATTTCGAAACAGTTCGCTTTCTATCAAAATTACAAATAGTTTAGCAAAAGAAAAAACAACTAGCATCCGTGTCCAGAATTGGGAAGAACACTTCTTTTAAAAGCTTATTGACATTGTTCGGTCCAGACAAATAGCTGTTTGTTTTCTGTGAGTCGATGTAAAGGTTTCGCAATCTCAGCAAAATTTTTCACAAACTTGCGATAGTAAGTGCAAAGTCCCATTCATGTCTATCATGCCCCTCCAGTCTTTCAAAGGTGGCTGGTGCGTTGCAGAGGCTAAAGGGCATAACGATGAAGTGCCACAAATTTGTATCAATGGAAAAGGCGGTCTTCTCTTTATCGTCTGGATGAAATTGCACTTGCCAATAGCTCAGGTCTAATATTGGAAATCATTGGGATCCAGACAGTGTATCCAGGGTGCCCTCTATCCTTGACAACGGATAACTGTCCTTAGTGACATCATTTAATCTTCTATAGTCGACGCAAAATCTTATAGAGCCATCCTTCTTCTTTACCAAAACAACCATCTAAGTCCATTGGCTCTGGGATGGTTCAATGACTCCCTGATGCTGCATGTCTCTCAGCATTGTCGATACCTCTTCATGCTTCGCTAAAGGAATACGTCGTGGAGCTTGGACAATCGCATTCGATTTCTGAACATAAACTGAACTGTGTCAGTGAAACTAATCCGCTTGTATGGATTTCTAGGGCTCTAAAAGTTTTCTGCGACCTCGAGAATCAAATAGAATGTGGCCGGGAATGTTTCAGAAAACGTCAACATAAAGGTATCACAAAAATTACAAATTCTAACGTAAAAAGGAACATAATTAACAAACTAAAAAGATAGGTGAGCTTCCGCAACATTGTTATCAACATCCTCCACTGGATAAGGTTCAGCAATCGTCAATTTTTATAGACCTAGGAAGTAAATTAAGAACACTGATAAAAGCATTTTTTCTCTAATATGGTGGTTTTATGATTTGGATTTAAATCTAGTGTTTTACATTATTATTAAACTTAGGTGTGGTAATATTCACTACCTTTTTCAGTTCAGTTCTTTAGTGAGTATAACAAAGAGTGCTGAATTTACCGCAGAGCAGTCGAACATATTCTGACCAGTTCATATGTTCATCTATAATAACTCCTAAAAATTTGGTAGTTTGTATAAGTAATATCTGTATTGTTAATATTAATATTTCGAAATTCATTTATATTTCTAATGTGTCTAAACAATACACAATAAGGTGTATTTGTATTTAAAAGCAATGCATTATTTTTGACCAGTCCGTAACTAGTTTCACCACATTTGCAGTTTTACAACATAAAGCTTCATAGTTATATTCAGCATATATTCTATTTGTAAATATTACCATTGGGTCATTAAAATTAGCTGACAAGTCATTAATATAAGGATTAAACAAAATTGGACCCAATACATTACCCTGAGGTACCCCAACATACACTCTAGATAATTTAATAACTAATACCTCATGGTTTACGCAGTCAAAAATCTTTGTCAAATCAAAAAAAAAAAAACATAAATAAAATGTCCATAATGCATAATTCTTTCAACAAATCTGAAAACAACAGTTGTTTTGGATTTTCCTCTATGGAAACCATGTACCAGCTATTGATTATGCTGTTTGCTTCCAAGAATGGCACATTAATCCGTTAATTTTGAAAATACAGGCAACAGACTAATAGGCTGTAAGTTTCAATTAAGAAAGGATTACCCTTTTTATGCAGAGGTTTAACAACTGCTATTTTAATTTCTGCTGGGAAATTGCAAAGTATTGTTCGTTCTTCAGGCAGAAGGGAATAATGAAGTAGAAATTCTTGAGTGACGGTGAAGAAATTTAAAGATAGTCGAACTGACGTTAACGCACTTACCGACAGACTTACGTTCTTCTCCACCTTCATCATGAACGTCAATTCGACTTGCTTTAAATTCCCTGTACCATTCTTGTACAACACTCGTATACTCGACTCATTCCGAGATGACTTTCTGCTGCATTATTCCCTTCTGCCTGAAGAGAAAGAATGACGTTTTGCAACTTGCACCATTGGTTATATAAGCTATATATAAACTCAATGCTTGTACCTAGCAGATGAATCAATAGACCCAGCCATGTTTACGGACCTACATCTGAGCTTCATGTGTCAAGTTGGAGTTGACAGTGACATAAGTTATGGTGGAGAGTTGCTCTATCGTGAAGTGTGGGGCTCTGTCTTCTACTATACTACCCAACAGGTGACTTTACATATTAATATGAGGGCACACCATACAAGAAAAGCATTCTGAATTCGCCAACTAAAATAAAGAAGTTGTGGCTTGTGTGCTTATAAAATCAAAAGAGTTGAAGGTTATAAATGCATATGTCCTATTACAATGGTGTTAAAAAATATATTTTTCTTCTAATATACCGTCAAGGTTTTGAAACATTTTAGCCGTGAAAAAACATTACTATTAATACCATAATGAAATATAATGCGAATAGACTTTCTGATGAGTCATTTTTAATTTACACATTACCCTGTTATTATTATATCAAAATTTAATATTAAAGTTAATATTGGTATGTAATATACTAAGGTTTTGTTGAAAGTAAACACAGTCAATAATACTACAATTAAATTGTTAACAAACATAATGAACAATATAAATCAAACAATGGAACCCTCAGAAGCTACTGCCTATAAATTGTGTACTGGCTTGTACTGTAATAATGATGTTACTGAAATATGTGCACATAGAGATAAGTACAAAGCAATCTGAGGTCTAAAATGTAATTTTTCTCAAGATAAATATTATCACATCGAAGGAATTAGAAAATTTTGAACCCGGAACAGTTGGAGAAAGAGACCTCGCAATGTAGATGAAATGTTTAAATTTTTTTTAGGTCAGCAAATGTTGAAGCACCACTGACACAAGACATCGGTCTAATTTTATCGGCTGTAGCGAAAGTATGTTGTTGACAATCGCCAATATAACGTCCGCACTATATCGATAAATATAGAGAACTCAGTGAAGTAAAGATACAGCATAGGTAGACAGCAGTTTCACTCCGTTGTCGGCACTTTCAATTGCTTTCAGTTTTCTGCGGTGACCTCGAAATGTGAGTGCGATAGCGCATTCGATAGAATTTACAGAATCGGTGATCAGGACCGGAATAAGAATTTTGTATTTGCGCGTGAAAGCGTAGTTATTCCACATGAAAGTTTACGTTATATCTATCCACATTATGTAATAATTCATTATACAGTTATAAATGGGTAATTCAACATGTATTATATACTATTACATTTACTGCTACTAACATACAGTGTGAAAATTCGATTTACTTCTTTGGACTCTTTAATAAAAAGAGTTTAGAATATATATTATTGCACTACAAAACATTTTTATTTATTTACTTACTTTTTTTGTTATTAGTGATAATTATATTTATTGTCGATTTTTTTAAATTTAAAATTTGACGTTTGAAGGTTAATGGACAAATAATTTATTATGATTTTTTTTGTCTTAACTGATCTATGTAAACCAGAAGAAGAAGAAGAAGTATTTTTCAGAACAGAAAAATTATGTTTACTTAACTTTGAAAATTGTTAAATTGGAGATAAAAGTGCAGTAAAATGTAAATTTAGAAAAAAATTATTTTTTATTATTTTGTTTTGAGATTTACTCTCATTATAGTGACTATATCATCTACATAATTTGAAGATGAGCCCTCTTGTGCAGGAAACGTTGGAACGGCCTCTTTGTGTAATCTATTGCGCGAATCGTTAGAAAACATATTATTTTAAAAATATATTTAACATAGTTTGTATGAACTATTACTAATCCTGAGCAGCTTTTCTAATAAATATTCTCTATTAGAAGCCTCTGCACAGAACTTTTCTCTAAAATAAAAATTTGTATTTGTGAAAAATATAATTATATATATTTTAAACTTCACTTTCATGAGAAGTATTTATATTCTAATGCTACACTTAAGAAATAAGTTAATAGGTAAGGAAATAGCAGTAAAATATCATTTATGGTGTGTACAGTATATTATAGATTACTTATTACTTATTTATGTCTTTAGGAAATTTAAAGAAACTTAAATTACTATTTATAGATGATATATTTAAACATTTAACTGCTGCGCAGCGACTCGTTCCTCGATCAGACTCAAAATATTGCTTTAATACGGCTCTATATAACCGATGTTCGCACTTCCAGAGTTGGATGTAAACTGAGGTCTCTGCAGCTTGAAATGAATGCGCGAGCTGCTGTGCGCGACTTATTTCGGCCCGAGTATTTCTACTGGTCTCCCTATACTGTGGTAAAGATCTACGTACGTTAGTAGATTATTAACAGATTTGGTTAAAATTTCACGTACAAATTTTTCATTTATTTTCCTTCCAAGTGATTTTGTTATAGTGGGAAATGCACTTTCTTTGTCTAAACGGATGAAGCAAAGTGAGCGTTGCCAAACAATGTTTCAAACCGTTTGCAACTGCTGCAATTCAATGTCACGTTTGATCACTTTATAAAATATTTAATTTTCAAAAGTAGTACACCATTTGTTTTAGGTTCATTTTTTTACTGCAAAATTAAAAGCTAACGAATACCTACCCTGTATCAATAAGTTTGAAAAAAAAAAGACTCGATGAAAGTGAAAATTTATGATAGCTTATTTTTAGCCACTTTTTAATATTGTTTGCGTCTTAGTTCTTTTATACAATAAAATGAGAAAACAAAAACCGAATAATGTGGCAGTCATGTAGTTTGAACAATTTTAAAGAATTGCTTTATATTGTGCTATTGTAAATATGAATGAATATATTCCCCACATGTGAGTCGGGTATTTCTAAAAGCAGTTAACTCTATCGAGTTATTTGTTACACATTGCAAAATAAACTATAATACACGATACACCATAATACACAAACCAACGACATTTTTTCTATGAACAAAATAACAGGAAATTCAGTCATTACAATGAACGTAAATTGAAAAATGTATTTAAAAATATAGGGGAGATTTTTGCAAAAATTGTTTGAATTTAACAGGTTTTGAATGTTGTTAATTTATACAATTTTTGGAAATTATATTATTTTCCTTAACTCTATACAACATAATATAAACCAAATATTTTAATCTTTTACTTAATTTTTATTTTCATTACTTTTTGTTAACTATTTTCCAATAAAATCTTGGATTCTCAATTAATTTTTTTATTATTTCTAAATAAATAAAAACAAGGATCTTCCTGTATCATCAAGGCACTACGTAAATTAAACAACATTTAAACGCATAAAAATTACATGAATATTTGAAATCAAAACGAAAAATCTGCTCAACCATTTACAAAACGTCGATATATTTAGCTGATTTTGGTAGTGACACGATGATTACATACACATGAAGTGATTGTATTTATGCAGTTTTCTCAGTATGTGATTGGGATGACTGGATTTATCTGACATAGCTATTACCCGGTTTTGAAACTTATTATGATTTTTCGGCCTCAATTTCAATGACTTTCAAATAATTTTGGTAACTTTTCTAATCCAGCAATCGAAAGGTATTACTATTTTCAGGCAAATAGAAGTTAACTCTCTTCTAAAATATGGACTTAGTTGTTTTTGGAAATCAGCGACTCGTATGGCCAAAGGTCGCAGACAAAAAGAAAGTAGTTTCTAATAGATATAATGTACTTTTACATCACCTGTATTTAGAGAGTCCTTAAATTAAACTTTTATCTTTACACTATAGCACTATTACACATATTTCGAAAACGTTCTTTTTCTTCCGTTTTGTTTTATTTATTTTCATTCTTCAAGAACTGTCACATTTGGCTTTCAGTTATTTTGATTACTTTTTAAAACGAAAACAGAGAAATTTCCGGGATGGGAAGGATGAGAATGAGATATAGTTTCCATCTAGAATGCTTAACATTTAATACACTTCACAATTACTATTTATTTATGGCTCTTATTATTTTTCGTTATGCTTAGTAAATAATAAAAATTTTAAGTAACTTCAATAGCCGTTGTAGAACAGTGTTTTTCAAATTTATTTAAGTTAACTGAAGCGTCTGGTGAAACAGGCAACGAAAATATAGACTACTAATAAATATTGTTTTTTTTAAAAGAATACTCTTAAAAAAAATAACTAAGGCAAGATAAATGATATGAATTTATAAAAAGAATGTCGTATGCTTTGTGTCAGTGGAACATAAGATATTGCATTATGTTTCTATAGCCAAGACACAGAATATGAAAGACATTTATTTTTAATACATGAGGGAACAGGTGACTTGTTTTTAACAACTTTAAATGTTATTGTCAATTCTTTTTTAAAGTATTTTGAAGAAAAAAAGTCCTATACGTTTTCTTTTACTTGTACAAACACTATTAGTAGGGTGTAGTGTTGAAATTTAGAGGTTCATGAAAATAGTGCTTCCCAGTACATTCCCATATTGACAAGTTTCTACAGCATGGTTTTTCATGGCTCACTATTGGCATCTCGGAACCTGTAAAATATACAGGGTAGCTTAGAATGGAAAACAATTGCGCATTTTGATGACCATTAAGATAAATCAGAAAGATCCAAGATATCTGTTACCGTTGCTGAAATATTGTGAAAAAACTGAAAAATTGCGATTTTATGTAATGCCATCTAACGTCATTATTTTGAGCCAGGAAAAGCTTAAATTTGGTACAGAATTTTAAGAATATACTAGATATCGATTCTCGTTGAAAGAAAATTTCTACGGCTACTAGTTTGGGTTATACACTCAATTGTTTTTTTTTCTCTTATGGGTGCCAAATTGGATCTACAGTAACAACAATCAAGAGTCAATTTATTTCACTCTTTGGGGAAACACGCCACAGTCTTTCAGGCTGAAGTATTTGCTATCTCTGCCTGTGTTCAAGAGAATATCAGGAGGAGATATGTAAATCTGCATATTCAAGTATGCACAGGCAGCTAGTTACGAGCGCTTCTGTTTTTCAGAATCACCTCTCTTGTGGTCCTGGAATGTATCAAAGCTCTTTCTCTCTTGGGAAGGGACAATCGTGTTAAGCTGACCTGGGTTCCGGGTCACAGTGGTGTGACAGATAATGAGAGGGCTGACATGTTAGCCAGACCAGGCTCGAGCAGTCTATTTGTGGGACCTGATCCAGTTGTGGGTTACCACAATGCCATCTCGCAAGGTTCATTGATAACTGGATCAAAAAGCAATCAACTCAAGACTGGTCGGTGGGATCCGGTTTGCGTCAGGCCAGGCTATACTTTGTAACTGTGTCTGTTTAATGGTAAAAAGACACAAATACCTTGGGGCGGCTTTTCTGTCTCCTCAAGACATTAGAGAGCTTTAAACTCTATAGTCAGTGGCATGTACAATGGGTCTTCAGACCTGAGTGCTGCGGGCAATCTGCGCCGCTATTAACAACAACAACAACAGCAGGTATAATAAAATTACAGACACGTCAATATGTAACACTGCTATTTTATTTGAAGAAACATACATACAATTATAAAAATACAGTAATTTAAATAGAAAATCTAGTTGTGCTTAACATAAACCAAAAATCAACCAACGTCAAACTTACTTAAAACCTAAGTATACCTATCTACTATGAAATTTTTGTAAGAGCTATAGTTGAGACAAGAATTCAGATGTCTTACGTACAAATGAATAATTAATTATATTTTCATCAAAATATTTAAGAAACTGCAGCTAAGAATAATAAAACTATAAATACTGCACTATATATTGCACTAAATTGCAAAAATGATTGTTTTTAGCGCGACCAAATATCGAAAATTTTGTTCTGAATTCTTGCCACTATACCTTAGACTTTCACTTCGATTAAGAATTTCAATTAATAGAAATTTTAGAAAATAAACATGGAAGAGTGATTTATTGTATCCTCTTAGGAGGAACCAGAGAAATGTGAAATATGCCAGTAAACCATCATTTTAAGCATTATATTCCTCCCAAAATTCGTTTGGTTATATCTTTGAGAAAAAATATATAAAAATTACACCTCCTTCCCCATTTAAGGGGCCGTAGCTTTTTAGCAGAGGCTTCAACTAAAAAAAATATATTCAGAACATTTCAAGTTTTTGTATACACTTATGTAACACCCTGTATAAGAGATAAAATAAATTATAGAAGATGCCTGGAATTAATAAATTAATGATAGGTAGTATTTGTACTTTTAACTAACTATTAAAATTCCAAAATAAATGTAAACCATATTATGAAATTATGTATCAAACGTAGATCTTTTTGAATGTGTTTGATTAATTAATGTTATGGATGGATTTTAACGATATTTATATCTTGTATATTTTTATATATCTCACAATCAAATTTTCATCGGGGCTACAAATGCAATATTTACATGTAGTGATACCAAATCAATTAGACCACACAAGCGTGAAGTAATAAACAACGATACTACGTTATAGATTGTTATTCTATGTGCAGAAAATGGTTGTAAATCTGCTTATTTCAGCCGTTTATCTCTGGAAATTGATTAAAAATTTGTTCGGCAATTTCAATAAATGAGTGATGTAGCAATCAGTGCATTTTTATGAAGGATTTTACAACAAACAACTTGCTATGCTTGTTTTCTCCATTATTTAAAAAAATTAGATCTTAAATACTGGTATAACAACATTTGGAATCATAAATTACCTGTGGATAATATAATAATAATATCTCTACCCCTCGTTCTAATCACAGGGATTAGCCCAGAAGTCGGAGACTTGTGCGGGAGAGGGGGCGGCATATTATTATTACGCAGGCCGCATTTGCGCCCAGGAACGACTTACGTTGGTAGGCCCTAACCACTATTCAGTGCAGGAATGAGGGAAACCTGGAAAACCTCATTAATTAGGGGGGGTAGTCAAATATCAACCGGTATCAATCTATCACATTGACCCAAGCTAACATTATTCCACCCTACCATACCCGCAGAGAGGGTGCCAATCCTCTCCACGAATATAGCTTATATACGGTCTACCGGCAGCTGGGCTCGAACCAACTCCGATTTAGTCACCTCGATTCAAGTACTGACGCCTTAAACCGCGCGACCACTGACCGACCCCAATGGTATGCATTGCTGGCTATTATTCCAGCCTTCACGACCGATGCTGTTGTTTAATGTATATCTAATAGTTTTGACGGTTATTATACCGTGACATTAGCTGTGACTCTTTGACGTGCCCTTGCTATTCCCTGGCTAGGCCGTTTTTTTTTGTTGGTATTACAGTTGTTACAGTCGGAATTACCCCTCGGATAACTGTGGTCTTCCGAGACGTCTCGAAGGAGTTTCTGCAACTGTTCACATGCCATACTTCCAAACGTTTCAGTGCTCTTCCCTCTCGGCATATTTAGTGGTAACTTCTGCAAAAGCTTCGCAACGATTGAGCTACTTGGTCAAGAAGTTAAAAAATCTCATCTCTCTGAATTGATTCTGTTGCTGACAGTAACCTAGGTCATGGTGTAATAATCTGAAAACCATTTTATAGATCAAATTACGGAAATATGTAAATTATTGTTAAAGGTATAGTAATTGAAAGGTTAATGATATTATTCGCTAATTTCAAATAAGTAGATACATATGATTTTGAAAATCTAAAATCCCTAACATCCGATTGTAGACGAATGCAAAAATAGGAATTTCCACCTCCATTGGAAATCTTATATTGAAGAAAATAAAGGTACTTTAACATTTCCTTTAAAAAGTTATGAAAGAAAAAAAAATGCACTTTTCCAGTTTTCATTCATTATTTCCGGAACTACACAAAGTAACGTGCAAAAAATACAGTAAAGTGTTTTTTAATAATTGTATACAGGGTGCTCCATATGTATGGAATAATATAACTCTTTTTAAAAACACCCTACCTATAAGTATAACAAAAATTGATCAGACAAAAAATGTTCAATTATTTTTTTTGCGCTTTGGCACTCTTGTCTTTGTTTCGGGGTAATTTTGTTACTATGGCAACCAATTTTATTTTTTTAGATAGCATTACATTATTTTCTGTCCTTGTTTGAAATCAACTATTTTTGTGTGCTAACGTGTAAAATGTGTATAACGTTATATTATAAAATTTTGGGAAAAATGTAAAAGGCAGAAAATATACAAAAATCTAAATTTAAGAGTCTCACCGAATAGACACCGGTGCGTAGTAAAAAATCTTACACTTTTGCATAAAACGCCAACGTAACATAAGTAATACAAGAAGAAGATAATGACTGCTGAGTGCTGAACCTACAACCTTTTCAATGAACTCTATCTCAACCAGCTTTTTTCTGTTATGTCATAACAAGTTGAATTTATATGAAAAAGTGTTGCTAGAGACTGCTCACTGTTTGATAAAGCTATTGAATTACTACTAGTAGCTACTGAAATGCTAAGTTTTCACAAAAATATTGTAATGCAACTTCATACAGATTTTATACGTCCGAACGCAGAGAAGAGTTGTTTGCAAATAAAGACAGAAAATAGTATAGTGCCATTTAAAGAAACAAAATTTAACTACCATGATAACAAAATTATGAGATATATATGCAAGTGAACCAGACCATCGTACATTACGTTTTTGTGGTGACTGGATCTGAATGGGGGACTCATTTAACTCCATAATATCAGCGTTAAGGTTGTTTCAAGGTCAAATAGAAAAATGGATATGTAAATTAGCAAAATCATATATTTCTGTTTGTAGAGTACCTAGATCCTAATTTGGAGATAATTTAACCCCAGCGGCTCATGAGCTGCTCCCTTGTACTCGCCGAAAAATGGACTTCAGTTGGATTACATCAAGCACTACATGAGCTGTTCAACTCGCAAGTGTGGGCGAGCATAGTTTGAGTGGCTCATGATCCGCTCAGCTCGCAAATCTATATGCGCCTTAGTGATATAAACCAGGGATATTATAGTCCTCTGCATCTGCACCTGCAGTTGCGGAGCATTCCCAAAGTTTTTGAGATCTGCATCCGCGTTTGCATCCATTTCAAATGTTGGGGATAGTAATGTGGAGGTGATCCGTCGGCACAAAGTTCTTGCACTAAAATTCATTATTAGGAAATGTTTATTCAAATACAATACACGACAGTTTAATCAAAATTTTCAATACAAACAAATTATCACAGTTTTTAAAATGTAATCAGTGATGCAAACACCTAAAGTAACGTTCAGATAAACGTTAGTGCAATGGCACTGCAGTTGTACTGTTGTATTGTAATTGTATGGTGTTAAATATTATTTACTCTGTTTACATAAAATTACTGTAGACTTAGAAGTTGGGGAATTTTTCCGCTGTAAGTTGGCGACATGCAAAAAACTCAAGATTCTTGACCTTCAGAGAGGTTATGTTTATGTTTTGTCAACTACGTCCCTATCTACGGAAATTGTTGGTTTTTATCATTTGCCGAATAGTAATTAAAAACCTACCCTAGATAAAATATAAGCCTACAATCTACAGGAATAGATGGTCTATTTGAATGTGTGGTTAAATTACAGTATACTAGTATACTGTGGGTTAAATGAGGCCCCACTAATTTTAGCAAGTCATGAAACACTGCCACTGTCATTCGGGTGAAATGAAAAAATAATCGGCATTCTCATTTCGCATTTCTTTATATAAATTATAGAAATCACCTTGCATGTACTATCTGCGGTTAATAGGTCGCACCACCCACCATCTCCGAGTTCTTCTTTTCATTTTTTTTTTGCTGTTTTACTTCAGTATCTTTGAATATTTGCAGGTGGGATGAGTTAACATTCCTATTATTTGCTAAACCTTAGATTATTCAGTTATTAAATGTCCAAAATTATTTGTATTTTGTAGAAAATACTATTTCAAGAATACGGCGCCCTTTTTAATAACTTTTCTGCAGTACCAATGCAACCGCACTAATCTTATGTGAATGAAGCTTAAGACGTGTGAATGAATATTTCAATAATCATAGCCCTGTGCACACAAAATGTCAAAATAATGTACTTAGTATTTAGGAACTGTTTGAAATACTGAATTGTATTATGTTCAAGCAAGGAATCCGGACTGGTTTCAAACTTTCAGAAATATTCGATCAGTCAGATGTTATGAATTTGTTTTCAGTAAATATCATGCAATAAGTAGTTGTACGAACGTTTTTGACAATTTGGAACCAATCTGGACTCTTTACTTGAACAGACCTATTATTAATCTTACAAGCTTTAATGGAAAATCTGAATAACTGGAACATTGAAGTCAAAAGTAATAAATTGTGATAAATTTAGATATTCAGTTCAGTTCTTCATTACTTATACTTAGTAATAATCATAACAGTAATAATTATACACATTAACGCCAGCTTCACATGGCATATCCAGTTCTGCAGGAGGTTTTCACACACAAGGTGGTATGTATAAAACGTAGTACATGCTGATGCTTCAAGTATCTACTTGGCACATGATTTGTCTACTACAGCAACAAGCATTTACTCCCACAGATTCACTTTTCACTTTTTTACCATCGCTCTACACAATACTATCATTTGAAATGTATATATCACTAGAACTGAATCCTGTATTTTGTAGTGCTACTGGATCCAGTAAACAGTAAACAAGCCAAATGGCAAAACTCGACCGTATCGGAATTTTGCAGGATTCTGTAAACATGATGATTGTGTGAACGCTCTTATTGAAACACATTGGCCACTAAACTGGATCCTGCAAATAAAACGGTCCGACAGAAAACAGGATGATGCCGTGTGAACGACTCGTAGTATGTAATTTTTACCAGTGGCGGCTCGTGAATTAACAAAACGTGAAGGGGAAGGATACTTCGCTGCGATTCTTATAACGAACCTATTTACTTTATAAATATAAGGTTTATTTTTCGATTTTTTAAATTTTATTGATGGTGTCATCGTAATATATTTCTGTACTTATAAATTCTTTTAATAGTCCTTTCACATTAGACATTTTTGCCAAATTTGTGTGTCTGTTTACTGGTATGTCCTTGAGTTACACAAATATGTTTTACTCTTTTTTACGCCAGAAAAGCTTGGCATTGTAATGGTATTTCTAAGAAAACAAAAAAGGAATAAAACATTGGGAACATTTTGCCGAATTCGAAGAACCAAACACCGACACGTAAATAACAACACTATTTCCCATAAGAACTTATTATAATTGTATAAACAGACGAAGAAGCTCTCGACAGCGCCTCACCTGCTAATTCTAGACGCATCCTCGTTGTTATAGCAGTCGCAGTAAATTACGTTGATCTGTAGCGGATTTTATCTGACGCCAATTTCGTGGTACTTCTTGCTTATGCATTGTACGAAATCGAGAGTGAATATTGAAAAGGTATTTATATATATATATATATATATATATATATATAAAGCTCTTTACAGGCCTTTTTAGGCCCAGAGCAGCGTTATTCTCCTCTACTCCATTCGTTCCTCCATTCCATTTCTTTCCAATTCGCTACATTTTTCTCGCTTAGATCTGTTGCCACTGCCTTTTCTTGTAGTTTGGTTTACTCCCTACAATTTTTTAACTGTCCTTTCATCTTCCATATGTTCTAGATGCCCCAGCCACTGCACTCTTCTGGCTTTTACAACTTCATCTATTTTTGGTGCCTGGTCCATGGCATATATTTCCTCATTATTTGTCTTTACATAGCCTTCCTCCATCTTATTTTCCCCTACAATTCTTCTTAAGATCTTCCCTTCCCTAAATGGTTTTCTCTTGACTTCTTGAAAGGGTGCACCTGTTAATTTTTATATAAGAAACAAACAATTTTGTGTCGAAATTTTCAAAAAATTTTTATGTGAAAAAGCAATCATTTAGGTAACCAGGATTTGTTTGTACTGTCAAGCTAAAGAAAAAGACATTGATATCTATTTTTATATAACTGTATACGTATTTTAACCTGTACTTTGTTGTTCCAATCAAAATGGATCATCCTGCAAACACTGTTTTTTTGTTCCAGAACAAAATGGTTTTCAAATCCCTGGGTAAAAGGAAGTTATTGTCACATAACGCCGGAATGCGATGATCCTCACTCCGGGATAGACAAAATATCAGAGCCAGTGTTTGTGAAAGGTGTGCCGAGAATAATTTTAGCAGGAGAAGCTGTCCATCCCTCTCACTATTCTACCACACATGGAGCTTTCGAGTCCGGCCAACAACAAGCTGCCATCCTTCATGAATATATCATGAGGGAATAATTTCTGGCTCTCAATGCGTAAATAATGCGTGCCATATTTTATAACCGTAGTCTTTTCGATTATATTTACTGACATGTGTTTTATATTTTAATATATAACTTGTATCATCATCACATAGCTTTTTTTTCTACTTTAACCTTTAAGATAAATCTGGGAGGGATACATCATAAAAATCTAAAAGTTTAAGCTTAGATTTAGCCAATAAATTGGCATATTCATTGTAACTTCAAGAATAATTTAATTCATTGCGTTAAAAATTATAAATATATTAAGTGGCAATGAAAGGTAAACACCTATTAAATATTATTTATTTATTTTATTAAGAAAAGATAAGAGCAGAGGCAATGTAAACTAATTACAATAAAGGTGAAACATGAAAACAGAGCAAAAATAACACAGTATACACAGCAGAAAAATATTCTAATACTATATTGCTCTAAATCACTAAAAATATGAAAAAAAATACATAATCACAAAACTCACGCACTTAAACTAGCGATGTAGTGATCGTAGCCATTCTTGAAGTTATTGGTGGATGAAGCAGTGACGACAGGGTCGGGAAGTTGGTTCCAGTTCTGGAATATTCGATTGGAGAAAAAGTACTGCCTAGTGGTGGTTTTAAAGTGTTCCCTACGCGATTTGAAAGAGTGGCCACGGAGTCGTTCATCATCGTTCAGCGGAAGTAGTTGGGACAGGTTAATAGAGAAGGTGTTGTGAAGAATGCGATGAACCTGGATAAGGTCACCACAAACTCTTCTCTGTTTTAAGCATAGACCTTATAAATCATGGACCGGCCCTAGAAAGGGAGGTCCGTTGTCCTGTTGTGTACAAGAGGGATGAAGCTAGTCCTGGCAAAAACAGATTTCTATGACAGAAAAATATATAAACATAACCTGACAAAACCTTTCCTGTTAATATTGTTAATGATTTGTGTGCCTTTTGTGATTTAGTTGTGCTTAGTGTGTTTATTAGCAATAGCTTTTAAAGACTCATAAACTATGGTGGAGTTGGTCTGTCACGGTAAATGTCATACATCTGTCATTTACGGTTTTTGTTTTTTTTTAGGTCAATGATCTGTGGGTTTTTGCTCGGACTAGCTCTATCTCTGTTGCACACATCTGAGCATCAACGATTTGTATAGGCAGAAAACGGTTTTGGGCGCGTCCATGATTTATAAGGTCTATGGTTTTAAGGGAGGTAAATTGAGCGTATTAAGTCTGTCCTCGTAGGATCTGTAAGATAGTTGTGGTACCCATTTGGTAAATCTTCGTTGAACTGACTCCAGGAGGTTTATGTCTCGAGCGAGACGGGGAGACCATATTACTGCGTTGTATTCGAGTTTTGGACGAACAAAAGATTTATAAATTTTGTTAAAGTTTTGTAAGGATGGCTGTTCAAAGGATTTTTTTAACATATAACAAGTAGAATTAGCCTTTTTAACAATATTACTAACGTGATAAGACCAGCTTAAATCCTTTGTTATTATTACCCTTAAATCATTTTGATGATCCACAACTTTCACCAAGGGGAGAAGGGGATTGCGAGTTCCAATATGGGGAAGCAGCCAATCAGAACACCAATTGACTTTGTTATTAAAATCCTGCTGAAGTGAATTAGCATTGGTTAAAGGATTAGAAAATATCTTGGTGTCGTCGGCAAAGAACGCATGATGGTTGCTGAGGTGGTAAGGAAGATCTGACGTGAATATGATATACAGCAATGGTCCTAGAACAGATCCTTGAAGACCTCCAGAGGTAACGTCAAGAAACTGAGAATATTCTTGAGAAACTCTCACCGAAAATTTCCTATCAGATAAAAATGCACAAATCCAGTTAATAAGGTCTCCTCGAACTCCAAAATGCTCCAGTTTATAAAGTAATCTTTGTTTTGGGACTCTATCGAACGCTTTAGAAAAATCTAAGTATATAACATCCACCGGCGCGCCACTGTCCATTATTCAAGTCCACTTATGTAAACAGGTCAACAAGTTAATGGAAGTTGAACTGCCCGGAAGGAATCCATGTTGTGTAGGAGGGATTACATTATTATTAAGTAGGAACTCCAACAATTTGTTAACAATAATTCGTTCCATGATTTTGGCACATATAGGAGTTAGACTAATCGGCCGGTAGTTGTTAGGATCCAGTTTGTCACCATTTTTAAAGATGGGTGTAACTGCAGCTGACAACCAAATGCTAGGTAATTTTCCCAAGGAAAAAGACGTTTCCATTATGTGTGCTAGAGGCGCGCATATAGCTTCATAACAGTTTCTCTGTAAAAAAGATGTTATATTGTCGAGACCAGGAGACTTGTGTAGAGATAATTTATTTAGGTGTTCTCGTACCGTGAATTCAGCGAAGTTAATATGACTTATGGAATGATTTACTGGTAACGGACCGGCCGGTTCTCTGGTAAACACAAGTTTGAAAGCTTGAGCCAATTCATTGGCACTATCACTGTCTGTCTCACATAATGACCCATCAGGTTTACGAATAAAAGGCAACGAAACGTTTGAAGATAGTTGTTGTCTAGTGTACTTATAAAACGCTTTAGGCCCCTTGGATGCCAAAGAACATTCATAAGTTCTGCGAGCCAAGGGCTCTACAGTAGGATTTGTGTGCTAAAAAGTCAGCCTGAGATCTAGTGGCTCTAAATTTATGCCACAATCTACGCTTTATTTTAGATATATTAATAATATCGTTAGTGATGTAAGGTTTACGAAAGTTTTGTATTATGTTATACGTTTTGGAGCATGATTTGGAAAGCGAATTTATGCAGTTCTGAAAAACAAGCCATTTCTCGTTTATGTCATTAGCTTCATAAAGGTTATTCCAGTCATTTCTTAACATCAACTCATTTAATTTTTATAATCAATTTTGTTGAACGACACTGATCTCGATTTTGATATTACTTGAATAACTCAAGAAATTATTGAATGATCAGAGCAGCCAATAGGCGACAGGTGCTCAACTGTAGATATTAAGTTCTGATCATTAGTTAAGATCAAATCTAGCAAAGATGGATTTTGGTTGACCCGGTATCTGGTTGGTTCTTTTACAAGTTGATGTAAATTTGAATCCAGAATAATATTTGTGAACAGCTGGATTGTGCTGGATTGTTATTCTCGGAGTACACGAGATGATCCCAAGTAATACTGGGTAAGTTGAAGTCTCCAAATACAAAAATATTGGTATAAGTTTCACTCATGCGTCTGATAGTATCTATAAGCAAAAGGTCGGTGTCAAGAGTTGAATCAGGGGGTCTGTAAACAACTGCTAAAATAAAGGAAAAGTGCTTGTTCGTCATATCTAACCATAAACTCTCTATGCCAAGAATAGACTTATTCATGGTTTTAATTTTGTAATCTTTGAAAAAACTATTTAAAAGATACAAACAGACACCTCCTCCACGACGATTGTTCTGACGATCATTTCTAAAAATTTCATAGTTTCCTATGTCAATGACTGAGTTTGGGACTGAATCAGTTAACCATGTTTCCGTGAGGAGTATAATGTGAGGCTGATAATTTTGGATAAAGACGTGGAAATTGTTAAGTTTGGCTGTGAGTGAATGAATGTTGGTATAGACTGCATGAATTTCAGACAAAATATTCAGTTTTCAGGAACCTCAATAATATTTGGCTTTCCATTCTGGTATTTAATTGTCAAATTTGCTTCCCCGGCTTCCGTTCTGTGTTTCAATTCATCACGCAAATTACGCAAATATGCGGATTGTTTAGGGGTTTTATCGTCGTAAATTTTTACATAAGAGAATGGAGACTGAGCCAAATTCTTCTTTCTACGCAGTATAGTATGCACTTGATTAGGAGAAGAAAAGGAAGCCTTAATCATTATATGTCATACGTCGCCGTGCACTGATTTTCCCCCTGAATACATTTTAAAATATCAGCAACTGATCTATTATCAGCGTCCGACGAATTCTCATCTGAAGTTTCCGGGACGTTAAAAATTATAATATTATGAAAACGGTTTATGCATTCAACTGCCTCGGAAACAATATCCTCGTAAGTTTCAGGACTTAAGTTATAACTGCGATTTTCTATTTTCTCCTCAAGCTGAGTGAATTTAGTTTCAACTAAGTTGGTTAAAAATTGTTTAAGCTCATCTATTCTGTCTCCTGTATTGTGACAATCATTGCAGTAAATTTTTATGTTTTTACATTTTAATCGAGTGATATCAGTAGCTTCTTCAGTTTCCAAGCCCATACACGCGGTATGAATGGTTCTATTGCAACTAGCGCACCGTGTATGTGGCGCGTTCTCGACGGGACGTTTACAATTGACGCAAGCCGGCATTTTTATAGCTCGTGTGAAGTTTACAAGGAATATCCAATAAAGAAAACGAGTGCCGTACAAGACAGAAAATAATCTCAACCAAAAAAAGAAAGAAGAAAAAAAAAATTGAAGCAGATAAGATACCTCTGCCAGCCAAGGTTTTATTAGACTACCTACTTGCGGTAGAAGAAAAACACTAGTTTATGCAAGAATAATACAAAATTCCTGCACTTACTTAAAGAGCATCACCTATATACTGAGCGTTGCACAAGTTCCGAAATTAAAACTAGCCGATAAACTGGGTAAATAAAACAATAAACTGCGAGCAGCAAAACACGTGTTTACACTTCACCTATATATCTCATATATCATTTTATTTGATTTTTTTCATGTTTATTTACTTCGGTGAAAGTAAAAAATTAGGACATAGATTTAAGCAAATTTCCCAACTGACTTGGACCTTGTTGGGTTGCGCGAAGCAGGTTTATCTGTGAGGGACTAACATCCTTACTTACTATGGTACGGTGCTACCACACGTGGACTGAGAAAGACTGTGGACGCAACATCCTGGATGTAGGGCTGGGCTATCATATTGAGGATTCAGTGAGACCAAGAATAGAATCAGGTGATATTAGTGACGAATTCGTTTCTGCCTGGGGATGCACGATGGTCGTGCAAGGATGAGAAGACGACATGGTGAAAGATGCGATCTAAAATTTGACAGAGAGCGTCATGTCCATTACACAGTCAGTGTTATGGTATGAGGTGCTATCACGTATGATAGCAGATCACCACTAGTTTTCATTAGAGGCAACAAGAGTTTACGCCTGGTAACACCGTACAATGGTACGTAAATCTTTTAATCCTTCTAGAAATTTCCCTCACCGACAAACCTGCTTTGTGCAACCCATAGACCTTGATTTATAAGGTCTATGGTGCAACCCAACAATCCGCCGTCTCTCAAAGTCACTAAGCTCACTAACTTTTGCATTTATACTAGCCTGTTTCCATTTGTTTTCATATAAACGTTACTGTTTTTATTAGTTGTGGTTTTGATTTATTTGTTACAATAGGTTTGACTGTTTGCTTTCAGATTATTTAATTTTGCTTAATTTAATTTTTTTAATACGTTTTGTATTTTGTTTCATTATTGTGTTCGCTTATTTTTTTCTAATTTTCCAGATACAACAACTAATAAAATGAAATAATATATTGAAGATAATGTTTAAATGTGAGAGTAAGTAACTGTAATTTAAAAAATCAGGAAAAGCTGGAGTTTTCTTACACGAAATGATATTTTATTTCTAATCCACAAGGTAGCGATGAAATAAATCCAGAACTTTATTGAAATCATTAATAACAGCTTTACTCTCCCTCTTTAATTCTCTCCAAGAAATTTTAAATTGATGATGATTCATTTTTTGAATAGGTCGTAGTACAGAACGGAAATAAATCTTCAAAAACAAATAAAGTTCTTGATGTGTTTTCTCTTTATTGAAGTATAAGGCCAGCGGTTTTGTGACCCATACATATAGTTATATTTCCAGGCCATAAGGAGATTAACCCCAACTCCACACTTGCGTAGATAAATATTTGTATATAGATTTTCTAAAGCAGATTGCCCTCATTTATTACTTAAAATCTTTAGAGAAATTTATTTACAAACGAATCTGGACTGATTATTCAGGTCCTTTCATTTCTGCTCCACATTTGTCCCTAATATTGCTTACATGTTTGCCAGTGAATATATATGTTTGTTTTAGCAGTCGGTTCACATATCTTATTCACTTTGCAATGGGCACGCATACATAAAAAAAATTAAAAGTGTTTGAAAAGCGTAGGTTGAAACAACGAGAAAATGTTGCGCGAGAAGACGATATTTTTAACTAAAATTATTATTATATTAAACATTGTCTACGTTTAAATAACAGGAATTAAACAGTTTATAAACGTTTATAGACAATGTTTTATTTAGAATTTTAATGTTTATAAAACCTTTCACGTCACGTTTTGATAATGTTTTATATAACGTAATCTTCAACATTAAAAAAATATAGTACAATTCAAATTATGGTAATATGTAATTCAATGATGCTTAGAACGAGAGGGTTACCACTAGGATCAAAATTGTGATAAGATTTCGCAAAATAGAGATTTCCGAGGGATTTCGCGGAATTCCGGCCAATTTCAAGGAGTTTGCAAGGATTTCGCACTTGATAAAAATTACCTCAAAAATTACTATACTTATACAAGGTGTCTGTAAAAGTTTGAGAAAAAACTCCATATTCCAGGGGCCAAAATATGATGGCCTAAATCAAGTTTTCTCAATAACTTTATTATAAATTATAGTGTATAGCAAGCTGTTTACAGGCCTTTTAGGCCCAGAGCTGTGTTATTCTCCTCCATTCCATTCTGTCCTTCGCCTTTCTTTTCCAATCCGTTACATTTTTCTTCCTTAGATCTATTGCCACTGCCTCTCTCCATCGCTTCCTCGGTCTACCTCTTTTTTTCTTGTAGTTAGGTTTACTCCCTACTATTTTCTTAACTGCCCTTTCATCTTCCATACGTTCTAGATGTCCTAGCCACTGCACTCTTCTGGCTCTTACAATTTCGTCTATTGTTGATGCCTGGTACATTGCATATATTTTCTCATTATTTCTCCTTACATAGCCTTCCTCCGTCTTCTTACCCCCCAGAATTCTCCTTAAGATTTTCCTTTCCCACCTTAAAAGGTTCTCTTGACTTCTTATTGAGAACCCAGGTTTCACTACCATACAGCGCTGTCGGTCTCAAAATTGTTTTATACATTCTAAATTTTACTCCTCTGGACTAATTTTTTGATTTCAATAAGTGGTTGACTGCTGCCGAACTTCTGTTTGCTTTTATTATTCTCCTATTTATTTCTTGTTCCTCATCACAGTTAGCTGTTATTAGCGCCCCCAAATATACATATTCTTGAACTTCCTCAAACTCCATCTCTCCATGCTCTGTTCTCAATTTAAAATTGGTATCCTTTTTTTGTTCTCCTATTCTCAAAAGCTTACTTTTCTCTTTATTTATCTGAAATCCCACTTCACGTGCTTCCTTCACAAGTTTTCTCGTTACTTCTTCTAATTCCCTACTATCTCTAGCAATAATAGCCACGTCATCTGCATAACTTACAATTTGATAACTTTTAAACAATATGTGTCCTTCTCTGTTCAACTGACTATCTCTTATGACCTTTCCTAGTACTAAATTAAAAAGAAGCGTTGAGAGTGGGTCTCCTTGTCTCAGTCCTGTATCAATAGTAAAGCCTTCCGAACATTCACCTTTTATTCGTACTTTGCATTTGGTATTTTCTAAGGTCATTTTCAATAGCCTAATCAGTTTGGTTGGTATCCCAAATTGTTTCAAAATTTTACTTAGTTTATTCCTTTCGATCGAATCATATGCTTTCTTGAAGTCCACAAATAGAACCATTGCTTTGATCCCATACTCATAGCACGTAGTCAGAATTTCCTTCACCATGAAGATTTGGTTCGTTGTTGACCTTCCTTTTCTAAAACCTGCTTGATACTCCCTTATTTGTAGTTCTGCTATAGGTTCTATTCTCTGTTTTATTAACGTTGCCATAATTTTATACCCTACATCTAACAATGATATACCCCTATAGTTTCTGCAGTCTGTTGCATCTCCCTTTTTTAAGATTGGTATAATCAAAGCATCTCTCCAATCTTCAGGCATACATTCTCTTCCCCAGATCATTAGTATCATTTCGTATATTCTTTGTCTTAAATCCTCTCCTGCGTACTTAATGTTCTCTGCTGTTATTCTGTTTTTTCCTGGACTTTTGTTATTCTTTAAAGCTTCTATAATTATTTCAAGAAAGTGACATTAATTGGCTACAAAAATCGTTTAATTTGACACAGTTGGACTATTCTCTATATACTTAAAAGTCAATCCACAATCATTTCTTAGCCTGAAAGACAAAGTTCAATGACCAATAAAAAGTTTTTTGAAATCAACGTGAATTATGATTTATTCAAGAGTTTGAAAGACTCTGTAAATTAGTTCTAAGGTAAATATATATTTATATTTATATTTAGAGGTGATTTTATATACCTTTGAGAATTAAATAATTTTGAGCTAAATAAATGATCTAGGTCCGATAATATGTGTTGATTTTAACCAACTTAGGACATTATTATTAAATATGGATATGTAATATCACAAAATAAATCATTTTTCCAAAAGCAAATAGTACCTATGAAAATAGCACACAATGATCGGAAAGCTACGGTACACGCTACAATTCCAATATTGAAGTTTGTTGCCAGAGACGTTGTTAGGGGCAACAGCCAGACATAATTAAGGGACATTTTAGACTCTTCTCACATCAGTTTATACTCTATTTTCTTGCACTTGCTTTTCTCAAATAGCAATACGATTCATCCACGTCATCACACGACAATGCACCGAATCTAACAGGAAAAAATACGAGTACCAAGCTGTAAAAAGTTTGTGTGGCAACACTCGTAACGTGGTAAATAAACAGCAAATTTGAATTTCTGTAGAAGGTTTAACGAATGGATAACTATTTTTATTTTCAATCATAATATATGTGATTTGATCAACGCTACGGAAGACTTGAGACAACACATGTAGGGATGGCCAGAAGAACGGAATAAAATTCATATCTTTTGAATGAGTGAATTTTTCTTAAAACGCCGAAACACGTTAACTGATTTTGATTTTTTCCCATCGTTCGGTTACATAATAATTAATTTTTCTTCAACCCCCTAAACCGTAGTTACCCCTACTTTTTTTACAATGGAAACATATGGCATGAGGGGACTCGTTGAAAAGCTTATAGAGATCATACCAAATAAACATGTTTATGTTTTAAATATCAAGGTTTTTAGGGTATAAGACACCTATTTAACAAGTGAAATAAAATTTAATTATCTTCACTGTTATTCTCCATGAATTTGCACAGAATAAAATAAAGAATTTGAAACTGTACCTATCACTGCTAATGGAAAAAACATATCTTTTTATGTTGCGTTTATTTGGTACCAGTTACTTGCCAGGCTTTCTGGTTAATTTTTCGCTTTAGTTGTAAATTGGAGTTTGAAACGTTACTATTGGGTCAAAATCAAGTTATTTACTGAATCGCAATAGTATTGTCGGAAAGCAACGCATCGAAATCTTGATATTGCTTGCATGTGGAGACAAAATAAGTGACTTCTTGCGCGCGCTGAAGTGGGCGATTTATTTAATGCAAAATATCTGGAAAACCAAATCTCGCAAGGGATAGTTAGTAAAATATTTCACAAATTTGAGGAACACGGTACAGTACAGACTTTGCCCAAAACTGGACGGGCATGTGCTTTGAATGAAGAAAATAAATTAGAACTTGTTGAAAATCCTCACACTTCAACTGTTTCGTCGGCCCGCAATCATGATACTTCTCGAATTGCAATTCGAATGTTTTTGAAACAAGAAACTCCTATAGTCCTAGATAGGCAATTACAATTTTGTGAGGTGATGAGACGCTGTGACGACAATAATGGTTTTCAACTATCGCTTTTGGTCCCAGGAAAATCCACATTGGACATGCGAATCGCATACGCAGCACCCACAGAAAGTTAATGTATGGGCAGGTATCATCAACAACAGAATCTTGGGCCCATTATTTTTTGAAGAAAATCTTACTGCCGCACGCTGCTTGGATTTCCTAACATTTGAGCTGATACCTGCTCTAGCTCTGCTTCTTCCTTATGAAATTGATCCAGATATACCGAATGAAAGGATTTGGTTCCAACAAGATGGCGCTCCTCCACATTTTGGTATTCATGTTCAAAGATACTTAGATGAAATGTTTCCAAATCGTTTGATTGGTAGACGGGGTACAGTTGATTAGGGCGGAGATGCTTAATTTACCAGCTGAAATCATTCGGAATGCTGTATACAGCTTTTACTATCGTCTTGGAGAATGCCAAATAGTGAATGGAGGACATTTTCAGCATTTGGGGTATTGAGTTTATTTTTGTAAATTATCTAGTTGTTTCAATTTCTAAATGAAAAAAAAATTGTTATTAAAAACATAAAACTTGGTTGGTATGGTTGGATTCGGTTTTCTATAAGCATTTCAACATGCACATGCCTTATGTTTCCATTTGAAAAAAGAGGGGTAGCTGGGGGTGAGGGGGTTGAAAAAAAAATAATTATTATATAACCGAAAGATGGGAAAAAATCAAGATCAGTTAAAGTGTTTCGGCGGTTTAAAAAAAATTAACTCATTCAAAAGATATGAATTTTATTCCCTACTTCTGGTCATCCCTGTATTGAAAGTAGTTTCATGATTTTTATTATTATTTTCATAATTTGAACCAGTATTCAGCTATCAATTTTGAAGAAAAAAGTTGTTTCTATTTCATTCCCTTAAGGTATATCATTTATTTAAACAAAAATGGGGTAGAATATCGGGCTGCATTGGTATTCAAAAATCGGTAAGACACAGATGGCCCAATTGTTTATTGAATGTCAGTTGTATGATAATGATAGTAATGAAGATGTTTTCTACAAGTTTTGGTTATTCATGGAGATTGACTACTGCTAGAAAAATGCTAATAGAGAATTACTCACATAATTACTATAAATATGAATAAGAAATAATTGTTGAATATTTCAATAAATGTTGTAATTGTTAACACAGAGTAGAAAAGCTACATCTAGCGGCCATTCGCTACTCCATGCTGGACTGACAAGCCACAGATGCTAAGCGATCTACGTCACAGTAGATAACGATATGTTGCAAACACGGAATTCCATGAAACTACTCTGCGGGCTAATTCCAGACCAGCATTGAATTACATCTGAAAGACATACAGAAAATCGCTAAAGTCACTCGTCAGCAGCCCACCAGACATATACCGGTTTCGAGATTATTAACTCTAATCAGTAAGTCATAGGTGAGTAACCGACGAATAACCTTAGCTGTTTTAAGTAAGTTCTGACTCAACAGTACTGTGGCTGTAGCTTGTCAGTCCGGTGTGGAGTAGTAAATGGTCGCTAGATGTAGCTTTGCTACTCCGCGTTACTCATGGTCTCTATTGTCGTTAGCATACAATTGACATTCAATAACAATTGAGCCATCTGTCTCTTACCGATTTTTGAATACTAACGCTGCGCGAAATTCTATAATAAAATAAAAACAACATTTTTCCTCAAAACTGATAGCTAAATCTTGACATTAGCCCGCAGAATAGTTGTTACCTGGAATTCCGTGTTTGCAACATGTTGTAATTGTTGTTTCCGTTATCCGTTAAAAAGATATTCTATACTTATTCCACAGTCTACTCTGATTTCAAGTCTTTTGCAGTATCTGCAGTTAGCCATAGCAAAGTATAAGTTGAAACTAAATTATTTGGGTCATACAAAATCTAAGTTATAGTCTATAATACTCTAATTATTTCTTCTCGAACGATAATTAGTGAGACGCATCAGAGAGTTGTATCATAAAGCCTCGTGAACGTCAGCTGCAGTTCCGTGGGTGGAATGAGCGGCGGTAGCTTCCCACGCACGAAAAAAAAAGTCAGCTGACTATAACATGGTGTATTATACGTCACCTGGTCGCTTGAACATGAAAAAAAAATATATACATTCAATGATTTCCTCTAAACTAAAAATTTAAGGGGAATATAATGCGACTAGAATAGAAGGGAAAACGTAGTCAGTCGTAGAAACTGTTCAAGAAGAATTAGCATAGTGACCGATAAACACAAAATAAAAATGTCTAACGTAACGCCTTATTGCGTTTTTTGCAAAAAAAAAGTTCTCACTTAAAATCATTTAGTGAAGATAATTTGACCAAGTGCAGTGCAGTGTTGATTGTTCAAAAAAGTAATAAACTAGCTGGATACGAAACAGTCGAGAAACCAGAGTCGATTGAGGAAATGAACTACTCAACTCGAAAAAGGTAACATTCTTTTGATCATTTTTATTGTGTTGCACTAAATATGCATCTTAATATATTTTTTAAAATTTTTGTACAGATGATGATGATGATGAAGACATGATGGCAGACAACTCTGACAGTGAATCAGAGAGAGATGAGAGTGACACTAGCCAGAGCGATATCGAAAATGATTAAATTACATTATTATTTTTAATCACTTTTTTAAAATAAATGTTATTTATCGAACAGCTAAGTTACAATAAACTATAAATTGACTAATTTACTTATCTAAATATTTCTTCAGTTATTCAATTGCATACTTATTAGTTTTAAAGTATCTGTACATAATATTAACTTGGCTTAACCCAACAGCTTGTGTATTGCTCCAATCTTTACAAATAACGAGAATAAAAATTTGTAACCTGATTATTAATATACTTCTGTAATTAATAAAAAAATCAGCTAGCAGTAAGTCGAGGGAAAACTCGTCAGCTGATGCATTTAAATAGGCGATAGATGCTTCAGATCTTTCCACCGAGGTACAACCAGCTGACATTTATATTAATTCACAGTAGCATATAAACTATCATCAGGTAAATTTTTAGTTGAGAGGAAATCATTGAATATATTTTTTTTTGCATGTTCAAGCGACCAGCTGACGTATAATACACTATGTTATAGTCGGCTGATTTTTTTTTCTTCAGGACATTCGATTAGCTATAGTTTGACAAATATTTTGTCAGGATGAGATGACTAAAAATATATTTTTTTCTCCGTGCGTGGGAGGCTACCGCCGCTCATCCCACCCACGGAACTGCAGCTGACGTTCACGAGGCTTTATGATACAACTCTCTGATGCGTCTTACTAATTAGCGTTTGAGAAGAAATAATTGACCAAATTTTAACTTGGCTCCCGAACTATACATACGTATTAAATATTTTGAAAAGCAGTTTTATTTTTTAGTTGCCTACATTTTTCAAACATGTATAACTTTGAAATACATATATTTGTACCTATTTTGTTGATAAGAGTTTGTGAGTTTATTGAGGAAATAGAGGGTTAAGAAAATGAAAAACATCTGAAATCTTAAAACTGTCAGGCAATCCGAGCGCATTTTGTTGTAGAAGACGTAATATGGACCGCCATATTTTCTGTACGTACTAGAGTGTCCCAAAGTTCGCGTACTGGGCCCATAACAAAAAAAAGAAAACGTGACAAACAGTCGCTGGAATAATTGAGAAACAATTATTTATATGCAGGAATGTAGGTATTTTATCAGGAAATAGGAGACCTAGTTTTTAAGGAAAAATAGAACAAATATACAGGGTGTTAATTAAGTATGTGCACAAACTTTAAGGGGTTAATGTATGATTGATTTTAAGACAACAAGTTCATATAAACTTGGGTTCGCAACGGCTTTGTTTTATAGATGTATCTGTATTTGTAACACAAAGCCGTTGATTAACCCTTTAAAGTTTGTGTACATACTTAATTAACACCCTGTATAATCAGGGTTAAACAGGACAATTAAAATGTGGCATATATGTATTTTAATATTAAACAATAACTAAATAAATCCGGCAATAAATATTTTAACGAAAATAAAATATTGATAAAATACAAGGGTTACTTTAAAAAATGTTCAATATTTCTAAACATGCATCCAACCTTTTTCTAACTTCCCTTGTTGTAGCTTTAAATATCATTTTTAATGAACAATTTTCACAAGTATGTAATTTTTTTTCCTTTAAATGGTTTAAACTTCTCGTGGGTGTCTTACATTTATTCTACGAAGGCTCCGATTTTGAATGGGATTAACGTAGTATGGATTTTTGGTGGCCCAGTTAATGGTCGTTTCTTTTATTTGGGTTACCGTTGGTTATAAAACAACTATCATCGGTCCAAAGAATGTGTTGGGAGAACCTAAGAGTCTTTTGTCTATCTCCATATTAACCATCACTTAAGTCACAGTCTTTTCCCAGTATGTATATCAGATAAGTGTTTCATTATTTCGCTATCATTATATCTGTTAAAGCTTAAAATCCTTTGCACAGAATCTGCTTGTTAAATTCAAAGAAAAAGTTGCCTTTTGTAAAGAATTGCCACGATAGTATCATCGCACACCGATTTTGAAATAACTTTCCCTTTTCTTAAAGCAAATGAATTTTTGTTACCACACAAAATTCCTTTTAATCTGGCAAACATTTATGCATTAGGAGTTTCACGTTTTAGATATCTCTCGTGTTATAAGATGTCAACATTTTTTTGGGATGAGACTCAACTTTTTCATTGTTTGTGAACATTTTTAACCTCGGCAACCACTTACCAGTTTTTCTTATCTCACAAAAAATAATGTTTGACAAAAACTAATATGTAAACAAACTTATGACAGCAGCTCCAGCGATTGTTTTTTACGGCAATGTTGATTAAAATCATGGGTAATTCAAATATGATCCAATACATTTTAGTAAAATGTTTGTCATTGTAACTTTCAAAGGATTTAAAGATTTTATTCAGTTTTTGAGTTTTGAAAAAAAAAAGTTTTTCACGTGAGAAATGGACTTGAATGAATCCCGATATATGCCATCTGAACAAGTTTTTACTGTCGTTTTGCGTTTGTTCTGAGCCGGAAACGCGAAGGGAACCTTGACATTTTTGTTATGCAGAAGAACTATCAACTGTTTAATACATAAAACACATATACCTTGCACTCGTTGCTAATGGATCATTGATTATGCTCTTAAATTAATATTTGAAACGTGTCGCCCAGATGCACCTGTAAGTAGTAACAACATTTGAAATTTTCGCACGAATAATCAAAGTGCAAATTTAAAAATACTTGTAAAATGGCCAATCTCGGCTTGGACATGGTTCATGAGATTTTTCACATTACAAATTTCATTCAGTTTCCACCTTCGGGAATTTACCGAATCGGTATGTATAAATGGAAATATAACGAAGCCTGTCCAATACTTGATTTTTACAGTATTTGAATAATGTATGGTAATTTTTTGAATTAACGTGCAAATTGATATTTATTTTCCATTCCTCTAATTACAGAAAATGGAATACCTATGTGTTATTTTCTTTCAGCAACTTATCCTATACTATGAAAAATCTCTTTCAGAACTAGTCATTGCCAAAATTTTTATTAATAGGTCCCTTTTAATAAATTTTAGTAAAATCTCATAAGAGTATATCGAAAGCACGTCCCACTCATTTTGTAGAAGGGAGAGTCATTAATTAATAAGTACTTATTACTTAGCAACAATACTTTATACCGGATGTTCCCTCTAAGACTTTCAGTGCGAATATCTCAGCTACTATTGCAGCCAATGCGTCGAAATTTGGTATACTGGCACTAGATGGCGTGTAGAATTCGATCATGGAATTAGTTTTTATACAGGGTGTTCAGTTTTGCAGATAATCGATTTAAGTTCGATTTTTTGGTAGTCAACCTCGGAAAAATTTGTATTTAAATTGAAATATTCTTAATTATGAACACATTCTGACAAAAAAAAGTCCCGAAAAAATTTAATTTCATCATAAAAAACGCCTATGAAAAGTACTCAAATTTCATTGTTTTGTCATGCAAAATGTGTATAGCCTTGAGTCCAATTTACACACACGCAACAACCGCATGGATAGACGTCAAAACGTAAAGTGACGGGAACTGTCAAAGCAAGTATGACTATTTTTGTAGGAATTTTATTATAAATACGTAACACCACGAGGTACATTGAATCAGCGTACGTATTTGCAATAATGCTAGTTTTGTTAAAAAAAAATGGAATTTAGAGGTTATTAGCTGTTCGCATACGCTGAGCTTTATTCGGCATGAATACTCTGAAAATATGTGAAACATTGTTTTTTTAATTGTATAATACGACTATTCTCGGAAATAATAAAAGTGATAAAAGACAATCTCTACGAGCAGAAAACTAAATTTATGAACACGTCATGCTCTTGACTCACTGCGGCTTTACTGTTGGTTACTGTGAATATTGCTGCAGGCTGCAGAGCGCAGACGCAGACAGAGCCCGAGAGTCTTGAGACCCGAACACCCGAACGATATGTAAACTTAACCTAGAGTTCCAAATAATGAATAAAGTCTCTTCAACTAGTGGCAAAAATGTTTTAAAGCCTAGAAACAATCATAGATAAAAATGTAATGGATTCCTTGAGTGAAAGCTTCAGCTCCAGTATTACAAAAATATATCTGTTATAAAAACTACTCATCAAATGTGAGTAAAATTTCGACCCATACCTATACCTATGTGTGCTAAAAATTACATTCATACAATTGCTTGATAGTACGAGATGTGTAAGTACTAAGTATAACGATTAATGGGAATTGAGAGGAAAGACGAAGGAAAAATATCAGCATATTATTTTTCACCTTTTTACATTGAATATACGAGTTGCAGTTTCTTATGTTTCATATTAGCTACTTCATTTCAAAGAACTATGAGGTTAAATTTATAAGAAATAGCCCAGTTACGCAAAGGCTAGGATTATCTTTACCTAATTAATTTCAGATGGAGAAGCTATTGGGGGCTTACTTTCAAGAACAGAGATGAGGAAACATATTTCAATATTTATAGGAGAACAGAATGAATATAAACATATTCATTTCACCTTGTGGTGTGCAGAAATTAAAAATGTCTACGAAAATGTTTCGTCTCACCTCTAGGTAAGAACCTAGAAAACAAAGTGCTGTTATGGAAGCAGGTTGACATACACAATTACGTTAAACATTGATTAAAAGATTCGATAATATACTGAAGAAGCCAGATGCCAAGATTAGTTTATATTCGTGCGACAGATAGATGAGAGACGAGGAAAATTTTGCTAGAACACATTAGACTTTACGTTTTGCCATAAATAAGAACATACCTAACTTTCTGTACTTGGTTTAATTATTTAATAAAATTAAAGTTCATGGAATGTGTAAGTTAATGAGTGAATTAAATAAAAAATGTAAATAATGCAAGTATGAGGGAAATTAAAGTTTATTAATTCCAAAACAAAATTAACATGTCTAAAACATAAATATCAGTGAGAACTGTTAATATTCAGTTCTTAAATAAGGTAGGTATAATTTTAAGCATGAAATGATAGATAATAATATAAAAAACTCACTTTGAAAAGTATTCTACAAGGAACACATTTTCAAGACTAAATTAATGATTTTTTGTATTTTATTTTAGTTATTATTCAGTTGTAATCGGCATAATTTCAATTAAAAAGTAATACGCACCTACAGTGGTTTATTTTTTTCATTAGTGGCTGAATTGATTAACTTGATCCTTCATCTTTAAGTATTAATTATTTCTAAAGCATCTGTGTTTAATAATTCAGGTAGAATAAAAAAAGACAAATACAAATTTTAATTTATTAACAATAAAATAAAATTACAATAAATTAAAAGTACCTAAGTACTTACATACATTTAATCGATTTTATGTTAAACAGTTGTTCTGTATTCTAATTTACAGAGCACCGTTCAATCTAAGGGATGGTCATACATGTACGATTAGAAACGAATCTTGCCATTTCATTGTTCGATACCTTATTACGTTACGTTGAGTATATTATAACAACAGTTAGTTTTCATCATTTTTAAGATATTCTAACACGATGTTTTCGTAGTGTACGTAGAATTATGAAATTAGTTTTTCTTAATTTTATTTGTTTAGAAATTTTAAATCCCACGACAGGCAACAACTGAATTTAATGTCTTGTAGAATCCTCTTCAAAGTGAGTTAGGGGCTTCTTTATAACCACCATTTTATGTTTATAATTAACTCTAAGAAAATGTCTGTGTGATATTTTTCGTTTATTCTTTTTGCTGTCCTACACTGTAAAAAATAATTACAGTTAAAATAGATGGCAATTTATTTACCACTCATTATTGCTGTAATTTTCTTATCGATTGTGACTTTACAAATAAAATGTAAAATTACGTTGTAAATTTATTTTGTGGTGTAATTTTAGGTTTTGCAATTGTAATATTACTTTGTGATTTTACAATACGAAAAGTATTTTTACAATGTAACTTCCACAATTACTTGTAAAATTGCAAAGTAACTTTACAGGCAGTTGTATAGTTACATTGTAATAATACATTTTATATTATGACTACAATGTATTTGTTTTTATTTATTGTACAGGATGGTCCAATTTGGGCACTTAGGTATAGAAGGTTTCTCTATTTTCCGAAAAGTTAGAAAAAAGTAGCCAAGATATTTGGAGCTTAATATTTGAGAAAAGTTGAATAGCGAGAATCACATTTCGATATTTTGATTTGTTTAAGAGATGTTGGTCGTTTTCTGTGGTAACTTTTCTACTTATTATATTAATATTTATACATTGTAAAGACATTTTTTCTCTATGTGTAGTATTTAGTGGCTTGAGGAATATTTTTTTTATAACTTCTAGTTTTCCCCTGCTATAACAAACATATATATGTTTTAATGAAACATCATACGTATGTAATATGGGGCATCACAGAAAAGGCCTAAAATAAAAAAAATGCTATATCAAAACTAATCAAGATATCGAAATGAAATGTTCGTTATTCAATTTTTCTCAAAAATATTCCCGTGACATTTGGATCTTTTCCGAGAATAAAAGAAACCTAAAAGTGTCGAAACGGACCTAACCCGTACACAAGACATCTTGTTTAGAATTCATTAACAGTGCATTGACATAGATACCAAAAAAAATCTGAATAGTAATTCATTTATACCAAATAGATTACTATGCCTACATGAGAAAAATTAAAATATCGTAAGAAAATAACGATTGTTACTTACCTTAAGTAACATATCAGGCTTTTCCGTGAGTTTCTCAAAAGCATCACTGCATCAGAATGTTATTTCAAAAGAAAAATGTACTTATATTAAGTAACCTAATTAACATGAATGCCAATTGCTTCTAATGTTAACAAACAGCCTTAATAGTAATACTGAATTTTTGATATAATATCCCCAGAGAAGTCAAACATTTTCGAAGCAATAGATTCGTTTTCTATATGCTTTTCAGATTTATATACAAACTTATTTCTATTATAGCCCCCATGTATACCTTAAAATCAGCAGAATAATCCTTTTTAAATTTATAATTAAAATTTTTGGACAAATTGTGTGAAAAACATTTGTTATAAAAAACGTACTTTAACTAACTGATTATATATATATATATATATATATATATATATATATATATATAGCTATTTTGTACTCCGATTACGGTTCAGTTAGCTAATTAGTAGTTACAGCTTTATTATATCTTCAATATATTCACTGCCCTTTGCTTATTTCTTTAGCTAAGAAATACATGTACATACAGGTACTGAAGTAATAAAATATTATGGTTTTACGGCAATTTTTTATTAAAATTTGGTACCTGCACATTTAGGTTATTTATACAAAACAGAACACTTAACGTTATACAAAACATATAACAATGTAAAAATATATTCATAGAACTAAAGTTAATGTTTTATAATATTCAAACGAAATCTATGATCTTATAGTAACTATTACAAAGTAATATTAATTATATAAATGTGCATAGATAAGTAGGTACCCAGAAGTCCCTGCTCTTCAAATATGTATAAAATATAGTTCCAATAGAAAATTATATATTTTTATATATTATGTAAGATGAACAAAACAACAGTGAGGTACCTGATTTTTGTAGATGCAATGTTTCTTTGTTTCAATAATTATGTATAACTTACATATCTATTACCACAGCTATTACTTATTAATCTCATTGAGGTTATGTTTAAACAAGCACTAGATAAAACTATTTATAGTACTAAAAACACTCACTTGTCACTCTAGATATGTTTATATTGCTAGTCACTACTCACGAAATTAATTATGTAAGTACCTAGGTCCTAGGGACACGCTGCATTCATCGAAATGAAGCAAGAAATAATGAAGGCGTCTCAACAGTTAGTGGTATAATGCATTTGAAAATTAGTAGTACCTTCACACACACATTAGGCATATTTTTACACTCAATTATATAGTAAATTTGGTATGTTCAGTAATTTTACAATGTAAAAATGGATTTCACATTGTTAATTGTAAATACATTACAATTTATTCTATAAATGTACAAATTATATTATAATTACATAGGAAGTTCACAGTTTTATTGTATATTGGCAGTTTGCTTGTAAAATTACAAGTGTCAGTCAGTGTAATATTATCATTATTTTTAGAATTATTTTAAGACAATTATAAGGATATTCTTACAAAGTAAATTTGTAAAGTTACTGGCCTTTTTTTCAGTGTATGTTCTGAATTATTTCAATATAGTTTTTGGTACTACTGAAAGATAAAAACAATAATTTCAAATTACTATCTAGCTTTAAATTACTATGTGATAGGTACCTTCTCGGTCTAGTAAATATTCAGGTGATTCTTCCTAGAAAACCAGTTGCTTTATTTTAGTTCTGTATCATATAAAATACAGAAATGGTAGTACATTGTTTACTATTTTACAGATGTAGATTATTTCTTAAACATACTTTATCCATCAATAATGAAATATGCGGACACAATAAACATCATTTCTAGGTTATACTTTAGTGATATTTCTTTGATTTCTTTTGCGAGGCAAGTTCAGTTCAAGGACAAACACGTCACATTATAATCAAGACAATTTTAGGAGTCGTTTTGTTCGAATTTATTTGTTGCTAAATAAGTAATCAATAACTATTACAGCTGATGGAAAAAAGGAATATTCTTTAGGTACTTCGTACTTACACACTTTTGTAAATTATTTTGTGATAAAAAATACGGGTCCCTAAATATTATCTATACACTGTAGTAACAAAAAAAAACTATTTACTGAAGTCTTATTACATTATAATGGAACAATTTAAAAATATCCACAGATATTTTACACAATAATATTCACTGAACGGGGCTGTAAAACTTCGCCGGCGCAGCGATCACAATGCTCCAAAAAACCTCAACTAAGTCTAAATTTTCATCGACAAATCTCAATAACACCATTGTGCATACGTAAATTGCATTCAATACATTATTTACCGTTATTGATGTGCAATTAAATATTTTATGGTATTAATATTTGACAATTCATAGTTTAGCGATGTTAGTTTCTTCTGTGTAAGTATGGCTCAAGGCTATACACATTTTACATGACAAAACAATGAAATTTGAGCACTTTTTGGAGGCGTTTTTTATGTTAGATTTTAAAATTTTTGTATGCTTATTTTTTAGAATGTGTTCATAATTAAGTATATTTCAATTTAAACAAGTTTTAACGGGCTTGACTACCAAAATATCAAAATTAAATCGATCTCTTGGAAAATGGAACACCCTGTATAATAATTGTTATTATTATCAGATTCTACGCGCAATCTAGTTTCTGTATACCAAATTTCATCGCGCTGGCTGTGATAGTTTCTGAGATATAAGCACTGAAAGTCTTAGAGGGAACACCCGGTATACATGCCTGCTAAAATTAGTTTGCCTATATTCACCTGTTTTTAAGAAATATTGAAAAAATCATCAATTTTACCCCTGTTGTATATGGGGTTCTATCTTTTTAGAGGAGGTTCCAATTGAAAATATATATATTTATGACCTCTTCTTCATAAATATTTCATTAGAAAATTTGTTTTTATATTATTGTATGCCTCAAAAACATTTCTTCGTTATTTTGTTTCAGCTACAAATATTTAAAATGATGCTTGCGAGAAGCGTTTACCATAAAACCTTTCGTAGCTAGTGAGTTTTGCCCAGACTTGCCATAAATTAACATATCGTGCAGCTGGTCATGGTTGCTACACATTGTTACATTTTAGTTTATTTTACATTCATAAGTATCAAAGAAGCACTAGAGAAAAACGACGCATTATCCACAATACTACTATGACTAATATTACTTTAAGGTTAACAACAGAAGCTGACACATTGCAGCGTTGTCAAACGTTACAGTACGTTACAATTTTAAGGATTTGCTGAGAAACTTCATTTATTTACATCAAAAAACAAATTACGAAGATATTTCGTTACAGGAGCTTTTACTTAATCTTAATAATTGTTCCTTAGTTTGTAATTTTGTAACACAGTTTTGCATTTTATTGCAATTGTATTTATATTTTGGAAATGTATTTGTAAAAACATTATCGTTATAAACATTTTTTTCATAAGAGATTTTTGTTGCTTTTGGTCAGATATAAAAGCCCTTAAAATTACGGCAATTATATTCTGGACACCCTGTATTACTTATTATTTATAATTTTCCTTAACAGTTTCATGGCTGGCTGTGTCTCCTCTAGATATGTCATAATGGTGGAAATAGTTTGTTAGATTTATAATCTCTTATTTTCTTTCTCTTTTTTTTTAGTGTTCCTTATTAAAGGAAAAGTTTAGGGTATCCCAAATAAAAATAATTATTTTTGTCATGACGTATTTCAAGAAGGTGCCTATATGAGATATAGACCATTTTACAATATCTAGTATAAAAGAATAGACATAGGGTTATGGTTTATCATAACCCTAATTTTTGCCGAAAATTTAGGATCCACCTGCAGCTAAAAAACAGTAGAAGATACCACTCTGTATATAGTTCCGTAGAATCTCATAACAATCTGAAAATAGCCGACAATCCAACTTTTAAAGTCAAATATTGATTTGTCGTCCCTACACATAGATTTCCCCTTTATCTTGCGTACCATGGAAATCTTAGTTTTCAAGCTGAATTCACTTATAGCACATTAAACATCGACACTTCCTCTCCGTTCCCTCTGTAATCGTGAAATGGTGCCCGGGCGACTTATATTAAATGGAGAAAGGTCCAATCTACACAACGATATCAAAATCACTTCGATCGGACTAGCCCTGCGCTCAAACGTCGTTACTCATTTGTTACTCTTTGAAAATTTATATCCCTTTATACACAGGATTTATCTATCATGTACGGTATGTTAAAATTTGGCCACTGTATCATATCACAGATTTCCGTAAGTATACTGACACTATTGCATGGATTTTTAGAATAGATTAATGTATCATGTCACAAAATTTTGTATTTTGTTTAACCTGAATGGGACGAACAAAAAGTCCTATCAACTCACAATCCTTTATTCATTAGTGGCAACCAGTGTCGAGGTTTTGCACCTCATCTTCAAGTCTTCAAGAAGATATCACAATTACAAGTATCAATCAATCAGATGAAAATTAATCCATACATAATATTAACCAATTTGTCAGTCAAAATCAAGTTTAGATAAACATGAAAAACATAATCTGAAGACAAATAACATTACAAATATATATTGTTACGGAAGCTCACCTACCTTTTTAGTTTGTTAATTATGTTTCTGTTTGCGTTAGAATTTGTAATTTTTGTAATACCTTTATTTTGACGTTTTCCGGAATATTCCAGGCTATATTCTATTTGTTTCTCGACACATTCTCGAGATGGTAGAAACTTCGAGAACTCCAAAAACCTATATAAGCGGATCGGTTTCGCCGTCACAGCCGGTTTATATTGAGCAGTCGAAGGCGATTGACAAACGTTAAAATAAAGCGTACACTACAGATTGATGAAACAATTCCAGTGTTAATATAATCTCGAAAAAGAATCAATACTCCACATGGAAAATAGTATGAGATGAAATCCTGATTTATTAACAAAGTCTCATTAGCGACTTGTGAAAACAGAAACAGACAAGAATTCAGACGACTTACGTCACAACTGACGTGACGCAATTGTTTTTATTGTCAACATAATTTTCGATATTCGGTCCCGTTAAAAACAATATTTTTTTGCAATATAGTGCAACATACAGGGTGAGTCAAAAGCACTCCCCAGTGGCTGGATATACAGGGTGCCCCAAAATAGAAGGCCATACCATTAACCACATATTTTTTGGACAAAAATAATGCGACTTCCCTTATGCCATTCTTTATTTGGACGCCCTGTTTCAATATACAGGGTGTTAAAGTTACATTTTAAAAAACTATTTTTGTTAATAATCCCATTGTTTTGTGTACCCTATATCCCCTCCAATTATAATTACGCCTATGCAGCTTTTTTTGAAATATCAAACGTAGAATTTTCTTCTGATCATTTTACAACTTTTGTAATTTTTTGTTTAACTGCTCCGTTTTAGAGAAAAACGCCAATTTGTAGTACCCATAAATCTATCATTCACTATCATTTTCAAGTGAAACAGGGTGAGTCAAAAGCACTCCCCAGTGGCTGGATATACAGGTGCCCCAAAATAGAAGGCCATACCATTAACCACATATTTTTTGGACAAAAATAATGCGACTTCCCTTATGCCATTCTTTATTTGGACGCCCTGTTTCAATATACAGGGTGTTAAAGTTACATTTTAAAAAACTATTTTTGTTAATAATCCCATTGTTTTGTGTACCCTATATCCCCTCCAATTATAATTACGTCTATGCAGCTTTTTTTGAAATATCAAACGTAGAATTTTCTTCTGATCATTTTACAACTTTTGTAATTTTTTGTTTAACTGCTCCGTTTTGGAGAAAAACGCCAATTTGTAATGCCCATAAATCTATCATTCACTATCATTTTCAAGTGAAACTGAAATTATGTTGATATACCTTTTGACTTTTTCGAGCCGCTTTCGGAAAATTTTTCTAAGAAATATTCAAAATTATAATTTTTTATTTAATATTAACACATTTAAATCCATACAAAATAAGAAATAGCAAAAACTAAGATCCTTCAGGTTTTGGATAACCTTCAAAAACATTACCACTTTCGTTAATACACTTCTGCAATCTGTGGTAGAAACTCCTGGCAACAGAACATAAATTAGCTTCATTTATTTCCGCTACTGCTTCATGAATCCTGCCAATAACAGCATCATCGCCAACAGGCACAGCAAAATAAACCTTTTCTTTATCCCCATAACATAAGTATATCGGAGTCAAGTCAGGAAACCGGGGTGGCCATGGTGTTGGCCCACCCCGTCCAATCCATTTATTAGGAAAACGGTAGTTCAAAATATGTCGTACTTGTAGAGGAATAATAACAAACCTGGCAAAATGTTCTCGCAAAAATTACGGTAATTTTCACCATTCAGTATTCTTGGAAGAAAAAATATGAACCTATGATCCTTTTCCCGTAAATACCTATCCAAACATTTACAGACCAACGTCTTTGCTTATTCCGCCGACGTTTTTATTGAAGATTCTCATAATGCCAATAATGAAGGTTGTGGTGATTGAAAACTCCTTGTTGGTTCAAATGAGCTTCATCGGTAAATAAAAGATTATGAAAAAAATCTGGATTGCGCTGAAATTCTTGTAATGCCCATCTGAAAAAATTTACTCTTAATTGGTCGTTTCCGGGATACAGCGTTTGAATTGGCTTTGCATGATACGGTTACAAACTGTACCTTTGAAGACATCTATGGACAGTGGATTGGGCATGATGCCTGTTTCTTGATAATATGCGTGTACTGGTGGTAGGATTATTCTCAACATCCTGCAGTAACCATTATTCCTGGTGCCATGTCAATTTTCGAGACCGACCGACATACAAAGAACGTTTTGCATAGTATGTATTTCTACATTTTGGATTGTTTTGTGATCGGGATTCGGAAATTGTTCCCTGTACAAACGATCGGCAGTACGGACGTTATTGGTATAAGTTCCTAAAGCTTTAATCATATCGACGTATTCTCTGTTGGTATAAGCAAACCCTGTCATTTTGAACTGAACAACAAATACTAAGCTTTCGAGATTTTAGTATTCTACATTTTTGTTTTATTTTTTTTTAGAATATATCTATATCCGGCCGCTGGGGAGTAAATTTTGACTCACCCTGTACAGTGCAAACATTTAGTGTAGTATATAGTTTTATTATTCTCAGTTAGTTTCTTAAATATTTTGATGAAAATATAAAGAATTATTCATTTGTTCGTATGACGTAAGTCGTCTGAATTCTTGCCGTAACTATAATGAAATTTAAAAACAAATTTCCAGCACGCATCCAAGGTTTTTATCTTGTAAAAAATAGTTTAAATAAAATTGGTCGGCATAAATTTATAGATGTGATAATCTAAACAAACACCTGTATATGGTTTGCAACTTTGCTACTATCAAAATAAAAAAGGACGTTTAGCTATACTTACACAATTCACTCTAGAAAATCATCTCGCTTTGCATATATTGGAATTTACGTCAAAGTGCCTATATAAAATTCCTCTGAATGTAATAAAATCTTCCCATTTTATGTTAGTTAAAGGAACGAATGCAGGAACCATCCAGATTATATAGCAAAGTTAAAGCAAAGTTAAGGGGGCGAAAGTCATATGTAAACTGGAATGTTTAGCCCTAAAAATGTCTGTGTAGGGACTGAGGTTTGGAAATCAAACGCCGCATACTGTAAGCCCTCCTTAAATATATTGCAGTTCTTTACCTATTAGCTTCTTGGGGCAAACAGGTATATAATATCTTCATATTAAGTGCATATAAATATCTTTTGTAGGGGAACAGATAAACATTTTATGGTAGATTTAACTTTAATAAACAAAAAAGTAATATACCGGATATCCGGAAAATATCTACTAATATTTCGGGGACATAAGAGATGTCAAAATTATAATTTTAAGACTTTCACAACCGGTACTGCCAGAAGCATAAAGGTCACATCCATAATTTTATCTGGAATTTTTAACCTGTCCTTGTTGTCCTTGGACCAGGCTCTGTGCGGGCGGATCATCTGTGACTGCAGATTACATGGTTGATATCATCTGCGGGAAAGACAATACAGTATTCGAGTTTCTTCTCAGATGGACCGTATTTAGTTAAACGGTTTTTTACTAGTCCCAGGTCACCTTCGACATTTAGATGAAGTCTTGTAAGGAAATGGAACACCTAATGTTTCTCTGACTTGCTAAGGTTACATTTTTCACCTGTCCAAAATAAGTTTCAGCATAGCAGTTGGGAGAGGAGGATTTACTTGCTTCAGATCAGATTATATTGCTGCCGAATCTCAAAGGTGTTAAGAGACTTCACACCTAATTCGAGAATAATATCTCATCACAGCCGGTACGATCCTCAAATTGATATATCTTAACGCGGACATAAATGGAATTTCATACGTAAAGGAGAAGGATATACTCTTAAGTGCTTGAGAAAGGGTTATAGTACTGCTGTTGAATTTGAGAATAATATTTCATCGCGAACGGTACGGTAACATCACTTTAACTTCACTTACCTTGGACCCTCAGGAAGAGATTTCTATTATTTTTGTTGAGCGTCTATTCAATTGTATTTAATATTACTATTGCTAGACGTCTCTAATACTGCAAACCAAATTTAAAACAGATATCTGATCAAATACGGAAATTAAGATGATTTTTTCTGATAGAGAGGGGTTTCACTTACCTTAGAGTTCTTAGACCCCTGACAGGAGAAGTTATTAGGCTACTAGTAAATATCTTGAATTTATTTTTGATTCAGTTAAATGCAGAAGATATGTACTACTTGTGTGCCTAGAACTGTGTCTAGAACTGTTTTCCCGTATAGTAAATAGAGTCAGAATAGGTCCAATTTATTTATAGTATTCTTAGTTTTTCTAATATAATTATATGTATTTTTTATTGTACTGTAAAAGTATTGTAAATATAAATCAATGTCTTAAAATTCCTATTACTGATACCAGATAACTAGGTATGCTAATGAACAATAAGACACCAAATATGTAAAATGAAAATTAATCTACCTAAATATCTAACTTAATGAAACCATTCAATGATTTTCGAAACTTATACCCAGTTTGAATATCTACGAATACGTAAAATCAGCTAGATTGGATCTGAGCTATTTCTGTATTTCTAGGATTGCTTCCTTCAGGCAGCCTCTTGTATTTTAAATTGAATCAAACATTTAACTATAAAAATTTATCATACTTGGAAATATTGACATAAATTTAACATTTTGCAGACATTCAATCTTTTCCATTACGCACGTCAATGGCTATGTACTACTTCAGGTGTGTCCATTATTTCAATATGCCTACTTTAGCTTCTAAATGAATACCGGTAAAATATGATACATTGCATCCATTACATTGTGTTTGCATTTTATTTATTTTTTGTAATATAATCCAAAAATTTTAATATTTAATGTAATATTTTAATTGGTGTGCCATTGTTAACCCTTAATTTGATATTGTATCTTATAGGATACGCTATCATCATAAAACATTATTTTAAGGTAAATGACTAAGTTAAGGTGCGCCACCTAGTTTACTGATCTAAACATACTCTATTTTATATAGTTCTTCTATTAGTTAAGCCATCTATACGAATTTATGGAAACTATTCTATGATTATTTAGCAATGGCGGTTCTGTTCATCAGGTGATCGTGTCGTGTGGTAAGTTTCATTTGTTTTACAAATATTTTGCGGACATTTTAATGTAAAATAGTGTTAGGCATTATTTTTAGTGATAGATGTAATGTTTCAATACATGCCAGACAAATTTTAGCGATATTTTGCAGCAAAAAATAGCATATTTATATTATGTATCCTAGTAGTACTCTTTGCCAAACTTTCAAGAAAAGAGGCTACATCTGTTTTGTATCTTATTGTCTACATTACCAAATTTGTAACAAAGTGACTTTCGTGTGTTATGTATCCTATTGTCGATATTACCAAGTTTTTGAAGTATCAAACAACCATATTTTTCGACTGTACAAGAACCTAAATTCTTTGATAAAAACAAGAAATACTTATTTTTTTATTTCAGAAAAGAAAATAAAATGATTCGAACTCGTAAAGATAAAATTATGGCCCTGCTGCCTCCTCCTACATCAGACATTGACGAATCAAGTGACGATGATGAAGAAAAAATACTTGATATCAATGATCAGGATAGATATTCAGAATCATCTGAGGCCCCTTCACTTTCCAACTCAATTGTAGATCAATTTGATGAAATTGTTTGGAGCAGTTCAGATACAGATATTGCTTCAGAACAAGAACCGAGTATTGCACTAGAAGGAATAAAAACACCAATGAAATACATGCCAGAAGATAATCTAACTCCAAAGCAGACATACGTTTTTACCCCATTGAAAACAAGATCTCATTCAAAGAAAAGAGGCCATGATAATAAAGAAACAGGAGAAAGTCAAAAGGCGAACAAAAATACTGAAACAGAAAAATTAAGAGAAACCAAAATAAAACGTATAAAAAATCTGAATATAACATATACATGGTCCAACGAAGAATTTGAGTATCCAGTAGACATACCTGATAACAGTTTTTCAATACCAAATGAAACACAGTCACCTCTGCAATATTTCAAGACATATTTCTCTTCTGATCTTATCCAGCTTATTACGGAAAATACTAATTTATATTCTTGCCAAGAAACAGGAAAATCTATAAATATTGTTGAAATGATGGGAATAGTAGATATGCCGTCATATTTAGACTATTGGAGTAAAGAATTTAGATACAATGATATTGCAGATGTAATGCCATTGAAACGATATCAACAAATTAGAAGATATATTCATTTTGTTAATAACAGAAATCTGAATAATGATCCTTATTTTAAAATAAGATATGTCCTTGATATTATAAGAAGAAACTATTTGAACATTGAAAATGAAAAACAGCAAAGTATAGATGAGATGATGGTTCCCTATAAAGGGAAAAAAGCCGGATCAAAACGTCAATATATAAAATCCAAACCAAAAAAATGGGGATATAAAATATTTGTGAGAGCGGGAATTTCTGGATTAGTTTACGATTTTATCGTTTATGGTGGAGAAAACACATTTATACAACACTAGAACCGAGGAGATATGTATGGGATTGGGTGCCAAGGTTGTAGTAGGTCTTTGTCAGTCAATAAAAGATCGTGCTTGTACAGCTATTTATTTTGACAATTTTTTTACTTCCTTGGATCTACTATACATCCTGCGAAATCAATATGGAATATTGGCTTTGGGTACTATAAGAAGTAATAGATTACGGAACTGCAATTTGGATGAAGAAAAAGTATTGAAAAAAAAAGGCCGAGGCTCATTCTGTCGCAGAAGCGACAATGAAAATAAAATTACGTGCGTAAAGTGGTATGACAACAAACCAGTCTTATTAGTCAGTACATTTGTTTCTACTGAACCAGTTACTACAACTAAAAGATATGAAAAATCACAAAAAGCAAAAGTTGATGTTCCCTGTCCTAATATAGTGAAGCAATATAACTCTCACATGGGAGGAGTGGATCTGATGGACATGCTTGTTTCTTTATACAGAATTCCACTAAAAACACGTCGTTGGTATCTATCAATATTTGCACAAATGATAGATATATGTCTAAATAATGCCTGGTTGATGTATCGGCGCGACAGAAAGTTATTGGCTGCTGAGGACAAAGAACTATCTTTGAAAGAATTTAGATATTTAGTCGCCCAATCTTTGAAGTTGGAGGACAGAGTAAAAAGAAAAAATTCAGGTGTAGTTATCAATAATTCGAAAAAAATCAAACGAATGGTAGCTCCTAGACCACCACCTGATGTATGTTCTGATAAAGTGAATCATTTTCCAATATATTCCACAAAAGGTCGATGTCGATTGTGTAAGTCTGGGGAAACTCACTGGATTTGTACCAAATGCAATGCAAGACTGTGTTTAGTGAAAACTCGTAACTGCTTTTACACCTTTCATAATAATAATTAGATTTTGTTTTTTTAAGTATATTTTGTAAACATTTTCAGTGTATATTTCATATTCATTGGAAATATAGACATTTAAATATATTCGTTTTCTCTAGTAATTAATTAGCATTGTATCTTATAAGATACAAAATATATTAGAAACATATCTTTTATTATTTCGCAATGTGTCCTATAAGATACAATTCGTTATTTTTTTGATATTCTAAATTTTTTCACTTTTTTACATAAATAGGTTCTAATTAATATAAACAAAATACACCAATTTATGCATAGTGGGCTAGCCAAATAAACCTTTGCCAAATTAAGGGTTAAGGTAACGGCTTGAAGTACGTAATTGAAATTCAAAGTGAATCTAATCACCTATTAAAATAATGGCAAAATGCTTATTATGGATGTGAAGGGATATACATTTTTATTATTTATATCTACAAATTGAAGCTTTAACATTATGCAGACCAAAAAAGAAAAAGTAGGCACTATTTCGCTTAATCAAACACTTTTGCGGACATTTGAAATTAGGAAGCGTGTGCAATTATAGTGTGATTCTGCTAATAATATAAAAAACTATAGACCCATCGTAATTGTGTGTAATTTTGTCAAAGTTTTTGAAATGTGCTTGTATGAGCAGGTGTTGCCCCAAACCTTTAATTTAACTCAACCAGCATGATTTTATGCGATCTACTGCATAAAATCTTATTGAAATATAGCAAATAATATCTGACATACTTAACAACCAATGCCAAGTAAACGTTATCTACACAGATTTTACAAAAGCATTTGATATAATTGACCATGGCTATTGACTATTATATAAACTTAATTATTACGGTTTCAGTGACCTTCTACATGAATTAATAACATCATACCTTAATCGTAGACATTTATTTGTCAGCTATAATGGTTTTGAAACAAATACGTGCCAACTTCGGGCGTACCTCAAGGCTCTAACCTGGAATCATTACTGTTTGATATATTTGTTAACGATTTGCTGGACAGTGTTGATTGTAACACTTTATTATTTGCTGATGACTTACAACTATATAGTAGTTGTAGCTAGTGAAACCGACTGTCTTAGTTTGCAAAGACAAATACATTTATAAATGTAAAGTATATTTCTATACCAGGAAATTGAATCCGCTGCTTTTTAATTATAATTTTTGACACTTCAACTTTTTCGGACCAATTCTGTTAAAGATTTAGGGGTAACTTTGCCCATAAATTTACTTTCAATGAGTGCATTACCTTAACATGTGCTTCCGCTTTAAGACATTATATATTTCACTTGTCCGTTTTAAGATGGATATTATTGTGATATTTATATTAATATGCTTGAACGTGTACAAAGGCGATTTCTTAAGTTCTTGGTTTTTAAGATAGACCGAGGTTACCCACCGCAAGGTTTTGATACATGACTTTAATTGCTATATTCGGCTTGCATATGTTGCATCACAGAAGAATTTCGAATTCCCTATTTTTTTATACAAATTATTCTTGACCTAGATACCTAGATAAAATCTTACAGCAGTTCACACTTTCTATAATATTAACCTGAGAACTACTAATGAAATCGCCTATTCACGTTATGCATCTTAATTATAATAAAATATCTCATTTGTGTGACATTTATAATTACTCCTTAACTAAGCTATTTGACACAGTCAATAGTTTTATGTTATGGTTCGACTGATTTGTTTATTTTAATGTTTTTTTCTGTTTTGACTACTTACTTCTGTTTAGACATAGTTAATACTTTTATAGGTTTGACTTTCTTTTGTTTATTTTGACCTTTGTTTTTGTTTATATAAATACTTACTTCTAATTAGATGCAATTAATAATTCTATTTTATAATTTGACTTCGTCTTTGTTTATTTTAAGTTTTGTTCTCCTTTTTGTGAGTAGGTATTTAGTTTTATTAGTATGTTACATGATATTCGTATGCTTTTTTACTACTGTAGTACTTTTTGTTGTCCTATTATTAGATTTTTAATCTGTTGGGCAATTATTAGAATAAATAAATAATAATAATAATAATAGTTTTTATTTTCCTCATAGACACGAGGTACATGTATGGGAATAGTAAAATGCAGTCAAATACAAATTACAAAGAACATGAATAACCTTAACCTTAAATAAAGATAAATAAGATTCACTATTTATAACCCAGGGTATATAATTTTTTACTTAAAATCTCTTTATCTACAGTGTCAAATGCTCTGGAGAGATCAAACAGATATTTTTTTTCTGTTTTCAAAAACATACATATATCAAAAATATAAATACCTGGCAAAGTAATCAACTTAAATTATCTAAATACGTTCCTATAAGAATAGGAACTAGAGACACCAACCATACATTTTAAAAATTGTTTTTGTGTAACAAAACCGTTAGAGGAAAAAGTGGAGCTACCACAGAAACAAACACAGTATATCAGTCGAGATTCTACTTGAGCCGTAATATGAATAAAGAAGTTGATCCATAAAAACTGTTCTAATATTTTTAAACAAATATGCAGTAGAAGACAAATTCGAAATGATTTCTTTACAATTGTTCTAATTAAGGTTACCATCCAAATTTAACTCATTTAGTATCATTAGACAGAGAAGTGCTTTTTTGTGTAGTACAGAATCTACTGAAGTTATTCAGTAAAGCGTTACGTTCATATTTTAAAGTTTTGTCTATTTTATTAGTCGAAAGGATATCAATATCTGTGGGACACCTAACTTTACAGACATAGTCTCCGAACTTTATCGATAACAACCATTCCGATCGCTGTAGTTCACAGTAACAAATTGCTTCCTATTTTCAACAAAAGTGACGATTCAATTTAACGCATGTTTACGAATACCGCACCTAAATATTAAAAGTTTATAGTTGACAGTCGAATGCCCCGCTGAGATCGCTTGTATTTAATATGTTTGTTATAAAGATTCAATTAATATAAATATTCTCATAACATAAATTGATGGTAAAGATACATTTGAAAAGACTTCTAAAAATCTTATATATTACTTAAATAAGTCAATAAATTCTATATTCCACATAGAAAATTGAACCACTCCCAATGGAACCCGGAATCAACAGTAAGTTTATTTACTTTCCAAATTGACTAATGGATAAATGAGCTACAGGGATAATCTAAGGATGACTATAACTTGGATTATGTAGTACATATTTTTAATTTAAATTGGGCTTAAAGAGTACGAGAGCCTGTTCAGGTGTAAAATAACGAGTGTCACTTTACTAGGCTTTGAGAATAAGAAAGTCCTATTATCGCCAATCTGTCTAATTAGAAGTGTTAACTGGAACTACGTAGGAAGAGTAATTTCTGTTAAGGAAAACTGAGAGATGATTTATTTTTAAAATATCGGTAACACGTACAAGTGATTTATTAAGCCATAATATTTTCTGTTGGCAGGAACTCTGAAGGTAGTAGGTACATAGAAAGACTGTTGGTTACTGTATCTTTTTTGTGGAACACATATTTTTCGTTCCAACGAATAGTACCGGAGATACAAGGAAGTTTTACTAGAATTACTCGAAATTAAAATGTATTTTTGTGCAATTTTTAATTTGAAAACAGAAGAGCGTCGAGATACTTTTTTAATTTTCTTTTGCATTAACATATTACTGATTAAATTGTTAAAAGAAAACAAAAATCATAACAGCATGACAAAATATTGTTACGGAAGCTCATCTATCTGTTTAGTTTGTTAACTATGTTTCTGTTTGCTTTCAAATTTATAATTCTTGTAATACCTTTATTTTGACATTTTCAAGAACAGTCCAGGTTATATTCGATTTGATTCCAGGCGCGTTCTCAGGGACCTAAGAAAATTCGAGAAGTTTAAAAAATATATATAAGCGGATCGGTTTCAGCCCCAAAGTTCAATTTATGTCAGTTTTGAGTTTATGGTCAAAAGTTGAACGCAAAAGTCAGAAACTTCAAAGAGTTAACAGTTGTGAAATTTACTTGAAAAATATTTGTAGTGTAATCAAATAGTGACAATAAAGTTTGTTTTTCTACGTGATATATTTCAAGATTAAGTCAACCTAGAGGTAACATTGGTGTCAAAAGTGCGACGTACCATAAAGAATGAATTTGAGTGAATGACAGTTACCAGGACAAAGTCTACAGAAGATAAGAAGCAAAAAAGATATGAAAGAAGACTTAAAAAAGAGATGAGGAACAGTCAGGATGACATGAAGAATAGCCAAGATGAAATCATGAATAGTTTAAAGAAGGGAATGAAAAACAGTTAAGATGAAGTAAAGGAAGACTTAAAGTAAGAAATGAACAATAATCAGGAAGAATTCAGAAATGAAATAAAAACGAGTTTATAAGAAAGCAATAAAAAGTTAGAAGAGGCAATTAAAGTTAAACTCAATGGATTTGAGGAAACTGTTGAAGAAGAAATTAATCAATTAAGAAGTGAAATACAATATAAGATCCAAGTTGTATAAGAAAATATGATTAAGTTGCAAAATGAAGTCTCAAACCTGAAATCCCAGTTTTTCACGGAGAGTCTATTAAGACTGAGAGCAGTTTTCTTCCGCCGTCAAGGATTAAACCATCAACATTTGAGGGAAAGGGGTCATGCAGTACTTACCTTAAACAATTTGAAGCAGCTACCTTGGTAAACAATTGGTCAGAACTATGGAGGTTTTAAGAACGCTAGCTGAGGATAAATACTAGCAAACGTTTAAGACTGGTTTAGAAATGAGATATGGCTAGGTTGATCTACAACACGTTTACCAAGCACAACTAAAAGACGGAAGACAACGCTTCGAAGAAAATCTGCAGGAATTTTAGGCAGATATAGCACGTATGGTGAAGTTAGCCCACCCCATAGCACCGGCAGAGTTTCAAAAACAGTTACCAATAAGCAGTTTTATCTATGGTTTGCGAGATTCCGAAATAAGTCAAGTATTAAGGTTAGCCAGATACAAGAATATATCTGAAGTTCTAGTTTTGGCGTTAGAAATCAAAGCCGCTCGACAAGTATGAAGTGAGTAGAAGTGATCAAGGTAGGACAAGGCGGATTAGACTTCAGACTGGAGAACGACGAGGAGTTGAGAATGTAGATGAGTTTATGAAAAGTCTGCAAGATTTATTGGATAACTTTTATAAACGACAGGACTGATTTTATCATATACAAAAGGCGAATACCCATCCTATGTTGGAACTGTAGAGTAAAGGGACATCTCAGGAATCAATGTCCTAAGAATATGTTCAGTCGAAATCGGAAATCCTGACAACTGGAAACAAGCAGCAAAAGAGTCCAGCCTAATAGATTTATTTCTGTGCTTACATTTGAAAAATACTATCTACTAAGAGACAATGGAACATATGGCCGACTTGTATAATAAATAATTATATGCAGTCTGCAGCATATTTCACAATATACATAATGATGACAACTGGTCAGGTGTATGTTGTAAGTTCTCCGACAAAATTGTACCATAGATGCAAGAAGATGCCACAAGGACTAAAGTCTATAAAATTTGGTTCAGTGTCGCACAGGGTGTTTGAAGTATTTCGATAATATTGAATCCACTGATGATAAAACCATGCATTGTTGCAAAAACAAGTGCTGCAGCTGACTCCTTAATAGTAAACATGACCAGAAGGATGAAGTGTTCCAGGAATCTAATGACGATCCAAGTAAGATTGATATATTTTACTTAGAAAAACTTCGAATTTCGAATTATTTATTTCATGGAGGACAGCACAAAGAAAGCCAATTAAGAAGGTATGGTTGCCGAGAAGTTTTAAGTGAATCACCCTATATACAAATAATAAAAAATCCCGCACGTATTCTTCTTTTCAAATTTTGATGTCACCATTAAAATATAACTAAATATTTTACTGACGTACATACTTTAAAAGTTTTAATTTAAATCCTCTATATTTGAATATAAACAAAATTATTGGATTCCATGCTATACAGAAAAATGCTATGACGTAACAGTAAAAATTAATAACTGTGTCACAGCGAGAGTGATGCTCTCGGGCAGCGTAAAATTTCTGGAATTTATTTCGATGAAGCTCTTAATTGGAAGGTGCACTGCAATCAATTTATCTCTACTATGGGATGGGACCAATAATTTGTTCAATTAAAAATATTAAAGCTATTCCGATTAAAACTCAGTGAAACAGTGTATATCTACTATGTACAGGTTTCTTCTGAAATGATTTTGCATAGTATACCCAAAAAGCACATACAGAAATGTTTGTATAAGAAACTAAATATCATTGATTGATTTATTTAAAATATGTTATTTAATTACCTATCCATTCTATCATCTTATTGTATGGAATCTACTTTATAATACGCATGTAGGGTCAGAAAATCCATATAAAAAAATTGGCCATGGCCCAACCGATTTCTGCGCATAAATAAATAAATAAATTACAATTTTTGCGCCGTCACAGCTGAAATTACGCAATTGTTTTTGTCAACATAATTTTCGATATTTAGTAGCGTAAGAACAATCATTTTTTGCAATTTAGTGCAATATATAATGCAAACATTTAATATAGTATATAGTTTTATTACTCTGAGTTGCAGTTTCTTAAATATTTCGATGAAAATATAATGAATTATTCATTTGTTCGTACGATGCCGTTACTATAGCTGAGAATCGTTGACCTGCTCTTATTGTTCCCGGGTAAACTCTGTGAGGATCTCTTATCAAAACCTCTTTAACGCCGGCATCTTCAGTTGTGACTCTACAAAAACTCTCCCTCCAATGAGGTATAAAAATAGCAATCGTAATCTTTATGGAATTCCCAAGAACTGATGACTTGACTTGATTTTATGATAAGAGGATCCGAAATGGGTCTAATGCAATGCGAGCAGCGTGGGGTACTATAAATAGTTATAAAAAGAACAATCAAAACAAAATTCTATTGTTGTGGAAAAAAGCTAAAAAATAATGAAGAATTTAATTACCAATCCCATAAATGTCGCTTCTATTTTTCATAGTTATTTCATTGCTAAAGAGTACAATGATGTGAATGTTACTGGTTAATATGGTGGGAGTCACATAGCAAACACTATATTTATCAGAGAAATGACTTTGACTGAGTTGCGCGAGGTTGTATTGTTGATCGTTTTCAGTACCGATATTCCAGGATTCATTGTTAAAGCAAGTCTTGATAATTCAAGGACATTACTCCATCTTATAAATATGTCATTGTTGAATGATATTTAAAAAAAATAAATACCCGTTTATAAAAAAGATGACACTTCCTTAATGAATAGTAATTATAAACCGTTTGCTTTGCAAAAGTTGTAGATATACAGGGTGATTTTGAAAGTGGGATGTTCATTTTGACTATTTATAGTAGACATTGAAATAAATCATTTTACAAAAAAATGTTATTTGTTTTTTAATAACGGAGTTTAAAATTATTGCAAATTATGAAGCAAAACCCTGACCCTTCTTAATAGGTTAAGCAACGCATTAATGTCCAGCCTAGCGAGTAAAGTCTGTTTCACAATATGTCATCGATAAGCGGCATCTGATAAGTTGCGGATGCTGTCTTTGCTGAATGCCACGTTTTTTAGTTTTAAAGTTCCTTTAGATGACCAACGTATCATTGGAATCATGTTATTGTTGTCATTTTGGTGTTTTGTACTATGTATATTATTTTATGTTAAATATAATTTGCTCAGGGATAAGACAATGCGACATGTGCTTTATAAAAATTAACTTGTGGATATGTTATTAGTGTACAGAGAGTGTAATCGAAGAGCGCTATTCGACAATATGGAGAGAAATTCTATTGAAAGTTTTATCCTTCTGCACGACGATTTCTTTATTTAACACAAGTCCGGGATACAGGCAAACTGCAAGAGCACCGAGGAAACCACGCTGGACGAGCTTGTCCTTTGCGGTTAGTGTAGACCAAAAAAGAGGTTTTGGATATCATTGCGGAGGACACCATAACGAGTAAGAGACAAATTTCGAGTGAAGTAAATGTACTCCAAAGTAAAGTATGGCAAACTTTACGAGAAAACACACTAAACACACTAAAGAAGCAGTAGGCAGTCGCGATCAAGGCGCATCGCAGACCATGCTTATCTCATTCACTTAGTAAAGAATCTTCTAATGATTTTAAACATATACGTTTGCACTAGTAGATCGAGATCTGCACTCGCTTGCATCATGATCTCGTCGAAAAGTTCTTGGAAAATTTCGGCCAGTCGTGTCAAATAAAAGAGCTAATAAAAATACATCTTCTCATATTTTGAGATCTAAAAAGTAAACAAGTAAGCAAATTATTTAAATAGGAAAATACACAATATACACACATACATTCACTTTTATTATAAACAGCAGTAGCAAATAACTAGAAACAACAAATTACAAGAAGGAAATTACTTTATATATACCTAAACTTCAATTATATGATTGAAAATGTCAACATATATACTTACTTAAAGTAGTAATACAGTAGAACAAAGTAGGACTATATAAAAAACGACATGTGTGGCACATTTTTTAAAACGCACAGAACGGTCCGCGATGCGCCTAGACCGCGACCGCATAGTGCGGTCCATAATAGATTTCGAAATGTTTAGTGCAACAACGCCAACGGAAATTTTACGAGAACCGGTACTGAATGAGGTCATTTTTATGAAATAACATACTATGAGGATACAGGATCGGCTTACATAATTTAAAAATGCGAAAATACGGTTATTTATGTTTTTCATACATATTTACACATGCGACATTTTTATGAGTTATTTTTTGTTGTTCTCATAATGAAACACATAGGTTTTCAGAGATTTTTTTCCTCCGAAGAAATGGATTTCTTTTTGTGAAATATATTTTACAAATGACCTTTATAAAACAGTTTCTACAATTTATAAATATAAATATACGATGTAACTGTAACACGGAGCAGCAGAGCTACATCTAGCCACTGGCTATTCCATGCCGGATTAACAAGCCACAGACACGAAGCGTTTCGTAGTAAAAACCATTGAAAGTTAGCGACCTCTATTGCGATTCAGTGATAACGATATATTGCAAACACGGAACTAAAGTGAATTATGAATCTATAAATGCATAGACAAACATAATAATAATAATACTTAGAATACTATTAGGATTTATCAAATTTATGTTGGTTTTTTATTCTTGAATTAATTGTTCCAAAAAAAAAAAACACGAAAATTAAGTGATAATGTTGAACATGAAGATCCAGCTGGAGACGTAGATAGATCGGATTGAATATAATAAGTTATGTTTAGTAATTTTAGACATTTGGACATGATGAAGAAACAAAGTTGTTTAGAATAATATAAAATATCACAAAACAGAAACATGAATAAAGAAACACATAAATTCGGTTTATAATTGCGTCAGTGGTCCATAATAACGGGTGCTTATAAATTCAGTTAATTACAACTTAGAAGGATATACTATTCTTTTATTTAATAGAAAGCAAATATAGGTAAATCAATTTTCCTACAATTCCTATGAATAATCAGTTATTAATTTAATTATGCGAAGTATGTTTTTTTCACCAGTAAATTTAACTAGAATATTTTCTATTTTAGTCTAGTCTGGAGAGTTACAATCTAACTTTGTTGTTTTTTTTTTCATTTTTCGTTAAGCATGGCAGATCTGGAAATAATGCGAGTGCATTTTACTGTTAATAAATAATGTATTACATCGTCTCCTAGCCGCAAACATATTTACAAAGTGACATGAATGTTTGTGTATGAACACCAATAGATAGTATATTTTAAAGGTATGTCGATCACCATTATTATACACTGCGACAGTTTTAGAGTTCCTTATCTAGTTACAGCCTTTTAATTAGATTCCAAAGTCGTTGTAAGAATAGCGACTCATTTAGTTAGAGCTATCAACCTCTGGAACAGTAGATATCACACCTTTGCATAATCATGCATTACATAGGATATCGCTTCATTGCACCTTCTAACAGAATCTACATAGATTTATCTTCTACCAATTCAATGTTACTCAAATGTTTTATCCTTATATGTACTGTTAGCAGTATTAGTATTATCCTGTTGATCTGGAGTTTTGGATTAGGAGGTCTGCCTTTAATGACCCCTATAAGAATTTACCGCATCAAGACTTGAGATCCTGTAAGGCTATAGTTAAACCTGGTCAGCCTAACTTATCAGCCTTCTCTTAATTCTGATATTTTTATTAATTATTTATGGCACTCAAGCTGGTCAAAATATTGCGACTTCCTGCTAGCAAAGCAGCCAAGCTGATCAACATCAAACTGGATTTGTTCTGGTACGAGCTGGTTTTTAATCTTCTCTATGAACGCATGTAAATGTCTGTCCATTAGTTTGCAAGTTTCCATTGTAGTTGCTAAAGGTTGAATAATGTTGCTTACCAGATCCTCGATCTAGACTCGTTGCTATTTGGATAGATATGTCAAAGAAATTCTAAAAAAGAGATTAAGTCGCCTGCATGCTAGGGAAATTGCATGATTTTTACAAATATGAGCAGAAGAAAGAATATATGATTTTCGTGGAGAAATAAGCCTAAAAACGGTATTTAAAAATTTAGTAACAAAACGGTCGCAGCCACAGTGTAGACCTGTGACGTCAGACACCGTTCGCATATGTATACCTAAATAGAGTAGTGTACTTTAGTTAATCTGTATAAAATTTCCATGCTTTCAGACAACGCAGTATATGTTTAGATTAATTAATTTGTCATTCGTGATATTCTCAGGTGTTATTGTGTTAAATAGACATGGGTATTAAATAGAATTGCAAAATATACTGAAATGGTCACAGAAAGTGCAAATGGAAGAACTATTGCATTATGTCATTATGTGCGAATACAGAATACAGCGCATAATAAAAAATATTTCACCGGGCCAAAAAATGACAAGAAAAATGTGATGCAGAGCGATGAAGCGCGACTAAAGGAAGCATTGCAATACTGTTTGTATATGAAGATTATTTTTATTAGTCCAGTCATTTTAGGCATTTTAAACCTCAATCTGCGGAAAAATTCCTACTGAGCTGAATTTTTGTATACACCTTTGTTACGGCGTTGTAATGAAGATGTGAAAAATCGACATTGATATCGTGCCGGCTAAAAAAATTACAAAGGTCAAAAGGTCACTAAAATCAGTTTTTCGCAAATATCTCGCCACCTATTGCTCGGAGGTCAATAGAGGTCATTAAATTGTTTGTCGTGAAATTATCTACAAAAAATTCTTGCATTTTTCTGTAAAATTAACCGTTTTCGGAGTAGAGTGCTAAGAAAGAGACTAGAATGCACTCACATACGGTACTGCATATCGTATACAAAGGCGTAAACTCTATTGCTTTTTATTCATGTTTGTAAGTGTCTTCAAAACTTATATCTGATACTTGGGCGTTTTGTGAAAAATATACTTATATTATAGAGGTTTGGGAACTTAGTGCCGTGGCCAGTCATGCTTAAACGCCGAGTCAGCCAATGATGAAAATGATGAAGATGTCGATTTAAATATAGGAATAAGTTCACTCGACGTTTTGTCAGCAATTGTTAATGATATAGAAACTGAAGATATCGACAATGAATGACAAAAAAAAATATATACTAAAGTTTGTTTCTTCTGTATGTTTCAGTATTCAAATAAAAAATTATCCCCTCTTCAATAAAAAAACCTCTTATTACATATCATGGATTATGCCTATGGGGGAAACCATGTAAAAAACGCGCCTTGCATTCTACCTCGAAGGTGGTGAGGAAACGAGTGCATTGTCATAATATAGTCACTTTCTCAGAGCTCTACTCTGAAAACCGTTACTTTTACAGAAAAATGCAAGTGTCATTTTTTGTAGATAATTTCACAACAAACAATTTTTATTGACCTCCGAGCAATAGGTGGCGAGATATCACATCAATGTCGATTTTTCACATCTTCATTACAACTCCGTAATAAAGGTGTATACAAGAATTCAGCTCACTAGGAATTTTTCCGCAGATAAAACCTGAAATGACTGGACTATATGTAAGCTTGATTGGAAATATAGATAGGTTTAAGTTCATCGAAAAAATTAAGATGTAAAGTAGTAAATAATCAATTAAACTTTTCTATTCAGCTGGCACGATGTATACAGGGTGTTTAGAAAATCAATGGTAAAGTAAACTTCCAAATAACATGTATTTTTATTTGCTCCTACCATTTACGTGATGTAGAACGTTATTTGAGGCATTTATAAAATTTTACTATCTAACTTCACTATATTAACTTCCTGTTTTATTTTGAAAACGTAATAAACAAAGATAATAAATATGGACTTTTTAAAAATGTTTAAGGATAAATTAAATCAGTAGTAAATAGCAATAAAAATTTATTAAATTAATTTTTAAAAAATAATGAATGTTAAATATTATTATTCATTACTTTTACTTACTGTTTTTCAAATTAAAACAAGTAGTTTAATGTGAAATCAAGATGGCATAACAAGTTACGTTTAACAATACCGGAAGTTTACAACATTACCACTAATAATTATGGCATTACCTGCACCGTATTTACATTATGCATCTATGATCCATAAATATCACAAAAACTCAAAAATACAAGAAACAAACGTCTGTTTACATCACCAACAACGTAACCTGTACCTGTATCCACGAAAACAAACCGCGCTGAACGGCGAATAACATCACATCAATAATATAGTGTTTTGGCCACGTTTATTTACATTCTATGGGAATTTATTAATGTTAATATTTTAATTATTATGTAAATATTGCTGCCAGACACATATTCTGACCTTTCAATATATTTGAACTGCATTTCAAACCAATATAAAGTTCATGCAACTTCTCCGTTCTGTACGATTAGCAGTACTATAGTATTTGTACTATCCTGACAAACTTAGTTTTTACAGATGACCAGTTTTCAAAGTTCAAACATACAAATTCTTGCTACGAATTTGTATGTTTGCTAAGTAAACACACAAATCCTCTTAGATCGTCTTTTAAATCTCAAGTACGAATTGCCTATTCCAATTTTCTTTCAGATACTGAGCGTTATCTTACAATAAATCCTAACAATTTTTGGAGGTACATATATTCTAAGTGTGGCACTACTTACATTCCATCCACCATTATATTTAATAATGAAAATGTAGAAAATCCACAAGATATTGTGAACGTGTTTGCATCTTTCTTCTCCAACGCTTTTGAAATACCTAATAACTGTGAATGCGTGATAGCGGATAATTGTAATATTATATTTTGAATAACCTGTATATTTCAGTCTGATGTACTCAGAGCCATTAAAAGGATCAAATGTGCATGGGTCCTGACCTTACTCCAGCTTTTTTGATCAGAGATTGTGCAACTGTGTTTCGTGGACCTCTTTGGAAATTATCAAGAGTTACACTCGTCCATAAAAAAGACGCGAATAATGATTTTACAAGTTATAGGCCTATTTACATTTTAAGTCATTTTTGCAAAAGTTTTGAAATAATCTTGGACTTATATTAAGCATCATGTCGGTTCTATGATCATACCATAACAACATGGTTTCATACAAGGACGATATACTACAACGGGTCTTATGTGTAAGACGCAATTTATATCTGATTTTCTTAATCAAGGTGGTCAGGTAGATATCATCTATACCGACTTGACAAAAGCATTTAATAAAACCGATCATGTTTTACTATTACGTAAACTTAACAGCTGTGGCCTCTGTTCCACATGAATTAAACTATTTCAATCTTATCTAACCGATCGCTATCAGTTTGTTCAGTATCGTGGTTTTAAATCGTTTACTTTCTCTCAGACTTCCGGCGTTTCCCAAGGCTCTATATTGGGTCCTCTTTTATTTGTAATATATATTAACGATATTGTCAATGACACAAATGTTAGCTATCTTCTATATGCCGAAGTAATATTTGTAAATTTAACAATTGGTGTGTTACAAACAAACTACCCCTAAATGCAGTGAAATGTAAAGTAATGTCTTTCTACTTTTTAACTATAAGATTGACTGTGATATTCTTGAAGCCTGAAGTCATTAAAAATTTAGGAATTTTATTTGACTCTAAGCTTAGGTTCACACGGCATATGGATGTTTGCAGATCGGAGGCATACAAAAACCTTGGCTTCATTATACGTAATTCTATAAAATTTAAAGACCCTTATACTCTTCGTCTGTTGTATATTACCTTTATTAGATCAAAAATTGAATATTGCTCTGTCATATAGTGCCCAATTTATGAATGTCATATTTCTGCACTTGAAAAGGTTCAGAGGAGATTCTTTAAATCTGCAGCATTTGTATTGGACGGTATCTATCCTGTTAGAGGAATTCCGCAAAACGTATTCTATAACCGTTTTCAATTACTTAGCCTTATCTCTAGACGTCAGCTGCATTCTATAGTACTAGTTTTTTTTATATTATTTATTACCTTATTAAATCAGATTATTTACTTACTTGAATAAATTTTAAAGTGCGAGATCTAATAGTCGATTCAACAGTTTATTTGTCATACCACATGCTCGTAGAAATATGTTAGTTAAACCCCATTGTACCAAATTTTAAGTAACTATCATGAAGTAGAAAGTAACTTAGATATTTTATCATGTACACTTCGTGATATAATGCAGCTTTTCGGTTAACCTTTTATGTGTGTTATTCTTTATCAATTTGTTTTTATTGTTAAATATATTTCCTTATATATGTTAAATAAATAAATAAAAGTATTAGTGCCTTTTATTTGCAATGCACTTTGCAACTGCTCGTTTCATTCCTTTGTTATTTTTTATATACCATTTGTGTTATTTCACCCTTTTGCTAATATGTCCTCCTCTTTGACCAATATATTCTTTGTCTCATATGATATGATATCTATACACACTTTCACCTTGGAATACACTGCAGCTCGCCTTTTAGTAAAAGTTGATTTTTGATTAGGTATTACAGAGAGTATTAATATTATGTTAACTTAGTATATCCATTTTACGCAGATGGTGCATATTGTCGTGTAGGTTTTCTGTAAATGTTATGCTGTTGGACATCATCCCATTTTATTTTTACCGGAACATTCAAGAACATAAAGCAGCATAGCAATAGAATACAACAATAGAATTTCGATAAAACCAATTTTAATTATATACAACTGATTTTATTGAAATATAATAATAATTGCTCTTTCAAATAGAATTCATGAAAATTTAATATTTATTTTATTTTACAGGCAGGAGCACATTAAGCAATACAATGTTATGCCATTATGATTCGCCCTATGCATAGATAATTTTTAAAATGAATTTCACCGAGACATACATTCAAAATTACGTATTAATCGACTCGTTTTTCAAACGTAGCGTAATGATTGTTAATTAATTATTAATTTGTTCAATTGTAAACTGAACAAAATTTAAATATCATTATAGTAATTTCAGAAACTTTGCAGAATAGTTTTAGATGGGCAAAGTACAAAATATTAACGAGCATATCACACAATCTGTTCAAAATGCATAAACGACTAATAGGCTGAAGGAGTATGCAATAAGTGGTTTCACTTTTCCTGTTGTGATTTGTCAGAAGCTGAGTTTCTTTCCCTGGACAAAAAATCACAACATATTTTTTTTATGTGATGATTGTAAAAGAAGATGTCGTGTGTGCGATACTAATTCTGTAGATGAAATAAAGAAGAATATTAATAAAAGTATATCTTTGCTGGTTAACAAAACTATCATTAATGAAGAAACAATATTGAAAGCTCTTCAGAAATTTAAGAACGAAATACTCGATGATATAAATACTGTTGTGGATACCAAATTAGATAATAAGTTAAAATCGTCTATTGGTTCATCTACTTCATTGTTCTTAAAACTCAGAAAAATACTTCTGCCAAAGATCCAGTTCAACATATTTCTGACATGAAAGCAGATCTGTTCCATAAAGTCAATCCTATCCAGATGGATATTAGCGTGTCAAGGATTAAAAGTGTTAGCAATGGCGGGCTTGTAGTCAGTTGTTCATCTAATAAAGAAGCACGAATATGTAAAGAAATTGCTGGAAACAATGTGTCTGATAAGTACGTCATTAGGGATGTAAAGGGTTCGCAACCAAGAATTCGAGTTTCGGGCTTCAAAGATTCCTATGACTAAGAACACCCTTTGAACTTGATCCGTAGTCAAAATAAATCTCTTTCTAATGAAAATTCTGAAATTAAATGTATTTTTGTTATTAATGTAAAGAATAAGCAAAATGTTTACTATGTTGTCTTGCAGGTTCATCATGACTTTTATACTCGTATTATTGCTACTGGTCACTTATTTATAGGATATAATTCCTGTCCTGCGTTCGATGCTATTGACATTGTGCGATGTTTTAAGTGCTGCGGATACCATCATACGTCTCATCACTGTAAAAAAATCATTGGTTTGTCCTAAATGTGCTGGTGACCATCAGGTCAAGGATTGTTCAGAGGTAAACTTTAAATGTGTCAATTGCATGAATCTTAAAGATGATAATGCTCAGGTTGATTTTAAACACCCTGCCTGGAATCGACATTGTCCTGTGTATATCCGTAAATTAAAAGATTTTAAAGACGATATGGTTGGAGCGATATAGCAACCAATTATTAATTCACAGACTTGTAACAGTCCTATAGTTTTAGCAAGTGAGTATGAATATCTAATTCTATCTATATTCTAATTCTCTAATTTAACAATTGTAACAACTAAATCGAATGAAAATTGTATGGTTATATATTATCAAAATGTTAGAGGCTTGAACACTAAAACTAATGAAATATACAATGGCTCTATAGTCTTAGGCTATACTTGTGATGTGCATGCATTCTCTGAGACTTGATTAACATCGGGCGTACTGGATTCTGAATTGTTTAGTCAAGATTTTTTTGTTTTGCATTGTGATCACAATTTTGAGAAAATGAATGTTAACTCGGAGTGGCGGTGTACTTTTGATCTGTAAGCGTTCTATTACAATGACTAATATTCCAATTGACAGCAATGCATTTTTTAAACATGTTCATATGATTGACATAATTATAGCTAAAGTTGAAAGAGGCCTTAACCATTGGTATATTATTTTAGTTTACATTCCCCCTAAAATATCTGGTGAGCAACTAAACACTTTTGTTGAGGGACTTATGTTTTTGGAATGTTTATATAATTATAATATCCTTTTGTTAGGGGATTTTAATGTTCCTCACTTTTCTACCGACAATACTGATGCATTGGTTATCACTCTGTCCGAGTTAGTTATTTTTTTTTCTCTAAAACAGTTTAGCAATATTTATAACGCTCATGGACGCATGCTTGACTTGGTATTTAGTACTGTAACTTCTGTTTATGAGCCACTGTGGTCAATTGTCGAACCGGATACACATCATCCATCATTTGAGATATCACTCGTTGTAAATAACGCCCCGACATTTAATACGGATTTCTCTAATACAAAGAGTTGCAATTTCAGAAAAGCGAATTTTATATAACTGTATGGTAAGCTTCTATTTATTGACTAGTCTACTTTTGATGAATTTACAGATGTTGATGAAGCATGCAACTACTCTTATAAAACATTATATGACGTTTTTGATAGAATTGTACCCCTTTCTTGCTTAAACAGTAAACAAAGTAAATATCCCCGTGGTTTAACAAGGACATTATTCATGACATTAGGAGTAAAAAGAGAATGTGGCATGCTTACCATAAATCGAAAGATCCAGAAACACTTCGTTTAAAAATTTAAGATCTAATTTAAAGAGAGATATCTGATGCATTTGTAGTGGATGTAGTAGACAAATTGTAATAGTATATTAAACAACAAGGTTTGAAAACGACTCTTTGCACACGAGCGAAACATATTGGTGGACCGAACCGAAGGCAAGGTCCACAAGTCGAGCGAGGTTTTCAAACGAGTTTTTTACGATACTTTTTATACGACTTCAAACAGAGACCACAAAAATCAAATTTTAATTTAAATCGTTTTAATTCCTAAAATTGCCAACGCATTAACAAAAGAAACTAATATTTAATACCTATGGTAACATTTGAACATTCCTTCAAGGTTACGCTGGAAAAAGCAGTATTACTGTGCACCTTGTTTTCAGTAATAGAGAATATTTTTGGTGTCGTGTTTTTATTGCAGTTTTTCAGCGTGTGGTCGTTGTTTTCTTCTTGTATTCCAGTAGACGACCGTTGTTCTGTTTCTGTGACAGCAGAATACACTGAAGACTCTTATCTTTTTCGAAACTTCCATTTTATTTCTCAAACAGTCATCAACGTACACTGCAAAAAAGTTGCTGTGTAAGCGAGAATTTCCAGTGTGTAATTTAGGATGTGTAAAAATTCCGTGTTAATAGTTTTACACACTATGGCTTTTTTGTACGTTTTACACAAAATGTGTTAAAATTACTAGTATTATAATAAAATATTCTGAATTTTTATAATATTTACCAGTTGTATGTTAAAAGTACACCATTTTGTGTAAACTTAACACGCACACAACTTAATTGTTTTCTATATCCCTACTCCTGACTGGTTGAGCACAACTACACAGCTGCAGTATATCAGCTGATCCAAAACACGTCACTACGCCATATTGGTCACGTAGCGGTGTTGTGTACAGTTACCTCTCGTTCACTGTGTGCAAATGGAGAATATTTAAATTTAAATTGAGGTTTAATCAAGGCAAATGGTAAGTACTTATCTAACTATAACAAATATTACTGATAATTGTGATAAAGCTAAAACTAATTAGAATATAACTATTAAAGATAGTTATTAGAAGTTTACTCTGGCGTTTTAGATTACTCTGTAATCTATTTTTTTTGTAACTTTACAGAAAATTACATGTACAGATCACTACCAGTTAATTTTCGTAAATTCCTATTAAATATGTAGTGCCTAAATACATCTTTGTTTGTTGTTTCATTGTTTATGATTTACTAAAACATTATTAGTCCCTTATTAGAATATGTGCTATTATACTGTTAATTTTAATACATACATATTTTGTTAGCAGACTTGGTTGTTGTTCATTTGAACAGAATTTTATTTTTTTAATAAAATTATAAAAAGTAAAATATCTTTTACTTTATAATTACACCATAATTCAGAAAATTCTTTGTATTGATATGGAAGATCACCTACCTTGTTAATTATGTTCCTGTTTGCTTTTGAAATTATAATTTTTAATACATATATTCTGCCGTTTAATAGAACATTAGATGGACGTATGATACCTTGCTCTAACATGAACTCAAACTCCGTTTTGGCGGATTTTAAACGATCCGGAGCTAGACGTCGAAGGCGACAGAATACGGGGGTTCAGGCGTCGCGTCGTAGTGATGTGATGAACAATGTCATGTTTCGCTACTGCGCGATCGTTTTCCGTGGGTCGGGTGATCTCAGGATATTCGCTAAGTAGGCGGTGATATTCTGACCCTACCAACACAGAAGTCGCAGAGACAGCATACGAAAACATTAAAACTGGCCTCGCAAACGCTGCAATGCTCGCCCATCCTGTTCCTGAACCTATATTGTCCATAACAATCAATGCCTCGGATACGCCATAGGCGCCACAGGCGCAGCACTGCAACAACAATTCATCGGGACATCACAACCATTAGCTTTCTTTACAAAAAGTCTTACGTCAGCACAACGCAAGTACAGTACATACGATCGAGAACTTTTTGCAATTTACTCTGCCGTAAAACGATTCCGCTACACGTTGGACGGTTGGCAGTTTGTAATTTTTACAGACCACAAACCGCTAACCTTTGCGTTCCAACAGAAAACAAAAAAAAGTTTTACCCATCGTGTTACTCGGAATCTGAACGCCTATGAAGGAGGACCTTAAGGCCTCAGCAGCATAAATGGTTTACGGTTCAACTATTCGTCTACCAGGAGAATTTTTTAGACAGTCTAAAAAAGTCAGCAAAGTGAATTTAGTTGCACAGCTTCGACGTCACATCGACAAGTTGAGTCCCAGTATCGGCAACAAGATACGAGACGAGAAAAACTTTCTCTTTTAAAGAGTTAACCGCATATGTTTTTATATGAAACGATGCAGTGCGTGGCCCATTACAGTCATCGTACGATGGACCATTCGAAGTGAAAAGTCGTTCTACCCACAACTTCGTGGTGTATATAAAAGAAAAAGACACACGAATAAATGTAGAACGTTTGAAACCCGCTCATGTGTTAACAGAGGACAACACTGAGCAGTCAAACGCGAAGAACGAAGAAAAGAAAGAAGACGAGCCAAATCAACAGGCGATACTACGTCCACGTACACGGTCAGGCAGACGTATACGATGGCCCGATCGACTACAAGTACGAACGAGTTAATTATTATATTTTTGAGTTAACGTTAACACTAGCAAAGGGGTGATGTAACGGATATAGTAAACAAATAATAAAATAATATAAAATTCCATAACAACCCGGAAGTAAGATATGATTAGAATTGTCAGTTGGACGACAGAATTTTGTGATACAGATTGTTAATAAATATACATAGTTGAGTTAAGTTCTTCAGTGTATTATTGCCGCGACCCTGCAACCTAAACATTCAAGTCTTTCATTGAAACAAAGTCCAATATTACAACGGAACCTAAGAGATTTTGGTCATATATATCGGATAAGCGTAAAAGTAAGTTTATACCTAATTGCATATTGTATAACGGTAACATCTTGAAACCTGGTAATGCAGTATCAGAGGACTTTGCCGATTTTTTAAATCTGTCTACGTTTCCGAACATTTGCTACAACAATAATATCCTAAATACTCAGTATATGGATGATCATGACGTATTAAAGTACATAAAAAAACTGAAACCAAAAATGACAATGGGCTCCGATAATGCTCCTGCTTTTTTTATTTGTGACTGTGCCCATTGCTTATTAAAGCTTTGAAAGGGATATTCAACTTAATAATCTCGACTAATAAAATTCCTCAGGAATGGAAATCATAATGAATATGCCCAATTTTTAAGAGTATTGATGTCGTCCCATTATAACAATAAATAATTTTAGTAAAATTTTCGAGTTCTTCGTCCACGATATTTTATATAATCACGTTAGGAATGTAATAAGTGTTAATCAACATGGTTTTATGAAAGGTCGCTCCACGGCAACAAACTTATTATGTATTACTCAATATCTAACTGAAACCTTGGAGAATCGGGACCAGGTGAATGTTATCTGTACAGCTTTTTCCAAGGCTTTCGATCGTTTACAACATGAGATTTCCTTGCGCGAAGTTAAAAAATTCATTTGATTTCCTGACGCTTTTTCATTCTTATCTTTGTGATCGTCATCAATACGTGTGCTACAGAGATTTCTCTTCATACAGTTTTTCGATCTTGTCGGGTGTCAACCAAGGATCTATTCTTGGTCCATTGTTGTTTATTATTTTTATTAACAACATTGTTAACAGTTTGACTATATCTCATCTTTTATGTGCAGATGACATAAAGATATATTTAAAGATAAAAAATGTACAGGACTGTGCTGAACTGCAGAAGAATCTTAGTAAACCAAATCTCTGGTGTGGGTTGAACAAAATACCCTTAAATATAAAAAAGTGTAATGTATTGACATTTTTTAGAAAGAAAGATAGTGTATATTTTCCATACAATATTGATGATACCTCTGAATAGGCCAGACGTTTTTAAAGATTTAGGAATTTTGATTCCAAACTCACTTTTAATTATCATATGCATCATATAGTGTCGGTAGCTAACAAGAGTTTGGGTTTCATAATTCGCAATGCTCGGGACTTCTGCAATGTTGATACTATTAAATTACTGTACACTTGCTTTGTTAGACCTCGACTAGAATACTGTTCCTTAATCTGGGCTGCAAACTATGCTAGTTATATTGATTTGTTAGAAAGAACACAGCGCAGATTCTTACAGCTGTTGAACTATAAATTTTCTAATGTATATCCTCCCGTAGGTTATCCCAAGCACTTGCTGCTTCAAAAATACAATTACAAATCTTTAAAATCTCGCCGTAATATGCAAAATGTTATCTTCCATTTTAATTTAATAAATGGAAATTTTGACGTACCTGAAATATTACAAAGACTTAATTTTAATGTTCCGGCTGCAATTACACGGTCTTTCTAAACGTTTTATTAAAAAATAGCTTGTACTAATATGCTACACTATTCACCTGTGTATGTAATGTGTAGGAGATTAACAGCCGTGCAGGACAGTATTGATATTGTCAGTACCAGTATTTTACATATTAAGGAATTATTTCGATGTCTTCAGTGTTGTTTGTGAAATATTGTAGGTATGTGATGTGATATTCTGTATTTGTTTCTGCTTATTTATACATAACTTCATTATTTTATTTTATATGTGTTTTTTTGTGTGTAGTTTTGCTTGCTCTGTAAGTGGGTTCATCCCGTTGAGCACGAACGAAGGAAAGAACTAACGAACGAGCGAACCAACAAACAAACAAACGAACGAACGAACGAACGAACGAACGAACGAACGAACGAACCAACAAACGAACAAACAAGCAGGCAGGCAGGCAGGCAGGCAGGCAGGCAGGCAGGCAGGCAGGCAGACAGGCAGGCAGGCAGGCAGGCAGGCAGGCAGGCAGGCAGGCAGGCAGGCAGGCACGCAAGCAAGCAAGCAAGCAAGCAACCAAACAAACAAACAAACAAACAAACAAACAAACAAACAAACAAAAATGTGTTAGGGACGGAGGACCAGTGAGTAGTATTATAATACTAAGTGTTTGTACAGAATAATATATTATGATGTTAGGAGAATAAGCGATACTTTATGTGCTTCTTATTCTCTGAATATCATATACTTTTTTTTCTAACGAAATAAATTGTAGGTAAAATTATTCAAATAACTAAGAAAAAAAAACGAATTTTAAATCAAGATTGTAATATAGAATCTTTAACTTATTTCACTATATATACCTTTACTTTACCACAGATACGTACTTACATCTATCAAAACAAATAATTAGAATTTGGCGTCGCTTCGGTTGATAGTGACTAAAGACTAAAAATGAGTATAGAAGTGGCTGATGAATCTCCAGAGGTGGTAGAGATGGCTAGAATGGCTGTAGAAAACTTGCTGCCGATGAAATTTTGTGCAATATATGAAGCTGCTTTTGTCAAGTTCGAGAAATGATGTATTGGAAAAATGTAACGCTAATACTCTGAGAACGTTTTATTGGCATACTTTTTGGAAATGGCACAAAAACTGAACAGTTCTAGTTTGTGGGCGCATTATTCAATGGTAAAGTCTAGTACTATAATGTTCTAGTACTATATTTATAGGTACTCTTAGTCATATAAATGACACTTGATATTATTGAGTAACGTCACATAAGTTCAGTCACTTGCTTTGAAGGAAAAATATTGTAGAGAAGTTGTAGTGCGTAAAACTTGAAGTATGCGATTTTACCTTAAGTGCGGCTTTTACGATATATATAGGTACTACTAGTCTAACTTTATTCAGCTTATCCCATTATTTCTTAGCAAAGGCCATCATATTACACTTTTTAAAAAACTAACACAGCGTAGAGTCACACAACATAGATTGTATAGTATGTATCTTTCAATTGCTTTACAAAAACCCGGCTACATACGCTAAAAAATGTTTGTAAAATTTACAATATTAATTGACATAATACCTAAAGCGTGTAATAGTCCTGCTAATTATAGTATATATTGTAATAGTTCTATTTCACTGTGTAACTTCAATGCTAGCCGCGGCATTAGACCGCAGAGTAGTTGTTTCCTGAAATATGTAAGTTCTGCATGGTGACTTCATCAACAATAATTGTAATTGATGTTTTACTAGAGATTAGCTTTTTATTTTTGTTTTCCAATGTTTAAATTGGTTAGTGTTGTATATTTTAAAATATTTTGCGGTTTTCCAGAAAATACACCTTTAATTGTTTTTTATGACTCATTAAAACGTCTCAGGGTTCCTTCTTGGGATATCATTATAGTCTAAGATCCCACTATAAAACGATCTTCACCGAGCTGGTTAATGGATGAAAAGTATTTTATATCCAATTAAATATGTCAATAAATATATTGCAAATGGGTTGTCTAAAAAAAATCAGTCCAGAATATGATTAATTAACAATTAAAAATTATTATTTTTTTAAACATTTCACTGGTTTTGTTAATAGACAAATTCCATACCAATCGAAAGTATGAAGCCCATAGAATATATAAACGTTAGGTTGACTATTTTTTTCCCGTCACAACTCTTGGGTAGGCAGGTATAAACAGGTAAATCGATACTAGTAACTTGCACCGGTGTGGTTAATAAATTAAAGTTAAATTAAAATAAAGATTATTTGATTACCAACACGGTGGTATAGGGTTGTCTGCGAAAAATCAGTCCTGAATTCCGGTTGTCGAGTTTTAAAAAGTGGAATATTCCCCAGCGAACCATTCCATGCGATAGAAAAGTACACAGCATTGGAATTGTGTCTAGATCGTTCATACCGAAAACAAAGACGATCCGTTTATCCGTTTCTCCAAAAAATCGAATAAAGTCAGAGGGCGGCGGTATTATTATTAATCTGCCCTTAGGAACCTCAAACGCAAAGACAGACTAATTTTTTCGATTCCACGTCTCAAAGAGTACGTGTCTTTAAAATTTCGATTCGATCGGTTGGGGGGCGGCTCCGCGGGCGGTATCCCGTTTTTTAAATTTTTTCAGTACATTACCGGATGCGTCCCCACCTTATAGCGAAGTATACGTACATAAAATTTGAGGTTGATCGGATTCGATTTGTGGCCGTGAGATGCGCGGAAATTTTTTTTTACGCCTAACGAAGAACATGAGGTTAGGTAAACGGCGGCTGTGGGACGGGAAGTCACGAGTTCGAGAAATCGACCTTTTCTGTTTCATTTCGAATACATATTCGAATGTTTTTTATGAAAATATGAAAAAATGCTTCTATAGAATTGTTTGTACAAACAACGGTTTACGAGTTGGGCAGCAAAATACCATCGCCCCCGGACTTTATTAGATTTTTTGGAGAAACGGATAAACGGATTGCCTTCATTTTCGGTATAGACTATTATTACCTGGTAGTGATTTAGTGACATCATAATATTCTTGCCACCTCTCCGGGGGTTGCCCTTGAAAACACGAAATTTGTCTAAAATCATTGAAATTTTTTTGTGGCTTCTTCTCCACCTTACCTATCGAAAAGTCTAATAAATTTTTTTGATTATATGTATCGCTTCCATAAAAAAAATTAAACGTAATTCGGGGCTGCAAATGGATTATTAGAAAATTTTATTTTTTACGGGTTTTCGATCTCGACATTTTATTAATAGGATCGAAAATGTTATTTTATTGTCATTGAAGGGCGTTAGGGGTTTCTAGGGGCAGATTAATAATAATAGGTACCGCCGCCCCCGGACTTTATTGGATTTCTTGGAGAAACGGATAAACGGATCGTCTTCGTTTTCGGTATGGACGAACTATACACAGCTGCAATGCTGTGTACTATTCTATCGCATGGAATGGTTTGCTGAGGAATATTTCACTTTTTAAAACTTGACAACCGGAATTCAGGACTGATTTTTCGCAGACAACCCTATACCGCCGTGTTGGTAATGAAATAATCTTTATTTAAATTTAACTTTAATTTATTAACCACACCGGTGCAAGTTACTAGTATCGATTTACCTGTTTATACCTGCCTACCCAAGAGTTGTTGTGACGGGAAAAAAATAGTCAACCTAAAGTTTGCATATTCTATGGGCTTCATACTTTCGATTGGTATGGAATTTGTGTATTAACCAAAGCAGTGAAATGTTTAAAAAAAATTTTAATTGTTAATTCTGGATATTCTGGACTGAAATTTTTTAGGCAATCCATTTGCAATGTATTTATTGACATATTTAATTGGATATAAAATACTTTTCATCCATTAACCAGCTCGGTGAAGGTCGTTTTATAGTGGGACCCTATACTATTAGGGCTTGCTGGCAGGATAGTTCCAAAAAATCCCAGAGATCTGATGTGCTAGCTGGGTGATGATACATTTTAAAAAGGCGTGGATGAAAATCTTCCATTGTAACAGAAGGCTGCCTGGAAGATTCCATGCAAAATAAATTATATCAAATAAAATTCAATATACACCAAACCAATTTTGTTAGTAGGTGCCACAACAGAATGTGTTAAAATTTCGATTATGTGAGAGATATCTTACATTCAAATATCTGACGTTCACAAGTAATTGTACATTTTACATAAATATAACAAAATAATTTATTTTGTTAGTTTTCCTAGCTTGTATCTTGTATTTTTCAGAAAATTTATTTAAAAAATAGTAAAAGATCTAATTAATTGAGACATCTTGATTTCTCCTATTTTAACTTTACTATTGAATAGGCATGGAAAACATGCATGTCACATAAGTAATTTATCTACTTTCATTTAATAATATGAATTTGACAGTTCCATAAATAGTTTCGTAAGGGTATCTATTTTTTCATTACAACACTAGTGCTGTAATAATCAGAATGAGGTAGAGAACTATAGAGCTATTTCGTTGTTGCGTAATTTCTCTGAAGTTTTTGAATCTGCTTTATATAGGGAAATTTACTACTTTACTAAGCAGTTGATATCTATACATCAACATGGTTTTATGCAGAAAAGATCAACAATTTCTAATCTTACAGTTTTTTTCCCAATACATTTCTGAAGTATTAGATAGTGGTGGCCAGATTGATGTAATATTTACCGACTTTAAAAAAGCTTTTGATCAGATAGATCATTATATTTTATTAGCGAAATTGCATCAGTTTGGTTTTTCCGACTCATTAATTAAACTTTTAGAGTCTTATTTAGCTAATAGACAGTTTGAGGTTAGATATCAAAACTTCACTTCTCGTTCTTTTGTTCCATCATCTGGTGTGCCGCAGGGCTCTAATTTGGGTCCACTTTTGTTTTTACTATTCATTAATGACCTTCCTGATGTTGTTTCCTGTGAAAAATTATTATTCGCTGATGACTTTAAGCTTTATTCTAAAATTAATTCGGTTTCAGAGTGCGAACATCTTCAGTTCTGTTGTATGGTGTGAATTAAATCATCTGTCACTTAATATTTCCAAGTTCAAATCTATGTCTTTCACTCGGAAGATTAATTTTGTTGCATATGAATATTCTATTGACGGCTACATCATTAGTCGTGTTGAGCTATATAAAGATTTAGGGATTACCTTTGACATTAAATTTACTTTTATCGAACATATTAATAATATTGTATCTAGTGCTTTCCGGACTTATGGTTTTATATACCGCAATTGTAGAGATTTTACAAATGTGGTCACGTTGAAAACTTTATATTGTTCCCTGATCAGGTCTAAACTCGAATACGGTTCCATAATATGGTACCCGATTTATAATACGCATCAGCACCGGCTGGAATCAGTTCAAAGAAGATTTTTAAAACTTCTTGCATATTGACAAGATGGCGTTTATCCACTTCAGGGTTGTAATCACACTAACCTATTGAATCGTTTCGGATTAGAGTCGTTGGATTTACGTCGTAACGTATCTCTTATTCGTTTTCTGTATAATCTTTTAAACAACAGAGTTGATTGCCTCATACTATTGAGTAATGTTTACTTTCGTATACCAAGTGGGTACACGAGGCAACAAAGTTTGTTTTACTGTGATTCCCCTAGAACTAATATACTAGCAAAATCTCCTATTTACTTAATGTGTAATTTGTATAATAAAATTGCTAAGGATTGTGATATTTTTAATGGCAGTTTAAAGTCTCTGTGTTATTGTGTTTCTCACTTAGCGTAACTTATACATTGCTTGTGTGTTATATGTGAGGCAACTTTTAAAACATTACTGTGTTTTGGGTGGCATAATAGCCAGTACATTATTTTAAATACATATTTATAGTTTCTGTTAAGTAGGCCAGAGTATCTTTTGACATAGTAAAAACAACAATTTGTTGATGAAAGTCTGTGTCATAAAAATCTGAAATAAATATTGTAAAAACTTAAAACTGTGCGTCCATTCGCTCGAATCCTGCCACAGTTTTTCAGAAGTGAGATATACCAACAACTGGGAAAACGTGAGACCAGCAAGAAAGTGATTTTTCAACTACTCACCGATCTATATGTGATTTATGGATGAGAGTCGATTAAAATTCTGAATTAGATACTATTGTGGTGACGAAAATAGCAACGAGTGATTCGAAGCTTCGGTCATAGTATAGTAGGGTATCGGAATTTAATAAGTCGACCGGTGAAAATGATTGAAAACGGAAGTGATATTCAGGCTGCTGCTTACGGAGGACAAACCACAATGGAGAGCCCGAGATATTTCCAAAATGTTCATAATGTATTACCAGAATTCGATCCTGTGAAGAACGACATATCTATTACCCAATGGATTGAGAAGATCGAAGAATTTGGTGAACTTTATGACTGGGATGAGGTTGCCATTAGGCACTATGCTTTGTCCAAATTAGTAGGTGTCGCAAAGACATGGAGGGATAGTTTGCCTTGTGAAGCTAGATCTTGGCAAACATGGAAGGACTTATTAATAGAAACCTTCTCAGTGCAGGTCAGTGCTATAAATTTAAGATTTGAAGCTCAAAATTACAAATGGAAACCTAACCAAGATATAGTAGAATATTATTTTGAAAAGCTGTCAAGATGCAACAAATGTCACATGTCAGTGTCAGAAATTATTGAATGGATCGTTCATGGGTTAAATGACGGAAGATTCAGAGATTATTTAGGACCACTTAATAGGTATACCAAGGTTAACCAGTTACTACCAGATTTAAAATCAGGCGCTATACATATCAGAAGACATCAAGCGGTGAGTAATAAGTATGATAGAAAGTTTAGTGACAGATCCAAACACACCGACTTCAAATTAATGGACACTGATCACAAAACAAAACTTGTAACATGTTTTAAATGTTCTAAATCGGGACACTATGCGAGAAATTGTCCACTAAAAAATGATAAAAGGACTGAATTGGAGCCAAATGTAGTTTCCAGTACTAGGACTATTCCAAGTGATCGTGCATCTGGTTCAACTTCAACTAATCAACCAATTTTGATTATAAACAATGACAATTCGCACTGGAAATATTTCAAAAATGCTTTTATTAATAATAAAAAAATTCAGTGCTATGTAGATTTAGGTAGTAGTTGTGTAACCATACGTGATGACACTGTTGATGAACTTGGTTTTTCGTATTTCGAAACAGATACTCAACCATTGATCGGTTATGGTAACGGACTTGTTAAACCGTTAGGACTATTTACCGCTATTTTGTCAATCGATAATGTTGCAGCTAAAGTTAAAATACATGTTGTTCCGAAAGACTTTCAAAAAGTGCCTTTAATTGTAGGACATCCGTACACTGAACAACCAAATATTCAGATTACAAGTAAAAGTAATGAATTACGAATTGAATACTGCGAAAGCGAATTACCTGTTAACGAAAACTTTAAGTCTAAAACTAATTTGCAACTAGCTAATGATCTAACTTTGCCTAACAACTATTTAGGACATATTTCTGTAGTAAGCGATCTTTCAAACCAAGAACTTTTTATTGACGGAGGTTTTCGTGATGGATTGGACTTTCCTATTATACCGAGATGTGTTATTCGAACTGACCATGAGGGAAAATCTGTCCTACCAATAATGAATATATCCGGTAGCGAAATTAATTTACAAGAAGGTAAAACATTGACAAGAGCTGAAATTTGTGAAGAAGCAGAAGAAAATTCAGATAAGTATAAAAGAGAAGTCAATGAAGATGAAGTTAAATTAGAAGAAATTGACACAGAATTGAGTGGACCCGAAGCAGATAAATTGCTAAATTTGTTGAATGAATTCAAAGATGTTATTGCAAAAAATATGAAACAGTTAGGAGTCACAAGTAAAATTGAAATGAGAATAGAACTATCATCAGACAAACCAATATACTACAAGCCGTATAGGTTATCCTACACAGAGAAGAATAAAGTTAGGGAAATAGTCGATGAATTAAAGGAAGCAGATATTATTGAAGATTCTACATCACAATACGTCAGTCCTTGTTTGTTGGTGAAAAAGAAGACAGGAGATGTTCGTCTTTGTATTGATTATAGAACCTTAAACAAACAGACAATTAAAGATCGTTATCCTTTAGCCAGAATTGACGATCAATTAGATCTTTTGTATAATAAGAAATTTTTTACTAGTTTATCTCTTTATTAGTGTATATTATATGTATTTATTTTAATTTCTTATTACCACTTAGTTATGTTTATTACTTATTCCTGTAAGAGGGTGTTCCTGTTGGAATAATAAAGATTATTATTATTATAAAAGAAATTCGTTTTTATTAACATTTTTCATAAAACCCCGCTTTTTACAAGAATTATTTATTTATTATTAAAAAAGGTTATTATAGAACCTAATGTTTATTATGAGAATTAATAATACACTTTTTACAATTAGAAATTTATATACCAGAAGTAGATGTGATGGAGATTAAGTTAGAATTTCCAATCGTTAAACCCGATGAATTTCTTTGCTATCTGTTTCTTATTATCTAAAGAATTCTCAACATAGCCTTTTGCCGTAGATTTCCAGCCCCCATAACGCTTTAATATCTGCAGCGCCATCGATCAGAATGGTGGCTGAGGACCCTCTAAAATAATGTAAAGCGTTTAGTTGAGAAAATCTGCTTATATGTTGAATTTTCTAAACTGAAATCATAGTTCCCAATATTTAGTAGTGAGTATATAGTGTAGAAGGGTTCTGGGAGCTTAGCTTTCCGGAAAAATAAGCCAAACGAATTTTCTCAGACACCTCCTTTACCTTGTTAGCTTTGCAGCAATCTTCAAACTTTTTATACTCCAAGTCACACCATGTCTTGAATTTTATCGTAACTAAACTTGAGATCGCTCTGTTTGCCACTGCTCCTATATCAGAGCGTAAACTTCCATCAGAATAACTCATTTTGAAAAGCAATTTTTATATTTATGGGTTCATTTGACAAAGTTTTGACAATAACCATGCTGTGAACCATGCGAAAGGTTACATAAGAAAACTTGATCCATATACTTAATAGGAAGTACTTTTTCTGTTCATAGGAAATACACCAACTTATTATCGCGTCATGTGACACTTTTTGCCAAATATATATTTTTTGTGTTATTAAAGGAAAGTAGATATAATTTTGTTGAAAACTTTAACATCACGTGTTGTAATATGAACATTTACAACACTTATATTGTAAACACAAAACATCCGTCTTTGAAGTGAAAGTTATGAATGAAAATAAAAGTAAATCCAGCTTATGCGGGTGTTTGTAAGAGCGCACTATTTTCGATTATTATAATCATTTGATGTGTGATTGTAAATAACTAGTTTACTAAGTAGTAGTAATGGATATGCAAGATTCCATGATAGCTCCAAAAAGTATAAAAGAATCAGTAGAATTAACTATAAACAAATATATTTATATTTTTACATATGTTTATAATGAAATGTATTGATTGATATTTTTGTTACGATGATGCTATGCTATCTAAAAAAAAGACTTATTTTAACTTTTCAAAAAAGCGTGTTATTTTACCTTATCAGGAAACAATCTTGTTTGCAGAATTTTATTACCTGTGAAATCCACAAAATTCAGCATTCAAGTGGTTTTAGGGGATAGTTCAAGTATCCTATACTCCGTATAATAAGAAGGTTTAACATTTTCTCAGATTCCTTAGAAAAAAGTTGCAGGTTACTGAATTAAACATGACTTCCATCTGATAAATTATTTAAACCCACGCCATAAGTCCATCCCATTTATCATAATTTTAGGGCAATTAATCCTATGGCAGATATTACAGACATAATTTAGAAAGATAATTAACTAATTAATTTAAAAGCCAATATGTAAAGATGAGACATAATCGTCTGGAGCAGGATCGCATGACATTTTGTAAAGTTAGATAAAGCTTGAAGCGCAACTAGTCCGCGCATTATCATTCCAAACAAACACTCTGATATTCCTTCAGTCAGTTTTCCTTCCGACGCGGTAAACTTTCCACCACAGGGGTGAAAGCGTTGACAGTACGTAGCGAGCGGTTTTCCGATACGATAATAAAACATTAAATTGAGAGACTAGTTTTTATTGATATTAAAAATATTGATACATTAAATCGAAAAAAATGCTGGACACAGACAAAAATGATACTCTACCAGAATACGATGTCCCTCCTCAAGTTTGGGCAATGCTGCATGAGTTTTTGCTGGGTATAAACAACCCAGAGCTCGATTTGCGAGAACCCCATCTGAAACCGTCGTTGAGGAAAATCTACCCATTCATTATATTCATGTATTCAGTTTTACTTGCTGTCGGGGTGTTAAGCAATTTAGCTGTATTTATACACATAATACGCCATAAACTTTATAAAGATGGTACTTATAGTTTCATTTTAAATAATGTTATTAGTGATGTAATGAAATGTGTGGTTGTACTGCCCATTTCTCTGTATGTGCTTCTGATTCAAAACTGGATGCTTGGAGAACTGCTTTGCTCATTTTTGCCCATGCTACAGGTAGGTGATAATTGTTATTAGTTCCTAAAAATAATAGTGACAGCTGAATTTTGTACCATAAATAGAAAACCTTATTAATTAATTACTTTTTCGAATAATTTTTCTGTTAAAGTTTGAACATGTTGTAACCTACGTATGAACAAGTATTGATTGTACTGAAATAAATAAAAATGTATTTACAATGATTGTCAATCAATACATTAAATAAATTTGATTTATCGATGTTTGAAACAGTGTATCTCTTAAAATTCCTTTAGTTGCTACACGTGTGTCAAAATTGAATAAATAACTAAATACCAACAGCCAATAAAAAATAATTAAAAAGTTTTATTCCGTTTTTAATTATTTTTAAGGAAGTAGGTAAAAAATGAGAAAATGAGTATTATAGGACATTTTTACAATTCTTTATTTTTATTCCAATTTTTATATAGAACTCTGAAAATGTTCAATAAAACGACGAAATAGGTACCAAGATTAACATAAAACTGTTTTTTTTGCTTTTAGAAAAATATTTTAGAAAAACATTGGAAAGATAAAAAAAGCATATACAGGGTGTATGCTTTTTTATAATATGTGGGGTTTGCATTCATTTTTGAAACAGGGTGTGTAAGATAATTTAAAAAAAATCAAATTTTAGATGTAATATTTTTAACAGATTTGATTAAATTATAGTATTATAGTATTATTAATTTTTTTACACAAAATAGAGGGTCCTAATGAACGTTTTATGCTCTAACTTTTGGCTTTTCGCATTCTAAGTCTTGCAATTTAAGTAAAATATAATTTTATATGAGAAGGTGCTTTTAGTAAATTTATTAAAAATTCACCGTTTATGCAAAAAACTGTGGTAAAGTCAACAAAGAACTTTCTGTAATATTACTTATTTATCAAGTGTGTATGTGTCAAACCCTATTTCATTCATGTGTCCTATTTTGTATGAGGGAAACAACAGTATGCTTATTCTTTAGGTTGAATAGTAATTTGTCCTTTTAGAGAATATTGTAAACCTAAGATGATATTCTGTTCTGTATTTGTAACGCGCTACTACAACAAAATAATTTCGATATACCTAGATCAGTTAGAACTAATCAAGAAGATCAAGATATTTTAGCTTTCGCTTCCAAAGGTCTCGACAGAAATACCACCTAAAAATCACATTAGCCGTGGAAGGATCAAGTAGTCGCTGGAAAATAATTGAATTTTCGTTGTTTAAAGTACTGTAAACTCGATAATTCTTTAATACAGTTAAAACAAAAGATAGTGATAACAATAATTAAACTTAAAAAATGAGAAAAACTACATAAATATTACAATCTATTCTCTATATGACGTCCTCTCATTTCAAGACATATACAATCTTCGTCTGATTTCTCTGTAGACTGCGTTTATTAACATTTCGCTGTTTAACTCACTACAAGCGCGCGTGCTTTTTCTTTCAAGTGATTCATATCTTGCGAAGGTGTTTTTTAAAATCCCCCACAAAAAAAATCGAGAGGTGTTAGATTTGATAACTTTGCGAGCTACTGAATAGGTTCATTAGTCTTAATCCATTTTTCTGGGAAATAAATATTGCTGCACAATCCTGGCCTTGTGGAGTGGAGCTCCGTCGTGCTGAAACTATAGGTTTCTCCTTAGCTGCAAAGGCACATTGTCCAGAAGTTCAGGAAGTAGGAAATTTAGGTAACTCACGCTGTTCAATGTATGTTCACAAAAATAAGGCCCAATTAAATACCTACCGATGATGCCGCACCATATATTTACTCTAAAATGACCTTGATTTTGGACTTGATTTACAATGTGGGGATTTTCAATGGACCTGTAGTATTCGTTGCGCCTGTTTAACAAACCATTACTGACAAACCGCCTTTCGTCTGTTCAAGGAACGTGCAGAAAAAGCTTCCGATCAACAGTTTCTACATTTACTACAATTGAGCTATAAAATTAAGTCTGTTTTCAATGTGACTCTTAGGTAAATACTTCAAATTGTAAATTTTGTAGTCATGATATCCACTGGTCTTTAAAATTCATTGAATCGTTGATTTATCGAAATTCAATTCCCGACTAGCCTGCCGTATAGTATTTGGTGGATTTTGTTCGAAGTATTGTAATAGCTGTATTAACATTGTTTCTTACCCTTCGGTCAATTATTTGCATGGGCGTATCTATAATTTTATCTTGGAGGGGGTAAAGTTGTAAAGACTTATAACATCAACAGACTAAAGAAATAAGCATAAATAAAGACTTTTGTTAAATAAATGAAGTTAATATTCAATATCAATAATAAAATATAAATTAAAAATGTATGCATTGCAGAAGTATTTTAAAAATGAAAGATAATAGAAATTAAATTATTTTTTTTTTAATTGCATATAAATAATATTTGAAATGTCTAACTTAATATGTCTATGTATATGTAGAAGAGCAAGGCTTTTTCTATGAACTGAATAGGGAAAGAGAAAGTTTTCACCGGGGACGAAAGCATAATATTGCATTTTTCTAGATCAGAGGTATTTTCAGCATTCACATATGCAGCATGATCGAGCAAAATTACAGAACTTAGGTTTGAAAGTCACATTAGTAGACGCTAAATGTTACCTATAGATATATTAGGAACGGTCAGTGGTCGCGCGATTTAAGGCGGCGTGGAGAGGATTGGCACCCTCTCTGCGGGTATGGTTAGGTGGAATGATGTTGGCTTGTATCAATGTGAGAGATTGATACAGGTTGACATTTGACTACCCCTCTAATTAATGAGGTTTCTCAGGTTTTCCTCATTCCTGCACTGAATGGTGGTTAGGGCCTACCAACGTATGTCGTTCCTGGACGCAAATGCGGCCTGTTTAATAATAATATGCCGCCTCCTCTCCCGTACAAGTCCTCAACTTCTGGGCTAATCCTCGTGATTAGAATGAGGGGTAAAGATATTATTATTATTTATTACACAATTTAATATTGTTTGCATGCGATTATCAAATACATAATTCAAATTAAAATACTTCAGGGGGGGTGGCTCCAAACAGAAAATTTATCTTCATTTCGTCGTAAGATTGCCTTCAATCTTGTAAAGGTTCTATGACCAGGCATGAGTCGCTCTGGATACCTTCCTCGATATAATTCTAGAGCTCTTCTTGAAATTTTTTGTGACTCGCCGTAAATTAGCAATATATCGTATTTTTTCTTTAAAAGATAAAACATTTTTAATAAATAATGAATACCCTCCAAATTTTGTTGATAGAACATTAAAAAATATTACAGATAAAACTAACAATTTAAGACAAATAAAAGAAATTAATCATACAATAAAAATTCCATACATTACTATATTATCAGAAAAGTTAAGAAGAATCGGTAATAAATTTAATATTCGAACAGTTTTTCAGACAACTAATACCTTACGATCATTTTTGTCAAAAACGCGTCCAAAAAATGATATACAAAATTCAAAAAATTGCATCTACAGTATACCTTGTAAATGCAATAAACATTATGTTGGAGAAACGTCTCAGCTTATGAATGTTAGAGTTGAGGAACATAAAAATTATATAAAAAGACGGGAATTTGAAAAATCCAAAATTTGCGAACACGCTTAGGAAAACGGTCATGTGATTCAATGGGGTTCGGCAAAAATTTTAGAGAAGGAAGATAATTAAAAGAGACCGCGATTATTTTGTTGAACGGAGATAAGTGTGTGTCAAACTGTTCAATAAACATCGATCATTGTTGGCTACAGTTGTATCAAGAAGAAGTAAGTAAAAGTAAAATAAAAATCATTTAACATCTTTATGGAAGCAGGTAAACAAATTTTAAACTGTCAAACTTGACATACGTTTAATATTTTTACTACTATTTTGAAAACGAAAACAGAGTTTTTCGAAACGTCAATAATACGGAAGTGCGCGATAGTGATGTGATTTTTGTTATTTTTTACTTATCTGCTTTTTTCAGTGTGAGATTTTTGGTTAGGCAAGCTTAGTTTCAAAAATAACCCTTGACTGTTCCGTTTGGCGCAAGGGCTTATTTAATTAATTTTTATTATTTTTCAGAAGTGTGGCAAAAACCCAATAAAACTAAAGAAAAACTAAAATTATGCCACAAATAAATAGATTCAGACAATATCTCAATATATCATATATTCTGAATGAGAAAACATTTTGTAGGCATACAATTTATAGGTTTCACGTTCTTATTTAGTAATGACGCGTATTTTGTGACATATGCACAACGAACATTCTATTATTTTGCAACGACAACTTGATCCTTCCACCGCTAATGTAATTTCTAGGAGGCATTTTAAACTTTAAAAAGACATTGCTTATAATTTTTAAACGAAAATATAGACAAATTTCTGTAATAAAAATTTATTAGAAAAACGAGAGAAAGAACAAGAAAAATTTTGGGTATGTTTCTGGAAAACATATATTTAATGACGTCATTAGTAGTGCCTCTCAAATTCCAAGGATAATACTTTCGATTGAAAATGGAGCTTACCTCATCCCATTTCACACCACGTGTGTCCAATAAGTCCATACTATCGAGTGTGAAATACCTTGCACAAAAAAAACTTATAACATCGGCGTGTCGCCACTACTAAAAATGTACCAGTGTTAAATTTTAATTAAACATGTTATTCTTTAAAAAAATTACATCCAAAATTAGATTTTTTTAAATTACACACTCTGTACCTCAAAAATGAGTGGCTTTAGGGTAAACTCCACTTATTTTTCAATGCTCTAGCAGCCCTAGTGATATTGTCAGGTCTTTTTGTAACACTACTATAAAAACATAAATTTTTTACATGTTTTAAATAATTAGACTGAAGAATACAAGATTAAGTATTATTATTGAGAATTATAAAATTAGGTAAATTTAATTATTATAAATATTACATATTTACAAAATATCACAATCTATCAATTAACCTTGTTTTTTATTTAACTAAAATATGTACGAAAAAAAAACGTTTATGTTTAAGAAAGAAGAAAGAAATGTCTCACTGACAACACGTTGTTACAAGAAAAAATATTTTTGAATTTAATGAAGATTCGCATTTACGGGAATAGTGATATATATTTTTATAAAAAATATATTTCTTATATACAGGGTGTCCCAAAAAGATTGAAACTGCGTTTCTCCACATAAAGTATAGCTGAAAATAAGTCGATTTAGCTAAACTTGCCTTAGTCCAAAAGTTGATAATCACGGCGCTACAGGATGTCAAAGATTAAAAAATAAATCGGGTTTTCTTTAATAGCTTTCGACTGTTTCACGTTAATTTCACGAAATTTCGTATCCAGGGGTTTCTTGGGATGGCACATTCAATTTTATTGTCCATTTTTTTATGCCACCGGCGACGATTTCGAACCATTTAAACCGTTACAACTTTTTTGTTCCACCCTGTATATTTATTTTAGACTAGAAAAATCTCTTCCCCAGTCTTTTATAGTTAAGAAAGGTTACCTTATTGAAGACGCTTGGAGCAACGGTTTCCGAGAGAAACACATCTAAATCAATTGTTTGCAGTGATTTCAATACTAAAAAAAATAATAAGTAAACGCAAACATAAATAATTAAAGTAAATGCTCGAAATGTCCAAGATTTTTTTAATTTTGTAGATAAATAATAAGTCATCGGCTCTATATGTGTTGTTCTCGGAAACCGTTGCTCCAAGCGACTTCAATAAGGTAACCTTTCTTAAATATAAAAGACTGGGTAAGAGATTTTTTTGGTCCAAAATAAATATACAGGGTGGAATAAAAAAGTTGTAACGGTTTAAATGGTTCGAAATCGTCGCCGGTGGCGCCCTCTAGAAGATATACCAAAACGGACAATAAAATTGACTCCTGGATACAAAATTTCGTGAAATTAACGTGAAACAGTCGAAAGTTATTAAAGAAAACGCGATTTATTTTTTAACCTTTGACACCCTGTAGCTCCGTGATTATCAACTTTTGGACTAAGGCAAGTTTAGTTAATTATCAACTTTTGGACTAAGGCAAGTTTAGTTAAATAAGTCTATTTAAAGTCAAAGGTTTCAACTATAATTTATGTGGCGAAACGCTGTCCCAACCTTTTAGAGACACTCTGTAGTTCATACTTTTACTAATAGCTGCTAATGTAGAAATATTAAATAACGTGTTAATCGTTATTACAAAATGTGTTTAAAATCCAGCATTCATCATGGATTTCCTGGATACTATTTTTAATCAGAGATATATTTGAGGTATGCAGCTTTTTGGTTGCGAAAACGACTGTATTTTATAATTCTCAGTTCTCGTATTTGTGTAAAGTCAACTTCGGGATTTGCTTTATATTTAGAATTTAAAATATCACGTTCCATCAATTTTATCCCTTTATTTTGACATGAAAATCGCATTCCCATTCACATAAAATAAAATTTAAATGGACAAGTGACAAAATGTCTGGCCAGTCATGCGTTCAATTGCTGTTGTATGTACTCGTTGCATATTGAAAATCTGTCATCCTATTGAGTGCCATTACAACATGGCTGATGCATATTTTTATCAAGCAAATTAAAGGGCGGTGATGTAAAAGAGAATATATTAGAAACAGTGTAACAACTATGTTGTATTATTATATCAGAAATACATGCCTACAGTTGGGATTCAACATTTTATAAACCCACTCAATATACAGGGTGTTTTCAAAAGAAGTAGTACAAATGTTACTGGTGAATCTACAAAACACGTTTGCATAAAAATGATCTTAGTAAAATGTCCATTAAAAGTTACAGCCCTAAAAAAATATGGAATAGCGGCTGTAATTTAAAAATCAAAAAGGTATAATTGTCAAATTTTACAAAAATTGCAATAATTTTCAAAAATTTCTGGCCCTTGAAAGGAGTTGAAATAAGCATCACCTAAGTTATTTTTTGCTACAACTTATTATTTTATAATAATTGAGTATTAAAAATTAAGTATCAGATAACCCGATTTATTTTAAAACTGTTACCTCTCTTACTTTTGTGCTTTAAAACTAACCGTTTATTAACAATAAAATAAAATTCAATATCATTCGCATTGCAATTAACACGCTTGCAACTGAGAAATATTTAAGTATGCGGCACAGTATTTTTCGTACATTTATGCCCGTTTGCTGCGACATTTTACTAAGAACAACTTAATAAAGTTGTTTTTAAAGTTAAGTTATGCTTATTTTTTTAGAGTATTGCACTGACGTATTATAAACCATACTTAGCAAAGTACGTCTTTATATTGGCAACTTTCATTACTTTATGTTAGGTATTTTAGTTCTTTCTGCTTTTCTTCAGTTTGTTACATGGAAGTAAGGTTAGATTTCGGTGTAATGTCATGTCTGTGATGTTTGTTTTTGTTGTTGTCATTTGTAATATAGGTATGGTTGTTGTTAATGTTCATCAAGACTAGTTAATATCTAATCTTTATTCAATTCATCCATTGTATGGAAATGATCAGATCTCCTATAATTTATTTTGAGAAATGCAAAATCTATAATTTCCAAAGTATCCAAATCATCAAATGTAATCTAATATCCATTATAGGTACTTTTTTTACTACTTTAATACTACACTCTTTAGCATTGACCACTATATTTGCACTTTCCGCGTTTTTAAAATTTTTATACTTGTTTTTCGCACATTCTAACCTGTTTGCATTAAAAAATTTCATAAGTCACTGTCAAACAGGGGCTTAAATTTAAGTATCTGTCTTCATACTTAAGAAGATCTTAACGTATGGTGCAATAGGAAAAGCATACTTAAGCATATCTTATTTTTAACTAATGCTTATTAACTTCGGTGCAAACGGGCATTAGTCCAAGCAACGAAGGGGTTGTAGCGTACATTGAAAGGGGGAAAATAAATCTCTGCAGGAATGTGTTTGGAGAAGTTAGGACGTAAAAATATTAAAAGTCCCCGTTCCTAGCCCGTCCGATTCAGGGGGGGGAGGGGGGTACAAAAGTTTCTTTTTTGGGTTTTTCTCTGATAACTCGAAAACGTTGTGTTGCAGAGAAAAGTTATTTACATAAAAATAAAAGTTTATAAAATTTTGTATAAGATTGATTTTATACATTTTTCCGCTACAATGCACCGTTTCCGAGATATCTGCTCTTATATGTTGGTAATTAAAAAAACAAACGTTTTACAGAGAAAGCACTCCCTAATTTCCTCTATCAGTTCATCTATCAAGCTCCGCCATGGAAACGTTATATATTCTCTCTTGCTTTTCGAACAGATTTGCATCAGTAAAAAAGTGACATCCATTTGAAGAATTATTTGCAGTAAGAATCCTTTAGCCTTATTCAGTAAAGTGGTATGAGGAAACCGAAAAAAACCGTACTTTACAAACTGCTTAAACCAACAAGGTGACTGATGGAGACTACCTTTTACATAAGGTCATCTGGAAAAGAGGATCCTCAGTTTCCACAACTAACATATAGAAACATAAGGCAGAAGATGTTTTTGATTAATATAGGAGCTCTCCCAATTGCATTAAGTAGGTAAAACAGGCAAAACGCTATTGGATGAAAAACTGTTTCGACATCAACTTCAATCTGGAAACTGAAATTTCAGTGACTCAAGAATTATTTCTCTCCAACTACCAGAATAAAGATAGGCAGAACATATCAAGGATTACTTAATGCTGATGTATTAATTGTAAGCGCCGCTACTGACTAATCCTTAAGTGAAACAACCAATGTGACTGAGGAAGACTTCGACCTCATTGTGCTACTTACAGCAAAAACGTCACCCGACCATAACAAACCTGACAGAGGAAAATGAAGAACCAATGTTTATTCCAAATATCAAATGTAACAGGAGACTCCGGAAAAGTAACTTGATTTTGTAAAAACCAAAAATATTTTGATATAAAAATAGCAGTTGAAGTGGTCCACAACTCATCTTCCTTGCATGCTGATGTTGAGAAAGCTGGGCGAATATGCATGCTGAAATGGTACGGTGCCCCTGCTAAGATAAATTCACTGAACACTTTCAGTTACGATCCATTTTTGAAATCGGAATCGAATATAAAATGAGATCTTGCATTTTCAACCAGTGAGGGGGCAACGAAAGAGCACGCTTTCCACCTGGTGCAGTTTTGGCTGGGAAACAGCTCCAGACCTGTGAGGTTGGGAACGCAAAGGCAATATCTTGCTCCTGTGATGATCAAAAACGAAGCAACACCCAGAGAAATTTTGGACCTCATATTTTGTAGATGCACGAAAGATTGCAGCACTGGAAGGTGCAGCTGTCAACAGGCAGCGATTGTTTACTCTCACTTATGCCAAAACTGCCAGGGTCACTATTTAAACAGCGCCCGTAAGACTTACAGCTCACCTGCGCCTCCTACGGAGACTTATAATGAAGACAAGTGTGATTCGCAATTCGTGATACGATCGGTATTGATGCTGCAGTCAGAAGCACAGCCCTCCCGACCCAAGAGAAATAGGCCCAGTTAATTTTGTTTTGTTAAGATTTTTTATTTGTTGAATTTTAGATTCTCTTGAAATATCATTTCTTTTAACCAAAATATTCAAATTGCTGTAACTTCTGCCCCATTGGAGATAAATTGCCATATTTGTATTTTGAATAAAATTTATTGCTCTAAAACATCGTAGCGAAAAAATTAATGAAAGTAATCTTATAGAAAATTTTATAGTTTCCCCTTTTTATGTAAATAATTATTCGCTGCAACCCACTGTTTTCGAGATATAAGTGAAATTATAATGTTAGCCTACTTTCAAGACATGGTATGTATTTATTCTTCCGCGTTCTAGTATAAATGATATTGATTTATTTTTCTTACAGTCTTACCGTACAGTCCTAATTCCCTGTGGACTAAGTGGTTAATGTTAAAATCAATGATGACAATTTATAATAATACAAAGAGAAAGTTTCATGAACTGGAAGCGTTTCTCAAACGAAAAAGTAAAGGCTATGAGCCAAAAAAGTCTAAAGTCTTTAGTCGGGATGACATTGTCAAATTTTTGAAGGATGCTTCCGATGAAGAACATTTGCTACATACGGTAATGCATATATTGCTCTATTGTATAGAGGGTCCGGATTATTGGTAATTTCGACGGCTGTAGTCAAGATCTTTGGAATATAAAGATATCCGTAAGGACCGACCTATCCTATCCGACTGGCTAGGGGCGGGTACTTTTAATATGTTTACGTCCTAACTACTCCCAACATATTCCTGCATCGAAAAATTTTAAAAATTGTGTAAAATTGGACTATTATACCTTTTTGATTTTCAAATTACAGCCGCTATCCCATATTTTTTTGGAAACTTTGGAGGGATGTATCTCCTAAGGGGTGAAATATTTTACGAAGATAATTTTTATGCAAACGTGTTCTTTTTAGCTATAGATTCACCGGTATCAACTGTGCTACTTCTTTTGAAAACACCCTGTATAGCAGTCAACACAATAAGAAATACGAGCCATCCGTAAATTCTTCATAGAAAATTGTGTTTCGCATACCACGCATATATCCAGTTGCACAGCTTTGGTTTCGTTTTTCGGGATCCGGATATTCCCTCTGCTGCAGCAAATACGTATGCACATATTAGAATGATCGGTTTATATTGGTAACGAGACCGTGACGTTAATTCTGATCAGGGTATTCCAGCTGATTTTGTGTTTGTGTTCTTCAGAATGGAAATTCAAGCTCCAATGTAGCGTGTTCTCAAAATCGTAAACACCCCAATCTAACGAGTGGGGAATATTGGATGATAAAGAGATTAGTGCACAAGACCAAAATATGAGTGTAAATCATGAAATACGTAATTTGTTAACAAGTGTTCGTGAGTAGTGTATTTTGTGCAATAAAAAATGACAAGAAGAAAATCCAACTGCAAAACGCAAAATATTGAAAACTCGCGGAAGAAAGAAGACTGTGTTGATAACAATACAAATACGCGATTCGTATAAAAAAATCAGATTTTTATATCACAGAATGAAACTATGCCTAGAATATCTAAAAAGGTGTTTTTGCAACCAGGATTTTTCGTTTTGTAAAATGAAATCGAAAGAGTATGCTGTTAGAAAAAGACGAAAAAGTGATATGGCGAAGAATATGTTACGCTAACGAAACATGGATAAATTAATTCCATATGGTGAGAAAAGTGCGGTACGATTGCAATATCCAAAGTTTCTTGAAGGATTTTCGACTAAATTAAAGTCACCTTCTGGAAAAGAACGGCGCCTAATTTTAACGCAAATTGGAAGTACAGTAGAATTTTTGGAACAGAGTTTGCATGGTTTTGAAACACAACGAACGGGAGACTATCATGATGAAATTGATATGGTGTATTTGAAAAATGATGCAAGTTATAGCTCGGGGCCTTTATAATTAAACTATTGTATACGGGAGAAAAAAGTGGCTTTGTTACCTTATACTAAAAATCAATCTAAAATTATCAAATATGCAGACAAGAATAATCAAATCCACAGATCTGTAACTATAATTTAATTACATAATATGGTTTAGTTATAATGTTATTTCATACTTTTAGGGTTTCAATAATAATTCTGACTGACGTACAAATTTTATTGAACTACTCTGGTTATTTAGAATTTAATTTTCCTGACATAATATCAGAGATATATGCATTTACCGTTTATGTTTTATTAATCATCATCAAATTTAGTAATGTCAGAATAATCACTACGCCATATTTATTTTCTATTCAAGTGTCAAAACGTTCCAATTCCAAATAATCGACATATAAAATTGGCTCCATAAAAGTTGGAATACGGTGTAAAATTAGGTTAATCTTTTAGATCATCTATTACTTTTGGCAAGACCAAATCAAGGATCAGATGTCATGCTTGCGAAAAATACAATTACTGTTCTCATGCGTTTTCTAACAGCAGCTGACAGCTGTTATAGTTCCATAGAAGCACGTTAATCGCAGCCCTAAAAAAAATTGTGTAGTTGCACTCTTGTTCATGGTTTCGATTCCGCTGATAGTGCTAAGTGCGCAAGTCGCAAGTGCAGGATATTGCAATCAGAACGCAATCTACGATTTCAAGTGTAGCAAACTACCAAAGAGAAATATTTTTCTGAAATTTAATATTTTATTAATTTAATTTTTTGCATGCGCAGGGAAAAACTAATATGAATGATTGTAAGAAATTATTATTGTTATTATTATTGCATAGGAATTTAGATTTTATTTTTTATAGAAAATAGTATTTTTATTTGTTTATGGCGAATTTATCAGTAAAATCAATATGGTTTTTTTGTCTTCTTATTAAATTGTTGTTGTTGAAATTGAGATATTTATTTATTTATTGAATTGAATTTCGTCCCTGTTTGAGCTTACGATTAACTAGTGTCCTGTGACTAAATCTATGATTTCTGATTTATAAACATACAATCCATCTTCAAAACCATGAGATATAAAACCTAGTTCGGTGAGGCATCGGAATTGTTTCGTACAGTCATCTAATCCCATTCGTGTCGAAGCAGTCGAACTCAGCGAATTATAAATCCCATACCATAGGGTATAGAAGTCTTTGAACCCGGTATGGTTCCTTTGGAACGATTCATTCAGGAACGACCCAGCTCTAAATGTAAACAGTACAAATTTATGGTTACCACAATTTATTAACAGTAGGAAATGCATTGATACACACAGATGGATATTTTTTGGGTTTGTCTGATAATACATGTTCAGCATGTTTCTTATCAAATAATAAATAATCACCTATATTTTGTAAATAAAAGTTATTCTTTAAATGAACGGTAAATTGATACACGCACCAATGTAAGGGTCTAGCGAGCGGCCATGAGCTTCGATAAATAGGGATTTAATACAATTTATATAAAAATGTTTCTGTTTTTTTTTTTAATAATTTTGTAAATTTTTTTGAGGGATGATTCCATTAATTCTTATATTTCTCTATCCTTTCTTAAAATATTTGTACTTAGTCATAGTTAATCCTCTATAACAAAATATTTTTTTTTATAAAAATCACCGCATTATTTTTTTAAAAACATTTTCTGAATAAATTCGTTGAATATACTCAGAACATATAGATATAGGTAATATAAATTTAAAATACAATACGTTACTTTAGATTAACGATGACATAAAACAGAGAAAATATTGTTTTTAGTTATTATATGATTTAAAAAGCTTTCGGTTATTATATTAACTACAGTATTGGAAAATGAACATACATGAATAAAAATTGTTATTGCCAAAAATATCCAAATATATAAATTTAAATTTATATTGTTTAGGTAAATATCAGTTTTACATTTAATAGCAAATGATAAAATCCTTTTATAAAATAACCCTTTAATATGTCTAGTTTATATTTATTAACAATATAAAATTAATAAGTATATTAAATGAATGAAAAATAAAAAGAACTGCGCCGAGGTACCTACACAGTGCTATCGAAAAGTACCGAATAAATTGGTTATTTTTGAAATTGAGAAGGTTTCGAAAAAATCCTCTGGCCCGTGGATTTTGTTTTTAAAAAAGGCACTTTTTGACATACGACCCATATTTGTGGCGTCATCATTGTTCGAGATATGACGTCATCGACAATTTTTTTAAATAGCAACCCCCAATTTTGACCATGCCATTTGAAAGAGCGTGTCATTCTACATACATACATCATAAAAAATTATGGTGTTAGATAACAAAAATATCAAGAAAATAATGTTTGAAGATTTTAAAATTTAATTTTCACAATAATGTGCACCTCCCCATTATGCAACACCTGTCCGTGCTTATTTAGATGAGATGTTCCCGAATCGTTGGATAGGGAGAAAGGGGGCGATTGAGAGGCCAGCCAGATCGCCTGATTTGGCACCCCTAGATTATTTCTTGTGGGAATACTTAAAAAGCAAAGTATACGTTACTAGACACCGGTCTAACCGTAATTTAGAAGATTTAAAAGCAAGAATTCGTCACGAGATACATCGTCTTGGCTACTGTCAGGCAGCCAACGGTGCACAATTTGAACATTTAATTTAGTCGATTTTATACATAATCATTATCATTATCAGTATTGTGAAAATTAAATTTTAAAATCTTCAAACATTATTTTCTTGAAATTTTTGTTATGTAACACCATAATATTTCATGATGTATGTATGTAGAATGGCACGCTCTTTCAAATGGCATTGTCAAAATTGTGGGTTGCTATTTAAAAAAATTGTCGATGACGTCATATTTCGAACAACGATGACGTCACAAATGTGGGTCTATGTCAAAAAGTGCCTTTTTTAAAAACAAAATCCAGGGGATGTTTTCGAAAACTTCTCAATTTCAAAAATAATAAATTTATTCGGTACTTTTCGAAAGCACTGTATATCGACAATGGATAACGCATTGCTGATATGGTGGTGGTATAATATATTTTTGAATATCTTGTTCACAATTACTACACCATATTCTTAAATCCATGAGCCATGATGAAATAAGGAAGTCAATTCAATTACTTCTTCATCGTTACGTTTTTTTGTATTATAAATAATTCAAATTTGACAATATTGCAAAATGTCAAAAAGTCAAACATAGGTCTTCTTATTTTCCTGTGTTTTCTCTTTTTCCTCTAAATGATAAAACTCATTTTCAATATCATTTGAAGTTTATCTTTAATCTCCATGCAAAGTAATACTTTCATCATATGCGTAACTTTTAAAAATATTTCCACTTCGTTCTATCATTAAAGCCCGCCCTTATTTCGCAGGTCTCAGGTATACTCTCAATACACTTTATTTATATTAATTTAAATTCAGAAGATCCCTAAAGAACCCCATCAACCCTGAAGATTCTAGTAATGCTTTTTCAGAAAAATAGACAGTTGTTTACATAATATACCACCAAGTTTTAATAAAAAATCTACCCTCAAAGTATTGCATGCAGAGTATTCGTAATAAAACGGGAGAATTAGAAATTAAGTGAAAATAGTTATCATTTTTTATTATTTTGCGTACACTGGTGTGTCGGTAAATAGTTGTATTCTGTAAGTATATACTATTATAATCTTGTGTCAAAATATTGTAGAGCGATCTCAAATCACGGCGGTGTAGCCATTTATGCAAATAAAATGTTTACAAACTGTACAAAATTAGTGGAGATAAGGGGTCTCTCAGTTGAGATCCATTGCAAGTTAGAGGCAGTTGAAATCGGTTTTAAATTAATGATTTACAGATCTCCTAAGGGAGACTTTGGTTTATTTCTGGGCATACTTACATTAGCCATGGATGTTGTTCGTTTCGGGCGATTTTAATGTCTAATTCCAAAAACTCGCGATAAACATACTGTGTTGCTAATAAATATTGCAGCGCAGTATGCTAGATTGCCCCGATCGCCCCTTCGTGATATTAATAAAAAACAAAATAATGCCGTGTATTGGGGCGCGACTGGAATATTGAGAATCGACGAGAGTCTTTCGAGAAATGGATCTAGAGATGCTAGAAAATACATGGAATATTCGTTGGGTTTATAACAGAAGAATAAACGGCCAAGTTAGTCATTCTTGAATTACAGTCTTGAATTAGAGAGTTGTTATTTGGATATTTCGGAGAGATCAAAGCGATTTAGATAGTGACTAATTAAATAGTGTTTAGTTGAGTTGTAATTAGTATTCGGTAGTGTACAGAGTGTTAATAAATATCAGTAAATATTAACTGTTTGTTTTTCTGGTAAAAGAAACGGGGTAGGAAACCCGTGGCAATATGTTTAGTCCTATCGTATGATACCTACATTTTTCAGTGCCACACGAATTAACAACGGTTTGGACAACATATTTATGAATATAAAAGAAAACATACACACGTTTGCAATTGATACGTCGTTGTTTGATCATTCTGGTTTACACCTTGAGGCGGTCATTGATTTAAACATCACTTCAAAGAGAATAAACCTATCGACCAATTCATGAAAAAGGACTAGTTGATTTATATCAGCTGCTATATGACATTGATTAGGATTCTCTATTTTATCCCAATACTCCTATGGAGCAACTTCTTTTGAATTTCATAGAAATCATATCAAGTAAAATAAACCTAGTATTTCATAAAAAAACCTCCTCAAATCGCAAGAAAAATGTTTACAGATAAATTGAAATTTCATGGTTTTATACCTGAACGCACGTTACTGACTAAGTCTTTCTTCTGTCATCGACAACAGTGCGTTTTATATAACAACAAATCAAATATTTTAAATTTAAATTACGGTGTACCTCAAGGTTCTGTCCTAGGACCGTTGTTATATCTATTGTATATTAACGATTTTCCAACTAACGTACTCGCGATTATCTTTGTTGATGACACTAATTTATTCTTATCTAATAAATTGTTACAAGATCTAATGTTAGACGTTCCAGCAGTCGAGGACGACGAATTAGTTTACCTGCATTTGGATCCTAAATTGCAATGGGACATACATACCCACTTCCTCTGTAATAAGTTATCCAAAGGCATATACTGAACCCGCAACTTGTACGGCAAGGTATCTCAACAGACTTATCACAGTCTGATTCATTCCCGATTGTCTCTGGTATTCTGGTTTGGGGACACACGTCCACACGTTCTTCTGAGACCGTCTTTTCAATGCAAAGGAAGGCGGCCATTGAGAAGAAATTTGAGATATAGAGATGACTGTAGAGGACAGTTTGTAAACTAGACGTCTTAACTGTGCCATGATTTATATATCCAATGCATTTTGTATATTAAAGAACATGAAGATATGTACACTGTCCGTAGCCAAATCCATTGCCATGACACAAGAAATAAATATAACATAAACACCAACTTGTTAAAATAAAACACGTAACGGCACATATTATCTAGGAATTCAGTTTTTTAATGCATTGCCCCCTTCAGTGCGAAATGTAAGCCCTACATTGTTTAAGAGAAGAATAAAAATATTCTATTGAACAATGCATTTTACACTATACAACAATTTTTAGATAGTGATATCACCGTATTATGAAATATTGTCTAAGGCTTTGCATATTTTAATTCAATAAATGATGATGATGATGCATATGTATGTCTTTATTTCTTATTTAAATGTGTATCTACTGTTTGTGTTTTATTATGTATGTTTATTATGCGTATTTTTATGACTATTTTAGTATTAAATATTTATATTTTGTATTTTACCTGAATTTACCTTTTTTTTCTGACGTGTGTAAACACTTTATGTATATTTAACACTAACAAATGCCTAAATGTATTAAAACGAATTTAATTTTATTCATGTCAGCTAATCGACAAAAACATTTATTTACTTGCAGGGGCTCGTTTCTCTAGTTTATGCAAATCTGTATTTTTGATCATTTTCATGGTAGTTATTTCCCATAAAAAATTGGGGAATTATTTCACATGGTTTTTGCGAAAGGAATATAAAGCTTCAATAATTGTAAATAAACACGAAAATAATAATATACTCAGGAATTTTAAGTGGAATTAATTTCCGCTCTAATTTATTTCACTGCATTCAAGAATCGAGGCCCAGATGTGTTATTTTTATTTGAATATGTTTAGACTTACATCAGGTTTCTATTCGTAAAACAAAACTGTTATATATTATTATTATTTAGCATACATACATTTTAATTATTCACGGATACCTTCAGTTATTCGCCATCTTGAAGCAACTGACAGCATAAGGATACCTTGTTTGCGTGAATATGTGTGTATTTTGGTTATTAACTATAATTTATTTTATTCATTGATTGATATTTTACTTTATTTTATTTCTTGTACTTTTATTTATTCCTGTAATTGTGTGTTGATTATAGCCTGCTTTAATAATAAATAAATAACTAATAACTTTTTTGGTAATCTATACAGGGTGATTCCGGTTTAATCTTGATAACTTCAGGAATCGATAGAACAGGTTAAAATAATGTTCATTTGTGATATAAAATTATTTCCTAAAACGTATCGTTTCCGAGATAGAGGGCGTTGAAGTAGGAATTATTTTTCTCGTTTTTCCCTCATAACTTTTGAACCACTTATCCGATTTAAGTGAAATTCGGAACACAAACACTCCTTATGATCTTACATAAGCTTCTTAAGTTTGAACTACCTACCCCTCTTAGAAGTGTATTTTGTATGCTATCCCCCTCTTACTTTATTTCAAAACTACAAAAAAAAAAATTAATTTCAATAAAACATCTACACACCACTTTGACCTGATTAACTTCAAAACTTTTTCGTCTCCTGTTTTTTTTCGACGTTTAGTCTTGTTTCTGAGATATACAAAGATATCGGTGACAGTGTAGCGCATCAGCCGCGTAAATTTCATTTAACGTTATAGCAACCCATGAAAACAAAACTCAGTGATTTGTGTAAACTGACGTTTGTGAAAATCATTGTCAAAAGTATTATTTAAAAAGCATTTTTAGTGCTAAGAAAAAATGCCAAGAACGTTTACAAATGCTATCTATACATTATGTTTATGGTTTCTGTGACGGAAATTCCAACACGTCAGTTCGAGAGTACCGAACACGCTTCCCTTATAGAAGAATTCCAAATGCACAAGTTTTTGTAGATGTACATTGTCGATTTTCGGAATATGGTTTGCGCCGCTACAATGATCATAATCGTAATGTACCGCCAAGAAATAATCAGCTAATTCTTAATTTTTTGATATCGATAGAACTTTAAGCACACTTAAATCGGATAAGTGGTTCAAAAGTTATGAGGGAAAAACGAGAAAAAAATTCCTACTTCAACGCCCTCCATCTTGGAAACGATGCGTTTTAGGAAATAAGTTTATATCACAAATGAACATTATTTTAACCTGTTATGTCGATTCCTGAAGTTATCAAGACTAAACCTGAATCACCCTGTATATAGGGTGATTCAGAACTTATCTAAAAAAAATTCGGAGTGTACAGGAGACTCTTACAAATACAATTTTGAAAAGAAAAAGAAAAGAAAAAAATCAAAAATGGCAGATTGAAAATAATTTAAAAATACACTTCTGCACGTCACTGAAAACTGGTCCACTGTAAAACCTGATAAGGCGGCAATTTGCGACCGGACAAAAAATGGAAAGAAATGCTCAAGGAAAGAAATAAATAACATTTTATAACGCCGATTTTATACAGCAAATTTAACTGATTTTGTCGCTATTGTTATTAATTACTAATAGATTTAATTTGTGGTTTTAATTATTGAAATAGTTTGACATATCTAATGTTACAACAACATTTTGCGCCCGTCTTGCCCAGTTTCTACAAACTAACACAAATGTTTCTGCTTCTTGTCCGTTTTGAACTAATAAGTTATTGGCAGCAATGCCAACTACGATACTATGAAATTTTTGCGTAAATCATCAATAGTATGTATCCACTTTGATGTGATACATTTATTTTTTAAATATCCCCACAAAAAGAAGTCCAAATGATTTAATGTTTGGATCGGTCCTCCTTGTCCAATCTTTTGATATTAATGCTTGGACATATCATGTACACACGGTACGGATATAATTGAGCCTCGTGTATGATAGGTCACACTACTGCAATAGGCCGTGGATCCTCCATCTCTTCCACGATTCGGTTACAAATTACCCTCGCGTTGCATACATTTGCACTCACTGCACACCGCTGTAAAAGTAGTTGCATCTTTCTGCTAAAGCATTTTCACAACCTAATAAATTAAAACGATATCCATCAACTTCCATCCATTCATTTTTGACCCTTGAGAAACTAATGTAAACACTGGCGTCACAAAAAATTTAGTGCTACAAAAAGCAATCGGATTTCACTATTCGAAATCGCCCGTCTAGAGAATACAGTGGCCCACCGATATAAAGTTTGAAAATGCTACAACTTTCGGAAACTATAAGGATTTTATAAAAAATTTTTTTACGATATCGACTCCATTTTTCATGCCGCATCTATTCTCAAATTCTTTTAGATAAGTTCTGAATCACTCTGTGTTATCTGTAGTGTAAAACTTGTGGTTCTATTTGTAGCTTATAGGCACAGTCTATTATACAGTCCGGCGTCTTCACGTCGGCTCCTTTGATGTTGAGGTCCCAAATTTCGTTTTTTTAAACGACTAAAAGACGACTGCGCATTCAGCCGCGCACATTCGCACATTCGAGCGCTCAAGGGGCACGGTGATTTGTCAAGAAATAGATTTTCTCCCACTTCTTCGTATACAAATGAATTTCATTGGTGTTCATTGCGCATTTAGCCGCGATTTAGCCTCTGGAACCTTTACTCGACGAACTGTATAAACTGTGTTATAGCTATCAGCTATTTAAAGTCGCATTTCATGTTTCTATATTAAAATGTTTTATTGTTGTATGTATAATTGTAAAAACAATCAAACAGATTTCGATTTTTTCTAGTTACAACTTACAAAAATTCTGTTTTTAACGAAAATATTCGTATTTATTATTGTACTACAAAGCGACTTTAGTTAATCCAAATTAAAATAACTGCTACAGTTTCGAGTAATAAAGTTATAAGTATGTACCAAATATTTAGATATGGTAAGAAATAATTTTATAGACAAGGTTATATTCAAAAAAATAGATTCTAAAATAAAAATTAATCTAGTTCAATTTATTAATGAAAACAGACATACTTTACATAATGAAACAATTCACTTTTGAACACCTACGATTTATCTAAGTTAGGGCTTTCCAACATGAGGCTGGCCGTCCGTAAAAAATATAGAAATATGCTTTAAAAATGAAAATATACGCAACAGAGGCACATATACATACGCTGTGTGACCTCACTGACCGCTCTCGAGCCATACGCGCGTACTGGATGTCTTGTTTATTGCCGTCAGAATAAACCGTATACGAGAAAAAATTCGACATAATGTTCGCATGTTGAACCCTCTTATTAAGTTTTTTCTTTAATTTTGTCCAATAGGTTTGAAATTAAGAACTGAAATTTGGAACGATATTTAGGCTTCTGAGACTTCTTCTAGGCCAGTATTTTTCATTGACCTTGTTTTATTGTAAGACGTTGAAATGAACTGCCCCCTCTACATTTTTTCATAGATTTTTTTGGAGTAAATTTTTTCGATTTAAAAACATTGTTTTTGAATGACCATTAAATTTAGAGATTTTTGCCTCTTTCAATTTTTTGATAAATAATACAGGTTTGGAGTAAAAGAATTGCATATAGTTTCTTTTCCAATATCTGATTCTACACAAAAATATCTAGTAACTTTCCGTCGTTTTTAATTTGATGACATTTCACGTGTCTTTGCGTCAAATATTGTTGTTTACTCGTGTCAAGTGAATAAGTTCTAATGATTAAGCAAAAATACATAGAGATAAACGGCAATCAAATTGAAAATTATTTTGTGTAATAAAAAACGAATTAGAAATTAATAAAGCAATATTACTTGTAGCCTTGTATAATACAATTAATAAAAATATACTACATTAGTAAACGTATTTTAATTGTAGAGGCAGGTTCAATGATTTATAATTTCTCATTAAAACTGCGGCTATTCCCCATAAATGAAATGCATATCTCTGTATTCTTCATTCGAATATCTTACATTATCAGCCATTTTTGCTTAATCATTAGAACTTATCCTCTTAATACTGATACGAGTAAACAGCAATATTTGACACAAAAAATATGAAATGTCATCATATACTCGCGTCAAGAATTCAGACGTCTTACGTCACGGCTGACGTTACACATTTGTTTTTATTGTCAACGTAATTTTCGATATTTGGTCGCGTTAAAAACAATTATTTTTTGCAATTTAGTGCAATATGTAATGCAAACTTTTAGTGTAGTATATAGTTTTATTACTATCATTTGCAGTTTCTTAAATATTTTGATGAAAATGTTGTGAATTATTCATTTGTTCGTATGACGTAAGTCGTCTGAATTCTTGTCGCGAGTATATTAAAAATGACGGGAAGCTACTAGATATTGTTGTGCAGAATCAGATATTGGAAAGGAAACTATGTGCATGTAGGGTCCCAAACTTTTTTTACTCAAAACCTGTATTATTTATCAAAAAATTGAAAGAGGCAAAAAAAATGTTTAAATTTAATGGGCATTCAAAAATAATTTTTTTTTAATCGAATAAATTTACTTCAAAAAAAATCTAACGAAAAATGTAGTGGGGGTACATAAGTCTACGTTTTAGCACGAATATCGTGCCAAATTTCAGTTCTTAATTTCAAACGGTTTGGACAAAATTAAATAAAATTTTACACTTTCACCCCCCCCCCCATTTAAGGGCTTGTAACTCCTCCAGAGGCGCTTAAATAAAAAAAGTTTATATAAATCACCCCTGTTAAAATCGTTTAAACAATCTACACTCAAATTTTTTGCACATAATTTGGAATCACTATATAAAACGAGTACACCCAACATTTTCATTTTTTTAAGCCATTTTTGTAGCAAGTATACAGCAGCAATTTCTTCGTAATGAAAACATAAATCGATATGAAACTGTAACGCTGTTTTGAAGAATAAAAAATCTTTGATATAATAAATGGGACAATAGGTAACTACATACAATAAATGAAATACGCCGCTTCTGTCGAGATCTTGTAAAGGACATATAGTTGAATGGGAACAACGTAACGTCGATTTGATAACAATAACACACAGCATAGAGTTTAACTATTTAAAAAGCAATTAACTTCTTTTATGTACTGGTTTTAATTGTCATATTGTTGTTTCAACTCTTATAAAAAACATCATAAGCTTGCCTTGCTCTTAATAAAACAAATATGACAAAGTTTCCTTCTCTGTTCTTGTATATTTACCGTATAAGCAGCATCACTAACAAATAGTAACATAATTTGTTGACTAACAACTAATTAACATTTAAATTTTTATGAAATTATAATTGTGTTGTGCTCTACTACTTGTTATCTGAATATATTTTTAACTGGGCAGGAATTATCAACAGTCATGTTAACGATAATAACAAAAAATGATGAATGCACTGAAGAATATGGTGGATGCGCCTCAAAATGGTGGATGCACCGAAAACATCCACTGCATCATACAATGTCAAATATTTTCTAAACCGTTAGTTCTATCGATTTCAAACAAAAATGCATTTTCGTTAGCAATTTGTACAAGAAACTAAATTTTATAATTTTGAGCACGTGATCTGCATCTCTATAAAATTCCACCAGTGCGCATAAACCGCCCCTATAGTGTTTTGAAAGTAATGTGCATATGCTTAAAATGTTAAAAAATGTGCTAGTCCACTGAGGAAAAGCGAACAAAGAGAAGGGAAGCATGATTTTGATTTTCTGTCCGCGCAGCTTATATTGCCTCAAATATTCTCTGTTTGTGGTATGGATCCTTAAATCTGACAGTGTCGACAACAATGCCTCCTAGATTCTGTTAGTCTACGTGAGTAGGGTATTTTCACCGGTTCTGAGTCTCCCCCCACCACTTTCCTCTTTGAAATGACCTTTGCGGTAACGTATTTGATGACCTTCAATGACATTGAAGGTCACATCAGTTGGTAAATTTTATTTGACCTCTACCGATTGGAGGTCATATCAGTTGGTAACTTTTATTTTGACCCTCCATCAATTGAAGGTTACATCAGTTGGTAAGTTTTATTTGAACTTGAAAAAACCTTGCTCGATGTTGTAATACTAGAGTCTACAGCGCATGCTCAACTCCTATCTCATCATGAATATAAAGGAATGAGTAGGTAGATAGAAAACTCATTTGTGAATAACGTGTTGACCGAGAGTAACATAAAATAAAAAAAAAGATGTATTTATGCAATGTGTGTGGTAAAAGTTTTACACGCAGTGATAATTTGCGTCGTCATGAAAGGCAGTCTTGTACGCCCATAAGTGTAGATGAACCTGAGTCAAAACGGGTTAAATTAGATCATGATGGTCAATCGCCCGAAATTGTAACAGTTAAATGTTGTAATAAGGATATACCCCGCACTCAAATACATGCACATCGTAGGACATTGGAACATAGAACAATGTCATGTACTCCTAAATCTGATGGTGTACAAATTATTAATACAGCATTTAAGTGTAGAATAATAAGCTACAGAGTTCATAGTGAAGAGAAACTTACAGACTTTGATGAATTTTTCAATCGAGTGAAACCTAAAATAATAAGTTTGCTGGAGGATGTCATAAGGGTCCATAAATCCATAAAAGTGAATATGGAAACTTTTGCCAATTTTATATTGCAAACTCGCGAGACCTCAGATGTGAAAGCATTTAATAGTTGCAATAGAACTCTCGACGAGTCTGTGGACTTGGATGATGTTTACCAGGAATTTGTAGATACGATGAAATCTCAAACATCTGAATTTGAGGAGAAAGATTCTGGTAAGTAAATCTTATTAGAGGAGAAATGAATTTTCTTTATTCATATAAAAAATATTGTTACAGGTTGGGCCATCGAGGAAATATTGTATATGGAGGTAAATGTGAATAAAAATAGTCCTCTGTGCGGCTCCTCTTATATAAAATTGCCGAAGTTTGTGGAAAATAAGAAAGCGGTAGTAAATATAAAGAATCAGGATGAGTGTTGCTTTGCATGGGCAATAACTGCAGCCTTATATCCACCGAGAGGTCCAGTGCATGAGATGTCATCATATCCACATTTTTCTTCCGTTTTAAATTTGGTAGGTATGGAATTTCCAGTTAAATTAAAGGATATTTCAAAATTCGAATCAATGAACGATATATCTGTTAACGTATACGGTTTGGAAAGTGCATTTGAAAAGAATAAGTTAAAATACGAAATCGTTGCACCTTTGCGTTATGCATCAAAAAAATTGAGGTATCATGTGAATCTGTTATTTATTACTAAGGAGTGTAGCCAAAATCATCATTGTGTTAAGGAATGTGCAATAAGCCATTATTGCTGGATTAAGGATTTGTCGAGGTTGGTTTCTAATCAGATTTCTAATAATGAACATAAGAAGTTTTTTTGTGATGGTTGTATGTCTTACTTTGGTTCTGAAACTTTGCTTTTACAACATCAAAAGCGAGACTGCAATCATATTTATACCACTGTACCTAGTTTAGAATTGCGTGTCGATAAGTTTGGAAAAAGTGTTCCTGAAAACATATTAAAATTTGAAAATATTGAAAAACAGTTGAAGGTGCCATTTGTAGTATATGCCGACTTTGAATCTATATTGAAACCTATGGATACATGTGAACCCAACCCCGAAAAATCATATACATGTAAGACTTTCAGCCATGAGCCATATTCATTTGCGTATTTGATAAAGTGTTCTTTCGATGACTCTCTCTCAAAATTAGTTTTTTACAGGGGGGATAATGTGGCAAAGGAATTTGTACAGCGTTTAGAGGGAGATTTAAGGGAAATTTATAATAATTATTTGAAAAACATAGTTCCAATGACCCCCTTATCTGAGGATGAGGAGCGTGACTTTGAAAATGCTGTTGTTTGCAGTATATGTGAAAAACCGTTTGAAAGGTTTCATGTTAAAGTTAGGGATCACTGTCATCTAACTGGGAAAAAGAGACAAGGAGCCGCTCACATGGGTTGCAATCTAAATTATAAAATATCGAACTTTATTCCAATTATATTACATAACATGTCGGGGTACGATGCTCATTTGTTCGTGCGTGAATTGTGCTCAAATAAGGATAAAATTGACGTGATAGCCCAAAGTAAAGAAAAATACATTTCATTTACAAAACACCTTTATATGCATGATTATGTTGGAAGTGATGGTAAAGTAAAGAAAAGTTTTCTAAAGATGAGATTTATCGACAGTTTCAAATTTTTATCCACATCTTTAGAAAATTTATCTGCAACTTTGAATGAAACTCAATTCGAAGAAACCCTTAAATACTTTCCAGATAAGGAACATTTCAACCTAATAAGGCAAAAAGGTGTTTTTCCATATAGTTATTTGACGAGCTTAGACAAACTGAATACCCCATATTTACCGTGCAAAGAAGAATTTTACGATAAATTAAATGAAGAACATATATCAGATAAGGAATATGCAAGGGCACGAAAAACATGGGAAACGTTTAATTGTAGAAATTTGGGTGAATATTCCGACATTTATTTAAAATCAGACGTGTTCATATTATGCGATGTATTTGAAAACTTTCGAAAAATCTCCCTGAATACATATAAGTTAGATCCTGCACAATATTATACGGCTCCCGGACTTGCATGGGATGCCATGTTGAGATTAACAAAAATAGAATTGGAACTTTTGACGGACGCTACAATGATACAGTTCTTCAAGAAGGGTATACGCGGTGGAATAAGTCAATGTTCTGGAAGGAAACATGTTGCTAATAATATATACCTTCCAAATTATAATCCAAGTGAACCTTCATCGTTTATTACATATTTGGATGCCACGAATCTCTACGGACACAGCATGTCGCAATATTTACCAACGGGTGGATTTTCGTGGCTAACAGAAGATGAAATTTCAAATTTTAACGTTATGGACATTCCCGATGAAGGAGTTTACGGTTATGCGTTGGAAGTGGATATAGAATATTCTAAATTTTTACATGACATACACTCGGATTTACCCTTTTTAGCGGAGAATATAATACCACCCGGAGCTAAATCAAAAGTTCCAAAATTGATTCCAAATTTAAATAATAAATATAATTATATCATACACTTTAGAAATTTAAAACAAGCAGTGATAAATGGTTTGAAGGTAACAAAAATACATCGCATAATTAAATTTAATCAAACTCCTTGGCTGAAAGTTTACATCGATCTTAACACTAAAATGAGAAATGCTGCTTCAAATAAATTCGAAAAAGACTTTTATAAACTCATGAACAATGCCGTTTATGGGAAAACAATGGAAAATATTGACAATAGAAAAGATATCAAATTGATAACTCATTGGGAAAAAGTTCAAAAGTCGTTTGGCGCAAACACATTAATCGCTCGACCAAATTTTAAATCGTGTACTATATTTTCAGAAGACTTCGTGGCCATACATATGGGTAAATTAAAAGTTCATTATAACAAACCTCTCTACCTAGGCTTTTCTATTTTGGAACTATCTAAAACCGTGTTATATTCTTTTTTCTATAACACCATAAAAAGTAATTTTGGTGATAAAGCTTCACTATTGTATACGGATACAGACTCCTTAATTATTAAAATTTACACTGATGATTTTTATAATTTTATGAAATCAAATATTGATTGTTTCGATACATCTAATTATAAACAAGATAATAAGTTTGGTATTCCCGTATCTGATTCAATATTGGGTAATTTCAAGGATGAATTTCCTTCAGATCCAATAATGGAATTTTATGGTACCGGTGCTAAAGCTTATTATGTGAAATCCGTGAGTAATGAATTAAAAAAAGCTAAAGGGGTAAAGAAATCTGTTATAAAGAATCAGTTGACCATTAATGATTATAAGAAAATCGTAGATCAAGGTGGTTTAATTTTTAGAAAAATGAACTCTTTCCGAAGCGAGTTACATGACATTTATACAGAATTAAAAAACAAAGTAGCTCTTTCTCATTATGATGATAAGCGTTTCATTATTCCCAACACTGTATTAACATTACCCTGGGGTCACGATGATATTAGGTACTACCAAACCGAATACGATAAAAATTTCGATTGGTTCGTAAACGTTATAAGTCAAACGGTTGGAATAGATGGAGACAATAATTTAAAATTATTAATTCAGGCTCTAGAAGAAATAATTGAATAACTGGAAATTTTATATCTAAACAATAGTATAAGTATACAAAGTATTGTACTTATTGTAACTTGTTTGTATATTTGTTAACCTGAAAAAAAAAAATAAAGAATAATATTCGTCCATTATGAATTGTTGTATATTTATTTCTATTTTATTTACCCACAATTTTATTTAGGAGTTAATAGTATCACAAAACCTCATTTCTTCCGCATATACAATTTATATTTATAAAATGTGTTGGTATTATTTATTTAATTTTCATATAATACTGTCTATTGAATTTACTTTTAGAATAAAAACTCTCAACCATTCTTCCTAAAATAAAGCATGTCAAAAATTAAAGAGAAATTACATGAAAATCAACATTAAGAATCTTAACATAATTATTTGAGAATTTTTAATATATAGCAACATATCAGATTTAATATACTTTTCAACACTACGCCACAGAGTTTATGTTTTATTCTTGATTGTTCCGAAAAATTCTCGAATATTCAATCCGCCCATCCAGTGAAATATGAACACTGGAGTGATGAGTCATTTATTTTATTTGTTCTCGAAAAATCTGCTGAGAAGGTATTCACCAACATTCTAGAACATCATCGACTCAGTTAAGCATGAGCAGTGTAATAGGTAGCGGTAGATAATCATTTATTCTTGCCTGCTTTCTCTCTCGAAAATTCGATAACAGGAACAAGTTCTGGTATATTCTACAGTATTACAGAATAGGTGGTGGTAGGAGGTGGTGGGAGGGTTCACAGAATATAAAATGGAGCCGTCCTCACGAGGAGTCAACCAGTCTTTCTGTGTAGTTCGAAGTGAAGACATCGGTGAAAAAGTAAAGTGAAAAGTGAAAAAAATGGGCAGAACAAGTACGGTACCAAGGAAAACTCCTACGAGTTCTAAGAAGAAGGTGGTTAGTGTAGGCAAACCAATGCCTCAGATGACACCTGAAGAGCGTCGTCATTTTCAACGCCACAGTGCCAACCCAAGGTCCAACCCAGGCTATTATACTACGCCGAACGTTCTAGATGACCTGCCAGTGATCCCCGCAGACGATATTTTGGCTAGGGCGTTATCAGAAATTCGCGGGGATCTCCCAAATATTGTGTTGTCGCCAATAAGTGACAATGAAGATGATGTGTTTCGACCAAAGTCCCCGCTGCCGAAGGTAAAAAAAATAAATAAACATCAAAGGGTTGAAACTTCCAGAAAATCCTCTGGGAAAGGGAAGTCTTCTGAATTGTGGCATATGTTGCAACAACCAGTACCATCAAAAACATCTACAAGCACCGCCAAAAAGGAAGCCCCACAAATGATAATTGAAACCCGAACGGTAGTGGTACCGCAAGAAATAACGGCACCACACACTATATCGCGAGCTCCAGTTGAAGAAGTTCCTCGGGTATCACAGGAAGCTCCTCAGGAACAGATTCCACCAATTGTGCCCATGGAACTGCAACCAGCACCGGAACCTCAGAGGATGGAAATGGTGGCACCGTCAACGACCACAGCATCTGACGAGGACGATATCCAGTGCTCACAGGTTGGTGAAACAGATGCCATTTCTGCCTTTCTAAAATTCTGGGCAAAACTGAATAGAAGAGAGGCAGAAAGTGATCGAGAAGTTCGGGAGCTGGAGAACAAACTCATCGAAAAAGAGGGGCAGTTGCGGGTGTTACAAGAAGAAATACAGAATTTGCGGCGGGACATTGATGAAAAGAAACGCAAGAAAAGTGAAAGTGAGAGAACGTTAAGACAATTGAGTGAGAGGATGGGTGTTAGAAGGTTGAATGAATAGTAGATTTAGATATAAATATATGTAATATTTAGATATTGTAAATATATATAATCCCGTGTAAATAATAAATTTTTCTAATCATATATATGTTGTTTAAATATATTGTAGATAATAAAAATTAAAAAAAAAATACTGGTATGAAAATGTGGGTACATAAACCTTTAAAATACATAAGTTTCATAAACAAATTTTAAAAAATTAAGTGTTTACATTTAAATTTAATTAATGAGAAAAATAATAGCATATTTAAATCTTTAAAAACTATCTAATATAAAACTAAAAACTTATGAAATATTATATGAAACTTAGCGTTTTTGTTCACAGTTTGGGATATAATCCCATGTAAATATACATCCTATATTTGAAATAAATTTTTATAATCATTTATATGTTGTTTAAATATATTGTAGATAACATAAATTTTAAATTAAAAAAATATTGGTGTGAAAATGTGGGTAATATAAACTTTTAAAATACATAAGTTTTGTAAAAAATAGGTGTTTACATTTTAATTCAATTACTGAGAAAAAATAATAGTATATTTCAATCTTTAAAAAAATATCTAATAAAACTAAAGACTTAAGAAATATTATATGAAACTTAACGTTTTTGTTCTCAGTTCGGTTACTTTTCACAATCACGTCACTTTTGACTTTACCAATAATAAAACATCTCCAGATTGTACTTTCATTAAGGGGGCGGGAGAAAAAGAAAAAAGGGGAAGGAAGAGAAGGAAAAAAGGGGAAAGGGAGGGGAGAAAAGGGGGGGAAAAAGGGGGGAAAGAGAAGAAAAAAAAAGGAGAGCTGGCCGCCAATAGCGGGCGGGCTCACTCGCTCGCTTCGCTCGCTCGTTCGCGGGTCGGCCTTCGGCCTCCCGCCCCCCAGCCGCCGCCCCCATCCCCCCCGCCCCCATCGCCGCCCCCACGCACTCATATTGGGGGCGGCGCCGCAGGCGCCGCCCCCCAAGTCAACTCCTTGCAGGCACCGCCGGCCGCAGGCACCGCCGGCCGCAGGCCGGCATTTTGAAATTATCGGAGTGATAATTAAAGAAGCAGCGGCGGCGCCGCAGGCGCCGTTCCCTAGCAAATCTTCCGCAAAAGCCGCCGGCCTTCGGCCGGCACGTTGGAATAATCGAAGTGACAACTAAAGGTCACCCCTACGTTGACCGATACCATAAAATGATCGGACGGCAGAACCACTGGATAAATAAAAAGTTTTGTGAAAATTACCTACGCATCAGTAGTTTGTTAGAACTTTATGGTTTGGATACATATCAATATCAAACAAAATCTAATATTAGTTGCAATAAGTTTAATTTCAAATTTATTACAACAGAGTAATAATTAAATAAATACACATATCACATTTTTTATTTACAATAAATTAAACCATCTTCAAAATTAAAAATATTCTAAGCAGTGTTCAAAATCAGAGAAAAAAGTGTACAACATTTTGTTTTATTTCTTTTGTGTTAGTACATAAAAATTAAACATTTGTGAAATATTTCTCAGCATTTAATAACTAGTGGTACAGATATTAATTTTTTAATTTATATTTAAATATACTATATAATACGCATAAATAATTACTTATAAAATATTTTAATGCATTTCTTCCTCCATCTCATCATCACTCCGCACTTCAGGATCGTTGCCGATATCCCGCTCTACATCTCCAAACACCTGAGCTAGATTATTCAACCACTCTTCTAAGTGACCTAATCGAATAAAAAATTATTTTAAGAACTACATCCAATTGTTGCAACTTTCTTACCATCTAGCAGATCCATACTTAAATTGTCCGGTGTTGAATCTCCGGACGATGTGGTAGAATCAGGCAGCGGGTTCTCCTCCTCATTTTCATCACCATATATACTGATGGTGCTGTCACTCCACGACGGAGAAGATGGCCTAACGGGTGAGTGAAACGGGAATGTGGTGGAGTCAGCCTCAGCAATTTCTACCTCTGGTGCTGTTCTACTCTCCATGTTTCTTCTTTGTTTTGTTGCGAGATACTGACTTGAATATTTGAGATTCTTATTTATATGTTCTAGTCAAGTGGAGAGGGTAAATATGTACGTTATTTAATGATTATACATATATTTACTTTTGTTTAAGTAGACTAGATTGTATCCAATTATCAAGATCAACACAGTTTTGCAAACTACACACACATTTATTAATGCAATGATATAAACAATATGGAATAGTTTTATTAAATATTGGAGGTGATTCAACCACTTCATCGCAATTTAAGTTCTCAACGTTTATTATATCCTGATGAGATATAGGTTGTATGTCATTTAATTTCTGTCGGAGAAATGTTTCTTTCTGATGTCCTTTTACATATACTATTCTTATGTTACAATCCACTATATGTTTATATAATATATCATTCAACATTTCATAATTTACATAGCCATCATCATATTTTAATCCATGATGAAACCATTTTAAATATGTGGCTTGTCTTTTTAATTTGATATCTAATGAACTGTATGGAACTTCTGGTTTTAACAGATAATGACCAACGCATTTGTCACTAATAAATGTAATCTCCTTTGGAGAAAATTCGGGTATATTATAACCTTGTAAGTCAACCACAATAAACTTCATTTTAAATCCTACGACACTGTACTTTCCACTTTGATGGTTTAGATACAATTGAAAGTAATGTAACACTTATGTTTCCTTATATTTATAAAAAAAAAGTATTATGGGACGCTATATATATATATATATATATATATATATATATATATATATATATATATATATATATATATATATTGAAAGAAAAATTATAGTTTCAATTCATCTATTTATTTAATATTTACAATGTTAAACTATATATATATTACTATAAGTAAATACTTACATTATCTAAAAACTATAACTTACAACTAATCGCTAAAATTATTCAGTTTTTGTCTTTTTCACTTTTCACATAATTGCAGATGACACAAGTCCTTGTTAACCGCACTTGTTCTAGAGGTAGCCGACATGATGAACAGTAAAGCGAACATTCTTCATATTTCGACGTTGTGTGGCAATCATAATGCGTATGTTCATATTCTTCCACACCCGAAAGCCGCACCAACTCCATATAGCACCTGTGGCAAAATTTGTAATCCGTCTCCGGGTCTGTGCTAACGAGTACCATAGAATATGTGTAGCAGTACTGTTGGTTTTTATTAACAACGTCGCCGTTCCGAACTTCGTGGGACCTCATCAATATTTGATCGGGCTCATCGGAGCAATCTTCGACGATGCCCTCGTCCACATATTCAGCTACCTACATAAAAATATTTCATATATTGTTGTTATATTTTAAAAAATATATATTTACCTCTTCTTCGTCATCTGCAGCTTCAACGACCTCTTCATTGCCCGCATCACCCTCATCCACCTCACCTTCATCGTTCTGCTCGTGTTCATTTACTTCATCCACATTATCTTGAAGAAGTTCGCCATCTGCATCTTCAACCACCTGACCTTCATCATCATTTACTTGGTCCACATTATCCACATTATCTTCTTCGATAAGTGGTATACCCCAGGCTTCCTGTTTCACAAAATTTCACAAAATTAGTTTATCAATAAAAAAGACATTTAATAATATTTACCTCCTGCTCCATAGCAGCTAGCTCCTCTAAGAGATCCCAATTAACAAACCCTAAACGAGCCATTATAACTGATTTTTACAAGTACGCAAGTTTTAGTAAAAAGCTGTAGACAACAACTAATCTCTATCCTACCTCCTCTCGGGTTATATAGCGTTTCAGTTGTGACGTCACAGATCACATCATGATGTCAAGGTCATCTAGAATATTTCTCAATCGTATGGAATGTTTAGAAGTCACATGAAGGTTATGCATATATAACTATAAGGGTTTGTGGATTTAGGAGGAGTTCATTCTTTTTTAGACATCTCAAATAGTGAACAAGTATTTAAAAAAAATGCCATTTCCAAAAGAATGGGACTCAAAGGTGAAAGTGCAAGTGATTCCTTTTAAAGTGATGAATTTGTATACATGCCACAATTGTTATTGTATGGTACACAAAAAACTTATTAATGATTGTACAGGACTTTGTAATGAATGTTCAAAAGAAAATCGAGTAACCGTAAAAACAGTGGAAACGGATAAATGCAATAAATGTCAGAAATTGAAATACACCAATTTTGGAATTGTTAGGAACCGTTGTGAAAGCTGCAGCATTGAAGATCATCCCCTGAAGGAACGGTGTGGTATATGTATGGTATATAAAGAAGATTGTTGGAACAGAGTCTGCGCTGCTGACAGAGAGGATACATTTTTATGCGAACAAACAGGACATTTATTCGCTAATAAAAATAAACATTTCAAACGTTGCTTTTGCTTAACAAATCATCAACAAATATTGCGAAATGAATTGTTTGACAGATAAAACACTATAATTGTATATAATAAAAATATTTTGTTTAAGCTAGTCTCTTTATTTACTATTGTCCTCTCAAATTAATTTTATAAAAATATAAATGACAAGCATTTTGTTTCTTTTATCATTTACTACTATCCTCAAATTCCTATTTTATATAAGTACAAAAAAAAATAAAACACATCAAATATACTCATACGTTTATTATTATCATATGACACACATTTTATTACAATCATTTTATACAATATACATATATAGTTACATTTTATCAACATTAAATATCTCCATTGGTTTGTTGAAATGATTAAAACATTGTCCAGTTGTCATTTTAAATGATATACCATTATTATTCACTTTTAGACCAAGTCTGTTTTATTGATCCACGAATTTTGGGATGCGGGAAGACCAAGCCACTTACAAAATAATCTATCACCCTTCCTCTTCAAAATTTTCTCCACCAAATATACTTCCGGAAACTTTGTTTTCTGTAATTCCCACTCATAAAAACATCCTTTGATTGGCTGGCCATACATATCTTCTATCATGTATGTTGTCGGATTTGTTACGTTTATTTTTACAACTTTAAACAGTTCAGTAGAATAATTTGCTGTATATCCCTTCTCGAACACGTTTTTGTATTTGCTTATACGTACTATATCCCCTATATTGAATTTTTGCTTCAAAGCAACTTTTGGATAATTATAAACGTTTAATACAGTTGTTCGTTTTACATCGATAGGTTTCATTCTTGTAGTACGATGAACTCTGTTGTTATATGAATTTATAATCTTAGGTAATATATCAATCCACTTATAATTACCTCTAGCAGAAAACTCTTTATATATCCAATTTTTCAAAGTTCTAATTATACGTTCTACAATTGCTGCTTTTTTTGTACTAAATGTGGAATAATGATTTATGTTGTACTGACGCATTAGTTTTGAGAACTCTTGATTGTAAAACTCGAGCCCTTGATCGCTCTGTAAATTTTTTGGGGAATAACCAGCTTCACGAAGAACATTTTTCATTGCAACAGAAACTTCGACAGCGTTTTTTTTCTTTAACGGTTTGGCCCAAACATATTTAGAATAACAATCAATTACTATGAGTATATATCGATAACCTTTATTTTTGGTTGCAAAATCTTGCATTTCAGCCAAATCAATTTGCCACAAATCTGCAAAATTTTTTATTATGGTTCTTCTCCTTCTAAAATTTTTTCGGACCGGTTTATGTAATTCATTGATAATTTGTCGTTTTGTATCACTAATAAACATATTGTATTCCTCCCTTGTATTCAAACTTTGTAATACGATGATACATGTACATGTATGTGTTGCAATATCCTCTTTTACAATGATCGTTCCTGACAAATGGCACCCTCTTATGATTCAACTGGTTTTGACCATATAGATGGAAATACTAATCTACCTGTATCTTCCGGGGGATGATGTTTCGCAATAAGTTGCTCAACTTTTTCTATATCTAGTGCAAAATCTGACAAATCTTGTAGTAACTTATTATGAGATTCCCAATATTTGTCTTTGTCGCTTTTTAATTTATCCAAATCAATTTTCATATCACTTATCGTTTCATCCATCTTAATTTTAATATTTTGAAATATTTTTGTTACCTCATCCACAATTTCATTTCTCTCCCTTTTTATGTAAGCTACCAAGTTATCGGTTATGAGATTGGCTGATTGTTGTACAGCGGAAAGGATATCAATTTTACAGGTATCCATAAGTAAATTAACATAGTTTAATGTTGTTCCATCCTTTTCATCTGTTGGATCACCAATATTTTTTAATTGTTTGCCTTGAATATCATAATGTTTGTCATTGGTAAGTTTGAAACCGACGCCTTGCGGACCACGATGACCTACACAACCACTCTTTTTTCGACGTCCAAATTTGTCAATGGAGCCCATTATTCCTTTGTGTTCAAATTACAATTGATAAGAAATAAACTAGTATCTGCTTTATATATTTATCAATCATGAAATAAATGTAATCAATATTCCTCTAATACACAATACCTTCCTCCCTTAGTTCGTCTATTATAGACAATATTTCATTTTCGTGACCTGAATGACCAGCCATTTTAGAACTCCATAATAATCTTAAGCGATCAATTAATTCTTTGGGTTTATTCCAATATATGTAGTCCACCTTTTTACCAGTATAGATTTTTCTCGTAGGTATTATACCCGAACCTTTCATGGATCGAGTTCTCATTCTGCGATGCAACAGCGGTTTTATGACTTCTATATACTTTTTCGTTTTGCTATAGTTATAACCAGATGTTACATCATAGTTTTTGTATGCTGCATTAGTTATATTTAATATTTCAGCAAATATATTTTTATTTTCATCGCTAACCCCATTTCCATCACTATTAAGAGCCGGGGGAAGTTTTAAAAATAGCAAATCGTATAACTGCGGATTTCCTTTATACGTTCGAAGTATTTTATTATTTCTTGAAAAGGAAATATTTTTCCCATGAAATCGAACTTCGGTATTACCCATGGATAGTTTTCCACTATCGGTATCAACACGAACCCCGTACTTGGTATCGTATGCAGGATCGCCGATTCTCACTCCTTCAATATAATTTGAAACAATATTTGGTAATTTTTCAGCATCACCACTATACATAGCAGGACTTGAAGCTGTTGTTATTGATGATGGTGGTGTTTCTATAAAAGAAGGGTTTTTCATTATTGTTTGGTCTTCCTCAAATTTGATTGTTTCAACCGTACTAGCACTGCAGGTGGTAACTTTTTTAGGGGGTGTTGCTAAATACTGCTGTGAGGCATGAAATTTACGATTTGTATCCTTAGTTGTTTCAGAAATAGTTTTTAATGGCTTCGTCAGTGGTTCATATATTTTTTCCAATGCAGCTTGATTTTCAACATGTCTATTTTTTATATAATTGAATTTCTTTCGAACAGAATCAGTTGCTTCTATTAATTTCCTTTTTAAATCTATTTCACTAATATTATTTGCGTCCTTATCAACTTCGACCTTCTTCATTTTTTGATCTGTACCCATCGCCACTTCCTTCACAATTAATGTAAAAAATCGTATGCATTATGGATATATGTAACTATCTAAACCTTTCCTATATCTACCTTCATGTATTTCACTATCTTTATCAATAACCAGAAATCCATATTTATCTAACCAGCATTTTGCACACATATCCAGAAACTGTTTGAAAGTAACATCCGGCGACACATGATCTTGAAATATATGATGTAAATTCATTTCGTCTTGCTTGAACATAACTATAAAATTCGAATTGTCTCTAATTAGTTGTTTTGGCACTCTAGAATATGTTTGAGCCAAATAAAAACTATCTATAGATTTATGTCGACCCATACTAAAATATGATCTAATAATATCTTGTTTCTCACATATAACATCATCAAATATAAAAACCGAGTTCGACTTGGCGTCAGAGGGTTCAACGATTTCAACATTATTGTTAAATGTATAAAATCCTAATCCATCAATGGGATTTAAAATCTTTCGAAGATATTCATATTTTGGTTGATACAATGATTTGGAGTATAAATAAATGTTAGCAAAACGTAAACCATGCGGATGTGTAATAAGTGATATCATAACATTGGTTTTCCCACAGTTCGAAGGGCCAATCACCAGACCTCGAATTGTTGAAGGTAGTAGCGGTCCATGGCGTCTGTTGTTAATATTTACACCACTTCCTACACATTCATCGAAATTATCCACTACAAACGTCGCCTTTTGTTTTACAATCCGCATTGTTTGAGTGTCGGATACTATATAAATAGAAATGAACTGTATACATAATATTTAATTGGCAGTTAGCTTTCTTGGTATTGCGATTCTATAATCTAATAGAATATCAAACAAATATAATTACATTTGTTTATTACCTTTTTGCTCATTTTAATGCCGTTCGTCAGCGAATCTAGACGTAAAGTGTTAAATTCACGAAAAGGAAGGGGATTTATAAATTCTTTAATAAATAAACTACCGTTTGAATTACATTTGCCTGGAGGATATCAGTACTGTGGTCCTGGCACAAAATATCAAAAAAGGATATCAAGAGGTGATCCGGGTATTAATCCTCTCGATCAGGCTTGTAAGGCACATGACGGTGCTTATGAAGATTATAAAGATTTACCAACACGTCATAAAGCAGACTACGAATTAGAGCAACGCGCCTGGCAAAGAGTCAAATCCAAAGACGCTAATTTTAAAGAAAAGGCAGCTGCTTGGTTAGTTACAAACATCATGAAAGCAAAGCGACGTCTAGGTATGGGTTGTAAATCTAAATCCATTCCGAGAAAGAAAATAAACAAAAAGAAGAATATTAAGAAAAATATAGTTAGCTTTGGTGGTGGTATTGTTCATAAAGTACGAGATGAAATACGTAAAGCTGGTGGTAAACGATTTGTTTCTGGTAATGCACGAAAAGCAACCCAATTCGCTTTACAGGCAGCACGAAGATTTGTGAGAACATCAGGGGGTAAAAGAAATATTCGCACTCCCCGAATTATACCTATTCCGAAGGTTGGTGGAATATTACCCCTAATTCCTATTTTTGCAGGACTATCGGCATTAGGAAGTTTAGCCGGTGGAGCTGCAGGTCTATATAAGACTATTAGTGATGTGAAAAATGCTAATCAACGATTATCTGAAGAAGTACGTCACAATAAAAAAATGGAATCTGTAGCCCTTGGGAAAAAAGGTGAAGGTTTGTATTTAAAACCATATCGAACTGGATTAGGACTTTATCTGAAATCAAATAATTCAAAAAACTTCTAAACTCCCTACCTCGAAGACCTCTCAGCGATAACGATATTAGATATTATGCTAGTATTTTAAAAATCCCATATTTTCGAGGTGTATTCATGCGAGATGAACTTCCTGAAAGTGGCGCCCGACATAATGAATCAGCTGTTTTGAACTTAGACAGCTTAAATGGTCTGGGAACCCATTGGGTGGCATACAAGAAAATTGGTAATATTGTTAATTACTACGATAGCTTTGGAGACCTTCCGCCACCTAAGGAACTTATAAAATATTTACATATAAAACCAAACCCACTGCTCAAAATTTACTATAATTACGATCGTGAACAGAAGTTCAATACAGTCTGGTGTGGGCATTTGTGTTTATCATTTCTTACTAACAATGGAATTTCCAACGTGTCCAAAAGAAGAGCGTGACAAAATTAAAAGGATGGCTAATTCATTACGAGTTTTTTCCAAATATAGAACGCTTACAAAATTGACAAAGGAACAATTAGCAGATTTTCCTAAAGAGGTAATGATCACCTGTGCTCCACATGAAATCGCATGGGTATGGGATAAATTACCTGAACATCTAAAAAGCGACATTGATATATTGAAATATCAATACTGTTTGGAACATTACAGTGACGACAATACATCGCAATCTACTGATGTGAATGATGGGCCTGTTCCACGAAAATTTCTATGTTGTTATTGCAATGTACGTGATATTACAGTGGCATCTGAAAATAGGCTTAGTGGAAGAGCTAATATAGTACCATCAATTTCAAGGCAGGAGATACGTCTAAATTGCTGCTGTAAACAACAATAAAATATTGTGCTAACAACTTATATACGTCAGTCATGTCTCGTACATTCACATTGTCAGGGCAATCTAGCGTACTAAGCAGCGACTATTACCCTCCACTTGATTTAGATACAAATAGTCGATATGGGTTAGGATTACATGGATTCTATTCCTACAATTCCATATTAAATGTTGATGAGAAAAATAATATTATTGGTTTCAAAATTAAGAACAAATCACCTTCAACTTTTATCCAATTACCACCAGGTGCATATGAAGTAGATGAAATGAACAGAACAATTCAAAATATTTTGGAATCTATTATAAAACATAATAGTAAGGACAACAGTTTTGTTATTGATAAATACTTTACATTAAGAGCTAACAATAACACTCTAAAATGTGAAATTTTATCCAAATATGACATCGACTTTTCTAATGAATATTCATTAGCAAGCATAGTAGGATTCGAAAGAAAAATATATCCTGCAAATATTTTACACGAATCTACTCTACCAGTGGACATCATGAAAGTTAGAATAATTCGTGTTGATTGCAATATCACTTCCGGAGCCTATGTGAATGGGGAAGAAGCACACACACTATATGAATTTGATATAGATGTTGAACCTGGTTTCAAACTTTCCAAGGAACCACAGAATATTATTTATATGCCTGTAACACCGGAAGGGCGTCAGTTTATCCATAACATTACATTGCGAATATTGGATGATAATGGTAGTCTGGTAGATTTTCGAGGTGAAAAAATTATTGTGAAACTGGAACTAAAGAAATTATACTAAAACAACAATATATAATGGGTTTCTGTTTTAATCATAGAAAACAGTCATCATCTCTACCATCTACAAAAAATGATAAAATTTCGGACACACACCAAAACAAATCTATTCTACGAAAGAACGTTAAACAATCAACATCTAAGCTGTCAGTTAGAGATCGTATTTTCCTTCAGTCAATTGGATTGAAAGTAAAACCTTAATATTTATAATTATGGCATCAACCAGTGCAAAGTTGGATGTGTTCGATGAACCCTTGTTTGATAATTCATTAGTTAGTCTACATGAACACACCTACAAACCATATGGATCACCATACTATAGAAATTCGGATGAAATACGAATTCCTATTCATTTCCAAGATCTTATTCTTGATATTGCAGAAAGTTACATATATATAGAAGGTAAATTTACCCCTAGCGATCTCACTAAAGTATGTTACTTATCCAACAATGCATTAGCATTCCTCTTCGATGAGATTCGTTATGAAATGGGTGGAGAACAAGTGGCTGTTATTCGAAAACCAGGTGTAACTACTACAATGAAAACTATGGTTTCATGGGGTCAAACACAATTAAAACCACTTTTATCGTATGGATGGGGTTTAACAGAAGAAAACCAGGATATTTTGGATAACAACAGTCATATATTTAGTGGAAAATTACCTCTAAAATATCTTATGGGCTTTGCTGAAGATTATACCAGGGGCATTCTCAATGCCAAACAAGAACTTATATTGATAATTGCCCGATCTTTTAAGAATTGTTACATTGGAGAAGTTGACGCCGATATTGAGATAAATAAAATCGAATGGAAAATAAGACACATCATCCCTGAAGATAGACAGAAACTGAAATTGTTAAATCGCATTAATAAAGGTGGTGCTCATGCTACAGTTAAGATGGCGTATCGTATGTGGGATCTATATGAACTCCCTACATTACGAAAAACTGCCTCTGATATTTGGGCTATAAAAACAACTAACAGTTTAGAAAGACCTCGATATATCATTATCGGTTTCCAAAGTACTGATAGCTCTGATAACAGAAGCAAAAATGTTACTCGATTCAGTCATGCAGACATAAGTAATATTCGTCTATATTTAAATTCAGAAGTATATCCTTATGAACGTTGGAATTTAGACTTTGGGAAGAAATTAGATTCTGCAGCTTACTATGCGTACGAAAATTTTCAACGCTGTTTCTATGATAAAGACAATCATGAACCGATGATGGATATTGGAGAATTCCGAAAAAACCCTCTATTTGTTATCGACTGTTCACATCAACAAGACGCCATGAAGACATCCACTGTAGATATAAAGCTAGAATTTGAAACCCGAAAGAAAAACTTTCCTGAAAATACACGAGTGTATGCATTGATAATTCACGATGCTTATATGTCTTACAATGCTTTGGATGGCTCTGTACATACCGGATTTAAGTAATCTAATGAATATCTTAGAAATCCCAATATATTTTTTTTAGTTTTTGTATTTTTTATTATATATAACTGTATTTAATATGATGTATTTTTATATATGTTCTTTTTTCTGTATTTATATAAGAAATAAGTTTACAATAAAAGTATAAAATCATAATTTTATTTTATTTATATAACAACAGAAAGACAAAAATAATTATTATGATACAATTTATTAATATAATACACTATTTATATAATAATCATAAAATAATATATAAATTACATACAAATTTAATATTATGTTTGACAAACGTCATCGTCATCGTTATCTTGGTCGTCATCACCATTTTTTTGAGGTGCTAGCTTGTATTTTACAACAACTGCATATGGCAGAAAATCGAGCAAATCAGAACAAAGAAAACTTTTTAATCCTATTTCCACCATTTTCTCACAAAATTCGTCCAAATTTAAAGTTCCACTTAAATAATCATCACATATTGAAGCACCACGACGATACATTTTATAATTTTCTTCCAACATTTTTGTCTTTTCAACGGAAAAGTAGTAGTCCATATCATAATTACAAGCATTCATACGATCCATTGCTATACAGTCTAACTCGTTGCTCATTCTTTTGACTGCTGACTGAATGTCGACAGCTTCGGTCCAATTTTGGCTAGCATATTGCATCCACATATTTCCTAATAGTTTCTATAAAAATAAAAAAGAAATTGAAGTCAGAAAAGATATTACACTGAAATATATATATATACCATTACCTATTTTACTTATAGGATAAAATGAAGAACAACCTTATATGATAATGACTAGATAGTGTAAATATTTATATAATTATGAAACTAAATTATACTACTCTATACAACATATTTATTACTACTAGATATTTATAAATTAACAAAATTACAAATAAATTTAATTTATGATTCCAAATTTTATCAATGCTTTACATTTAGCATCTTTAAAGGTAGGTTCACTTTGACCTATATAAGTTATCGTATACTTTTCCCAAGAAGAATTCATTTTCTCCAAACTGTCTTGTGATATATGTTCTGTAACTCTCTTTGGTAAGAAACACTTGAAATCTGAATTATCCTTTTGATCAAAAAGTACAGCTAAAATGCACTTTCCATAACGTGAATTGACGAAAGACAGTTTTTTAATCAAATAAGGTGTATTAATATCCAATGAGGCAATTGATCTCCGAGCAATATCATTAAAATCGCCATTAATATTGCTATTAATTTTATTTAAATCATCAATTGATAATGCCATTTTTTTTTGTTTAAATTTTTTTTAAATTCTAAATAATATCTAGTTAGCAATAAACACAGTAATTGTTCTCACTTTAAAAGATTTTGCCACAAAACAACACAAAAATTTACACTACTGTAGACACTAACTGTTAGGTTGATACCAAACGAAATATGATTCTCTATTTTGCTCTCCTCTCTTATATAGTAAATCCCTTCCATTATACTTCGTACGTCACACTGCCTTTTGTATACATACTCCACTAACTATAAAGATTATAGAGGTCAATGAATGTGCATATAACATCCAATCGGTAGAGGTTAAATAAATGTCACATCACTTAGTACTGATATGACCTCCAATCGGTAGAGGTCAAATAAAATTTACCAACTGATGTGACCTTCAATGTCATTGAAGGTCATCAAATACGTTACCGCAAAGGTCATTTCAAAGAGGAAAGTGGTGGGGGGAGACTCAGAACCGGTGAAAATACCCTACTTACGTGTGTCAATATTTTTTAACAATGTCAATAATTAGACCGTTTATGGACAAGGTGAGTCAAGTTTAAATAATTAAAGTACAGGAATGCCTTACCTTACGAAATATAAAGCAAAAGATGTACAACATATCTTTTATCTCGCTGTCCAGCAGAAATATACAAGGTGATCAAATTCAAGGAAAACATTACAACCAGAAATCGCAAATAGTATTGACATTTAACAATGATTCTACTTTGACATTTACAGTAGCTGTCTTAAAGCCAACCTGCCTCGATAGTATTTCTAGGGGAAAACGATACATCTGACCTTTTTTACCAGAGGCCGTTGTTGAAGAGATTTAGCATTTCTAAAATCGCATGTCTTTTTACCCTGTTCAGTGGTGTACTAAATATTTTTCTCAAAGGGTGTTGTAGACCCTCATATCTACACCGCTGGCTTTAATCTAATTCCTGTTTTTAGTTCATGAGATATTTGATCCAGCCTAAGTAATAACTACTTACAAACATTTTTTTCTTAAAATTTCGTAAGGGATCGGTCTGAAGTTTTACTATTTAAAATTGACTCACCCTCTATAACTAGTAGGGTAACCCAAATATGTAAAGCGCATATTTTACGTATTATGCATTTTTAGAAATATTTGCATATATTAAAAAAAACATATTGTGTAATGTGCATATGCTTAAAATGTTAAAAAATGTGCTAGTCCACTGAGGAAAAGCGAACAAAGAGAAGGGAAGCATGATTTTGATTTTCTGTCCGCGCAGCTTATATTGCCTCAAATATTCTCTGTTTGTGGTATGGATCCTTAAATCTGACAGTGTCGACAACAATGCCTCCTAGATTCTGTTAGTCTACGTGTGTCAATATTTTTTAACAATGTCAATAATTAGACCGTTTATGGACAAGGTGAGTCAAGTTTAAATAATTAAAGTACAGGAATGCCTTACCTTACGAAATATAAAGCAAAAGATGTACAACATATCTTTTATCTCGCTGTCCAGCAGAAATATACAAGGTGATCAAATTCAAGGAAAACATTACAACCAGAAATCGCAAATAGTATTGACATTTAACAATGATTCTACTTTGACATTTACAGTAGCTGTCTTAAAGCCAACCTGCCTCGATAGTATTTCTAGGGGAAAACGATACATCTGACCTTTTTTACCAGAGGCCGTTGTTGAAGAGATTTAGCATTTCTAAAATCGCATGTCTTTTTACCCTGTTCAGTGGTGTACTAAATATTTTTCTCAAAGGGTGTTGTAGACCCTCATATCTACACCGCTGGCTTTAATCTAATTCCTGTTTTTAGTTCATGAGATATTTGATCCAGCCTAAGTAATAACTACTTACAAACATTTTTTTCTTAAAATTTCGTAAGGGATCGGTCTGAAGTTTTACTATTTAAAATTGACTCACCCTCTATAACTAGTAGGGTAACCCAAATATGTAAAGCGCATATTTTACGTATTATGCATTTTTAGAAATATTTGCATATATTAAAAAAAACATATTGTGTATAAAATACATCGAACTGAAAGAATTTAGAATTACATAGATGTTTGGCAGGAATTATCATTATTTCAATTTTGGAATGGATCGGTCTATCTAAAAAAATATGGTTCACCAATTTTATTGTCGAGTAATAAAGGATGAGAGATTGTGACGTTTCCGCAAATGTCACAAATGGTAGCAGGGTGTTTTGTTCGGGTGGCAATCAAAAGTGGCGAATATTGTCTAGATTAAGGGTTGGCACCTAGCTACAGTGAAGATGGGGTGGGTGAAATAAAGCAGCAAGATATTCTAAAGGCGCCACCCGTTTTTCAACCCTTGGTATTATTTTTACCCTGTCCGTGCCATACCTTATTCGCCACTGTGCCTTTGATATACATCTTCTAAAACGGGAAACAATAAGATAGGCACTAAATTGAAAGACTGGATATCGAACTACAATATTCTATAATAATTAAATTGGAAAGATACAAATATAAATCTTTGGTACAAGTCGTACATACAGATGGCAATCAACAGGTGGGCGGATCACTTTTATCGAACTGAACCTAATTCGAGTCCTGTGGACTATGGACTATGGTTAGCAGCAATGTTACCGTTCAATGTTAGAAATGTCAAACGGAATTCAAGGTTACTTCAAATCAAAATCGTGAACGAACATTAAATAAAAATAATATACACAAAAAAAATATTACTGGATATGGAAGGCTATTACTCAAATAAATGTAGATTGTCACCACTACTTATAATACAGCGCCGTATTAACAGTTTACAGAGGTAGGTAATTGATAAAAGAATGATAAAGAATTTAACAAAAAAATAAAGTAGCCCTACTTAGGTATGTTCTAACAAGTGAAACGGACCCTAATGGTTTTACAGAGTGAAGCTCTGTCCGACATGTGAAATAAAATCCTTAAAACACTATCCTAAAACTTATAAACTACGGCTTATCTGGAATTCCTATGTTGAACGGTTCAGGTCCAATTTTGTTGGCAGGCCGGGGCCCCTTAAATGTTTATTCCCGTAAGGTGGAGACAATAGTTTAAATCCCTCACACTGGCTCTCAGATTAGATGTCATTCACCTCCGGAATGCAACGGAGTTACCGGCAGCAACGTAGCGAAACGGATGGTGGTGATAGTTTTCAGTCTTAACTCTAATCTCAACTAATAGAACTCGCAATAGGAGTATAAAAAAGGCCTAAAAAGGAAACAGCGTTTCAAACATCTGCAAATGGCTTTTAAATAAGGTAAATCTGCACCATGTGCTTGAAATCGTAAGTACATACCTTTTGTTCTAGGTTGGCCTTATTTATTGTTATGGGCTGAAATTCCAACTCTAAAAGTTGTCAAATATATTCATAAATATAACAAAATTTGCCCAAAGACATTAAAAAATCCACAAAAATGTGTGCAACTACTCACAGCCAGAATGTCGGAAAAAAAAGCGAAAGTTTTGTTGTGTGAAATTCCTTTCATTTCAAACAAAATCAATATGTAGGGGAATTTTGGCCACCTGATGTTTAGTGAAATTTTAATGAACTTAGGTTAGTATTTTATTATTGTTTGTTTTGTAAACAAATCTTTTAGTTAATTACCGAATTTGCAGATGCCTCATTTCGCTTCCTGAAAATCTGAAGACCACTTAGAACCTACGTTTTAAGACCGTTACAAGATTATTGTCTTAGAGATTTATTAGCCCTGCTCTTCGTCAAACGGACGAGCAATGTATATTTAATGTCCGCGTAATACGCATGCACCTGACGATTGACAACCTGATTCTGGTGTTGTACGAATAAAGCTGTTATCTCAAATAACACAAACAAAATATTAGTAAATAATAATGTGAAAAGTAGTCCAAGTAGGCAAATAATCCATTCCTACATTTTATCTCTGATTGTACTTTTGTTATCACGTAGATTGTGTTGTGTGAAGTGAATTTTATTTATTTGTTTTTGTAGTTGTTTGTATTGTTTATTAAGTGACACAATAAATTTGTATTTTCAAATATTTTTTTATTTTAAATTACATTTTCAATATGTTGTGCTTTCCATTTAAGTTCGTGACACGGTTTGTAATTTAGACAGTTACAAAGCACTAAAAATGAAAAAAACGCGACTAATCCGAAGTAATTTCAATGATTACAGCGAAAGAAAGACTGGTATAACTATGAGATATTTAGCTACAGGAGAATTCTATTTAAGTTTGTAAGATATTTTCTGGATAACCAAGTAATCCACATCAATAATAGTTTTAGTAGTACGCGGCAGTTTAGGTATATATTTCCACGGCAGTATACACGCGGCAACCACCGAAATGGATACACAGTTTAAAACGAAGCTTATAAAACATTATATGTAAAGCTAGTTACGGACGGTTAGAGCTCACCGTCCATGTATATCTGATATATTACAAAAATATCTTTTGTGATTAAAATGCATAGAACGTTACTCACTGACGGTGTAATATACAGGGTGTCCCTAAAAGGTCTTTACAACCCTCCACCAGATATAGTGCGGTTCAAAATAAGTCGATTTAGCTAAACTTACCTTAGTTCAAAGTTGCCCCGTTTAGGCACTATACGATCCTGAAGTTATAATTTTGAATTTTTTTTATATAAATTTAAAACACCTTATGCGATTTTGCTAAAATTTGGTAAGTTGACCCTACTCTATAGGACAATAAACCGCATATCAAAATTATTAGTAATATCAATCCATTGGCGTGGAATTTGTTGTTTTTTTTAGTAATTAAACCTTCGATAATTCTACGCAATGGAAGAAAAGATTTTTCAGTATAAAATTTAGATTAAGTAAATTATTTCTTACAAAAAAGGTATTCTTGATAAGACTCGATTACTCTCGTGGTTTATTCGAAATTTGTAATTTTAATCATTGGCAGCAATTTTAACATAAAAATTAAATTAGGAAAAAAATATTTACAATTGTTTCTGATATTTTTGAAATAAACACGCTTATTTGTTTCCGCGTATTCCATATGGTATATACGGTTTTTTTCACAAGTTTCCAAGTGCAGGTACCACGTAAGTACAGTACACGTTTGTGAACGATTTCAAAATTTTAACTTCAGGATCGTATAGCGCCTAAACGCGGCAACTTTGAACTAAGGTAAGTTTAGCTAAATCGACTTTTTTCGAGGCGTACTATATCTAGTGGAGCATTGTAAAACCTTTTAAGGACATCCTGTATATTTATATCTATGTGGTTTACTTGTCTGTAGGAATAAATTTCATTACAAAAAAATAGATATATATTATATATCTGATCTATTAAAAAAATATCGCTTGTGGTTAAAATGCATAGAACGTTACGCACTGACGCTATAATATATATTTATATCTATGCGGTTTACTTCTCTAGGAGTATATATCATTACAAAAAAAATAAACATATATATTATATTATCGCTCACCGTCCGTTACTAGCTTAAGGCCGGTAACGGACGGCGAGCGATAATATACAGTGCTTTCGAAAAGTAACGAATAAATTCATTATTTTTGAAATTGAGAAGTTTTCGAAAAAATCCCCTGACACGTCGATTTTGTTTTTAAAAATGCACTTTTTGACATACACCTCTGCACCTCCTGAAGTTATTGATAATGTCCAAAAAGAATTTATTAATCGTCTTGGCTACTGTCAGACAGCCAACTGTGAACAATTTGAACATTTAATTTAATCGATTTTTACTAGCTTAAGGCCGGTAACGGACGGCGAGCGATAATATACAGTGCTTTCGGAAAGAAACGAATGAATTCATTATTTTTGAAATTGAGAAGTTTTCGAAAAAATCCCCTGACACGTCGATTTTGTTTTTAAAAATGCACTTTTTGACATACACCTCTGCACCTCCTGAAGTTATTGATAATGTCCAAAAAGAATTTATTAATCGTCTTGGCTACTGTCAGACAGCCAACTGTGAACAATTTGAACATTTAATTTAGTCGATTTTTTACATAATCGTTATCATTTTCAGTATTGTGAAAATTAAATTTTAAAATCTTCAAACATTATTTTCTTGAAATTTTTGTTATGTAACACCATAATTTTTCATGATGTATGTATGTAGAATAACACGCTCTCTCAAATGGCATGATCAAAATTGGGGGTTGCTATTTAAAAAAATTGTCGATGATGTCATAGTTCGAACAACGATGACGTCACAAATGTGGGTCGTATGTCAAAAAGTGCCTTTTTTAAAAATAAAATCGACGTGCTAGGAGATTTTTTCGAACAATACTCAATTTAAAAAATAATGAATTTATTCTTTACTTTTCGAAAGCACTGTATATCTTTGCAATGAGATGTATTCCTACGTACAAGTAAACCGTATATATATAATAATATAGTATAGCGTCAATGCGTAGCGTTCTATGTATTTCAATCACAAGCGATATTTTTGTAATATATCCGATATATAGTATAGCGCACCGTTCGTTACCGGCTTAACAATGAAACTGCTACTAAGTAATTTTAAGAAATTAAGAACAATTCTTCTTAATGATAACTTACTGCATGGTACAATTATAACAAATAATATTTATTTACGAATCCTTGGTGAGTGCGACGAATAAAAATAAATTAAAATACCTAAAATTAAATTGAATTATCTACTTGACAAAGAATATTACTCTCATTGGCCATATTTTTTACCCTTCCTGTGTTTGTTGACCTTCGTGTTTGTATTTACGCTACTCCTTTTACGAGCGTCTGTGTTTTATAGCACTTCACTGCTTTTAACAGTCGTCAAGTTTGTTGGTTGTCGGTTTGGTTCCAATTTTTTTTGTGAGGGACAGCCGGGCATTAAAAACAAACTATTCTTACGAAAGTTGTTTTCTTTGGAATTTTGAACTATTCGAAGATCGTTCAACTTTATTTACCGGATACACTTAAATATAAATAACAGAATATATGCTTTGGTGCCTCGATTATATTATATTTTTTACATTGGAAGCTATCGCTATAGATATAAAACGTACTTGAAGAAAAAAATATTGTACTGAATGAGCCAACATAATTAAAATATAGGGTGTTTCTTAAGTAGAGGTCAAAAATCCAGGGGCGTATTCTATGGCCAAAATTAAACCTTTTTTATATAAATGTGGGGTCAGCCATTGTCTAGCTACAGCGTGTCTAAAATGAATTCAGTTTTTAAAATTTAATTTCTAAACCACTTAAAATTTAATCAAATTTAGTGTGCATATTTAGTGTGACAGTAGGTATGAAACAAAAATTACCAGCTTTAGAAACTTACCAATAAACTATTTTTTTTTTATCGGTTTGGAATAAAAAAGTGTAAAGAAACAAAAAGTAAGAGAAATAATACAATGGCGCATATGATGACCTATTGTATTTGTAATATTATACAGAGTGGTATATGTTTTTTTGGCAAATAATGATCAATGATATCCACACCTCCGCCACTGCTATTTTTTTTGTTTCATACTTATTGTCATACTAAATATGTACACCGAATTTAGTTAAATTATCTCAAGCGGTTTAGATATTGAATATTTTTTTTTTTTTTTAATTTTTGACCTGCTGTAGCTGGACGATGGCTGCCCGAAGACTCCACATTTATATAACAAAACACCTTATATTTGGCCACAGAATACGCCCCTCGACTTAAGAAACACCCTGTATACCGGGCGACAACGCAAAATGGGAACACGCTGTAACTTTTTATGACTGCTGATAAAAATTTGAAATTGAGTGGGTTTATGCTAGATGGTGCCATGAATTCTTTGAGGTCATTTCGGATTTCATGACATTTCCGGTTTGACCGGAAATGACCGTAAATTTATATTTTTAAATAGGACACCCTGTATTTTTGGACATTTTTGGAATCAGTGGATCATCTTACGCCTCTAAAGGTGTCACGTAATTCTGCATGCTACCTTTTCATTTACATACATTTCTGTATCGTAAATCCTAATATTATATTTTACATGCATAGCTTACTGCGAATTTCTCCTTGGTGTGAAATTTACTAAAATATTTCATTGTACAGGGTGTCTCAGACTCGATAGTATGAGCCTACTGTGAGGATACAAAAAATTTAAATAAAATTTGAGACACGTGATGTTAAATAGGATGAGGTAAGCTCCATTTTCAATTGAAAGTATTATCTTTGGGATTTGACAGAAACTACCTTAGTCTGTTTAGAAATGAAAGAGAGTAATAAAAGCTTATTATGTATGCAAATCGTAAATAAATGTAGTACCGGTGCATATATTCAATATTTTTATATTATGTATTATCCGTATAGATGAGGTGTACTTTTAAAAAAACGTTGTGTGATCGAACCGTACTAAATTGTAGCAGGTAGCTAAAATTTAATCCCCGACAATCCGTTTTTGTCTATGCCGCTTCAATTTCTCGGTCCATTTCTCTTATAAGTAAACAATATAAAAACAGCATTTCAAAACATGAGGCAACTTTAAGCATCATAACCGGGTTAAGAGGGTTTTTAGTAATTCAAATAAAATTATTCAATTATTTTTAATATTTATTTAAATTTAATAAATAGACTTTTATTCCACACAAAAATATATGTATTTTGAAAATTCAAATTATGGTGAGTAAATGTAGTGTTTTATAAATGTACAATAAGGAAAATAAAAAAGTAGGTATATTAAAATTCTTCCTCTGAATATTCTGATGAATTATCTTCGTCTCCTAGATTGATAACCATAGGTTCCACAGTAACGTCAATTAAATTATCGGGTTCCCACATTTTCTCTTCTTCTTTTTGTACATGATGTATACATCTTTGCCAGTTATCTGCAGTTACTCGTTCCAAGGAATTTTTTAACAAAATTTTCACGTCACTTAATTTAAACGTCGTATTATTTCGTGCTACATCTCCTTTTACCTACGCCCAGACTAATTCGATAGGGTTAAGTTCACAGTGATAAGGTGATAACTGTAGTACAGTTATTTGGCGATTTGTTGCCATTTCATCGATAACATATTTTTTCTGATCTTTATTAAGATTGACAAGTGTCAAAAGTTCCTTTTTCACCATATTTATTTCAAAAGAAATGTTTTTTTCCGGATAAACATTGAATCATATCGGCTTTCCTCCAAGCAGTCGTAGGCGTCCGTTCGGTCTGCCGTGAATGGTAACTGGCATTATCCATGACAATTACAGACCCCGGAGGAATAAAATCCAACATCTGTGTAAAATACTCTTCGAAAACATCTGCGTTCATATCTTCGTGATAGTCACCTGTATTTTTAGATTCAATTAAAAGTAAACCGTCATCTACAAAACCACTTGCACTACCTATATGTGTCACTATTAATCTTCGCCCTTTACCTGAAGGTGCCTTGAACCCTGTTGAAAGTTCATCCAAAAATGCTTGTCGAAAACTTTTTACATTTTTATCTTGCCATACTTTTGTTACAGTATATCCCTCGTTGACCCAAGTTTCATCTAGATAATAAATATTCCTTCCTTCGTCACGGAATTTTCTAATTAGGATCTTCGCCAACAAATAATTTCATCTCTATCGATAAGAACTGACTTTCTGTTCTGCTTTTCCCAGCAAAAATTCAACTATCGTAAGACGGCCCATAATTTGCTTCTACTGATTTTTGGCAAATCGTTGTCTTCTGAAAGTTCACTTAAAATTTTGTTTAGCGTTGGTATTTCTTTTTTAAAATAAAATGAGTGTACTTTTCTGCGAATGACATTTTTGAAGAAATCATCTATAATGACTTTTGACCTCCCTGTAGATGATTTTGGGGGATTTACAGTATCTTGTTCATTTTTGTTTCCTTCAAAAGTCTGTAGATAGTCGATTTTCCAATCCCTGTCATTTTGGAAAACTTTTCTACTATGTCGTCAATACTGTTGGTAGGATTTTGGTGTTTCAATACATTAAATACATTTAATATAATAATCTTCTCATTATGAGACAGCGCACATCTTTAGTGTTACCCGATAATTACCTGAAACGAAATATTACCACGCCCATGGCCGGTTCTTATCTCGGGGTTTTATTACTCTCTTTCATTTCCAAACAAACTATAATGACATCATCGATTTATTGTTTCCAGAAACATATTTTTTGTTTGCGATTTGACGTTTAACTCATTACAAGTGTTTGTAATTTTTTTCTTTCAAATGATTTATATATCGCGAAGGTGTTTTGTAAATCTTACTTTTTAGAACTCCCCATAACAAAATCGAGGAGTGTTAGATCTGGTGATTTTCTGGGTCACTGAACAGGTCCATTAATCCCAACCCATTTTTCTGGGAAATTTTATCTAAATCTTGCTGCACAATGCTTGTGGGGTGGAGCTCCGTCGTACTGAAACCATAAGTTTCTCCTTAGCTGCAAAGGCACATTCTCCAGAAGTGCAAGAAGATCTGCTTGTAGGAAATTTAGGTAACTCACGCTGTTCAATGTTTGTTCATAAAAATAAGCTCCAGTTTAATGCTTACCGATGATGCCGCACCATACATTTAAACCAAAATGGCCTTGGTTTTGGACTAGATTTAAAATGTGGGGATTTTCAATGGACCAGTAGCAAACTATTGCTGACAAACCGACTTACGTCTGTCCAAAGAACGCACCGAAAGAGATTCTTATCAAAAGTTTCTACATTTATTACAATTTGAGCTATAAACTTAAGTCTGTTTCCAATGTGACGCTCAGGAAAATACTCCAAATTGTGAACAGTCTAGTTGTATTAACATTGTTTCTTACCCTTTGGTCAATTATTTGATTCTTCCGAATAGAAAATGGATCTTCATTTTTCGATATAACTCTACAGCTCTTCTTGAATTTGTTTATGATTCACTGTAAATTAGCAAGATATCAACTTTTTTTTGAATGAGAAAACATTTTGTAATTACAAAAGTTATACGTTTGACTAAATTATTTATAACTTTTAAACAGGGACTAGGTAATATAGAGAAATTTTTCTAATAAAAGGTTATTAGAAAAAGGAGAAATTATTATTATGAAAAGGAAGGAAAATCTGGGTATGTTTCTGGAAAACTATAGTTGATAACGTCATTTCTATGAAATCTAAAATATAATACTTTCGATTGAAAATGGAGTTTGAGTCATATAAAATAGTCTGAAAATAAAAAAAATTGTTGCCGACCCATTTTAGATTTTGATGTAACTTTGAAAACCTCTACTCTAGGGTCCCAAACAACAAAATTTACACGAGTTTGATTTTTACAAGCGCTTGTTTTTGCCTATTTAAATAAAGACTCTTAAAAATTGCTATTTTTAAGCTTTATTAATTTTTGCTGTCAAATTTTTCTGTTTGAAGATATTTGAATGATCAAGACGGAATTCAGAGAGGGAAAGATAATAGTTTCAGTGTAAATGAAGATAATTAGCTCGGACGATCCCTTTGAATAATAGCAGCGTGCTGAAAATGAGTGTTTTTTAGTCATTTTTCGTGAATTTCAATCGACTCGAAAGTTAAAAATTCATGCTCCGTGGGAATTAAGTATACATATCATAGATAAAATTCAGCCACTAGTTGACCTGAGTAGCCCACTCTTTATAGAAGAAAACTTTGCTTGAAGTTATGAAATTTTTTAAAATCCCAATATTCAGGCTATGAAACGAGCATGTTGACTGCGAGATAAAAATCTGATACTCACAGAATCTACTGTTCTTACCTTCAACTTTAAATGACTATAACACTTGTTTTGTTAGTTTCATGTTTAGTGCATGTACGAGCCGCTTTTTTTACATCGTGATACAAAAACAAGTAAACCTTGTTTCATCCAATATTATTATTATATCCATTTATGCCGTCCTTTTCCAGAAGGTGACTTTAATTTAGTCAAAGAATGTCTGCCGTTTGCTTTGAATATTGGATTCGTACCATACTTTCGGCTTCAACCTTATTTCCTTGCTCCCCTTTTCATCGTTTAATATTTGAACTATTTGAACTACGTATACTATTTTTAACTAATACTGCATAATAAAAAACAACATTAAGTGAATGTAAATTTTCGGTCGAGAGAAAAAAAAATCATTCAAAAGTTCCATAAAATACACGCGTGTTAAAAGTAAATCAAAAGCACTGGTTGCTATGAAAATTTTGGTTCATAAACATTGCATCTGTGTGGTATTTTTTGATTTCTTATTTTTATTGAGTTTAAAGTTCTTTCGATTGTTTTGTAGAAAAAATATTGAGAAAACACTAGTGTTAAAAGTAAATCAAAGTTTATTTAAATTTTGTTTTGAAAATTAATAAAACGTTTTAACAAACACATGAACAACTTTTTATTTTAAATAAGTACAAACAAACATTTTAACTAGTTATTACTATTAACATTTATAGTAAAATTAGAACAATTTGAAATTGTAATTCCCTGCAGAGTCATTATACTTAACTTGGTTTTACTGTCAACATGTGTGCCACATCTATTTTCGTAGAAATACTACTGGTAGTACTGGTGGTCTTGCTAGTAGTTGCAGCAGTAGGAAGTATTTGGCACGCAATTTCCTTCTTCTGTTCCAGTCAATTTTCAATGTAGCCTTCAGCTACCGTCGAAGATTTCCATCATCCATGTCTCTTGATGGTAGTAAGATTTGCACCAGAATCAGCTAACAATGTCGCCGATGAACGACGAAAACAGTGTCCGATGTAGAGTTGAGGATTTGGTAGATTCAAGAACTCTGCAATGTCGGCAGGCATTTTACCAAACATGTTAATTCCGACTGGATTCTTCACACATTTATTCTTCATATATTTAAGAAAAAGTCGTTTATGGTCAGTGTTGGGTGGCCGGAGTGCCATATACTTTCTAAAAAAGTTTAAATAGAATTCACCAACAACACTGAAAGTCCGAGGCACTTTCGATTTAGTATCTGGTATGGTCACAATTCCTCCCGGCGACACGCCCCGAAGACACCCACTATTGCTGCGACTTTCATCATCAGATACTTTTCGTCTTCTACTTCTGTGAGAAATTTGTCGATATGCGTCTTCGTCAAAACTTTTGAATTTTTTGCTTGATATCCTTCACCCTTCCGTTTTAAAAAAGCAATAAGTTTATAATGTTTGCTTATATCTTGATCTTGCTTTATTTTTAACATAGTTTTGATCATGGAATAATTTGACCACAGCGTTGACTATTTCCATATCTTAGCTTTTTCCTCAAAATATGCCAGTAAAACACTTTCTTTACATTTCCCAGGGACCTTTTTAATGTTGCACCATTCCGAAAAGCGTCTATAAGCGATTTCCTACTGTTCCTTTGATTTCGCCGGCAATAATTCCAATGTTGCTCGACTGGCGGCTTCTTCGATTTCAGCAGGGATGGATTCGTTACGCTCATTATCGAGATTATTCATTATACTTATAATATTACTAGAAAATGCTGTCAATAGTTTTGCGTTTTCTCCGTAAGTAACAACAGCACTGGTTTTGGTTCATAAACATTGCGATCTGTGTGGTATTTTTTGATTTCTTATTTTTATTGAGTTTAAAGTTCTTCCGATTGTTTTGTAGAAAAAATAGTGTATGATATACGTGTTAAAAGTGATTTTATTTTGTTCGTAAAGTTCATCTTCACTCACAAAATAAAATCTTACTTTTAACACGTATAAGCTATTTTCTCCAACCGTCACAAAACTATGACATTTTTTTACTATTAGGAGTTTCTAAGGTTGACATTTTCATTACTGAGAGACAAAATGGCATCTTAGCAACAAAAGTATTCATTTGTAATACTAGGAGCTAAAGTTAACACTTTTAATCCTTAGATTGCAGCAAATTGAACCACAAACAATGATAATAAAATGAACTCAATTAGCAATATGTCAATTAGCTAATGTTTGACAAAGTATCTATGACTCGATATATCCTACTTTGCTTCCAAATTTGATTTGAATAATTTCAAGGCACAAATGAATGATGAATGCATAGAAATAAACTATTTGTTGTCAGATAATTCTACAAAAACTGTCGTAATATGCCAAATTTTTTTTTTTAGTGGCGCCACTAACGTGTTTCTGTCGAACTGCGGCAGCCGTCATTTGATGTTAGGAAGCGAACGAAAACAGTTGTATTTTTCGCGAGCATGGCATCTGATCCTTGATTTGATCTTTGCAAAAGTAATAGTTGAGTTCTGTTCTTTTATATTTACCGCATCAGCAGCATCGCTAACAAAAAGTAGCATAATTTATTGACAAATTACTAACTAACATGTAAATTTTTATGATATTATAATTGAACTGTGCTTTACTGTTATCTTAATGTATTTTTAATCGATAATAACCCAACTAGCAAAATAAATTTTATAAAGGTTGTATAAATTGCTATAAAATGAATCTTATAAGAACTTCAAATTCATATAACGTGGTTAAATGCCTTTATACGATACTTATAGAATCGAAAAGGGCCCACTTTTATAGACCACTGGTAATGTAACAGTTCTATAAAAAATGTATACAACATCTTTAAAACAATTTTATACAGCAACTATAAAAACATTGTGTAGATAACGTGGTTAAATGCCTTTATACGATACTTATAGAATCGAAAAGGGCCCACTTTTATAGACCACTGGTAATGTAACAGTTCTATAAAAAATGTATACAACATCTTTAAAACAATTTTATACAGCAACTATAAAAACGTTGTGTAGTCTGTATTTTGGTCATTTAAAGAAACATTATATTTTTTAGTGAAGAATATTAGAATCAAATCATTTTAAGATTAGTGTATAACGCAGATTCATAATTATTATTTGCACTTATATTTCAAGGCGGGGTTACTCAATGGCGATCATTTCTGTAAATGGTAGATATGTATAATACTTACAATATTATCATTTCAACAATCAGTGTTTCAACAACGATTTTACGCCGCAAATTTTATTGATAAACTATAGTTTGTGACAAAAAAATAATGCGCTTTAGTTTAGACCACATTTATTTTAAAATAAATTTAAAAAATATTAAAATTATGCTTTTTTTAATTTATAATATCGTTGTGTAATTATATTTGTTATACAATAGTCTTCCAAAAATGGTAAAATTATGATTTAGATATAATTTTAATAAGGTTTTCAACTAATTTTCCATAATGACGGCAGTCGCTGATCCAACAAATCTTCATTTAAAAATAGCGACTTATAATACAATGATTTTATTCACACATAAAAGCATAACAAAATATTTTAGTGTAAATGAGAACTTTATACGATAAAATGTTTTTATAGTCTCAAATATATTTAAAAATTTGTGTGAGCAAGTAGATAATATGCATCAAAAAAAGTTGCCGTTTTATAACAAAATTTTGAAATTTAAAATATCATCATTATCTATATTAATATTGTTAGGTATTAGCTAAGTATTATTAGTTAATTATAATAATAGGTATTTAATTTAAACTAACCTAATTATTGCATTATCAAAAAATTAAGTCAAAGTTACTTTCTCGTACTGGTTTTTCGTATTTTTTTTCAGCCATGAAGCGTTTTTAATGTGAGTTCTCGCACATGGACACCATCATTACTTATATAATAAAACCTATAACTAAAATTGAACGTCGGCACATTTGACTGGAAACGTTACTTTCAAGAATTTGTTTGTATTATTTCTTGATTAGTGCTTGGTAATACACTATACCTTAGGAGTTCAAAAGTTAAGGTTAGGTTTGGAGTTTTATTACGCGGTATATACAATAATTTTGTTTTCGCAAACCATAATTTTGTTCTGTAACAACAGGGAATATTTTTATAGATTAAACACAACTATAAAACTATTTTATAAATAAGCGCATTTCGAGGCTAAAAAATAATTTTATTAATTACCTTATATATCCTTAATAAAACAGGTTTATACAACTATTTTATTAGATTATAATTAAAAGTCATTTGCCTAAGAATACAACTCTCACAATATATTTACAATCCTTATATATAATTTTTTTAAATGTTGTGTAATGTATTATAATACTTTTATAAAAAAATTTTAAAGAACTAAAAATTATTTATCCCCTAAAACACGTTGTAAAAACTATTATAAAATAATTTTACAAACAATTACTTTGTTCTGGAACCAAATTATGGCAATTATTTGTTCTATAAAATCAAACTGTTTGTTAAACAGCGCAATTTGATAGTTATAAATTAATTCGCTTCTTTTAAAGTTCCATTTTGCTAGTAGGGAACTGTCCTTACAAAAAATGGTGAATGTGCTGATGAATATAGTAGATGCGCCACAAAATGGTGGATGCGCTGCAAAAATGGTGGATGCGATGCAAAAAATGGTGGATGCGCTGCAAAAAATGGTGGATGCGATGCAAAAAATGGTGGATGCGCCCGAAATACTGCAACATAAAATGTCAATTGTTTTCTAAACCGTTAGATCTATCGTATTCAAACAAAATTACATATTTGTTATAGGCAGCGGACGAAATTGTGGACAGTGACTAATAGATAATATAAAAACACTATTGCTATTAAGCGTATAATATTTTTATAAGAGATTACACATTATTCACCTCATTATTACTGTGCCGCTTTCTATGCACAACGATACTGTACTCACATTTACCCCCACCACAATAAAGACTCAGTCAAACTGAAGCCCGATGTATTCTCTACCTCTGTTTATTGCATTGTGGAAAACAATATTTTGGTGTGTGTAAACATGTTGAAAACCGTGAGCGTTAGTACATGCTTTGCCAAGGTTAGAACGCCATTAGAATATGCGTACGTTGGGGGATTTGATACTATTCGCGGGGTGTTATTTATATAGTTATATTAAATTATAAAAATAAATTATTGCAACCGTGAGGTTAACAAATAACAGTTAAAAATGGATCAGTGCCAGTTCTAGTAAAAGGTCTGTTAGTAATCGACATAACCTATATAACGGACAATTGATAATAGTAAAAAACGTATACGAAGGAATTCGAGCGTGAAACTCTAACATAAGTGTAAGTGATGCTGTTGATATGTGTAATTCGTTAACACAAGTGTCAGTTTCTAGTGTATATTGTGCTATAAAAAAGAGTGGAAGTAAATCCAAAAAAGAAGAAAATAGAAACACGAGGAAGGAAAAAAACAGAAGTCGACTATGACGTAAAATACGCCATTCGCAGGAAAATTCATGGATTCTTCTTCAGAAATGAAATACCGACAATAAAAAAAATTCAAGCTACGATAGCTGAAGATGAGGACATGCCTCAATTTTCTGACAAAGTTCTTAGAAGAACAATGCATGACATGAATTTTCGGGTTTTAAAACGAAATCGTAAAAGTATGCTCGTTGAATAAGATGAAATTGTAGTATGACGAAAAGAATATTTAGAAAAACTAAGAGAATTTCGTGCATCGGACAAAAAGATATATTACATGGATGACATAGGTAAACGAAGGTTATACGGTATCAAAAGTTTGGCAGGATGGTAACGTTCGAAGTAAAAGAGAAGCATTTTTAGATGGATTTTCTACAGGATTCTGGAAAAGGACGTAGTTTAATAATAACACATATTGGAAGCGATTCGGGATTTTTAGAAAATGGTTTGCATGTTTTTGAATCACGCAGGACGGGAGATTACCATGAAGATATTAACAGTGAAGTATTTGAAAAATGGTTTGAATCTATTTATATAGTGAAGTGGATGTGTCACCGAAGTGAAAGTGTGGTTATTTTAATAAAAAGTGAACATACAGTGATAGTGGAGTTTGTTACGATTCTGACATAATGCGTACTAATTTAGTGATAATGATAATATTCGTGTAAAACAATTACCTATATGAAATGTATAAATAGCCAACATCTTGTGGCGGCATGAGCCGGGTGGTGGTGGGTCATCGATGCCCAAGAGGGCATCGTTTTATAGGATATTGTATTTACAATGTTGGTAAGAATCTTTTCAGTTTGTCTTGATAAAGTTTCTAAATTAACTTAGGTACACCGATATACAAGATAAAAACTTGAAATTTTGAAATATTATTTTTATTATCTAACTCCTCGAAATTGGTAAAAACTGTTATATCACTGTTTCTACTCTAAAAATAATGGATATTATGGAATGCAATTATTTTTGTCATTTTTGTATATTTTTTATATCTGATCGCATTCAAATTTAGTACGCCTATGAAATGTTGCTCCCCTCACGCTTCGCCCGTCGTGCTTGTCTACAAGCTCGCGATTAGTCACTGTCCACAATTTCGTCCGCTCACTATAGAAAGTTGTACAATAACTTATTTTTATAATTTTGACCATGTGATCTTAATCTCTATAAAAATTCCGATTAATTCACCAGTGGGCATAAGACGTCCCTGGAGTTTTGAAAGTAATGTGCATATGCTTAAAATGTTTAAAAAAGTGCTTGATCACTGAGAAGCGAACAAAGGGAAGGTTTGCAGAAGGGGATGGCTTTTGGCTCTGATCTATGGATATACACCAAGATCCCCAAACAGAGGAGGGTGCCTTCAAACTGCTGATTCCCTTTACTCTGCTCACCCACAAACTCAAGTGTGACGTCACTGATATTTGAATCGAAAATGTCAAATATTGCTTATAATGTAGAGGAGCACCCTCCCAATTGAGACGATTTACCGCCCCATTCTAGAAAAAACTGCATTCATCAGAAAAACAGAATAATGTTAAAATGGAACTGTGAATCGTTCCCTGCTCGCTCACTCATTATTTCGCAAAATTGCACACGGCGGTCATAATCCTCCCCATGAGATTGCTGAACTAAATGTATTTTGTATGGATGGAAATTATTCTTCTTCAAAATGGTTTGTATGCTAGTTCAACTGATCCCGGACACGAATGCCAGCTGCCTCGTATTTAATGTAGGATCAAGATGAACTTGTCCCTAAACTTCAACTTCACTAGCTTCATTAACTATAGGTTTTTCAATTTCTCGTTTTTTATTGGCTACGTTCCCTGTCTCTTGAAATTTTTTTACTAACTCTAGAACATACTCCTGACATGTCGATCTTGATGTTGTTCATTAAATAGCTGAGCTGTTCTATTCACACATTTATTGTTCATAAAGTAACGCGAAATGATATCTACCCTTTCCGGAATGGAATAAACCATAGTGTTTAATTTTCAAATAAACTATAACCACCAACGCTTCCAAATAATATTAGAAAATAAATTTGGAATCCACTAATTTTACGTTCGTTATGTGTGTTCATTTATATTTTTTATAATTGCGTTTTTTTTACGAAAGTGATAACAAATCGCCAAAAACCAATGTAACTCAAAAAATACTAAATTTATACCATTGGCGTACTTAACTCAAATGAGTGACATTTTTACCATTACTAATTGTTCTTGCATAAGTTTCAATTTTAAAATCAAAATTCTTATTAAGTATTGGACGGAATTATAAAATTTAGTCTGTTGTAAAGAGACTTGTAAGAGCTTTCAACATAAATATTACTCAACCCCCAATGCCATTTAAATATTTTAGGGAGCTGCTTACCCTTGTTTGGGAGTGAAAGTGGCGGAGTTAAAAATATCAGCAAAGAATGTCCCACTTTAATATAAAATCGACGGGTTTGAGCATTATTCTACAATCTCGACGAAGTTACTGAAAAAGGATCTGTTTCGGTTTCATCTGACCACCCTGCATAAAATATGCAAGTGTTTAAAACGTAATACAATCTCACAGAAAATGGACTAAATATGGTGTCGATTTGAACGTTTATGTTTGTCATGATCACAAGAACCAGTTTTTTCAGTAAATATAGTTCAATAAAGTTTTGTTTTTTACATGAATGTAGAAAAAATAAATAACAAGCCTCTAAAGTAGGCAGTAACAGATATTAATACCCCAATAGAAAAATAACAAACACAGGGTTAACTATAACTATGACTAGGTAACCCTAAAAGACAATAAAGAATTTCGGAATTCTACGTCGACGTTTAAAAAATTCGTACGGAAAATCGGTGTCTATGGTGAGTATCATCCGAGATGGCTTAGATCTTAGATCTGTCAACTTCCATACGGTCATTTTTTACAGTATTTTCAATTGTAGAATTGACGAAAGTGACCATTAATAATATGTAATACCTGATAGATAACAGTTAGCTGCAGCAAACTGTCCAAACTGCATTATCACTCGTTACAGGTCCATCAGGCTTATCCAGTAAAACACACTTTGCATAGTACAGTTAAATTGATTTGGAAATTTTTTAAAGGGCGATTCTGTTAAATCTTGTTTTTGTCTATCCTCTCTTAAAATATTTGTACTTAGTCATAGTTAATCCTGTATTCTGCCATATTTATACAATGCGTCCCGAAAGTCACGCACAAATTCATTATTAGGTAAATAAAAGACATTATTGAAAATTCCGGAAACCGGTCGATTTTTTATTTTAATTTACTTTTTTTCAAATAATAACTTAATATACAGGGTGACCAACCTTCGAATAATGACGTCATCATATTTTTTTTTAATGGAACACCACATTTTTTTCCAATTTTCGGATTACCCTTACTGAGCTGTTCCTAATTGTTACAGAGTGCGCATCAATACCCAAATTATTTACAAATACCAAAGTTTTTGTCATAATTTCTTTGATGCTTTTTTAATTTTATCTGTCTGATAGAACGTGCTCGTGCATTTTTTACAGGCAATAAATTTTAAACAGTTTGCCAAGATTGTACGAGTCCATTTTAACTAGTTCTTTCTTAAAGTATTAACTATTTTTTAATTAATTAACTTTCGTTATCGTTTTGTAAAAACATGAATCTAAGTGAAACGGAACGGATTGAAATTTTTATGATGATAGAATTTGAACTCATGAAGAAGTCCGAATCGTCCACCAATAAATCGATCCACTGTAAGCCGAACTGAAGCAAAGTTAGAAACCGAAACGTTAAAGATCTGCCCAGATCCAGTCGACCAAGTATACTAAATGAAGATGTGTAGTTACAAGCCTTTTTGACATTTCATGAGAGTCTTAACAAGTGATTTAGGTGGGAATTAAATCACATTGGGTAGATTTCATCACAGATGGCTAGTACCATCCCTACAAAGTTCACTTAGTGCAAGAACTGTCCGACGACGATTTCGACAGACGGGCAGTGATATGATGATGGAAGAATATCACGCAGATCCGGATTTTGCCAAACGCATAATTTTCTCGGACGAGGCGTCTTTTTATCCGAGTGGCACCGTTAATAAACAGAATTGTACTGGTCAAATAACAATCCACACTCAGCATCCCCAGAAGGTCAATGTTTGGGCCGGAATTATTGATAATCGATTTTTGGGGCTGTATTTCTTTGAAGGAGATTTAGATGGAGCAAGATATTTAGATTTTCTTTAATTTGATTTAGTTTCTTCCTTGGTTGTACTGTTTTCCAATGAAGAACTAGATTTCCCAATGACACAATTTGGTTACAGTAAGACGGTGCACCGCCGCACTATGCCATCACTGTTGGCCGCTACTTAGATGACGTGTTTACTCATCGGTGGATTGGCAGAAGAGAATCTAAGGAATGGCTCGTCAAATCGCTAGATTTAAGATCACTAGATTTTTTCCTTTGGAGATATGTAAAAAGCAAAGTATACGTCACTAAGCCAAATAATCTGGATGATCTCAAGAAGTTCGTGCCATCCCGCCTGAAGTTTTGGAAATGTACAACAAGAATTTGTTCCTCATCTGACCCATTGTTTGGCAGTAAATGGTCAACAATTTATATAGAAAGGGGAGGTTCCCGAAAGGTTCCCAAAAATCGCTAGAGGCCCGTTCACGGGGGAGGACCAGCAGATTTTGGCTGACTCTTGAACTCGTCGTTTCGTTGTTTCATCCGTTCCGTGATCGACTATTTCCTCACTAGTTTCTGATTGTTTAAACTTGTATTTTTATCGTCGAACCGGACTTAGCCTTTCCGTTTGTGTCGCGGCGGCCAGACTTAGTTCATTGCGTTGCATAGAATCATCGTGCTCATTGCGTAATTGTGTGTGAATAAATCCAATACCTTCCTCGAATTTTGTGTTTTATTTCTTCTGGTGAAGCAGAGGCGTGTGCGTGTCTCAGGTTAAGGGATAGCAGCCACCAGGTTCAACCCGGGGAGTAGGACAAGGTAAGTGGGTAACCTAGGTATAACACTCGCCATTTCACCTTTAAAGAGCTCGCGAGTCTAAACTTGAACGAGATATGATGAAATAATAATACCTAGTCATTTAATTAACGGCCAACCGACAGGTTTATTACATTACTTTAATATATATATTTCAGGTAACCCTACATTACTCTACGTAGAGGAAGATATACTAAAAAATCGCTATATATGCGAAATGCATCTTTCATAAATAAAGAAACAAAGCATATTCGTATTGTTAAAAACAAAGACAGCTTATTCTTGAATGATTTTTATATTTGCTGATTTTCTGATCACCCTATACATGTTAGACGAAAGTCTTTCATGCCAACTGCATTTTTTAAAAAAGCAAAATTTTTAATCAAGAATCAATTTTCTCGTAAAATAAAAAATAAAAATATTTTCCCGCTTTTCCACTTTAACCTTGGACATACTGTATATACAGTTAAAGACTATACACACTGAAATAAAATTAATGATTTGTTTTTTATGGATAGTTAAACAAATGCTTGAATAGGTGAATTTAAAATTTTTAAGAATATTTACATTGTCATGTGCGGTGTCAGTAACAATTTCCTAAACAGAACATTCTATATATTTATAAATGTTTGATCAGTCTGTTGAACGGCAATTTCAAAAATTAAATATGTCAAATATTGTATTTTCCTTCCACTGATATCGAAATTTGGTAAATATATTGTCAAACAAGCAAAAGTTTGTTTTTGTAACACAGTAGGCTTAAAAATTATTAATTTTTTATATCTACTATCTACTCCTCAGTAGGTTTCATATTGTACTGAAAGTGCTTCAGAATTGTATGAGAATACAAACAGTCTTTTTTTAACAATTGAAATGTGAAAGATTTTTATGTCAAATAGACAGAATGTAAAAGAAAATTTGCGACACTTCGTATACTACAAAACAAATTTTGTTTTAAAATAATTTATTTCATTTTATTGGCAAGTGTCAGAAATCAAATAAAAATATCTTATTATCATATCGCTGTAGAGAATTTTGTAAATCCATGCATCTGTGAAAATGTTTATAAAATGTCGAAAATATCTCTGGTTGAATTCAAATATAGATATGCTACATTTATTATGTGTAGACTGATACCTTAAAAATAATTTCAAAAGATGTATGAGTGCGCACCTGGTATTTAACCTGCCATTAATTTAATTTGAATAAGCACATATAATCTCCAAGATCCCCCAATGAAGCATGATAGGTTAAGTGCTAAACAAAAATCGATCAAATTTCATGCCTGTGTTTAAAATATTTATATATAAATATAATTTTTCTGTCATCGTTTTAAAATTGGAATACTTAATACATTATTCGAATTTGCGGTCACCTAATATCCCTTGTTCAAATCCGATGCGTGGCAACAGAGCTGAAATTCTCCAACGACACGTTAAAGCGACTTAACTCTGTGTACCGGGTCTGAGTAAAAACTGAATTCTGTTGACATCTGGCGGCATTTAATCCAACTGAAATGAAATTGTATTAATATTCTGGGCTATTTGAAAAAGCAGTCTATACATTTAGTCTATGGTAACACCAATGTTTTTATAAATTAACTACATTCCAGTAGACACTTTAAAATGACGTGTGGTAATTTCAATCAATTCTTAGTACGTTTATTCATTTGTAAATAACTTTAGTATTTGTAAATAATTTGGGTATTGTTGCCCACCCTGTAACGATTAAGAGCAACTTGTGATACATTTTTGGAAACAGCTCAGCTGGGGTAATCCCGAAATTGGAAAAAAATGTGGTGTTCCATTTTTAAAAAAATGTGATGACGTCATTACTCGAAGGTAGATCACCCTGTATATTAAATTATTATTTGAAAAAAAAGTAAATTATAAAATCATAAATCGACCTATTTCGGGAATTTTCAATAATGTCTTTTATTTATCTAATAATGAATTTGTGCGTGACTTTAGGGACGCACCGTATATGCCTCTAGTTCGGAAATATCTTATGTAAACAATAATTTAATAACAAATATTCAAAAATAATAATATTTACAAATTTTACTGTACAACGTGATCCCAAATAACGCGAAAAAATTGTAATGTAAATTGTGTGACCGATTAGAGGTCTTTCATATGAATTTTTTTTATCCAAGCCCCTATGCAGGAGTTACGACCTCTTAACAGGATATAGGTGATAAATTTATTAATTTCTTCTAAACGCCTTAGCATTAAGAAGGGAAATTTGGTGAGATATTTACATATCGATATGTAGTTGGATTCCGTATTTAATATTTTATATCACTTGCACAAAGAACCATGAATTCTCATCAAATGCAAAATAATGGAAATCTACTCGAGAGGCCGTAAGTCCTCCAGATGGGTTTAAATATTTTTTTTTTGTAAAGGCCGCCTAATAAAATCCACATTTCCATACTGACATTTTTTTCACATTATTCGGGATTTCACGAAATGGATTTGGGTCTGAAAGTAATTACCCGCATTACTCCCTTGGATGCGCTAATGCTAAAGAGTATATGGGTAAAATAATTTACTTTTTTAAATATAAAATAAATTCACCATAATATTTCTGGCCCTCCGCTGTAGGTACCTATTATTAAGTTAAGTCGCCACTGTTACCAAGAGTATAATTAATCTCTCTATGGTTATTTAATGAACAAATTCAGTACTTCCACAAATAAAAGTTATCTATCCTATACATACTGTTGAATATTTATAGTATCTGTATTGTATAGATTAATAAGAGAGTTGGCAAAATAATATTGTCCGACAAGTCCATTTTTATTGTGGGAGAAATCCTCAACATATGGTCGTTCGAGCCGGATTAGAAGGATTGGATTCGGGATAGTTGGAAACCCGGAGAAACCAGGTAAACTATACTTTGAAGACTCGTAAGGTGTACCGAGTTGGTAATCGGGTGCTGTAATTGCTGTAGACGAAAAGGACAAAGGACGAGAGTATCACAAGCGACGTTAGGTGCGAAGTGGAGGTTTAGCAGGTGTCTAGTGGGACGGGAAGGAACGTGACTAGAGAAGAAAGCATATACAAGTGGTAGTATTGCTTTGGAAAAATACAATGAGTCTTTGCATGCCTAGTCCTTTCTTAAGTCCTTCTTTGTAGTAGTACCTAAATAATTTATTTAGTAATTTGGTAAGAAATATAAATAAAATGGCCGATCAAGAATTTAAGCAGTTGATTAAAAAACGTGGGTGTGTATAGAGCCGCCTTACACTGTTTCAAAAATTTGCAGATGGGATTTTGCAAAAAACATCTGATGGTCAGGCTTTAGATAAAGTCACATTAATTGAAATAGAGTCGCGATTGAATAAAATTGATAATGTGCTGTCAGAATTTGATGAACATCAGAGAGCTATTGAGCTGTTTGTTGATGAGGATGAGTTCAATATTCAGTTAAAAGTACGTGGTGAGTTTGAGGATACTTATGAAAACTTAACTTCCATTTGTAAAATGATTTTAACTGATAATGAGTATATCAATAAACAAAATGAGGCCCTAGAGGCTATATCGCAAAGATCTAGTTCTCATTCAAGTCATGGTAAGGTTGGCGGTGGCTCTGTAGTGGCTTTAAGATCAAAACCTCAGTTACCCCCTATCCCAATTCCAAAATTTAGTGGAGCGTTGGAAAATTAGTTAGAGTTTAGGGATACATTTCAGTCTATGATTCACAAGAATGAATCAATGGGAGACATAGAGAAATTTCATTTTTTAAGAAGTGCTCTAGAGGGTGATGCAAAAGAAGCAATTCAAGAGTTAGAGTTTTCAGCTGATAATTATCAGACCTCATGGGAATTATTGTGTGAAAGATTTAATAACCCAGTGTCTTTAATAAACAATCATTTAAAAGCATTTTTTGAGTTGCCGTCAATAGAGAGAGAGTCTGCCGTAGAGTTGCGCAGACTTTTAGACGCAATGGTAAAACATTTGAGGGCAATTCAAAACTTTGGCCAGTCAATTGACACTTGGGATATTATTATAATATTCATAATCAGAGGAAAGTTAGATTGGAAAACTCGGCGTGAGTGGGATGAAATAAAATCCAGAGATAAACATCCAAGTTTAGAAGAGTTTAAGAAATTTCTTAGAGGTAGGTTAGCTCTACTACAAGATGTACAGGGTGATAAAAGTGATAAATATCATAGTTCAGCATCTAAATCTCGTAAGTCTTTTTTGGTTACTAATTTAATGCGTTCATACTGTAAAAAAGTCCATTTCATAGATCACTGCGGAAAATTCTTAAAACTAAATACACATTCTCGATATATACAGGCTAGAAAACTAAAATTGTGTTTAAATTGTTTGAAAACAGATCATTTTATTAGAGATTGTAATTCTAACTCTTGTAAGAAGTGTTCAGCGAGACATCACGTTCTGTTACATTATGAAAAGCACACGATACGTATAAATGAGTCCCAAGGTGTAAATGATAACACTGGAGGTGAAAGTACCCATGAACCCAACCCTAACACTGGAGGGGCAGAGGGGTCATTGGTAAAATCTATGTTTTGTGGCAATGGTGAGGTACTACTCTCGACGGCACTTGTTCAAATAAAAAATGGTAATGGTCAGCTCGTAACATGTAGAGCATTACTTGACAATGGGTCACAGTCCAACTTGATCGCTGCTAGTTTGTGTAATAGGTTAAAGCTGCCTCAAGAAAATGTGGAAATCTCAATCATTGGGGTCAATCAGGTTGTGTCTGATATTAAGAGTAAATGTGTGGTCACCATTATGTCTGTGCAAGGTGGTTATAAAAGGGAAATTTCCTGTTTGGTAGTTCCTCAAATAAGTGAGTCAATACCAAGTCAAAATATGGACGTGTCTCATTTAAACTTTCCTAAAGATGTGTGTTTAGCTGATCCTAGGTTTTCTAAAAAGGGTGGCATTGACATCTTATTGGGTGCAGATGTGTTTTATGCTCTCCTTTGTGTTGGACAGATTACTTTGGGGAAAAATCAGCCACTCCTGCAAAATACTCGATTAGGTTGGGTTGTATCAGGGTCAGTGATTCCTTGTGGCAAGGGTTCTGTGGTTTGTTGCAATTTGAATGTAAATGTAGATATTCAACAATTGTTAGAACAATTGTGGGCAATAGAAGAACCTCCCTCTCTAACCTGCAAGTGGTCTGAAGAAGACAAACAATGTGAGCAAAAATTTGTGGATTCTGTAAAAAGAAATCAAGATGGGAGATTTGTGGTTCAAATTCCGTTAGTAGAGTCTCCTGAAAGGTTAGGTGATTTTAGAAGTTTGGCTTTAAAAAGATTCTTGTCTTTGGAAAAGAGGCTGAAAAATAATCCTGCGTTGGCAAAAAGGTATTATGAATTCATGGAAGAGTATGAGGCCATGGATCATATGTCTCTTGTTTCTTCCGATGATAAAAATGTGGAATATTTCCTGCCGCATCACGGCGTCTTAAATGAGGATAGCTTGACAACAAAACTGAGGGTTGTTTTTAATGGTTCATTTCCAACAGACACTGGCATTTCCTTCAACGACATTCAATGTAAGGGGCCAACAATACAAGATGATTTGTTGTCTATTTTACTAAGATTTCGTGAGTTTAATGTGGTTGTATGCGCGGATATTTCCAAAATGTACCGAATGATATTGGTAAAGGAGGAACAGAGATCTTTGCAGAAGATTTTTTGGAGATCTAAGCCAGAACAAGAGGTCTCGGAGTATACTCTAAATACAGTCACATATGGGACTAAGTCTGCACCTTTTCTTGCAGTAAGGTGTTTAAGTCAGCTTGGAAGGGAACATATTGAGAAATATCCTAATGCAGCTAATACTATCCTTCATCATTTCTATGTGGATGATATGTTGTCTGGGGCATCAACGACTGATGAAGCGGTGCAGTTAGCGCAAGAGGTTCGAATGATTGTTGAATCTGGGTGTTTCCACTTGAGAAAATGGATCTCGAATGACCCAACAGTTTTAGAAAAATTAGCTACTGAGTGTTCAGCATCTGATAGAGTGCTCTTTGGGGATAAAGATAAAAATAAGACATTAGGTCTATTTTGGTGTTTCAAACTAGATACACTTATGTATAGGATTGACTTTGCCTCTAACTCTGGTAAAATTTCGAAGCGAGCAATGTTATCAGATATTTCAAGAATCTTTGACCCTCTTGGGTTGTTGGGTCCGTGTGTCATACTTGCAAAGATTCTTTTACAAAAATTATTTCTGCTGAAGATTGGTTGGGATGATATTCTTCCTGTTAATATCCATTCTCAGTGGAGCAGTTTGAAGGATCAATTTGCGGTGTTAAATACTCTTCAAGTACCAAGACATGCTATTTGTTGCCGTCCAAAGGAAATACAAATTCATGGGTTTTCTGATGCTGCCAAGGATTCGTATGGTGGTTGCGTGTATCTGAGAAGCATGGATATCGATGGCACAATTAAAGTATGCTTGATGTGTGCTAAGGTTAAAGTGTCACCTTTAAAGGTGATAACCATTCCAAGATCAGAACTTTGTGGGGCATTAGTTTTGGTTACACTCATCGAAAAACTTAAACGGTCGATCAGTTGTAATGGTGTTAGAATCAGGTTATGGTCAGACTCGACTGTTGTCTTGAATTGGATTGCTAAGTCACCAAATTTGCTTCAGACATTTGTAGGTAATAGAGTGTCACAAATTCAGACCCTAAGTAAACCAGATCAATGGTTTCATGTAAAATCAGAGGATAACCCTGCTGACCTGTTGTCACGTGGTGTCTCACTATCTAAATTAGATGGTTGTAAGGTATGGTGGGAAGGTCCAGAGTGGCTAAGCTTATCAGAAGACTTGTGGCCCATTTCGCAAGTTCGACAGATAGATAATCTTCCTGAACTAAGAAAGGTTAAGATATGTAATATTATTGAAACTAGATAAGACCATTTTTCCAGTTTTAAGCGCTTAAAACGAGTGATGGCATGGTGTTTAAGATTTATCCATAATTGTAGACATCCATCAAGTAGTATGAGTGGTCGACTGTCTGCTTTAGAATTAGAAACTTCTGTAAAATGTTTGTTTGCATTGTCCCAACGAGAATCATTCGCTGGAGAAATGAATGATTTGAAAGATGGTAAGCCGATACAGGTAAAAAGTTTACGAACTTTAAATCCGTTTCTGGACGACAAAGGTTGTATTAGGGTGGGAGGCCGACTTCATTTGTCAGATTTAGATTATGCTAAAAGGCATCCACTTCTTTTGTCTTTTAAACATCGTATAACATACCTGATGTTCGATGCTGAGCATAAAAGATTGCTCCATGCAGGACCTCAGCAACTTTTGTCTTCTATTAAGGAAAATTATTGGCCAATTGGAGGGAGAAGTTTAGCAAAGACGGTAGTACATCGTTGTGTGATATGTTTCAGAGCAAAACCCAAAGGTGCTTCACAAATTATGGAAATATTGCCAGAAATGAGAGTACGTCCCATGCCTCCATTTCACAACAGGTGTAGACTATGCAGGGCCAATTAATTTAAAAGATAAAGCCGGTCGCGGGTCAAAGGCATCGAAGGGTTATATATGCCTATTCGTGTGCTTTTCCACTAAAGCAGACATCTTGAACTTGTGAGTAGTTTATCAACGTTCAGAAGGTTCACGTCTCGACGTGGTAAGCCAAACAATGTTTATTCAGACAATGGGTTAAATTTTGTCGGAGCCAATACAGAGTTACGTCAATTAGGTGAATTTTTAAGGGAACAGGGTAACTCATTATCAGACACATTTGCAAATGAAGGGGTAACATGGAAATATATACCAGCCTATTCACCAAATTTTGGCGGTCTTTGGGAGGCCGGAATAAAGGCATGTAAATTTCATTTGAAAAGAGTATCGAATAATGTAGCTTTAACATTTGAACAATTCTATACTCTGCTAACTCAAGTAGAAGCAGCAATGAATTCCCGCCCACTGGTTCCCATGTCACCGAGTCCTGACGATTTTGATGTAATAACTCCATCTCATTTCCTTATCGGGAAAAGACTCACTTCACTGTCTGATCCCAATTTGGAGGATGTACCAATGAACCGGTTATCAAAGTTTCAACATATCCAGATGATGGCGCAGCATTTTTGGAGCCGCTGGTCCAAAGAATATCTTACTGAGTTGCAGAAAAGGCAGAAATGGCAAACACAGAAAGAAAACTTGAAGGTGGGACAATTAGTGCTTGTGCGCGATGATAATTTGCCCCCGTTACAGTAGCGTTTAGGACTTGTTAGTGTTATTATCCTTGGGCCTGATCAAAGACCACGAGTTGCGATTATAAAAACTCCAAACGGTGAAATTCGGCGGTCTTTGTTAAAACTTTGTCCACTGCCCATAGAACAGTAGATTATTCACAGAATAAACTGTTTATTATATGCTTATATGGTATAGTCCACATTGTATAATGTATTTCATTTATTATAAATTTGTATATGTATGTTGAAAGTTAAGACCTCCTTTCAAGGTGGGGGGAATGTTGAATATTTATAGTATCTGTATTGTATAGATTAATAAAAGAGTTGGCAAAATAATATTGTCCGACAAGTTGTCAATGTCAATCTCGTTCTACTGAGCAGCAATAAAGTTATTGTTTGTAAAACTACAGTCCATTTTTATTGTGGGAGAAATCCTCAACACATACACATAATTTAAATGTCCTCTAAGCAGCTTTGTAATTTAGTCAAGATTCTTTACAATGTTCTAAAATGATTAAAATAAGCAGTGAATATTGTATACACAGTGTCCCGATTATACTTCAAAAAAACTAAAATGTTAGTTGGCCATGAAAAAATAGTAGGGGTAGTTCATATAACATTTTGCATTTTAAAGTCGCGATTCCGAGATACAGAGTGTTGAAGTTGTTATATTGAAGAGGGTTTTTCTTAATTATCTTTCAATAGGAAGATAAAATTTTCAAAATTTGTGCACGAGTAAATATCAGTGTGTTAAGAAAAATGCAAAAACTGTTTCATTACAATAGTCAAGATCGCGCGTGCGGACAGTCTGAGGGCTATAATTTAGAAACAAATATGGTAAAAGTCACAATTTCTTAAATTTTCAATTGGTTTTAAAAACTTTAAATAATAATACAAAAATAAGGTATACTAGTTGAAATTGCATAGGATGTAGAGTAAAGTCGACATATATGGAATACCATTCTTTAGGGGGCTGTGAATAGAACACCAAGGTGTTGAGGACTACAATATTTTAAGAAAAAATGCTTTATGGTGTCTTCTAATGGCATTACTTAATATATAGAAATTATTTTAAATACTTTTTTACTAACATAATAAAATAAAGTGGATTTTTTACGATGATTAAACATGGAGGCTAATATGCAATAGTGCGGTAGAGTAATATGGAATAGAGCGAAAATACGAAATACTTTTTATATGTTAATATTTTAGTACAAACAGAATATATACATATATTTATTTGCAAAAATCACATACAAAAATATCTCCTTCGGCAGTCGTACATGCCCAACCATTGCACAGACAACCCATATCTCTCTACATCGGTTCAAGAGGAATGTTTCTTGACAAAATATACATTCCGCATCATTATTGCCTGGCTTTGTAATGTAATAACTTAATGGTAGGACTTAATGGAATCATCAAATTCAAGGTTATTTTCAGATTCAGAAGAGCTAGAAGAAACCTGTTTTATGGATTCTGCTTTTTTGTTTTGAATCCACTAGGTCCAGCTTCATCGGTAATTTTTCGAGTAACTTTTTCTCCCGAACTATTATTAATTGATTGTTCAAGTTCTTCGTTGCTCGGTGTCGATGTAATGATTTTAAAGACGAAAGACGAAAAAGTCATCATTTTGATGCGGTTAAATAGCCCAAACTTTTGCTTTTCACTGCTTCTATAGCTTTTTGCATATAGTCAGAACACCACTGTTTTTGAAAACATTTGGTAATATGGGATACCATTAAGGTGGATAATATGGAATATTCCATATTAGCCGCCATAGTAAACGTACACAAATACTACTACAATTTTTTTTTTGAATAAAATTATTGGACTCAATTGTCCATAGATAAACTAAATTATATTATAGCAAACTCACCTTGTAATAAAAACAAATCCTATACAACAAATTCAAACAAAATACGTTCTTCAGTAATGCTGCGCAGAAATATTAAATACAGTAAAATCACAAAATCACGTTTTGCAACCATATGCAGTTTTACCTACTGGGTATACTTATAGTAGTGATCTACAATACCGCCGGTCATGGTAATATTGCCATTGGCCAACACATGGAACATTTCGTTTAAAAAATAACGGATATTCCATATTACCTGGTATATTCCATATATGCCGACTTTACTCTATAGTTTTTGAGAAAAATTGTTTGTTCGGTAAAGCGGTACAAGTATACTTCAGGTTTTACAATTGAAAGATTGCGTTACGATGGATACAGTAAAATTTAACAAGACAAATTTAAATTGCCTAACAATAGACTGCAACTTTTTCTATTATTAAAAAAAAGAACGTTGTCCAGTTAAACTTGTAGACACAATACATTAATATCAACAGTAATAGCGTTACTATGGATATAGTAAAATTTGACAAATGTTATATGAACTACCTCCATTATTTTTTCAAGGCCAACTCACGTCTCAGTTTTTTTTTAAGTGTAATCGGGACACCCTGTATAATAATTATAAAGCATAAAATAATAAAATTGGCACAAAAGAATAATTAAAAAAAAACAAAATTTGAAAGTATAAATGATGAACAATTCCATGCAAATGAGTTTTTTCAAAGGAAATCATTATTTTCGTATATGTATTTATTCCATAAAGGTACTAATACCATTGCAAAAAAAAACAGAATTTTGTTTGATCTAAATATAGTTTACTACATTATCCGTCTCTAAAAACTCATCGTTATAAGAAGAGAAACAGACTTATTAACTACAAGGTTTATACTATAACTGGAGAAAAATTATATTAAAAAAATCGTCTGTAGGAGATGCAGCTTTATTTTCCTTCAATATAAAATACAAGAACGTATTTCTTCAACAAAGCAATTATATCGGTTGTGTAACGTTGACAACATGCTTTGAAGTATATTTTTAAAGACTGTTGAGATAGAATATGTCAGCAAATCATTTCCAAGATTTTATTTTCAGGTACAATCAGATCAATAATGAAAGAACAACTTGGTGTAAATAAAAACAGAAATTGCTATTCAGAAAAATAAAAATTAAAAGTTAACATGGATTGGATAATGGTAATATGTTAACTACTATTTTATTATGTTTTTATTCATCAGAGGAAATTAAGCCACGCCAATAACATATAAATACAGAGCGATTTATTATTCCACAGGATATCACGAATTGCAGGGACCAAACTTTACCAGGTGCTAGAACTTTTTAAAATAAGAAAATAAGTTTATCTAAATATGGGTTAGTTTTCGAGATACAGAGTATTATTAATTAAAAAAAAAAGATTTTTTTTATTAATGACCTTAATTGTAAAGAGAAGTTTTAAAACTGACCAAATATTTTTTGCTTTATGCTGCTTCTTTGGAAAAAATCTAGAAAACCGCTTATTAAACAACAGCCGCCTTGATATCGCGCTAATGTACAATGAACAGACCCAAATTTCGAAAATAAAAAACTAAAATGTTTCCATTTATGTGTCTGTCACTGGAATCGGTGAATAGTTAAAAAATTCAGATTTATCGTCCTAAAAAACTAAATGGTATCAATTTTAGCTCCAGTAAGTTCATCCGTTTTCAAATAATTACGTATTATCAAAAAATAATTTTCACTTTCAACACCCTGTATCTCCTAAACAAGTAACATTTACTAAGATATACTTGGTTAAATCTTACTATTTTGACGTCTATAATCTACAGTGAAAAAAATAGCTCTCCAATAATTATTATTGAAGTAGGTCTTACATTCAGTATTTTTTATTTTCTTTAGTTAGTAAGTTAGGAGGCAATTTATGCGGAAAATCAAAATTGAGCTCCTTAGTGATTTCTTTCCATTTCTTTAAAAGTTACAGCGATATCTGTGTGAAGGAATTTAAAGGAATATCGTAGAAATTAAAATTTATTTCTACTAAAATTGAGTTCAGAAAGCTCGTTCCATTCATCATACAACTGAATAAGTGCTTTACCCTTCGTATAACATTACTCTTGCCAAATTTGTTGTCTGGATCCCTTACGGCGCGACGCCTTTAGATCTGCCCCTGCGGCAGTCTGTCTGAACCTCATGCTGTGATTAAGAAAAAGGGATTTTAACCGTGACTGTCATACGTTTGCATGAAATCATAAAAGGAAATATAAAATATGAAATTAGAGCAACTTGAAATCAGTTCAAGCTTCGTGACGTGAAGGGGCATAAATTCAAAGGTCTGAATGTATTCATTGCTTTATAACGCATTAGTAACTATACAGGGTGGGCCAATAGTGTGTGGACGGAACTAAAAATATTTTTTCTGAAATTCCTAGACATATACAGGGTGATTCATATTAATGTTACATTTTTGAAATGGAACCCCCTGTATATTATTGCATATTTGGATTCCTTGGTCAATTCCAGTATGACTTTATGTACCATACTTGGTGCCTAAAACGTACCGTTTGGACGTTATTCGATATTTTGTTAAAAAGTTGATGTCTAGAAACAGTTGAATATCAGAGGTGGGTGGCAACATAGGAGACTGTGATTGGGGGAAAATATTGACCACTCTCCATACTACCAAGAGTTAGAAAGTCAATTATCAACTCTGTTTGTTATGGATGATATCGTCGCTCAAATTTTGAAAACTTCAATCATGGATAACTTGATTTTTTTAAATGGAACCCACATATTGTCACCAGATAACACATTTCATTACCTTTCACCCGATATAAAGTTATCTGTATTTATCTCTAATACTTTTCTTCTAATCCACAATTACTTTTTACTATGATGGATTTATGCAAACCAATTAATTTAAACTAAATTGAAAAATAAATAAATAAATAAATACAATGGTAGCATTTATTCATAAGAATTAATAATTTAAGTGGAAAATGGAAAAAGTGTATACTGAACAACCAACGGCAGCTGAAAATATGAAAATCAGAATTAGAAATGTTCTTACAACTATCATCCCAGAAATGTTAGTGAAAGTTCAAGATTCTTTTCGCCGAAGAATTCACATTTGTATTCAACAAGAAGGTCGTCACTGAACATTTACTTTGAAGTTATGTTGTTATTTACTGTTTATTTACAAAACCACTGTAGTTTTTGTGAAGTTTTTTGTAATCCTAGTTCATTTATTTGTATTACTATTTAACAAATAATTATAATGAAACCTACTGTTTGTTTTCCATGGCCAACTTTACTCCCGAGTGCTTGAAAAACTAAATGTGATATTATGGAGACCAATTGAATTAAACTAAATAAACGTCATAAGTCATTTTTAATAAAAAAAATCACTTTAATTATTAATTCATATGAACAAATGCTGCCATCATATTTATTTATTTATTTATTTATTTATTTTTCAATTTAGTTTAAATTAATTGGTTTGCATAAATCCATCAAAGTAAAAAGTAATTGTGGATTAGAAGAAAAGTATTAAAGATAAATACAGATAACTTTATATCGGTTGAAAAGTAATGAAATGTGTTATCTGGTAACGTGAAAAAAACATGTGGGTTGCATTTAAAAAAATCACGTTATCCATGGCTGAAGTTTTCAAAATTTGAGTGACAATATCAGCCATAACAAACAGAGTTCATAATTGACTTTCTAGCTCTTGGTAGTATGGAGGGTGGTCAATAATTTCCCCCAATCACAGTCTCCTATATTGCCGGCCACCTCTGATATTCAGCAGTTTCTAGACGTCAACTGTTTGCCAAAATATCGAATAACGTCCAAACGGTACATTTTAGGCACCAAGTATGGTACACAAAGTCACACTAAAATTGACCGAGGAATCCAAATATGCAATAATATACAGGGGGTTCAATTTAAAAATATGCAACTTTAATATGAATCACCCTGTATACGTCTAGGTATTCCAGTAAAAATATGTTTAGTTTGCAGCTCTTACTACCCTCCACCCCCACCAACAGCTGATTTTAAAAATATATATCAGTATAACCACAATCTTCCGTCCACACACTATTGGCCTACCCTGTATTTCCAAGAATGAACTAAGACTTCACTATACTATACACAGCAAGAAAGAAAATTTGACAAATTTGAACTCATTTATTGGTGAAATTATTCTGTGGAAGAATTTTCCATCTACATCTTAACAAAGAAATGAGCTTACATTTTTTGGTTAGAAGAAACCAAAACATATGTGACTACAAATAAGAACTCCGTCTTGTTGGCAGTTTGCTGCTGAAATGTGATGTATTCTGACCAACATAACATTGATTAGAAATACGTTTTCAAACTATTGTTTGCTTTCAAAAAAATATAAAATGAAATAGAAACTCTGTCATGAAGCTATGGTACAACCAAATAAGAAATATTAAGTATAATATAGATAATTGTTAATTTTAAAAACTGGTATTTTTCACAATTTATAGATACTTTCTGATATTGAGAATTACCGACCAATTTTATTAATAACTGTATTTTCAAAATTATTGGGAATTACTTATATTGTATGCCATATTATATAATCATGTGCCATGTACCTATTGAACATCATAGCTATTGAACATCATAGTTTTGTTGAATATCACAGTACTGAGAGCAACATGTATTTTAACTCACCATGTTTTGCAAGCATTAGACTCGACAAACCAAGTGGATGTTGTTTACATTGATTTTAGCAAAGCCTTCGATGGAGTTTCACATAACATACTATTGTATAAATTATCTTTATTTGGCATATTTCTAAATTATAACTTTAATTAGGTCTTACTTATGTAAGAGGAAACTATTTGTGAAAATTCTACAGTCATTTAAATTTCAATCACCCAATCATTTTTACATTTAACTGATGTTTCCAATCACTATGACACCAAGATTATTTACGTCTGACGGCTTCATTTTTACATAGACCTTAAAACTAATGGAGAAACTAGAAAGAGAGGTACGCTGTCCTGATGTGTGCAAAAGAGATGAAGCTAGTAAGGGCAAAAATGGCAAAATATAAAATTCACATTTAAGGAAAGCTTTCGTATTACAAATATTACATTTTTGGAGGCTTTTATGGCTTTCTTTATTATTAGTAATAACTTTTTAAATCCATATAAACTACGGTGCAGGTATGTGTGGCGATTAATTGCATAAAACGGCAAGATTCTTATCATATCTACATGTTACTTTTAAGTTTTTTTTTGCAATATTTTTCTTAATTTATTTAGTGAAACTTGAACAAAGCATAATTTTAGGCTTCCCAAAGATCCTGATGGATGAATTAAATAGGTAGCAGCTATGGGAAAGGGTAAATGACAGCTTACAGCGGTAATTTGCTAGAAACATTTTCATGGCAATGATTATCGCATTAATGTTCATGGAAACAACATTGTAACCCCATCCATTTTCAAATTGGAGTATCTGGAGCATCTGTTAAATAAGAGTGAACGAGAAAAGGATTTTGAAACAGTAAAACGAGATAAAAACACAGTTCAGTAATTTTTTAGGACATTTTGACACTTAGATTGTTACGATATTCACACATATGGGTAGTAGTACAGTAATATACACTTAAAAGTGAGCATTCATTTTGCTGTCAAAACACATAGTTTTCCCGATATTGAAATTTTAATGTAAAACTTACAAGGTTTTATGCACAAAAGAGCGGTTCAAAGTGCATAAATATATTTTGACAGATGTTGATTGTTGACGTGCTTATCTTTGTAATTTGTTTTTAAAACAAAAAATATTGTTTCAGTAGACACTGTACAATTGTTACAACTTATTTTTCATGTAAGTATTCTTTTCTGTGCATATTTGTGTAACAAAAATCATAAATTTTTCCATTTTCATTTTTTTAAACCTTGATGTGTGGAAAAATAATTTGCTCACTTTTAACTGTCTATTTCTGTATTACTGTCCGTATGTACGAGGGGCCAAACTATCCTATAAGCATCAAAATAATGAGGTAACATTTTTTATATTTGTCTGGGAAATATCCAAGATAAATTCGTATATCAAGCTTACAGTATTGAACTCTTTACTGCAGTATGACCTTTGGTTATTGTTCTGTTAATGAATTGTTATAATGTGTTAAACAATTTGTTTTAATAATTTAATTTTTATAAAATTAATCTACATTTTTTAAAATACCTTGTTATTTTTATTTCTTATTCGTTATTGTAATTTTTATAACTATTACATGTATTGGTTTGTAACTGAGGAAATATAAAGCATTATTATTTCTCTTTTTTTCACAGATTTTTCCTAGTACATATTTCTGTTAAGTCGGTTACGTACAGTGAGCGATAATACATATTTATATCTTCATAATGAAATGTATTCCTACAGACACATCAACTGTATAGATATAAATATATGTTATAGTATCAATGCGTAGTGTTCTGTACTTTTCAATCACAAGCGATAGTTTTGTAATATATCGGATATAATATTGCTTACCGTCCGTAACCGTTTTATGCTACAGCTATTATTGTTAATATTATTATGTAGTATGTATGCTATTGCCGAACTGGAGAGAAAAAGAAATGTTACATTAACAAAATAAAATAACGATTGTTTTTATTCGGCATTGTGATTGTGTGAAGGAACTACTTTGTCTATGGAGTGAAAAGAAGTCGTTGAGTGATATACTTATTCACTCAACGAAGAAGTCGAAGAATATAGATTACAGATTTGTTTTATACATATATTTTTAGTTAACCAGAAATATCTCTCAAACATCAACATTTTCGATAAAAAAAAGTAGGTAGGTGCCTATGCCGCAATTATAAGATAATAACAAATAGTGCTTACTAAAATAAATACTTTTAATACTCACATTTATAACTTCCGTAGATATATGAACAATTTTTAAAAATAGAGTACTTTTTAATTATTAAATTATTAGTTAATACGCTCTTCTTCTTTCTCCACTTGTACAACATAAAATCGAAATTATCTTATTACTCAAGCTTAATTTATTTTATCGATGTAAAATAATAACTAATTAAAATTTTTCTTACAAATTGTTATCTTAATGTAATTATGAATTAAATTTTTGAATAAATGAGTAAATATCCAATATAATCGGTCTGTCATTTACGGTTTTTGCTCGCACTAGCTCTATGTTGCACACATCTGTGCATCAACGGTTTGGGCGCGTCCATTGTTTATAACACAGTATGGGTCGGTCAGTGGTCGCGCGGTTTAAGGCGTCAGTACTTGAATCAAGGTGACTAGATCGGTGTTGGTTCGAGCCCTGCTGCCGGTAGACCGACAGAGAGATTGATACCGGTTGATATTTGACTACCCCCCAATTAATGAGGTTTTCCAGGTTTCCCTCATTCCTGCACTGAATAGTGGTTAGGTTAGGGCCTACCAACGTAAGTCGTTCCTGGGTGCAAATGCGGCCTGCTTAATAATAATATGCCACCCCCTCTCCCGCACAAGTTTCCGACTTCTGGGCTAATCCCTGTGATTAGAATGAGGGGTAGAGATATTATTATTATTATTATACTAATACTGTGATTTATAAGGCATATGCATTTTTAAAATAAAATTGAAAATGTCATTTTGGCAATGCGAATTGTCAATCTATTAAGATAGCGCATTAAAGAAAGAATTCCAGAAAAAGTCACAAATACACGTCACAATATGTAATTTTGCTATAAATGAATATGCGAATTAAATGAGTTTAAAAGCGTAGAAGAACTTCCACTCACACTGAAAGATTGGACGGTCAATATGGGGAAGAAAGATGGGACAGAATTCAAAGAAGCAATAGTAAAGACTATGTGGAACGTTTGGTGTAAACTTTTATAGAAGTATTATAATGTCTATAAGATTATGATTGACCCGTTTAACGGCATAGTATTTACCTGCCCGAGATGTCCGCGCCAACCAGGAAGAAACTTGTCAGGACAGATGCGGATTAGTAAATATTTGGTGGTCAAGAAATTATGAGTAATATAAGAGTTTTAAGAAATAATACACGAGGCTAATTAATCGACAGTATATTCGGGACTAAGTTACAAACTTTTGATTGTCTCACACTTAAACCACAGATAAATTATATAGCTAATTTATCTGTGCTTAAACACACTATCTCGTTATTTATTTTTACAAGGGAAGGGGACTCTCGGTCAAATCTAAACAAAAAGGGTTAATGGGGCTACGTGCGGAGTAAGATTGAAATAATTATTGAAAATTATATAAACACATAATTCTAATTTCTAATATACACAAAGTAACGATATGAATAGCAGGGTATTATACAGGATGTTAATATTTAAATTGAGGTTATCAGGTACGGCACTCACCTGGGGCAAATATATTTTGCATAACAAACTGCAAACAGATCCATGTAAACATAAGACCAGTTCAGATTTGTTAAATTTGTTAGAAGTAAACGGAATAATATTGTTCTGGGATGAAAATACTCCTGAAGGTCTTATGCGTAAATTCTACCTTATTGCTGCAGTAGAATTAGCGTGAAGAGGAGGCAAGGCAGTGGATCTCCAACAAAGCGCATTGAATATAATCCGGTATTCAGTAACCAAGGCGGTTCAAAAAGCTGTACAAATAGTAAATGGTTGATTGCCAATAGTAACAGTGAAAGCCGCCCCCCAACAAACATTTAAAGTTAAAATTACGTTAACTTGACCTCTGAATTGGTCAAAAACTTTTCATGACCAATTCCGCATAAGGAAACTTTACCTATATTCTTTGGCCTTTTTCCTTATGTGGGGAAAAAAACTAAAGTAATATGGAAGTTAATAATTGGTCGGCAAGGATTTTATTCCAATAAGATAATTGGACCTAAAAGAAATACGGACCAATTTTATGTTAAAATTTCAAAATATAAAAGACATTATTACCAAAATATACCCTAATTATGCTCTTTATATGACCTACATTTGCTGGAGAGAGACAACATCATACGTTTGCATTCTAAGCGAGCAGGGATAGGAAGAGAAAGAAAGAATATAAGTCAGGCTACAAAGCTACTAGTAGAGTAGGAGTTAGTATAAGAGTATTTGTAGATATTTAGATTTTAATATAATATAAAGTCTGTATTTTTGGTTTCTATTCAACAAATTGTACAACCCAGGAAATTTTTTCGTATAATGTGATGACCAAACTTTCATAAAAATAACGCGCCTTATAAATATACATTTTTACTATTGCTTCTTAATAATATTATTATCCTGCAAAAAAACCTAAAATAAAAACTGGATGTATTTCGTGATAAAATGTGTTTAATAATTTTTCGTCATAAATGTATTAAATAATATTATCTGTATTAACGTAATTTTAATGAGTAATCAATTAGAAATAATAAACAAAACATCCAGCGTTTGTTACAACATGGCCGCTCAAATAAAATCAACTTTGAAGTCAATTTGTCTGAAGTTTAAGATTGCCTATACCAATGTTGAAGTCACAGCAAAATATTAACTTTGTGGTTGAAATTTCCTCCAAATAAAGACATTTTATGGTAATTTATTACCAACTAAATTATTACTAGGTACCTACATATAAAATTCTACTCTTAAATTTATTTGTGACTGAAAATTCAAATTAAAGCCAATAATATTATGTGTGTGTAATAATAAAAACAAAATAAATATTTTGGAACGGAATTCAATTCAAATTTCAAGTCACATGCACTACTGAATTCGTTTGAGACGATAACAGTGTTATCATATGGAATACTTATGATGTGTTTATCGATATATTATCATTAGCTTGATTTATATAATCTGCAGCGTTGGCTTCGATTTTGGTAGGCGAAATATGAACCCAATAATTATTTTTTACAACTCTGAAATTTTGTGTGGTAAGCCGCCTGTTGGGCTTTATCTTTTGATTTACTCATACGACAGAAGTAGGTTTTTATTGCAGATCATCAAAACACAAAACAACTTCAACACCCTATTGCATGAAAATATCTATCTGAATACATATAACAAGAAGCTTGCTCCCTATAAGATCCTTTTAAGAAACATTTTTTATATTTCTATTAGGTTAATTGAAATGATCAAATATTTCTTAGAAGTTATCAACAAAGTTGATTATATTTTATATTGTAATAAAAATAGAACTTATTAAATTGAAGGATTTAATATGGCAAAAATAACTAGTTATTACCTTATTCTTAACCACTATAGTTGAAGACAAAATAAGTTTTACAATTTTGTAATAAATATGTAAATATTTGTCTATTATAATTATTTAAAAAATCCCTGGATATTGAAGACAGATTTCAAGGCGAAATTAAGTAAATTATAACTTTTGTTATAACACGTTATTGGAATGTTATCATTTGAAAACATAGAAAAGGTAAACAATATGTAATTTCGAACTGTATAAATTGACATATATATCATTTTACTTGGAAGTCATTATATTACTCTTAGTTAACAAATTTCTGACTAAAATTTTGGTATTATAAAATTTTGTAACATTGAAGACTATTTTTGTGGCGAAATGTAGTAAATCTCGATCAATTTAGGTTCATTTTTCTTGTGCAGTAGTCTATTATGCTTAAATGTTAGTTGGGCCTGTACGTCTGTAAACGAGGTGAACATATTACCTCACCACGGCTGTTATTAAAACCTAATCGACACTGGAAAACACTGGAAACTGATAATTGATACGACAATTCCCTGTTGGAAAAAAATATTATTACTGGATGGACTAAATTGTTTACAGAGGCTATTGGCCTGAATGTAAAAGACAAGCTAGTAACAAACCATTCGAACAGGTTAACCGCTGTTAGGGCAAAAAAATTGTGCAAGAATAACACTTTCTGAAAATTACAAGTCAAATCAATCAAATTTCCATAAAACGATACTTAAACAGCGACCAAGAACACCACAATAAGATCATAAATACTATGCGCGGTAATAGATCGTTTATATAGAAAAAAATAATCAATCTGATGTTGCGTTAAATTTTGATTACTGTACTTTTACCTGCGCACTAATAAATAAATAGATGCAACGCAAGTAACGTTCTTTCGACTACTATAAAATTATCTATTGGACTTGCAACAGAAGAGAGATGCGGGAAAAATTATTCTCAAATTTGCAATTTTGCGTCCAAATAACTGCTTTACAGCAAAAATTAAATTGGCATTTGATCCTTACGAATTGAAAGTGAAAACAAAGAGACAAAAAATATAGATTAACGATTCAGACAATGGTATTGTATTATATGATTAAATAAAATATTCTCATTGCAATTTGACTAGTCCTTATTAAGCACCTATATTATGTGCGATACTTGTGTTAATATACAAATTTCGTTTTTACTGCAATTATTAATGTATGTATCTCAGTTTCCTCTACCACCACATCCTCAAATTTGTAAAGATGAAAGTACATTATTATCGCTTCTTATCCGTTACATGAAATAAATGCAATGTAGGCAATTCGAAACAAATTTTCACGGAGACAAAGAAATATAAAGTTACTTTGGAAGATGTAAACTATATGATAAAGTTCCAAGACGTTGAATATTGTTTTATTTCCTTACACACGATTCATGATAAGCTTCATGAACTCTAGTTACGTATTTATAATCTACTAGTATTAAATGTATTTCCTGTTGATACATATACTGAGAATTAATCAAATTTCAATCGATTGATTGACTGAATTCACATTTATTTTGGTTCAGAACGAAATTATCTGATAATTCTATATCACGCTGAAATTGCTGGTCTTGCTACATATTAACAAAGTAATTCGATTTATTTATATTACTGGCATAATTTTCAATTTTGGAGAAATTTGCTGTGTTATAAAGAAAATATAAATATATTTAATTTTAAATGCGTTGCTTTTAATGAGATTTAACAATTACTTGAAGGAACAATCAACATTTTTATAGGAAATTGTGTTTTATGCGCAAACATAAATTCATTTTACCTGGGTTCTTTCAAATATTTGAAAAAATATTTTTAAAAATCCATATCTTCGTATTTGTTCTGCATAAGGAACTCTTGTTTCAGTCGATTTATTAAAAATATACTTTATTCGTAAAGTTGATATTGTCTTTTAATAAACGATTTATTTTAATACAAATTATAATTCCATAGTACCTACAAGTTAGTGTTAATTTGGCATTGTGAATAAAAGTTTTGTCTGAAACACTGACTTGTATTCCACACAACTTGCTAAAACAGAAATGAAAATTGCTTTAGCTTAAATAATGGAAATTTTAGTTTGAAATTTGAAGAAAAAGTTTTTGCTATATGCGTATAGCACCTTTACATTATTGTAAATGTGTCGGTTTATCGGAAGGAAATTTAAATTAGATTTAATTATATCGCTTACGGCTCAACTACTCACCTCAACCTATTAGCACTGCTTTACTCCACGCTATGTACTCACGTGGACACGTTCACGTTTTATTTGAAATTAAAAAAAATTGTTTTTCAATAGACCCCCAGTATGTCAAGTCAGTCAATGAATGAATGAATGAATGAATGAACAAATGAATAAATGAATGAAGGAATTACTTAATAAACTGGAAACTTAACTTTGGTTATGGTTTTGTTATCTACCATAATTTTAAGTCTTAGCCGAAACAAACTAGCAATGCTCAGCCCTTTACAATAAAAACTCAATTACTTCGGTTAAATCGATGACCCTCCCTGTACAGTGACTAGTGTGGGCTAAGTCAAGGAATCTAAAATTTGAAAAATCTTGTCTCTTGCAAAACAAGACATGAGTTACTTTAAAGTCTTGTTGTTGTTCGATCTTGTAAGATCATGTCTTGTATTGTCTTTCGAGGGTCTCGTAAGTTTCTTGTCTCGCAATTTTGCAAGACTCTTTCATGATTCATGCGAAATTCCTCCATGCAAATGAGAAACGTGGAACTTTCTTACGAATTTGGTGACAGTGGTGATTATTCTTGGTCGACTACGGTCGGTATTGGCAAACAGTATAAAGTATAGAAATGACCCGTTTTACATACTTAATAACTAGAAAAAATTAACTTTGATTTTAATAGTTATTTATGCAACAAGTACAAAAAGTAAGTGTTTATTGCACGCGCCGTGAAATTGTCCAACGAGGTCGAGTAGGGCAACACGTCGAGTGCAATAAGCACTTTTTGTACGACTCGCATACAATATTTTTTCTACGTTCATGCAAAAACCAAAAAATGTTTTTTCCACGGTCGGGAGTAGAAATCAGTTTCTATGACATCAAAATTAAAACAGAAGTAGTCGCTTATTCCCAAGGGAGTATAATGCTCCCAAGGGAGTTTACATTATGGAGAACGTTTTTCATGCAAAAAAAAGATAACATTGAAATTATTTATTGACATTTAAATTAAATGTTACATTTGTACAATTTTCAAAATTAATATTAGAAGGAATATTACTTTCGCTTACATTTACAGTTTTTGTGATTGCTCTAGTAGTGGTACCTACTAAAACCTGATTAGCAATTTTGGTCTTATTTTCAATGGAGTTCTCGACATAACCCTCAGCGACTGTCGTTGATTTCCAACCAGCATGACGCTTTATTGTCGTGATATCCACACCAGCATCTGCCATGTCGCTGAAGATCTTCGTAAGCAGTGACCAGTATAACATGCAATGCATCAGGTAATTTTAAATACGAAGCTACTACACTCGGAATTTTTCCCATGGTATTCTTGTCAACTGGCTGCGAACTACATTTTCCTGCTTTGTAGTACAAAAAAAGGCGCTTATGATTGACGTGGGGAGGACGAAGGGACAGGTATTTTCGAAACAATTCAAGCATATTTCCCACATCGGTAACCAGAAAGGTTCGTGGAATCTTTGTCTTAGTGTTTGGAATTTTTACAATCAAGGAAGAGCCTACATCCTCAATATCATCTATAGTTAAATTGACTAGTTCATCAGTTCGACAAGCTCCGGCAATCCCCAGAATTAATCCAACCTATAAAAAATCAAAATACTTAATAATTGAAATACCTAACAACAAAAGTAATCTTACCTTAATCATTAAGAATTCTTTGTCATCTGCACTTGATATAAAACGGTCGATTTCACCCTTTGTCAATATTTTCGATTTTTTTGCTTGATATCCGTCACCGGTTCTTTTCAAAAATGCAATAAGCTTGGGGAATTTGCTTATATCTATGTTGTCGTAAATTATCAAGCATGACTTAACCATAGAATATTGCGCTCATAATATGGAAGACTTGTAATTCTTTGCATTTTCACTGAAGTATGCCAACAAAACATTCTCGCTGTATACTTGAACATTTTTCTCGGCGCACCACTTTTTGAACCGATTGTAGGCTATATCGTATAAAGATCTTGGCTTCGTAGGCAGCAAATTGCTTATTGCAATATTTGTAGCCTCCACAATCTCTTCCGACTCACAATTATTCATTGTGCACTAAACAAACTTTAAACTAAACCAAACTGGCACCTTAATTTGACAATTCTTTTTGTTTGTTTATTTTGTAGTTATGACAATAAGTCAACGACTACTAAATAAATGCTCAAATGTGAATACAATATTTCTGGTGCTACTTACTTCATAATGACAAAATATGTGTTTTTAAGTTAATGAGACCGTGGATAAAATAGTATATACCATTCGGGAGATATGCTATTTTGTCCTCGGTGCATTGTAGCCCTCGGGCTTTGCCCTCGGGCTTCAAATTGCACCTCTGCCAAAATAACGCATTTCTCTCTCTTATAGTATAATACACTATTTTAGATGTCTAGGAAAATATGCGTTTATGTTTGTCATGATGACAAAACGCTGTAGTGGAATGACACATGAATGCAATAAAGAACCACTTTTTCCACTAAATATAGGTCAATAAAGTTTTGTTTTATGCATGAACGTAGAAACAATAGTTTTATATGTTGGATGTCCTTTAAATAAAGTATATACATATAATATATTTTTATTACGAATTATGAATTATTGTGAATTAAGGAGCGGCATTTCTAAAATTTGTATCATATAGAATCCACTTCATGGACCTGGGCAAAGGTGGTACCAGAAAAAGACAGGCATCCTAATTTTTGTATGCTCCTTATGCTTTATACTTTCGATTGGTATTAAATTTGTTTGGGAAGCAAGTAAGCGCAATACTAAGAAAATAATATTTACAGTATTTTTAATAAAGGACAGCCATGAACGTATTTCATAAGCAAATGCGATGTATTTGTTTATATATTATCTTTGATAAAAAAAAAATAATATCCGGTAAGCAGGTGGGCGAAGGACGACCTTAGTGCGGATATTGTAGCACTAGTGGGTTTCGGTCTTTATTAACCGCCGATTACATAGTAGCTAAATATAATTTCATAAATTAGCTATTAAGTACTTTTACACAGCTTAATAAAATAGGTACAGGTCTTTAACTTATAGTTAAGTTAATTTCCTGTTTTTAAAATATATCAAATTCTAAGGGTCGGTACATCCAACTGTCTGGTAAATTTACTGATCAGATAAATCTATATATGTCACTCCCTAATGTATCTAATTTCTATGAGACAGATATACAGGGTGTCCCATAATGATTGCGACAAAATGATAGGGGTTGTAGAGGGCATGAAAATAAGCAATTTTGCCTTATAAACCCCTGTCCGGAAATATGCCGTTTGGCCGCTACAGAAAAAAAAGAAAAATTTGAAAAAGTATCAGTTTATCGAAAGAGCTTAGAGTAATTGCTCAAAGTGTCCTCCACGTTATTCAGTGCACAGCTGGGCACGATACTTTATTGATTGGCAAACTCTATGGAATATCCGCGGTATGTCCTGAACCTGTGCGTACGCGGCCATTACTCTTCCCAGTAGCTCTTGTTGGTTGGGAACAGGAGTTTCATACACTAAAGCTTTAGATGGCCCCACAGAAAATAATCGAAGGGGGTTAAGTCGGGTGACCGCGCAGGCCAATACACAGGGCCACCTCGGCATATCCACCTGTTAGGAAATATTTCATTCAAATAGTGCTGCACTGTCAAAGCAAAGTGGGCTGGGGCGCCGTCGTGTTGAAACCACATGTTAGCTCTTATGTCCAGTGGCACATCCTCTAATAGTTCTGGAAGCACATGCTGCAGGAATTGAGCATAAACGTGTCAATTCAAATGTGGTGGGAGCAAATATGGCCCGATGATCTGCTCGCCCACAATGCCGGCCCAGATGTTAATTACAAACTGATGTTGGTCACTACGGAGGGCTATGATATGGGTGTTATTTTCATTCCAAATGTGACTATTACGGCTATTAAAATAACCAGCGACCAAAGTGTGGTTGACTCAACTCCTGCTGCAACCACCAACGACAAAAAACAGCGACTAGGCAGATGGTTCTTCAGACCCATGCTTAGACTTGTAACAGGCGGTACGGGTGTAGTTGTTGATCTCGGAGAACCCGCCAAACAGTATTTCATGCCGCTCCCATATCTTGTGCAATGGCACGCACGCTTGTGGACAGATTGACCTCTACATGGTGCAGAACCTCTTCCTCAAACTCTGCTGTACGGATGGCGAAGGGTCGCTCTTCTTCCTTGGAGAATCATCAAATTTTACATAAATTTTAAATTTCATATACTAATGTTTGCAAAAATTATGTTCTACAAATTTATAATTAATTCAGTTTAATTTTGTCACTTCCTGCAATCCCTGCATGCATAGAAAGAAGTTTTTCACCTTTAAAACGAATTAAAATATCCTTAAGCACAACTGCAATTGAATCTGAATTAGTCAAGTTACCACAAAATTCCGAAGAATTTAAATTTCATGAAAAAGTAATCGATCATTTCGCGATCACCAACGACAGACGCATATATTTAATATACAGGGTGATTGGAGGGAACCCCCAATATTTTATAGGAATATTCACGGGGCAAAACTGAATAAAAGAGGCTAATGAACATACGGTCCAATATCAACGGTTACTGAGATAGCAATGAAAATATTTTACCCGTTCATTATTGTAATGCATCAGTAGAGAAAAGTATTTATTCTGTACGTATTATAAATTATAACATTGATTAAAGATCTAAGAAACCAAAATTAATGAATTAAGCTCGTTTATGGATTGCACGGGTAGGTCGTTGAAGTCCACGGTGGTTTTCTCTTATGAGTGTTGCACAATTAAAAATCCGATCGAATAACGCCTCTTCTGTGTTCACTGTTGCTTTATTTACTAATGATTTCAATTATCCCCAAAGGCAGTAATCAACGGGATTCAAATCTGGTGATCTTGGTAGGCAATTTTGGGAAGCACCTCGGCCAATTCAGCGTTGTGGAAAGCGATTGTTAAGATGATTGATCACAATACACCTGAAATGGGCAAGAGCACCATCATGGTGAAAGTACATGTTTTGCCTAATATCCAATGGAACATCGTCCAGTAGATCTGTCAAATTATTCTCTAAAAATTTTACATATCTAGCTCCAGACGACCATATAGCACAACTGGGTCTAGTAATTGATTATTAATCATACCACAGCACACGTTAATGCTGAAACGATGTTAAAAGTTACTTTCCACCGTGGCGAGCGGATTTTCATCCGCTCCATCACGATTGAATTCAGTCTTATCAGTGAACAAAATGTATTTGTAAAGTGTATGGTTTGTGTTTATTCAATTGCAAAAATGCACCCGCAAATCATTATCACCGTCCTGAGGGTTCTGGACGCGCTGAATATGGAATTGTTTTAAACCATTTTTGTGAATGACTTCCCATACCGTAGTTTGATTAATTTGGAGACATGTTGCAATGCACCTTGTACTTACACCCAGGCTACGTTCTACGATATTTAGAATTTCTTCATCCACTGCTGAACCAGGACGAGCTAACTTCTCAGATGTAATTCTCAAAATGGGAAATATTCCAGTTTCACGTGCACTGTTGAAGACTGTCTGAAATACATATCAATCTGGCATTATTCTATTCGGAAAGCGATGTCGATATTCAGTAACTACACTATTAGCGCTACTATTGCAATACCCATAAGTAAAAATAATATTCTAATATTCTTGATGACTAAATATGGCAGGAATTACGAAATTATGTGTGTACAATAGCAACTAAACAAACGCACATGTAATAATAAATGCGACAGTTATATATAAAATAAGCGTTTAAATTATAAACGTCAAAATAAATGTGACAATTAGTAATCACTAATGTGAGCATGACTTACTCAAAATAAAGTATCAAATAATATCAGCTTTTGCAAAAATAGCAATAAAACTATTTTCATTGCTATCTCAGTAACTGTTGATATTCAACCATACGTTTATTAGTCTTTTTCACCCTATATAAGCTCCATGTTTTTACAGAATCTAGACTTACGATTTATATCCATATTAATCCTACATATCATCTTTAGAATTATTGTTTAAAGTTTATTAGTTATTATTTGTTTTCTTTAGAGACGATACCTACTAATTACTTTCATAATTATTATTAAGTATGTTACACTTTCAAAGGTAGACTAAGACTGCTATTATTTCTGTATCATATTAAATTATATGATAGAAAAAATATATATTCAAAAAGCCACTGCATGCAGCTTGTTTTATAAAACAACAAAATATTGGCTCTCAATTTCGACAAGTTACTAAATCAACGACCATATCCTATGCGAGTAATCGGCCGCATCTGTGATCAAATTTACCAGACAGAAAATAAATATATTTAAATATATACAGGGTGAATCTTAAATAAGTACAAATATTTTAACCAGCAGTATAGTTTTGTGTGTAGAACATATAATTAATAGTTTTTTACAAAAAAATCAGAAATAAAAAAGTGAAATTTTAAATAAATTTCGTAATTTTTCAGCAGAAAACTTGTTGAGGACCGCTGGCCTAGGCAGACCATTTCATACTTTTATGAGTCATAGTGCAGCAGCTGAACGTGTGGTTCACAGTGTTGCCAGTGTTACACAAATGTCTTTGCTTCAAGGAAGTTTTAAAATCGAATATTCGCTCGAATTATTTGATGGTGGGAAAAACTTTTAGCGAATTTCGTCAACTGTAACATTTTATATTATTTTTATTATCAAACTGTCATTGACTGTCATGACAGATTATCGGAAGCCCAAGTCAAACTTGCTAACCCCACATAATGCATGAAAATAGCAATAATAAAATTTGATAAAAGTTGACACTTTTTCATTTTAAATAAAAAACGCGCTTAAACAAATTTTGTGCACATTTAAAATATTTCTAATTAAAAAAAAATAAATAATAAAATCATGTCATGTTGGTTGCGGTTATATTTAATTAAGGAATTATACAAATAAGCAACTCTATACAGGTGTCCTGTTTTCACAATGAAGAACACAATTATTGTCTCATAATAATTTTGAATACGTTTAAACAAATTTTGTGCACATTTAAAATATTTTTAATTAAAAAAAAAATTTATAATAAAATCATGTCATGTTGGTTGCGGCTATATTTAATTAAGGAATTATACAAATAGGCAACTCTATACAGGTGTCCTGTTTTCACAATGAAAAACACAATTATTGTTGGGTATATCTTTAATAGTAGTCAATAAGTTCTTACAATAATACCATACAAGTTAGCTGGTTTAATATAAGCCATGTTCCGGAAAAAACTGCTTCCATGTTGGAGCATGCGCCCTTTCTAAGTCTAATAGAACAACCCCTCCTTAAATTTTGCAATTAATTTTTAATTTGAAGTCTATTAGGTTTGTTCATGAAATCTGTCTCGAGCTGCGCCTTTTGAAAAGCCCATAATAAATCGATCTCTTAATAATTCGTCCAGCATATTTCCCTTTCCCATTTGTACCGGCAACCCACAACACATTTCATTAGAGAGAAAATACTTACTTTGCTGGATCTGCCGTCTAAATGTATGCATTTTATACATTTTTTCTTGATATTAAACGCATACGTCAAGCTGCTTATTTTGTTATTTAATATTGTTATTGTGTGTACCTTTATTTTTAAAATTTTTTTCACTGATTAAAGTGCGAAGTCACTTATGGTTCTGTATTCGGGTTATGTGGCGAAAATTAAATTTAATATGTGAAAATCATAGTTTTTCGTTATTCTTCATAAAATAACTTAAGGAAATTGTGTTTTGTGTCCCTTTCTAACAGTGTACAATGACATTTAACTTGTGAAATGTGGATTACTGATTAAATAGTTATTTTTTTAACAAACAGGTAAGCTTGTGTGCACATTTATGTATAATTTTTGAACATTGGACATAGTAATATCACGTAATATCTTCCTAAATATTTTACGGTAGTATTGAACTTGCGTAAATTCATTTTTAATTGTTTAAGTATAGTAAGGTTAGTTCAGAAGTTAAAATTTATGTTAATATTGCTGCGTATCATACTACATACCCAATTTTACTGTACTTATGCTTAAAACAAGTATTTTTAAAATAGAACTATTACGTTAAAGGAAACGTAATATTTATATTGGAGGAGATATGGCAACCTCGCAACAAATCATATGTTTCATTAGGTTGATGGATGAGAAATCTGCTAGCGGTCCTCAAAATGTGGGTATTTTAAAAAAAAATTAATATCTCCGTAAATATTACAAATTTTTAAAAATGGCTTTCACTAGACTGATCTATATGACGAACTACACCAGCAGTTAAAATATTTGTACTTATTTAAGATTCACCCTGTATATATAAATAGTATGAAAAAGTGTTCTTTTTTGTTCGTCATTGGCGCCTCCCCAAGCCGTCGGTACCCCTAGGCAGCTACATATATGCACAGATAAATTAGCTATATAATTTATCTGTGATATATGCTTTATGGAGAATGAAGTTACTACATACTCGTTATTACTACGACTACGTTATTCTCATTTTGCCGATTTAACGTTAGCCGTTTAGTTTCTTGCAGTCTACCATCATGGCTAACTGACTACTTTAACAGACGTTCACCTAAACTACGCCAGCGCCACAGAAAATACCATGGCGTAGTCATAGAAAAGTAAATTTATTTTATTAAATTATTTTCCAATGCAGTTTAAACTCTCTATCATTCCTTTGAAGGTTAACTCACTGTCAGTGAGATGCAAGTTCGCGTTTTACTTTGTAACGGCATATAAAAGAGTTTAAGTACAGTTTGAAGAATTAATTAAAACTTGACTATATATTTGATTGAAAAAGACAATTTCAGATTAATATTCTGAACATATTACTCTTTAAAAGCTATCCCCCACTTAAAGTTGCACCCTATGAAATGACGTTGGAATGGGGTTATGGCTACTGTACTGAATTAGCACAGAACGGCGCCAATGAAGTAAATAAATAATAAAAAATAAATAAAAACATTTACTCACCTACTCAAATAAAAGAGAATAGTTGAAAATGTGAAAATAGCTGTCATTACTGTGGTTAGTGGAAAAACATAAATGAGGGATATTTGAAATTCTATTTACGAATAGAATTCAAATAATAAAACTACTTACAAGAATTATTCATTACATTAACGTTTATTTGCAGGGTTTCTCATGTTCAGAGAATATTATATACAGTGCTTTCGAAAAGTAACAAATAAAGTTTTCAAAGTTTTAGAAAAAATCCCCTGGCACGTCGATTTTGGTTTTAAAAAAGGCACTTTTTGACATACGACCCACATTTGTGACGTCATCGTTGTTCGAGATATGACGTCATCGACAATTTTTTTAAATAGCAACCCCCAATTTTGACCATGCCATTTGAAAGAGCGTACATTCTACATACGTAACGTAAAAAATCATGGTTGCCTGACAGTAGCCTTAGCGACCAAGAATGTTTTTTAATGCTGTCAGATAAAAACTTGAAATCGTACTTTATTAAATAGTTTTTTTTTGTTTATTGAGTTATTTCTTTAGTTTTTATCTTTTGTTGACAAAGGCAGTGCGTTAGAAGTGTTTATTGAGTAGTAACTTTGTCAGTTTATAAAAAAATTATTAAATTAACTGAACGATAACGAACTGAAATTCTTTGCATGATCGGATTTGGAGACAGGATGCGCCCCTAAAAAGAAGAAGTTGAATTGTTCAATGAAACTTATCCTAATCGACATCCCATTAGCCAAAGCATGGTAAGCAATATGGAGTCTAAATACCGTAACTTTGGACATGTTCGTGATCTTCTTAAATCTGGTCGACCGTCAAAATCAGTAGATGATGACCTTAATGTTTTGTTGGCAATACAAGAAAATTATCACTAAACACATAACCAATTGGCTTCTGATTTTAATATGGCAGCGTCCACAGTTCACAAAATTATGGAAAAAGCAAAGTATCATCCTTGTAAGGTATGCCATGTTCATGAGTTATCTGAAGACAACTGATCGGCGAAATCAATTCTGCGAGCAAATGCAAGTGCTATGCAATAATGATAATAATTTCGTAAAAAACGTAATTTTTTCAGACGAGGCTACGTTTGTTTTGAACGGCCATGCCAATAGGCAAAACTACTGTTATTGGGCTACCGATAATCCCCGATGGATGATGGAGTATCACATTCAAAGTCCCCAGAAAGTAAATGTGTGGTGCGGCATAGTCGACGGAAGAATTCTGGGTCGCTATCTCTTTGACGTCAACCTAACTGGTGCAAGATTGGATTTTCTTCAAAACGACCTCATTCCTGAACTAATAACTTTATATCCAGATATAGAGGGACATGATCTTCCAAGAAATAACATTTTCTTTCAACAAGATGGTGCACCTCCTCATTATGCAACACCTGTCCGTGCTTATTTAGATGAACTGTTCCCGAATTGTTGGATAGAGAGAAGGGGGCCGAATGAGTGGCCAGCCAGATCGCCTGATTTGACACCCCTAGATTATTTCTTGTGGGGATACTTAAAAAGCAAAGTATACGTTACTAGATCGATTAATTTAGAAGATTTAAAAACAAGAATTCGTCACGAGATACATCGTATACCTCCTGAAGTTATTGATAATGTCCAAAAAGAATTTATTAATCATCTTGGCTACTGTCAGGCAGCCAACGGTGCACAATTTGAACATTTAATTTAGTCGATTTTTTACATAATCATTACCATTTTCAGTATAGTGAAAATTATATTTTAAAATCTTCAACCATTATTTTCTTGAAATTTTTGTTATGTAACACCATAATTCTTCATGAAGTGTATGTAGAATGACTCGCTCTTTCAAATGGCATGGTCAAAATTTAAAAAAATTGTCGATGACGTCATATCAAGAACAACGATGACATCACAAATTTGGGTCGTATGTCAAAAAGTGCCTTTTTTAAAAACTAAATCGAGGTGCCAGGGGATTTTTTCGAAAACTTCTCAATTTAAAAAATAATGAATTTATTCGCTACTTTTCGAAAGCACTATATATTAATATCAAGGTAATTCTAGCGTTAGTATAAGCTTCACTATTCTTTAAGTATAGTAATATTTTATAGAAAGATTAACTTATACTTGTATAATAAGATCATATACTCTTCATTTAAGAATAAACATTACTTGGAATCAAGAAAACTATCTAATACTTAACTAAAATAATTTTTTTTCAAATCTTTTCAAAATGGACGGAACATGACTGACTCGGTTCACTGAGCCGGCTCTTAGAACTGTTCTGAGTGAACCGGTTCTGTCTAAAAATCCGACTCGGATCTTAGATCTTTGTAGGCACAGAATGTTAATGTGCAGTATTGTACCGAAGTCATGAAATGAAGAGACGAGCGAGCAGTTCCAAGTCCCGACGCGACGGTTAGATGACCAACAGGTGCTCGAATGAAAACATTGTTTTTCTGTGTTATTATTATTTTTGTTGATATACTAAGCCTTTATTAAAGTCTGCAAATTTAGTGTATCTCTGAATTTTGAAAAATGCAAAGTAGATCGTTTGGTTGGATTAGGTTATACAGGGTGTTCTATAATTATTGCGACAAATTGATAGGGGTTGTATAGGGCACGAAAATAAGCAATTTTACCTTATCAACCCCTGTTCGGAAATATGTCATTTAGCCGCTACAGCGGAGGTGCTCCCTGACTCATTAGCTTGCTGTGTTTTACTTTTTTGTCGGCCTAAAATCGCCACACCGATTCAGTTCAATGGCTGGCTATCCTAACAAAAAAAAAACAAAGCAACAAAAAAAACACACACACCGATTCAGTTAGTTTCAGTGACTGGTGTGCAAAACGCAAATAGCATTAATTTGGTGGTACAATGGAGCATTATTCGTATGCGGAACTTGCTGATATGCATATGATTTACAGAGAAGCTGGTGATAATGGGAAAAGACCCGCGCGATTGTACACCGAATGGTTTCCAGGACGTCATCATCCACATCATAGCATTTTTGCTAGAATTCATGGACGTCTTCGTGTCAGTGGCAGCGTCAGACATTCCGGGGGGTAGGGCGGCCCTTCGCCATGCGGACAGTAGAGTTTGAGGAAGAGGTTCTGCACCATATAGAGGCAAATCCGTCCACAAGCGTGCGTGCCATTGCACATGATATGGGAGCGGCATGAAGTACTGTTTCGCGAGTTCTCCAGAATCAACAACTACATCCATACCGCCTGTTACAAGTCCAAGCTATGTGTCTGGAGGATCATCTGCTGCGTCGCCGTTTTTGTCGTTGGTGGTTGCAGCAGGAGTTGAGACAACCACACTTTGGTCGCTACGTTTTGTTTACTCACGAGGCCTGTTTTACAAGAGATGGGTATTTTAATAGCCGTAATAGTCACATTTGGAATGAAAATAACACCCATATCATAGTCCTCCGTAGAGACCAACATCAGTTTGTAATTAACATCTGGGCCGGCATTATGGGCGAGCAGATTATCGGGCCATATTTGCTTCCACCACATTTGAATGCACACGTTTATGCTCAATTCTTGCAGCATGTGCTTCCAGAACTATTAGAGGATGTGCGACTGGACATAAGAGCTCATGTGGTTTCAACACGATTGTACCCCATCTCACTTTGCTTTGCCAGTGCGGCACTATTTGAATGAAATATTTCCTAACAGGTGGATAGACCGAGGTGGCCCTGTGCAATGGTCTGCGCGGGCACCCGACTTAACCCCCTTGTATTATTTTCTCTGGGGCCATCTAAAAGTTATAGTGTATGAAACTGCTGTTCTCAACCAACAAGAGCTACTGGGAAGAGTGATGGCCGCGTCCGCACAGGTTCAGAACATACTGGGGATATTCCATAGAGTTCGCCAATCGATAAAGAATTGTGCCCAGCTCTGCACTGAACAACGTGGAGGACACTTTGAGCAAACACTAAGCTCTTTCGATGAACTGGTACTTTTTCAAATGTTTCTTTTTTTTTCTTGCTGTAGCGGCCAAACGGCATATTTCCGGACAGGGGTTTATAAGGCAAAATTGCTTATTTTCATGCCCTCTACAACTCCTATCATTTTGTCGCAATAATTATGGGACATCCTGTATATGATATATAGTTGGTACTTACATGCTTTTACAATAATAATGACACTCTCTAAAAACAGTTTTTGAACTTCTGAGTAGAAATTTCATTAAATTTCTATTGGTGATTGAAACAACTAAGAACTAATATTAAATGTAGATTTCATTGCAAATATGTTAGTAGTAAAAATTGCAAAATTAATTTTAAAGAGTGTCATTATTATTGCAGACGATTGTACACATTTATTATTTTATAATCTTTATCATTTTATGTAGAAGTTGTAATGTCACAAGAAAAATATTGCTCGCGCTTAAGGGGAAGAATTTATATCAAATTCTATACCGACATGTGAAAACAAACTTGCACCGGACAGTTTGTACAATGCAGGTATAGGTGTATATGTTTGCTCTCAAAATAACAAGGAAAATAAATGAAAATTAATTTTTATTTAAATATGAAAAAATAATATTAACAAAAATATATGTTCTATAGGTATAAATATATGAAATAAAAAATAATTATATTGAACTTGTTATCATATTACGTTAAATTTTCATGTAGAAATATTATTAGAACTTAAGCAACTTCTTTTTTCGCAAAGAATTTGTCCCGTCTTCGAAAAGATCCTTTCATAAGGAACTGACGTTGCCATAACGCAAAAACGCTTTCTTACAATTTCGTACAAATGACGATAAACATCTTTTATGTGTTGCCACCATACTAATGGATCGGCAGTTCGATCTATAAGTGGCTCGTTAATATATATATCGATTTCAATAATTGCTGCAGCAGTAGGATTAGGAATAGTTTTGAATTTTTCAACAGATTAATCAAAATTTTTACTGTCACTTATTTGAAGTTTCATAACGTCAATCAATCTAATAATAGGTTGTGGCAGAGAAATATTATCTGATGCATATTGTATAAAGTGTTTCCCCATTGCATCACTAAATAAAATTATGTTTGATATAGTTAATTTTTTTTCTGCGGTAATTTCATTTATTATATCATTAAAAATTTGCAAAATATTCGTTGCATTGCTTATTACGGTCCAGTCATCTGGATTTAAAGAACACACAACGCACCACTGTCTTGACGTAAAGTGCCATAGTTGACACCAAAGCATCTTTAATTTCCTTAATAGCATTTCATAGGTAAAATTCCACCTGGTAGGAACGTCTTGCTTTAATTTAATTTGGGGCAAATTCATTTGGTTTTGCATTTGTTGCAATTCTGCCTACGCATTACTACTTCGTTTAAAAAATTCACAATTTTTTGTAACTTTGTGAATAATGTCCTCAATTTCGCGTAATCCATGCTGTAATACCAAATTAACGCTATACCCGAAATTTCCTAAATGACGCCAATTTTCAATTCTAACAGCCTAAACGATATTTGCAGCATTATCCGTAACAACAGCAATAATTTTGTAATTAATCCTCGAATACATTTTGCAAAAATTTTGACAAGTTATCTGCTGTATGTCGATCGGTAAATGTAATGCATTCTAGCAAATTTGAACATATTTTGAAATTTTTATCTTACCAATGTGCTGTTACAGTTATAAAATTTTGATTATTAATAAAAGTCCAACTATCTGTTGTAACGCATACTGCTACAACGTTTTTTCATTTTTCCCGTATTTAGTATCAGTAATTAAGGTTACTGATATGGTTTTTCTGTCTGTTAACTTATAACCAGGACATAACATATTTACAAAATTTTTAAATTCAGTGTCATTCACGACTGAAAAATGATGAAATTCTTTAACAATCATTTTCATTAACTGAGCGTCCAGTATTTTAGATTTATTTACATATATCGGCCTAGCATTAATTACAAAATCATTCTAGTTCGACTGAGTTTTTGGATTTGTTGCAATCAATGGTGCATCTCCTATTTTATCACTACTGTGATCGTATTCGTCTGGTGCCGTCGATGTTGATGGCTGCATAGAACACTCATCTGCTCTGTTTTTTGAATTGTCCCTATATATCGATACACCTATAATTAAGGAAATAATAACATCTTTAATTAACTTACAATCAGAAACATAAATATACCTATTATTTATTACCGGTATCTATCTATCATACACAAGGTATGTCTAATAGGTAACGTTACCTCTGTTACTGGTATCTAATTCTCGTCATTAAATAGTAAGATAAACTTATAATGCATTACCACTTTTTTGAGTGAAAGTATTTTATATTACGTTTTATTAGTCGCGTCAAATTAGCATGAAAAATGTGAAAATAGACAACTTTTTGCGGAGAAGTCCGATTGAGATGCGGTTTTCTGCTACAAAAGGTACATCTAACCTCTGTACGCTCGCAAATTTTTAATTGTTTATTTAACAAATGATCCATTTTTTAACATATGGAAAATGTCACACACGATTCAACGAAAATGTCTGAAAAATGTTCTCTCGGGGGTTTTCGAGGCCCCTCTTTATCACTTTGGTGTTAGCTTTATTATTTATTGCTAAATTGTTGTAACTGGACTAATTAACAAATTAAAAACTCCACCTCCGAAATCACTAGAGAACCGGAATTTTTTCCAGGATTTCTGGCTTATTAAGGCAAACCATCGGCACAAGATTTTTGCAAATATAATTGTTTATTGTTCGATTGTTGCAACCTCCCTAATTAACAAATTAATAACTCTTCTCCCGGAATCGTTAGAAAATTGGATTTTTTTGCAATAATTGTGGGATCAATTGAACAATAAACAATTGTGTGTGCCGATGGTTCGCCTTAAAAAGACAGAAATCCCGGAAAAAATTTCGGGTCTCTAGTGATTCCCGGAGTAGAGTTATTAATTTGTTAATTAGCCAGGTTGCAAAAATAGAAAAATAAACAATTTCGTGCAACAACCTTGTGCCGATGGTTCTCCCCATGATCCCAGAGTTATTGCAAAAAAATCTGGTTCTCTAACGATTCCGGGAGTTATTAATTTGTTAATTAGCGAAGTTGTAACAATCGAACAATAAACAATTATATTTGCAAAAATCTTGTGCCGATGGTTTGCCTTAACAAGCCAGAAATCCTGGAAAAAATCCGGTTCTCTAGTGATTTCGGGGGTGGAGTTTTTAATTTGTTAATTAGCCCAGTTAGAACAATTTAGCAATAAATAATAAAGCTAACACCAAAGTGATAAAGAGGGACCTCGAAACCCCCCGAGAGAACATTTTCCAGACATTTTCGTTGAATCGTGTGTGACATTTGTCATATGTTCAACAAAGATGGGTCATTTGTTAAATAAAAAATTAAAAATTTGCGAGCGTGCAGAGGTTAGATGTACTTTTTGTTATAAAAAATTCGCTGAACATTTTGCAGAAAATCGCATCTCAATCGGACCTCTCCGCAAAAAATTACAAGTGAAATGCTAATTTGACGCGACTATATGCATTTTTACTAACAAAAGATATATCTACTAAAATTTGAAAAATGAGTTATTTATCTACTTATTCTACGTTTAACAATAAAAAGCATATATAGCCACAAGATAATACAAATAAATAAACTATATGCATATAATTTTTTTTGTCATCTCAAAATTGCTTACCTGGATGTTTCAATTTCATATGAGGAGTTAAATTTCCTGTAGAACCTTTTAAAATGCTTAATTTTGTTTTGCAATAACTGCACTCAACTTTTTCATTTCCTTGTTCCGAAAAATGGTTCCCAATTTTACTAGTTTTACGACTTTTCGGCATGATTTAGAAATAAAACTTTTGAAGTTGATATTTAAAATAAAAACTAGAGTTAGTTATGGAAATAGCCGTAAAAGCCACCCATACCTAACGAGAGTGAGGAGTTGTCGCGAATTCTCAGGTGGAAGTTAGCTAAAATGTTCTGTTCTGCTCTGCCGCAGCTTTGCCTCTGCCTTTGCTAAGGGTTGTGTGCGCTGTGTGCTGTGCTGAATACTAGTGATGGGTCGTATTCGTATGAGCCGTATGTCAAGTACGACTCATCGTGTTGATACGAATGGTACGGCCCTTTAAAGTTGGGTAGTATTCGTATGTTTCGCATCGCTGGTATGAATTAAATGGTTCGAATCCAGCAAAAATTAAAGATTCGTATCACTTCGTACCGCATGATCGTGCGTACAATTTGTGTATTTGTGTATTATACGTGCCGGTACGGATGCGGGTACCGATTGTGCGGTGTAATACAATGCTATATCTACTTTGGTACTGATTTAATTAAGATTTTTAAACAAAAATATACAGCAACAAAGAACTAAACGCCGTATGACAGACAAGATATATTATAACATGCATAACATTTTGATAGGTTTTTATACGAAATTATAATTCATTCAGTTCGTCCCGTTTGTTTTTGTTGAATGTTGAATTTAATGAATTTGTATTGCATAGAATATGGATGCATAACATGCATTTATAAACACTAAAACAGTACACAGGTGTATCTAATCTAGCCTAGCATCGCGCGAACTGTGGGCGCACGAAATAATGCGAAATATGGATGGATACACAGATATTAGTATCTCCACATACTGTGGTCGCGTTCGCATTGCGGTACGAAAACAGCTTATCATATGGCGCATACGGAGTACGAGCCGACGACTCTTTAATGCTAGTATTCCTAGTACGATATAATAGGAGCTAGAGCTAGATGTTATGATATATGAACCGCGCATGCGCTGATACAGATACGGATGCTAGTATTGTGATACGGCTCTTTGTGTATAATACGTTTGTACCGTACGACTCTTTAAAAATGGCCGTATTGCCCATCTCTACTGACTACTGATGCCTGCATAAAACAGATATACGCGCTTGCGTACGAACACTACAAGATAGCGAAGGGATCTTTTGTGAGTTTGGGACGAATCAAATGTGCCGGTTCACTGTACCGGTACACTACAAAGATCCAGAACCGGTGAACCGGATCAGTGAAATGAATCGGATTTTCCATCTCTACTTTAGGCAAACATTTTATATGAAGTACCACTACTAATTTTAAGTGTTCTATCTACTGACGAATTTTGTAACCTTATATTTGTTACATCCATATATTGAATTCCAGGTCACATCAAACAGATTCCTATAAAATAAATCTATGTAAACACCTGAAAGACTTATAACAAACTGCCAAAGTCATTCATTAGGGGCACGTCAGATATATAAGATATACCGCATTTGAGCTTGTTATAGCTGTCCTCTCCTGAGTATGCCATAGTTGAGGCATTCAAGCATATGGTTTAAGATAGAATGTTGAGACAACGAACGACTTAAGTAACGCTCAGATAAACGTTTGTGCAATGGCACTGCAGTTGCACTGTTGTATTGTAATTGTATAGTGTTAAATATTATTTACTCTGTGTACATAAAATTACTGTAGACTTAAGAAGTTGGGGAATTTTTCCGCTGTAAGTTGGCGACATGCAAAAACTCAAGATTCTTGACCTTCAGAGAGGTTATGTTTATGTCAACTACGTCCCTATCTACGGAAGTTGTTGGTTTTTATCATTTGCTGAATAGTAATAGCCTACCCTAAATAAAATATAAGCCTACAATCTGCAGGAATAGATGGTCTATTTGAATGTTTGGTTAAATCACAGTATACTAGTTTACTGTGAGTTAAATGAGACGCCACTAATTTCAGCAAGTCATCAAACACTGCCACTGTCATTTGGGTGAAATGAAAAAATAATCGGCATTCTCATTTCGCATTTCTTTATATAAATTATATAAATCACCCTGCATGTGCTATCTGCGGTTAATAGGTCGCACCCACCCTCTCCGAGTTCTTCTTTTCATTTTTTTTTGCATGTATAATTTTTATACATATTGACGTCGCTGCGAATAAGAGCAGCAAAAGTAACTGTTTCTAAACCAAACAGTCCTCTTCATCCATTTTTTAGAAACAAATCAATTCTAAACTAAATATCTAAATTAGAATCTAATTTAAACCTGCTAAACCTTAAACTTAACCTGCAAAAATGTGAATCTTCTTTTTACTGTCAAAAAAGCAGTTTTCTGATTGGTCCTTGTATGATTTTTGGAAAATGATTGGTAAAAGCTAAAATGCTTTTAGCTTCTGCCATACAACTGCAGTACAAAGGCGTTACTGTTAAGTTTATCTGAACGTTACGAAAGTCACCCGTGTTTCTCGCCGTTTTACTTCAGTATCTTTGAATATTTGCAGGGGGGATAAGTTAACATTCCTATTATTTGCTAAACCCTAGATTAATCAGTTATTAAATATCTAAAATTATTTGTATTTTGTAGAAAACACTATTTCAAGAATACGGCGCCCTTTTTAATAACTTTTCTGCAGTACCAATGCAACCGCACTAATCTTATGTGAATGAAGCTTTACGCGCCAGAAGGTGACCTTAGTAGATGTGAAGACACATTTAGTTGCATCTTACGGTCACATGCTGAGCTTGCCAGTCCGACAAAACTACTACTATAATTCGAGCAAGAATTCCTTATTCCATATTTAATAATATTTTATTTACATTTTAGCAAAATATTATTCTTTAAGTTAATCTTAAATTTAGTGTCATTTAAAGAAAGAAAAATGATGAATTAAATATAACAATACTTGAATCTGAAAAATATGGAAATATTTATATGAAATATACTTTATTATTGAATTAATACATATGTACTTGAATGAAGTTTAAAAATGTAGGTATATTATTATACTTAAATGTACAGGGTGATTCAGAACTTATCTAAACAAAAATTTTTGAATGTTCAGGAGATTCTTGTAAATATAATTTTGTAAAAATCAAATCAAAAGGAGCAGTTTAAAAATGATTTAAAAACTCACTTCCGTATGGCGCTGGAAACTGGTCTACTGTAAAACCTGATAAGCGTATAATCGGCGACCGGACAAAAACATTGAAAGAAATTCCCAAGTAAAGAACTAAATTACATTTTACAACACCTATTTTAATGCAGCAAATCCAACTGTTTTTTCCGTTTTATTAATTATTAATAGAATAAGTTTGTGGTTTTAATTAGTAAAATAGTTTGACATTCCTGTTGTTACAACATAATTTTGGGCCCGTCTTACCCAGTTTCTACAAACTATCGCAAATGTTTCTGCTTCTTGTCCGTTTTGAACTTGGAATAGGTATGATACGTTTGTGTAAATCATCAATAGTGTCCACTTTGGTGCAACATACTTCATTTTTTAAATATCCCCACAAAAATAAGTCCAAATAATTTTAAGTCAGGAAATCGTAGCAGCCATTGTACCGGTTCTCCTCATCCAATCCCCTAGTATTAATGCTTGGATAGGCTGTACAGTGTACATGGTATGGATATAATTGAGCTTTGTGTACGATACCCCATACTGCTGCAATACGCCTAGGACGTCCATCTCTTCCACAATTCGACTACAAATTTCCCGCGTCACACCTGCATTTGTACTACACTTGCACTCACTGCGCACCATTGTAAAAGTAGCTGCATTTGGCACATGTTTACTGGGAAATCGTTCTGTTAAAGCATATTTACTTCACGATAAATTAAAACGATACCCATCAACTGCGAGTTGCTATACATAAGCCATTTTTAATATTTGAAAAACTAATGTAAATACTTGCATCACAAAAAAGTTAATGCGATAAGTAATCGAATATGTGAAATCGCCTAGATAGACTACAGTAGCCCATCAATGTAAAGATTGAAACTACTAGAACTTCAATAATTTTTTTCTCGGAAACTATAAGGATTTTACAAAAAATTTTGTTTACGATGTTGACTCCATTTTTCATGACGCATCTATTCCCACATTTTTTTAGATACGTTCTGAATCACCCTGTAGATTGAATTTATTTCCATGTACAATATATAAAATAATTATTTGTGTACTACATAGGTAATAATAGTATAAGCAATTATTCTGCAGAATGGCATCTCTCCTCAAAATATAAACTTTTCTTAAAACTCATCTTTGCTTAATACATATTTAATATAAGCTGAAATGAGAAAGGTGATATGTTGATGTGTTGGTTAGATTAGATAATTAAAATTATACATTATCTAAATAAACAGTGAAGGAATTGAACAATGTTCTTAAATTTTAACCTGTTAGATATAACTTTATATTTGGTGCGAGCTGATACTTTGAAAGAGTTAGTTTTTCTACAGAAGATGTGCCTCTGGCTTGTAGGTTTCAAGAAAATATATCTTGCATCGATTGACGGTAAAATTACTTTAGGCTAAATTGGAACCACGCCGATCAAGTTAGATCAAATAGAATTATTATATCCAGTTAGAGTCCTTCAGGGGCTAAGGCGTTTAATTTATATCTTACAACCTTTAAGTAATATACAATTTTTTTACTTTGAAAATAAAAGAATGATTTGTTTATATTTAAGGAAGTTACAGAATAGTTCAGGTATTATGAGTCCATCAATAGTTAAACTTTAGCTTTGCAATTTTTGTTTAGTTGTCTTTACTTTTTTAAACATGATAGAGGAAAATTAGCTCAAAATCAATTAGAAACAACACCAAATGCAATTCTACAAATACATCCTACTCCAAAATGCACGGGAAGATTAATACACTTATTCCAACGCTAGCTTAGTTTCACTATTCCTCAAGTAATACTTTATTGAAAGATTAACTTATTCTTGTTTAATAAGATTATATATTCTTCATTTAAGAATAAAAATCGCTTGAAATCAAGAATGCTGCTACACTTAATATGAGATAAAGTTATGTTTGTTTAGAGAATTGTTTTATTTAGTTAATATAAATTACTTCAGTCAACAATTGTTATTCTCAAGATAAAGTTTCGTTTTCTTTATTTGAAGTTTTAGGAAATGACTTAAAAGTTTGAAATAATGTATAACAATTTTGCATAAAGAATAAAGTAAATACAAACACTGCATTAAGAAAAAATAAAGCTGAACTTCTTGTTATATTGTATTCCTTCCTAGAAGAAGTTATACTGCTTAACCTACCACCCGCCCATTATTAAATACTACTCTCATTAGTATTTGATTATTTATATAAAGAATTAAGGGAACAAAAACTTATAATAAGAATCTGTCAAAGTCATTCATGAAGCTACTTCTACAACTGTGCAATTGTAACGCAAACGCTGGCGTGACACGGGAAATTTGCAAACGAATCGTCCAGGGCATCCAAGGCGCATTGCAGCAATATGGCGTACACTCATACACGAAGCTCCATATATCCGTACCATGTACAGTGTGACCAAGCCGTAATACTAAGGTATTAGACGATTTTAGGACTGGTACCGTAGCCGCTACGATCTCTTAACTTTAAATCATTTGGTCTTACTTTTGTGAGGATATTTAAAAATTGAAGTGTATCGCACCGAAGTGAACACTATTGATAATTTACGCAAAAGTGTCATAGCTGCTGCCAATAACTTACAAGTTCAAAACGGACAAGAAGCAGAAACATTTGTTAGTTTGCAGAAACTGGATAAAACGGGCACAAAATTTTGTTGCAGTTGGTCAAACTATTTTACTGATTGAAACCACAAACTAATTCTACTAATAATTAATAACAATAGAGGTAAAAGCAGTTGAATTTGAATAAAAATAGGTATTATAAAATGTTATTTACTTCTTTCCTTGAGAATTTCTTTCAATGTTTTATCAGTGGACCTATTTCCAGTGCCTAACCTCAAACCTAAATTTAGTAACAACTACTTATTACAAGATTGACAACAAATTTATCAACTACTAAAAAAATTACAATAATTGTTCAAAGTGAATTCCTCTAGCCTCAATATATTTTTGGCATCAACGAACTAGTGCATTAACCGCAACTGCTATTTGAACAGCATTGTTTTTTTATGTCATCACAAGCATGTCTTATCCTTTGGATCAATTCGTCACGGGTATGTACTGGCGTGTCATACACAATTGCTTTTAGATGGCCCCAAACGAAATAATCCAGAGGATTCAGATCTGGCGAGCGCGGAGGCCAAACCACTGGTCCTTCGCAAGGAATCCACATATTTGGGTGGTTGTTGGTTTGCCGTCCAATCCATCGACGAGGATAATTCTCATCCAACCACTGCCGTACTTGTCTTCCGTCATGTGCAGGGGCACCATCCAGCTGCATCCAGTTCCATTGGCGTAAATTTATGGGGACATCGTCAAGCACGTTGCAGAAACTCATGGAATAAATCCCCATTTAAACGAGGAGGCAAAATATGCGGCCCACAGAGGTTATTACTTAAAACACCTATCCACACATTTACACTAAACTGTTGCTGAAATGAAGATTGTCTGACACATCGAGGATTGACTTCACTCCAAACGTGAATGTTGTGGTAATTCATAATTCCCGCTCTTGTGAAATTAGATTCCTCGGTTCTTAAAACCTTATGCAGAAATTGTGGATTAATTTCTGATAAATGTAAAACCCATCTACAAAAATTTTAACGTTTTTCAGCGTTTCCTGGCAACAAATCTTGAACTGGTTGGAGATGGAAAGCCCTTCGATGATCTTGTTTGAGTGCTCTCAGTACTTTTCATTGAGATAAATGGAGTGGCCGAGCTGCTCGGCGTGTGCTTAAAGTTCTATCGATATAAAAAAGATTAAGAATTCGCTAATTATTTCTTGGCGGTACATTACGATTATGATCATTGTGCCGGCGCAAACCAAATTCCGAAAATCGACGATGTACATCTACAAAAACTTGTCCATTTGGAATTCTTTTATTAAAGAAGCGTGTTCGGTACTCTCGAACTGACGCGTTGGAATTTCCGTCACAGAAACCATAAACATAATGTATATCGGCATATTCAGCATTTGTAAACGTTCTTGGCATTTTTTCTTAGCACTAAAAATGCTCTTTAAATAATACTTTTGATAATGATTTTCACAAACGTCAGTTTACACAAATCACTGAGTTTTGTTTTCATAGGTTGTTATAACGTTAAATGAAATTTACGCGGCTGGTGCGCTACACTGTCAACAATTTCTTTGAATATCTCAGAAACCAGATCAAACGTCGAAAAAACAGGATACGAAAAAGTTTCGAAATTAATCAGGTGAAAGTGGTGTGTAGATGTTTTATTGAAATTTATTGTTTTTTGTATCATATAAAATACACTTCTGAGAGGGGCAGGCAGTTCTTAAGAAGCTTATGTAAGATTATAAGAAGTGTTTGTGTTCCGAATTTTACTTAAATCGGATAAGTGGTTCAAAAGTTATGAGAGAAAAACGAGAAAAAAATTCCTACTTCAACGCCCTCTATCTCGGAAACGATGCGTGTTAGGAAATAAGTTTATATCACAAATGAACATTATTTTAAGCTGTTCTATCAATTTCTGAAGTTATCAATATTAAACCTGAATCACCCTGTATATAGATCACTGAATGTTCAAAACTTTACTTTAACTTGATGGTTTTGAAGTAATTTCTGGAACTTTCTAATACATTCATTTTTTAAATAAATAAAGGATGTGTAGAAATTAATAACAATAGAGGTAAAAGCAGTTGAATTTGAATAAAAATAGGTGTTATAAAATGTTATTTACTTCCTTCAATTTTTTATCAGGTTTCACAGTGGACTTAGTTCCAGTGCCGTGCAGCCGTATATTTTTAAATCATTTTTTTGAACTCTTCTTTTTGATTTTATTTTTACAAAATTGTATTTGTAAGATTAACCTGTGAATTCAAAAAATTTTTAAGACAAGTTCTGAATCACCTTGTATATATTACAGATTGACAATATTCAGGAAATATGCTCCATTTTCTCTCTAATAGTCAAATAAATAATAATAATTAGTAATAATTAAATATCTAAAGAACTGATCATCTATTTAATATGAGAACATATACATATATAGATCACTGAATGTTTTCTGTAACTTTCTAATACATTAATTTTTTTAATAAATAAAGGATGTAGAAATGCGATGTATGTATTTCTCTGTTTAAATGAGTTATAAATAGTTATTATCATATTCAACATAACATTCAGTTTACAGAAGACGAAAATAAATTATTTATAAGAATTTGTTTCAGAAATAACTGTATATAACTTTCTAATTTCCAAATACACGTATTGTGGGATGCCATACTTCTATAAATTATCTTGAAAATAGTTAAAGGTAGGTCAAGGAAATCGATATGGGTATTGTTGTGGAAAGAGATGAAACGGATGCATTTCACGGCATTTCTTCGCCTGTAATTGATTGCTGACTAAATATTTCTCTCAATGAGGTTGCGCATACAAAATTGATTACGAATAGTTTCACTTATCAATTTCAACTTTGTTTAGATTTTATTATATATTTTTTTTGTCGGATATAAACTCATTTCATTGCATAAAATAAACATCTTCAGTGTAAAGTAGCTGAAGTACGTAACTCTCCATAATAAATTGTTTGTAAACACAAATATTCCAGCTTCTATAGGATCCATTTTTTTAGCATTTAAAGAGAATGTCTGTATCTATTTACTTGTAACTTAATTTTATTAAAGGGGCATTATAATTTTGACAAATTAAATGAATTTTTGGCTATATATATAATAAAGAGTATTTAGCATTTTTTTTAATGGAAAAGAATTGCAGCGTTATTTCTCCAATAATAACTGATACTGAACTCATTGTTATGGAAACCAAAACCATATTTGCAGTACTAATTATATTGTTGACAAAATATAATTATTTCACTATTAATATTAACTCTGTTCATATTGCATTAAACAATAATATTATTGGTAGGGGAGACCAGGTACGAAAGTAACATATTTTTGTAAAGCCGGATAAATAAAAAATTAACAAAGTTATATAAATTTACTTACTATAAGTCGTTTTCTTGGCATTTTATATATAGAAAAAAAATAATATTGAAGTAATTAAAGTTCATATTGATGTACAATTAATAAAAAAGTGGAGAGTGTACGTCATTACAACCTACCCAATGGTATGGGTCAAAAGTAACAGAACATGGGGACGTTTGTAACATATGAATAATAGGTAATAACTAGGTATAGAAAGTTAGTATTTATAAGGTATTTGTTTATTGATTATACTTATATAAAAGAACGTTGTAGTGCAGGTACATAATATATTTTTCTATTTGAAAAAAATAAATAAATAAAAACAGAATAGTGAAACAAAAATATAAAATAATAATAAATTTTTTTTGGTAATAACAAAGAATCCTATCCCTATTTGGCTTTTGCACGGTTGTCTGTGGCCAGACTCGTCCATATTCCATATTTGGTATGGACCAAATTTTTCCCAATCCATAACAATCTTTCCCACGATCTGTTGTTCGTTGTCTTTTGTTAGACATCCTAAATAAAGAGAATGAATTTGTATATTGCCACACAGTATAACAAATACTGAAGTAATTATCTGGATATCTACAGAATTATCATTTTAAATATGACAAATACGGTCATGGGTATTAAATATGAGCCAGTGGTTGTAACATGTTACAATCGCCCCCCTATGGCATTGTTACAATCGTCCCATTACGCATTTTTCACGCGATTGACAGGATACTTGCTTAAAACTTTTTTTAACGATTATCTTTAATTAAAATATCATGTTTAGGTTATAGCCAATATTGGTATTAACTGAAGAAGCCAATAAAATAATTCAAAATAACGTTTAGGTTTAGGATTATGATAGATTAAGGTAAAGAATGAAAACTTACGTTGCGTATCATTTTGCACCGTGCAGGTCTTAACTCGAACTAAAACACACTACGGATATCGTTGTTCAAATAAGTTAATGTATATTTCACTACCGACTCTATGATATAATATCATAGACAAACCTCTTTCGAAAGACAATAGGCTTACTGTTACAACCAACCCGTGTTACTTTCGTACCCGGTCTCCTCTACATCAACATTATTATATTTCCAAAAGTCTAACAATTTAGTTCTGTTACAACTGAATCGTGTTTTGAATATTTCAATAATATTATGCAACAATGTTAATATAACTAAACTGTTACAGTATTTCGAACAAAATCTACAAAATTATATACGGCAGGCTAACCAGGAATTGAATTTGGATATATCAACCGTTTAGCAAATTTTAAAGACCAATGACTACAAAATTCACAGTTTAGAGTATTTGTCTGAGCGTCACATTGAAAACAGACTTAATTTTCTTGTTCAAATTGTAATTAATGTAAAAACTGTTGATTAGAACCTTTTTCGGTACGTTCCTTGGACGGGCGAAAGTCGGTTTATCGGTAATGGTTTGTCAAACAGGCGCAACGAACACTACCGGTCCATTGAAAATCCTCACATTGTAAATACAGTCCAATACCAAGGAGTAAATATATGGTGCGGCATCATCGATAGGCATTGGGCCTTATTTTTATGAATATACATTGAATAGCGTGAGTTACCTAAATTTCCTACTAGAAGAAATTCCTGCACTTCTGGAGAACGTGCCTTTGTAGCTAAGGATAAACCTATGACTTCAGCACGACGAGGCTTCACCCCACAAGGCCAGAATTGTGCAGCAAGATAACACTTTCCCAGAAAAATGGATTAGGATTAATGGAACTATTCAGTGGTCCGGAAAGTCACCAGATCTAACACGCCTCGATTTTTTTGTATAGGGGGTTTTAAAAAATAAAATTTACTTCCCGAAATATTAATCATTTGAAAGAAAAAATCACAAACGCTTGTAGTGGGTTAAACGACGAAATGATAATAAACGCAGCCCACAAAGAAACTAGGTAAGATTGGATATGTGTCTTGAAATGAAAGTAGATCATATAGAGAATAGATTGTAATATGTATGTAATATGAGGACGTTTGCCTCATTTTTTAAGTTTAGTTATTGTTATCATCTTATTATCTTATTGTCTATCACCTTTTGTTTTAACTGTATTAAGGAATTATAGAATTTAATCCTTTAATTTATTCGTAATTGTATTTATGCGCTTTAAATAATAACCATTATTTATTTCTTACCACGACCACGAATTATTTTTCAACAATTACTTGATCCTTCTACCGCTAATGTTATTTTTAGGTGGTATATCATTGAGACTCTTTAAAACGGTATTGCTTATAACTTTTAAACGGGAAATAATAGAAGAATTTCTCTAATAAAAGTTTATTAGAAAAAAGAGAGCTTTTTGACATGTATGTTTCTGAAAAAAATATAATTGATGACGTCATTAGTCGTTTCTATTGAAGACGCAGCTTACATCATCCCATTTAACACCTCGTATCCCAAATTGCGTGATTTTTTGTGACAATATTATGTCCAGGAATGCCTATCCAGGCACTGAAAACTGATAATGGTTCCTACTTTCAATTATCGTGAGTATTTTCATTAGTATAGAAGTGATTATTATGATAACTTAAAATAGCGTGTCTCAAAAAGTTGCACCCATCTCTTAAAAAATAGTTGTCTTAAGACGTAAAACTTTTGGTTGAATATGTTTTGCATCCATCTGCATAATTCTATACGGCGATAGATATACACGTTGTATGTGGGGATATAATAGTCTAAGATCCCACTATAAAACGACCTTCACCGAGCTGGTTAATGGATGAAAAGTATTTTATATCCAATTAAATATGTCAATAAATATATTGCAAATGGGTTGTCTAAAAAAATTCAGTCCAGAATATGATTAATTAACAATTAAAAATTATTATTTTTTTAAACATTTCACTGGTTTGGTTAATAGACAAATTCCATACCAATCGAAAGTATGAAGCCCATAGAATATGTAAGCGTTAGGTGGACTATTTTTTTCCCATCATAACTCTTGGGTAGGCAGGTATAAACAGGTAAATCGATACTAGTAACTTGCACCGGTGTGGTTAATAAATTAAAGTTAAATTAAAATAAAGATTATTTCATTACCAACACGGTGGTATAGGGTTGTCTGCGAAAAATCAGTCCTGAATTCCGGTTGTCGAGTTTTAAAAAGTGAAATATTCCCCAGCGAACCATTCCATTCGATAGAAGAGTACACAGCATTGGAGCTGTGTGTAGTTCGTTCATACCGAAAACAAAGACGATCCGTTTATCCGTTTCTCCAAAAAATCGAATAAAGTCAGGGGGCGGCGGTATTATTATTAATGTTACCTTAGGAACCCCTAACGCAAAGACGGACTAATTTTTTCGATTCCACGTCTCTAAGAGTACGTGTCTTTAAAATTTCGATTCGATGGGTTGGGGGGCGGCTCCGCGACCGGTATCCCGTTTTTTTTAATTTTTTCGGTACATTACCGGATGCGCCCCCGCCTTATCGCGAAGTATACGTACATAAAATTTGAGGTCGATCGGATTCGATTTGTGGCCGTGAGATGTGCGGAAATTTTTTTTTACGCCTAACGACGAACATGAGGCTAGGTAAACGGCGGCTGTGGAACGGGAAGTCACGAGTTCGAGAAATCGACCTTTTCTGTTTCATTTCGAATACATATTCGAATGTTTTTTTATGAAAATATGAAAAAATGCTTCTATAGAATTATTTGTACAAACAACGGTTTACGAGTTGGGCAGCAAAATACCACCGCCCCCGGACTTTATTAGATTTTTTGGAGAAACGGATAAACGGATTGTCTTCATTTTCGATATGGACTATTATTACCTGGTAGTGACTTAAACTGAATCATGACGTTCTTGCCGCCTCTCCGGGGGCTGCTCTTGAAAACACGAAATTTGTCTAAAATCATTGAAATTTTTTTGTGGCTTCTTCTCCACCTTACCTATCGAAAAGTCTAATAAAATTTTTTGATTATATGTATCGTTTCCTTAAAAAAATTAAACATAATTCGGGACGGCAAATGGATTATTAGAAAATTTTATTTTTTACGGGTTTTCGATCTCGACATATCATTAATAGGGTCGAAAATGTTGTTTTATTGTCATTGAAGGGCGTTAGGGGTTCCTAGGGGCAGATTAATAATAATAGGTACCGCCGCTCTCGGATTTTATTCGATTTCTTGGAGAAACGGATAAACGGATCGTCTTCGTTTTCAGTATGGATGAACTACACACAGCTGCAATGCTGTGTACTCTTCTATCGCATGGAATAGTTCGCTGGGGAATATTTCACTTTTTAAAACTCGACAACCGGAATTCAGGACTGGTTTTTCGCAGACAACCCTATACCACCGTGTTGGTAATGAAATAATCTTTATTTTAATTTAACTTTAATTTATTAACCACACCGGTGCAAGTTACTAGTATTGATTTACCTGTTTATACCTGCCTACCCAAGAGTTGTGACGGGAAAAAAATAGTCCACCTAACGTTTACATATTCTATGGGCTTCATACTTCGATTGGTATGAAATTTGTCTATTAACCAAACCAGTGAAATGTTAAAAAAAATATTTTAATTGTTAATTCTGGATATTCTGGACTGAAATTTTTTAGACAACCCATTTGCAATGTATTTATTGACATATTTAATTGGAAATAAAATACTTTTCATCCATTAACCAGCTCGGTGAAGGTCGTTCTATAGTGGGATCCTATACTATAGTAGTTGGTTTATGAAAATGTTTTCTAAATTATTGTGTAACTAATTTGAAGATCACGTGCAATGTTTCTTATGCTTGTCTGGGGATTATTTTCAATCTCTACAAATACTGTCTCTTCTAATTCTGGTGTTCTAATGATAATGGGATGCCCGAAAATTTGCTGATGTGAAAATGATCTTCTACAAGATGCATATGAATTTCAATAAATATATGTCTATACTGGTTACATTTCTATTTGTTTTACCATGATCAAACTGCACATCTGATATTTCTAAACTGGTACATAATTTTAAAGTCTTTAAAGTTGCAATAGGAACCCAAAAAAGGAAATTGAAGTTCTTAACTGCGTAACTGAGTAAAATATTAGAAATTTATTTTAAAATTAAACATAAATGAGCCATTATTATGAACGAATGACTCTTACCTGTCCAAAAATGGTGACGTTCAATTGAGATGAACAAAAACTCAAATGAAAGCTTAGATATACTTTCGAAAAATGAATGGCTAAAATGGATTTACAAAATGGCGGCTGATTGGTTTCTTTCAGAAAATATAAATAAGTCAACCTAAAATAACCGACTATCAATAAAAATCAGTAAGTATACCGGAGTTCTAGAGGGTCACATATCTCGAATAGGCATTATATTTTAAAAATTCAAAATGGCGGATCCAATATGGCGGACTTTTTCTCTCAGTTCACATTACCATGAGAATCGGGATACAAGGACTTGGTAGGCGCTGATTACGAATTATGTGATTTTCAAAATTCAGTAAGGTGGATTCAATATGGCTAATTTTGTTTCTATTAATTCACGGATTCTCATGATAATTGGTATGCGGGATTTTGGAGGCCGCAGATCATAAATTCAGTGTTAAATTTTCAAAATTGAAAATAGTGAATCCAATATGGCGAATCCAATATGGCGGACTTCTTTTTCTTAATTCAGAGAATCGGGATACATGGGTTTAGGGTGGATTGACAGAAAAAAGTTCATCATATTTGATCCGTCATTTTGAATTTTGAAAATATAACGCCTAATTCGTGATAAGTGACTCCCTACAACTCCCGTGTACTGATATTTATCGATATTTGGTCAACAGATTTCAGCCGCTATATTAAATACGCCATTTTGTGTCTAAACTTTCATTTGAGTTTTTGTTCACCTCAATTATATTCAGACGTTTCCATTTTTTGACAGGTGAGAGTCATTTATTCATAAAGAATACCTGATACATATAATGATCTGAAAGTTGTTTAACAATTTTTCTACTGACTGACTGATTTACACAGACATGTACCAAATTATTACCTTTATTTAGTTACATCGTTTCTCTAGTTTCGTCAATCTACCTCAAAGAACATTATAGATATTTAATATATAGTGATTTTCTAGGTTGTTATGCCGTGACTTCGGTAACTGGTCGCTGTCAGTAACAGAATTAAAACACACATCCCTAGCTTCATCTGGGATTATTTGACTTGTCCTGGTAGTTCTCGGGCAAGGTTCTTTAGGAACAGACCCGCTAACGATGTCTCTGGGCCTGCCCTATATTGATTTCGGCTTCTATTGTTGGTATTACGACTCCTACGGTTGGAATCTTTCTCGGTTAATGGTGGTCTTCCTTTGTCAAATAATAACACCGGTCATGAAAACCTAAAAACCACTGTAACTTTATAAGTAATTGAAAAAATGTAAAATTTAAAAATAAATGCCTTCTCTCTTGGAAATCAGCAACTTTGGGCCCCTGATTTAATAAGGTTCTTGGGCCTAAAATTATTAATTAATAACATAGGCTTAAAACACACTCTGTGTAATAACTAGTAACCATCAACTATCCACTAATAGAGGATGAGCCTTTTGTTCGTTTTAGGTGTGTCGACATATGTATTTTGTTCTACTCACTAAAAAGAGCCATTCAGAGCGAATATTTCATTTGCACGAATAGAAAATGTTAGTGATATGTTGTTGCAAGGACGACGGCTGACTCCAGCAACACAATAAGTACACAATATACATATTATACGCTACGTACTCAATCATATTTTAACGAGTCGACAGTGTCGGCACCTTTATATATTTGTGTACTAGATTGAAACCTGTTGGAATAATCTGCCGTCAGGGGCGGCTTGTGACTTTTTTAACTAACGAGGCAAGCAGGCTGGGACTGTTGAAAATACAAACTACAGAATTAACATTTTATGGAAACACTTCTTTAATCATTCATTGCATATCCTCACAAAAAAAATTCAGATTTGGAAATCAGACCATGTTTTACTATATGCTTTTGGGGTCGCTGAATCCAAGTCCATTTAACCCTATCACGTCAGCTATTTGCCACAACCTCGAAAAATCCAATAATTTAGGCTAAATTATTGAATCGCTCATGTTAAAAGCGCATTTGTTTATTGAATAATTAATAATATCTTTAACATATTTCTCACATTTTCCTGTACTTGAGGCTCTGAGCATTGCCATTTCACATTATACAGTTACAGTAAAAACGAATCAGAAACGGCAATAAAATTTCAATTACAGTGCACTGAAATTTTAATAGCGGAGAAAAAGACTTGATTAAAAATTAGACACATTAAATTTTCAGAGAAATTTTCACTGAATGTAAAGCATAAAATAATTATTTATCAAATTCAAAACAAAGACTTCAATATTAATTAGGTACTACAATTCCTATTCACAAAATTATTACGTATTTTAGTATTTGACTGAGAAATTCCGTTTCATTTTATGTCCGTCTCCGTAAAAATACTATAGACTACAAAAAAAAAAACTCATTACAAGCGTCAGTCGTTCACTAATTACATTACCCGTCTCAAAAACCTGTGACGGTTAGATTCACATCACTTCTGATTTATATCAATGAATGAGACAATTAAATTCTAAAAAATTATTTACAATTTAAAACAAAATAAAAAAATATCATTTTAAAATAGCTATTTATGTAATCAATTATGAAAAGTATCGCAATACCGGACGAGTTACATAAAATCATTTTTCATAACCGTATTACATACAAGATTTTTTCTAATTTTGACGAAAAATTGGAAATACAAGTTTTTAATTTTCATCATTTACCTACAAGTATAATTTAAATAACAATTAGCTAGTAGGTCAGTGTCAGCTTAAATTTTCTTCTCAATTGCTTTGACATTTAATAGACGCTGATCGTCAGTATTACCAATTATTAGGAAAAATGTGTGATTTACATTTAGATTCTGAAGATATACCGAGCAATATCGAAGAAGTGGTAATAAATGACGACTGTTCACTGATTCCTGAAAATTTCAGAGTGGTATATGACTTGGCTTATGAAAAATTTGAGAAATGGTGTGAACAGAAGGAAGTAAAACACGTCAATGAGAAAGTACCCCCAGGAAGTATAGAAACCTACGCCCGGAAAATATTAAACACAATAGATTCTTTGTTAGATATAAATGGTAAATCTGATGTACAGCCAGTAGGAATTAATACTATTGGTCAATTACCTACCCAAGATGATTGCTCAAATGACTGATTTGCCGAATTGTGCATTATTCACGAGGCATTGTATAAGAAGATCTTCGGCCACTTTACTTGCAGATTCTGGGGCCAATATTTTTAAAATAAAACAACACGGCGGTTGAAAGTCAGATTCTGTTCCAGTAGGATATGTTGATTTGTTAATTTCCGGTGATATTCTTGGAGAATCGAGTAATACCAATATCACGGAATATTACTATAAGTTCAACAAATAAGATTTCTTCTGGAATCAGTTTCACTACTGTATCAACTGCGTTGTGTCTATTTATAATTAAATAATAATAATTAATAAAAAAGTAATAAAGTGTTATTTAAAAAATTACTGACTCAAATTAAAACTTACTTTATTATTTTTCTGTTGTATTTTGTTTCTTTTTTGCAATTAGTGACATAACTAACGAACTTTTCGTAACTAGTTGAAAAAAGTGAAAACCATAATGGTTTTCATTATGTAACTAGTTACATAAAGTAGAAACGTTTGACAATTGTTTCGATAACAAAAGTCTTACTTTATATGTCATAATTAGAAAAAGATATTATTTGTAAGTATCATCCATTCCTTCAACTCATACCATTTATGTCTATGCACTTCTTAATTTCATAGATTTTCAGAAATTTAAGCAATTCCTGTCTGAAATTATATAATGAGCAAATCTTTTTGAAAAATGTATTTCGGTTCACTATAGAGCATTTACATGTAGGCGGCGCAGCGATCAATGTTAGGTATTAAATATAACCTCACAAATATTTGTTATTTAATTTTTGTTGTGTTTCAATTTGTGTAAAAAAACATGCCATATAACTGTTGTGTATCGCAGTGTTTATCTGTTGCTAATAAAAATAAAGATTTCATATTTCGCAAGTTCCCTAATAATTCTGAAAAAATGGTTAATAGCAATTGAGTCCAGCAAGAAACCAACCCAGAGACCAAAGATCTGCTGAAAACATTTTACAGAATATTGTTATACTGTTACTAGTATGAGTAAGTACAAGCATACATGATCTATTTTCAGTGTATATTTTTGATTATTTAACAAGGTTTCATTCTTATTTTTAGGACAATGGAAAATTCTCAAAAAACAGCTATTTACCCGTACACAAAAATATGATACTAATACTGTAAAAAATAATGAGCGCATGAAAAGGTACATGAAAATGCGAAAACAGAATGAAAACGTAGGCAAACTTTCAGATGGAAAAAAAGTAGAAATGTGACACGAGTTAAATGTAATCATACAAAAATTACTTGAATGATAATAACGCCAGTAATCCTGAGAGTATAGCAAGTGCATCTAGTAATAACAAGTTATTTTACGACATGGTGATTCAAAATGTTATTAGTTACAAAAGAACATAACTAATATCACTCAAATTTTTAAACGAAAACTATTTAAAACACATAACAGGTTTTTCAACTTTTTCTGTATTGTACTTGTACTGTAATAAAAACACCAAATAAAAACTGCATATGTTTAAATTAAGAATTACCAGGAAATTCTTTAGGAACTCCCACGTTAACAATTTCTGTGTTAAATAACGTTTTATTACTTCTCTTTCCAAATTATTAATGTAAAATGCAAATAAACAAGGTTAACATATTAAGATTTTAATACTTTTTGTACTTGTACAAGTTTAATTTTGATAAAAGGGATGCAAATTAGATTTACAATCATTATTTGTCTCACACGAATTCAAATCAAAAATTATCGAACCACAGACTCGTAAACTAGACCATAGAACATTAATATAACTAACTAACTTTGACGCTAACGCCCCTATCGGAATTTAATGACACTGAGTTAATGTAAATGCTCTATTGAATAATTTTTCTCGGCTAATTTTAATCAATATAATTTTCATAAATTCAAACAATTACTTGAAACTGCAAGGTGTACTGGTGGACTTTATAACAACACCGATGCTATTAATAGATCGGATATTATTGACACACCTCTTATACCAAATTTTGTTTCAGTAGCTTTAGCGGTTTTTCCAATTATTTGATCGATAGATTTTGATTTATTATTTGAATGTCGGCCAGTGGTCGAGCCATCCGAGTGCGAATCCCGCGGCCGATAAACCGTAGATCAACTCTACTTATGGAGAGGATTGGCACCGTCTCTGCAGGTATGGTAGGGTTGGCTTAGGTAAATATGAGAGACTGTTACCGGTCGGCGTTTGACCATCCCTCTAATTAATGAGGTTTCTTTAATTTCTGCATTGAATGGTGATTAAGGCCTACCAACGTTAAGTCGTTTCTAGATGCAAATGCAGACTGCTTAATGGATAAATCAAATAATTTGCATGATAGTATACATGGTGTTTGAGAATACTATTTTACAACTTCACGAGGTTATTCGATGGACTCCAACCAACAAACGTTAATGAGTCAAGGCTTACCAATTACTGATTTTCGAGATTCAAGTTAAAACTTCTAATAATGGTATTGTGAGAACCAACTACTCCCCAGAATAATATCTCAACTAAATATAAATTCGAAATCAGTAATGTCGGGTGGTTATACTAACACCTGGTATTTCTATGGTTAACATATGATTGTAATTCAATGCTTATCTAGATATTAATCTACAGAGTTGTTGTTTCTCACAATATTATCAATAATTTTAAATTTTGTTTCGCTTAGTGGAACACAGATCTTGCTTTCACAGTATCTGCAGAAATACCGGTTTGCTCCTTGTCAGTTAAAATATTCCGTATATCTTATCTCTACGAGTAGACGCAGGTAGATAGTATGATTAAGAAACACTACGTTTATTTAAAAATTTCTAAATATGTTTGATGAAATTGCTTATCTAATGAAGATCAAACATTCACTGCAACATTTGGACCGAAAACTAGTCATCTTAAAATTTCCCAAAATAAATTTCTGCCGCCTCTCTTCTTCGACGACATCATAAATATTTTTTTCTACAAAACTGTTAAAAGTGGGCTTTTTAATTGTCATTTTTGATGTTAAAAATGTCAATTTTTGACACGCGTGTTAAAAGTAGGTTAAAAGCACTGGTTGCTACGAAAATTTTGGTTCATAAACATTGCGATCTGTGTGGTATTTTTTGATTTCTTAGTTTTATTGAGTTTAAAGTTCTTCCGATTGTTTTGTAGAAAAAATATTGTATGATATACGTGTTAAAAGTGATTTTATTTTGTTTGTGAAGTTCATCTTCACTCACAAAATAAAATCTTACTTTTAACACGTATATCATAAATAGCTATTTTCTACGTTCATGCAAAAAACAAAACTTTATTGAACTATATTTGGTGGAAAAAGTGGTTTTTTATTGCACTAGTGGAATAAAATGTTTATTGCATTTATCTGTCATTTTACTACAGCGTTTTGTCATCATGACAAACATAAACGTTCAAATCGACGTCATATTTGCCTACACTTAGTGTCATCTAAATAAAATATTTTTTGGTTTTTTGCATGAACGTAGAAAAAATATTGTATGCAACGGCCTGACGGCCTCGTTGGACAATTTCACGTCGCGTGCAATAAACACTTACTTTTTGTACTTGTTGTATAAATAACTATGAAATGACAAGTAATAGTTGAAAAAGTTGTTTAGAACGGTAAATTATGGGGACGTGCAAAATTTCAAGAAGATTAGCGAGGTTTGATTTTGAAACCATTTTTCAACAAAGCACAAAGATTTTATCAAAGCAGGCCGATATTTTGAAATTTTGCACGTCTCCATAATTTACCGTTCTGAATAACTTTTTTAAATAACATTTTGCTGTATTTTCAGTAGAAAAGGCAGTTTACCTGAAACGATAACAATCGCTGCACTGAATATTTCAAATACGATTATTTCCAAATCGGTTACTCCTAACGACTTCAACAGGGTATACCTTTGTCAAATATAACAGGTAGGAAAATCGATTGTTTCAACAGACAGATAGATACACTAAACAGCAAAAAAGTTCTGCCATTTAAAAGAAACATGCTGTGCCATAAGTGGCGCGCTCTACTAGTGACGTCAAAATTAGTTAAAAATTCTTATTTGCCGTGCCAAAAAACATAATTGTAATACACCGACAGGTTTCAAAGTTATTGAGATATTTCAAAATAAAATTCTAACATTGAACGCCCTGTATTTTTGAAACCAACAACATTCGGAAAGACATATTTGGCTCAATCGACTTTTTTTAGTCACCAGTATCTCCAGCTCCGCGACTTCCTAACCTTTTACAGACACCCTGTATATTTAATTTCTTGTAATGAGATATATTCCTACAGACAAGCAAACCGCATAGATATAAATATATATTGTAGCGTCAGTCAATTCTATGCACTTTAATCACAAGCGATATTTTTGTAATATGATATATACTATAGCTCACCGTCGCGTCGGTAACTAGCTTTATCATGTATGTCGGAGTTTTTTGTCAACCTTTCATATAAATTCTGAGGTTGTTTTATAGCTAAAACTTTATATACAAGACATGCCAGATGAATTACAAAACGTTCATGTAAATTAATCCAATGAGAGTCATAAAAACAGTAGAAATGTGATTATACTTTCTAATATTGTAACACAACCTAACAACCACAATTTTTTGTATGGAATATTTCTTTCTCTTTCTCTTTCTCCTTCTCTTTCTCTTTCTCTTTCTCTTTCTCTTTCTCCTTCTCTTTCTCTTTCTCTTTCCCTGTCTCTTTTTCTTTCTCTTTCCCTTTGTCTTTCTCTTTCTAATAACGCAGGCCACTTGTTATCTAAAGGAACTTTTTGATATCTATTACTTAAATATATTTTTTTTAAATTTATGGATAAATTACTAACACCAAAGTATCTAAGTTTAGTTGCAAGAATAGCACGATTCAAAGTAGCCGTATAATCCATTAAAATTAAACAAACAAGTATCTCTACCACTATCGCAAGCACCAATGATATCCGTAACACTCAGTAATGCAATAGAAGTACTGTAAGATTTACGAAAACACCTCCTGAGTAGGAGGAACAGTTTTATTTTTCATTAAATATTCATTAAACTGATCATTAACAATTTTCTCTAATATTTTAGACATGACTGATAATATACTTATACGTCCAAAATGACTAATAAGAGAACGATTAGAAATTTTAGGAACAGATACTACATTTGCATTTTGATTTTTTGATTAATGGTAATACAGGAACAACACCAATAAATTATGTATAGCAATGAATAAAAAATAACATATACATAAAAAATACAAATTATAATAATTATTAAGAGACAGGTGGATTTGAACGGCTTGAGGATCCAAAGAAAAAAGATGGAGGGAACAACGAAGCAATTACGGACAACGTTGTTTCTGGGTTTTTGCCCTTCATCAGCGCAGTGCAGCTTAAAAACAGGATGGAAGTTGCTTCGTTGTTCCCTCCATCTTTTTTCTCTGGATCCTCAAGCCGTTAAAATCCACCTGTCTCTTATAAGATTATGATCCATTAAGCTCCTTTCCTTCTTGTGTATTTCCTGGCTGAGACCCTGACAGTGGTTGCTGGACTCTCTTCCGCGGCGACTGTTGCTCTTGACCTCAATACCGAGGTTGTGTAACACGAAGCCGCAAATAGAGATAGGCATACTACTTGTCATTCTCTTGTGTTCGTGTCCTTTGCCCTTCCTTCTTATTCCATCCTGTTTTTAAGCTGCACTGCGCTGATGAAGGGCAAAAACCCAGAAACAACGTTGTCCGCAGTTGCTTCGTTGTTCTCTCCATCTTTTTTCTCTGGATCCTCAAGCCGTTAAAATCCACCTGTCTCTTATAAGATTATGATCCATTAAGCTCCTTTCCTTCATAATTATTAAGTTTACTAAAAATTCAATCAATAAATCAAACGTTCAAAACGGAATTTACTCCTTGATCATCATTTGTTAACATATACGGAGTAATAGGGACATTCACAAAAAAATTATATTGTATTTAAACGTCATAAGATGGTGAAAATAGCTTCATAATCACATCTGCAAATTTTTGCAAAAATCAAACACCCCGAAAGAAATATAATTATTATCTGAGCGCACAAACGCTCTGTAAAGTCACACAGCGAAACATACTAGTGCGCGTGGATTAGTGGTTAGGTTAGGTTTTCATGTAATAGTCTGCCAGATCTGCCCTTAATATCGTTTGAGTACCGGTGTCTCCTTTGTGACCTTCGTTGTTCTGTTTTTTTTTTAACTTTAATTAAGGTAAAGAAATATACTGGAATATGGAAGAAGCCAATAATTGTGGACATTACTACGGTATCAGAATTTTTAGCCACATGAAAAGACTTGAATCAGGCAGCGATTGTTCTGTATAAATAAGTATTGTATAGTACAGCAAGAGTGGCCAATGTAAATGCTCATTTTTTGATTAACTTTTGTATTAAAATGATGGAATTTTTGTACAATATTTTCTAGCAGGTACTGTTACTTTACCACTTTATTCAAGTACTCTATAAACTGCCGGTTAGTCTAAATGAAGTAAACAGAAAACATAAATTAATTACGATATAAGTTCTAAGGGAAGGAAGCAAAACCCCAATGAGGTATGTAAACAAATTTATTAAAAAAATGATGCCATAAATCATTTTATGATGAATGAAGGAGAGTTGTGGTGATGAAAGCTCACGAAAGAAGGTATTAATTTCATTTAAATATGAAATAAGTTAAGTATTCAAAATGTTACAGTATAAATTAGTTGCCGAATCAATTAACTCTTATAGCATTTATATATTTTTACATGAAATTGAAAATAAAATATAAATTAGCTTAAGGACAATAATTTTTATTATTAATTCAAATAAATTTCTAGAAATTGCTATTTTATTGTGGAAATTTTTCTGGTAGGCGTTTGTGCAATTTTAAAAACAAATCTATTTTAATTAATTTACTTAACGTACAATTTAGAGAAAAAAATAATCAATTTCACTAAATCGACAGTATAGAATACTCACTTTTATAATAGGTTGCGTATTTGAATTACTAAAAAAAGAGAATTTCAAATTCCATCATCTACTGCTACCAATTTTCAATTTGAAAAATAACTTAATTTTCAATTACTGACATAGTTATAATTTTTTGCATCTCGTAGAATAAAAAGATTGGAATAATTGCCTTATTTTAACTTCAGAACTCCATTCTCAATGAAACAATCTATATACCAAGGATAAAGAATGCAAATTTATCACAAAAGGAATTCGTTTAAAGAAAATATCTAGATGTCCTAGAGGCTCTGTTGTTTTCCTTCAATCAGATATGTAAACTAAAAAAACTTTGGGGTTTGACCTACTTTAATAAAATCATCACAATAGATTACAGGAACTAATACTATTACGTTGGGCAACTCTATTCATTTGTGAATAAACTTCATGAATAACTAGAAATTGGCATTTGCTAGCTAAATCAGTGTCGTAGGCCACTGAAATTTACAAATAACCTAACTGTAGGATAAATACATTAGAATTTCTCATTTTGTAATTCTCTTACACAAATTGTACATAAAAATTGGATAATACGTTTGTTTGCTATGTTTTAATCAAAAAAATGAAATTACAAGAATGAGTTTTAAATTAATTTCTAATAAATGGAAAATTAAAATATACTAACTATGTGGATGTGTTCCAATATAATTCAATGATCACTTAAACATTTTCTTTGAATCTGTTTTACAATTTTTAATATAAATCGGTTTATACTAACTACTTCTTATCTTGTGCAGGACTAGCGACTATTTCTACAGAATAGTAATGTTATACAGGGTGTCCGGAATATGAGTGATGTAATTTTAAAGGCTTATATATCTGACTAAAAGCAATAAAAAAAACTCTTAAGAAAACAATGTCTAAAACAAATAGTTTGTCTACAAATACATTTCAAAAATAAGAATACAACTGCAAAAATAGGAAAAACTTGGTTGATTCCATCGATATGGACCCCGCACCAACAAAAATACGCTAAGTACATTTTATAACCGCTCCATTATCTAACAAGACATTTTAAAATTTCTTCATATGTAGCGACCGTTATAAACGTCTTAAGCCGGGGACACATTACTCTGATACCACGCCACGCCATGGCACCCGACGTGATGTGACATATGTACTGTGTGTATATTGTTACCACATGTAGGTCATGCGATGTCTCGTTACCTTACATTTTATCACTGGCACTGGTTAATGCATAATACAATTTTTGGGCTTCAAAAAGGCAGTGGCCAAAAATTTGGGTCATCTTCGTTCCCTGCTACCTATTTTAATCGCTGGGTTTTGTTCAGTTTTATATTAGTGTTGCATACATGATTTCTGAATATGATCTTGCATTAGCGGAGCGACATTTACTGTGATGTGTAAAGAACCACAGGTAAAGCGCAAACTTTCTAAACTTCAATTTTTCCTAGTGAGTGAAAAATTTTTCCGCAGACAAAAAATACATAATTCTTGAACTATTAATTTATTGTCAACTTAAACCATTTCTTATCATTATTATAAATTTTAACTGTAACTTTTTTACAGTTGGTTATGGAAACCCTCGCATGTATTTGATGAAGCAAAGGCCGAGTTTGTATTTATATTGATGTCTTTTTGACTCATTATTTTTGAGACTACTTGTTTTTATTGAACGGAATCTTCTATTCGTCTGCCATGTTCGTTGCTTTCCAACCACCATGCCTTTCAAGAGTAGTGATGGCTATTCCTGCATCAGCCATTATAGTAACAGACTTTCTCCGGAAACAGTGGCCGATGTAATTCCTAGCATTCAGCAATTTCAAAAATTTGTAATTTCTTAGGAAAACCCGCTGTAGAATCTATACCAGCGCATTGTCTTAAAGTATATTTTCTATTCCTATATCCTAGGATGACTCCAAATCTTCATCTAAGCAATACGCTTTTTCATATGTATAATAATGACTGATCATCTTCCATATTATTGTTGTAAGCAGAAGATTCTGACATTTTTCATAAATCACTGACAATAATATTAACGAAAACCTAATAAACAAACACGTTTCTTTCAGGATTCTTGATTTACATTTTTGAAATTCCCAATTTTCAATAAAGAATTATGATAACTATAGTTATTTGAGCTATTTTCAAAATTCTATTAAAAAATATCATAAGTGCAACTCGTAGTAGAAATTTAGCTCGCTGGCGCCTCGATCAAAAACTTCACTTTTCCTAACTTATTGAAAATAAAAATTAAATAAAATTAGGAAAAAACTAAGCTTTATTTCGTTCGTTAATTTGCTTAAATAACATTACTTTATGTGTAATAAAAATAACAGCAGCAAATTACAGCTTGGAAAATTAAATTTTAAATGAATTATTGTATATTGCTCTATAACGTACGCGAACTACAAAGACTTATTTAATTAAATCATATATTTATTACCAGTTCTAGTCACGATCTGCCTTCCAGCTGTAATGAATAAGTTTTGCAAACTCACTTTTTGAATAGTTCAGCTAAATTTAAAACAGTACGCTGTATGTTCCGTAAGGAAGATAAATTATAAAAAGTTTGAATCGTGATGAAATTTGCATAATGTATTCAAAGAGAAGTAAGTTTTAGCACATATTAAGTTGCTACGCAATGAATTTTAGAAAAATTTATCACAAATTCTTTTGCAGTAGATGTTCAGGTAATGATGTATTTGCATAAAAAATTAGTAGGTCCAGCTTTTTCTTTGAGTCACTATTTGACAAATAAAATAATTAACTTGAACTATATAGAAAGTGTTGCTAATAATTCCCGTCGGTCAGTGGACGCGAGGCGTCAGTACTTCGAATCGAGGTGACTAGATCGGTGTGGGTTCGCGCCCAGCTGCCGGTAGAGCGTATATAAGCTATATTCGTGGAGAGGACTGGCACTCTCTCTGTGGGTATGGTAGGGTGGAAGAATGTTAGCTTGGGTCAATGTGAGAGATTGATACCGGTTGATATTTGACTACTCCCCTAATTAAGAGGTTTTCCAGGTTTCCCTCATTTCTACACTCAATAGTGGTTAGGGCCAACGTAAGTCGTTCCTGGGCCTACTTAATAATAATATGCCGCCCCCTCTCCCGCATAAGTCTCCGACTTCTGGGCTAATCCCTCTGATTAGAATGAGGGGTAGAGATATTATTATTATTATTATTTCGTCTTCGCAGTATATTTGATATCTAACGATAATAATATATTATCACAATAGTTATAAATCATGTCAAAATTATTGTAATATACTAATTGGATAGTAGTAGCACATGTCAAAGTGTACAGAAATTGTACAAACTATTTACAATAAATACAAAATAGAGTATAAACTAGAATATAAGAGTATATTATCATATTAGAAATAAAAGTGTCACTTTTGTGGCTAGCAAAATTTCGAGACAAAAAATACACGGAAATCCTCCATTTAATTATTAATTTGTGCTTTAAAATTATTCAAACTAAATATAGATAATAAAGCAAAGTAGATAAATAGGAGATATCCTTACCATGGATACTTTGTCAAACATTAATCGCTATATTGCTAATAGAGTTCATTTGTGATTGTTTGTAGTTCAATTTGAAAAGTCTGAAAAGGTATATTTAAGGAGATACTAGATTGAGCGAAAAAAGTTTCTTTGAATCTTCGCCCAAAGAAGTCTCGAGAAATGTATGAATGTGTCTACCAACGTTTTTTGGATTGGTGCAAAGAAAAAAATATTAAGTTGTATTCGGAAGATGTATTGATGGTCAAACTTGGCAAATAAAATAAAGTCGTCAACGCGTTGGTCGGAATATTCAATGTTACGATCAAGAGACAAAATGAGGTATATGTACCGAAAAAATCGCAAGTATTTAGAAATGAGCAAGTTGATTGCTTTTTGAATAATGCAATTGATAATTTATATTTGATGATGATGGTAAACGCTTTAAAAATAAAAAAACAAAATCTTTAAATAGCTTCTTTATAGGTCCTCCTAATACTGGAGGCAGGCGCTCTGATAAATTACTTAATTTGACAATTGATAATGTTGAAGATGTGAAATCCGCCTTAATTGTAAAAATTCCCAATACTAAAACCAAGAGACCACGTTTTCTATATTGAGAGACAATTATTTAAGTTTTTATCGAAAATATGTTGCTTTACGTCCACCCGGATTGATAGAGCATCGATTATTTCTCATATATGTTGGAAAGTGTCATCAAATTGTGGTTCGTATTCATTAAATCAGTGCCGTCTCACAAGAAGTGGCAAAATTTGAACAACTGGAAAGAGTACAGTGGATATACATTACGACGAACGTCTGCTGCCTTTTTAGTTGATGTGGTAATAATAATGCGACAATATACTGAAAGTTAAAGTCATAATGATATACTAAACACTGTTGTCATTTATGATTTCACAATATCTGAAAATAATATATCAATAATGTTAGACTTCTTTAAGAATTGCTCCCAGTGGTTTATTTAATGTCAATACTTGTTCACGTGAATACTTTTGTTGCTAAGATACTATTTTTTTCTCAGAAAGAAAAATGTCAACTTTAGAGACTTTTGTGATAGTTGTAGAAAAACGAACATTTCCAACATACCTTTTATTATAGTTTAATCTTCGCCGTACCAACATACAGAAATTGCATGGCATACTCAGCAGGGTATATTTGTATCCCAATACTATTTTAAAACGCTAAATTGTTGTACAAGGTGGGAAAATTTCGATGTTTTTATAAGCTATCTAGTTAATTATAGGAGATAGAAAAAAAATAACTCCCCCACTCTCGACCTCTTTTTTTAAGAGAAACTTGATCGTGTTTTGTAATCGAGTAATAAAGAAAATTTCAAATTTTCCACTTTTTGATACATGTCTATAACTTAGTTGTTTGTAAAGTTAGAAAAAAAAATTAATACGTTCTTGAGACACTTTCTTTAGTAGAGTCCAGTGGCGTGCCTAATTTTTTGTAACTATAATAATTTTTGAGTTATAACCTAGAGCTGTATTTTTTTTAAATACAAACTATAGGTGGCCATGGGTCAGTTGAAATTATTTTTTTCCCTTTCCATTAATATACAGGGTGATTCAGGTTTAATCTTGATAACTTCAGGAATCGATAGAACAGGTTAAAATAATGTGAGATGTAACTGGTCTGCTACTTCCAGCTCGGCCTAAGCGGTTCAACTTGCAGGAAGCGACCTACATTGTCATAGGTACTTAACAGCAGACCTCTCGCCCTGGGCGATGCGCCATTAAATCTATAAATGATACTGCAGGAAACAACTACTCTGCGGGCTAATGTCCCGATCGACATTGAATTACACCTGCAGTATATGTGTGAACAGCCAAGAACCCTTGTCGGCCACTCCACCAGACATAGACCGGTTTTGGACTTGTTAGCCCTTATCAGTATGCCACAATTCAACTGGCTGTTCCTTCATATGTAGGTTCACATATAAATCAAGTGCAGGTGAGATGTAACTGATCTGCTACTTCCACCACTTTGACCTGATTAATTTCGAAACTTTTTCGTCTCCTGGTTTTTTTCGACGTTTGGTTTGGTAACGTTATAGCAACCCATGAAAACAAAACTCAGTGATTTGTGTAAACTGACGTTTTGGGCGCTGCAATAGCCGAAGTGGCTGGAAGGCGACTGCTCGTGGAACCAGTCTGGATCGGCCATGTCGGTGTGGGTTCGAATCCCACTGTAGTACCATGGATGTTTGTGCTCGCCGAGAGATACACAATAAGTCTATAGGCTGCGGTGTTTCCGGGAACACTGTAGGACGGCTATTAAAAAAAACTGACGTTTGTGAAAATTATTGTCAAAAGTATTATTTAAAGAGTGTTCTTAGTGTTAAGAGAAATGCCAATAACCTCAAACATAAATTTAGTAACAACTACTTAGTACAAGATTTACAACAAACTTATCAACTACTAAAAAAATTACAATAATTGTTCAAAGTGCATTCCTCCAGCCTCAATACATTTTTGGCATTGATGAACTAGTGTATTATATGCAGCTGCTATTTGAACAGGATTGTTTTTTATGTCATCACAAGCATGTCTTATCCTTTGGATCAATTCCTCACGGGTATGTACTGGCGTATCATATGCAATTGCTTTTAGATGGTCTCAAACGAAATAATCCAGAGAATTCAGATCTGGCAAGAGCGCAGGCCAAGCCACTGGTCCTTCGCAAGCAATTCACATATTTGGGTGGTTGTTGGGTTGCCGTCCAATTCATCGACGAGGATAATTCTCATCCAACCACTGCCGTACTAGCCTTCCGTAATGTGCAGGGACACCATCCAACTGCATCCAGTTCCCTTGGCGTAAATTTAAGCAGACATCGTCAAGCACGTCGGGGAGAGAGTTTTGCAGAAACTCATGAAATAAATCCCCATTCAAACGAGGAGACAAAATATGCGGCCCACAGAGGTTATTACCTAAAACACCTATCCACACATTTACACTAAACTGTTGCTGAAATGAAGATTGTCTGACACATCGAGGATTGACATCACTCCAAACGTGAATGTTGTGGTAATTCACAATTCCAGCTGTTGTGAAATTAGATTCGTCGGTCCTAGAACCTTATGCAGAAATTGTAGATTAATTTCTGTTGAATCTAAAACCCATCTACAAAAATTTAAACGTTTTTCAGCATCTTCTGGCAACAAACCTTGAACTGGTTGGAGATGGAAAGCCCTTCTATGATCTTGTTTGAGTGCTCTCAGTATTTTTGATTGAGATAAATGGAGTTGCCTAGCTGCTCGGCGTGTGCTTAAAGTTCTATCGATATAAAAAAAAGATTAAGAATTCGCTGATTATTTCTTGGCTGTACATTACGATTATGTCCATTGTAGCAGCGTAAGCCATATTCCGAAAATCGACCATGTACATCTACAAAAACTTGTGCATTTGGAATTTTTCTATTAGGGAAGCGTGTTCGGTATTCTCGAACTGACGCGTTGGAATTTCCGTCACATAAACCATAAACATAATGTATATCGCCATATTCAGCATTTGTAAACGTTCTTGGCATTTTTTCTTAGCACTAAAAATGCTCTTTAAATAATACTTTTGACTATGATTTTCACAAACGTCAGTTTACAGAAATGTCTGCGTTTTGTTTTCATGGGTTGCTATAACATTAAATGAAATTTACGCGGCTGATGCGCTAGCTATACTGTCACCAATTTCTTTGAATATCTTAGAAACAAGACCAAACGTCGAAAAAAAAACAGGAGAAGAAAAAGGTTCGAAATTAATCAGATCAAAGTGGTGTGTAGATGTTTTATTGAAATTATTATTTTTTTTTTTTGTAGTTCTGAAATAAAGTAAGAGGGGGGTAGCATACAAAATACACTTCTAAGAGGGGTAGGTAGTTCAAACTTAAGAACCTTATGTAAGATCATAAGGAGTGTTTGTGTTCCCTATTTCACTTAAATCGGATAAGTAGTTCAAAAGTTATGAGGGAAAAACGAGAACAAAATTCGTACTTCAACGCCCTCTTGTTCGGAACGATGCGTTTTAGGAAATAAGTTTATATCACAAATGAACATTTTTTTAACCTGTTCTATCGATTCCTAAAGTTATCAAGATTAAACCTGAATCATCCTGTATAATATGTGGGTTAAATATGATTATCCACTATTTTACTGAGGAAACAATTTATTCCAGAGTATCAATTTAATTTCTTAAATATTTTTGACAAGACATTTAGAAGAAATCGTGACATAATGAGTTACTAAACAAAGAATAGTATTATTAAAATGATATATTCGCAATAACAATGAGACGTAATCCAAGACGTAATTAAATTGCTGTACGGAAAAAGCTAAATAACATTGCTGACAATATGTAACAGTAACAATCGAAGAGGTTAAAGATTGGTAACAGGCAATTATTTAAAATGACACACGTCTACTTCAAGAAAACGAAAGAAACAATAGATGCTATAATAAATTATTGTCTTAAAAAATGGCAAATAATCGTATTTAACTCTACATATTAGATATTAATGGAAAGGAAAAAAATAATGATTTCAATTGGGCCATGGCCACCTATGGTTTGTATTTAAAAAATACAACTTTATAATTCAAAAATTAAACGAGTTAAAAAAACACACAAGTTGGACTCCACTCAAAAAAAAGTAATATATTTTTTTAACTTTAAAAAGGCATAAGTAATTTAGTTATGAAGGAGTACATTGAAACCTTAGAAGAAAATAAAAAGAAAACTGCAATTAAAATATTAGGTCAGAGTTTTTAGTCAGCATTGCCAAACAAATTGGATATTTCTTCCACTGTTAGCACAACAGCTTCCCATTCTGAAGTTAACCTCATAAAACTGCTAAAATTGTGTAATTATTAATATTCATAAGAAGTTGTGTTGTTTGGTATTGATTATTTAGTACTTGCAGATATGACCTAAGAATAAATAATGTTGATAATTTGTAATTCTTTTTATGTATGTGTATTCTTACGGAAGTTCACGTACCTTTTTAGTTTGTTAACTATGTTCCTATTTAGAATTTATAATTGAAGCTCACCTACCTCTGTAGTTTGTTAATTGCGTTTCTGTTTATGTTAGATTTTATATTTTTTGTGATGCCTTTATTTTGACGTTTTCTCGAACATTCTCGGCCACATTTTATTAAACTCTCGAGACCGTCGAAAACTACTAGAGCCCCAAAAACCTATATAAGAGGATCGGTTTTGCCGCTGGAGCCAGTTTATATTGAGCAGTCAAACGCGAGTGACAGAAACGTCAAACTAAAGCGTTGACAGTTGTGAAATTGGTTTGAAGAATATTTCTTGTGTAATCAAGAGTGACAATAAAGTTTGTTTGTCTACGTGACGTGTTTCTACGCTAACCCAACATAGAGGTTACAGTATTATACGTATCACATCTATATTGTATTAGTACTTGTCTGTTTGCTGTAAATTTCAGGCGAACTAGTTAAAAATATATTTGACAGAAGCTTGCTATTAATATTTGTAAGGTTAAGTTCGTCGTAAAATTATCAAATTTATGGTATTTTTAGATACTTCGATGAATAAGACACGTAGAACAAAAAGCAGAAGTAATATAAAAATACAGTTCTCGATTATTTGCTTATACTCTTTTATTAGTTAAATTATCCTCAAATAAAATAATTTTTAAAAGCGTTTGTATTTTGCTATTCAAACCCCATACTTTAAGATTTTTTTTCACATAATTATAAACAAAAATGAACAATCTTATTTGCAGAAGCATGTAAGTTTATATTATAACTATATTTACATCTACAGTTAAATTTAAAGAAAAAGAAATACGTATTGAAAAATTTCTGTACCTAAAAATTTGTTGGTAAGACCGCTTTCTGTCGTTATAATATGTTCGTTTAACTTGGCTACCTAATAATAATAGCAGGTAGCATGAGATAACGTTCCTGTTATTTGTTAATATCTATATTATTCAGTTCTTAAATATCTAAAATTATTTGTATTTGCAGAAAAGAAAATGGCGCCCTTAAATTTGTTTATGATGTTTTATCGCTTAGAGAGTAAAAATATGTGGTATTTTACTGTATCTGCTGAGTTATGGTATACATACTTGTATGTACAGGTAATGCTAACTGTGCTGCTGCATATGCATTTGATGAATTTGTATTTTTTTAGAGGAATAAGATATGTTGCTTCTCCTACCTACATGGCACTCTCCTAGTAAGAATAACTTGCTCATGCTGGAAGTAAGTAATAAAGTTAAGAATTGTAAGATAAACGCATCTGAACCGAAATTCGAAGACACGTGGCATACCTAACTACTTAATTATAGGTTACTGAATAAACTGTCTGTTCGACATTCTTTGTTATGTATGTTCTAAACTGTTATAATATTGTAATAGTACTATCTAGCAATATACATCCACACAGAAATTATTAAAATGACTGAATATTCATATATAATAAACATGGATTCAGATGGCGAAAAGCAAATTAAATGCCATTCTCAACTTTATATGTTAAACCTAACAATCTATATACCCTAACAATATACATCTCAGATTACTTTCGTTAAAACACTAGTAATTAACGTCTGAAAAACTCATAAATAATGTTCAGTTTCATACAATTTTGTTTTCAAACTGTAATTAAATAAATTGGCACGACTCAAATTTTAATCAAGCGAACAAGATCGAAATAAAAGGGATCGAATTAAAAATGTGTTGCCAGAGAACTTAATTGCCATAATAACACTTGCGCAACCACGCACTCATTGCTAAATGGGGGTTTTGTATTCGTAAAATTGATGTTTCTCCTTCGATAAATATTTTTTCATTTACCATATATGTACATTTATTCAATATAAAACCCTGAATGTTAGATTAAAAACAAATTTTCTATTCACAAATTAGATATAATATTTAAAACAAATATCTGATTGTGATAGCATTTTATTTGCAGACAATTCTATTAATGTTGTTTGTAGGCATATCTGAATAATAAAAGTAGAAAAATTATTTATCAATTGATTTGATTTTGATCGTTTATACTTAGTAACTTGCACTAACCTCCTGAACTATTCTGTTAGCTATTAAAATAACCTTATTAATAATAATAATATCCCTACCCCTCATTCTAATCACGAGAATTAGCCCAGAAGTCGAAGACTTGTGCGGGAGAGGAGGCGGCATATTATTATTAAGCAGGCCGCATTTACGCCCTGGAACGACTTATGTTGGTAGGTCCTAACCACCATTCAGTGCAGGAATGAGGAAAACCTGGAAAACCTTATTAATTAGAGGGGTAGTCAAACGTCAACCGGTATCAATCTCTCAGATTGACCCAAGCCAACATTCTTCCATCCTACCATACCCGCAGAGAAGGTGCCAATCCTCTCCACGAATATAGTTTATATACCGTCTACCGGCTGCGGAGGTCGACCCACAGCGATATGGTTACCTAGATACAAGTACTGACGCCTTGCGCGACCACTGACCGACTCAGGGCAACTTATTGTATAATTCGATAACAAATCTATAATAACAACAAAGTTGGGTTAAATTGTGACATGTCTAACTAAGAGGTAAAGTCTTTTTAAATTATTTGAATTGTTATTTAAAGTTTTGTTGTGATGTTAAGTTTTTAAGGTAATTTGTTGTTGTCCTGCAATTAAAAAAGTAAGATGCTAATAACACAAGCAAATATATAGGGTGATTCTTAACCTATACACACAAACTTGAGAAATTATAGATGGGGACAAATAATGAAACAAATATAGTAAAATATTTTGAGTATATTTTTAGGTATTAATAATATTGTGTGAAACTAACTACTCTGTGGACTAAAGCCTCAACCAGCGTTGAATTACACCCACAATATCTACCCATATATTGGCACATTATTATTAGCTTTTGTAACATTTTTTACTGCATTAGAAAGGTATTTTAAGCTAATATAAATCAAATCTCCTACAATTCCTATCAGTGAAGTCATATGTATGCTCTCTGATCCCATACATCTAGGTATGCTAATGCACAATTCCACAGACAAAGCTCTATTCAATAGTTATCTAAAGAAATTAATCTAGCTAGATTTACTAACCTGGTTTAAAGAAAACACTCTATAAATATCTAACTTCACTTTTGAAACAGTGGGGACTCCAAAATTCAACCACAATATATGAGATCTGACCTATTTCTGCATTTTTAGGATTGCTTCTTCAGGTGGCCTCCGTTAACTTGAGTCAAATATTTAACTATAAAAAATATTATATAAATTAAAATTATTTGAAATTAATTATCGACAATGTCAAAAGTGATTTTAGTTTGTCAATGTAACTTAAATATGACAAATACCTACTTAAATAATGTTTACCCTTTATGTAATCGTTTTTTATATATTTTTAGGTATTAATAATATTGTGTGAAACTAACTACGCTGTGGTAAAGTAGTGAGATGACCGACCATTAAACTGGCTGTTCCTTCAGATATATGTTCACATATAAATTGAGTGTGGGTGAGATATAAGTGGTCTGCTACTTCCTGCTCGGCTTAAGCTACCCTACTTGCAGGAAGCGACCTACATTTCAACAGGTACTTAAATGCAGACCTGTTGCCTTGGACGACGAGCCATTAAATCTATAAAAGCGCAAAGTAATTGTTCCCTTCTTCAGCCTGTTCTTAAGTTTCTTCCTCAATATCCCGTGTCCTAGTCGTACGATTTCGTCCATAATCAACCATTGCAGAGCAACACTACTGGTTGTTTGAAAACGATTTTTAACAGCGGCAAATGTTTGGCGGATTGGTACGCGTCTATTTGGAAAACGTTCTCTGTACACTCCCAACCATTTCCTTGACAACAGCCGTAAACTATTGGTAGTTATTCCTATAAATCGTAAATTAATATGATATCGGTCATTTCTGCATTAATATAATGTAGGGCCATGGCAAAAAATATAAAAATTAAATGACAAATTTTAAATTTGGACAATAAAGATTTGTCAGATTGAATCGTTCGGCAGTACTCTCAACAAATGACGGTACTTATTGTTAACTCGTTGCTATGAGGAGTTCCAATATGCAATAAAATACCTACTAGTTATACTTTTTTGGAGAAAAGATGCCAAGGAACAAGATTTTTTAACTAGAAACTTAATATACCGTGACACAAAAAAGTTATGAAGCTTTAGATGATGGCGCCCTCTGCCATCTACTAAATTTCTTGCGAATCATGCTATTATTTAGTTCTGAAAATAATAAATTTGAAATCCTACGTTTCGGAAACTATCGATATTTGGACTAACGTAAATTAAGCTAGACCCTCATATTTTAGCCTCAGGAATGTATGATCTTGTTTTGAATATACCCTTTAAAGACACCCTGTCGATTAATTAAAAACATAAGGTGTGTTTATGACGTATAAAAATTAAATTACATTCCGACGAAATTTGTAACAGAAAAGTCTTATATTTCAGTTATGGTTTAAAAGGTCCGGGACGCAGCGGGATACTAATCTAAAGTAATAATATAATAATAATAATAATAATAATAGTCTTTATTTAATAATAGTCTTTAACAAAAAATAAGGTATACAAAGAGTAAGAGGGTAATGAATAACTATTACATATAAGCAACAACACCCAAAAGCTATTATTAAAAAGGCGGAGTTCAACTGCTCAAAGAATGAGCGCGTTGTTCTTCCACTCAACCTCATATTTACAAAATAAGAGATTAGCAGTTAAAATGAGTTGGATACATATAACACAACATAAATCTTAGCAAAATCACAAAGGTAAAATAATTAAAATCACAATTTAAAAAACAAATTGGTCATAGATTTAAAGTTACATTAAAACAAAATATTACCTGATGTAATTAACTTACGCACTTTAGTTTTAAATGTGGGCAATGACAAGGCTTCAAATTCCTTAGGCATAAAATTATAATATTTTGCAATTTGATATGAAAAACAGCGTTTAAAAAGTGTCGACTTATGTAACGGTATAGAGAGCAAGGAAGTATTTCTAGTGCAAACATTATGTATTTCTCCTTGATAGATAATTTTTCTATATAAATATTCAGGCGTTTTATTTTTAACAATATTGTAGTAGAACACACAACAATGCAGAACTCTGCGTTCCTTCATATTAAGCCAGTTAATGTCCATAATTTTTTTTGCTAACCGAGATATGTTTACCAAACAACATTCTAATACAACAGTTCTGCATCATCTGTATTCTAGAGGAATCATGAAACGTCAGACAAGAATTATACAACACATCACCAAAATTAAAATGTGACAATACTAGAGAGTCACATAACATTTTCTTTGTTTTAAAGTTCAAGACATTCTTGTTGCCGTAAATTATTTTCAAACTACAAAATGCTCTTTTTATACACATATTGATATGTTGTGAAAACCTTAGGGATGAGTCCAAAATAATACCCAAGTTCTTGGCGGACTCATGGATATCTATTCTTGTATTATCGATACAAATGTTTAGTCCATGTTTTACAACTTCCAATTTATTTTTAGGTCCAAATACAATAACTTTAGATTTATTAGGATTCAACGTCAAACAATGATTCTTGGAAGCATTAAACAGACAATGTAAATCATTATTTATAACATTACTTGCATTGGGTAACTGTGACAATTTAAAAGAAAACATGAGTTGTGTGTCATCAGCATAGCAGTGCACCTTGCAAGTTTGTACACTCTTTATTAAATTAGTTGTATAAATACAAAAGAGAAGTGGGCCCAAAATTGAACCTTGAGGTACACCATTAATTACACTTAATGCTTCCGAATAAACATTTTTCAGTTTGACAATTTGTTTCCTATTTCTGAGATAGTTACCGATCAAATTTACAGAAGTTTGACTGAAACCCATATAATGCAAAATTGCCAGAAGCAACCGATGATTAATTCGATCAAATGCCTTTGAGTAATCTAATAAGACTAGCGTACTAAATTCGCCCTTATCAGAACTCGATAAAATATCATCAGTTACTTTCAGCAATGCTGTAGTACAGCTATGTAACGGTCTAAAACCAGACTGATTAAGAGGCAATAAAGAATGAGTTTGTAGAAATAGTCTAATCTGTTTGTCCATTACTCTTTCTAAAATTTTGGACATAGTTGGGAGAATACTAATTGGTCTCAGATCTTGTAGACTACTCGGTAAGCTAGTTTTAGGTAAAGGCACGACATATGCTATTTTCCATGCATCAGGAAAAGTATTTGTCTCCAAACAATAATTCATAATATGCACCAAATACGGTAAAATGTACGGACAAACAAGTTGAATGGTTTTGATATTTATTCCATCAAATCCGACCGAATTGGATCGTAAAGAACTAATTATGTTTAATATTTCTATTTCATCAGTCAATTTAAAGGAGAATGGTGTAAGTTCACCGTTTATCAAATTAGTTTTATAAAATTCTAATGTTTCAGCATCGGGAATATAGGGAGACTTTGAAGAATTAACAAAAAATTCATTAATAGCATCAATATCATTCGATAAATTATTAGGCACTTCCACCGTATTTGGTTTCCAAGACACTCCATTGTTCTTTAAAATTTTCCAGACATTATTTTTTCCTTCACCTGCTAACATGTGATTTAAATACGCCTTTTTTTCATTAATGATGGCTTTATTTGTTACATTTCTAATTTGTTTATAGTATTCATAATGACTTTTATTTTTACTATTTTTAAACTTCAAGTAAGCTTTATTTTTTAACTTTATCATAAACCTTAAATTATCCGTTAACCAAGGGGATCTTTTCTTATTTGTCCTGATGATTCTCACAGGTGCATGTTTATTCAGTAGTTCCAACAAGAATTCATTCAAAATATTCAGCTTATCATTTATATCTTCAGTGTAAAAAATGTCGTCAAAAGATATTAATTTCAAGTCATTTTCAAAATCATTTAAATTAAAATTTCTCATGTCCCTATAATAATAAATTCTAGGAGAAGGTTTTCTCTGAAGCAGTGATACACTGCAAGATACCAATTTATGATCCGATTTTATACCAGGAATATCATAAACTTCGCAACGTATAACGTTTATATCACAACTACATATGAAAACATCCAATAATGATTGACTATTTGCTGTCACTCTCGTGGGGGAACTGACAATTTGTTTTAAATCAAAGCTTTCCAAAATATTGGATAAAACAACTGAGGATTTTAATTCCATATTAAGTAGATTTATATTGAAATCTCCACAACATATAACACTTTGAAAAGTTGTTGCCACAAAAACAATCGCTTCCTGAAATGAATTTAGAAACTCAGATGTAGATAGTTTCGGTGGCTTATAAAATGCTCCCAAACAAAATGTGCTACTGTCACAAGTAATAGACAACCATAGTTGCTCAATTTCACTGTTTGGCATTCCATTAATTGTGGTGGTTTGCAATTCATTCTTAACATAAACCAATAATCCACCGCCATGAGTAACTCTATCTTTTCTAAACACTTCAAAGCCTTGTATGTCTATAACGTTATCAGAAATATCGGGACTTAACCAAGTTTCACTAATACATACTATATCATAGTTACTAAAAACTACATGCTCTCTAAAATTTCTCATTTTGGGCAATATAGATCTAATATTAAACTGCGCTACATTTAAGTTATAAAAACCATTATTATTTAGATTAGCCATTTTTATAGATATTTTAATTTAATGCAGCAATACTAAAACACTTACCCAAAATCAGTTCTAGATTTCACAAGATCAAGTTGCTTCAAATATACAGGACACAAAATGCTAGAAGCCTTATGATTAATATTAAAATTAGTTTTGAATTTAGTATTAGAAAAAATACAGTTGGAACACTTTTCAAAAGAATTAGAGCATGATGTGAGGTCATGATTTTCAGCACACTTAGTACAGACCGAATTTCGCTGTTTACATTCAGACTGAGTGTGATTAAACCCATTGCACTTATAGCATCTAATAATATTATAATTTTCATAAACAGGACATCTTTCAAACCCAACATTAACTTTTTTTGCTGTTAACAATTTGCGAAATGCAGAGCCATTGCATTCAACTATAGCAAAAGATATTTCATTGTTGCTTTTAGTTTTTTTTAGTAGTTTAATTGATATTTGATCTTCACTGTTAAGAAAATGATTTAAAAATGAATGAATGAATGAAAATAATGAAATACAAAATCAGCTGACTACACATTTTTTTTGTGACAAAGTAAATAAATTCCCTTTAGTAGATATTAGTTTATACTGAACAAAATAAGGTTACATAAAGGTATCAAAAATATATATATCAAATATTATTAGGGTCGGTCTTCATATTTGTTGAATAAATAAACTTTTTCTAATTTTGACATACAGTAGGCGCCAAAATTATGGAATAAATTCAATAAAAACGAAACAATTATTTTTTGGGAAAAATCCTCGAACAGGTCGATTTTTAATTTAAAAAATACATATTTTAGCGTAAAATACGATTTTCAAATGTTATTTGTTTTCGAGTAATGACGTCATCGATTTTTTTTTTAATGGCAACACCATTTTTTTCCTTGATTCTGAAAGATCGTTTAATTCTCTATCAGACAGTACTAAAATTTTGCCCTCTTACATAGGAAAGTTTTCGAGTAAATGACGATTGAATGTTATAAAACGTAAATTTTATCCATAAAAAAGCAACAATTCTGAGGTATGTAAAATAAAATACAATTGATTAAATTTTATACTTAAATTAAATGTTCGAATTGCCATCCACCAACTTCTTGACAATGCGCAAGTCTGTGAAGAAATTCTTCTTGCACATTATGAATGATTTCTGGGGTAACTCTACGTATTTCGTCCCGAATGCGATTTTGAAATTCTTCTAAATTACGTGGTTTATTAATGTACACTTTTGACTTCAAGTATCCCCATAAAAAATAGTCAAGAGGTGTAAGATCTGGTAATCTTGCAGGCCACATTTTGTCTGAATGGTACAATAAACCGTCAAACTTGCAGATATTGCTCATTGGATGGCAGAGGCACATACCCAACACCCTCAGAAATTAAATGTGTGGGCTGGAATAGTTGACGACAGAATAATAGGGCCTTTCTTCTTTGAAGGAACTCTTACAGGACAAAGATATTTAAAGTTTCTAGAAAATGACCTTGTTCCAGCCCTTGCAGTAATTTTTCCTAACGATAATGACCCTGACATTCCTGACGATACCATATGGTTTCAGCAAGACGGTGCACCTCCGCACTATGCGCGCCCTGTACGAGATTTTTTGGACAACTGTTTTCCTGAGAGGTGGATCGGCAGACGCGGACCGATAGAATGGCCTGCAAGATCGCCAGATCTTACACCTCTTGACTATTTTTTATGGGGATACTTGAAGTCAAAAGTGTAACTTCAAAATCGCATTCGGGACGAAATACACAGAGTTACCCCAGAAATCATTCATAATGTGCAAGAAGAATTTCTTCACAGACTTGCGCATTGTCAAGAAGTTGGTGGATGGCAATTCGAACATTTAATTTAAGCATAAAATTTAATCAATTGTATTTTATTTTACATACCTCAGAATTGTTACTTTTTTATAGATAAAATTCACGTTTTATAACACTCAATCGTCATTTACTCGAAAACTTTCCTATGTAAGAGGGCAAAATTTTAGTACTGTCTGATAGAGAATTAAACGATGTTTCAGAATCAAGGAAAAAAATATGGTGTTGCCATTTAAAAAAAAATCGATGACGTCATTACTCGAAAACAAATGACATTGGAAAATCACATTTTACGCTAAAATATGTATTTTTTAAATTAAAAATCGACCTGTTCGAGGATTTTTCCCAAAAAATAATTGTTTCGTTTTTATTGAATTTATTCCATACTTTTGGCGCATACTGTATATAACAAATAATCTATTGTGTGATAATGTCAACGAAGTTTAGTCCTTCTTTATCTCCCGGGGTCATTACAGATTCACGAATTACTCTAGTTTTTGTATTTTGAATATTTACTCGAAAACACGTCTCCTCATCTGTAACATCTTTAATACGTAAAAATGTTAATTCTGACCTCCGACATGCACCAGCTATTCCCACAACCAACACAACCTAAACCAATAAATGCGAATTAGTAAACTGACAATTATATGAAGCAATTATTAGTTACCTTAGCAATTAAAAAAATATGGTCATCCACCTCCGCCAAAAACTTCGTAATATTTACTTTTGAAAAAACGTTTGATTTCTTAGCGTGGTATCCATCAGACTGCCTTTCCAAAAATGCTATCAAACTATTGTATGTTTTAATGTCTATACCTTCTTTTTCAGACAGCTCAGTTCTCAACATGGCACTTTTTCATTGAAGTATTTTACTTTCTTCTGTTCACGCCATTTCTCAAATCTTTCATAAGCCAAGTCACATACCGCTTTGGATTTTTCAGTAATCAGTGAACATACGGCATTTCTTGCCGCTTCTTCGATATCGCTCGGTATATCATCAGAATCTGAATATAAACCACACATGTTTCCTAATAAATGGTAATACTAACGATCAGCTTCACAGAATAGATCAGCGTCTATTAAATGTCAAGCCAAATGACAAGCAAATTTAAACTGACAGTGACCTACTAGATAATTGTTATTTAAATTATACTTGTAAATGATCAAAATAAAAAACTTATATAAATTCATACTTTTCATAACTGATTACATAAATAGCTATTAATTTACAATAAAAAACGCATATATATACATTTTCGTATAAGACTTGACTTATCAAAAATTTAGTCAGAAGCCGTATTTTAATTGTTATACACGTCGCGCTCCATTAATACTCGTATTTGCTGTGAGCCGTGAATTATTATGTCACGCCTGAACATAACAGTAACGTTCACTCAATCTATTATGTTTTATCTATAATGGAATACGTTTTGTTAATACTATTCTATTTTTTTCTATAGCGAATGCCAGTTTTTCGACACATCCTTTGACAGGATGTTATCATTGTACTTTCACTTCGCCGATTCCTGACCGTTTTTATACAGTTTTACGTCTAAAACTTCACAATGTGAGATTCATGCACGAAACTTTTCCTATTTTCCATTTCATTTTGCATTTTGATGGTTCTCTGGAAGATAATATAACCGTCACGTTGCATTCGAGGTCTGACTATTGTTTTAATAACCTTAATAAAAGAAATGGTCGTTGTAAACATGTTTAATAGATACCGTCTGTCAACTATTTCGTTAAGTTTATTTGCACATTGCAATAAAGTAGCTTTAGTTAGCTAAACAAAAGTTTCTTATCATTAACAGTTTCTACAGTTTATGCTTCACAACTTGTACTTTTCTCAGTATATGTAGAAAATATAAGGATTGTTGATGGCGATAAATCTGATATACGGAAACAAGATTGTCATGAAAGTTCACACCACTGCATACTTCCAAATATAAGTTGCCTCAGAGCTTGATAGGATACTACTAGAATGTAAACTATAAATTGTGATCCATATACATACTATAGGGTGTCTCGGGCCCATAACAGAAAACAGTAAACACCTGTTCAGATCATATAAATCGGGAAACATTTAATTAAAAAACTCAAAAACTATATAAAACGACGCCATTGATTATATAAAGAGCAATTTTTTTTGGATAGATAAGTAGGTAAATGTCATGTCTAACTTAAAATTGTTTGGCAGGTTAACGTCACTTTTGACATTGTCAATATTTAATTTAATAGTTATTTATGCAATTTAGATAATTATTAAATAGAGTTTTGTCTATGGAATTGTTCATTAGCATATCGAGGTATTTGGTATCAGAGAGCATACATATGACTTCATAGGAATTATAGGAGAATTGATTTATATTAACTTAAAATACCTTTATAATACAGTTAAAAAAGTTACATAAGTTAATAATAGAGAATAAATGGGTAGATACTGTAGAGGTAATTCAACGCTGGTCGGGGCTCTAGTCCGTAGAGTAGTTAGTTTCAATATTACAATACAATATTGTTAATACCTAAAAGTATATAAAAAATATAAAAATGTATTCGAACATATTTGAAATAAATGTTTTCTTTTATGCAAAAAACAAAACTTTGTTGAACTATATTTAGTGATAAAACTGGTTCTTTATTGCACTAGTGCAATATAATTTTTATTGCACTCGCCTGTCATTCTACTACAGCATTTTATGATTATGATAAAAAAAATTCCGTTCTTGTGAAAATTTCTCAAGAGAAATATTATTTAAAGTTACAACAAGGCAAGCTACGAGAAGTTAGAAATACATGTTTAGAATTAGCAGGCATGCATATGCATTTTTTAAAAAGAACCTTTGTAATTTTGTCAATGTTTCGTTTTCGTTAAAATGTTTATCGATTATTAATGGATTTGTTGGTTATTATCCTGTTTAACTGTCATTATGTGGATTTGTTCTATTTTTCTCTGAGAAGGTAGGTAAGTCTCTCATTTCCTGGTAAAACACACTCCTGCATATAAAAAATTGTTTTCTAAATATTTTTTTATATAGTTTGACAACATTTTAAAAAGTACATACACATAAACTAATATGTAAACAAACTTGTAACAACAGTTATAGCCATTGTTTTTCATGACAATATTGATTAAATGGTGGATAATTCAAATATGATTGAATGTGTTTTTGTATAATGTTTGTCATTATAACTTTTTAAGGAAGAGATAGAAAAATAAATTATATATAAATAATGTTCGTAGAAGAAAGATCATTTTAGTTGTCATAAAATAAGAGTTTGTTTGTGGAAAAAATTTTGTTTAATTTTTGAGTTTTGACATTTGACCAGATTTTTGCTTTCGTTTTTCGTTTGTTTCTCATAATCCCGAAACCGAGATACTCTGTATATAGTACACGTAATATCCTAGCGAGGTCTGACGCAATTTGCATTTGGAGCTATACGAGCTATAATTGTGTGAATTTTCATGACAATGTTTTTTACGTGGCATATCTAATTTTAAACTAGTTAATTTAGAAGTTGCAATTTCTGTTAAACATGGAAATATTATTATATAACCGTTCCGTTTTAATGAGCGTGTCGTTTGAAGATAGGACTTTTCATATACAGGTGGGTAGTAAATGTCAATATTGAAGTCGTCATAGACCTAGGTATATCTTATTGTCGAAATGAAATTCAGTGATTATAAAAACCGAAACAGTCAGTTATATAAATACTAATCTAACATTATTATTTTAGTATAGTTGCGACAAGAAGACGACTCACGTCATACGAACAAATGAATAGCTCACTATATTTCCATCAAAATGTTAAAAAAAACTGCAACTGAGAATAATGAAACTATATATTATAACTATTTGCACTATACAGGGTATTAATTAAGTATGTGCACTTTAAAGGGTTAATCTATTATTGATTTTAAGACAAAAAGTTCATATAAACATGGGTCCGCAACGGCTTTGTTTTATAGATACAGGGTGTTAAAGTTTGAAAGAAAAATCAAATTTTTTTATCTATTTTCTGAGTAGTAAGGGCTATTTAGTTGAAACCTGACACACCTAACACAACAATAATTGCTAACTGTCATTTTTTCATTTATTTTCATGACCTACCTCGCAATAATTTTGCGTTGAGTTCTGACTAATTGTAACTCTAACTTAAATTGCGTGCATAAGAATGAATTTAAGAAATTTTCTCGAAAACGGTTCATCGTATCAAAAATTACCAAGAGACATTTTTTATGTAATTTTAATTGATTCAATCGACAGAGCTCGAATGTTGAAAAAATCGTTGGAGTGCCATTTTTTCTTAAAAAATTCTGTGAAGGTTAGCCATATCTGCGCGCATGGCTAAATTAAAAATAATTTAATACCCACAAAATGTAGTATCTAAATACCTATTAGAGTGTGGCAAGTTTCAACTACTCAGAAAATAGATCCAACAATTTTATTTTGGGTCATTTTAATCAGTACAGTCGAATATCTCGAGTTTCGTGAGTGTTACGAAAAAATAACTCAGACAAAAGTTACTCAAAAAACTGGGGGCCAACTAGCTGTGTATTCAGATCTGACTTTGACATTGATTTTGAAGGCCAAAATCAAATTTTTTAATAGAAACCCATATTTTTGAAACCGGATTCGAAAAGAGCAAGAAATCTTACGTCTGAAGCCACTTTAAAAAATTGTTTGATTGTTACTTTTAGATCGTAATTACAAGGTGAAATATCGGGAAGGCTGCAGTCAATCCTGTAGCTACGTAACTTGAAATCGCATTTAGGCTATCTTCCTATAATCTAAGCCAGCTAGATCATTCTGGATCATGTTCAAAGCCCAATTGGAAAATTTAATCCGCATTTGCATGTGGATTGGTCTTAATTCTTGGAGCAAAGTTATGTGGTACGCATGATACCTAAGAGTCCTAAGAATTCTCAATGCCGTTCTTCGTGGTATACCAATTTCTCTTTCACGTACGTTCAGAATATGTGGCTTAGAATATGGGAAGTTAGCCTAAATGTGGTTTCAAGTTACGTAGCCACAGGATTGACTGCAGCTTCCCGGTATTTCACCTTGTAATTACGATCTAAAAGTAACAAGCAAAATTTTTTTTAAAGTGGCTTAAGACGTAAGATTTCTTGCTCTTTTCGAATCCAGTTTCAAAAATATGGGTTTCTATTTAAAAATTTGAATTTGACCTTCAAATAACCTTCAAAATCAATGTCAAAGTTGGATCTGAATGTACAGCTAGTTGGCCCCCAGTTTTTTGAGCAAGTTTTGTCTGAGTCATTTTTTCGTAACACTCACGAAACTCGAGATATTCGACTGTACTGATTAAAATGGCCCACCTTGTATAAAAATTGGTAAAAAACACAATTGTTGCAAATATATATTTGATTCTAAATAAAAATGAAAGCACAAGACACACAACCGTATTAAACTCAATTGGTTCTGAACGAGTAACGATAAACTTCTCGCGAGTACAAAAAAGAGTTTCGACTTTCATACATGATTTTTTCCAATACCCTGATTTTTTAATATAAAAATGAGACCACCGTTAGCTGATATCATTTTGAAAATGTATGTAACACTGACATTAAGTAAAATTTTTACAGCCAATCGCAATGTATTGTGATCGATTGACGTATTATTTAATATAGGGATACCTATATTTTGCACAACGTGCAAAAACATTTTTTTTCGTATTTTGTTCATAAATAATACACTTTTCATTCTTCCCCCTAAAAAGTATAATTTTTTATTTTAAAGAAGCAAGTGAAAGAAAAAGTAAAACAGCTAGGTTATCGGTTGTTAAGTATGAAAAACTTTCGTTCTCACAGTCGCTTTCCAGCTGGTAGTTTTTCGCACGCAAACAATAGTCCAAGATCCCACTGCAAAGTACCTTCATCCAAATGTTAATAGAAAGAATTGCACTTAAACATGTGTTTCATGTATATCTTAACAGGAATTGGCTAGGTTGGCCAATCAAAGCCGGGTTCTAAAGGCATTAATTATGCATTAAAATATTAATTATGGAGGTGAACTACAAATTAGTTTAATGCAACAAAATATATATCAATAGAAAGTTCATAGTCTGCGTTTTAAGAATATATAGAGCTGTCTGCATATTTTCGGGTCTAAAGTGTGACACCCCTTCGCGAAAAGTTTAAAATTTGTTAAATTCAGTTCCAGACTGTCCACTGTTTTTATAATTATATAATGTGTTTTTTTTTAAGAAAAAGTTATTTTTATTTCCAATATAAGTAGGTACAACATATGTCAATATTAATATACTAATATATTTATTAGAGTTTACAAAAATGAACATTCACATTAAAAATTTGTGCCTACCGTACGCCAAGGAAAAAATAATGTTTTTTTATTTAAATCAATAATTTTTTAAAATTATTGATTTAAATTTTTAAATCAATAAATTTTTAATCAATTTTAAATCAATTTTAAAAAAAAATTAAATCAATTAATTTTTTTAAATCACATTTTATCCCACCCTAATAAAAAAAACATATATTTTTCAATAATGTTTTGAGTGTACTCATGTATGATGTTTCCTGGCGGCAAAAAAAGAACCGAATTATATAGCATACGTAGAAATGAATCCAATTAGATAATTTTTATTTTGACATACGGGTGGGTGGTTTTGCATGAAATAGACGCCCAAAGTTTCTACGCTCCGCTCTTTCTCTATGTCTACATTGTACCCCTAAAATTCAGTAATAGTTGTTTAGAATAAAAACAAATTCCTACTTTTTCTACCAAAAAAATAGGACTGTTATGAGGCCAAATGTTAATTTGTAAAGAATTTAATTTTTTTAATTCATTTAAATTGAATTTTGTGTTGGCATATTACAAAAATAAATACTGTATTTGAATAATTATAGAAATAGATAAATAATTTCTTGTCAGTGTGTTTTTGCGACTAACGGTGTCTGTTCTGACCTTTTTTAAATCACATTGTAGTGGTTAGTAGTCGCGCGGTGTAAGGCGTCAGTACTTGAATCGAGGTGACTAGATCGCTGTGGGTTCGACCCCCGCAGCCGGTAGACCGTATATAAGCTATATTTGTGGAGAGGATTGGCACTCTCTCTGCGGGTATGGTAGGGTGGAAGAATGTTGGCTTGGATCAATCTGAGGGATTGATACCGGTTGACATTTGACTACAAACCTAATTAATGAAATTTTCCAGGTTTCCCTCATTCCTGCACTGAATGGTAGTTAGGTACTCTCGCAGAACCTCCTCCAAGATTTCCTTTTTGCCCTTCTAATTTCTTTATTATAGTCCGTTAAAGCCGGACTTCTTTTCTCATTTCACTTAATTTCCTAGTCCACCAAGATGTGCCTCTATTATCTTTCTTTGTTTTCAGTGGACAGTTTTTGTGATATGCTGTGATGAGTGCACTTCGGATTTGCTCCGTGGCTACCTCTATCTCTTCACGATTCTTTATTGCGGTAATTGGAGCCCTAAAGTGCTCCTGGAGTGACTGTTTATATCCCCTCCAGTCTGTACTTTTCGGGTCCCTATATGTTACCACAGACCTAGTGTCAGTTCAACAGATATAACTGAGATCTGTAAAAAGTGTTTTTTTTTTAAATTAATGTAATACGAATCACATAATATAAAACCAGTCTGGACCTGTCCTTGACTCAATAGCGTAACGTATACTCCCACAGACCCCGTGGGTAGTTGGAGGGGCCTGTAATTTTTGTATTGCGGTCATTGAAATAAACATGATCATTTATTTATTAGTTTACTTTAAACAAATTGCATCGATAAAGTGGTCAACACAGTTTATTTATTTATTTATAGCTTTCACCATCCAACAGTACTAAACCCATTTATAGGATGGAAAAAAATAAACATAATAATTACATATACATTCAAAAACAAATAAACAAGAAACAAACTACAGTAGAAAGATAATGTACAAAGAACAAACTTACTATGGAACTAAGTAACTAATAGACTACAAAAACACCTTTTTGTTGAATTGTTGCAAATTATTTAATAAAAACAAAACAATGTTTATTGGTTTCGCATGTTTTTTATGATATAGTATACCTAAGTATACCCTCATTACTACCTCCGTGTAGAAGTATGTACAAGAACGTACCAAAATTAATGTCAGAGTTTTCATGTTACATTTTGTCATATTACGGGGCGACATGTGATTTTGTGTTACGCCGCTGCCTTGGCAGTACAGCGACAAGTTTCGTTTATTTCGAGCACTTGAAATTTAATTTGAACTTTTTCGGTAGGGTTGCCTCACTTTAGACCTGGAAATATGCAGCCAACTCTATATATTCTTAAAACGTAGACTAAGAACTTTCTATTGGTATATATTTTGTTGCATTAAACTAATTTGTAGTTCACCTCCATAATTAATATTTTTAATGCATAATTAATGCCTCTAGGACCCGGCTTTGATTAGCCAATCTAGGCAATTCGTGTTAGGATATACATGAAATACATGTTTAAATGCAATTCTTTCTATTAACATTTGGGTGAAGGTACTTTGCAGTGGGATCTTGGACTACAAGCATTTGCGTACGCAAAAGCTTGAAATGCATGTTCCAGCTTCTTTTATTTGTCTGTGTTTCATGTCATCTATGTGATTTCCCTTTCGCTCTGAAGCAGCTAATTTTTATTTAGTGTTAATGTTTGTTATTTAGTGTTACTGATTAAAATCCTGTTCTAAAACAACGTCACTGAAAACGTTGACTTATTTGTTGATTTTCGCAACATGATAATTAAATTCTGTTTCTGAATGTTTGCTTTGCTGAATAGATATCGATTTTTCGGAAATGATTTTATTAGCAATTTCTATTTTATGGGTCACTGAATCTGCTATATATCCTTCCACTACCTCTGACGACTTCCACCCCCTCTCATAGTTAAAATGTCCACACCTGGGGCATTATCTAGTAATGTAGACGACATTCTTCGAAACGAGTAGCCGGTGTACTGATTTGGGTTTGAAATTTTAAGAAAGCTTTGTCGTACGAAATTTTTGAAATTGTATGCTTTCCAACCATCTGATTTACACATCACAAAAGATTAAAATTGGTTAAAAACATATGAAGTCACTTAACATCTTTTCACTTGTCATCTTCATTGCAATTATTTTTCATATGTTTCATTTTGTCTAAATACAGTGCGGATCTCCAAAAACTTGCCGCCCAGGTTGTCTTGCAAAAACTGAAAACACGCTCAGACCTCAGTTTTAATTTTGAGATAGTGTGTTTTATGGATGAAATCAGTCCCAAATTTCTACCTCTAAGTGGGGGTGACTCTCAATCGTAAAATCTTAATTTGAATGTGGTATTGGTAAACTTTATTTTAAAGAGTACTCAGTTGCGTTTTCATCATCTATTTTTTTTAACTTAATTTTATTTATTTACTCGAAACCCAGTTAACAAATCATGGACGTCATTACCCAATATATTTAATGCTTTAGAGATGATATATATGAGTTAAAAGTAAACGGTCAAAGGTAACTTCTGAGTCTTTAATTGATTGAACGGACTCCACTGAAGCAAAGCCTTTTGTGGGCGTTATAAACGCAATGCGCGTACGTCTGATGGTTGGAAATTGTTGTACAAACAGACCTAAGTGCAGTGTATTATGTGTTAAAGTGTGTTATCCAACCGCATCAGTGCATTAGGGAGGTGAAGTGGGCGGTGGTAGCATATTATCATCTAAGAGAACGGCAGTCTATGGATGAGTATAAACTAAGGAAACTATTAAAATGATCACAGTCAACTTATTTTTGGAAATTTTGTGTTCTTTGGCCCTTCTCAAGTGTCCCCTGCATCACTCATCTACCATACTTCTCTAAGTGCTGAGAATGAATGAATATCTATTATTTTGAACCTTGTGTGTAGATAAATAACAAAGTACATGCAGATATCACCAGCACAACTCAATTAGTTTCCAATTTGCTCAGTAATCTGATTACACTTCTAATTGATTTCATCACTTGTTATATATTTAATTAAAATAGTTAAGACTTAGCTATTCTATAAAAAATCTATAATAAAAAAATAAAGTAAATTTTAACTAGTAATATTTTTTATACTGTGTTAACTTTACTACGTAATGGCTATGTTCTGTAAACTAGTACTAGATTAAGTTGTCTTACAAGCACAAGCTTATTTATTTCCTACGTTCTGTGCCATATAACTTGTAATGTACTAACTAATTTAGCATGTCCACACAGGGATAAATTAGTTAGCCTAAACATAAATCTGTGTCGCAATTTAACACATAACATAAATTTAGCATCATTATCACAGAACTAAACGTGGAACCCCTAACCCAATAATGGTGCTTCAGAACTTATTTAATTACTTTCAGTAGGGTTACATTCTAAGGCAGAGTTTTGTTCATTCAAACTTTATAAACTATTTTATTGTCATATAAAATTATCCAGTATACCTACATTTTCAGTGAAAATGAATATTGCTACACGAATTATCGTCAATAGAACCTATTATTTGAAGTTGGCGCTTTCAGTTATAATCTTGTGCGTGCTGCAGAGGTAGGTAGCCGACAGTATTTATTCCTATTCTGTCTTGATTCCGATTCTGATTCAGTAGCATTTTTCAGACAAATATGTATATCCTACTTATTGATCTAAATAAATTATACTACTGAAGTTGTTCAATTTAAAAGAAAGGCCTAAAAGACAATAAAAAAATTACAGAATTTTAGCTCGATATTTAAAAAATGGGGCAAAAACCTCTTTTCCTATGGAAAGTTGGCACCTATGATAAGCATCAACTGATATGGCTTAAATCCATAGATAAAGCTTACAACTGTCAACAATATCTACTACCATGCAGTCGTTTTTTTGCAGCATTTTTAAATGCAGAAACGATAAAAAATAACATTCTTATTAGTAATTATACCTGATAGATAGGTAACAGTTATTCCAGTTGGCTCCACTATTTTGCATTCGTTTTTCATTATTCCGCTACAAACTGGCAAAGCGACAACATTTTCATTCTACTACTTACTACAGATAAAAGACTTCCCGTAGGTACAGCTAGATAAAATGCCTATTTATTATAACAAAATCGAACGAAAGAAATATATGATAAAAAACTTTTAATGTATCCGCGGCAGTCTCGTTTCATAATCTAGAAAAACAAACCGGCGAACTATATTGTGGGAAAATATTTGCACCCAACACAAATTTCTTTATTTAATAACTATAAAACGTTTAAAAATTAAAAAGGCACTAAAAACTGAAGAAGAACACAAAACTACAACGTAAACATATGGTAAACACAGGAATTAAATTATAACATGACGAGAATTTTACCGTCGTGTTGCCATAGTTTGAGTTTGAAATTTTTTTGAAGGATGATTTCGTTAATTCTTAATTTTCTCAATCCCCTCTTAAAATATTTGTACCTAGTCATAAGTTAACCCTGTATAATCTAGAAATAACCGTGTTCTTACACAAGGAATTCATATTGCAATTTGCTTAGACAAAGAGCTCTGTTACATTACAGAACATTTGAATTTTAATTGTCAGTAAGTTTGTTAGACAATTTTTATTTTGAAATTTATTAGTTTTTTATTATAAGTATGGTTTTTTGAGTTGTTCTGTCATAATGTAACGAACTGAACGTCGTCGGTCGCATAATTACTGTGCATTTTTCCAGCTTAAGTTGGGACTCTTTGATCTACAGTTGTTCTTCTCAGGCTAGGCTGTGTGGAAGCATACTCGCTTTGCTCTATTAGAAACCCTGGGCCTACTCAGATATTATGTTTGGTTCCTATTGTAGCACGGCTAATATCTATGACTAGTTGTATGCAATGCTTGCAAATCATTCACCGTTTTCTACTGTTGGCATTTTCGGTGGTGTATCAGCAAAAACTTCGTGGCAACTGACAGCGTATGTGCGTCATCATTGGACTCAAAAACTATCGTTCTTTAGCCAAAGAGCGTTTGGTAACGTATTACCTTAAATGGGTCACATCTTATAGGCCACTTTACAGCTATATTCCATCGCAAATATAATTTGCTATTGGCCAGACCAAAAACCAAGTATCGGTTTAATTTCCTTAATATCTTTAAAGATAACTGAGACATTGGTATTCTCTCAATAGACTTATTGTACTAATAAGAAGCACTTTTAATTGCTACATCAACACGGATGTTAATATATAAACACAACTTCAACCTAGAGGCAACGCAAATAGAGGTATGTCTCAATAGATTTATTGTACTAAGAAGCATTTTTAATTGCTACATCAACACGCATGTTAACATATAAACACAAGTTGAACCTAGAGGCAACGCAAATAGAGGTACTCAAATTTTGTCATCAGGAGAAAAGCCCAATGCAATTTCGGTATATATTGTCGCCGTCGGTCAGAGGCCTGACGAGAGTTTTATTGTAGGATTAGAATGGCGGAGAAGTTTTTTTGTTTTTGTGACAAGTGGATTTTTGAGTCTTGTCAAAGTCATCTCGAGAAGGAAAACAATTAAATTTTAATTGATTAATTTTACCGTGGAAAGTAAATAGATAACTGTTGCTTCGGTTCTAGAAAAACTGTGAGAGATTTAGGTGAGTGTCTTGTACTAACGAGAATTAGAACAATATAAACTTTTGTGACACTGGACTAGGCATTTAAATTTTATAAGTAAGAAAGTTTTGTTGTCAGGATTAGGGAAGTGAAAGAAACCGTACGTAGAATAGTTTGTTTATATAACCATGACCTCAAGAGACCGTGGTGATGCCTCTACTCCAAAAAATAGTGGCGACATTGAGACAGATGTACGGCCGTGTTCTTTGGTATCAATCAATTCGGTAGAAGACTTCACCGTATTTCCTAGCTCTGAGGTACCAGAGAAGCGAAACTTAATCGAGCTTGAGGAAACGCCCGGATTAAGGTCAACTAATATAAGAGACAACGTTGTAGAGCAAGTATGCGTGCGCGAGGGTGAAATTGTCACCGAACGAAGGCGCAGTGTACAACAATATCTATTCGCATTTAGTTTGCTATAGTCAACTATAATATCCCACATTGGTATGATCAAATTATTAGATGGACATTGTGAAGGGCATATAATAGCTTTCTTAATCATGTACAATACTTGACGTTGTCGATTTTAGTTTTCAAATGCGAAGTTCTTAGGTATTGGAATATTGAAGTCCATCAAATTTTTGAAGTGATCTGGATTAAAGGGTTGTACGAAATGAATTGAAAGGGATACAAGATATAGGAAGATTCACAAATACTAGAGAAAACGTTTGGTACATATTTAATTTGAGAAACAGAGTGCGGTGTGCATAATGACTAAAAATTAAAATACAACTTCGTGATGATTAGTAGTAGTAGTAGTGGGCGGCATCAGCCTGGCAATTAGGCCACACGTGGGTTCTTTTTGCCTACCCTTGCATCATATCACCTCTCCACTATCCGCCCTCGGCCTTCCTCAAACCTACCTGAACTTCCTGATGATAAATGTAATAGAAAAGTCTCATACGAAAATGTTCTACTTTTGAGTTTTTTTGCCGGATCTACTATTTATTGAATACATTGATAATGTTTTCATGCAACCCTATTCAGGTTAGTTTAATGTGTGTGTGTGTGTGTGTGTTTAGGTTTCTATGGCACTGGACAGAGCCAACTAGCCAGTCTTCTTTGTTATATAACTAATTAGGTTACATTTTGTACATATATTATATATTCATACATTTTGTATGTGTATTACAATTTCAACCCCTAAAATGTATTTACCAGCTTCATGTTTGATGTTGTACCAATTTTTTTTTTTCCAATTTATTATTTATTTTGTTTTTTTTTAATTTTTTATATATTTATTTATTATTTACTTTTTCTTTTTTTTTTTTTCTTTTTTTTTTTACATTTTTTTTTTTACATTTTTTTTTTCTGAACTATACTATATACTAGATACATTGTTCTCTAGACCTCGTTGGCCTAGTCAACTTCGGTCTCTCTATAGTGGGTTACAAATGGAATAGAATGAATAATATTTATAATTACATAATAACATGCATGCAATATTAGTTTTCGGTTAATCTTAAGCTCTAGAGTTTTATATTGATATTTTTAATGTATTTACATATGATCTTGTATACTCTAATATTTTTTGTGCTCAACAATGTGGAAATACTTATAGGAAAATCAACCCTTTCGGGAATTAAGTCCTTGTATAAAATATCAATATTTGCCTTTTCTAGTGGACATTCTAGTATAATATGCTGCAAATCAGCTATTTCGTTGCAGATACAGTATGAGGTATCGGTAAGGCCTATTTTGTTTTTATACTGGTGATATAGAGCGTGGTTGCTTCTCATTCTACAAATTGTTTTGATCAGATGCTTATTTGTAATATTGACAAACCACGGAGTAAGTGATACTCTCTGATGAATATTTTTGAAGAAGGTTCCTTTGACCGAGTTCTCATATTAGAGCTGCCAAGCGGATTTCATTTCCGATTTAAAAATTGGAAAAAGTTCATTAGCGGGAATTTTAAAAATTATATTGGATCCATCTTCTGCTGCTTTTTTGGCAAGGTTATCGACTATCTCGTTGTCTTTTATACCAGCGTGGCCCTTAACCCAAGCAAAATATATCATTTTGTTTGCGTTTCTTGCTTCACAGTGGAGTCTAAGTATGTCTGATATTATGCAGTTTTGGTTTGAAACTGGCGTTGCTGCTTTTATTTTGCTTATGGCGCTTCTACAATCCGACATAATTAAAAAATTATTCATTTCTGAAGTTAAACAGATCTTTACAGCTTCCTTGAGTGCAAGAAGTTCTGCCGAGAAGATAGAGGTGATATAATACTAAAAAAATAATATCAGTATTCACTTCATTACTAAACCGCTGCGTCCTGGACCATCTCAGTGACAATTGTTCGGTGCATAATTGAAACTAAATTTACATGAAGAAAAGATAGAACTTCTTGTAAAAAATGTTTTTATTACAAATATCATCAAGAAGCTGCAGTTTCATTTTTATACATTATACACGCCACGTGCATCTAAAGGGATTTTCTATGGCACCAAATATCCCTTTTGCTAATTTCTCTCTTAAACCCGACCTAATTTCGAAGGCAATGAATAATTCTTGACCAAAAAGTATGTTCAACCATAAAATATATAATACAAGAAGGTTTCTTTAATGGCATCAACATCGAAACAGCGATTGAAACACTAAACAAAATAGGTCGATAATAATGGTTACTTTATGGCTATAGCAGTTAATGTATAGAAACAGATTTGAAACTGTTGTACATGCATATTTAAGGTGTGTTTTTATATATTTTTATTTATAATATAAAAATGTATTTTCTAACAAAAATTAATATTTTGAATATTTCATGTCAGTTCTGGATATCGTTTCACAATAAGAATGTATAAGGGAAAATTGTTTATTAATGTTTGGAATTCTTATTACTTCATTATGATTATTAGCAATGGTACTTGAATAAAGCAAGTTTCCAATCGGGAAGGAATTTGTATTACCTTCGTGAAAGCAATTAATTTTGTTCAGAAACTTCCTTATTCAATGGCTCATTATTATATCTTGAATATGCTGTAGGTTAGAAAATATTTTCAGAGAGATGCGATTACAAATTTAAGGGTAAGCAAAATAGGAATTTATAAAAACACTATCATAAGTGAACACATTTTTCAGTTAACATTTGATTAAATACTATAAGTTTTCCATGTCCACTGTGACCCTTGGAAATCAATACGTTTATCATTTTTTATTACATTAAAAGGAAATTTCCACATGACGATATGGATTCCTACGCAGAGGATTTCAAGAGCAACGCAACCTATCTATAACATATGATGCCGTAATGAGATTTGACATGGCTTATATTTTACTTTGTGTAGATCTAATATTTCGTAAATCATGTAATATAATATTTCCGATCACATCTGGTAGCAAGCATTGGCGACGGAACATCTTTTGCTGAGAGCTGATCGAGTCCCCTTGAAAAATGCAATATTTCATAAAATAAAAATCAATATAAATTTTACCAAATTGGTACATATTGGATGATCATTGTAAGGTTGTTTATCTGTTCATGTGCATAATATTTTAAAAATAAAACGTAATTATTCAGATCTGAAGAAACTTTAATTCATATAAAATATAAAGCAAGATATATCTACTTATGTACTAGGTAGATAAAAAAGCATTCCAATGAGTACAAGTTTTCTATTTTTATTTGCAAAACACGTCGGATGGCATAGCGTGGTGTATCGTCAGAGCAGTGTGCACACAATATATAAAACTACATAAGAATACACGGTGTCAGATCCTTCTGACGTATCACATGGCGCAGAATCAGTGTAACGTGCCCCCGGATTAATTGTTATTAGGGACATTTAAAGCCGGGGGCACATTGCTCTGATGCCACGCCACGCCACCTGACGTGATGTGACATATGTACTTTGTGTGTACACTGTTACCACGCCATGCGATGCTTCATTACATTACATTTTGTCACTGGCACTGGTTAATGCATAACACAATTTCTGTGTTTCAAAAAGGAAGTGGCCAAAAATTTGGTCACCTTTGTTACTTGCTACCTATTCGACCAGTACAGTGCGTACAGTTTATCACCCAATGCAGAGCTGGAAAGACATTCATGGAACCAACGGAATGGGATTGGAAACGCGCTATCAACGCGCTATGGCTGTCGTAAGCTTGGGCTGAGTTGCTCGATCACTTTTACCACTTGCGAAAGTCGAACTTGGAACATTGATGAACCTATTGACATTAATTTAGAGAATTTTCTGACAGTTGAACTATCGGATGAAGACAATTAAGAAGCAGAAGAAACTGAAGACACTGAGGAAACTGAAGAAAATAGATAAAGTAGAGACTGCGAGCCATCAATGCCACATCACCTTGATGAGCACTCCAATTGTAAAAAACGGAGATTAATTAAATAAAGTAGATAGTTTATGTAATATAAATTTGAATAAACAATGATTTAAATATTCCACTTGATTTCGTACAGTTATAATTTAATTATTTAACTATTCTATGATATATCGACTATATATTCAAATGACAAAATCTATTCCTTATTTTATCGCGTGACAAGTCATTCGTTCAGTGTTGAGACACGAAAAATAAAGATTTGTCCATTTAATATTAACAAAATTTCATCCATTTTTTCTGTCATTTTATGTGCTTAACATGAGATTCAGGTGCACACGGTTACCACGCGACACCATGTTACACCATGCGACATGATGAAAATCTAAGTCGGATTCACAACACGTCGGATGGCGTCGCATGGCGTGGTGTAGCGTCAGAACAATGTGCACACAATATGTATTTAAAATACATAAGAATACACGGTGCCAGATCCTCCTGACATGGCATCACATGGCGTGACATCAGAACAATGTGCCGCTGGCCACTTATTTAACATCCAAACAACGTACTCATGCGTAGTAACAATAATATTCTCTGCACAGTAAGTACGGATGTACCAACTATTTTGTTTAATGTTTCTCTTAAGGCTTACGGGGAGCGCTCTATAAGACGATATAAAGTTTTCGCTCAATAACTCCTCAAGGGATAAAGATAAAAATATGCGGTTTTTTTTAATAGTCTACAAATATTATTTTACATCGACGCTGTGTTTTGAAATTTTGAAAAACTGTAAAATTATTTTTTTTTAAATGAATTTTGCTCTTTTCCGAAATTTCAAAACACAGCGTCGATGTAAATTAATATTTGTAGTCTATTAAAAAAAACCGCATATTTTTATCATCATCCCTTGAGGAGCTACTGAGCGAAAACTAAAAAAATATTTCTTAGCAATAAAATGCTGCCCCCTTGCGGTAGCATTGATAAAAGAGACGATCACATTAGATTCTAAATGTCCAACACTGAGAGAAGTGATTCAGGCTAACGGTAAATGCTCTATCATACGGAATATAGTTTTCGTCACGTTTTCGCTCAATAACTGCTCAACGGAAAATGATAAAAATAAGCGGTTTTTTTTAATAGACTACAAATATTATTTTACATCAATGCTGTTTTTTAAAATGTTGAGTAATGTAAATTTTTTTTTTATTTAAAATTTTTCACTCGATATATTTGTAGTATATAAAAAATAGAATAACATATTATACTATATATATATAGTTAACGAACGAAAACCGAAAAACTAAAATAAAAGGACTGACACGCGACGGATTTTATAAAAGACTAAGAGAAATGATTACGTATTGGAGTTTAATAGCTTTATTATAATTACGAATTTGTTAAATTTTGAAACCAAAAATATAATGTTTTTCAAATACAGAAATATAGATTATTTTTAATATAATATTCTGTGTCTGCCTACTGAATAATAGACACCAGCTAAGACATTGCTAAATAGACGTATTCATTAAAATATAATTAATATTTTTAATAAATATTGCAAAAATGGGGAATGCAAATGGGTAGTTGAGATTTATGGAATATATAAAATGTTATTGAAATATGGTTTTGTTTATCTAATTTTATTTTTGTTGCATAGTATTTTTTTACATGGCATCGATGGTTTGCTTCTCAGCACTTCAGTATTTACTGAAGTGCTGAGAAGCACTTATTATTTAATAATATACTATTTGTTGCAAATCCAAACTTAGTAGAAATACACATAGAAAGAAAAAATGTGTCAAAAGCATTTTATTCTACAAATGAAATTATTTCTTTATTCCATATTTTCTGATTTAAGTTGAGCCCTATGTCAAGTGAAAGTATTTATATTTTGAGTATTAAAGGAACAAACAAAAAAATTAAGCATCGCAATTAGTGGAACTATTTTGGGTCCTACCGTTAAGTGATATTTTTTTGTTAGAAAGTGCCGTTCCAGATGGGGTAACGCATTCTGGTCAACTATTTTAATGTCGATTATTTAATAAACTATCATTCTTGATTAAAAAAAAATGTTGCTTGTCTTGAGATATTACAAACTGTAGTCCAACTTATGATAAAATATGGTGTTCGAAAGTAAACAATGTTCAAATTTTTCATCTTTAATTTTTTTGTGAAAAATGTCAAAGAACATAGTTATCCCAAAACCGAAGAAAAATAAAAAATCACTGTTTACAAGCATATACAAAGCATTCCGTTCATTTTTCTATTTTATGAATTTTTATAAATAAAATTAACTATCAGGAATTATGTTTTCCAAAAAAATCAACAATAAAAATATGTGTGAAATGTCTTATGTACCAAAATATCATTACCTACTATTATTTTTCGAAAAGTACAAAAGAGTTTAATAAAATAAATAGCACAAAAGATATATTTTTTCAGTGAAAACATGCAATGCATTATTTTAAGATTTTATTAATTTCTATAGTATACTTGATAACATTGTAAATATAAATTAACTACTTGAGTATTTATGGGAAAAGTACCATAACAATTAAAAATGGATTTTGTTTGTTCCTTTGAAACTACATGTTTAAGTAGTAAGTACTTCGATTTTCACACAACTTTATGAAAAAAGTTTGTAACAGAAATAAAAATTCGCAGTTAAAATTGTGTTTTTAACTATTGAAATCTCAAAAAATATAACATATACAACAAAGGTAACTTATTGACGTTGTGTTTATTCACAGTTACTGTTTAAATTTTACTCAAATAAAATAATAATTTTGAAAAGCGTCTGTAAGACACGCATTTGTAGATATCCTAACCCCACATTTAACCATTATTTTCATACACTTAATTATAAATATTGAACAATTTTTATTATCAAGTAAATTTTTATTATAAGAATATTTATATCTACAGATATAATTAAAATAAGTATTTTGGTAGATCTATGCATCTAAAATTTTAGACAGCTTTTTGCAGCTGTTTGTTTGTTTTACTTCGGTGTCTTTGAAAATACCCAGGTGTCATTCCTATTATTTGCTAACACCTACATTATCCAATTATTAAATATTTAAAATTGTATGTCTGTAGAAGACATTGTTTCAAGAATACGTCAATTTTAAGCCAGTGTTATATCTTTATAATTAAGAACATTGTACGCCACATATGTATTTTGGAACGCACAAATGTTAACAAAACAAAGGTATATGTTTTCAATATTTGATCTAATCTAATTGGCCTGTTTACACTTTAATTTCTCATATTTCTCTTCAATAATCCATACATAGTCTTTATATTTTACATTTTGGACATAAATAAATATACATTTATGTTAATATCTCTTATGTATTTTCTATGATCTACGATAAGTTTTCTTTATTAAAAAAATACGAGCATAAAAAACTAAAATTTAATTTTATTCGACATAAAAATTATGGAAAATATAGATGTTTCTGACTTTCCGAATGAATGCATTGTCCTATTCTGAAAACGTATACTGCACCGCAAGTATAAACTTAGCTTACACACGAAACACGAGCATATGTAAAATTCAATTTCTTGAAAACCGTAACACGTAGCGAAGTAAACTTTTTTTAAAAAACTTTTTTATACTATCGACTACATTTGTCTCGATATAACTATAGTTTTATTTTCAATAATTAATGTAGCTCTCCGCATAGTAAAGTTTTTAATGCACAAATTTACTGGTATTGACTTTGGAAAAAATTTTTTCGAAAAGGCTTTAAGTTATTAAAAATTGGTATGTACCATTAGAAGCGCTGTAGTTTTTTATATATGTTGTGAAAAAATTATGAACATAACTTGAATCGTTGATTTACAAACGCGATATATGTTTCGTAAAACATAATTGACAAATAACGTCCGAAGCACCGACAATTTGAATTTATAAAGTTAGACCCTACTGAAATAAGTTGTAAAAGTCCATTTCAAATGCCGAACTTGTCCCTCTAAAAGATGGTAAATGTTTAATTTAGTTATATCTTTATTTAAAAAAAACGGCATAATTGAGAACCGATTTTACTTCACTAATAGAGTTGTGATACTTTATTTCAGTGTATCTTTCGTTTTGTCTCCATCCCAAATGCATTAGCCTCTAGGCAGCACATATTTCAGCGTTTTGTCACAACACGTCAACATAGTCTTACTCTGCGCAGCGATATATCTGGTTTTAACAAAACTTGATCACGTGTTTCACCGTTAGCCTTAAAGTGAATTAAATGACTTAAAATGTCGCTATTGTTATATAAATTTCGAAATTATTTTTCTGCTTGGTGAAATTTAAATAGAAATCTGATGCGCTGATCGGTCTACTTTGTACTTACTGTCCTTTTTGCAGGTATTTAGAATTATCAATTAGTTTTGTACTAGAGCCAACAAAGAAATAAGAAGTCAATTCTATAAATGTAAACAGAAATAGTTTAAAAAAAATTAGTAACAAACTTTAAAACACTAGATTTAGTAAATTTTACAGTAAAGAAAATCTAGCAACAAACTGAAAGTTACTTTATTTCCGTACACTGTTTCTCAATTGTCTGGAAATGTTCTATTCCCACCCTGTTGCGCATTCCATTTCTTAAAAACCCGTCTTTTTTCCTGAGGAATCACCTTAAGAAAAATGTTTTCTTTTATTGTTTTGCTTCCTTATTGTTTGTCACAACATCATTGTTATTACATCCTGTAATTACATACTTATGATAAATCTGCTCAAACCAATCAAGACTACAGAGCCTACTCTAATATTATTTTCCTCGAAATATATATTTTTATAGACTTATATTTTTTGTTGTGTAAAAAAAATACAAAATTTAGTGGGCATCCACTCATTATGACAATATCTTTCTTTAATAGTTGATACATGAATAATAAAAATGGGAAAGCTCGCATCCTTTTTTTATTAGAGAGTAGGCATATAAAAACCTTAGCAATCTCGCAGGACACTTTGAAACCCTTGGGGAGACAATAAAGTTTTATACATTCCACATTCACTAAAAAAATTGTAATATATATTGAAAAAAATTTATACTAAAATCGTAAGCCTCAATAAAATTATGGAAATAACAGAAATTTGTATACCTAATTGTTTAAATTTTCCTGTTTTTACTAGATACAAGGAAGCTTCTCGCTCTGAAGCTATTATTTATGGTATTAATTGACCCTACCCAATATGATTAACTTCTCAGAAAATATATGTATAATGTGAAATAGTTTTTATTGGTAAAATAAATAATTGTGGTGCTGCAATAATTTAAAAGTATGTATTATAACGGCGTTGATTCATTTAAACAGAATCGTATGAAGACATTGATATATGTATATTTCTACTTTCGCCAGTATTTAATAAGAAAACAACAGCAATTCCATAAACTGCTTATACCGTAAGCAAACAGTTCAGTAAAACTAATATTTAATTTAAAATTCTCTACATTACATGTTCGCAATTTTACAAAGCCGTTTTTAGACGTCCACGCGCTTTCATGTTTCTCCTTAATGGAAATTCGTATTAAGATGGAGCAAGTTTTAATCAACTAATAAAAGTCTATTTTACTAGACAGCAGAGCCATATTTTCAAAAAAAAAAAAAAAATAGATCTGAACAATATTTCGGTCGCAATATTCCCCACATTTAGGACTGCGGTGAGACGTTGTTAGGCACTATTATAAAAAAAGAAAACTGTAGGCTAGTAAATCAAGTCTTCACATAACAGACAATTGCCTCAGATTTAAATTTTTTGCATTATATTCATGAAATCTGTCCGCCAAGAAGACATGTTTTGCTAAATTTCTGCATACAATTGCCTAACTTACAGGGGCACAAAGTTAAATTTGCTGTTGAAGGTGCTGATGGGCGGAGCCTTATAAAAGCTACACTGTTAGGCCGAACATTATACAATAAACTAGGTTCAATTCTTAAAACGGAATTCCATGAAACAACTGCTCTGCGTATTAATGCTTCGATCAGCGTTGAATTACACCTAAGAAACCTAAAGCAGACAGTCAGGCATTCATCCTCATTCGTTGCTTCTCGAAATTCCAATTTTGCAAATATTGTTATCATCGAATAGCAATAGAGGTCGAGAACTTTCAAGTTATCTACTACAATGTAGAGCACTTTATGTCTGTAGCCTTGCAGGTCTAGAATGAAGTAGTTACTGATCATTTCTCAGCGGTCCATCAGACATACATCGGTTTCGAACTTATTAGCTATCAGCAGTACGCCATAAGTAAGGTTACCGACGAATAACCCTGGCTGTTTATATCTGCCAAACCCTGATAAACCAGAAGGATCCCTAAGTACGCAAAATGTAGTTAAGCTACATCTAGTGGCCATTAGCTACTTCATGTTGAAGCTGAGGGGCTACAAAGCAACGAAGCGTCCTACCATGATTTAGTCATAATGGAAAATGTTAATTTTTAGTTCGTTGGTAAATAAATCGAAATTTGGAAAAGTAATAAAGGATACTAAAGATGAAGTATCGCCATCCGAGCCCATCAAATTAATAATAATATAAATAATAAATAAACTTTATTTACACTTGAAATATCTAAAAAAACATACTGAAAAATACATAAGCAGCATATCAAGTTATAAATAAAGTAGAAAACCACAGAAGCACCAAAAGTGCTTGTACGTGTTTAACAATAATAATTGAGCAGTCACTAAGTAAATATAAATATATAAACTAATAGCTAAAAGTTATTATATTATTCAATATAGATGTTGCAAACATTCTTAAAAATAAATATTAATTTGCATATATACAACAAGTGTATATATGCAACACAATTAAATAATGTACCCACCGACATACATGCGACCACATATACACACATACCACACGTACACTCACATACATATATGATTATTTATCATTATATATTACTTATTACAAATCTATATTTTTTATTAACATTCTTATATACTAATAAACATACAATATAATTATGTATCAGTCTAATGAGAGATCATGTTTAATTTTATATATACCCATATTTGAGTTAAAATTATTTTGTGTTGTAAAACAATATATAAATTAAATTAAAAATAACAATAATAATAACAATAACCTGACTAATTTATCTTAAATCAATCAAATCGGCCCAACATTTTCTTTCAGTGTACAAAATATAATTAGTTACTAACTATTTGAATTTTTTTATTGTGTTATTTTAATATCTAGAGGTAATATTTTGAAAATCTTAGGACCAATGAAAAGAAACGAACGTTGGCCTATAGTTTTACACATATTGGGTATGTTTATATTGTCACGGAATTTGCCCCACTCACACCCAAACCGACGACTGTGGTATCGCGAAATGCTGAGATTGCCCCGATCGCCCCTACACGATTCTGTTAAACAAACAAAAAGCCGTGGATCGAGACGGTACTGGAAAAATGGGAAATCGACGAGAAACATTCGAGATTTAGAGATGGATCTAGAGATACTAGAAAATACCTGGAATATTCGTTGGGTCTATAAAAGAAGAATAAACGGCCGAATTAGTTAGTCTTGTACTACAGTGTTGAATTCAAGTGTCTAATTAGAGAGATCAAAGCGATTTAGATAGCGATTAACTAAATAAGTGTTTAGTTGACCTGTAATTAGTATTCAGTAGTGTACTGAGCAGTTAATAAAGTGATAAATTAACGGATTGTTTTTCTGGCAATAGTAAAATTCGGATTGGGAAATCCGGGACAATATTATTTACATTTCTAGTTACATATTGAGGTGACCTTACTGTAGCCATTTTGTTTTCAGAGAATTGATATAATACTACAACGAGGCTGTAAATTAATGAACTTATTAAACTTTTTTAATTATACTGTGATGGAGCTGTAATAAAATCTGTTTATAAAACGATGTTGTGGGGCTGAAGTCAAATAAAAGTTAAAGCTACCGTACTAGTTTTATTTACATGTACTTTATAACTTAATTATTATATTCATTGTCTATAATACTCCAACGGATGTGGTCGATTATTTTGAGAGAAATACGAGTATACTCGTCATCACCCTAAAGCCATCGATTGTACTATTACAGGTATCACGTAAAAATGAAACTGAGAGTGTTATCGACTAACTCACAGATAAAACTTACTTTCCGGTCTAGTACGATTATTTATTTTCCCATCATTTTCCGCCTTTGCGGTTGGCAGGTTTCGGTAGACAAAGTTTGGGCGATTACGTATGTGACGGACTATGTACGGTGACTTGATGCACTTCCAGTTACCGATAAAAAGTGATCCAACTTTTATATATTCTTTGGTAATGTGTCAAAAATAGTTGTAAAAAAACTGTTAACAAAAATACAGAAAGACAAAATAATAAGATTGGACATGTTCAACCAAGAATTCCTCCTGATAAAGCAAAACATGTTACATGTAAGCCATTTTAATGATACCGATATTTACCATCTTTTCATATTATGGAATGGAGTAAGAAAATTTCTTTTTGCTTGGTTCAATAGCGTGAGGGGTTGTACATCAATTTAATTGTTATGGCATTATTTTCTCTTTATGATTTAAATATATTTTTATACATATTTCGTTACTTTGTATTTTGATGATTTTTTTTAATATGTACCCATACACTCACCACAACATCTAAAAGTTTCCAGCCCTAATCAATATCATATTTTGTTTAATTTATGACAATTTAACAGTTTGTATTCCACACAAAAACAATTGTTTGTACGTATTGACCGGACCTAATCATAAGTACCTCCCAATTCCTTAATAATCGAACCGTTTAAAATTGAAAACCTTTATGTTACGTCCAGTGTACGTAACAAATTTCACCAAGTAAGGGCATTTCTAGTAACAGTAAGGACGGACACAACCTCTAGTAAGAACATGTGGCAACCCTAGGGTCAACTGTAACAAAATAAGTCGCTGGTTCGTGAATTTAAATAGGTTATATGTAACACATTAAAATTATTTCATACACAGTGATTTTTCGGGTAGCTATGTCGTATCCTCTGTAACTGGTAGCTGCCAGAAACAGAGTTAAAATGCATTAGCCGGGATTCTTTTACCTGCCCTGGTTGTTTTCGGACTAGACTCTGTGGCGACTGACCCGCATTCGGTGTCTCTGGGCCCACCCATATGTTGATTTCGATTCCCATTGTTGGTATTATAACTGTTACGGAACCGTTCCTCGGATAAAGGTGGCCCTTCGAAGCGCTCCGTAGCCGCCGATGTAATCGGTCACATTCCATGCTTCCAAACGTTCGCCGCTTTTCATTGTCGGCATCTTCAGTGGTGACTCTGTAAAAGCTTCGTCGTGACTGAGGCTGATCGGAACCTCGTTAGCGGCTACGCCCACTGCCCGTTTGCGCAGATGCAGAGGTAAGCGCAGCAACACCGGCATTATGAGACCTATTTATTTATTTATTTTTTAGGTAGCTGCTTTTACCCCACTATACATCTGCATTGCGTTTGATTACAAATTTGATTTAACAAGTTACGCACCATTAGCATGATCTCTAACTTGTTATTCTCGGGCTAGGCTGGTCCTCTAAAATGCTTCGTAGTAGCTTCTGTAATTGATCGTATCTAATGCTGCTGTTGGCAGCTAAGTATGGGGAAGATGATAATTAATTCTGTTACTAGCGGCGATCACTTACCAAGGTATAATAACCTGAAAAAGAAATATAGATTGAATGAAATATTCATAATCTTATAATTCAAATTTTGAACAAAGGTTATAATGACAAAAATGATGCAAATGATTGACGCACATTTTAGAGTGTTTTTCTACAGGGTGTTAGGTAAACATGCGGCAAAAATTCAAGGGGTTATTCCTTGGCCTATTCTAAGAATATTTTATCCTATGATGATTTCTGAAAAACTTCTTTGTTTCGAAGATACAGGGTCAACAAAACAGTAACATTTTATTATCAAAAAGTACATGTAAAGTTGCTCAATCTACAATAAATGTAAATGACTTCCTCCACCTCCAGCCTGGACACATTGTCGTACGCCATACTTTTATTTACATTAATGATTTCAACAAATATTGAACATGGTTGTCGCAAATTTTGGTCACCCTGTATCTTCGAAAAAAAGGGTTTTTTTCAGAAATCATCATAGGACAAAACATTCTTAGAATAGGCCAAGGAATAACCCCTCGAATTTTTGCCGCATGTTTACCTAACACCCTATATATATATATATATATATATATATATATATATATATATATATATATATATATATATATATATATATATATATATATATATCTTACACGGTGGCTGACGCTACAACTGTAACGTGTTGAGTGCTATCGATATAGTGTGAGACAAAAAAACTTGAATATCTGTTAGTGTTTATTTTATTTTATTTTTCTTCTAAAAATGTCCGTGATATATTGTACTGTGAATAATTGTCCCTCAAGACGTGGTTTTTCCTTTTTCCATTGTTCAAGGTATGTATTTTATATTTCATCAACTAATATAAAGAAATAGGTGACGATATAAAATTTTAGGCGATACACCGATAAAAATTACAATCTTCATTTGAAAGATTGTCCTGATCAATGATATAAAAAAATTAGAACTTAAAGCAAACATTTTTCAAATGAAACATCAACCATTGTTTTTGTATGAACCAACAAGTAAGTTCTTTGTACTGGTATTTATTTAAAAAAGTGTAATATGTAATAATTACGAAAGTAGGTTTCATGTAAATTTTACACTCAAGTATTTTTGGTTCAAGTAGAGTTTATGATAATACTAAAACTATTTTAGCGCCAAAATTTCAAGATGTTGAAGTTCAAACTGGTACACCGATTCTAAGTGATATATGTGCATAAACAGTATATAATAAAAATGGTATGTATAGTAACATCTTTAAATAAATTAAAATAATTTGTCCTAAATTAATTAATATTTACGTATATAATTACCCAAATCACTAAAATAATATTAAGTACTAAAAAATGACCTGGATACATTGGGTTTAAATTTGAGTATTTTTTTTACTGAAAAGAATATACAGGGTTAACAATGACTAAGTACAAATATTTTAAGAGAGGATAGAAAAAAATAAGAATTAACAGAATTTCCTTTCAAAAAATTTCCAAACTTATTTATAACGCGAAAAAAAATTTTTTTCGATATTACATTAAATCCTTATTTAACGCCGCCACTGCGAGAATCACAGTATGCAACCAGCAAGCAAACGTCATGCAACAGTCGGCAGTCGGTCCAGTCGAGTCGAGTCGGTTCACTGTCATGTTATAATTTAATTCCTGTGTTTACGTTGTAGTTTTGTGTTCTTCTTCAGTTTTTAGTGTCTTATTTTAATTTTAAACGTTTTGCAGTTAATAAATAAAGGAATATGTGTCGGGTACAGATATTTTCTCACAATATAATTCGCCGGTTTGTTTTTCTAGGTTATGGGACAAGACTGCCGCGGGTGTTAAACGTTTTCTGTTATCTATTAGATCCTACTTACTCATCCCTTTCTTCGATTTTGTTATAATACATAGGCATTGTATCTAAATAACTGTACTTACGGGAAGTATGTTTATCGGTAGTGAGTGAAAATGTAGTTTTACCTATTTGTAACCAAATAATGAAAAACGAATGCAAAATACTGGAGCTAACTGGATTAACTGTTATCTACCTATCAGGTATTATTATTAATGAGAATGTTATAATAATTTTTGTCGTTTCTGCATTTAGAAACACTGCAAACGACCGCATGGTAGTTGTTGACAGATGTAATGTCAACTATGGATCTAAGCCATAAGCCATCTCAGTCGATACTCATCATAGGCGCCGACTTTCTGTAGGAAAAAAGGGTTTTGCCCCATTTTTTAAATATCGAGCTAAAATTCTGGAATAACTTTTTTATTGTTTTTTAGGGCTCCCTGAGCACGTGGTTAAAATTTTTGTACTTAGTCATAGTTAACCCTGTTATAGTTAACAAGAATATAATCAAGATTCAAGACTGCCAAATGTCACAAACACTTCGTGTAGGAGTCCAAGAAAAGATGCAGTAAAAAAGAAAGTAAAAACCGATACTGCAGCATTTGTAACTTATAAACAATATAGATTATATAGAGTGGTATAACTTATATTTATTCAGTAAACTTTGGTGCCATGGACAAGCGAATGCAGGTAGACCCCATGTATACCGATTTCAGTAAAATCTTTGATAAAATTGACTATAATTTATTTATTGCTAAGCTAACTGGGACTGGTGTACATAAGGAACTCCTGCGCTGGTTCACATCTTATATATGCACAACAGATCTCAAATGGTAGAAGTTAATGGCTACTTATCAGAATCAGTTCACATTACATCTGGTGTCCCTTTGTGGTACCATCTTGAGTCCTCGTTATTTCTTATTTACATTAATGACATAGGAAGATTCAAATTTCTCCTCTGTGCTCTTAATCTAAAAATTATTCACACCTTGAGTCGTTATTTCTATAACTGTTACATCAACACTGAGAAGATTGAGTCCGTTTCACAACTTTAGGATCTGGACGTTATCTTTGACTGTGGGTTGAACTTTGGTCACCATATAGATTATATTGGTAGTAAGTGTAGTAAAATGTCGGAGTTTATAATCAGGAAATGCAGATAAATTAGAACTGAAAGATCTCTCTGGGTACTACGCCTTTATACAGGGTGATTCTGACCTTATCTAAATAAATTTGAGTGTCAGGGGAATCTTACAAATACGATTTTGTAAAAAAAATCAAAAAGGCCAGCTCGATAATGATTTAAAAATATACATCTGCACTGTAAATTCTGATAAGACGGCAATGCAATCTGCGAACAGACAAAAAATGTAATTGAAATGCCCAAGAAAAGAAATAAATAACATTTTATAATGCTATATAATATATAGAATTATATAAAAAATGATTGACTGATGCCAATCGGTATAGCCATTCCCTTGGTAATTTTGGATAAGATATTTTTAATGTTACTATAAGTAATTTCAAAAGTGTCAAAAAGAATGGAAAAACATACTGTGTATATTTTTCCACTCTTATTTGTATTTAAGTTGTTAATTTTCACGTTTAATGTTTATATTACAATTTTTTGTTGGTGCATCAGTGGATGCAGTTATGGACTAGTAGCCTGTGCATTCCTAAATTTAAAACAAGCCATACATCTCATGCAGTTTAAACTTATGCGGCATATTATTAAGCCGGCAACATTTGCTGTCAGGAACAACTTATATTGGTAAACCTCAGCCACCATCAGTACAGGAGTGACGGAAGCCTCGAAAATCTCATTAACCAGGGGGATGGTCAAATGTCGACCGGTATTAATTTGTCAAATTGGCCAAACCAACATTCTTTCATCCTATCATACCCGCAGAGAGGATGATTATCTTCTTCCCACGTATAGCTGATCTCAATCTCTAAACGAATCTCAAATAAATTATTATATGTGGATATTTCAGTTTATCTCTTCAAAATTAGACAAAATATCTATATGCGAATTATTGATAAGGTTGTGTCTGACTTGTTTGAATGATTTTTCGATGTTACAAACTTATTCGTTTGAGGCTATGTAAAAAAAACGTATAGAAAAGGAAATGATTTGGAGGGAGTACCTACCTAATTTTATTACATCTAGTAAGTATCCATAGCTGCTAAAACAAACACATTTTCTCGAAACGAACGTAGTAAATTACAGCAGTAAATTGCTAGTAAACGAGATGTGGGGGCTATAGACTTCTGTAGTATATGGTAAACTGGATTATCTTTTGTTAGATTTGATATCGTCTCTGTTTCAATATGATTCGAAACATGTTCTGAATGCTAGCTGAATATATTTAGAGAAACTCTACGTTTACGTATATTGATTTTGTCATGTTTATATAATGGTCTGGCAGCGGATCTTATGTCAAATGGCATTCAAGAAGTCGTTAATTTATGAATAGAGCTATTATTTACATTTGAATATGATCTAGGAGACACAGGGAATAATTCGAGGATAACTATTATTTTAATGGATTGTCATTGCCTTGTTGAAAGTTACAGTGAGAAATGATCACAAACAACTCGAAATGTATTTATAAACGAGGAATGGAATTCATGTTTTCACATGTAAAATGAATTATGAACACAAATCAAACAAATAAATACGTAGAATTTCGTAGAAAGGCAATTATATTATGATGACGTTCTAATTTAATTTTCTAATTTAAAAATAGTATTCCAGTATAAAGTATGCCTGCTTTATTGTTACACCTTATATATTTCAATGATTATACTACTAATATTGACCAGAAAAAGGAAGGCAACCTAGCTTTTGCATGTTCCTTATGCTTTGTACTTTGGACTGGTATTAAAAAAAATAATTACAATATTTTTAATTAAGGGTAGCCATGAACATATTTCATTAGGCAACCCAATTGCGATATATTTGTTTACATATTATGCTTGACAAAAAATGCTTTTACTCCGATAAGCAGATGGGTGCAGGACGACCTTAGACTATATTGTCAAGATAATATAATGTATTTCAGAGGCAGGGGCATATGTTAACTTATTGACATATTGAAATTGCACAGTTATAAACACAATACAATAATAAAACATTATTTAACCTTTTCACAGTTGTTAAATATTCAGTAGCAATATATTTATAATGCATTTTAGTCACAGCAAATATTAGCAGGTCGCTTATGAACCTGTTTCTCTCTGATTTAATGATGATGAAACAAGTTCTATCACTTTTCCTTCAATATTTTTTATTAAACATTGTATGCAAAATGAGTAAGTATGAGTTAACGAGGGAAATTAGAGCAAGGAAGAAAGTCAGTTGCTAGCAATCATAGTGATGGGTAAGCCGACTCGCAATTAAAAGATGGCTTCAATAGAGAAAGACATTAAACACTTTCTGTAAAAAGAGGTCTACAGGGTGTTCCAATTGCGGTGTAATTGCAGGGTATATCGGAAACTACAAGAGATAGAAGGATGCGGTTTTTGTAACAATGGATTATTTTTTCGAGAAACTTAAGATACCGCAATGAGAACTTTCATAGACCTCTTAGTTTTTGAGATACAAGGCGAAATATAAAAAAACTAATCTAAGAACTAATCAGAAAATAGCTGAGATATTGGAAAGGTGAAAGTTGCATCGGATAGAGTTTTTTACGTAGAGTTCAGTGACGTACTTGCAATTTCTTCACTGAGTGTCTCTTTTAAAATATTACCCAACCATACATTTTTTCAAATAGAACACCCTGTGTAGTTTTATGCTATTCAGTTGCATTATTTTTTCCCTTCATAATAATACATAATTATACAAAATATGTTCATGAATAAATTCACTTTCATAATTCTAAAAATAATTTTCTCTATAATTCAAGAAATTAACAAGAAAATTAAATATATTAATTTAATAATATTTAAAAATAAATTAAAAATATTACAAAATTAGTTAATAAAAAACGAATAGCATTTAAAAAACTGTTGAAAATTATTTATTATTGAAAAATATAACTGTTTCAAATGTTCCTTCCGGTAAATATTTTAAATACAGTATGCGCCAAAAGTATGGAATAAATTCAATAAAAACGAAACAATTATTTTTTGGGAAAAATCCTCGACAAGGTCGATTTTTAATTTAAAAAATACATATTTTAGCGTAAAATGCGATTTTCAAATGTCATTTGTTTTCGAGTAATGACGTTATCGATTTTTTTTTAATGGCAACACCATATTTTTTTCCTTGATTCTGAAAGATCGTTTAATTCTCTATCAGACAGTACTAAAATTTTGCCCTCTTACATAGGAAAGTTTTCGAGTAAATGACGATTGAATGTTAGAAAACGTAAATTTTATCCATAAAAAAGTAACAATTCTGAGGTATGTAAAATAAAATACAATTGATTAAATTTTATACTTAAATTAATTGTTCGAATTGCCATCCACCAACTTCTTGACAATGCGCAAGTCTGTGAAGAAATTCTTCTTGCACATTATGAATGATTTCTGGGGTAACTCTGCGTATTTCGTCCCAAATGCAATTTTGAAGTTCTTCTAAATTACGTGGTTTATTAATGTACACTTTTGACTTCAAGTGTCCCCATAAAAAATAGTCAAGAGGTCTAAGATCTGGCGATCTTGCAGGCCATTCTATCGGTCCGCGTCTGCCGATCCACCTCCCAGGAAAACAGTTGTCCAAAAAATCTCGTACAGGACGCGTATAGTGCGGAGGTGCACCGTCTTGCTAAAACCATATGGTATCGTCAGGAATGTCAGGGTCATTATCGTTAGGAAAAATTACTGCAAGGGCTGGAACAAGGTCATTTTCTAGAAACTATAAATATCTTTGTCCTGTAAGGGTTCCTTCAAAGAAGAAAGGCCCTACTATTCTGTCGTCAACTATTCCAGCCCACACATTTAATTTCTGAGGGTGTTGGGTATGTGCCTCTGCCATCCAATGAGGATTTTCCCGACTCCAATATCTGCAAATTTGACGGTTTACTGTACCATTCAGACAAAATGTGGCCTCATCTGAAAAAAGTATTTGCCGGTGTAAATTTCTATTTCCTTGACATAAATCCATTAGAATTTCGTAAAAGTATAAGCGGCGATCGGGTTCATCTTCATTGAGTTCCTGCACAAGGTGAATTTTGTAGGGATGATATTTTTCCTTCCTCAATAGCACTGTGCTTTGACTAGTGTCATTGTTTAATGCAACCAATCGTGAAGAATTATGAGGATTATTCACCATACTTATCAAAATGTTCTGTTTCTGATTTTCATTAATGCTTGGACGTCCAGGTTTTGGAATATTTACAACATTGCCAGTTTCTCTAAATTTAGACTCTACCTTACTGACTGATGATTGGCTGATAGGGCGATCTGGATATTTTTCATTAAATAAATCGCAAACTTCCTGCTGAGTTCTAGTCATATTCCCGCATCCGATAAGAATTAAAATTTCAATTCTTTGAGTAACAGTTAAATGTGCCATAATACTTTAAATTGAATAATAATTTCTATGTCGCTTACAATACTTATTAGAAAGTCGGTGTGACAATGACCCTTTGCAAAGATTTTCACCTACGTGATCCATAAAAGAACTATGGAATTCGAAAAACTAAACTTGATAACGTTTTTTCTTTATTTTAATTGATTTACGTTTTCTAACATTCAATCGTCATTTACTCGAAAACTTTCCTATGTAAGAGAGCAAAATTTTAGTACTGTCTGATAGAGAATTAAACGATCTTTCAGAATCAAGGGAAAAAATATGGTGTTGCCATTTAAAAAAAAATCGATGACATTACTCGAAAACAAATGACATTTGAAAATCGCATTTTACGCTAAACTATGTATTTTTTAAATTAAAAATCGACCTGTTCGAGGATTTTTCCCAAAAAGTAATTGTTTCGTTTTTATTGAATTTATACCATACTTTTAGCGCATACTGTATAATCAACAAATTACAAAATGGCTATAAATAGAAGTATGTATTTTGAGTTTTAATTTTTTCAATATTAATAAATGTTATTCCTAACACATATAATATTGTACAGAGTGATTCACAACATACCTAAAATAATTTGGGAATAAATGCGTCATAAAAAATGGAGTCGATATTGTAAACATTTTTTTATAAAATCCTTATAGTTTCCGAGTAAAACATATTTGAAGTCGTAGCATTTTCAACCTTTATATCGCTGGGCCACTGTAGTCTCTAGACAGGCGATTTCGAATATTGAAATCCGATTACTTTTTGTAGCACCAAAGCTTTTGTGATGCCAGTGTTTACATTAGTTTTTCAAGTGTCAAAAATGGCTTACGTGTACAGTAGTAACTCGGAGTTGATATTGTTTTAATTTATTCCGCTGTGAAAATGCTTTAGCAGAACGATTTCCCGGCAAACATGTGCCAAACTACTTTTACCGCGGTGTGCTGTGAGTGCAAATGTGGTGCAACATATCAGGGGAAATTTGAAGCCGAATCGTGAAAGAGATGGAGGATCCAGGACTTCCACGGCTTATTGCAGTAGTGTGACGTATCATATACGTGGTTCAATTATATCTGTACCATGTGAACATAATATGTCCAAACATAAACTTCAAGGGATGGGACAAGGAGGACCGATACCATGGCCGCCACGATCTTCTAACTTTAAATCATTTCAACTTTTTTTGTGGGGATATTTAAAAAAGTGTATCACACCGAAGTGGATACATGATATTGATGATTTCCGGAAACGTATCATAGTTACTGCCTATAACTTATGAGTTCAAATCGGACAAGAAGCAGAAACATTTGCGTTAGTTTGTAGAAACTGAGTAAGACGGGCCCAAAATGTTGTTGTAACATAAGGTTCAAACTGTTTTAGTAATTAAAACCACAAATTAATAGCGTCAAAATCAGTTAAATTTGCTGTATAAAATCGACTTTATATCACCCTGTATAGTATTACTAATTATGGTGCTAAAAATCTGCTAGATGCAGCATAAACAATATTGACATTTTATTATTAAACAACAGTTTTTTTTTGCATAGATTGCCTAATTATATAAAAATGCATGATCAGCTATGCACCAGGCATCATCAGTTTTATCAATTTAACGTTCTTTGACAATTCCCAAAATATAGAGTAACAACTATTACAGATCAGTATGGAGGAAAAAAAATATACCATATATATATATATATATATATATATATATATATATATATATATATATATACTGGAGGTTCCATTTAAAAAAATGTATGCTTGGGTCATTGTCTAAAAGAGATACCTTTTAGAGAAATTACAAGTACGCCACAGAAATTTACGTATAAAATTCAATCATTCTGATATCTCAGCTATTCTCTGAGATACGAAGTACATGAGAGTTCTGATTGTTTCATTTTAAGTTTCTCGCAAAAGTAGTCCAATGCTGCGAAAGCCGCATACTTGTATCTCTTGTAGTTTTTCAGATACCCTGCTGTTACAACGAAATTGGGACACCCTGTACAGTTAACCTGGCTATGTGGATGGCGTATTAAATTATTTTGTTAGAATGCAAATATTTTCTTTTACCCTCATCCTTAGTCATAGGAGTAGACCCACCAGGCAACGCGCACCCTTAAGGTAAATGTAATTTTTGAGTTAAATTTTTACAATTTTGAGTGACAAAGAAATTATCAATCAATTATTATTATAACACAACATAAAGTTTCCAACGCGAATTCTCTCTCAACTGATATAACTATGCACAGTTATATTATTTATTGGTGATGATGATTAATACCAAAATTTCTGGTGTAGTTTTAATAAATTAAAGTAATAAGAAATGTTAACGAATTTTTATGGACTGTGGATATGTAAATGAGAAAAAACAGTTTGCAAAATGACAATGCAGCTCCGTTGGAGCAATATATGGAAGTAACATGGTTTTAACTAATCCGTCTTCTTTCTTGAGTTATAACGAAAATTCACTAGCGATGTATGTCTTCGCGAAACGGGTTTCGAAGTGCCCCTTGCAATCTTTTTTCGCGAAAAAAATATTTGGTACAAGTATTACAGAAAAAACGCGAAAAATAAAATTGCCGACACAACAAATTTCTCATCAGAATTATTAACAAATATTTATAATATTAATTACACAAAAATACCTACTTAATATCTATAACATAATTAAATATAAATTAAATTATGCGGATGTAACATAAGGAATTAATAAGTTTTTCGTAAAAGCATAGTGATTTGTAAAAAATGTATTGTGGCAGTTTTGCAGATTTCTTCGATTTTAACATTTCTGCTATATAAATTTTCGATTTTCGAATGTGGAATACATATCGACTATTGACACTTAGCTCCGGGTGCTAGTTATTCTACGTTTCTTTGCGCAAACAAGCAATGGCTACTACTAATGAATACACTTGGCTACAATCACTTCTGAAAGAGAACAATTAATAGCAAGTCAAAACAGATGATGTTCCCTCGGGCAGGCTGGCAGGACGGTTAACTGTTGCACTGAAAGAAAAATGACAAGACAAGTCAGTCTACGACCTACGTATCAGAGCAACGAGTGATCAAGGCAACCTCCTTCCTCCAAACGCGCAGTTAGGTTCGACACACGAGATCAAGGCAACCGTGTGCGTCACCGCGCCTTTAAACAGACAAAGAACAGGTCAGGTAGGATAGACGAAGCACGGCCTACGTTTCAGAGCAAAGAGGTACCCCTTTCCTCCAAACGCGCAGTCAGGATCGACACACGTGATCAAGGCAACCGTGTGCGTCACCACACCGCAAGACAGACAGAGAACGGCCTACGTTTCAGACTAAAGGGTTGCCCCCTTCCTCCGAGCGCGTAGTTAAGATCGACACACGTGATCAAGGCAACCATGTGCGCCACCATGCCGTAGGACAGAGGAAATACATTTCAGGTGAGACAGACGGAGAACGGTTTACGTTTCAGAGTAAAGAGTTGCCCCCTTCCTCTGAACGCGCAGTCAGGATCGACACATGTGATCAAGTCAACCGTGTGCGTCACCACGCCGTAAGACAGACAGAGCACAAGACAGGTAAGACGGATGAGAGTTAAGTAGCCAGGTGTTACTTGCGACTTCCTACTTACTTCCAATGCTCGTGGTCGGACACGTTTTCCTTCTAGGCACAGCAAGACGGAATTAACTCTCGGATTCCGCTTTCTTTCCAGTTTACCTGGCGGAATTCGAAGACCTGCGATCTGGCGGTGCGCTCGACTTACTATACCGCTGTTTGCTGGTACGGCTGCTCTTCTGTCCTGCGGAGAGTACTGCCCGGCTCACTCGCTGGATGGCAACTAAATTTGGCCCGTAGTTCGAAGACCTAATGCGCCTGTGAGGTTGACGGCTGCGCACTAGTCTCCAATCTGGACTGGACTGGACTGGAAGTTTTACCAATTACGGCTTCTCCACAGTCTGGCAGGACTTCTCACGGTGGCAGCAGGGCAGGAACTGAATATACAAATCGGCGTTTGAAAGCCCTAACGTTGATGCGGAGGTAGCAGCTGCGCGCGGGTCGGTTTTCGGACTTCTGTTTAATTTGCACGTATTAAAACAAGGGCGTACCTCACCTAAAGCCGCGTGTACATTTGTAGTAGAACTTCGTCGCTAATCTTGTTATATTGTAACTTCAACACGACCGTGTGGACGGGACCCTATAACCCCGTCGTATAGCATCAGAGAGAACATGGATGTTTTAGTGCTTCGCCGCGTACACATCTGTAACAAAACTTTATCGCGAATCTCGTCGTATAATTTCAATACGACCTGGACCTTCATTGCTTATAACATTGTTATTTTCTGCTAGTTTTAATGGGATCTTTGTCGCCGTTTCGGAGATAGGAAATTTTTATCCCAAATTATCAATTTGAAAATACAACAGGGCTCAGTAACTTGCAGAATACTCGATATAATCCACAGTAATTATAATCTAGCAGTTCCAGCGATGACGGAGCACTGCCAGCAATAGTGAACTGGATTTACAGACTCAAAAAGGATAAGTTAGTTAGAAAATTAGAGAAAATATCTTTACGTACGACCACTACTGTAAAAAAACACACCGTCTGCGATTAATGTAAGATTCCTATTACGTATGGTAAAAAAATCGTACAATTTTCCTAGCAACCGCCGAAGCAACGGTCAATAAAAACAAACTTATTCAAAAACTCATAATCTTAAATCATATTTGTTGGTGAGGGTAATATTATAAATTGAGATTAGTTTGATTACATGAAAAATATCGAGTAACAGTGAAATAGAAAATTTAACTCCACCCAATATTACTGAAATTACAGAAGCTGCTGAAAACAACTTGTTACCGGTAAAATCTGAATATCGATGCAAATTTACTTACCAAAGATTTATGGAATGGAGATTAACAAACGACGTTAAGTCATTTTCCGAGAATGTAATGATGGTCATTTCCAAGAACTATCAAACACTATGAAGCCTTCCTCACTTTGGTAATTTTACTCCATCACCACAATTAATATAAATCACAATGTCAATATTCCAAACTACTCCAAATTACAAGCTCTCCTGAAGAGTAAATCGGACGGCTTTAAATCCAAAATATCCAAGATTTTGACAAGCAAAAATATAGACGATTTTCTAGAAAACGCACCAGATGATAAATATTTGTTTATGAAGGTAATATATTGAGCTCAATATAATGTTAGATATGTAAATTTATTTGAAATCATCTTTTAGGTTGCTCTTATAATTGATATAGTCAGTGCGTGCAGGAAACAAGAGTTGCGTAATATAAAACCGTCATATATTTAAGACACAGGGAAGAATGTAATTAATATTCCCGATTCAAAAACTAAACGGCAACGTTCTTTTGTGGTATCTGAATATTTTTATCCCAAGGTTATATTTTTATCCCAATTTATAAACTTTCGCTCTGCAGTAAATACAGCTCCAAATTTACCCTATTTTCTAAACTATATAAACGGAGAATGTACCAGACAGTGTGTTGGTATTAACAAGTTATGAAAGATTCCAAAACAAATAACCATATATCTGGGACTACCAGAAGCAGTGACTTATACAGGACACTGTTTTCGGCGCTCGTCCGCGACTATTCTTGTTGACGCGGGTGGCGACTTATTAGATTTAAAAAGACACAGCGGATAACAGTCATCAGCCGTAGCTGAAGGGTATGTAGATAATTCCCTAAATAATCAAACTAACAATTCGTCTATAATATCATCTGCAATAGCAAGTACTAGTAATGAAAATTTCATTGAGGCAACTAATAATGTAAATCTTACTTATGCTTCACCAAGCAATATAACCGATATACCTACCTTTTGTTTTCAATAATTGTTCTGTAACTATAAATAATTATTATAATAAGAATAAATAATATAATAAAAAATAACAATTTTTAAATTTAAATTTAAATCATGTTCTGTTATTATTGTATTGCTATAGAATTATTACAATATATACCTTCTTGTTGATGTCATCAAGTTCTTAAATTATTAAATTATTGATATTGTTACCAGTTCAGATGGAGAACTAATACTAAATGATTTTATGTGAATAAGTAGGTCGTAGGTATAGTACAAGTACAGTACGTAATACGTGTTGTAATGCAATTACACAACTTTTCCATTCTTGCGTAAAATGCTTTTTACAACTACGTAATGTACTATTAACTACAAAAAGGAGGCTACTAAGGCTTTGAAAAAGACTGGTAACCTCCTTCAAAGAAGGTTCACCAAAATCAGTGAAAAATCGACAGTCCGTGTATCAGTAAGTGCAATCTTGAATCAACTAGAAGAACTGCTAAAAGCCCAGCATGACGGCCGGTCAATCGAGGTAGTCACTATGCCGACGAGTTCGAATCCTGCGGCAGGTAGACCGTAGACCAGTTATATTTGCGAAGATTGGCGCCTTCTCTGCGGGTATGGTAGGGTGAAAAAATGTGGGCTTGGGTCAATGTAAGAGATTGATACTGGTCGACATTTGACCACGTCCCTAATTAATGATGTTTCCCAGGTTTCCCTCATTCCTGCACTTAATGGTGGTTAGGTCCTATCAAAGTAAATCGTTCCTGGGTGCAAAAGCGGCCTGCATAATAATAATATACCGCCCCCTCTCCCGCAAAATGAGTAGATATATTATTATTATTATTATGAGTGACATTTGTAACAATGTGCGGAAATGGAATTTATAATTTAGTGAGAAAATCGACGCCGCAGAATTTCTAAACAAAATGCATGAGTTACAAAAGTGAGATGTCAACATTTAATTTACTGTCCCTATTTGAAGTTTTCCAGGACAATGTTCTGGTATGGTGCACCAATAATTGGAACTCACAGACTACATGGGAAAAATTCTTGGCTGATATAAAATTATTTTATTTACCGGCCGATTACACGACTTCTTGTAAGAACAAATGCATTGTCGAAAACAGGGCAGTATTGAGTCTGACAAAGAATAGGTAGTGGCACTGGAGACGACAAGGGCATTTTTCTCGACAACGTACTTCGTGTGTACGTCGTTTATCCACGCTGTCTGAATACGGACAATACATACGTCTAAAGTGACATATGCGACACCAGTAAACTGGATTGACGAATTTGAAGCTATTGATTTTATAAGCTTTGTTGAGCAGAGTTCAATCACCGAAATAGACCAAACGTATGTGACAATACTCAGATGTAGTTCAATTTTAACACGTACTGACAGTTGTTTTCAAATGTTTTGATATCAAAAGGATATGATTGTTTATAAATTCCCCGACCTAGCATGAGCAAAATTTGTATCCAGGGTGTTCCAGAATGATGACCAAATATTTTACCAGTGTGTTCCACAAGCCATTTCAGGGGGGATCTTCATATAAAATTTTTCAATTTGGGTCCTCTCTGTTAAGATATTCGAGTCTCAAAATGGCGGAAAAAATAGTTTTTTATTTTTTCTAAAAAACGGTTGCACTTAGATATTTCAATTTTGGTACACATTATCAGCTAGTCAAAAGCTATTTTGTGGTGGTGTCTATTCATTAGCTAATGTTTCTGGAGGGCAGGAATAAGCAACCCCTAGATTTATTTCTTTCAGAACTTTTGCCTGCAATAGCCGATTTCAACAAAACTTTTTACTTAATTTGACTACTTTTTTCCCTCTTGTAATTTTTTCATACAACCAACAGTTTGCGGGGAACCAAATAAAAATAATTTTCCTTACTCTAAACATCTTTTCGTCACCGGTCACAGATAACCGCAGTAGGCGGTTGCTATGACGATGTTTCTCTGTTGTCTTATGAAACAAATCAGTCTTGACAGTTTTTGCAAATATTTGTAAACAACTGTTTGACAAGACAACAGAGAGACATCAACATAGGAACCGCCTACTGCGGTTATCAGTAACCGGTGATGATGAGATGTTTAGAGTAAGGAAAAGTATTTTTATTTTTTTACGCGCAAACTGTTGGCTGTATGAAAAAATTACAAGACGGAAAAAACTAGTCAAATTAGGTATATTATTTAAAAAAAGTTTTGTTGAAATCGGGTATTGCAGGAAAAAGTTCTGGAAGAAACAAATCTAGGGGTTGTTTATTCCCGCCTTCCAAAAACATGAGCCAAGGAGTAGATACCACTACAAAATAGCTTTTGACTAGCTTATATTGTGTACCAAAATTGAAATTTCTAAGTGTAGCCGTTTTTAAGGAAAAATAAAAAAACTATTATTTTTCGCCATTTTGAGACTCGAATATCTCAACAGAAAGTACCCAAATTGAAAAATTTCATAGGGGGGGATCTCATCCCCCCTTAAAATCGCTTGTGGAATACACTGGTAAAATATTTGACCATCATTCTGGAAAACCCTGTATATTTTCTTTTCGTTTTTTGATCTCTTATGACCTTTCAGATCGAAAACCAGGAAGCAACCAAAATGTTAAAATGTTAGATGATACGATACTTAATTTAAGAAGAAAACGTTGCAGTCCAAATAAGTACATTAGTAACATCTCAAAAATAGTCTTGGCACAACACAAAAGCAGAAACAAGTGGAAGATAATCGTCTAAATAAAGCGTTCGATCAATCTAATTCATGTAGTTTTTCTAATATTCAGCCAAACGACAAAGCTCAAGATTTTGATAACGTTATCTTAAAATAAATAAGGAGATACAATATATTATCAGATGCCACACAGATGCAATTTTTGTACATTACGAGAATTTTATGATCAAAACTCATTTATTTAAACCATTCCATACCGTATTCCCCTATAACCAAAACATATCACCATCAACATCAGTTTCACAAGCTCCAGTTGATATTATTATATTCATTATACTCGTACACACTACAAGAGTCACCTAGCTGATTTGCTTGCTCTTACCGAGACTCACTCAATAAATAATCCTGATGATTTTGAATAGGATTTTAATATTCTTGCTTTAACCAAATAACTGTATTTTTAGGTTTGGAAAATTATATGCATACATTTAATTTTTATAGGAATTGTTTATTCTTGCTTGATTGACTGTTCACATTTATTTCTGCTTATTTTATTTCTAACCTATATTTATTTGTTTTATATGAATTGTTTAAGTTATCGATTTATTCCAAGATATATTTGGAAATAATTGTTCAAGTATCTATCTGTATATGTTTTCCAATTACTGAGTTAAAGCTCCACCACCTTTTGATATGATAGAGCTAATAGTCTATTTCAAAAAAAAGATATTGCAGGCTAGTATATGAATCATCATTCACCAAAAATCGCAGTTTTATTGTGAGCTTCTTATAAATACTTACAGCTCTCCTTATGTTCATCCTTTTGGTTTAGTCCAACTGATCAGCAACTTAAAATCATTGTTTCTGTATATAATTACCTAATATATCTCGCGTAATGTTTATAAATACATCGCACCCGCACTTTGCAGTTTATAATTATCCGTGATTTGTATAAACCTCTGTCTTCTTCTTCTTCTTCTTTTGCAAAGAATCTGACCAGACTGCATAATAACTGCAAATTATTCAAGACCTAATGGGGTTCTGTTCGATTAGAGAACAAAATGTTGTATTATGACCTAGCGCATTTTGTGGTACAAGGAGAGCGCCTGCTTCGTCCTATATAATTTTGATGTTTACAGCTACTTCGGCAACTGAAGGTTGCATTTCAAGAATAAAGACATGGAAGACATCATCTCAGGTTTTTGCAACATAATAACTCTTTCCCTCTTACTTCATTGGAAATATAGTGAGATATTCAGGAACTCGATTGGGAGGTTATTCGACATCCATCTTATTTCCCTTGATCATTCTCCGTCAGATTTTCATATTTTTCCTCTCTATCGAACAACCTTCTAGAAATCTCTTTTAATAATGCAAATTTGCAGAATTCATCACCTCCGAAACTGTCATATCATTGGAGGGCAATAATAAATAATAGAGAAGGTGGTAAAGGTGACGTCATTAGTTTATGTACCTAGTTTGTTTAATAATGAGGAATAAATTTTAAATGCAGTACAAATGCTATGAAGTTATGCATCAATGTTTTGAACATATGACAAGAGAATATAATAATTAATCATCTACACACATAATCTACATCTTCAGATATATTAATATATCTGGTATACGTTTTAAAATTTTAGTGGTGTGACTACAAATGGTTTCTTAAATGTTTTACTATGAAATAATTCTACTGAACTTGCGGCAAGGTTAAAAAAATAATTTCATATTCACTTTGATCTCAAATTCCGTTTGATCCAGTAAGATTGATTTTATAAAATAATTTGTTTTATCTTTGAAATAAATTTCGTAATGGTTTATCATTATTATTTTTTGTTGCATACTTATATATTCTTTATTTTCAACTGGAAATGGGTGTCAATTCGTTGTTTTTATATGACTGCTCTATTGCAATGTAATTACGTCGGCCTTAGTAGACATCCCCTTCAAAAAAAGGCTCATTCAGCTAGTTAATACCTCGTGCACACTAAAGAGAATTATTTACGGTAACAGCTAATTTTAAATTATTTGCTGAACAGAAGTAACCAGTAGCAACGGGAACTAATTCATAACAGTCTGTGAACTTCTTTATCTAATTTATATGGAGCACTACCATAGAAAAGTTTGCGACATTGTACGTACATTTTACTTTAGTAATATAAGTGTAAGCAAGCTATTGCAAGGAATGTACTATTAAAAGCTTTTGTTTCAGAAATAGGAAATGTTCATTTTAAGTAGCAATTTAGTTGTCCGTAGAGAGATACAAGCAAGTGCTAAATAAGAAACTAGGGAGGAGGAAAAAGTTTTGAAAGAATGGACAGCGGCAGCTTTACACAATAAAAGAGACAAAAGTAACTGACAAAAATTTTAAAAATTAGTGAAGGAAACAAAAGATATAATAAATTTGGGGAATACCAAAGTATAGATCAGATGTTCATATTAAAAGAAATGCTACCTGAAATGTTATGAATTCAAGGTAAATACTATTCGTCGACTTTCAACAAGCTTACGACAAAGTAGAATGAGTACGAAACTCAGAAACATAGTGACAGTAACACTAAAAGTGTAATCAATGTAAAAATAATAGTTTGTGAGGCATGGAGATCCATTACCATCTGTAGTCTATTACTAGAAAAAATTGTGAGTGAAGCGGAAGTCAATAGAAGAGACTATTATGTCGACGAAGGCATCAGTGTCTTGCATTTGCACACGATGTTGTAATTTTGGCAATAAATAAAGAACTAATAGACTAAGGTATGAAAGGTTTGAAAAATAATCGCATATGAGGTGTCCAACAATATATAAGAAAAAAAACGAAATATATGGTATGGTCAGACAGACAGTTTAAAGAAAAAAATCACTTAAAATAGAAACAGAAAGTAGGAAGGTGTGCAAATTGGAGGAGGTGGAATTTACTTGTTTAGGAAATCAATTCTTAAGAATCCCAAAGATAACAAAGGAGATATAAACAAGGCTAATGGCGGCAAATAGATGTTTAGATGCACTGCACAAAATAATAAAAAGTAAATTCTTCTTAAATAGCCAGATATACACATATAAGACCGTAATAAGACCTATAGTCACATATGAACCTGACGTGGACTTAAAGTAAAAGTAAGTAAAAGTAAAGTAAGTAAAACAGATTTAACAAACTTGTAAATATGGGATTCAAAAGTATTACTAAAAATTTATGGAGATAAAAGAATTGGGAGAGAATGGTTTAGATGAAAAAATAAAACAAGCATTTAATGAAACAAGCATAATAAGTTTAATACGATTCTAAACATTGTCACACGCAATAGGTGGAAAAAATGAAAGGGGAGACCAAAAGCAAGATGCAAAGCAAGTGAAGATAGATAGCTAAGTGTGAAGAAAAAACGCAGGATAGGATAAAATGGAAAAATAGTGTTGCTTGGTAATTGACCAATGACAAAACTTATTTAGTACTTATCAAAGATTGAGTTGTATTCGGTAATATAATTTTTTACGCACAAAATAAATTAATTGTCAATCTGACATTTGTTGGTGTTCAATAAGACATTTTAATAAACCATGCCATCTTATCATCATGTGTTATTATCGCTGTAATCATTTCATGATTGGATGGATGTTGCCACATGACTTGAAATTAAGAAATTTTATTCCTAGCTATATACAGCAAAAATATCGCTGAATTTACCTGTGAAATTCGACCTTATAGAAAGATGACGTGGCACATTAACGAGATTAAATTAATTACTCAATTTCGTTCAATTCTGTTTTGATAAAAAAAAGTTTATTTAAAGTGAAGAATATACGATAATTTGATCTAAATCTAGTAAATAGTATTCTTCTATCAAGATCAAATGAAAAAATATTTATAATATGTCTAAATAAACCAAATTCCACTGTTTTTTAACGTTACACTAATGTAACTATTTTCGTTAACAATGTCGTGGCAATCATTTTTTGGAAAATTGTGTTTTATTCCACAGACTAACTACAAGTAACTAACTTGACAAGTTGACATATATTAATTACGTTTATAAATCAAGTACCATAGTTAAATCGCAAAATTTCACGTTTCCAGATATGCATATTGAAAATTTATTTATACCACTTCGTATAAATACAGCTGCTCCAGTAGTTAGGTAATACATCAAATATAATAGATTTTTTGAGCATTCACATAAATTTAATGTGACAGAAGTTTGAGCCTCGTGCACCACCCAGTCGAGTGGAACGTTCCAGAGAAAGGCAGATAGGAGGGGAGGAGGGAAGATAGAGACTTGTACAGAGATTTTCAATTTTCTTAAAATTTATCTCAGCCTCTAGGAAATAATGTGATCAACTATATTTTCCATGTTTTCCACGGTTCCATTTCAAACGCTAATTCAACCACCATGTTATAGGTAGCAGAAGTTGGCACTACCCGAAAAACATAGCATAAAATTGAGAAGCTGCTGCTAATGTTTCTAATAATATCCATTAGTTACTTCTGTACTATTTACGTATTGAACATTTGTAATATCCTTGTTTATGTACTTACTAGTTGGTCAACCGAATTTCGCACGTGATAAAATAAGGTCCAAGGAAGTGCTGCTCTCTGACGGCGAGAGTCTTAATGCAATAAATAACGCAAATGAGAATCAGTAATCTGTACCATTTATTGCTGAACTGCGTTGCCAAATTTAATACATTTTTACTCGCAACATACGGTTCGCAATGTTATTTCATAATGATATTATAGTGCAGTTTTTAAAAACATGTATGTAAATTCAACATAGGTATAAATTTAATGTTGGATATCCTAATAATATTTTTAAATCAGGACAAATATCTTAAAACTAAAATGGCAATTTCTGTTGAACTGCCTATATGAAGAGCGTAATGTAGACAACCATAAATTAATAATAATATTGTAAAGTAAAAATGTTTTATTGGAAAAACAAGCACGGATGATATTAACACATACTTGAACAGTTATTTATGTGCAAAAAAATATTTCACGGACGAGTTTGAATTTTTTAAAGAATTACATAGGTATTTTCTTTATTTCGACAAATAGCCAATGACTTGATGTATATTGGAATATTTTCAGTTTTGTTATTTTGTAATACTATTGAAAATACAAAATAATACGGCAAATTGTTAAATATCGAGTTAGGTATTTATGACACGAATTTGCAAAACATTCTTTGGCAGATAATTGACAAGTCTACATTTCACAAAACAGTATTCCTAATATTCTCTTTATTTTGACAAATAATTAGTGATTAATTTATTTTCGAGTATTTTTCAATAATTTTGTGCGATTGAAGATAAAAATATGACACGGTAAAGTATTCATATCGGTTTTGACGGTACGGAGGTCCGGAATAGGAGCAATTTTATCGTTTCCTGATATATATAGTGCTTTGGAAAAGTAAAGAATAAATGGCTGCCTGACAGTAGCCAAGATGATTAATAAATTCTTTTTGGACATTATCTATAACTTCAGGATGTATACGATGTATCTCGTGACGAATTCTTGCTTTTAAATCTTCTAAATTAACCGGTCCAGTAACGTATACTTTGCTTTTTAAGTATCCCCACAAGAAATAATCTAGAGGTGTCAAATCAGGCGATCTGGCTGGCCACTCAATCGGCCCCCTTCTCCCTATCCAACGATTCGGGAACAGCTCATCTAAATAAGCACGGACAGGTGTTGCATAATGGGAAGGTGCACAGTATTATGAAAATTAAATTTTAAAATCTTCAAACATTATTTTCTTGAAATTTTTATTATGTAACACCATAACAAAAAACAAAAACGACGTGCAAGGGAATATTTCCGAAAACTTCTCAATTTAAAAAATAATGAATATATTCGTTACTTTTCGAAAGCACTGTATTTTCAATATTTTGATAAATATATTTTTTTAATGTTACATTTTCGTATTGGATCACAAAATAATCACAGAACCGTATTATTTTTTATTTTGTTCCGTTGAAAAATTAATCGCATAAAAAAACATCATAATAATTATTTGTCGAAAGTAGCAAAAAAAATTAAAGAAAAATAGGTATCCTAATATTTCTACAACAGGTAATTAATATATTTCGGAAAACATATCTACTTATATTTTGCAAAACTGTTACTATAATTAATATAATGTTGTTATTTGTTATGATTATTTTCTCATTGAGTAATTATTTGTTACAGTCACCAGTATTTTGCACTAATACAAAATATTACTTATTGCAGTAATATTATAAATATATCATTATATACTGATTTTAAAAAGTGTTATGATTTAGACAGGCTGTTTTTTCATACTGCTAATTTTAATTGACTATAATACCTTTTTTCATTATATTTCAATACATGTTACGCGACTGGTGAAACTTCGCTGCTTCCCAAATCTTCGAATTTATGCTGGCTACAGACTATGCGTGAATTAGCGATTCGTGATTTGTAATGAATTCGTGCATAGTGTATAGGGTTTTTATGAATGGATTTTTAACGAACAAGACCCTACACACTATTCGCGAATTCCTCACATATGATCAGTCACGAATACAGGCATAACCTGTAGCAAGCCGTACACAGCAGCAAACGACGAGCTTGCAACAGGATCGGCTGAACCCAACATTACATTTGTTAATGCAAATTTAATTTTTCGGAGTAAATTTTTTTATAAAAAAATGACTACATAAGCTACATTCTGTTAAAATTAGGCGTACGTATAGGAAAACATTGTGTAATTACATAAAAGTAGTAGTAGAGTTATTTTCGTATATATGATTAAAAACAAATATTTGGGACTAAACCTAAAGGAATAAAATACAGATGATAAAAAATATTATATATTTTGCAAAATTGACAATTTTACATTTTTTGTATGTCCAGAGGCCGTTTGCCTTACAGTTTTTGATAATAATTTACATTTATAAAATATTTGCGTCCTAATCATTAAATTTAAGATAAAATATCTGTGTTCAGTACATTTTTCACTGCAAATAAACCATTCAGGTAATTCCTTATGTAATTTTGTTAAAATTAATTTTCTATATTTACGTATAATACATCTTGCTAAATAATATTTTTTAAATATCTTTGAAAAATATGAAAATGTTATATTAGTAAATATTTTCATAAAATCTGATGGATATTTCAGTCCACCAGGGCTGTCAACACAATAACTTTTGAAAAATATAAGTTTTTCCTCTTCAATTTTTTCTCTTCCTTCCAAATTGTTCTTACACTCTAAACAATCGTACTTATCAAGTACTTTTTTCACTAAGTAACCTCCAAAGTATGCTCTTGAAAACTGTTCTAGTGTATCACTGTCTTCATTATCAATAGAGCTAATGGATCCGCTGGAAGTTTGTGGGGAATCATCTTCTGCGAGAAATATATTTTCAGTATTGCTTTCATTTTCTTCATTTTCTAATTCTAACAAATTTATTGTGTCATCAGATTCACAATTTGATGAGCTGGCTTTCATCAAGTTTACAATCATATTGATTTTAATAGCTGCCGCAAGTTTCCCAACAGTTGGGTTTCTATCATATCCCCCTCTTTGTCTGTATATTGAGAATTGATTTTCAAGAGCATCTTGGTTTAATTTAGATGTGAGTAAGTATTTGTATCCTCGGTTTCTTTGCTGTTGTTCTAATTGCATTATGGCGTTAATACTTATTAATACTCCAGAAAAACAATCGGGTGTAGATAATTTTTTCCTTTCATCAATTTTTTTTAGTTTTGAAATTACATATAGTGCTTTTTTTAATGCATTTATACCATCAACATTGGTTTCAGATAACGCCTTATTATAAGGTTTAGAGGTATGTATATGACTGCTGTTCAAAACATCAAACATATTATTTATTACTTCGACAAAATCCGCCGTATTACGTGCTGTCGTTGATTTTAACTCTCCCGTGGCAATAGCTGTACGAATTGAAGCAGCAACGCTATGACTAAAAATTTGAACTGCTAGTCGTACATTCATCTTTTGAAAAGAATTTGGACTCATATGGATATCACTAAGTTTTAGCAGAGATCTTCCAGTTTTACTGTTCTTATCTAATGTATAAATATCTCTTACATCTTTAAACGAAACTCGTTTATTATATGTAATCTGCATTTAACAAATTATTCCTAAGACTTTTTATTAGATGTGGCACATCATATATTGTAAAATATTTATTTTCTCCTACAATAAAATATGGTTGCTCAGAAGATGCTCCTAAATTCTTGAACAGCTTTTGATTAACACGAGATTGGTCGCATGTAATCCCTACAGGTTTTAGTCCACAACTTTCAAGGAGTTCTAGTGATTTTAAAACAATACGTTGAAGCTGATCAGCTTTTACGCCGTTTTCGCTAATGAAATAGCCTAAAGGAATTTTCCAAGAGGAATATATACCTCTGGGTAAAAGGACCAACGCTTGTTTACTCATAACCCCGCGCCTTCCGAATTCACCCAAATCTTCGAATCCTTGAATATAATCCATTTTCCTATTATATTCCAAATTTTGTTTTATAGACATTTCATCAAATAGTAGGATACATACTTTTTCTTTCGGAGATAGGGTATCCGCTTTCAATTTGATTTGATGTAGTACGTGACTGTTAAATCCTGGAATGCAATTGAACTTTCCAATCCAGTTTTTAATTACGGATATTGAAGGCAAAACCACACCTTTTCTTCTCAAAAATTTGTAGCTTCCAGGTCCTTTATAGTAAAGGGATATTGCCATTTTCTTTTCATCAGAAAGCCAAGGCGTTCTCGCTTTATGATACAGTTGCATTCTTGTAAGAGATTTCGAAAAAGGCGGCAACATGTTTAACCTTGTTTGGTGAAATGTTGTAGATAATGTGGCTTTTATTTTCCTTTTCTTATTTTCTTTTCTAGTTCCACACTTCTCTTGTATAGGTAACGTTATTAGATTCTGTACCCATTCTGAATCTTCCTGACTCATTACATCAGGACTAAATGCAGATGTTGACGGAATCGATTCAAAGTCTTGACGAATAGAAAGATCAAGTCGCTTCTTTTTAGAAGGTGGATAAACTTTTTGCATCAATCTTGGGCAGAATTCTTCGAAGAATTCATCTTCATCGTATTTGAGAGGTACAGCATTTTTAGGGAGTTTGGTGGATTGTAAATATTTTTCAGCAAAATGGTCACTACACAAATGTTTCTTTTTCAGAGATTCCGGACTTAATTGTGCAAGGCTTGAATTACCTGAATTTATTATCCACTCTTTACATCTCTGTTGATCTTGAACAGGAAAACCAAACATTCGTAAACTTGTATTTTTCCTACGTGAGTTCTCGCATTGAAAATACGAACATTTATGTCCTGACATCTGAAACAAACATGAATTTAGTATAAAGTAATGAAAAGAAAATACCTCTTAAATTCATTAAATTGAAATAATAAATATTCTTTTCAAGATATTATTTTTTTTACGATAATGTATTTATATTAGAAACTGAAAATTTTGTGTGATGCAATAAATTTTCTAAATTATTTATTTTAACCTGCATGTCTCTTAAATTTCACAATTACTAATTGAGGGGTATAAAATCGAAACTCACATTTTACATATTTTATAAAATTTGAGTAATTTATACCATCTAGTTCAAAAAGTTGAAATTACAGTTAATGAAAACAAATGCAGCACATGCCACATTACCTTTGTTTGTAGAGCAGTATACATAACCGTCTGAAATAAGACAAAGCATGCGTATATTCATTTTAGCGTTCGTGGTGTAGAAATTTTTAATGAGAACTGGCCGTCCGTTGTTCGTAGAGAAGTAATTTGTAGTTGCGAACCGATTTTTTCAATAATAAATAATAAATGTCTTTTTTATTGTAAAACATTAAATTGAGTACATATAAACAAAAAAGAAATAATTAATAAAGGGTCGAAGTGTCTGTTTAAACCGTTATTAAAATTCACGACGGATCCAAGAAATTTTTTGTACCGCGCATTTACAGTGAAACTTTTGAGAACTTTAATATTTTTACCATATCACAAAAAATCTCAAAACATAGATTAAATAAAAAGAGAGTTTTTCCACTCGTGTGAAATAATCTACAGTCACACGCTTATTCTTAACATTCTCTGTGAGTATGGTGACCGGTCAATATTTTTATTTGGATATTTTCTGTATTTATAACAGCAGCCCCTTTGCGCAACCCTGACTATCTGAGAATTAAACAGGGTGGGTGGAATTTTTTGTGTTTTTAATATTCTGTGATCATCAGTCCCATATGAATTATTTCAAAAACTTGAGTAAACTTTGATTTCTTTTTCTGGCCACGACTTTATCGATTATAATCCTACCTAAATTTGTGACTGTGGATGATTTCACACCAGTTGTTTTTTCTAGTCTAGTTTTATTCGACTTTTTTAAATAAATTGTCTCATCTGTGTAATATAGGTAAACATAAGTCTTTTTGATATTTTATTTGTTTTACCACAATGTCTTAGGTCCGCTACAGACTATGCGTGTATTCGCGATTCGTTATGCGCGATTCGTGATATGTGAGGAATTAGCGAATAGTGTGTAGGGTATTGTTCGTTAATAATCCATTCATAAAAACCCTACACACTATGCACGAACTCCTTACAAATCACGCATCGCGAATCGCGAATTCACGCATAGTCTGAAGCTGGCACACGGTTTGCTTCGCCTTGAAAGTAGCGAAATATTTTTAAAAAATTTAATTTTAATATTTTTAAAGGTGCACATGATTCAGGACCGATTTGTGTTTTACGATGCCCGCGCAGTATTAATTAGCAACCTGTTATGAACTATCTCTACGAACAAAGCTATTATTCCATGCAAATTCAAATTTTAGGTGATGCATCAAAAATCACATTCTCTAATGTATGTGAAGTTAGAAACGTTTTTGTTAAGAAACGTTTCTGGTAATGGCGGCTGCGGTTTCATTTAGGTGGAGCGGCAAGTACTCAATTTACTGAACAGATCTTTTGCGCCATCCGTACCTTTAGGAAAATACTACATCACTATTACTTCCTTAAATTGTTCACAGAATATGTAAAAAGACATGCCCTTTCGATCCCTGCTATTAGATTGTTTCAAAAACCCATACGAGACCTAGAATTTACGCTTAACTTCAGAAACGAATTTTTTTTTGGGAGAAAAATTATATAAAAAAACTAAAATTTGTTTTTAAAGTTATGCCTCTAATTATACTTCTACTGTACTTCTAATGGTCGAAATACCATGCCGTTTTACATATTCCATTAAAATTTCAAGGTGGCACTCTCTATAGTTTAAAAAAAAAAAATTATTTATTATGGAGCGAAAATTCGTTTCTGAAGTTAAGCGTAAATTCTAGGTCTCGTACGGGTTTTTGAAAGAAACTAATAGCAGGGATCGAAAGGACTCTATAGTTTTTGAGAAAAAACGTCTCATAGGGTTTTTGAAAAAAAAAACAAATACTAATTATCGAAAGGAATCTCTTTTTACATATTTTGTGAAAAATTCAAGGCACACTCTATAGTTTTTGAGAAAAAAATTATTACATGATGGGCCGAAAACTCGTTTCTGAAGTTAAGCTAATAGCAAGGATCGAAAAGGCATGTATTTTTACATATTCTGTGAAAAATTTAAGGAAGTATTAATGTAGCATTTTCCTATAGTTACGGGTGGCGTAAAAGGTCTATTCAGTAAATTGAGCACTTGCCGCTTCACCTAAATGAAACCGTAGCCGCGATTACCAGAAACGTTTCACACACATCATTCTAATAAAATATATATGTATGCATTTTTATATTTCTTATCAATAGTTTTCAAAATATTTTACTATAAGTACTATTTTAAGGTGGAATCGGTTGTAAATGTAACAGTTAAAATAAATACTGTGCAAGTTTTTAAGAATTTTTCAGTATTTTGGTTAATGAGTTTTGATTCTATGCTTCTCAATTATTCTTGTAATAACAATTTTTCAGTATTTTTAGTAAATAAAAAATAAATAAACTGGATATAAATAAATCATATAAATTCCAATACACCTTACAAATATGATCGCACGGTGTGAATAAAATCGAAACAATCTAGAAGTCCATTTCTATTTTTTGCACTGAAGAGAACTGCTGCCATTTTGAATATATTTTCTTTTATAATAACTATGTTATTATTTTACATAGTTCAAATTGATGGACAAATTCTTAATTTATTCCAACAATTTTTTTTTATTTTTCATAAAATTTGAAATCTAACAGTTTCTGTAATCAAACATGGTACATGTATTTCCAGACACGCATCCTATATAATAATCTGTGTAACAATTTGTTTCTGCATATCGGAATGAAAAAAAACAATTAAAATTAAAATCTAGCATAATTTCTTGTATCAACTAGTAAGTAGTAACTACCTACTACCTATATTATATGAAGATATTCAACTCAATTTAGTTAGTCTTTTGAATTTTGGAAACATATAAGTAAAATAGTACTTACGTTTATCCAGTGTCACAAAAGAAAATCAATTTTTCAAATGTCTTAATCACAATGTCTTTCACAGAATGTTTACATAAACGAAAAAGAGAACACCAACACAATATATTACACCTCCACGTTTTCTAAAACAGTAAACAAATAGTTTCCAATTTATTGAAATAATGCGGTAATCCCCTCTATTTCGCGGATAAGCAGATAAAATAAGGGCTAGATAAAAAAGGGTATTCGCTTTGCATTTAGGATTATTAAACCCGACAGTAGCGAGGTATGACAATTTCTTCGTGGGTAGTCATTTGAGAATAAAAAATTCAAATTGGGTAAAAATTTTTAGGTTATTTTCTGTAAAAGTATCTATAGCATGTTCAATTCACAAAATTAAATGTTACTTAAAATATAATAAAATTGTTTATTACACCTTTCTATAAATAAAAAATATATAAATAAGTATAGCAAATATATAACATATATAATATACAATATATTATATATACAATATATTATAAATAATATAAGTTTTATATTTCACTTCAAAATTTGGCAACATAAATCTAAATTATTGATGACTTAAATTATATAACTACTTACCTAAATATATACAGAATATGATCATCACTATTCAACTTTTTAAAACATATTTCAAACGCTATGTTTTCTCTATTTTTAGGACACAATTTAGTCGAATTAAAAAATGTGTAATTAAAGAAAAAATTTATAATGTATTCGTATGTATTGTAGACATGTTTTGTTATAAATTTAAAACAGTTTATTTTCTTTTTTCTGTAAATATTAAGACATGTTGTAAATTAATGTTTTCATGTTTATGTGTTATACCATTGTATAAATGCAATGGTTATACTACTTTTTATGAATATTAAATTTTAAAGTCAGTATTCTTATGGAATTTTTTTGTTTATTGTATTTATTTATTTCTAATGAATTCTAAATTTTAATAAAAATATGAAGTTTCAAATTTGAAAAAAAAGCAATTCGAGTCGACAATACGGTAAACAAATGAACCCGTAATTTTCAGGCACATACAACTGACTTGCAGTCGCCTCCTGCGGGCCATAGCAAATTTAGAAATATTTAGTGTCGCTTAACTTCCGTCGGGCTTTATTAATGTATAATTTATTTGAATTATCTTATATTAGCCGGTGAAGTAATTAATTTGACCCGATGCTGTTTTTATCTTATACAATACAATACAATATTTTGGGTACCTACACATTACACAATATCACAGAATATACATACCTATAAGCTATACTTTCTGTGACAATATCTACCTTATTTACCCGTACGCTTCGCCACTGAAATCTGACAATGTCTACAATAATTAGGAATTTAAGGTATTTTTATTACTTCTCATATCTGAAGCTTCAAAGATATGCTGCTCTCATTTTCACACATATTTTTTGCATTTGAATTTCTTTTTACATAAATATGAAGTACACAACACTTAGTTGAAGGAAAACAAGAACCTAAATATAGGTGTCAATACTTTTTAGAGAGTATTTTTAATTAACAAAATATCTTCATGAACAGAAAATAAATTAAAATATATATTAACTACTTCCTGCAGAGTGATTAATTTTACTGTAGGGAAGAAAACGATTTGACAACACAGCGACATTCAAGAAAAGCGAAACTCAGTATGCAAAAGCCAAACTTTGTGTGCGGGATCTGCAATTTAATAAAAATTTAACGAGGATTTTACAGGGACGTTGCCATCTAGCGGAGGAATCCAAAAGTTCGATAGGTTGTCTAACTAGTAAGTACATAAACAAGGGTAATATTGATGCTTTAGCAAAACTAAACCTATAAACAAAATCACTAAAAAAGATATTTGTCAAATTGGCTGAGACTACCTGAATAAATTTTAAGATACAATGTAAGTAATCCACAATAGTCGTTCAATTATATACTGCTTTTAAATGTAGCAACAAAAATTTTTTATAACCCTTTTTATTTTTACTGGCACGTGTATATTGGTCAAAATCTTTATTTTCTATTTTTACAGAGAAAATGGTAATTCTTTTCACATAGTATTTTGTTACTCCCTAGTAACCTCAACCATTGCTTCTTCCATAACTGCCAAAACATAGTTTAGCAATTAAAATTTATTATTTTTGTTGATGATCATCTCTATTTGGATATATAAAATTCGAAGCTTGTTATTTGGAATACGTTTTTTTTCATTGTAGAAGATTGTTCAATATTGCAAAGCTGTTTAAACTACCGCAATTTCTTAGGTTTTATTTAAGATGTTCTTTACCCACCAGTCTCCTTTCGGTTTTTGCGGAGTTACTACTGAAGATGTAGACAGTGAAACGTTTGGTAGCATTAGATACCAATAGCTTTCTATAGTTAGTCTTAGCTAACTATAGAAACGATGACTATACAGGGTGTTAGAGGTTTGACTGCCATAAACTTAACAGGAGATCATCCAAATAAATAAAAAAAAACTTATAAGACATTAGTTCTAAACCCAACCATTTTCGAGAAGAAAAATTACAAATCGCATTTTATGTGTAAAAATTCAATTAATTAAGGAGTCTCACCGTAATTTTGTGCATTAAATTACCATAAACTGCAATGTTTACCCTTTCTTTCAATTTATTTATACTTAAATTTAATAAAACAATTTTTTCGTTTATCTGCAAAATTGGATACGATCATGCGATAATGTACTCAAGGATTGGCCCATAATACAAGTCAGTTAGTATCTGAACTGTTAATGTGATTGTCGGTTGTCTGAAATGCCTTTGCGTACCTACCACTATTTCTTTAATTTTTCCTTGTTTGTTAGCATACATGAGTATCACTCATTAACTGATTCGTTAAAGTATCTCAACGTCATATTGATAATAGTAGTGTTGGTCGTCGTCCTAAAAATCATGGCCTGAATCGACAGATCGATTTGAATATAGAGGACCATATTGTGGACATTGTCGAAAGGGATCCGAAACGTAACACACAAAGTACAACTTGAGCAGTCGGAGTGTCTCATTAAACCGACCACGATAACAATTATTCTATCCATATCACCTACAGCAGGTTCATGTATTCTAAGATTTCGCCCCTCGGTTAAATTTTTGTAGAAGGTCTTTATCTAAAGTTAACTTCAACCGCCGTTTTATTTCAATAATTTTAACAATCGATGAGGCATGCTTTACTAGAAATGGTGTTTTCATAATATTCATAACTGAGCAGAGGAGAATCTACGTACCATACAAAGATCAAATTTCCAACATAGGTTTTCAAGTAATGTTGTGGGATCATAGGACATCATCTATAGAACGTTTTGTCTTACCAGTCAGAGTGACAGGAGACGCATATTTAAATTTCTTAAAGAACATTTCACTAGAACTGCTCGAAGATATATCTCTCTCTATAAATAACGGTGGATATTTTGAACATATGCTATAATCATGTGTTATGTTAGTTGTGCATTTAAAAATGGCACTGTATTTTAATTGTCGGTTAATTTGTTTTGGTACATAAGTTATGATTATTTCTGCGACGTAAGTCTTCTTAGATGTTTTTATTACTTATTTTTCAAATTCCTATTTGGTTTACGTTATATTGCTGTTTTAAACATTTCAACGTTACCAAAATTCAAACACTAAAAACAGTATCTTAATATTCCCTGTTCAAGAATAAAATTGCAAAGCAGTTGTCTAAACTAAATTCAATAACTTTCACATAGCTGTTTGGTATCTTTGGATTTTTTGTCATGACTAAAAAAAACAAGTGGGCGCTTGGTACTCCACCCGCAAAAGCATTCAGCTGGCGCAGCGAACTAGTTCATGTAATCGCACTGTTACCACGTTGTGATATAATTCCTTGATGCAATAATTCGACTTCTTTTAAAAACAGCTTGAGTTATGCCTTTGTACTATTTAAATTTTTATACATTATAATTTATTTATCTCATACTGAAGTTATGGTAGTCAATACGGTAATACTTTTAATGTGATCTTGCGGATATGGTTATGCAAGCATGTTGGTCGTATATCAAGAACAATGCCCTCTAATATTGTACATCATACATAAATAGCTACTAAATAGAGTACTTGGTTTTTTTTATTTAATCCATTTATGAATTAATTATTGAATCTAAAAGTTACCTTTTATTTTGAAAGGTTTCTGTAACTAAAACTTTGTTGGTTATACCGCTTTCTGTCGTTATATTCGTTTTATTTTGGTACCTTTGAATATTCGCAGGTGGCATGAGATAACATTCTTGTTATTTGCTAAGTTCCATGTTATTCAGTTCTTAAATGCCTAAAATTATTTGCATTTGTAGAAAACACTATTTCAAGCATGAGGCGCCCTTGAGTTACACAAGCTTTTTTGCTCTGTGTTTGTATCGTCAAATGCAAACTCTGATATGATTTCGATTATCCTGAATAAACTATTTAAAAATACACTAGCGGAAAAGATAAAATTTTTTGCGATTCTTCAAATGGCTGTATCTTTGGTAAAAATGGTCTTATGTGAGTGAAAAAAAGCAATTTAAAGCTTGAAGTGTCTAGTTTATGGATCTTGCAATAAAAAAAATTTCCAAGCAACAATTAGCGCAAAATCCTAATGAATATAATGGAAAGAAAATTGTTCGAAATTTTTTGCACTCTTATTTTTAGTGTATGGACTTCATTTAAGCTTTTTGTCGGTCTTGATACGACCATTCCTCGTTGAGTTATCAGTCTTTGAATGAAAATGCGTCATTTTCTCTTCTCTCAGCAATATCTCAGGAACCAATGGTCGCTCAGACAATGGAAGGGGGGTTTCGGAAACTTGGATCCATTCTCTACAATGTTCTGGTATGTTTTTACAGGAAACAAATTTTTTTCATTGTTAACATGACTGAAAAATTTCGAAAAACAGGACGTTTTGAGGTCTTTCAGAAAATCACGTGCCACATTGAGAATATTGGGAAAATGACTAATCTGCATCTTATAGGCCATTGTTCCCTCAAAAGCCCTACAAAGTTTCAACCTGATCCATCAAGCCGTTTTATTGTTTCATTCGATTGAATTTTTGAAAACATTGAAGGACCGCATTTTTTTGCCTTTAGAGCTCATAATCTGTAAAAAAATGAAAAAAAAAATTCTCCTAATTTTTTTCGACATTTTTATTGCGGCAAGCGTTTGAAGTCATGAAAAATTTTTTTTTTAAAACCCTGGTGTGTGAAAGAGTTCGGCACTCAATGACGAGAAGATTGAATGCTTGTATCCAGGCTGGAGGAAGTCATTTCGAACATTTATTGCAGATTGAGCAACTTTACATGTACTTTTTTGATAATAAAATGTTGTTACTGTAGCAAATTTTGTTCACCCTGTATCTTCGAAACAAAGGAGTTTTTCAGAATTGATCATAGGACAAAACATTCTTAGAATATGCCCTTGAATTTTTGCCGCATGTTTACCTAACACTCTGTATACCAGTTGATTATTCTTAGAATAGGCCAAGGAATAACCCCTTGAATTTTTGCCGCATGTTTACATAACACCCTGTATATGTGTGTGTGTGTAGTTGTATGTTTATACGTGTTTGAAGTTTATATGTGTTTGAATACACGTGTACATGCATACGTGCTTGAACAAACAAGTATATACTATTGTAAGTGTGAAACTAGTGATACTGCAAAATGCACCCAAAGTCGAACTTCAGAGAGCTATATCTCAAAACCATGAGACTTTTAGACTCAGTGGCCATGAGAACTTCTCTCGAGAACTAACAGTCCAGAGTTTCATCAAATTTGACCGAAACCCAATTTCCATAAGGATCCTGCGGGGTCCTTTATAAATCTGGGCTTCGCGAACGCAGGATTTATAATTCCGAACGTGCACTAGGTGCACCGAGAACGCCCAACTTCAAACTGCGCATGAATCTAATGTCTGAATTAGTTCGGGATTTCTACCACGAATAAAGCTATTATTGCTCACAACTCTTCACTTATAAACACGATATCACATAAAATGTCAAATAATTAAGAAAGTAGCACAAATTTAACTGAAAATGAAGATTTACTCTTTCCTGCACAGGAAGTTCATGTAATATATTGTAAAAATAATTTCTTAGGAACTGCAAAAACCGTATGCTATTCATATTTCCCTCAAAAAGAAAAGGCCAATGATTGTTTCATTGAGTATTCCACAATAAACATTAACTTTTTGAAAAAAATCTTTTACAAATATTTTTGTTGCGGGGTAACTATGCACACCAATGATAGAAAAACAAATTATTGTTGTAGACAAACGTCAAATCTTCATTATCAGAGCATATTGTTATTAACATTGGCAAATTAGTTTATTTCCATATTGTAATTATGGACGAACAATTGAATTTACAAGAAAAAATTGAAATTGTGCGGCTTACAGGAGATAATGATAGGACTTTGAGAGAAGTATGCGAAATATTTAATAACAGGCACCCACATAGGCTCCAAATAACTCACAGTACCGTTTATAAAATAACCAAAATGTTTAATGAATGCGACGCTGTATCGAAACGTTTAATAAAAACTGATCCTATACAAAGACGAGTGGATACGAGCAGATCGTTTTAAATTATTTTAATAACAATTCAAACGCCAGTGTGAGAATGGCTAGTTTAGATTTAAATATTCGCCGGTGCCTTCAAAACCTGCCAAACTCAAATTTTTACACACGTTGGAACCTGGTGATAATGAGAGAAGAATGGAATTTTGCTTATGGGCTCAAGGAAAGTACCTCAATAATACAAACTTTATAAAAACTATTTTATTCAGCGATGAGGCAACTTTTACAACAAACGGTGTAGTATCGGCCCAAAATTCAAGGTGCTGGGCTACAGAAAGAGCAGAGTGGATTATTAACTGTAAACGATAATATTCTCAAAAAGTTAATGTTTGGTGTGGGATACTCAATGAAAAAATCATTGGTCGTTTCTTTTTTGAGGGTAATATGAATAGCATACAGTTTTTGCAGTTCCTGAGAAATGTCCTATGTTGGAATATATTATACGAACTCCCAGTACAAGAAAGAGTAAATCTTCATTTTCAGCTGGATGGATGTCCTGTCCATAATACAAGAATGATCACCGATTGGATTAATGCTAACTTTCCTAACAGGATAGGTAGAAATAGCCCGCTAATTAAATGGCCACCGAGGTCCCCGGACTTATGCCCGTTGGACTTTTTATGGGGTGTCATAAAATATAATGTTCATAAGTCACGCCCAGGCAACAGAGACGAGTTGTGTGCATGAATAAGGCGAGCTTGTAATGAAATTACCCCAAAACAACTACAGTTCAAAAAAATATTCGTAAGCGATTCGAAAAGTGCATCTAAATCAACGGTGGCCTCGTAAAGGCTACAAAAATTTAACGTTAAACTTATTGTATTTTTATATCGTAGTGTTAGTACTATAATAAAAGTATAATACAGTCAGTGTCCTTTGTTATTTTAGTTATTTATTAAAATACCTAATTTTTGTTAAGCGTTAATTATAAGTCTTTACATTTAATTTGATTAATTAAAAGCGTGAAACTAATAACTCACTCTTTTAAATCATTTTTCATAGCCAACTTGTATTTTTAGAAACTTACTATAAAAGTATTTAATAAAATGAAGCCTGCATTAAAATTGTTATAAATCTCTCAATATTAAATATTTATTTATGACTTGAAACTTGGCATAAAATCGTTTTAAGGGATGCTAAATCCAGTGCCGTAGTTAGATTTGAAGTAAAAAAAATCGCTAAACAGTTTTTGTAAAAATTCACCGAGAAAAAAAATTCGAAGTAGGCCTTGAAAACAAAAATTAATTTTAATATTTTGTGCCAGAATAGAGTTTTTACTTCTCCATCTTTTGGAAAAAAACCGAAATAAATCGGATATTAATTACCATTTTTACAGGCTTGTTTCCATTTGAAATGGGTCACACTATACCTATATATCTTAAACTGTCTTATTTTAGGGCGATGGCATACATATCTGTTTTTAAAGTGGTTGCAGTCTAAAGACTCGTTTACACGGATCTAGTAAATAGACATAGTAACTGGAGAAAGTCGCTAACTGAAAAATTTAACAAGCCAGTAACTTTTCCAGTGATTGTTCACACGCGTAGTAACGTTTCGTATTAGTATCAGTTTCAAAGTAAAATATGATGTGTATAAATGAATAGAATCTACTCTAATCTAATGCCACTTGGAAATCTACTACACATTTCGTGTATAATATTTAATTAAGCTGCCTGCTGTGCTTGTGTTTCTTCACTTGAACTGTTAATGTTCTCTGTACAGTTCCACGAAACTTACACATGTGGTTTCAACCTACTTTGACATTTTAAAGATCTAAAACCGAGTACTTGAAACTGTACAAATACCCAAATATATTCCATCGTCTCAAATGAAATAATTTTCAACTAACCACTCAACTGGAAAACAGACATTCACAAGAAGATAGCAGCATAATAGTAGACTAACTTCGACACATTCCATTCGATAATTCCGTGGTGGGAGTAAGCTATTGGGCAAGTAAGTTGAACTGCTTTTCAGTTAATTGACTGGCTTCATTACTGGCGCTAGTATTCTACTAACCACTAGAAATGTTCACACGATTCTAGTATTCAGAAGCTACCTACTTGCTAGACTTAAACAATAATTTTGATAGTGTATACCTACCATATAACATTTTGTTATATATGAATTTTAAAATGTTCAAATTATCTTGCGAATCGTTCTACGAGTGAATTACTTTTTATATGTTTTGTCCGTTTAAACTAAGATAACTAAAACACGCAGCGTCTATTTATTTGTGAAATATAAGTACTTCTTATGTTTTCAAATAACTTTGTTATATAACATTTTTTAATACAAACAAAAAGTTAAAGTACGTTGCAAATGGTACATTTTGAATCTGATCAGATCTAATTACTGGTCATGACGTTCCAAGATAAACAAAATGGTTTATTAAGAATAAGCTTTTGCCGAAAAATCAACAATAAAAGTTTTTACAAGAGAACGGTACTCCATCTGAAAACATACTATAAATATTTTTTTATTAAATAGATTTGTATTTGTCAATTACTTAAAAATATATAAGTAAAGCATATCAAAAGCAAACACAATTATTTTGTGTAATTTATATCGACTATTCGTTAAATATGAGAGTTCAGAATATTTCGTATTTTAGTAAATTATTCGTTTGCATGTTATATCATTATTTACTTATGATATATTTTGACGTACTTTTGTAGCTATGCAGCTTCAATTTAATTTGTTGGCACAGTATAATAATTTTAGAGATCAACGCACCCAAGTGTTAAAAATCGCCTTAGAGAGTTTCGAGGATTTAGTTTGGCTGACTGATTACTACTTTGTGTTTATTACTCCGCTTAGCTGCTGTTTAGAGTAAATAAAAATCAGGTTATGCCGGTTATGAAATCTACTTTATGAATCATTAACCTTTACGAAGCATAAAATTCGTTAAAAATAAAAGAAAATGGTTTGAAATTATATTGTTTGTATTTTCAAATTAGTTATTTTACTTATTCAAATGATATACTGCAACAAATTTTGGTTTCAATAAATATCTTTTTAAAGTACTGTTTCAATAAGTTAGGCGATTCCTAAGGGATGAAATTGCTTGAATGACTTATTTTTCGGAAAAAAAATTATTTAGCTTGGTCAAAAAGTTTAAACAGATGTGGCAATCCGCCCGGAAGTTGTTTAACCCTTTAACGGCGAATTTTTTTTTTTTTTTTTGGAAAAAGATGTACAGTGATGGAGTTTCTGTTCTGTGTCTTGTCTTCTACTAATATAAAGTCAAATTTTGCAACGAAAACATTTTATTTGAAAAAAAACATGTGTTGCCATATGGCAACGCTAGCCAAATATGGGGTCAATTTTTTGTATTTAGTGTGAAATATAAAGTTACATTCTAAACATAAACCAACGTTGCATTTTTTACAAATTGTTCGCACAATGGACGAGCAGCCTTCTCCTGCGCATCTTCTCTTTTTGTCAGGGTTGGGAACAAGTAAATGTTGACTACCATCATATCTAACATCATCTGATATTCGGTGTAACGTAATACTTGTTTGAGACGTCGACTGCCTACCGGCCCCTCTTGGTGCAATTCCATATCAAATATACTTGTACGATCTCTCTCCTAAAATCTAACTGTGAGATATTACTGGATGTTACCTTTCGAGTTGTATCCCACGCATTGGTCATAGAAGAATCTAAAAGCCAAGTAAAGATAGCTCACCACCATTTTTTTCTTCTAATGCTGATGCGATATCTATTCATGTTCTCATCTAGTAAATCGGTTCCACCCATAAAGCGGTTATACTCTGCTATTATGGAGGGTCTATTTACTTGTATAATTTTTTTTTTCTGATTGGGAATAACGTTTCACATGCGAAATTGGTGAAACTTCATGGGAAGTAGACGCTGCCGAGACTGGTCCATTATCTAACCACTTGACTACAATAATGCCATCTTCCCTGTCTAACGCATACTCATATTCGCCTCTTCTTTTCTTCTTTTTGAATTCTTTATTGGAAGGCAAAGGGCAGGACTGTGGCACACGGATGTCCCTAATAGTACCTGTACCATCAAACCCTCGTTGTTTGAGATAGTGCAAAACATTGAAACCGGTGAATAAATTATCAAAATAGAAACTAAATGGTAACTTCTTCATTGGTGCAGGAAATTGATCAATCATATTTATTAGTGGAGCGGTGCATTTGCCAAATTCCTTTTCATATTCAGAGTTACCGTTAGGATTCTTTCCCTGATAGAGATCAAAATTAACTAAATAACCCGATGGAGTGTTCAGGCACCACATTTTATAGCCAAAACGTATGGGTTTTCCACGTATGAACTGCTTGCACGAGTGACGACCAAAGTACTTGATCATCGATTCGTCAAAATCTAAATTTCTTTCTGTTTCCCAGTTTTTCAAAAAATTTGCTTTTACCTTGTTCATAAACGGCCGAAGCTTCCACATTTTGTCATTTGAATCTGGTTTTGTATTATCCGCGCAATGCAAGTATTTCAGTATTTGTCTGACCCTATCTCTTCTCATTGCTTGGCTTACCATACGATTGTTCATATCATCCCGGGAATCCCAATAGAAATCTCGTCCAGGTAATTCACAGTAGCCAGTCAAATACAAAATAGCCAAAAAACATTTCATTTCTTCTGGTAAAATTTTCGGATCGGCTTCATTCAAGAAAAGGGCATACTTTGTCGACTCTTCAATAAAAAAATTGATTATGTCGTCATCAATAAATTTTTCAAAAATTTCTACATAACTCAAGTCACGAAATCTGGTGTAATCAGGTTTTGGAAAATTAGTTTTTCTTGGGATGATATCGCCATTTGTCCAAGTAATTTTCTCTTTCCCAGGTCTTAAAAAGTCATATCGAAATCCTGTCCCATCATCAGGTAGGTTTTCATCAATATCAATTTCCTCAACACTGTCTATTCTTTCATTGTTAGGTAAAACAATTTCAACATTTGAACATAATTGTTGCCTATTCCTCTCCTGAATCCTCGTCTGTAAGAACATTAGATTCAGGTGGTTGCATGTATATCTGAACGGGATCAATTTCATCATTATACGCCATATTTAAAGCTTCCTCTAATGTAAAACCTCTCGTAAAACAAAAAAAACAAGTTTACTGACACTAACATAAATTTTGCTCTCATAGGTGGCTAGCGTTGCCATACGGCAACAACTGCCTATTTGAACAAACAGAATTGAGCTAATAAAATTTCTCACATAAAACTATGAATCCTAACCTCAAATAACTATTTGACACTAAGTATTTCAAGGATATATTAATTTTTATAAACAATTACTACTATTTATGGTACTTACTCTAAGCGGAAATCCATCATTTTTGCCAAATCCACAGACCAATAACTTTAACCCTGGGCACAAAACAAACCTGAGCACTGTTTTAAAGGCAACACACAAACATCAATGCTACAATATATTGAGAAGCCGAAAATGTATATTTGGTTTAATTTTGCGCACTTGGCTGCGAGATGGGGCTAATAGCACTACTCGAAGTTTGCGTTGCCATATGGCAACGCTAGCTGTTAATGGGTTAATCGAAAGATTATCAATATTGTTCAGTTGTAAAATTTCTGAAATATTTAGTACCATCGGAGTTAAATAAGATTATTACATTATTACATTTAATAAGTTTCTTGTTAATACCTATATCCTCGAATATTTGTGGTTTAGTTTTATATTTTATACATGGTAAATCTTAGCCGATACGCATATACTTAGGAAATTATAGTTGGGGACAAATAATGACTAATAGTGAAAAAATATATATATTTTTTCAGTTATTGGGATACCAGTTTATTTCAAATAAAAATAAAAGAACATCAATTTCATAAAACTGAAAATGCATTTAATTTATCATAATGAAATGTAACATCCATAATCTGGACATCCAGTAATCCGGACATTGAATTTCAAAAGTCATAATCCAACCGTATATCTTTAATTCGAACGCTTGCCACGAAAGGAAAACTATCAGGTTAAGTGCATATCCAGCAATGGAAAAAGCCTTAAACACTTGGTTTGTTCAGGAAAGGGCTAAAGGTAAGTACAGAAATGCCATCTAGACAATTTATTTTTTTTTTATAAATATGTGTTTTTATACACATCCAAATGTAATTTTTAAAAAATGATATGTGCATACTCAATTTAATTTTGTCAATTTAAAAAATCATTCTTTTTCTTTTGTTACAGGGACTCCATTATCAGGTGAACTTATATGTAAGAAGGCAAAGTTTTTTTTATCAGCAGTTAAACTTAAGTGGCAATTTCAAAGCAAGCAGCGAATGGTTGCAAAAATTTAAAGAGAGATGGTATAAGACAGCTGATTATTACTGGTGAAATTCTTTCAAACAATGTTGACACAGTGGAACCATTTAAAGAAAAGGTACTGCAAAAATCAGAGAAATCTTCAACACGATCAGATTTATAATGCCAACGAAAGTTGGCTATTTTGGCGAGTTTTGCCAAGTAAATAAAAATCAGCATCAGGGCGAAAAATTACTAAGGAAATAATCACCTTCATGCCGTGTGCTAATGCAACTGGGTCCCATAAGTTACGATTGCTTGGTGTTGGAAAATCAGCAAAACCACGAGCTTTCGGGAATTGCTTTATTCCTGTATTTTACAAAGGAAAAAAGCTTGGATAACAAAGGATTTATTTCGTGAATGGTTCCATACGGAATTTATATCGGCAGTAAGACAAAAATGAAAAGTTACCACTAAAAGCTCTGTTATAATTAGACAATGCCCCAGAGCACCCAGTAGATCTTAAAAGTGATCACTATCAAATCTGTGTCATGTACCTACCACCAAACTGTACACCATTAACACAGCCCATGGATCAACATGTTATCCAAGTTCTAAAACTCTTTTACAGAAAGGGCCTACTTAAAAAAATTGTAGCGTCTGAGACTAACATTCGTACAACCTTGAAGAACATTAATCTTAAAAACGTCGTAATTTCGTTACAAGAAGCATGGTACCAAGTTCATCAAGACCTAATAAAAAAGTTATGGAAGCCATGCGGTAGCTTTAGACGAAGAGCTCTTCGGCAACTTTAGCTAAGAAAATTATAAAATCAAAAGAACTTCAGAATAAATTAAATAAGGTAAAAGTTCTTGGTGAACAATTGGTAGGCATAGATATTACAATTGAAAATTTTAGAAGCATGGATCACAGGGAGTGGGTTTGAGACTGGTATCTTACTAACAGACAACGATATTGTTGCTCAAACAAATGACGAGACAAATGATGTAGATAACGATTATTCTTCTAGGGACAATGATGTTCAAATTGTGGCAAAATTTAAATACCAAGATACCGTTCAGTCCTTCAACAATTGCATCGAATGAACATCATAAGACAATACACCAGACCAAATTGAGTTACTTTTCGAATTGAAGAATATTGCTGTTTTTAATTACATTAGAATATGTGAAAACTCTTGACGTATTTAAAGTTTTAAAATATCTTTTGTTATTTTTTTATAAAGGATCACTTTTGTGTTGTTTAATAAATGTTTTATGAATTATTCCGCATTTTACTTGTATCGTAAAATTATACACTGTAATTGTTCGTGATTTTCAATACACAATTCTGCCACGACGCCGAGCCGATCCACGAGCCAAACCAGGCTATAGTCGCAAACCTTAAGGTCCATTTACACACATCAGTAACGTATCAGTTCAGTATCAGTGTCATTTGTGGTCGATCACTGATGCCAGTTTACACATATCCATCCGCAATCCATAAAACGGAATTAGTAGACGATCAAACAAACTGATTTGAATATATTTATCATGTAGATGAAATTTCCATACCAGGTCGATAATCGTTTCATCCATCCTAAGCAATACAAAAATCTGGTCAATGCGGCAGTAAAATTACAAAAATATCATCGCCGCCGTATTTAAAAGTTACAGAAAGAGTACTGAAGCAGCACTGTGACGAATGGGTATGAACACCCCGATTTAAAATCTAAGCAACGATATTTTATTCTTCACTGATACTGATATGAAACTGACACGGCACTGATGTGTGTGTATAAAGGTCTATTTACACACATCAGAGCCGTGTCAGTTCCGTATCAGTATCAGTGAAAAATAAAAAATTGTTGCTTATATTTTAAATTGGCGTTTATACACATCCGTCACAGTGCCGTATCAGTGCTGTCAAGTGCTACTTCAGTGTCCGTCTAGTGGCTTTTAAATACACCGGTGACGATATTTTTGTAAATCCACCGACAATCTGACCAGATTTTTCTATTAATTATGGATGAAAATCTTATCAAGCTAGTACGAAATTTTGATCAATTTCATGATAAATATATTCAGATTACTTTATTTGATCGACTACTAACTCATTTCTATAGACTACGGACGGATATGTGTAAACTGGCATCAGTGATCGACCACAAATAACACAACTGACACTGAACTGATACGTCACTGATGTGTGTAAATGGACCTTAAATAGACCTTTACTCAGTGTTAACTTGAGTAACATACATAATAGTTTTTATGTGACCCCAAAAGTAAAAATCACGGATTTAGATCAGTAAATGATACGGATTTAGATTAGACTATCGAGGGGGCATTTCGGCCTCTCCATCGTTCGGGACCCATGATCCAACTCTTGTGGCACTAGTCAAGTAAAATATGGTGGAGCACCATAGCGAAGAAACCACATACACTATTTAACGTTACGGTAAAAATTAAAAAGAGCACCAGTTAACCGATTTTCCTGAATGAAAGGACCAATAAGTCCGTTCACAATTCTAGCCCACACATTTACTAAAACTCATCGTTGAAAGTATGTTCGCTGGGTGACATGCCTAATAATTAATTTGAATTTTTGTAAATTTCCTTCCGAAACTCAAAATATTTTACTAAATATTTTTCACTATTGGCTATTATTTCTCTTTTGCCAGAATTTCTCATTTTTATGCATATAGGCTAGGTATCATTCTGTATAGTATTCGAATAGCAACTTCATAAGTTATTACAAATTGTAGACATATATTTCTGTTGTAGTCACTCATGTTAAAATGTTAACGAATTTCAGAAATACCGAAATGTGACAGAAAATGTCTTTGTTCGGAAATGATTAAATGTGTTTCTTAAACTTACCCTGCAACAGAAATTTATAATATATACACCTCCACTGTACCCCATATGAAGTCGGTAGGTATCTAAAACTGGAAACTGAAAACCTCTTTTGTCAATCAATCTACAAGCAATAATTTTTATTTAATTCAGATTGTTTTGGTTATATTCCATCAGTTGCATGAAATTACCCTTGCTATTAAATTAATATGTGATATATTTGTGTAAAAATAAATATTTTCAATTAGTATACTCAATAACAAATTTGCAGCCCTTTACAACTGTTTCAAATTAAATATTCGAAAATCAAATTGAAACTGTAACTTTGTAATCAAATTATGCCGGATCCAGACCCAAGCCGACAAAAAATAGACAAAACACGACAAAATTGTAACAAAAAATGGGGTATTCAGGTAAGACAAAATTGAGACAAACTGTCCATACCACAAGAACAAGAGTGCAACAAGGTTCAGTTGTTGGGTTGCGAATCATTTCTTTTAACCATATGACGGTTCAACCAGGAAGAAAATAAAGATTTTTTGCTAGCAGCCAATGGTTTTATCTTTCTCGTCATCTAATGCTGCAAAAACAAAAAACAAACGTTTTTGGATATGACCAAGTTTAAAAAAGCAAGATAGTTCTTCCATAGATGAATTGTTAGTTGACTTACGTGAGGATGGTATTGAAGCGGTGAGATTCGCCCAAGCTATAAGAATTTTCTAAGAATGTCCACGGAAGATTTCGAAAATCTGATATGCCTTATTGGTCCTGCAGTTGCCAAAAATATATTAACTATAGACTATAGTGTCCTACTTTTGTCAACACACGCTGTCCAGACAGCGCGAATGTCATAAAATACATAGGCAAAACAAAGACTCTTTAATCTTTACCGACTCGAGACGGGACATACAAAAGTTTCCGGATTTGGAAACAAAACAAAAATGAGACAAACATGTTGGAGAAATGTATTGAATTTGTCGCCACTTTGTCGTGAATCATGAATGTTTCTGTCTTGTCGTTGTTTTGTCTGTTTGGTATGGACCCGGCATTACTTCTACAAACCAAAACTATCTAATATATATGGTGAGTCAGAAAGAATGGATCAACACTAAGCTGGATATACTAAACATCAAAATATTATCTTTGAACTTACCATGCCTAATACGAATGTCGCTGGTTTAAGAAATACAGAGTGTTCAAGGTTGCTCCTAGAGGAAGTTGTTTTTCTAGAAAATGAAAAGCGTGGGAATGGTAAAATTTTGTGGAAGTGTTACCATCAACGAAAGACACTTGTGACATATTTTTTCACTTTTTGAAAATAATTGGAAAGGGTTGAAATAAACTACCTCTTTCAGTTTTTTTAACTATACTTTCAAAAAACTTCCTTAACGATGTAGAAAAAAATAAATTAGGTTAATCCGATTCATTCAGAAACTTTTTTCTCTCTTATATTTTTTTGATAAAATTAACTGTTTCGACGTTAAAAAATAAAATGTAAAGTATTGCACGTCGGAAAGAGGCAGTTTTACTACACCCATTATTTGGAAAAACTAGTTGGCTGCTGTCAATTTCCGGATGTTTCCATTGTTGCTTTGACAGATAGCAAATGGTTTGTACTTCCCGGTGTCGGCCTGTATCAAAACTTCTTTTTTGAATTTTCCGGATTCACATAGCCTTCGATGAAGCTTTTCAAATATACTGTGATGAGGAATTCTACGATTAGGATACGCTTCTGCATAAAGGCGACAAGCATGTAAGGAATTTCTATTTGCCCGGTCGTACATAAAGTGCATGTTATTATTGAATCTCAACGTACTCCGCAATCAAACACATCACACAACGAAAGGCAAATTATTCCGTAAACCACTCTGAAACATGTTAAAATAGTACAAACCATTTGCTATCTGTCAAAGCAATAATGAAAATATCCGGAAATTGACAGCAGCCAAAGTTTCTAAAGGAATCGGCTTAACCTAATTTATTTTTTTCTACTTCGTTAAGGAAGTTTTTTGAAAGTATAGTTAAAAAAATTGAAAGGGGTACTTTATTTCAACCCTTTCCATTTTTTTTCAAAAAGTGAAAAAATATGTCACAAGTGGCTTTTGATCATGGTAACACTTCCACAAAATTTTACTATTCTCACGCTTTTCGTTTCCGAGAAAAACAATAAAAATACTCTATTTTCCGCCATCTTTGCAACGCGATATCTCCCTAATGGTTGACTTGTGACCCAACGTTTATATAACAAACTACCTTTTATTTTCAACGAGGAATCACCCCCTGAAAATTTTCGCCTTTGTTTTGAAACACCCTGTATAAGATATATGTGTAGTACTATGTGCGTTCAGTTGAACTAAGTTAACTTAAATCACCTTATTTTTGTCCAAGGAAGCTAGCCTTAAAGTATGATCCATTCTTTAATAAACACAAACATAATATGAGGTGTGAAAATATTAAGGGAGCGGTTTCTCGTTGAAAGAGTGTGTTATGTGTCAACATATTTTATAATGTATACAATTTTTATTATTGCGAAAATATTGTTAATAGTCGTGGACAAAATATAGTATTTTAGTAGCATATAATGGCTAGATTTTATATGATCGTTGAATAATATATTATTATTTCTTTTACTTAATCTGAGAAAAATCCAAAAATCAGATCCAGTTTGTAAATATTGATTTAAAATCAAGAAGTAAAAGCATTGTTATGGTAATCTGTCAAACTTCCTGTCCAACTTGTTATAAACAAAATTGAGTTTTCGTTTTTACATTACAGAAAACTTGCCTCTTGAAATTGAAAAAGCTCCTGTAACTGCAGTAGCTTCACTTTTACCAGATAAATTGAGAACTAAGTACATACGAAAAATTTTATAACCTATTTACTGATTGGTGTGCATCTAAGAATATAATATACGGTACGAAAGAAAAGGTATTATTAGCATTTTTTCAGGAATTAACCAAGAAGTATAAATCATCTAGCCTTTGGCTGTTATATTCTATACTGCGCTCTACAATCTGCATGCGGTAAAATGTTGACAGTAAATTGAACAATTTAATCGTTTTTTTTTTTGAAAAACAATCAGTGGGATACAAACCAAAAATGTTAAGAATATTAACGAAAGAGGATGTTTCAAAATTTTTACAAAATGCCGATGACACAAAATTTTTGCTAACAAAGGTACGAAGAAGAAAATATTTGCTATTTGAAATTCATAAATGAATAATTTAAGATTGCCTTAATTATTGGACTTGGAGGTGCATGCAGAGCGGCCGAGTTAACTAATTTGCTGTTAGAAAACGTAAAAAATGAGGGAAATATTTTTCATATCTTCATACTCTATCACTCTTCTACTCAATTCTATATCACTACCGAGGGAATCGAAAATGTGAATATGGTCCAAGTAATACACCTCGCCCTGCATCCTAGACATGCCGATCATGGAAGATTTTTTGTTGATTACAGTGATGATAAATTCATGAAACTTCCTGTTTGTATAAATACATTTACTGTAATGTTCAATTCATCACATCCTCAACAATATACAGGGCACTGTTTGCAACGATCATCTACTTCACTTCTAGCCAACATAGGAGCAGACCTTCAACTATAAAACGGAGAATAAGAAAAAAATCTTCACAAAAGTTCTTGGAGGAGAGTTTACCTTCATTGAAGCTACTTCAAGTGCTTACAAAGAAAATTTAAGCATTGTTAATACAAATACAGACCAGCTGCATTAATCTGATGTTAATCTTACAAATTGCCAAAGGTGTGTTCTTAATATATATATATATATATATATATATATATAAAACAAGTAATTCAATTTAATTTAAGTCAAATTATCTATTAATTGTCAAATTAAATCTGTTAGTTCTTAATAAAAATAACCATTAAGCTTATTTTTAATATTTCACTAGTGGGGTAATATGTCACATTATTCCACTAGTGGTGAAATGATCTTTATTATTCAACTGAAACAGTGCCAAATAACTGCTGTAATGAGACTCTTATAAAGCAGTTGTAGATAAAAGAAATTAACGCTCTGTTCTTGAAAACAGAACACGATAGCCTGACAGTTTATACGAAAAATAAATACGTTTTAATACTCGTTTACCCTTCGGATTTCTCTTTGTTTACAATATATATTAACACCACACCAATTTTTTTTAAATATTTTGAGAATTGATATATATGTATCGTTACTAAGTATGCATGGCATACACATACAGTCTAACATGTTATTTGATTACAAATTTTGATCATTAAATTGATTAATCAGTTATAACCGAGGTTATAGCTGTTATTAAAATTGGAGATTAATAAGTATATTGTTTCCAAATTGCTAATGATAAAAATTCTACACGGCTCATTGTAAACTCCTGTAAACAATGTTATTCCTCTTGTTGAAGCTGTTCACAATCATATTAGAAATATAGAATGTTTGTTTAAAAAAAATAAAATATTCTTATTTTTTTTTTGGAAATTTATAAATAGGAAAGATTGGTTACACGGAATTAAAAATTAAATGATTAAACTATAGAACAAACTACATAATACTTAAGGTGAATTAAATATTAGTCAAGATTGATAACCTATCATACTATCTACTACCGTTTGAATTCCATAATCTCGTAGTTATAAAACCACATTAATAATCACAGGGGAATTATGTTACAATTCAGATATGTATTATCCATTATTTTGAAAAGAGTAGGCTTATTATTGTAATGAAGTGATTTTTCATTTTAAATCTTATTAATAAAATTATCACCAGACCGCCGATATGTGTTTAATTACCGAGCGCTAGAACGAGCGCGCACCCGCTGCCGTTCTCATAGAAACGAAATTCATCGCGGCATACTGGCCAGCGAGTCCTGTCACGTCCGCCCGAGCAAAAAGACTTACCGCGCGACCCCACCAGCACCAGCGCGAGAGTATCACTGACGAACTTCCACGCGCTGCCCGCCGACTAAAATTATTCTGAGTCGCTGATCAGCTTAGAATAATTTCGTGAGGACTACGAGCAACGTAAGATTTTTACAAGTACAAAAGGGAAACTAGTGCCGCCGATTTATCTATAGCACCGAAGACTTCTAAACAGCGAGTAGACGATTCAGTTCCTGGCCCGTTGTCGAGAGCAGTCCTGTCTGTCCACCACTCCAATACCAGAGGAGCTGTTCGTGATTCTTCTAAATTGATGAGGAACTTAGAAAAATTCTGCCAGGACCACTAGTCGTAGCTGTTTGGTGAGATTTTTACAAGTCTCGTCTGACGACCACTGCGCAGCCGCTAATCCGTGACCAGCACTGAGGGCTTCCAAACTCCGAGGAGGCACTTCAGTTCCTGGCCAGCCGTCTACGAGAGCAGTCCTGCCTGTCTACCACTCCAGTAGCTGATGAGCTGTCCAAGACCACTAGCCGTAGCTGCTTTTGGTAAGAAATTTCCAGCCCAAAGACCACTGCGCAGCCGCCAACTTGGTACCAGCATCGAGGGCTTCCACTTGACCAGTTGACGATTCAGCTCCTGGTCATCAGTCCACGAGGGGAGTCCTGCCTATCCAGTCCACCAGAGAAGCCGCCTTTGGTGACTGTACTAATTCGAGTTTGGGGACCAGTGCGTAGCCGCTTACTGCCTAGGAGCATTAGATGTTCCACCGTCGAAGCCGCAGATTCAGTTCCTGACCAGCCAGCACCAGCAGCAGACCAGTCGCACACCCTTACTACACATGCCTGCTAAGCCACACGAGGGCTTGACGAGGTATTTACCGACGTTGCTAGAGTCAGTACCGTTCCACCGATCAAGCTGTACCGACGTGCCTGCCCGCAAGCAGAGGAAGTAAGTAGAAGGTCATACCTTGACTTTCAGATTACCGTCCGTATTACGACAGGGTCGAGGTGCTGTTGCCCTTATCCGGCGTACTTCTATTTCTATTTTTAGTAATAGTGCCTAGTATATAATTTTGTAGGTTAACTTTGCTTTGTCCGCTTGATTGCTTCATCTTGCCTGATTTTGCACGTAGCTTGTAATAACCGCTTGTAGAAACCGCTACACTGTAACCTCACCCCTGACTCTGTACCGTATCTGTTTACCTCGTAGTTTAGAATCGTATTATTCGCCTCGTGATAATTTCTTTTTTACCTAGAGTAGTAATTAGAATTGTACAGATAGGTTTGCACTCAATAAATGGACCAAGTGTGACTTGTTTTACTGGACTGCCTCACGACCCTCTGGTCATACCGTGTCTTCACTGTAGCCGCCCGAGAAGTGGTGTTTCTGCACTGTAAACAGAAACTGACTCCCGAGGTTACCGCCGCCACTGCTCAGGCGTCATAGTGATACTGTGTCGTATTGCAATCACGACGTAAGCACGTCACATTATTAATCCACTTACCCCCATTTTCCAGTAATACAGTATGCAAGAGCGACATTGTAGCATATTTTAAACGAATTCGTTTTATCGAAAGAAACGATAAATGATAATATAATAATAAAGATTTCTCAGAATACAGCTCACAGTAGTCCTCAGCTCAATACTGGAAGTGCCTGTTAAGATATTGATTATTTGATAAATAATAAATTTAAAACTAAAGAAAAATTTAAATTTATTTACAGGGTAATCAATATCTTGCATTGAAAAAAGGAAACTTTGACACTTTGTAACATACGAAGTTTTGAATCAAAAAGTGTTAGGGGCAAACCTCAATTATTTTCATCGGTATCAATCGCTGAAGTTTGGGCAAAATTATAACATTAACATCCTGTATATGAGTGTAGCATGTACATTCTTCCATCAATAAAACATTTAGTTACAACAAGAATTTCAATTTCAATTAAATATTAGGATGTGTATGCAGTACATTTTTTCAATAAATTCTAGGTAGACTTGGAGAAAACTAAATTTTGTAATTAACTGTAATTAGCCACAATTTAAAACCATGTTAGGTAATTTCATACGTAATAAAAACAGAGACGATTCGTTCAACAAAGTTATTAAGAAACTTTGCATGTAGTTCCACAAACCTTGATATAATTACTGCAGACCTAGAGCAAAATTGAGAGAACAGAGTAAAATCATTAAAACACAAATGCAGAGAATACCTTTTAAAATATCTCTATAAAGCAAGAATTAAGTGATGCTCACCCATTTTTAATATTACTTTTTGTTAAAAAAAGACGTACGTTACAATATATGAATTTTTTATTTGAACGAAACATAAAAATGACGTTTGACTGCGTTGCACAAATATATTAGCAAATATAAATCAATTTTCATGCAATAATTAATGAAGTCATATTTACAAAATATCTAGGTATGCTAAAGAACAATTTTGTACACTAGATGGAATTCAATCATTATCTAAAATGAAAATTAATTTAGCTAAATTTACTAATAAAACAAATACACCTGACAAAATGACTTGATTACATTCAAAACTCAAATTCTCTTCTGAACATATGCGCGCACACAATCAACCACAATGATGAGATCTAACTTAGTTCTGTATTTTTACGATTACTTCTTCAGGTGGCTTCTCTTATTTTAAATTGAATCAAATGTTACATGAAATATTAATAAAAATTAACAAATAAATTAAAATTATTTTGAACTTTTCAGTAAGCATAATGTAAACTTAAATTTCCCAGAAGTTTGTTTATGTTTCAAAAAGATTTTTTATTGGAGTTAAAAAGGTTGTCTGAAAAATTAAAAATAATTCTTTTCCCTCTAACTGCTTGTCCGATATTGATGCTCAAAAAATATGTCATGGAATTTGACAGGACAACACTGTAAAAAAATTGCTTAACTTTTTTTCAAAAAAGAAACTCAAAAGTTTTTGGATTTTATTTATGACATGTACTATGCAGATACTATCATCAGTTCTATCACAAAAATCTATCATTTATCTGGCATTACATGTGTAATTGATTCAGTTAACCAAGCAACTGGACCACCTCGACCAATCCACATTTTCTCGTATATCATGTTAATTTAATCAACAATTCCAACATACTTGTCCACACAACAAACAGATTTGACATGGCATCTGTCATTACTAATGTTACAAATTTAGAAACAAGCAATGCCTATTTAATCCTAAAATTTTTGTAATACTTTTGTAATCCGATAAGATAACCCTCATTAGAAAAGGTCAAAATGTATGAAAAACAGAAATTTTTAGTGAATTCCCGCAAGGCAACTTTTTTTAGAAAATAGAATACAATTTTAATATTTAGTTCAAATGTAGATACCTATTGCATAAAAAGTTCCTTAAAAAAACAAAGTTCATTGTGTATATACAAAAATTAATAATTCACAAAAAACGTAACGACAAACGAATACGTCGACTTCACACAAAGTGTCAACGCCAGTTATGTAACAGTCGCTGCCAGGATGGCGCGAACGGTAGGATTATATGACGTTACATCGTCACCTGCGCTGATTGAGGGCAGAGAGTACTTTGGGTATTAATATCTCCTTTGTTTTTGGCTCAATTAATCTCATTTTTTAACACATGCTTAAATTGATTAGATCTGTAATATTGACAAATTTAAATAAAATTTAATCATACCAAATGACCCCGTTAAGTTCAAATAAATTTAAATGGATCAATGGAAGTGCACATTGAATTAGAGTAATAAGGTTTTGATGCAGTTGCTTACTATTCCAATTATATTGCAGAATGAGTCCAGAAATTTTTCAAATAAAGAAAAATGAAAATCACTAGGCCATACTAAATTCTTGTTTATACAGGGAAATTTAGAACTTATCTAAAATAATTTGGGAATAGATGCGTTATGAAAAATGTCGATATAGTAAAAACAATATAAAATCCTTACGAGTAAAACATTCTTGAAGTTGTAGTATTTTCAACCTTTATATCGCTGGGCCACTGTAGTCTCAAGAGAGGAGACTCCGAATATTGAAATCCGATTACTTTTTGTAACCCTAAAGTTTTTGTGACTCCGAAAAAATGCTTTAGCAGAACGATTTCTCCGTAAACATGTGCCAAATGCAACTATTTTTATCGCGTGTGCAGTGTTCAAGTGCAGTGCAACGCGAGGGAAATTTGAAACTGAATCGTGGAAGAGATGGAGGTCCAGGACTTCCACGGCCTATTGCAGCAGTGTGACGTATCATATTGGAGGCTCAATTATATCCGTACCATGTACAGCATGTCCAAGCATTAACACCAAGGGATTGGACGAGGAGAACCGGTAACATGGCCGCTACGATCTCCTGACTTTAAATCATTTGGACTTCTTTTTGTGGATATTTAAATAATGTGTATTGCACCGAAGTGGATACATACTATTAATGATTTACGGAAACGTATCATAGTTGCCGCCAATAACGTACGAGTCCAAAACTGACAAGAAGCAGAAACATTTGTGTTAGTTCGTAGAAACTGGGTAAGACGGTTCCAAAATGTTGTAACATCAGGTATGTCAAATTATTTTATTAATTAAAACCACAAATTAAATCTATTAATAATTAATAACAATAGCGCACAAAAGCAGTTAAATTTGCTGTATAAAATCGTCGTGATAAAATGTTATTTATTTCTTTCCTTGAGCATTTCTTTCAATTTTTTGTCCGGTAGCAGATTGTTGCCATATTAGGTTTTACAGTGAACCAGTTTTCAGTGCCGTGCAGAAGTATATTTTTAAATCATTTTCGAACTGCCTTTTTTGATTTTTTTCTTTACAAAGTTGTATTTGTAAGAGTCCTCTGTACACTCAGATTTTTATTTTAGAGAAGTTATGAATCACCCTGTATATGTACGTTGAGATTCTAATAGGAAACTCATCCTAACATTATAGCAGAGAAACAACATTAACTCAAGCAAACTAATTTTAATTTATTAATCAAGTTAGTCCCATCGATTGGAATAATATTGTGATTACGTGACCTACTATTTCATTAGAACAGATACTGAACTAAACTAACACTTCCACCAGTACATCGAATTGTTAGTTAGGATGGAACTACTATAGTCTGTTTAGAAATGAAAGAGAGTAATAAAAGCTTATTATGTATCCAAATCGTAAATAAATGTAGTACTGGTGCTTATATTCAATATTTTTATATTATAAATTATCGGTATAGATGAGGTGTACTTTTAAAAAAACTTTGTGTGATCGAACCGTACTAAATTGTAGCAGGTAGCTAAAATTTAATCCCCGACAATCCGTCTTTGTCTATGCCGCTTCAATTTCTCGGTCCATTTCTCTTATAAGTAAACAATATAAAAATCGCATTTCAAAACTAGAGGCTACTTTAAGCATCATAACCGAGTTTAGAGGGTTTTTAGTAATTCAAATATAATTATTCAATATTATTATCAAAATATTTATTTAAATTTAATGAATAGACTTTTATTCCACACAAAAATATATGTATTTAGAAAATTCAAATTATGGTGAGTAAATGTAGTGTTGTATAAATGTACAATAAAGAAAATAAAAAAGTAGGTATATTAAAATCCATCCTCTGAATATTCTGATGAATTATCTTCGTCTCCTAGATTGATAACGATAGGTTCCACAGTAAGGTCAATTAAATTATCGAGTTCCCACATTTTCTCCTCTTCTTTTTGTAGATGATGTATACATCTTTGCCATTTATCTGCAGTTACTCGTTCGAAGGAATTTTTTAACAAAATTTTCACGTCACTTAATTTAAACGTCGTATTATTTCGTGCTACATCTCCTTTTACCTGCGCCCAGACTAATTCAATTGGGTTAAGTTCACAGTGATAAGGTGGTAACCGTAGCATCGCTATTTGGTGATTTGTTGCCATTTCATCGATAACATATTTTTTTCTGATCTTTATTAAGATTGAAAAGTGTCAAAAGTTTCTTTTTCACTTTATTTGTTTCAAAAGAAATGTTTTTTCCGGATAACCATTGAATTATATTCTGCTTTCATCCAAGCAGTCGGAGGCATCAGCTCGGTCTGCCGTGAATGATAACTGGCATTATCCATGACAATTACAGGCCCCGGAGGAATAAGATCCAACATCTGTGTAAAATACTCTTCGAAAACATCTGCGCTCATATCTTCGTAATAGTCACCTGTATTTTTAGATTCAAATTAAAGTAAACCGCCATCTACAAAACCACTGGTACTACCCATATGTGTCACTATTAATCTTCGCCCTTTACCTGAGGTGCCTTGAACCCTGTTGAAAGTCCATCCAAAAATGATTCTCGAAAACTTTTTACATTTTTATCTTGCCATACTCTTGTTACAGTATATCCCTCGTCGACCCAAGTTTCGTCTAGATAATAAATATTCCTCGCTTCGTCACGGAATTTTCTAATTGATCTTAAGTAGGATCTTCGCCAGCAAATAATTTCATCTTTATCGATAAGAACTGACTTCCTTTTTTACTGCATTAGAAAGGTATTTTAAGCTAATATAAATCAAATCTCCTACAATTTCTATCAATGAAGTCATATGTATGTTCTCTGATACCAAACATCTAGATATGCTAATGAACAATTCCACAGACAAAGCTCTATTCAATAATTATCTAAATACATTAATCTATCTAAATTTTTTTTACTAACCTGCTTTAATGAAAACACTCTATAAATATCTAACTTCACTTTTGGCAGTGGGAACACGACAATTCAACCACAATAGATGACATCTGACCTATTTCTGCATTTTTAAGATTGCTTGTTCAGGTGGTCTCCTTTAAGTTGAATCAAATAGTTAGTTTCACACAATATTATTAATACCTAAAAATATATAAAAACTGACTTCCTGTTCTGCTTTTCCCAGCAAAAATTCAACTCTCGTAAGACGGCCCATAATTTGCTTCTACTGATTTTTGGCAAATCGTTGTCATCTGAAAGTTTACTTAAAATTTTGTTTAGCGTTGGTATTTCTTTTTTAAAATAAAATGAGTGTACTTTTCTGCGAATGATATTTTTTAAGAAATCGTCTATAACGACTTTTGACCTCATTGTGGAGGATTTTGGGGGATTTACAGTATCTTGTTCATTTTTTGTTTTCTTTAAAAGTTTGTAGATAGTCGATTTTCCAATCCCTGTCATTTTGGAACACTTTTCCACGATGTCGTCAACACTGTTGGTAGGATTTTGGTGTTTCAATGCATTAAATACATTTAATATAATAATCTTCTCATTCTGAGACAGCGCACATCTTTTCACGCGTTTAGTAGGTACGTAATCTGATAAGCTCGACATTTTACCCAAACAATATTATATCCATTGGCACAATAGTCACTAAACACAAGCCGAATTTTACTCTACTGCACTAGCACGTCTTCGTATATTCAGCTCTAAGACTGGATTGATCTGTCACAATACACTGGTTCCTGCCCTATGATGTATCCAGTAAAATATACTAATGTACACCCATTACCTGTTATCATTAGTGTTACCCGATAATTACCTAAAACCAAATATTACCACACCCATGGCCGGTTCTTATCTCGGAGTCCTATTACTCTCTTTCATTTCCAAACAGACTACAGTTAGAATATGGCGAACAAGACAAATATCGACAATTATGGACAAATTGATTTAACTGGAAGTTCAGGCTAATTACACATTCTATTGTATCGCTTTTTAAATTATTCTACTTTAGTTATAACCGTTTTGTGTTATCCTTTAATAACTGTAAAATCTTCTATCTTCTATCATTATGTTTATAGTGTGGCTCACAATATGCGGAACCTTTTTTAATAGCATCTGCTACATATTATTGTTTGTTCAAAATCTTATAAGTTTTCAAATTACTTACGTAAAAAATATTTTTTTCTGTATAACTAATATATTATATATGAGTTTTTTTATACTTGATACTTAAATTTCCAGAAATAGTTCAGTACAAATCTGTGTGCTAAGCTAAACATATGCAACATATAACTTTTAATAACGCAAAAATTAAGACACACAGTTAACAAAAACATGTTCACTGGGAGGTCATGAACTGTTCATGTCATATGATATACTTAGTATCAATGAAAAATTTAAGTTTCATCGTTTCTTATTATTGGAGAAGAACACCGAAATTGTGTAATATTGACAACTTCTAAAAGAAATAAAACTAATCGAAGCACGTGTATGATAATTAAAATTGGAAAAAGTATCACTAACCTATTTTTTAACATATTCAAGCACGTATATGATAATTAAAATTGGAAAAAGTATCACTAACCTATTTTTTAACATATTCAAGCACAAAATCGTTGAATTTTGTGCACTATAGTCGTGCAGGATTTCTGGGATTAATAGAGTTGGATAGGAATAAACCAGATAATTTATTTATTTATTTGCAGCGGTAGTATACAACATGAGTTGTGTTAAATCTAAAACCAGGCCAAACTATCATTTTGTGCAAATGCACAATCTATAGTTAAATCCCAATTGTTTTCAAACTTCCTACGTTTTATTACAAACTACCTACTCGCTCGATTCTTAGGCGAAAACCGTTGTGTGTGTTTTAGCTTATCTTAACCTACAAACTGCTGTATCTGTCATCGTCGTTATACTCGGTCCTTTGTTTTTCTATTTTACATTTCTTTAAAAAAACCAGCCAAAAACTGTATCTACTGAGGGTTGCCCTATTTATAGGCAAGACTTTTAACAACACTGCAGGGTAGTAACGGGAGAGTAACGCGCTTTTCAACGATTTGCTCTGCTCATAAATGTTTCTTTGGTTAAAATGAGTTAACGTTCAGCTGTCAATTTCAAACAGGCACTCCTGTAGTTGACAGAGTAGCAGTTTCTCACGATCTAAAGAAAAATCCAGTTCTTTAGGAGTAACCTCCGTACTACAGAATTTAGTAACTTAACAATAGATTATTTTTTTCGGTTTGTTTACTACTTACTAAATTTGAACCTACAATATTTGATAGCTTTGAAATCATGTCATGTAGAAAATGAATTGTTAAAATATCTTGTAGGTTCAACAGGAAGACAATTCAATGGTATCAAATATGCCAAACACCATGCCCCTATTTATATTGATGTATCCACAAATAATTGTAACAAACGATCCACGATTAGTAAATCTATCGATCGATTTACTCCTCGTGGCCAACCACATGTTCAACATTGTTTGTTATATCTATCGTTTGTTATATACAATTTATTTGTTTATGTAATCTATAACTAATGTTGAACTTTGTTAAGATAAAATTCTCGATTATTATAATGTTAGAGTATCTAGACTTGGACGATTAGCTCTGATGATAGCCGAAAGCACTTAGCTAGGATTTAATAATATAAATACACACTTTTAATATACACAATATTTGGATTTTCTTTTTATAATTATTATATAACCAAAAGATGGGAAAAAATTAAGATCAGTTAACGTGTTTCGGCGTTTTAAAAAAAATTCACTCATTCAAAAGATATGAATTTTATTCCGTACTTCTGGCCATCCCTGTATTTTATTGTACATAGAAATGTAAATATTCTTCATTTTGATGGCGTCATAGAAGCAGCTTTTTGTTATTTTTTGTTGTGGGACATTCATATTTATGTTCATATTTAACATAATTGCTAGAAAAATATATTCTGGTATTGGAATAGAACAATTCCACTAGCTACTTGTATTTAATTTTTCATCTGGAAATATATTGGAAAATCGCGATAACGTCATAGCGACTCTCTCAATCTACTACGGTTTTCTATGTGGGACGAATCCGTCATCAGAACCCATGGATCCATATGCATATTGTTTGAAATTCCTATTGTTGCTACTACTGTTGGTACGATTGGAGCTGCACTTCAGACAATGGCGGTCAGAGACGTCTCGAAGTAGTCTCTGTGATCGCCCGCATCACATGCGGTCTGGATCTAAATAGTACGTGAGTTTTGATAACAAATATCTTGTGTGCCACTGTACTGTTAAAAGAAATTTGGATGGCTTATTTTTTCAGTTTCTTACATCTGAAAGAGTTAAATTAATTCGAGTTTTTTTAGACATAATTTAAATTTGGTATAAGTACATAGTATTAGTCTAGATAACAAGTAACAAGATGTCTCGTATTTTATTGTTTTCCAAAGTTTTACCAGTAACAAATTAAATATGAAACTTTTATCATTTGGGAGTGAACGGAATTCTAGTACTTTATGATACAGTTTGAGATACATTGAGAAAGAGTAAGCTCATAAGAAATGAAAAAAAAATATTTAAATTAAAATTGGAAAAAAATGAGTTGAAGTACATAGTTGAACTTCTGAATTTCGAATAATAATAATAATAATATTTATTTAATCCTCACAGACATATTTTTACAATGTATAGGATAAGTCAAATGTAGGGCACAAGACACTCCTGTCCATATCTAGGAGTATTTAATTGAAATCCAAGGTCATTTTATTTACAAAAATTAGCAATATTTGATCTGTCTACTTCAAATTCGCAAGTTTTGATACCGTTGCAAACCTTTGAGTACTTATTATTGCAAAATTGTGGATGAAAACCTTAGCTGAAAATTGTGGATGAAAACCTTAGCTGAAAATCGTGGATGAAAAATGTAGCCAACTTCACACAAATCCAGAAGAAAACTCAAACCAAATGCTACAGCGGGTTAGTGAAAAGAAAAAATGGGAATGTAAGTTACTAGTCAAACGATGCGTGGCTCAGAGGTGGTTTTAAGGTGTGATTTCCAAGCGACGTCCAGCGTTCGCGGCTCACCGCAGTGTCCAGCCGTCGAGCACTTGAACAATGGATTTCAATAGCAATGATTTCCTAGACGCGGCACGTTTCGACTGCTCAAAAACATGTCAAGACGCAGACGCCAAACACAGTTCTATTTAATGGAAACGCAATAATATAAAAATAACCTTATTTGTGCATATATAAAGTAATGCGACCGAAATAAAAATAAAACCTAGATTGTTTAAATTGATATTTTGTAATATTTTTATTAGATATGAATAAATTAGATAATCATTTTGATTTCTCTTACAACTTATTAAATCTTATTAGCTCTTATCTTTCCAACAGAGGTATACATGTCGTTTACCGCGGTTGCAAGTCTGTTGAAGTGCGAGCCACCTCGAGGGTCCCTCAAGGGTCTAATTTGGGACCCTTATTCTATTCCTATAGCCTATTCATTAATGACATCATTAATAATTTAACTGTGCCCTGTCTGATGTATGCAAATGATCTAAAAAAATTTTAGTACAATTTAAATATCACTCATGAATGGTGCAGGTTTAATAATCTGTCACTAAATACACGCTTTCTATACCTGACACCTTCTGCGATTTAGGTGTTATATTTGACAGAAAATTTTCTTTTAATAGCCATAGATCTCTTGGTTTAAATATAAGGAACAGTAAACAGTTTCGAAACAGTGTACTGTGCGAGGATATGGCTATAACTGCGGCTTATTTGCAATCATATACTTTTCTGAAGGTTTAATAAAAGCAGTTCATTTAAAATTATAGACAATTGTTAATATTAAATAAGTCTAATAATATGATGACATGCAGTAATTGTGTTGGGAAAAATGTTTTGAAAGAATAGTTGTTGATCGTATATATCCATTATTTAATATTGAATTAGGACCTTCAGGGTTAAAATTGTCACAGATGCCTTCTTCGGAGAGTTCTCTCCTAAGTCTAAATCTAGTGCCACCATATGAAAACAAAAGTAAATAATATTACCTTACCCTCAATCTGTTAGAAATTAAGTTAGGAGTTGTTTTTCCGTATTGTAGCTGTCTGACGGCTTGCATACCAGAGCTTTGGTATCAGAAAAATGAGTAAAATATTCTACCCACGAAATTTCAACTTGCTTTGTACGCGCAACTGGCTTTGGTATAAAGAATTAGAGACAAATATTGTCGTTTCAACCCGTTAATATGATGTATTACCAAAGTTAAAAGTATCCGTGCTATAATTTTTCCAACCTAAACTGTGTCCACATCTGCAATTATTTGTCTGATTATCAACGTGAAACATTGAATAAAAACAATAGATTTTATTAATTATTATTATTGTATCCTAATATCAACTCGGAAACTTTTAGATTATATTTAATATATAATTAATAATTGATTGGTGCCTCCAATATGACAAAAGTTAATGGCCATGCGTGTTCAGAGTAGCTGTTAATCTTGGTTGCTATTTTCACAGCAGTGATTTTGTTTACAAATATTAGCAGTATCGTATTACTTTACATATATTCACCATTAACTTCCATAACTGTATTTGAATCTGAAAACAAATACTGGATTTTTTAATTTATCGACGGGAATGTGCACTTTAAAATGACAATAGTAGATACTCGTAGTTGACAAGATAGTAGCAGAACAAAATTCTCCGACTACTTTCGAGCAATCACATTGTACAATCCAACTGTTCCATTGTCGCGCGGAGAATGGTTTCCTTCAGCTTGGTTAACAATTATGAAACACGAAGGGAGTGGAAGCGAACAATTACGGGGTGGTGAATGGAATCGTTTATAACTAATGACGATTTCCGCAACTGTTTATGACAGGCAATTAATGCAATTCTTTCCCTTAAGTAAGTCGTATAAATGAACCTTTTTACACAATAATCGAAGTCAAATATTAGGGTAAATATATTTAAAGTTAAAATATTAGTTTATTTTATTAGTTTATTAGCTAGAGTTATTATAGAATTATAATGTCGAGACTATTTTTAATATTTTATTTACTTTTCGACCAACTATTTTAAAATATTTTTCTCTTTAATTGTTTCAAATATTTTTTTTTAAATCTCTTTTTACTCCACAGTATATTTACATTAAAATTAGTAGAACTGATTGTTCAGGTTTTATTCCATTCAATTGAATTTATATTAAAATCCAGACTGAACAAAATTGTTTATATATATATAGTAGTCATTGGGCGTAATTCGTCATTTTACGGAAAGCCTAGTCATTGGCTGTAAAGGCAAAGGCTATAATCAAATGAATATTCCTTTGATTGACTGAAGTTTGTCGTCATTTCAGGGATTGCCTGTTTTATTGTCGTCAAACAGAGTAAAATATTAAACGATTACACCTTACAGTGTTTGACGGACGTATGTTTAGTTATTTGCTGTATTGTGTTGTGTAGAATTTCGGGTCGTAATGACTAATAATTCATGTTCAACTTTTTTATTGTAAATGAATAACCATATGTACAATAGTTTGCAATAACAATGACACTCTCTTAAAACAGTTTTTGAACTTCTGGAAGTTCTGAGTAGAAATTTCGTTAAATCTGTATCGGTGAGTGAAACAACTAATAACTAATATTAAAAATGTGAAGTAGATTTCATTACAAATACATCAGAAGTTCTAAAGAAATCGCAAAATTCATTTTAATGAGTGTCATTATTATTGCAAACGATAGTACAGAGTGATCTCCAATGTACACCCGCAACATTTAAAAAATACTGTAGGGATTCCGTCAGGACCAGATGAATATTTATTTGCTGTATTACTTCAAAATCCTTCAAATACCTCACTAATACACAAAATTAATTTATTTAAATTAATTAAGTGATATATATGAATTAAGAAATAGCAGATTTATTTTTTTGTCTAAGTAAACTGTACTAAAGTTATTGGCAAACAAGTTGACTGTAGTAAGACCATCATAACTACGTGAATTACCAAGTACATTGTGTTAGGGTAACTATTTGTCGTTTTAATTATTAACATATTTCCTTATTCAACTTAGATCACTTTGAATACTCAACGTGGCCCTATTCAGATAACTATAACAATGATCACTTAACATTTTACACTTATCACGCAAATGACAACATTTTTGGTAATGCTGAGAACCATATTGGGAAATTAGATGATTTAAAATATTTCAACGGAACAAATAATAATAAATAACAGTTGCCATGTTCACATTTTTTATGTTATATAAGTAAAACCAATTTACATATGCAAAATAATCATTAACCATCTTAAATATCAACAGCCTTAAAATCATAATAAGATACTTTAAGTGGTAGCGATACCACAGAACCATCATATAATGAAAATAATAGAAGCCACAGAATATGTTACATGCTGAAAATTTAAATCAAGTAATATATCAGTTGCTTCAAATATATTAACAGACGAGTTATGTGATAGCAATAAATCAAGAAATACACCACGTTTATTAGAAATATAACTTAATTGTTTTAAACTTAGAGCATAAAATGAATCAGTCAAATATTTACCAATAGGTGGCTCTAAACACACAAATTTCAAATTAACGTCATCAAGATGAATCCGGAATATTTTAATCTCCAAATATAGTTATTTCTGCATCTAAATTAGAACTTCAAATTACAAATATACTGTGACATGTCTTTCATAAAATTTCTGTATGATTTAGGTGGAATATAGACAGCTACAAATATAATATAAAGTTTATGACTGCCATGTAACGCCGAACAGACACCCATTCTAGATTGTCAAATATAGTAGCTATTTTAGTTAACTTAATTATTTACAAATTGCTATTAAAACACCACCACCCCAGGATTTTTCACATATTTCAAACGGTCACATCTGCAAATGTCAAAATCACGGAATTGAGGTACAACGTTAGATTCGGCTGACGTTACACATTTGTTTTTATTATCAACGTAATTTTCGATATTTGGTCGCGTTAAAAACAATCATTTTTTGCAATTTAGTGCAATATATAATGCAAACTTTTAGTGTAGTATATAGTTTTATTAATATTAGTTGCAGTATCTTAAATATTTTGATGAAACTATAATGAATTATTCATTTGTTCGTATGACGTAAGTCGTCTGAATTCTTGTCGCGAGTATATATTAATATTAACTATTAACATTACATTTTAAATTCTCCATTTTTTTCCAGATTGTATTGATATAAGCACGTTATGGGTTATTATTTACTGTTTGCGAGATTGGCGATTAAATGGTTTCACAATTAAAACTGTATTTTTGATAATAGAGAATACAAAATTATAGTGCGATGAAAAGTTGGTCAAAAAATACATATTTCAGTTTTCCGATGTTCTCTAGGGTAGCAAAGTTACAGTGAATCTAACGTTTCCGAGTGATGACCTTGTACAAGTATTAACATTTTCACTGACCTCTTGAAGGCGGAGAGTTGTTGGTATACTCGCGACAAGAATTCAGACGACTTACGTCATACGAACAAATGAATAATTCATTATATTTTCAGCAAAATATTTAAGAAACTGCAACTGATAGTAATAAAACTATATACTACACTAAAAGTTTGCATTATATATTGCACTAAATTGCAAAAAAATATTGTTTTTAATGCGACCGAATATCTAAAAATACGTTGATAATAAAAACAAATGTGTAACGTCAGCCGTGACGTAAGACGTCTGAATTCTTGACGCGAGTATACAACGATGGCTCCAAGACTCCAGAGGGTGTTATGGCTGGAGTGTATAGTTGCAACTCAAAGACCAGGCTCTCCGTAAGCTTGGGCAAGTATGCAACTATATATCAGGCAGAAATCGAATCATCGAACTGTGTGTATGCAGGCTGAAAAAGCTTAGATTTTTTTCTGATAGCCAAGCAGCTTTAAAAGCATTTTGATACTATAATTCAAGAACGGTATGGAATTGTCAAAAGGCTCTAGAGCGGTTGAGAACAACCAACCCTGGTTTGGATACCTGATCATGAAGGTATCCAGGGAAACGAGGTAGGGGACTGGTTGGCAAGGCGAGCTGCATCTTCCAGCTTTATAGATCCAGAATCGGCTCTTGGCTTAGCTTCGGCTACTACTGCCAAAGCACTCATCTCAACCTGGGTGGAGGAAAAAGTATGTGAGTGCTGGCGAAGGCGTTCATAGGGGGCACATCGACAAGGAAGGAGTTAAAATTTTGCTTGAGGTAAATAGATTTGACCAAGAGACTTTGATTGGCATATACACTGGGCAGTGCCGGTTAAGAGATCACATGCGCAAGTTGAGCCTGGCTGAGGAGACCGAGTGCCGGTTGTGTTTGGAGAGTAACGAATCGGCACATATTATGTTACTGTCGTCCAGCTGGAGAACGGACCAGATTTTCTATATTTGACAAAATGCATCTCTTGCCAGAAGATCTAGACAGAATCTCACCCAATAAAGTTATTAGCTTCATAGAGAGCTCACAGACTCGTATGAGTGGGAACGTCTCGCGCAGATCCTTCGCGTATGCCGGCATTTGAGGATAGAACATTGAAATAGCGGCAGTGACGTGTGGTTGTAAAATTTGCACTTGGCCATACCGTTCGACGACTGTTATTATATATGTAAACAATTTCAAGTATAATAAAATTATATTTGTGTTAGAAAAATTAAGGTGTTCAATTAAAAAAAAATGTTATCAGTTTTGAAACATCATGTACAGCAATTGAAAAAAAAATGTTTTACTCGACCTTTAAAAAAATAGAGAAATCACCATATAAAAATCGGTAACACGACGCTCCTGGTGCGCTACGAACTTTCTGAGGACGCACCCATACGATCGGATTAAACATCGTTGCCACATCATGTTTACATACATAATATCGCCTAATACATCAGCGTGTTATTCAAATTTACCCGCATTTCCCGCATTTCTTCCCCCCCCCCCCAAATTTGTAGATCACGCCACACATTTGGAGGGGTGATGGAGAGAATAGTAAGAATACACAAGCAGTAAGAAGTAGTTTGTTTATTTCGGTCTCACGTATTCGTCGTAAATGCATAATTTTACAAATTCCGGATATGAGGAAGTGTTATATGGAGAATGTTTACGAAATGCGACATCCTAATTTTATTAATAAAGTGCTATGGACGAATGAGTGCAGTTAACAGGTTAGTACCATACTACTTAAAAACAATAAATTTCTAGGCTAGATGTACGTAACTACAAACTGAATAATTAATTGTACTTACGAGTAATACTAAAAATTCATATTTATTTGTAAAACGTAGTGAAAACGTAATATCAAAATGATTAAACTGTAATAACCTAAAATTTCGTCGAAAACATTTATTTATTATTTACAATTGTTTCTATTAATTATATTAATGATATTCTAAAATAGTCGCAACCGTTTATTTGTGATGTCTAAAACCTAGGTAGGTAGGTACGAGAAAAATATTTCATCTTGACAACATTGCATCAGATCGACATCGAGTTGAACTGTAAGTTGTAAACTACCAAGGCTGTGAGCGGTTAGTGACAGTCTGAAAAGAGGGTTTAAATAATGATTTGAAAATATTTTTTTTCGGCGTAAATGTGCATTTAGATTTCTTTTAATCGCGTATTCGCATTATACTCATTATTCCCTATCTCCTCTTATAATTAATGACATTATGACTGACTCACCCTGTATATAAGCCTTTTTTATATCTATCACAGTTCTCAAGATTAATACTGGTCAACTCTATCTTGGGCATTCAGATATGTAAAAAAAATAAGACAAAAATTTGGACCTGACCAATTAAATCTATACCAGTACAATTTATTCTTGTTATGTAGGTAGGTATATATACAGATGTAATACATATGTTTTCTGTATTCTTTTATTTCTGTATAATGTAATATTTCGAAAACAAAAGTGGCTTAATAAATTTAACTTTTGTTTTGTTTTCGTTTTAGTCATCAGCAACGTAATGTTAATAAATTACTTATATCTAATTTGAAAAGTAATTATACATTTTATGTTAATGGACGTAGGTATAGTATTTATATTAACCAAGTTCCCAAAATTAGGTAACATTTTCTATATAATGTGTTTCAGTAAAACAAAAACAAAAATTCTGAAATTCAAGTAGGTATACGGTGCAGTTAAAGCACTTTCTAAATTAAGACACCTATTTGTAATTCGGCCCTGACTTCTATCTTGAGCGAGAGAGAGGCAACATACTTCAAGGTCAAATTTTCTGTGTTTAATACTTCAAAGGTGCTGCCGCAGAGTCTGTGAGCTGATTGTTATTTAAGCTGTGATATGGTCACAGTGGAGGGCTAGTTTTGGCTCACTTAGAACTAAGTAACTAACTGACTAACCTATTGGGCACACTGAATATGAAGCGAACCTTTTTGATATTAAATTTAATTGAGTTGTTTCTGTGGGCAATGGTAAATTATATTAATTAAATTGAAGAAACGTCTTTATAATTTGTAATAACTTTTACACACCATTTTTAATAATTTTAATGTGTTTCCATTTAATGTTGTGCCCAATTTCGTTATTGGATTTTAGCCTCGTATGTTTTTTATTATTTTTAATTACTCTTCCTTGTCCCACATACGAGTAGCTTGAACTTTCAAATTAATTTATTTTTCATTAAATGAAACCATCCATATAAAACGTGTCCTCAAATATTTTAAACAATTCTTGTAAGGGATAAAACAGCAAGAAGTTTAGAAATATGTGTTGTGCGGTTATATCACAAACAAGCGTTTGTAAAAATAATGTGCTATAATTTCAAACCTATAAAAGTAAGGAAAAGTAGGATATTTAAAGATATTTATTTAGTGAAGTACCTGTTCTGTATTAGATATGAGATATGACAATATGCGAGGATTGCATAAAGTTGCACATATTATTGAAAAACGGATTATGTACATACACATATCCAAACCAAAATAAAGTACATAGTTTTCCCTGATGGAAATGAAAAGAGAAAATTCTTTCTATTTTTTCAAAATACAGTATGTGCCAAAAGTATGGAATAAATTCAATAATAACGAAACAATTATTTTTTGGGAAAAATACTCGAACAGGTCGATTTTTAATTTAAAAAATACATATTTTAGCGTAAAATGCGATTTTCAAATGTCATTTGTTTTCGAGTAATGACGTCATCGATTTTTTTCTAAATGGCAACACCATATTTTTTTCCTTGATTCTGAAAGATCGTTTAATTCTCTATCAGAAAGTACTAAAATTTTTCCCTCTTACATAGGAAAGTTTTCGAGTAAATGACGATTGAATGTTAGAAAACGTAAATTTTATCCATAACAATTCTGAGGTATGTAAAATAAAATACAATTGATTAAATTTTATACTTAAATTTAATGTTCGAATTGCCATCCACCAACTTCGTGACAATGCGCAAGTCTGTGAAGAAATTCTTCTTGCACATTATGAATGATTTCTGGGGTAACTCTGCGTATTTCGTCCCGAATGCGATTTTGAAGTTCTTCTAAATTACGTTTATTAATGTACACTTTTGACTTCAAGTATCCCCATAAAAAATAGTCAAGAAATGTAAGATCTGGCGATCTTGCAGGCCATTCTATCGGTCCGCGTCTGCCGATCCATCTCCAAGGAAAACAGTTGTCCAAAAAATCTCGTACAGGGCGCGCATAGTGCGGAGGTGCACCGTCTTGCTGAAACCATATGGTATCGTCAGGAATATCAGGGTCGTTATCGTTAGGAAAAATTACTGCAAGGGCTGGAACAAGGTCATTTTCTAGAAACTCTAAATATCTTTGTCCTGTAAGGGTTCCTTCAAAAAAGAAAGGCCCTACTATTCTGTCGTCAACTATTCCAGCCCACACATTTAGTTTCTGAGGGTGTTGGGTATGTGCCTCTGCCATCCAATGAGGATTTTCCCGACTCCAATATCTGCAAGTTTGACGGTTTACTGTACCATTCAGACAAAATGTGGCGTCATCTGAAAAAAGTATTTACCTGCGTAAATTTCTATTTCCTTGATATAAATCCATTAGAATTTCGCAAAAGTGTAAGCGGCGATTGGGATCATCTTCATTGAGTTCCTGCACAAGTTGAATTTTATAGGGATGATATTTTTTCTTCCTCAAGATACGTAGCACTGTGCTCTGACTAGTGTCATAGTTTAATGCAACCAATCGTGAAGAATTATGAGGATTATCTACTATACTTATCAAAATGTTCTGTTTCTGATTTTCATTAATGCTTGGACGTCCAGGTTTTGGAATATTTACAACATTGCCAGTTTCTCTAAATTTAGACTCTACCTTACTGACTGTTGATTGGCTGATAGGGCGATCTGGATATTTTTCATTAAATAAATCGCAAACTTCCTGCTGAGTTCTAGTCATATTCCCGCATCCGATAAGAATTAAAATTTCAATTCTTTGAGTAACAGTTGAATGTGCCATAATACTTTAAATTGAATAATAATTTCTATGTCGCTTACAATACTTATTAGAAAGTCGGTGTGACAATGACACTTTGCAAAGATTTTCACCTACGTGATCCATAAAAGAACTATGGAATTCGAAAAACTAAACTTGATAACGTTTTTGCTTTATTTTAATTGATTTACGTTTTCTAACATTCAATCGTCATTTACTCGAAAACTTTCCTATGTAAGAGGGCAACATTTTAGTACTGTCTGATACAGAATTAAACGATCTTTTAGAATCAAGGAAAAAAATATGTTGTTGCCATTTAAACAAAAAATCGATGACGTCATTACTCGAAAACAAATGACATTTGAAAATCGCATTTTACGCTAAAATATGTATTTTTTAAATTAAAAATCGACCTGTTCGAGGATTTTTCCCAAAAAATAATTGTTTCGTTTTTATTGAATTTATTCTATACTTTTGGCGCATACTGCATATAGGATTTATTCGTTGATAAAATATTTAAAATGTACCACTTGATACACTAACTCCGTTGAACAAAAAACCAATTACTTATTTCATTAAAAGTTATGACGAAGTGAGTCTTTTTTGTCACCCAGCTGCGAAAGACTTTTAGGTTCTAGAACACCAAAGTCTTTTATATTTCACTTCACTAATTTAGTTATAATACCTAAGATACAAGATATATAAATACAAGGTGTCCGGAAAGTAATTGGACCCAGCTTAAACATCCTGTGATCAAATAGAACTGATTTAGACAAACTTAGCTTAGTTCAAAAGTGCCTCGTTTAGAAGTTACTGGGTTTCAAAGAAAAAAAAATTGTTTTCTTATTATGGGCATAATTAAGAAACGAAACATCCAATCATGTAAAAATTTGGTACAGTTATGTTTTATATAAGTACAAGCATTGTGAAGTAGTACATAGTGCCACATATCATAGAGGGCGCCCTTGGCAGTTTTTTGCAATTAATTTTTATCGTATCTTTTTTGTTGGTTCTAACCTGATACACTTGACTGAAAATTATGATGGAGAAATTAGTTTTCCATTCATTCCATGTTGATAAAATGCTCCGTTTTCGGTTGGAAAGTTCCGCACATTAAAATAGAAATAAATTTTCTAATTCTATCAAGTTACCACTTGTCAAACTGACGTTGATACGCTAAAATTAGATAAAATTTGATCAAAAGCCTGTCAGATTAATATTAATTATTGTACTGAATTATCGTTGTGTAGTTCTGTAAAGTGTAAATGTAATGTCTAAATAATTTCGAATTATTAGTATTATTTTGTAAAATTTTGAAAACATACCTCGACATAGTTTTCCAACACAGAAAGGCAGATATGATTACTGTTTACTGTCAAAATCAATTTAATGGAGGAGCTACAGAAAGAAGGTACAGTTACATGGATAACTTTTCTACGCAAAATTAATTTCTTCATCATGATTTTCCGTCAAGCGTATCAGAAGAGGACTAACAAAAAAGATACGATAAAAATGAGTTACAAAAAAACTGCCAAGATCGTCTCCTACGATATGCAGAATTACTGACTCCTTCGCAATGCTTGTACTTATTTAAAACATAACTGTACCAAATTTCTACATGATTGGACGTTTCGTTTCTTAATTATGCCCATAAGAAAACAATTTTTTTTGAAGCCCTGTAACTTCTAAATAAAGCACTTTTGGACTAAGCTAAATTTGTCTAAATCGGTTCTATTTGATCACATGAAGCTATGTTCAAGCTGGGTCCCATCATTACTTTCCGGACACCCTGTATATAATTTCACTCCCGCTGTCATGAGAACCTGAAAATAATGACGCTTGTGTTGTTATGGATATATTTGAAAATATCTACATCAGTCATAACCACATTACCACATAACACTTAAAATATAATGGAAACTATTAGGGTGAAATTTTGTTGGAGAATTTGCATATCGTATGCAGCGGCATCCAACGGATATGTACCTAACTAAATATGCAATTTATAGATCTCTTTATTAACTTGATTGACCACAGCGCCACCTATATGATAAACATTCATCAACACTATTTTAAAATATACAGGATAGGTCGGAAGAAACGCACCAAATTCCAGGAATTAATTCTACACGTCAAAATAATAAGAAAAAACTCAGATGCTGTCATGCGATTTTCATTCATTTTCAAGTTATGACATACATTTCAATAAAACAAATATATTTATTGATATCGTACTAATCATAGCATTCGTAATGATTAAATGTTCAAAAACACCACCATTGACCTTTTAACACTTTCTGCTTTGTCAACGAAGGCCGTCTGTAGCTGTTGATGCATGAGTTGATGTCGAATTAGTGCCTTGAAAACAAGTAAAAATTACGTAACATTTGAGTTTTTCTTATTATTTTCACCTGTAGAATCTATTCCTGAAGTTTGGCGTGTTCCTCCCGACTAATCCTGTATCAATGAAATTAAAAAAACGTTCGGTAGATTAGATAGGTTTAGCTTATATGAAGTAGGGAAAGTACAAGACCTGATGGAAAAAGCTTCAGAGAATTATACATAAATGTAGCAAGCTGATAGTAGTAATGATGTAGCGCTAAACTAAAATATACATTTTTTAATGCCATAATTAACATAACTCTTACATGTAAACGTACATAAAGTTAAGGTTTCAAAGCAAAGCTAATAAGAATATCAAAGTAAATATCTAAACTATTTTACCATTACATTTGCTACCATCGGCTTTGTAAATTTACATTTTCTCCAATTCCATTGTCTGCAGTTCTGATAATAAATTAACATTTATTCGACATTGTTAAATTGTATTACAAATACAATGTTACAGTATTAAAATCTGTAATTGTCTTCTGCGGTTTTCTCGATTTAAATTAACGCGGTTCAGTATTTTCAAATCCCATTTTCACTCAATTTTGTCGTACATAATACGTACTGCACATGTGCTTGTGGTTAAATTCGTATTATGGTGAACCAGTAAACAGTCGACCACAATACGCTCTTGAAATGTAGGTAAATAGGTCACACAGACAAAGCAATTAATTTTTATAATAATTACAAATATATACAGGATATTTACGAACTTGGAGAGAATATTTGAACATAATATAAATCGATATGCAACAAACTGGTTGACGTAAATATTTTTCCAAATAGCACGATGTTGTCTATTTATAAATATCGACTTATCACAATATATATTTCTGTTTAGTTTCAATTTAAAAACCCGATATAATAATATCTCTACCCCTTATTCTAATCAATCTCAAAAGTCGGGAAACTTGAGCGGGAGAGGGGCCGGCATATTATTTCAATCTCTCACAATAATCCAAGCCAAAGTTTTCTCCACCTTACCATACCCACAGAGAGGGTGCCAATCCTAGCTGATCTACGGTCTAATGGGCTTAAACTGCTCGACCACCGACCGATACGAAACCGACCAAAACTAATTATCTATTCAATAAAATATATTTAACATTTTTTATTGTAGGAGAAAAGTATGGAATAAATTCAATAAAAACGAAACAATTATTTTTTGGGAAAAATCCTCGAACAAGTCGGTTTTTAATTTAAAAAATAAATATTTTAGCGTAAAATGCGATTTTCAAATGTCATTTGTTTTCGAGTAATGACGTCATCGATTTTTTTTTAAATAGCAACACCATATTTTTTTCCTTGATTCTGAAAGATCGTTTAATTCTCTATCAGACAGTACTAAAATTTTGCCCTCTTATATAGGAAAGTTTTCGAGTAAATGACGATTGAATGTTAGAAAACGTAAATCAATTAAAATAAAGCAAAAACGTTATCAAGTTTAGTTTTTTGAATTCCATAGTTCTTTTATGGATCACGTAGGTGAAAATCTTTGCAAAGTGTCATTGTCACACCGACGTTCTAATAAGTATTGTAAGCGACATAGAAATTATTATTCAATTTAAAGTATTATGGCACATTTAACTGTTACTCAATGAATTGATATTTTAATTCTTATCGGAAGTTTGCGATTTATTTAATGAAAAATATCCAGATCGCCCTATCAGCCAATCAACAGTCAGTAAGGTAGAGTCTAAATTTAGAGAAACTGGCAATGTTGTAAATATTCCAAAACCTGGACGTCCAAGCATTAATGAAAATCAGAAAGAGAACATTTTGATAAGTATGATGGATAATCCTCATAATTCTTCACGATTGGTTGCATTAAACAATGACACTAGTCCGAGCACAGTGCTACGTATCTTGAGGAGGAAAAATATCATCCCTACAAAATTCAACTTGTGCAGGAACTCAATGAAGATGATCCTGATCGCCGCTTACACTTTTGCGAAGTTCTAATGGATTTATGTGAAGGAAATAGAAATTTACACCGGCAAATACTTTTTCCAGATGAGGCCACATTTTGTCTGAATGGTACAGTAAACCGTCAAACTTGCAGATATTGGAGTCGGGAAAATCCTCATTGGATGGCAGAGGCACATACCCAACACCCTCACAAATTAAATGTGTGTGCTGGAATAGTTGACGACAGAATAGTAGGGCCTTTTTTCTTTGAAGGAACCCTTACAGGACAAAGATATTTAGAGTTTCTAGAAAATGACCTTGTTCCAGCCCTTGCAGTAATTTTTCCTAACGATAATGACCCTGACATTCCTGACGATACCATATGGTTTCAGCAAGACGGCGCACCTCCGCACTATGCGCGCCCTGTACGAGATTTGTTGGACAAATGTTTTCCTGGGAGGTGGATCGGCAGACGCGGACCGATAGAATGGCCTGCAAGATCGCCAGATCTTACACCTCTTGACTATTTTTTATGGGGATACTTGAAGTCAAAAGTGTACATTAATAAACCACGTAATTTAGAAGAACTTCAAAATCGCATTCGGGACGAAATACGCAGAGTTACCCCAGAAATCATTCATAATGTGCAAGAAGAATTTCTTCACAGACTTGCGCATTGTCAAGAAGTTGGTGGATGGCAATTCGAACATTTAATTTAAGTATAAAATTTAATCAATTGTATTTTATTTTACATACCTTAGAATTGTTACTTTTTTATGGATAAAATTTACGTTTTCTAACATTCAATCGTCATTTACTCGAAAACTTTCCTATGTAAGAGGGCAAAATTTTAGTACTGTCTGATAGAGAATTAAACGATCTTTCAGAATCAAGGAAAAAAATATGGTGTTGCCATTTAAAAAAAAATCGATGACGTCGTTACTCGAAAACAAATGACATTTGAAAATCGCATTTTACGCTAAAATATGTATTTCTTAAATTAAAAATCGACCTGTTCGAGGATTTTTCCCAAAAAATAATTGTTTCGTTTTTATTGAATTTATTCCATACCTTTGGCGCATACTGTATTGAAAACTCCTCGTATTAATTATAATTACTTTTTTAAAAATATACGTTAACTCCCAGAAGATAAACTATATCGCCAACTGAAATAAAACCAACGATTTCTAAATATCAGAACTATTGCAGTGTATCAGTAGATACACACATGCACATAGTGACCCTGAACAACAGTCCCAACAACTTTACAAGTCAAAGTCAATATCATCCATTGTAGCAACATAGTGCAAACAGCATCTATCCACAGCATCTAACTTTTTCTAACTATTCTTACCTATTTCACAAATATTCTAACTTGGGAACAATGTCAGTTACCATCAACAAGCAAGTGCTTCCAATTTCAATTAACTAATTCATAATCAGGAGGAGAAGAAACAGTAAATACAACGAACTATTGTAACTGTATCATTGAGATAATCTCATGCTACTTACGTTAATTCATATAATACTAAAGATGAGTTAAATTCAAAGAATTGAAGGTTTAATTCGAGATTTTCCTGAAAAGTTTGTTAACGGAAGCATCACAAGGAAACGATTTTAGCTCATTACCTATACAATAGATTAAATATTATTACAAAATGTTGTTATTTGAATAAACTGATGTTGTTTAAAATGATATTAAATTTTTACTCCACGTCATACTGCATAAGATAAAAAAATTGTTCTACTAAAAGTAAATAAATTCGAAGAAATAGTATGCATTGCATTTTATGGTATAGTATGCAGAAAATTACAGAGATCCCTAAATCAACAGAATTTTTGCACATGAAATTGGATACTTTGGCCATTTTTTAGAAAACAGTTATATAAAGTTTTTTGTTTTTCTTTATATTTATATATGGTTTGTTAAAATTATGGCAGTCAAACCTCTAACACCCTCTATACCTAGAGTATGAGTTATCGATTTTACTCAACTAAATGACGTAGTTTCAGTGAAAGAATTAAAATTAGGTTTTAACTGCCGAAATCAGGCCAATTAGGTAGATATTGAAATGAAGACATTATACAGAATATCAATAATCTATATGTGTATATTGCATCAGCAGATTTATTAATTTAACAGCTACAGGGTTTGTTTAAATGAGAAAATTTTTGATACTAACAGGAGGAGAATTACTTATACACTTCGCGATCGCTAAACTGTGTCTGGTATAGAAAATTTTTCCGATTATTTTAATAACAATTGTGTTACCTCAAAAGAGGATTTTGAGTTGGAAATTTTGTGGAAAATTGTATTCTTTTGGATGCATTTTGGTGGTACGCATTGTTAATTTTGGTGGAATACAATTTTAGCAGTAGCTGGATTTTAGTGCACCTAGCAATTGTAACATCAGGCTGGAACATTTGTATTCTCTATAGTTCTCCCTGGAATATTGAAAAGAAAACCAACCACCATCTTTGTAAGTAAAGGCCTCCTTTTTTTTAATATTCACTTATACAGGATGTCATCCTTTATAGGGCTTTTTACCACGGGTTTTGGTGAACCCATACAATATACAGTGTGCTTCAGTGCATATGTATCTCCATCTGCTAGAGTCCCATTCGCTGCTAGGTAGATTTACGGCTCTACATTGGATGCTATCCAGGCACCTAGATTTTGGTGAAATCTGTTCCTGATTGTCTTCGGGTTTTCATCGTTCCTACCACGTCTACAGTTACAGGGACATCAGTGACATCATCATAAGCAGATAAGCTCTTCCTATTTTCTTTTACTACATATATATTTCTCCGTTATTGTCTCTGGTTATTACACAATTTTATATATATGTATCTATTTCCAGTTAATTAAGATTTTCAATTATTATAGACCAAGGGAAAAAAAAAAGCGCAATTGAATATTATTATTAGGTTACATTTTTCTCTGAATAATTAGTAATAAATTACTTGCATAACAATTTCGTTTAGTCCTATAATCGAACCAACAACATATTGAAATATTTATATAATTGGTTATATATGGTCAAATTAATTAATTAGTGATTAATGCGTGCATATATCTTATTTTTAACATCATTTACTTAGTAAGCAAATGCCTGTGCATATACTGTACACCTATCGTGATCACGAACGGTTCCAAATTTCACAAAATTACTAAGGTTTGTTATTTTCTCTTAGTACGTTAATGTTTATTTGTTGTGATGAAACATATTAGTGGTAAATAAATGTTGTAATTAGGCTGTATTAATACTAGTTAGAATTGGACTTAATCTTTAGTAGCCGAAGGTTAAGTAGCCTTAAACCCTAGGGCAACATGGTTACTGGCGCCTATATAAAATAAAAACGGTCCTCCCTTTAAAAAAAAAGGTAGACCGCACGACCAGCTCCGGCTGTCGGCTAGCCTAGGGTTTTGCACCTCCATCTTTGGACCTTTTTAGACTAGGACATTTAAATCAGTCCTCTGCAAAAAGGAAGGTAGCAATACACAGGATTCGTGCAAAATATACGAGGGCTATTTTTTTTCAACCTTTGATTCCACCGCTAAGTGACCTGTCGAGTAGAAGGCAGAGCATCTCCTTCACCATAGCTCACTGCCAATATCAACTTGTCACTGTAGTTGAGTTGTAGGTCAGTAAACATGGTTGGGTCTATTGATTGTTCCGCCAAGTGCCAGTTAGCAACAGACTTGCGTTCTTGCCCACCTCCATCATGAACATCAATTTGACCATCTTTAAATTTTCTGTACCATTCTCGTACCTACTTCACCATTACTCGTGAAGTTTCCCTTCTGCCTGAACTGTAACTCACACTTGACGGAAGAATTCAGTAGATCCAGCCATGTTTACGGACCTACAGCTCAGATTCCTGTGACAAGTTGGAGTTAACAGTGACTTATGTTACGATGGGGAAGATATGCTATCAGGCAGTTGAAAAAAATAGCCTTCGTACATACCTTTTCCCTTGATCACAACCTCAAGGAATAGCGTAGCAGTTATTTGTAGGCAAGAAGAGGCAACATATTATTGTAACTTCAACATTAACTTACCAGTAGTCTTGAAATACTCCACGTAGAAAAACTTAAAAATCACAATTTGATTACACAATAAATATACTTCGAATGAATCACAGCTCAAATCTTGACCTCGGCATTTACATCTTTCGCATTCGACTTCGGATCATAAAGTAAACTGTGGATGCGAAACCGATCCTGATCCTTTTAGGGTTTTTCGAACATACTTAACATATTAAAAAGGTAGATGAGTTTCCGTAACATTATTATTCTGCTGGCCACATGTAAACTCAGGAATGATTAACATTGGTAAATATCATTCATTAGGGAGGCAATTAAATATTCTCACATTGACGCAAGCCGAGTTTTCATTTCTATTATATTAAATTAGATGATATAGCGGACTAACTTTTTTGATCTAAAAACTGCTTTATTAACGATCTGGTTTGGTGCTTTTCTGAAGATTATAAATTAAACTATACAAGGTGTTGCATAAATATATACAAAAAATCAGAGGTAGTTTCCTTGCTAAATTTTAAGGAGGGGGATCCTTCATATAGGTTTTTATTATAGCCTTCCTTAAAAAGTTACAGCCTCTTTAAGGAGGGGGATAAAATTCGTTTACATTTTAAATTTTTCTCAAGAACAGTTAAATATACAGGGTTAACTATGAATAAGTACAAATATTTTAAGAGGGGATAGAGAAAATTAAGAAATAACGGAATCACCCTTCAAAAAAATTTCAAATTTATTTATAAAGAGAAAAAATTTTTTTCGCAATTATTTTAAATCCTTATTTAACGCCGCCTATGCGACTTGTTCGCCATACGTTTACAGAATCAGAGTAGGTAACGTAGGCAACTAGCAACATGACTGTAAAATTTCCAGTCATGTAATAATTTAATTCCGGTGTTTACCATGTGTTTACGTTGTAGTTATGTTCTTCTTCAGTTTTTAGTGCCTTTTTTAATTTTTAAGCGTTTCATAGTTATTAAATAAAGAAATTTGTCTTGGGTGGAGATACTTTCCCACAATATAGTTCGGCGGTTTGGTTTTCTAGGTTATGAGACAGGACTGCCGCGTGTACATTAAAAGATTTCTAATATCTATTCCTTTCGTTCGATTTTGTTATAATAAATAGTTATCTAGCTATACCGACGGGAAATGTGTTTTGTCGGTAGTGAGTGGTTATAATTACTGAAAATGTTTCCCAGTTTGTAACGAAATAATGAAAAACGAATGCAAAATAGTGGAGCTAAGTGGATTAACTGTTACCTACCTATCTATCAGGTATTTTTACTAATAAGAATGTTAATTTTTCTCGTTTCTGCATTTAGAAATGCTGCAAAAAACGACCGCATGGTAGTAGATATTGTTGACAGATGTAAACTTATCTATGGATCTAAGCCACCTCAGTCTCAGTTATGTTTCACTGGATAAATTATTATTTATTTTGAATAAATTAGCACGATTTATATTATACCTCTATAAAATAAAATTATTTATAGTTTTATACTTGATTTATTTAAACCCCGTTGTAACACCTGCAGATGTTTTCTAATTAATTTCAAAAGTACAACTTTAATATGCGAAAAAATATTATCTGTGAAGCCCTCATGAACGCGAAATTGCCAAAATTTGCTAAAAGTTGAGAGAATTCGCGTCCAAGACAAGGTTTATTTCATTTCCTTCGATCCTTCCTTGCATTGAATTTTCAATAGGTATCTACTTCTAGTGAGGCCAATTTCGACTCAACATTCAATAGTTTTGTTGAATTTCCTAAATTGTTACTGATATTCAGAACATCCAATTTGTTCCACAGATAATGAACAAAATAGTATCTTTGTTTTTGTGGAGGCAGAAAATTAGCAACTAAACTTAATATATTTAAATGTAATTCAACATAATCAATTAAGAAGAAAATGGACGCTGAAGTTCAATTTTTACGTATATTTCACGTCAGTATTTCATGCATTGTTATACGTACCCTTGAATATAATGAGGAGTCACAATATAATAGGCTTGTTCAGCATTTTTTTTTCATTTCATAAATCTGAAGTACAAGTGGAAAATAATGGATCTGGAAAATATAATTCTATTCGCACGTTTAGAACCGTTTTTGCTAAAGGAATATAAAGCTTCAAGAATTATTAATATACACGTAGATAATAAAATATGCAGGATAGACAGCAGGTTTGCAATATTTGCAAAAACTGTCAAGACTGATTTGTTTCATAAGACAACAGAGAAACATCATCATAGCAACCGCCTACTGCGGTTATCAGTGACTGGTGACAAAAAGATGTTTAGAATAAGGAAACGCATTTTTATTTTTTTCCGCGTAAACTGTTGGTTGTATGAAAAAATTACCAGAGGAAAAAAAGTAGTCAAATTAGGTACAGTATTTTAAAAAAAGTTTTGTTGATATCGAGTATTGCAGGAAAAGTTCTGAAAGAAACAAATCTAGGGGTTGTTTATTCCCGCCTTCCAGAAACATGAGCCAAGGAGTAGATACCACCACAAAATAGCTTTTGACTAGCTTATATTGTGTACCAAAATTGAAATTTCTATGTGAAACCGTTTATAAGAAAAAATAAAAAAACTATTTTTTCCGCCATTTTGAGACTCGAATATCTCAACAGAAAAGACCCAAATTGAAAAATTTTATTTGAAGATCCCCCCCTAAAATCGCTTGTGGAATACACTGGTAAAATATTTGACCATCCTTCTGGAATACCCTGTATATCTTAACCTAAATAACATGAAATAGAGAAAATATTTAATATGTTAATAACTTTGTACTTTATTCCCTTCATTTATGTACTGATACACTCTTACACAAAAATTACATAATTTCAACTAAATATTGTTTAATCTGAGTACTGATAACACAGGCTATGTTGAAGATGATAGTAATTAATCTTTCTGCTAATTGATTTTCTCAGTTCTATTTAAAATCGTATTTTATAGGAGATTTGAACGCAGTACGTGATTCTGTATTCAAAATAAAGCTTATAAATGTTACCAAGAGAACTTAATTGATTAATCATCATCAATAATAATTACAGGTAGTAGATAACTATCTGGAATCGTGTTCAGTGGCAGGTAATTAATAATGGAATTATTGGCAAACCTTTCGTTGACACAAAGTGCATCGGCAGATTCCGTTCATTTAGACGCATATCTAAATGCATTATTCGAAAATAAGTACTCTGTTCGGTAATTACGTGACCGACTCTTGTCGACAATAAAAAATGATGAACAAATGGAGCAAGCCAACATCAAATTTTTGGTGAAACAAGCTCTCAGGAAACTCTTGAAATGTTGAGGGCTGTTTTTGGAAATAAGGCACTGTAGAAAACAGTTCTTTTCAAGTGCATGAAGCGGTTCAGTGAGGGCTGTAAAGACTGCAAGCATGGTGTAAGGCCAGGATGACCATCGACCTCCTGTGTTGATGAAAACATTGAACGTATGAAGTCTCTTGTGCTTTCCATTCAGTTCAGCAATTATTCGAACACTTAATCGACGATTGGAAAACACAAGAGGCGTTCAATGTTTTCATCAACACAGGAGGCCGACGATCGTTCTGGCCTAGCATCGCAGTATTCACGACTGAAACGCTTGATCCATTTGAAAAGAGCTGTTTTCTTCAGTTATTTCTATAAACAGCCCTCCCTCAACATATCATCAATTTTCTGAATTTTTCCAAGTTTCACCAAAAATTTGATGTTAAGTTGTGATTCCATCTGTTCATCAATAGCCATCGTCGACAAGAGCAAAGCAAGGACTCCTTAAAAATCCCACCTTTAGCTGCATGCTCGCCTCGACGGTCTGGCGGTTACTGACACTCCAGTGCTACCAACATCAAATAGTTAAATTATACACTGGTTTAGGTTCAAAATACACTCTTTTAACACCAATATAAAAATACAAGAAATCTCCTTATTGGAAGAGGAAAAGCAAACCTCTATTTATTTAATAATTAGTGTTAAATACTTTTGTGTGAATTAATTATTATTTCTCAAAGAAGAATGACTGAACAGAGGCAGGCCTTATCAGCATTAGCGTACCAGATGAGGCTTTAAACCTTTTCGACTTTATTTACCTCAGAATACAAAAAAGACAGTAATAATTAAAAGTGTTATAGAAAATGGAGCTACAGTCAATTTATTCTCATCGCGAATATTAGTTGGTTTGAAATAAAAAATACAAGCAAAGTTTACAGAACATAATATGTTATTTCACTCGGCATGACATCTTTGAGAAGCGGTTTCCCGATGAGCTCCGCACAATGCTATGTTTGCGTACCAATGTATATCAGAAATGGAAATTACGACACGTGGTCCAGGGAAGTAACTTATACTGTAAACTTTGGTACAAGTATGAAACATAATTGGGATATTCATTCTGTAGTTCAATTTTGTAAACATTTATTTAACAAATCATATTTAAAAAAATTATTTTTTTGACAAGCTCAAAATATAAAAAAATTATAAGATTTTTCTTAGGGTTAGAAAATTATACACAATAAGGACAAAAGATACACACGGGAACACAACTATGGATATTTACTTATGTTTTACTTTGCTTCAGGACAAAATTATATTAGGGCTCTATGTCCAACTATATTTTTTGGCACATTAGAGACCCTTTCTAACTATTACAAATTCTCGTCACTTGAATTTTGATAACGCAGCATCTAAAATTATTTAAATTTTGATATTTTTGTATATTTTTATTGATGTACGGAAAAATTTCCAACGTACCTACTACTTACTATTTTTTTACCTAGTTTTTTCACTCCGACCTTCTGAAATTTGAAATAACTATATCTCTTCTCTTATTTGAGAATCTGTCGAACGTGTTATGAACGTTCAAAGGTCAGCCAAACTTAAAGTGACCATGCGATGTCACTCTGAATGTGTTCGAAAATCTTTCAGAAAATACCTTTCAGTATTTTTAGCCCATTATTTTATTATCTCGAAAATGTTTAAAAAGAAATAAAGTATTTCTAAAAATATTCTATATATGAACTGCCGCTTTCTCTCCCGTACAAGTATCTGAGCTAATCCTCGTGATTAGAATGAGGAATAGAGATATTATTATTGCTATCTATTCGATTTAACAATATTAATGGTCCTATTCAGCAATCGTCGATTATTGATAATAATCTATGTCCAACGACTCAAAATGAGATGCTGTAAATGATCTTGTTCTCTCACTGAATATGTTATAAACCACCTTTTGTTTCTTAAGATTATCATTTTTGATTTTGCCGTAGCTTAGAAAGGAATATTTGGTTCAGTGTATTAACAATTAACAATTCCGTTTGAGTTCTATCGCCAATGATCTGCTCTAGAGATTCGCAAATCGTGCGTTTGACACTCGCTGTGACTTGAGTTTGTCAGGTGGGAGACGATCCGACAAAAACAAAATACTTAAATCAGAAAGCTCAGTTTCGTGCAGAGTCTTACAAAACCAGCATCAATGAACAGAAGAAATCCGAGCAATCTCGCACCGAAATACTTGAAGAGGGCCTTTTCATATCAGGAGTTCTACCTTCAAGAGATAAGTAAGCGCTATTTGAGTGTTATGAACTCATACTATCCTTTTGATCAACCCGACGCGATTAGTTTGAATAATACAGCCATCTGGCAGTCGGCAATTTTGACTTTCGACAACTTTTCTCATATTCGAAATACTGTTCTTTTTACTTCCACTGGATTAAATAATTAATTGTAATATTAATATTCTGCACTACTTGTGCTTTATCCTGGGCTGTTAATTAAAATTATTTTTAATTTTTGTTTCCTACTAATAGAATTTGTGGGACCCAAATAAACTCAAGATAGATTTTGCTTAATCCATAAAGATTGTTTTTATCTCAAGAACCTCATTACAACCGACCCCAAATACGAATATGGATGATGATATAAACCGGAATTTCTTTTTAATGGATTTACTGTCACCGTAAAACTAAATTTTAAAACAATTACACACAAACGTTTCCACACCTTGATCGTCATCAAAACGGTTTCTTCTCTTGTCTTCATTTGGTAATTCAAACACGTGTTAGTTACATGGTGCTAAATTTAGGCTATGGGGCGGATGTTCAAGCGTTTGCCTATGGATGTTCCAGTATTTCTTGGGTCAACGCCATTTTATCTAATCGAGCATTTTCATGAAAAAGAATCATGCCTCAGACAGGTACAAGTCTTCTTTTTGATAAAAAAGAGCAAGAAACTGGCAGTAGTAGGCAGCGTTTACTGTGAGTCACTGGTGAAGGAAATCAATTTTCGAAGTGGCGTTTCTCCAGGTTGTCGTCGCTCTAAGTTTGTTTGTTTTGATTCCGAGATGTAATAGGGATGTTCACAAAAAAAATCAGAGGCGGGAGTAGTAGGCTCAGGCTCCCCTAAGATTTTTCTTACAGATATTGTCATGTTATACAGTATGCGCCAAAAGTATGGAATAAATTCAATAAAAACGAAACAATTATTTTTTGGGAAAAATCTCGAACAGGTCGATTTTTAATTTAAAAAATGCATATTTTAGCGTAAAATGCGATTTTCAAATGCTTTCGAGTAATGACGTCATCGATTTTTTTTTAAATGGCAACAACATATTTTTTTCCTTGATTCTGAAAGATCGTTTAATCCTCTATCAGACAGTACTAAAATTTTGCCCTCTTACATAGGAAAGTTTTCGAGTAAATGACGATTGAATGTTAGAAAACGTAAATTTTATCCATAAAAAAGTAACAATTCTGAGGTATGTAAAATAAAATACAATTGATTAAATTTTATACTTACATTAAATGTTCGGATTGCAAGTCTGTGAAAAAAATTCTTGCACATTATGAATGATTTCTGGAGTAACTCTGCGTATTTCGTCCCGAATGCGATTTTGAAGTTCTTCTAAATTACGTGGTTTATTAATGTACACTTTTGACTTCAAGTATCCCCATAAAAAATAGTCAAGAGGTGTAAGATCTGGCGATCTTGCAGGCCATTCTATCGGTCCGCGTCTCAGGAAAACAGTTGTTCAAAAAATCTCGTACAGGGCGCGCATAGTACGGAGGTGCACCGTCTTGCTGAAACCATATGGTATCGTCAGGAATGTCATTATCGTTAGGAAAAATTACTGTAAGGGCTGGAACAAGGTCAGTCTCTAAATATCTTTGTCCTGTAAGGGTTCCTTCAAAGAAGAAAGGCCCTACTATTATGTCGTCAACTATTCCAGCCCACACATTTAATTTCTGAGGGTGTTGGGTATGTGCTTCTGCCATCCAATGAGGATTTTCCCGACTCCAATATCTGCAAGTTTGATGGTTTACTGTACCATTCAGACAAAATGTGGCCTCATCTGAAAAAAGTATTTGCGGGTGTAAATTTCTATTTCCTTGACATAAATCCATTAGAATTTTGCAAAAGTGTAAGCGGCGATCGGGATCATCTTCATTGAGTTCCTGCACAAGTTGAATTTTGTAGGGATGATATTGTTCCTTCTTCAAGATACGTGGCACTTTGCTCTGACTAGTGTCATTGTTTAATGCAACCAATAGTGAAGAATTATGAGGATTATCCACCATACTTATCAAAATGTTATGTTTCTGATTTTCATTAATGCTTGTACGTCCAGGTTTTGGAATATTTACAACATTGCCAGTTTCTCTAAATTTAGACTCTACCTTACTGACTGTTGATTGGCTGATAGGGCGATCTGGATATTTTTCATTAAATAAATCGCAAACTTCCTGCTGAGTTCTAGTCATATTCCCGCATCCGATAAGTATTAAAATTTTAATTCTTTGAGTAACAGTTAAATGTGCCATAATACTTTAAATTGAATAATAATTTATATGTCGCTTACAATACTTATTAGAAAGTCGGTGTGACAATGACACTTTGCAAAGATTTTCACCTACGTGATCCATAAAAGAACTATGGAATTCGAAAAACTATACTTGATAACGTTTTTGCTTTATTTTAATTGATTTAGGTTTTCTAACATTCAATCGTCATTTACTCGAAAACTTTCCTATGTAAGAGGGCAAAATTTTAGTACTGTCTGATAGAGAATTAAACGATCTTTCAGAATCAAGGAAAAAGATATGGTGTTGCCATTTAAAAAAAATCGATGACGTCATTACTCGAAAATAAATGACATTTGAAAATCGCATTTTACGCTAAAATATGTATTTTTTAAATTAAAAATCGACCTGTTCGAGGATTTTTCCCAAAAAATAATTGTTTCGTTTTTATTGAATTTATTCCATACTTTTGGCGCATACTGTATACATAACTATCAAAATATTCACATTATAAAACGTTCCTACTAAATTCTTCATTTATCAAAATATAGTTCACAACACATGCATATTTTCCATTTTGGCCTCCGTGGAAAGCTTTCTGCGTATTAGCAAAGTTTAGAAAATATATATTTATTCTGTAAACTTTGGTATTAGTAAGAAGCAGCGCATACCACTGTACCTCGATTTTCCATAAATTAAAACAATATCCATTCATCTCGTATTACACATTTTGAATACTTACTTATAATAATGTCATTAAAATAGCTACTAGAACACTATGTACTGGGTATTATGAGAACAAAACACCTTTAGATACTGTTATGAAGTGATTTTTCACCGCCCCATATGAGACATTGAAAGCCGGCCGACGCTCGAACTCCAGCCAGCGCGAGGGAAACTGCGAGAACCGAACGCGCATCGCACCAGAAACTACCGCTGCGGAGGTATGACGTAGGATGTGCGCTCGATCCAGCGCGTCCGATTCCAAGTCAACAGCGAAATTTTGAAACTCAAAAAAATTCAGTACCTGTCCTGGCTCACACCGAGTAGCTGTGTCGTATCCAGTAGTCCGCCCAGCAGATCTGCGAAGAAGCGTACTAAGTCCAGCCGACCGTCTGGTGCGCAAAGGACACCGTTTCACAAGGAAAGGCTTGCTATACACCAGAATTACTACCTGCCAAGCCGCCAAACGAACCAGTTGTGCCTCCAGTGTTCCTGAGTAAGTTAACCGCCTGAAAACTATTGCAAGTCGCTAAGTGGACGAACTGTAAATTTTACAAGTCCACAAATTTGAATACCGCCGATTATTCAAAAGTGGCATTTGAGTAAAATAGCAAAGTCCGGAAACCGTCCAGTGCGCAATCGCCATTTCCGAACCAGCATTAGGCCTTCCCAACTTGAAGTGGAAGATTCAGTTCCTGAGGCGCTAGCATCGAGACCAGTCCTGTTCCACACCAACCAACCGCAGCGACGTAGTAGCAACCATCTACGCAAGTCGTCCGCCGCTCCAGTACCACAAAGTTAAGATCTAGCAAGGTGAGCACTTCAGAGTCAGTACCAGTCGACCGCTCGTGCCAGCTAGACGTGACCAGCAGAGGAAGTGAGTAAGATGTTGTTAGGGAAAATTTGGCCACTATTAGTTGTGTACTAATCATACTTTGTTTTCCAGCTTGTGTATTGCGCTACGGTGTGGGTAGAGTCGCTGTCGTATTATCCGGTGACTTTACCTCACCACGCGTTTGGTTTATAGGATTCCGTCCTATGAATTGAAACGTGGGTCGTAATTTACCGTTGTTTACTGTATTCCACCGTGGGTGAAGTCGCTGTTACATTATCCGGTGACTTTTATCTCACCACGCGTTCGGTTTATAGGAGTGCATCCTAAAAGTTGACACGTGGGCCGAGATTTGCCGTTGTGTACCGTACTACAGCGTGGGTGGAGTCGCTGTTGCATTATCTGGTGACTTTTGCCTCACCACGCGTTCAGGTCATAGGAGAATATCCTATGAGGTGAAATGTGGGTCGTAACTAATAAGTATTTTCAGCTGTCCGGCCGTGCATTCCAGGAGAGGAGCAATATCATCATATTTTGTTTTTTTATATATGTATATATTTTAAATAGTGGACAAGTTTCTGGTTTTATAATTTTAGTTTTTTTGCTTTGCTCGCTTGATCGCTTCCTCTTACTTGGTTTCGAATTTAACATAGATTAACCGCTTGTATTACTTACTTATGTTCAGCTGACTTTGTAGTTACTTATTCCGCTTCCGACGGTATTAGTTTTGTAAACTAGGTGTATTGTAATATATGTGTATTATTTTATTCCGATTTTTATTCCTGGAAAAGTCTAACTCCTCCCTCACGACCCTCTGGAAATACCGCGTCTTCACTGTAGCCGCCCGAGTAATGGTGTTTCTGCACTGTAAACAGAAACTGGCGCTCGAGGTTACCGCCATCGCAGCTCAGGCGTCATAGTGACACCGCGTCGCCCCGCTGTAGTGACGTAGGCTTGTCACAATAATTTTAATAAACAAATTACAGTCCTCCAGCTACGTAAATTAGAAAAATATATGCATTATTTAGATTAATTATGGATTAATATAGACAAGTTATATTTAAAATAGATTTAAACTCTACCTACTCAGTGTATAGGTAATATCTGAGACATGTGGTAGGGTAAAAAAATATCTACTTCAATAGTAGTTTTCTTAGGTAAAAATCAACACAATTTTAGAATATAGTATTGATATTATGGAAAAATGGTAATCATGAAAGTCAAACTAATTATAAAATGATTATTTTTTAACTTTGACTTGAATTATATTAAGCTAAATTATTTTTATAAGTTGCAATTATTGTACTAAAATCCAAATCACCGTATTTTATCGTTTAAATAATGAGAAATTCTTCAAAGTAACTTTAAAGGAATTTAAGGCGGATTAAAAGATATTTTGCTAAGAGAATGAAGGAAGTAGAACAAACCGCAAGGCAATTTACGTTCCGTTAAGATTAAGGCTAAAACAGTACATATTCGTTAATGTGTTATGAGATGCTAAAGTATTAAGTCACATTAATTATACAAATAATATTTATGATATAATAAAGAACCATGTACTTGTAAATTTTAAAAAAAAACTGTCTTGGGGAAATACGAGAACTAAAGCAATGATAATATATTAAGAGTAACATGTTGGTGTTTTTTAAACGTTTTGTTTTATTTTTTACTTAGTTGTTGGTTACAATATTCAGCAGATAAACCAACAAAAATATAAGTAAATTATAATAATGGTAATAATAATACTATATTTAACCTTACCGTATTTCTCGACATAAAACGATCAAATTTATATCGTTTTTAGGTACAGAATTCTCTAAAAATAGCATACGTAGAACAAAACTAATATCACAAATAAAATATTTGTTGTTTTGTTCATCTACTTTTGCTATTTAAATTATCCTCAAATGAAATAATAACTTTTAAAACGAGTTTGTAAGACACACATAATTTTGCTATTCTAACCCCACAGTTTAACAATTATGTTCACATACTTATAGTATGTGTAGTAATAGTAAACAATGCAGAACTATGCAATTTTGTGTTATAACAATATTTACATGTACAGTTAAATTTAAAAATAAGTGTTTTTAAAAAATTTTATTACCAAAAAATCGTCGGTTAGACCGGTTTCTGTCGTTATAAATTCGTTTTACTTCGGTATCTTTGAATATTTGCAGGTTGTATGAGATAACATTCTTTTTATTTGCTGAGCTCTATATTATTCGCTTCTTAAATGTCTAAAACTATTTGTATTTGTAGAAAGTTATATTTTGAGAATACGGCGCCGTTAAGGTTGACTAGATACTTGATCTCAGCATATCGACTAGATTGCAGGAGAGTCAGCTTTTGCCTCACTAACAGTATCCACAGTGCATCGAGAGATGCCGAAGTGGTCATAAATTCTTCAAAATTTCGATAGAGACAAATTTACTAAATACTAGAATTGTCGTAGTAGGTAGGTATTCTTATATCATTACTAATTATAGCCTATTACGAAAAATTTGTAATTCAGAATGTATTAGAATGTTTAGAAATTGTGAATAAATAATAAATTCTAATAGTTCTTATAATGCTAATTTAACCTTATATGCTTATCGTAAATAATAACTAAGATTTATTTCGTTGAATTTAAGTTGCTAATATTTTTAATGGCAATAAAGTTATGACATAATATTTCGACAATTTATCAACTTTTTATTTTTGAGGTAAGTTATAATTTTTAGGTATTTCTGTTCAAAATTTGCGTATCCTCTATAACATTAAAAAAGGTGTGTTTACCGTGAAATACCAAATTGTTAGTCTTTGAAGTTTGTCATCCGCCAATATACAGGACTAAGTACAAATATTTTAAGAGAGGACAGAGAAAATTAAGAATTAATGGAATCATCCTTCAAAAAAATTCCAAACTTAGTTATAAAGTAAAAAAAAAAAATATTTTTCGAAATTATATTAAATCCTTATTTAACACCTCCTATGCGACATGTCCGTCACACGATTACAGAATCAGAGTAGGTAACGCAGGCAACTAGCAACACGATTGTAAAATTTCCAGTCATGTTATAATTTAATTCCTGTGTTTACCATGTGTTTACGTTGTAGTTTTGTGTTCTTCTTCAGTTTTTAGTGACTCTTTTAATTTTTAAACGTTTCATAGTTATGTGAAGTGCCTACGTGGTGATTCCGGTACGACGCGGTGTCACTATGATGCCTGAGCTGCGGTGGAGGTAACCTCGGGCGCCAGTTTCTGTTTACAGTGCAGAAATACCACTACTCGGGCGGCTACAGTGAAGACACGGTATGTCCAGAGGGTCGTGAGGGAGGAGTTAGACTGTTCCAGAAACAACAATCAGAATAAAATAATACACAATATTACAATACACCTAATTTACAAAACTAATACGGTCGGGAGCAGAATAAGCAACTACAAAGTCAGCTCAACGGTTACAAGCAAGCAATAGAAGCGGTTAATCTATGGTAAAATGCGAAACCAAGTAAGAGGAAGCGATCACGCGAGCAAAGCAAAAAAACTAAATTTTAAAACTAAAGAATTGGCTACTATTTAAAATACATACATATTATGTAAAAAAAAACAATATGATGATACAGCTCCTCTCCTGGAATACACGGCTAGACAGCTGAAAAGAAACAAGTACTAGTTAGTTACGGCCCACGTTTCAGCTTATAGGATGGAATCCTATCAACCAAACGCGTGGTGAGGAAAAGTCACCGGAAATGCAACAGCGATTCTACCCACGCCGTGGTACAGTAAGCGACGGTAAATAACGGCCCACGTTTCAGCTCATAGGACGGAATCCTATAAACCAAACCGCGTGGTGAGGTAAAGTCACCGGAAATTCAACAGCGACTCTACCCACGCCGTGATACAGTAAGCGATGGTAAATAACGGTTCACGTTTCAGCTTATAGGATGGAATCCTATTAACCAAACGCGTGGTGAGGTAAAGTCACCGGAAATGCAACAGCGACTTTACCCATGCCGTAGCACAGTACACAAGCTGGAAAACAAAGTATGATTAGTACTCAACTAATAGCGGCCAAGTTTTCCCTAACAACCTCTTACTCACTTCCTCTGCTGGTCACGTCTATCTGGCACGAGCGGTTGGCTGGTACTGAGTCTGCAGTGCTCACTCCCTAGGTCTTAACTTCGTGGCACTGGAGTGGCGGAAGACTTGCGCAGAAGGCTGCTACGTCGCTTCGGATGGCTGGTACGGAACACTACTGGTCTCGATACTGGCGGCTCAGGAACTGAATCTTCCACTCCAAGTTGGGAAAGCCTAATTCTGGTTCGGAAGTGGCGGTTGCGCAATGGACGGTTTTCGGACTTTGCTATTTTTTCCAAATGCCACTTGTGAACTTAGAATAATCGGCGGTATTCAAATTTGTGAACGGTTCGCCCACTTAGCGAATTTTCAGGCGGTTAAATCACTCAGGAACACTGGAGACACGACTTCTTCGTCTGGCGGCTTGGCAGGTACTAATTCTGGTGGATAGCAAGCCTTTCCTGTCGCTTGCGCACTAGATGGTGCTTCGCAGATCTGATGGGCAACTACTGGATACGACGCAGCTACTCGGTGTGGGTCAGGACAGGTACTGAATTTTCTAAGCTTCAACAATATCGCTGTTGACTTGGAAACGGACGCCCTGGATCGAGCACGCATCGTACGTCAACCTCCGCAGTGGTAGAGTCTCCGGTGCGCGGTTCGATGCGCGTTCGGTTCATAAATAAATTGCTTTGTTAAATATTTCTGGAAGCTCTTGGCGAAACACTTTTCAATTTGTTTTTATGTCGTCCATAATATAGGCGAAATACGAAAAGACTGAAATATTTTTGTGATCTACCAGCAATCGTCAAACTTTTTATGATACGATATATTACATATTTGTGTTTTCAAGTAAATAATATGTTCTTTTTTAAAATACATATTATACAGAGTGTTCCGCAAGAACTGACACAGAGCAGGTGCATGTAGGGGTGGGGGTTTCAAAATATGGAAATTTAACTAAACTACATACAAAGTTGCACATAGGCGGAGGACAGGCCTACAAAGTGGGGCCAAATATTTTGAAAAAAAATAATAATATCTCCGAATTTACTCTAACTTTGAATAACCAAATTTGATACATGATTTAAGTTTATTATTGGTATTGTTTGACTATGAGTTCAAGTAAATGGAAACACTATAAGGTGTTCATTGAGGGTGAATCACTAAACCTAAAATTACACCAAACTATTTTCCATTGATCAAATTTAAAAAAATAATAGCATCCCGCGCAGAATTTAATTTAAAACACTTCTTTACTCTTGTTAAATTTTAAAAAACTTTAAGATTTTCAAAGAAAAAAAAGCATTAATTAAAATAAGATTTTAATAGTGTTTATTAGAAAAAATCAAAAAGTCTATAAAAGAAAGTAAAAATAAAATTAGAACTAAAGAAATCGTTCAAAATTGCAATTGTTGTTCATTTTCTCTGAACCATAAATTTACTCTTCGGCGAAAATTTAAATTTACTCTTTTAATAAGTGATCGTTTCTTATAACGTCATATTTATTCATAATACGATTTCACAAATCTCGGGATTCATAATAATCAAAATCCTTCAATGTTTCCCAAAGAAAATAATCACATTGGTTGAGGTCTGGCTATCGTGGTAACCAATTTTGAGGACAATTCCGTTCGTCGTCCTAACCGTTTAATTGAAAATTTAATATTCAAAAAGTCTCAAACAGTAGCACTGAGGCGGTGCCCCATCATGCATAAAACAAAACTCTAGTCTAAGTTGCAACAGTAAATCTTCGATTAAATTAGAGAGAATATTTTGCAGATATTCCAAATAACTTTCGCCATTTCGATTTGGCAAAATAACTGGTCCAATCAAATAACGATCAATAATGCCGGCCTAAACATTTATCTTAAACTCGCATTGAAAATGTCTAGGGGTTATTATAGGAGTTTACATCGGAATATTCGTAAGTTGTAATTCCTCGACGAGTGAAGAAATACGCCTCATCAGTAAAGAGTTTAAAATTTAAATTTTATAATTATATGTTCGTACTTTAAGTCAGAGCAGCGGTCCCGTTTTTATGCAATCCGTTTATGTTATATTATACCCAGTATAATCGTTCGATAATTAAAAAACCATTTATTTTATGTAATATTATTGTCTTGTGACAATTACAACCCTTTGTATAAGTGCAGTGAATGCGTACATTCTAATAAAGCGTGCGGTAGAAGTGTGGGGTGTGCGCAGCAAGAGGTCGCTGATGTGGCATCTTACATTTTTTAAGGAGAACAGCGATCCGTTTTAAGAAGTTCAGAGGTAGATAGGTTAAGCGGGGACCGGGACTAGGAAATAAGATACGTGACTACGGACTTGAAGAAAGGGGAAGAACGAGCAGGACTTGACGCTACAAGTGAGTTGGGCGATTGCTGAAAAGTTTACCAGAATTTGGGGGCCCAGTGATGCTAACTAGTGATAAAGGGCTTGGACGAGCCTGCAACAATTATCTCCTACCTTGGGATAAAAAGCCAACTGAGTTTTTTGTGTGAGTAACGCCCGTAGTACCGGGGTACTTTCGTCTGGTATACGTTTGGCCTGACCAGACTATCTATGTAAGCTGAATTTTTGTCTAGTACAGCCTAAACACTCTTCTTTTGTGATTACGACCTCGAAAACCACCTCCGTGTAGACAGCAAAGATTTTTTGTTTGGTGACTAAATTAAGAATAACTCTGCCTAATCTAGTGAACTACGAACGTCTTTTGGATGTTGTGTGGATAATTATGATTAATTGTAGGAACTATCTATTTCATTTATGTAATAAACCTGTTTATTCAAATTTCTGATTTTATTTGAAAATAGGTAGCTTTTATTAGTCTTTAGTTAAATAAATCTAAAATCAGTGGTGCCCAAAAAAAAAATCACAAATTCACAATAAGAGAGATTGGAAGGTCCCATAGCCCATGCCCTGGAGATGTAAGTAATAAGCACTAATAAGTAAGTATTGGTTCTTTTTTAAGTAAATGCTTTTGCCTTTGAATAAGGGGCGTTATAGCAGATGTCGTTAATAAACACTAGGAGCAACAACTGTCCCAAATTGGATCCCTGAGGGACTCTTGACCTTGCAAATTGCTGTTAGGATTTAAATTCATTAAATGCAACTAAGTGAGTTTAAATATTATAAAGTTAGGAGAAACTCTGCCTTAAGATGTTGACCATCGAGTTTCATATGAAATTTACAAAAATAACTGAATTATTGACTCAACATTATATGAAAATAATTCCCCATACTTCGGACTGTTTCAGTTTGCAGGATGATCTCGCTAACTTTGATAAATGGTCTAGGAAAAACCGATTGTCGCTAAATGTCATGTTGTCACTTATACTAGAAAGATTCATTATATGTATATGTATATGTATATACTTAAATGATAACAGTTTGCAATATGTGGAAAAAATTTAAGATATTGTAGTTCTTTTTGACTGTCAATTGAGAGGGAGAAAGACGGTTTGTAAAATATTTATTGTTTAAATCAGTTAGTACTTATCCTGAACAAGGTTTTACATAAATTTACTTAATATGTTTAACCTTCAAACATTAGAAACCCACAGACAATATCAATCTGCGAAATTTCTTTTCAAATTAATTGGGAATACGATGGACTGTTCAAGCTTGCTTGCCCAACTTACTCTCCTAATTCCTCGTAATGGAGTGAGAAATCATGTTACTTAATACTAATTTATTGTTAAAATTCCTAGTATATTTTAGATATAAGATCTGAAAGTGTACATGTGTTATTATATTAATCATACGAATAATTAATTATATTAATTCATACTGCTGTTTCGTTTTGTACACTGCACTGTTTTGTTGTTCTTTTGTCTCTTTAACCTCTTTTACTTTATTTAAAACTACGTGTTTTTTATAGGTATATATGAGTGCATTACATGTGTGTAAACTATTGTTCTAAGATGTTATTTAATTGTATATATTAATTAATTTTTATTTATGTGAAATTTTGTTCTGTAATTGGAAATCTTGTATTTCTGTTGAGCTAACAAACGATTATTATGAAACCATGTTTATTACTAATGCTGAGCATGCTAGCGAGATAAGTAACTTACGATTGTTTAACTGATTACCTCACTGTTAAGTAAATAGAAAATGACCCATTATATTCATACCAAATGAAGAAACTAGAATCACCCCCTTAAATATTCGCATATAATTTAGGAACACCCTGTAGCTTATATTATTTCCTATTTTAGTTTTAAAATAATATAACAGGGTGCGCCAACTAAAACGAAACAGTTGTTTTCTCGGTTGATAAAAAAGTTATGCAAAAATGTTCGGACACGTCAACTTTAATGTGGAAGAGGAAGGTTTTTTTATTAGAAATTGACGATGATTTTCTTCACCCCATAGGCAGGCGTTAAACCGCCCGAAGTTTTTTGAAGCGCTTTATGGTGATACCAAAATTTCTTACTTTGGAATAACCAGTGATGAGTAAATCCATTATTTCTTTATACACCAAACTTGATGCTAAAATCATGGATTTTGTTAGGTACTAATAATGGGTTTTATGAATTAAGAAAAAAAATCGCGAATCAAGCAGGTAATGTTTTCAACCAACGTTATGGGGACAAGCATGTAGGCCGAAAGTATGTGCTGAAATTAGTAGCGAAGTTTAGAGAAACTGGTTCAATTTTTAACGTGAAAAAGGTTCGTAGACACCCTGTCAGAAATGAAGCGGTGGAGGTAGGAGTTTTAGGACAAATGGTTTTAGCACCAATAACCAGTACAAGACAGTTGTCGACTTCCACTGGAATAAACACAACCAGCATTCGCAGAATTTTAAAATCACACAAATTTTACCCCTACAAAATTAAACTTGTCCAAAAATTAAACGAAGACGATTTTGACCGCCGAGTACAGTTTTGCGAACTCATAAGCCAAAGAGGCACTGAAAATCAGAATTTTATTTTCAATATTTGCTTTTCGGATGAAGCAAGTATTTCTTTAAATGGCATTGTTAATCGTCACAACTGGTAAAACTACATTTTCACTCACTACCGATAAACACACTTCCTGTAAGTACAGTTAGATACAATGCCTATGTATTATAACAAAATCTAAGAAAGGAATGAGTAGGTAGGTTCTAATTGTGGTTCTAATAGATAACAGAAAACGTTTAACACCCGCGGCAGTGTTGTCCCATAACCTAGAAAAACAAACCGGCGAACTATATTGTGGGAGAATATCTGTACCCGACACATATTCCTTTATTTATTAACTATAAAACGTTTAAAATTAAAATAAGGCAACTGAAGAAGAACACAAAATTACAACGTAAACACAGGAATTAATTTATAACATGACAGCGAACCGACTCGACTGGACCGACTATGGCCGACTGTTGCATGACGGTTGCTTGCTGGTTGCATACTCTGATTCTCGTATTGGCAGCGTTAAATAAGGATTTAATATAATATCGAAAAAAATTTTTTCGCTTTATAAATAAGTTTGGAAATTTTTTGAAAGGAAATTCTGTTAATTCTTATTTTTTTCTATCCCCTCTTAAAATATTTGTACTTAGTCATAGTTAACCCTGTATACAACTTACAAGATTAACTAACAAAATACTTATAAACTTTATACATTTACCTATAATCGTTTTATAATATTTATATTTATTACATTAGAAATATTTTATTTATACAATAAGCAGCCTTACATCGCAGTTTTGGAATATCTGTCGTATATAAATATTTCAAAATTCAAAAAAAACTACTACTTTAAGTACCTAGTAATTGACCTTTTTTGCGGCAGTACGACTTTGATCTCAGAACATCAAAGTGCCGACAGAGAGTGGTATAACTCATATTTATTCAGTAAACTTTGGTAAAAGTAGGTAAAGAATTTTATTAATCCATAACAAACAGGGAACGAAGGAAATAAGCATAACAGAAAAAAGATCTGCAAGAATAGTTATAAAAAAAACGCTGAACAAGGCGGACGTACATATGCCCTGAATAAAACAAAAAAAAATACACATAATATAACATAATTAAAATGTTATTTTTCCTGTATTTCTTTAGAATATCTCCATTTGTTCATTTTAATTGTTCTCATTTATTTAGTTCAATAAAGGAAAACTGAAACATTTCGATATATATTTTCACCTTATAGTGGGACCAAGTTTTTTAAATTAACAAACTATCTCTATATAATATATATTATATAGACCATGTTGCTACCTTCCTATAACAAATCTAATTTCACTATGAACTAACGGCTGTACAGGCGCTGAAAATTGTGTTGATCCCATAGGACCAACGCGGCCGATTTAAGAAACGTTTACGTTGGTCCCATGGCAGTCAAAGTCCAAAAGGAGACACAACGACACGCGGTGTTCTCAAGAACTAACTGCGCCCTGCCCGATGATGATTCACTTCGGTGATCGGACTAGAATTCGCTCTTCGAATCTATTTTGTAACTAGTATTTTATATCGTAGTAAGGCCGTTGCGTACTCAATCAAAATTATTTTTAGTACATATGAATTAAGCATATAATAATAGTTTTAAAATAAATTAAAACATATAAATATTAAACTCTATCGAGATGGCAACAGAAACACTACTTTATCCGTATACACTCACAATCTAAACGCACATTTTGGGTTGCCAGACATACAAACAATGCTAGAAACTTCCATCAATTATTTTCTTGATGAAAAAATGGACATCAGATGAGAGTAAGTAGTGCACTCTCTGTTCAAAACGCAGTTGCATACTAATATTAGAAGTTTACATTACATTTTAACAACATAAGAGTAGTTTACTTACTTGACACATTTTATGTCTACTTATTCGATTTCATGATAGTTTTTGTAGTGCGTTGCCATACGGCAACGCTAGGCTTTTTAAGTACCATTTTGTTTTCAGACCTCAATTTGATCTTCAACAAGCTTTAGCTGTATTAGAGGATTCAGATGAGAAAATGGGCGATATTGAAGTAAGAGAAATATATATTTCTCTCACTGAAGTAAGATCAAACCTAGTGATGAACACTCCGGGGAAAAAGACGAAGAACTTATGTTTCGAAAATGTGTAGAGAAACTATCACTTTAATAGTCAGATGGAAAGATAATGCCACTGTCACTCCAGTGTCCACTGTGTGAAAAAACAATTGTTCAAATAACAAGAACATAATATGTAGTCGCGATATATAATAAGCATATGGAGAACAGATAGGATGGACCAAGGATTTCAGCTTATTAAATATCATTTGGAGCGAAGAACTGGTTTTGACCCATTTATACTTGGCTACTTGATGTTGTGAATATTTATACTCGTACAAGCTGCATTACATGTTTACCGGGAAATCGTTCTTCAAAAGTTTTTTCACTTCACCATAAATTGAAACGATATCTATCAACTGCAAATTGCTATACGCGTAAGCCATTTTTGACATTTGAAAAACTAATGCAAATACTGGCATCACAAAAACGTTAATACGATAAGTAATCGGATATTTGAAATCGCCTAGCTAGAGACTACAGTAGGCCAGTGATATATAGGTTGAAAATACTAAAACTACTCGTTCATTTCCTTTCTTGAAAAACGTTTGGAGAGGAGACCTTTTCGCTTGATTTTTCTTTGCTTCTAATTTTTAAATCTTTTTTTGCTTATTTTTTTATTATTCTTAGCCTAGGGGTTCACCAAAGATATTATTATGACGATAATTCAGTTATATAAATAAATTCCTCTTTGATACATTTCCAATTTTCCCTTGAAAAGCTCAAAAGAAATAAATTTTGTGCCAAGCAGAAAAATAAATTTAATTTATTTCCAAAATTTCACAAGTGTGGCTGAGTTATAGCAGAATTATACAATAATCTCAAAAGTATGAACCAGAATTGCGTTCAAATGTAAATAATTTATCTGCCAATATTTAATTCGCAGTTGAACCGCGTGGCTCAACCTCAAGTGTGTTACTGGACTAAAGTTAACCGCATAGTTTAAGCCAATCAATATATTTTTATTTTAAATTCCCATTTATATTTCATCTGTTTTTATACTTATTCAATTTGTTTTTTCTTCATCTTTTTTTCTCATTAAGTTTGTAAATTTAAGAACTAGAAAATATATGAATTCATATAACTAAGCTTCATATATATTTAATGGTTAAGTAAATCATGTATATAAATCGAATATTTCAATATTTTTCTTTGATCTTTGAAGTATGTTTCATATCAAAAGTTACAAATTCATTAATATTCTGCGAGGGGAGCCAACCGCTGCTGAGTCTTATTCTTGAAGTATGCCCTTGACCCATCGATGTTAAATCTTGAAAAAGGTAAGACAGGCGAACTTTAAAAAGCACTTGCGTAATTCTCTTCCATCTATATATTTCCAACGTAATTTTGTAATACGGAAATTTGTCTTGCTTCAAAATATATTATACCGGTATAAGTCTTTTCCGCCTGAGAGGGCAATTTAATTGAATTAAATTCAGAAGTTATGATCATTGCCGCAGTACGATGAACGAATTTGTTGCCTGATTTTTTTCTTTCATAGGTGATTTGCTGAAGGGGAAGTTAATGAGATTTGATTTTAATACTTTTGGAGACTAATGAGAATGAATGTGGGGTTGTAAAATTTCATTATGTTGTTTTTCTACAAAAAAGTTTTAATGCTTTTCCATTAGTAATTTAAAAAGTAATAAATGGTTAAAGGGATCCTCAGCGATGAGACGTGACCATTAGTAGTGATTGAATAAGGAGCATAAACTTAATTATAAATAATCCATTTATAGGCCTCAATGTTAATAAACGGTACTTAATTGACTTTTTATATACAAACTATATGTATAGAATTCAACAATTTTTACCTTTACCTTTAAATGGTTTAAGATATTAAGAACAATCGATGTACCGAAAAATATCTTCTACGTCATGGTTCATGGGCCACGCGCATTGGTTAGTGTTCAAAGTCATTTTGAATTTTGATTAGTCAATGCTGCTAAGAATTTTATGTTGGTCATGTACAAAAGGTACAACTTACATATTCATTCTCACTTCCTTTTTCAATCGGACCGTTTTTTATGTTAACCTCGAAAAGTCACGTGCCAAGCACTTGACCCAATATAAGATTCTGTTATATTGCAGGCTTCTAGGGTACGGTTTTAGAATACGGTTTGATTTATGCATTCTAAGCAACCTATTATTTTAACTACTAGACCACCTTGAACACTAACACAAGGCGTGTAGGAGTCCCAGGTATATTTTCCTGGACCGCAGGTACCCAATACAAATCCTAGAAACAATCTGTATTAGAGCTGGTGTAGTCTGCCAAGACGGTCCACAAGCACACCCAAAATTACCCCGGAAGGGTTGTTGGCAGGACAAACACTCTGTAAGACTTCTCATAGCTAGAAATAAGTTATTTGTTAATAATCCTTAGTATTAAGTTACGACATTACAATAGCATTTTAGTAATATATTAGATTAGGTCATCGTCCTGAAGGCGCCACTAGCTATAACTGATTGTGATATTCTTAGGTTAAATTATAGGTGTTGATAACTAAGCCAATTATAAATTAGGAGTCCAATATTTCAAAAATGTATATGTACTTTATTTAATTACCTTTATTAATTTTATACTATTATTGACATATAAGTAATCGACAGCAACACCTTCCCGTGACAGTTGAATGTGCAATTTAGGTTTTAGATAAATTTAAACCCGTGACAGGGCTTACTGGTTGAATTCTTAACGCATCTCTTTTCATTCAGGAGAACCCACAGCTATTCCAAAGAATGTAAGAGAATTTGGCTCGGCGCCTTCATAGGTGTAATGAAGTTTAAGGTCGTCATTTTGAGTCAATCTTGTAGTCGATCATTTACTTGGTAAATAGGATCTTGGTCCATTATTTAACATTACGAATCTTTCAAAATTAATTTGCTAATGGCACGAAACTGGTATGAACTCACGTCGTTTTTCATGAGTAAGCATTCTTTGCATTTGGTAACGTCTAACCCAGTAGGGCAATCCAACGAACTGTCAAATCACACAAACAACTCGACATATAACAAGCAGAAATTTGTGATTTTGTGTAGAACTATGTGTTTGGCTCATTATATTTTATACCTATTTCGGAATACCAAGGATAATTCAGACTCATAATGGTTTTGTTTTGTTGTGTTACGAATTGTTGGAGTAGAGGACAGCGAGAAGATCAAGTTAGATTTTTTAGGAATCCTGCTGCATTGAATTATAGACATCGAACTGATTTCAATGAACTCTCTCATATAAAATGGCAAAAGTGGCTTTGTGCAATATAACGGCAAGACCTAACTCAAGAAAAAATTAAATACAGTGTCGTTTGTTCAAAACATTTTGTATCGAGTTAGTTAATAAAAAGTTATATACAACAATTTAAAAGCATATATTTCAGGTAAACCAGCTGCTTTAACAGATATACATCTTGATTGGATTCCTACATTGCATTTGGGTTATCAAATTACCACTGCAACGTTGACAGAGACCAAGATGGATAGATATAAACGAAAATGTAGTGTTGTGCTAATGTTTTCTTTTAAATATCTGCAATATTTATATGTAAAAGTAATATATACCTACCTATGCAGGCCCTTATTTTCCATTGGGCACTGGGAAGACCCTGCGATTAGTGGGGCCCCCTTGTTCCTGCCAGATCAGCAAGTCTTTCATATCTCATATTAGGAAGTGTAATATGAGCCTATTTCTCATATAATTTCATTATAATAAGAAAAAGTGGGTTTATATTTTAGGTAAAACGTTCTAGTTGCTGAATATTCGTAAAATTATTATTATTCTCAGTATTCACTGCACTTCGGCATATCTACAAATTTTTTCTTTTAAATGGGCCGAGGCAAGAAATAGTTGACTAATCAAAAATGAACTTAGTGCATTAAATTTTGATTTTCCCTGCTGTTAATGTTTTTTTTTGTGCTGTAACAAACTTTAAATTATTATTGCAATGCCGCAATTATTTAAAATATCAAAAAACCAATTGATTATTAAACATTTTGTACCATTTATCTATATACCCAATTTTTTTAGAATTGTATATATAACTTATTTTTAATATTTTTTATTAAATATATTTTAGATTTTTTTCTATCAAATGGACTTTTATTTATTATTTATAATTTTTGTCAAATATATGTGAATTGGAAACAGTGGCATTATTAAGAATTTCAAGTCCCCGTAGAATTTTTCTTTAACTGAAAATAAATTCTGCCATGTATCTATGCATAAATAATTGTTAAAATCAAATTACGTACCTCTGTAATAGTTTACTAATTAATTATATATAACTGCCAATATTGTTATCAACATATTTTTTTATTAATATTATATATAGTATTCTCCAGGCTAGGGCTGGCGAGGGTGTAATTATGCTACTAGTTGGAGAGAAAAAAGAACTTAGGTACCTATTTATAAATAATATATTTAAAACTTGTACACTGTATTTAATTTTTTCTTGATCGAGGTCTTGCTGTTTTATTGCACTAAGCCACTTTTGCAGTCTTATATGAGAGTTCATTGAGATCAGTTCGATGTCTATAATTCAATGCAGCAGGAATCCTAAAAAATCTAACTTGATCCTGTCCTCTACTCCAACAATTCATAACACAACAAAACAAAACCATTATGATAGTCTGAATTATACTTGGTATTCCGAAATAGGTATAAAATATAATGAGTAAAACACACAGTTCTACACACAGACCAATAACTAAAAGTTCTACACAAAAGCACAAATTTCTGCTCGTCATATGTCGAGTTGTTTGTCCTACAGCCGCCATTTTTAAAGTGATTTGACAGTTCGTTGGATTGCCCTGTTTCTACGAACTAGCACAAATGTTTCTGATTCTTGTCCGTTTTAAACTCGTAAGTTATTCGCAACGGCTATGATACGTTCGCATACATCATCAACAGTGTCCACTTCGGTGCGATACACTTTACTTTTAAATGTCCCCATAAAAAGAAGTTCAAAGGATTTAAGTCAGAAGATCGTGGTGGTCATGGTACCGGTCCTCATCGTTCAATCAGTTAGGGACACATCTTCGAAAAGTCCAGGCAGATCAATTCGAAGAAACGCGAGATACTGAAATCCACCTATTCGATTTATTAATATGAATTGTCCAATCAAACGATCATCGACAATCGCTGCCCTAACAATTGAGGAAAAGCATTGTTGGAAATGATCCCAAACATGAATATAATGAATGTTATACATCCCATTTCGTGTAACAATAGCTTCATCTATAACTAACACGTCAGCTGTAAATCTGGGATTTTGAACATTTTGTTGCAACAACCATTTATAAAATCTAATTCCTAATGCATAATCCCTTGGTTTTAATGCTTGGATACGCTGTATATGGCACAGATATAATTGAGCCTCATGCAACACCACACTGTTGATTGGGACATTCCTTGTACTTATTATTACAATTCAGGGATTTTCTTAAAAAATCTCTAAAATGTGTTCCTCAACTGCTGTAATACACCGTCCGTGTTGCGCTACTGTGGTAAAAGTAGCTGCATTTGGCACATGTACTGGCAAATCATTCTGCGTACAGACGAGAAGCTTCTAACTTCATTATAAATTAAAACGTCGTCCATCAACTCTTAGTTGCTATACACGTAAGCCATTCTTTACACTTGAAAAAACTAATGTAAACAATATTGCAAACACGTTAATACTAGAAACGCGGTTAGAATGCATTCCGATGACCTTAGAAGCTACAGTAGCCCAGCAATGTAAAGATTGAACATAATTTATTTATCGGAAACTATAAGGAGTTTACAAAAATTTTCTTTACGAAATTAACTCGATTTTTCATGACGCATCTATTTTTTTGGATAAGTTGTGAATCACCTTGTATAGCTCTACCTATAAAGGGGTGTCCTGAAGTGAATAGATCATAGTTTAAATTTAACTTTTTTTAATAAAAATAAGTCAATTTAATTACGATATTTTTATAAGAACATTTTTTGGATAACGGCACCACTCTCACTTTAAAATATTTCAATTGAATTTTAAATGCGGATGTTTTTGGAGTAGAATAAAGTAATAGTATATTACATACCGATGAGGGAAGTGTTTCATTACTGTCGAGAGATTAACTATAATCTCGAGATATTAATGAAAACTTCCCTCCGAGGTATGTATACTATTTTATTTACAACCACATCGTTAGTTGAAAATTCTATTTCATATTTTTAAATGTAGTAAAAATGCCAAAATATGCGTCATTTTATTGTTTTGACACCATTCAAAATTGTGCAGGTTGCGTTGAACAAACATGTACAGGTGGCAGGGCCATGCCTAGCAACGACGCATGACAGATACAAATAATTTTGAATTCTCGTTCGATCCTTCAAATTTGCGGCTGAAAAAATATTGTCAGATAGCGAGAGTGAAGATTATTTGCCAGACGGAACTCCACCAGAACTAAAACAAGCTGCTGAAAAAGCAGAACAAAGTTTACTTCCTGAAAAACGCAGGGGGCGTTACGAAAAAGCCTTCAAGGTTTACGAAAATTAGTGTTTAGAAAAAATACTAAGAATATTGCTTCAGAAACAGTCTTGATGGCATATTTTAGTGACATGGTAAAGCAAAAAAGCCCTCTACTCTTTGGGCTATCACAGCATGTTACGGGCCATGCTAGATTTACGAGAGAAGATTGATATATCTAAATATAACAAGCTCCTTGCTTTTTTGAAACGCCAGGATATAGGCTTTACCAGACAAAATATAGATTTTCTAAGCAAAGCACCCCAAGAATTCCTTACTATCAAGGTGAAATTTTCTTTTTAATTTTTTCTATTTGGTTTTAATTATTTTAGCTTGCGCTTATAATAGGTGTATCTGGAGCATGCCGCACTGATGAATTATTAAAAAGAAAACTACGCATATAGATATATTAGAAAAGAAAATTTCTATTGAAATTCCGGATACAAAAACTAATAAAAGTAGATCATTCATGATCACTGAAATAAACTGGATAAGAATTGTGAAAAAATTTATCCAGGTACGGAAAGATATAAAAATTGAGAGATTTTTTGTTCAATATCGATCGGGAAGAGCTCGAAATCAGCCTTTTGGATACAATTCTATCTCTAAATTTCCTTATAAAATAGCCTGCTTTTTAAAACTTCCTAAGGCAGAAACGTACACAGGTCATGCTTTTAGAAGAACGGTAACTACGTTGCTGGTTAATAGCGGAGCAGATATTCTTCAGTTGAAGTGCTTAGGGGGCTGGCGGTCTAGTACAGTTGCAGAAAGTTATGTGGATGAATCTGTAGCTAACCAAACTAAAACCGCAAATATGATATCCTCAACAACTTTGCCGTCGTCCTCGTGTACCAGTTCAAACGCTCTACCTCCTGCTGTTAACTTCACGGGATCTGACAGTGGACGTGAAATAACATTTTCTAGTAATGAAATTTCAAATCATCAGGCAGGTCTCTTAAATATTTCGGTTAAATCCTATAATAAGTCAAATTAATTTTAATAAATAATATATGATAAATTATTTAAATGTTATTGTTGTTAATTAATTGCCCTGTTGCTTCTATATAAGAATTTGTTCAATAAATATATTACTTAAATAAATATTTTGCTTTATTGAACAAGTGAGGAAAATGAGTGAGGGAAATGGGTGAGGGAAATGGAAGAGGGAAGTAGACGTAGGTAATGTGACATTTTCAAACCTTCAATGACATTAGCAATGTCAAAATTACAGGTATGGTTGTAAATAAACCTGGTTTATTTTATATATAAAATATGTGTACCAGAAACAGTTTTCTCCATGTTTTTGTTGGTAAATAGTTAGAAAATATTTCACTTTATTTACTGTATAAAATATATATTTGTCAGCATCTAATGAAATACATATAGATCTTAGAATGTGCTCTTACGACTAAATTCTAAAAAATACTTAATATGGCTGTAAATTAAGCAATATGATGGCTTATAACATATACTCCAACTACTGAACACCCCATAAGTATACTATCTTTTACAGTAAATAATAAGGCTATATAAAAAAGGGTTATCCCTGTGGAGAATGAGAGACTATTACTGTTAATAGTCTCTCATTTTTGTATCCTTATATTTAACCGCGAAATTTAAATTTAGTATAAAACTGAACCAAAATTATATTAAGTTAAATTGATCTGTATCGGTATATTTTTAGCCGAGGAAGCTTAGGAGAATGGCGTATTCGCTTATATACTCGAACAAAATTATTTATATATGTATATTTATTCATATGTAACCTAATATCTATATTCAAAAGATAGACACTAAAGTAACTGCTTATTTATTTTCTCACCACAATGCCACCTTGTAATACAGTATTTACCTTGTACCTACCATCCGTCTGAAAATTTATTTCGGATTGGCAAACCTTTCAAATATGCCACGTTTAACATTTATACCTATGTAAACTGTCCGATATATTCAAACTGGAATATATATTTACTTTCGTAAAAACATACTTCGAGAAAATATAACCCTCGCTTAAAGCTCTATTGACTTTTCTCGGATAGAACACATGAAGGATCATTTTATGTAGACAACTGTAGAACGCATGTCTATTTGATTTATTAGATACCCCCATTTTTTTTGTTCTAAAATGATATTTTAGAGTTAAACCAACAATTTACTTATGCTATTAAAACCTATTTTAAATTGTACTGTGCGTGGGTGTAACAAATATGATTTAGTATGTAACTTTATTACAAGTTAAGAAAAGTTTCCTCCTATCTAATTTATTTAGATTCAAATAAAAAATACGTGTGTTTCGTTAAAGGCACAAAAATTTGCCGGGTTCTATAACCAACTAGCTATATTTTAACTGGATCTACAAGTGGTGTTGGGAATATGAGAACCTTTATTTTGATGCATGATGTAAGTGGTGTTCGGAATATGAGCGCCAAACAAACAGCTAAAATTGTTTCGCAACATCAGTTTTATCAATTTAACGTTTTTTTGACAATTCCCATATATATATATATATATATATATATATATATATATATATATATATATATATATATATATATATATATATATATATATATATGTTAATTCGTAGGCTTCCGCGGGTGTTATATGTGGTTGTAAAATTTCTCCGGGTTCCTCTCCGCGATGAATCTGCATGGTCTTCAAAAGAACCATTTGTTTGACAACGTTTCGGTAAAATCTCATTTACCATCTTCAGGTCTTCTTACTTCTGCTTCGCGTTACTACGTTCGGCTTACTGGAAGATGTTTGTCCACTTGGTGAGTTATATACTGTGCTTTCGTTCCCGTGACGCGCAGCCATGCGAAGAAAACCACACACCGGAACGAAAGCACAGTATATAACTCACCAAGTGGACAAACATCTTCCAGTAAGCCGAACGTAGTAACGCGAAGCAGAAGTAAGAAGACCTGAAGATGGTAAATGAGATTTTACCGAAACGTTGTCAAACAAATGGTTCTTTTGAAGACCATGCAGATTCATCGCGGAGAGGAACCCGGAGAAATTTTACAACCATATATATTGTTATGCCATTCAATGGCATTATTTTATATATATATATATATATATATATATATCAATGGCATTATTTTATATATATATATATATATATATATATATATATATATATATATATATATATATATATATAAAATAATGCCATTGAATGGCATAACAATATACAGGGTATACCATTTAAAAAAATGTAGGTTTAGGTCATATTTTATAAGAGACTCCGTATAGACGTATATTAAAACTTTGTATGTTATTTTTTACATTATTATTCGTCTCGAAAAAATCTATATTTTTTAACTAACGTTTCCTGTAGCCAAGTATTGCTTTCAATTGTTTATCATATAATTCATAATCGGTTATTTGTATGCACAATTCTTCCTGATATGTTTTTCTTATCAACATTCTTTTTGTTATGGTAGATTGGCTTGTGTTTATCAGTTATCAGCATCTTGAGCATTTTTACTTATTGTTGAATAGTATTCATGGTGTATAACTGACAGTTTGTCAAACGATTCGCATAAATAATCTAACAAACAACAATTGCTTTCCGCAGTCTTATTATAGTGGCATTCGATGTTTTAATTTCAGTTTTTATGTTACTAAAGTTTTAAATAAATTACTGTTTAAAATAGACTTCCGAAGTTTCAACGTCACGATTTTCTTCACTGTCTTTAATTTTAATTTTAGTTGGTGGTACTTCTAAACATTAAATGCACGTTATTGTAAAATATTAACAAAGACAATTATGTGTTAGAATATAATTCGACTCGATGAGAGATAATATGTAGGTATGTATGCTTTGGGTTTCCATGTAAGTTGAAAACCGCCAAAATGCACCAAAATATGTATATGTGATATAAGAAATGGTCACTAAACTGTACCCTGTATACATACATATAATTTATATCTTGGGTAGATGCTCTAGTTTTTTACGTCTGTATTGTACGGGTCATATGGTTATAAAAACCTGAGTAACAAAACACATGTGCATTATATTTCTTATTTTTACTACAATACCCTATTGATTTTTGCGATGTATCCAGCTTAGCAACAAAATGTGGAAGTAAATATTTGTCTTCTATATCAGGTCTTTAACTTTGAAGTCAATGAAATCCCTGTCTCTAAAAATAGGTATAAGAGCATATGCATGTTTTATTCTCTTTAGTAAAGCAAAAGATTTTACTCACCAGATTATTAATATCTTAAATTTGCTAAAAAAAATACCGTTAAGAACTTTTAGTCGTTATAGAAAATTATAGAGCTATTGTTATTTTAAATAATTTCATTAAATTTGATTAAACAGTTATTCAAGAGATACTCTTTAGTCACATTAAATTCCCGGTCGGTCTACAGTTATTAATTTACTTTGCCTTTCTCAGTAGTTGTGTGAAAAACTTGAAAGTTAAGGCCTTGTTGTTGTTATTTATACAATTTTTCCCAAAACTTTTGACAGGTTGGACCACGGTATTTTGTTACGTAAATTATCTACCTTTGTATTAAATACACATTTTTTGAAGTTTTTTAAATCATACTGATACGATAATAGACGTCTGTCAGTGTCCGTAGTTCCAGTTCTGGCGAAATAAAGGCGGCTTCAGGAGTACCTCAAGGTTCCGGACTTGGTCTCCTATTGTTTAATGTTTTTATAAATAACATCACATACGACCTATGTTGCTGCTCATTAAGTAGTAAATTATCATTTACTCATCATATTGACAGCATGGTATCCAAAGCAAGCAAGAATTTAGGATTTGTCATACGCAACAGTGGTCAGTTTGAAGGGCACGGTACGCTTATACTATTACACAGAGTGTCCCAAAATAGAAGGCCATACCGTTAACCACATATTCTTTGGACAAAAATAATGTGACTTTCCTTATGCCATTTTTTATTTGGGCGTCCCTGTTTCAATAAGCAGGGTGTTAAAGTCACGTTTATATAGGTAGGTATATGTTATTACTTGTTTGTTTTTTCCTGTCCTGTAATTGGATCTGGACAGTGTATTTCAAATAAATAAATAAATAAATATTACTGTGTACGTATTCTTTGGTCAAAATTATATGTACAGTGTGTCCCAATTTCTTTGTAACTGCAGGATATCTCGGAAACTAGTAGAGATGCGATTTTCGCAGAACTGGACTAATTTCTCAAGAAACTTAAGACGCCATAATCGAAACTTCCATAGACCTCTTCGTTTTTGAAATACAGATTGAAATTAAAAAAAAAATAAGGGATTCTATATACAAACAAACAAAATAAAATCCGATATACAAAATTCACATATATATTAAAATTAATGAAAAAATGAATTTTTGATATTTTCAACATTACAAAAAAATATATCTAAGAAAAAATTGTAACACATAGGCATTGGAGCATTATTAAGAGCATTAGTCCCGCATGTGGGAATATGAAACATAATTATAGAAGATCGAAAAACGCGTTACTAAATTAGGTGGGGATAATTTAGAAAGAAGTTCCGGGCAATCAACTATGTAGTAGTAATATTTGCGACGTAAGGACAATTCAAATATATTAAATCTGAATAACAATTGTTTATTGGAAAATCTATCTGAGGGATCTACCCCATCATACTCAAACCATAAGTATTTTGCAAATCGACTTTGAGGTTTTTCAATATTTTTTACATGACATTCATAGCAACGATTCCAAACAACTGAAGCTTATTCAAGCTTAGATCTTACAAATGCGTTATACAGGTTGTCCCAAAATAGAAGGCCATACCATTAATCACATATTCTTTGGACAAAAATAATGCGACTTTCCTTATGCCATTTTTTATCTAGGCATCCCTGTTTCAATATACAGGGTGTTAAAGTTACATTTTAAAAACCTATTTCTGTTAATAATCCCATTGTTTTGGAAGATACACACTTGAAATTTTGCACGTTCTTTTATCTTATTCCGGCATACTTATCATGTAATTTTGGTGAAAAAGATCGAAGGGCGAATGGAGGTAACTGAAGGACGTAGTACCCTTTATTCTCTCCAATTATTTCTAAGTACGCCTATGCAGCTTTTTTTTTGAAATATCAAACGTAGAATTTTCTTCTGATCATTTTACATCTGTAATTTTTTGTTTAAATGCTCCGTTTTGGAGAAAAACGCCAATTTGTAGTGCCCATAAATCTATCATTCACTATCATTTTCAAGTGAAACTGAACTTTTGTGGATATACCTATTATTACAATGCCTTCGCAACTTAGCAAATCGTAGTACTTACTTATGAATAATTGCTAATTAAAACAAAATAAGAATATCTTTCAAAAGATAGGGTTTTCGTTACTTAAAAGGGCACGTACATGTGTTAATGAGGAGAGTGGGCAAGTAGAACGTTTGTTAAATTAGTAGTAATTAATTAATTAGATTATTTAATGTTATTTAGCTAAAAAGTTATTATGTTGATTCATTATTACTATTACTAAATAAGACTATTATTTTTTGGTTGATAAGAAAACTGTATTATAGATTTTAATGCCATATTATTTTTTCAATTCATAAAGTTCCTCCATTTTATAAAAATTTAAAATTATCCATTCTATTTTAATTAGCAATTATTCATTCGGTAAGTATTACGATTTGCTAAGTTGCCAAGGTATTGTAGTAATAGGTATTTCCAAAAAATTTCAGTTTCACTTGAAAGTTATAGTGAATGAAAGATTTATGGGCACTACAAATTGCCGCTTTTCTTCAAAACGGAGCATTTAAACAAAAAAGTAGAAAACAGATAAATTGATCAGAAGAAAATTCTACGTTTGTTATTTCAAGAAAAAGCTGCATAGGCGTACTTAGAAATAATTTGAGCGGATAAAGGGTACTGCATCCCTCAGTTACCTCCATTCGCCCTTCGATTTTTTTCAACAAAATTACATTATAAGTCTACCGGAATAATATAAAGGTGGGTACGTGCAAAATTTCAAGTGAGTATCATACAAAACAATGAGATTATTAATAAAAATAGTTTTTTGAAATGTAACTTTAACACCCTGTATATTGAAACAGGGACGCCCAAATAAAAAATGGCATAAGGAAAGTCACATTATTTTTGTCCAAAGAATATGTGGTTAACGGTATGGCCTTCTATTTTGGGACACCCTGTATAATAGTATAAGCGTACCGTGCCCTTCAAACTGACGCCTGTTGCGTATTATAAATTCTTGCTTGCTTTGGCTACCATGCTGTCAATATGATGAGTAAATGATAATTTACTACTTAATGAGCGGCAACATAGGTCGTATGTGATATTATTTATAAAAACATTAAGCAATAGGAGACCAAGTACGGAACCTTGAGGTACTTCTGAAGTCACCTTTATTTCGCCAGAACTGGAACTACGGACACTGACAGACGTCTATTATTGTGTCAGTATGGTTTAAAAAAACCTCAAAAAATGTGTATTTAATACAAAGGTAGATAATTTACTTAACAAAATACCGTGGTCCAACCTGTCAAAAGCTTTGGAAAAAATTGTATAAATAACAACAACAAGGCCTTAATTTTCAAGTTTTTCACACAACTACTGAGTAAGGCAAAGTAAATTAGTAACTGTAGACCGACCGGGAATGAACCCATGCTGATCAATACAAATTTATAATTTAATGTGACTAAAGAGTATCTCTTGAATAACTGTTTAATCAAATTTAATGAAATTATTTAAAATAACAATAGCTCTATAATTTTCTATAACGACTAAAAGTTCTTAACGGTATTTTTTTTTAGCAAATTTAAGATATTAATAATCTGGTGAGTAAAATCTTTTGCTTTACTAAAGAGAATAAAACATGCATATGCTCTTATACCTATTTTTAGAGACAGGGATTTCACTGACTTCAAAGTTAAAGACCTGATATAGAAGACAAATATTTACTTCCACATTTTGTAGCTAAGCTGGATACATCGCAGAAATCAATAGGGTATAGTAGTAAAAATAAGAAATATAATGCACATGTGTTTTGTTACTCAGGTTTTTATAACCATATGACCCGTACAATGTAGACGTAAAAAAGTAGAGCATCTACCCAAGACATAAATTATATGTATATATACAGGGTACAGTTTAGTGACCATTTCTTATATCACATATACATATTTTGATGCATTTTGGCGTTTTTCAACTTACATGGAAACCCAAGCTTAAATCATACATACCTACATATTATCTCTCATCCAGTCGAATTATATTCTAACACATAATTGTCTTTGTTAATATTTTACAATAACGTGCATTTAATGTTTACAAATACCACCAACTAAAATTAAAAGTAAAGACATTGAAGAAAATCGTGACGTTGAAACTTCGGAAGTCTATTTTAAACAGTAATTTATTTAAAACTGTTTTTAGTAACATAAAAACTGAAATTAAAACGTCGAATGCCAGTATAATAGGACTGCGGTAAGCAATTGTTGTGTTAGATTATTTATACGAATCGTTTGACAAACTGTCAGTTATACACCATGAATACTATTCAACAATAAGTAAAAATGCTCAAGATACTGATAACTGATAAACACAAGCCAATCTACCCTAATAAAAAGAATGTTGATAAGAAAAACATATCAGGAAGAATTGTGCATACAAATAACCGATTATGAATTATATGATAAACAATTGAAAGCAATACTTGGCTACAGGAAACGTTAGTTAAAAAATATAGATTTTTTTGAGACGAATAATAATGTAAAAAATAACATACAAAGTTTTAATTGTTTAACGTTATTCATTTAAATGTACACGGAATATCCAATAAATGAAATGAAATTGAATACATATTAAAAAGCACTCATGTTAATATTTTAGAAGTAACACTGGTATAAGTTTCCAATATTATTACTTGTAGTAGCGTGTTACAAACACATAGTATAATGTAATCTCAAGTTTACAATATTCTCTAAAAGAACAAATTACTATTTAAACTAGAGAACATACTGGAGTTTCTCTTATACATAATATAATATGTAAATGAAATAGTTTGGGGTTTGATATATACGCATTCGAAACATTCGAAAAATAAGTACTATTATAGGGATGGCCCGGCTTACTTTACCACATATCTCTTCAGTTTCCTCAAAAGCGTTGCATTTTTAACAAATTTACTGGAACATTTTTTTTTTTGTAGAATGAAATTGTCTTAGGTGTCCCTAAAAGGGTTGGGACAACGTTTCGCCACATCGATTTAACTAAACTTGCCTTAGTCCAAAAGTTGATAATCACGGAGCTATAGAGTGTCAAATGTTAAAAAATAAATCGGGTTTTCTTAATAACTTTCGAGTGTTTCACGTTAACTTCACGAAATTTTGTATCCAGAGATTTCTTGGGATGGCAAATTCAATTTTGTTGTCCATTTTGGTATATCTTCTAGACGGCGCCACCGGCGACGATTTCGAACCAGTTAAACCGTTACAACTTTTTTGTTCCACCGTGTATATTATTTTGAACTAGAAAAATCTCTTCCCCAGTCTTTTATAGTTAAGAAAGGTTACCTTATTGAAGTCGCTTGAACCAACGGTTTCCGAGAAAAACACATCTAAATTTTTTGTTTGCAGTGATCTTAATACTAAAAAAATAATAATAAGTAAACACAAACATAAATAATTAAAGTAAATACTCGAAATGGCCACCATTTTCTTTATGCAGATATTTATTCTTCGTACAAAGTTTATTTGTATTCTGCTTAGCATTATCTTGATTCGTAGCGATATCTTGAGCAACGGCCCGAATTCGTCCTCTTAGCTCATTTTCGTTATTTATAACGACAGAATAGACCTTGTTCCCCACAAAAATGTACAATAGAATCAAATCTAATAGACCCTATTGTTTAATTACAGAGAGCTATTTGCACTTTCTACAAGAAAAATTACCAGTGTTGCTTGAGGATAAATGAATAATTTTGAATTTTGTAGATAAATAATAAGTCATCAGCTTTAGATGTGTTTTTCTCGGAAATCGTTGGTCCAAGCGACTTCAATAAGGTAACCTTTCTTAACTATAAAAGACTGAGGAAGAGATTTTTCTAGTCCAAAATAATATACAGGGTGGAACAAAAAAGTTGTAACGGTTTAAATGGTTCGAAATCGTCTCCGGTGGCGCCCTCTAGAAGATATACCAAAATTGACAATACAATTAAATTTGCCATCCCAAGCAACCCCTGGATACATAATTTCGTGAAATCAACGCGAAACAGTCGAAAGTTATTAAAGAAAATACGATTTATTTTTTAACATTTGACACCCTGTAGCTCCGTGATTATCAACTTTTGGACTAAGTCAAGTTTAGTTAAATCAACTTATTTTCAGCTATACTTTATGTGGCGAAACGCTGCCCCAACATTTTAGGGACACCCTGTATAATACAACAAGGTCTAGAATGGATAAAAACCATTTTAAAAAGGGAGAATAAAATGCGAAAATGCTAGCAACTCCTTTGTACAAGAAAGTAATAACACCAGCGCGTTCAGCATCACCAAAAACGTACCTGTATCAAATTTTAATCAAATCTGTTGATCATTAAACAAATTACATCTAAAATTTGATTTTTTTAACATTATCATACACGCCCTGTATCTCAAAAATAAGTGGCTACGGCTAATAATACGTTTATTAAGCAAACCGCACTTATTCTTCAATTTTCTATCAGCTCTAGTAATATTGCCATATCCTTTTTGAAACTCACTGTACATTGATTTATGACTCTTACAGTAAAGATATTTCTAATACTGAAACTAAAAGTCTTATATATTTATTAAAATATCCGACGGGATAAAACCCATTAACAAGGTAAGTTCAGAAAAATACAATAAACATAACAGTGAAAGATAATATACCTGCGTTAATTAACAGAAACATAGCAACCTAAAATACTCGTAAGAATGTACAAATAAATAAATGAAAGTTTGTGTAAAAAATAAAAGCTAATAAAGAATCCAAAGAATTAAAATCGTGTATATAGGGTACATTATAACCATATACTATGTATTATGTATTAAAAGCAAATAACAAACATAAATTCAAAAGCTAAAAATTTTTTTATGTCTGTAATTGTACAAACAAACATATCTAATTGAAACTCTATTAGTGGGTGACTATTTATAAAGTGGTATATAGGAGATTGCTTATATATGTTAGTTTTATAGTTCATAATATAGAGTATTTCTGCTATTAATTCTAGGCACACGAAAATCTATGAAAGGCAACAGAGACGAACATTTAACTTTATTATGGAAAATTTTAAACAGAAACAGTACAGCTGTCATACTCCTCCTGCTTTTCTAAATTGCTCATGCTAAACATCTTCAAGAAATAATTGTAAGGTGTGCCTCTCAATGGATATACACCATCCAAGCAAAAAATTGCAGATTTAAAGAAGCGCCTTTCAGTTGCTGTGTTATGTACTGCATATATAGGATTCGATACAATAGCTGAATACTTCAGTTTAGATCTGACAAATGTGATAAAAAGATGTTTAAGAGTATTCATATTTTTAAATTATTTCATATTCCTTAATATGAATCCAAGAGTTTTATAGGCACTACTAACAGTTTTTTGAACATGAGGTACAAAGGATAGTTTCGAAACAAAAGTGACACCGAGATCGCATATAGTCTTAGGCCTATTTAAAATAATATTATCTAACTTGTCATAAAGTCATAAAGCAGCACACGAGACTAGCGACAATATATCATTACATTGCACGTTGCAACATTTACAGGTAATTTATTACTAACACACTACAAATTAATAAGATTTAGATTTTACTGCAATTTATTACAGTCGGTGTATTACTCAATATTGGAAAGGATCTTAACATCATCAGTATAAATTAGAACATTAACATCCAGACCAGTAGTAACATCGTTAATGAATAAAAAAAACAAGAGACCAACAGTAGATCCTTGTGGGACACCTGCCTTATATGGATATTTCTCGAACTGATAACCACGGTATTGCACATACTGCGATCTATCCGTTAAGTGTGAATAAAATAAGGCAATAAGATTAGTACTTGGACCAATCTCATCTAATGTGCCCTATAATAAACTATGATCAAATGCTGTTCTATGTATATTATGTCTATGTAAGGTCAAAGCTAGATTATGTTGGAATCCTTACTATCGAACAGAATATAATAAATTGGAAGCTGTTCAAAGACGTTTTCTGAAACTGTTGTTTTTTTAAATAAATCGCATTTATTCCACATTCGTATACCTTTGTATGATTTTTTACATTTTACAAAAGATATGGTTAAATATTCCTCTATTAGCTATCATCAGTATGCCATAGGTGAGGCAACCGACGACTAATCCTGACTGTTAGTGTAAGAATTAATATTTCTTAAAATGTAAAATAAGATAATCGATATTAATCATATATGAAAGATAAAGCCGCTTTACATTCCGTAATTCTTTTGCTTACTTGCAGCAAGCCCTTGCGTCTGCAATGCCTTTTCCAAAGTTCTGACTTGCAGTTTGTTTTACAGTCGTCAGTTCGCAATTGCAATAGAAGTGATACCAACACTTCAACCCGAATGCACACTAAAAACTAAACTGTTTATCCATATTTGATAAGTAGCTATAACAAACAGCATAACATAGAATAAAGGTTTCAGTACAATACAGGGTGTCCGGTAACTACGGGGAAAAATAAATATAGAACAGGTCAAACGAGTGCTAGTACTTCATATAAATTTTTTACCTAGGTGCCATTGAAGTTGAAAAATGAATAATGCTCATAATTTCTAAAGGGTTACTTTGATTAACTTGAAATTTGGGGGATAAAAGCAACTCATTCAAATGTATCTTTGTACATTAAAAATTGAATCAAATATTTATTATTTATATAAGGACGGTTGAAATTATGTTCTAAAATTTACGTAACTATGACAGGAGCTGTCAAATTTGACATTTCGCCCTCACAGGCAAATAGCCCTGTTACTTTTCTACAAAAAAGGTATACTTCATGACTTATGAAAAAATTAACGGTTGCCAAGATAATTAAATTTTTATATGAAGTACTAGCACTACTTTAACCTGCTCTATATAACCTTTTATTTTTTCCTCGTAATTACCGGAACCCTGTATATTGTGAAAGCTCAAGTAGAGACAAAAGAAGGCAGTTTGAATTTGATAATTCAAGGAATTTTTGCGTATGGTGATAATCATACAAATTATTAAATTATTCCCCAAAATTGCAGAAAAGCTGAAATAAAAATCGAGCAAAACCTATATTTTCAGTGCCAGAGTTTTTCAGATATGACAGGTATTCCAATACGCTACTGTTCAGTGCGCATGCCTTCGTGCAAGAGACTTGCAACTTTCAGAAACAATTGCACACTGTAAAACGGTTTTTATTTAACTTTATTTTTACGGTGTTAATTAAACGACGTCAAGAGAGTGCGTTTTTGAAAGTATGTTGACACAGTTTTAGACTGCACTTAATTAAATTACACACGTATGTTTCTTTTTATAGAACATTTCTAGCATTCGCTTATTATTTCCGTGAAATCATTACAGTTACCATCATAAAAAACAGGGTGGTGGCCAATTATATCAGAATATTTTAAAGGGCATTTTTTAATAAGAAACTGAAAAAAATATATGGCTAATGTTAGGTATTTGCTTTTGCAATAATAATGACACTCCCTCGAAACAATTTTTCAACTTCTTGAAGATCTGAGTAGAAATTTCATTAAATCTCTATTGGTGAGTGAAACAACTAAGAACAAATGTTAAAAGTTGAAAGTAGATTTCATTAGGAAAACGATTGTACGTACCTCAAATTTTACTAATAGTGGCAGCCAGATAAAATGAATTGTGAGAATATTGTATCTAATATCATTCTACTTATACGTAGAGTATTTCATGATACTTATTAATTCATATTAGATGTAGACAGATATGGTTTATTTGTGTCCCATAAGAGACTTAGTAAAATAAAATTTGCCTTCAGTGAATGAAACTGATTTGGATAAAAGCATTCTTACGCAATAGGTCATTCTAAGTCTAAATATTTATCCTCTTCAAAGAGAGACATGTAACCAGTAACGTCTCGCAATTACGGGCGCATGCAAGTGCCATTTCGTCAAATGAAAACAATGTACAGGGTGTTTGACTGCCATAAACTTAACATGCGATAGTACAATTCAAAATAAACAAAAAAAACCTTATATAGCATGGTTCCAAACCAACATTTTTGAGAATTTTTTTTTACAAATCTTCTAATTCATTTAATTCAGGAGTTTTACCATGCATTAAATTACCATAAAGTACAATATTTACTCCTTTTTTAATTTTATTATTGTTTAGTTTTAATAAAACAATTTTTTTCGTTAATCACTAACATTCGATACAGTTGATATCGCGGAATGTGGCAACAGCGCAAAAATGTACTTAAGCACAGGCCGGGAGTACAGGTCAGTTGGTATTTGAACTACGAAGTGTGTGTTTGTCGCTTGCAGTGTTTTTGTGTACCTCTATTTCTTTAATTACGTGTACCATGTTACGGGCTTATTTTTAATATCATAGTAATATAGATTATTTTAAAAATAATCAAGAAATCTGTGACTAAATTCTTCTAACCACAATTACTCTTAAAATTGGTTATGTTACCGCTAAAATTAATTTATTATAATAATGTAATAGTTATTATTTATTTGATTGTTAATTATGGTTCAGCCTGTACTATTTTTCTAAAAATTCTATTGTAATTCATCATATGTTTATTCCATTGCACCTGGTATTTAAACACGCTTTACCGGCAATCAGCCTTTTCGTGCGACCTTTTTTTGTTGAAATTTTTGCTTACCACGGCCGTCATCCTTAGCGCGAGGCTAAGAAAACGTTGATTTCATTTTAAGCAGCGTGTGCTCTAGGCACGACGAAATTATCGCAAAATTATTTGCGGATATGGCTGCTTCTGTGGGCAAATTTAGTTTGGTACATTTTTTTAATTCTGGTAGTCCCAATATCGACCTTCTTGGTTGGATTTATGCCCATAAATCTGTCGTAAAATAGCTATTAGCTCACCACGAGGCCGCCTTTCAACTTAGTTAAGGTTTTGAGTTATTTTCCATATTTCGTTGCCATATTTGTACTCTATTATGGAACCTACTTATATGCATTTATCTTCAATCCTCAATATCATCAATATTGTCATTATCGTCACTCCAATATTCTCCACATCGTTTTATGTACAATATTAGCTACACGTACACTACCTACCAACGTAGTTCCAGTTAAGACAGGGTGACTCTCTCTAGCCGACGGTGGCTCACCGAACGCTCTTTTTTTCTGTTACCGAAGACCTGCCTTGTATGTGGGATTTCTCTTTCTGCTGCTGCCTCGTTCGATACCATCTGTAGAGGTTCCTGCATGTATCTTTGGTATCTGTCTGCGATGGATATATAGCTGTCTACCTTATCCCTGGAACCTGCCTCTTGTGCTGCATAATACACCAGACAAGCCTAATTTTAAGATTTGCATATCCCTTGCATCTTAGTATTGCTTATTTTTATTTGGCTGGTTTAGCGTGTTGCTGCAGTAATTATTTCAGCCTATTTCGCTTATTTAATTTTACTACTTTAGTAATTACGTTACTCACCTTGATATGCCTGTCATATGAGCATAATATTAGTGCTTGATTTATTCCTGCTTTGCTTGTTTAGTATAATTTATTAGCTTATTAATAGTGCAAATTCACTTTATCTAGAAATTTTGCTGTTTCTTGTTTTTTTATTAAGTTTAAATTAGTTCACTATAGTATTTATAAACCTTTGGCTTATTGCTAAGACTATAAATGGTACTTATTGTTTACTTAGCGTTGCTTGTAGTAATTCATGCTTAAATTGCTTTTGCTAAGTTACCCTTCTTTATTTAATAGTATAACGAATAAACACTACTTTGTTATAAATACCCAAACTTTTCGAGATCATAAATTCATCATATATGACATATTTATTACCTACTGCTAACATATACCTACGTGTCTACTACCTGTTATATTTTGTACTTGGTGTAACAGAACTTGTACACCGAACCATGGCGCTATCGGGGAAGGTTATTCTGTAATTATTATTTATTTCCTGCCTAGACACTATTTAAGTATATATACTTTTGCCTAAATTTTATTTAAATATTTATATAACAGAGTATTTGTTTATGTACTGAGTATACCTAACTTAAATAATACGCTTTATAACCATATTGGTTAACCAACAACCGTTTTTGGATCAGATATGTTGCTATGCACTGCAACTTGAGAAACTATTATTAAAGTTACCACTTATTACTATAGAGATTATCAGAGCTTTTATTTGTACCTCTTTCCCGTTTTTTGTTGCATATCTTTGTAAGGTATTAGAATCAGTGGCTTCTCTCCAGCTCGCATGTGTTTTGTCCAACGGGTTGTAAAACGGGTGGCGCCTTTATAAAAGTTATTTAACATATCAACCCACTCCCGTCTCCTCTGAGCTAGGGCCAACCCTGTCGTTGGAGAGAACTGATAGCTCTTAAACAATTCATTTTATTTAACCACCCATAAGCACGTGGCAACCACCACCGAGGAAATTTTAAGTGATTATCTAAGTCATCTGTAAGATCGGGTAAAAGTGGTACATGAAGATGACGAAGGAAGCTAAAATTTGCAAGCGACAGAATGAAGACCAGGTAGACTTGCGTGCTAACAACAGCTGGTTTCAAGAGAATGAAAATGTGTGGCTGTATAACCCAAAATGAAACAAGCTGTTGAAAATTTCGGAAGTCCCTTATATCATCGTGTCAAGATTGAATGACGTCGTGTATAGGATCCAGAGGAATCCCCAAGTAAAGATAAAGATTGTCCACATCGATCGATTGTCACCTTATCAAGAAGACCATGTGGAAAACAAAATAATAAATCGAGATAATAAGTTCTAAGAGGAGGGTAATGTTACGGAAGCTCACCCACTTTTTAGTTTGTTAATTATGTTCTTATTTGCGTTCAAATTCATAATTATTTTTTAATATCTTTATTTTGACGTATTCTAAAACATTCCGGGCCATCTTCCTTTTTGGAGACCGCCGAAACTTTGACGCGCATGGCAGAAACATTGACAAACAAAATTTGACAATTGTAATTGTTTGAAGAATATTTATTATGAATTAAGTATTAACAATAACGTTTTGTTTTTCTACGTTTAGTATTTCAAGGTTAAGTCAACGTAGAGGTTACAATATTTCTGTCAAATGTGATACCCTCTAGCGAAGGAAGAAACTTAGTATAAGATAGAAGTAAGTTTGGTCAATTATGCTTATTTTGATTGCATGGGACTCCATATTCACATGTACACATAATATATCCTCTAAGATAACCTACAGGATAACCTATATAGAGCAATAGATCATAAATAATTTAAAATAAATAAAAGATATATCATTAAATTATTGTAGTAAACCGAAAAATCTAGTAGTTTTTATATATAATTAAATTAAGCTAAGGCTAGGAACAGGCGACATTGTATTTGTATATCTTAAAAAATTTACTCTGGCAAGGTCCAGACAATGAATCTCTGTTTTAAACTTATCGTGGACAGAGGTTCTCATAATAACTTTAAAAAGTTAGTCATAATACAAGATGTTGATCATTAAGAACATGAGGCTTAAAAATGCGAATTTAGCAGTCTCTGTGTGAAGTTATCCAGTATATTTGCAATTATCAGCATAACGCCCATGTTCCAAAATGGCCGATGTAATAAACAATTGATTAGGTATAAATTATGGGAAAAATTAAGCGTCAATTGGTGGGACTGTTTCGGCCATTTTTGGTACAAAAGGATTTTTGAATAATGGGCGGGATTAAAATCATAGGAGCTGCAGAGTTCCCGAAAAAGTTAAAGGAAGAAGTTAAGTTAGTTTCGGGGAAACGGTCGACAAAGTTCACTCCGGGGCAGCGATCGGCGCGGTTAGCTTCCGGAAAGTCTCTGGACAGCGGCCGAAGAAGCCAGAGAGAAGTAAAACAGTAGTTTCGGGGAAACGGTCGACGAAATTCGTTCCGGGACAGCGGTCGTGGAAGTCACTCGCGGATAGTAAGAAAAAAATGAGTTCTGGACAGAGGTAGAGACAAGTAAGTCTCTGGACGGCGGTAGAGACAAGTAAGTCTCTGGACAGCGGTAGAGACAAGTAAGTCTCTGGACAGCGGTCGACGCGGTTAGCTTCTGGACGACAGGAGTAAGAAGTCAAGGTCATTCCGAGATTGCGGCCGAGGAAATTCACTCGCGGGATAGCGGTTAAGTCAGTTTCGGGAGTAAAAAGTTAGGTTTCGGCGATGGAGTTACTTAGACTCTGCGGATAGTTTAAAGAAGCGATCTAATAATTGTAGTGTGATCACAGTGGTGACTATCGTGCCTAGCTATTTTGTTGTCTTTTTGGGACTAACATCATTTTCTTGGATTTAATTGGTAAGTGAACTGTATAGTATACTTGTTTTACAATAACAGAATTTCTAGACGAGTTTCTAAAGTTTTATAAGCAAAAGTAGCAACCGAGTTTAGAGAAATTGTGCAGCATTTTTCTGTTCTAGATAATAATGTTAAACCGAGTTGAGCTCGGGTTACTGGCACTGTACGCCACTATTATATTTGAGTGTATTTTTGTATAGCCTAGAAGTTTCATTCGCTTTTGTGGGCCCATTTAATTTTTGTTTGTTTTGGTTGCATTACCACAATACAGTATGCGCCAAAAGTATGGAATAAATTCAATAAAAACGAAACAATTATTTTTTGGGAAAAATCCTCGAACAGGTCGATTTTTAATTTAAAAAATACATATTTTAGCGTAAAATGCAATTTTCAAATGTCATTTGTTTTCGAGTAATGACGTCATCAATTTTTTTTAATGGCAACGCCATATGTTTTTCCTTGATTCTGAAAGATCGTTTAATTCTCTATCAGACAGTACTAAAATTTTGTCCTCTTACATAGGAAAGTTTTCGAGTAAATGACGATTGAATGTTAGAAAACGTAAATCAATTAAAATAAAGAAAAAACGTTATCAAGTTTAGTTTTTCGAATTCCATAGTTCTTTTATGGATAATGTAGGTGAAAATCTTTGCAAAGTGTCATTGTCACACCGACTTTCTAATAAGTATTGTAAGCGACAGAAATTATTATTCAATTTAAAGTATTATGGCACATATAACTGTTACTCAAAGAATTGAAATTTTAATTCTTATCGGATGCGGGAATATGACTAGAACTCAGCAGGAAGTTTGCGATTTATTTAATGAAAAATATCCAGATCGCCCTTACAGTCAGTAAGGTAGAGTCTAAATTTAGAGAAACTGGCAATGTTGTAAATATTCCAAAACCTGGACGTCCAAGCATTAATGAAAATCAGAAACAGAATATTTTGATAAGTATGGTGGATAATCCTCATAATTCTTCACGATTGGTTGCATTAAACAATGACACTAGTCAGAGCACAGTGCTACGTATCTCGAGGAAGGAAAAATATCATCCCTACAAAATTCAACTTGTGCAGGAACTCAATGAAGATGATCCCGATCGTCGCTTACACTTTTGCGAAATTCTAATGGATTTATGTCAAGGAAATAGAAATTTACATCGGCAAATACTTTCTTCAGATGAGGCCACATTTTGTCTGAATGGTACAGTAAACCGTCAAACTTGCAGATATTGGAGTCGGGAAAATCCTCATTGTATGGCAGAGGCACATACCCAACACCCTCACAAATTAAATGTGTGTACTGGAATAGTTGACGACAGAATAGTAGGGCCTTTCTTCTTTGAAGGAACCCTTACAGGACAAAGATATTTAGAGTTTCTAGAAAATGACCTTGTTCCAGCCCTTGTAGTAATTTTTCTTAACGATAATGACCCTGACATTCCTGACGATACCATATGGTTTCAGCAAGACGGTGCACCTCCGCACTATGCGCGCCCTGTACGAGTTTTTTTGGGCAACTGTTTTCCTGGGAGGTGGATCGGCAGACGCGGACCGATAGAATGGCCTGCAAGATCGCCAGATCTTACACCTCTTGACTATTTTTTATGGGGATACTTGAAGTCAAAAGTGTACATTAATAAACCACGTAATTTAGAAAAACTTCAAAATCGCATTCGGGACGAAATACGCAGAGTTACCCCAGAAATAATTCATAATGTGCAAGAAGAATTTCTTCACAGACTTGCGCATTGTCAAGAAGTTGGTGGATGGCAATTCGAACCTTTAATTTAAGTATAAAATTTAATCAATTGTATTTTATTTTACATACCTCAGAATTGTTACTTTTTTATGGATAAAATTTACGTTTTCTAACATTCAATCGTCATTTACTCGAAAACTTTCCTATGTAAGAGGGCAAAATTTTAGTACTGTCTGATAGAGAATTAAACGGTCTTTCAGAATCAAGGAAAAAAATATGGTGTTGCCATTCAAAAAAAATTCGATTACGTCATTACTCGAAAACAAGTGACATTTGAAAATCGCATTTTACGCTAAAATATGTATTTTCTAAATTAAAAATCGACCTGTTCGAGGATTTTTCCCAAAAAATAATTGTTTCGTTTTTATTGAATTTATTCCATACTTTTGGCGCATACTGTATATTATATTTAGTAATAATTTTGTTTGGTATTATTTCTAACAACCACAAACTTTCCTCAATTTTCTTAAAGACCGCGAACGAAGGATTTCATTCCTTCAACGTTAGCCGTGGCCGAACCCAACCCCAACCTTCAGGTTGAGATTTAATTCAAAACTATTGTGCTGGGAATGAAAAGTAAAAAAATAAACATTTCCCGAGCAGTACAAATTTTGCACACAGTTACGAAGAGTATTGAATAATTTTAATAATAACAGTTAGGAGGAATAATAAGGAGCAATACATGATGCGTGATTATAGACGCAAAGGAGCACTTCCTTAAAACCACTCTGTTTATTTGCTTTTACGTGCATCATTTATTTAGCATCGGTTTATTTCCTCTACCAAGGCCAATCACCGACGCCAAAAGGAAAGCTCGTCGATAATTATGTAAACATCAGCACCCTTAGTCTGTAAATTTTGCAGAATCCCTACTTTGTCTTTGGATAGGAACATCTAACGGGTTTGATGTCATTGGCATCGCATAAACGTGAAATCTAGGGCTCTATGTCCTATTTGAAGCATGATCTTTGCAATTTCTCACGCTCAACTAATCCTGGCAACTGAGCAAAATTTGTTTAGTGGTGACACGGTGACGATTAGACTATATAGATGTGAGATATGCTGGAATTAGATATTTCTTGAAAATAGTATTAGGTTTATCGCTAAATGAATATTTCTTGCAAATATGTCCTAAATACATCTCTAATTTAAAAAAAGTAGATTTAAAGTTTTAGGAATCCTAAGGAAATGACAGCACTGTGTAGTATTAATAACATATTTAGTTATGTTTGTATTTAGAAATCGATTGAACCGTGTTTAAATCAAGACAGTTTGGGCACGGTGACTATCATAACGACAGCAACCTAGTAAACAATAAAAATTAGTTGTTTGAAAAAATAGTGTTAGAATTATGTATTGTAATTCATATTCTAAAAGTGTTTAATTCAAAATGATCTCGGAAAGTGAAGGCGAAGGTTTGCCGCGGGAAGTATTGTAAGCGACACAACGAATTCCCAAAAAATCGTCGACATACTATGATATTGCCTACAATGAATTCAAAGGGTGGTGTAATTCAGTGAAAATTAAACCTTTGTCAAAAAGTACACTAAATGGCAAAGGAAATGTAAATATCAGAAAATATCCAAAACTAATACCTTATTTGAAAAGCAAATCAGTTGGGTACCATCCAAAAAAAAAGTCCGGAGTTCTAACGAAAGGGGATTTATCTAATTTTGGACATTTTTTCATTTTAATAATTGATGTTTGTGGAGCTTTGAGAAGAGATGAGCTACCTACTAAAGATAACGATCAATGATATATAAGAGAAAGATTCAATTATTATTTTAAGAATTCCTGGTTCCAAAACTCATACTCTGAGATGTTTTGTGATTTTAAGTTCAAACCAAATGAAGATATATCGCAAATACTGTGTTGACGTCCGGCAGTTTCTACAAGTCGAAGATTTTTTGTGAAGTAGAAGAGAAAAGTGTGTTAACCAATTGGTTGGCGTCAACAAAATAAGGAATGTGTCAAAAGAAATAGCAACTCATCTCAATTTGCTTCATCCAGGAACGTATGCAGAACGCTGCTTTAGGCGTTCTTCCGCTACTCAGGAACCGATATTACCACCATTAAATAACACAGAGATGGCGTTCTAGTACAGTAGTGCAGACGTAATAGAAGATTCTATACAAATTAAAATTTCAATCGCAAATAAATTGTTAACATCTTTAGCAGAGCCTACCGAACTTGCCAATAATATAATATCCGCAGTAAACTTAAACAATTACAGCAGCCTCATTGATTACCCAAAACTAAAAGCTACGATAACTGATAGCACTGGATCTGGCATGAATTTAACTCACTGTAATATCGGCACTTTCAATTTACATGTACTTAGTGCAAAATAAATTATAATCGTCCTGGTTGTACCTAATAGTTACTGTGTTGTATTGAAAATGTTATATTACTTAAGAAAATGTATATTGTTTAATATATAAAATCATAAAAAATGACAAATTATTTTACATTTGTTTTATGTTCTACAATGAAAAAGACTGACGTTCTAGATCATAAAAGTATTTCGGCTAGGTGGCAAAAAAGACTCACTTTGTCAACTGAAAATTTAACAAAAATGTCGTCTTTTGATGATAATTTTCGAACAAATAATTTTTTATTTCTTAAAAAATATACACAGTGTTTATTCATTTAAAGAGACAAAACCTCATCTCTAAGGAATAGCGTAATAATAAAATGAATAAAACAACTATTTGGACAATGGATTTGAAACAAACATTGCATAAACCTCTAATTTATACTCGACAGTTTTATCACAAAAATTCAGCGGGCCGTGAAGGAACATAATTGGAAAAAGTAGTGTTAGTTTTATTCAATTTTATCTACCCTAGGTTTTAAAGTTAAACTAAATCATCTGAATCCTCAAATAGAAGCTTCTGATTGGAATATTTACTTCACCACAATATCGTTACCTCATAATTTTAGTACAGAAAATTATATTTTACAATTTTCAATAACTGAGGTTTCCATTCCTTATGTCTTAAGTGTAACCCTCCCTATATATTTGCGAGCACTGTAAGATGAATATTTCTATGTCAATGAGATTGAAGGAGATGGAGATAGCAGACTAAATTTTACTTGGGCAAAGGCTGCCTGTTTACCGCAACTGGACGACTTGGTGGGGAAAACATCAGGGTTGTATTTATAAATTTATAAATTTTAGTGACTAATGGTTACCCATGTTCATGAATAATTACTGATTAAAACAGATATAATATACGTATTTAATAATAAAATTTTTTTTTACAATAACATACTTTTAGTACCTGTTGTTTCACATATACAAAACTCGACAGTTCTTAATTAATATCCGTTATTTAATGTTCAGTTTTATATAGTTATACCGAAGAAAAAAAATTTAATTATAGTATGGGCCAAATTTTTAGTAATTCATAAAATAAATCAAAATTTCAACGATTATGATTACTGATTTGTGTTAATTTGTATTACATTATTTGTTGAATATCATTTATTTTCACTTTAAAATTAAGTGTTATCATTATGAGAAATGCGAAGTATACAGGGTGAGTCATTAATAATTAATGATACATAACTTAAGGGCAGATTGGTAACGCAAAATAAAGCCCAACATGCCTTATTCAATTGTTATTCTTTCTTCATTCTACAGGGTGTTAAAGTTGAAAAAATGTTTTAGATTTTTTGCTATATTTTAAGAACGTATGAACCGATTGTTTTGAAAATTTGTACTTTTATGTTTTTTTAAGGTAACAATTACGAATATGCGAGGTATTTTCAAATTGAGAAATAATTATTCTTGAGAACTAGAAAATCCTCATCTGCCAAGACAAGTACCTTTTCAGCAAAAGTTCGCTGTCAATATTTGGTGTGGAATTCTTTCCGGTACTATTGTGGGGCCGTTTGTACTACCACTTCCATTTAACGGAGAGAATTATTTAAATTTTTTAATTAATGACTTGCCACTGCTTCTTGAAGATATTCCCTTAAATTTACGGCAGAACTTTTGGTTTTTGCATGATGGTGCACCTACACATTACCCCCGACGAGTACCATCACTATTTTAAATTTCAACATAAATATAAATAACTATAGGAATAAAATATCTCCAAATTATTCACGTTACTATAAAACTACAAAACTAGTTCATTTAATGGCAGCCCCCAACGGATTTTCTTTGGTTTTCTATTAAGTTCATAGGGAGTTGAATATGTTCTTGCCATATCTACATACCAAATAGGTACATAGGGAAGTGCTATGAAAACTGATGTTCATATGTCTGACTCTGCGAGAGATCAAATCTACTTATAAAACCTATTTACGTTTATGATCTCTAGTTACATAAATTATTTAAGTTCTTAATTATTTTATCTTTTTCAATGACATTTTAACCGTCGTGGGTTTTTCAAAATTTTTTATTTTGCTGTTATTTCGTTTGTATGAAAGTGTCACACATTAGAATAAGTATTGAAGAATATACGTCTTCCTTCAGTTTGGTGCAGTTATTCAAGACTCCTTTTTTCATATTTAGGGAATCTAAAATTATAATATAAATAAAACATCAGCAGTCAAGCAGCAAAAGTTTCCGTTTTCATTTCACATTTTATTTTATTCCCTATAACATTACTCAGAAATTAATAATGACTACACCGTTATTTGTACTAAAAGTAGTAGTAAATAATAAATTATATTAAATACGGACCTGGTACGGATACGCAAATAATATTTTTTTCATACTACACCAACCAACAACGGTCACACACGCTGCAATATCGCATCATTCAAATTGATATCTATGATTGATGAATGACAGGAGTAGGAAATTGGCAGGAAGCGCAATAGTCTCTGGCTTATCTCCCTCTTTCTAAATCTATGATCTATACATATTTTATTAAATATCGCATGTAAATATCGAAATTATGTTAGAAGAAATGTTCTTGAGCGCTCAGAAACCAGTGGTCAGAAATAATAGGGCATACAGGCCTAGTTAAAATAGTGTCAGTACCTACTTTATACAGGGTGTTTCAGGAGGAGATGTACAGGAGAAGTAGTAAGCCATCGAACAATCAAAAACAAAGTTGTGGTATTGAACAACTTTTTCATGAAATATTTTGCTGTATTTTCAGCAGAAAAGGCACTTTACCTGAAACCAAAACAGTTTTTACTCGGTGCACTGAGCATTTCAAATAGGATTATTTCAAAAATGGTTACGCCCACCGACTTCAGCAAGGTATACCTTTTTCAAATACAACAGGTAGGAGAATCGATTGTTTCGATAGTCAGATTGATACATTAAGATGCAAAAAAGTTCTGTCATTTAAAAGAAACATGATGTGCCCCAAGTGGCGCCCTCTACTAGTGACGTCAAAATTACAAACATATTTGAATTTTTTGTTCGCAAAAACCTCCGATTTACAAATTTTATGTAAATATTTGGATTTCTTAAGTTATTTACAAATATGGAAAATAAAATTTTAACTTTAATACTCTGTATCTCCGTTAATATGGAGTTTTCGAAAAATTGTTATAGGACTTTGTGACCCTAATTTTTTGTGAGGAATCATCTCCTGAAGTCCTGACGCATAATTTCCGGACACTCTGTATATTTGAATTTCTCGTCCGCAAAAACCCCCGATTTACAAATTTGTTGAAGATCTATAGTATCTGTATTGTATAGATGAATAAGCAAGTTAGCGGAATATTGTCCGACAAATTGTCAATGTCAGTCTCGTTCTACTGAGCACCAATAAATTTATTGTTTGTAAACCTACAGTCCATTCTTATTGTGGGAGAAATTCTCAACATATGGTCCTATCGAGCCTGATTAGAAGGAGTAATTTATTTATTCATTTGGTAAGAAAAATAAATAAAATGGCCGATCAAGAATTTAAGCAGTTGATTAAAAAACGTGGATGTGTAAAGAGCCGCCTTACACTGTTTCAAAAGTTTATAGATGGAGTTTTGCAAAAAACATCTGATGGTCAGGCTTTATATAAAGTCACATTAAGTCGCGATTGAATAAAATTGATAATATACTGTCAGAATTTGATGAACATCAGAGAGCTATTGAGTTTTTTTGTTGATGAGGATGAATTTAATATTCAGTACGTGGTGAGCTTGAGGATATTTATGAAAACTTAACTTCCATTTGTAAAATGAGCATATCAATAAAAAAAATGAGGCCCTATAGGTTATATCGCAAAGGTCTAGTTCTCATTCAAGTCATGGTAAGGTTGGCGGTGGCTCTGTAGTGGCTTTAAGATCAAAACCTCAGTTACCCCCTATTCTATATCCAAAATTTAGTGGAGCTTTGGAAAATTGGTTAGAGTTTAGGGATACATTTCAGTCTATGATTCATAATAATGAATCAATAGGAGACATAGAGAAATTTCATTTTTTAAGAAGTGCTTTAGAGGGTGATGCAAAAGAAGTAATTCAAGGGTTAGAGTTTTCAGCTGATAATTATCAGTCCTTATGGGAATTGTTGTGTGAAAGATTTAATAACCCAGAGTCTTTAATAAACAATCATTTAAAAGCATTTTTTGAGTTGCCGTCAATAGAGAAAGAGTCTGCCGTAGAGTTGCGCAGACTCTTAGACGCAATGGTAAAATATTTGAGGGCAATTAAAAACTTTGGCCAGTCAATTGACACTTGAGATATTATTATAATGTTCATAATCAGAGGAAAGTTAGATTGGAAAACTCGACGTGAGTGGGACATCCAAGTCTAGAAAAGTTTAAAAAATTTCTTAGAGGTAGGTTAGCTCTACTACAAGATGTACAGGGTGATAAAAGTGATAAATATCATAGTTCAACATCTAAATCTCGTAAGTCTTTTTTAGTTACTAACTTAACGTGTTCATGCTGTAAAAATACCATTTCATAGATCACGGCGGAAAATTCTTCAAACTAAATACACATTCTCGATATATACAGGCTAGAAAATTAAAATTGTGTTTAATTTGTTTGAAAACAGATCATTTTATTGAGAGATTGTAATTCTAACTCTTGTATGAAGTGTTCAGCAAGACATCACGCTCTGTTACATTATGAAAAGCACACGATAGGTGTAAATGAGTCCCAAGGTGTAAATAATAACACTGGAGGTTAAAGTACCCATGGACCCACTCCTAACACTGGATGGGCAGAGGGGTCATTGGTAAAATCTAAGTTTTGTGACAATGGTGAGGTACTACTCTCGACGGCACTTGTTCAAATAAAAAATGGTAATGGTCAGCACGTAACGTGTAGAGCATTACTTTACAATGGGTCACAGTCCAACTTGATCTCTGCTAGTTTGTGTAACAGGTTAAAGCTGCCTCAAGAGAATGTGGAAATCTTAATCATTGGGATCAATCAGGTTGTGTCTGATATTAAGAGTAAATGTGTGGTCACTATTATGTCTGTGCAAGGTGGGTACAAAAAGGAAATTTCCTGTTTGGTAGTTCCTCAAATAAGTGAGTCAATACCGAGTCATAATAAATATGGACGTGTCTCATTTAAACTTTCCTAAAGATGTGTGTTTAGCTGATCCTGGCTTTTCAAAAAAGGGTGGCATTGACATCTTATTGGATGCAGATGTGTTTTATGCTCTGGACAGATTAGTTTGGGGAAAAATCAGCCAGTGCTGCAAAATACTCGATTAGGTTGGGTTGCATCAGGGTCAGTGATTCCTTGTAGCAAGCGTTCTGTGGTTTGTTGCAATTTGAATGTAAATGTAGATATTCAACAATTGTTAGAACAATTTTGGGTAATAGAAGAACCTCCCTCTCTAACCTGCAAATGGTCTGAAGAAGACAAACAATGTGAGCAAAATTTTGTGGATTCTGTAAAACGAAATCAAGATGGGAAATTTGTGATTCAAGTTCCGTTAGTAGATTCTCTTGAAAGGTTAGGTGATTCTAGAAATTTGGCTTTCAAAAGATTCTTGTCATTGGAAAAAAGACTGAAAAATAATCCTGCGTTGGCGAAAAGGTATTATGAATTCATGGAGGAGTATGAGGCCATGGGTCATATATCTCTTGTTTCTTCCGATGATAAAAATGTGAAATATTGATTGCCGTATCACGGCGTCTTAAGTGAGGATAGCTTGACAACAAAACTAAAGGTTGTTTTTAATGGTTCACTTCCAACAGACACTGTCATTTCCTCCAATGACATTCAATGTAAAGGGCCAACAATACAAGATGATTTGTTATCTATTTTATTAAGATTTCGTGAGTTTAATGTGGTTGTATGCGCGGACATTTCCAAAATGTACCGAATGATATTCGTAAAGGAGGAACAGAGATCTTTGCAGAAGATTTTTTGGAGATCTAAGCCAGAACAAGAGGTCTCGGAGTATACTCTAAATACAGTCACATATGGGACTAAATCTGCACCCTTTCTTGCGGTAAGGTGTTTAAGTCAGCTTGGAATGGAGTATATGGAGAAATATCTTAATGCTGCTAATACTATCCTGCATCAATTATATGTGGATATGTTGTCTGGGGCGTCAACGACTGATGAAGCGGTGCAGTTAGCGAAACATGCCAAGGATGTGTATGATGGTTGCTTGTATCTGAGAAGCATGGATATCGACGGCACAATTAAAGTATGCTTGATGTGTGCTAAGGTTAAAGTGTCACCTTTAAAGGTGATAACCATTCCAAGATTAGAACTTTGTGAGGCATTAGTTATGGTTACACTCATTGAAAAACTTAAACGTTCGATCAGTTGTGATGGTGTTAGAATCAGGTTATGGTCAGACTCGACTGTTGTCTTGAATTGGATTGCTAAATCACCAAATGTGCTTCAGACATTTGTAGGTAATAGAATGTCACAAATTTAGACTCTAAGTAAACCAGATCAATGGTTTCATGTAAAATCAGAGGATAACCCTGCTGACCTGTTGTCACGTGGCGTCTCACCATCTAAATTAGGTGGTTGTAAGGTATGGTGGGAAGGTCCAGAGTGGCTAAGCTTATTGGAAGATTTGTGGCCCATCTCGGCAGTTCGGCAAATAGATAATCTTCTGAACTAAGAAAGGTTAAAATATGTAATATTGTTGAAAGTAGAGAAGATTTTCCATTTAATAATTTTTCCAGTTTTAAGCGCTTGAAACGAGTGATGGCATGGTGTTTAAGATTTATCCATAATTGCAGATATCCATTAAGTAGTATGAGTGGTCGACTGGCTGCTTTAGAATTAGAAACTTCTGTGAAATATTTGGTTGCAATGTCCCAACGAGAATCATTCTCTGAAGAAATAAATGATTTGAAAGATGGTAAGCCGATACAGGTAAAAAGTTTACGAACTTTAAATCCGTTTCTGGACAACAAAGGTTGTATTAGGGTGGGAGGCCGTCTTCAGTTGTCCGATTTAGATTATGCTAAAAGGCACCCACTTCTTTTGTCTCCTAAACATCGTGTAACGTTCTTGCTGTTCGATGATGAGCATAAAAGATTGCTCCATGCAGGACCTCAGCTTGTCTTCTATTAAGGAAAATGATTGGCCAATTGGAGGGAAAAGTTTAGCTAAGACGGTAGCACATCCTTGTGTGATATGTTTCACAGCAAAACCCAAAGGTGCTTCACAAATTATGGGAGTATTGCCAGAAATTAAAGTACGTCCCATGCCTCCATTTTTCATAAGTGGTGCAGACTATGTAGGGCCAAATAATTTAAAAGATAAACCCGGTCGCGGGTCAAAGGTATTAAAGGGTTATATATGCCTATTCGTCTGCTTTTCCACCAAAGCAGTTCATCTTGAACTTGTGAGTAGTTTATCAACGGAAGCTTTCATTGCAACGTTCAGAAGCCAAAAACCAAACAATGTTTATTCAGACAATGGGTTAAATTTTGTTTGAGCCAATACAGAGTTGCGTCAATTGGGTGAATTTTTAAAGGAACAGGGTAACTCATTATCAGACACATTTGCAAATGAAGGGGTAACATGGAAATATATACCAGCCTATTTACCAAATTTTGGCGGTCTTTGGGAGACCGGAACAAAGGCATGTAAATTTCATTTGAAAAGAGTATCGAATAATGTAGCTTTAACATTTGAACAATTCTATACTCTGCTAACTCAAGTAGAAGCAGCAATGAATTCCCGCCCACTGGTTCCCATGTCACCAAGTCCTGACGATTTTGATGTAATAACTCCATTCCATTTCCTCATCGGGAAAAGACTCACTTCGCTGCCTAACCCCAATTTTTAAGGATGTACCAATGGACCGGTTATCAAAGTTTCAACATATCCAGATGATGGCGCAGCATTTTTGGAGCAGCTGGTCCAAAGAATATCTGACTGAGTTGCAGAAGAGGCAGGAATGGCAGACACAGAAAGAAAACTTGAAGGTGGGACAGTTAGTGCTTGTGCGCAATAATAATTTGCCCCCGTTACAGTGGCGTTTAGGACGTGTTAGTTAGACCACAAGTTGCGATTGTAAAAACTCTAAACGGTGAAATTCGGCGGTGTTTGTCAAAACTGTGTCCGCTGCCCATAGAACAGTAGATTACTCACAGAATAAACTGTTTATTGTATGCCTGTATGATATAGTCCACATTGTTTATTGTTCTTCATTTCTTATAAAATTGTATATGTATGTTGAAATTTAAGACCTCCTTTCAAGGTGGGGGGAATGTTGAAGATTTATAGTATCTGTATTGTATAGATGAATAAGCAAGTTGGCGAAATATTGTTCGACAAATTGTCAATGTCAATCTCGTTCTACTGAGCAGCAATAAAGTTATTGTTTGTAAACCTACAGTCCATTTTTATTGTGGTAGAAATCCTCAACAAAATTTTATGTAAATATTTGGATTTCTTAAGAAGTTATTTACAAATATCGAAAATAAATTTTTAACTTTAACACCCTGTATCTTCGTTAATATTGAGTTTTCGAAAAATTGTTATACATCTCTGATATTTGTGAAAGTTTTATTATCATATTTTTATTTCATCAGCACAAACTTATCTGCTTCTGGCGTGAACCTTTCAAGTTTCATTAATTTTGCTGTTCTCGTCGGCTCTTGAAAATTTTATATTAAATACATTAGTTTCCTTGTTGTCAAATTTTATTATTGAACAAAATTAAACCTAATTATATAATCGATTAGGTGCGATAATATGATTACCTGGGAAATCATGAAAAATTTAGAAATGCAGACAACCTGAGAAAACCGAATATCTAAAATATTTTTGTTATTTTTAAAAATGTGAATTTTTCAGTAGTAAAGGTGTCCCCGTTTTTCGTTCTTTGGGAACAAATAGAGCATGAAAACATAATAGGGGTCTTACCTGTCTTACATTTGTCTCTATGACACTCCGTTTTCCCGATACACTAATTAAAGTGATTGTAAATTAATGTAGAATTTCGATGTTAATATCGTACATTTACATCTTTCATGTAAAAATACATTTCATGTGTACAAAAACCGATTTTATCCGAGAATAGCAACTACATACTATGAAAAAATGCATATTCATAAGCAGAAAGTAATTAATTTTCCATTACAGTTGTAACATTACATTCTGGTGTGTAATTTCACTCCATTGACCTAGACAATAAATAACCAACAATCCAACGTGTAATATCGCTAATAATTTTGGTCAGTGTGTACATACACTGATAAAAATTCGTAGCGCTCAACTTTAAAAGTAATATTTTTTTTATTATCTACTAAATAAATATTTTTCTTTCAAACTTGATAAGCAGTAATCATAATAAAATTTTAATATTCTGACGTAAATTACTTTTTTGAACCAAGTGGGGTTTGATCACCCTTGAACGCCCTACTTTTACGCCAATGGTGCAAATATTAAAATTATATTCTATTTTCTGTAAAAAGTGCTCTTGAGAAAATTCACTAAGAAGCTTTGTTTTTCATATATTTTGACTTTTTCTGATCAGGGTACTATTGTGGAATTACAAATTTCTTACAGAAATTAGAAGATTAACTAAGCATTGCTTCTTCTGCTCTATTATCCATGTATCTCGTATTCGAAGAACTGGGTATGGAATGTAATAATAATAATATATAATTCAGACAAGACGAAACTGATCGTTACATTATCGTAAATGGATATCACTTTGAGCACCATTTAAATTATAACTATTTCTATGACAAGGGAGGAAAGTGTCGCTTTTCTTCCCGCGATATTTTGTGCGCGGATGGTCCCCGGGAAGAAAGGACCAAGGAATATATCTAATTTAGTCTACTTTTTTTTATAATAATAACTAACGGATACGATTTAAGTACGTATTATTTCTCATATAACCTTGATTTTTGTCCTGTATTTTGATGTTTTAATAATGCTTTCAATTTTGGATATCTTGCAATTGTAGCATTGTGCATAAAGTTAAATATTTGAACCAAACCGTTGAAGCTTTTAACGATTTTCGTTTTATTTAAAAGTAAGCAAGCAAAACATTCTTCCTTTCTTTCAAACATTTCTTATTTCCTTGATTTAGGCCCATGATTTGTATTTGATGTACTCTTTTTTATATCTAGGTACCTTTAGATTTCTACGGAAATAAGTTTAATGCTTCTATATTGGCTTTTTTTCCTAATTTCTGGAGAAGTACTTGTAAAATCAGAATCACTTTCCATCTTTCAAAACTAATTTTCATTTTAGCACAACAAGGAACTATGTTGAATGAATAGATTACAGTATTGTGCTTCACAATGTGCACAAAGTTATAGTTTATTATACTTTGTGACAATGTGCAAATGTGGTGAGTCTAATTATTGAATATTTTTGTGACATCTGTCAGTGAGTATTAGCATGCTAAGATATTTTTATAATATATTAATAATAATAATAGATATTTATTTAAATATCAAAGTGAAATATGTTTGTTACGAATATCCGCATTCAAATTTTATGATTATGCAGAATATCCATAGGTGTACGGCCAAAATTTTGGATCAGTAGAAATTGGTTTCATAAGTTTCAATTATCTACTGTGTTATGTAACTGCACTAATATTTAATAATAAAAGAAGAAACTACTTTTCTTCCCTAGAGAAGACTTTCCACCCGCAAATGAGGAATTAAAGTGTATACTTTCCACGTAGGTAGTAAACAAAATATTTACAAACCACTGTTTTTATTTGTTTAATGAATGACAGTCTGCATTTTTTGAAATTTCATAGGCTAATCCAGATTTAAATATCTAAAAAACAATGCTGCTTACCGAATTTCCTCGAGAGCACGTTTTTCAGAAAATATAATAAAATTTTAATATTTATACTCAAAAAATATTTTTCTCCATTGGCACAGAAGTGGGGGTTCAAGATTCCACATCTACGCACCATTGACTTTAGTTCAAGAAAGTTATTCTCTTCAAAATATAAATTTTTATTATGATTACTGCATATCAAGTTTAAAGAAAAATATATCTAAGAAAAAATGTTATAGGAAATACCAATATTATTTTTTCATGCTCTATCATTTTCCAAAGTTAACAACGAAAAATTGGGGATACCCTGAATACTAAAATATATATTCTTTTCAAAATACGGAATATGGTTTTCAATGGACGTAACGTCCTGATATGATTATTTTCTGCTACCAGTACATGTTATAGTTTGTCATGTTTCGAAATGAAAATAACATCAGCAATGTCACACAAACACTAGCAAATATTAGCTAAACAAAAAATATGGAATCTCGAATTCTGAATACTGCGAATTTTTAAAAGATATTGGGCCTGTTTAACTCTCACTTATCTCTCTCGATTTATCAGAAAGAATTTAAAACACAATGGATAATAGGATATTCTTTGAATACCCTTGGGATATAGGTATTTTGTTACTGAACTGTCATATGTCGTGACAATATTGCATAAATATATAGATATTTCAATTCAAGAGGTGTATTAATTTTATATATGGCTTTTGTCTGCTGTATATTTTTTATGATTTAAAATAAATTGATTTTAGAATCTAATGTTATCTTTTCATCAGTTGTATTTTTCCACTTTTACCTCCAACACACATCTGGCTTCCAGATTTATGAAACACATTTTTATGATTAAGCAGGTTGAACAGTCCCTCAAGTTTTATTTCTACTATTTACCAACAAACTTTGAGAATACGTTCAATACGACATGTGCATTTAACAGTATCTTCGCTCCATTTGTCCAAAGGCATACAATTTTTTTTGACAACATTCATTCACACGGCATTTTTGTAGGATTTACACTAGTATTATCTATAGACATATACCGGGTGTTCCCTCTAAGACTTTCAGTGCGAATATCTCAGCCAGTGCGTCGAAATTTGGTATACTGGCACTAGATGGCGTGTAGAATTCGATGATGACATTAGTTTTTATACAGGGTGTTCAGTTTTGCAGATAATCGATTTAAGTTTGATTTTTTGGTAGTCAACCTCGGTAAAATTTGTATTTAAATTGAAATATTCTTAATTATGAACACATTCCGATAAAAAAAAGTTCCGAAAAAAATTAATTTTATCATAATAAACGCCTATGAAAAGTACCCAAATTTCATTGTTTTGTCATGCAAAATGTGTTTAGCCTTGAGTCCAATTTACACACACGCAACAACCGCATGGATAGACGTCAAAACGTAAAGTGACGGGAACTGTCAAAGCAAGTATGACTATTTTTGTAGGAATTTTATTATAAATGCGTAACAACACGAGGTACATTGAATCTGCGTACGTATTTGCAATAATGCTAGTTTTGTTTAAAAAAATGGAATTTAGAGGTTATTAGCTGTTCGCATACGCTGAGCTTTATTCGACATGAATACTCTGAAAATATGTGAAACATTGTTTTCTAATTGTATAATACGACTATTCTCGGAAATAATAAAAGTGATAAAGGACAATCTCTACGAGAAAACTAAATTTATGAACACGTCACGCTCTGAACTCGCTGTGGCTTTACTGTTGTTTACTGTGAATATTGCTGCAGGCTGCAGAGCGCAGACGCAGAGCTGAGCCCGAGAGTCTCGAGACCCGAACGATATGTAAATAATGAATAAAGCCTCTTCAACAAGTGGTAAAAATGTTTTAAAGCCTAGATCAATCATAGATAAAAATGTAATGGATTCCTTGAGTGAAAGCTTCAGTTCCAGTATTACAAAAATATATCTGTTATAAAAACTACTCATCAAATGTGAGTAAAATTTCGAGCCATATACCTAGGTGTGCTAAAAATTATATTCCTACAATAAAAAGCTTGAATTGAGAGGAAAGACGAAGGACAAATATCAGCGTACTTAGTAGGTAAGTACAGGTAGATAACTTGCATATTATTTTTCGCCTTTTTACATTGAATATACAAGTTGTAGTTTCTTGTACTTATGTTTCATATTAGTTACTTCATTTCAAAGAACTATGAGGTTTAATTTATAAGAATTAGCCCAGTTACGCAAAGGCTAGGATTATCTTTACCTAATTAGTTTCAGATGGAGAAGCTATTGAGGGCTTACTTTCAAGAACAGAGATTAGGAAACATATTTCAGTATTTATAGGAGAACAGAATAAATATAAACATATTCATTTTACCTTGTGGTGTGCAGAAATTAAAAATGTCTACGAAAATGTTTCGTCTCACCTCTAGGTAGGAATCTAGAAAACAAAGTGCTGTTATGGAAGCAGGTTGACATACACAATTACGTTAATCATTGATTAAAAGATTCGATAAGATACTGAAGAAGCCAGATGCCAAGATTAGTTTATATTCGTGCGACCGATAGATGAGAGACGAGGAAAATTTTTCTAGAACACATTAGACTTTACGTTTTGCCATAAATAAGAACATACCTAACTTTCTGTACTTGGTTTAATTATTTAATAAAATTAAAGTTCATGGAATGTGTAAGTTAATGAGTGAATTAAATAAAAAATGTAAATAATGCAAGTATGACGGAAATTAAAGTTTATTAAATTGTTATTGTTTATATTTATTATACACTACAGCAAATACTCCTTGTGTTTAATAATTCTATAACAAAATTAATATGTCTAAAACATAAGTATTAGTGAGAACTGTTAATATTCAGTTCTTAAATAAGGTAGGTATAATTTTAAGCATGAAATGATAGATAATAATATAAAAAACTCACTTTGAAAAGTATTCTACAAGGAACACATTTTCAAGACTAAATGAATGATTTTTTGTATTTCATTTTAGTTATTATTCAGTTGTAATCAGCATAATTTCAATTAAAAAGTAATACGCACCTACAGTGGTTTTTTTTATTAGTGGCTAAATTGATTAACTTCATCGTAAAGTATTCATTATTTCTTAAGCATCTGTGTTTAATAATTCAGGTAAAATAAAAAAATACAAATTTTAATTTATTAGCAATAAAATAAAATTACAATAAATTAAAAGTATCTAAGTACTTACATACATTTAATCGATTTTATGTTAAACAGTTGTTCTGTATTCTAATTTACAGAGCACTGTTCGATATAAGGGATGGTCATGCATGTAGGTACGATTAGAAACGAATCTTGCCATTTCATTGTTCGATACCTTATTACGTTACGTTGTGTATATTATAACAACAGTTAGCTGTCATCATTTTTAAGATATTCTAACAAGATGCTTTTGTAGTGTACGTAGAATTATGAAATTAGTTTTTCTTAATTTTATTTGTTTAGAAATTTTAAATCCCACCACAGACAACTGAATTTAATGTCTTATAGAATCCTCTCCAAAGTGAGGAGTTAGGAGCTTCTTACTACCATTCCATGTTTATAATTAATTCTAAGAAAATGTCTGTGATATTTTTCGTTTATTTTTTTGGGTGTCCTATGTTCTGAATTGTTTCAATATAATTTTTGGTACTACTGAAAGATAAAGACAATAATTTCAGATTACTATCTAGCTTTAAATGACTATGTGATAGGTACCTTCTCGGTCTAGTAAATATTCAGGTGATGATTCTTCCTAGAAAACCAGTTGCTTTATTTTAGTTGTGTATCATATAAAATACAGAAATGGTAGTACATTGTTTACTATTTTACAGATGTAGATTCTTTCTTAAACATACTTTATCCATCAATAATGAAACATGTGGGCACAAAAAACATCAATCATTTCTAGGTTATGCTTTAGTGATATTTCTTTGATTTCTTTTGCGAGGCAAGTTCAGTTCAAGGACAAACACGTTCACATTAGAATCAAAACAATTTTAGGAGTCGTCTTGTTCGAATTTATTTGTTGCTAAATAAGTAATCAATAATTATTACAGCTGATGGAAAAAAGGAATATTCTTTAGGTACTTAGTACTTACACATTTTTGTAAATTATTTTGTGATAAAAAATACGGGTTCCTAAATATTATGTACACTGTAGTAACAAAAAAAAACTATTTACTGAAGTCTTATTACATTATAATGGAACAATTTAAAAATGTCCACAGATATTTTACACAATAATATTCACTGAACGGGACTGTAACAGAAAACGTCGCCGGCGCAGCGATCCCAATGCTCCCAAAAAGCCTCAACTAAGTCTAAATTTTTATCGACAAATCTCAATAACACCATTGTGCATACGTAAATTGCATTCAGTACATTATTTAGCGTTATTTATGTACAATTAAATATTTTATGGCATTATTAATATTTGACAATTCATAGTTTTGACGTTTAGCAATGTTAGTTTCTTCTGTGTAAGTGTGGCTCAAGGCTATACACATTTTACATGACAAAACAATGAAATTTGGGCACTTTTTGGAAGCGTTTTTTTATGTTAAATTTTAAAATTTTTGAATTCTTATTTTTCAGAATGTGTTCATAATTAAGTATATTTCAATTTAAACATAAGTTTTTGCGGGGTTGACTGCCAAAATATCAAAATTAAATCAATCTCTTGGGAAATGGAACACCCTGTATAAGAATTGTGTGAATGTTATTATCAGATTCTACGCGCTATCTAGTGTCTGTATACTAAATTTCATCGCGCTGGCTGTGATAGTTTCTGAGATATAAGCACTGAAAGTCTTAGAGGGAACAGTCGGTATAGACTAAAACTCAACAAAAAATGCTGCATTTCAGCTTTTAAATTTAAACAAACAGGAACGAAATGCAAGTAATAGTGAAGCTCACTTTATTTTTGTAGATTTGATAGAAGTGGTTTTCGGTTTTGCAGTAGATTTCTCTATGTAACCCTCAGAAAAGTGGAACTCTAGTTTATATTAAAATACAAACTACAAAAATAATTGAAAAATATGTTTGTAGTAGATAATAACTTTTATAATGGTGTAAGTTAAGACTATATAAGTATTTTTTTTATTTTTTGCTGATTAATTAAATATTTACGTAATAACTTATGACAATGATGATAGCATTTTGAATCCAAAACGTTTCTGTACAAGGTGAATCTAAAGTAGGGTTTTTTTAGACGTGAAGTAGACTTCAAAAAACTAAGCAAATTTTTCATGTAACGCTTTATCGAAATCTCAAAATCAACGAAAATATAGGAGTTTGGAATTATAAAAAAAATAAGTCAAATTTCATTCCTGATTAAACTTGTCATAAATTCAATATAATGGTGGCCATACACGATGCGATTTATCGGAAAGTAACGTTAGTGGTTGTATTAGTCCAGCCTGAGCACTTGATCTCTTTAAAAACTGCCAGCGCTTGAAATTTTACCTGCCTCTTTGTCTTCTCGCATGTAAGACGAACCCTGTATGTGCGAGGAATGGCTACAGACCGAAAGTTAGAACAATGGGAAGCGGTCTGATTAACGTAGTCTTCTGATTTTTGTAAAAAATTACACAGGTCCACAAAAAAAAAGTGGTGTGTGCTGAGGGTCCCATTACATTTTTCCATGTTTTTTTTTCCCGCTGTACACGAAGTTAAAATGGGGGACGCACAGCAAATTTTAGAGAAAACGATAAAAATCACATCAAAAGTTTAAACAGGTCCAAAAAAACGATAAAAAAATTGGAAAAAATATAATGGGACCCTCAGTACACACCACTTTTTTTTTGGTTTTTTAAGTTAATATATATCAAACCTCCTATAATTCCTATCAATGAAGTCATATGTATGCTCTCTAATACCAAACATCTAGGTATGCTAATTGTAATGTTTTTAGGGAGGTGATGAGGTAGACACATAAATCAAACACTGAATTTCCAACAATATATATATTTTAACTATTATATTATTTTACTTATTTCCTACAATAACTACTCCCAAACCGGGTAAACCAACCATAGTAACCAAAATATCCGACACTAGTGACAGTTCCACAGACAAAGCTTTATTCGATAAATGTAAAAAAAATCTAGCTAAATTTACTAATCAAAAAAATGCAGAAATAGGTCAGATCTCATATATTGTGGTTGATACTTAGATATTTATAGAATATTTTCATTAAACCAGATTAGTAAATTTAGCTAGATTAATTCTTTTTTTGTTGAATTGTTCATTAGCATACCTAGATGTTTGGTATCAGAGAACATACATATGACTTCATTGATAGGAATTGTAGGAGATTTGATATATATTAGCTTAAAATATCTTTCTAATACAGTAAAAAATAATTTTTAGTTTGAACCAACGGAATGAGATTGCAAACGTATTATCAACGGGGCAATAACCACTGAAAAAGAAGCAATGCCACCAACATTACTCAAGAAAATTGTCGAAGTGGGTGCAAGGGCAATTGCAGCTGTCGTAAGCTTGGGCTGCTCTGTATAGTAACATGCGATGTTATTATTAATTTTATCAGATTTTTTATTTATTATCTAATACCACGAATAAATCTACTGCATAAATTATAAACTTGCTGTATGGATTCAGAAACCTGAAATAAATTTGGGTATTATCACTTATAATATCACTTGTACTTAAATTATTTCCAGATTTTTTTTTAAGTTCATGAATATATTGAAAATTGTAATCATATAATTTTCTAAAAATATTCGCACTCGAGCGATATTCAGGAAGAATATTTCACACAAAACTATCTATAATTTGCAGCTATAAATGAGTATCACCTACATTTCACTTTTGTAATTGAAAAATAATTATAGATGATATGCATAGACCTTATAAATCATGGACGCGCCCAAAACCGTTTTCTGCCTATACAAATCGTTGATGCTCAGATGTGTGCGACAGAGATAGAGCTAGTCCGGGCAAAAACTCACAGATCATTGACCGAAAAAGAAACAAAAACCGTAAATGACAGACGTATGACATTTACGGTGACAGACCGACTCCACCATAGTTTATGAGTCTTTAAAAACTATTGCTAATAAACACACTAAACACAACTAAATCACAAAAGGCACATAAATCATTAACAATATTAACAGGAAAAGTTTTGTCAGGTTATGTTTATATATTTTTCTGTCAGAGAACATCTGTGTTTGCCCGGACTAGCTGCATCCCTCTTGTACACATCAGGACAGCGGACCTCTCTTTCTAGGGCCGGTCCATGAATTATAAGGTCTATGATGATATGGCGTCTTTAATGCACGATATTAAAAACCTAGTTTCCTGGCAGCAAATGACGTGAAATAATATTGGTCTCTAAAATCGATTATGAGGTTTGAATATTAAAAATATTTAATAAAAAAATAGAAAAGGTCACAAAAAATTATTATGCGCACACCCTCCGCACTGCGTTAAACGAGGTATTTGTTATGTAACGAAATGTTCAAATTGTTAAGTCAAATTCGGTGAAAAAGATCGGTGTATTATGTTATTGTATTTATGGATTTGCATTGTGTTACATTTGTTTTGCTGTGAGTAACAAAATATTGTATAATGCTGTTACTGTAAATTACATTAAGTAAAAAATCAGAAAGTGAAGTACTATTTGTTCGCCGAAATTGGAATTGTCGCTGCGTCACGCTAATGAATACCATTTTCAACATATTCTATAAAAGCGATAATTGTATGTAATTTTGTTTGTAAAAATCCATCACCTGTTAAAATAATAGTAGTCTTTTCTGTAATAGCCTGTATTTTGTTTCTACGAACATCTTATCTCGGATCATACATTTACCCACAGAAAACCACACAGAAAAGGTTACATAAAAGTATCCAATTAACTTTTAGACTTAATTTTTTATTGAAACGGGGGTTGTATGAAACTACTAAAAATTATTAATTAGTATCCACATTTATACTGATTTTTAACTGTATTTCCTACGGGAATTAAGGCTTGTTGTTGAAACAAAACTTGTTTTAAACCTTGCCGATTAATTTTTATTGATTCTAGTCTAGCACTGAAGAAACAATAAAAATAATTGTGAGCTATCAGTAAGGTTATATCAGGTTTTTATTAAAAATTAACCTAAAACCCGAAAAAAAAATCAAGTACAAAATTAATCAGTATATGAGAATCCTTTATCTCTCTATTTGTTCGCTTTATAAATTTTCATAAAATTATACCATCTGACAACACTGCTTTGGATAGGCAACCGCTAGGATCATAACTTGTCAAACTGCAACATTTTAGCCAGAGCCCAGGATTTATATTCCACTACAAAATTGAATTTTAATTTTCTAAGCAAAACGTGAATATAAGACTTCTTTATCCGAGTATTTCCACGAATCTGTATTTTATTTTTTCTGCATTAAAGAAATAATTATTATAAATAATAATGACTTGCTGTTCTTGTTTGTTTATGTATGTATAAATTACTAAAAACTCAAGAATAGAAAATAATTAAATTATCTAATTCTGTCAAATTGCCAGTCTGTACACAAATGTTAAAAAATTTCCTATACAAGCATAAGCAGCTTACTCCAAGGATGATGAAAATTTTCGGAAATGTTTTTGAATTACCATGATAACGGAACAAAATACAAACTTCTAAGTGGTTATAAGACGTTGGTATACAATAAAATGATGGCGACGCGTATAAAACCAATGATAAAGTTTCAGCACAACACCTAATCTCATAGCCACAAAGTTATATTATATTATTGTATTTATTGTTCTGATATCTTAATGTAGTCAATAAAACTATTAAACCATCTACCAGCAATTGAACAGAACAGATATATTTAAAAAATACATTTTTTGGCTCTACATATTTCTGATTTTTTACAATATGGAGTATTCTGTATGTAATTTCATAATACAAACAAGGCTTATTTGCTAAATCAGGTAATATTACGGCACTAGTAGGAAATTTTAATGGAAATATGGTTATAAATTATCAACACAAGCAAGATTTTGAACAAAATTAAAAACTGCAACCATCGCAACATGCTAAAAATCTCAGAATAAACATTTTTATGAACTTTCATATTAGTTACTACCAGCAGACCAAATTCTAGTTATTAAGTTTAAACCCATTTTATGATAAAATATTACATTCTGCTTGTGTCTAGCTAGGAAAATTGAGCAGTTCATTTAAATTTCTCTCATAGAAGGACAGCTTCAAATAGATTTGTTCCAAGTAACTCCTAAATCGACTTTTATAAGTTATTTCAATTGCGTTCACCAATTATAAATGCAGAATGAAACCGGTCAACTGAATATTTTACAATTCTCAAGATTTATCATTCTATTTCTATTCTGGCTCAAATAAATATGTTCGAATAAAACAATACATAAATATTAATTACTGCATTAATGAATATATTTTATTTTTGTGAGTACGTTCGTAATATGCAAAATTTTGTTAGTAATTGCTTTTCATTCCGGAAGAACGGGTTTATCTTTCTGCCGAATAAAAGGTTATAATAAAATTTATTCTGGATAAAAATACAAGATCAATGGTAGGAAACTTAATTTGGAAATAATTTTATCTCTAGATCACAGGTATATGAATAATACAAAGCTGTTCTGAAAGAGATATGTCTTCTTGAAGAAAATGTAGATAAACTTAAGTCTGCCTACTTATGTATTTGTTGTATGTTGCAATGCTGGAGAACTTTACGCTTTTCTTTCGTCGCGTTATTCATTGCCCTACACCACATTTCTCTTTCAATTTTTTGGCACGGTGAAATATTTTTTATTGGGCGTTATATGCTGTATTCGTACATATTGGCATAATGCAATATTCGACCATTCTACGAATCTATTTTGCAATTTTATTGAATGCCAATATCTATTTAACACAATAAACTTAATAATATTACAATTGACAAATTAACTCTTCTAAACGTGTGTACTGCGTTGTCCGAAAATGGAAATCGTATACAGATACAAAGCACAGTGCGGTGTTAGATACAGTATGCGCCAAAAGTATGGAATAAATTTAATAAAAACGAAACAATTATTTTTTGGGAAAAATCCTCGAACAGGTCGATTTTTAATTTAAAAAATACATATTTTAGCGTAAAATGCGATTTTCAAATATCATTTGTTTTCGAGTAATGACGTCATCGATTTTTTTTAAATGGCAACACCATATTTTTTTCCTTGATTCTGAAAGATCGTTTAATTCTCTATCAGACAGTACTAAAATTTTGCCCTCTTACCTAGGACAGTTTTCGAGTAAATAACGATTGAATGTTAGACAACGTAAATTTTATCCATAAAAAAGTAACAATTCTGAGGTATGTAAAATAACATACAATTGATTAAATTTTATACTTAAATTAAATGTTCGAATTGCCATCCACCAACTTGTTGACAATGCGCAAGTCTGTGAAGAAATTCTTCTTGCACATTATGAATGATTTCTAGGGTAACTCTGCGTATTTCGTCATGAATGCGATTTTGAAGTTTTTCTAAATTACGTGGTTTATTAATGTATACTTTTGACTTCAAGTATCCCCATAAAAAATAGTCAAGAGGTCTAAGATCTGGCGATCTTGCAGGCCATTCTATCGATCTGCGTCTGCCGATCCACCTCCCAGGAAAACAGTTGTCCAAAAAATCTCGTACAAGGCGCGCATAGTGCGGAGGTGCACCGTCTTGCTGAAACCATATGGTATCGTCAGGAATGTCAGGGTCATTATCGTTAGGAAAAATTATTGCAAGGGCTGGAACAAGGTCATTTTCTAGAGACTCTAAATATCTTTGTCCTGTAAGGGTTCCTTCAAAGAAGAAAGGCCCTACTATTCTGTCGTCAACTATTCCAGCCCACACATTTAATTTCTGAGGGTGTTGGGTATGTGCCTCTGCCATCCAATGAGGATTTTCCCGACTCCAATATCTGCAAGTTTGACGGTTTACTGTACCATTCAGACAAAATGTGGCGTCATCTGAAAAAAATATTTGCCGGTGTAAATTTCTATTTCCTTGACATAAATCCGTTAGAATTTCGTAAAAGTGTAAGCGACGATCGGGATCATCTTCATTGAGTTCCTGCACAAGTTGAATTTTGTAGAGATGATATTTTTCCTTCCTCAAGATACGTAGCACTGTGCTCTGACTACTGTCATTGTTTAATGCAACCAATCGTGAAGAATTATGAGGATTATCCACTATACTTATCAAAATGTTCTGTTTCTGATTTTCATCAATGCTTGGACGTTCAGGTTTTGGAATAGTTACAACATTGCCAGTTCCTCTAAATTTAGACTCTACCTTATTGACTGTTGATTGGCTGATAGGGCGATCTGGATATTTTTCATTAAATAAATCGCAAACTTCCTGCTGAGTTCTAGTCATATTCCCGCATCCGATAAGAATTAAAATTTCAATTCTTTGAGTAACAGTTAAATGTGCCATAATACTTTAAATTGAATAATAATTTCTGTCGCTTACAATACTTATTAGAAAGTCGGTGTGACAATGACACTTTGCAAAGATTTTCACCTACGTGATCCATAAAAGAACTATGGAATTCGAAAAACTAAACTTGATAACGTTTTTGCTTTATTTTAATTGATTTACGTTTTCTAACATTCAATCGTCATTTACTCGAAAATTTTCATATGTAAGAGGGCAAAATTTTAGTACTGTCTGATAGAGAATTAAACGATCTTTCAGAATCAAGGAAAAAAATATGGTGTTACCATTTAAAAAAAATCTATGACGTCATTACTCGAAAACAAATGACATTTGAAAATCGCATTTTACGCTAAAATATGTATTTTTTAAATTAAAAATCGACCTGTTCGAGGATTTTTCCCAAAAAATCATTGTTTCGTTTTTATTGAACTTATTCCGTATTTTTGGAGCATACAGTATGTCACGCTTCATTGCTTTTTGTCATAAATTTCACGTATTGGGATTCCAGGGTAAACTAATAAAAAATTTAGGCATTTTATTGTTGTATTGGGGAATTTCGGTACAATACAATATCTAAAGTTTGATTGTTCTGTTTTAGTGTCTCTAATAACACTTTCAATATTTTAATTTTCCATAATAAAAACCGTATTCCTATCGACGCTAACAAATCTCTTATGCTTCGTTTTCTAAATGCTAGTAAACGGTAGCGAGCGCAGCCTGAAATGCTATAGCAGGCAGTGACGTCATACAGCGGTTTACACCAGTTCATATTCTCATATTATTTTAAAGGCATTTTTCAGATTGCACTAAAATTACAAAAATATTTAGAAAATGTAATAAAAAAATGCTAAATGACCCAATTTTAGCACAGTGCAAGTGGTTTATGTTTTCCAAATGTATAGTGACTGCAATATAAAGGTTTCCAACCTAACACAAATACTACTTTTAAAGGGGTGAACCAATGGACTGTTAATAGGAATTATGGGTGCATCCATGATTAAGTCGTGTAGATATGTGTCAATAATTGATTTTGTCTAGACAGATATGTGACAGACAGCCCTTGGGTTTAAATTTAACACATATATAAGTTATGTGATAGAGTTAATTTATTTATAAATATTTGTAAATCGTGCAATTATCAATATTTGTTGTCATCTGTAATTGGTTTAGTTAAATGCCTACAAATCTCTGAATCTCTAGTTTAAAACTCTCACAAATACTTAAGTATTTAAAATATGACTGCAGTTGTTGGAAGCAATTAAAAATTAAGTAATAATGAAGCTTCTACATCTAAAAAGTTAATTCCATTATTAAAATACGCTGCTGTAGTCAACTTGTTAGCGATAATTTGAGCATTAGCCTGTTTCAGCGTTAACTTCATTACTTTTTATTTTGATAACATACCTAACAAAATGGAAATTCCATTATTAAAATTGTATAAAGTTTTTAAGAAACACAGAAAAAGAAATACATTCATATAATTACAAGACCAAACAACTTACCTGTAGGAAGTTCGTTCTGAATTATATGAGATATACTCGTTCTATCAACTGTTTTCGAATTCGTTGACCGGGGTGATTAACTTCAAAGATTCAATGATTTTTGCTGATTTTTATTCATATAGATTTACCATTTTATCTATGAATAACTCTCATAAGTATATATTAACATTTAATAATAACATTTATTAGTTAGTTGATAAGTTTGTTGTAATAAGTTGTTATATTAAGTAGTGGTTCTTGACATTTTTTCTTAACATTAAAAATATTTTTAAAATTATACTTTTAACAATGATTTTCACAAAGGTCAGTTGTTTTTGACAGGTTGTTATAATGTTACATAAAATTTACGCGACAATTTCACTCAAGATTGTTAAAATCCTTTTAATAACCTTATATTTCACTCAACTTAAAATTTTCATATAATCTGATCAATCACAAACCAAAGACATCTTGTATTATCGCGAAAACACCAGCTGTCTTTTAATTCTGATTGATTTATCAACTTTTGTGTCTTCAACGACGTAACCATGGGCATAGATCGCAAAGCAAAGTTCGACAGTTTGACAAAAAATAATTGTAGCTGCAGACGTCAAAATGAGTCGTTTCGGTGTTATTTCAGTTATGAAACAAAATGTTGATCAAAATTTACCCAAGAATACAGAAAAATTAAAAACTTATATATGAAGACAATTTATGACGTTCTGTGGGAAACGCAACTACAAATTAGATGTCAAAAATAGCAACGAAAAACTATCATTCATTTTAAAAGACTGGACATTCAATATGCAGAAAGTTGATGATAATGATTATAAGGAGAGATAATAATAATGATAATGATAATGGTAATGGTAATGGTAATGGTAATGGTAATGGCAATGGCAATGGCAATGGCAATGGCAATGGCAATGGCAATGGCAATGCTAATGCTAATGCTAATGCTAATGCTAATGCTAATGCTAATGCTAATGCTAATGCTAATGCTAATGCTAATGCTAATGCTAATGCTAATGCTAATGCTAATGCTAATGCTAATGCTAATGCTAATATTAATACTAATACTAATACTAATGGTAATGGTAATGGTAATAGTAATAATAATAATACTCCTTTGAAGTAGTGAAATGGACACAAGAAGAGCTAAGGCAACTCGATGTAGGGACCCGCAAAATGATGCATCTCCATCGGAGTTTGCATCCAAGATCGTCCGTTCCGCGGTTATACTTCCCAAGAAATCGGGGAGGCCGTGGACTCTTGAGTTTGGAGTTTCTCCAGGGCAGAGTGGTTTTGGAGCAGGCCTGTAAAGTCATCAGGAGCTCGGATCCCCTTCTCTGGATGGTCCAAGACCATGAAACAGCAGGGATAGGAGCGTTTGTATATAAGGCAGTGAGAAGAGCACCTGATGAACTTGGTCTCGTGTTCAATACTGAGCGGGAAAATCCAGACTCTGTCACCGAGTCGGATCCTGCTCAGTTAAGAGCCCAAATTAAAGCTGCAGAAAAGCGTCATCTTCTGCAGCTACATAAGGATAAGCCAATGCATGGTCTCTTCTACCGTCACATAGAGGGGCTTGGCTTATCTGAAAAGCTGACCTTCGCTTTTTTGAGGTCAGCGGGGCTGAACTCTGAGACCGAGGGGTTCATAATGGCTTGCCAAGATGGTGTAATTAACTCTCTTGTCTATCGTAGTCGTGTCTTGGGTATCGAGGTGCCTGATACCAGCTGCAGGGCTTGCCGCCAAGCGCCGGAGACGCTTATGCATCTCCTGTCGACCTGTCCGGTATATGCGGCCACAGCGTATATCCAAAGACACGATTCAGCCTTACGGGTGTTGTATTATCATCTACGACACTCGTATGAGATAGACGAGACGCCAGTGCTGCCTTATGCTCCGGGGGATATAGAATCCGTTGTGGGGAATGAGAATAACAATAACAATAACAATGACAATGACAATGACAATGACAATGACAATGACAATGACAATGACAATGACAATGACAATGACAATGACAATGACAATGACAATGACAATGACAATGACAATGACAATGACAATGACAATGACAATGACAATGACAATGACACTGACACTGACACTAACACTAAAGGTAACGGTAACGGTAACGGTAACAATAGCAATGGCGACGACGACGACGACGACGACGACAACAACAACAACATTATTATAAATATCATTGACAGGTTAAAATCACTTTTGACATTGTCGATATTTTATTTCAAATAATTTTAATTTATTGGTATAATATTTTTTATAGTTAGATATTAGACTCATTTGACTTTTGATTACATTTTCGTGTTTCCACAGTTTCAAAAGTGAACTTAGATACTTATAGAGTGTTTTCATTAAACCAGGTTAATAAATTTAGCTAGATTAATTTTTTTAGATAATTATTGAATAGAGCTTTGTCTGTAGAATTGTTCATTAGCATACCTAGATGTTTGGCCTCAGAGAGCATACATATGACTTCATTGATATGAATTGTAGAAGATTTGATTTATATTAGCTTGAAATACCTCTCTAATACAGTAAAAAATACATGTTATCCACCTGAAAACGGTCAAAACTTTTAAAATTGCAACATTTATAATAACTATAGTCGAGAATATTGTATTTGATTCGTGTTCATAAAAAATAATTTATTGCTGTAGGTAACAAATTATTTATAGTTATAATAAATATTTCATGATTATAATTAATTTTGAATTATTTAAAAAATGAGCAGATTTGAGGTACCATTAAAATTTTATTATAAATAAATTTCTTCCTCTCATTCTGTCGAATTTAAAACTTTATGACCTTTCATTTTGTTCTTGATATAGTTTAATAAAATACCACTCGTTATTCAATTTATTTTATAAGTTTCTGGATTTAAAATTTTAGGTTTGGCCCTTTCGACACTAAATAAGTAGGCGAGATACTACAAACAAACTTTATTATATGTTATAAATGCTTCGTACAAATAGACTGGAGAACGTGGAGCACGCACTTAGTTTTATACTAATGGTGTGCTTCCGTTGCATTTTTCTTAGATAAGATTATAAAAATATATATAACATATATTACATAATACATATTTAAAATAAGCAAAAATAATATAAAGATACTATTATAGAGTTCATATAATTCCTCCCCTCTTAGACGGAAAATCAGAGTTTACGGGAGTTGGCTCCTGGAAAGTCTGAGGTGTAGTAGCTGGCGTCATTGTCCTTTTTGGGCATACCAGCCATGAGTTTATACTTTTCCTGAAGGTGAAGAGAAGAAATAGGATTGTAAATCCAATGAGAGACCATGTTAACCAGGTCGTCCAAGAGATTGATGTAGGTTCAATTGATGCAGGGTCAATCAACTGAATGTCTTTCGTTTCTTTTACTTTGTTCTTAAGGAACTCCAATTCATTTATGGTATTGTCCAATGTAAAATTTGATATTCGGGGTTTTCTTATTTCTGGCAAAAGAAATGTAGAGGCTTGTAAGTTCGTGGTAGGAAGGAAATAGTCTTCTTCATTAATTCGTAAAGTGCATCCTTCTTGGTTAGATATTAAAGAATCTTCTGAGAGAAAATGGTGGATGACGCTAGAACATTGTTCTTCTATATGCACCGTTTTGCTTGGTAGGACAAGCAACTGTCCGGAAGGTAACATGGTAATGCTGTCCTTAGGGTTTTTCAAATAGTAAAATGTACAATTTGGTTCGTCATGATCAATCATCATTTTTGGAATGCATGATGGTGGTTTTTCATATATCATTTCTTTAAGTTGGTAGTATTTGCCGACTTTTGGGGGTTTTTCTTCTAGCCAGGAATAAACGCTAGCAGAAGTACCAAGTGCCAAGTAACTTTCGGGGGGAATAATGGATATATTTGAGGAAGACATAAATATTTGGAATAGGTTATATTCATTGACATGGTAGATCGGAATTAAAATTTCCATATATATTACTGAACTTGATACGTAATGTTTCATATGAAATAAAGAAAATATTGAATTTTGATCTAAAGAAGGTAATTCCGCGGGTTCATATAAAGTGTATAGAATTTTAAAAATTTCGGTAATAGTTGTAGTTCAAATTACATCGGAATGTATGATACTCATATGACTAAATAACAAGCCATCTTCAATTTGGTCTAAAATCTCTAAAGTGATTAAACAATCGTTAATTAAAGTTTGAGTTTCAAAAAAATCGTTTGCAGTTTTCCAAAAGTTGTTAATCTTTTTCATAGCACTTTGTATTTCACTTGTAAATGATTCCAGAACGGAAAGCTTCGTGTTTAGCTGATCATTTATATTTTTCTGATTACGAAATACAATTTCTAGTTTTTGTTCCAAAAGCTCCTTATCATCGGCACTCATTAAACCAAATAACTCTGAATAGATATTCCCGATAAAATTAAAAATACCGCGTTTCTCTCGTTTTACAGTGGCAGAAGAAATGATTTCGAATTTTTGTTTAATACGCTCTGTGAGGTAATGTAACTGAATATGCCAGAATTGTTTTTCTTTAGTTGTATTTTCAGAGGATACGAGAAGTCTATTTACATGTTCTCCTATTTCCGTTAAGTTAAGGATGTGTACAAAAGAATGGTAAAAGGATATAGTTTTAAGGGAGCCCAAATTTACAGGGAGGATAGGGTTAGTCAGTCTCTCTATTTTTATTGTCATAGTCATGTTCTTCGTCAATATTGTCATCACCGTTATCATTGTCAGAAATGGAAGCAGGGTCTTCATTATTCTGTAACAAAGGAGAACCTTTAGTCTGTCTTTTCTTTTTAACTTTGCGTTTATGGTATTTTCCTTTTTTAGTCTTTACAGTTATGTCTAAATCTTGTAGGACTTTAACTTTTTCAAAAGGATTTTGAATTTTACGAGACCAGGGGGTTTTTGTTTTTAAATAAATTTCATCATTAGGTTGTAGGACTTCAGGTTCATTACGATTTTGATTTAACTTTTCATTGCGCGTCTGCTTACTCTGATTCAGTTTAGTTTTAATTTGTTCATTAAGTTTTTCTGATAATTTCCGAGTAATTTCTACAAAGTCTTGGGTAGTTTCAACTTCATTAAGAATAGGTGAAGTATCGTTATAGATCTATGGGAACAGTATCGAAAAAGGGGTTTGCTGAGTAGCAGAATGGATAGAATTATTATAAGAAGTTATTGCTAACCTCATCAAGTAGTCTAGAGGCTTATGGGGATCTTCCGTTTTTAATATACGGATAGATTCTAGCAATGTTGAGTGGAACCTTTCTACAGGGCTATTACTTTGGGAATTTTGTGTTGAGGTCACATGAATTTTGATATTATGTAATTGACAGAATTGTTTAAAAAGGGTATTAACAAATTCCTTGCCAGGATCATGAATTATATACCTGGGGGTTCCAAAGAAAGACGTAAAAGTAGTTAGTCCTTGAATGGTATCAAGAGCATTTTTAGATTCAATTTTGATCGCTTGTCCGAATTTTGAAAATGGGTCAAATAAGGTTAGAAAAATATTTTTATCGATAAAGAAAAGATCTATGTGAAGAGTCTCGAGTGGTTTAGATGGAGTTGGCGTATTTTGAATTTTGACTTTTTGTGGATTTCTATCGTATTTGGCTAAATTACATGGTTCACATTTAGTTATATAATCATGAATATGAGTTGATAAATTCGGCCAATAAAATTTTTTAGAAAGTCGTTTGATAGTTTCATTAATTCCTCTGTGTGTGGTTTTTGTTTCATGAAAGAATTTAATTTGATCCATTTGTTCATCTTTTGAAATTAGATCTTTCAACAATATGTTAGAAATAATTATCTTAGTTTCAGGGACAAAATTATTAGCCAATACTCTCAATACTTTTTCTTTAATTTTGTCTGAATGAAAATAAAGACAGGTTGTTTCATTTATGTTTAAATACCTTTTTAGTATATTAGTAAGTTCATCGTCAGATATAGAAGTATGACAAACTAGAGTGGTTCTTAGTTTATCAGGAAATGGTTTTGATGTATGAATTCCAAAACGACTAGGCATATTTTGTGTTTCGTGTATAAATAATTGTCTTTTGTACCCATTAATACTTTTTTCTGTAATTGGTGGAGAACAGATAGGATTTTCTTGAGCGGTATGTTGAGTCTGGGTGTCGGATAGGTTATCTAAACGATCTAAAAGTCCTCTTTGTTCTTCGGGAATTTCAGTACCTTCAGGTATATGTAAGGTACTGGCTAGTTCTTCATTAAGGGAATCAATAAGTTGATTTATATTTTCGTCAGGAGGGTTATTAAGGATAGAGTCTAGGTCGTCAATTTCGTTTGCGTTAAGTTCGTCTATTTTTATTCGGGATAGTGCATCTGCAACTCTATTTTCCGTTCCCTTTTTATATTGTACTGTGTAATCATATTCTTCTAATTTAATACGCCATCTCATTAATTTAGAAGAAGGGTCTTTCAGATTAAAGAGCCATTGAAGTGGGCGATGGTCCGTAAATATTTTAAACTTCCGACCAAATAGGTATGGTCTAAATGTTTGTGTGGCCCATACTATGGCAAGTAGTTCTTTTTCAATGGTAGAGTATTGTATCTCTGAAGTGTTTAGAGTTCGAGAAGCGTAAGAAATAGGTCTACCGTTTTGAGACAGGACGGCGCCTAGTGCGAAATTGGAGGCGTCTGTAGTAACTTCGAATGGAATTTCAAAATTTGGGAAAGCTTAAATAGGACTATTAGTGATTAGGGTTTTACATTTTTCAATTGTTTCTAAAAATTCTTGATCGTGAATAATCTTTTTGCCTTTTTTCAAACATGAAGTCAGAGGTTTTGTAATTTTTGCAAAGTTATCTATAAAACGTCGATAGTAACCGACAAGGCCTAAAAATGATTTGATTTCTCGAGCTGTCTTGGGTATACGGAACTTCTGTATAGCTCGTATTTTGTCAGGATTTGGTGAAGTCCGTTAGGTGTTATAACATGTCCGAGAAATTTTGTTTCTTTTCTTAAAAATTCCGATTTGTCCAGTTGTATTTTTAAATTTGCCTTTTCGAGAGCTTTGAAAACTAGTGTTAAATTTTGAATGTGTTCGTTTAAAGAACTTGAAAAAACAATTATGTCATCCATATAGACTAAGCAAACTCGATTTTGAAGATCTTTCAAAAGGTTATCCATTACACGCTGGAACGTGGCAGGAGCATTCTTAAGCCCAAATGGCATCCTGAGATACTCAAAATGGCCGTTTTCAGTTGAGAAAGCAGTTTTTGCTATACTGCCAGGTTCCATTTCTATCTGGTGAAATCCAGATGTAAGGTCAATAGTCGAGAAATAATTACATCTCCCGAGCTTATCTAATATATCTGAAATATTCGGAATTGGGTATCGATCGTCTATAGTAAGGTTATTTAAATTTCTGTAGTCAACACACATGCGATATTTACGTTTTCCAGATGCGTCTGCCTTTTTCTCAACAATGAGAACAGGGCTCGACCAAGGACTTTGAGATGGCCTAATTATTTCATTATCTAAAAGATCTTGTATCTGATTTTGTACTTCTTGTCGTTGGGTATAAGGTAGTCGGTATTGTTTAGTATAGATCGGGTCTTCTGTTTTAGTTTTAATTTCATGTTTTACCTCATTTGTAAAGGATAAAGGTTGTTCTTCTGAAAAAAAAATATGTTTAAAATTTGAAATTAACTGGAAAATTTCTTTTTTTTCTTCATTGTTCATATGTTCAGTTCGTATGAGTTGTTTTATGTCTGTCTTCAAGGTTTTATTGTCAGATGGTTGGATGGTTGAGTTTGTCTTGGAGCAGGATAAGTTGATGGGAATTGTCTTGGTAGAAAGTTAGGTTGCTGATTTGTATTATATTGGGGTTTATAATTATAGCTTGGTTTAGGAGGTAAGTTTTGTCTAGTAGGTAGCATAGGAGGTCTTTGTGGTTGAGTTTGTGGTAAACGGCGACTCATATTTTTGTATTCAAAATAAGTTTCAAGTTCAAGTATGGCCTGAACTACTGATTCTATGTCGTTTAAATCAGGTCTAGATAAAATGATAGTTTCGAAATTTTGTGGGAGATTACTTTTTAATTTGTTCAAAAGTAAAGAAGTATATACTAATTGAAGAGAAGTTCTTTCTTGCGGATCGGTATATAGTAATTGTATTTTCTGGACAATTTTTGAGCGCATGCATAGAATCTTATTACAAAACGTACGTAAAGGTTCACGAATATCGCGTTGTAATAGGCAAATTTCGTTCTGCCATGTTTGAAGTGATTTATGATCACTATAATTTTGGATTAAAAGATTCCTAATTTTTTGCCAGGTAGTTATTTCAGGTCTACCTAAAATAAGCATTTTTGCTTGTCCTCTCAATTTGCTTTTGATTATATTTATAAACAAACGTGACTGTATATCAGTTGGATGTGGCAGATCTAGAGAGATTATAAATGTTTCCACTGATTCTAAAAATTGGGTCAATTCGATTTCCGAACCATCAAAAGGTTGTATTGTGGAACATAAAAAGTTTAATTTTTGCGCGTCTAATTCTTTTCGCTGTGAAGCAGCTGGGTTCGTGCTTACGTTTGATTGCGGGTTTGACATTGTATTATTCTTAAGTTTCTTTATATAGATAAGTTAAGAGTTAAGTAGGTCGAAAACGACTCAGCTAAACACGGCTCACTATCAGTTTCCGGTAGACTATGCGTCCTTGCAAGTCCAGCGAGAACTTGATATGGCACAACAGATATACGACTTATGCGTATGTCGAGATCAACAAATTTTCAAGGTAAATTTAATTATCTCGTTAATAAAACAATAAAAAGGTTTTTATTGTTAAAATGATTCTAATTCTAACCTACCACTGTCAATATGCGTTTGAAAGGATAGGGAGTCAAGTACTAGCACTTTGGTACTCACCAGGTAATTCCGGTTCCAGGAAATTTCCCTAAGGATGCAGCGGAAAAAGATTTGGTGGTAAACCAAAACACAATAATATAAACACAGGTGACGGGACGGACCTACTCAATTCAGCCCTTTATTATGCGATTTGCACACGAACGAGCTTACTCAGTTCAGCCCTTCACTCTATTTTCCCGACACGGTTATAGTCGTCTGCAGTTCTGCCTTCTTTTTAGGTCAAAATTACCAACGTAAAGTTCGAGGATTCAGTATCTCTGACCAGAAGGTCTCCTACCTTCACTGTGATTTACAATTGAAGGAGTTAATTGATATCCTACCGACTGCGCCAATTTTAGGTTTGGCCCTTTCGACACTAAATAAGTAGGCGAGATACTACAAACAAACTTTATTATATGTTATAAATGCTTCGTACAAATAGACTGGAGAACGTGGAGCACGCACTTAGTTTTATACTAATGGTGTGCTTCCGTTGCATTTTTCTTAGATAAGATTATAAAAATATATATAACATATATTACATAATACATATTTAAAATAAGCAAAAATAATATAAAGATACTATTATAGAGTTCATATAATTTTAATTCTAAACGAAACTGAGTTGCTTGAAAATACCACGAGCCTGCAGGACGAACTTATCGCCAAAATTCAATCACTAGTGGTATTACTATAGATGAAAAATGAAGATATGAAAATGTTTCAGAATTAATCAGGCAAAAGTTGTGTGCAGTTATTTTATTGAAATTATTTTTTTTTTGGAAGTTTTGAAATAAAGGGGAAAAATACTTACTTCAGCGCTCTTTATCTCCGAAGCGATGCTATTTAGGAAATAAGTTTATATCATGAACGAACATTATTTTAACTTGTTCTGTTCTATCAATTCCTGAAGTTATCAAGACTAAACCTGAATTACCCTAAGTCTCAAATCAGATAACTGGATTCCATATATCTTATTAAAGGATAATTAAGTAATTAGTCGTTAAAAGGTTTTGTTGAAATCGACCATTGCAGGAAAAAGTTCTGAAAAAAATAAATCTATTGGTTGCTGATTCCCACCCTCCAAAAACATGAGCCAAAGAATAGACACCACCACAAAATAGGGTTTGACTAGCTGATAATGTATACCCAAATTTAAATTTCTAAGTGTAACCGTTTTTAAGGAAAAAGAAAAAACTATTTTTTTCCGCCATTTTGAGACTCGAATATCTCAACAGGAAGAACCCAAATTGAAAAACTTCATATGAAGATCTGAAATGGTTTGTAGAATACACTGGTAAAATATTTGACCATCATTCTGGAATACCCTGTATACAGGGTGAGTCGGTCATAATGTCATTAATTTTAAGAGGAGATAGGGAATAATGAGTATAATGCGAATACGCGATTAAAAAAAATCTAAATGCATATTTACGCCGAAAAAAAATATTTTCAAATCATTATTTAAACCCCGTTTTCAGACTGTCACTGACCGCTCACAGCCTTGGTCGTTTACAGTTCACAGTTCAACTCGATGTCGACCTGATGCAATGTTGGCAAGTTGTAATATTTTTCTATAGAGTACCTACCTACCTAGGTTTTAGACATCACAAATAAACGGTTGTACTGACTATTTTAGAATATCATTTTTTCTTGCTAAGTTCAACTTAAGCCAATAATAATTTAAAATGTTAATATCCAACAAACACAAATAATAATAATCAAATAATTCTATTAAAAATTGCAAGTAACGCGGTCCACTCAGGTTTTCCGGTAGAAAATACGGCCAAATCAAACGATACCCGTACACTCGCGTGTCGATTTTTCTCTGAGCAAATGTAGCTGTTATGACTGCAACAAAACGCCAACGTGTCTAATAATAAACCGAGTAATAAACCATTTACGTACATTACATAAAAAACATATACCCAATGGGTAAATTATCAAGAGAAGCTGAAAAGTGTTTCATGTTTAAATACTAAGTAATAAAAAACCATCGTGTTGTCGACAGAAAACTGTCCAAGACGGAAATGGCACGCCGCTAATCTAAGTTATCTTGTCCTACCGTATTATTAGGTCAATAACCTAGTTACATAGTTTCTGTACTGTTATTTAACGACAAGGAGTAAAACTATTTTTTTTAATCTAGATACATGAATGAATTTTTCTTAAATATTGATTTATTTATTAATAAAAACAAATGTAGATAATAAATAAATGTTTTCGAATGTTAGGTTATTACAGTTTAATAATTTTGATATTACGTTTTTACTACGTTTTACAAATAAATATGAATTTTTAGTATTACTCGTAAGTACAATTAATTATTCAGTTTGTAGTTACGTACATCTAGCCTAGAAATTTATTGTTTTTTAAGTAGTATGGTACTAACTTCTTTACAGCTCACAGTTCACGTAAAACTGCACTTATCCGTCCATAGCACTTTATTAATAAAATTAGGGTCAGTCGCATTTCGTAAACATTCTCCGTATAGCACTACCATTTCCACATATTCGGAATTTGTAAAATTATGCGTTGTGAATTTACGCCAAATACGTGAGGTGAGACCGAAATAAACAAACTACTGCTTACTGCTTGTATTCTCTCCACCCCCCTTCAAAATGTGTGGCATGACCTACAAATTTGGGCGGGAAATGCAGAGTGCTACATGGAGATAAATTTGAATAACACGCTGATGTGTTAGACGATATTATGTATGTAAACATGATGTGGCAACGATGTTTAATCTGACATTCGATTGTCGTATGGGTGCGTCATCAGAAAGTTCGTAACGCACGAGAGCGCCGTGTTACTGATTTTTATAGGGTGATTTGTTTATTTTTTTAAAGGTCAAGTAAAACATTTTTTTTTCGATTTTCTGCCTTTATTAGGCCTCCCGAATACGTGGTTAAAATTAATGACATTATGACTGACTCACCCTGTATATACAATTTTTAGAATATTGAAAGCACATCTAGATATAACTCAAAAAGACTAAACAGGAATTACCGTAACTGTATTTGATTTAAAATTATTTTTCTACATTCATGCAAAACACAAAACTTTATTGAACTCTATTTAGTGGAAAAAGTAGTTGTTTATTGCACTAGTACAATAAAATATTTATTGCATGCATCTGTCATTCTATTACAGCGTTTTGTCATCATGACAAACATAAACGTTCAAATCGACGTCATATTTTCCTGTGTCATCTAAATAAAACATTTTTTGGTTTTTGCATGAACGTAGAAAAAATATTGCATGCAACTCCTACAAAAAGTGTTTATTGCACTCTACGTGTTGTCCTACTCAGCCTGACGGTCTCGTTGGACAATTTCACGTCGCGTGCAATAAACACTTACTTTTTGTACTTGTTGCATAAATAATATTAGAGCCACATATTGAGATATGCCTGCTTTAATTGACATAAATACCGACATTTCTAAGCATACCAGTGAGAAATGATAAGATGATGGACTTTGTCGAAAGCCTTAGAAAAGTCGGTATATACAGCACACATAGAATATTCTTATGAGATTTTTTTACAATAAAGAATAGTTCCTCCGAAATAAGCCTCAAAGACCTTGCCAAGGAAGGGATATGGGTTTATAATTAGATACGTCATTTTTGCTACCTGACTTGTGAATAGAAACAACGTGCACATTCCTGTTTTTTTGGAAACATTCCTTCAGAGAAAGATTTAATAAACAATAAGCACAAGGGTTCAGCTAAAATGTCGCAGGATCTTAAAAAAAAATTGCGAGAATTCCGTCAGGACCGAGCCCTTTCTTTGAATCGAAATCTTACTTAAATTAAAAAATAAAATTATTAATTAAGATTATGTTGCTGAACTAAATATATTACATTGTAAAATGTGAATACAATTTGGAACATGACTGTATAATAACTATGCAATTAATAATAATTTGAATTATATATCCCAAATATCAACTAACATCAAATGTGTAGATATTATTTAGATGTCCCAATTAGACGCAGATTTAATAGAACCCAACATTATATGAAATTAGTTGTGTAGCGCCCAAGGGAGGGTTCAGAAATAGATTTGACGAGGTGTAATTTCATTACAATTGACTCGACGTCATGTTAACTCAGTTTACAAGAGCAATTATGTGGCAGCCTCTATTTCGTAACGCAGTTAAAGCTGTCACCTACTTTAAATATGTGACTTTCAGCATCACATGTCACACGTAGTTCAAAACTATTTTGTATTGGTAGCAACGATTCTGGTCAAATAGTATTAAGAATGGATATTTGAATAATAATTATATTTAATAATTTACAAAGAGAATCAAACCACTTATTATTTATAACTATCTTATATTTTATTTATGCAATAGGTATTTAATACAATAAAGTTATAATAGAAAAGTTAACAAAATTATCACGCAAGTCGTAGTGGTTAGCTGGGATTAATCTATAGAATCAGCCCATAATCGGATTGAGTCACGGCGAAATTGTTCCTGAAGGGTTCGATATAAAATGTAAGAGATAAAATTATTTCTACGATGATCTTCAAAGGGTAAATAGTGAAAAATTCCGTCAGTGGGTATACAAAAATGTAGTGAGGCAACTAAAGATAGCTTAGAACCATGGCTCTAAGATGGCAGTAGACATCTTATTAGTCTTTTTAATGTCGATTATAGATTGCTTAATTTTTGGTTTTACAAGGTGGTTCAATAAAACTACTCAAGCTAATGAAATTAGTATGCCATTTAAATTTGAATAATAAAATTGATGATTAAACATCTACATAATTATTTTTATAGTGGGGTTTTGTTTTAGTTAGAAGGCAACTGCACCTTTCTCTTTTATTTTGAACATAAGCCACTGCATTGTTTCTGAAGCTTTCTCGTGAAGATCTTGAACGGAATATTTTTTTAGGTATTTTGACGTTGATATAAAATTTTCAATATTTGAAGATTTATTTACATACTCTGTTTAATTAGTAAAAAAACTTTAAATCAATTAAAATTTAAATACGAATACGAAAACAAATGTTTCATTTTGTTGTAAGAATCTACATTAAATTCTTTATTTAGAAAACAAAACATTCCATTATTAATTTTGTAACATAATAAATACATAGCTCTTAGTTTCTCAAGTACGTGCCTATCTACATTATTTGAAAAATCTGGCTGCTATTAACAATTTCATTTTAAAACTTTCCGTTACATTTTTTCATTTCAGCGCTTCAGTCGCGCTTGAACTGCAATGGAGTGTGTTTCAGCTTGGGCCTCTAATTTAACTTGAAGCTGAGTAAATTTATGGTATACTGTGTACTTATGGTCATTGTCAAGCTATTTTTTATGATTATGTGTATAATATACTTTGAAAATAATCACTAGTCGATATAAATGCGTATGGAAATTAAATTTCAAATGAAAGTCGCACTAAACAATGGCAGAAAAGTTGTGAAAATGTAAATATTGCGTCATTTTGTGACATAAATGAAGTAAAAAAAGTTATTTGTGAATTGCACTTTTCACCGCGTGATATTAAAACACAATAAGAAGAAATTCTTAACAAACAGTGCAGTTTTAATTCTACATAGTGAAAACGATACATACGTAATTATTATTAGATTTACGATAAATTTATCCTGTGTTTTACGTTTCGAACTTCTATTGGTCAATTTTTACGTTATAAAAGAAAATTTCGCAAAATATAAAAGAAATTGTCACGGCGACGTGTGAATAATTATAAATGTTAAGTATTTTAGTAAAATAGATAGTTTTAAATGCCTTGTACATATTTTACAGCTCATGCTAGCAAACATTTTTTTGTTACTTTTTTTTTGTATGAATCAACCTGATAAATACCGATGTACGACGTTCGATAAACAACTTTTGCAGAACAAATATTGTGCCGACTACGAATATTGAAAATATTTTTTATTGTCTGAAGCTATTTATTTGTGGCATAATTTTAATTTTTCTTTAGTTTTATTGGATTTTTGCTACACTTCTGAAAAAATAAAGATTCATTAAATAAGCCCTTGCGCCAAACGGATCAGTCAAGGGTTATTTTTTTAAACTAACTTTGCCTAACCAAAAAATCTCACACTAAAAAAATCAGATAAGTAAAAAATAACAAATATCGCATTACTATCGCGCACTTCCGTAATATTGACGTTTCGAAAAACTCTCTGTTTTCGTTCTCAAAATAGTAGTAAAAATATTAAACGTACGTCAAGTTTGACAGTTTAAAATTTGTTTATCTGCTTCCATAGAGATGTTAAATGATTTTTATTTTATTGTTACTTACTTCTTCTTGATAAAACTGCAGTCAACAATGATCGATGTTTACTGAACAGTTTGACACACACTTATCTCCGTTCAACAAAATAATCGCGGTCTCTTTTAATTTTCTTTTTGTTGCATTATCTTCCTTCTCTAAAATTTTTGCCGAACCCCATTGAATCAAATGACCGTTTTCCCAAGCGTGTTCGCAAATTTTGGATTTTTCAAATTCCCGTCTTTTTATATAATTTTTATGTTCCTCAACTCTAGCATTCATAGGCCGAGACGTTTCTCCAACATAATGTTTATTGCATTCACAAGGTATACTGTAAATGCAATTTTTTGAATTTTGTATAAAAATTTTTGGACGCGTTCTAGACAAAAATGATCATAATGTATTAGTTGTCTGAAAAACTGTTCGAATATTAAATTCATTACCGATTCTTCTTAACTTTTCTGATAATATAGGAATGTATGGAATTTTTATTGTATGAATATCATTAAAAATAAACTGGAAAATGATATCAATTTGGCAAACAGAACAAAATTAAACGTAGGATGTATAATGGAATTACTAAGTCTATGTATAAAGACAACATATTTTCAACTAAATAATGAATTTTATCATCAAAATTTCGGAATGGCAATGGGCTCATCATTATCACACTTTAAGACAAATAAAAGAAATTAATCATACAATAAAAATTCCATACATTCCTATATTATCAGAAAAGTTAAGAAAAATCGGTAATAAATTTAATATTCGAACAGTTTTTCAGACAACTAATACTTTACGATAATTTTTGTCTAAAACGCGTCCAAAAAATGATATACAAAATTCAAAAAATTGCATTTACAGTATACCTTGTGAATGCAATAAACATTATGTTGGAGAAACGTTTCGGCCTATGAATGTTAGAGTTGAGGAACATAAAAATTATATAAAAAGACGGGAATTTGAAAAATCCAAAATTTGCGAACACGCTTGGGAAAATGGTCATTTGATTCAATGGGGTTCGACAAAAATTTTAGAGAAGGAAGATAATGCAACAAAAAGAAAATTAAAAGAGACCGCGATAATTTTGTTGAACGGAGATAAGTGTGTGTCAAACTGTTCAGTAAACATCGATCATTGTTGGCTACAGTTGTATCAAGAAGAAGTAAGTAACAATAAAATAAAAATCATTTAACATCTCTATGGAAGTAGATAAACAAATTTTAAACTGTCAAACTTGATATGTTTAATATTTTTACTACTATTTTGAGAACAAAAACAGAGTTTTTCGAAACGTCAATAATACGGAAGTGCGCGATAGTAATGTGATTTTTGTTATTTTTTACTTATCTGCTTTTTTCAGTGTGAGATTTTTTGGTTAGGTAAACTTAGTTTAAAAAAATAACCCTTGACTGATCCGTTTGGCGCAAGGGCTTATTTAATCAATCTCTATTTTTTTCAGAAGTGTGGCAAAAACCTAATAAAACTAAAGAAAAAATATATTTTTATACCAAATTGTGATTTGATTATCTTACCATACGGAAATCTCTCAGTGGCGACGAGGAAAATTTTACAATAAAACGCGCCAACGAGTAAGTGGTATTGTCAGCGAAGAATTGTGCTATACTCGCGACAAGAATTCAGACGACCTACGTCATACGAACAAATGAATAATTCATTATATTTTCATCAAAATATTTAAGAAACTGCAACTGATAGTAATAAAACTATATACTACACTAACAATTTGCATTATATGTTGTACTAAATTACAAAAAATGATTGTTTTTAACGCGACCAAATGTCGAAAATTACGTTGACAATAAAAACAAATGTGTAACGTCAGCCGTGACGTAAGACGTCTGAATTCTTGACGCGAGTATATACAATGGCAGATAATTCATCATATTATGGACAAATCACAGAATTTAATTCTCAAAATAGTGATTGGGTAATCTACAAGCATCGTTTAGACAACTATTTTGTGGTCAACGCTATCAGTGATGATACCGAGAAACGTGCAATACTACTCAACGCCCTGGATGAAGAATCTTACAAATTGATTTATAATCTGTGCCTTCCACATCTTCCGGAGGGCAAGACTTATAAAAATCTTCCCGAGTTATTCAACAAACATTTTAAAATCGTTGAATCAGCGTATGTGGCTCGTTCAAAGTTTTTCGTCGCGTGCAAAAATGTGAACGAATGGACAGCGAGGGTCAGATGTTTAGCGGTAAACTGTGATTTTAAGGAAAGTGTAATCGACATGATGTTACGTGATCGATTTATCGTCGGATTCAAAAAAGGTTCAGTGCAAGCAAAAGAAAAATGTAGTTTTCTCAAGATAAGGTCAATTATTTAGGACATATGATAGACCAAAACGGATTACACACGTCAGATGATAAAATTTTAGCTATTAAAAATGCTCCAGTACCCAAAAATGTTAAACAATTAAAGTCAGTGCTTGGTACCATAAATTATTACGGAAAATTTATTCCTAATTTAGCTACTCTATTGTATCCATTATATGGCTTATTAAAGAAAAATGTAAAGTGGTTTTGGACACCACAGTCTAATCAAGCCTTTAATAAAGTAAAAAAAAAAATTGTTGTCAGCTGAAATCTTAACGCATTACGATCCAAGTTATGAAATAAAATTAATAACTGATGCTAGTCCGTATGGGTTGGGTTGTGTATTAACACACCTACTTCCTAATGGTCAAGAAAAACCAATTGCATATGCATCGTGTGCTCTTTCTCCAGTAGAAAAAAAAATATTCACAGGTTGAAAGAGAAGGCCTTTCAATTATTTTCGGTTTGTGTAAACTTTATTTATATTTGTATGCTAACGAATTTACTTTAGTTAGCGATAATAAACCCCTATTGGCAATTTTTAATCCCAAACAGAGCATACCTCAATATTTTGCGAATAGGTTTAGACGATGGGCTCTTATTCTCGCAAATTTCAGATATAACGTACAGTCTGTTAAACAGGAAAAAAAATGCCGATTTTCTGTCACGTTTACCGATAAGAAATGTTAAAAATGAGGTATGGGAATCAGTTGATGTTGATTATTTAAATTATTTTTCGGACAACGCAACCCGGAAATCTCTCAAGAAAATATGAAAGCGTCTTCACGAAATAAATACATATTTTGCCGTGATTTAAATACCCTTTATATTTTTACAAAAAAAAAAATCATTTTTAAAGTTAGTCTGAGACTGGGGGATTTTTCAGTTAGTGCCAAAATTGTTTTTTTATATGCTTACGGATTCAATTGAGTTCTTAAATTGATCTTGTTTGGGCTCAATCCCAGAAGTTGCCATGTTGCATTTTATATTAGGTTTACATTAAACAATTTAGTTTACTGTGATGGCATGGTAACTAAAATCCCAAGCTCACTATTTTCTAGGAAATATTCACTCTCATCACTCATATAGGTATAGTCAGAGGTTTATATGTGCTTTTGGGAGCTTTTAACAAAATAATGTTGTTTGTGACATGCAGGTACCAAAGTTTATATACAGAGTCGATGCATTATTTAAACCGGATTACGCCATGCTATAAATATATTTTAATTTTTTTCACTCTAAAATGGTGCGTCGTAAGAAAAAAAATTGAGACCTTGTCTCTTCTAAATTGAACAAGGAATTAAAATATATATATTTTAAGAAAAATGACTGACGGATCATTTTTTTAATATCAGAAAAGCACAAATTATTTTTTGTTCTATAACCTCCTGCAAAGAATGCATCGACTTAACAAACACGTTGTATATAAAATTTGTGTGTACCTAAAAAGTTTTTTCCGACTGATCTGCTATTCCAGATTCGGTTTTGCCTCGTCTGAAAACATCAAGGATTCGTCTGAAAATACTGTATTAATTAAGTTCTTGTAATAAAATTAACTGTTTTTTTTATTTCCAAATATACGTATTTTCTTACATTATAAAAAATAAAAATATGTATCTTGTTTCGGTGAAGGTAAGTTTTTTTTTTAAATAAGGAAATCGTTACCAATAAAGTTTGGTGATTGTCGAAAATGGAAACAAATATGATGGAATGAAATGATATATAAAATAAAAAAGGCCATCGGATGAACTTGGAAATATTGTTATGCACCTAATACATAAATTTATCAGATTTTTTATAAGAGAGTGATGTTACCAAAATAATTTGATTTTTAAAATTAAATGGTTAGCTTAGAATAGACGTGCAAAATAATATATTGATCGCTAAGATATCTTAAATAATAATGAAGATACAGGCCTGTGGAGATTTAAGTACCGGACAAATAAAATATTCCTCTAAATTTTAAATTAATCTGTACACCTTTTAATATTATTTAAAAGAGAATGTATCAAGTATCTCGGAAACAACATTTCCCGACCTACTTATGTCCATATGTTTTTTTTTATTTGTAACTATCTACTTAATGACATTTTATATAGAACCCCAAAATCATGATCATTAAAGCTGGAACACCTTGTATTTAAATTGTTTCTTATATTTTAGGATCAAATTATTGCACACCAATTTGGAGCACCCTGTATATGTACCTAATTTTAATAATTTTCATGCCAGTGGCGTTTGAAAAAAACTAGTTAATTATTAACAGAAAATTAAGCAATATAAAAAATAAAGTGTAGCAACTAAATTCTAAATTAAGTACTTACATATGAGTACTTAATTTGAATTTAAAGTGGAATGATAGGTAAGTAATGTTGATATTGTGAGAATTCGTATGGTATTTTTTAATAGAATTGTTGATAAAAATAGCGGCAAATTACATAGTTACCTTGTGAAAATCGTTTAAATAAAAAATATATGTTTACGTCATACTTAAAAACCGTTGAACACCACAAACAAAAATTAGCGCCTTTGAATTATACGTAAAAAATTACACGAAAAATATTTTGACTAAATCAAATACCTTATTCAATTTACGGTCGCAACACATTGTGTTAACATGGCCTGTAATAGAAAACGACATTATTTAACTTCGTATAAAACCCGAGATACTTCAAAAAACACCGCTTCTACATAAATAACTTCATATTTATTTATTACCTCGATTATTACAATGAATACCATCTATTTACAAATATTTACTTATTTTGTGTAGTGGTGATATTAGCAAAATGTATTGTTTTAACTCAATTACCTATATATTTTTACTCAAACAAAAACCCTATACATTGTCTTTATCGTAAAATTCCTTGGCTGTGCGACAAATATTGTATTTATTACTAACTACTGTTTTCGAGATTTTCAATATTATAAAAATTGTTTAGATTACGTTAGTCTAGGTACTCATTACGTCATATATCAAATTCTAGATTTAATTGAAGTTTGTACCTATACTAATGGTGATTATGACTGTGTAATCAATCCAATTTATGCCAGATACATGGCTTTGAAATCCAAATCTAGTTATTGCTGCAATCTGCTATTAATTTCTAACGTCTTTCCTGTGATAAGTAATATATACATTATTTGTAACTGTTCATTAATGTTATGTAACATGCATATTACATTTATATCCAAAATATTGATGTGTTAAATTTTTGCCCACAAGAGAATTGTAGAATTTTTTAATGTACAGTCTTTTTATTTTTATCCTGAAGATAGCTGGCAATATATTGATGCTATAGATACTAATATACAGTATGCGCCAAAAATATGGAATAAATTCAATAAAAACGAAACAATTATTTTTTGGGAAAAATCCTCGAACAGGTCGATTTTTAATTTAAAAAATACATATTTTAGCGTAAAATGCGATTTTCAAATGTCATTTGTTTTCGAGTAATGACGTCATCGGTTTTTTTTAAATGGCAACACCGTATTTTTTTCCTTGATTCTGAAAGATTGTTTAATTCTCTATCAGACAGTACTAAAATTTTGCCCTCTTACATAGGAAAGTTTTCGAGTAAATGACGATTGAATGTTAGAAAACGTAAATTTTATCCATAAAAAAGTAACAATTCTGAGGTATGTAAAATAAAATACAATTGATTAAATTTTATACTTAAATTAAATGTTCGAATTGCTATCCACCAACTTGTTGGTAATGCGCAAGTCCGTGAAGAAATTCTTCTTGCACATTATGAATGATTTCTGGGGTAACTCTGCGTATTTCGTCCCGAATGCGATTTTGAAGTTCTTCTAAATTACGTGGTTTATTAATGTACACTTTTGACTTCAAGTATCCCCATAAAAAATAGTCAAGAGGTGTAAGATCTGGCGATCTTGCAGGCCATTCTATCGGTCCGCGTCTGCCGATCCACCTCCCAGGAAAACAGTTGTCCAAAAAATCTCGTACAGGGCGCGCATAGTGCGGAGATGCACCGTCTTGCTGAAACCATATGGTATCGTCAGGAATGTCAGGGTCATTATCGTTAGGAAAAATTACTGCAAGGGCTGGAACAAGGTCATTTTCTAGAAACTCTAAATATCTTTGTCCTGTAAGGGTTCCTTCAAAGAAGAAAGGCCCTACTATTCTGTCGTCAACTATTCCAGCCCACACATTTAATCTCTGAGGGTGTTGGGTATGTGCCTCTGCTATCCAATGAGGATTTTCCCGACTCCAATATCTGCAAGTTTGACGGTTTACTGTACCCTTCAGACAAAATGTGGCGTTATCTGAAAAAAGTATTTGCCGGTGTAAATTTCTATTTCCTTGACATAAATCCATTAGAATTTCGTAAAAGTGTAAGCGGCGATCGGGATAATCTTCATTGAGTTCCTGCACAAGTTGAATTTTGTAGGGATGATATTTTTTCCTTCCTCAAGATACGTAGCACTGTGTTCTGACTAGTGTCATTGTTTAATGCAACCAATCGTGAAGAATTATGAGGATTATCCACCATACTTATCAAAATGTTCTGTTTCTGATTTTCATTAATGCTTGGACGTCCAGGTTTTGAAATATTTACAACATTGCCAGTTTCTCTAAATTTAGATTCTACCTTACTGACTGTTGATTGGCTGATAGGGCGATCTGGATATTTTTCATTAAATAAATCGCAAATTTCCTGCTGAGTTCTAGTCATATTCCCGCATCCGATAAGAATTAAAATTTCAATTCTTTGAGTAACAGTTAAATGTGCTATAATACTTTAAATTGAATAATAATTTCTGTCGCTTACAATACTTATTAGAAAGTCGGTGTGACAATGACACTTTGCAAAGATTTTCACCTACGTGATCCATAAAAGAACTACGGAATTCGAAAAACTCAACTTGATAACGTTTTTGCTTTATTTTATATGATTTACGTTTTCTAACATTCAATCGTCATTTACTCGAAAACTTTCCTATGTAAGAGGGCAAAATTTTAGTACTGTCTGATAGAGAATTAAACGATCTTTCAAAATCAAGGAAAAAAATATGGTGTTGCCATTTAAAAAAAAATCGATGACGTCATTAGTCGAAAACAAATGACATTTGAAAATCGCATTTTACGCTAAAATATGTATTTTTTAAATTAAAAATCGACCTGTTCGAGGATTTTTCCCAAAAAATAATTGTTTTGTTTTTATTGAATTTATTCCATACTTTTGGCGCATACTGTATGTTTGCCCTTGTATTCCCTATTAAAAGAACGTAATTGAAAAATTATTGTTCTGGAATTGCGAGAAGGTAACCCTAAAAAACCACAACACTTAGACCCCATTGGACCCCTTCTGCTTCCTCCCATTAAGAGATCAATCCACCTGAACCGCTAACCAACCTAATAAAGAGAAAAAGGTGATGACGTTGGCCAGGGAGATCCCTCTATATGACAGTGCACTCACAGAGTCTCGTCTTCATATTCGCAACCTCTACAAAAAGATGTTTCCACACTTCCTGATATAATACAGGTGTTCTCTTAGCCAACAGTGTCCAGTTTGAATACCTGTCACTAGACGAAGTTTCATCCTGGTTATAACCAGGTATTTTTTGGCTGTATCCTTGCTGGGTTACTCTTGGAACTAGTTAGCAAATTGGTATCTATTTGTTTCATACCAAAAATTATTATTTTTCATAAACAATTTTATGAAAAAATAAAATTATACTACATGTAAACAAATTTCCGAATTGTCTAGTATTTAAGTCTTCACCAATTAATTTTAAATAAAAATTTCACGTAATTGTAATACAAAATTTATTTATTTGATAGTTAGAAACTTACAAGCGAATGCTTTTTCAAATTTTATTGTCGCAATTCACAGAACATTAGAAATCTGGGACTTATAATTATTATTTTTGACAGCTAAATGTTACGAAATTAGAATTATTTTCAATAACATTCGATTTCAAGATTCTACGTCCTCTCGTGGTTAAATGAAGTAACTTATTATAGACATTGCCATGTTTTGACCACAAAAATCACAAATAAATAAATAATTAGGAAAAATACTTTTTCGTAAAATTGTTGCTTTTTAATTTATCGATTTTGCATATTAAGTACTACCTTTGATAATTATATCAGAAAATTACATCAAATTTATCTATGTATTTCCAGAATTATGCAATGTTTATGTAATATTACCACATTTTTTTATTGTAGTAAGTGACTCCTCAAATCACCACCATAATATTTTCTCAATTTCAGCTCTAGTTAAACTGTCAAGTTTGATGATGTAGCTCCATCTGTAGTTGTATAAAAATTAATAATAATCATTATCTTTGTTACAACATATTTTTCAATTTGAACTGTAGGTAACTACCTGCTAATTAATGGTTTAGTAACATTCATACAACCGGATCTCATAAAAGTTCTATGACCTTATCTAAATATCCATTACAATATCTGGATAAGAGAAATATTTGTCTTGACAAACTATTTCAATTTATTTTACAGACATCATATTTTTGTGTAAATAATATCAGACACAGTATTATACAACATGCAGCATCAAAATTAATTTTGCACTATATTCTAATTTATCTAAAAAAATTTAAAATATTTATGATACTATCTGACTGATTAAAGAGAGAAAATAATAAATTGTCCATCATTAAATACTACAAAACATGAAAGTCAACAATTGCTAACATGAAAATTATGTATCCGTCTCGTTTCAGTTCTTTGAACATCTGATTCATAGATCTTTTTAGTAAGTAAACAGCTCGATTGATTGTCTGGTATTCCCAGTGACATTGAGTTACAGTTGCGTTTAGAGAAAGGTCTGCATAAAGTATCGATAACTGAACAAAAAATTTAACCAAGAGGAAAAGTTTAAAATAATATAATTTAGTATATTTGCTTTTAAGATTTAAAGTTTGTATATATAATGTATCTACTTTGAAGAAAGGACTATTTAATATAATATGCGTACAATATTGTTAGATATTTTGGGTTACCGTTACGTATAGTTTACAAGATTGTCAAAATAATCATAAATTTGTGCCTGGTGACCAAGAAAGATAAACACCTACATGTATTCATTATATTTTAATAAATTTTGGTACGCAAGTTCAGGATTACTTACTTATTGAATGGTTACATTTTCAGCAAGATCAGAGAATCTACTGCGAAAATTGATTCAATAGTGTGTGGAAAACCTACGATTCCTCATACCTATACTCATTGATGTGCCTGGGTTCGAATCTAATAAAATTATCGATAAGTTCTTGGGGATCTGATTCCAAGCTATCTGAACTTAATGGGTAAGTGCTGCTAAAGTCTGTAGGAGGTGTTGTAAATGCAATAGTCTGCCAATCATCATGTTCCAGACATGTTCAATAGGTGACAGATTCGGCGATCTTAGTGACCAGGGTAAACGGTTGATATATAAAAACTATTTTCTAGCTTTGTCTTGCTGGAAAATGGCGTTTGGATGGTGTGAAGGTAAGGCTTCCTGGATGTAGCGTTAGGTTATCATGTCTCTAATGAAAATTAGTAATGATCTTTAACATCTATTGTGTGATGGACATGATGCTCTCTGTCAAATTGTGGATCGCGTCTTTCACCACGTCGCCTTCTCACCCTTCCACTATCCTTGTACATTTTTAGGCAGAATCGGGATTTGTCGCCAAGGATCACCTGATTCCATTTTTGGTCCCACTGAATTCTCTCTCTATACCATTGTAAGCGGTTAGCTCAAACTTGACGAGTGATAGGCAGCACTCAATGTAGATACCACTGATTTGCAATAGTCCAGTTGCTGTTGAATCAGTCTCTGAAAACTAAAAGTCGAAATCAATGGTACATAAGAATCTGGTAGTTATTTTAAAAATTTCTTTCATCGACAAACCTACATCGCGTAATCTAACAATTCGCCTCCCTTACAAAAAATGTCGTTTGCAACAAACTTTTCAATACTTGCAACACAAATGTGAGCAGAAATTAACCTACGCCACGACTGACGTTAGACAATTGTTTTTATTGTCGATATTTGGTCGCGTTAAAAACAATAATTTTTTTGTAATTTAGTAAAAAATATAATGCAAACATTTAGTGTACTATATTGTTTCATTACTCTCAGTTGCAGTTTCTTAAATATTTTGATGAAAATATGATGAATTATTCATTTGTTCGTATTACGTAAGTCGTCTGAATTCTTGCCAAGACTATAGTATATTTTGAGTCTCTAAACTACTCCAAATATTTACCATTATGCTCTATTTTTCAAATAATTCAGAAAATCAGAATAAAATGTATGTATTGAAACAGTAACTCATTCATGAATATTTAAAGGAATCCTTTACATAACTTTTGTATAAGACTTCTCTACAAAGTTACAGTCTGCTAGCTTGTAGCTAGCTATTTTTACATTTAGCTACAATCTATGTCAATAATTATTATAATCTGAAAAATTCAGCAAGGACATCGTTTTTAGCCGTAAAATTAATTAAAATAGTTCTGGTTTTATGAAAAATTTAATATTGACTGTACTGGATTTAAATTGAATATAATAAGGAGCATCGAAATGATATGCTAAATATATTGTTCTGTTCTGTACATCTATGAACATGCTTTGGATAAAGAATTCATATTTAAATTTTTGTTAGTGTTACACAAAAAATAAACGAAAACAAAATAAATTGTCTAGAAAGTTTAGCGTCATAAATTGGTACAAACAACAAATAAAAATATCTGTTTCCAGTTCCAGAACTTCTTCTAAAGAAATGTTAACAAACATGAAGCGTTGATATGACAACCAATTTGATAATCATTACCAATTGATACATAAGCAAACATACACATGGGTGTATTCGCGATGTGTGATTGGTAATTCGAGAATACTGTTGTTCATTAAAACATGTTGAAATAATGATTTTGTTTAATATTTAGAAAAAAATAACTTGTTTATCAAATTACTAAGTTTTTAACTCAGTTTTTCGTTTTTAGCTTACAAATTATCAAGTAGATTTAACCGTTCATAAAGTTGTTTAAAATATTTTAAAAGTTCTTCTTTTCTAAGTTTCAAATTTAAATTGGCCATGTTATTTCAAAGTTTTCTTTGTGATTTGAATCAATTGGATGGAATTTAGCATGCCTGTACATGTCAATTTCAAACATCGCCAGAAAGAGTAACCGCAAAAAAAAACATTTTTTCGCCCGTTTTTGCGTAGCGTGTAGCAAGAACGTGGAAGATTGTCCAGAGGTCTCCGTGGGCTTAAATTGATCGTCATGAAAAATCTAGGTGAGCATAATTTGATTTTTCCAATATTTGTCTGACTTACCCTTACTTAAGGGGTGGAAAATGGTCGATCAATTCTTGGTAAAAATTGGCGGGAACGTGAATGGCAAGGAAGAGATCAGAGATGTTCTTCTAAAAATGCTCAAGGTGGAAAGCACCCTCCGCGTGGAGGTAAAACCACCCCTATTGCCGAAAACCGGCGGCAAATGATGTTCCCTTCATGAATTGCCTTTTTTGTGTCACTCTTTCTTATAACTCCAAATGATACGAAATACATGCCCCCATAATTCGTTCTTCTGTCGGATTCTGATCAGTTACCCCTACTGAAACCACCCCTAAAACAAGAAAACCACCCCTAAAACAAGAAAACAGAAAAAATGGTCACCAAAATCTGGGTAAAAATTGGCGGAATTCCACATGGCAAGGGTAACATCAAGAATGCCCTCCTAAAAATGCTCAAGGTGAAAAACACCCCCCGCGTGGGGGTAAAACCACCCCTGTTGCCGATAGCAGACGGGGAATGATATCAACTTCATGAAGTACTTTATTTCCCCCACTACCCGACAAATGATGCGAAAGACGGGCCCCAATTGGATCTTTCGCAAAATCCTGACCAGTTTTCCCCGACTTCAAGGGTGGCTTAAGTAGGGGTAAGTCGAGTAAATATTGGAAAAATCGAATTAGGCTTACCTAGATTTTTCATGACGATCAGTTTAAGCCCAGGAGACCTCTGTACAACCTTCCCCGTTCTTGCTACACACTACACAAAAACGGGCGGATTTTGCGGTCACCCTTTGTTCGATCAAATAATTCATTCGCCTATCAGGAAGGTTTGTGCAGGCCTGCAGGCTAGATCTATATAGACTGCCTGCGTAGTGTGTAACCGATTTTACAAAACTCTTTTTATTATAAATGCATAGTTAGGTTAGGTTAGGTTAGGTTAGGTTAGATTAAGTTAGGTTTATAATTTTAATAGAAATTTACACTATAAATGCTGTACTATAAAACGTATATTATCCTTTCAAAAACTAGCATAATTATAATATTGATGTGTCTGACGCTATATATCGCAAATAAATTGGATGGTGGTGGTCAGGTAGATGCCATCTATACTGATTATTCCAAAGCTTTCGATCGGTTGAACCATGGTATTCTACTGCCAAAATTATCAAATATCGGCTTAATTAAACCATTTATGAATTTCTTCACCTCATACCTCTCTCAAAGGAGATTGACAGAGGAGTATCGTGGTTTCCGATCTATAAAAATAAATGCTACCTCTGGGGTCTCTCAAGGATTGGTTCTCGGCCCGTTATTGTTTCTAATCTTTATTAATGTCATTGTCCAGTACCTGAATTGCGAGGCCCTTGTTTATGCAGATAACCTCAAATTGTATCTGTCTGTCAGATATTAATGACTGTTTCGAGCTTCAGTCAAATGTGGAGAAAATTTCTGATTGGTGTTCTAAAAATATATTGCCTCTGAACTTTTCAAAGTGCAATTATATGTGTTTCACGAGGAAAGCAAGTCCTGTTACTTTTAATTGCAAGATTGACAGCAACCCAATTAGAAAATGCAATAGTTTTAAAGATCTCGGGATAATATTTGATAGTAAGGTCAGTTTCGTTGAACATATCAATAATATACAACGTAAGGCATATAGAAATCTCGGTTTTGTTGTATGAAGCTCGAAACAGTTTTCTGAAACTTATACGATTTCCTTACTATTCAACGCGTTTGTTTTGCCAAAACTGGAATATGGGTCGCTAGTGTGGTGTACCTCTTATCAAATCCATGTTAAGAAGTTAGGGGACATACAACGTAGATATGTTAAGTAGTTTAGAACTGACAATATTTATCCACCTCAAAGGGTACCACAAAGCACTTTACTAAGTCGATTCCATCTTAGTAACCTAAGCACACGATGTATATGTAATTCATTGGTCACTCTACATAAAATTGTAACCGGAGAAATCGACTATCCAGACTTACTAGCTGTTTTATATTTTCATTTAATCTGTAATTCTTCTGTTACACATGTATAACTTTTATTTTCTCTATATTAGGTATCTGTGTATATTTTATATGTATATTTTTTTTACTAATCTTATATGTTATTCCCTCCCATTAATTGGCTTAGGCTGTCGGGTGGTGTATAAATAAAATAAATATAAAATAAATATTTTTTTTCTGTTATATTTTTCTATAAGCCATACATACTGCCAAAAACTTGAACACCATCTGAATAATAAGTGAGGGAAAGTTATTACCCTTTTATGAAAGTGCGTCCAATTCATCTGAAGCACTCCTCAAAATTTTAAAGAAGTGCTGTTAAGATGGAAAGGGGAACATGCTCGTAATCTGAATAATATATTCGAATCCTGCTGTGATGACAATATGCATTCTGCGGGCATATTTCAAACGAAAGAATTTGAACTCGAATAAGAAGCAGTTTACATTCCAACTTCTTCCCAATTTCTGGTAATAACGGAGCACAGTACAAATTTAGGAAGAGAGGGAAAGGATAAAACAGAACAATACACTTTTACAATATTACCCTGTGTCGCTTAAGTTTTTTCTATCAATTTAGGGGAATCTAAACACATAGATATTTAGAAAAAGTAAAAATTGTTGTATTTTCTAAAACAAAAATTTTAGCTAAATTTGCGACAAAAAAGACATACCTGGCTAAATGAATAAAACATTCAAAACTTAAATTCACTTTTGAACATGTGGGAACTGTAAATTTAACCACAATAGATGAGATCTGACCTACTTCTGCATTTTCAGGATTTGCTTTGTCAGGTGGTCTCCTTTAAGTTGATTTAGATATTAAACTATAAAAATTATTATATAAATTAAAATTATTTAAAGAATAGTTACATTTATATGAACTACGCAAAATCAGTATTTTTTAATGGCGCGTGAGAATGTGAATTTTTGGTCGAGGTCGCAGGTGGAAGCAAAAAATCATTCGAAAGCACCATAAAACCGATTTCGCTCAGGAAACAATATAAACAATATTTTTTGTCCAACTGTCCAAAGTATTTGCCACTATAGGTTTGTTATTTTTCAATACGTTTTTATCTGAAGTTAGTGTCAAAAGTGACATGATCGTGGAAAAGATACCCGAACTGAGAAAAAAAATCTGTCACAAAACTATGACATTTTTTGACTGTCATGGAAGATTTCCTTCGAGAAAAAATAGCATGGCCAATTCGGATTTAAGGTGTCTTTTTTGTTTCGCAATTTTCGGCTACGCCACGCTTCGCCTCGTGAAAAAAGTGACACTTTTAATGCTAATATAACAATATACTATTTTTTACGATCGCTTGTTTTTGTTTTCATTGTTTTCGCGATAGCGCGCCCTTGTTCATCGCCATTAAAACATCAATAATTTTGCGCATCTATAGTGATTAAAACGGTCTGACAGTTGGACAAAAAATAAATTTTGAAACGATAATGTCAAGAATGACAATTGTATTATTTAAATAATGTTCCATTTATGACTTTTCTTGTTTTGGTTTAAGTTAATTAGGTTGTTTAAAAGTAATAGGGGGCTACTTCCTGCTCATTTTACTGATTTAAAATATATAGTGTAAGAAATATGCTGACTATGAGTATGAGCGGACATGCTAGAGTGAAACCGTGACCTAGGCTACCGTCCGTTGCGAGGCTGGGAGTAAAAAGGAATAAGGAGGAATGGAGATATTTTTGTTGTAAAAAGTGTCACCCAATTTTGATAATACAAATTGTACTGCAGCAGAGCTTTATAAAATATATTTATAATAGTTAACTTTGGGTAATTTCTAACATCAGAAGTGGGATTGACCTTGTGCGCTTTAAGTGAATAAAAGGAAACGTGTGATTTGTGAACTTTCACAAAAAGTGACATGTCTCACAATCGAATGGGATCCTGAGGAAGTTCATGGCGCTAGAGCTTTGGTACATTGTAGGCATGGTAGTCCTGGAGAGACCAGGAGCAGTTACGCTGGGGTGTCTCGGACAAGACGCTCACGAAAGAATCATGGGAGGCGAAGGGATCCTGAAAGACAGATTTGTTTTGCGGGAGCCAACCGAAGCCGCTCAGGTAGGCGGAAACCGTCTTCAGAATCTTCGGTTCCATCTGCCACAACCTTGGCAGAGAGTATTTCTCAGATTGGAGCTGCCATGGCGATTTGATAAAAATCGCGTCTCGGGCCGACAATACTTTGAGGGCGACTTGGTGCTCCTACGACTTACTGCTTCGCCGAATACGGGAACCAGCAGGAAATTACTGCCAAAATGGCGAGGTCCGTTTAGAGTAGCGAAGGTGCTGGAGAATGACAAGTACGAAGTTCAGGACATCCCGGGTGCAGTTCGCTCTCGCATACCGTATAAGGGCATTTCTGGAATCGAGAATATGAAACCACGGATTAGGTATGCAGAGGAATAGTAGAGGGTTGGTGGTATACCGTAAGTAGGCAGAACACTGCAGGACGAAAGCGCCTGGTACTTTGTTCTGGACAGAGCATGGCATTTTTGCTCTGGTAAGGAGAACACTGCAGGACGAAAGCGCCTGGTACTTTGTTCTGGACAGAGCATGGCATTTTTGCTCTGGTCAGGAGGACTAACTGCAGGTAGTCCTACCTGGGTGGAATGACTAATTGCAGGTGAAATTCCTGGTACTTTTGGTCTTCCCGGTAGTTTAAGTTTTATATTTAATTGAGTTTGGATATTTACGTGTTTTTCCAATTAATTTTCTCTGTGTATGCATACACTTTTATTATTTATCTTTGATTAGGTACTGTTTACAGGAAATGTTCTACAAGCGGAGTGAGTCGACAAAGTTACATGCCAGTACATGTTTAATTGTTTTATTTATTTTCTTGTCCTAGTCCGCAAGTAACTTGTCTATCCTCTTGGTTTAGGTAGCTGGAATTTGGTTTCGAAATAGTAGACGCTGTTAAGAGTGAGGACACTCTAGAAGTCAGGAAAGGCCGTGTAAGAAATATGCTGACTATGAGTATGAGCGGACATGTTAGAGTGAAACCGTGACCTAGGCTATCGTCCGTTGCGAGGCTGGGAGTAAAAAGGAATAAGGAGGCATGGAGATATTTTTGTTGTAAAAAGTGTCACCCAATTTTAATAATACAAATTGTACTGCAGCAGAGCTTTATAAAATATATTTATAATAGTTAACTTTGGGTAATTTCTAACAATAGGTTTCTACAAAATCTAACTCTGAATACCTTATCAACTTTATCTACTAAACAAAAAATCAAATTATACTAGTGATGTGAACACAATGAAAATTTAATGGTCATTTGAACATTTTCTTTAAATCTGCTTTACAATTTCTAAAGTAAATCATTTCATATTACTTTTTATCTTTTGCGGAATAGCATCTATTTCTACAGGATAGTATTGTTATATGCAAGCTTGAAAATAATAATAAAATAATCAATGAGATACTAAGATAATTTAATTATAACTTTTTAGTATGGTTTCAGCAAATAAACATTAATTAATAATGAAATCAACCATATCATATTAGTTTTGCTACCTCGAAGACTGAGAAATTTTTGAACATGACACAAATGTGTGTGATATAAGTAATTCCTTTTATATTATCTCTTTAAAGTAAGAAGAAAAATGAGTTTTCTTTTGAAAATCAATTGTATTTCAAAAAACTTTGTTAACTGTATTTATAAAGACTGGCCACCATAACCATAATGACACTTTTTCCGCATCCTTTTTCCGACTTAGCAATGTTATTGCATGCAATTTGTAACACCCTATATAACAGACTACTTCTAGCATATTTAAAACAATATTTCTTACAGGTTCGCTTTTGTAAAGTCTTTGCAGATAGCTAAAAATCATCAGTAAAGGTAGACTATTTACAGGAAAACCTAACCTACCACTAATTCTCGCGCGCTAACTTCGGTCGGCTGTATGAGATCACAGAGTGGGTTCATACGAATATTGATTTAATTTGAAATGTTTTCCATATCTACAACTGTTTGATTTTTGTAAAAATTTGCAAATATGGTTTAAAGAGATATGTTTAAATAGTTTTTTTACAAACATGTTAAAAATGCAATAATTTTTAACACTACTTTGTAGCATTAAAAATATTGCTTTAAGGCACCAGTGCCTTAAAATGATCACTTTAAAGCACTAGTGCCTTAAAGTAAACGTGAAATTGTGACAGTAAATTAGCAATACATTTAATTTGTATTTTATTTATTAATATGAATACTTATATTACAATCCACACAATTTGAAAAATTAAATCCTTCCACAATTCTATTATCAACTGAAACGATCACATTCCTAGTGGACGTTTGAGCAGAATCTGCTGATATCGATGGCACTGAAAGCAGTTTCAGGCAATCGAACTTCTACTTTCAAACGAATCTTCGATGCATCCCTCGGCGTCTGTTGAAGAATTCCATTCCCCATGCTGCTTAATTGTCGTTAAATTTGCTCCACTATCCGCTAGTAAGCTTGCCGACGAACGCCGAAAACAATATCTAGTATAGAAGTTAGGATTTGGAAGTTGCAGAAATTTAGCAATAGCAGCAGGAAATTTTCCAAATGTATTTATTCCCACAGGGTTTTTCGTACACCTGCCTTTCACATACTTTAGGAAAAGCCTCCGATGTCCCACATTTGCTGAACGAAGAGCCATGTGTCTCTGGTAAAAATCAAAATAAAATTCTTCAACGATAGTGAAATTTCGTGGAACCTTGGTTTTGGAATCTGATATTTTAACCAATATTGAAGTGCCCATAATTTCCAAGTTGTCGAGAGTCAACTGGCAAAGCTCCTCTCTACGACAGGCACCAAATATTTCCCAAATAGTAGCTACTTTCATCATAAGATACTCGTCATCCGGTGCACAAAAACTGTTCAATTTGGTCTCTGGTCAAGATCTTTGATTTTTTGGGTTGATAACCTCCTCCTTGACGCTTCAGAAACGCAATGAGCTATCTACCTCGCTATTTATTCGTAACATAGCTTTAATCACAGAATAATTAAACCATAGAGATGAAGATTTCCAAACCTTCGATTTCTCCTCAAAATAAACCAAGAATACTATTTCAGTATATTTTCCAGAAACGCCTTCTTCTTCACACCACAAACTTATGCAATTTTCCATATTTTCTTAATACTTTTTAAGGGCAAAAAGACACAACGTTTAAAAGTGACAAATCCAAAGCTTTCAAACTTTTCGTAAATGATGAATACAACAAGGGTTGCCACCATGGTTACTATACATATATCATTTGATATAGCGCCAACGATGCTATTATATTTAAAACTTAACTTATTTCTACCCGGGTTAATTCTTTTTAATGCGGTTTGTAGAAAAAATATTGTATGATATTTGTGTTAAAAGTGTTTTTAGGGCACTGATGTAAATTGTAGAATTCGCTGCGCTCATTCTGCGAACTTTTACATGCGTGCCTTAAAAATGCACTCTTAAGGGCGTCGTTGTTATACGCAAATTTTCAATGAATTTCATAGTTGTTTGTTGAGACAGTTAGAAAGAATATCTCTTCACTGTGTCAATTATACAAGTTTTCTCTAGGATATAAAACAATTTCCAGGCTGACAAATCATTTAGAATAAGAAAAAAGAGCATCATTTTCACCTATTATGTTTTATCATAAAATCTCCTGAATTTTACAAGTCAACTTCACATTGAGAAAATTGTATTCGACATTATAAACATTATCACATCTCGCAGAATTCTTTTAAGAAACTAGTGACACCTGAATTTATGTAAATTATCAAGTATTTTTCACGGTGTATAGAACACAATGATAAGGTACAAATTCAGGGTTTTTCATGTTCTCTAGCACATTTTCCCTTCAAAAGTTGAAGGAAATGATTCAATTTCATATTATTATTATTTATATTTTAGTACTACGCTAATAAGAACCTCCACCTACTTGGTGTATTTTTTTGTGCATATTTAGATACGATTATTTGTCCTTGAAACGCCAGCCTTAACACTCACATCATAAATAACTATTATGACGTTTAAACAATTTTTTGTGAACATCTCTAATATCGCAAATTAATAGCACTCTCTTCACATATTCCTTTAATCATTTTGAAAGTAAATAAATAGATAGGTGGCGGGATTCTGTTATTTACTAATGTTCCGTTCGCATTCAAAAGAACTTTGTGCATTTCATGTGTTTTAGCCGCTTCATTTCATTACTTAAACCAGTGATGGTAAACAGTTCAGTTTAAATCACGCTACTGTGCAAACAATAATAAGGGACGAAATTTGTAATATAAATATTTTGCAGATTAAAGTAAACTGGAAGATCAAAATTTATCTTACTTATTTGTTTTACTGTTCGTTTTCTGAATTAATTTGTGTATCGTGTTTCATTTTGGAACCATAACAAACGCAAAGGTAAATATTTTTTCATTGCTTTCTCGTAGAAACGAGATTTATTATTATCTACATGCATAACTCCGTTTCCGTCTGATATTTATTAACTTAAGGAAACTTTTGTTATCTCAAACTATTTTGTTTGGGTTTCTGACCTCATCATAAAACTTTAGTTAATCCCGAGGGTATTTTTTATTGGCTAAAGCCAATGTTGCACCTGTAGAGATGTTCTCGATATGTCTTAATTTGTATAAATATCATTAATCAATATTTACATTATTTTACGTATATCAGTTGCAATTTTTTCTAATTGCTAATATTATTAATAATTGCTTATTTTTCATTTGCAGTCATTTCATATGCCTCTAAATTTTTAAGCAGAAATACAAACTTGCTGATGCTGATTTAAGCTATGTAGCTAGATTTTTATATAAAAAAATACCTAAAGCATCTTTTTAAACAAATCAAAAAATTTAAAATACATCAATACCGAATTATACCCATTTACCTTTTTCAAAAATACATGGCAATATAGCTAAGGCTAGGGCTAATAGAACATTAAAAAAATCAGTGGAGTTTGCTGAAGACAGTTTTAGATAATCAAATTTTGGATGTAATTTTTTAAAGAATAATATGTTTGATCCAAATTTGACACAGCTACTTTTTTGGTGGTACCAATCATGCTGGTCTTATTATTTTTTTACAAAGTATAGGGCGTTAGTTGCTAGAATTTCCGCTGACATTTTAGTCTCCAACTTTTTCTAAGTTGGATTGTCCCCATTCAAAAGATGCTTATTTACTAGCGAACACGATCTGACAACATGGTTGCGCTTGGTGAATGTTCGCCAGTGTGTGTCTGGTGCCAATACAAACGCAACTTGCTTGGCCGGATTTCAGTTGGAATTGAAATCTTTGACGGGCTCGTCCTTGTGCTCGCCACTTGTTGCTGTGTGTGTGATGCACCAATATAATTACTAATATAATACTATTATGAACAATTTTTTATATAAAATTATTCATAATAGGAGTTAATAAAAGGGGGTATTTTCAAAATATATATTTAAATTAGGCTGAAGAATCCACTGTCTCATTTTTCTCAACTATTTTTGAAATACCTTGTTTATATGGAACACAATGCACTGGGGAAAATTGAGTTACCAGAATTATTGGACTTCATCCACATTGTCTTTTTCTTCTTTTTAACCTTTTTCACAGTCATTTGCAATAACAACTATAACTAATACCTATTTTCTTTTTAATAACAGCATAATTTAATAGTGGCAAACTGAAAGTTGTCATATGTTGTTGGAATACAAAGCTCGTTTGTGTGTGTATGGTAAGAGCAGCGACTTCAAAAAAAATTCCAACAATGTTGGCTGATCGCGCTCGCCAATGAATGGGGCCCTTAATTAATAATAATAATAATATATTTATTTGTTAAACTCTCTTTACAAAGGAACATGAAGGGCTACATATATACATAATATAAAAGAGGGGAAGAAATATATATAATCAGATTCCCTTTTACCCTAAGGTGTCGGGATTATAAATTTTCAAACATTTCCTAACTATATACAAATTTACACCACTGCTTTTTGTCTCTTGCTATTAGTTTTGCTTCTTGTCATAATTTTCCCTTATTTTTTAATATCTTTCCTACTGAACTATCACACGTTTCCCTTGGCCGTCCTCGTCTTCTTTTAACTTGCGTTTTAACTTATATTCTTTTCACTTCTGTGTTATCACTCATCCATTGTAAGTGCCCCCAACAGCTCAACTGTCGTTGTTCTATAAATTCTAGTATCAATTGCGCTCCTACATCTTTTCTTCTTTTCTACTCCTTTGTTGTCTCGTCAATGTCCATGTCTCACATCCATATGTTAAAATAGGCTTATACTCTGCTTGAAAAACATTCATTTTTGTTTTTGTAAATATTTCTTACTAACGAAGCTTTTATTTATGCTATGGTATACTTTAATTGTATTTTCTATTCACTTTTCTATATCTTTCTCTTGTTTTCCTGATTCTTCTATATTCACTCCTAAGTAATCAAAACACTTTAACACACATTTTAACTCTAACTCTAGTCCGTCTGTTCGGATATTTATTTTGTGTTGTTCTTCTGTTATTGCTATTATTTAATTCCTTTTTTCAGTCTCGTCTTATTTATAATTTGTTGGAGAGTAAATATATGATCCTGCACACTTCTGCCTTTTCTGAAAGGTCAGTCTTTCATTCAAAATTTGCTCATATACTTTCATTCCGGCACTCAACAACATGATTCCTCTATAATTATTGCAATTTTTCTGGTCTCTTTTTTTGAATATAGGTACTATTATTCCCATTTCCCAATCTGTTGGTATAGGTTCTTCATTCCAGTTTTTATTAACTATTTCCAGTAATATTTTTATCCCATTTATTCCCATATTTTTGAGCATTTCTGACGTTACTTTATCTTGTCTGTGCGCTTTTCCATTATTTAGTTTTCTTAGAGCTTGAGTCATTTCTTCCATAGTTATTGCTTCATTTTCTCTCTTTTTTATTTATTTATTTTGTTATTGGTTACTTGCATTTCATTTATCTCTTCCCCTTGTAGCAATTCTTGAAAATATGCTTTTAAGTTTAATGGAGTTTTTTCTTCCATCTTTTTACCAATTGAAACATAATGGTAATTCGTAATACTAGTTATTTTATTTACATTATCTATAATTCCATTGTTTACACTTATTTTAGTTATTTGGTTATTTTTTTTATGTTTGCCTCATATCTCTTTTACAACATTCCACAACGAAAGTACATTTGATTTACATTTCCTAATCAGAGATTACTTTATTTCGATACCGTTTATAATATTCTTTAATTAATAAATTTCCAGGATTCTTTAGGCACCCTTGATGAAGTCTATCACGATTGTTAATAGTTGACATTACACTTGACCAGGACTTTATTTTCCTGTTTTTGACTTTAACCGTACGGGTACAGGCAGTTACTACATCAGTAATGAGTCTTATAAAACCACTCGCTCCAGAATTTGCATTTGGAGCATTGAATATACTACTACTATACAATTATTTAGAGTTAATCTTTGTTTCAAATCATTACAATCTACTCGTATTATATATATTATTGCCAGTATTTTGAGAAAAAGAAGAAGTTATCATTGTTATCAATCATTATCTGCATAAAAATAAAGATCCGTTAATGTAGTTTTATTACTATAAGTGATAAAAGTTCTAAATCCGTGGTAATTTTAACGAAAATGTGGTCAATACAGGATTTACTACTCAGAGTACACCTATAAATTCATTTATAGCAGATAAAAAGCCATATTCATGCACTATATTTAAGTATATAAAAGTAATATCCGTATTTTTCTTTATGTCAATATTGATTTCGCCTATTACTAAAGTATAATTCTCGTGAAATTTTGTAAAATTTTATTTACATAAAAAGGTGCTCGTAGTAAATTTGTTATTAATATACCGTTTTCTAGAAAAATGCAAAAAAAATGTGGTAAAGTTCAACAGGTGATTGTATGTAATAGTATGTATGTCATATTTTGTATAACGGAAATTACGGTATATTGTTTATTTTTTAATTTGATTAGTAATTTGTTCTTTTAGTGAATATTCTAACCTTGTTAAATTCTATTCTGCTGGTAATATTGCTTCGTACATAATAATACATACATAATAATAATATAAATTTATACTAGCGGTAACTTATGCAGAAATGTATTGATGATGTGTACAAGTTTTTATACTTTTCCGTAACAGTATGGATTCAATTGCTATTCTTTTAGTATTTTCCACAAGCTAGAAGATGTCGTACTTATCTGAATATAAATTTTGATACAGTAATGGTTGCATTTTCGGAGACCAAATCTTTGATCAGTTCTAGCCGAGCTAGGTCTACCAGAATTATTTTATTTAGGTTTAGTATCACCAGTTTCTTGACAACGTCTTTCTGCTACCAAACATATTTTTCAATGTGGCAGCTCTCAGGAAAATTTTCGGAATAGCAACTAGCAGTAGCTAGTCTGTACTGCTGATATAAGTTTCCATTATTATTATCTAGTAGTGCATTACAAACACTCGCTGAAAGAACAAATTACTACAACATGTGACATATCAATAGAAGAGTTCGGTGTTTGACACATACACACTGGATATATAGTAGTAGTAGTAGTAAGTGTGGGCGGCTTCAGCCTGGCAAGTAGGCCATACATGGGCCCATTTTGCCTACCCTGACATCCCATCATCCCTCCACTATTCTCCCTCGGCCTTCCTTGAACCTATTCGACGTCCTAATGAACGTCAGGATCCTGGTCCATGGTAGACCCCTCATCTCTTCCCTTTGAAGCTCCTCGGTGCCAAAGATCCTATATCTAAGTCTTCCAAGAGCCGCACAATGTCCTAGGAAATGGATAGGGGTCTCCTCCCCCTCTCCGCATTCCGGACATAAGGGACTTTCCTCTATGCCTATCAAATTCAAATGCCTTCTGAGTCTGTAGTGGCCTGTCAGGACCCCCACCATTTGGTTCAGGGATCCTCGACTAAGACTCAGCAGCCACTTCGTCCTAGATTTATTAGGTTCATTGAAGAAGTCGTGGACCTGTCTACATCCCCCGTTCCTTCTCCAATTCAATCTCCAATTGATAGGCCCATTTATTAAGGGCACTATTCATACTACCTCGCGTAACTTCTAAAAAGGGTTTCGGGTCCCTGGCAAGGTGCCCCAGATCCGAGACGAGCTAGCAAGTCAGCCGTCTCATTACCGGGGATTCCCTTATGGCCAGGAACCCAGACCAACTCCATCTCCCGTTGTCTGGCCAGGGACTCCAGGGCATCTCCACACTCTTGAACAAGACTAGATCTTGTCACCGGAGAGCTAAGTGCCCTGAGTGCAGCCTGGCTATCAGAGCAGATGAAGATTTTCTCCTCCACACAATTCCTTACTTCTTCCTTGCCTGCTACCATCAAAATAACAAAAACCACCGCCTGGAAAACCGTGGAGTGTGTGCCCAGCGAAAAGCTCTGCCGGATGTCCAGGTTTTCCAGAGGGGAAAACAGTGGTATACCTCCTTCCCAACCTTAGTTTATCCTTTGCTTTGTTCTCAGGTAGGTTGCCATCGCCTCCTTTACAATCCATGTTGGGAGCGGTGGCAATCCCAACAAAACTTCCAGGGTGACCGTTGGGGTTGTCCTCATCGCCTCTGTAATACTTAAGCAAGCCAGCCTTTGGATCCTTGACAACACCTTGGCCACAGTCACCCGGCCCACACTCGGCCACCAGACCAAGGCCCCATATTGTAGCCTCGGCCTGATCACCGCCGTGTACATCCAGTAAAGTACCCTTGGGTTGAGTCCCCAATTTCTGCCTACTACTTTCCTTAGTTGCCAAAAGGTTGCCATTGATTTCCGGGTAACTCGTTCAATCTGTGGCCCCCAAGACAACTTACTGTCCAAGGTTACACCCAAGTATTTTACCTCCTTACAAGCCCCCTGCATTCTGTCACATACTACACCCAGAAACCGGCCTACCACTAAAACCACGCCATCGTCGGCGTAGGCTTGAGTGTCCCTGTATCCCTTTTGAGTAAGGCGATTTAGGAGATCATTCATCACCAGGTACCATAGGTGGGGCGAAAGGCAGCTACCTTACGGGCAGCCACCCCTCACTCCCAGGTCCCTGTGGCAGTCTCCCATAGTTGCACTGACTCTTCTCTCCTCCAATGCGGATCTCACCCATCTGACCATAGCAGGCGGTGTGCCTCGGTCCTGAAGTGAGTCGCATATAGTTTTTGTTCTTGTCTTATCGAAGGCACCTTCAATGTCAAAGAACATGGCCAATGCGACCTCCTTGTACTGCTACCTTATGTAGAATACTATGTAGCGCTGTCTCCGTGGACCTGCCTCGCTTATAGGCGTGCTGGTTCACATGGATCGGGTGTCTGATCAACACCCTATCCACGAGGTACCTGTCTACAACCCTTTCCATCGTTTTGAATAGTAAGGATGTGAGACTGATTGCTCTAAACGCCTTTGCCGTTGTGTAGTCTTCCTTCCCAGCTTTTGGGATGAAGACTACCTTGGCCGCCCTCCATGCCAGTGGAACATATCCCATCGCTAGACTGGCCCGAAAAACCCTTACCATGCTTGGTGAGAGAATATCCTGGCCCTTCTCTAACAGCGACGGAAAAACTGCCTCGCCGCTGAATATTTCCCCAGCAAGGAGCCAATCTATGCTTAGCATTGGCTCCGCCGTGGTAGTCACAGCGACGCGCCCTTCACCCGAAAAGTGAGTCTCCAGCAAGAGATCTAAACATTCTTCGCTGGAGGTGGTCCACGTCCCATACCCCCTTTTTAATGAGCCTATCTTCTCCCTTTTATCATAACTTAAGATTTTCATCAGTCTAGCCGTTTCCGGCAGTGACTCTAGCTCGCTACAGTATGTCTTCCAGTCACTTGATAAATAAGTAGGAACTATTTCAGATTTCTCCTGGTTAACTTTACTATAGTTTTTTGTATTTTCCTCAAAAACGGCGTGTTATCAGCAAATTTACTAAGAGTACCTTTTTATGTAAAATGAAATTTTTCATAATACCACGAAACTAAATGGGAAAAACCCAACTGAAAAAAGTTGGAGAATAAAATGTCAGCGGCAATGCTAGCAACTACCGCCCTCTGCTTTGTACAAAAAAAAAAACTAGTAACGCCAAAATGTATATTTATGATTACATACGTTGTTCTTTAAAAAAATTACAATAATTTTTTTTTCTTATCTTACGCGACCTAATCTCAAAAATAAATAGCTTTAGGATATACATTGATTAAGCAAAATTTATTAAACATGTTCTTCTGTCGATTTTGACAGAGAGCATACAGTCGAGGTTATTCGTCAGTGATTTACTTACCATGGCTGTTAGCTGTTGGTTTTTTTAGGTGTAATGAAATGTTGGTTAGGACATTAGCCTGCAGAGTAGTTGTTTCTTGATTTGGATCAAAATCTCTCTTTCAACAAAAAATAATTTAAAGATGCAGTGCAATACAAATTGTAGAAATTGTTTTTGTCTATTTTGCATATCATTCAACAAATTATGTAAAACATATATTTTTGTACACTAACAACATAATTTTTTTCATACTTCAATTTAGTTAATGTTTAAATATGTACTGAAAATATGTACGAATCACGATTGCCATTCAAAAATACAAATTATAGGAATAATTTACTTATTAATTTTTTATTTGAAAACGTCGCAGTTTTTGAGTATAGTGCTATTGCATTTAGAACGTATTATAAAGAAAAGAAAAGTGTAAATCTTGTTTTAACGTTTGTATTAAATTACGTAAAGAAAATCAATTTCAGCGGCTCTTAGCCTGTTTTTGGGGCTTACAGGATTTGCCACAATTCCATTCAGAGTTTAACTCAAGATGAAACTGGCTTTAGAGACGTTCAGTGCTTTAACTAATCTAAATTTAATGCAATTATTTAGAGGCTCGACAAATATTCCTAAATATATAGTATTCATTTAAATAACAGCTTTTACGGTCGGTTATACTCGCCCTTGGTAAAGAGAGATAAATAATTAATTTAACTTTAGCAATTCCTTAAATGGACTCTTGTTTGTAAGGATCAAGTCAGCATATCGTTCATAACGTTTGTCTCAACGTAATCCATCTTTTCGACAGTCCGACGACTCTTCATATTCTTGCCAACCTTTCACCGTACAAAGTAAAAAACTGAATGTTATATTCGCACTGGAAGCGGTTCATATTTACCATCACACAATCATGAAGGAAAAAGCATTTTACCTAGAAGTTATAACACGTTCAATATTTAAAATTTCTGAAGTTACGTGCATTTAACATTCTAATAATAATTACATCGGCACACAAAAAAGTGGTTTGTACTTTTGGCGAGACCCACCTATCTTTAAGTACTTTGATGCACTGAATCCGAATATGAAGTCCGTTTAGCTCAAACAGCTTCAAAATTTTTAATAAATCGCAAAAATAGCGAGAAATGGTAAAGAATTACGTTAGTGAACCCAAAAAAATCGGAAAATTTGTTTTCCGAGTCACAGATTTTGCAAAAAATGGGAGAAATAGCCGGAAACGGCGCAACATCGTTAAAAATTGACGAAAAAAAGTGGTATAATAATATACTTAAAATTCGAATCCTTCTTAAAATGTATACGTATTAATTCAGTAAAAAAAGGATATTTAATATAACTATTTACATATTCTTGACGTTCAAGCATTCTAATAATACTTAATTCAACGCTTTTCTTTTTTTAAAGTGAGACTAAATTTAATATTTACTTAAAGAATGAAATTTTGCTAAAATGTTATTATTTATAGAATAGGTATTCTTCCTTAAGTTATAGATTTATAGATTTGCACGAATTGAACTTATTAATGTTTTTTAATAAACATCATACTGTAAAATTTAAAATGCGATTCATTATAATAACATTTATAGATGATATTAGCTCTTTTCCAACACGGCACCTGACTGGTTGGAAACCTGTCCCAAATCGTTCACAGACTTACTGCAGCGGAGTTGTATATAATATTAAACTGACAGACGGCTTCGGACAGGTTTGAAACTACTTAGGTGCAGTGTTGGAAAAGCTATTAATACAATACTTGTGGTGAACGTTACCACGACTATAGAGGTACAATGAGAAAGTTGAATGAGCAGCATGAATTTTATATTGGTTTGAAATGTACCAAAAGGTAATTTTTCAAACATACTGAAAGGTCAAAACATGTGTCTGTCAGCAATAATCATATAATAATTAAATTATTAACATTAACAATTCGCCATAGAAAGTAAACAAAACTACGTGACCAAAAACACGATATCATTAGTGTCGTTACCACCGCTCAGCGTGGTTTGTTTCCTTGGATACAGGTGCAGGTATTGGTGATGTAAGCAAGCGTCTGTATCTTGTATTTTTGCGTTATTGTGGCATTTGTAGGTCGTAGATGCATAGTGTCAATACTGTGTAGGTAATACCATAATTATTAGTGGTGATGTGGTGAACTTATGGTATTGTTGAACGTAACTTATTCCTTTGTTTACAATATAGATGCGCTCGTGACATTCACGGCGACAATGCCGTTGGGCAAGTACGAGACAGATGGTTCTACTTGAGGTAATTATAAAATTATGGCATCTGATTTCACATGAAACTACTTGTTTTAATTTGAAAAATAATAAGTAAAAGTAATGAATAATGATATTTAACATTAAATAATTTTTTTAAGTGCATCAAATATATTGTACATTACGTAAACGCTAGGGGCAAATACAGAACATGTTATTCGTTATCGGAATGAAGCGCTGAATAACAATAAATAAGAAAAAAATATAAGTTTACTTTACCATTGATTTTCTAAAGACTGTATACAATCTGGTAGCTTAATAAAAAAATAATTGTTTCTTTACATTTTAATTTTTTCGATAAACTTAGAACTAATTGTATTTCCAATTAAACTTACGATAAAATGGTTTCTACAAATAAACAATGTGATAATAGCAGAAATGACAAATTAAATATTCTAAACGTATGTACTACGTTGTCCGAAAGCATGGAAATCGTATACGAACACACTGCTGTATTTAGATAGAAACGTGCGAACGGCGTCTGACCTTACAGGTCCACGCTGTAGCGGCAATCGTTTTGTGGGGCGTGGCCAGATTAATTTTTTTAAATATAAAGCCTAAAAATGGCTCATTTTTCCACGAAACGTAACTTCGATTAAAATAATACATTATTTCTTCGGCTGTATTTGGAAAAATTACCATTGTAGTATTATTTACTACAAATTGTATTAAAATTGTGTGTGCTGTTGGACCGCCAGGTTTAACAAGGTCACGAAGTTACATGTTGCATCGCGTCTCCACAGGCTTCCTTCTGTCCGATAAGTCATCGGTTGCCTTACCTCCTATGGCATATTGAGGAGAGCTAACAAGCTCAAAAGTAGTATGTGTCTGGTATGTCGTCAATGAATTTCCTTATACAAATAATTAAATACCTACTACCGAATGAGTAGTAGTTGATTATTTATATAGAGTGGGTAGGGTTGTAAGTTGTAAGTTGTAACTACTTTAGAAAGGAATACAATGTAGCTAACTATAATTGGTACAATAATTTTTTAAGTTAGACTCAACTTAAAGGAGGCCACCTGAAGAAGCAATCCTAAAAATGCAGAAATAGGTCAGATCTCATCTATTGTGGTTGAATTTTCGAGTTCCCACATTTTCAAAAGTGAATTTATAGAATCTTTTCATTAAACCAGGTTAGTAAATTTAGCTAGATTAATTTTTTAAATAATTATTGAATAGAGCTTTATCTGTGGAATTGTCCATTAGCATACCTAGATGTTTGCTATCAGAGAACACACATATGACTTCATTGCGATGAATTGTAGGAGATTTGATATATATATATATATGTAAAAAATAATAAGTTGATTTTTGAGATTATTCACTCTTTTTGCAATTTATTCAAAATTTTGGGGATATTAGATCTAAGCGGACTTTAAGCTGATTAAGGACGTGAAAATATATAAAGATAGGTAGAGATGGTCAAAGGAACAGACTTTTTTTGTGGCGGTGTGTTAATGTTTTTTTTTTGTTTTCTCAAACAAAACATCAAATCATCCTTGCAACAACTATATAAATTTCGGGTTGATCAGTGCGACAACTTAAGGTACATAGTTATAAATATGGTTTTAATCTTACTCTGCACGAAAAGTTGTAGCGTAAATTAGATTTTCCTGTCAGTACCAACTTTGTTATTATTTTCATCAAATAACCAGCGGAATGAAGAATTTTTAACATCAAATTTTATTATTATTCGCTAGTTTTAATTTTACAAATTGTTATTTTGTACTTTTGTCACATTATCGGAATAAATTTTTAAATTTATATCACGCACTTTGTTTGAACAAATTCTATATGTTGTGATTTGATCTTGTCTGGAATTTATTTCGGAAAACAATGTAAATTTCCTTGATTTTGTTGAATATTCTCACGTCTGTAGGTTGACGTGTGCTGATTCTTCTTAGGTGTTGGGTCTAATCCTACGGCTAAGGATGATGGGCAAAGAAAATGTCTCCATTTAAATAAAATCGTTTATCTATTCGGGTTGAAGATACAGTTCCTGAACTTACAATGCTATCAGTCTAATTATTACTCTATTGGGACCATCTTCCAGGTGGGAGTCTTCCTGCTTGTAATCAAGTTCATTAACGACTGACTTTCTTTCCTTCGCCAGTTTTCTTCGTGTCCTGTATACAATGTTTTACTTTCTACTGAAGGAAAAATGGTTGAAGTTATTCCATTGTTTAATGAACTTGATTTGATATTTGTTTTGTTAAAAGTGCAAACTGGCATTATACGAGTATATCAATGATAAATGATTATTAATTGCGACATCGTCAAGGTCAAACATGATTTTGTATGTTTATATTTCCACCCGTGAAATATTAATTTGCAAAATAGTAATTTAGATAGATAAATCATATTTTCTTAACAATATCACTTTGTATTTCATCTATTTCTTTCCCTCTGTGGTTATTCTAAGTTTGTATCGTCAAAATTTAGATGAATATCAATAATATATTTGCAAGCTACTCTGGGGTCGTAAATCCCAAAGCTTTAACATGTCACTTGTAACTAGCTCGGCAATCGACAAGAAACAACCCTCAAAATGGATTTATTCAGAATACTCACAAGACAATGATAATACATTAACTAAAGAATGATTTGGCGGCTTTTGTTGTTCGAGAGCTCGAGCTACAGGAAATAATGTATAATAATAATAATAATAATAATAATAATAAAGGTTTATTTATTTCACAAAATTTACAAATTTGATATACAAAATTAGTATATGATTATACACGTATATACATATACATATATATATATATATATATACATATACAATATGTGGAAAACTAAATAAACACAGTAACCTTTTAAAGTATTTACTTACTACTTGTTAAAGGAATATTAATTATAATTATAATTATTAAGTAGAGAGGGAGGTCCTATGAATATACGTCATATAGAAATATGTGCTTCAATATTGAATACATATATTCAATAAATTACATTAATGATGACAACCAATTATGATTCCTAAAAGTACGACGTACTTGAATGTGGAACACATAACCAGTCATATAAATGTGGACAATATAGTAAACTAATATCACAAACATCAGTTACATACCTAACCCAAAAATACATATAAAACTATATTTTAATCCTGCGTTATCGATTATTATTAAAAATACATAGTTTTATTTACTATTTCATGCATCAATAATCTCGGACATTCTTGGATCCACACTTTAACTTTTTTTTTGTAAATAAATAAAGATGTTATATTTTTAATTTCTGTCGGAAGAACATCATATAATTTTAAGCAAATATATTTAAAGTTTCTTGTACCTGCTTTTTTATTAACCCTCTGTTTTAATGTTGTTGTGTTTTTTGCTCGCGTATTGTAAATATGATCGTTAAACTCAATAAAATCTTTATTTTTATATAGATAAATAAGTACTTTCTCACAAAAAAGTTGTCGTATATCCATTTTTCCTGTTTCTTTATATAGACTCTCTGTTGGGTAAGTAAAATCTTTATTATATATTATTTTAATAAACCATTTTTGAATTGTGTTTAATTTTTGTAGGAAATTATTATTTACTCCACCCCAACCTATTATACCGTATGTTACTTGGGATTGCACCAGGGAGTAGTACAAGATATTAAGTTCTTTTATATTCAACAATGGCTTAAGGTATTTAAAAATAGGAATTAATGTTCTAAGTTTCTTAACAATGTTGTTTATTTGTAGATTCCATCTTAAATGTTTATCCATTACTATTCCCAGGTATTTAAAAGAATCAGCTTCCTCAATCAACATAAAAATGTCCCCGTCTAAGTCCATTGAGATCTTTAGTGGCCCAAGGTCAGATAAATGGTTCCGATAAGAACTGAATGGTAGATACTTCGTTTTGTTCTTGTTTATAGTTAAAATATTATGATCAAACCATTGTTTATTTAATTTGAAGTCACGTTCAATTATTTTCTTTAAATTTTTCCATGTATCTCCTTTATAAATGATAACTGTATCATCTGCAAATGCCAGTATCTGACCATCAGAAGGTAAACTAAATAAGTCATTTACATATATATTGAATAAAATGGGGCCCAGTACCGTACCCTGAGGAACACCATAGTCTACATTTTTTAAATCACTCATAGCTTCACCAATTTTAACGGATTGTTTACGATTAGTTAAATAGCTTTCTATCAGGTTAAACGCAGTGCCTCTAATTCCAATATTTCTTAGCTTATTAAGTAGTAGTGTGTGACTAACCGAATCGAAAGCTTTTTCCAAGTCAATGAATATGCATAAAGTGGGCTGACATTTATCTATTGACCGATATAAGCTGTCTACCAAATTTGCAATCGCATTTTCAGTTGAAACATTATTTCTAAATCCAAATTGCATATTAGATAAAATGTTAAATTTTTCAAGAAAACCACTTAATTTTTTTTTGATTACTTTTTCAAAGATCTTTGCAATATTGGAAATTAGAGATATGGGTCTATAATTTATTACATCACACTTTTTGCCGCTTTTGTATAGTGGAGTTATTATTCCTATTTTAAAGGCATTTGAACATTGCCCTTCATTTATTATAACATTAATTAAATGAGCTAAGGGTACTGAAATCTCATCTTTAATATTTTTAAGCATATCCGACGTAATTCCATCGATTCCTGGAGCCTTACCAGATTTTAGTGAATTAATAAATTCTTTAATTTCAATTGGGTCAGTGGTAGTGAAAAAAATTGAATTGGGATTACTGTAAATTTTCTGATTTGGATTTGTTGTTTTTTTTATTTTAGCTGCAAGTTATTTCCCGACATTGGCATAATGAGTGACAAATGCATTTGCAATTTCAGTACTATCCGATATTATACCATTTTCATTTTCAATTTTCGTAATTATTTCCTTTTCCTTATTTACATTGCAAATATTTTTTAATGATGACCAAAGTTTTTTTGATGTTGTATTATTAGTATTTATAAGTTTTCTATAGTAGTTAATTTTTGTATTTTTTATTAATAGATTTAATTTATTTCTATAAGTTTTATATTTTATTTCTAAATTTTTGTCTTCTAGGTTTAATTTGTGAATTTTATAAAGATTATTTTTGTTGTTAATTGACTTTAATAAAGCTTCAGTAATCCACGGGCTTTTTTGTCTTTATATTTTTTTAATTTAACAATTTTAGTACTTTTATCGATATTAGATTTTATTTTAGAGATAAATATTTCATGTTAGGAAATATATGAGAATAACTTACAGTACGATACGTTGATGTCTGTGGCGAGAACAGGAGCTGGAAGTCTGTAGTTACACACGGCTCTGCTTGCTTAGCTGTTGATTTGCGGCTGTAGGTAACCGTTCGCTGGGCTGCAGAGGACATCCCACTGCAACGTCGACGAAAAGTCGTTGGCTGCTTGCTAGTCACTTTGTTATAATTGTGGAGCACTAACGGGGCGTCAGGTGAGCTGTTCTACTGTACTGTAGGGGGACAACAGGGGTACGAGAGTGCTATGGTTTATGGTGCAAGGTCATGGAACATGACGATTTCAAGCGGGAACTCATAACTGGTTGTAAACGTTTAAGTATCGAATAGTCAATGTATGCTCTATATAACAATAATAATACATGCATTTGTTGAACAGTACAAACCAACAGGGCAAAGTTTACAAAAGAACTAAAATAATAAAAAAAGCACTGAATATACAAAATAAAAATTAATAAAACTAACTAACGCAAGTGCAAGTATATTTGATTAATCAATGATATTTCTAAAAGTTAGAAGTTCATGTAAAAACTTCAAACTGTAAAAATTGCTTCTAAATTGCAGAGATTTCAAGTCGAAACGAGATAATAATTCGTTATAATCACATCGTCTGTTGGGATATATTGTTACGTCTAGGTTAAACGTCTACGCACAAGGGGGTAAGTCAGAAGGCAGTTTTAGAAAAAATATTATAAAAAGTTTATTATAACATCAGAATCAATTTAGAGAACAGAAAATATAACAATGCTCCTAATTTCCAGCTGAAGGGTTTAGCCTAATATACAATTTTACTTACCGCTAACTAGCCTTCATGGCGGCAGGGCGGAGCTCGATACACTTTTGTTGGCGGTACCTCACCTCCAAAAACCAACTAATTTTCCGTTTTTTACTTTTGAGCACCGACCCTGTTAAAAATTTCGCTGCATTTGCAATGTCCCCGATGCACTAATGGTCAGTCAGCAATATTGCACTCTATGCAAGAAATGATTGGTCACCGAACTACTTGGAATGTTATAATTTTGCTGGCTTCTTTCATAACTCTTTAACAATATTATTTATACAGTATGCGCCAAAAGTATGGAATAAATTCAATAAAGGAAACAATTATTTTTTGGGAAAAATCCTCGAACAGGTCGATTTTTAATTTAAAAAATACATATTTTAGCGTAAAATGCGATTTTCAAATGTCATTTGTTTTCGAGTAATGACGTCATTGATTTTTTTTTAAATGGCAACACCATATTATTTTCCTTGACTCTGAAAGATCGTTTAATTCTCTATCAGACAGTACTAAAATTTTGCCCTCTTACATAGAAAAGTTTTCGAGTAAATGACGATTGAATGTTAGAAAACGTAAATCAATTAAAATAAAGAAAAAACGTTATCAAGTTTAGTTCTTCGAATTCCATAGTTCTTTTATGGATCACGTAGATGAAAATCTTTGCAAAGTGTCATTGTCACACCGACTTTCTAATAAGTATTGTAAGCGACATAGAAATTATTATTCAATTTAAAGTATTATGGCACATTTAACTGTTACTCAAAGAATTATTTAATGAAAAATATCCAGATCGCCCTATCAGCCAATCAACAGTCAGTAAGGTAGAGTCTAAATTTAGAGAAACTGGCAATGTTGTAAATATTCCAAGACCTGGACGTCCAAGCATTAATGAAAATCAGAAACAGAACATTTTGATAAGTATGGTGGATAATCCTCATAATTCTTCACGATTGGTTGCATTAATCAATTACACTAGTCAGAGCACAGCGCTACGTATCTTGAGGAGGGAAAAATATCATTCCTACAAAATTCAGGAACTCAATGAAGATGATCCCGATCGCCGCTTACACTTTTGCGAAATTCTAATGGATTTATGTCAAGGAAATAGAAATTTACACCGGCAAATACTTTTTTCAGATGAGGCCACATTTTGTCTGAATGGTACAGTAAACCGTCAAACTTGCAGATATTGGAGTCGGGAAAATCCTCATTGGATGGCAGAGGCACATACCCAACACCCTCAGAAATTAAATGTGTGGGCTGGAATAGTTGACGACAGAATAGTAGGGTCTTTCTTCTTTGAAGGAACCCTTACAGGACAAAGATATTTAGAGTTTCTAGAACTATTTTGACTTGACTATTTTTTATGGGGATACTTAAAGTCAAAAGTGTACATTAATAAACCACGTAATTTAGAACTTCAAAATCGCATTCGGGACGAAATACGCAGAGTTTCCCCAGAAATCATTCATAATGTGCAAGAAGAATTTCTTCACAGGCTTGCGCATTGTCAAGAAGTTGGTGGATGGCAATTCGAACATTTAATTTAAGTATAAAATTTAATCAATTATATTTTATTTTACATACCTCAGAATTTTTACTTTTTTATGGATAAAATTTACGTTTTCTAACATTCAATCGTCATTTGCTCGAAAACTTTCCTATGTAAGAGGGCAAAATTTTAGTACTGTCTGATAGAGAATTAAACGATCTTTTAGAATCAAGGAAAAAAATATGGTGTTGCCATTTAAAACAAAATTGATGACGTCATTACTCGAAAACAAATGACATTTGAAAATCGTATTTTACGCTAAAATATGTATTTTTTAAATTAAAAATCGATCTGTTCGAGGATTTTTCCCAAAAAATAGTTGTTTCGTTTTTATTGAATTTATTCCATACTTTTGGCGCATATTGTGTAAATAAAACATGATAAAATAATTTTGACGAAACCTGGAACGATGCTTTCGAGTATAATTTCTAAATTCATTAAAATATATTTCTACTCAAATTTCCATTCTAGATATATCTTCCCTGCTTCATGAAAGCTGGCCTCTAGCTTTAATTTGTCAAACTGTAATATGAAATGAAAAAAAGTCTAAATTAGAAAAAAATAAAAATAAAAACATTGAATATTTTGCATTAACACTACTAATAATTAAACAAATTATTTTCAAGGGAAAATAGAAAATAAATTATATCAAATTGTTAAAATAAGTGGATACACAAATAGTACTGCATTTAGTATATAAAATAGACATGATCCTCATATGGGAAAAGGACATGAAAAGCTAGATATTTCAAAAATCTCTTTTGAATAGATTCAACCACTACCCGTAGGACGGGTACCAAATTAGGTAGCAATATTCAAATTTGGATCGAACGTACAGAACAATTTTACTAGTACTTCATTATCACTGAAGACACGACTCTGCCTTATCACAAATTCCAAACGCTGTAAAGAAATATAATGTGTTTGGAGAAGCTTAATTTATGGTCGAACACACGCAGATCCCTAGTCACCTTCGTTCTTAACAGGGCTTCAGTATCTATATTATAATAAAGTTACTTCTTTTAAATTATCTGCAGTTCAAATAAAAATAAATTTTGAAAATAATTAAATATCGACCTGTTTTAAAAAAGTACCTAATACCTATATATACAATCTATCAATGCTTATATAGAACATCTATTAAAGAAGATTTTTTCTTTGCTGCTTTAGTTAATTTTTTGTTACGCTTATTATTATTGCTCGTATATGGAATTTTTGTTGTCAATAATTACATTTACGCTGTTGTTTTTTCGAAAAAATAGCGGAGTTACAGGACATCCGTTTTTTTTATGGATTTCTTCTAATAACTTTTTGTGAGTCTACCGATTTTATCTAATTTTTTAAACTTATCACCAGTGTTCCTTTGTATCCACGTACTTTATTTAATGCATATCTTTCAACGTCAAAGGGTTTAAACTGTCCTTGGTTTCAAATAACGACAGTTTTTTTTGTTTGAACATTTTTATAATTTTGGATAAAACGTAATTAAAAACGTGGATACAAAGAAAGACTAGTGATACTTATACAAAAATCGGACTTGTGTAACCCAATGACGCTAATTATAAATTTTCGAAAAAATATTGTAGAGTTTTGCTGCATTAATATTTAGATTATATTCACCCCACGAAATATTCACGCATCATTTCTAGACACCCTGTATAATTGGGATTTAAATATAACAAAATTAAAACACTACCTACTGTTTTTGCAAAGTCCATCTTGATCTAAATTGATGATTGATATGGTAAACGAAATATTACAGTTACACTATAAGTGGTCTTCTGTATCTTTTAAACTGTTATAAATGCAAAACAATATTGAAAAGTTCTAAAAGTTCTTTCAATATTCCTAAATATAGTACGCATCTGAGAAAAAAAAGAAATTGGAGCGTCACGACGCCGAGCGACGTTTGATTATGGTTTCGTTATCTACCTTAATTTTAAATTTCAGTTAGCTCAAATAAACTTTCTTTGGAAACGCTCACTTTGCATCAGCCGTTTACAAGATGATAAATCAATCACCCTATACTTAATCCTACTACAATTGATTAATAGCGTGTCTTATAAAACCAATGTTGCTACTATAGATAGATATATAGATAAATTTATTTGACTACTTTTTACAAAAGGTATAATTGTAGCAAGTCAGAAACACACAGGAAAGGTAAAACATAAAAATACATAGACTGTAATAATAATAATAATAATAATATTTATTTTCTTCTAAGACAATATTACAGTTATTGTATAGGAATAGTCAAAATTACATATATATATATATAGAAATATAGAAAACAACACTATAGTAGGTACATACAATTTACAAGTAAATATAACATTTACGAACAATATATAAAAATAAAAATTACAAATATTACAAATAGTCAGATAAAGAGTAAAAAGACTTATCCAGCAAATACTGTTTTAAACAAATCTTGAATTTTGTTATATTATCGCAAGACTTTATATATTCAGGAAGCCTGTTATATATTTTTAATCCGAGGTATTGAGGAGAGTTTTTTATTAAATTTATTCTAGCAAACGGCATGTGAAAATGATGTTTTTGACGTGTATTATAAAAGTGAATATTCTCATTTAAACTAAATATGCTAGAATTGTTAAATACATAAGTAGCTATTTCAAAAATATACAAGGAGGTCAATGTTAATATACGGAATTTTTTAAACAAATTTCTACATGAATCTTTTAAGGATGTATTAGCTATACACCGAATAATTCGTTTTTATGCTATGAATACTTTAGGACTATTAGTCGAGTTAGCCCAAAAACACACACTATATCCTAACATCGACTCCACTTTTGCATAATAAACATTTATCAATTGGTTTATGGTGAGTACAGATCGTAAGTTTAAAAAAAGAAAGCTTAAACTGTTTAGTTTTGAAATTAATTTTTCACAATGGGGCTTCCAATTCAAGTTTTCGTCCAAACAAAGTCCTAAAAATCGTATACTACCATGTGAATTACTTAAAGGCGTATTATAAATGCGTAAAATTTCAGTTTTTTCACTGTTAAAAAATAAATTATAATAATTAAAATAGTGGGCAATATTATTCAAAATATCAGAACACTTATTTTGTAAGTTGTTAATACATTTATCAGATATAATTAGAGATATATCATCGGCATAAGCAGTGAAATGACAACCTGATAAAACAGAATTAATTTGATTTATATATAAGATAAATAAAATCGGACCCAAAATGGAACCCTGTGGCACCCCTAAATTAACATTTAAAGAAGCGGATTGACAGTTTATTAGTTGATTATTTCGTGTAACAGAAAGAGAAACATATTGCTGCCGATTTCTTAAAAATGAAGTCAACCAATTCAAGGTAACACCCCTAATACCACAAATTTCAAGAATGTTGATTAACTTATCATGATTAATTAATTAAAGAATGAAAAAGTAACAAAAATATAACTATATATATATAAACGATAGAGCGGTACAATATAAAACTGGACAACAAAAATACTAAATGTAGCAATACAAAATCTTTTTTTGAGTAAATATTTCTCAATAGTTTGTTTAAATTTACGTAGACTTAAATCCTTAATAGCTTGTGGTAAGATATGTATTATAAATATTTAACTGTAGGGTGTTTCTAGATGAGAATGTTAATCGAAAATAGCTGTTGTTAGGAGTACCATGCTGAAGTGTACTAGCATTACTTATGAAAATGTTTTTATTTTTATGTAGACTAAAGAGTTGGCAAAGACTTAACCTTTAATTTTTCAAAATAAGGCTGACACTGTTGAAAATAATTTGCGTTTACAATACATCTGATGACCTGTTTCTGCATTCTAAATATTTGTATAGCGGAAGAATTGCCCCAGAGTGTAACCCAAAGCATATATGAGAGTGGAAGAATGAAAAGTAAATTTTTAAAAGAAAACTTTGACTAAAATTAGGTTTTAATTCACGAATAATGTATAAATATAATGACCCCTCCTTAAAGAAGTAACATTAGAAATGTTATAATCGGAGGAAAAATGTATACATTGGGTTTTATCGAAATTTAATCTCAGATTATTATTTACAAACCACCCTTATTTCCCATTTCATTTACCTTGAATGTAAACAAATAACATTTCATATACTGCATATTAATGATGTATCACCAGCGTAGAGAATACATTTTTCGGGAGTCAAATAAAACGGAAAATCATTCATATAGATTATAAATAATAGGTGCTCCAAAACAGAACTTTGAGGTACCCCACTCTTCACAACAGCCAAATCAGATACATCAGTCTTCAAAGCCACATACTGCATCCTAGAAGCAAGGTAAGATCTAAAGATATTCAATTACTTCCCTCTAATGCCATACGTAAAAAGTTTTTCAATGAGAAGATCATGAGAAATCAATCAAAGGCCTTACTAAGGTCGCATAGTGTAACCCCAACTAACTCCCCTTTCTCAAGACCTTCAACTATACAACTAACAACTCTGGAATTTCCAGACTGGAAATAGCATGCACTGTCGATAGACTCTAAAGTCGAATTGACAATTACTTAACAACTAAACTAACTTATCAAACATCAAGGGTCACCTTAGACTTATAAAGGCACTCGTCCAGATTGGTGATAATATTATCTAAACATCTTTTGGTTATCCTGGTATAGTCAGTAATTGTTATTTTCAAACCAAAGGTATCTAGAAGAAAAATGAATTCATCAAGATCATTGGAGACTTTATCAAAATTATAATTATATTCACCAACAAAAAATTCAACATTTAATTTAAGTCTAAAGTTTAATCAATTGTATTTTATTTTACATACCTCAGAATTGTTACTTTTTTATGGATAAAATTTACGTTTTCTAACATTCAATCGTCATTTACTCGAAAACTTTCCTATGTAAGAGGGCAAAATTTTAGTACTGTCTGATAGAGAATTCAGAATCAAGGAAAAAAATATAGTGTTGCCATTTAAAAAAAAAATCGATTACGTCATTACTCGAAAACAAATGACATTTGAAAATCGCATTTTACGCTAAAATATGTATTTTTTAAATTAAAAATCGACCTGTTCGAGGATTTTTCCCAAAAAATAATTGTTTCGTTTTCATTGAATTTATTCCATACTTTTGGCGCATACAGTATATTGTCCTACAATAAAAAGACATCAAACTATAATTATATAAATTAATATTAGATCAATAATTTTCATTAACACACCAATGTTCACTAAAACAAACAATATCATAACAATTTCCGTTTAAGAATAATTTAGTTGATAGACTTTGTTTGAGATACTTTGTTCATTGACATGAAATATACTTAAACTTACGTACTTACACTTATAAATGTATGAGATGTTATAACCAGCAGACCTATTGTCTGCCATCTAAGCAGAAAATGACGTTTATGGTAATCAGTATTTTAACCAATATCTCATCTCAATCATCTCCATCCAGCAAAATTTTACGTTGGCACAGTTCAGTAAAATATTAAATTAAGAAGTGCCAATACTGATAAAACGTTGACAGGAACAAATTATTTATAGCTACACAAGAGTTCCTGACAGGTCTGGGGAATTAATGATACCCCTATCGATTTAAGAGGTTTATTCTCGCTGAACAAAAACTTGTCAAAGTTTTAATTGAACAGTCATGGCTACCAAACACCTCAATTCGAATCATTTAATGTCCTTGAACATTTACAAAATTGACGGGAATCGTTAAACAAAAAATATTACCCTCATTAAATACTTAGTTGATTTATTATATGAATGCATTTCATTATCAACTTCTTCAAATTAAAGGGCTCATCGTTTGCTTTTAGAAGTTTTAGAAGTTTCTGGGTGATCTATTTTACATTTCATTTACATTTCTTTGTGCGATGCCAATCATTTATACGTTGAAGTAAGCTTATCAACTAACAATGACAACCAAAATTATAAAATACATCGTTAAATTTTCGTTAACTGACAAATATTAATTAATTTTCTATTATATTTTACCCTTTCATCTTATTTATTTTTTCCCTATTGTTTTAAATAAATTTTGATAATTTGCCATTATTCAACAACTAATTGATATTGTATATCTGTAAACAAAATTAAGTAGTGTTAATTTATATAATGCATAAGTTAATTAAATATAATGCACAGAGTAAAAATGCATAAAAAAAAAATTGGAAAAAGCTGAAGTTCCATTTAGTCTTCACAAATTGGAATATTCTAGAAACTAATCAAACCTGAGAAAAGGGGCAGATATGTATTGATCCACGACATAATAATTCTGTTTTATATAAGAAACTAAAATATTAGTCTCCTTTCTAAGATAAGATTTAACTTTAATTTCATTAGATGATGCACATACCTATTACTGCTTGTTCTCTATGAAGTGAAAATTTTTATTAAAAACATCAATATTTTAAATGCTGCATTAAACATATACGTGAGTTCGATTTCCTTTATATTTTTTTGAATAAATTGTTGTTAAGTAAAAATCGTGAAAGTGTGTAGGAATTGTTTCCCAATCATTTTATTGCCGAAATACAAATTTTAAAATATACAGGGTATTAGAAGTTTCACTGCTGTAACTTCAGTATAAGTTAGATACATAATAAAAACAGTTAAATAGTACAAGGGCATAACTCAAGCCGTTCTGAAAATAAATCTCGTTATTATATCAAGGAATTTTACCACTACAGTGCGAATACACGAACTAGTTCGTTGCGCCTGCTGAGTGCTTTTGCTGATTGCCTATCATGTTCCAGCTTGTTTCTTTAGAGATGACAAGAAAAGGAACTATTATGAAAATTAATAAATTTAATTTAGACAACTGTTTTGCATTTTTTACTATAAAAATCTTGATTCTTTAATAGGCACATGACAACCATCACTATACACCCACAACATTAGGAAATCACGAAGATATTATAAAACACTTAAAAAAGATGAAAGATTATTAGTCTGTTGTTAGTCTGCGATTTAAGAATATATAGAGTTGTCTGCATGTTTCCAGGTCTAAAATGAGACAACCCTTCCAGAAAAGTGCACGAAGTAAAAGGAAACTTGCCGCTGTATGGCCAAGGCAGCGGCGTAACAGAAAATCACGTGCCCTCCCGCAATATGACAAAAAGTAATATGCAAAATTCTGACATTAACGATAAATAAATAAATAAATAAATAAACTTACGAGTTCAAAATGGACAAGAACCAGCAACATTTTTGTGTTAGTTTGTAGAAACTGGGTAAGAACGTTGATGGACAAAAAATTGAATAGTTGCTGTAACATCAAGTATGTCAAATTATTTTATTAATTAAAACCACAAATTAATATTATTAATTTTATTGGACCAGTTTGCAGTGGCGTGCAGATGTGTATTTTTAAATCATTTTCGAACTACCCTTTTTGATTTTTTTTTACAAAATTATATGTGCAAGAGTAAGTTGTACATTCATTTTTTTTATAAATTCAGAATCACCCTGTATATGGTGAATGAATTAATGGACCGATGCAGATGTTCAAAAATATCGTTAAGAACGATACTGATTACTCGCTCACTGATCGCTGCTGCGTGCTGAACGCTACCAACTGTGATATATCACGGGCTAACTAAGACCATCCAAGAGAGATTTCGCGTTGTTATAATGTTTTGAGGCGTAAGTCGATGTAGTGGTTTCTCGGAGAGTTTTCCTCTACACGAATTAAGATAATCTAACTCTCTCCCCTTTCAAATGCCTACGGTGAAGTAAGTTGTTAATTGGACGAACAATAGGATAGTATGTTTGTTTTTAATTGTTGTTACGATTCCAAGTTGGACAACCGTTTTTGTGCATTTACGCAACACAACTTCGAGACCTAATCACACAAGACTTTGGAAATACTTTATATTTAAAGATGGCAATCAAATTAAGAAATCCATAAGAGAAAAATTGTTAAAAGACTAGGACTACGATGGAGTTGAGGTCGAGCTACTGATTTAGGAAAGGCAGTTACTTTTCGAATTTCCCGACGGTTATTTAACATTATAGCGTCAAATGGATAAATCTTATAATTGAAAAAGAAAACTGCTAAATGAAGACTGTTATTCGAGTTTCAGTACGATTGCTTACAATTACCCTTAAAATCAGCTACATTAGTATTTTATGTTTTTTTTTCAAATTTCCAAGACACTAGGTCACTTAATTAGTTAAATATCTGAACAATGTATTGTTTAAATCAATATATTACTTTTTTATATTATATTCAGTTAGTAGAATCTTTGATGCTACACGACAAGACTAAAGTTTATACAGGGTGATTCAGTACTTATCTAATAGAATTTGGGAATAGATGCGTCATGAAAAATGGAGTCGATATCTTAAAAAAATGTTTTATAAAATCCTAATAGTTTCCGAGCTAACATTATTGAAGTTGTAGCATTTTCAACCTTTTCATCGCTGGGTCACTGTAGTCTCTAGGCCTGTTCCTTAACAAAACAGCCTGCTGCTCCTCCTTATCCTATCCTTCGTACTCCTGAACCTCAAAACGGTAATCTCGAATAGTTTGCTTAAAATGAGGAGGCGCAGTATCTTGTAGCATTTATGATAATAAACATCTATTCCATTTGACATTATTAACGGCTCATTTATGAGATCGTCTACAATTCCTGCTCAAACATTGTACATGACAATAGTACATTTAAGCCTCTTGGCTATTGTCGAACGATTTGCTCTATACTTGTCGGAAATTTGCTTCCATAATACTTAAAATTTGTTAATCGGGTGCTGGAATATAAAGTTGATGTCTGTGATTCTATTTCAGGTTTTTGTTGAACCACTACGGTAAAGGTAGCAGAAGCTGGTACATCTAGAAGCAATGCATTTTGTCTTACTTCCCTGTAAACTAAAATAATACCCATTAATTCTGCTGTACCTTGAAAGAAAACAACTGAAAAAATTACTAAAAATTCGTGCTTACAAATTTGTCGTAGACAGTGACGTAACAAAAATCCCCGCAGACCCTGTGCCGCAGGAGGGGGTTTTGCCGAAGGGCTCAAGGCCCATGTTGTCGATTGCTGGCTGCCAGGACCACATTCTTGACCAACTCTTTGTTTTTCATATTTTTAAAATAACATTATTTTTATTATTAAATTGCATTTTGTGCATCACTGTAAGTATTACATAAGGAAATGTGCTAGAAATAGTAAATTTACATGTATAATAAAAATTCTACACACAACAATCTAAAAAACTTGCTGCATGCTGAGATTAATAAAATATTGTCACTGTCGGTTGCAACCTAACGGCACAAACACAAGCTCATTTTGTGTTTTACCTTTCGTCCATTATCTTTTGATGGCGGTTTTAATTCTTAGTGAGCTAGTTTTTGTCGATTTTTCGTTATGGATCAAAGTAAATTCAGTGTGAATGACTTGCGAAATGTGAACGAGTGATATTTCTTGAACAGTCGACATTCGTTCATATTTAGTAATTTCTATATTGGAAATAGCCTAATTCTAGGCAAGAGTTAAGAATGGAAACGAAAAGTAGCATACTATTTTTTATTGAATTTATTGCTTGAATATCCGGAAAAGACATTGTAAACTTGAATACAAAGCTCCTGTAGCCAAAATCTCATTGTTCTTTCACTGTAATTGCATCTAGAAAATGAATTGATGTTTGTGCATGTCTTACTTTATTTTTGGACTGTAGGCGGGGTCCACTCATTTTTTGTTACGCCACTGGTCATAGAATAAAATACAAATGTAATAAACCATACAAGTTTATTGTTATGGCAAATGCAAAAATTTTATAGTAAGTGGGTTGTTGTAAATTTTATTGTATTTTGTAATAAATGTCATATTGTAAAATTTAAAACTATAGATTGTATTAATACAACACTGTTGGTCATCATCACCAAAACTACAGAGACACAATTGTAGTACTACTGTTACGGAAGCTCACCTAGCTTTTTAGTTTGTTAATTATGTTCCAGTTTTTGTTAGAATTTATAATTTGTGTAACACTTTTATTTTGACTAGAATATTCCAAGCTATATTCGATTTGATTCCCGACACGTTCTCGAACCGCGGAAACTTCTAGAACGCTAAAAACATATATAAGTTCAGTTTATATTGTACAGCCGAACGGTAGTCATGTGCCTACGACTGATAGAAACGTCAAAGTAATGATTTGACAGTTGCGAATTTATTTGTTTGTATATTCGTTGTGTAATTAAGTAGTGGCAAAAAGTTTGTTTGTCTACGTGATGTGTTTCCAAGTCAACGTACATGTAATAGTTTTTATGAGACCGAAGTCCAGCACGGAGTAAGCCAGTAGCCGCTAGATGTAGACACGTATTTAACAAATATTTTTTTAAAACTTTGTAGTGTGGGATTACAAAAATGCTGATAAACTGTTACAGTCCTTGTGTCAATAAACTCATAAAACTTTTAATAAATGGTACAACTATGAATATAGTATTTGGTAACATTTCTGTTGTAGTGAAATAGTGTTTGGAGATTATTATTAACTGTAAGCATAATAAGAGAAATAGTACCACAAATTATAGTTTGCAATTGCATAAGCGTTTACTATTCTCTTTTTTCAGTGTACACATGGTACATCTTGAAGAATTATAAGACAGATTGATATCACTTTATTAGTAAAGTAGTCACAGTAATACTGAATAAATAGGTATTTACCAAATCAAATTGGCCGAAGATATCCAGAGTGACGTATGCAAATAACTATATATACATTTTATTAACACTACAGTCGTTCATTTACATAGTACTTTTAAACAAAATAGACATTTCCTCAAAAGATTTAGATGTGTATATATTATAATCGAGAAAAACGTAAAAAATAGTTAAAAACGCAAAAAGGTGGTCGGTACTTTTGACTAGACCCACTTACCTTTCCATCCATCTGTTTAGCTTAGACGCTAAAAATGTTAAGTAAATTGTAAAAAATAAGGAAAACTTGCGAAAAATCACTCCAGTTTTAGCTGGAAACTATTCCAGCTATTTCCCGTCGATTTTCAAAATTTGTGAGTGATGTAGTTCAAGACTTCAGATTTAAATTCAGCGCTTAATACATAACAAACACACTTGATCAAGGTAAGAAAAAAAAATCCGAATTTTTTTCCGCTCTCTAACGTGATTTCTTGAGATTTTTGCAATGCAATTGTTTGCGATTTTCAGGATGTTTGAGCTAAACAGATTTAGATTCACTATTCGAACATACATAAAGATAGGCAGGTCTGGTCAAAAATACAGACCCCTTTTTTGGCGATGTTTAACGCTTTTTCCAGCTATTTCTCGCCATTTTGCAAAATATGTGGGTGATGCAGTTCAACAGACTTCAGATTAGCACTCGGCACATCGAAATGCATGAGAGTTAATAAAAATATATCTTCCACAGATGTCCGTCCTTTCTTTTAGGTACAATTTTGATGTCCAACTAATCGGTTATTGGCACAGTACTCATCTTTCTGTGTACAAAATTGAATTCAACTTTTTTGCTGAAAATGCCTGGATATACTACTTAGGAACTAATAGGAAAATGGAGAAACAATAATCAGCACCCAATAAACACACATTCGGATGAAGTATTCAAATCGATACTTTGAAGCTGGTAGAGAAACATTTATCTGTATCTATTCGTCAAACATTCTTAATTATAGTATATTTTACAAAATTCTCCGTATAGCTCTATTCGTTCTTCTTCTGAATATCATAATTTTTGGACTCCTGAAGACGCTTTAAGAAAACAAAAACTTGACCGAAAACATATAAAAAACGAGTTTTCTTTATTTAACTAATAAATAAGCTGGTACGTGGGTAGTCCATTGAAAAAGAAGATGTTTTGGTGTAAAGTGTAACCTTAAATATGAAATTTGCTTTTATTCTTTAAAATACCGTCGTATAATGTAAGTAGATAATTCATGTTTTATTGATTATTCGTTTATTTGTTAGAGGATATACATAGATACGAAACAGCTGGATGATTGATGGTATCATGTCAATATGTTCGTACAAAGTATATACGAGTAAGCTTGTTGCTTTAAAGGCATATTTCCAATAGTCTGAACAAGCTAAAAGTTTTTGTCCAAATCGATTTTATTATGTACAAACGACACAAAAGCTTTTAATAACTCATTTGTAACAAGACTTACATAATATCGATTGTACTTACTCTTATTAAATACTAGAGCAGATAACTTGATAAGTGAAATACATTTCTGGACTATGCGATTTTATAAAAGTCAGTTGATAGAATTTCTCTATGACATTATTATGGAAGCTCACTTACCTTTTTAATTTGTTAATTATGTTCCTGGCTGCGTTAGAATTACTTCGTGGAAACCTAGAGAAGTACTAGAACCATAAAAAAATATATAAGCGGATCGGTTTCGCCTTCTCAGTTCAGTTTATGTCAGTTTAAAGTTCAGGAGCCAAACATGAGTGACGAACGTCAAAAAGTTTACAGTTGTGAAATTTTTTTTAAGGTTATTCTTTGTGTAATCAAGTAGCGATAATAAAGTTTGTTGTCCTACATGAGGTGTTTCAAAGCTAAGTCAACGTAGAGGTTACAATATCAATAAAAACTTGAAATCAAAGCAAATTGTAGATGACGCGGGTGTCGCAGAAAATTTGTCGGTGGTAGAACCTTTGCACTATGCACAATCATTAGCATACCAAGATATTTGGTATCAGAGGGCATACGTATGACTTCATTGATATGAATTGTAGGAGAATTGATTTATATTAGCTTAAAATACCTTAACAAGGTAGTAAAAAAATTTACAAATGTTTTCAAGGTTGAAAAATTAAATAAGTTACCACTTCCAACAATAAACTTAGACAAATTGAAAACATAGAATTTTTATTGTACTAATATTAAATCACATTACTTCTTTTAATGAAGGCACTCGCATATTTAATGAATGTATAACGATTTCTAGGCTACATTTCTAATAGTACATACATAAAGATAATTTTATTAAGCAATATTGAATAATATTTTCGAATACGCAATATTGAAGTACATCTCGGAAATTACAAAAGAGAGAAGGATGCTATTTTCACAATTATAATTTCCATAGGCATCTTCCTTTCTTTTTGGAATACAGAGCGAAATTTAAAAACAAACTTCTTTTTGAATTGGACATATGATTTATTTTGCTTATTAAAGAAAATATGTAAGGTAAGCAGCTTAATTATACTGATTAGTTTGCTTAAAAATTTCACAAAAATTATTTTCAAAATTCTATAAACCGTACAGTCAAACTATTTTTAATAATGTTATTAACTTTTTCGGCAAAATCGTTCAGACAGGTCAGTTTTGTAGTTTTGGGGCATGACCTTTAGAAATTCAATTGTCATCAGAAATGTCACCAGTGGCGGCGGGACGAAAATAAGGTTGTTTTTTAACAGCAATCATCTTTTGTTTTGATGAACTGAAAATTCAAAGATAACGATTTCATCAAACCTTGCCGATATTCTCTGCACGTCGTCATAATTTACAATTCTGATCTTACTGTATTTTCAGCTGAAAGCAACAGGTTTTACTCGGCGCACTGAATATTTCAAATAGGATTATTTCGAAAACAGTTGCTCCTAACGACTTTAATAAGATATACCTTTCTCAAATAAAAAAAGATGAGAAAATCGATTGTTTCACCATTCAGATGGATACACCAAGCTGCAAACGAGTTCAGATGTGCCATAAGTAGCATCCTCTACTAGCGACGTCAAAATTAGAAACAAATTTGAATTCTTCTATTTCAAAAAACCTCGATCTCCAAAATGTATGCAAATATTTGGATTTATAAGAAAGTTATTTACAAATATCGAAAATAAAATTTTAACTTTGATAGGTACCCTGTATCTTTTTAAACGTCAACTTTTGACTAAGGTAAGTTTTTGTCGTTAGGACGCTACTTTTGTTCTATATTGCATTAATTTCGGGACAGCCCGGTCCATGACGACAAATTATATTGTTAAATGGATTCCAATCTGTTCGTTATATTATAACTTGTGGCATTACCCAAGATTTGTATTAAGGACCACTGCTTTTTATTATCTCTCTTAATGATTTCATTTATGTTTTCATCACAGTAAGTTTAATAAGTAGACACCTAGGTTGACTTCACAAGATTAAATTTAGATCAACTGCAGTTTGTTTAAGGCAAGTAAATAGAGGTTATTAATAAACGAGGATGCCCAGCAGTAGTTTAGCGACACATCCACAACTTAATTGGTTAAATGTTTCTAACAGTTTGAAACCAATCCCTGACTTATGTGGGAACAGACCTTACATCGGAGTAGCGCGGCCTCGTATAGAAATTACAGGTCACCGACACAACCCTGATATAATGGTCATTGCGAGTGACGGTATGTTTTGGTGCTGGTCTAGTGTGCGCTGCTCCATTAAATAACATTACTACCTTTATGAGCAAGCTTTGCTGGTTTGTGCGATCTTTTAATATGGCGAAGCGTACAAAACAACATATTTAAAGTACAATCGTGCATTAATAATGGCACTTTTTAAAATAAATTTGTCTACTTGTTTTGAACTGCTAAGACTTTGCAACTGAAAATGGTTGTAATATATTTTGTGCTGCTCGAGATAGATAGACGTCATTTAATATGAATGCTGCAGACTTAAACAGCTCTTCTGAACTGTTCTGATGGAGAAATATGAATTTAATAGAGTTAGTAGTAGTCACTGACAAATATTATAACGATTGAAGATAACCTAACATCATGCACTGAATGAAATATATTTTGGACCATTAGGTTACGTTACTGTCATAATGAAAACAATTTAACTCAAGTGACATACTAATAGCACCATAGCAAAAATTTATATTGATGCTCCTAAACTTTCATCCTAGGATAACCAAAACAATTTCATCAGATACCTAGATACTTCTTTAAAGACACAGGTTAAGTTTATGGTTAATATTAAATATCATTACCATGTGCACTTAGATTGGTTCAATTATCACCTATGTCTGTAAGTTATATAATTACCTTTAGTGGACGAAATGATAGAAAATATACAGGGTGGTCACTTTTACGATGCCCAGTAATCCCAGTGCAGAAGTCTTGGAAATGGTGATATATACAGGGTGGCTTAAATTAGAAAAACTTGCATATTTGTATGCCTTTCAAATTTTCTGAAAAGAAATATGATGTACTTTGTGTTGTTCCTGAAATATCGGCTGAAAACTGGAAAATGAATTTTCCATTTTCTTTCATAATTTTTTTTTATTTTTAAAATAAATGCTATGTAATTTGGTATCCTTATATTGTTCGACATAAGTTTCCCAATGCAGGTGGAAATTCTCTTTATTCGCTCGCTTCGTTGATATCAAAATCAACCATAAGAAAATCAAAAGTTAGTCAACTTTTGATTTTCTTATGAAAATTTGGGAATCTAGAGTAGAATTTTGTTTCCACTTTTATTAGAAAACTTATACCAAACAATATAAGAGTATCAAATTCCATAACATTTATTTTAAAAATAAAAAAAATATATCAAAGGAAAAATAAATTTCACTTTTTCAGTTTTCAGCTGGTATTTCAATAACTATACAAAATATTTTATATTTCTTTTCAGAAAACTGAAAGGCATAAAACTGTGCAACTTTTTCCTAATTTAAGCCACTCAGTTAAATGATGAACGCAAAGAAAGAATTTGGAAAAAAAATGATGGTCTTGCATGTCAGAGATGTAGTCTCTTTGGTAAATTTTTATATTAAAAACAAATCTATTAAACAAACATTATTAAATAGAAAGTACAATTGATGATGCTTTACGACTCTGAAAAACTGAGACACAGCCAAGAAAAAAATTGGAAAGCAGTTGCATGGATAGAAGCTACTGGTAAGTACAAATTTAAACATATCTGAAGTCCCAAAAATTTGCAAATGAGCGATTGCTCATTTATTTTGTATTTAAAAAGTCTACAAAACGGCCGAATTGCGACTAAGTGTGGTTGTAAAATAAGTACTACGACGCGGCCGAATTTCAGCTCGGAAGACACATAACTGCGCTGTGCCCCAGTCGAGAGTCGGCCGTGTGATGGTCTTGTCTCAGCTTATTTATTTTAAATACACACCTACCTGCAAGTTAGTCGTTTTGTGGACTTTTGGTTAAGTGTGGTTTTAAAATAAGTAAGCTGAGACACAATCTCCACACGACCGACTTTCGACTCGGGCACGGTACGGTCATGTGCGTCCCGGTCTTCATAGTGTCCCGACCTTAAGAAATATTGTTTTAGTGAAACGGGCAGTTATATCGTGCTAATAAAATATGTTTTATCATTATACCGCAACAATAAAGGTCGGGACACCCATAACCGCACGGTTCCCGAGCCGAAAGTCGGCCGTATGAGGACCGTGTCTTAGCTTACTTATTTTAAAACTACACTTCGCTGCAAGTCGGCCGTTTAATGGACCTTGGAACTTGATATATTTATATTTGTGCTTATCAGTAGCGTCTACCGATGCAATTGCTTTCCAATTTTTTTTATCGGCTGTGTCACATTTTTTCAAAAAGTTGTGAAGCATCATAAATTGTACTTCCCATTGAATAACTTTTGTTTGATAGATTTGTCTTTAACATAAAGATTTACCAAGAAGGCTACATCTCAAACGTGCAGGACCTTCATTTTCTTTCAAATTCTTTCTTTGTATTCAGTATTTCTGGAACGTCCTTGTTGGGTCATACTGTACAAAATACGTTACTACTCTTCAGTAACTCTTTTAATGTCCGTCACTCCAAAAAAATCTCAAGTACCCATGTTTATCATGCTAAAATTTAAAACCTCGCGGTCTCAGCTCGGTATCGGCGCTCGGTCGAAAATCGGTATAGTAACGACGATCGTATTTATTTCTACAGTACAATTCAAGCACCCGACCTTAATAAGGATAATTCCAACGATAGTAAGTACAGATTTTCTTAGCAAAACTTTTTTATTGGTTGATTTAATTCAGTGCATCCTGGGGAACAACAGATGTCTAAAAAACGAACAACGTTTTTAGATACAGCTCCTTTTTGAAATAAAGTTGTCACAACATGAATTTCATATAAATTTAAAATGATTAATTATTCCAAATTTCTTGGTAAAAGTATATTGTTATTTTTCCTATTTGCCAACTATTTTTGTAATTTTGGGTGATAAAATGGAAATCACATACCTATCTGGATATTATTAATGGCATCTTATTATGTTATTTGTAGTATATTGGCATTTCAATTATATTAATTATATCGTATTGAGCCAGGTTAGTCTTGTTTATATATTTGAATTTTAACGGGACTAGAAATTTTAATACAGTTTCTTGCTATTACCGATAACCGTCGCACATGAGCGCGCGCCTATAATTTCTAAAAACACGTGTTTATGAAATTCATTTCCTTACTTGTAGAGCTGTATTTTGTTCAACAAATAATTTTCCCGAATATGTACATTAGTCCTCTACTGATTGCAACATTCAGCATAAATCATGGTATCTCTTTATTAATTATAATCCTATTTCCTATTACAAATGTACGTCTCTGGGTCTACTATTTCTACTACCTATCTTTCTAGATTGTTCCATTTTAGTAGGTTTCAATTTTATTTTGTTGGACATTCTGGTAAAGACTGTCAATTATCTTTTTCTTCGTAGAAAAGGAACGATTTTCCCGCAAAATCTCTCTCTTAGTGGTCGTGAAAGGGGTGCCATGTGTTAATAGTTTTGCTGTGGAAAATATTTAATTATCCAATTTTGGGATCAATCCATTAAGCAAAAGTTGTTATTTTCACTTATTGGTTTTTGGTTTATTGTTATTTTTGTGTGAAAATCTCCTCGGAGGATCTTCTAAACACATATTTCACCCCTAAGCCACATAAATTTCACCCTCCAGACATCGAGGTCAGTATATTTACCTTTAGTGATTTCTGTCAATAATGTATGTTTTTTTTTATCTATTATATAGGGTTTTCTGATTGGGTGTATAGTAACCCCGTTTTCCAGTTGGGTTCCACAAACTACCATGTGTTCCAGTTGAATTGTATAGGCTACCCCGTTTTACAATTGGATTCCACAACTACCCTGTATTCCAGTTGATTTGTATAGACTACCCCGTTTTCCAGTCGGGTTCCACAAACTACCCTGTGTTCCAGATTGGTTGGAAGTACCACTCTTTTGCTCCAGTGCTGAGAAGAAATAACTAACGGTTCCCGTCCTTTTGTACCTGGTACTTGCACTGTCGAGGGCTGTTGCACTACTCCATTTTTTTTTATGGTCTTCAAGACATAGGTATTTCTTCAAGGATAAGGCAAGTCCAATTAACTGTCGAAGAATGTAATATCTTGCAATTTACATTTTATATCTTTTTTTTGGTAAAATAATATAAAATTTATTCTAAGGATAATAAAATCGTTGAGTATAAGTTACACAAATTACACAACTATATTTAGTATAACTATTATTACATTATTTGTTTATGTATATTTTATATATAATTCTCAAGAAGATATTCTTGGGTATGCAGATATAGACCTATATGTACCATTTCGTTCTTTCTTTTTGGTCAATTGTGAACCAAAGTTCAGCTGTACTCTGGGGAATTTTGAGTTAATATTTTAACTCAATACGTTAACATTTATATCCATTTTATTCTGATATTTAGTAAGGAACACATATCTGCCATTTCTAATAAGATACATTGATATATAATTTCATACAAATATATTCTTATATATGTTTATACATCTAAATATACGCAGATATATTTACTTAACAGTTTATTATTATTATTATTATTTTTTTGGGTTAGCCTTTGTCTTTACATATTGCGTTTTACACTATTTTTTTTGGTTAAAGCAAACTTAAATTAAAATCTTTTTTTTTTGTCGTTCACCTTTTCGTGATTTTTCTTGAGAGTGAACCTCTTTATTTTGAAAATCTAACTGTATCAAATTAAATCACGTGGCGCTTAAAAAAAAAAATATATATATATATATATATATATATATATATATATATATATATACAGGGTGAATCTTAAATAAGTACAAATATTTTAACCAGCAGTATAATTTTGTGTGTAGAACACATAATTAATAGTTTCTTTACAAAAAAGTCAGAAATAAAAAAGTAGAATTTTAAATAAATTTCGTAATTTTTCAGTAGAAAACTTGTTGAGGACCGCTGGCCTAGACCGACCCTTCATACTTTTATGAGTCATAGTGTTGCAGACTGAACGTGTGGTTCACAGTGTTGCCAGTATTACACAAATGTCTTTGCTTCAAGGAAGAAAAAATGTCAACTTTTAGCGAATTTTGTCAAGTGTAACATTTTATATTATTTTTTATTATCAAACTGTCATTGACTGTCATGACAGATTATCGGAAGCCCAAGTCAAAGTTGTTAACCCCACATAATGCATGAAAATAGCAATAAAATTTGCTAAAAGTTGACATTTTTTTCATTTTAAATAAAAAACGCGTGCATAGTTTTTCGTTATTCTTCATAAAATACCTTAAGGAAATTGTGTTTTGTGTCCCTTTCTAACAGTGTACAATGACATTTAACTTGTGAAATGTGGATTACTGATTAAATAGTTAATTTTTTAACAAACCGGTAAGTTTCTGTGCACGTTTATGTATAATTTTTGAACATTGGACATAGTAATATCACGTAATATCTTCCTAAATATTTTACGGTAGTATTGAACTTGCGGAAATTCATTTTTAATCGTTGAAGTATAGTAAGGTTAGTTCAGATGTTAAAATTTATGTTAATATTGCTGCGTATCATGCTACATACCCAATTTTACTGTACTTATGCTTAAAACAAGTATTTTTAAAATAGAACTATTACGTTAAAGGGAACGTAATATTTATATTGGAGGAGATATGGCAACCTCGCAACAAATCATATGTTTCATTACGTTGTTGGATGAAAAATCAGCCAGCGGTCCTCAAAATGTGGGTATTTTTTAAAAAAATTAATATCTCCGTAAATATTAGAATTTTTTAAAAATGGCTTTCACTAGACTAATTTAAATGACGAACTACACCAGCAGTTAAAATATTTGTACTTATTTGAGAGTCACCCTGTATATTAGAGCTACTTTGCTAGCCGGCTTTGGTACAGATTAATTCAGTCTAGGTAAGCGATTTACCATATTAATTATTATTTTTTTTTTTAATTATTACCACGTGACAAAGTATAATAAAGTAAACAATTTCTACAATCCCCATTTCTTACAACTGTGAGCGGTTTTGTCAATATCTCATATTTATTTATCAAATTAGCCATTCAGTAATGAGTATGTGAAATATTACTTTTTAATTTAAAATTATAAATTAATAAATGAAATGACGAAACAGTTTTGTAGATCCAGTCGAATAAACAGAAATTATTCTACGGTTCTAAGTAAAAGAAAATTACACCGGCTCTACTGAAAACTTAATTAATTAAACAAGAAAAAGAAAAAAACTTAATAGTGACGCCTTTCGTTTGGAAATGATTATATGATGATAAGTAACCCACTTAAACATCAATTAGTTGTTTTGGATTTCGATGGAAATGTCTTTAAAGTATATGAATTTTTTTACAAAAAGAAAAATAAAATCCTCTGCTCACATAAACGTATATGAATTTCTTGAATACATTTGCTTTATTGAAATGGTCGTCATCTGCAACGAGATTAATCATATATCCTCTGGCCATAAGGTGTAATAGAGGTAAAGCAAGTAGGTACGCTGCTGTAAACATATATTAACTTAATGAATTATAAATATGAAAACGAGGGATTAATAAATTATAAGATATTTGCTGTTTCATCTGACGCCCTAATGAATGAATAAGAGATAGGTACTGAAAATTAAATATAATTTTGATTTGACTTTTACCTACATGAAAATTTTTTTATTTACAGAACGTAAAAGTCTTTTACATCCAGTATGTAAAATTTATATCTTTCTACAAAAATCAATGAAATTATTGACATAATCAGTTATTTCACCAGTTTATTTATTATTCTCAACAAAACTATAAATGTTAACAATTGACCTTTACTAATCAATTCTATTAACAATAAATTTAATAGTAAATCATTTCTTTTAACGTTTAAAATATAAACTGACTTCTCTCGAGGATGGTAAGTCGTTCACTACAATAGTTTCTTAAGGCACTGGGCAATTATTTAAGTTGCATCAGGAACAGTTATTACTAATAATTTCAATTTTGTTTTCAATTAATTCTTCAATATATACTTTCGCAACCGTTAAAAAACCCATATGTCTTTTAAGACTGAGAAAATCAGCTAGGAATGTAGATTATTTTCGAAAGCAATAGTGTAGCTCTTTGCTTCCGGTAATTTTAAATATGTATATTGCAATATCTTTTGGAGTTTTTATATATTTTTAGGTATTAATAATATTGTGTGAAACTAACTACTCAGAGCTTTGTCTGTGGAATTGTTCATTAGCATACCTAGATGTTTGGTATCAGAGAACATACATATGACTTCATTGATAGGAATTGTAGATTTGATTTATATTAGCTTAAAATACCTTTCTAAAACAGTAAAAAAATCTTTTGGAGTATTTCTAATTTTAATTTAATAACAATTAATACCTGATCTACACATTTTCCACTGATATGTTTAATAGAAATATTTATGGTTGGTTACTCTGGATGCAAAGTATAATATTTTCGGTATAATTTAATATGGGCCAAAATTTGAAAAGAATGTTCTTTAAGTTTGAATTTTTACAATAATAATTGAATTTTTATCGTCAATATCGTCTATAGTTAAATTTACAGCATGTCCCACATATGCTAAATATTAAAATAATCTGAAACCATATACTTAAGCACTTTGTCAACATATCTATAAAAATATGACTCACCTTCATTAATAATTAATAACATGCCAGCATTTGGTGCTTCTTGTAAAGATTTCTCAATCTCCGCTTTTGTTAAACCTTTTTACATTTTTGGAAGATATCCTACCCATTTGTCTTTCAAATACAGCACTGACATGAAATATTTCTCTATATCTATATTTTGGTAGACGATAAGTGTTTAAAATATCATACTTTCAAGTATATTTTTTAATTTCTTAGACTAATACGATTGAGTAAAGTTAATACCAAGTAGATCCATGTTGCCAGATTGATTTTCTGGGAATAAGTCTAGAAATTACACTTTTCGCTTCTTCAGATACTTCACATGGTAGATCTTCTTCATCATATGATAACATGTTTTATGATTTTATTCAATTACAATAAACCACAAAACATCCCCAATAAACTGTCATCAACTCAGGAATAAAAAAATAAAGCTTGTTTGTTGCGTTGCTATCATTATTACTGGCATGCTAGTAAATTTTAGCTGATATGTCAAATAAATTAATTGTAAATGTAAAAATGTTCTCTTCAAATTTTTAGTAATATTTTAACTGTGTGATACAGTTTATGTTTGATACTCAGTTGCAAAACTCTTTTGCTTTCTCAAATGCAAAAATAGCATTTCACAATCTACCATCTTATTCTAATTTTAATCTGGATTTTATGGATAGAAATGTAATCTTAGATAGATCAACAATTATTATTATCTCTATTGATAAAAATTAAAGTAATGGAAATGTGGCATAGGTTTTGGAATGGTACTTTTTATGAAATGGCTAAAATGCATTATGCCTAGTAGGAAATTATGGCATAGGACGAAAATGAACAATGTTAAAAATTGTGGTACTTTGAGGACATAGCAAGAAAACGATATTACAGAATGCTACCGAATAATAATTGCTGTTGCCAAAAAACTACGTGCTTCAGAATTTTGTAATTAAATTCTCAATACCCAAAGGGTTATTCAGTTGGAAAATTTTTTGAAAGCAAGATATTTAGATGCTGCTAAAGTTATAGTTAGTACCACCTAAATCGCTAAAGTTGAATGTAGAATTAGACGAAATATTTATTTCTACCAGAAAATACTTATTACTAATGCTTTTAACACTATATCTTCCCATAGTATTTATCTAATATATAAAATTCTCGTGTCACAGTTTTAAACGCCATACTCCTCGGAAACGGCTTGACCGATTAGGTAGGTAGGTAGGTCTGAGAATCGGTCATAATCTATTTTCCATACCCCTAAGTGATAGGGGTGGTCCACCCCAAACAATTTTTTTTAATTTTTTTTTGGACAAAATTTTTTATTTTTATTTTTTTATGATGTGGCATTAAAAAATACATACAACCCTTAATTTTTAATAACCATTTTAGTAATTTAATCATTTTTAACCCTGGTCGATAACTGATCGATTATCACTAGATCAGTTATCCCCGCCAGGCATCTACCGGTGTCACTTCTCACCCAGTAAACAGCACGGAGTAGGAATGAGAATGGAGCCGATCTCCTGTCTCTCTCACAATAAGCCTTCACTCACTCTCTACACAGTTTTCGACCATTATTATTGTGTATGAATCGAGCGTAATAGTGACGTTTACAATTATTATTTTACCTTCTATGTGTAATTCTCAAGTAAATTTATTATTAATTTGCTGGGCCATAATTATTTATTTCCTATTTTATCAATAATTAATAAAATTATTAATTTTAAGTGTAGTTCTCATTATTAGTTAATTAAGTGATCTACATAACCTCAAAAGTACGCAACACGTGTCACGAGCTCCCGCCAACAACGGCTATTATTTTAGTATATGGCTATTATTTTGTACAGTGAACAATGCCAACAAGACGTAAAGGGGATAATTTGGGCCGTCAAACAAGTGAAATTGCAGGCACGCGAAATAATTTGTGTTTTGTTATTCTTATAGGCCGTCATCGTTCACAGTGCTCCATTCCTCTTTTAGTCATATACCACATCTCCACACACTTACAATAAGTTAGTTATTTTTTATTTAACTGCCAAAGTATTCACTAGAAATAATTCATATGGCAAAACAACGTTTGCCGGGTCACCTAGTTATTTTATAAGTTTTCAAAATTGTGCTCCAAACTAGTGTCAGAGTTGTCAATCGCAATTCGATAGCGTACCTGTTATTGTTATTGACTAATTTTGCAGTTGTGATGCAAAATTTAAATGTCTCATTGGATAATAAATTACCAAAAAATTTTCAGCTAAATTTACTGATAGTAATAGGAATAGGTATTGCATAATTTCAGAAGAAATCTGTCATTATTTTTCAGAAACAAAATCTAGAAAAGAATTGATATAAAAGGTAAAATTCCATCAAGAAGCAATATACCTACTATATGAATATCAGATGAAAGGAAAGGCGGCCATAACAAGTGAGAAGGGAATTCTGAAAATTAAATATGATTTTATGTTATTCTAGTTTTAATCTATGGCGATGTGAAAATGCTTTCGCAGAACGATTTCTCTATAAACATGTGCCAGCTGCAGCTACTTTTACCGCAGTATGCAGTGAGTGCAAGTGTAGTGTAACGCGAGAGAAATTTGAAACCGAATCGTAAAAGAGATGGAGGTGTACCACGGTGCATTGCAACAATGTGGCGAATCATACACGAGACTCAATTATATCCGAACCATATACAGCGTGTCCAAACATTAATACCAAGGGATTGGACGCGGAGGGCCGGTACCATAGCCACCACGATCTCCTGACTTTATTGAAAAAAATTAAGTGTATCGCACCGAAGTGAATACCTACTATTGATAATTTATGCAAACGTATAACAGTTGCTGCCAAGCAGAAACACTTGTGTTAGTCTGTAGAAACTGAGTAAGACGGACCCAAAATTGTGTCTTCAACTTCAACTTCAGGTAGGTACGTCAAACTATTTTATTAATTAAAACCACAAATTAATTATATGTATTAATAATTATTAACAATAGCGGCAAAAACAATTGAATTTGTTGTATAAAATAGGTAAAATAATATTTATTTCATTTCATTTTTGGTCCAGTCGGCGACTGCATGTTTTGCCGCCTCATCAGGTTTTACAGTGGACCAGTTTCCAGAGCCGTGCAAAAGTGTATTATTAAATCATTTTCGAACTTCCTTTTTTGATTTTTTTTGCAAAATTGTATTTCTAAGATCTGTATCTTCAGAATTTTTTAGATAAGTTTTCAATCACCCTGTACAGCTGTTATTACAAATTACATCTAGACGTAGTACAGCAAAGGACCATAAATTAGAGGAAGGGAAAGTTACCAAGTTTTGATAAAAGCATGTAGATAACCAATTTATTTGATTTTTGACTGAAGTTAAATATTTTACCAGTGTTTATAAAAGTATAGTTAGTCAACCTAGGATTTAATGAGTTGACAAGAGATGGGAGCATCTGTACTATTTTGAAGATATTTGTCTCAAGGGTTGTCCAAAGTGGACATTTAAGTCAAATTCAAAAATAACGAATTAGATTAGAAGTGGTATATTGCAAGGTGCAACTTTTAATAAGTTATACTGGAAGCAAATTTTCGATAAAAATTCACTAATTATAGCAATATGTTTGGATATTTAGTTCACTTGATTTAAAATAGATATAATTAATAATTGATGAATGAATGTTGATCTATTTTTCGTCAACAAACAACACTATTATGGTTAGTTTCACATACCAATTTCGTTGCGAATCTTGTGATCCATAACTTGAATTACAAGCATACTTCTCATTGTAATTCTTAGGATTAGACCAGAAGTAAAAAATTTAAGTAAGAGAGGTCTCTCTAAAGAGTTCAGTCGTATTTGTTCAACACAATTTTTAGCAAACACTCGTTGAATACCTATGTATATTGATTTGGTATGTAAAAAATATTAATAGATTAATTAGCTTTAATTAAAGGAAATAATTAAATTGAAAGAAAAAACATATTCAATTAACTAACCATTAATTAGTATTCATTTTGATAAAATAATATTTAACAGTTTATAATTACCTATATGTATAGTATAACAGATATTTCAGTTCAGGAGATAAAACGCGGTTCATATTAAAAAAAATCATTAATGGAAGCTTTTGAATGTCCAAGTTTCTTCTAATTTTTAAGTTCACAAACAATAGAATATTATATGAAAATTCATACTTGATACATAGTGATTTTCCGGGTTGTTATGCCGTGACCTCGGTAACTGGTAACTGCCAGAAACAGAATTAAAATGCACATCTCTAGCATTAGCCGGGATTATTTCTTTTACCTACCCTGCTTGCTCTCGGGCTAAGCGATTATTGCAATAATTAGAAAAAATCATATTCTGCTTCCTTAAGCAACGTTTTCTGACTTATGTTTATTTCTTTTTTTGTCCCCTGTATAAAGTTATCGAACCATATCATTTGTATTTTAAAATATAAGCCAGAAAAATAGTTTGCACCAGTCTTTTACGGCAAAACTACGGCCAAATTGTGATACAATCAAAATATCATCAAAGTTTAAAAATATTCATACAGGGTGTTTATTAATTGAATGCCGATACTTAAAGGTGTGAATCCTTCGGTCATTTTAAGAAGGAAACTTAATATCAATATATGTCCTAAACCTCTTAATTTTGAGATACGGGGTGTTACAGTATTAAGAAAAAATTTACTTTTTTATTATAATTTTCTTATCACTCCAGATATTTTTATGAAATTTTGTACACACCTATTAATCATTAAGGAGCATTGTTTGATGTAAAAAATGTTTTAAAATCTTTGCCAATGACGTCCGCACGAGGTGAACTAAACATTTTTGAAGAAAAAAATGGTACGCCACCGCCTTTTTCTAAATATTAAAATTATTTTTAAAATCTCCATTCATTTTACAGCAAATTCGGTCCCTAGACTTATTCTCGTACGACGCACCATTTTCACATAAAAAAATTAAAACCAGAAAAAGTTTTCTCCCCAGGTTCAATGAGACTGCTTTTGATATTTTGTGGCCATTTTGTAGACACCCACCATGCGTGGAAACACTTGCGGCAAAAATTAATTTTCTACTTTCACAAATGACGTTCACGTAGGCATGATATTGAATATTTGAATAGAAAAAACGGTAAGCTCATTAAATGCCCCCTTAAAGCAAATGAAATAAAAATTAGTAGGCTGGGTAAAGTGTCATAATTTTTGACGCTTCTTTTCACAATAAAGTTGACATTGATTTTTCATTATAAAAAAATTATTATTAGAGTAGGAGGTAAAATTTCATAAAAAATGGTAAATTTTACAATCGGTGAATTAGCTGACATGCATTTTGCTTATGGGGTTACCGACGGAAATGCATACAAAGCCAGGAGGTTATACCAAGAGCGGTATCCAAATCGCGTACTGCCCGATCCGAGAACATTTTCTGGGATTTATAGACGTCTTCACGAAACCGGAAATTTAAAAGTAGACCATAGTGCTAGAGGAGTCCCTGAAACAGTAAGAGCACCGGAACTTGAAGAAGGAATTTTATATGAAATTGAGGAGAACCCCGAACCTGGCACGAGGAAAATCGCGGCAACATTTAATGTTTCACACGTACTTGTTTGGAAAATTCTTATCGAAAATTTGTTATATCCATATCACATTCAAAGAGTCCAGGCATTACTCCCTAGAGATTTCCCGTTGCGCATAAATTTATGTAAGTGGTTTCTTCAAAATTTGCTGGAAAATCCGTTATTTGACGAGTAAATTTTTTTACCGATGAAGCTAGTTTCTCTCGAAACTCAATACGAAATTTCCATAATAACCATTTGTGGGCGGATGAAAACCTCTTTGCAATTGTTGAATCAAATCATCAAGAACAGTTTTCATTAAATGTTTGGGCTGGTATTATTGACGATTATTTGATAGGCCCATTTTTTCTCCCAAGAAGATTAGATAGACAATCGTATTTACACTTTCTTGAAGACCTGCCGCCAATGCTTGAAGACCTTCCTCTTTTATTAAGAAACCAGATGTGGCTAATGCACGATGGTGCGCCTTCACGTTTTAGCTTACGGGTGCATGAATTTTTAAATCACAACTATCGTGATGGTGGATAGGCCGCGGAGGAACGCAGTCATGTCCGCCCAGATCTTCCGACTTTAGTTTAATAGTCTAGACTACTATTTCTGGGGTCATCTGAAAAGCTTAGTGTACGCAGTGCCGATTCAAGCCCAAGAAGAGTTACGAAATCGTATAATAGTATGCTGCCAAACCATAAGAGACACCCCTCGAATTTTTGAAAATGTACGTCAGCCTATGCGAAGTAGAGTAGATGCTTGCATGCGTGTGGGTGGAGGACAACTACTGTAAATACATAATGTGGGTTCTTTATTTTGTTTGTATTTTCTTGTCTTGTCGTTTCGTTTTAGATTTAAGATTTTAAATTTATCGTTTTACTAAATAAATCGCGATTTTTAAAATAAAATTTAAAAAAATCAGAGGCGTACCGTTTTTTTCTATCCAAACATTTAATATTATGCCTACGTGGAGGTCACTGGTTAAAGTAGAAAATTAATTTTTGTCCTACAAAAAATTGTTTCCACGCATGGTGGTGTCTACAAAATGGCCACAAAATATCAAAAGCAGTCTCAATGAACTTGGGGAAAAAACTTAATTTTTTTACGTGAAAATGGTGCGTGGTACGAGAATAAGTTTAGGGACCGAATCTGCTGTAAAATAAATGGAGATTTTAAAAATAATTTTAGTTTTTAGAAAAAGCGGTGGCGCACCATTTTTTTCTTCAAAAATGTTTAGTTTAAACCTCGTACGGACGTCATTGGCAAAGATTTTAAAACATTTGTTACATCAAACAATGCTCCTTAATGATTAATAGGTGAATATAAAATTTCATAAAAATACCTGGGGTGATAAGAAAATTATAATAAAAAAGTAAATTTTTTCTTAAAACTGTAACACCCTGTAGCTCAAAAATTAAGAGGTCTATGACATATGTTGATATTAAGTTTTCTTCTTAAAATGACCGAGGGATTCACACCCTTAAGTATCGGCATTCAATTAATAAACACCCTATAGCTGGCCTATTTTTAATCACATTTGAACAAACCATAATTTTTTATGCATGAGTATCCATATTTATACAGATAGAGAAAATATTTAACCGATCATGGGGAGATTCTATTACATACATTTCAAATGCATGGGGTATTGGTGGGAAGACGTCGCACGGCAGGGCGGGCTAGTGAGTACTCCCAGTACTCCCCTACTCTCCTACGCAACGTCGCATACGAATACGAATACTGGTTTAGTCCGCCAAAATAGGGGAGGACAGGCAAGCTTCGACGGCGATGCAGTGGAAGGGATTATTGTTAGCATTTCATATGATCGGTTAAATATTTTCCCTATCTGTATAATATTATAACAAAAATTGTAATACAGCAACAGTTCGATATCAGGAAAGTTAATTTATGCAATATACCTCCAATTTTTAAATAACTACTAATATTTAAAGCTACAAAATTAAAAAACAAAAAAATATTGGAATTTACTCATGAGACATGAAAGTTGTAATTTGGCATACAAATCATTAAAAAGTGCTTAGCGTTTGCGTACCTATCTTTGTTTATAATTTTTATCATAAATTGTAAAATTTTTATAACGATGATCCTTAAGTAAATCACCCTGTACATTAGATTAATTTGAATATTATAATGAAGTATTTTCAATGAATACCTAACATATATTTTTAATATTCAGCACCAACTAAATTTTAAAACACTTAAAGCGCGTTATTAATTACAAACTTGACCGAAACATCTTTACAACTTTTTGTATATGCTGCAATTTGATCTCATTATTTTGTGTATTTTGTCAGACAGCAAAAAAATATAACCTATTTAGTACTTCTAAATTCTGTATTTATTAAATGTATATTCGTTGTTTCCTTTTCGCATCGTGCCTTCCCAATTCACATATGGTTAGAGTTGAAAGTTGGAATGTTGTGTAAACAGCGATAGCCTTGAACTTTTTTTGCACGTTCCTCGTAGTAATAAATTTTTGTCGTGTATTTTCAAATTTTGTACAGTGACACCTAGATAAAATGTGTGGTACTTTGTTAGGAACAGGTTAGATAGGTTAGGTTAGATAACAATTCCGACAAAGATTTTATAAAGAAAGCCAATACAAAAACCTCAAGCTGGTCCAGCTCGTATAGGGCTGTTCAAATTATTTTGCACACATTGTGGTCCTCGCCATCCAACCGCCATGGTCCACAACTAAGGGAGGCTGACTAGCTATGCTTTTATAAACACTAATTTTACCATGCGAGATATTACTAGACGATGCCTTTCTGTACAGTAGTCATCTTTGGTATCACGTAGTTGATTTTTTGCATTATTTTATAGTGAAAAGTAAACACAAGCCATTGCTCAATATCCATTGTTAACCGTATTTTTTTAAAATTAAACGTTATCGATTCCTAGTTATTTGATGTAAGTATTTAGTCTCGAATGGCATTAATTGTATCTGCTATAAAATGTGTCAAATAAAATATGAATTTAATGAACCATAAATATGAAAGACAAGGGCATAATTAAAAATTATTTGACTGCTTCTTCCGACACCGTGACAAATAACAAAGGGATCCTGGAAGTAAAATATTCTCTCAGGGAAAGAAAAATAACATTAGTAAATTAATTTGGAGTATACAAAAGGGGGATTCTTACTGGAATAATTAGCTTATGGAATTGTAACTGAAAAGAACTAGAGATTTTATTTCAAATTGCATCAGACGAACATACGGAAATGTTTGTTCTGTTTCATTATTCTTTCACTCATATTTCGGCTTATATTTAAGTATACAGTATGCGTCAAAAGTATGGAATAAATTCAATAAAAACGAAACAATTATTTTTTGGGAAAAATCCTCTAACAGGTCGATTTTTGATTTAAAAATACATATTTTAGCGTAAAATGCGATTTTCAAATGTCATTTGTTTTCGAGTAATGACGTCATCGATTTTTTTTTAAATGTCAATACCATATTTTTTTCCTTGATTCTGAAAGATCGTTTAATTCTCAATCAGACAGTACTAAAATTTTACCCTCTTACATAGGAAAGTCAAAAGTGTACATTAATAAACCACGTAATTTAGAAGAACTTCAAAATCGCATTCGGGACGAAATACGCAGAGTTACCCCAGAAATCATTCATAATGTGCAAGAAGAATTTCTTCACAGACTTGCGCATTGTCAAGAAGTTGGTGGATGGCAATTCGAACATTTAATTTAAGTATAAAATTTAATCAATTGTATTTTATTTTACATACCTCAGAATTGTTACTTTTTTATGGATAAAATTTACGTTTTCTAACATTCAATTGTCATTTACTCGAAAACTTTCCTATGTAAGAGGGCAAAATTTGAGTACTGTCTGATAGAAAATTAAACGATCTTTCAGAATCAAGGAAAAAAATATGGTGTTGCCATTTAAAAAAAATCGATGACGTCATTACTCGAAAACAAATGACATTTGAAAATCGCATTTTACGCTAAAATATGTATTTTTTAAATAAAAAATCGACCTGTTCGAGGATTTTTCCCAAAAAATAATTGGTTCGTTTTTATTGAATTTATTCCATACTTTTGGCGCATACTGTATAAGTTTTTATAAGTGATTTCAATGAATTCATAACTGTTTTAGATACAGTATAAAAAAACTAAACAGGTCAGAAACCTTCACTAGGCCAATTATACTGATCAATAATAGTTTGCAGGCTGCCAAGTCATTTAGAATATGAGTTCACCTATGTTTCATCATGAAATTTCCTGTGCTTTACACATCAACTGCAAACTGAGAAAATTATATACTACACTATAAACATTAACACACCCTCAGAATTACTTTTTAAAAATTAATAGCATTTGAATAGATGTAAATTATTAAGTATTTTTGATGATGTTTGGTACAGGGTTATTCGTTATATTTAGTCCACTACAAAATAGTTTCGAATAAAAGTTGAAGGACTGCAACTGAACCTCTTTAATAAGTTATTGGAAGTACAGTGGCGTGCAGAAGATGATGTGTACAAGAAGCAATAATATATTTTTTAATAGAACCCTGAGTCGTAAATTTTTAAATGATTTTTTTCTGATTTTAAAAATATGACATATGACATTCCTATCTTTAACCGCTCTCGAGTTATTGAACATTGAAAATTAATAAATTATTAATAAAACTACTAAACAGTTATTTCAATTATTTACTTCAGTTTCAAATGATTTGATTAATATGAAGTGTAGTAACAGAATACTTGTCATTTTCATAGACTATAGACTATATATATACATATATATATTCCTTCTTGTACCCGTCAACTTCTGCACCCCACTGTTCTTCCATTACTACCGTTTGTAAAGGGTGGCCTAAATATAATGAATAACTCTTTAGAAAATACATATTTACAATTCACTATCATGTTCTCCAACGAATTTTTCTTCTAAAAGCTAACTAAAATGATTTAACTACGGATTTATATTTTTATACTTTTTTTTTTGTTTAATTGGGTAGGTATTTCTGCAAGTGAAATATAAACATCTTAACAAAAAAAATTATTTTGCAATTAGTTTAGTTATTAATATTTTTATGTCACTGGCAGGAATAGTCAATTAAACAAATAAAAAAAAAATAAAAAATGCCAAATAATTACTGACAATATTTCATAATTTGGCTTTACGCTAATAAGAACTGCCGCCTTCTGCGTAAATTTTCTTTGTACATAATTGTCTTAGTACATGTCTAATTCGTCGATCATAAAACGCCAGTCTTAATTCCTTTATTGTAAAAATAATATTATTGAGTCTATACAGAATGTCTCAGGTATTACTGGCATCCTTAAAAGAGGAGATCGTATAGTCAAAATAAATGAGTTTTAGCCAAATACACTTGTATCTAAAAGTTTTATTAAAAAAAAAATTATTATATTTTTTATTTATTTGGAAACCTTTTGTGATAAAAAATAAGCAATAGTCTTAGGTTGTAATGAGATATCTTTAGTCTAATAATAATTATTCTGTATGTTTAAATATTCCCATTATCACCAGTGGCGTAGATACCCTGTGGCACTCTTCTTTTATTTAAAATAAAAATCTCTGGATTTCGTAGTTTGTGCGTGGTGAGACCTATTATGCTTCAGTAATACAGGGTGTCCTGAAATTAATGCGCAATAAGGCAAAATATGTATTTGGATACATTGGAGTTTTTGGGGGCGAGACATTCAAATTTGTTTCTTATTTTGCCGCTACTAATAGGAGTAAAGGGTATAACTTTTTTGCGGCTTAGGGTGTACATCTGACTATTAAACAATTCTTCTACCTTCTTTATGTGAAAAAGTATACCTTGTCAATGTCGTAACCATTTTCGAAACAATCCTATTTGAAATATTCAATGCACTGAGGAAAAATTGTCAAGTAAAGCGCCTTTTTCGTAGACAATACAGCAAAATCTTACTTGAAAAAGTTACTCAAAATTATAAATTATGGCCATGTGCAAAATTTTAAGAGTGAATTTTAAAGTTTTCTTCAGCTTTTGATACAAATGCAAACTATAAATATTTATTGTATGGTTTCCAAACAGGCATTATTGCCTAATTACATGGATACTACGTAGGTAATAGCAAAATACAATACAAATTAGTAATATATCTTAGCACAGGTACAGTATAAGTACCTAAAAACTAGCAGAATTTAAACATAAATACAGCAAATAACACAAACAGAAATAATTATAGATTATCAATCGAATATATATATTTTATGGATTAAAAAAAAACTCCGAAAGATCCAAAGGAAATCTTAGAGGAAATCTGGTTAATTAGTCGAAACAGTATCAAAAGGGGTGCAAACTGGGTTGTGTTACGAATGGGGATGTAGAGAAGTTCATGTATTTATCAGATGGGTATGAGTATATGAGTCATCGATAAGAGAGTTTATTATTCTGCATCCAAACAGGAGCATTTCAATGACCCGTCGATTATATAATATATTCACTTTCAACTCTTTACACAAATGAACAGTCCTAGCAACATTGTATTCTGGAGGTCTGTTATATTATTTAAAATAGATTAATCTTAGAAACTTCTTCTGAACTTTTTCTTCCTTCTCGGTATATATTCCAGGTTGTGACTGCCATAACAACGAATCATATTCAAATTTGGATCTAACTAAACTGTTATAAAGAGAGATAATTGAATGTTCCAAAAATTTGTTGATTCTCGTATCACGAAGCCTAAAGGTTTATAGGCTGAGGCGGTTATATTTTCAATGTGTGTTTTATACGATAGTTTGGAATCAATAGTTACATAAATGTTTGACAAAACTTTGTTTGTTTAACTCGACGTTATTCATTTTATACAGATAAGATATTGTTTGCTTATTGCAAGTAAAAGTTATATTATAGCATTGCTTTTCATTGAAATCAAGTATAGTAGTAGTATTACTCCATTTAAAAACCGCATCAATGTTGGAGTGAAATAGAATTATTAGGGCATTCGATACGTTTGTAAAACGTTAGGTCGTCTGCAAACATCAAGCAATTCGAACTTTGTATTACGTCAGTTATATCATTTATAAAAAATAAAAATAGGAGCGACCCCAAATTAGACCCTTGGAGTACACCCGAATTTGCTCTATATTCAGGAACAAAACCATAGCATTTCACAATAAACTCTCGGGCTTTATTGTATTATAACATTTTGGCACTAAATATTTTTTGTTACTAATATTCTATTTTATTTAAATTTAAAAACTACAACGGGAGGGAGACCTACAGTGGAAGTGCCCTAACTTGCCTCCTCTCGATTTCTTTTTTGAGGGGTTATCTCAAGTACAAGATGTTGAGACAGCACTACGCACTTTGAGAACATAAAAATTGTAAATTTAAACCTAAATAAACGCTACAAACTTCCACACTTCCAAACAAAATATTAACAGATGTTTTGCAAATTTAAGGTCCAGATTTCGAGAATGCTTGAGATGTGACGGAAGACATTTTGACAACATTATTATAGCATTTTGGCACTACATATTTTTGTCACAAATATTCTTTCATAATTAAATTTAAAAACTGTAACAACATTTTATTGACATCCATAACGTTCTAATGCAGATTATTTTGATTGATAAAAGTGGCAGGCTTGAATCCTATTATACTATCGTATCACCATTTCGTATCAGTGTGAAGGGTGCTTGTTACGTTGTTAAGTATAAAAGATTAATATAATGAAAGGTAGAAAAAAATCTACAGAGGCTTACAGCAGATCTAGACATACCTATAATATTATTCACATCGTATTCAAATTTCTATTGCACTCATATTTTATTTTCAAATTATTAGAATGAGTAAACACTCAAAATCTATTGGATGTGTTTAGTAATAGCTTTACCTGAGAAAAATGAACTGTATGCAGGGGCCTTATTAAAAAATATTAACCGAAAAAATATAATTTGTAAGTAAATTACCAATGAGAAAATGTAATGCGACTCAACGCGATCTTCCTGGTTTCCTATTTAGAGAGACGCTTCTCGGAGTATGGAGAAGTAAAATGTAGCGTGGTTTCTTGCTGCACTAAACTGGCGCTAAAGTCTAAAATTAATTACCTAAAAGTTTATTGAATTATTATTTGTACTTTGGAAAATTGCGAATGTATATATTATATATGGAGCGATATGTAGCGAATGCGGCGAATTACCCGTATCAAATTTTTCGAATCGAATCTGTTCTTCTTGAGCGAGTAGGGCGCAAAAACTCTCTCTCATTGGTTACAAAAAGTAGAAAAATAAAAACTATGCGAATTTCAGTGTTTTAATAAGGCGAAAATTGTAATTTAAGAAAAATATTAAATAAGTTGAATATGAAAATGACTAATATTTATTAAAACTAAAAGAAAACGAAACAGGATGCATCCCTGTTAAATTTCACCAAGCTTTATAAATACAAAAATCCATTTATTATTTTACAAGTAAACAAGTTTTTAGTCTTCAATTTCGGAAATAATATTTTGTTTGACTTGAGTAAGAAATATTTACCTGAATTTTACTGAATTTATTTTAACCGTGGATCTTATTCAGCCAACATTTAATCCAGTTAAATTCTACTTTATTAACGCTAAAATCCGATTTGAAGGATAGCTTTTACGTAATTTACGGTGACAATTAGTTTCCGCGGTTTATGCCTTCCATAACTCAATAATTAAAATCTAGTGAGAAGAATACTTTCTGAATTAATTATTTAATCTTATTTTCATATAATGGATCTGTCGTAGACTTATTGTAAAATCGGGCGTATTTTAATATGCCTAGGCTTTTTGAATATGACTGGGCGTATTGTAATACCATACAAAACATCAAGATTCTTACAAATTGACTGAAAATTTTTGGTGTATTGTAGCATGCTATAATATATTATGATGTAAACAGACTTTAAAAAATAGTGCATTGAACAGTATGAGGCTGTTAATTTTCTTGATGAGACAGGATGTCCATCTAGCAATGAGAAGAAAATTGCATTACAATAATTTAATTGATGTACACCTCTCCCAGCTGTTTTTTTTTCGCCAGAACAAAGTCAATTTTCAAAATGTTAAATTTCAAATATCTTATTGAGGAGTAAGTGTGTTTTCACTGTATTCTAAAACATGTACGTATTTTACTTGAATTATCATTGGAACATATTTATATTGTATGCCTTAGTTGCATGTTCGTGTTTAGGCAAAGTATGATCTTTTATGAAGCGTGAGTTAATAGTAATCTAACATAAGTAAGTTTTTTCGTCGTTTTCAGATATATACATCAAGAAAAATCATATCGCCTCTTTAAATGACAGTCCGATACACCTCCTCATGCTAATATTCCATAACCCAAATGTGAATCTATGAGAGCGTGATATAAAATTTTCATTTGCTTAAGATCTAAAAAAGTTTTTATTTGATACATTTGAACCTATAAATAATTTTTCTAACTTTTTTTTCCGCATAATTTACATGCATATCTCACCTTAGTCTACTGTCGAGCCCTATTCTTAGGTACTTCATTATAAATCATTATTAACAGTAAATTCATTAAATATCGGAGCAGATCTATCGTGTAAATAGAAAGGTACGTATTTAGTCTTATTTATATATAATGTTAGGTATTTGCTAGTAAAATAATTTTTAATTTTTTTTAGGTCTTCCTCTGTTCTGTTTTTTAACTCAGTCCAGTTAGTTCCTTTATAGAAGAGGACAGTATCATCCGCATAAGTTGTAACTGAGACAGAGGTGTGTACATCATATAGCGAGTTGATATGAATAATAAACAAAACAGGCCCCAGCACTGTTCCCTGCGGTACGCCATACTCAATAGTGTTAGTACAACTTCTTAAACCATTTACATCAGTATATTGCATTTTGTTTTTTAAATAAGATTTTAAAAGATTCAGGTTGAAATCCCTAAATCCAAAATTATATAATGTGTTTTCCAATTCTTTGTGTCATACCGTATCAAAAACCTTTTTTAGATCAATAAAAACTGCCAGACATTTATATTGTTTATCAAGGGCTTCATTGTAGTTTAATAATTTTGATATTACGTTTTCACCACGTTTTACAATTGAATATAAGTATTCAGTACTCCTAAGTACAATTAATTATTTGTATTTGTTTGTAGTTACGTACATCTAGCTTAGCAATTTATTGGTTTTTAAGTAATATGGTACTAACCTGTTTAAAATGCCAGTTCGAGTAAAGCTGCACTCATCCGTCCATAGCATTTTATTAATAAAATTAGGGTCAGCTACAATTTGATTTTGAAGCCAATTGAAAAATTCAAGACGGCTGGGGAATCAGCAGATTCTAAAGCTTGAACTGTCTGAAAATGATACGAGTTCGGCGAGTTTTCTCGTAATATGCAGACCTTGCTTTAGAATATATCTAATCGCCTTGAAATGGTTCTTGTAGAAATGGTAGGCTACTCCTCAACTAAATTTAAAACAGCTTCTATCACATTTAAGTCATTTTGCCAATGTCCCGCAAGTTCCTAACGCGGTTTTACAGAACCCGTGTCGCGAAGGCGTTGAAGTACGTGCACAAAAGTTCGCGCACTTGGAAACTGTTGTCTGTTAGGGAAACGTCTCCGCATATTCGAAATATGTAAAATTAGGCATTGTGAATTTACGACCAATACACGAGACCGAAATAAATAAACTACTGTTTGTATTCTATCCCCCCTCCAAATGTGTGGTGTGATCTCTAAATTTGGGGGGAAAGAAATGTGGAAAATGTAGAAAGTGCGATTAAATGGTGGTAAATTTGAATAACACGTTGAAGTGTTGGACAATATTATGTATGTAGTTCTGATGTCCTTCGACATTCGATTGTCATTTGGCTGCGTCATCAGAAAGTTTGTAGCGTACCAGGAGCATCGTGTTACCGATTTTTATAGGGTGATTTGTTTATTTTTTTAAAGACCTTCCAAATACGTAGTTAAAATTATTGATATGACTGACTCACCCTATAGAAGGGTTCATATAAAAGAAATAGATTAAAGGAGGAACTTCTTATAACATGTTATTTTTAGTTATATTATTACTAATTGAATAAAACCACAAAGAACTGCGCCAACACTACGTCTCAGTTGCATTAGTTGTTTTGTAAGTTAGGTGTCGTCATTGATTTATGGTTCTGATTTCAATTTATTATAAAAAAAACTTTTGGAAATCTAAAGACGCTTCTTGTCCCCTTCCATTAAGCGTGCACTTGGATCCTTAATTTGATGATGGTAATTTGTTGCAATAAAGTAAATTCTTTAAGAGGTACTTTATTTTGGGTTTACTTGTACTTTTATCCTTATAAAAATTACGAAGAAACTATTACTTTTTTCTATTAGAAGTACAACAGTATGAAAAAATACTACAAAACGTGATTGGAACTACAATCTTGTTGCTTTCACATCAACGATTTGTTCCGTTCTTACGATAATTAAAAAAAATTCTAGACATTTTCATCCTCCTTCGAGTAAACTACATGCCCTCTTGAGATTTTACATCTTAGCCAAAGATATTAAAATATTTACAATATAAATCACGAGTGTTTACGTTGCTTCTAGATATTTTATCTATCAATATTATATTGTTCATAACACATAACACATATGCACTTTCTATTTTGGTACATTTTTCTGCGGACGGCCATGCGTTTATGTATAGATTGTCATTTTGACAGGACTTAATGTTTTAATTATTTTTTATTCCTGAGATTTTAATGGTCTATATGTAAACTAAAATAAACAAAAACAGCTAGTTAAAATATTTACATGTAATTATTTTCAATACAAAGTCTAATTGTCGCATGTGATTCCTATTTCTACCTTCAAATTAATAGATAGTGAAATTTTATATATTTTTTTAGGAAATCGCGTGCGGCTCAGGATGATTTTCATATTCATGAGTTTGAAAAATTTCCGAAAATAATTTTAAAGATATTAATTATATAAGAGAAATTTCGTCTTATTGATGACATACTAAGGAAAACGGTATAAGTTTTGGTGGCACCGATGGCGGTTAACCGTAGCTGCTGTTTGGTATAGGTTTTTCAAGTGTTATTCAATACTGATCTGAGCATTAACCCGCAGAATAATTGTTTCCTGAAATGTGACATTTGCAGATATCGTAATCGCCGACGGCGATACAGGTTGAGAGTTTCAGTAGTAGCAGTTGCAACTTTTCCTGACAAAAGTTGACCTTATCTTCTTTGAGGTGTAGCATATTTAATAAAAATACGCTAATGATGGTAGGTTTACTGATATAAATATATTTAGCTAATGATTTAGTACAATATCAATGACTAAAATTAAGTTCAATAAATTATGTTACGTAGCAATAATGTGCTAACATAATATCAATGAACTTAGTGCACATAACTCTACACCTTTTTAGGAGTAGTTCACTACGATCATGATCACTTGAAGGGCACCATGCGTATGCAGAAAATTAAAACAAAATTATAATTTACTCATTTATATCAGTTAAAATTATTTACAAATCGTTACTTATTCTATTTTTTATATTTAGCATATAGTTTGTTTCATAACGATAATTTTTTGTATTTTATTCTTATGTACAGAAATATGTTTGCTTGTGTTATTCATAAAAGTACAGTTAAGGTCATCTACGTTAATTACTCGTATATTGTCAACAAACCATCATACCAAGAATCAAATTTATTACGATATTCATTTTGCCCTGCAATAAGATCTCCTTAGATATCGATTTTGAAGGATCAATAATCAAATTTTAATTTACGTTCTATTTTAGCTTTTCATCTCGAAAACAGTGCGTCAGGAGGACAAAGTTCAAAATACACGTTTTAAGCAGAGTTAACTGGGTTTTAAGATAACGATGTAAATTTGTCCAAAAATCAGTGGCGTACATTTTTTCTTGCTGCTAAAAATATGTATTCAATGACACGAACGCCACTGATGAGTTCTGACTGGAAATTTATGCACGTAAAGGTAGTTCGTCACTACACACTGGTGTGTACCAAATTTCATTTCAATATCTTGATTGGTTTTCGAGAAATGAAGACTATAGTATTTAAGACAGAAAATTTTAAAAACCTATTTCTTGAAAACGATAGATTTACAGACCCATGTTTATATAAACTTGTTCTTATTGTTAAACATAGAACTTGCCCCTAGATTTTCTAAACATTATTCTGTAACACCCTATACATTCTAGTAATATATTAGGCACAAAGAAACAAAACGTATATCAAGTTACATAAAAAATATTATTTTGTTGTACATTCAGCAATTAGTGGAGTACCTCATCTTCTATCATTAACTCTGGATTTCTTACATAGCCAAGTTGGTCTAAATCCTAATATTTAGGTCCCGGTCTCTGATATATTTGTTTGCTTTGAATATAAAAACAACAGACAGATATTTTAGTAATTCATCATATTATTATGTTCAATAAAATAAAAAATTAAAATTGTCTTTCTTTCACTTTGTTATTTCAATGATTATTTATAACTTAATACAGAATCCAATGCATTTTTTCTGTACGAATTATTTTACGTCTTCAAATGTAGAGCTGCATATTTCAGAAATAAGTTTATACAAAATTATTCTTAAAAATTGTGTTTTGAATCGTAGCATAAAATCAGAAGTAGAAAAAAATATTTTTGAAGTTTGAGTTGACAATACTGAATAGAGCTCTACAGATGCATTTCAACAGATACAAAAATCCATCAGAAGAATCCGTCTCACCAAATAAAATTAAACTCGGTGGCCCGCCACAAATAAAATAACAGATGAATCAGAATACATGCCTTGAATAATGGAAAAGGTATCGAAACGTGAAATATAGGCAAAAAGTAATAAACTTCCCAACTGGTTTCCGCCTGACTTCCGATATAAAGAAGAAATCAATAAAAAGGAATATTTGGTTATTGAGAAACTAAAATTAAAGACAAAAAAAACTCATATACAGGATGATTCACAATTTGCCTAAAAAAATTGGAGATAGATGCGTCATGAAAATTGGAGTCCATATCGTATTTTTTTTATAAAAAATCCTTTAAAAATTATTGAAGTTTAACCTGGGTTGTTGTATCTCTAGCCAGGCGATTCCGAATAATAAAATCTGATTACTTATAATAGGTATTAACGTTTTTGTGATGCGACTATTTACATTAATTTTTGTGGCAAAATTAGCAACTCGGAGCTGACGGATACCGTTTTAATTTATGGTGATGTGAAAATGCTTTAGCAGGATGATTTCCCGGTAAACATGTGCCCAATACAGCTACTTTTGCAAGTATAGTACAACGCAAGCGAGACACGGGAAATTTGAAACCGAATCGTGGAATAGATGGAGGTCCAGGGCGACCACGGCGTATTGCAGCAGTGTAGATTATCATACACGAAGCTCAATTATATCCGTACCATGTAAAGCATGTTCCAGCATTAATACCAAAAAAATGGGCGAGAAGGACTTCTTTTTATGGGGATAATAATAATAATAATCCTTTATTCCTTCAAAATAATTAAATTTACCGGAAGAGGTTCTGCATTGCTCGTTATAAGACAAGCAAAAAAACAGAAATAACATATATCCCAACTAACATTTAAGCCTAATAGACTACTACACAAGAAAAATAATTCTAAATTGATCAAGATTTACTACTTTCCTCCATAAAAATAGTCTTCAATGTTACAAAATCTTATAATACCAAAATTTTAGTCAAAAATTTGTTAATTAAGAGTAATATAATGACTTCTAAGTAAAATGAAATATATGTCAATTTATACAGTTCGAAATTACATATTGTTTACCTATTCTATGTTTTCAAATACTAACATTCCAATAACGTGTAAGACGAAGTTATAATTTACTTAATTTTGCCTTGAAATCTGTCTTCAATATCCAAGGATTTTTTAAATTATTGCAATTGGTAAATATTTACATATTTATTACAAAATTGTAAAACTTATTTTGTCTTCAACTAGTAGTTAAAAATAAGGTAATAACTAGTTATTTTGCCCTATTAAATCCTTCAATTGGTTAAGTTCCATTTTTATTACAATATCAACCTATTTTCAACTTTGTTGATAATTTCTAAAGAATATTTAACCATTTCAATTAACCTAATAGAAATATTGTTCTATATTATGGTACAAATTTACTTGTTAATAATACCTCTACGTAAGTGTGTCTTATAAAGGTTTTTTAGGAAACAAGCTTCTTGTTATATGTATTCCGACAGATCTTCATGTAATAGCGCGTAGAAATTGTTTTGTGTTTTGGCGATCTGCCATTACAGAGTTGTAAAAAACGAATTTAAGCCAACACTGCATATTATGCAAATCAATCTAATGATAATATATTGATGAACACTTCATATATAAGTATTCTTATGACTGTTATCGTGTCAGATAAATTCAGTAGTGCACGTGAATAGAAATTCGAATTGAATTCCGTACGAAAATATTTATTTTGTTTTTGTTATTACGCATACATAATATTATTGGCTTTAATTTGAACTTTCAATCACAAATAAATCTAAGAGTAGAATTTTATATGTAGGTACCTAGTAATAATTTAATTGGTAATAAATTATCATAAAATATCTTCATTTGGAGGAAATCTCAACCACAAAGTTAATATTTTCCTGTGACGTCAACATTGACATAGGCAATCTGCCCTATAGGTTAAAACTTACAGACAAATAGGGCAATCCAACGAACTGTCAAATCGCTTTTAAAATGGCGGCTGTAGGACAAACAACTCGACATATGACAAGGAGAAATTTGTGCTTTTGTGTAGAACTTTTAGTTATTGGTCTGTGTGAAGAACTGTGTGTTTTGCTCATTGTATTTTATACCTATTTCGGAATACCAAATATAATTCAGACTATCATAATGGTTTTGTTTTGTTGTGTTATGAATTGTTGGAGTAGAGGACAGCGAGACGATCAAGTTAGAATTTTTAGGATTCCTGCTGCATTGAATTATAGACAGAACTGATCTCAATGAACACTAAAGTGGCTTAGTGCAATAAAACAGCAAGACCTAACTCAAGAAAAAATTGAATACAGTGTACAAGTTTTAAATATATTATTTATAAATAGGTACCTAAGTTCTTTTTTCTCTCCAACTAGTAGTATAATTACACCCCCGCCAGCCCTAGCAACTCAGGGTCCTGGAGAATACTATATATATTATTAATAAAAAAATATATTGATAACAATATTGGCAGTTATATATAATTAATTAGTAAACTATTACAGAGGTACGTAATTTGATTTTAACAATTATTTGTGCATAGATACATGGCAGACTCGCACAACAAAACAAAACCATTATGATAGTCTGAATTATCCTTGGTATTTCGAAATAGGTATAAAATATAATGAGCCAAACGCACAGTTCTACACAAAATCACAAATTTCTGCTTGTCATATGTCGAGTTGTTTGTCCTACAGCCGCCATTTTTAAAGTGATTTGACAGTTCGTTGGATTGCCCTATTGACTTCAAAGTTGATTTTATTTGAGCGGCCATGTTGTAATAAACACTAAATGTTTTGTTCATTATTTCTAATTGATTACTCATTAAAATTATGTTAATACAGATAATATTACATTTTATCACGAAGTACATTCAGTTTTTATTTTAGGTTATTTTTCAGTATAGAAATATTATTAAAAAGCAATAGTAAAAATGTATATTTATTAAGGTGCGTTATTTTTATGAAAGTTTGGTCATGACATTATACGAAAAAATTTCCTGGGTTGTACAATTTGATGAATGGAAACCAAAAATACTTACTTTATTATATAAAAATCTAAATATCTATAAATATACTAACTCCTACTGTACTTATAGTTTAGTAGCCTGACTTATAGTCTTTCTTTTTCTTCCTATCCCTGTTCGCTATTACAATGTATAAAATCAAACATATAATGTTGTCTCTCTCTGGCAAAAGTATGTCATATAAAGGGCATAATTAGGGTATATTTTGGTAATAATGTCTTTTATATTTTGAAATTTTAACATAAAATTGGTCCGTATTTCTTTTAAGTCCAATTATCTTATTGGAATAAAATTCTTGCCGACCAATTATTAACTTCCATATTACTTTAGTTTTTTTTCCCCACATAAGGAAAAAGGCCAACGAATATAGGTAGACTTTCCTTATACAGAATTGGTCATGAAAAGTTTTTGACCAATTCAGAGGTCAAGTTAACGTAATTTTAACTTTAATTGTTTGATGAGATATGCTCCCGAAATTAAACACACATACATTAACAATATAAATATAACACATACCTACTCAAATAAATGTCTTACAAAAAAAAAGATTACCTAAAGTACAGAAGATGCCAAAATACATTTGTGATAGTACAAAAAAAAATTCACAAAGTAAGCAAGCAAAAAAAACAGATGCATTCTAATTCCTTCTGAGTAAAAAAATCCTGCTCATGCAAAACAAATGAACGGAGTTTCAAGAAACCCACAACAAAATTGTACAATAACTTTGAACTTCCAGGCGTTACGTTATCCAGAGAGAAAGAAATAAGAGGATTGGAGGTTAAATTTCTCAATTTAGGTGGTTTTAAACTCGCGTACATGGGACATTCTAAGAATATATGCTCAATATTTTCCAGTTTATATTTATTACAAAGTGCACATCTTGGAGGGATTGATGGAATAAGAGACAGTATTGACAGTAAATTTCATGCAAAATTTATTGCAAAGCCGGAGTTGGAATATAATTCTGATGATTGAGATATGTATATGGAATTGTAAATAATCTGCGGTGTGCCTTGTAAGTTCAAAATTTTTATACAATATGGGTGCAGTAGAGGCCATAACAGCAGCTAAATCTTTTTGGTAGAGCATTTCCTTATAGCTAAATAAAATAGTAGGAATACGTTTCTTGAGACGGGTATAAGATAAATTATCAAAAACATCAGCACAGTCGATGTTAAGAAGCATTGATTTGACTTGAAGCAGCCAGTTATATGGCATGTCACCCTCCAGCCACTGTGTTTGTTTAAGGTAGCACATATGAGGAAAGAAGCCTGAGCAACCAGTTTCGAGTAGATTTGAGAACTACCAGAGACAGATGACTGACTCCAGCCTCAAGACGTACGGTGTATCCGGGGGTATTAAAAGGTAGTAATAACAGTTTCTTAAAAAAACCAACTTGTTCTTTTTCGAGTATATCAGGATAATGAAGGCCCCAAACAGGCAAAGAATTAGCTAATGCGTTAATAATAATCGAGTTATATAAAACCATTCGTGAACTCCAAGAATTAATTTTTGATTTAGACATTAAAGTCATTACGGATCTGACTGCCTGTCTAACTTTGGCCACTACGGATTCGGTCATTATCCTAAACAAGCTGGAGGATAAAAAATAACACCTAAGTAGGTAAAGCAAGGGACTATTTCTACAGATTCATTATTTAGTGTAAAAGGAAAAGTGCTGTATCGACCGCCGCGAGCAAAACAAACAATCTTAGTTTTTTGGGTGTTCAATATTAATCGATTAGTTGCTACGTATTTTTCAAGGATGTTAAGTTTACGGCAGGATTGGCAGATCAGCATATAACAGCATAAGTATATCATTCCGGTTATCAACGTTTAGCCGTCGAACGTGACAAGTATCAAAGAAACCTTCAATATCAGCAAGGAAGAGCGAAAATAGTAGTGGACTTAAAGATTCTCCTTGTAAAACACCCGTGGTAATGTTGAAGCTTTTAGTTAGGTTACCCTGTGTACGAATTTTAGCACGCGCGTGTAAATATAAATTTTTAAGAAAATTTATTATGTTACAACCTAATCCTATATTATATAGTTTTTCCCAGAGAAGAACATGATCGGCTGAGTCAAAGGCATGCTTAAAATCTATGAATGCAGCAAAAACTTTGCGGCCTTTTCGCTTAAGGTGGAATTGCACTATAGAGCTTAACACAAAGACATTGTCAATACACCCATGATTTTTTCTAAATCCGGACTGGGATTCAGGCAGCATTTTATTGGATTCAACCCATGAAGTTAGTTGAGCAAGGATAATACTAGTGAATACTTTAGCGAAGCAATTAATGAAAGCAATGCCCCGGTAATTGGTAGGATCGTCTATGGGACCCTTCTTATGCAGCATAGTTAGCAAGATATTATACCAAGAGGAAGGAACCTCCCCCATTACCAGTATTTGGTTAAAGAGAGAACATAAGTACAGGCGCCAGTTCTGGGGAAGATTTTTTACAAACTCGTAAGAAATTCCGTCTTCGCCTGGTGATTTACCATTCTTACAGCAAGATAGTATAGTATCCAATTCTTCTAGTGTGATAGAAGCATCAAGAAATGGATCCCTTACAGCAATGTATATGATATTATCAAGTACTGCTGGTGAATATATGTACTCATAAAATATTTCCCATGTTTGGACAGGAAGCTCATGAGTAATGTTGCTATGAAAGGTCAGTATTACTCAACGTGATAGTAAAAGCCTTCTCGTGCGAGATTTTTTTGGATTTAATAAGTTTGTTGTACTGTGTTTTCATGCTCAAATAAGACTCTTTAAAAGGGGAGGTGAAATTGTTAGCTCTACACGTGGAAAGGCTAAGTTCCGACTTCATGGCTTTACATTCATAGTCAAACTAAGGTTTTTTTATAGTGATTGCCATTCATAACACAATTACCGCGTATTAGTTTAGTTAAACCAATAATATCGGCCGATTTAGTTATTGCACTACACATATTGTTGTATGCAGTGGGGATGTCGGGAATAAAATGAACACGGGGAGAATGCTGCATAATGCAGTTATAACGTGAGGCAAGTCTGTCATTCCATATTAAAATCTTCGAAGTGGCATTAGATTGAGATATATTCCCACATGTTTCATAATTAAATTTTAGCTTTAAAGATACAGCGAAATGATAAGACAGAATACAATCACTATGAACTCTTAAATTATAAATAACATCAAGTTTAATATTATTGCACCACACTAAATCTATGACACTACTTCCACAAGCAGAGTTTAAAGTAAACTAAGCTGGTTTGTCGTGGATAACTCTGCCATTGAGTAACGAGAAAGAATTGTTTTGCGTGAACTCAAGGAGGGAACGCCCTCTGGAACTTATAACTTGGTCACAACTGGACCTCTCCTCAAAAAGGTTTGAACACGGAAGAGATTCAGGGGGAATATCTTCGTTAGGTTAGAATAATTATCAATAATGTCAGAAATTACGGGTTGGAAGAGGTCCAGTATGTGAAGAATATCATATTTAGGAGGGAAGTAAACAACGCATAGTATAAACTTAAAATTAGAGATTGATTCTATCAGTATCAGTACAATAATCCACCACTGGGATTTATCAAGTAATTTGACCTTGAGGCTATTTCGAGTAAGGACAGCAAGGCCACCACTAGCCCTTCTGCGGCACTTTTCAGCAACTGCACTTGAGCAGTAAACTTTATACAGGGGTGACAGGGATAAAGACTCACCAGTACATCAGGTTTCTACTGCACATAAAATGTCTAAATAATCGGTGTTACCAGACGTCATATAATCTTTCAGATTATAGATGCCTTCAACGTTCCAAAAAGTTATGTTTAGTGGTTGCTATTTGGCGGTACCAGTGTTGCAGGATGACGTCCTATTAATTTTAGTTGCTTTGTTTTGTCTTGGAGAGTTGTTTTCATCTCTTGCTCTTTTCTGTACAGCTTTGCCTTCGCCACACACAATTTTATGCACACCTTTAACTTAACATATTTTATTGTGATGTTGACTTCACTATCACTTTGACGTCTGGCCAACTCCGAGCGGAGATCAGAGAAGTTTCTTGGATTGCATTGGTGTCAAATCATTCATAATTCGTACATGAGGAATTTTATTAATATTGTGCTTGCATTGCAACACTTTTATAGCATCCTCCCAATTCGGAAGGGTGATTTTGATAGTTTTAGGGCGAGCGGTTCCATTCGCTTTTCCTATGCGGGTACCACACACTGGAGCAGTATTATGCTGAGGAGCTAATTGGTTCAATAGATTCTTGGCAGTTGATAAATCCTGCTCGGGAGAACTTTGCATAGGGAGGCCAAATAAAATAAGATTTTTTTCGCGTTTAACGCGTTCAGTGACTTCAGAAATGGAACTATGCAGATCCAGATTAATTAACTGGGTTTCAAGACTAGTAACTTTATCATGGAGGATCGCGTTTTCCTGTTTAATATCGGCTATATCTACTGTATTAGCCGTTATTTGCGTTTTCAATGTATCCAAGTTTGCGTTACATTTATTTATTACCCCCCCCCCCAGAACGGTAAATTGTTCCATAATGGCGGTAAAGGTATTTAGTGGAATAGAAGAAGATCCATTAGGAAGAACGCTGCTCTTCTTTAAATCAGAAGAAGCCTTGTGCGATAAACTGCTACAATCGCGGCAAACTCTCGATAACGCTAGTGCAGGATCAGTCGAATAAGAGGAGGGATGTTGAGCCACAGTACAGTTGACATGGACAGTTTTATTACAGACAGAACATCTCGCTTCTTCACTCAGTTTTATAGGGTAATTGCAAACCTTGCACCGCTGCAATAGTAACATTTTTTCATTTCCTTCAATGTTGCTCATAAATAGAAGGTCACTAGAATATTAGGAAGAGATGCAAAATATATAAATACAACTGTATGTTGCCCCAGTTTTATATTTAATCCTCCTTTTTTCTTCCCACCTTGCAAATAAAACAAAAAAAAATATGCAAGGCAAAAACAGAAAAAGAATGTATGTGTAAAAACACCCACGGGATATGTATTATATAGACGATACACTACACTGTTAACAATATAAATTTAGAAACTGCCGACAGCTACTAAAAACGTCCTTACACTTTAAGAGACAAAACAGAACTCCTCTTTATGGGGATATTTAAAACATTAAGTATATTGACCGAAGTGAACACTATTGATGATTTACTCATACGTATATTATAGCTGTCGTCAACATCTTTTAGCAGTCAAATAAGCAAAATAAGTGTTGAACGTGGTTTGTGAAAGATACCCATACCCAGATATACCCATATCATATCCAGCGTGTTCAAGTATCATCGTCAGCGGATTGTTGCAGCAAAATGCTGAAAATCTCCAATTTACTGCTGATGTACTAGTTATAGATTAATCTTTATTTATTCGAAATTGAATACAGAGCATTTACAATACATATGTTTGGAAACTCGAAAATCTGCACAATTGAACGGGACCACTTCCGACACCGTTTTTCACTGAATGTTTGGATAGGAATTATTAATGAGCGCTTAATTGGACCGTTCATATTGCTCAATCGTATGGATGGTTTTCTTAGAAACGTACCTCCAGCTATTCAACATTTCATGTGGTTTTTACATGGTGGGGCACCTTCTCACTTTTGTTTAGATGTTCGAGATTTTCCCCATCAAGTGTACGGAGAACGGTGGATTTGCCGGGGTGGACCGGTAGCATGGCCTCCGCGGTTTCTCTATTTAAATCCTCTTGACTTATTTTTGTGGTTAAAAAATGAGATGTACCATACCGAAGTGGAAACCGTTGAGGATTTGCGGAGCGTATCACTGCTGCCGCGAATACAAGAACAGCAACCAGGAGGAACATTCACTTTAAGACGGTAAAATTTAAAACATGCCCAAATGTGTTTTCAAGTCGAGGGACAAAGTTTCGAACAGTTTTTGTAATACGGTATGTGCTAATTTTTTATAAATTTCATATTTCTAACAGCAATCAACTACCGCAATTTTTCAACAAAATTTTATTCACGTCATTTAAAGACACCTCACTTTGGTCAGATCTATATAACATTAGGTTTATTTTAAAGTAAAAATGCTGTGAACCTTTTTTGCGCCGGTGTCGGTTTCATCACAGAACTGCGTAGGATATGTGACATCGCCAGTTTGCATTGTCACTCCATTACAGTAGACAAGATTTCCACGGCGTGTCTCTTAGTTTAAATCCATTTAGATCCTGCAAAAGAAATGAAATAATTTATTTTCTTTAAGTATATAATTATTTTTGAGTGAATAACACATTAGTATTATTTTAATAGTTACGTAAGATTTACCTGGTAAATTCAGTTGCAGTACTGTAGTACAGCAAAAGTAGTAAAAGGTTTAGTTTGAAGAGACCAAATCATGAAATAACTATAATAAAACAACAAATTATTATTATTTTGCGATTATTAGGTATCCACTTACCTTACTGATTATTTATGTATAAGCCTTGATTTTTTTAACTATCTTTTATTATAATTATTATAGGCGCTGTAAGTCCACATATATAGTTATATACGGGGAGATTCGAAATTTACTTGTTAATATTTGGGTTTCTTGTTTATGCGTGATACGTATACCGACAACAGGTGTGTGTAGGTACATATTGTTAAATCGTTACATTAACCTCAATTCTAGCAATACTATTTTATATTTTTTTACCCAGCTATTGAGGATTTTCGGTATTAGAAATTTAATAAATTGTATATTGTATCAGCTAGTTCAATCAGTTTATGGTAATATATTTATTAGTCAAGTTGATGCAATTATTTATTTTCTTTTATTTATTTTTATTCAACGTTAACTAGAACTACTGTTAGTGGAATTAGTTTTGCACCAAAAATACTTCCGATTTGGATAGCGACTTGGATTCATGGTTTTTCTTCTTCATCTTCACTGCAGTTAGCAGCTAAGCCAGTCCAGGGTACTAATTCTTTTCTGTTGGTAAGTTTTGCGTCACAATACTTTATTAAATTTATAACAACTGTTTCAATATTTAATTCACTTGCGAATTATTATTTTTTAAATCACTATTTTTACATCATTGCAATTTGGTTAGGAAACTTTAATTATCAAAACATTTCAATAAAATACATAATTAATCTTTATACCTAATTAATATTAATATTCCAATTCTTTAAACAATTGAAGTTGAAACTGATACCACTACCGACTGGAATGGATAACGTTAGTAACATAGATGTTTCTGACGATTTAATTTTCAGCGGAATAAATGAATAAACCTGTAACTTATCTTCTGATATTTGATTAATTATGTTAGTTATTACCACCATTACATGTATTAAATGCAGCTACTTCGCTTAATATATCAGAGTGCCATCCACCATGTTTTTTTAATACTATCAAATCAGCACCTACTTCAGTAAGTAAAATCGTCGAAGATCTTCGAAAACTGCCCAGTATACTCATGTGCATTTTAAATTCCAAGAATGCTATCTTTTGTGACATCTTAGAGATGTATTCGAACTTGCAGGCTGTACTGTGCATTTTTATAAGTTAAAAAAAATCGTCGATGTGGTATATTTCTGGGCCTCAGTTCTTTATTTCAACCACTACACTTCCTCAATGATCAATATCATCAATAGACATAGCTACAAGAATTTTTCGAGGTGTCCTCTGGTAAACACACGTGACTTTTTTGGTTTTTAACCCATTGATTTATTATCTTCACCTGATGAAATCTACAATAAGTAACTATATAAGTACCGAAGCCACTAAAATATATATTTTGTTTTTTTTAAATATATAAATAAAATGTGATCGTACCTGCTTTTCTTATGTCCACATTTTCTATAATGTACAATATTTTCTTAAGCTGTGATGATGAAGATTTCACACTTGTTTTTTGAAATATATAAGCCATGATTATTTTGTCATTTATATCTCTTGTTTTTTGTTACGCCATTCGCAGAAATTAATGTACTTTTTCTCATAAAGTTACTTGGATTTCTCCGGATCCGCTTAATATACATTTTTAGAGTTCTCGAAGTTTCTTAGGTTCTCGAGAACGCGTCTAGAACCAAATCAAGTACAGCATGGATTGTTCTAGAAAACGTGAAAATAGAGGTATAGATTTGAAAGTTGATAGGAACGTCATTAACAACTAAACTGTGCCTCAGTATCGTTGGTGAAACCTGAGAAATTAAATCAAAAGTGGTCATGTGAATATACACTGTCATTGTGAGACCAATGCCGAAAGTACAACAGATACTAGCTAAACAAAAACTCAGTAGGTACATACAAAGCATTGCCTGCCTGAGCATAATTGGAGCCATGCGAACAATACTGACCATAGTAATGGAGTTAATTGCTATGTCTGGCACCTTTAGATATTTATCTAAAAAAAAAGATCGCGACAAACATGCTTCGTCTAAGGAACACTGGTATGATACTAGACGTAGGATGTAGAGAATTTAGATGTCGTCTGTGGAATGGGGTCGTCACAAAGATGCTCCTTCTGCAAGTTTAGCAGACCCTACACGGTACTTATCAGGAATGATGAGACCGCAAGTGAGGATGTAATCAACATCTTCACATAGACGACAAAGAAATTGTTCGTAGATCACCGGTAGCGGACTCAATCGACAACAGCATATATGTATGTAAAAGGACACAAGCGGTGCAATGGTAATAAAGTAGCTGACAAACTGGTCAGGAGTGCATCGGGTTTGAATATTTTTTACCTGGTCCCTCCAGTATGCTTCCGTTGTCAATCTTTGTTGAAATTATCAGGGAGGCCACCCACAAAGAATTTAGGAAATGATGGGATGAAACAAATAGCGCTATTTAATAAGGAGTTCCCAGAGTACCCCTGCAAGGATACAGCCATATGGTATCTAACTATGTCTAGGACAAATCTTTGCCTAGTGACAGGTATTCAATTCATTAATTCTATTACCAAAACATAGTTCATAGCATCTAACGGGCATTACTTAAGAATGCCGTTTGGTTTAATCAACCCCCCAACCATGCTTCAGAGAAGTATGATCGCTATTATAGACTGATTGAAATTCCTCATAATTTTAGCATACTTAGACGAAATTCTAATACATTCTCATGTTATTGAAACTGACTTTACTACTAGAAGTATTTTTTTAAAATACCAATATGACACCGCGAATAGAAAAATATTTATGTAAACAAAAACTGAATATCTAGACCATGAAATCGACAAGTATAAAGTATTCTTCCAAGGGTTTTTGGGTGAAGTGTAGAAATTGATTAGTCATACAAACCGATATTGATACATGGATCGAAACAATTATAAAATTATCTTCGAATTGGGTTAGCGTTACTTATAATAATGTTCATTTTTAATTTTTGCTACAAAAAGTGGCTTTTTATAATGATAATTGCTCGTCAAATCACAAAAGTAAGGTGAACTAACTTCCAAAAAACCAAGAAAATATTCGTAAGTGACTTCTAATAACTAACCTAATATTTATTGAATTATGATTTTGTTCATTTGTTTATTTGCATATACAAGGTGTCCCTAAAAGGTATTTACAACGCTCCACCAGATATAGTGCAGCTCAAAATAAGTCGATTTAACTAAGCTTATCTTAGTTCAAAGTTGGTCCGTTTAGACGCTATACGACCCTGAAGTTGCAATTTTGAATTTTTTTTTTTATAAATTTAAAACGCCATGCAATTTTACTAAAATTTGGTTAAGTTGACCCTGCTCTATAGAACAATAAACCCCATATTAAAATTTAGATTAAGTAAATTATTTCCTACAAAAAAGGTACTTTTGATAAGACTCGATTACTCTCGTGGTTTATCCGAAATTTGTAATTTTAATCATTGGCAGCAATTTTGATATACAAATTAAATTAGGAAAAAATTATTTACAATTGTTTCTGATATTCTTGAAATAAAAATGAGACTTTTTAACAAACACGCTTATTCGTTTCTGCGTATTCCATATGGTATATACGGTTTTTTCACAAGTTTCCAGGTACAGGTACCAGGTAAGTACAGTACACATTTATGCAGACGAAAATCCGCACACAGTGAAAGTTAGACATTTTCAACACGAATTTAAAATTAATGTGTGGGCAGGAATAATTAGAAATTTTATTGTTGGTCTGTCATTTTATCACAGAGATTAACGGGACAAATTTATTTGGAAAATGTACAAAATACTTTTTTCTTTAGTTTTATTGGATTTTTGCCACACTTCTGAAAAATAATTAAATAAGCCCTTGCGCCAAACGGAACAGTCAAGGGTTATTTTTGAAGCTAAGTTTGCCTAACCAAAAAATCTCACACTGAAAAAAGCAGATAAGTAAAAAATAACAAAAATCACATCACTATCGCGCACTTCCGTAATATTGACGTTTCGAAAAACTCTCTGTTTTCGTTTTCAAAATAGTAGCAAAATATTAAACGTTTGTCAAGTTTGACAGTTTAAAATTTGTTTATCTGCTTCCATAGAGATGTTAAATGATTTTTATTTTATGTTTACTTACTTCTTCTTGATACAACTGTAGCCAACAATGATCGATGTTTACTGAACAGTTTGACACACACTTATCTCCGTTCAACAAAATAATCGCGGTCTTTTTTAATTTTTCTTTTTGTCGTGTTATCTTCCTTCTCTAAAATTTTTGTATCAAGAAGAAGTAAGTAAAAATAAAATAAAAATCATTTAACATCTCTATGGAAGCAGATAAACAAATTTTAAACTGTCAAACTTGACAAACGTTTAATATTTTGCTACTATTTTGAAAACGAAAACAGAAAGTTTTTCGAAACGTCAATATTATGGAAGTGCGCGATAGTGATGTGATTTTTGTTATTTTTTACTTATCTGCTTTTTTCAGTGTGAGATTTTTTGGTTAGGCAAACTTAGCTTCAAAAATAACCCTTGACTGTTCCGTTTGGCGCAAGGGCTTATTTAATTAACTTTTATTATTTTTCAGAAGTGTGGCAAAAACCCAATAAAACTAAAGAAAAAAACTAAAATTATGCCACAAATAAATAGCTTCAGACAATGTACAAAATACGTTGCCAGACTAGTTAGAGGATATACCTCTACAACTTCGGGGAGATATGTGGTTTATGCATGATGGGGCTCCACCACATTTTTCATTACCTTTTCGTAACCACTTAAATCAACAGTATCTAAACAAATGGATAGGTAGAGATAATGACGCTTCTGTAAATTGACCAACACGTTCTCCAGACTTAAATCCATTAGATTATTTTTTATGGGGATCATCTTAAGTCCTTGGTTTATATAACATCGGTAGAAAGAGAAGAGAAACTACGGTATTTAACAAAGAATACCAAAGGTAGAGAATGCAAAGAGTGCATTTCAATTTTCTTCGTTGTGCAAATCTTTGTATGTGTGTGGCCACTTATAAAGAGTACCTTTTTTGTAGGAAATAATTTACTTCATCTAAATTTTTTACTAAAAAATCTTTTCTACCATTGGCGTAGAATTATCGAAGGTGTAATTACTAAAAAAACAACAAATTCCAGGCCAATGGATTGATATTACTGATAATTTTGATATGGGGTTTATTGTTATAGAGTAGGATCAACTTACCAAATTTTAGCAAAATCCCACAAGGCGTTTAAAATTTATAAAAAAATTGCAATTTCTGGGTCGTAAGTTTAGCTAAATCGACTTATTTTGAGCCGCACTGTATCTGGTGGAGCGTTGTAAATACCTTTTAGGGACAACCTGTATAAATAGGTACTTTTCAATTATTTTGCATTTCTGTCACAGGGCAGTTTATTATCTAAAAACTGGTGTTAAGTTTCATTTGGATTTAGTATCTCATTCATTTTGAAGTAATATTGTTGACAGCACAATTTTATCACTTTGCATCTTTTAGTAAACGTTTTGGGGTCGATATCTATAAAAAAAACATTGTTTCTTAAAGTTACATTCACTTTACTATGTTTGAATTTGGAAACACATTTTTGGATCCTATATGTCCTTTAATACGTACAATATTAGAGCAAAAAATAAAATATAGGGATACGAGTTTACGGTTTAAGGGATACAAAGTTTTACACATCAATAAAGTGGGTAGGTACGAAGGTTAAGGGTTTGTCTGATACGAGCATGCATAAATGATGAAGGTCAGGGTAGCAGAACCAGTCGTCTCGAGACCATAATTCCTCAGTTTTTAAAGTATTATAATTTTAGAACTTAGTGAAGAGTTACTAAGAGCTCTAAGGAAGTTAATAGCACATCTCAGAAAATAATAAAACATTGTTCATATCACAATGTCAATATAAAATGCTAAAATAAGTAAGTACACGACTTTAAACAACAATTTATTAACACTGTATTCATAACTACGCCAGTAGTATATGAAACTTGATTTTGTGATGTTTTGAAGCAAGTTATATGCAGAATAGAAATTAAGTAAAAATATATATACTCTTATGCATTGCATTTTATAGTTTTTTATGATGTTAGTGTCAAAAATGCATTTTTAAGGCATGCATGTAAAAATTTGCAGAATTCTGAAATTTACATCAGTGCCTTAAAAACACTTTTAACATAAACATCATATAATATTTTTTCTACAAACAGCATTAAAAAGAATTAACCCGGGTAGAAATAAGTTAAGTTTTAAATAGCATCGTAGGCACTATATCACATTTTCGAAGTGGGCACTCATTTACGAAAAGTTTGAAAGTTTTGGATTTGTCACTTTTAAACGTTGTGTCTTTTTGCCCTTAAAAAGTATAAAGAAAATATGGAAAAGAACAATCCATTTAAAGAAATCGATGAAGCGACCAACCGTGCTACTTTGGATTTATTACCAAGAAAATCCCGAATTCAATAAAATTGCATACAATAAGTTTATGAAGTGGTGTGAAGAAAAATACGTTACTGGAAAATATACTGAAAATGTATTCTTAGCCTATTTTGAGGAAAAATCGAAGGTTTGGAAATCTTCAATGGTCTAATTATTCTATGATTAAAGCTACGTAGCGACGGAGATATCAGCAAGCATTTTAAGCTCATTGCATTTCTGAAGCGTCAAGAAGAAGGTTATCAACCTAAAAAATCAAAGATCTTGACCAGAGACCAAATTGAACAGTTTTTGAAGTGCGCACCGGATAACGAGTATCTTATGATGAAAGTAGCTACTATTTTGGGAATATTTGGTGCCTGCCGTAGAGAGGAGCTTTACTAGTTGACTCTCGACAACTTGGAAATTGTGTGCACTTCCAGTTCAATATTGGTTAAGATATCAGATTTACTGATTTCAAATTTACTGTCACAATTTGACGTTTACTTTAAGGCACTAGTACTTTAATGCCTTAAAGCAATATGTTTAATGCTACAAGGGAGTTTAAAATTTGAATATTTAACATGTTTGTAGAAAAAAAGTATTTAAAGGAAACAAAATTGATAAACTGCTATCGATTCTCGATGTGTCCTGATTTAAAACTTAATTTTATTCTGTAGGCGTATTGCTTACAGCCAACGTAACATATTGTCTCTGTGTTTTTATTTCGTCTTGAGATAAATTTTATAGCCAATCTACATATTCACTTTGGCTGTACCTTTATCTCCTTATTTGCTATTTCGTTTCTATTACTTCGTAATGAAAAAAGTATTTTCTTAGTAAATACCAATCTTAACAAACATTTACCAATTTAAATAATACTTACCCAATTCACTTCACTAAAACAAATACAACAGCATTTTAAGATCAGAGCAACGTTCATTACAGGGTGTAACGTATACAAAAATAACTTTCTTTCAAATGCAATCACTGTCAATTGTTCACGTATCAGTTTGAAATTTAATAGAGAGTACTTATTGCGGTTTTTAAGGGTTATTATTTTAAACTATCCCTAAAACCAAACGTAGAAGCTGTGGGGAAGAGGATGCTATGTCCATGGATAATTTATTTCAATATCGTACAGTAAAAAGAATATTTGATGTATAATTTTCCGTAAAACTCTTCTTTTCCGAGATAAATTCGATTTTTGATAGTATACAATTTTGGAAATAGCCGTAGAGAAGTGGATTGCATTTAATAACATTATTTAACCTCAAATTAAAAAAAAAATACCCAAGGAAAATTTGTAGACAATTTACCGTGATTTTGAATTTTCGAACTGTTTTTATACAGAGTGTCTCTGAGGCTATAATGATAACCACAATTACCACTTTCACACAAGCAAAGGTACTTTAACTGTGTAATTTCTTTTAATAAGAAAAATTGAAACAGTGTTTAAGATAGAGAACAGATTAGTTAAACATATTTGGTAATTGCTGCGTATATCTATCTCTTAAATTAGAGAAAATCTAATGTTCTTACCTATATTTTTCAATTGTATTTTACTATAATATTAAATGACTATTTTATATTACTTCAAATACTTTTTAATTAAAAAATAATTCAGTCAATTAAACGTAGAGAGAACTCTTCAGTGGCCACCACGCTCCCTCAATTTTAGTGTTTGTGGGTTTGTATAAGACGATGGGTATTTTGAATCGATGGAGAATATTAATCAACTGAATTACAGGTTTTTCTACAATTAGAGGAGTCCGTTATTGAATTTCTTAGGCAATTGGAGCCATTAGTAAACTAAAATTTGGCATTAGAAGAAATTATTATCTCTATTAAACAATTTAACTTTAACCTGTAATTTTTAAGAGAGGTAATTTTGTACACAGGCAGCGAAGGTTAAATAGTCATATTTTATTGCCGAAAATAGTTAATGTCATTACATCATACACTTGTTATTTTATTACATCCTGTATCTATACCTAGATAAAAATTCGTGCAATGCATATTTGTAACGAATTTAGTTGTTCAGGAAATCAAGACACGCTAAAGTTATTTTACTGTAATACTATTGTTTATACTTTTTAATAGAATCATCTTAGATTTTTTATTATTATTATTTTTGAAATTTGTTTGCCTGAAGATTGTGTAAATTAATTGAAATTATTAAACAAAAAGAGAGAAGGCAAGTAACACCACGAAAATGTTTTTTTTTAATAGAGCCATTTTGATCATGTTTATGAAGACCTCTAAACCCCGGTACATACATACCATTTTGCCTTACGTCTTGCATGTCAGTTAAAAGGGACAGTTAAGCCTGAAAAGTACTGTCTACACTAGAAAGCTTCAACATATGTTTTTAAATCAGTTTTAACGGTTGACCATGGATGAAGTATTACTTTTATCAATAATATCAGAGAATAGTTATTATAGATAGAGAGGTTTTCCTATATAAATTTACTTCGAGAATTACGTTATGAATCTGAAGACTGGCGTAATTACTTAAGGGATATGGACACATGAGAATAGCAATTACACCCCATGAGAGATTAACAGATACTTTAAGGTTTTTAGCAACAGTTACAAAGTAAGGCTTAAGTGTGATATCCGCGGAGTGCTCATCAGGTAGGTGTAAGTGGGTGGTGGTGAGCAAGCGCCGTCCAAAAGGACGGCATTCTAATTTGTAGAGAGGATGACACAGGTGGCACATTTAAAGTAAATTGTTAATGTGCTAGGTTCAGCCGAAGTCAACTTATTTTTGATAATTTTGTGTGCTTTAACTCTTCTCAAGTGACACGCTTAGGTAATCATAACAGACGTATCTTCCGTACTCATCTCTGTGTTGTAAATTAGTTACTCTTTATTATTTTCGACCTTGAGTAATTGATAATACAAGATAAAAACTTTAAATTGTGAAATATTCTTATTATTTTTATTATCTAACGCCTCGGAGCTGGTAAAAACGGTTATATCACTGTTTCTACTCTAAAAATAATGGATGTTATGTAAGGCAATTATTTTTGCCATTTTTGGATATTTTTTATATCTGATTGCATTCAAATTTAGTACGGCTATGAAATGTTGCTCCCCGCACGCTTCACCCGTTGCGCTAGTCTACAAGCTAGCGATTAGTCACTCTCTACAATTTTGAAAGTCGATTATATTACTTAATATTTTTTGTTTCAGGTAAACCATACCTCCTTAATATTAGGAATCGGATAGAAATGGCACCACCGTAGTTAAGTACTACTCTTGGTATGTATTTACACTCATATCAATTAAATAACTCCACATTAAATTAATTTAGCAATTATAGTTTTGTAGCTATATTAGGACTAAATTTTCGTTATAAAATCTAATTTTCAACAACTTATTAAATTCAAGTTTTATAAAGATTTACATAAATACTGTTAATTTAGAAATATGTTCTATAGTAATAGCAACAGCACTCAAATTCAACTTGTCTATCTATATAAATATTAATAATATACAGGCTGTATCACATAAGAGGGCCACTCCCATGTATTTCGCTTAATATGGGAAACTCATCAAAAATCTTTAATTATTTTTTGTTGCATTTTTGGAGGCCTTTATGCTCGTAAAAACAAATTTGAGATCCATGGCCAACTTTATGAGTAATAACAAAAAAACCTGTTAAGTGCCCAAACTTTAAGGTTGTCTAACTTTTTTATTTTAAGAGATAGAGAAAACTTATTGGTAATAAATTTTAATTGCAAAATTGATACCTTCCACCTGATATAAACATATTTTTGAAATATCGTATGTGGTTCGCTGCGCCCTCTAGGCGGATAAAATAATTTTTTATTGAAGCAGGCTATGGCCACAAAAAATTGTCTGTTTTTTCGTCTTTCATGCAATATACTGCATGTTGCCCTTATCTTTTGTATTTATTACATTTTTTTCAATTTTAGTAAAAAAATGAACCTAAATATTTTCGTGTTGCTCAAGATAATGTAGAACCTGTTTCAAAGACGCCAATTGCAAAAAAATAATAAACAGAATGTACTTTTTTATGCAAAATACAGATTTTCTTATAATATTATTTTATTACATTGTCTGTGTCAAAATAATTTTAAAGACCCAATTGCTTCTAATGTGAAAAGCACTTTATAGGTTTTTTTGTTATTATTCACAAAGTTGGCCATGGATCTCAAATTTGTTTTTACGAGCATAAAGGCCTCCAAAAATGCAACAAAAACCAATTAAAGATTTTTGACGTATCTCGCATATTAGGCGAGATACACGGGAGTGGCCCTCTTATGTGATACAGCCTGTATAAATATTTTTCCCTACTTGTGAAAATGAGCTCTAGCAGTTTGAATATTATCTGGAGTACATATTATCTAAAACGAAGCAGATACATTTCATATGATCAGTTTTCGTAATATCGCTTTGAAATTTATGGTTATATTAATCACTCTAACGGACAAGTCCCCATAAATTGTACGTTACAACTTTTTTATGAGTAAATTGGCAACGTTTCACGATAACATTGTAATATTCTACATACTATTAATCGATAATAGGTCTGTTTTCACAAGACTCAGAGACGGGTTTCAAACTGTTACAAATATTCGAATAATTAGGTTGTATGTATTTTCAGTGCATGTAACCAATGTAACTCAAGAAGTAGTTGATCAAATTGACAGTTTCTAACTAGTCCCTAACTACTGTGTGCATATACTTAAATTGGAAAATATTCCAAATCAAGCAATTATACAGTATGAATCATCGATATATCTAAGTTTTCTTTCATTTGATGTAAAAGCTAAAAAACACTCGAACCCCCAGCTCTTGTTCTGAGGGTAAAATTTTATGGATGTACGTATTCTTCAAATTTATATCAGTCAACGGGAGTGACCTTCACCCTTCACCCAAATTTTAAATGGAAAATGGCATTGTTGTTACATCATTTTAAAGGTAATTCAATTATTTTTTTAACGACATCTAGTTTTTTAATTTAATCTGTTCTGAAAATTTTTTAAGTCAGATCCAGGAATCAACAGTGTATGAATATACTGCATTAATCTTATCTCTGTAAGCGTTATTGTTTGTTATCAAAATAGTGTGTACTATTCAAGAGTTGAAATGTGCTTTGCTCTGAAAGCAGGTCAAATATTTCAGGTGGGTCACGGACCGTGTATATTAAAGTGCGTATAGATATACGAGCCGAGCGGTTCGCGAACTATAGTCAAGGATATTTTCTGAGGTACACACACACACTGCATCTAGGGAAATTCAATGTTTGAGCGTATTTTTTGGAAAGCGCATTGTTGTTTCATTTTTTCCAACTGAAATTTAAACGAAAAAATGTATTTGGATCGTTAGGAAATGCTATTTCTCTTTAACTAACGTAGTTGAGTAAGACGATCGTTGTCATGTCAAAAACTTATTTTTTTCAACAAGACGGGGCTCCTTTATAATACACGTCTTAGAGGCAGTTTCTATATGAAGCATTTCAAGAATAGATAAGAAGAATAGGGCCTACTAAATGGCCCACACATGTATATATATATAGATATATAGATGTATATCACACAGCCTAAATCATTATAATACTTGTGATAAGACAGTATACACCATAGATAAAGACAAATATAGAATATGCTAGGAGGGTGCGCGAACTAGCGGCGTATAATGGCTGCCATTGTGAGCCACGTCACCATGGCAACCGCTGCCAAACATAACAATCAGGCAAAACGTAAACAAACATTTTAAACTGTCAAACTTGACATACTTCTATTACATTATTTACCTTTTTGAGAACGAAAGCAGTTTTTCAAAACGTCAAAAAGTAAGAAAGTACGCGATAGTGATATGATTTTTGTTATTTTTTACTGATCTGCTTTTTCAGTGATTTTTTTGGTTAGGCAAACTTAGTTTCAAAAACAACCCTTCACTGATCCGTTTGGCGCAATTAATCCTTGTTTTTTCAGAACTGTAGCAAAATACCCAGTTAAACTAAAGAAAAATAAGAATTATGCCACAAATAAATAGCTTCAGAGAATATCTAAACATTATTCATACCGGTTGATAATACAATATATCAATTTACTTACCAGTTAGTTTTAAGCGCTTGGGATTTTACACAGAGTACTTCCTAGTTGCGTGCAGAAAATCCAGAGGTGTATTGTATGGTTAAAATTGAGGTATGTAATTTAAAATAAGCATAGGATTTCAAGGGCTTCATTTCCGAGATAAACCCCTAGAGATGTTTTTGGCAAATTGGGCATAATTTTTTAGAAAATTGGTAGGTATTAAATATAACATTTGCAGCTTACGTAAAGTACCAGTGGTGGGGCTATAGGTATTATCATGACTTTTTTCACAAGAAAGAGTAGGTATATCACACTGCTTAATCATACAAACAAAATCAATTTTCATATGTTCCATGCATTTTCATAATATTTTCTTTCTGCACAGTTTTTTGTATCTCTAGCCGTTAAGAGACAAATTTAACAGAGGTACGCTACTGGTAATTATGTATGAAATTATGGCAAATTTGCCAAAAATATTGTTTTTTTATCGGCTTTGGAAGCCCTATATCTCGAAAACAATGCCCAATTTTAACTGTAGAATACCTCTGGATTTTCTGTACGCAATTAGGAAACACTCTGTATAACTTCTCAAGTTCTCTTTAAATATATTTTCTCTTTATTATGTAATAACATTTTTGAATAAATAGTCAATATTTAAAATTTACTAATAAACATACAAAGACACATGTTTTAAACATTATTAGTTAATTATTAATATTTATTCTAAATTTGACATATAAAGTAACATATTTTGTGTCAAAACGTTCTACTTTATGTAACTAGTTACATAATGAAAACCATTGTGCAACTGGTTACGAAAAGTTCGTTATATCACTAACTGAAAAAATTAAACAAAATACAACAGAAAAATAATAAAGTAACTTTTATTTAAGTCAGTAATTTTATAAATAACACTTTGTTAGTTATTATTATTTAATTATAAATATTCAAAACGCAGTTGATACAGTTAGTGAAACTAATTCCAGAAAAAATCTTATTTGTTAAACATGCAGTAATATTCCGTGATATGTAATTAGTATTACTCGGTTCTCCAAGAATATCACCGGAAATCGTTTTTTTATTTTCTATAGAATTTTCAACATATCCTTATGCAACAGAAATTGGCTTCCTGCCGTCGTGTTATTTTATTTTTAAAATATTGGCTCCAGAATCTGCAAGTGGCCGAAGGTCATCTTTGGTAACTAACCAATAGTATTAATTCCTACTAGTTGTACACCACATTTACTATTTCTATATCTAACAAAAAAATCTATTGTGTTTAATATTTTCTGAGCGTAGGTTTCTATACTTCCTGATAATGCCAACGAAGTTTAGTCCTTCTATATCTCCTGGAGTGATTACAAATTCACAAGTTACTCTAGTTTTTGTATTTGGAATATTTACTCAAAAATACGTCTCCTCGTGTGTAACGTCTTCAACACGTACAAATGTTAATTCTGACATGCACCAGCTATTCCCACAAACAACACAACCTAAAACAAAAAATGCGAATTAGTAAACTGACAACTAAATGAAGCAATTATTAGTTACCTTAGCCATTACAAAATTATTGTCATCCACCTCCGTCACAACCTTCGCAGTATTTACTTTTGAAAAAATTGATTTCTTAGCATGGTATCCATCGGACTGCCTTTTCAAAAATGCTATCAAACAATTGTATGTTTTAATGTCTATTCCTTTTTTTAAAGACAGCTCAGTTCTCAACATGGAGTACTGTGTCCATCTAGCACAGAGCCTTCAAATTTTTCTTACCTTCAATATATATAGATTCCACTTTTTTTTGTACTTATAATCCATTTAGTAATGAAATTACGTATTTTCCACCATTTTGGTTCTTAATAAACTGATGTTGTATATTCAGATGTCTCCAATTATTTCAATCAATATTATTTATTGGTGATGAAATAAAATAATTTTACTAAACTTACTCCTTATTTGTGGACCCATAATATCGGCTGAATATTTTTTTCATAACTTATATATTCTTATCTTACAATAACATTTGATTAAAGACTTAATTAATTATAATCTATCGAATGTGTTTCATGCGTTAAAAGTGATGAAAGACATGTTTCACATTTTATAAATGTAATGTGATATTTAATATAATTTATTTATTTATTTATTTATTTAAAGAACAAGGCATCCCAACAGAATGGATTAACATTCCAATTACAGGGTTCCACAGATAATCAGCACAAGTTAATGTGTACAAAGGAAAGAATATAAAAGAGAAAAAATCTTAAAACTAAGTAAATCTTAACCTAAAAATAAAGTGCAAAATTATAAAAATGTATAAGTTGCTAAACGCTTAACAGAAGACAGTGGCAAATGGATTATATCAATGGTAGATAATAATGAAATGTATACTTTTTGAAGTTGGCATATAAGTGAATTACTTGCATAATTTGTGTTATAGGCATTGATATAAAACAAGGAGTTTGATCTAGTATAGTAATGCCTAGCATTAAATTGTAATTTTTCTAATATGACGTTACAATCTACATTATTGTTCAGTAATTTATGTAAGAATATAACGTAGCTTATATACATTCGTGAACAATGTTTTATCATTTTATAATAGTGAAGACAAAAATCATAAGTTTAATCTGATTTTTTTCTACCTGTTTATATAAACGTAGTACATAGGATTCCAAACAATACTTGCAAACTCAAAATGACTTCTAACTAATGAATTGTAAAATGTAATAATTGAATAAGGATTTTTAAATGACACTATATAACGTACAATGAAACCTAACGACCGATACGCTTTTTTAGCAATACTATCAATATGTAACACAAAGGTCAACTTTTTGTCTATAATTACACCAAGATCTTTAATAATTATTATTTTCAAGAATATTACCATCAATAGTATATGCAAAGTTTACATTATTAAACAAACGTGAGAAGGTGATGTAATAACATTTGTTAAAATTTAAAAATAATCTATTATTTTGACAATAATAAGCCAAATTATTAAGATCTTTTTGAAAAACTATACAATCATCTATTGTAGAAATTACTTTATAAATTTTAAGATCAATGGCGTAAAGGGAAAATTTTGTACTTGAAAATCAGGTATAAATATCATTTATAAACAATGAGAACAACAAGGGTCCAAGATGGGATCCCTGTGGAATGCCTGATGTAACATTTATATAATTTGATGTACAGTTATTTATTTTCACACATTGATATCTGTCAGTCAAATATGATTTGATCCATCTGAGTAAATTGCCGTGTATGCCGAGATTTTCCAGTTTTACAAGCAATGTTTGATGGTGAACTTTGTCAAATGCCTTAGAAAAATCAGAATACACTGCATCGACTTGTTTTCTACTGTCCATGACCTCTGACACTTCCTGTACAAAAGGTAAAAGATTTGTTATAACCGACCGCCCCTGAAAAAAACCCATGCTGTTTGACACGTATAACACCTTTGAATCTAAAAATAACTCATTTGTTATGACTGCCTCGAAAATTTTACCCGGTACACACAACATGGAAATTGGTCGGTAGTTGGACACTAAATTCTTATCGCCATTTTTATGTATTGGTATAATATTTGATTTTTTCCAAATATTAGAAAAAATTCCTTCTGAAAGAGATTTATTATAAATTAATACAAGAGGTTCAACAATAGAGTCTTTGCATGGCTTAAAAAATAGGCAATAGGCAAAAGGAGGCAATCCGTCCGGTCCAGATCCCTTATTGATATCCAGTTTAGACAGTTGAGCAAGGACTTGGTCACGTAAAATACTGTGAATTGATACTGGGTTATTAAAATTGGGTGCCATTAGTCTTACATTTGACTGAGTATCAGAAGGTTCAAATACTGTCGCAAAGTATTGAGAAAAGGCATTACATATATCCTCATCACGATCATAAGAAGTATTATTATGAACAACAAAACTAGGCACAGATTTATTAACAGATTTGTTGGAAACAAAAGACCAAAAAGCATTGATATTATTTTTAAAATTATTTTCTGTACTGTGTACGTATTTCCCATAATCATTTTTCATAGATAACTTGACCCTTTTTCTTATATTTGAAAATCTAATATAATCAAATTGCCTTCTAAATTTTTTCCATGTTTTATGTACTATATATTTCTCTAACGATATAGTATTAGCGGAGTACCACATTGGATAATCGTATTTCTTATTTACAACACCAACTCTATTAGAAATAATTTCAATAATTTTTTGATAAAACAATGACACAGCATCATCAATACCTACATTACCCAAAATTCGTTTATGTCATTAATATCTCTATTAATAATATCATAATTAGCTTGTCTCAATTTGTAAATACTAGTTAAAGATTTTCTTTTAAAATTTAGGTTGTGTGGAACCGTTATATCAATATCAATAGATCTGTGATGTAAATCCTCCTCAATAAATGGATTTGAACATGGGGTAACACGTACATTTTTAAAAGATGAAAAAACAAGATCCAACCACTTACCATTAACATTTGAGACCCCGTTGAACTGATTAAAATTCAAAATATCATACGTTTCAAGAAGGCCATGGTCAGTATGTTGTGACGCGATGTAGCAACCCTCAGATGGACAAAACCTTCACCTGATATCAGGCACATTGTAATCCCCTAACACAACAAAACTATCATTAGGCCTATGTCGAACAATTTCACAAACTTTATTCAAATGAGCACTTAAATTATTATCGGTTGAATAAGGAGGTATGTATACACAACATATGTTAATTTTCATTGTTTCACTGATCATTACAGACACCCACAAGTCCTCACATATCCCCTGGCAACACCAATCCGCGTTGACTACTGAATGAAACTTCTTATTTACCGCTATTAGAACTCCACCTCCATCTCTTTTTCCAGAAAGCAAGTAATTTCTGTCCTTACGGTATACATTGAAAATATTTAAATCAAAAAGTTCGGCACTACCAATACTATCACGAAGCCACGTTTCTGTCAAGCAAATGATATCAGCTGCAGATGACAAACTAGATATGTAAAAGTCGGAAGTTGTCGTTCGTAACCCCCGAATATTTTGATAATATAACGAAATGTTGATGAATTAAATAAAAATTAACAAAAATAAAAATAAAACTGCAACCTAATTAGTTAGTAACTGGACGAAGTTTGTTTACTGAAGATTCACTGGTTATTTGATGAATTTTACCTGACACGGGATTCTTTGCATAAATTCTGCAATCATATGTCCAGCAAGTTGTATTGATCTTCTTGCAAAAATCTTTAGAATACTTCAGTAATGCTTGATTTTTTGGTGTCAAGTGTTCATTAATGTAAATATTACTGTTTGCCGAAGAATGAGTCAATATACCAATATCATTCAGCCGTAAACCTTTCCTCTTCTTGATTGCAGAAATTATGTCATGTTTTTGAGACCTACCAGTAGTTTTGACAATAATGGATGGAGGATTTTTATTATTGCAGCCACGATAAGCAACTCTATGAAAGGTTTGAAACGAATTCTCTGAAATATCAAGAGTCTCTAAGATTTTATTTACGATATCTCCCAACTTTTCACCAGACTTTTCTGGGATACCATTGATAACAATATTATTCATTCTAGCTTGTTGTTGCAATAAATCTACTTCAGTAGTTAAATGAGCAATCTTTTCATCAACTTGTACTTTTTTTTCGACTTCAGGTATCATACTGTAACTTGAAAATCCAATATCTTTTTATTAAAATCATGAATTTTATCCCCAAAAAATTGTAACGACTTTAGGACTTCAACTTGTTAATTTTTTAGCAAATTTACATCTCCATGGAGGGCGTCTAATATTTTATCCATCTTAGACAAAATTGTGGCAATATCAGAATTGAAACAGGTAGATTTATTTATATCAGGAACTGAGAATAATTTATCGCAATCAAGACACTTAAAAAACACTCAAGGAATTTTTTAAAAATCAAATTGTGAACATTGCGTGTGGAACATAACCTTACAGTCAAAACATCGAACCTGTCAATGGGCGTATTTAGACGAGGTCAGCCGCTGAGCCGCTAAGTAAGAAATTCAAACTGAATAAAACGCTAACTAAATGCTAACTGTTAGCCGCTGAGTATTTTTGTAAGCCAAGAAAATTTGCGCTTACGTCGTAAGCGAAACTCTGACGTATTTGTGAGGTTATTTACATGGTTGTTATTCTAAGTATTTACAATTTTACAAGTGTTACACCTTGGAATTTCAATGAATGTTTTGCTCTGGGTTTGCATCTTATAGAATATAAATAAATTTGTTTGTTACCTATTACATATATTTGTTTATAATTCGCCTTCATCTCTAGACAACCGACAAAAAATATGCAAGGGGCTTCTGAATCAATCTCTAAAAAGTCATGATTTTACCACTGACAATCAAAATAAAAATGTTAAGATAAAATTATCAAGGTAGATAGAAAATTTTAATTTTTGTTGTACCATAAAGTTAACAATATTTCTCATATTTTCTTTTAAAAAAAGAACAAAAATATGTGATAGTTACATGTACATGAAACACTATAAGTATATAAAGTGTGACCTACTTGAAACCGAGCCACTCCCATAAGACTTAATAATGGTCCAATTTCAATTATTTGACTGAATGTTGTTATCAATAAAAAACAGTTATTTTTACTTATTTCGGCGTTTTATTATATGGAACATTTGATGAATACATAACAAATTTATTATTCTGTGTAAAGGCCGTATGACACGGTGTAATATTTCACATATCTTCTTATTTGATATTATAATTAAAGTGGGTCGTCGCGTATCATACAAGCAAAATGTACAGTTTTCTATATTATTATATAAAACTGAAAATTAAAACATGTTCTATTTATATAAAATTCTGAATACATTTTTATGTGAACAATAATATAACCTCCAGTGCATCTTTCCCATATCTTTGCTATGTTTGCTTAATTTATTGATTATTGGTTATAATAACAATAATTATTATTAGTACTAAATATATAGAAAAATGCTTATATAATTCTGTGCAAAATTTTATATATAATTTTATACCGTGTCATACGGCCTTATTAGATATTATGGCCCTAGATAAAATTGATTATGACTTTGTAAGGTTATGTTACATATATTTTTTTCGCAGCTCCGCGGAGAACAATCAGCTGAATCAGCACACTATTCGGTGTTGTTTAAGCGGCTGATTAACAGCCCTGTTAGCATTCTAGCAGCTTTTAGTTAGCGGCTAACCTCGTATGAATACGCCCTTTGTGTCGGCTGATAAGTCCGGCACAAACACCGCAATTATCAGGCATGCTGACAAAAAGACTTCACAAAAACACTGAATTATTAACAGATTCACTATTAATTAACGTATGCATGCACTTATTGCAGGTTATACACCACAAACCCAGTATGCAATGGCAATGCAATCGTGTCCCAAAAATTTGATTCAAACTGTCACCGTAAAACCAGTTAATTTTACAATTAAGTACGTTGCCAAATTTCACGCTTGTACACATGTACACATCGAATATATCATAATCGTGATTTGTCAGGGCATATGTTTCTTCTATTTCAATATCATATTTTCTGCTATGTAGTACATCTTCTGTATGAATGGGAATATTTTTATCCCCTATGTCTCTACAATTACCACCTTCACCTGGAGCTCTTGCATGCAGTAGTAAGAGTGGTAAAATTGTAAACATGTTGGATTGTTATTCCATCCATTTCGAGATCTAAAATAAATTGTATTGTAAATAAAAAAATATTGAAATAGTGATATTATGAGAAACAACTACTAGGTATGCACACCAATGCCTCCACCAACACTGAATTATTCGTAATATTTCATTGATAGCTAACATCAATTGACGGTGACTAGCAACGAGTAATCTAGCTTTTATTAAATCTAGCTACCAACTAGAAATCTCTCACTTAAAAAATATTTATGTATATTTTTTAGCAATAATAGAAATATCAAACCTTATACCGTATACAGCAGAAAAACATTTCCACATGGTCCTGGCTAATCTTATACGTTAAAAAATATTTTAATCTTTCAGTTTCTACATAATCATTGAATATTCCTAAAGCAGACTGTATGGTTAGGATAAATCCTAAAAAGGGGGTTTTCTTTTGTGTCTTCCATAGATATGTTCCATTATTATCCTTTAAAGATAACAGATATTCTTGGGTACAAGAAACTCATACCATATACATTTATTTTGTTTTCTTAAAGCTGATTTATATACTTTTGCAAACGGATTTTTGGAATTTATAATATCAAATAACTCATTAATAATTCTGATAAATCTAACAGTTCCATTACAGTTTTTGAAACTGAAACATATTGTGGTAAAAGAAATTCTGTTTTAATTTAAATCAATACTAAGTATTCTGATTTATCCTTACTTTCATTTTTTGGTATTCCCAGTTTATGTGTGAAGTTTTCAATTTATTTCCAGCTCGTAGACCTTCTTGTTCTTGAATACTGTGAAGATTTTCAATGTATTTCTACTCTATTGCTTCTTCATTTTCGTCAAACACGATTTTAAGATTTGCAAAATTGTTCCTCACTAATTTAAGTAAATGGCACACATCTATTACAGCATACATTTTAGTACCTGTTGAAGGATGTAGAAAAAATTATTTAATATTATTTATATCATTCCAGTTACACCCAAGTTCTCGGAACATAGTTAAATGAGTGGCAGGTCCATCACAAGTAACTGATGTTACATCAACATTAACGTCATTTAAACGCACTAAAGCCTCTCTAATGATATTGCATTTTTCCTCACCCGTCAAGAATTTAATAAAAAAATATCCTAAAGGCAGCTTCCAGCTACCCGTCTGACAAACGATCATTAGTACTAAAACTTCCGATGCAGGTTCCAAATCATCATCTTCCATATCAATTCCAAAACATATTTGTGAAAATCCTGGTTCACATTCAACATTGGCACACCATTTCCGTAATGTGGCTTGATGAGGCAAACTTAAACTAAATGTTTCTCTAACATATTGAAAAGCTCGACAGGAAAAAAATTGCAAAATCATTGCAAATTTTTTTAAGCTTGGCGGATATTCTTCCTTAGATGTAGAACCTCTCTCCACATTCTTTAAGAACCGGGACAACAAATCTTTTGGCACTTCATTTGCAATTCGCTGCAGATGGTTTAAGCCAGCAACTGACATCATCTCTTTTGCCTGTAAGTCATCTGCAATTTGCTGCAGAGATGTTATTTTTTCCTCCAATTGCTGAACCTTCTTTCGACTTTTATAGAGTGCATCAATTAACTTATTGCATTTTTGCTTAGTTTCAACAATTTTTTTTCGTTTTTTTTCCTGGATTTATCTAAAATAGAAATGAAATATTATGTGACTAATATATATATATATATAAATGTAAAATCTATAATATACAGATCGAATTAATGCCACTCTCTTTTGTTTTGTGCTGCTTGATGTACCAGCAGGTGACTCAATAATGACAGGATTTCTAAAAAAAAAATATCACATATAACATTAACTACAAATAAATGTTAACTACCGTTACCTACCTTAAAGTTTCCTTTTTCTGACGGGGCGAGCTTGTGATACTAAATGTAGTAGGACTCAATGAACTTGGAAATTTTTTGTCTGTGTAGACAATGTTACAGTACTGCTAGGATTAGTTGCACTGTAATTTGTAATTATTGAATAAAAAATGTACGTAAAATGTAATTAAAGTACCTCCGGGATCTTAACATTTTATAGTCATTTACAATCCAAGCCAAATCATCTTTTTTTTACAGCACAAGAAGTTGATGCCTCACAAACTCCCATCTCAACTAAATTTCTTGATGGCCCAGCAGTATCTTTTAAAATATGTTTTCCACCTGGATAAAAATCTGTATCGAAAAAATGTTCGGAACAAATATATTTTCTTTGACCCCATTGTAGCTTTGGAAGACCTATTATTTCCTTAAAGACCTTAAAGTGTTCACCTTTAAGAGACCTACAAGTAAATTAGTCTTAAATATGCTTCCTCAGACACAAAATATTTGAAATTATTTACTGATATTTTTATTAATAATAAAACTACATGCAGTAAAAAGTACTTCATTATTGATTTTATTATATCATACAAACATAAGATCTCTACATTTAAATTATATAATATTTACCTGTGGAATGTTACACCGCGCTCCGAATTGTTTAATCGCTTACGTTTTTACATGTGGGAACTTTACATGCCATGTTCTGTTCAAAACTAGAAACTGAAATAAACAGAGGTGATTTTTTGTATACGCACTATTTTGGTTAAACATAATACTAAATAATAAACCATAAAAATATTTCTATAAAAAAAAAGAAACACAATGGGTCTGATGAATAGAAGGTAGCAAATGCTTCTACTACATATTTTTGAAGCAAAACCTTCGATATATATGATTAACACTTTGGGAGCATTGAAATCATCCTTAAAGTAACAGCATTTGCATTGTTAGAAGCAAAAACTACAGCAAATATGAATAAAACCATTTATATGAATAAAACTACCGTGTTTACCATTAGTTTAGCATTTGCTATAATAAATTGAAGGTACCTCATTAGTAAATTGTGAATTATGTTTTTAAATCAAATTAGAGCAGAAAAATATCATAAAAACGAATAGAAATATTATCAGACGATTATAGAAAACTCTTCCGTTTTAATGAAGGAAATGTACATTGGTTAGTCAATTGGAATAAGAAATTGCTGTGCCAAAAACAATTACAGAAATGATAAATAAAATAATGGCCAAGTCAAATTTATGAATTAAATTTCTTTGTTCTACGGAAGAAATTAGAGGAGCGAGCCAACATTGGCAAGAAAAATATAATTTTCCTAGAACAATAAGAGCACTGGATTGTACACTTGTGCGAATTCCGAAACCTTTGGACTATGGAGACGAATATATACACAGAAACGGCTTTGCAAGCTTCAATGTCCAGGCAACTTGTGATGCATTGGATAGATTTACATCCAACATATGTTGTCATGCGCCGCAATACACAAAATGCTATACTTCTAGCAAAAGAGGAATACGGCATAAAACCATGTTTAATGACTATTTGCAAATATCCCAATACACCACAAGAAATTCAGTATTGAATGTTGTTTTGGACAATTAAAACAACGATTTCCAATACTACAGTATAAGCCTTTTCCCACTTATTTAATCTAATTTTCTCATTTCCAGTTTCATGCATATTGATTTTCTGTTTAATTTTTGTTTTCATTATTTACTCAGTTGCTTTTCAGTAATTGCTTTTCCCGTTTTGATTTCTCAATCTTATTTTAGTTTTTTCAACGCCTCATCTTTCGCCAATTTTACGGCCGGTATTTGTGATTTTTGTAAAATAACTTGTTCTCCCTGATTTTCCTCCCCGACACTGTTTCCTCCTCAGAACTCATTTTTTTTAAATATATATTTTTAAGTTTACATCACTAATGCTCTAATACTACTGCACTATGCGATATCTATCTGCTTGCTTTTAAACTGACTGTAGTTGCAACAGATACGTGTGAGCTTGTTAGAAAATAGCATTTGCTGCGGAGCGTAAAGGATTCGCTATAGAGCAAAAGCAAAACATTATTAATTTAACACGAAGCAAATGCTTTTGCTACTACCTTCTACTTAGCAGCATTTGCTTTTGCTTTTACTTTTTACTTCAAGCAAATGCTTTTGTTTTATTCATCAGACCCAATATACCTAATTAACTACTATAGTCCTGGAAAAGTCTTTAATAACACTTAATTAATATAACACTAAAAGGTAAACACAAATTGAACAGCACTAACAACGAAAAATTATTGAATATAGAAAATAATTAATCAACACACTAGGCACGACGTAACCATAGAAACATGGGTCAAAATGGCTGCCATCAAAACATAAATGGCAGCGCTTATGAAATTGCTGAAAATGTGGATGCGCACTTGTCTAAACGCGTTCTATATTTGTTTTTATCTATGTTATACACGAATGTAACCTCATTCCTCCACAAATGTTAGAGATCATTTTGGGCAATGTCTCTACAACTGCACCTAGCTGCCATTTTTAATGATCAAAAAAAGCAAAATTAATGGTAAGTGAATTTGACAATCTAAACTTCATCTTTCTCGTGAACTAATTAGATATTCTAAATTATAAAACTAGATGGCGTGGAAAAGATACTTAATGTCATTAAAAATTATGTAAGGACCTATTACAAATAACTATTTTCCATTTTTCATTTAAAATTTTAAGGATCAAATATGCTTCTAATTTTGACGTCACTAGTAGAGGGCGCCACTTGTGGCACATCATGTTTCTTTTAAATGACAGAACTTTTTTGCATCTTAATGTATCTATCTGACTATCGAAACAATCCATTCTCCTACCTGTTTTATTTGAAAAAGGTATACCTTGCTGAAGTCGGTAGGCGTTACCATTTTTGAAATAATCCTATTTGAAATGCTCAGTGCACCGAGTAAAAACTGTTTTGGTTTCAGGTAAAGTGCCTTTTCTGCTGAAAATACAGCAAAATATTACTTTAAAAAGTTGTTAAGAATTGGAAATTATGGAGACGTGCAAAATTTCAAGAAGATCGGCGGGGTTTGATGAAACCATTTTTCAACAAAGCACAAAGATAAATTGTGCACATCTCCATAATTTACCATTCTGAACAACTTTTTCAAGTAACGTTTTGCTGTATTTTCAGTAGAAAAGGCACTTTAACTGAAACCAAAACATTTTTTACTCGGTGCACTGAATATTACAAATAAGATTATTTCGAAAACTGTTACTCCTAACGACTTCAATAAGGTATACCTTTTTCAGATATAACAGGTGGGAGAATCGATTGTTTCAATAGTCTGATGGATACACTAAGCAGCAAAAAAGTTCTGTCATTTGAAAGAAACATGACGTCTAGTGACGTCAAAATTAGAAACAATTTGAATTTCTCGTCCGTAAAAACCCCTGATTTACAAATTTTATGTAAATATTTGGATTACTTAAGAAGTTATTTACAAATATCGAAAATAAAATTTTAACTTTAACACCCTCTGTTAATATTGAGTTTTCGAAAAATTGTTATAGGACTTCGTAACCCTAATTTCTTGTGAAGAATCACCTCCTGAAGTCTTGACGCATAAAGAGTGAAGAGATTTTAAAATAAAAAAGGGCTTTTTTGCCAAGCTGACACACATATGATTAAATATATATCATTAAAAAGTTTAAATCATTAATTATTTTTTAACAATTTACATATTACTAATATTCATCTTCTGATTCTTGAGCACACAGAGCTACTTACAGGTTCTCATAACATGCGATTCTTGTTTTAAAAATTTCGGAGGCAAATCAGGAGAATTGGCTAATTTTTCAGATATTTTAGGTCAGCATTAAACTCAAAATAAGTATTTATGTAATCAGTTATGAAAAGTATGATTTTGTGTAACGAGTGCAATTTTTTGAGACAAGCGAAATCCCGCAATATCGCACGAGTTACATAAAATCATGTTTCAAAACGTATTACATACAAGATTTTTTTTAATTTTGATGAAAAACTGGAAATATAAGTTTTTAATTTTGATCATTTAGAAGTATAATTTAAATAATAGTTATAATAGATCAGTTTAAAGTTTCTTCGTCATTTGGCTTGACATTTAATAGACGTGACGTTGATCGTTACTATTACCATATATTAGGACAAATTTGTGATTTACATTCAGATTCTGACGCTATACAGAGCGATATCGAAGAAGTGGCAAGAAATGCCATATGTTCACTGATTCATGAAAAATCCAAAGCTTACTTGGCTTATGAATAATTTGAGAAATGAAGTGAACAGAAGAAAGTAAAACACGTCAATGAAAAAATACTATTGGCATATTTTGAAGGTAAGAATAATTGGAAGGCTTTTACGCTATGGACACAGTACTCCATATTGAGAACTGAGCTGGCTTTAAAAAAAAAGGTATAGACATTGAAACATACAATAGTTTGATAGCATTTTTGAAAAGGTAGTCCGATGGATACCACGCTAAGAAATCAAACCTTTTTTCAAAAGTATTGCAAAGTTTTTGACGGAGTCGGATGACAATAATTTTTTAATGGCTTCATTTAGTTGTCAGTTTACTAGTTCGCATTTTTTTCTTTAGGTTGTGTTGGTTGTGGGAATAGCCAGTGCTTGTCGGTAGTCAGAATTAACATTACGTGTTGAAGATGTTGCAGATGAGGAGACATATTTTCGAGTAAATATTCCAAATACAAAAACTAGAGTAATTCATGAATTTGTAATCACCCCGGTAGATATCAGAGTGTCCCATAATGATGTGCCTTTGGAGGGTGTGTTCCTTGGGTTATTTTGATTTGAGCCCCCCCTTACAAGATAAGGACTTCTAAAAATGGACCAAATTTCAGTTTTCTTTTTTTTTTCTCAAAAACGGTTAAACTTATAAATCTGAAAATCAGTGAATATATTTAGTTAATTAAGTAACATTGTTGAATACGTTTTTTATTTTTACCAAATGTCTACAGGGGTGGCAACCACCAACCTTTGTTGTTTTTTTACTTAGAACTTTTTATTCTAAACGTTTCTGGATATGAAAAAATTACAGTAAATAGGACAATCAATTTACAAAATGTTCCCCCTCTTAGTATTTTTATGCAGAGATACGCGTCTCCTTTAAAAAAAATCCACATACGTACATATCCTCGGGTGTAGAATATGCAAGCAAAATAATTCATATGAAATGTAGTAGGCTGCTGTCACTTTGATGGTTTTATTGTTTGGATTGCCATTAACAATTAATGTCGTCTAAGTGACACGTGACAGTAGAATGTTTTGACACTTGTTTCAATAATAAAAGATGTTACTTTATGTCAAAATTAGAAAAGACAAATTTTGTTATGTGAAGCTTAATATTATTAATGCAAAAGATTTTTTAAAATAGGGTTCGGTCAGTCCATTGACAAAATCCATAGTTCTGTCAAATAATGTATTTAATATTAGTTGGAAAAAGACCGAAGTGTTGCACTTCCGGACCTGGTTCAATCAGCAGTAATGAGTCAGTTGATTTTCGCTGTACTAATGCAACTTACTAGGCCTTGCTACAGCTTATTAAGTGCCTACTTGTCTTATGACTGTTATGAGGATAAATACCGGATTTGGTCAAACTACGCCTTTTTCATGTAAGTTATTCAATTAAAATAGGATTTTATAGAGAAATAAAATAAATGTTTCATAATTACTATTAAATATTTTGCCCAACACGAATGCCATTCTGGTGACCTCTGAAAGATGCTGGGCCGATCTCCGTTGGGCTATTTTAATGTCTTTAAATATGTGGGGTGCTCATTAGGTATTTCTCGATAGACAATGAGGTATAAGGAGTATTTAGGCAATGGGCTTATTCAGACGAGGTCAGACGCTGACCAAAAGCTGCTAGAATGCTAACAGGGCTGTTAATCAGCCGCTTAAATAAAACCGAATAGTGTGCTGATTATTCTACGCGAAGTTGCGAAAAAAATATATGTAACATTACATTTTCATACTAAAAATTCATAATATCTATTACACAGAATAATACATTTATTAAGTATTCATCAAATGTTTCATAGAATAAAACGGCGAAATAAGTAAAAATAACTATTTTTTATTGACAACAACATTCAGCCAAATAATTGAAATTGGACCATTATTATAGGTCTTATGAGGGTGGCTCGGTTTGAAGTAGGTCACACTTTATGTATAGAGTGTTCTAGTATTCCATGTACATGCAACTATCATATTCTTGTTCTTTTTTAATTATAATATATGTGAGATAAAATCGTTAACTTTATGGTACAATAAAAATTAAAAATTTCTATCTACGTTGGTAATTTTATCTTAACATTTTCAATTTGATCCCAAGAATCTATAATAACTCAATGTCAGTGGTGAATTATGACTTTTTAGAACCTGATTCAGAAGCTCCGAAGTAGCTTATTTTTTGTCGGTTGTTTGTCTAGGGATGAGGGCGAATTATAAAAAAAATTATAAGTAATAAACAAATTTATTGATATTCTATAAGAAGTAAACCTACAGCAAAGCATTTATTGAAATTCCAAAGTATAACCCTTGGAAAATTGTAAATACTTAGAATAACAACCATATAAATAAATAACATAACCTCAGAAATACGTCAGCGTTTCGCTTACAAAGAAAGCGCAAATTTTCTTGGCTTATAAAAATATTCAGCGGCTAATAGTTAGTATTTAGTCAGCGTTTTATTCAGTCTGAATTTCTTGCTTAGCGGCTCAGCGGCTGACCTCGTCTGAATACGCCCAATGATTCACAATGTTTCTGAAATATATTTTGTTTGTTTGCGATATAATTGGATTGCCGACTTTCTTGTCTGTTCTTTGGCATGTTACACTTTTCCCTAATATTTCGAATTCTTTTTAAGGTAACTGAAGGTTTAATACTTTATAGTATTTTATTTTTATCATTAAATAAATCATGAAGCATGTTTACAACGTTTTGGTTTTACCTTATTTGTTATTATAAAATGAATATTTGCTAATTCTACCTTTTAGAGGTCTCGATTACACCCAAACTTATTGTTTATTATATCAGGAAAGGATATTGTAATTGAATTCTTTTAATGGATGAGTTGCTTTGTTATTGTTATTATTTTTTTGTTAATTTACTGTGTAGCAAAATAAAAATAAATATTTTCTAAAAGTCTTACGATATAGTATTTAATTACATATCCAATGATAAACTCCCTCCGATATATAAATTATATATTCCTGAATACTGACTTTTACAGTCTGTTCAATATTTAATTAATCTTATTAAGACAGAAATGTAGGCTGTATTCAGGGCCTTATTATCAATAAATAATAATGCACATCTGGCCACTCTCATCTACACGGTATGTCAAAATGGATGGAATGGGAAATCTGGCTGGTTTAAAAATTGTAGTTACGATTAATGTATAATGCAGTCAAAATTCATTTTTAATGTTGCATTTGTATATTCTTTTAAAATGTTGATATATTTTAGAGTAATTGAAAATTGCTTATAATCGATCCAAAAATATAAATATTTATATTCTCAAAACATAATTTCCACTTCGTACCAAAGTAAAATTATGTAAATACTAGGTATTGTAGAATTACTAATCCGTAAACTTACCTTAAAATTTCCTAAATACTTTATAATTCAAGGATGAATACCCAATCTTTGATGCTTTAATAAATTCTGATGTAGGATAACAATGTCAACAACTGACCTAAATAAGATTGCACAAAAAGCTCGAGTTGTTTTTTTTTTAGTCCATACACCAGTCGCTGACTGCACCGCACAGTCTATGACGAGTTCTAGAGTGATATAGAACTGCTTTTATGGAATTCTAAAAATAGTACGCTAGACAATTATTATCATTTTTTACTGTATTAGAAAGGTATTTTAAGCTAATATAAATCAAATCTCCTACAATTCCTATCAATGAAGTCATATGTATGTTCTCTGATATCAAACATCTAGGTATGCTAATGAACAATTCCACAGACAAAGCTCTATTCAATAATTATCTAAAGAAATTAATCTATCTGAATTTACTAACCTGCTTTAATAAAAACACTCTATAAATATCTAACTTCACTTTTGGCAATTGTTCATTAGGATACCTAGATGTTCGGTATCAGAGAATTTACATATGACTTCATTGTTAGGAATTGTAGATTTGATTTATATTAGCTTATAATACCTTTCTAATACAGTAAAAAATGTTACAAAAGCTAATAATAAGGAATATATCGGTAGATATTGTGGGTGTAATTCAACGCTGGCTGGGGTTTTTGTCCACAGAGCAGTAAGTTTCACACAATATTATTAATACCTAAAAATATATAAAAAAATATTGTCATTTCCTACAGTTATAAATTAACACAAGACTGGCGTTCACATGTTAGCCCTTATTTCGAAATGTGATAGTTAATTTACATTAAAATACATAAAGATCGAACTCTTGTCAACAAGTCGACTGTTACTTTATAAAGCCACGTACTCACTTGCAAACCTCGCCGCGAACCTAGAAAAATGAAGTACAGTGGCTGTAAGTTCCTGGCTGGTTTAAAATTCAAATATATCAGTAGTCTTTACAAAAAAATGACAAACTGTCTTCAACTGATTTTGAGTTGCTGATTGGTTTGATTGGACCAAAACATGCATGAGAAAGTGATGAAAATAATGTCGTAAACTTCACTAGAGTAAAATTTTGTTGGAAGTTCATCATTGAAAAATTAAATTATTGGATTTTATTTTTTTCAATTCCACAGGGGACATAATATATATTTACTACCACCAGCTTTGGATAAAAAGAGTACGGGAGAGGACTACCCTTCATTTTCAAAGAACTGGGAAAAATGATCTTGCAATAGGATAGACAACGCCCAACGCCGTTTTTGGGTAAAAAATTGGATCCTAATGAAAAATCAGTATGGAATGGAATTGTGGAATCAACTTATCTTGACCGACAAAAATTGAAATATATGTTCTCACAGCAATTTTCTTTCGAGTTTCGTTAATCCACAAAAGTTGATCAACTAAAATCGAATCGTGAGAACACACTTTTGGGACACAACGATATCTGATCTTAAAACCCCTTCATTTTTTATGGGAATATTTGAAGCAAAGAGTATATTCACATAATTTACGGCATACCAGATATTGAAACAAAAATTTAGAGAAGAAATATACCAAATTATAATTTATTTAGTTTATAAAACATTTAGAAAAATGTATAGCAGGGGAGGCCATGTATAAAGTTAGTTAATTAAGTAGTTTGACTTAGTGTTATGTGTTCCCATTGCATAATAATTATATATTCGATCTTAATAAAACCAAAAATAAAAATCATATCAAATACAATCTTTAATGTTCATATATGAGGTTATATTGACATTAAAGACAACTTTTCTATAACATTTTTAATTTCTTCTTAAATGGCACTTTACTTTTGACACAATTTTACATTTTTTATGTTTTTGACACCCTGTATATTTCATCGTCATTTTTACAGTTGCTATGTGTATTTCAAGACAAGCAAAAATGTGAAATAAAAAAGTTCACAGGAATAGTGAGGTTATACAACACAACTGTCTGTTTAAAACTGAAAGAGTATGAAAGATATACCCTATGATAAGACAAAACACAAAAAAACTGAAATATCTCCATACTCTGTCATTCACATATAGTACATAATATACTTGATGTAACGCAGAAATACCCACAAGTGATGGAAATACAGTGAACCTCAATGAGAGCACCCATATTCGATGTGATGTGGTGCGACAAAGTTACAGGATCCCGTCCACATGGTCGTGTTGAAGCCACGCGGCCAGGTTCGCGGTAAGATTCTGTTACAGGTGTGTATGGGCTAGAACGCTGCGAACCTCAATGTGAACGCTCATGTTTGCTGTGATGTGATGCAACGGGGTTACAGGGTCTCGTCCACACGGTCGTTTTGAACCCACGCGACGAGGTTCGCGGCGAGGTTCTGTTACAAGTGAGTACGCGACTTAAAATACAATGCGAACGCCGGTAGAAGAAGTTTCTAAATATTCAATCCCTTATTTACTTAAATTCATATCCCTCAGACAGATCGATTTTGTTCTCCAGAAATTCATTATGACTGGCAATGTAAAGTTTTTACCACTCGTTTTTACTCAAAAAACAAATTGTAACAATTTGAAGATAAAGAATGAAATTTAAAGGTCAGGTAACCGAGCCGGTTATTAAATATTCCTTGTTTGCCAATTCAACATCCTCGAAAAACATCATTTAAATAATTTCCCAACTAGAATCGAATCATGAGAAATAAACTTTACAACCAAATTATGTCAAAACTGTTCATTATAAAAAAATATTAGATTTTTAATATTAACCATTGCACCTTCGATACAAAATTGTGCAATTCGAAACTTTAAACGCCCATATCTAGTAACAATATGAAATAATCAGATATCTACTGTACGCAGAATTTCAAGAAGAAGTAGAATTCGTAATAAAAAATTTAGGTTGCCATATAAAAATTTGGTGACATCACCTTGAGGGAGATGGTGGTAAAAAAGTATACATTACCTGAAATGATAAACTTCACCACACTTCTAAAAATGCCCCTGTTCGTGCTATTTCAATTAAACAGAAGTTAAAAGGACAAACATTAAGTGAGGAAATAAATATCGAATTTGATAAGAGAAGCGTATATCAAATTGAAGTGATGTTTGTTTGGATAGAATATCACAGCAAACAGATAGTGTATCTATTATTTGCTAGCCGCAAGGCGGTTAACCCTTATTTACCTAAATCAATTTATCGGATAAATTTGTAGATATTAATTGAACCTGTTAACCGTGTTTGGAAACAGGTATTAACAGCCTCAGTAGGATGCTCTTAGGAGCCATTTTAATTTAGTTAGTTACGCTGAAAAGAGACCCGAAAATAAGGTTTTCTTTGATAGAATTGATAAACCATTGAACTGGCCTCTTCTTTTCATGAGAAATAAGAGTCGCTGCTATTAGCGGTATTAGGTATTATATGTTAGTGGTCCCTAATTCCTTCTCTTAATTACACATCTACCAGTGTTCATTGGTTTATTTAAAATTTTATTATATGTCATTTGGAATAAGTACATATTAGATGTTATACAGGATATTGCAGAAGTTATGGAAGATATTGTAAGAATGGATAGTTTGGATAAAAATAAGACTAAAATGTTTTATATATATTTTTTAATTACACCAGTATTTTGTATACACAATTTTAGGAAAAGTAAAAAATTACCCCAAAAAATAAGTTTAATAGGTTTAGATCGGGAGACCGAGAAGGCCACGTGACTTCGCCATCGTCGCAGAAATTTATTACTGTCAGATTATGAAGAGGAAATAGGGAGATGCACTGTCATGCATGTACTACGTAAATTTTCTATTTTCTAATGGCACATTTTTCAATAAATACCACACCTCAACGTCATTACTTTTCATGCTAGAAATATAACCTGAAAACCATCAGAACCTACACAGATACACCCGCGTCAAGAATTCAGGCGTCGTACGTCTTGGTTGATATTAGGCAATTGTCTTTACTGTCAACGTAATTTTCGATATTTGGTCGCCTTAAAAACAACAATTTTTTTTTCAATTTCATGCAATATATAATGGAAACATTTAGTGTAGTATGTAATTTGATTACTCTCACTTGCAGTTTCTTAAATATTTTGATAAAAATGTAATTAATTATTCATTTATTAGTATGACGTAAGCCGTCTGAATTCTTGACGCGAGTATAGTAGACAATAGAGAGTTTAAGTCGATTGTCGATTGAAAAAGCAACGTCGATGTAAAATAATATTTGTAGTCCGCATATTTTTATCATTTTCCGCTGAAGAGTTACTGAGCGAAAACTATATCCTCTTTTATCAAGTACCAGCATGGTGGCTGCATTTTATTGCTAAGAAATATTTTTTTAGTTTTCACTCAGTAACTATCCTTAACGGATAATGATAAAAATATGCGTTTTTTTTATTATATTATAAATATTATTTTACATCGACGCTGTTTTTTAAAATTTTGGAAAAAAACAAAATTAATTTAAAAAAATAAATTTTATACTTTTTTAAAATTTCAAAACACAGAGTCGACGTAAAATAATATTTGTAGTTTATTAAAAAAAAACCGCATATTTTTATCATTTTTAGTTGAGGAGTTACTGAGCGAAAACTAAATCCCTTCTGATCGAGCCCTCACCGTAACCCTTAATCACTTCTGTCAGTGTTGGACATTTCGCATCTACTGTGATCGTCTCTTTTTGAAATCCACCGCATGGTGGCAGCATTTTATTGCTACGAAATATTTTTTCAGTTTTCGCTCAGTAACTCCTCAACGGAAAATGATAAAAATATGCGGTTTCTTTTATAATATTACAAATATTATTTTACATCGACGCTGTGTTTTGAAATTTTCAAAATATCCAAAATTCATTCAAAAAAAGTATTTTACACTTTTTCAAAATTTCAAAACACAGCGTCGACGTTAAATAATATTTATAGTCTATTAAAAAAAACCGCATATTTTTATCATCATCCGTTAAGGAGTTACTGAGCGAAAATTATATATCGTTTGATAAGAGAGCTCACCGTAAGCCTTAAGAAGTTATATGTCTGACAAGATATGTTTTATATAAATATTTCACGATAATATATTTTTTTGTTGGGTAATAGTACTCAAATATTGGAGAAGAAGGTTTTTTTATGAGACAAATACAAATATATAATTGATTTTTACGTTAAATGTACAGGGCGTTTTGAGCGCCTGCGCTACTATATTATTCCTTTCAGATTTTTTGAAAAGAGATCTTTTGTGAAATAAACACGAATATCTTATTGATTTGTCATGATCTCCTAAGTTTAAATTATTTGGACTTCTTATTGTGGGGATTTTTAAAAAATGATGTGTATCACACCGAAGTAAATACCTACTTTTGATGATTTCCGCAAATGTATCATAGTTGCTGCCAATAACTTTTGTGTAAAAAACTGGCAAGAAGCTCAAAATTTTGTTGTAACAATCAGGTAGGAATGTCAAATTATTTTATTTGTTAAAACCACAAATTAATTATATTAATAATTAATAATCATAGCGGCAAAAGCAGTTGAATTTGCTGTATAAAATAGGCGTTATAAAATGTTATTTATTTCTTTCCTTGGGAATTTCCATTGTTTGTCCGGTGGCCGATTGCATGCTTTGTCGCCTTATCAGATTTTGCAGTGGACCAGTTTCCACTACCATGCAAAAGTGTATTTTTAAATCATTTTCAAGCTGCCCTTTTTGATTTTTTTGTTGCAAAATTGTATTTGTAAGAGCCCCCTGTACATTCAAATTTTTTTTTAAGATAAGTTCTAAATCGTTCTGTATAATGACCCAGGTATTCAGAATGCACTGTACATTTAACGCAAAAATTAATTAGATATTAGGGGTGTTTATCTCACAAGAAAGTACGTTTTCCAAAATTTGAATACAATTACCCTAATAGGGAAACTATCCTATGCTAAAAAAATTACATAAAAAAAGTACTTTCTTAAGCCTTTTAGTAACTATTTAAGAAAGCAAAATTGACCACGGTAGGTAACGTGCAATGAGGGAGGGAAAATTTTTCGATGCAGGAATGTATTAGGGACAGTTAGGACGTAAACATATTGAAAGTCCCCGCCCTTACCTTGTCCGCTTCAGGGGAAGAGGGGGGTGGAAAGGTCCCCTTTTTTCATTTTTCGCTTATTACTTGAAAACAGTGCGTCGTAGCGAAACATTATTTATATGAAATGAGGGCCTCTAAAATTATCTTACACACGTGTTTTGTTATATTTTTCCTGGAAACACTTCAGCCGTTTGTTTTAACAAAAGTTCTATAAGAGAATGTTTTAGAGCGATAAATTTTGTTCAAGAATATATATACAAATGCTAATTTATCTTTAATGAGTCAGAAGTTACAGCAATTTGAATTTTTGGTTAAAAGTACCGATGTTTCAAGAGAACTCCCTAAAAGTCAAGTAAACTATCTTATCTTTATTATTCAGAGTTTATAAGCTAATACACTGTGTATTTATACATAAATAGTGAATACTTGGCGTACAGGAACTGTAGTATCAAGCACACCTATGTATACATTAAAAGTTTACTAAATTTCGAGTTAATTGTGAACAACTGGAAATCTAAGGAGGAGATTCTGTAACAACTGTATAAATTTTATTTTTATTTTATATAAACTAATAAGGAGAAAATGTAACAAATGAAGAATCTTAACAAAACAAACTGAATCTCTTGGGCCGGGAGAGTCATGCTTCTGGCTTCACCATTAATACTAATTGCACCACGAATCGCGAATCACCATCGTCTTCATCATGTGTCCGCCCCATCTTCTTCTTCGTCATCTTTTACAATCGGGACACTGTTTAAACAGTGACTTTAGCAGTTTTAGCGCAATCGAGAGCAATTCGCTGCATATTTACAGCTATTTCTATAAACTTTCGTATACCTACGAAATATGAGGTCTTTGAGTGTTGTTTCGTTTTTTGTCATCACAGTAACTAGGATATTGCCTTTGCGTGCCCTTCTCCACAGGTCCTAGAGGTAGTTGGTTTTCCAGCCAGAGCTACACCTGGTGGAATGTGTGTAATGTATGCTCTTTTGCTTCCCCTCGCTGGGTGGTGATGCGAGATATCGTTTTATATTCAACGCTCACTTCAAAAATGAATAGTACCTGAAGGTGTTCAGAGAACTTTTTTTTTGCACCATACTATTTCAGCATGCATATTCGCGTTCTCAACATCAGTATGCAAGGAGAAGGGAAAACCAAGTTTACTCTTTCGGAATGTCGCACTAGTGAATCGCAGGTAGTAAATGTCAGTAAGATAAAAATGTCCTTAAGTTTCATCTGTTCCATTTGATGGGTGGAGTACATGTTGGTTTGTACTCTTCTTCCAGGATGTTGTAGTTAGGTGGCATTTTTGGTGGCTGTAAGTAACACAGCTAGGTCGACGTTTTCTCTTATAACTACCACTTACGGTCAATAGATGTGTTTACAATCAACACATCAGCATCATGTGAGCCACTGACATTTCAGTCTCTAGATTGAAGTTGATGTCGACACATTTTTTTATTCAATAGCAATTTCTCTGTCAACTTAGTGCCATTAGGAGAGCTACTATATCCATCAAAAACAATGGTACATCTTCTGCCTGGGTAGTGGGTCTTGACGAATTTCACAGACGTAGGACAAATTGTGGAAACTGAGAATTCTCTTTGCCAGATGACCTTATGTAAAAGAAAACCTCCATCAATCACCAAATAAAAGTTGGTAGATCTCCTGATTGGTTTAAACAGCTTGTAAACTACGATTTTTTTGTTTTTATTCACATTGAATAAGACCAAGAAACGCGGCCGAAGAGTTACCAGGAGAATTATGATAAAAAACGTTGTTTTTTTTTTAAATACCGTCTTTTGAGAACAAATATCTCGTAAACGGTGCAAAATACCGAAAAAATACACAGAACCAATCTTATATAAAATTTTAAAAGCTCTCATTTTTATGTAAAGCATTTATCGCTACAATGTACCGTTTTCGAGTTGCAAGCGAAAAAACAAAAAAGAGGCCCTTCTTACCCCCTCCCTCCCTGAAGCGGATGGGCTAGGGATGAGGACTTTTTTTATGATTACGTCCTAACTACCCCAAACTCATTCTAGCTGAGAAATATTCGCCCCCCCCCTCATTGCACGCTACAACCCCTTCGTTGTTTATATTACTAAATAACATTATTTTGTCCAAGGAAGTTAATCTTTCTATAATATGGCCCATTCCTTAATGATTGTACTGTTTGCTCTTTGCATCACATTACCAATATTAGTAACTTTTTTGGTGACATTCTTTACAATAAAATAAACTTATCTATAAAAATGCCAATTCAAAATGAATTAAAAACAAAAATCAACTTGAACGAAGTATATAGAAATAGATATTTGATTAAGTTAATATGATGATACAAATTAGTACTCTCCATGTCCGAAATTGAAAAAAAATACTTAATTGATGACAGGAGTACCTACCTAAACATATATTTTTTCGATTTCAACATTCTGTATTTCCGAAATTAATCATTTTCCGATAAAATTTGATTTGACTAGTCTTAGTTTACTCGTAGAATCTGGTCATGACGTTAGTAACTGAACACTTAAATATAACAAAAAACTAGTGATTTCAGAATTGTATGGGTTTGAGAAGCTTCTTCAGTCAATATTTTGTAAGTAACTCTGTGGATTATTTCTATACCTTCTTTAGATTTGTACATTGAAATGTGCATATCGAAATATATGTTGAAATTTGTTCTAATTTTTAGTCAAATATTAATGCAGTAATTACACCACTGTTACGCAGTAGATATGCCTTCTCTATGAAATAAAATCTCGTTAAAAAAATTACTACATTCGATTACTGTAGTATTACTATTTTTCTCTAATAATTATAATTCATTTTAAATTAAATTTTATTTTAGAGAAAAAAATAATATGTATATATACATTGGCTTGCAATAGCAGATATCCGGAATATTCGGTGCATAAATGTATTTTTCCTTGCATAACGAAAAATAATAATGGGTTATTCATTGCTTGCGCTCGTTTTATAAATGCCATGGCAATAAAAGAATTTTTGGTATGTAACAGAGTTTGTGAACAATAATAAATTTACAAATTCCAAAACAAAGGAAAATTAAACCTGAACGTTTATGTTTTAAACACAGGTTCTAAAAAAATTGTGTAATATTATGCATATTCATTATTTATTTTAAAATAATGTGTTCTCTTTGTAACTTCAAATATATTATTTATATATAAATTGTAAATATATTAATAAATAATAATTTACAGATTACTAGAACCAATTTTATTATTTAATATGTTAAAAATATACAAGGTGATTTATAATTAAGTGAAAACATTTATTGGGGTTATCCTTAATGCAGGCTATAAAAGACGCTTTTATGTATATGGTGTCCATAAATATCTATTTAGTGAAAAATAATCTAATAATTATTAGATAATAATTAATATCTAAGAACAGAGAAAATGAATAATTTTCTTTAAGGGTGCCGTATTCTTCAAATAGTGTTTTCTACAAATACAAATAATTTTAAAGATTTAATAACTGACTTAGCAAATAACAGAAATGTTACCTTATGCCACCTACGAATATATAAAGATACCGTAAAAAAGAACCTACTGGTAACAACCAATTTAACTAAACTAAATTTTTAGGTACAGAAATCTTTGAAATTACATATTTATCTGTAAATGTAACTAATGTTATAACAAAAATTTAGTAAGTACTGTATATAAGATAATTCACTTTTATTTAAAAATATGTGAAAATAACTGTTAATATGTGAGGTTAGAATAGCAAAATAATGTCCGTCTTGCAAACGCTTTTAAAAAGTTATTATTTTATTTGAAGAGAATTTAAATAGTAAATGTGGATATATAAAACTTTAAGAATTTTATTTTTGATTTTACTTTTGTTCTATGTGTTTTATTTTTCGAAATTTCATACCTAAAACACCACGTAAGAAACATTTCATCATTTTATGGCGACAAAAATGACGACCTACGCGCACTATAACTGTATGACTTCCATTACATCTTCCATCTTTGCCTGCCTGATTATATTTGAACGTATGCGATTACTCTGCACTTCACATCAATTATTTTCAGAACATAGTGTATACAAGGTGTCCTGAAATTATGAGCAAAAAATTCAAGGAATAATTCTAGACTGAAAATAATTGCTACGTCTTTCTATAATATTTTTTCCAAAACTGATTATTAACGAGTTACAGGGTGTTAAAGTTAAAATTTTGTTTTCGATATTCGTAAATAACTTCTTAAGAAATCCAAATATTTACATAAAATTTGTAAATCGGGGTTTTTGCGTACGAGAAATTCAAATGTTTCTAATTTTGACGTCATTAGTGGAGAGCGCCACGTCTAGTTTGACAGAACTTTTTTGCTCAGTGTATCCATCTGACTTTTGAAACAATCGATTCTCCTACCTGCTATATCTGAAAAAGGTATACCTTATTGAAGTAGTTAGGAGTAACAGTTTTCGAAATAATCCTATTTGAAATATTCAGTCCATCGATTGAAAACTGATATCGTTTACTGAAAATACAGCAAAATGTTACTTGAAAAAGTTATTCAGAACGGTAAATTATGAAGATGTGCAGAATTTTTTAAAAATCGGCCTGCTTTGATAACATCTTTGTGCTTTGTTGAAAAATGGTTGCATCAAACCTCGCCGATCTTCTTGAAATTTTACAAGTCTCCATCATTTATTCATATTATATACCGGGTGTTCCCTCTAAAACTTTCAGTGCGAATATCTCAGAAACCATCATAGCCAGTGCGACGAAATTTGGTATACAGACACTAGATGGCGCGTAGAATCTGATGATAACATCAATTTTTATACAGGGTGTTCTATTTTCCAAAAAATCGATTTAATTTTGATTTTTTGGTTGTCAGCCCTGCTAAAACTTATGTTTAAATTGAAATATACTTAATTATGAACACATTTTGATAAATAAACATTCAAAAAATTCAAAATTTAACATAAAAAAACGTCTCCAAAAAGTACCCATATTTCATTGTTTTGTCATGTAAAATGTGTATAGCCTTGAGCCAGACTTACACAGAAGAAACTAACATCGGTGAACGTCAAAACTATGAATTGTCATTGAATTGTCAAATATTAATGGCATGAAGTATTTTATTTTACATAAATAATGCTAAATAATGGATTTAATGCAATTTACGTTTGCACAATGGTGTTATTGAGACTTGTCGATAAAAATTTAGACTTGAGTTGAGGCTTTTGGAGCATTGGGGTCTTCGTGCCGGCGCAGTCTACCGCTACAGCTAGAGTTACAGCGTGAATATTGTGTAAAATATCTGTGAAAATTTGTAAATTATTCCATTATAATGTAATTAAACTTCAGTAAATTGTTTTTTTATGTTACTACAGTGTACAATAATAATTAGGTACACGTATTTTTTATGACAAAATAATTTATAAAATTGTGTAAGTACCTAAAGAATATCTCTGTTCTCCAACTGCTGTAATAATTATTGATTACTTATTTAGCAACAAATAAATTCAAACAAAACCATTTCTAAAACTTTTAATTATAATGTGAACGTGTTTGTCGTTGAAAGTCAGATCTGAACCTACCCTAGCCCCACAAAAGAAAATATTACGAAAGCATAACCTAGAAATAATTGATTCTTGTATCCACATATTTCAGCACTTTACTTACGTACTGTTTAAGAAGAACTGTACATCTGTAAAATAGTAAACAATGAACTACAATTTCTGTATTTCATGATACAGAATTGAAATAAAGCAACTGGTTTTTGCTAGGAAGAATCACCTGCAAATGTACTATACCCAGTAGGTAGGTACCTATCAAATAGTCGTTTAAAGCTAGATAATAATTTGTAATTATTGTTTTTATCTTTCAGTTATGTGTGTGCAGTGCCACAAATTACATTAAAACAGACACCAGAAAAAATAAGCGAAAAATATTACGGACATTTTCTTGGAAATAATTCTAAACATGGAATGATGGATAATATTATAAAGAAGTCTGTAACTGACATTCATTGAAGAGTATTCTATAAGACATTAAATTCAGTTGTCTGTCGTGGGTTTTAAAATTTCTAAACGAATAAAATTAAGAAAAATAAACTAATTTCATAATTCTATGTACAGTATGAAAACATCTTGTTAGAATATCTTTAAAATGTTGAAAGCTAACTGTTACAACATATACACAACATAACGTAATAAGGTAGGTATTGAACGATGAACGGGAAGATTTGTTTCTAATCGTACATGCATGTACGCTCCTCAGATTGAACGTTGCTCTGTAAATGAAATTAGAATACAGAATAAGTGTTTAATATAAAATCAGATGTAATAATGTAAATTTATTTTATTGTTAATTAATCAAGAATTCATTTAAAGCTAGACAGTAATTTGTAATTGTTGTTTTTATCTTTCAGGTATGTAGTGCCACAAATTACATTGAAACAAAACGATTCGTAAAATAGGACACCAAACAGAATGAACGAAAAATATCGCACAGATATTTTGTTAGAATTAATTTTATACATGGAATGATGGATAATATAAAGAAGTCCCCTAACTCACATTGGAGAGTATTTTACAAAAGAAAAAAATTTTCAAAAAAGACTAAAGGAGTGATTTTTTATATTTTATTATAGCTAGCTATGATTGAGTTGTAACCAGCATAATTTTAATTAAAAAGTAATACGTACCTACATTGTGGCTTATTTTTTAATTAGTAACTAAATTGAATAACTTGATCCTTCATCTTTAAGTATTAATTAATTGTATATTATACCTGAAACATTTCTGTTTAATAATTTGAGTAGAATAAAAAACAACAAATACAGACTTTAATTTATTAACAATAAAATAAAATTACATTAAGTATCTACATTATTACATCTGATTTTATATTAAACACTTGTTCTGTATTCTAATTTCTTTTACAGAGCAACGTTCAATCTGAGGAATATTCATGCATGTACGATTAGAAACAAATCTTGCCGGTTCATCGTTCAATACCTACCTTATTACGTTATGTTGTGTATATGTTGTAACAACAGTTAGCTTTCAACATTTTAAAGATATTCTAACAAAATGTTTTCATACTGTACATAGAATTATGAAATTAGTTTATTTTTCTTAATTTTATTCGTTTAGAAATTTTAAAACCCACGACAGACAACTGAATTTAATGTCTTATAGAATACTCTTCAAAGAATGTGAGTTACAGACTTCTTTATAATATTATCCATCATTCCATGTTAGAATTATTTCCAAGAAAATGTCCGTAATATTTTTCGCTTATTCTTTCTGGTGTCTGTTTTAATGTAATTTGTGGCACTGCACACACATAACTGAAAGATAAAAACAATAATTACAAATTATTATCTAGCTTTAAACGACTATTTGATAGGTCCTACCTACTGGGTATAGTACATTTGCAGGTGATTCTTCCTAGCAAAAAACAGTGGCTTTATTTCAGTTCTGTATCATGAAATACAGAAATTGTAGTTCATTGTGTACTATTTTACAGATGTAGAGTTCTTCTTAAACATAAGTACATAAGTAAAGTGCTGAAATATGTGGATACAAGAATCAATTATTTCTAGGTTATGCTTTTGTAATATTTTCTTTTGCGGGGCTAGGGTAGGTTCAGATCTGACTTTCAACGACAAACACGTTCACATTATAATTAAAAGTTTTAGAAATGGTTTTGTTTGAATTTATTTGTTGCTAAATAAGTAATCAATAATTATTACAGCAGTTGGAAAACAGGGATATTCTTTAGGTACTTACACAATTTTGTAAATTATTTTGTCATAAAAAATACGTGTACCTAATTATTATTGTACACTGTAGTAACATAAAAAAAAACAATTTACTGAAGTTTTATTACATTATAATGGAATAATTTAAAAATTTTCACAGATATTTTACACAATATTCACGCTGTAATTCTAGCTGTAGCGGTAGACTGCGCCGGCACGGCGACCCCAATGCTCCAAAAGCCTCAACTCAAAGTCTCAATAACACCATTGTGCATACGTAAATTGCATTAAATCCATTATTTAGCATTATTTATGTAAAATAAAATATTTTATGCCATTAATATTTGACAATTCAATGACAATTCACAGTTTTGACGTTCACCGATGTTAGTTTCTTCCGTGTAAGTCTGGCTCAAGGCTATACACATTTTACATGACAAAACAATGAAATTTGGGTACTTTTTGGAGACGTTTTTTTATGTTAAATTTTGAAATTTTTGAATGTTTATTTATCAAAATGTGTTCATAATTAAGTATATTTCAATTTAAACATAAGTTTTAGCAGGGCTGACAACCAAAAAATCAAAATTAAATCGATTTCTTGGAAAATAGAACACCCTGTATAAAAATTGATGTTATCATCAGATTCTACGCGCCATCTAGTGTCTGTATACCAAATTTCGTCGCACTGGCTATGATGGTTTCTGAGATATTCGCACTGAAAGTCTTAGAGGGAACATCCGGTATATAATATATTCGTATTTCAAAAATGGTTACGCCTATCGATTTCAGCAAGGTATACCTTTTTCAAATAAAACAGGTAGGAAAATCGATTGTTTCGATAATCAGATGGATACATTAAGATGCAAAAAAGTTCTGCCATTTAAAATAAACATGATGTGCCACAAGTGGCGCCCTCTACTAGTGACGTCAAAATTAGAACGATATTTGAATTTTGCGTCCGCAAAAACCTACGATTTACAAATTTTATGTAAATATTTGGATTTCTTAAGAAGTTATTTACAAATATCGAAAATAATCAGTTTTAGAAAAAATGTTATAGAAAGAGGTAGCATTTATTTTCGGTCTAGAATTATCCCCTGAATATTTTTGCTCATAATTTCCGGACACCCTGTATAATTTAATAAAAGAACTACCGCTAGGATGCTCATTTATTTTGTTTTCTTTACGTGTTAAACCCTAGTTTATTCGTATTAAAAATATGATTTATGACATTCTAGAGACTATAATTGAAATTTTGCACTAGATGTGCAAACCGCATTGAAATTGATTAATACGTTAGATATTTTAAAACTAATTTCAATATACCTAATAAGGCCCTTAATTATTGGAGGAAAAAAATCATTAAATAACATGATTCCCCATTCAAGAAGACCGCCAGTTATATATTTTTAGCTTAATAATTTTCATGGCATCGTCCATTTAAGCCGTACTAGTTCTTCGTCCTCGGACATATTTGTATACGTTTAAGAAGGTAGTAATCACGTTGTATGACCTTGTACCTTAAATACATACAACTCTTGTACCCCTGTTGCTCCCTTACAATACAGTAAGTTAATTTCCATATAATTCCTATCAAACTTTACATTATTCTTCCCTGTAGCTCCAACCTTAGCACAACAGAAACCGCCAAATCTTTATTTACTTAATACATTGTATTATTATTAGCATTGTCTTGTGAATATCCTGAATAAATCCATTTATTTTGAGGGTTACTTTATGTCGTTTGTCGAGTTAGATACCGAGCTATTAAAAGTAATATTTTAAAGCTTTGGAATTTACGACCCCAGACTAGCCTGATCAAACACTAGTTTTTTAAAGGAATTCTGCGGGGTGTAATAATGCGTATAATACTGTATACCGTTTTGTGCAATTGACATTGCAGAGATATTTTTTTCCTGTTTATTTTTTTAGACTACCTCCAAAAATAATTATGAATACATTGAAAATTGCGTATAAAAACAGCACCCGTAACATAAATATATCAAAAACTATGACATATGCTAATGCTACTTGTGCAGCTATCCTAACTAGGTAATAACCTAAGTCTTCTACTCTGTAAATATGTTTCAATCCAATATGGATATCAAAAATACAATACCATTTTTTCAGGTAATTGTACATATGAATTAACTTATGAGTGGAATTTTTGCCGGTGGATAATTGTAGGTATCGGGAAAGAATTAATCTAGCTGCAATATTGATTTAATTGATTTCGCTCTGTCCTATAACTATTTCATACAACATTAAACTCACATTACATAGTATACCTATTAGTTATAGTGAAATTTTTAAACATAACTTATAATATCAGAACATTAACATGGCTTTATGGAGAGACGGTCAACTACTACAAATCTGTTCTGTATTATCCAGAATATACCTGAAACTCTATACCAACAACAGCGAATGGAATTGATCAAAGTGTACTACTTCACAAACTTGCTAATTTTGGATTTTGTAATATGTTACTGTTCTTTAAATTGTACCTCTCGAATAGGAAACATTTTTAACTTATAGTGATTTCAATTCTATTGATTATCCAGTAACATCTTGCGTCTCGCAGGGGTATATATTTGGACATTTACTATTTAACATCTTTATTAATGATATTGTAAGCGTTATTAAAACCCGTCGTTTTAACAGCTTGAAATTCGTATTCGTCAGAAAGGTGGAAGTTGAGGAAAATTAAATATTCAATATTACTAAAATTGAAACCCGTCATTTTCAAAGAGTGAAATTCGGTAAGTAAATATTTTATAAAATTATCAATTTTCTGATATCAGTGGCATCCACTCGCAAGCCGTGAGAGGGGTGGTGAAATATTTTAATAATTCTTTATCTACGATTACAAGTCGAATTATGGCATGTAATTAGCAAATCTAAAATCAGTTACGACAGCACCGATTACTGACCACTTACTAGTTTCTTCACAAAAAATCCTAAAATATTTAATACTTTTAAAAATTGTTTTTGAAAGGTTTGCTTAATATGGAACCGGTGGCATCAAAATAGATAATTGGAAGATAACCAAAGTTTTGTTTCTTTAATATGAATAATTGTTTCTTACTAAATAGTTTTACACAAAACGGTATAGAAATGTCTTGAATGTATTCCTTGTGCTCCTGTTGCATTTTAATTATGTCCCTTATGCCATTTTGATCTCCATTTAAACTCTGACTTGACTCTGACCTGATTTTCCGTAAAATGCTGTCAAATTTAATATATTCCTGGAGCAACTGTCGCCCTTTTCGCATTTAATATACTTTACTTTTTGAACTGAAGGGTTCTTAATCATAATATTTCGTTTTGCTACAACCCCCTCTACTCCTTTTACAGAAGTAGTGAGTTTCTGTTTATGATTAAAATGTTAGCAGAGAAACAATTCTTTACAAGAATTACTTTAAAATTTTTACATCTTCTGTATTGGCAGAATACAAAAAATTTGATAATGCGATCTTTTATATGGTATTTAAATATTACGTTGCAAGTGTAATTTATGTTTACTGATTCTATTTTTAAAAAAGAGAAAATTAAAAGTATTTGATTTGTTTTAATAAGTATTTTTTATATATTTTCTATCCATGTCAAATTGAGGAGCAGACCAAAATGCGTTTTGTTCAAATTACATAATTTCCAGGAAACAATGTACATTGATGAAATAGCTTAATTTTAAAAACCTTCAATAGTACAATATATTTAGAAAAAATACCGTTGTTAATATTGAGTTTATACCAAAAATATTTCATCTACATTAATGGTCATAAATGCTTTTTTTGTACGACGTGGACAAAACTCATTTTGTTTGGAGAATCAAGCACATCATGGTTAATGATCATCTGTTTATGTATGAAACAGGAACTAGAGTTATAAGCAAAACATAAATCTTTATTTCTTACAAAGTTAACATTTCATTTTTTATTAAACTGAATAGAAATATCTTATTGGAGCTATAAGTTTACCCCACCGTCATCTTCTTGACACTGGCACAGTTCCTCATACTCAGTATCATCGTCATTTTCATTATTCTCATCTTCAACAAAAACATTCCCTGGAAGAATTGGAGTCAGCCATGCCAATAATCGATCGGCTCTCCAACCTGCAGCAGCCAATTCAAACTTAGTCAGACTTTTTACTTTTTTGTTTGTCAGTGGTACACAATATAATACTTACTAATTTCTTCCCTTTTTTTCAATTAAGTTTCATATTTCTTCGATTCATCATCATTTCTGAAGTATTATTCGGTTTTCATTACTACACCCTCATTATTTTCTTTTTTCATAAATATTCGCTTGGTATAACTCGAAAAACACTTTTCCACGTACAATTAAAACGCATTAAGTCCGTAAAATGCGTTTTGAAAGTCCATGTACAGTGGACAAAACTCCTTCTTAATGTCTGACGAAGTTGTATTAATGAATTTACATAAGACTACAAGGGTTTCGAATGTCCAGCGAAATGCTGACACAAGCTCCTTAGTGTTAAGAATAGAACGCCACCTGTAGTTGAAATAATGAGATTCAATTGTATTTCCAAGTATATAGACTCTTTATAAGAAGACAGTGGTAACTATTTCTAGAACCTAGATGCCCATCATCATTTTATCAGGTGCCTTCAGAACTTTAGAACTTTGTTCTATATGTTGGTAGTTATTTACAGAAGAGTTATGTAACCTACCCTCTTGAATTGATACTTTTAAGTTATAACCCGTAGAAGTTTTCCTATAATCGTTTAGGCGTAGAATGGACAAATCTTTTTACTGCAATTTCTTCTGCTGTATTGAGAGGTTAGCCATTATCAGAGAACTTTCGAACATTTTCACTATTTAACAAAAAAATATTTTATAGAATGGATTTTTTTTACCTTCGGTAGAAACAGAAATATTTGAAACTACAGATTTGAAATGTTTATAAAACGGGCTGGACTGATATATATTATCTTCATTAATATTACTAACATTATATAGACATTCGCCCTTATCTTGCATTTCATTGTTTTTCCCGTTCAAAAGTCATAAGCATGTTTTACGTTTTTTATCGAAACAAGGGGAATTTAATAATAAAAATACATTATATTATTCAGATATATTCTGCACATTCAAAAGTTGTATGCAGTGCATTAACAAAGTCCTTAATAAACATGGCTTGATCGTAATCTCTATCTCTTTTGAAATCGCTTTCAAAGAATGTGCGCAGCACAAATGGATCATTAATAGCGTGGATAGAATTAAAATATTCTAATAATTCTATACCTACGATTCTTGGCCAACTGATGGCATAGCAATTAGCAAAACTAAAATCAGTCACAACAGAACCAAATATTGACGACTTGTTATTTTCTTCACAGAAAGTTCTAATATCGTTAACGTTTTTAAAAATTATTTTTGGAAACAGACTGCTAGAAACCATTTCAAATACAGGGTTAATTTTTTGGTCTCTACAATAGGTATTACTGCCGAATAAATATACTTAAACGCGTAGTTGGAAGGTATATTTCCGCACCACAGAACCGGTGGCGTCAAAATAGAAATTTGATCTTTCTAACATGAACAATTATTTCCTACATAAAATGGTATAGAAATATCTTGAATGTATTCCTTGTGATTCTTTTGCATTTTAATTATGTTTTAATTATGTTGTCTTCATCTAGATCTAAATATGCTATTGACTGATTTTCCGTACTAGGAGATTTAATATCTTTCACGAATTTCCTGAAGCAACTATTGCCTTTTTAGCATTCAATATACTTTACTTTTTGTAAATTGAAGTTTGTTAATTATAATATTTCGTTTTGCCATAGCTCTCGCTCCCCCTTTACATAAGTGGTGAATTTCTGTTTATAATTAAAATTTAAAGACGAGCTAGGTATACACAGTAACTGAATTCTTTTCAAGAATGATTTGATTTGTTTACATTCTCTGTGTTGGCAGACCAAACGATTTGATGGTGCCATATTTCATATATTTATATGTGCTCTATGTGTTATTTATATGTTTACTGATTCTATTTCTAAGAGAGAAAATAATTTGTTTTGTTTAATAAGTTTCATATATTTTTTCTGTCTATGTATGTCAAATAGTTGCTTCAAGTATATTGTTACGGAAGCTCACCTACCTCGTTAGTTTGTAAGTTACGTTTCTGTTTATATTAGAATTTATAATTTTTGTGATGCCTTTATTTTGACGTTTTCTGGAACATTATCGTCCACATTCTATTTGATTCTCGAGACCGCCGAAAACTTCTAGAACCCTAAAAACCTATAAAGGATGTTAAAAAAATAATGTAAAATATTTTCAGATGGTAATAGTATGAACCAAAATAAGCAGAAAAGTCTTAATAAACATGGGTCCGCAAAGTAACGGTTGGGGCGATGTGGACAACTATTCGTTTTATTTTATTTTATTTATTTTATTAGGAATAACAAATGAAGCTTTTAACAAACAAAAAACAAAGTTACAGGAGATGTTCAAAGTACCCTCCGACATTTTCAAGCAGGCACGACATCTTCGTCTCAATGATACTCGAACTCTTTCGAAAACGCCCTCCTTGGTTTGGATTTCTTGACACTTTTGATTAATCCGTAGCTGCAGCTCTTCCAGGCTATTTACAGGAGTACCATACACTAATGTCTTCAAATATCCCCAAACAAAGAAATCTAGATCTTGGAGGCAATAAAACAGGTCCGGCCCTTCCTACCCATCTATTTGTTGTAAATGCTCTCTAACGGCCATGGAAAAATGAGCTGGAGCACCATCATGCTGGAACCACATTTGTTGCCTCTGATTCAACGGAATATCTTCCAAAAATTCATGCAGTGTGTTCTGCAGAAAGTTGAGGTAAGCAGCGCCTGTTAATCGGTTTGGTAAAACAACAGGACCTAGAAACCTGTCACCTACAATACCCATCCAAATGTTTAATGAAAAACGTGCCTGATGTCCAGATTCTATTAGAGCATGAGGATTTTCGTCGGCTCAAATATGCGTATTGTGAAAATTAAACACTCCAATTCTTGAGAACCCGGCCACATCAGCAAAAAGAATGTTTGCAAGAAAACGAGGGTCTTCAGCATCATAACGTAGAAACCAGCGGCAAAAAACCAAACGTGCTTGATGATCATTTATTGGATTTAAGGCCTGTACTCGTTGCACATGGTATGGATAAAGCAGTTGCTCGTGAAGGATTCTCCAAACAAGAGGACCACTAATTCCTACCTCGGCTGATATTCTCCGCACACTCGTACCTGGATTCTGCTCTACCAGTTCTAGAATTTCTTCTTCTGCTCTAGGAGTGGATACCGACCTTGGTCTTCCGGATAAATGGCACTGGCGTTGTGAAGGAATCTGACGATTTGGATAAGCGTCAACATAAAGACGTCGCGCTTCGGTGGCGTTCCCATTAGCACGACCATACATGAAATGCATGTCTGTTAATTCTGCGTTGGAGTAACCAGCCATAGCGAAACAAATTTTGTGCACTGAGAACAACTGTCAAATACGTACTGTTTGTTTCACTAAACATCAACCAACTATTATAAAAAAAATACACAACGTTTTTGCAAAATAAAAAAAGGAGCTAAAAAACATAAAACATTCCATATCTCCGCAACCGTTACTTTGCGGACCCATGTTTATTGAGACTTTTCCGCTTATTTTGGTTCATACTATTACCTCCTTAAATATTGTACACTCTCTTTTTAACACCCTGTATAAGTGGATCCTTTTCGCCGCTGGAGTCAGTTTGTGTTGAGCAGTCGAAGACGATTGACAAACGTCAAAATAAAGCGTTGACAGTTGTGAAATTTGTTCGAAGGATATTTCTTGTATAATCAAGAGTGACAATAAAGTTTATTTGTCTATGTGACGTGTTTCTACACTAATCCAACATAGAGATTACAATATACATTATTTATAAGAAGACAATGGTAACTATTTCTGGAACTAGAGTCATCACCATCATTTTTTCAGGTGGAGACAAATTTAATTTAATAATTATGCTAGATATTTCATTTTTTTTTCTGGGTAGGTAGTAAACAGTTTTGTTATATATGTTGGTAGATATTTACAGAAGAGTTATACGAATTACATTACGTTATTACATTATTTAGTTGATTCCTTTTCTATGGGTGAAAGTTTTTCTGTAATTGTCTAGGCGTAGAATGGACTAAACTTTTTACTGTAATATCTTCAGTTGCACTGGGAGGTGTCATTATTAGAGAACTTTCTACAATATTAGCTATATTATTTGATTTGTAGTGCTTTTCGTTGCAATTTTGGGACAACTTCATCTTCATTAACTATAGGTATTTCAATTTCTCGTTTTTTATTGGCTACGTTCCCTGTCTCTTGAATTTTTTTTACTAATTCCAGTACCTAAATCCTCCTGACATGTCAATCTTGATGTTGTTCATTAAATAGGTGAGCTGTTCTATTCGCACATTTATTGTTCATAAAGTAAAGCGAAATGATATCTACTCTTTCCATAATGGAATAAACCATAGTGTTTAATATTCAAAAACACAATTAAATAAACTACCAACCAACGCTTCCAAATATTACTGGAAAATAAATTTGAAATCCACTAATTTTACGTTCGTTGTGTGTGTATAGTATTCATTTCTGTTTTTTACAATTGTGTTTTTTTACGAATGTCATAACAAATCGCCAAAAACCAATGTAACGCAAGAAATATTTAATTTATACCATTGGCGTACTTAACTCGAATGGGTGACATTTTTACGGTTACTAATTGTAAAAGCTTTCAAAATAAATATTACGCAACCTTCTTGCTTGGGGGTGAAAGTGGCGGAGTCAAAAATACCAGCAAATAATGTCCCCTTTTATTCTAAAATCAACGCGTCTGAGCGTCTTTGTACAATCTTGACGCAGTTCCTGAAAATGGCTCTGTTTCGTTTTCATTGGCCGCCCTGTATGTAGCTAATTCCACAGACGTGAAATAAGGTACTCGAAAAACACAGTGACAATTTAAAAGTAAAACTGTAACATACAGGGTGAGTCAGTCATAATATCTTTAATTTTAACCACGTATTCGGGAGGCCTAATAAAGGCAGAAGATCGAAAAAAAATTTTTTACTCGACCTTTAACAAAGTAAACAAATCACCCTATAAAAATCGGTAACACGACGCTCCTGGTACGCTACGAACTTACTGATGACGCACCCATAGGACAATCGAATGCCAGATTAAACACATGTTTACATACATAATATCTGTCTACCTAACAAGACATTTTTCAGGTGCGCGATTTGTGTAAGTGCCTTCGCGATACGGGTTCTGTAAAACTGCGTTGTCTGAATCAAATTGCTATGGACAGATGAGTGAAGTTTTACTCAAACTGGCATTTTAAACAGGTTAGTACCATACTACTTATAGAACAATAAATTTCTAGACTAGATGTACGTAATTACAAACTGAATAATTAATTGTACTTACGAGTAATACTAAAAATTCATATTTATTTGTGAAACGTAGTGAAAATGTAATATCAAAATTATTAAACTGTAACAACCTAACATTCGAAAACATTTATTTATAGTATGATTTTTTAAGGGTCGTTTTTCCAGAAAATAGTATTAACAAAAAGATAATATTATGCTATTGAGCGCCCCATCAAAATACACATATACCTAATTTGATCGAAAAATAGTTATTTTATTCTTTTTTGGGTACCAAACTTCAAAAAATCAGACTACTGAAAATTATAATAAGGTCAAAGATTGCCATGAAAGTGAAAACAAATACCAATCGGGCAAAGAAAAAACACATACACTACAAGTTTAATAATTTCAATTGCGGCCACTTTATAAAATAATGAACGTACACAAAAAATAATGTAACGTAATTATGAATACTGAATTGTTAAATAAAAAATTACAAAACGTTAATCTAAATTAAATTTTGGTTTTCTCCAACATACCTCCTTTCAATCGAACAGATTTTTCCCATCGTCCTCTTAAATTTAAAATTATTTTATGCGGCTGCAGTAAAAACAATTAACGTACAAAAAATGTATGGAATTATTAATACTAAGTTGTTAAACAATATAAGGTATGTAAAGTAATTTTAAATTTCAGAAGACGATTGGAAAAATGTGTTCACCTGGTATGGTAGAGAATACTATAATTTAATTTAGATCACCTAACCTTTTGTATTTTTTTTTAACAATTTAGTATACATAATTCATTACATTTTTTGTAAATTAATAACTTTTGCTGTGGCCGAAAATTAAAGAGTTAAGCTTGTAGTGTATGTGCTTATTATATTCAGTGGTCAGTTTGGCATCCCATAAAAAACACTCAATATGCATTTGTTGATCAAATTTGGTATATGGGTATTTTGATGTGTGCTGAGTAGCTTGGTAATATTACCTTTTTGATATAAAATTCCTAATATCACTTTCTGAACCCTTTTAAAAAATCGAAGTAGGGTAGACTTTTGTCACATCAATAATATAGTTAGTAGTATATAGCCTGGCAGTTGCCACATAGGTGTATCGATTTATTAAGTAAATAAGAAAGTATTTTAATAAAATAATACCCTATAACTTCTTTATTATGCTTTTATATAGAATTTGTTATAGATGACAAACTGTTTATGGTGTAGCCATGCCTTTAACATAGTTTTTGTTAGTAATATTAAAAAAAGAAGGCCACAAGTTGGCTCACGCGACACGAGAATTTGACACTCTCTTAAAACAGTTTTTGAACTTCTGGAAGTTCTGAGTAGAAATTTCATTAAATCTCTATCGGTGAGTGAAACAACTAATAACTAATATTAAAAATGTGAGGTAGATTTCATTACAAATACATCAGAAGCTTTAAAGAAATCGCAAAATTCATTTTAATGAGTGTCATTATTATTGCAAACGATAGTACCTACTAGTGGTAGTATTAACATATAATATAAACGGTTGTTGTAGTGACAGATTGTTGTAAGATTCGAATATTATATTTTCCATTCTCCCATTTTCTCCTGCATCCTTGATATTCGAAGTGCAGTACCAGTTGTCAGTCCATGGGGATTTGGTAAGTGAAAATTTATTGCTATTTATAACTGTAAATTATAACCAACGTACAGTTCAGTTTTTTAAAGGTGCAAGTTGTAGCTGCACCAATTTATTTCTGTAGAACATGCTGCATGCTTCAAATTTAAAAAAATAAATATTTTTGTTTTCACTAAAAAATGTAGGACAATTATCACCTTAAACAATATTAAGTGTCAACGTTTGGTGAATAAATAAACTACCTACTACTTTTTATCTCCTGTGAGAATATTATTTAATTCCAATTGTTCGTACATTTACAAAATTGATTAACATTTAAGTATATAGGGTAGCCACTTATAAAGACACCCATTGCAAAGATGTCGGAAACGGTAATATACACAGGGTAGCTTAAATGAGTGTAACTTAATTACAAAAAAATAAATAAAAATTGTGAACTTTTGGTAGAGAGAAATATACATGGTTGAATTCGTTTATCTTTACGCTTTATATTAAATCCTTATTTATCGCCGTCATTAGCCTTTTGTCAGCCGCAAGGTTAGGTATATTCGATCAAAGTTAGGTGTTAAAGGTAGTTACAGGTCACCGCGTTAACACCTGTATCAAATTTAAGCCGCTTTGAACGAAAAGAAATTGTTTACAAAATGTAGATTACCTCTATTATCTAATGATATGATGAGAAACACGATATAGTAGCGTAGGGAGGCAGCACCTGCCTTAGTGATATTTATTTCCAGGATTGATATTTGGAGATTTTAAGAATGTCATTTTCTGTTTTCTTATTTGTTCAAATTAAAAATTGTCATTGCAAAGAATTTTGTTGGTGTGGATTTCTCCTTCCCTCAACCGTTGTTTTTGTTTAAAGCGAGGTACTTACTTGGGCCGACGATCACGACCAGGTGGATCACCTCCATCGGGAGAAACCACAAAGAATAGCAAAAAGATACACATTGTATACAAATGCATAAAAAAAAAACTACCACACGTTTATCTCCAAGGCATTACAACAGTTGTTCAATGTGATTCAAAAAGGATTCCGCATAATACTATTTCTACTCGGAAAACGTGTTTGGTATTATGCTGCCACATGATAATATGTACTTGTATACACTTTCCTTAAATCAGCAGTTTATCCGTTATCTAAGCATTTGAATACAGGTTTGTAAATATACAAAAAATACGCGAAAATTTAAATTTGTGGAAAGTAAGTACTGAAAAATTGTTCCAAATTTATCGCTGTACAGTATGTGATATTTTTTACAGCATCTGATGCAGTCGCCATCTGTAGACCACTATTGCAAGGTGTACTTCATGCCGATAAATTTATAAACCTCTTTTGTTGTTGAGGAATTAAATTTTGTTGATACTAATAGCAACAATATTAACAATAATCGACGATGTTTGCATAAAATATTTACTTTTATTTTAAACTATAATATTCCAAGATGGTTGTTTGTTCTGTAAAAATATTTCTTGGACTCTTACAGCCGGATTCATGAAACGGGCGTAGCGTTAGTCGGACTAACCAGCTTTACGCCCGTGTAAAGCGCGTTAGTTGGTCTAACCAGCCTTGCGCCCATTCACGAAACATGCGTGGCTAGGTAGCGAAACATGCGTGGCTAGGTAGCGAAACATGCGTTGCTAGGTAGACTGTTTATTTACGTCCATATTTGCGCCAAAAGTTAGACCCAGTATTGTACCTGTTTAAAAATCGCGTAACTTCGGCCTCTAGTTCCTTGCATTTCCCATTGTATATTTAGTATTTATATTCAAAAACAGTACTTTGCAGTGCTACGGATTAGTTAATATATCATAAAGTAAGTATTACACATAGTAGTGAATGCCTTTTATTTAAATTGGTGCAACAGATGCGTACATTTTTCGCGTAACCTCCGCTAGTCTGACTAACGTTACGCCTTGTTGATGAATCCGTATGTTAGAATACTATATGTATGATATTCTAAACTTTGATCATGTTCTTAGATGTTTGAAGAGTATGCAACTAGCAACGCTAGATTCTAGGTTATTTTAAAACAGTGAATAATTTTTAATTTTAATCGTTCGATGATTAATTGTCATATACGCAGATTTTCCGAAGGAAAAGAGGGTTTTGTTCCATTTTTTAACATCGAGCTAGAATTCCGAAGTAATTTTTTTATCTTTTAAACTTCAATGAGCACGTGCTTAAAATGTTTGTACTTAGTCACAGCTAACCCTGTATACATATTCGTATTTTGATCAAATATTCATTTTCTAATTATATATAAATTTTAACATTAATTTAAAGCCACTTTATTACATAATTTATTTATTACATAAATAATCATTACAACCAACACTTCTAAATTTATTATATTGGCTGAATAGATAACCTATAGCTGTTTTTGAATTTCGCATTAATTCAATTTTCTTAGGGATTAACAATTATCTTTTATTCAGGTTGGATTTTTTTTAAAGATTATTTTTTAATGGACACTCTCTGTAATCAATGTTATCTTGTACGAGTATAGGAGAATAATCCCAAATTTGAAATTCATGTTTTTCTCTTTGAGAACTTCGACTTTTAAATGAATTCGAAAGTCACTTTAAGCGTCAGCAGGGATAAGATTAAAAATAAAATAACGATTTCATTGTTCATTCTGCTGCAAACTTCGTATTCTCTTCGAATTGAAGCTATCACCCTTTAAAAGTTTTTTAATTTAAAGTAAAATCATATATTAAAATAACATGTGGCTAGTTATTCAACATAACAGCTTAATAACTGCAATTTTTATATCGTTCTCGACAAGTTAATTTTTTTTTGCATGTGTGACGTGTTACCTTTAGTATAAATTTGTTAACTAAATTAATAGTCTCCGCTATTTTTAAATTTTAACGATATAGAAAACAGACAGAATTTTTATCATTTAAAAACAACTTTCGACAGTTTAATTAATGACACATTTTTTTGAAAATTATTTCTTAATAAATTGGCCCAATAAATATGTTTTTAAATACTATGTAAAACAAACATTTTATAAACAACGCAAAGATGTTTTTTTAATGCGATTCTTTCTGTAACTTTTATACATGTTGTCAAGTGTAAATTTTGATAACCAATGTTGCCAAATTTCCACATGTTTATAGAAGCAAGAAATTTAATATTTTTAAATAAAACGTTTTATATATTTTTACATATTTCAATTCCTCATAAGATTGCTGACATTCGACTGTAAGGTTAGTAATGAAAAAGAAGAATCTTTATTGAAAATAGGTAACCCTAATATACACTAATAATATATAAAATAAATTAAAAAATATATTAATAACGTAGCAGGTATTATATATAATTATGAAAAACATAGGTACAGTTCCAATCACAACTTTACTATTTCCATTTTCAAAATCAACACGTATGTGCTATTAAAAGAATACATTATATTATAATACATTATGAAAGGTAGATACAGCTCCCATACTCAATTAAAAAGAAAAAGACGTACAAATACACTAATAAAATATTTAACAGAAATTTTGGATGGATTTCACCAACTGTTTTTTAAAAATCCTTAATGATGGACTAGATTTAACTATGTCTGGCAATTTATTGTATGCAGCAAAGCCAAAGAATTCAAAGAATTCTGCATACATACAAATTTGCGTTATTTCTTATAACATATTTATGAACATCCAAATTTAAGCTAATAAACTCACAAAAGTATGAAGGTGCTACATTATTAAGTACTTTGTACATACAGATCATTGTTAAGTAATACAACCGTAGAGAAACTGACAGTCACTGTAATGTTTGAAACATGACTCCTATTTCACTTTAGAAATATAAAATTCCCTAGGAAATATGGTTTACTAAATTTGTAAGTACATAATAATTGGAATGGTAAATGATGAAAATATTTGATATTGTATATAAAGATCATTTTTAACCGTAGAGAAACTGATGGTCACTGTAATGTTTGAAACATGACTTTAGAATTATAAAATTTCCTAGGAAATATGGTTTACTAAATTTGTAATAATTTTTTAATTGTAAATGAAAATATTTGATACTGTGAAAAGTTAGTCGACTACAGATCTATAAAATATTCATATAGAGCAGTGGTTCCCAAAGTTCCTCTCTGCCTATGGACATATATCAAAAACCCGGCTATAAGCCCCCAAATGAAACAGCTCTACATAGCTGCATAAAAAATATAAATAAAACAAGTATTTATGGAAATTATAACTTTTATTTTAAAATACGAAACCATATTACTATCTTTTCAATGAGATTGGTAAACCTGATGAGATGATATAAGATTATGCTCGGCTCTATATGTGAGTAACATTATTCGTCAGTGTTCGCGAGCATTAATTTCCAGTCGGCTTCTTTTTTCCTGATGAGGTTCGTAACTGCACTAAATCTACATTCCACTAAATAAAAAGACGGGAATCGATCAGCAGCTCTTGTACAGTGATCCATAGTGCAGGATATAAAATTGGTATCTGTTGTAGCCAGAATTTTCGGTATTTTTCAAACATGGATTTTAGCTCATTTGTAAATAATTCAATTCAATAAGGTGCTCCTGTAATAGTATACATTCATTCGAGTTTGTGGGTTTATTTGCAATAAGATCCGATACCCAATCGGGAATAACCAAGTGAAGAATGTCTTCAAATTATTGGCTAAGATCAGAATAATCTCATGATCATCATGTACAAAACCGGAGTAACTTGTTGACTAGACGCACAACTCTTTTATAGCATCATATTTTAGACAAACTGGTTTGGCTGCTTCCGGGCTGTTAACCAGATCGTCGGTTTAAGAGTCTTGACGTTTTGAGGGACATGTTGCTCTCTTCTTCAGAAGATCTAAAACTCTGAAGAAGAGAGCGACATGTCTCTCGAAACGTCATGAGTCTTAAACCGACGACATGGTTAACAGCTTGGAAGCAGTCAAATCATTGACGGAAACCACGGAAGCCTACAAACCAAATATTAGACAAGCTCTTGTATGCAGCGATGAGATTCAGTTCCCATTTACAGCTCGCGCACATTATATTTACCTACAGGGACCAGCACAGCATGAAACATAAAAGCCTGCTCATGAAGGTACCTTTGTTATTTAACGGAGCAACGTACACTAAACCAGTATTAGCACGCATCGTCACTTGCAGCGACCGTCAAGGTAGGTCGTGTCGGTTGAATATAACTATAACTTACAATTTCTATGCCTGGCCGGGCTAGTCCTACCTAATGTGTAGACTAGCAACTGCAAAGATCCGCAAATGCTGTCATTCTTGGGAGCTGGAAAATCCTCATCTGCCAAAAGAAGTACATTTTCAGCAAGAGTTCTCTGTTAATATTTGGTGTGGAATTCTCTTCGATAATATTGTGGGGCCGTTAGTACTATCACGTCCACTTAACGGAGAAAATTATTTAAATTTCCTAATTAATGACTTGCCACTGCTTCTTGAAAATATTCCCTTAATTTTAGGGCAGAACTTTTGGTTTTTGCGGTTTTCCGATGAGTAAGAGAATATCTTAATAGAAATTTTCCGCACCGTTGGATTGGACGTGGCAGCGAAATTCGCTGGATTTTTAATTTTGGGGCTATATTAAATATTTAGTTTATGACATTATTAATAGTCAAGAACAACTGTGGGAAAAGATTCAAGAATCGGTTAATATTATCAAGAAACATATAACTTTATTCAACGTCAGTCACAATTTAAATAAGAGTGGTGGTCAATTCGAGAATCTTTTATGATTCATAATTTCTTAAGATATGCATAATAAAATTTTCAGTTGTTGTAGTGTTCGTCTTATTGTTAATTCAGTTTTGATATCTTAAGACTCCCTAATTTTCTAATTATATCCCGCCGAATCTTAAAAGCTTAATTCGTTTGTTTCTCGAAAACATTTGAGTTTATCGATTTGTATCAGGTATACCTTTTCTATTCAGAATTGAAGGTAGTTCAATAGTTTCTTATTAACAAATTCAAAAGTGTAAAATAAAAAAGTTAGACATATTTTTACATTGAGTATACATCAACACTATTTGCATATTCGTAATTGCCATCTCAAAAACATAAGACTACAAATTTTCAAAACAATCGGTCCATACGTTCTTAAAATATAGCAAAAAATATACGTGGCATTTGCAGCTTGTGCCAATTTAAATATTATATCTAATATATAAAATTCTCGTGTCACAGTTTTAGACGCCATACTCCTCGGAAACGGCTTGACCGATTTTTATGAAATTTTATATGTATATTCAGTAGATCTGAGAATCAGTCGTAATCTATTTTTCATACCCCTAAGTGATAGGGGTGGTCCACCCCAAAGAATTTTTTTTGATTTTTTGGACAAAATTTTTTATTTTTATTTTTTTATGATGTGACATTAAAAAATACATACAACCCTTAATATTCATCCTTCTATCACAAGCCCCTATTTTTTAATAACCATTTTAGTAATTTAATCATTTTTAACCCTGGTCGATAACTGATCGATTATCACTAGATCAGTTATTCCCGCCAGGCATCTGCCGGTGTCACTTCTCACCCAGTAAACAGCACGGAGTAGGGATGAGAACAAAGCCGGTCTCCTGTCTCTCTCACAATAAAGCCTTCTCTCTCTCTCCCTACACAGTTTTCGACCATTATTATTGTGTATGAATCGAGCGTAATAGTGATGTTTACAATTATCATTTTACCTTCTAAGTGTAATTCTCAAATAAATTTATTATTAATTTTCTGGGCCATAATTATTTATTTCTTATTTTATCAATAATTAATAAAATTATTAATTTTAAGTGTAGTTCTCATTATTAGTTAATTAAGTGATCTACATAACCTTAAAAGTACGCAACACGTGTCACGAGCTCCCGCCAACAACGGCTATAATTTCACTATATGGCTATTTTTTGTACAGTGAACAATGCCAACAAGACGTAAAGGGGCTAATTTGGGCCGTCAAACAAGTAAAATTGCAGGCACGCGAAATAATTTAAAAAAGTGAATGTTTTGTGTTTTGTTATTCTTATAGGCCGTCATCGTTCACAGTGCACCATTCCTCTTTAAGTCATATACCACATCTCCACACACAAACAATAAGTTAGTTATTTTTTATTTAACTGTCAAAGTATTCACTAGAAATAATTCATATGACAAAACAACGTTTGCCGAGTCACCTATTTATTATATATAATTCATAAATATCATAGAACTACAACGGTACGCTGTTTAGATGTTTGCATCAAAATTACGCCATTACATATGTCTCACCATACAACATTCGTTTCAAACAATATCTTTATCTTTATGGCAGTAAAAATAGCTATTGCTTACAACAGATTAACATTAGTTGTAGTTAGGTTAATTATAAATTTACTGTAACAAAAAAAAAGTGTAGCTAAAAATATTTATTTTCACATCGATATATACGTATATCTGCAAATATTTACAAAAAAAAACACAAGGAATATAAGCTGATATAAAAATAATTATGTAGTAAAAATTATGCGCGAAAATGTTCAACATATTTTCTAATGCGAATGAAATATCTACATTGCAGTACATTTTTAGATGATGGGTGAACAATACACTTCTACGGAGAAGGATGGATAATTTACATTAAGAGGATGGATGGATAAATTGCACTAAAAAAATCTTCCTGGACATTAGTTATTTCTGCTACTGACAAAGCCTTCTTAACTATTTAGAAATAAACATGTGACTCGCATAGTGTATTAATTATTGAATTCTAATATTAAAATCTATTTCTATTTCTATTAATTTGTTAGTAAGAGATATCCTGCATACTATATTAACTAACTTAAACCTGTACTTTTGTATATTTTAACAAGCATATACTTTTTTCCATGACATTAAAGTAAAAACGTTTCCCTCTTTACAACTTCATCTGTCAATACACTCTCCATATGGCTACAAAAAGAATATAATACATTTTTAAATTGGTTTCTGTTACACTAAGGTCAGGTTAAACAAAATGTAAATATTTGAACTGATTGAAAAACTCTTTGGTATATATATTTTTTTAACATGTGCATATTGTTCAATTTTTGCACGTTGGTATTCACTAATATATGTGAAATAATATTAAATATTGAAACAATTTTCTCTATGCATATTTTACAGTGTTAGTTATAAAGGTAAGTACATACAAAATATATGAAAATTTAAATTATCTACTCAGTAAAATTACTACATATCTACATTTTACAATTCCAATCTAAAAATTACAATGTATAAATCAATACAAATTCTAGTGACGCAAATTCACGATAAAATTTAGCATAATAGTTGTAAAATTAAATAACATAATATGAAATTCTATCCATTTTTAGTTCTGTAATATTACAGTTTATTAATTTCATATACAAAATTATTATGTAACTTTACATAACTTTACGCTGATCACAAATTGCCAACGTAAAGTTAGGTGAAATTACAGATAAATTTTTATCAGTATATTTTCAACCTTTATATCGCTGGGCTACTGTAGTCTCTAGCCAGGCGATTTCGAATATTAAAATCCGATTACTTATAGTAAGTATTAACATTTTTATAATGCGAGTGTTTACATTAGTTTTTCAAGTACCAAAAATGGCTTACGTGTATAGTAACTCAGAGTTGATGAATATTGTTTTAATTTATGATGATGTGAAAATGCTTTAACAGAACGATTTCACGGTAAACATATGTGCAGTGAGTGCAAGTGTAGTGCAACGCGAGCGAGACACGGGAAATTTGAAAATCGTGAAAGAAATGGAGGTACAGGGCGTCCACGACGTATTGCAGCAGTGTGGTGTATCATACACGAGGCTCAATTATATCCGTACCATGTACAGCGTGTCCAAGCATTTATATAAAGGGACAGGACGAGGAGGACCAGTACCATGGTCGCCACGATCTGACTTTAAATCATTTAGACTTCTCTTTGTGGGGATATTTAAAAAATAAAGTGTATCGCACCGAAGTGGACACTATTGATAATTACGCACACGTATTATAAAACAGAAACATTTGTGTTAGTTTGTAGAAAGTAGGTAAGACGAGCCCAAATATGCCAAACTATTTTATTAATTAAAAACGCAAAATCATTTTCTTAATAATTAATAACAATAGCGGTAAAAGCAGTTGAATTTACTGTATAAAATAGGTGTTATAAAATATTACTTCTTGGGAATTTCTATAAATTTTTTGTTTGGTCTCCAATTGTACGCTTTTCCTTGTCAGGTTTTACAGCGTGTATTTTAAAATCATAAACTGCTCTTTTTGATTTGTCTATACAAAATTGTGTTTGTAAGAGTCTCCTGTACATTCTAAATTTTTTTTAGATAAGTTCAGTATCACCCTGTATAGATAGACGGCCGTAGTCAGCCCGACTTGCACCGTTCAATGCTTGTCATTACTTGTATTTTATGTATCTATTTATAGTACTTATATTTTACTGAAGACGTAAAATAGACATCAATTAATTTATTGCTATTCATGTTAACTTTTATAATAATGAAAATGTCACACTAGTTTTCCTTTATATTAAAACTTTCGCAGTTGTTTTGAACTTTTCAATGTTAACTACTCCAAGCAAAATGGCCCAAGGGATATAAAATAATTTCGAACTGAAGGTAATTAACAGTGAAAATTAAAAATGATGAGTTCCATAAATTCGATACTGTATTTTAAATTAATTCCGTACCTAATTAAATGTCAATTAAAAATCGAAACGTAATTTTCAAAGAAAAGAAAATAAGTTTGTATATTTAAGGTCATTTGAATATTTATAAAATTTGGATTAAATGTAATGAAATTGGTACAAGAGCAAATTAATGATATTAATGAACATTACAAAACGGAAATTAAAACGACTCTTTGACATAGCAGCCGCTTTAAGAACCTAATTAGTTAATAACGAAGTTTTTATTTAAAAAATTAAAGTGGCATCCAGGGCGTCCTCAGTTCTTTTTTTATCCCATAGAAACGCTGAACAAAACAAAACTTATAAAAACCGAAGAGCAAACCGTTAGGGCATTGTTGTACACAAAATTGGTGACATTATTGTTGAAAGTTACAGGATATTTTGGAGCCTGATACCGAGTCGTACTGTCAAGTAATGAATATAGAGAATGTGTTTATTAACTAGCTTGTTACAGGCCATTTTCATAGTTAATTAAATAATTGCCAAAAATAAAATTATTAATCTCAGAGATAGTTTTATTGACGAAAAGTAAAATATACATATTTATTGTAGGAAAGTATTTATGATCTCAAGATGTACACTATCAATTAATTACCATTAAAAATGCAACAACGGAAAACATAGAAAATCCGAATACTCACAAATAAAATGGTCTGATTCGCTCTCTGCTGTCGTTTCTTTTCCTCTGTCATTTTTGTTTGGCGCAAAACTGTGGAAAGAGGGGATATTTTTTGGTGAAAAAGAAGGGAATCGAGAGATGGATGCTAGGTGTCAGAGGTGTCGTTTGTATTTCCAAAAGTTATGTAGTTGCTGAGATATTTTGAAAATATTGTGCATAGTGTAGTGGTGTATTTCGCCAACACTTGACCAGATTTATGGGATTTTCTGTGGCACTTCTAGTACCTTGGCAAGTAACAAGGTGTCATCATATTCGTCCTTTTGTTTTTGTTGGGTTACAAGAAGCCCGATTAACAATCCAAGAACTTTTTGTTCTTTGAGGCTTTTTACCTACTTCATTTATTCCTTTTAGTGCTGGTGAGTCTTTTTGAAGTATCCCGTAATCAATATCGTGGAAGGCTAAGTAAGTATCTATTTACTTTCATGAGCGCTATTTTGATGCTAATAATTTTCAAATGAATCGAAGCTGAATTATTTTGGCAGTATTATAGAAAATATAACTTGCTAGATTATTGATATACTCTTATATATAACCAGAATTTTATCGTCATGTAGCAATATGTCTTACACATATATCATTTTAGTTAGGCATTTCTATGTATGTACTTAGTGTTATGATTTTACCATATTTGCATTCTCATTTTTTTGCAGTAATTGTATAAAAAAATATTCACCTATTGTTTATGATTTGTTGGCCTATATTGGTGTTATAGTTAGTCTATTTTGATTAACACCAATACAGATGTATACCGAAAGTGAGTACTCACGCATCTTCTTACCTGATAATATTGTCTACTGTTCCCAAGTTATGCTTTGTTAATGGAAAAAAACTTAATATATTAACTCATTCACGAATTTCCTCGTTTTATTTTGTTTGATTAGTACCCTTAAGACTGTGATGAACCCACCCCACCGCCCACTGAGCTGGTCAGTGTCCTTTCTTTCAACATTCTTTTTTCCCTTTCTCAATAATTGATTGAGAAGGAAAGGGCACTTTAAACACAATCATTTTTGTTTCAACACTTCGGGGAGAAACACCGAAAATCTCTAATATCGACATCGGAGAGTATTTTGTTTTCTTTTTTTATAACAAAGGAAACGAGATAAAGAAAATAAATTAAAATAAAACTTTCCTACCGATTTTGATATGTAACATGATGCAGTGGAACTGAAAATGTGTTACAAGTGTTGCTGATTACAACCATGCAGCGTGGGATGCATTTCGCTGTCCAATTTATAAAAATAAACTAAATCAATATAAATCCTTATTTACTTCTAAAAAGCAATCAAAGTTAGATGTGGATAAGGTTTCCAATGCGGCTGGACATGTAAACAGTGACATTGAAGAAAATGTAAAATTGGTTAATTTACTACCAAAATGTAAGGGTCTTAAAAACAAAAATTTGTGAGCTGAATACTGTCCTGCGCACAGTCGATTTTGAATTATTAGCACTTAGTGAATCGGGTTTGTTGGTGTAAAAATAAATATGACATATTATAAATCAATTTATATATATATGTTGTTTAAATACTACCAATGTTGAATTTTACGGTAATTTTTTTCTAAAACTTTTTGCAAGTGATACTAGCAAAGATACAGATCGTCTAATAGTAATTGGTGACTTCAATATATCGACATATATTCAACATTTGTAAAATAACCATTATAGTAATAATTGTATAGTTTCAATTTTACAATTTTGTGAAGTATTTAACTTAACTCAGCATGGTCATATTCTCAATATTAATGAAAGAATTCTAAATTTGGTTTTTAATAGAATTTTAATAAGAGTTGATAAATGTTGTGATGCCTTAATGCCCGTGGATAGTTATCCTCCACTATCAGTATCTGAATTTAAATGTTGAATTTTAATATTCTCTAGTTAACCAGTCTGTAAGTTACAATTTTCGTAAGGCTAATTTTTTAAGATTATACGAAGATATACAAAATGCAATCCTTTATCATCCTACGAAAATATAAATCTGGCTTGTGATCAGTTTTACTCCATACTAAATTCGATATTTTTAAATAGTGTTCCTCAAAGAACATCAAAGAGATCATAGTATCTCTCTTAGTTTAATCATCAAATTATTCAGAATATAAAGATTACATCTAGAATTTGGTGTAAATATAAAAACACAGGCGATGAACAACATGTACAGTGAAACTTGAAAGTGAGTTGAAAAATAATCCACAATTCTTTTGGCATTATATTAATGAGAAAAGAAATTTAAACTGCATGCCAGATTGTATAGTTTATCTAGGTGACACAATTAGTCAATCTCAGACTATTGTTGACGCATTTGCTGATTTTTTAAATGATTCTTATCGTTTGTCCTCTGAATTTTCGGTTACTGATTATGTATCTTGTAGTGTTTCTTGCTTGTCAGTGCCTAATATACCCCAAGAATGTGTAGCTAGATCACTTAAAAAACTTAAACCTAAAAATACTAAGGATTTTGATGGTATTCCTGCGTTTTTATTGAAAGACTGTGCTACAATTCTATCTTATCCCTTTTCCATTTTGTTTAATTGATCACTTAAATCTGCAACTTTCCCTGATGTTTCGAAAAAATCATAAATTATTCCGGTGTTAAAAAGATGATAGAGACGTTATAAAAAATTATACAGGTATTGTTATTTTAAATAATTTCGGCAAAGTTTTGAAATTCATGAGATACTCTTTAGTCACATTAAATCTCAAATTTGTATTTATCAGCATAGGTTCATGCCCGGTTGGTCTACAGTTACTAATTTACTTTGCCTTACTCAGTATTTGTGTGAAAAGCTTGAAAAGGGAGGCCAAGTTGATGTCATTCAAACAGATTTTTCCAAAGCTTTTGAAAGACTGGACCACGATATTTTGTTACGTAAATTATCTACTTTTGGATTAAATACAAATTTTTTGAGATTTTTTAAATCATACTTGTACAATAGACGTCTGTCAGTGCATTGCTGTGGTTTCAGTTCTGACTAAATAGAGGCTACTTCAGGAGTACTTCAAGGTTCCGTACTTGATCTCGTATTGTTTAATGTTCTTATAAATGCATATCACATGCGATCTATCTTAACGTTCATTACTGTATGCTGATGACTTGAAATTATTTACGACAATTGAATCTCTTGAAGACTGCATTCTGCTACAACGTGATATTGCAATGATTAATTAATGGTGTTTACATTATAATCTTAATATTAATAAATGTAATGCAATGATATTTACTAGACAACTGGTTCCTATTAAATTTGATTACACGTTTAACAACCAGAAACTTAACTTTGTTACGCAATATAAAGACCTTGGAGTGCATTTTCCATCTAAATTATCATTTACTGATCATATTGACAGCATGGTATCCAAGACTATCAAGAATTTAGGGTTTGAAGGGCACAGTACGCTGATAGTAATATATAACGCATTTGTAAGATTTAAGCTTGAATATGTTTCTGTTGTTTGTAATCCTTGCTATGAATGTCATTTAAAGAACATTGAAAGTCCCCCAAAGACGATTTGCTAAATACTATGGTTTAAATATATCCCTCAGTTGGATTTTCCGATGATTTTATGTTTGAATTGTCTTTACGTCGCAAATATTACTCCGTAGTTTTTCTGTTTAAGTTATTGAATAATCTCGTTGATGGAACTTCTTTGTTATGTTAAATTATTACTACCACCTAATTTCGTAATGCGTTTTCGTTCGTCTATGTTTTATATTCCCACATGCAGGACTAATGCTCTTAAAAATGCTCCAATGCTTGTTATGTTTTACAATTATTTCTTAGTACATAACACATTAGATATATATTTTTGTAATGTTGAAAATATTAAAAATGAATTTTTTCATTAATTTTAATATGTATGTTGTTTTTGTTCTGTCCTGTAATTGGATTCTGTCTGGACAGTGTATTGCAAATAAATATATAAATAAATATTAGATTCGTATATATTAACAGGCATACCACGGATATTGTAAGAAAGTGAGAAAATTACATTACGATCATTAATAGACATTTAGTATGTGTAATGGATATAAATACAGCGCTGTAGTCAAATTCAAACTATTTTCTAAAAACTTAGGGTGTAGGTTCAAAAGGGGACAAGTCCGTTTTTAAGCAAATTTGTCGACTATCGATATCGTGTAGCATTTTTTCGATCGAATCCGTCACTGTGTCTGCACATGTTCAAAAAGTGCTATGTTCCTGTGAAATTCAAGAATTTATTTAACCATACAGCGCCAATAGGGGATAAGTCCCTATTAGCTAAATCCCGAAAGAGCTAAGTCCACAAAAATCGAACGATCTTGATGGTTTTAGGTTAATAATTTAGTTATAAATATTTTAACTTGTAATAGAATTTCAATTTCAAGTGAAATAAAATTAGATAACAATGAACCATGGGAGTTAGTCACTGGGAAAGAGAAAAGTAGAAAGCGAAAAAAAGATGGGTTTGTTACAAAATGAATTTGTGCTGCTTCCATGCTTCAGGTATAACGAATACTGTCTTTAAATTCTACATATCATCAGTAACCTAATTTATAGTATAGATCTACACTGATAAAAATGAGTGGAAATTTCCATGTTTTGTTATACTCTTTTTGTATTTACTGGACATTATATATTATGGAATAATCAAGTGTATGTGTTTTTACGTAATAAAATTAGGAAATTTCAGAAATAGTGTATAATGCAACGTAATATAGACAAACTTTCTACTTTAACTAAATTTGTTATGAAATTGTACAGGAGTTTTACGAGTTCGGCTGAGGGAATTTTACAGATATCTAGGGAAAAGGTAACCACAGATCTTTGAAATTTTGCATGGGGGCTATGTGGAGGCTGGTCCGGAAATTTCAACCTCCTCCGCCGCCCCTAAGGCGGTATGGGAGTTGAATGGGGTGACTTTTTTAAACGACCTAAATTTTAACTTTACCATCGTTTACAGCGTAATTTTTTATCCCCGAAACCACCTATACCATATTTTTTTTAAAAATATTTTTGTTCCACTCAGATATAGACTGTCATTTTTTTAAGAGTAAGAAGGGGTTTTTACGGATATCTAGGGAACAGATAACCAGAAAATTTTGAAATTTTACATGGGTACTATACGGAGGATGGTCGAGAAGTTTCTGAAATTTCAACTCCCTCCGCCACTCCTAAGGAGGTATGGGGGGGGGGGGATGAGTTTTTTAAACTACCTAAATTTTAACATTATCTACTGTCGTTTTCAGCGCAATATTTTATCCCCGAAACACCTCCGCCATATTTTTAAAAAAATATTTGTTCCACCCAGATAAGGACGAAGATAAGGATAAGGAAGGAGATTTTTTTTAAGAGTAGAGATGAGGGGTTTTTACGGATATCTAGGGAACGAGTAACCAGAAAAAATTGAAATTTTACATGGGTACTATACGGAGGATGGTCGAGAAGTTTCTGAAATTTCAACCTGAAATTTCAACCCCTTCCGCCCTAAGGGTTAGAGAGGGGTTGAAGGGCGTGGTTGTTTTAAAGGACCTAAACTTTAATTTTACCATCGTTTTCAGCGTAATTTTTTATTCTCGAAACCACCTCCGCCATATTTTTTTAAAAATATTTTTGTTCCCAGATACGGACTTGTCATTTTTTTGAAGAGTAGGGAAGAGGGGTTTTTACGGATATCTAGGGAACGGCTAACCAGAAAAATTTTAAATTTTGCATGGGTACTATGCAGAGGGAGGACGACAAGTTTCTGAAATTTCAACTCCTTCCGCCACCCTTAAGGAGGTATGAGAGGTGAGTTTTTTAAACGACCTAAATTTTAACGTTACTGTCGTTTTCAGCGTAATATTTTATCTCCGAAACACCTCCGCCATATTTTTAAAAAAATATTTATGTTCCACCAAGATAAGGACTTTGTCATTTTTTTAAGAGTAGACATGAGGGGTTTTTACGGATATCTAGGGTACTATACGGAGGGTGGTCGACAAGTTCCTGAAATTTCATTTCAAAAATAAAATAAAATTCTAACTCAAAAAATGAAACAGCCAAAAAAATATATAACCACAAAGAAAAACAAAGAAAATAGATATATAAAATACTTTAAACTTAAAAGCCTTTTCGTTTTTGTTAAATATGCACATCCAACATAAACAAAGGTTTAGCATAATCTGATTCCAATTTCCTCCATCTCCAAACCATAATATGGTGGGAGAATGACTCGACTTCTGGATACCAATGAAATGCGTCGGATTGTCGCGGTTTTAAAAACATTAAGCGCTCATTCATTAAACAATTTTTCCAATGCAATATGTTTATAAACGCCTCTATTTTTAAAAAGAAAATAATATCAGTAACCATACGAATTTAAATAAATTTTAGCTCTTTTTGTAAAATAGAGTACCTACAGCTACTAAAAGCTTTTAGTAACTAAGTAATTGATTACATTGAGCGCACACGACCCCGGCTTATTTCAGTAAGCACCGACATCACGACCTAAAACTAAACAGCTTTGTGCACTTGCAGAATGAAGTTATGTTTTCGATATTTCATATATCTAAGTAGATACTTTTTTATTATTATTGCCGATACTGAAAAATAAATAAATAAGTTAAACACATCTCAAAATTTATTCAGATATAAGGTGTGGTTTTCAAATGTGACATAAACTTCTTTTTCATTTTCAATCATATTGAAACATACATTTTTTTCAATATACTACATTTCAAAAATCATTTTCAGGAAATAGACACTTAAATGATAAACTTATATTTGTCTCGCAATAGTAAATAAACACACCGGCAAATTTAAAGGTACGGGAGATAAAAATTGATTTTACAAAATATGCGACTTACACGTGATAAAATGATGTAAACAAAGCATGGCTGTCGAGATTTTAACAGCACAAAAACTAAAAGGACATAATGTTACTCATTTCGGAAAATAAATCTCTCTTGCTTTAAAATTGCCGGTGTGTGTGTATAATGTATATATTTATTTATTAAACGGGATCATGCCCTTTACTACAGAAACTTTTATATATCTACATATATATAAGCAACTACAATTATTATCACAGAAAAAGTTATGCTAACGTACTTTCAAAAAATACACATACATAATAATAATAATACGTTTATTTATTTCCATGGTAATTACAATGGCACACAATATGCATAGGATAATAAAAAGAATAAATAAAGTAACCAAATTGCATAAGATGGAGTTTGAATGCTTAGTGGTATTCATATCACTAAAAATAAAGTATAGTGATTAAGTGATTAAGTGATTTAGTGAAAAAGAAAAAAGTTTGAAGGTGTAAAACCTGAACTTTCCCTAAGCTCAAATTTATATTAATTTGTATGCCATTTGAAAATTCACTCTTGCACAGGTATTAAAAAAATAAGTATACACATAAATTATAAGGACTACACAAAATAAAAACACGTCTATAATTTACAAAAAAGAAAATCATTACAAGTTTATAAGTAAAGTATACCTATTTGTTTTTAAAATTTGCTAAAACTTCCAGTTTTTATAAAATTATCTATAATTATTGTATACTGTATTGTATATATTGTATAAATACTTGGGTAAAGTTAAAATTTTGGTCGTTTAAAAAAACAACCCACTTCAACCCCCATACCACCTTAGGGGTAGCGGAGGGGGTTGAAATTTCAGGAACTTGTCGACCATCCTCCGTATAGTACCCATGTTAAATTTCAAATTTTTCTGGTTACCCGTTCCCTAGATATAGGGAACTCTTCAAAAAAATTACAAAGTTTGTATCTGGGTGGAACAAAAATATTTTTTAAAGAAATATGGCGGAGGTAGTTTCGGGGATAAAAAATTACGCTGAAAACGATGGCAAAGTTAAAATTTAGGTCGTTTAAAAAAACCACCCCCTTCATCCCCCTTCCACCCTTAGGAGTAGCGAAGGGGGTTTCAATTTCAGGAACTTGTCATCCACCCTCCGCATAGCCCCTATGCAAAATTTCAGAGGTCTGTGGTTACCTTTTCCCTAGATATCTATAAAATTCCCGCAGCCGAACTCGTACCATGACGTTTCGCATCAGTTTCCGGTGCACCAGGGGCTCGGAGGGTCGTTATCGACATAAAATTCGGATTCAGCACCCCAAAAAACCTCCCATAACGATTTTCGGTTCGCCTTTTTTGATTGTGTCAGGAAAAGCCACGGAGATGACGTTGAGGGTCAGGTTCTGGTGCACTAGGTGTTCGGGGGGTCGTTTCAGACGTGAAATTCGGATTCAACGCCCCACAAAGCGCCCCTATTATGATTTTCGGGTGGTTTTTGGCACTCTTCTCAGGAAAATTCTAGGAGATGACATCCACGTCCACGTTCCGGCGCACCAGGTGCACTCCATTTAAATAAAACGTAGCTTCATTCGAAAAAGTACGTCTCGCTGAAAACCATTACTGTCGTCACATCGTCTCATCATTTCCTCACAAAATTGTAATCGCCATAATTCTCTTCCAAAAGCTCTTGTACAAGACATACCTTATAGGGGTGATATTTCTCTTGTTTCAAAAACATTCGAATTGCAGTTCGGGAAGCATCGTGATTACGGGCCAAGGAAACAGTTGAAGTATTGTCACGGAATGCGTGTGTGACTCTATATTAGGGAAGTCTGGTGCTTTCACCATATGTCACGGAAAGTGCGGCTTTCCTGCACCACCTTTAAACCTATAAAAATAGTACCTCTCTTATATTATTGGGGTACTCGCTTGGCTTCTGCGAGAGGTAAAGAAATTCAACCTTTTAATAAAATACAGATTTATTCAAACAAATATAACAGTCATATTTACAATAAGACCTTTGCGCTGGGGAGTATCTCTTCTAGAGATCAGAGCCAGCTAATGGCTGGCTGCCGACCTTTGGCTATGAACTGGCTCTGGCTGCCATTAACCCAGTTTCAATAGTATTTATACACATTAGAAAAATGCTGAGTACATCAGAATTATACTACCTATTGAAACAATGGGAACAGGTAGCAAGTCTATCGCTTGGTTCTTAGAGAAAGCAAGAAAGATAGACATCGTTTGGTTTTATAGTAACCTTTGCAACTTGACACATTTTATTGTCTTGAATTTCACTTGTGTAATATTGACACACAATCGATTATAAATTTGGTTCCATAAAATAATTTAATATCCGGAAATTGTGAAATATTTTACTAGCTGTCCCATGCGAGATTTGGTTTTCGGAATATTTCGCATTAAATGTTAAATGTTGTCCGGTTATGATGATTGTTAATGTTTGAGCTTGTACTATAATGATCTTGAGGGACACCCTACCTATGTTTATATTTATAGTAAAGGATGGTTATTGCTAAGGAATGGTGCAAATTGGACAAAAGAACAACTATATGAATGTAAGTTTGATTACAATGGTAAAAATAAAAAAAGGCAAATGACTTGTACTTTGTATTTTTGTTGGTTACTAAATGTTTCTTTTCCCAATTTGGTTTAGTATTGCTCTAGAAGATGAAAAAATAAATATTTCGAAACGTTAGCTTGAAATTCAACATTGTTGTTTTATTATTCTTGACATAAAAACCCACTAGAGGAACCAACTCTTTGCAAATAGAGCTTGTTTATTTGGCATGGCTGGATTCGGTTTTCTATAAGCTTTTCAACGGGCCCCCCTCATGCCTTTTGTTTCCATTTGAAAAAAAGGAAGGGGTACCTGGGGGTTAGGGGGTTGAAAAAAAGTTCATTATTATATAATAACCGGATGATGGGAAAAATTCAAGATCAGTTAACGTGTTTCTGCGTTTTAAAAAAAATTCACTCATTCAAAAGATATGAATTTTATTCCGTACTTCTGACCATCCCTGTATATTCCTATATTACTATCAGGTGGGTTTCTTAGTCAAGTTCCAATCGAAAACTGACTTGAAATGAATAATGGAAGAAATAATGAGAGCAAATAAAAATTATCTATGTAAAGAGAATCGAGAGTTAAACAATGACGTACCGGAAAAAGTCCTGCTTAACTCATTTATGTAACGAATACATTAATCGTAATGTGGATATAGCAAAGAGTTCCTTTACAAATTAGAAGAGACACGCTAATAAATAAAGTTTGGTTCAAATAAAAAATATTAGAATGTCATTTCATTCCAGATGGTTGACTAAAATCAAATTTTGAAGAAAATGACACTCTGCCGTTCCTAGATGTTCTTGATAAAAGGAAGTGAGATGGAACATTAGGGCACAGTGTTTACAGGAAGTAGACCCATACTGACATATATTTGAGTGTCGAATCTCATCACCATCCTCCTCAAAACAAGACTTCATCAACGCCTTGGTATATTTGACACGCACCATTTGTGAATCAGAATAGTTGGAAGTACAACTACACCATTTATGAACGGCTCTCAGAAGAATAGGATACACAAAAAGGAACATCGAACAAATCATTAACTGGGTCCCCAGAGTTAAAGGAAAATGAGACCTATCGAGCAACGACTTATCTACTCTACATACACGAATGTACGGATAAAATAAGGCGCCTTTTAAGAAGACATAATATTAATACAGTTTACAGTATTTCGAAGAAGATAGGAGCAATATTTTCTAAGACCAACAGCAAGAGTATCACGCTCCAGGGCATGAGTGTCTACAATACAGACAAAGTGAGGTATCATGTGAGTACGAGGTTCAAGGAGCACAAGAGTCATCTCAAAGACAATAACTTTGAGAAATGAATAAAATGAACTATTAATAAATGAATGAATGATATTCTAATATACTATGAACAAAAAATCACATTTTAAACAATAATTTATATTTTTTGTTCCTAATACCTGTTTGTCTATAGTTCAGAGCATGTTTTCTAAATAAATTGATGTTGATTTGTTAAAATGTTGTTCTTCTGTCAATTAGGTACTTTTGTTTTTTGTTATTTATTATTCAATGCATAATTTGGAAAAATAAATGAGATCTTTTTTTCAAAATTCAATAAAGGTCTATAGTTATCTTTTAAGGTTTGTCATTTAAGGTTTATAGGTGTTTTCATGTTTTGTAGTTATTTCATCTTTCAAATATTTTCCTTAAAAATGGTAAAAGGATGGTTTCGTCTTATGGATGTTTAGTTAGTTATAGAGATGTGCTTTCTTTTTATTTTTCAGAAGTTATTTAAATTAATTAATAAAATGACAAGTTTAGTTATTGCAAGTAAATGACTTTCAACGGTTTCAAATTAATTTTGTAATTCTTTGTTTTAAATTTGTTTTTAATTTTACTTTTTATTAGCTTATGATTTTGTTTTATATTTTATTACTATATAGAATAAAAAGATAAAGGGTTTTCATACACTAAATAACTTTGAACTGGATTTTTACGGCAATTTAGACTAGTTGTTGAAAAAAATTGTATAACCTTACGGACATATCACTACAATTATTTGTATTGCTTCCTCAAATTATTTTGACAGGTGATAAGTTGGATTCTTACAAGCAAAATTAGGTGCAAACTTACCGCTTTTATACAGCTTTTATAGAAATAGTTGAAAATTATATTCATTAGCGCAGAGAGAGACCTGATAGCGAGAATCCAGTTCACGCGAACTAATAACTCCTGACGTTTCTTATTTTTTATTTGATGTAATTACAATAACACTATTATACACTCTTCTGTTGTTCAAATCAAAACAGCAAAATAAATACAACGCAATGCAAACCTATAAATACAATTACGTAATACACCGATCTTTTTCACAGAACTTTAACTCACTTTGACCTGATCTATGACCACTTCTACCAATTTTTGTAGCTTTAAGTGGCAAAAGCATAAAGTTATGTCAATAACACCTATAGATATTACAGTTACGAGATTATTTCCAGAGCTTATAAGACTCTGAAAAGATGAGAATGTACATGAAAGATATCTAGGAAATGTACTTAGATGTTTATTGTAAAAGATGGCTGCAAATCATGCACATATAGAGATACGGATTGTGTTTGAATTGTCGAGAAAGCATACTTAAGATTATATTATATGTTCAATACATACACAATATTGGTTAATGGAGGAGAAGGAATGTTTATAGTAATAGTAATGCATATTTAGTGATGGTAATTTCGGTGCCAGTTCAAGCCTAGCTAACTAATCCAGTGTGTATATTATTAGTCTGTTTTGAAATGGTATGGTAGCAAGTTACCTTATGCTAATCCCTAGAGATTAATTTAATATTATAAAAATATTAAGACATTTTGTAGAATAGGATAGTTTTAAATAAAAATATTTCTGTTTAACATATGTAATAATGAGGGGTTTACGCTGGCTCAACAATATTGACATTAAGACTCAACCGCCGTTGTTGTCAATCTGAAAAAAGTTAAGTAGAGAAATATTTGCAAGGCAGTTCCTATTTTGTTTTTTAATCAACTTCATTGAAGAGAACATACTTTCGCATACTGCCTATTGATATTATTTTCTATCCTAATTTACGAAGTTTTAGATATCGATCTATAGCATCAGATGGGTCATTAAATAACTATACACTACATTCCAAATCGTCAAATTTTTCTAATTTTATCTTAAACTCCTCTATAGCTTCTTAAATATTTTTGCAAAATCAAGAGGTACCTCCTGCTTAGAATCTTCTGTCAATTGTCGACAGTTTGGAAAGTATGTCAAGTCATTATTTTGTAAAGAACATTTTAAAAGTTTTAACTTATTTCTAAATCGATTTATGTACCCCATCATATTTGAAACAAGTTAGTTCCGCCCTTGACGTTTCATGTTCAGTTCATTAAGACGATCAGAGATATCTGCGAGAAAAGCAACGTGTTTCTGAAAATTTATGCTTTGATTCTCTTACTCTAACTGCGAAGTGTCGGATATAACAAATTCTATAGGACAATCTGATGTTTCCTTTCTTCTTGCAACAAGCGCTGAAAACATTTTCTTGCACTGAGCCATTTCGTTGGATTATAAGGAAACTAAGATCCATATTCTGCCTCCATATCTTCCTAAAATTGCTTCAGCTGGCTGTGTTCCCCCTTATGTCATATCAATAATTTTTACTACACTTTTAGAAACTTCATTTTTATCGATTTTTCAAACAAAGCTATTGTATGTATAGAGCAATGAGTTCTTGGACAAAAGTCCACACTTTCCTTCAGTTATTGCAGGAGCATATCTGATTTCTTCAACAGAACTTTTTACTGCCTCAAAAACATTTTCTGAAAACGAAAATGTTAAATAATACAACAAGGGCATCAAGCCGTTCTTAAAATAAGTCACGTTATTATTTGAAGGGATTTTATCACGAGTTTGTTGATTGCCTGCCATGTACCAGCTTGTTGTTTAGTGATGACAAAAAATTCAAGGATAAACAACTATTGTGAAGATTAATGAATTTAGTTTATACAACTGTTGCAATTGAAAAGAGAGAATGATAGAATTAAGGATTTTTTTAAATTAAGTGCTTAAATTTGGATTTGGGTATTGGTGACTGATAGGTGAAAAATAATTGATAACAACTTCTAAGAAGACTAACTTCGCAGAAATAATCATAACTTATATACAAAAAAAAGTATTTTGCGAAAATCAAAAAGCAGTGCCATTTTTAAATACCTAAATAGCATAACACATAATTACAACACATGTTCAAATGGCCACAATTTTCGCGCACTCGCTGGAAAATACACGGATTTGTTCTTATTTCATGGACACCGACAAAAATCCATTCTCGCAAGTCATTTTCTGTTTCCATTTCGACGGCGTAAACTAAGGTCTTCATGTTTCATCATAAATAAAAATTCAGTGGATTTAAGTCAGGTATCAACGACGTGGACCGTTGCTGCCTATCCACCAATTTTCAAAAATATAACTTACTGAACTCCACGTCGACTTGAGTGTACCATGACCACGTCGCCGTCGTGGGAAAACCACATATACGTCTATAGGTGTATCTTCGAGCAGTTCTAGTAGAATGTTCTCGAAGAAATTCAAATATGCATCTCCTGTCAGTCTGGCTGGCCAGATAAAAGGTCGTATTAGTTGATCTCCTACACCAAACATTAACTTTATGTAAAAACCATCTACAAAAATTTAATCGAGGGAGCGGGGGTGTTTTTAATTTCGGACTGACAATATCTGAACCCACTGTAGGTGAACAATTATTGTTGTCGTAGAGTTCTGTGGACGGTTCAGTTAGACATTCTGACTTATCGAGTTATACCTCGTGTGCTACTTCTCGGATTCCTTTTGTGTGTGTCCAAAATATGATCTTCCGTATTCATGTCGATCTGTCAACCTGGGCCATTGTTGTCAGGACCAGGAACAATACTATCAGTATCAAGAAGACGTTGAGGTACTTTGACTGGTGTCCTTCTGTTAGACAGCCGCCGTTGGAGGAAATGATCTCAATAAATATGTCTTGCTCTCGTAGAATTGAAGCGTCTCCATAAATTAATAACATATCGTTATACTCATGCTAAATATTTTAACAAGCAAAATAAGGAAATAGTGGTACATAAAATAATTTGGGACAAGATACTTCGCAGTTTAGATTCCAACTGATCTGTAGTCCTAGCCGGTGTCGGCCTCGAGTACATTCTTGCGTTGTTGCCACATTCTGTGATATCGACATTGTCGAATTTTATTGAATTTTTATACATGAAATTATAGATTTGTTAATTTTTTTCTCGAAAATGTTTAGGCTTAGGATCCATGCCATATAAGATTTTTTGTTTTATACTATAGCCTGTTAATTTTATGGCAGTCACATCTCTAAATACCTTGTATAGATTATCTGCTACATCTGCAGTGCCTATAAAATAATGAATAAATAAGAGAGCACTTTTATGCATTTATTAATTCCTACTGCAGTTATATTATTTTATCAGTACAAACCACTTCTTATAGTTAACCACAATTTTTTGTTAAAGTCCTACCAATATAAACCAAAATTAGTCCTCTGCGTTTGCCCCTAAGTACATCTTCATCTATGAAACTATGCTCAGTGCGCATTAAATGCAAATGTGCAAACAAGTCAAGTAAAAAATATTATCAGCAGTAGCTATCAGCTTTAACGTCAACCCTTCCTAAAATCTAGATAACTGGTTTAGTTTATCTTAAAAATGTTTCGGAATTTTTGTTGCTGCAATCGCTTGATTAAACATAGTTTCCCTCATTCCTTGGAGATTCCTGTCTGCAGTAGTTCTCTTGTTTTATGGCTAATTAGACGACGAAGTCAATTAGTTAAATGTTCTTTTGCAGAAAAATTTATTTCAATTTCCTACTAGCCATCAGTTATGGAGACGCGAATTTTTTCAAATCTTTAGTTTAATTTTATATTGCCTCTACACACTATATTTTACAAAAATGTTTCGATATGTTTCACCATTTCATGAAAAATGTGTTTATTGTAGTAACTTTACTTTTGGAATATTTCAGCTTATTGAATGTAAGCTAAATGAATCCCATTTCCTTCATAAGTATATTCGAAGGGCACATACTTTTTGAATTCAGGAGAATATGATTATAGATAATATTGGAGTAGGTTTTTGTCAGGCAATATGAGGCTATTACGAACACATCTTACGCCTGAAAGCCGGGCTGATAACGTGAATGATGTTCCTCCTTTACAAGCTGAAAAGCAATATGCCCAATAAATGCAGAACAGTTTTCGTCTTACTTGGTACCTTCATCTTACTTAATAATAGCTATTTACTCTAGTACTTCATAATATTTCCTGATGATTGTCTTATTATTACTGCTACTCTAGTAATATTTATATAGGTACACAGGGTGAGTCATAATTAAGTGAATCCGGAACTTCTTGCAAAAATTCAAATACCTAATCCTTTGTTTTAATTGTTTTGAAATTTGGTGGAGTAAATCGTTATAGTCTACTATTAGTATAGGATCCCACTATAAAACGACCTTCACCGAGCTGGTTAATGGATGAAAAGTATTTTATATCCAATTAAATATGTCAATAAATACATTGCAAATGGGTTGTCTAAAAAATTTCAGTCCAGAATATGATTAATTAACAATTAAAAATTATTTTTTTTTAAACATTTCATTGGTTTGGTTAATAGACAAATTCCATACTAATCGAAAGTATGAAGCCCATAGAATATGCAAACGTTAGGTTGACTATTTTTTCCCGTCACAACTCTTTAAATATTTACTTTTCATCCATTAACCAGCTCGGTGAAGGTCGTTTTATAGTGGGATCTAAGACTATATGGTGAATCTTTAAAAAAATGCTGCATCACCGACGAATATTAGAAACATTGTTTTTTAGATTCAGATTCTCAATAAAATACTCCAGTAATAATATGAATTTACAAAATTTTAACTGAATTTATACACACTTGCAAGGTTTTATGTATTATGTGTTCAACGTCTGGTAAAGGTCTCCAAGGGAAAACAATGTTCAGAGCGAGGAACAAGTATGCCTTTCAGCGCTCAGGGCTTATTCATGCCCCGTTACCTGTGAGGGTTCGCTTTGGGTGGGGTGCGTTGAGTGGTTGCTCCGGCATGGGTGGTTGTAGGTAGCGCGTACTCAGTGGTCGAGTACGGGGAGTACTAGTAGCGCTATTCTGGTGACCGGCCGGAGTATTATTATTAGCGGTTTTACAATCTCCCTCTCAAAATCCGGGACCCGCCTCTGCAAAGATTTTAATTTTATCCTTCCATTTCTGATTCTTTTGGGCACTGTGGTTCAGCTGTGATTTTCCAAGGACGTCCTCGTCGTTTTATTGGGAGGACGGGTTCTGAGGAATTTGCGATCTCTATTTATTGCACTGATTGGAGAGTTGGGGTCTTTGGGATAAACTTCCTTGTAGCTGCATGGATGAGGTATGTTCCATCACTCCTTGAGGCAAATTTACTGGTGAATCCTTAGAACGCGTGACTGAGGAGCTGTGTGTTAACCCATATTGTGTCTCCGGGTTGGAAGGTGTCAACGGGCCTGCGCTGGCGTCTTCGTGTACTTTACGCTTATACTGCTGAGTCTCGGTAGTGTATTTGACTTGCGCCTGCATGTCCACAGTTCTAAGCAAGTGAGGAGTTATTTCTAGGATGAAATTTTCGTTTTCAACGGTAGGTCCGATCGTACGTCCATAGGGCTTCATAAACTGGGTTCCGTTGTCACTGATGAGTGGCTTTGGAAACCCGTACCTTAATAAGACCTTGTTGACAAATGTTTCCGCATGCCTTCGCGGTTGCTTTTTTTAGTGCGAGTATTTGGACCGATTTCGTGGCGAGTCTTCGATGACTAGGATCCATTTGATTCCTGTTGGAGCTTCTGGAAGTGGTGTAAAAAGGTCAAGGGCAGCAATCCTTCTGGTCTGAAAGTAGTGGACCTTATGCTTCTAGCACTCCATGCAACTTCCAGTTGAAGTAGGTACCTATATAAAACTCCTTGACTCATTAGGTAACCATGGGAGATCCATGTGCTGGAGGTTTGGGCGTGTCTCCTTTTAGGCGGACGATATTCTTTAGATCTACGTACTTTAGTTGGCTGTCTTTGACCGTTGCGGGGCTTTGAGCTGGAACATCCACTGATACTATGCATATAGGATATGCTAGAGTTTGGCCAGGACGGCATGGTAGTCGGAAAAGGTTAAAAGGTTATTGGCTACAACGTTGGCTTTTCCGGGCATATAGTCGATAGTGATGCCATAGGGTTGGAATTTTAGTGTCCATCGTGCCCTAGGGGATTTCAGATTCATTAGTCATCGTAGAGGCTGATGATCTGTAAAATTGATTGTGGCTTCCAGGTAAGCGCGGAACTTCTGACAAACCCACACTATTGCCGATGCCTCTCGTTTTGCAGTGGTTTAATTCTGCTCAGGAGCCGTTAGCCGTCGGTTAGCATACTCGATGGAACGCTCTTGGGGTCCTTCTTTCCCCTGTAGTAGGACTGTCCCTACCGCGTAGCTACTAGCTTCCATTAGCTAAGAAATAACATAGAGAGTATAAAGATTAGAAATTTTGTAAGAACAGGGAACGGAAAATCAAATAAATTTGAAACAAAGGATAAACTGAGGCATGGGGAGCCCACTATTATTTAATATAGTATTGGATGATGTTATAAAACAAATAAAATGAAAACTAAAGAAGTTAACAATAGGGTATAGAAACATGGAGCTGGTTACAATAACTGAATGAGATTTCCCCGATGACCTTGTGATATGTCAAAAAGTCAACAAGGATTATATCACAATCTAGAAATATAGAATAAGGCCCTTAAAGAAAGAAACCTAAAATTAAACATAAAAAACATAACATAAGACTGAAAGAAATAAGAAGAAATGGGGCAGAAATTAACGGTAGAATAGAGAGTGCAACGAAATTGTACTATGCATTAAACTATACTTTTATAAGGAAACGAGAATATCAATAAATACAAAACTAATAGTGTACATTAGATGTTGCAAATAACCACCATCAACCTTCATGCTTTCTCGCAACTCTTGTACTGATACAGGTTGTGTAACATAATATTTTGTCTAAATGTTCAAACAGAAAAAAGTCCAACGGAAATAAATCTTGTGAACTCGTGGGACATTTAGTAGATCCTCTCATTCCAATCTATTTTTGAAATATTTCGTTAAAAAATTGTCTCACAGGCATCGCATAATGTCGTTTTGTTGAAAAATTAATGGCATCGTAACGATAGTCTTACTCAACCAAGTATGTCAGTGAAAGCGGTATTAATGGTGCTTTTTAACAGATCTAAATAGGTACGTTTTTCTGGTTAAATTTCCAAGCACCTTCAATGCGATCTCAAAAAATTCAGACAGACTTTGAGTTTGTATGGTACTTGGAGTCTGAATCAAAACAAAGTAAACTTAAGTGGTAAGTTTTTGGTAGCACTGTATAATCTAACAATTTCAATAAGTTAGACATACAATGCTATAGATTGATCGCAACACTATTACCGTATTCCCAAGCAGAACAAAGAACTGAACTAGTTTTTATGTATATATTATTTATCGAGGTTAGAAAGCAATAATTCAAAACGTATTGATTACTCTGTTATTTTCAAGTATTTGTTATACCTGTCGAAAGATGTACTGTGCGAATAGTTCAATATAATCAAGGTGACTAGAACGTGCAATATAATTTTTTTTTTAAATTACTACTGCTGGAAATTATATTATATATACCTAATTTATGTTTATTAACACATATAATATAGCTAATTTATTAATATAATATTAAAATGTACACAGTCAGACTTCAACATAAACGTCTGAAAATGAAATCGTTATTACTATATATAAATGAATATCCAATTGAATATTCTTAACTACTCTCTCAAATAATAATATAATTTAATTTTTTTTTACTTATATATTTTAATTATTACATCTGGCCTAGTGACACTTTATCAGAACCCTTGGTCACACCTATACAGTATGCGCCAAATGTATGGAATAAATTCAATAAAAATGAAACAATTATTTTTTGGGATAAATCCTCGAACAGGTCGATTTTTAATTTAAAAAATACATATTTTAGCATACAATGCGATTGTCATTTGTTTTCGAGTAATGACGTCATCGATTTTTTTTAAATGGCAACACCATATTTTATTCCTTGATTCTGAAAGATCGTTTAATTCTCTATCAGACAGTACTAAAATTTTGCCCTCTTACATAGGAAAGTTTTCGAGTAAACGACGATTGAATGATAGAAAACGTAAATCAATTAAAATAAAGCAAAAACGTTATTAAGTTTAGTTTTTGAATTCCATAGTTCTTTTATGGATCACGTAGGTGAAAATCTTTGCAAAGTGTCATTGTCACACCGACTTTCTAATAAGTATTGTCAGCGACATAGAAATTATTATTCAATTTAAAGTATTATGGCACATTTAACTGTTACTCAAAGAATTGAAATTTTAATTCTTATCGAATGGGGGAATATGACTAGAACTCAGCAGGAAGTTTGCGATTTATTTAATGAAAAATATCTAGATCGCCCTATCAGCCAATCAACAGTCAGTAAGGTAGAGTCTAAATTTAGAGAAACTGGCAATGTTGTAAATATTCCAAAACCTGGACGTCCAAGCATTAATGAAAATCAGAAACCGAACATTTTGATATGTATGGTGGATAATCCTCATAATTCTTCACGATTGGTTGCATTAAACAATGACACTAGTCAGAGCACAGTGCTACGTATCTTGAGGAAGGAAAAATATCATTCCTATAAAATTCAACTTGTGCAGGAACTCAATGAAGATGATCCCGATCGCCGCTTACACTTTTGCGAAATTCTAATGGATGTATGTCAAGGAAATAGAAATTTACACCGGCAAATACATTTTTCAGATGAGGCCACATTTTGTCTGAATGGTACAGTAAACCGTCAAACTTGCAGATATTGGAGTCGGGAAAATCCTCATTGGATGGCAGAGGCACATATACAACACCCTCAGAAATTAAATGTGTGGGCTGGAATAGTAAACGACAGAATAGTAGGGCCCTTCTTCTTTGAAGGAACCCTTACAGGACAAAGATATTTAGAGTTTCTAGAAAATGACCTTGTTCCAGCCCTTGCAGTAATTTTTCCTAACGATAATGACCCTGACATTCCTGACGATACCATATGGTTTCGGCAAGACGGTGCACCTCCGCACTATGCGCGCCCTATACGTGATTTTTGGACAACTGTTCCTGGGAGGTGGATCGGCAGACGCGGACCGATAGAATGGCCCGCAAGATCTCCAGATCTTACACCTCTTGACTATTTTTTATGGGGATATTTGAAGTCAAAAGTGTACATTAATAAACCACGTAATTTCGCATTCGGAACGAAATACGCAGAGTTACCCCAGAAATCATTCATAATGTGCAAGAAGAATTTCTTCACAGACTTGCGCATTGTCAAGAAGTTGGTGGATGGCAATTCGAACATTTAATTTAAGTATAAAATTTAATCAATTGTATTTTATTTTGCATACCTCAGAATTGTTACTTTTTTATGGATAAAATTTACGTTTTCTAACATCCAATCGTGATTTACTCATTTTAATTTTAGTACTGTCTGATAGAGAATTAAAACGATCTTTCGGAATCAAGGAAAAAAATATGGTGTTGCCATTTAAAAAAAAATCGTTGACGTCATTACTCGAAAACAAATGACATTTGAAAATCGCATTTTACGCTAAAATATGTATTTTTTAAATTAAAAATCGACCTGTTCGAGGATTTTTCTCAAAAAATAATTGTTTCGTTTTTATTGAATTTATTCCATACTTTTGGCGCATACTGTATATTGGTTTCGTTTCTTAGGCAACAGTCTTCTGACTATACATCCAATATTATTCGTTTAATCGCTCCTCTGTCAGGATCTTCAATACTGATTCCATAAAAGCTTCTCCACGTTAAAGCCAGAGAACTTTAAGCTAAGAGAAATTTAACCTTAAGTAAGAGTAGCAAGCCTTACTATTAATATTTGAAATACGACTGTTTAGTAGTTTATTTTTTGTCAAATGTAATGTCTAGATGACCATTCCGGTCTAAAAAAATATCATTAGTAGGTGTATAATCAAGTGCCATCATATTAGCACTTTATATTTATACGGATTTAAATATAAATAATTATTTATAACACATTAATTATTAATTAAATTTAAGTTATAATGAAAATGTTGGCAGTAAAGCATTTACCGTTAATCTATTATATCATCTATAAATAAAGTAAATAATCAAGGATCTACCCCTCAGTAACTCCTAAGTAGCTACTGTTTGCTCAGATTTATGACATCGATACATTATACAGGGTGATCCAGAACTAATCTAAAAAAAAATTCTGAGTGCACAGGGGACAAATACAATTTTGAGATAAAATCAAAAATGGCACTTCGAAAATGATTTAAAAATACACTTGTGCACGGCACTGAAAACTGGTTCACCTGATAAGGCGGCAATCTGTGACCGGACAAAAAATGGAAAGAAATTCTCAAGGAAAGAAATAAATAACATTTTATAACGCCGATTTTATACAGCAAATTTAACTGATTTTGGCGCTATTGTTATTAATTACTAATAGATTTAATTTGTGGTTAAACTAACACAAATGTTTCTGCTTCTTGTTGGTTTTGAACTCGTATGTTATTGGTAGTAAGTGACGTTGAGCTTCTTGCAGTTCTCCGCTTCTTTGGTTGGTTTTGGACTCAGCTTTTACTCTTGTTAATTAAAATAATTACCCAAAAAAAGATATTCGTTCTTTCTAATTGTGTTTTATTTAACTAATAGCATATATATATATATATATATATATATATATATATATATAAATAATGAAACATATGTAATACAAATTACTAGATTGTCTTGTGCATTAGGAACAATGAACAATAGATAATTTATGGAATTAACATAAGGTTACTGATAATACACGGTATAAAAGATAAACTTCGACAGGAATCTTTGTCATCACTTCTACCGCACTTTATCACTTATGGTGTAGGTCAGTTAACACATGGTCGGCTCAATGTCTATGTAACAGGTAACTAGCAACTATGATATGTTCCCGTAAATCATCAATAGTATGTATCCACTTCGGTGCGATACACTTCATATTTTAAATATCCCCACAAAATGAAGTCCAAATGATTTAAAGTTAGGACATCGTGGCGGCCATAGTACCGGTCCTCCTCGTCCAATGTTTTGGTGTACATGGATATAATTGAGCCTCGCGTAAGATACGTCACACTGCTCAATAGGCCGTGGAAGTCCTGGATTCTTCATCACTTCCACGATTCGGTTTTAAATTTCCCTCGTCTATGCACTCACTGCACATCGCAGTAAAAGCAGTTGCATTTGGCACATTTGGCACCGGGAAATCGTTTTGCAAAAGCATTTTCACAGCAGAATAAATTAAAACGATATCCATCAACTTCGAGTTACTGCTATACACGTAAGCCATTTTTGATACTTGAAAAACTAATGTAACCACTGGCGTCACAAAAACTTTAGTGCTACAAAAAGTAATCGGATTTCAATATTCGGAATCGCCTGTCCAGAGGCTACAGTGGCCCAGCGATGTAAAGGTTGAAAATTCTACAACTTTAATGTTTTACTCGGAAACTATAAGGATTTTATAAAAAAAATTTTACGACATCGACTTACATTTTTTCGTGACGCATCTATTCCCAAATTCTTTTAGATAAGTTCTGAATCACCCTGATTTAATCAAATCAAGTCTATTAGATGTACAGAAAAGCCAAAAGAACGCAATGTTTATATTAATATTCCATGGTCAGCTTTTCATTAATTGTAGGCATCTGTAAAAATAATTTTGCAGATTGTCTTGTGTGACACATACTACTTGCTCGATTTTGATCCAAGTAGGCCCCTAAAACACATTTCGTGCAAAATAGTTGTTATAGATTCATCATTATATGCTCGTTGAATAATATACTATTGTCTAGGCACATACGTGACGGACAAGCCAACACTATTTAAATAATATTTGATACTGATTCAGGCTGGAAACTTTTATATTGCCGCCAATGTACATGCAGGTAGGTATAGCTCAATCATAATTCGCTGGTTGTCTTAAACATGCTATAACCAATAATATAAGTATTTATTATTAAATCATAACGTTTTAAAATCAATATATTATTTTTATTACTGTGCTTTTTAAAATCCAGCACTGCACCTCACATGATTCAGATATTTCTAAATGAAATCCAAGTTATTTAATAAAATACCTACTGAATAAAAAACGTGGCTTCCTATTTAATAAATTTCTTCTTCGACATTTTCTGTCGCAGTGCCGCAAAAGAAAGCACAAGGTAGCTATTAATACATTTTTATATCATGATCCTGAAACGGAAACATTTTAATGAAATACAACGGTAATTGATTTTTCCTAATTTTATATTTATTTCCATATTAGATTTTATTATCCATTGCTCAATACTTAAAAACTATAGATAGCATATTAATTACTGGTGGATAGATAGTACAATTTAAGATTATTCTTATTGTCTTGTTCTGTAATACTTGCAGTATCTGCACGACTTCTTTAGTGCATAAAATTAATAAAAAATTACTATACTAAAAATGAGGCATAATAATATTTTATATATTAGTAACTAACACCGAGTCAATAAGTTAATGATATTCTATAAGATAATCCATTTTTTTTCTTTTTTGTCTATATAATCGGCATGACATCTGTTTACCCCGTTGATATTTATATTAAATCGTTGACATCCTCATACTTGCAGCAGTTTGTTTTGCACCCCAACACCATACATTATATTTTTGCTGTATTTAATTTTAATTTGTTTACATAGACATTCATACAACATTTCCAGTCCGCGGTTTAACATAATTGTTACATTATTAAAGTCCTTTCCAGATACCGAAATAAGAGTGTCACCAGCAAATAAACTGATATATGAATTTTTTACAGCACTATAGAAATCATTTACATAAAGAAGGAATAACAGTGGACCTAAAACACTTCCCTGGGGTACTGCAAACTTACTATTAATTGATAAAAGCAATGAAAACAAGATCGTTAGAAACATCGTGTGTTTCTAAGTTGGTAATGTTTTTAACGAATATTTTATTGTCCATGTAGATCACAGAAACAGAATATTACCTAAATGAATTGCAATTGCTGTATTGATTGATTTTTCTCAATTTCATTATTGATATCACTATTTGTTATAATATACCTACTTGAACGCTGCCAATTCTTATAAGCATTCCATTGTTAATATTCACAATATCCCCAGGCAGTGTTGCCAGTTTGTTTAATTCGCAGGGCGCCAACTCACTATTCGAATATCGCTCAACTGCATTGAAGGTCCCCATCGAAAACATGATGAATTTGTTACGGTTATTTTTTCAACTTCCTACAAAAACACTATAATAGTTTAGATTATATTATTTAATATCATATATAACAAATAAAATCACTTAAAGCAGCATTTTCAATTTCAGTTCGTCTAATTAAATTGCCAATATAGCAAACCAATAGCATCTGACGGGTAGTAACCTAACTAGCTTCGGCCACGATAAGTCTCGAAGAGACTCCTGCTAGAAGTTTAGCTGAGTAGAGAACCTTTCTCGGCAGGTTAGTTGGCTTGCTTCAGATATTTTGCCGTTTGTTTTTTTTTTGTGGTAATCTGAACCGGTGTGGCGTGTAAAAGAATGGTGATGTAGCCTAGTGGGACGTGGCACTCCACTAACCAACACTATTAGCGTTCGACACGCATCAAACCAGTACTCCAAAGTTTTAAATGTCACACTCCACTGACCAACACTTTTGCGTGCGATCCTTGAGCGGCACACATCAATTATGCGCGTCAAACTCTTCGTATGTGGATGGCAACACAAAACTTTTGAATGTGAGACTCCAAACTTTCAATTAATATCGCGTGGTTATTTTGACCGTTTGTGGCAGAACGCGCTCCTGACGCGTCCTGTTTCAACACTTTTCTCCGGAACGTCCCATGCTGAAGCGCACTTTGAAATCTTCGTGTATGGCTGGCTTTTAAAATCTTCGTGTATGGCTGGTTATTGGCAGTCATGTGCACGTTGTACGGGTTGTCCCAATTTCGGTGTAATTGCAGGGTATCTCGGAAACTACAAGAGATAAAAGGAAGAAGAAGAATCCGGTTTTTGCAACACTGGACTAGTTCTTCGAGAAACTTAAGATGTCGCGATCAGAACTCTCATAGACCTCTTCGTTTTTGAGATACAGGGCGAAATCGAAAAAAACTACTTTTAAGGGACTGTCTGTGTCTCAGAGAATAGCCGAAATATCGGAATGGTGAAAATTGCTTCTAATAAAGTTTTTACGTAATGTTTAGTGACGTGGCGCACTAATAATTTCTCTATACAGTGTCTTCAATTTTGGGAAGGAATACACTGCATATTTTTGTCATTCAATTGCATTTTTGTTTTTCTTCATAATGATATATAATAGTTACTACTTTATGTTTTGAAACATTAAATTGGTAAAACTGATGTTGCCTGGTTGGCTATGCATTTTTATTTAATTATGCAAAGTTGGTTCATGAATTAAATCACTTCAATAATTTTAAAAATTATTTTCTCTTTAATAACTCAAAATATAATTTTAACAAGAATTATTTTTTTGTTTGTTTTATTTATTTTCAGTTGTTATTCAATTATAAATATTTATATTTTTCTTAATTGGTTCATATAATTCTCTTATTTTGTAGTTATTGAAGAGAAAATTATTTTTAGAATTATTGTAGTGAATTAATTCATAAACTAATTTTGTATAATTATATAAAAATGTTTTATCAACTTAACGTTTTTTGACAATTTCCAAAATATAAAATAGTAATTATTATATATCGTAATAAAGTAAAAAAAGTAATTCCATCGGATGGCAAAAAAACATAAAGCGTGTTTAATTTTAAAAAAATGTAGGTTTGGGTCAAATTTTAAAAGAGATACCCTGTAGACAAATTACAAGTACGCCACTGAACTCTACATAAAACACTTTATCAGCAACAATTTTCACCATTCCGATATCTCAGCTATACTTTGAAATACAAAGAATCCCTTAAAATTCTTTTTTAGATTTCGCCCTGTATCTCAAAAACGTAGAGGTTTATGAAAGTTCTGATTACGGCATCTTAAGTTTAAGAAAGGGACAAAAATTTATTCGATACGTCTTAGGTACTTCCTTGCAAAATATCAGCATCTGACGATGAACTGATCGTTTTGGATTCTATTATTACTGAAACAAAAAGAAAACAATTTGGAGGACACATTAGTCGCAATAGAGAATCAGAATTCATTTATTTCAAATTTCAAGGAAAGTTATTTTCAATATACAAGGTGACAAGGTGACACTGCATTTTAGATAAAGTGAAATGTCGTATAATGAAAAATCTACATAAGCAAGCTATATCGACAGAAAGACTTGTTATTTCTTTAAGATGAGAAGCAATTGATTTACTTTAGTTTAAAGGTATATATTTAAGAAAATTCGAATCAATTTTTTTTATAATTTCTATTAATTAAGCCATATGTATAGTTGCAAGGTTGCATACAATAAATATCTAAATTATAAATTAAACGCTAAATTTTCTAACAAAAAAAGACATATCTAACATAATAAAATTATTAAATAATTTTCAAAATTTACTTTTGAACAAAATTATACCAACATATAATTAGCCACATATATTCAGCAACCTTAATAAAAACTATTTTAGAAAATTACTACATTATTAAAATACAGGATGTCCAGTATATACATTTGTGCCAAGTGCCAATAAAGGTGCTTGTATATCTCTTATGAAAAAAGTGTTTAAAACTAATAGTTCTAACCTCAAATTATTTTAGGCAGTAGTAATAGCAGTGCAGCTAGTGCCTTTCGTATTTCTGTACTTAATGTTTGTTTGATATTTGCGTACATAACAAAAATAGAACAATTTATAATAACCATGACCAGTTAATTTATGCCGAATCTAGGCAAAACTCTCTGGCTACGAGAAGTTTGTACGATAAACGTTTTTCACAAGCAACGACATTAATTTGGAACACATAACTATTTCACATTTTATTCTGTGTTGTGAAAAGAGCTCTAAGAAAACCGTTCACACTAAGTATATTTATTACGTGTATTTGTATTTATTATGTACAAACATCTGACATGGTCAAAGATAATTATTAAATCTAATATGTTTTGTCTGATACAATTTATCATACAGCAAAATAAAGGAACTCATATTTCAGCCACCCTTTCAATATTTACTCTCTTCATTAATTTCATTACTAATCTTTCTCCAATATGTGTGTACTACATATCCATTACTGCGGATTTTGTCCTATATAGATCATCGAAAAACTGAAGATATTTCTTCTTTCTTGTTCCATTTTTCTACAAGTGTCCCGCGCGTACAAATAAATTAAATTTGAATTCTAATAAAAGCGAGCACGCAGGTTTTCGGCGCAGACCTGCTTCAACCTGCTTTCACTGTGTACGTGTCCATTTAAAAGTATGTTATAATTTTCAAAGCATACAGGCGCGGTGCAGCACAGGGTACCACTTCCACTGTGTCCGCTTCAGCCTGCTTGAAACAGCTGTTTTTAAATTTAAATATATAATTACAAATTTTATAGCTTATAAGTACATATTCGGCGCTGGTTACCAGTAAGCAGAGAACCTACTTCCACTATGTCTGTACCCTAACATCGTATCATTAGCCAGCCGTAAACGAAGATTTCAAAGTGCACTTCAGCATGGGACGTTCCGGAGCGAAGTATTGAAAAGATATGCGTCAGGAGTATCGTCTGCCACAAACGGTCAAAATATCCACGCGATTTTAATCGACAGAGTCTCATATTCAAAAGGTTTGTGTTCCAAACCACGTACGAAGACTTCGACGCGCAGGATTGATGTATGCCATTTAAGGATCGCACGCAAAAGTGTTTGTCAGAGGACAAGTGCAGGTTTGATATGTGTCGTTCAAAAACCGAACTCTAAAAGTGTCAGTCAGTGGAGTGTCAAGACCCACTATCACAACGCAGACATTTTCAGATTTCTAAAATGCTACGGACCACTCCAAACCTTCCAGATGTGAGAGACTTTTAGCTCACTAACAAACACTTTCAAATGTGAGACTCCCAACTGCCAGCTAAATTTATGTGGATAACTCGACCGTTTATGGCACAGAGCGCTCCTGACGCAGACCATTCCAACTCTCACTCCGGAACGTCTCGTACTTTACGCACTCTTAGAAATCTTTATGTGTGATTGGCTAACATCTGAAAACATCTCTGGCGTTTGCTCTTTGAACCCCACACATCGAACGTGACTCCAAAGTTTTTATCTTATGCTCCACTAACCAACACATTTGCGTGTAATCTTGGAATGACATGCATCAAACCTGCCCTTCAAAGTCTTCGTGTGTGGCTACCTATTGCCGCTGACGTGCCGTATTTGCCACGTTGGTATGCGGGATCTTTAAACCATTCAAAGTTCACCTTGGAAATGTATTACAGAAGTATTTTATAGCCATGAACAATTAAACAGATTTTATGAAATCTTTATTACATTCAACATAACGACAAAAAATATATTTACCTGTTTCAGAGTTATTAAATTTTCACGCGAATAATTTTACTTACAGTAGACGAAGAATTAAGAATATTTCGCTACTATTTTTTTCTTTTATGTGCTTTGTACAGTTAATGGTGAAATTGTATGCTTCGTGAATTGTTTTTAGTACAAAGTATGAAGAGGGATAAGTGTCGCACTGCGTTGTGTTACAACATCTAAAAGAAAAGGTTGAAACAGGGGCTCAAATTTAATTTCAGATAAAATGAATCCGATCAATAGCTAACGGCAGTAATTCATTTAATGCCAACACCGTTTTACCTATTTCTTAAAAGACATTATAGAAAAGTCCTAATTGACGTAATAAATAAGAAAAATGAATTTCAGCATTTACTTAAAATTTATTTTTGTAACTGATCAGTTTAGTTTTTTATAAACCAGCCTCATGTTCGGACGACAACGCTGGATAAGGTTGTTTCCATAAATAAAATTTATTATATAAAATACATACAGGGGTCCAACTACCAAATACAAAATACCCAGACACTTCTTGACCCGAAGTGACCGCCCCAACACTAACCATTGTCCCCTCCTTCGCTAAATCTTTTTTTAGGTACAGCCACGACCAGAAGCCAAAAAAAGACACTGACAAAACAAAACCCTACCCTTACGTTGACGTACTTTTACCCTAGGGTGCGATACCTAGCCAAAGGGTGAAGGGCCGGTGCGTCCTTAACCCTTTCGCGCCCAAATTGATATTCTTTGTTCACAGCATTATACCAGATTTGATGAAAAACTGGTTACTCTTTAATTAGTAATTAAAAATTTATATGTAATAAACTCAAATATGTTTTATTTATTGAATGCCAGCATAGCTAATGTATGCTAATACATTTATTTTCACTAATTGTGAAGCAAGTCAATGACAGGGCTGAAGATATAATAAAGACAGTGGCGGAGGTCTACAGAGAAATATTTATTTCGAACTAAAAAATACAAAATATGTCATATCAATCATAACCATGAAATATGTCGAAATGAGCCTTGGAACATAGATAGATAGGGCCATTTGGGCATTGCCCACATAAATTGCTTGTGTATGATTTCTTCTTCGCAGTTTGGTAACATACTCTACATTTTCCTCTTTTGCGGCGGTGCCCAGTTTCTTTGACATTACACCCAAAAATGTGTCTATTTTTAGCCGGGTGATCTCCGCTAGATACTCTTCTGGGAGCACAACGTTCTTTGTAATTTTCTTTTATTTTCTTGTATCCAGGTGAATATTTAGCCAAAAGACGATCAATTAGTATTTTTGTAAACCCGAGCACAGTTTTCTCCTTTCCTCCAGCATTTGTATAAAGAACTTTAGAATTCAACACCATGCGCTGTATTATATGAAAATCAATTTTTTTAAACCAAGTGTAGCTTTTTCGAGTACAATCATAGGGTTCAATATCCTGATCAATCGCATCCACTCCTCCCATATTTAGATTGTAATGTTCAATAATATTTGGCTTTAAAATAGGTACATTTCTAGATATAGATGGCTGGAAACGATTTTTTTCTATATAACCGGCTTTATGCTTAGTAGTCAGTAAATGAACATCTCTCTTATCCTTATATCTAGCAATCAGAACATCACCTTTTCTGATAAAACATGTTTGAAAGGTTTCCAAATGAGTCTCTGTTAGCTCCTTAGGTACACCTCTATTCACTCGAATAGTTCCAGTGACATATGTATTTTTTGTTAGTAGAAACTCTGCTAGTCTCAAAGACGTGTACCAGTTATCAATTATTATTTCTCTCCCTTGCTCTAATAAATCTTGCAGTAGGAATACCACAATTCTCTCAGACATAGATAGAACATGTGATCCTGGAATGTGATCAACATTGAATGTGTCTTTTCCAAAGTACATGACGAAGTTATACGTGTACCCACGTAAATCTGGACTACTGGGACATGCGCAAAACATTTTCATTCCAAAACGTGAACGCTTAGTTTTTATAAACTGTTTGAAATGGATTCTACCTTTGTATAAAACTAAACATTCATCGACAGCAATTATTTCTCCCGGGTCTACTAGATTTTTGCAATTTTCTTTCACATACGCAAAAAACATTCCTAAACGAGTAATAGGTTTACCTGGAATGAACGCACGTGGATCACTAAATCTCAAGAATTTTAAAATCGCACAAAATCTGTTTCTACTCATTACTTCAGCGCAAAATATATTTGGCCCTCTAAACAAGAAGTCATGACTCCAGTAGTCGTGTATTGTAGGATAATGAATAAGTCCCATATATAAATGTAGAGCCAAAAATGTGTACATTTCAGGAACAGTAACATCTTTCCATATAATGTCATACACTTTCTGAGTGCCATTCTCTACCAGGTACTTTCCTGCACGTTCGTTTGTCCAATTACAAAGACACTGGACAATATTCTTAGACATGAATGCTAGGAAACAATCCTCAGCACGCTTCATGTCCTCCAACTCAACAGCGGGATGAATGCCTTCAAACATACTTGAAAATGGCACTATCACTGAAGCTCTGTCATCCTAAAATAAAAAAAAAACATTAATATTTAATGACAAAAATAGTAAGAAGAGAAATTACAGAAAACGGATCTGCTACGACAGTGAAATCACCCATAGTTACCGGTACATCTACTTCATTGTCAGTGTCCGAAGCACTGGACCAACTATCGTCTTCTTCCTCATCGGAATGATCGGGTAAATATTCGGATTCAGAATCTTCATATGGTTCTTCATTATCGCTGTTATCATTCATTTTTACACACAAAAGAACGTACAACAGCACCCTTTCCTTGCAGCGAAATGACTAACGTACAATACAAATACTTACGGAGATGTAGAGTTGACCTTGAAAGAACCAATCAAAACTTACGACCCCCACCATAATTTCTTGAGAAACTGATAACCCACGCATAAAACAATGTTCACAAAATTATACCAGCCTTACAAATGTCTTATAGTAATGCTAAACTATTGGGTGCCATATGTGGCACCCTGGTCTGGCAACGCATAGTCGGTTGGTTGCCATATGTGGCAACCTGGACCTGAAAGGGTTAACTACAAAACTACTTACACCCTACAAAAAAACCCACTTCCAGAGCGCCAGAGCGCGAATGGTTCGTCACTCACCCAACCTGCCCCCCCCCCCCTTGGCGAAGAAAGGAATCTGATGACAGAAGAGCGCCAGAAGAGGCCCTACACCGGTCGGGGTAGACGACGTCACGAGGTTGTCCAGGTCTACATCGATGAGGCAGGACAAAGAGACCTCTTCGATCCCATTTAGGCCATCAACACCGCCAAAATATCGGCGCGGGAATTTAATTTGGTAACATTTTAGCTGTGCCGATTACAGCCAATCCGGTTGAACATTTATTATAGGACCATTCTGTTAAATACTCAGGATATTCATTATACCGAGTGTTTATAAAAATACAAATTTAATTGTTTGTTTCTGTTATGATTTGGCGGTTCTGTGGCTCTACAGCTTGACGTTGAGTACGCATGGAAACCTAAATAGGGTAGGTCAAGATTAGTTGTTTATTACTGCATAAGTCTCGGACTGCTTTTTGTTGACAGCACGAGGGTTTTCTGTATTACTGTTAGTATACAAATTCGAAAAACTTTTAATAATTTGCCAATGATTATTGATTTTTTTATCTCACTATCTATATAATGAAATATAAATAGTTTATTACTTGATCTGTTTGAGTTTTGTAACTGAAATTTAATATGTCAATTGTGTGTCCCAATTTCGTTGTAATGGCAGGGTACATCGGGAACTACAAGATCGGTTTATATCTCAACATTGGGCTACTTTTTCATATTCGATTTCAATAAATCGGAAAATAACTTGACCATAAGTAATTTATACGGAAAAGTTATTCAGTTTTTTGGGGGTCATCACAAACGAGATAGAAGATTGCAGCTTTTTAAGTAATTTTAATTGTAAGCTGATCAACGCTGGTCGGGGATTTAGTCCGCAGAGTAGTTAGTTTCACACAATATTGTTAATACCTAAAAATATATAAAAAACGATTTCATAAAGGGTGCAATTTTTTATTGTTTAAGTAGGCGGTTGTCATGTTTAATTTAAAATTCATTGACAGGTTATCACTTTTGTCGATATTTAATTTTAAATAATTTTTACTTATTGGTATAATAATTTTTATAGTTAGATATTTGATTCAACCTGAAGAAGGAATTCTAAAAATACAGAAATAGGTCAGATCTCATCTATTGTGGTTGAATTTTCGAGTTGCCACAGTTTCAAAAGTGAACTTAAATATTTATAGAGTGTTTTCATTAAACCAGGTTAGTAAATTTAACTAGATTTTTTTTAGATAATTGTTGAATAGAACTTTGTCTGAGGAATTGTTCATTAGCATACCTAGATGTTTGGCATCAGAGAGCATACATATCTTCATTGATAGAAATTGTAGGAGATTTGATTTATATTAGCTTAAATTCCTTTCTAATACAGTAAAAACTGGCCAACTTAGCCCGTTATTCATTTCTTTCTACTAACATTATTTCGACAATAAAGCAATATTTACAAATTACTTCGTTAGATCGTAAAAATGACCCCATAAAATTGTGAACAAAACACAGGCTTATCTTTTCAGAAATGTACGAACTTGCCATGAAATACTATATTATTAATACCTAAAAATATATAAAACTGTATTGCATGTTGCTTCACGGCGTAAATTTCATATTTGGTGGTACAGATAAACCTATATACCTTGATAATGACCATCTCCATATTCTAATCCGATTTAACACTCAGTCACAGGTAAGGAAAAGGGAGATATTCGTCTACGGTAACAGCATCAAAGTCAGAAACCGTCTCCCTGTTCCTCCCACTGGTACTCGTTGTATAGAGAAAATACTGAAAATAATGTTCTTTTGTCTGCTTCGTGGGTTTATGTAGGAAGATAGAATTCAGCTCAATTCATAAACCAGTGGGTTATTTATTTTGTAACAGTCCAAATTTCACCTTAGTAATAGTAAGACTAAGAAAATGAAAATAATAATTTATTTTTAATATTAATTATAATCTTTAATTTCAACTTCCTCCTCGTGTCATATAGAGCCTCTGACATGCAATAAAAGTATTATTTTTAGATTTTAAGAGTCAGTTTATATTATTTTAGTACATTTTGTCATAATGTCACAATTTATTGTTTGTGGTTATTTCAAAGTATTTTTTAATTCTGCGACATCTAAATACATCCGTGTGTGACTGCAATTTGAATACACTCAGAATTAAGTTTTCTCATTGGAAATTGCTGGTGTAACTCGATGTTATGATATTTTCCAAGAAAACATCTCTTTTGAGGATTTATTGACCTCATGGGCATTCCACGTGATCTTCTTCTGCGGGCTATTGTTTCTCTAGCCTGAAAGGCCCTTTGGAAAAAATACCATTATTCAATAAGGTATGCATATAAAATTTAGTTATTGACCCTTCTAATTTTTCGTTCTATCGATATTAGGGTTTTTTTATGGGACATTGCTGTGCACTCCGCACTTTATCGAAACAAGATGTTCTCTACGTTGATGTCTTCAGAGCCGTTGCCCCGCGGTAGCTGTGACAACCTCCTCTTCCATTACCTGGGTGTTCTGCCGCCTAGGCTGTGAGAATCAACCTCTCGTTTATGGTGATTCCTGGGTGACATCTCCATAGCTTCGTCCTCAGGATAGCACAACCTTAGCCGTGCTATTCCTGAGACTTCTGCTGCTGGTCATCTTCACGATATCGCCACCGCTTCGAGGATGAGTCGACGTTCACTTACTCCTGTTCTGCTATCGAAACCTTCTGCTGGATTCACGCAGATCTTTCCATATGCTGATTATTGAGTTTTATTTATTACATATTGCTGCACAATGCTGCCCTTGTCATACCTGACAGCACGTCTACCGAGCTCCGACGTGCTGAAACCGTAGGCTTCTCCTTAGTTGCAAAAACACATTCTTCAGAAGTGTAGAAAGTTTCTGTTGTAGGAAATTTAGGTAACTCACGCTGTTCAATGTATGTCCATAAAATAAGGACCAATTAAATACCTACCGATAATGCCGCACCATACATTTACTACCCCAAAGTGGCCTTGGTTTTGGACTGAATTTACAATGTGGAGATTTTCAAGGGACCACTAGTGTTCGTTGCGCCTGTTTGAGAAACCATTACTAACAAACCGACTTTCGTTCGTCCAAATAAAGTGCCAAGAAAGGTTCTGATCATCAGTTTCTTCATTTACTAATAACTAAGTTATAGTTGTAAATGTATGACTCTATGACTATTACTCTACAATCTTTCGTATTATTTAAACAATGGACCATAGTTTAGGGCTAGCTTGTTTTTTATACATTCTCACGTATATAACTGACAACCTGTATAAATTTAAGCAGCGTAAGCCTGTTATGAAGTATTACTAAAACTATAGACAAAAAATTTCTTGACATATTTCTTATCTCCACATTTAAGATATATGATCGTCAGAATTCTGTCCAGATGTGTTCTGTAACATCTTGTACACGGGAAGCAGGAGAAATGAAAATAAATACGCATATGTAGCGTGTTCCGTTTTCAATAGCACAAACGGATTGTTAGAAAATGTAGTAGAGAAATGTCTGAATTTAACCCTAAATATTTCACATGTGAGTTTTAGAAAACATACGTTTTTCCATGTCTGTTAAAACGATAATTAATTTGACAAATTATATAAAACAGAAAATTCACACAGTAGTTGATATACCTAAGTTATTCAAGATGATTCTAAAAGTAGTATCATAACTTAAACTGCGTTTTCTATCCAAATATTCTATAAACGTCTATCCTAAATCGCTTCGTTTTCGACATACAGGATGTGAAATCTTAGTTTCTGATGACTGTTTTTAATTAGTATTTCCCAGACTCGTAGAAATAAATTCATTAAATTTGGCAAACTCTCATAACTTTTTATGCTCTTTATGGAAATCTAAAAAGTAATAAACACAGTTTGTCTAGCGGCGAGTAAAATAAGAGAGGTTTTGTTTCAAAAATACCGAAACATTTTTGTGCATACTTTTTGATTATTTCATTAACTCATGATGGTACTTAACATTGTTAACTTGTTGTTAGGAGTTTCAGTATGCAAAAAAATATTTAAATAAGATAACTCATTCCATTGATTTCTTTTAGCTGCCGTTATTAGCTCTTTTACTATTTTTCTTTCCTTTTTATACATGGTGTAACTCTCTGGTGTACTGATCGATAGATAGTTCTTCCACCCTTTTTTCTTAATTTTTACTTTCTTTTAGTTTCTCCTATCCACCATGAAGTTTGGTTCATATTACTATTGTTTTTTCTTATCCGACATACTTCTCTTGTAAAGTCTATATGTCTTTAAATTAAATTGGTTCCAGGTCTCCTATCTGTCTTGTCACTAACTTTTCATATTTATTCTCTATTATTTTGTTTCTTAATTTATACGATCTTATCGATTCATGTGTAGGTTTTTTGTAAGTTGTTTCTTATCTTCATTTTTATTTTCTCTTTAATTTAAAAAATTACTACATAATGATCACTACCAATCTATCTATGTATTTATGTACTTTTCTATCTTTCATCATTTTTTTATAATTATTCTCTGCTAATGTATAATCAATAATCGATTTTTCACCTCTGCTTTTCATTTTTCTTATATATCTATTTATATCTTTATGTTGAAAGTAATATTTTCCTAGTATTCCTTTGTATATTTCATCTTCTATTCCCACTCTACTTTTGAAATCGCCTGCTACATATATCCTTCCTTTAGCTTATTCAGTGACCATCGCCAATTCTTCCCAAAATGTGTCTTTTACATCTGCTTTCTCGTCCATTATATTACACTCCAGGAAGCCTCGCAACTGTTCTACAGGTGAACATTTAATTGCAAATTATATATTTCTGTGTAGATATAGAAGATATATTTATACTAAGTTTCCTACATGCCTACTTTATTACTCTGATGTATATAAAAAACAAAGATAAAGCGCAAACGTTCTAAATAGGTAAAACATTAGTGAAAAAATCTGTTCTTATATGCACCTAATAAACGAATTACTACTGGAGCCTCATGATTATAGAAATTATTTGCATATCGACTCAAATTCATATATGGAATTTATTTAAAAAGTTTTGTGGCGTACCTACGTCGTGATTGCGATACGACACAGTGTCACTATGACGCCTGAGCGGTGGCGGCGGTAATCTCGGGCGCCAGTTTCTGTTTATAGTGCAGAAACACCACTACTCGGGCGGCTACAGTGAAGACACGGTACGTCCAGAGGGTCGTGAGGGAGGAGTTAGACTTTCGGTGTCCAGTAAAACAAGTCACACTTGATAAATATTTACATTTATTGAGTGCAACCTATATGTACAATTCTAATTACTACTCTAGGTAAAAAAAATATCACAGGGCGAATAATACGGTTTTGAAGTACGAGGTAAACAGATACGGTACAGAGGCAGCGGTAGCGGTTTCTACAACCGATTATTACAAGCTACGTGCAAAATCAGGCAAGAGGAAGCAATCAAGCTGACAAAGCAAAGTTAACCTACTATTACTAAAAATAAAGAAACAACAAACGTTGTCAGTGGTGCTTCTCTCCAGGGGTGGCACGGCTGGTCAGCGGGGCTTGCGAAGCGGCTAGCTGTAAGAGATTGTATCGTTAGTTACGACCCACGTTTCAACTCATACAGACGGATTGGGAACAATATCCTATGAGCCGAACGCGTGGTGAGGTGAAGTACGCCGGATAAGAGCGACAGTGCCTTTACCCTGTCGTAGTACGTACGGTAATCTAAAAGTTAAGGTATGATTAGCACAAAGTTAACAGTGGCCAAGTCTTCCCTAACCGTCTACTTACTTCCTCTGCTTGTGGGCAGGCACGTCGGTACAGCTTGAGCGGTGGAACGGTACTGACTCTAGCAACGGCGGTAGTTACCTCGTCAAACCCTCGTGTGGCTTGGCGGACATGCGCAGTAAGCGTGTGCGCAATTTACTTATTATCCTAGTTGACGGTGCTGGACTGAACTCCTGGCGGTGCTGGACTGGTCTGCTGTTGGTGCTGGCTGGTCAGGAACTGAATCTGCGGCTTCGACGGTGGAACACCTAATGCTCCTAGGTAGTAGACGGCTGCGCACTGATCCCCAGACTCGACTACAGTCACCAAAGGCGGCTTCTCTGGTGGGCTGGACAGGCAGGACTCCCCTCGTGGACGGATGGCCAGGAACTGAATCGTCTACTGGTCAAGTGGAAACCCTCGATGCTGGTACCACGTTGGCGGCTGCGCAGTGGTCTTCGGGCTGGACTTGGACAGTTCCTCAACTACTGGAGTGGAAGACAGGCAGGACTGCTCTCGTGGACGGCTGGCCAGGAACTGAACCGCCTCCTCGGAGTTTGAAAGCCTTCAGTGTTGGTCACGGATTGGCGGCTGCGCAGTGGTCCTCAGACGAGACCTAAAAAAAAGTCACCAAACAGATACGACTAGTGGTCCTGCCAGAATTTTTCCTCAGTTCCTCATCAACTTACAAAAATCACAAACAGCTCCTCTGGTACTGGAGTAATGGACAGACAGGACTGCTCTCAACGACGACGGGCCAGGAACTGAAACACTTCCTCGGTGTTTGGACGGCTTCAGTGCTGATCACGGATTGCCGGCTGCGCAGTAGACCTAAGACGAGACTTGTAATCTCACCTTGCTCGTAGTCCTCACGAAATTATTCAAGTTGATCAGCGAATAATTTTAGTCGGCGGGCAGTGCGACTTCGAAAAATCGAAGCTCTCGCGCTGGTGCTGGTGGGGTCGCGTGGTAGGTCTGTTTGCTCTGGCGGCCGGGACAGAACTCGCTGGCCAGTATGCCGCGATGAATTGCGTTTCTATGAGAACGGCAGCGGGTGCGCGCACATTCTAGCGCTCGGTAATTAAACACATATCGGCGGTCTGGTGATAATTTTATTAATAAGATTTAAAATGAAAAATTACTTCAAAACATTTTTTGCATTATTTCAGAAAGATATTGCATCTACTGCATTTAATTTCCCACTAACATATTGTAGGCAGTTGACTTCAAAGATTTGAAGAAACCACGTTCTCATGTCAGCATTTTTTGGACAAATAAGTATTTCTTCTGCATCTGAAGACAATGGAATATCTTAACCAGACTGCTTCCCGTCATTCTAACTCTAGGCCTGTAGGTGAGAAGGCGAATCGGCACGCAAAATTTCAAATGTAGGCAGTTTTTGGAGAGGCTGAGAGGACAGGCTGACCTGCCTTCTAGTACAGTGCATCAAATATGCCCACCATTACAATGAATTCAGAATAACTTTTATACAGAAATGTAAAATTACTTTTTTATTAATAATTCCATACGCCCATATTTCAGTTGGTTTTGCGATCTCGAAAAAACGTTATTTGACGAAAAAGAACTAAAGAAAAGAAGACTAAAAGAAAAATCAGTACTTCAAGTTTACCCTGTATAACTTATATTTATTATTTTTAGTTTCCCATACCCTCAAACTTTGCCGGTTCATTTTTATTATATCCGATGCTGCATTTTTAAATTATATTTATAAACCCGTATTCTAAATAAAACATTTTTCTGTAAATGTGTTTTATTAAATATTCACTTCATGTAATTTCAGTGCATTAATCATTATTCCTCTCATAATTCATATAAGTGAAGTTATTATTGGTACAAAATAAAACACTCGAAGAATTGAGGAGTATCTGAGAAAGATATCAGAACATCCAATAAAAATAAATACTTCAGACGCTTCAGATCGATACAATTTCTGATCTGGAAAAAAAATTAAGACGTTTCAGTCAATTTATCAACTTGATATCCGTCGAGCTACAGAGATATCCTACAAAAACAGCGAAAAGTGTTATCCTTACAGTCACAAAATTTGTCACCTTTAACAAATTGCTTTTAGAATTTACGATTAAAAATTTTTTTAGCAACTTAAATTTAACTTATTTTTTTAACCATATAAAATGACGTAATTTGATATAAATATATTTAATCAGATTAAGCTTTAATATATGAATTTCCTTAATTTTTTCTCAGTACTCAACAGGGCGAAACAATTACACATTTTTATTGCTGACAAACAGCAAAGATTATTTTTGTAAATTATATGTTTTTGTTCTTCATTTATCTCAAACTATGTGTTTAATACTAATATTTGATTCAAGACTATTTTTTTTTACTTTTTTCGTTAGAAAAGAAGTGCCTTTCTGGTTTAGTTGATTTCTAAGCTCTTCAGGTCCTTAACTCTAGGGAATATCACTAGCATTATTTGTCCCTGTCTTACTGCCCGAACTGTACTTCTGGTAATTTCTGTCCTGGTCTTTTACTTCTTTTAACAACTATGTATAAATTGTCCCCTCCTTGATTCATATGCTACCGCATCTCTAGTTTCTCTGCTTTCCTATAACCTTTTGTGTTTAACAAATATAAAATCGATTATTTGCGTCCCATGTAGGATACATTTTAGCGTGTTTCTCACTTTGATACGTAAAAGATCATTTAAGGCGTTTAATAGAAAAAAAATCCACCTAGGGTTCCTATTAGCGTAAAGACACACTATAACAAACAAGTCTGGATTTACTGAAATGGAATTATTACCTTTAACTTTTGCAGGCAAACATGGCTACTCATTTAAAATAATTGAAAGATGTGCCGTTTCATTTTGTATCGCTTGTATTTCATACAAGATATTTAATACCTACTTTATATTAGCTCAAGTATGAATGGTTTTTAAAAGAATTATGCGAGGTGTGATGTTGGTAATCCGTTATACGTGTATCTTAGGATACAGTAGGTTTATAACGTAGCAGAAAATCCAATGATAAAATATGACTTTTTTTTAATTCTAAATGGCTTAGCAGTTTATAAATTCCTCTTTATCCTAGAGAAACTACTATAACTGGCGCAATAAAGAAATTTCTTTTCACTCTATTAGATTGTTTCATAGTGCTTCTAAAAACAGCTATGAATTTATTGAAAATTGTGTTTCAAATCGGTGCACATAAAGATATATAATTCCAATTATTTTATTTTATTTTTTTACGCAAATTCTGGTTTATCTCGTCTACTCAATTGATACCATTTCCAAATCCAATTATGACCCTTTCATTGATTTTATTCCAATCCAGACCCGAGGCTATTTTCTTGTACATAATTGTTTACATTTTGAGCTTTATCGACTACCTTCTGTTACAGAGATTTTCACTTGCGATCCAGTGATCTACAATTATTTCAAAATCCAAAACTCGAAAACACCGAGATAAGTGAGAATAACTTAACATACTTAATATTAGCATTACCTTTTAAATTTGTTTATTAGTTAAAAACAAATCACGTATGAAGTTGTTATAATAAATGGTACCACTTTAGAGTTCCCATGTTAATTAGGCTAATTTTATTTTTTCGTATTTTCATAAAAAATATGTAATGAATATGAAACATATTTTGCATTCATAAATTGAGTGCATAGTAGAGACCCCGCTGGGATTGTGTGACGTCACTATTGCCTTCGCCGGTCCGTGCCTAGCGACAGACAATTAAAAATCATGTACTGTGCTGTAACCTGCTTAATACGGCTGCTGATTTCGGCTGTGGATGTGTCTGTGCGTTAGTTAATTTTAATAAGATGAGTTTTTCACTTGAAAAAGACTTTACAATAGCCGATTCAACCAATTTGCCGACAATAGATATTATAATGGTTATGGAGTATTTTAATTCAAATAAAGACTTTATTAGTACATAAATGAGAAAAATTAAACTGCAGAGGTTAGTAATACACTTGATACCACATTTGCGTAGTAATATACATGTGTAAAAAATTGTAACCAATTGTATACTTATTGTTGTTTTTTTATTTTTAAGGTATGGGCAAAAAGAATACGGAGATAATGCCGTAGGTTACGTCCAAGTCAAAAGAACAAATAATATATGTTACTTAACGTAAAGTAACCCCAGAAAATAAAGTTAAATAATAATAATAATAATAATAATAATAATAATAATAATAATAATAATAATAATAATAATAATAATAATAATAATAATAATAATAATAATAATAATAATAATGACAATGACAATGACACTGGCACTGCCACTGCCACTGTCACTGTCAGTGTGTGGCAGTGGCAGTGGCATCTGCATCGGCATCGGCATCGGCATCGGCATTGTCACTGGCATTGGCATTGGCATTGGCATTGGCATTGGCATTGACATTGACATTGACATTGACATTGACATTGACATTGACATTGACTTTGACTTTGACTTTGACTTTGAATTTGACATTGACATTGACATTGACATTGACATTGACATTGACATTGACATTGACATTGACATTGACATTGACATTGACATTGACATTGACATTGACATTGACATTGACATTGACATTGACATTGACATTGACATTGACATTGCCATTGGCATTGGCATTGGCATTGGCATTGGCATTGGCATTGGCATTGGCATTGACATTGACATTGACATTGACATTGACATTGACATTGACATTGACATTGACATTGGCATTGGCATTGTCATTGGCATTGGCATTGACAGTGACAGAGACATTGACATTGACATTGCCATTGCCATTGGCATTGGCATTGGCATTGGCATTGGCATTGGCATTGGCATTGGCATTGGCATTGGCATTGGCATTGGCATTGACATTGACATTGACATTGACATTGACATTGACATTGACATTGACATTGACATTGACATTGACATTGACATTGACATTGACATTGACATTGACATTGACATTGACATTGACATTGACTTTGACTTTGACTTTGACTTTGACATTGACTTTGACTTTGACTTTCACTTTGACGTTGACTTTGACTTTGACTTTGACTTTGACTTTGACTTTGACATTGACATTGACATTGACATTGACAATAACAATTTATTTATCCAGACAGATCATACACACGTAACATTGGATAAGTCAACACAATTTTATAGGTATAACATTAAAATAAATAATAACAACGAAACAAGATACAGTCCATCTTAAGACTATGTTGCAAAATAGGTATATCAAATAATAAAATGTGCTATGGTATAAAAACAATTCTCAGTAAAATATCTTTTCAATTTTAATTTGAACAAGTTAAAATTCTAGTTCAGTTCAGTTCTAATACTGAAGGGTAAATGATTCATAAATCTAATGCCCATGTAAGAAGGTGCTTTTTCATATAATTATGTTTTATGATGGGGTATTCTAAATAGATTGCCATGCCTAGTTCTATAACAATGAGTTTGATTATTTCTAATAAATTTACTAGAGTTCTGCAGAATGGATTTATAAATGTAAATACATGGAGATGGTAGTATATTATTTTTTATAAAATATGGTCTACAAGAATTCAATGGATGTATATCAAAAATAAGACGGATAATTCTTCTCTGTGAAATGAGAATTCTACTGATATTAACACTACCTGCATTACCCCATATAATTACATTATATGACAAGTGATAATAGATCAATGAATAATAAATCTCGAGAAGTTGTTTAGTATCAAATGTAGATTTTAATTGCAGGATTACGATTTTAAAGTTTTAGAACCTCTTATTTTTTTCATGGTTATTGTGAATGGCCCACCAAAATCTATTCCGACAATAGAAAACGGTTTAACTTGTCTAATCCGATAATGTGGAAGATTACCCATGGGAGGTTGGAGTAGTTTTGGATTTGTTTTCCAACAAATTCGGCACTTATTTAAAACTTTTCAAATAGTTTTTTTAGCAGAATAGAATATCCAATAATTTTGAGCAAGCAAAAAATGCGTAGTTTGTGTTCCAGGATGACAAAAAAAATTATGTATATCTAAAATAAGAAGTTTTGTAAAGACGCAATTAGAGGGTAACCAAATTGGAAAGCGTTTTTCATAATTTAATTTAGCTTGATTAAGTGTATCCCCTAGTCTTTAGATTTTATTGTCATCTATAAAAGGATTCAATTTACGCAACGGTTTAGAAGTAATTCTATCCTTCATAGTTTGCTTAATTTCTGAAGATAAATAAAGTTCTTGAATCCTTTGAACGACAAAATTTAAAGCATTATTTAACTCAAACATTGACAAAATAGTCGGGCGTTTATTATCTTTATTTTTAATATTGTATATGAAGCGTAAAATATAGGCAAGTATTCTCTTAATTTTTGTGAGTGAAGAAAAACGTTCAAATAAACTAATGACTATCGTTATCTGTGCAACAGCTGAAAAAATTTTTTCACCTCATTAGAAACAGCACTTGAAACAACATTTTCACAAAGAGGTAAATCCCATTCCAAACCATATTATCTAAATATTCAGAAGTATATAAACCTCTAGATCCGTAATCAGCAGGATTAATAATAGAAGGTATATATCTTCAGGATTCAGGATCAATTTTCTCTTGTATATAATTAATTCGAGAATTCACAAACACTTTCCAGCGATATGCTGGTGCTTTTATCCAAGACAATGCAACACAAGAATTTGACCAAGCAAAATTGATTTAAAATTTAATTTGTCTTTATAAGCATTTAAGATAAGAAAACTGCAGCAAGCAATTCAAGGCGTGGAATAGAAATGGTTTTAAGAGGAGCTACCTTTGTTTTAGAATAAATAAACGGTTTAACTTGTCTAATCCGATAATGTGGAAGATTACCCATGGGAGGTTGGAGTAGTTTTGGATTTGTTTTCTAACAAATCCGGCATTTATGTAAAACTTTTCGAATAGTTTTTTTTAACAGAATAGAATATCCAATAATTTTGAGCAAGCAAAAAATGCGTAGTTTGTATTCCAGGATGACAAAAAGTATATGTATGTATGTATGTATATATGTATATCTAAAATAAGAAGTTTTGTAAAGACGCAATTAGAGGGTAACAAAATTGGAAAGCGTTTTTCATAATTTAGTGTAGCACCCGAAGGATAAATTGAACGTATGTATAAAACTGCACAGTACGCACGCTGTGACGCATCGCAAAGTCCATGTAATTTGTAACAATTTGAATCCTTTGATGTGTCCAAGTAGCGATATAATTTAAAATTTGAAACGAATGGCAGTTCATTTTTAAACCTGAGTCATTTATTAGCTAACACATTAAGTAAACCATCCCAACTAAGGCCATTCGCCTATAGTTCTAGTACAAGAAATTTAGCAATTAAAGTTATAGGACTTAAAAATCCCAAAGGATCAAATATTCTTGCAATTTGTGATAAAATGTTTCTTTTAGTAATTACAGAATCAATAACTTGTACAGAAAAGAAAAAAAATCGGTTTGTGGGCACCACTGTAAGCCTAAAATTTTTATCATATTATTATCTTCCTTATCAAGCGACATAAAAAGCTGTAAAACTTGATCAGTAGACTAGGTAAGTCTGGCCAAAATATTAGGTTCATTACTTGACCATTTCAGCTTCCTCTATCGTGTTACCTCCCCCTGTTATATCATCAGAAAATTCTGAATTTTCATGTGCTAACTGTAATAAACTTCTTATAGCTAAGAAAGGCGCAGGTATTACCCCAAAAGTAACAGTGTTTAATTCGTAATCTATCATAGGTTCTTAAGGCGAGAAGCGCCAAATAAATCTCTGAAATTTCGTATGTTCGGGATTGATTAAGATTTGATTGTACATTTTTTTAATATCTGCTGTAAACACGAATTTAGGTAAGCGAAAATTAAGTAAAATCCTAAATAAATCATTTTGTAATTTAATCCAGTACACAAAACTTCATTTAACGAAGAAAAACCTAGAATTTTACTAGACACTTAATGTGTCACCACCCGAAGTGGTGTAGTAGTAGAATCTTTTTTAAACACACAATGATGAGGCATGTAATAACAATTACTTTCAATAAATTTATCATCACCTTTACTTACATAACCTTTATCAAAATATTCAAGAATAAAATCTGATTAACTTTTATGTAAATCGGGATTTACTCAAGAGAAAGAAAACGGTGGATCATTAAGTCTCTATTGTTTCCAAAATTTAAAGAAACATTATTTTTGAGAGGAAACCTAACTATAAATCTATTATCGGTATATCTCCTAGTAGTTTCAAGAAAATTATTTTCGCAATACTGACAAGCTTTCTCCGGAACTTCTTCTACTTGGCGAAACCTTGTAAGTATCGAATTTAAATTTTCGTCATTATTTAACATAGTAAAAAATGATTTAGCTTGATAAGAAATGTAATCACAGACTTTTCTCATAATTACCCAACCGAAAACAGTGTTAATTGCAGATGGTTCATTTTGACCACCATTTGAAACTCCATTTCAAAGAATATAAGATAAAATATAGGCTCCCAATAAAACATCTGTTTTATCCGATAAATTAAAATTAGGATCAGCTAACTTTAAATGGGAGATGTGGGACCAAATATTTATCGTAATATTGTTATTTGGCATAGTAGAGCAAATTGTTTCTAAAATTATAGCATTAATATTAAAGAAAGTATCTGAATTTTCCAAGGAAAATATTTTTAAATTGATACCCGATTTAGCAGAGGTGACCATTTTGTCCAAACCCCGTATAGAAAGAGCAGCATTAAATTTTGGAAGACCAAGTTTATTAGCGCAAAGCCTCGTAATAAAACTTACTTGTGAACCAATTACGGCTCTCATTGTATGCAATTTACCAAATTTGTCCAAAATATTTACCAAAGCAGTAGATAATAAAACGGAACCAAAATTATGTATTACGTCGGAGAGAGCAGAAAGAGAATTATTTGTATTTGTGTCTGTATGTTTATTAGTGCGAGCTATATTTATTCCGCTAGTACTTGCAACAGATTCATTATCGTTATTCCCCACTCGCTGTATATTCAAATTGTAATACAGTATGATGACTTTTATTACAATGCCTACATCTTATATCAGAAGAACAATGAGAAGTTGAGTGATAAGTGGCAAAACAATTTGTATAACATCTTACCTTTTTCGCGAATTTAAAACGCTTTTGAGGAGTCTTTATTAAAAAAGACGAACATTTAAAGATAATATGATTAGATTTACAAAATAAGCAATTATTTTTAGAAGTATTGGCAAGTAAAGCAGCCTGTTGCCTACCTCCATAGACGGCAGGCACAAAAGCAGTCCTACGAGGGTACTTAGTAAAGTTATGCGCACTTGTACCACCTACTTTATTCTTTTTAGAGTTTGCAAAAGCTTCTAATCCGGTACATTGCTTTGAAAGAAAATCATACAGATCTTTATATTTAAGTATTTCATTAGATGCATGAAGTAATTCGAAAGCCTTGACTATATTAGGATCGAATTTTTGAAGTAGTAAATGCATTATCAGAAATTCCCATTGTTCCGTGTCATACCTCATTTTTCCTAGTCCGGCTAAATTTTGTGAAAAATTATCTAGCAAATTTCTTAACATTTTCAGAAGTTAATTGAACACAATCATAGATTCCTTTCCAGTATTCTTGAGCAAGATCTCTCTAATTTGAACATCTTTTACGCTGTAAATCATATACAGTTCTGTTCAATAAAGCGTACACTTCTGATTAGCTCTAAAGGTGGTCCCGATAAAAATAAAAGGAGGTAATTGAATTTATCCATATTCGAATTATCAGGATTATTGTGAATGGAGGAATCATACATGTCAATAAATGTTGGAAATTCTTTGATTTTACCAGAAAAACATTTTATAGTAAGTTTAGGCATCCTTGCATTGCTCATTTTAGCAGAAGAAGACGATGATGTTTGCTCTTTAGGTAACTAAACAAATTTGTAGTAACAAACTTCAATTTTGGTAAGCATTGACATGAAATTTTTACGTATTATTTCTTCTGCATCTAAGTCAGAATCTTCTCGTATAGCCAAAGCGGCTATAATGTATGAATGACTCTTTTCAAAACTTTCCTGTATAGCACTTACATTTTTATAAGCCACAATTAAATTTGGCAAAGTTACTCTTTAGTAACGGCATTAGTAATTTCAAAAATGGCTTCTAACTTGTAAATATCTACTTGACGTAGTGCACGTATTTTCTTAATTTTCTCAGCCATATTCGGATAAATAATATGTATTAATTATTGAATGATCCCGTATATGATTCCAATACAATTATCACAAAAGTAAGTAAACAAATCGACGGCTATAAAGAGCCAACAAATGATTAATGAAAGAAACAAACTTGCATTCGATCTTACGTAACCCTTGCAAATGCAAACAATCTATCCGGCTCGAAAGACCAACTATGGTATTACCACATTGTTATGTAAGGTGCCGTCAAATATAGGCCTATATATAGGTACATTGGCAAAATTCACAGAACGGATGCAAGTTTATGTTATATAAAAAGCAGTAGGAAAATAACTTACCAAAATGGTGGAAAATGGCAGGAAGTGGAAAATTGTAAAATCCAAAAGATGCAAGTAAAACTTTAGACTATCGTCTAGTACGTAGCACACCGTATGTTGATCGACCGGGCACTGATCATTCTTGCTTCGCGTAGAAGACGAGAATTTTAGGAAGGAAAAATAAGGAATTTGGTAGTTTAAAAAAATATATGCATAAAATTAATTTTTCTACACCCGTATTATAACAATGCACTTATATGCCCATAATCCGTTTCATAACGATACCCATTACGATACAGATTTTTCATTACGATACAGATTTTTAATCAATAGAAACCCATAATTTTTCAATCAAGCATGCTGTGCATTTGACGTTTATCCTAGGTTCCTATGCAATTATTTTAGATGTCAAAATCAGTACGTATTAAATTTTCGTAGATACCTAGCTAAACTTCGATAATTTATCAAAATGTCTGATATCAGCGATATAGAAGAATTACCATCGACTCCTCCACACATATCGGAGAAAGCAATGTGTTCAATAAAAATATAAAATTTATGGTTTTTGATTATTTATCGGGTGTAGAAAAAATAGCGTATACAACTCTCATGTAATGGTTATTAATACATGATCGTTGCATAATATACTATTATAACTTAGTTGAGGACTCTTAACATTAATTATTATTTAACTAGCTAAATTACCTATATACAAAAAAAAAATGGCGAAGAACGGAACACTAACAGTGATATATACAGGGTGTTAAAAAAGAGTGTAAAATATTTCATGAGGTAATAGTATGAACTAAAATAAGCAGAAAAGTCTTAATAAACATGGGCCCACAAAGTAACGATTGCGGAGATATGGACCAATATTCGTTTTTCGAACATTTTATTTCATTAAGAATAAACCGACAAAGGAAGCTTTTAACAAACAAAAAACAAAGTTACAGAAGATGTTCAAAGTGCCCTCCGTCCATTTTCAAGCAGGCACGACATCTTCGTCTCAACGATATTCGAACTCTTTCGAAAACACCCTTCTTGGTTTGGATTTCTTGTCACTTTTGATTAATCCGTAGCTGCAGCTCTTCCAGGCTATTTACAGGAGTACCATACACTAATGCCTTCAAATATCCCCAAACAAAGAAATCTAGAGGGTTCATATCAGGCGATCTTCGAGGCCATAAAACAGGTCCGGTCCTTCCTACCCATCCATGCGGAAAAGTTTGGTGTAAATGCTCTCTAACGGCCATGGAAAAATGAGCTGGACCACTATCATGCTGGAACCACATTTGTTGCCTCTGATCAATGAAAGGAATGTTTTCCAAAAACTCGTACAGTGTGTTCTGCAGAAAGTTGAGGTAAGCAGCGCCTGTTAATCGGTTTGGTAAAACAACAGGACTGTCACCTACAATACCCATCCAAATGTTCTATGAAAAACGTGCCTGATGTCCAGATTCTATTAGAGCATGAGGATTTTCGTCGGTCCAAATATGCGTATTGTGAAAATTAAACACTCCATTTCTTGTAAACCCGGCCTCATCAGTTAAAAGAATATTTGCAAGAAAACGAGGGTCTTCAGCATCATGACGTAGAAACCGGCTGCAAAAAACCAAACGTGCTTGATGATCATTTATTGGATTTAAGGCCTGTACTCGTTGAACATGGTATGGACAAAGAAGTTGCTCGTGAAGGATTCTCCATACCAGGGGACCACTAATTCCTACCTCGGCTGATATTCTCCGCACACTCGTACCTGGACTCTGCTCTACCAGTGCTAGAATTTATTCTTCTGCTCTAGGAGTGGATACCGACCTTGGTCCTCCGGATAAATGGCACTGTTTGCTCAAGGAACCGGTATCACGCAATCTTTCGTGAATTCTTCCAAACATGCGTTGTGAAGGAATCTGGCGATTTAGATAAGCGTCAACATAAAGACGTCGCGCTTCGGTGGCGTTCCTATTAGCACGACCATAGATGAAATGCAAGTCTGTTAATTCTGCGTTAGAGTAACCACTTTATTTCACTAAACATCACCCAACTATTATTAAAAAATACACAACGTTTTTGCAAAATAAAAAAGGGGCTAAAAAACATAAAACATTCCGCAACCGTTACTTTGCGGACCCATGTTTATTGAGACTTTTCTGCTTATTTTGGTTCATACTATTACCTCCTTAAATATTGTACACTCTTTTTTAACACCCTGTATGTCGGCTTAAAGCATATAAAGTTTTAAGCTAATCCCGCACTGTTTGGATATTATTAGAAATATTTTCAATTATTCCATTAGGAAGGACCCCTAGAAATGTGCTAACGTTATTCCTCTTTCGAAAGTTACTGTCCCTGAATCCTACAATGATTTACGCCCTATCAGCATTTTGCCCTGCATATTATTAATTCTAGAATACATGTTGTCCACATAAATTAAGGAGTATTTAGAAATTACCTAAGTTTCAATCGGGTTTTAGACAACCTCAACATCGTTATTAAAAGTAATTGACGACATAGCTAACATTATGGACAAATCACAATGCACAATTTAGTATTATTATATCAAAGTAAAGCTTTCGACTTAATAAACTTTCAGTTATTAACCTTATCCTGATTCAGAAGTTACTTCGTAGACGTCGGCAAAGAGTTAAATTGAGTATTTGTCAATTCTCTGAACAACGACCAACATTAAATAAGGTACCACAGGGTAGTATTCTCGGGTCAATATTGTTCATCTATTTACACATTTGATTTATCTTCTTCAATTAATTACTGTCAATTGCATATTTATGCAGATGACGTCCAATTATATAAGTCAGTCACGGTGACACAGGCTGGGGCTGTAATGTCTCAAATAAGTAAGGATATTTTAAGTTTTAATAATTGGTGCAGTGATAATGGACTTAGGATGAATCCTAATAAAACTGTAGCATTATGTATAGGTAGCTAAGACAATATATATGCGATAACTATGACATGATCGTTAAAAATACATGCATTAATTGGGTAAAATCTATAAAAAATTTCGGTATCATTGTGGATGATTTGGATTTCAGTGATCAGTTAATCAAGTAACCAAAAGATTATTCTTCCAACTTAAATCAATCTATCATCTACGTGATCAACTTGACGAACACACTAAATTAAAATTAATTAAAGCTCTAATTTATCCTCACGTTGATTACTGCTGCCAAGTTTACTTTCACTTTCCTCCGAATTATAATCAATCCAAATTTAAAAGGATTCAGAATACCTGCATGCGATTTGTCTATTGTTTGCCACGAAGGGAACACATAACATCACATTTAAACAGAATGAATGAGCCAAGATTGAAATTTGTATCAAGTATGCACGTATGAAACTGCCTCATATCTGCATGATTTGTTAATTAAGCGATCTGATGTACACAATGCATTTGTCAGAAAAGATCTATATACTATTCCTCAACATGTAACATCAAAATTTGAGGGGTATATTGCGCCTAACTTATTAAATAAATACCTTCATATATTTTATTTACCACTGAACTTGTTTGTAAGGCAATTGAAGAGTCTGTTGTTTGGGTCTAATTAACAAAACAGTTTATGTTACTAATTCATTGTTTTACATGTTGTACGTGTTATGCATTTGTTTTACATATATATATATATTTTATATACAATACCTTTATATGTTTTTTTTATTTTTTCCCCGTATTTTTAGACGTACACTTTCTGTATCTTATGTAGCATACAAGAGTAGAGGCGTAAGCCTATCTTTTGTGTAATTATTTTATCTTTTGTAATCTTTACACAATAAATCATTTCTATCTATTTAAGTACATGATGTACAAAATTAGCTCGCGCAATCTCTTCGTGGTGTAATTGGGATAATGTCGATGGTCCCATTTCGTTTTCCGGGAAAAATGCAACTGTTATTGTTTATAGGATTGTGGGGTTATGGGGTTATATTGGGTTTGTCGAGTAGGATATAGTTTGTTTAAGGAGCACTGATAAATAGTGTGATGTAAGATAAGTTCAAATACTGAGTAACGCGGTTATTGGGTTTATTGGTTATGAGATTGTGGAGTTATGGGGTGATTTATTTATGGGTTTGGGACTTGAGTTTTGTGTTTAAAGTATAAGGTATAGGGTTATATGAGTTTAATAGCTGAAAAGTCTGAATTATTGGTTTTTTGAGGTTATGGTAAAACCCTGGTCTAATGGGGTTAAACTGATTCGGATTCAACAACCCCAAAAACACATAGTAAACGTGGTCTGACCTCCAGATGTGAGATTTTTTTTATGGGACTGTGTTATTAATACAGGAATACTTTTCTGCCACATGAATGAAATCGCAAACATCATTCGAAACATTAATGACAAAGTATTAAAAAATTAATTAATCAAAAAAGTCGTCTCTCCGAGAATTGAACCACCGATCTTGGGTTTACTAAGCCGGCACACGACATACTGAGCCACGGAGGTATGTTTATTTGGGTATTTCCGTATGCAGTTTGAACTGTTTATAATAAGATTTTCAGCTGTAATATCGTCGCGAAAGAACTCGGGTTGGTGCCGGAGGGCACAATAATGACCCCTCGTCGTGTAAACGGCCTGAAAATGTATTTGAATACAAAATCTGTTTTCAGCAATTTTAATGTTTCCAATGACGTTTGTCGGATTTTATTATTTAACAAGAATATATTAAAAATACTCGCGGCCATATTTTGATAGGCAACCAGCAGAAACTTATTCCTCCATTAATAATCATTTATTTATTAAAATTGCATTTTAGTTAAAAAACAGACGGACGTAATATTCACGCTGTCGGATCTTATAGTAAAACAATATACGGGATGTTCCAGAATGATGGTCAAATATTTTTGGAGTGTATACCACAAGCCGCTTCAGGGGGGATTTCATATGAAATTTTTCAATTAAGGTCTTTCCTGTTGAGATATTCGAGTCTCAAAATTGCGGAAAAAAAAGTTTTTTTCTTAAAAACGGTTACACTCAGAAATTTCAATTTTCGTACACATTATCAGCTAGTCAAAAGCTGTTTTGCGGTGGTGTCTATTCCTTGGTTCATGTTTCTGGAAGGCGGGAATAGGCAACCCCTAGATTTATTTCTTTCAGAATTTTTTCATGCAACGGCCGATTTCAACAAAACTTTTTTTTAATACTACACCTAATTTTACTACTTTTTTCCCTCTTGTAATTTTTTCATACAACAAACAGTTTGCGCGGAAAAATAGAAATAGTTTTCCTTACTCTAAACATTTTTTCGTCACCGGTTACTGATAACCGCAGTAGGTGATTGTTATGTTGATGTTTCTCTGTTGTCCTGTCAAACAAATCGCCATTAGGTCTATAATTGAGAGTTTTTGCATATTTTGTCAGATTAGTTTATATGAAAAATTATTATTATTAATTAATTTAATATGAGTAACAACTACACTAATGAAGAATATGCTGACTTGCATTTGATTTATGGCGAATGTCGCTGAAATGCCCTTCAAGCCAGAAGAGTGTATACGGCAAGATTTCACAATCGTCGCATTCCTAGTAATCGAACGTTTGTACGCATTCATTTAAAATTACGGGCCACAGGATCTTTTAAAGGTCAGCCACAAAATTTGGGAAGGTTAATTGCAATCTGTATTCAGCAGAAACAGGCAGTTTTGAATTTCTTTGAAGAGGATCCTAAAAGAAGTATCATATAAGCATCTAGGTATTTCAATATGCCTATAACTAATATCTGGAGAATACTGTCGAGAAACGGACTGCATCATTACAAGAAAAGTTTAAGAATTATTACCCATAGATCATGATCTTCGCGTCAGATTTTGTACAGAAATATTTCTCAGACGTATTAGAAATCCTCTGTTTACAGAACGAATACTGTTCACTGATGAAACTCTATTTACACGATAAGGTATTCTTAATTATCACAACATGAACGAATGGTCCGATGAAAATCCAAATTCTCATGTCATGAGTCATGACTGTAAAATATCTACATACTTTTTCCCTAAATGTTTGGGCTGGCATCCTAGAAGGGTGTTTGATAGGACCTTTTATTTTGCCTAGGCGTTTAGAAGGAGCTAAATATTTGTACTTTGATGAGCTCCTGCCCATTTCACTTTGGCTGTTCGGTGGTGGCTTCATGACAATTCCCAAGCCATTGGATCGGGAGAGGTCAGGATGCACCCATATACTGGCCCTCAAGGTCTCCCGACTTAAATGCTCTCGACTTCTATTTATCGGGCCATCTGAAAGCCTGTGCATACTTTACGATCTGCAAATTTAATTCCTTTAAAAGACTACAATTATGTCAACAATGTACTGGCGGCCATTTTGAACACTTGTAAATTATTATTATTAACTACAGGATTAGAAACAATTATTTTCATTTGTTAATTATATTTAATAATCCATTAAAACATTTATTTTTTAATTTAGTGGCATATTCATGCCACTAACTCTAGTTAGTGGCATTAATAGAAGTGTTATCATAAATGGTCGCATCAGTTTGTGAAATCGTTTTTTATTTTTTCATAATCCGTTTCAGAAAAGGTTCATATAATACATAATAAAGACAAAGAAATACATTTTATACCATAAGTGGTATTGGTTGATCCACTGCACATACTAAACATAATAAAAGAAAATAATAGTCTGTCAGACGTAGACTAAACAAAGGTATTCCTATAACTGTTGCCAATCCTGCCGTATGCATATTCCGTCAATTTATTCGCCAATATCTGTACGGAAGAGTCAGTTGTTTACAAATATTTTCAAAAACTGTCAATTATAGACCTAAAGGCGATTTGTTTGACAACAAGACAACAGAGAAACATGAACATAGCAAACGCCTACTGCAGTTTGCAACTATTATTATTTTTTTCCGCGCAAACTGTTGGTTGTATGAAAAAATTACAGGAGGAAAAAAGTTGTAAAATTAGTTGTAGTATTTTTAAAAAAGTTTTGTTGAAATCGGAGATTGCAGGAAAATGCTCTGAATGAATATAATCTATGGGTTGCTGATTCTCACCTACCAGAAACATGAGCCAAGGAATAGATACTACCACAAAATAGCGTTTGACTAGCTGATAATGTGTACAAAAATTGAAATTTCTAAGTGTAACCGTTTTTAATTTTTTAAAAAAAATAAACAAACTGGTTTTCCGCCATTTTGTGTCTCGAATATCTCAACAGGAAGGACCCAAATTGAAAAATTTCGTATGAAGTTCCCCCTTGTGGAATACTCTGGTAAAATATTTGACCATCATTCTGGAACACCCTGTATAGATAAAATACATACAAAATTATATAATAAAACATATTGCAAACAACATCTGTAAATATACAGAGTTAACTATGACTTAGTACAAATATTTTAAGAGGGGATAGGGAAAATTCAGAATTAACGGAATCACCCTTCAAAAAAATTCCAAACTTATTCATAAAGCGAAAAAAAATTTTTTTCAAAACCTTATTAACCCCTAATTTCTCGGCGACTATGCCGCTTGTCAGCTGCGAGGTTAGGTATATTCTGTCAAAGTCAAAGTTGTCAATGGTAGTGACAGAGCACCACGTTGCCACGTGTAACGATTTACGGCGCTTTTAAAGAAAAATTTTTGTTTATAAAATATTAGATTATGTAATGAGAAACACGATATGGTAGCACTGAGAGTAAAACCTACCTTACTGATACTTCCAGAACTGATATTTGGAGATTTCAAGAAAGTTAAATTATTTTCTGTTTTCTAACATGTTTACATTATAACTTGTCGTTGTAAAAATTGTTGTACTTGCTGGGGACCTCTTGGTTTCCCTCGACCATTTCATAAATAAAAAAAATACTTTTTTTCTGTATGTATATCTATTGTAGTTCAAAAATGCTTTATTTTTATGTCACTAAGTAAAAAAGAAGTTTCAAGGAATTTTAAATAGTATGAAATTAGTTCTTTTTTATTTTCACGTTAGGTAGGTACATACGTATTTAAAACTCCAGCACGTGTAAAACAACATTCGTGGACGTTGTACAATTCGTACAAATGTACGAGGATTTGACATATTCTGTCTATTTGGAAAACGTATTTGATATTCTGCTGCTGCACGATATGCACTTTTGTCGCACTTCCCATAAATTAGTACCATATCCGTAATTTCCGCGATTACACGAATTTAAATGTGCGAAAAGCAAATACTGAAAACTAATAATAGTAACGATATTAACAATTGTTATGGTAATATTTTCTTTGTTAATTAAATAAATACCCAATAACGTTTTACTACTTTCTTTATTTCGCACTTTCTATTTTTACAACAACAACTCAACTCTGACACACCTCTTCTTCTTCTTCTCACATTCTTTCTGATCTACATATTACAAAACATATATTTATGCCTACTTTACTATAGTTTAAACTAAGATATTTTTATTAACAAAATAATTGTCCACACAATAATCGACCATGTTTGCATATAATAATATTGTAGTATTATTATTTTAAATTTCCCGAGGCGTTTACAGTGCTCTGTAATATTACTTTTCTGACCACTACTGCTGTTTGACATTTGTAGAGTATTAGAAACAATGCAACCAACAACACAGTATAGGTTTATATCGACTGACAAGTGATATGTGCGTGTAACCCCATGTCACGGAAGAAGTGTCAAAACAATAGTAGAATGAAGAAACCCAGGATCGTACATAAAAGACAATAATATTGATTATATTGATTGCCATAAGAATATTTATCTGAAGAATATTAAGTTCTCGGTGTAGGCGGACCGAAGACTGAACGGTGGCGTTGACATTGTAATTTTAGTTTTCCGTTTTTAGTGACAGTTTCAGTTTTAAACGTTTCATTCATCAAATAATGGATGGTTGCGATATATTGGGACATGTGTAGTTTTCCACAATTTTCTTTAAACGTACGTGAAGATATTTCCTAGAGTTGAGAGCAATGCAGTGGAGTGACCGTTATCGGAAAAAAAATTATAAATTAAAAACTGCCACGTGTGTATTCGAAGTTTTCTGTTAGTATTTCTTTCGATCAATTTTCTTAAAATAAATGGGCAATTTTATTAACTGCATCTACGCGAAATGTGTATTTTGTGGCGAGTAATTCTGACGGACCTGTAATGAGTGAAAATGAAGTTTTGGCAGTTTGGAACGAAGGAACGAAAAACGAATGCAAAATACTGTAGCTAACCGGATTAATGGTTATCTATCAGGTACTTAGGTATTATTATTAATAAAAATGTTTACTTTCGTTGTTTCTACACTCGGCAACGTTGGAACGTTGTGAGAAACGACCGCATGGTACCTAGTTGCACAGAACATATGCCTAGTTGACATATGTAGCCATCTTGGACGGTGACTGATGACATAGGCGCCGACTTTCCGTAGGAAAAGAGGGTTTTGCTCCATTTTTTTAACATCGAGCTAGAATTCCGAAATAAATTTTTTATTGTATTTTAGGCTTCCCTGAGCACGTGGTTACAATTTTTGTACTTAGTCATAGTTAACCCTGCATAATTAGTTAAATATGATTTGATTTAAAAAATGCATAGTATTTTTTAATTAACTAATAGATGCCTACCTTAAAAAAATATCAGTACATGTACAAATCAATTATTATTTCCATTTTCAACATTCACTCAATGTAAAAATATTTGCATGTTGTGTTGTTATTAAATGCTTATCTGTTAGAGTACGTTAATATTCTGTTTTATTTTAAGCTTTTCCTTACACAACAATTTCCATCTGACTGCGTTGTATGTTAGAAGCTGAATAGATTGCGCTAAACATGAAATCGACATTTGCTGGAAGTCTAATTTCGCATCCCCTTAGGAACCGAATATACCGACTACATAAGTACATATCGTGGATGTCAGAAATCTTTGTACTTGCGGTTGACGGAGATGAATGCTTCAATTGATGCTTGACAAGCCCAACATATCTATGTGCATGCTAATAAGATAGTACGATCCATTAATCTAGGTGTTCGATTAAATTATGGGGATGATTAAATTTAGTTATATCTCGCCGTAAAATGATCAAATTTGTGGTGTTTTTAAGTATAGAAATCTTCTTCGAAAGTAAAATATATAGAACAAAAATAATATCAAAAATTAAATTCTTAAAATGTTTTGTTTATTCATTGTCAGTTCACGTTTTCTCAAAAAATTTTAACTTGAATTTTGTAGTGGAAAAGACTATTGCGCATAGAATAGAGAGATATTACCGCTTATTTGATCGTTTACTGCTGTTGTCGTTGTTCCATAACATACATGTCCGTACCTGGGCAGTATTTAATACCTTGTTTACTACTACTTTTGGTACAACTAAAAATACCTATACCTAGTAATTATTAATTTCTGTGCAACAAATTAATGTAATTGGGAATAAAATAAAATGTGAAATTATTTACGAGAATTTGCTGCTTGCTTGTTGAAGTTTTATTTAGAATTATAATTTTATATTTCCTAAATATGAAAAAGAAATGACACCACTAAATTTGAGGAAAGATGATATTTTACAATATTCTAAAATTATATGAACTCTATAATAGTATCTTTATATTATTTTTGCTTATTTTAAATATGTATTATGTAATATATGTTATATATATTTTTATAATCTTATCTAAGAAAAATGCAACGGAAGCACACCATTAGTATAAAACTAAGTGCGTGCTCCACGTTCTTCAGTCTATTTGTACGAAGCATTTATAACATATAATAAAGTTTGTTTGTAGTATCTCGCCTACTTATTTAGTGTCGAAAGGGCCAAACCTAAAATTGGCGCAGTCGGTAGGATATCAGTTAACTCCTTCAATTGTAAATCACAGTGAAGGTAGGAGACCTTCTGGTCAGAGATACTCAATCCTCGAACTTTACGTTGGTAATTTTGACCTAAAAGGAAGGCAGAACTGCAGACGACTATAACCGTGTCGGGAAAATAGTGAAGGGCTGAACTGAGTAAGCTCGTTCGTGTGCAAATCGCATAGTAAAGGGCTGAATTGAGTAGGTCCGTCCCGTCATCTGTGTTTATATTATCGTTTTTGGTTTACCACCAAATCTTTTTCCGCTGCATCCTTAGGGAAATTTCCTGGAACCGGAATTACCTGGTGAGTACCAAAGTGCTAGTACTTGACTCCCTATCCTTTCAAACACATATTGACAGTGGTAGGTTAGAATTAGAATCATTTTAACAATAAAAATCTTTTTTATTGTTTTATTAATGAGATAATTAAATTTACCTTGAAAATGTGTTGATCTCGACATACGCATAAGTCGTATATCTGTTGTGCCATATCAAGTTCTCGCTGGACTTGCAAGGACGCATAGTCTACCGGAAACTGATAGTGAGCCGTGTTTAGCTGAGTCGTTTTCGACCTACTTAACTCTTAACTTATCTATATAAAGAAACTTAAGAATAATACAATGTCAAACCCGCAATCAAACGTAAGCACGAACCCAGCTGCTTCACAGCGAAAAGAATTAGACGCGCAAAAATTAAACTTTTTATGTTCCACAATACAACCTTTTGATGGTTCGGAAATCGAATTGACCCAATTTTTAGAATCAGTGGAAACGTTTATAATCTCTCTAGATCTGCCACATCCAACTGATATACAGTCCCGTTTGTTTATAAATATAATTAAAAGTAAATTGAGAGGACAAGCAAAAACGCTTATTTTAGGTAGACCTGAAATAACTACCTGGCAAGAAATTAGGAATCTTTTAATCCAAAATTATAGTGATCATAAATCACTTCAAACATGGCAGAACGAAATTTGCCTATTACAACGCGATATTCGTGAACCTTTACGTACGTTTTGTAATAAAATTCTATGCATGCGCTCAAAAATTGTTCAGAAAATACAATTACTATATACCGATCCGCAAGAAAGAACTTCTCTTCAATTAGTATATACTTCTTTGCTTTTGAACAAATTAAAAAGTAATCTCCCACAAAATTTTGAAACTATCATATTATCTAGATCTGATTTAAACGACATAGAATCAGTAGTTCAGGCCATACTTGAACTTGAAACTTATTTTGAATACAAAAACATGAGTCGCCGTTTACCTCAAACTTAACCACAAAGACCTCCTATGCTACCTACTAGACAAAACTTACCTCCTAAACCAAGCTATAATTATAAACCCCAATATAATACAAATCAGCAACCTAACTTTCTACCAAGACAATTCCCATCAACTTATCCTGCTCCAAGATAAACTCAACCACCAATAAGGCCTCCTTATAATCAACCTAAACCCGTCTTACCCCCCAGACAGACTATAAATCAACAACCCCGTTCTACAAATACTTACTCAAATAATAGAAAACAGTTTGAACCTGAACCGATGGATACCTCCAGCACTACACTAACTAAATTTCAGAATGTCCCCCGTAATTTTTAACATCATTGTCATGAGTATGAATTACAAACCGAAGATTATGATTACCAAGAATATGAATATCCAAATCACTCAGTAGATCCTGATTACCTTGAACAACCCGAACAACCCGAATATTTTCAGCAACCTATTCCTGATACTGAATTCGAAAATTTTCAGAAAACAGCCTCGAACCAAAACCTAGGGAAATGATCTTTGAAAATAATTCCATTTTAGCTGCACCCCTATCTTATATCAACATTGAAAATCCACCTTTGAAATTGCTCATAGATTCCGGCTCTTCTAAAACTATGATTCGCCCAGATATTATTGAAAAATATTACCCTGAATGTATCTACTAATCTTCCAATGTTTTAAAAACATGCATGGGTCAAAAGAAAACAAAATTCTGTGCAACCATTCCCGCTTTTAATGAATTTTACAGTAATGATAACATTGATATTTTATTATATGACTTTCACGATTTTTATGATGGACTAATAGATGTAATAACCCAATTTGGATTACTTTTTGATTACAAAAACGCAACAGTTTTTAATGAAAATATTTCAATTCCTTTATATGTTCGAAACCCATTAGAAATTTCCAAGAGAATTACTGTCAATGCCTCTGAAATTTTCAGAACACAAATTCCAGTTTCAGTAGAGAATGGCGAAATTTTAATTCCTAAAATCGAGAGTGATCATACGATCATACCCGAATCAATATCTTACGCAGAAAACGGATTAGCCTATGTAGAAATCCATAACTACACTAATGAACCATCCACTGAATATTTCGATTATCCTATCCGAGTGACATCCTTAGATAACCTCGATCCTGTTAAACCTATTATCCAACCATCTGACAATAAAACCTTGAAAACAGACGTAAAACGACTTTTACGAAAGGAAAATAGAATTACGGACGCACTATCCCGAATAAAAATAGACGAACCTAACGCCAACGAAATTGACGACCTAGACTCTATCCTTAATAACCCTCCTGACGAAAATATAAATCAACTTCCCTTAATGAAGAACTAGCCAGTACCTTACATATACCTGAAGGTACTGAAATTCCCGAAGAACAAAGAGGACTTTTAGATCGTTTAGATAACCTATCCGACACCCAGACTCAACATACCGCTCAAGAAAATCTTATCTGTTCTCCACCAATTACAGAAAAAATTATTAATGGGTACAAAAAACAATTATTTATACACGAAACACAAAATATGCCTAGTCGTTTTGGAATTCATACATCAAAACCATTTCCTGATAAACTAAGGACCACTCTAGTTTGTCATACTTCTATATCTGACGATGAACTTACTAATATACTAAAAAGGTATTTAAACATAAATGAAACAACCTGTCTTTATTTTCATTCAGACAAAATTAAAGAAAAAGTATTGAGAGTATTGGCTAATAATTTTGTCCCTGAAACTAAGATAATTATTTCTAACATATTGTTGAAAGATCTAATTTCAAAAGATGAACAAATGGATCAAATTAAATTCTTTCATGAAACAAAAACCACACACAGAGGAATTAATGAAACTATCAAACGACTTTCTAAAAAATTTTTATTGGCCGAATTTATCAACTCATGTTCATGATTATATAACTAAATGTGAACCATGTAATTTAGCCAAATACGATAGAAATCCACAAAAGGTCAAAATTCAAAATACGCCAACTCCATCTAAACCACTCGAGACTCTTCACATAGATCTTTTCTTTATCGATAAAAATATTTTTCTAACCTTATTTGACCCATTTTCAAAATTCGGACAAGCGATCAAAATTGAATCTAAGAATGCTCTTGATACCATTCAAGGACTAACTACTTTTACGTCTTTCTTTGGAACCCCCAGGTATATAATTCATGATCCTGGCAAGGAATTTGTTAATACCCTTTTTAAACAATTCTGTCAATTACATAATATCAAAATTCATGTGACCTCAACACAAAATTACCAAAGTAATAGCCCTGTAGAAAGGTTCCACTCGACATTGCTAGAATCTATCCGTATATTAAAAACGGAAGATCCCCATAAGCCTCTAGACTACTTGATGAGGTTAGCAATAACTTCTTATAATAATTCTATCCATTCTGCTACTCAGCAAACCCCTTTTTCGATACTGTTCCCATCGATCTATAACGATACTTCACCTATTCTTAATGAAGTTGAAACTACCCAAGACTTTGTAGAAAATACTCGGAAATTATCAGACATCAAACTTAATGAACAAATTAAAACTAAACTGAATCAGAGTAAGCAGACGCGCAATGAAAAGTTAAATCAAAATCGTAATGAACCTGAAGTCCTACAACCTAATGATGAAATTTATTTAAAAACAAAAACCCCCTGGTCTCGTAAAATTCAAAATCCTTTTGAAAAAGTTAAAGTCCTACAAGATTTAGACATAACTGTAAAGACTAAAAAAGGAAAATACCATAAACGCAAAGTTAAAAAGAAAAGACAGACTAAAGGTTCTCCTTTGTTACAGAATAATGAAAACCCTGCTTCCATTTCTGACAATGATAACGGTGATGACAATATTGACGAAGAACATGACTATGACAATAAAAATAGAGAGACTGACTAACCCTATCCTCCCTGTAAATTTGGGCTCCCTTAAAACTATATCCTTTTACCATTCTTTTGTACACATCCTTAACTTAACGGAAATAGGAGAACATGTAAATAGACTTCTCGTATCTTCTGAAAATACAACTAAAGAAAAACAATTCTGGCATATTCAGTTACATTATCTCACAGAGCGTATTAAACAAAAATTCGAAATCATTTCTTCTGCCACTGTAAAACGCGAGAAACGCGGTATTTTTAATTTTATCGGGAATATCTATTCAGAGTTATTTGGTTTAATGAGTGCCGATGATAAGGAGCTTTTGGAACAAAAACTAGAAATTGTATTTCGTAATCAGAAAAATATAAAGGATCAGCTAAACACGAAGCTTTCCGTTCTGGAATCATTTACAAGTGAAATACAAAGTGCTATGAAAAAGATTAACAACTTTTGGAAAACCGCAAACGATTTTTTTGAAACTCAAACTTTAATTAACGATTGTTTAATCACTTTAGAGATTTTAGACCAAATTGAAGATGGCTTGTTATTTAGTCATATGAGTATCATACATTCCGATGTAATTTCAACTACAACTATTACCGAAATTTTTAAAATTCTATACACTTTATATGAACCCGCGGAATTACCTTCTTTAGATCAAAATTCAATATTTTCTTTATTTCATATGAAACATTATGTATCAAGTTCAGTAATATATATGGAAATTTTAATTCCGATCTACCATGTCAATGAATATAACCTATTCCAAATATTTATGTCTTCCTCAAATATATCCATTATTCCCCCCGAAAGTTACTTGGCACTTGGTACTTCTGCTAGCGTTTATTCCTGGCTAGAAGAAAAACCCCCAAAAGTCGGCAAATACTACCAACTTAAAGAAATGATATATGAAAAACCGCCATCATGCATTCCAAAAATGATGATTGATCATGACGAACCAAATTGTACATTTTACTATTTGAAAAACTCTAAGGACAACATTACCATGTTACCTTCCGGACAGTTGCTTGTCCTACCAAGCAAAACGGTGCATATAGAAGAACAATGTTCTAGCGTCATCCACCATTTTCTCTCAGAAGATTCTTTAATATCTAACCAAGAAGGATGCACTTTACGAATTAATGAAGAAGACTATTTCCTTCCTACCACGAACTTACAAGCCTCTACATTTCTTTTACCAGAAATAAGAAAACCCCATATATCAAATTTTACATTGGACAATACCATAAGTGAATTGGAGTTCCTTAAGAACAAAGTAAAAGAAACGAAAGACATTCAGTTGATTGACCCTGCATCAATTGAACCTACATCAATCTCTTGGACGACCTGGTTAACATGGTCTCTCATTGGATTTACAATCTTATTTCTTCTCTTCACCTTCAGGAAAAGTATAAACTCATGGCTGGTATGCCCAAAAAGGACAATGACGCCAACTACTACACCTCAGACTTTCCAGGTGCCAACTCCCGTAAACTCTGATTTTCCGTCTAAGAGGGGAGGAATTATATGAACTCTATAATAGTATCTTTATATTATTTTTGCTTATTTTAAATATGTATTATGTAATATATGTTATATATATTTTTATAATCTTATCTAAGAAAAATGCAACGGAAGCACACCATTAGTATAAAACTAAGTGCGTGCTCCACGTTCTTCAGTCTATTTGTACGAAGCATTTATAACATATAATAAAGTTTGTTTGTAGTATCTCGCCTACTTATTTAGTGTCGAAAGGGCCAAACTTAAAATTCTAATGTATGCCACTTTCATAGAGACGAAATAAACATCAAAATATTAAGATAATCTTTATCAAAATGTACATATTAATAACCGATATTGTATAAAAACTGAGTTTTTTTATAAATAACATACAAAACGCATTCGTTATTGATCTAAAATAGTTGTATTATTAAATACATATATATGCCTGTTTTAAATCTTTAATTCTTCAAGAAAATGGATAATCATTGGTCACTAAAATTTTTAAATAACATGCAGCATTTGTGCAAGTAAAATTTAGTCTTTATCACCTCTATCTCTTCCAACCTCTTTGGTGTTACCACATGGTATAATTATACGGAAATTTGTGAAACGAACAAATAAATAGATAAAGGATTTTCATACAGAAATTTAGGTTAGTTATAAAAATCTAGTACAACCTTACCAATATATCACAAATATATATATATATATATATATATATATATATATATATATATATATATATATATATATATATTTCTTTAGTTTTATTGGGTTTTTGCCACACTTCTGAAAAAATAATAAAGATTAATTAAATAAGCCCTTGCGCCAAACGGAACAGTCAAGGGTTATTTTTGAAACTACGTTTGCCTAACCAAAAAATCTAACACTGAAAAAAGCAGATAAGTAAAAAATAACAAAAATCACATCACTATCGCGCACTTCCGTATTATTGACGTTTCGAAAAACTCTCTGTTTTCGTTCTCAAAATCGTAGTAAAAATATTAAATGTATGTCAAGTTTGACAGTTTAAAATTCGTTTATCTGCTTCCATAGAGATGTTAAATGATTTTTATTTTATTGTTACTTACTTCTTCTCGATACAACTGTAGCCAACAATGATCGATGTTAACAGTTTTACACACTTATCTCCGTTCAACAAAATAATCGCGGTCTCTTTTAATTTTCGATTTGTTGCGTTATCTTCCTAGAGAAGGAGGACGAAAACAGAGAGTTTTTCGAAACGTCAATAATACGGAAGTGCGCGATAGTGATGTGATTTTTGTTATTTTTTACTTATCTGCTTTTTTCAGTGTGAGATTTATTGGTTAGGCAAACGTAGTTTCAAAAATAACCCTTGATTGTTTGGCGCAAGGTCTTATTTAATTTATCTTTATTATTTTTTCAGAAGTGTGGCAAAAACCCAATAAAACTAAAGAAAAACTAAAATTATGCCACAAATAAATAGCTTCAGACAATACAAATATTTTTGCTAGACTAGAATCAATAAAAATTAATTGCGAAAGATCGTTAAAGTTTAAAACATGTATTTTTTTAACAAATTCCTGTAAGAAATGCAATTCAAAATCAGTATAAATAGTTCTCATTTTAATAAAGAGAAATAAACTGTAGTGAATTAATTACTTCTCTGTTAACGGTAATGCATGTTTCGAAATAAGATGTAGAAACAGAATACAGGATATTGCTATTATTTTAACAGGTGGTAGGTTGGATTTCTACAAACAAAATTTTGGTTGCAAACTTACTGTTTTAATAAAAAATGCATAAGAAACTGAAAACTTAAAAATAAAGTAGTATTTAACTAAAGTTTGCTTAAAAGTAAGTCAAAAAAAATTTCACATTTTAGTGATTTGAAAAAAAACTGATTTTTTCACAGGGGTCAAATTTTAGGCCAAATGCTTCAATGTGAAGAAAACATTCACATCTGGCAACACTGATTTCATAGTATCCACTACATTCTACTCTACAGGTCGCAGTGCGAGATCAGGACCGGCGTTAACTGTTTGTCGCTTTTTGTAATTTTTTATAAAATATTGTTAATATTTAATCTCATAATTAACCTATGATAACCTATATTATTTTACTTCATTTGCTGTCAGGAATCTAGGCTTTTATTGTTCTGCATTAAAGACGTCACATCCTGTATACTAATTCTACTGCAACTAGATTTAAATTTTACAACATGGCTCTAAATATAACTTTTTCCCACATCTCTTCAATTGTCAATTATTGTTATTTTTTTATCTGTAGTGCTAAAGTCAGCCGTACACATATTGCAATCATTTTATAATTTAAAACCAAGGCCGACTACAACTACTTTTATAGTGGAAACATTTGATTTGATTAAGAATTTTTTTTAAAGAAAAAATTCCAAAAGGTCCTTACTCTGGCTGATCTGAAAAATGAATACATAAGTTTTGGAAGACAGATTCTTCAGTTGCTGTAATAATACAAAAAAGTTAAGCTAAATCAAACACTCTTTGATTTTTGATTATGTAGAGCGTCCTACTTGTTTTGAGCATTACCTAATTAAAAAATTATTAATTATTATATAATTATTGCATATCCATTTATTCTTCTGTATCTCTCTTATATGTCGCATATGAAAAAGTTCAAAACAATTTTTCGAAGAAAATATTTCAAATTATGAAAAAAATACTCTCCTGCGAATTCACATGTACGTTTTTGCAGTCCATCTCTTTAAATATGTATGTAGGCCAGTGTTATCATGTCTCTCGAGGACTTTTTAATCAGCCAGAAATTTATACCAGAATTTAAAAAGATCTGAGTTTTCTAAGGTTATTGGATATTTTTTTGATATCAAAATAACATAAATTTTAAGTCATCCTAAGAGAAAGCGGTATAAGAACCAACAGGCAGTATATATCAGTGTATGACATACGCCAACGATATTGTACTAATGGCTACGTCATGGGAAGAGGTAATAAGTACTTTTAAGCTACTGGAAGGGAAAGCAAGAGAGTTTGACCTAGTAATTAATGAGAAGAAAACAAATTATATGGTAATGAAAGACAGGGAAAAGAGCCATTTAATTATTAATTGTGCAGAGAACAGGAAGTACGTAATAGAAAAAGTGCAACAAGTGGATTCCTAGGAGTAATATTGACAAATACAGGTGTGGAGAAAAGAGAAATAAAAAAACGCCTGGCAAAAGGAAGTAGAGCCGCAGGTGTGCCAAATAAGATTTTAAAAGCGAATAATGTATCTAGAACCGCAAAAATAAGATTGTACCAAACCATAATAGACCTACAGCGTGCGAAGCATGGGTACTGAATAAAAAGGAATAAACAAAACTGGTAGTATGGGAAAGGAAAATTTTAAGGAAGATATTCAGCGGGATTAAGGTGAAGGGTGAGTTTAGGAGAAGGACAAATAAAGAAGTGGAAGTTCTGTCCAAACAACCTAATATTGTACAAATAGTTAAGATGTCAAGAGCTAGGTAGCTGGGACACATAGCAAGAATGCCCGACGATAGGTGGGTTAAGAAAATATTACTGACAGAAGGAGGAAAGAGAAGAAGAGGGCGACCCAGAAAAAGATGGCTGGAGAAGGTGATAGAATATCTAAGGAAAATAGGAGTTGCGGACTGGAAGGAGGAAGCAAGGGATAGAAGACGATAGCAACGAAAAATAGAGAAACTCAAAGCCAAAGGCCACTAGGTATTTATTTCTCTTAAATGATAAGATGCAACGTTTTACAGTGCCATAAAATCAGGTTGGATATGGATTTTTTTTGTATTTTGTTTCTGTTTTTTCTTTCCTCTTTCTTGTAGGTACTCGTTCTTTTCAATGTTAATGTGACTATTCCTATGCAAAGTAAGTTATCAAAAGGAAAATAAATTTATTATGATTATTATTATGTCAAAATAGGTATTTTATAAACTGCAAAGAGAAACAGTTAAATGCAATCTGCATTTGATTATTTCTTATTATTTATATTAGGTACACGTACACGTCCACTACTTTTGTCGCCGAGATAGAGGTCAAGGGCTTTCAATAGTATCTACAGTAGCCTTGATGTTGTGGCCGCTTAAATCCAGTGAAGAGTAACGAGTGACTACTAGATGTAGACACGTGCAACATATCGCCTACACTATTATACTAAATCTGTAAACACAATTTGCAATAAAACACTATACAGCAAGAAACGGACATTTTTTTCAACACGTTAACTCACTCCAAAATCCAAACTCATGATATCCACGAGTAAATTGTAGCACTGACGAAGATACGAGACTACTTACATGTATCTTTCGATGTGACCTTAGAATGATCTTGAATATTAACTGATAGAGTTAAACAGATCCCAGAGTATATCTATATTTATCTATCTATCTTTTTATACTGAAAATACCAAGATGACTCTGATAACAGTGGTAATTCGAACACATAACATTTATTGCAGTAGATTGAAGAACAATTGTTCTCGATGTCTTCAAATATAATACAAGATTACAGCGAGTTCTATCTCTTAAAATATTAAAATTGGAATACTTACTGTATCTAGTACATATTTCCCGACAGTATTCCCCAAATTACCCCATTTAAACAAAAACTAAAGAGAAAAATATAGTCTTCTTTGAGCTGAGTCAATAGTTGAAAACTGGCTAATAGATCGGATTGAAGGAATCCGCGAGGTAGATAGATATTATAAGATTTGAAACTGTAACTAAAGCTCTAATATATGGTTTTTGGCTATATAAGATGCCAGTCTGCCGCCAATAGAATTATTCGAACGAATAATGTATTACTTCCCTTTGTATACTCTGTTTAATTCTTTATTAAAACTCTCTGTTTTTCCACTTCTTTGGAAAAATGTATATATGAATACTCAACAAAGACAATCGGAGTTATATAATAAATTATAGAACAGTCTCTTTATTATGCAATTGTTTGAAATTTTTGTAAGGAACTTTGTACAGTGTGACCTCATCAGGTTACTAACTAATTAATATCCATAAAGCAACATGGATTTACGTATGGAAGATCGATTATTTCGAATCCGCCGTTTTTTCACTGTATATTTCTGAAACTTTAGTTGGTGGAAGCCATATCGATGTGATATTTACTGATTTCCACTTTTGATCAAATTAACCATTACATACTGTTAGAGAAATTACATTGCTTCAGCTTTTCTGAACCATGATTCTAATCTGGAACCTCTGCTATGTCATTTCTTTAATAACGATCTTCCTGATATTATTTCATGTGAGAAATTAATTTTCGCTGATGACTTTAGCTGTATACTACCATTAATTCCTTGACAGAATGTTGCCTACTTCAACTTAATATTGATAGAGTGTTATCATGGTGTACACGCAACCAGTTGTCCTTTAGCATATGTTAATGCAAGACTATATCTTTCTCTCGCAATATTAACTTTATAACTACTACTCCATTAACGAGTGTATCGTTAGCTATGCTGAATTATTGGAAGAATTTAACTGGAAGCTCACCGCATATTAACAACGTTGTATCTAGTGCTATTCAACGTTATAGCTTTACCTATCATAATTGTAGAGACTCTAAGGAAGTACGGACGATTTAGATTTGAAACACTCGAAGTACGACGCAATATTGCCTTGATCCGTTACCTTAGTAATATCCTGAACCATAAGATTGATTGTTAGGATCAATAAAGCAAAATTTACTTTTGTGTACCACTCAATAATTTGAGGCATCAATCGCTGATTCGTTGTAATGTTCCTCAAATCAATGCCATAATATGTTCAATAAGGGTCTTCATTAAGTGACCAAGGCACCGTGGATTAAAAAGCTAAAGATAGGTAAGCAAACAATTAAATAAACTCTATAATATTTCAAAGATCCCATTTGCTAAATTAAAATTAAATAATAATCACTCAGGTTATATAACTTAACGTATTTAAGATGCCTCTGAATCTTTCCTAAGCTGACTTTATGAATGTTATAGCCTTGATTCCATACTACATTAGCATATTTCAGTTTAGAGCGAACTGTTTAGCATTTCGTTTTAGTAATGATGTGTCATTAGAAGAACATTTCAATACCTACATTTGCACGAGGAGTAGAAAAATAAAATATATACCCTAGGGAACAAAAATGTAAAACATATCATTGAATCAACGCCAAATTATGTAAAGCATTAAGTCATGTTAAAATAATACTGCTGAAATAAGTCGGTTTTCAAGGAAAACTCACTTTCTAAAACCGCGTACACACTTGTAATATTACTTTGTCGCAAATCTCGTCCTATAACATATGCACAACAATGTGGGCGGGACCCTGTAACCTCTTCTCGTCACATCACAACGGACATGGGACCACAGGTTTCTATCGTTTCCAACAATTATACGTATCCGGTCAGGCAGAGTACGGATGTGGACCTTTTTCTTAACACAACTGACATGACAGAAATTTTTTCCGCCAATATGTCCAAGATGCAGCTATGCATCCAGGTTCTGTTGCAAGTGAGTACGCGGCTTAAGATAATCGTTCGACCTATTTACTAGTAATATTTAATTATACCCTATAAAAGCAATACATAAAACCAGTAATTTATTTTTAGGTTTCATCAATGCATGGTTCGGTATTTCACAATTAAATATAATACTAGTTCAAACTGGTTAATGAAAGCACCAGAGAATTCACGTTCTATTTGTTTAGCAAACGTGATGTGATCAAAGTTTAATGCAAGGTATTGTTACCGCTATGTGGCAATGTAAACTTTTATTAATCTCATTTCTGCAAAGTCTTTCTTGGGATTTACATTGCTTATAGAATTGGTTTATCAAGTAGAAAAATTAAATTGAAAATTATCTTATTCAATTTTTATTTACTACACTTTGAACAACTTATATACCTAGCACTTTTTATAACAGTTCGTAGCTTATTTGACTATTGGACCAACAGACGAACCTGAAAATAATGTCGATTGCCACGAACATTTCATTCAGACAAATGTACTTGAAAAAACACACAAGCAACTAAATGACTCATTGTAAAGATTATACGTATATACAGGGTGAGTAAGTAATTAATAATGGTACATAGCTTAAGGGCAGATTTTTAACGTCAAAATAAAGCGATTGTGCCCAACATGCCTTATTCAATTGTTGTTTCTTTTCATTCTATAGGGTGTTAAAGTTGAAAAAGAGTTTTCCAGTTTTTGCTATATTTTAAGAATGTATGGACCGATTGTTTTGAAATTTTGTAGTCTCATGTGTTTTGGGGTGGCAATTATGAATATGCAAATAGTGTTGAGGTCACGACTAGCGGGTGCTAGTTATACTGCACTGGTGATGTAAAAATATGTCTAACTTTTACACTTTTGAATTTTTTAATAACAAATTATTGAATTACCTTCAATTCTACATAGAAAAGGTATACCTGTTACAATCGATAACCAAGAAACAGAAGCTTTAAGTTTTTTTGAGATTCGGCGGGAACTAAATTAGAAAATTAGGGAGTCTTAAGATATCAAAACTGAATTAACAATAAGACGAACACTACAGCAACTGAAAATTTTATTATGCATATCTTAACAAGTTATTAATTATAAAAGATTCTCCAAGTGACCACCAGCGACTTTAATGCACTTTCTTAGCCTCTTATTTAAATTTTGTCTGACTTTGAATAAAGTTTTATGTTGCTTGATAATATTAACCGATGTTTGAATCTTTTCCCACTGTTGTTCTTGACTATTAACAATGTCTTTGTAAATTAAACATTTAATATAGTCCCAAAAGAAAAAATCCAGCGGATTTAAATCAGGGTTACGTGCAGACCAAGGAACTTCGCTGCCGCGTCCAATCCAACGGCGCGGAAAAGTTCTATTAAGATATTCTCCTACTTGTCGGGGGCAAATTTAAGGGAATATCTTCAAGAAACAGTGGCAAGTTATTAATTAGAAAATTTAAAATATTTTCTCTGTTAAGTGGACGTGGTAGTACGAATGGCTCCACAACATTATCGGAGAGAATTCCACACCAAATATTGATAGAGAACTCTTACTGAAAATGTACTTCTCTTGACAGGTGAGGATTTTCTATTTCCCAAGAATGACTATTTCTCCAATTAAAAATATCTCGTCGAGTAAATGTGGCTTCATCCGTAAATAATATCTAATATATAAAATTCTCGTGTCACAGTGTTAGACACCATACTCCTCGGAAACGGCTTAACCGATTTTTATGAAATTTTATATGTATATTCTGTAGGTCTGAGAATCGGTCGTAATCTATTTTTCATACCTCTATGTGATAAGGGTGGTCCACTCCAAATATATTTTTTTATTTTTTGGACAAAAATTTTTATTTTTATTTTTTTATGATGTGGCAATAAAAATACATACAACCCTTAATTTTCCCTTGTATCACAAACTACTTTTTAATAACCATTTTAGTAATTTAATCATTTTTAACCCTGGTCGATAACTGATCGATTATCACTAGATCAGTAATCCGCGCCAGGCATCTACCGGTGTCACTTCTCACCCAGTAAACAGTACGGAGTAGGGATGAGAACGAAGCCGGTCTCCTGTCTCTCTCACACAATAAGCCTTCCTTCACTCCCTACACAGTTTTCGACCATTATTATTGTGTATGAATCGAGCGTAGTAGTGACGTTTACAATTATCATTTTGCCTTCTAAGTGTAATTCTCAAGTAAATTTATTATTAATTTGCTGAACCATAATTATTTATTTCTTATTTTATTAATAATTAATAAAATTATTAATTTTAAGTGTAGTTCTCATTATTAGTTAATTAAGTGATCTACATAACCTCAAAAGTAGGCAACACGTGTCACGAGCTCCCCCCAACAACGGCTATTATTTTACTATATGGCTATTTTTTTGTACAGTGAACAATGCCAACAAGACGTAAAGGGGCTAATTTGGGCCGTCAAACAAGTAAAATTGCAGGCACGCGAAATAATTCAAAAATTGATGTTTCGTGTTTTGTTATTCTTATAGACCGTCTTCGTTCACAGTGCTCCATTCCTCTTTTAGTCATACACCTACCACATCTCCACACACTTAAAATAAGTTAGTAATTTTTTATTTAACTGCCAAAATATTCACTAGAAATAATTCATATGGCAAAACAACGTTTGCTGGTCACCTAGTTTTATTATAAAATGTTGGGTCATCATTTTACTGTTGGCGAAGAAAGTGTGCAAACCATAACCTAGCTAGAGAGTCTTGTGTCGTTAAATGTGTTAAATGAACTGAAGTAAAATGATAAGGATACAATTGTGGAGTATTCTGCTAACGGAATACCGACTAATTCCAGTAGCTTGACGTGTGCTTGTACATGTGTTTTCAGCAATTTGCACTGAAGCATCACTTTCTTGCTCCGCTGTTAATATTTTAGTCCTTCTTGTTTCACCTAATCTGCCGTAGAATCTCTTAAATAGTCTATGATCGGGTTGTCTATTATCTGGGGCATGTACACATATCATGTTTCTCATTTCATGTTCGAAAAGTTATTATAACGGGGCATTTTAAACATAAAAAATAACAATAAAAAAACACTACTGCCTAATCTATGAATTGAGTGACAGAAATAATATGGTATGGTAGTGTAGTGTAGTGAGTATTTTCTGATTTAATTCCCGCCGAATCTCAAAAACTTAAATCGTCTGTTTCTTGAATTTATCGGTTTGTAACAGGTATACCTTTTCTATTTATAATTGAAAAAAATTCAAAAGTGTAAAATGCAAAAAGTTAGGACATATTTTACATTGACAGTACGGTATAACTAGAGTCCCCTAGTCGTAACATCAATACTGTTGCTGGCACGTAATTGTCACTTCAAAAAACACAAGACTACAAATTTTCAAAACAATCGGTAAATACGTTCTTAAAATATAGCAAAGTATTGGAAACATTGTTTCAACTTTAACACCCTGTAGAATGAAAAATAGCAGCAATTGAACAAGCCATGTTGGGCACTTTATGTTGCCATTAAGCTATGTACCATTATTGGTGACTCACCTTGTATAGTACAAGAGGAATATAAGTTGATAATGAATGGTTTCTACTACTTCATAAATAAGTTTCCTAAGTTCCTTCAATAACACAGATAATCTATGTTGTCCAAAAAATTGATCACCAAAGAAAAAAAAACAAAACATTACCAAAAGGATCAGTAAATTAAAAATTAATTAAAATATTTTCCACGTAGATCATTTTCAATATTCCAGTTTGGCACTACATTTTAGAAAACATTATGTATAAATAAATAAAATAAATTAATATGTCTTTTTTCTTTTTTAGGTAAGTGTCTGTACACTACTTGTATTACTGGGACACATGTTTACAAAAGGCATCCATAAAAGTAAGTCATAATAAATTCGTTATACATAGCACCATCTACCAATAGCCAAAGCGTTCAGCAACAATCCATGCTAGCGCTGATTAATTTTGCGTATATCCTAAATATATATTATAATAATTATATATACATAAATCTGATCGTATTTAGAATTAATAAAACTTTTCATTAATACAACAGAAACCTTTTGCACTATCATTACGTAACTAAATAGCTAAGCTTTAACCCTCTATAATATAATCACGTACATAGATAACTAAGTTATTTGTGACACATTTACAGAAAATAGTTCTACATTTGAACGCACAAAATCCAATAGTATACAATTTGCCTGAAGGGTAGTTACATAGCTACCCAAGCTTACCGACATCCTTCTGCTTAGACTGCAACTATATTCTCTGTAGCAATATTTACTACCTGCTTTTTAAAGGGTGATTCTGTTCCGATATTATAAATTCCTCCCAGAATAGTTGATTCTAGCAGAAGTAACACATCAAGAAAGTGTTGCGGTTTTCTACATTTTTTCAGTCTATTGCGGTCTATACTGTTAGTCTTATGTTTATAGCTGCTTAATATATGGTACGGAGTTAAATCTAAAAGGGTTCCTAGAGCAGCTTGTGGTGTGGTGGTGATTTCTTTCATTATCATCAGTTATGTTTCCAACTGTAAACTACAGAGTTCTCCTGACTGTTCTTTGAAGAAAAATTGCTAAAATCAAGTAGTAGGAATGGAAAATTCTTGAAGAAGGAAGTACGCAAAAAAAAACAAATTCACCTACCGAATTACGTGTACCTTTGCGATAATACAAAGTGGAAGGAGTTGCCAAGACAATGGGAAGAACTGATGTGGTATACGAGTGTCGCAGATAGGTTGGTCTCTAGCATCCAACTAGTAACACGTAACAGGTCATAATTCCGTAAAATCACGAAAACAACTCGGTGAAAGTGGCAAAGTCAATTAAAAAAGTGCGACCAGAAGCTAGCCTCCACCGAATTTGACACAAGATCTCGAATATAGTTTTGAGGTTTGACAGCAGTCAAAGTTCATGCCATGAAGAATGCAGATAAGAAGAAGTGAAAATTACAGGCAACCAACGATACAAAACTGTAAGTTGTGAGAAATCATCACTTTTAACATTTACTAATACAAGATATAACAATTTTAAAAATTAACTTAATAGTGATAGTGAGAGAACTGAATCCATTTGATTAAACTATCCACATAGAATTCTAAGATAAAAACTGATATCAAATGTATCCATATGTAGTGAAAACAAGACTAAGTGTTTAATAAGTTTTTATAAAAACAAACAATACTGTTTCAATGAAAACAATTTGTCAATAGAATAAGTAATTTTTACAATGGTTAACAGAAAATATAAACTCAGTAGGTATACCTGTTTAAAATGTTCTAGAAGTTATTAAGTTCTCAAAAAGTTTGTTATTTATGTTTATTGACAATGTTTATTATTTATTTGTGTTTCTTTGAATGTGGGTTAGGTTTTTGAGGTAAATTTGTCTTTTGTATTTAAATACTCGTATATAGTATCATAAGTCTGTTATTTTATTGGCTCGTCACGTTTTTGGTTTAGTTCTGGCTTTTTGAAATAATAAGTGAATTTTGAAGAAATTAAAGATTTGAGTAGTTTAATAACATCGTCGTCAGGTGCTGCAGTTCTTTAAGTTACTAGTTGTCTGATTTTTGTTATAAATGGATTTTCGAGTGTTGATGAGTCAATAATAGTATTATTTGATTCCTGAAAAATAACTTCGTGATTGTATTGATTAGAACAATTTTCTGTGTAGGGTATTTCTTGTATAGGATTTTCATTTGCTTGATGTTGTGTTTCTACGTCATCGTGTGGCGTTTGTGGGTGTGCTTGGTCTGTTTCAATTTCGTCGAATATATTTGTTCGACTGTTGGGGTGTCAATTAGTCTCTCCAATTTGATCGCCTATATCTGATATAAAATCGTCTATCTGTAATTCTGTCTCCGGGGTTAGTATTTAAGTCAATTGGGTTGTGTCAATTTTTCATTCTAGATAGACAGTCTGCGTTAGTATTTTGTTTACTTTTTTTATAAAATAAACATTGTAATGGTTTATGATCAGTTTGAATCATTAATTTTCATCAAAAATGTAAGGTAAACATATTTACATGCCCATACAATCGCGGACATTTCTTTTATAATAGTGCTTTAATTTATTTCTGTCAGGTTCAATGTTCTTGTTGCATACCTGATTGGGTGATCGTCTGGACTAAGTACGGCACCTATAGCGTAATTTGTGGCATCAGATGTAATAGTAAACTGTTATCCAAACTCGCAAAATGCTAGTGTTGGGTCGTTACAATATTCAAATGTGTTAATGAATTCGGGAGAGTTAATTACTTTTTCTTCTTTCTTAAGTCATTAAGTAAAGGGTTTCGTAATTTTGGAAAAGTTTTTAATGCAACGTCTATAGTAACCTTAAATTACTAAAAAGTTTTTAATATTAGTTTTTTATAACATTTTAACGATTTTTCAAGTTGAATTTTGAGGTTGTGTGTTCTAAAAGCTTTAAATACTTTCTGAAGATTTAGATATGTACTTGTAATGATATCAAAGAAATAATTACATAATCCATATAACTAAACAAATTTTGTATTGTAAATCTTTCAAAATATTGTACGTAACCCTTTGGAATGTACTTTGAGGGTTTCTTAATCCAAAATGCTTTCTGAAAAATTCGTATACACCATGTTCAACACTAAACGCGATTTTTTCTATGGAATTTGGCAGCATTTCAATTTGGTGAACCGCTAAGTGTAGTAAAATATACTACGCCCTAGTTATCTAGTATGTCAGTATTGTTTGGCAAGGGGTAAAGTTCTAATATAGTTTTTGTCATTTAATTTTCGATAGTCTACTACGAGTCGCTATTTTTGAATTCCTGAACCATCTTTTTCTTAGGAGTTATCCAAATCGGTGAGGACCATGGGGTTATACTTGAACGAATTATATTTTCTTGCAGCATTTTTGTTATCTGATTATATACTTCTTGTTTATGGACGTATCGGAATCTATAGGATTTGGTATATATAGGATTTTCGTCTTTTGTTCTAATTTCATGAGTGACAGAATTCTGAAAGTTTAAAAGTTTTTTCTGAATTTAGATGATCTATACAAAGCAAATTTTCGATGTAGCTTTTGTTTTCTATAGTGGAAGATTTTATATCATAATCAAGAGTCATAATTTTCTAAAAATGGTTCAACGCAAAGAGGTTGTTCGAATTCAGCAAACTGTGCTTCTTCAGACATATTGTTACGACCTAGTTGCACAAGGACACGTAGGCACAGATGGTTTTTAAAAAAACATTTATAAAGTAAATAGAAAAATAATAAAATAAAGTAAGTCAATTAACAACAAAAGCATATCAATCTGGAGGACTACATGAAATATATAGGTTTAAATAAAATAGAAAATACAAATGATGTGTATCCCTTGAGGAAACTACATACCTAGTGACAAGTTGCAACGGCATGTATTTTCCGAGATATTGGAAAATATTTTTTTCGGGTGCTATCATATTTCACCCCCGGGGACCCATTTCTAGTCGATCATATTTTTTCTACATGATGTGTATCCCTTGAGAAAATTACATACAAAGTGACAAGTTGCAACGGAATATATTTTCCGAGATATTTGAAAATATTTTTTTCCGATGCTATCATATTTCACCCCCTGGGACCCATTTCTAGTCGATCATATTTTTTCTACATGATGTGTATCCCTTGAGGAAACTACATACCAAGTGACAAGTTGCAACGGCATGTATTTTCCGAGATATTCGAAAATATTTTTTCCGATGCTATCATATTTTACCCCTTGGGACCCATTTCTAGTTGATCATATTTTTTTCTGAGTGATAAGCATCCCTTGAAGAACTCTCATACTAAGTATCATCCCCAGTAGGTTACTTAGTATGAGATAACGCCCTGGAACTCACAGTATCATTTTGATATTTTGTACCTTAGTCAACGAACGTCCATGGTCATTCGGCTATCTTCGGAAATTTCGGGTGCTATCTTTGGGTGCTGCTTTCACACCGGTAATTAAAACACATGAGCATTTATCGAATAACGTTAGTATCATGTGGCTTTCTATAATAATTTGGAATATTTATTGACTTATTAGGATTTCATAAAGATTGTTGAGAAAAATTAATCGGGATTGAATTCTTCGAAAATTGGGATATTACCCTTGCAGCGTGCATTTGTTGTTCCAACAAGTTTAATTCAGTTTTGACAAAACAGATACGAAAAGGGTAATTTTCTATTAAAGAAGGACGAATAATTGATGATGTGTAACCAGTATCGAATAATAATTTTATGAATAGATTTTGAATAACAGTGAGATAGTATAGGCTTCTCTAATAGTCTAAGATCCGGTATTAGAAATATATATAATAATAATACTTAAATTGATAAATCGCGAATGGGTTGCCTAGCTAAATCGCGCACTGACGGTGTTAAATAATATTAATGATAATTAACTTTTTGTTATCAGCTTCCCCCAATATTCATATAAATCGAGCATATGACAATCTCCTTTTGAAAGATATACATTTTGGAAGAGAAAAAATTATTATTTTATAATTATGTATTGTCGCTGATAAATAAATGTGCAATGCTGGCTCAGTCGCGGCGAAGCTTTTGCAGAGTCACCACTGAAGATGCCGACACTGAAGACCGGCGAAACGTTTGGAAGCATGGGATGCGACCAGTTACAGCCGCGGCTAGGGAACACCTAGGAGGACCACCATTATCCGAGGAACGGTTCCGACCGTAGCAGTCGTAATACCAACAATAGGAACCGAAATCAATATATGGACAGGCCCAGAGACACCGATAGCGGATCTTTCCCTACAGAGCCTAGCCCGAGAACAACCAGGGCAGGTAAAAGAATCCCGGCTAATGCTAAGGATGTGCATTTTCTGTTTCTGGCAGCTACCAGTTACCGAGGTCACGGCCATAACAACCCGGAAAATCACCATATATCAAATTACAGCACTGGCCGTGAAAGCCTAAAAATCACTATAATTTGATATAATGGTTCATATTTAACCTGACTTGAATTCAGTATTTGATCAATGGAGCGCATACATGATCGGAAAAATGTTCTTTCAGAAAAACTCGGCATCTCTGTCTCTCACATGGAGTAGCGCCCGGAACACTTCTGTCGCATTCTCGTCGCTAGTTTTATTTATGAAATTAAATAATCAGATTAATCGCACAAATGTTTTATTAAAGCAAGTACAAGAATAAATACGTCTTAAATAATATATTATAACTAATTAGCAATTAGATTATTTATAAGAACTGTAAGAAAATTCTTGATAAATATGTTTTGAATTACATAATATTAACTAAGCAAAAAATAAATATACAGGAGACATCACTTACTATTTATTATATATTTGAATCTTTCAAATATTTTCAGTTAGCTATTTATTAAAAGAATTAACCCGTTTTGCTTTACTTAAGTAGTTACCGATTTGATTTTACTTCAATCAGGTACTAATAACACTTTACTTTTTAATATCTTTTTATGTTTTGAGTGTCATATAATGAAATTTCTTTGTGATTATAAAACTTATGATAAATATCTTAAAATAAATTGGGAGTTCGTGCGCCTTTGGTTACAAAAACTGGGCATGCGTTCAATAGGGTGATATAATGTAAAAACCAACATTAATATTCACATATATAGAAACACTCTCCTGTAAAATGTTGGCTTCTTGCAGCTGCGACTGTTTCCAAATTTCTTTATGATATATTGCTGTTCTTGTTTTTGGATTATAATGAATTGTTTTGATTCATAATAATTAAAAAAATCATTTGAGGGTGCGTTTCGACTAATTCTGTACCTTTTTCATTAATTTATTTATTATTATTGAATTGCTTTAACAATCACGTTAAAAAGGTTTAAATTAAATAGCTCCTCATATTTACGATTTGTTGGTAATAAATTTGTAAAATAATTATGATTATACTCAGCATCAACATTTAGAAGTGATAACATAATAATAAATAACCAGATATAACAAAAATTAGTATCCCATGAAAATCTTTGTTTTAGACACCTGTTTCATATTGAACTGTATACCTAAGGGCCAATTTCATCCATAATCTCACAAAACCGCAATAAAAATGGCTTTATTGAATTTTTTGATCTTGTAAATATTGCCAGAACTGTTTATACGTGACCAAACCGCACCAAGAAAGTATATAAGGAATTTCTCACAAAATGGATAAATATAAATTTATGAGATTCAATACCGAAATATCTGCGAGGAAATTAATGATTGGGTTATTAGATCTACGCATGTTCCCATATTGACAAAAAATTGGTATATGTAAGTATATTGAGACTGGACGAATCATCATTCTGTGGTTTCTTACTGATGTAAAAAATAAATTTATTATAGAATTGAGCAAATTTTTAGTTAAATCATTGGGGTATTGGGAATAGAGTATTTAATTTTATTTTTTTTTAATATTTTTGTAAGTGTAGCTTTATCCTAATCTGGATAAACGTCATGTACGATTAATTCTGAGAATACATGGCCATTTAGAAGAGGCGGTCACTGGCTGAATTTTATAGAAGAAGAAGAAAACTTTAAAGTGGCTGTGACTGTTGAAAAAGGAACATCTTTAAGAGAGATTAAAAGTAAATTTAAAATCCCTTATAAAATATTGAAGAGTACATTAAAAACTCACAAGCAAAACAAAATGTACGATGGGTATAAATTGATGATAAAAAATTGGTTGAACATACAGGGTTAACTATGACTAAGTACAAAAAATTTTACCACGTGCTCAGGGAAGCCTAAAAGCCAATAAAAAAGTTATTCCAGAATTTTAGCTCGATATTTAAAATATGGGGCAAAACCCTTTTTTCCTACGAAAAGTCGGTGCCTATGATAAGAACCGACTGAGATGGCTTAGATCCATAGATAAAACTTACATCTGTCAACAATATCTACTACCATCGTCGTTTTTTTGCAGCATTTCTAAATGTAGAAACGAAAATTAACATTCTTATTAGTAATAATACCTGATAGATAGGTAACATATCCACACATATAGTAGGTCAAGCCTTTAACCGCACATTCTTTGGACCAAAATAATAAGACATTTCTTATGCCTATCCACTTAGCTCCAGTATTTGGCATTCGTTTTCCATTATTTCGTTATAAACTGGTAAAACTACATATTCGCTTATTACAGCCACTCACTACCGATAAAATGCCTATTTATTATAACAAAATCGAACGAGAGGAACAGATAATAAACGTTTTAATGTAACCGCGGCACGCGGCAGTCTTGTCCCATAACCTAGAAAACCAAACCGGCGAACTATATTGTGGGAAAGTATCTGCACCCAACACAAATGTCTTTATTTAATAACTATAAAACGTTTAAAAATTAAAATAAGGCACTAAAAACTGAAGAAGAACACAAAATTATAACGTAAACACAGGAATTCAATTATAATATGACAGCGATACGGACTGATGAGCGACTGTTGCATGCTTGTAGAATATGCAACCAACAAGCAAGTTAACATTGCCGGCGTTAAATAAGGATTTAAAATAATATCGAAAAAAAAAAATTGTTGGCTTAATAAATAAGTTTGGAATTTTTTTGAAGGGTTATTCCGTATTTCCCTATCCCCTCCTAAAATATTAGTACTAAGTCATAGTTAACCCTGTATATATAATGAAAATGCAGAATTGCGATTTTCCTTTTTCCGAATTAAAGAAATTGCGTACCATTTTGCGGTTCAATTGAAAATAAAACACAGATTCAACAGTGATACGAAAATAGCTGGTTTCGGTTGGTTGCATGGATAATCCCGATATTTCAATTCTTAAACAAGAAGGATTATCTATTACTCGTGTCCAAGAAATAAATCGCGATGGAGTAGCCAACTATTTTGAATTTTTTTCAACTAATATTATTTTATTTAATAAGCAGGGTCTATTTTTAACCTAGAAACCAGTCAGCAGCTTAGTAACTGAAATGAAGTATGCAATGTTACTTACCGTTATACCGCGCGGAACCGTAATTTAAATCAATACAAACAGCTGCCTATAGTAATGTAGAATCTGATCTGATAATCCTGGCAAACGTCGTACAAAGTACCTACTAATTTGGAAACTGACTGACTGAAAGCTGGATACGATTGGCAACAGTAGCAAACCAGCTAGCTACAGCATCATAGCTGAATTTAAGGCTACTGATTTTTTCCCTATAATCCAGGTATAATACCATGCCATTCATTTCCTGTATCAACGAATACAGAGTTAGATGCCACTATACTGGTGATACTAATATAAATATTGGATACACCCGTGAAAAATCTCCAGGACTTGGACAATGTTTATCAATAGCCTTATACATTTTTGCCTTTATTCTCAGAAACATCGTACCTCCCCAGGCTCATAAATAACAATAAATGTGCGAACTGTTATGGTTAGCGATAGTGTTGGCTTTAGGGTAGATAGTCATTCCTATTTTGTTCGACCTGGAAGCATGCCAGCTAAGTTGTATGTTTTACAATTCAAATAATAAATTGTATATTAAGACATTAAAGTGCTTCATTACATATACCTAATGCTGAGGATAAAGACAAAAAGAAACTACTGTTGTATCAAACTGAATAAGTATAAACAGTCTTATACATGTTAGGAGATAACTATCATCTGATGACAAACAAATCGTCCAGCCGCCCGAACGTCCGGGCCAGGCCTATAAATAACAATAAATGTGCGAACTGTTATGGTTAGCGATAGTGTTGGCTTTAGAGTAGATATTCATTCCTATTTTATTACTTGTTCGACCTGGAAGCATACCAGCTAAGTTGTATGTTTTACAATTCAAATAATAAATTGTATATTAAGATATTAAAGTGCTTCATTACATATACCTAATGCTGAGGATAAAGACAGAAAGAAACTACTGTTGTATCAAACTGAATAAGTATAAACAGTCTTATACATGTTAGGAGATAACTATCATCTGATAACAGACAAATCGTCCAGCCGCCCAAACGTCCGGGCCAGGCCCATAAATAACAATAAATGTGCGAACTGTTATGGTTAGCGATAGTGTTGGCTTTAGGGTAGATATTCATTCCTATTTTATTACTTGTTCGACCTGGAAGCATACCAGCTAAGTTGTATGTTTTACAATTCAAATAATAAATTGTATATTAAGACATTAAAGTGCTTCATTACATATACCTAATGCTGAGGATAAAGACAGAAAGAAACTACTGTTGTATGAAACTGAATAAGTATAAACAGCTTTATACATGTTAGGAGATAACTATCATCTGATAACAGACAAATCGTCCAACCGCCCAAACGTCCGGGCCAGGCCCATAAATAACAATAAATGTGCGAACTGTTATGGTTAGCGGCGATAGTGTTAGCTTTAGGGTAGATATTCATTCCTATTTTATTACTTGTTCGACCTGGAAGCATACCAGCTAAGTTGTATGTTTTACAATTCAAATAATAAATTGTATATTAAGACATTAAAGTGATTCATTACATATACCTAATGCTGAGGATAAAGACAGAAAGAAACTACTGTTGTATCAAACTGAATAAGTATAAACAGTCTTATACATGTTAGGAGATAACTATCATCTGATAACATACAAATCGTCCAGCCGCCCAAACGTCCGGGCCAGGCCCATAAATAACAATAAATGTGCGAACTGTTATGGTTAGCGGCGATAGTGTTGGCTTTAGGGTAGATATTCATTCCTATTTTATTACTTGTTCGACCTGGAAGCATACCAGCTAAGTTGTATGTTTTACAATTCAAATAATAAATTGTATATTAAGACATTAAAGTGCTTCATTACATATACCTAATGCTGAGGATAAAGACAGAAAGAAACTGCTGTTATATCAAACTGAATAAGTATAAACACCCTTATACATGTTAGGAGATAACTATCATCTGATAACAGACAAATCGTCCAACCGCCCAAACGTCCGAGCCAGGCCCATAAATAACAATAAATGTGCGAACTGTTATGGTTAGCGATAGTGTTGGCTTTAGGGTAGATATTCATTCCTATTTTATTACTTGTTCGACCTGGAAGCATACCAGCTAAGTTGTATGTTTTACAATTCAAATAATAAATTGTATATTAAGACATTAAAGTGCTTCATTACATATACCTAATGCTGAGGATAAAGACAGAAAGAAACTGCTGTTATATCAAACTGAATAAGTATAAACACCCTTATACATGTTAGGAGATAACTATCATCTGATAACAGACAAATCGTCCAACCACCCAAACGTCCGGGCCAGGCCCATAAATAACAATAAATATGCGAACTGTTATGGTTAGCGATAGTGTTGGCTTTAGGGTAGATATTCATTCCTATTTTATTACTTGTTCGACCTGGAAGCATACCAGCTAAGTTGTATGTTTTACAATTCAAATAATAAATTGTATATTAAGACATTAAAGTGCTTCATTACATATACCTAATGCTGAGGATAAAGACAAAAAGAAACTACTGTTGTATCAAACTGAATAAGTATAAACAGTCTTATACATGTTAGGAGATAACTATCATCTGATGACAGACAAATCGTCCAGCCGCCCACACGTCCGGGCCAGGCCCATAAATAACAATAAATGTGCGAACTGTTATGGTTTGCGATAGTGTTGGCTTTAGGGTAGATATTCATTCCTATTTTGTTACTTGTTCGACCTGGAAGCATGCCAGCTAAGTTGTATGTTTTACAATTCAAATAATAAATTGTATATTAAGACATTAAAGTGCTTCATTACATACACCTAATGCTGATGTATTGCCAGGGAAACTATTACATACAATTTACAAGTTTTAAAAATAGCACAAGGCTCTGGAACTATTTTAACATCAGAAGAAAATATAAACCGCTGGAAAATAATATGCAAAATCTCATCAACAACAGCAAAGAAAAAGATCACAATTCTAAATTCAAGCCGATAAATAAACTAAGAAAAGTTCAAGTTCCAAATTGGATACAGATTCGTAAATTCTAATAGTGGTATTGAAGAATTTAATCATTTTCAATGTATTGATTTCGGTGAAGAAAACAGGTTCACGCAAAAAAAACAGGATACAATATATCATATGTTTATGTTACTTGCAGGAAAAAGTTTTGTTTATGTTTAAGATGTCCCCATATGATTTGGAGGAGATGACCAGAACCAAAATTTTTTTTTTTACTAGTATCTTTGACTCTAAAATGTAATTTCAATATATTGTATACTAATGTATAGTAGTGAAATATGACTTCAATCTTAATAACGTGTTAACGTCTTTGTTGTTTAATATGAACAAACAAGAGACTATAAACAAACTCTCCCTAATTTACCCAACACGGAAAAAAATTCTGTAGACATTTAAGTAATTGTAGACGTAATATAATTTGAATCAAAATAGACACACAATACAGGTAACAGTACAGTTCACCCACAACCATTGTTTTATATCAGACACTTAGCTCTAATGCTAGATAATAATATGAACTATGAGGTAAAAATCATATCAGATTTGTTTTTTCTGATTTAAAACGGTACAAATATATTAGAAAAACGTGGTATATAAGTGTATGTATATATATATATATATATATATATATATATATTAGAAATTACATAAAAATATAAATGCTATGAAATTCAATTTAAACAGAAAAAATATAAAAAATTATTATTGAAATATTATTATAGGTGTAAAATATAGAGAAATTGTTATTATTTGAATTATATAATATAAACATATCGAAAGAAACATATTATTATATTAAAAGGACAAAATTTTACAAATTTTATTAAATTTAATTTAAATTTTTATTTATTTTAATTGGACATGACAATACAGAAACATATAGTACCAGTGGTGGCTCGTGAGGTTTTCAGTAAAGGAGGCTTGGAGTGAAAAACCTCAACTATCGTTCTATAATCACCTTGGTTCATTTCCTCACCACTCTTGAGGTAGTACCATGGGCGCGTTACATTTTTTTATGTGGGTTATTCGTTGGTAGCCCTAGAAGAATCCGCTTTTTCATCATGACCGCGAAAAGAAATTTCTAAAATAAAAAAATAAAAATATTACTACATCGATTAATCTATGTAAAATATCTCTATTTTCACGGACCTTCTCATTATAATTTTATATTTCTATTTAGTGAGCAGAATCTAAAGCCAATATTAGATTTACCCAGCATTTCAAATTTAATACGTGATGAAATATGTTCCTGAGATTTTTCATGCCTTTCGAAACCCCGCGTTATATTTTGTAAATTATTAAAACCCACCCTACCACAAACTGATAAAGTATCATTAGTAAATAACAAACATTGCCAGCAGAATAATCTATTTCTAATAGTTGATACGGTTAATCAGTCGTTTTTTTATAATTATTAATGTTAAATCCCCTATTTTATTTCTCGCCTACTACAACTATAGACGGCAAAGAAGGTGTTGGTCTAGATTTTTATTTAGTTATCAGCTTTTCATCGTAACTGAGTGTATGAAATCCTTTTAACAGTAAATAATCTACAATGTCCAAGCAACTAGAGAAGCTGTTGACGTTATTGTCATTTTGAGCATTCATTTTTTAAATAAAGTTTTAAATGCGTACAGTAAAATGTAATAGATTGTTGTGTTAAACACAAATTCTTAAGAAACACTTTTAAATTACACAAAAAACATCCGTTAATCACAGAAACCCGGCGCAATTACAGATCATAGATGATAAATAATAAATGAAAAATGGCCAATGTTTGTGTTTTGTTTGAATTGCTCTATTTCCGATTACTGCCGAGAGTGCCGAAGCTTCACGACGGGTGATCGCATGGTGGTAGAAGAAGGATAGCTATATTAAAAAACTTACATATTAAAAAGAGATAGTTGATGGCAACTAGTTGTCTGTGCTGAGATTTATTTGAGGGTGTAATGACGCTGTTTCGTATTCATTTTTTTTATGTTTAAGTTTAATATATATTATAATTAAGTAGGTAAATTGTTGGTTGCATTCAAATAGAACCCACTATTTCTTTATATTTTTTGTTTTCTTTTTGTATAGTACTTTTTTGCGCGATCTCGGCTTGCGACTACCATACTAGATATATATATATACTCATGTTAGAGACGCTACCTAACGCGCTATACTAACGCTCGCTTAACTTTGCAATTTTTAAAAATTGCCTTGTGTGTGTGCCGCTTGATTCCCGTTCCTGTGCTAGCCTGTGCTCTCCTGTATTGCATAGCTCTGACGAAGACTGAGGGCCCTCGGCAACCATCACCATTGGAAATTCGGTAAGTCGCAAGCTTCGCTTTTTTCAAATTTCAAATTTACGTGCCCAGTTCCATTAAGCTAGAGCTGTGGAGAATTTGAGTAAAAACATTTGGTCCTTCGAGCCGGATTACGTAATATTTGAATGCAATTAAGTAATTTCTACAAATTAAAAAAAAAAAAAAAAAAAAAAAATATTCAGTTTTTAAAATCGCCGCCATATTAGTTTCAGTATTGCCGTTACAATTTCCATGTGGTTCGTCCTGCCCTTGCTTCGCTAGATCTTGGTGAAGGAGTGGGAAAATTTCATTGCGCACGCTTCTTAAGTTTGAGTCGCCGCACGTAGTAATTAGTTAAAAATTTGATCGCTGGCATTTATTATCATATCCCGGTTAGTACCGCTAGTTTTTGACCTGCTTAGGAATTGCTTCAATTTTCGCTTCGCTATTCATTGGTTTTCGCTTACCTACTTATTGTATACTTTTTTCATCGTTATTATGGCTGAAAAGATTAAGAAAATTAAAGCTTTACGCCAAGTTGAAATTTATAAACTTGAAAATATATTGCAGACTGCAGAAAATGCTCGCACCGAAGTTAACGCACGCGATTTGTTTAAAGTTATGCATTCTTCCATTGAGGATATTAAATCGGAATTTAATAAACACCATGTCGCTTTAATTAACATAATTTTTAATGAAGAAGATGAATTTAAAGATGCTGTTACAGTAATGGCCGATTTTGATAAAACTTTTTTCCAAATTAAAACAATTTTTAATGCTCTGTTCTGTGCAGATCAATCTAAAGTAAATATCGCTGAAACTTCTATTCACGTCAGTCTACCTAAACTCCAATTACTTAAATTCAAAGGTGATATTGAATCTTTTCCCGCGTTTATAGATATGTTCAATTCAATAGTGCATAAAAATTCTAAATTAACTCCAATTGATAAATTTAGTTATTTGATATCATCACTAGAAGGTCCCCCACTCAAAATAGTTAAATGTCTACCAATGAGAGCCTCTAATTATGAAATTGCTTATAACAGTCTTGTGAAGCGTTATCAAAATAAACGGTTGCTTGCTCAAGCACACTGGTCTGCTATAGAGGAAGCTCCGGTACTGCGTTTTGAAAATCCACATGATTTACGTAATTTATTAGACATATTTTCCGAAAATTTGGAAGCTCTTCAAGAATTACAACATCCTGTAGACCAGTGGGATTCTATTTTGGTACATATGTTGTTAAATAAAATACCTCAAGAAACTGCTACCCGATTTGGGTTGCTTCATAGCGATACTTCTGATACCATGCCTAAGTATAAGGATCTTTCTATATTTCTTACTAATCATTGCAATGCTTTAATTACCGTAAAACGCTCTTATAAACCCAAGAGTAGCTCTAAAGAATCTATTAAAGATGTATCCATGCGCCAGATGTCTACTTCTAAATCGTTTTTAAGTACTACAACTTCTCACAATTGTATACTTTGTCATAATAATCACATTATATATAAATGCCCAGACTTTAATGCAAAAAGTCCTCAAGATCGCTTTCAGTTTGTAAAACAACATAAACTGTGTGTCAACTGTTTAAGTCATGTTCATAAAACTATAGATTGCCAGTCTAGTTCTTCTTGTAGAACTTGTAAGAAGAAGCACCACTCGTTGTTGCATTTCAATCACCCTGTTGATTCCAACAGTATACAAAATTTGCCTTCAACTAGTGAACAAGCTTCTGTACATGTTTCGCAATCGGAAAATGCCACACAAGCACTAACTAGTTGTTCCCAAACGCCTTTAGATGTTTTACTCGCAACTGCGTTAGTTAAAATTCGTGATATTTGGGGAAATTACCAAACGCTTCGCGCTATTATTGACACTGGTTCACAAACAAATTTTATAACTGAAAAATGTACTAATCGTTTAGGTTTGCCTAAAAATAAAAGTTCTTCTGAAATACAAGGCATCGGTGAAGTTGGAATAACTTCTCAATTAGGAGGTGTTTCTCTATTAGTTCACTCTGTAAATGAAAATACCTCTCTCCCTGTAAATGCAATAATTTTGCCCCGCATTTGTTCTGATCTTCCTCGCGCTGCTATCGCGAAAGAAAATTGGAATCATATAAAAAATTTAACGCTCGCTGACCCTGAATTTTACAAACCACGCCCCATCGATTTACTACTAGGTGCTGATCAGTTTCCATTAATTATGCGAAATGGTCGTATTTTCGGAAAAAATAATGAACCGGTTGCAGTCAATACTATTTTCGGTTATATACTGATGGGTAAATTTGAAAATACCCAGTTTCATTCTAACCTTCAAACACTTTTATGTCAAATACAAAAACCCGCGCTAGATGAAATTTTACTTAAATTCTGGGAAATAGAAAATATTCCGAAAAAATCTGTACTTTCGCCTGCTGATGAATTATGCGAAAAAATATATTTAGAAACGGTTTCCAGAGACTCATCTGGCCGCTTTAGTGTAGCTTTGCCTTTTCGTAACGAGGAACCATATTTTTCCAATAGTAGAGAAGCCGCTTTAAACTGTTTTCTATCATTAGAACGCCGTTTGTTAAAAAATCCCGCACTCTACATAGAATATTCTAATTTTTTACAAGAATACTTGGATTTAAATCATATGGAACTAGTAACCAATGACATAACTTCAGATAAATCCTTTTTTATTCCACATCATTGCATTTTTAAACCTGATAGTCGTTCCACCCGCCTTAGAGTGGTTTTCAACGCATCTTTTAAAGTTAATAATGTATCTCTTAATGACACCCTTTTCGTGGGACCGAAGTTACAGAAAGACATCGTACAAATTTTATTAAATTTTCGCTTACATGAAGTTGCTTTAACTACTGATATCTGTAAAATGTATCGCCAAATCGTAGTAAAGCCAGAACACCAAAATTATCAACGCATTTTGTGGCGTTTTGATCCTTCACGCCCTGTATTAGATTATCGTTTACGTACGGTTACCTATGGAGTTTCTTCCGCACCTTATTTAGCTTTGCGTACTCTTTTACAATTAGCTGAAGAGGAAAAGTCAAACTTTCCTCGCGCTTCAGAAATTCTGAAAAATGACATTTATGTTGATGATATTGTATCCGGTTGCTCATCACTTAAAGATGCTATATCTTTACAGGGTGAATTGACGAACTTATTAAAAAAAGGTGGGTTTCAGCTTCACAAATGGGCAACTAATAAACCAGAAGTATTATCTAACTTATCTTCAGAATTAATCAATCCCGCTTCTCTTTCTCTGGATAATGATGAAATCACTAAAGTTTTAGGTTTGTGTTGGCAACCTTCATCGGATTCATTTACGTATAAAATTACATCTATTGAAAAATCTTGTACAAAGCGACATATTTTGTCTGAGTTAGCAAGAATATTTGACCCGCTTGGTTTTTTAACTCCTGTAACGTTCTCAATAAAATATTTGATACAAAAATTATGGGTTTTAGGTCTCAACTGGGATGATGAACCTTCAAATGAAATAGTTCGCGCTTGGAATCGGTATAAATCAGAATTGCCATTAATAACTAATTTTAATTTGCCTAGACATATTAAAATACCTGAATTAAACCACCATAAAATAGAACTTCACGCTTTTTCTGACGCTAGTGAACGTGGCTATGCCTCTGTGTTATATTTACGTACTTGTGTTGATGATATGTATTTCATTTATTTTCTCTGCTCTAAGTCCAGAGTAGCGCCGTTAAAAACTATGACTATTCCCAGATTGGAATTATGCGCCGCTGTCTTATCCGCTGAATTAATTGATTTTGTTTTAAAAACTTTCGCTAATAAAATTAATTTCTCTAAAATATTTTCATATACAGACTCCACTATCGTTCTATCGTGGATAAAAAGTCATCCACATAGATGGAAATCTTTTGTAAGTAATAGGGTGAGTTATATTCAAGAAAGAGTAGATCCGCTAAACTGGTATCACATAATTTCTTGTCAAAACCCGGCCGATATTGCCTCACGAGGGGCTTTTCCTTCCGAGCTGTTAACCAATTCATACTGGTGGGCCGGTCCCGAATTTCTTAAGAAATCCGAAGATCATTGGTCTAATTTGCAAAATAACTTTATTGATACCTCTGAGGTACTTGTTGAAGAAAAGAAAAATATTGCACTCATTGTTTCGGTGGATAATAATTTTTTAGATAATTTATTAAGTAATCATTCGTCTCTCAATTCTATTAAACGCATTCTAGGTTATATTTTACGCTTTTTAAATAATTGCCGCTTTCCTAAAGAACAATATAAAGGACATTTTTCTTTTAAGGAACTTCACAATGCTTTAATGACTTTAGTTAAATATGACCAACAAAAGGCTTTCTCGGAAGAAATTTCCAATATTACCAAAAATAAAAAACTTCCAAAACCCTTTCAAAAATTAAATATTTTCCTTGATGAAAAGGAAATTCTAAGAGTGGGTGGAAGATTACATTATTGTGCGCTTGCTTATGATAAAAAATATCCGGCATTATTACCTAGAACTAGTAGATTGACTTATTTAATAATTGAAAATATACATTTAACATACTTTCATGCCGGTCTCCAGACTGTTCACTTTCTTACTCTTCAAAATTTTTGGATTTTATCCGCTAGGCGCGCTATTAACCATGTTTTATCTAAATGTACAAAATGTTTCAAAGTCAATCCTAAACCGTTTCAACCTTTAATGGGTAATTTACCTAATCCAAGAGTGTCGCCAAATAAACCGTTTTCCCACTCTGGTGTAGACTACGCTGGGCCTTTTCACATAACCTTAAGTAAAAATCGCGGAGTTAAGACATGTAAAGCCTATGTGTGCTTATTTATATGTTTGTCGACAAAAGCTATTCATATCGAACTAGTATCTGATTTAACCGCAGAAGCCTTTCTGGCTTCTTTACGTCGATTTATTGCCCGTCGCGGACGTGTAAGTCACTTGTACAGTGACAACGGTACGTGTTTTGTTAAAGCCAATAAAATGGCATTTCATACCTCCTTCTGCTCCCCATTTTGGTGGACTGTGGGAAGCTGCCGTTAAGTCTATGAAAAAACATTTAGTAAGAGTTATTGGTTACCAAGTCTTAACATATGAAGAATTTTACACTATCCTATACCAAACCGAAGCAATTCTTAACTCGCGCCCTTTAACGCCCTTAAGTTCAGACGCAAATGATTTTTCCGTATTAACTCCGGGTCATTTTCTTACTATGGAACCGCTTACTGCTGCACCCGACTCCGACTTAAGTCATATTAAATTAACACATCTCAACCGTTGGCAGCTGTTACAAAGAATTCACCAGGATCTTTGGAAGCGTTGGCATGCGGAATATTTACATACTTTGCAACAACGGCAAAAATGGTTGAAAAATTCAGTTTTACCTGAAATTAATTCTTTAGTCTTAATACAAGATGATGCACTGCCTCCGTTAAAATGGCGTCTTGGCCGAATTAGTGCTCTGTATCCAGGAGCTGACGGAGTTGCTCGAGTTGCAGAAGTTACTACTGCAAATGGAATTATAAAAAGACCCTTAATCAAACTTTATCCTCTCCCTGTTTCTGCCTTCGAAAATGCATAGCATTTTGGTGGGCCGGAATGTTTCGTATTCATTTTTTTTATGTTTAAGTTTAATATATATTATAATTAAGTAGGTAAATTGTTGGTTGCATTCAAATAGAACCCACTATTTCTTTATATTTTTTGTTTTCTTTTTGTATAGTACTTTTTTGCGCGATCTCGGCTTGCGACTACCATACTAGATATATATATATACTCATGTTAGAGACGCTACCTAACGCGCTATACTAACGCTCGCTTAACTTTGCAATTTTTAAAAATTGCCTTGTGTGTGTGCCGCTTGATTCCCGTTCCTGTGCTAGCCTGTGCTCTCCTGTATTGCATAGCTCTGACGAAGACTGAGGGCCCTCGGCAACCATCACCATTGGAAATTCGGTAAGTCGCAAGCTTCGCTTTTTTCAAATTTCAAATTTACGTGCCCAGTTCCATTAAGCTAGAGCTGTGGAGAATTTGAGTAAAAACAGACGCTATCCCCAGACGTTCAAGGTCGCGCACTGTCAGATACACAGATGAATGCGCTGGAGGCTTACTGAGCTTAGCTGCCAGCAGCTCCGTTGGCATGGGCTACGTATTTGGAGAGCGCGAAATTTAAAGCACATTCAAAAATCACGTATTTATTTGCTCACTCAAGATCTCAGTTAATAATTAGTTGCATGTAAAAATAGATTTATAACAAAATAAATATAAAAATATGATACAGGTAGATACTTATGTAATGTATAATGAAAATAAATAAAAGACATTTTTTTAGCAATGCTACAAACACCGCAGAGGAGGCTTAGCCTCCCCTGCCTCCTCTAACAAGCCGCCACTGCATAGTACAAAAAGAAAATGAGTTCTAAACCAAGATATTGACATATCAAAAGAAAGCTTAAAGAACCAAGATTTATCGTGTATGCTTATCGCAAGACGAAAACATTAGTCAAATAAAATATTAGTAAAATAAAGTGAAAATTCCAATTTTGAACATAATGACAAATAGAAATGTCAAATGTAAAGATGGCTATACAATGAAAATTCAACATCTCTGACAGGACTCTAGAAAAACATAAATTAAAGAATATTTTATTATAAAATTAATTAAAAACTGTTATATATTTGTAAAATGTAGTTATAAGATTATAAAAGACTATTAGTGTAGTGAACAGTGCTTCGAAAAGAATAATTTAAATTAAAAGTGATTCATGTGTAGAGACCTTAAGTAAAACTACTAAAAATCTAGAGGGTAAAAATACCTAGAAACAAAAGTTTATTGACTAGTTACGAAGAAAATTGTGAAACGAGAAGAGGCACAAGTTTGGTGAAGCAGAAAAACTTCATTTAAATTAGTTAAAATTTGATTAAAAGTATAAATTCATGCTTACCAGTTTCACAGTATCATTATAAAAGTAAAGTAACTCAAGGCAACATCTATCAAGACGATATTTAAGAAATTTGGTGGAAATCATCTCCATAACCATACCTGGGGGTTTGCAAAAGGTCCAAGAAATCAATATCCAGAGGGAAATAACCTCCAAAATATACAGCAAGACATCAACAGATATAAAATTCCAGAGTTCAACAGGATATCCAGTCCGGAGTATCAACAGCATCCAGAGACTACATCATCCAGAGAGGATCGATTCCAGACAGCAATTAGAAATATTGTCTATAAAAGGAGTAAGAAATTTAACGTATACGTATACACAACGATATCTAGCTAGATCGAATGAAAATTGATCTATACTCAACTTCAAAACTGATAAATAATAATATACAACTTTTAATAACTTACCTTATATTAAATTTCAATTACATTAAAAGCTTAAACTTTAAAAATTCCAGTAATTAACTGTTGTATGAAACAATTAGACGTTAAAGACGGCCATTGTACTAAAATAGAACCTAGTTAGAATATGCAAAATTTATTACACTCGTGTGTATTTCTAATTGCCTAATAGTAAATAGCTTTATAGAAATTCATAGAAATCAAATAAAATCAAATTTTAAAAATTCATAGCAAATATGGCTCTATCGATTCTTGTGAGTCTCATAATTACTACTACATTAAATCTAATTACGTTAATGTAGTTGTCAGGGTAACAAACAAGGTTTGTCATTAGAGATGATTACAAAAGCAGCTGCTGAAAAATAATTAAAATCAGCAAAGTTTTACAATAGACCATTATTACCTTTTCAAAATTTTGCAAATTTTCAGGGCAGTAGAGCAGATAATGGAGTGACATTATTTACTTTATTCACATGCATGTATATCTAAATCTGTGAAATTATCACAGTACAAGCCATCGTAATCAATTCTTTAAACAACTACATAGTATGAGTGATATTGAGGACTGGGTGTGAAATATAATTAGATGATCAAATGAACTTACCTTAATAATAATAATAAACACATTTATTGCCCAACAGATTTCTCCAACAATAGGACAATATTATTACACATATAGTTTAGCAGATATAATAATAATGTGAGTAACACAGGACAAAACCGAAAAAAAAGAGAAAATAATCCGTACTATACTACATACTAGATGCATACAATGGAATTGATAGGTACATGCAAAATTATTGAATATTACCAGAAATAGTTAAACATAATATGCAATATGCAATGCTATTATTAGCTACTGTACAGAAGCCACAAGTCTATCCACTATTACATTTAGAGTATCTATATTAATATCACATGACTCAGAAATTCTATTAAAGTTAAGTAACATGTTATAAATGGGTGATTTAATTAGAAGGTTAGAATTTGCATGAGGCAGATAAAAAGTAAAATGACAGCGAGTTGCAATAGGTGCAAAATGAAAGGATATTTTTTGTAATAAATTAGGCGAATCAATTTTAATATGAATTAGGAAATAAAGAAATTTCAAACTTAGCTGCAGCCTTCGAATCTCTAATGAGTGAAAATCAAATTCATTTAAAAGCAGCTAGTGATCACAACCTCTAACAGGATAAATTCCATGCTTCTTAAAGTATAAATACTTTAAAAATTTCTTCTGAACTCTTTCCAAACCTTGCTTATATATGTTATAAATAGGAGACCTACACTACAATATTCAAGCCTGGATCTGACATAAGATAAATATAATGTCTTTAATGCTTTGATGTTGTTGAAGCTATTACAATTTCTAATAATAAATCCCAGCTGTTTAAATGCTGCGGCATCAACATTTTTAATGTGAACAGCAAATGTCAGCTTATCATCGAAGGTAACCCCTAAATCTTTAGTACTATCACATCTTTGTAAAAGACATAAGCCATAAGTATAATTAATTTTACACTTTGAAATATTCATACCAAGGTTGTTAACCTGGCACCAATGTTCAATTTTAAGTAACTGATTTTGGATATAAACAAAATCAGAGACAGCATCAATCTCAGAGTAAATCTTAGGGTCATCAGCAAATATTAAATAAGCACAGTCAATAATGGAACACAAGTCGTCTATAAAAAGCAAGAGCAATAGCGGACCCAAATTAGAGCCCTGCGGCACACCAGATGTTGGAAAAAAGTTATTCGATTTGTAACCATTGTAAGATACATATTGACCTCTGCGGCTCAAGTAGGAAGTAAAGAAATTTTGAAGGGGTATGTTGAATCCAAAAGCATTCAGCTTATTTAATAAGATTATATGATCTATACGATCAAACGCCTTTGAAGAATCTGTGTAGACCACATCCACCTGCCTATGCTGATGAATAACTTCCGATAAATACTGTGTGAAACTCACGAGATTTGTAGCAGTATATCTCCTTTCTATAAATCCGTGTTGGTTTGGTGAAATGCGGTTAGACACAGAAGGATATATTAGGTTATACAAAGATTTCTCAAAGACCTTCGCGAAATTATTCAAAATCGTTATCGGGCGATAATTTGTAAGCAATGTCAGATTTCCAAACTTTAAAATAGAACATACCTTACTCACTTTCCACAGTTCAGGAAATGTTGCAGATTTTAGGCTCAAATTAAACAACATTAGTAAAGGGTATATAAATATATGATTGCAGTCTTTCATTAAATAACTAGGTATTTTTTCATCACCAGAAGTTGGCTTGGTCTTTAGACTATCTATAGACGAGAATATATGTGAAACTGAAATCGACTCGATTATTAAACCAGGAAAATTATTTAACCTAATTTCAGGAGTTGTATTACTACTGTTTGTATCCACACTATTGAAATAATTACAAAAAGCATTTAAAATAGAATCCGGTCTGTTAAATGTGCTAACGTCTTCAGACAATTACGAAGGAATTCTTGACGAATTTCTTTTATGTTGAATAAATTTCCAAAATTCTTTACTATCAGGACATTATTTATATATGACTGATACGCTACTTTAATTAATTGCTTTATTTGAGATCTAGTTTCTTTAAACTTATTGTAGTAGTAATCATTATAGACTTTTTTAAATTTAGTGTGATATATGTTTTTTATTTTAATAAGTGAAATAATCTCCTTAGTGAACCATATTGGGTATTTGCGCTTTGTATTAATGAACAGTGGAACGCAAGAATCAAATATTGAATACAACTTAGAGTAAAACTGACTACATGCATCATTAACATCTGTAAAATTATGCAAGAAATTCCAATAAACATTAAGCAATGCTTGATATAGTGTAATATAATCGGCTCTCCAAAAATTATAAGTCTTATTAACATAATTAGAAGTGAAATTAAACTTAGGATCAGTATTAATAGTGATATCAAGACGAAGGGGAGGATGATGTAGATCTACCCTAACGAGAGGATTATCATCACAAGCAACTTCACAATTCATATTGCAGAAAACTAAATTAAGTAACCTACCATTTGCATTAGTGACATTGTTAATTTGCACAAGCTGACAAAATTCTAAAAAGGTCCTCATTAACTGACAATATGTATCATTTACTTGAGCATTTTTGAAGTGAGTTATGTTAAAATCACCGACAATTAAAATATTAGTATTTTGAGATAAAACATCTTCAAATAAATCAATAAATAATTCAAAATCAGCAATAGGCGTTGCTGGCGGCACATATATTATATAAATATATACTTGCCACCCACAATATCTATGCTGGGAATACGTGAAGTAATATGAGACAAACCAATTGATGTTACATTAAAACTATTTCTATACGCAAGTAAAACACCACCACCGTAAGACTTGTTTACTAAATCGCACCGCACAACACAATAGCCATCAGGAAAATATTCGGAGATGTCATTCGAAAGCCACGTCTCACACAAGCAGATAATATCGAACTCGGAATCACTCACAGAAGGAAAGAATTGGTCAGCCTTCATTCTAAGACCACGAACATTTTGAAAATAAACTAATAACTAACAGAAACTGTTGGACTTTTTTAATTTAAACGCTTAATAACAAGAACGCCTTTCTGATACTTAATTCTTAAGTTGATTTCCCCCTTAGATATACGTTCCGCCATTTCATTCTTCGAAGATTTGTAATAATCAATCTCCCGCGGTGTCCGATCTTGGGAAATATGCACGCCATCAAATTCTGAATTCTTCAGTTTACTAGTCTTTCGAAGTATGTAATCATCCTCTTCCGAAGAAAGGACAAGTTTCATAGGTCTAGGTCGTTGTGCACTTGGGTTTATTCTACCCAAGCGCATTGCTTTAATCGGTGGAATTAACTTCAAGAAAATTCAAGACATCTTATTATTATCTTCATTGGCATAATGACCTCTTTGGTTTTCAGCAGTGCCATAAAATATTATGTTCTTTCTGCCCTTATGTCGCTCATAGACTTTCTGTATAATAGTTTCAACCGTTTTGTTGCTGATCTCCGGGACATTGCTAGTTTTTAATTGAGCAACTTCATTTTTAAGGTCAACAAGAGCCGATTTCAAATCATTTATGTCACTGCCAATCACACTACAGCTGTCGCAGGTCCAACTTAAACCTGTTTTAGACGAAATAGATTTAATCTCCGCAAGGGTCAAGCCCACACAAGCATATCTGAAGGCATTCTTACAAATGGAGCAGCTGACTAAAGTCAAACTATGCAGCACACACTTAACTTCAAAAAGAAGTACATGCATGATTAGATAGACTAATACTTGATGTGTAGAAAAATCATAATTTGTACAACACTTTTTACCACTTAAACTAACAGTTTACTCACTATTCACCTGTTGGCTTTACAAAAAAGTTACCACAAGTTCTTTAATGGCCGGTTTCTCAACTAGTAGATATTTATTAAATAAACTTATTATAAACTGGAGATATCCCATGAATTCGGTTTCTGAACCATTCGATAATGCTTATCTATTGCATAAGTTATCGAACAGATATCCAAAGAAAAGTGGCAAGATATCTGTCCAATAAACATTAACGCACGCGCGCAGCGATTTAGCTGTTGCTTGTTTACATCTTTATTGTAAGGCTTAACCCAACTTTTTCTGATATTTTCGTGACGATTACTTTGTGCAATGCAAAATTCTGATTCGCCTGCCTCTTCAGATGAAGAATATTTAAATATAGTCAGATATCTTGAACGGCCAAGACGTTATCGTGAAAGAGAAAACCAGTATGAAAAATACAGCGACAGAATTTCGAGAGGTTTGCTGGCGCCGTATTCTTGAAACAGTGTTTTCTACAAATACAAGTAATTTTAGACATTTAAGAACTGAATAATATAAAGTTTAGCAAATAACAACGTTATCTCATGCCACCAGCGAATATTCAAAGGTACCGAAATAAAATCAATGTATAACGTCAGAAAGCGATTTATTCAGCAAATTTTTAGGTACTGAAAAATTTCAAAATACGTATTTTTTTAAATTCAGCTATAGATGTAAACATTGTTATAACATGTTTATACGTATATGAAAATAATTGTTAAAATGTGGGGTTAGAATAGCGAAATAATGTGCGCCATCTACAATTATTTCTTGAAAGTGTCTTATTTCCATAAATGGCATCTGCAAACAGTTGTGCATTTGCTAGCTCCCTCTATGATTATTGCAGATATTAAGATATCCATTCAACTGTTATGTATTCAACAAAATTCGGAAGGCATGCGTTCAGAAACCAATATAAAGTTATCGGTCTGATAAATTTATGTACTCGATAGTTATCGAATGGATTGCGCCAAATGTTGAGAAACCGGCCATAAGTGAAATTCGATCATAATTATACCCAGTCTGAAGATATCACTTCCTTTCCTCCCTTAATGCCGACGACACGCAATGCAGATGCAATGTTAGATTTAAAATCTACACACTAACATTTGACAAGTTGCACTGTTCATGTTGTACAATCACATGATAGGTACTACAAATTTCAACGTGATCAACGTTGGATGAGGTTTATCACAACAACCCCATTATTACGATGGAGAATCCTTTAAAAGAAATGAACTGGAACAGCGTACCGGCGAGGGAAGTGGAGAGTGAGAGAGGTAGAGTGTCTTTAAAGTGTGCGCGTGAGTACAGCAGCGGCGTACTACATAGTATAAGCTATATCTTCGGACTGGGTGTTTCATATAATTATGATCGAACTTCACTTAAGATAAGTTCGTTTGATCATCTAATTTTATGGTATTAGAAATATTAATTTTATATGCGTCGAACCAGCGCGAGATTTTAAATTTATAGATGTAATAAGAAATTCAATCACAAAATTGGTAGTACTAGCAGAAGAGCAGAGTGATTTTTGATTGTGCCTTTATTTTATTAGGAAACTACATATAAACTATATTTTAAGTTGTATAAATAATATATCTCAAAAGATTTATCAACCGTAATACATTTTCTGCCACGTGTAGGTTATATGTTAATATGCATCATGTTTCATTATTTCCCCGGCCTTAGATTACCAAGTTTTCCCTCCTTAATATAAATTATTTGTAATTAATTTAATTTTAAAGTTTGGGATCATTTTTCCAAGCCGCGGGTCATTTAAAGTTTACAAGAAATTATCGCAGATGTTGAATTTAGATGTTTTACTTCAAAAGTCGGAAATTCTGTAATCTTCTTAAATCTACATTTCATAATTAATTTATTAACTACATAAAGATCAAGTTTGCTAACGCTGGTGACATTATTAATAAATTTCCTTTTTATTCAAACCTAACACTTTACTCAGACGGAATATTGAGGTGGATTCAGAAATTTAAGTTTGTCCTTTCTTTATTACAATTATTCATTAAGAACGTATCATAAACTTTTTTTAGTCTTTCAGAGAGTCTATTTTATTTCAGAAAGTGTACAATTTCAATTTCATGCCAGCAAATTTTAGTCAAAAGACGTTATCTCTGATTTCCCAGAAATAGTTCCTATCTATCTATTTAAAGGCTTTAGCTTAATTACATAATGCCTAATGTGCCATAGAAATAAAAACCACAATTCTCCAGAAATTTGACAGAAGAACCACCCTTCTTAATCTATATGCATAGGTAAATAAGTCATTGATGATATGTTTGATATTTGTAGCAGTACTTTGTTATCAGTTGTGGTCCTACTCGAGTTTATTTTCACATGATTATTAAAGTAAAGGCATAATTTCTCAAACGAAGAACTTATGGACATGATACTGGCATATTTCAAAATTCAGTGGCTGTAGCTCATTTTTATGCCCAAAGATCTCAGCAAAGATAGCATCCGAGACGTGGAGCTTTTTCACATATGGTTTAGCAGCAGATACATTGGAAATTTGCAACCGAGGCATGGGCAATATGGGAGAGCCATTAGACCTAAATGAATTATGAATTTCGAGGAAGAGATTTGGCATAAGCACTAGGACAATTCAGTGTAATTTGGGACATCATATTCCACAATTTGGTGAACATTAAGGCATGACTTACTCTATCCATTTCACGTGTATTATATATATAAAGCTGTTTACAGGCCTTTTAGGCCCAGAGCTGTGTTATTCTCCTCCACTCCATTCTGTCATTCGCCTTTCTTTTCCAATCCGTCCCTTAGATCTATTGCCACTGCCTCTCACCATCACTTCCTTGGTCTGCCTATTTTTTTTCTTGTAGTTGGGTTTACTCCCTACGATATTCTTAACTGCCCTGTCATCTTCCATACGGTCAAGATGCCCTAGCCACTGCACTCTTCTGGCTTTTACAAATTCGTCTATTGTTGGTGCCTGGTACATTGCATATATTTCCTTATTATTTCTCCTTACATAGCCTTCCTCCGTCTTTTTAAGATCTTCCTTTTCCACCTTAAAAGGTTTTATCTTGACTTCTTATTGAGAACCCAGGTTTCACTACCACACAGCGCTGTCTCAAAATTGTTTTATACATTCTAAATTTTACTCCTCTGGACAAATTTTTTGATTTCAATAAGTGGTTGATTGCTGCCGAACTTCTGTTTGCTTTTATTATTCTCCTATTAATTTATTGCTCCTCATCACAGTTAGCTGTTATTAGCGCTCCCACATACACATATTCTTGAACTTCTTCAAACTGCTTCTCTCCATGCTCTGTTCTCAATTTAAAACTGGTATCCTTTTTTTGTTCTCCTATTCTCAAAAGCTTACTTTTCTCTTCATGTATCTGCAATCCCACTTTACGTGCTTCCTCCACAAGTTTTCTTGTTACCTCTTCTAATTCCCTATCTCTAGCAATAATGGCCACGTCATCTGCATAACTTACTAGTTGGTGACTTTTAAACAATATGTGTCATTCTCTGTTCAACTGACTATCTCTTATGACCCTTTCTAATATTAAATTAAAAAGAGGCATTGAGAGTGGGTCTCCTTGTCTCAGTCCTGTGTCAATAGTAAAGCCTTCCGAACATTCACCTTTTATTCGTACTTTGGATTTAGTATTTTCTAAGGTCATTTTCAATAGCCTAATCAGTTTGGTTGGTATCCCAAATTGTTTCAAAATTTTACTTAGTATATTTATTTAGTCAGAATTTCCTTTACCATGAAGATTTGGTCCGTTGTTGACCTCCTCTTTCTAAAACCTGTTAGATTGGTTGGTTGTTACATCAGCAGCACTTAAACCTTGACTTTACCATGAACATTTTAGTTACGGATGAGGCAATTTTCACACGATTGAAAAATCCGCATGTCACTTGCCGAACGATTTTCAGTAGATGCGTGGGCTGGAATTGCGAACGGTGAACTTATTGACCCTTTCATTCTAGAAAATCTGTTAACTGGTGCTCTTTATTTAACATTTTTGCGTAATCATTTATAGGTACTCCTCGAAGAAGTTAATCTCAACGTTAGACAGCATATGTGGTTTCTTCACGATGGTACTCCACCATATTTAGCGTGACTGGTGCAACGACATTTGGATCAAGTCTTTGCCGAACGATGGATTGGCCGAGGTGATCCAATTGAGCGCCGCCCCTCGATTACCCGACCTAAATTCGCTTGACTTTTATTTTTGGGGTCATACATAAAAACTATAATGTGTGTTACCGAAGTTAACACTGAACAAGAGTTGTGAAATCGCATACATGCTGCCGCTGAAGCTTGCTTTTGGCCGTGTAGATTACTCATGGACTGTGTATTGAAAATCACGGAAATAACTTCATACAATTACTGTTATGAATTAAATACATTTTCAATTTTATGTAATTCACGTTCTTTTAATCTTATTTGTATTAAATTGGTATCTCTGTAACCGAAAAACATTTTTTTTATGTATGTAGAAAACATTTGAATTAGAATTTGTAGACCGTATAATTATATGTAAACTAACAACTGTTTGAATTGTATTATTTTTAATATGAAAGTAGGTACTAATATAATTTTTATATGTAAGGGCTAAACATATATTTGGCATGTACTTATTTAATAGTTTTTCAGTTCAAACTAACTTTGATTCTTGAACAGCCATCGTAACTTCACTGATAAGAGCAATATGAAATTCATTTTTAAAATGTTTGAGAGTTCTGGAATTTAATAGTTCCACTTTATTAGAGCAAGGTATTCAATCAATATTATTTCAGAGCGACATTAAAGCCTTGAAAATCTAAATACAACTTAATCAAATTACATTGTGTTGAAAATACCGAATGAAATGAGAATTAAAAGCCTTAATGGTTTCAATAATACAGTAACTGTAATTTTTTTCTGAAACGATTTATTTTGAACTTAATCCGACACAGAATTTTTCCCTGAATCCAATATATTTAACTTGATTTTCATAAAATTTGTATAAGAAAAAGTATGCAAAATACTAATGAATTGGAATACTACTGTCATTTTGGATAGGAAACATATTGGTTTGGTCAAATAATAGCTTTTGACGTAGTAACAATATATTTCAGTCTTTTAAAGTGATGTATTCTTGAAATAGTATTTTCTACAATGACAAATGATTTTGAACATTTAATAGCTGAACTATGGCTTAGCAAATAACGAGAATATTATATTATGCCACCTGATTATTTACCGAAGTAAAGAATTCCTCAGAGCAAAAAATGCGGTATAAAAAAGCATTCATACCGAAGCGGTATACCGTGTGTTGTCAAGTGGCATTACAGCGATTTATTTTCTTGACGTAATTTACTAAACAGTGTCATAGTTACGTTTACGAAGAAATTCACTTAATTTAAAATTATCAAATGTTATGAAACCCTAATATTGAAAGTCACATGCCACATAGTAAAAGTTTAAAACAAAATATTAAGAACACACTTATAAATGTATGTGTCGAGGCTAATTTTAATATTAAATAAAACATTTTTTATTTTAAAATCTTATTGTGGTGTTTGCGCGTGCGTGAGCGCAAGTATTTAGAATTAAATATATTAGTAAAGTCAGTACAAATTTGGGTTCCTAGTTGTGAGTCACATGTATATTTCTATTTTGTGAAAATACACATATTGTTAAGTAAAGTGAAACTAGTTATTTGTGAGTCCACAATTCCTAGTAGACAAGTGCAACGAAATACTACAGTGGCGACGAGTGAAAAAATAAGCAAGTTTGAAAAAGTCACGTTTTTGTATTAACGACAGTTAGTAAAAAACGCTCAAACATGCCAGCAGGTGGAAGCGTGGAAACCGCAAGCGCGAGCAGCAATGCCGGTGCGAGTTTGAAAATGACAGTCTACGCGAGTTCGACCCAAACGTAAACAAGTGGAATGTTTAGAAAAAGCAAGTGTCGCAATTTTTCTGGATGAACAATATAACTGATCCCAATTTGAAACGAACCTTCTTATTAAACAGTCTCAGTGAAAATACTTTTAGTATTTTGTGTGATTTGTTGGTACCCAAGGAGCCCGATAATGTAAATTACGACGAAATCGTAAATAAACTTGATGAACATTTCTGCTTAAAGAAAAGTGTGTGGGGTGAACGAATGTTGTTTTACCAAGCACATCAAGAAAATGGTGAGTGTATTACAGACTGGGCTATTAGAGCGAGGCATTTATCCACAAATTGTGATTTTGGAAACTTTTTAAACACGGCTATATGAGACAAGTTTATTTTCGGAATGCAAAAGTGCCGAGCGTTAGAAAAACTCTTGCAAGAGTCTAGTACCACTCTAGATTTTCAAAAGGCGGTGGAAATTGCACAGAGCGTGGAGGCGGCGAGAAATTATTATCAAGGAAATACAAATGCGGATGAACCGAAGGTAAAGTTGGAACTTCAAATTCACCGAGTAAACCAGGCAGTGAAGGGGACAGGCAACCAGAGAGCGACCACGACTTTTCAAAGGAGGCAGCAGCATAGGAACCAAGGGAGTACTCCGGTTGCAGGAACGAGTAAGAATGTTTCATGCACAGTATGTGAAAAAAATAATCACACATTTTCTAATTGTAGATATAAGAATTACATATGTAACAATTATCATGAAAAGGGTCATTTGTCAAATGTTTGTAAGAAACGTGGTTCATTAAATACTAAAAAAAGTTCTCACTTTTTAAAAGTAAATGATGATAATGTTGAAAATAATGATAATTTTTTGCACGTATTTAATATTAATGTTGATAATCAGAATTCTCCACATCAAATAAAAGTTAAAATAGAGGACATTTATGTAGATATGGAGTTAGACAGCGGTAGAGCAATTACAGCTTTTTCTAAAGATTTTTATATGCAACATTTTGCACATTTACCATTGTCTCACTCCACAACCTCTCTAGTTAGTTATGCCGGTGCAAAAATTTGTCCTGCTGGGATAATTTGTGTAAATATTAGTTATAATTGTAAGACATACCCTATAGATATGTTTGTAGTTGATAAAGGGGACCCTCCACTATTAGGAAGAGATTTCATGTACAAAATCAATTTAGGTATAAAAGAAGTAAATGCTATTGATGTTGATAATAATTTAGTTAACAATTTATGTGAAAATATAAGGAAATATTTTCCAGTGGAATAGGCACTCTTTCAAAAGGCAAAATTGAAATTAAATTAAACCGAGAGTCGGAACCGAAGATTTTTAAACCGAGGTCATTGCCATTTGCACTAAAAGAAAATATTGAAAATGAATTAGACCGTAAATTTAAAAATATTAGAACCAGTGGATTATAGTTTGTGGGGCACACCTATAGTTCCAGTATTAAAATCAGATGGAACAGTGCGAATTTGCGGCGATTACAAAATAACCTTAAACCCAGTTATTCAATTGGAGAGATACCCTCTTGAAGAGGGAGTATCATACCGCTATTGAGCTGTCTTATTGGGACGCCACATAATGTATTTATGATGAAAAAACTTATTATACCTCATTTTGTTCTGACACTGGAGCATACATTATTGAAAAATACAATAACTTGAACTTTTTCAGTCAAAAATGTTGTACTTTGTGGAAAACCCTACTTTTAACAATTTTTTGAGATGTTTGCAATACACAATATTTATTATTTTACTATGTAATTTTTGTCAGTTAAACTACGAAAGGGATGAACTAAGTACGTGTTATCTTATTTGAACATCAATTAAAATATTATTAATGAAATAAAGTATGTCAGTTTGTGTCAAGTTATTGTAGTTTTGTAATAAATTTTGTTTTAATATGACGTGCAATAACTTTTTTGTATTCTCGAAAAGAGGGATATGGTTCGTGTTTATTGTGACTTTCACGGTCAGTGCTATTATTTGATATACAGGGCGGCCAAATGAAAACAAAACAGAACCAATTTTAGGAACTGCGTCAATATTGTAGAAAAACGCTCGGACCCGTCGATTTAAATTAATGGAGGACATTATTTGCTGGTATTTTTGACTCCGCCATTTTCAGCTCCAATAAAGGGTAGGCATCACCCCAAAATATTTAAATGGCATAGAGTAATTATTTCATGACCTCGGTAACTGGTTGCTGCCAGTAACAAAATTAAAATGCATATTACTAACTTCAGCTGGTATTCTTTGACGTACCCTTGTTGTTCTAGGACCGTTTAAGTTAATCTTAAATTTAGTGTAATTTTAAGAAATAAAAGTGTTGCATTAAGTATAAAACACTTAGATACCAAGAATATGGTTACCTAAAAATATGATATCCAAGAAGTAGACAATACATATTCTTTGATAAATTTTCACTTTTAAAAGTTAAAGACAATTTACAGCGTTTCTTTTATTCCTCACTGTTCTCATCATTTCTCTTTATTTTCTTTTTTATCCTATATTATGTATTCCTAAAATTTAGTGCAGAATATACAGGGTGAGCCAGTCATAATGTCATTAATTTTAAGAGGAGATAGGGAATAATGAGTATAATGCGAATACATAAAAAAAAATATAAATGCATATTTATGCCGAAAAAAATATTTTCAAATTATTATTTAAGCCCCCTTTTCAGACTGTCACTGACCGCTCACAGCCTTGGTGGTTTACAGCTCACAGTTCAACTCGATATCGACCTGATGCAATGTTGAAATATTTTTCTAGTACCTACCTACCTACCTAGGTTTTAGACACAATAAACGGTTGTACTGACTATTTTAGAATATCATTTTTTCTTGCTCAGTTAAACTTCAGCCAATAATAATTTAAAATGTTAATATCCAATGAAATCAAATAATAATAATCAAATAATTCTATTAAAAATTACAAGTAATGCGGTCCACTCAGGTTTTCCGGTAGAAAACACGGTCCAATCAAACGATACCGGTACATTCCTGCCCATACGTTGACAACAAATCGCCTCTGAAAGCTAAACCGACATGTAGCGTGTGGATTTTTCTCTGAGAAAATGTTATGACTGCAAAGAAATGAGCGTAGTTACATTGAAATCACAAAATTCCAACGTATCTAATAATAAACCGAGTAATAAACCATTTACGTACATTACATAAAAAACCTATACCCAATGGGTAAATTAGAGAGAAGCTGAAAAGTATTTCGTGTTTAAATACTTAGTAATAAAAAAACCATCGTGTTGTCGACAGAAAACTGCCCAAAACCGAAATGGCACGCCTCTGATCTGATGCTCAAAAAAGTTATCGAGTGAATCTTGACCTACCGTATTATTAGGTCAATAACCTAGTTACCTAGTTTTTGTACTGTTATTTAACGACAAGGAGTAAAACTATTTTTTTAAATCTAGATACATGAATGCATTTTCCTTAAATAGTGATTTATTTGTTAATAAAAACAAATGTAGATAAGAGCACTTAATATTAATAAAATTAGGGTCAGCCGCAATTTGATTTTGATGCTCTCAACTAAATTTAAAGCACCCGACGCAGTTTCACAGAACTCGTATCGCAAAGGCACTTACACAAAGTTCGTGCACCTGGAAAGTGTCGGTTAGGTCCGATATTCCATAACAGCGGCATTCGAATTTCGTAAACATTCTCCGTATAACACTACCATTTCCGCATATTCGGAATTTGTAAAATTATATATTGTGAATTTACGACAAATACGCGAGACCGGAATAAACAACTTACTGCTTACAGCTTGTATTCTCTCCATCCTTCCTCCAAATTTGTGGCGTGATCTACAAATTTGAGGGGAATGGAATGCGGGAAATGCAGAAAGTGCTAAGTGGGGGTAAATTTGAATATCACGCTGAAGTGTTAGACGATATTATGTATGTAAACATGATGTGGCAACGATGTTTAATCTGACATTCGATTGTCGTATGGGTGCGTCATCAGAAAGTTCGTAACGCACCAGGAGCGCCGTGTTACTGATTTTTATAGGGTGATTTGTTTATTTTTTTTAAAGGTCGAGTAAAAAATTTTTTTTTTCGATTTTCTGCCTTTATTAAGCCTCCCGAATACGTGGTTAAAATTAATGACTGACTCACCCTGTATAGAACAATATAATATAATAAAATAGTGTTGTGTTTTTTTTTATTATTGTAATTATTATGTGTGTTATTGGCTTCTCACATGGAAATTATGATTTTTTTTGTTAATGATTGTAATCGATTATTGGATTATGTCTGTAGATTGCAATATTTAAATACTTAAATAAAATAAATACATAAATTTGTAAATATATCAAATATTCTTTATTACTGAATACACACTTGTATGAAGTTTGAAATTATGTCCATTATTATACTTAAATAAAGATTAGATTGCATTCCGTGCAGATGGCCTGTGTCCCATTACATATGGTACACCCTGTATAAAAACAATAAAAAACGTATAAGCAGATCACTTATATGTCACCTTCACTTGGTTGCATGCCCCCCAGATAAGTATTGCATATGAAATATTAGATTGGATAAAACTGTGATAAACTATCTTCAGTGTATTTAATGATACTTTACCTACTAGACTTCGTAGGAGATACATGTACTTGGATATTTTTCTACAAATAAAATTAGTATGTTGTTCCCACAACAATTTGGAATCAAGGTATACTCCAAGAAATTTAACAAAATCACAATTGTTCCAATCATCATTAAAATCGCGTAGGCCGAATACCATTGTCTCAGTCATTGTCATGTATTTAATGGTGCGTCGCCCAGGACGAGAGGTCTGCGTTAAGTACCTGCTGTAATGTAGATCGCTTCCTGAAAGTTGAACCGCTTAGGCCGAGTAGCAAGTAAGCAGAACACATATCTTACAATAAAAAACATGATGAATACGTTAGCAGTTCAAAAAAAATCGCAAAATTTATTTTAAAGAATATAATTATTGCAAACGATTGTACATAAATCTATGAAAATATTTCCATTTGTTAAATATTACTGTAGATGTAACTATTCTTATAACATAAACTTACTTGCTAAATATAACATTATTCACTTTTATTTATAAGTTTGAGAAAAGAATTGCTAAAATGTATAGCAAAGTATAGCAAAACATGTATATTAAAGGAGATTTTTAGGTTATTATTTTATTTGAGTAAAATTTATATAGTATAAATGAAAAAACAGAACAGAACAAGAAATGTATTTTTCTATTTACGTTTGTTTTAAATGTTTTATTTTTCAAGATTTCAGTACGTAAAGACATTGGAACATAAAGTTCAGTCATTTCGCGACGAGAAATACAGCGATTTTAACAAATAAATTTAGTATTACTGTTTTATGTAACTATATGGCATATTTTTAAATTGCATACAGTACCATTTCCTTCATATAGTTCTTCCCACTCATTAATTTTAGAATCACCAACCTTTAACTAAAAAATTAAGAAGTTAATGATTAGTGATATTTGAAACCAATACCTTGTAGGTTTTAATTAATTAATCCAAAAAATATATCGAAATAAGTCATTGAGATTATAAACTGACCAAGTTGTATTTATTTTATTTTATTTTCAGGAATACACTTCTTTAAATACTCTTAGAATAGATGTGTGTGTGATATGTACTCTAAAATATTGTGTTGTCTTTTAAGATCGAAATTAAATTCTGTTAGTTTACTAAGAACTTTAGATCCGATGTTTGCTTTGTTTCTGGCTAGCAAACATCCCATATGTTCAGTGTTCACCCACTTATTGGCTTGTTTACGGTCCCTAAAGGGCAACCAGTTTCAACATTCCTTCGATTGTCTGAATTTGTGTTGATAAATAATTACTATAATCTCTTTCATTTGAACGACCAATGTAAAATATCTCTCGTATTATTGGAGGATATTGTATAAAAGTTAACGATATTTCCAAAAACTTTTATAATAGTTTATTATTAAAATTAGGAAAAGGGCAGAGATTTAAAAAAAAAACTATTATGCCCAAAAAAAACGGAATTACAATATATATCAAATTATACAATCACGTACAATATTTAAAATAATATAGTTACATTATGTTTGCATATGATTATAATTAAACATACAAGATATATAAAGTTTTAATTGGAAAATAAATAAGCACACAATCCGTTGCTAAAAATGTTCACAGATGATGCAGTGACGATCTATACTGGTAAATTGTTCCAAACGGTGAATATTCTGTTTGTCAGGAAAAACTGTCTTGTCTTGGATTTGAAATTTTCTTTTTTTAATTTCATTTCATGACCTCGTAATCGGCAGTCTGTGTTGAGTGTATACAGCAGAGTCAGATTTTCAAAATTGTATCTTAAAAGTTAGAAATAAATCACCACGAAGACGACGCTGTTGAAAATCGGTAGCACTACACATTTAGACATATTTAATGGAAGAAGCCAATCACTGCACCAGTTATTGATAGAAGTTAAATTATTTTGAAGAGACTGATGGTGAATGATGGGGTTAGCGTATATATTGGTGTCATCCGCATAAAAAGATGTTTTGTTTCCGATAAGATGTTGGATGTCACTAGAGTAAATGAGAAAGAGCAGCGGACCTAGTACAGAACCTTGTGGGACATCGCTCTTAATCGGTCTTTCTTCAGAATATACATCGCCTACTCTAACCTTGAAAAATCTGCCTGATAAGAAGTTCCCAATCCATCGGCTCAAGTCTCCTCGAATTCCTAGGTGTTCAAGCTCGTGTAAGAGTCTTCTTATCGGTACTTTCGAGAAGTCCAGATAAATGATATCGATTGGATTGTTCATATATAAAGATAGTGACCAGTCATTTACACAGTGTAGCAAGTTAGTTAGAGTTGATCTGCCCGGAACAAAACCATGCTGCTGGTTCGGTATAATGTACTCTCCTAAAAGAAACTCCCTTATAGATTCAGCAATTATGGATTCCATAACATTGCAAGCAGTGGGAAGTATACTTATGGGACGATAATTATTGGGATCTAGCGTAACTTCCTCTTGTAAATTGGAGTGATGGATGCCAACTTCCAAACTGATGGAACAAAAAAGATTGTGATATAAATTGTGGAGTAAATTCTCTTCTGTCTAAAGTGAACATCACATGAGGGCACAAAATAACAGGGAGAACATCACTGATAGATTCATTAGTAAAAACTTTGAAAATGTGATTGAGAGAGTCTATGAAGTTTCTTTGTTAGTTCTGCATAAAGTTCCGTTTTCATTAGTAATGAACAAATTTAAACAGTTTTTTGTAATTGCCACTATTAACAATGGAGTTCTCATAAGCTTTTTTGCAATAATTAAATGTTTCTTGAGAGAGTTTGTATGAACAGTTTGATGAATATGTACCACATATATAGCTATCTTCCTTAGTATACTGTAACTATATTTTCCAATGGCGATAATACAGTTAAAGTTCGTGGACACCTGCAAGTGGCTCTGATAGAGTCGCTCTCAGACATTAATTGCAGCATGTGCAAAGCTGGTGCAATTAATTTCGACTACAAGTGTTTCTTATAGTCTTATTGATAAGAGACTAAACAATATAAATACGAGTTTATCTTTTATGTTAATTTTCATAAATGCATATGTACAAATACAAATAAAACTAAAAGAAATAACTTCAACTTCTTTTCTCAATATTAAATTTACATTGCGCATTTTGTACTGGTACTTTAGAAATATGAGTTTTGAATTGTAACATACTGAATCTTTGATATTGACTAACTAATTTATCCTCAATTATTCACTAAATTGGGTGTGTATGCAATTTTCCTCTAACTCATCATTACTCTGTCTTTATTTCCAATTATAATTTTATTACATCCAATATAAAATACACAGAATGTTGCTAATAAATCACATAATAATTATTCATCGAAAATATATGTTAATTTTAAGGCAATGGTGATAATAGCTTTTACTAATTTTGTGGCTTTAAATATTCTGTAACGAAACTAATTAATTAACAAAATCATTAAATTAATCACTAAATAATTATGTTACACGAAGCAAATAACCATCGTAACTTTATATTAACGTTAATTCACGTCAAATATTACAAACTTGATTAGTGTACCCACAACTGAAACTGCAATATTCTACGTATATTTAATGAGGCTTTCAATTGTTGATTTGGCAGCACCGTGATAGTTTTAACTCTCTATAACTCTTAGTAGATCCAAGCGTACAGACTCTTATAGAATTTCCGTTTTTCTACATAATTTTAAATTATGTAAGAATTGCATAATGCTAATGCTTAGTTTTTGTAAAGGGAACATGTTTAAGTAGTCGGTTAAAATTTAAGGATAATTTTTCATACGGAAAAAAGTTAGATCTTGAAAATCTAGGCAGACGTATAAACATGAAGCTTAGTACGAAGAGAGAGTTTCCCTCGATGCCTCCTCAAGAAAAATAAATCACTCACACTGAAACTGCAAACTCACTGCAAAATGTCACTTAACGGAAACGTACTATATGTTCGTCTAACCTGTCTATGACGTTTTGTATTCTATCCCAAAGTTGTGCTCCCATATTAGGTGTTACAAAGTTGTAAACAATGTCTTTCAAATGACAGCGAGAAGACCAAGGAAAGTCCCTACCTCGACCAATCCAAATCAAATAGCTGCAATGAGCAGAGGCACCATCGTGCATGAACCACATTTGTCGTCTAGGAAGTTTTTGCCGAAGGAATTTCAAACAATTTTGGCCGTTCAACCTTGCAGGTACAGCGATAGGCCCCAAAATAAAATTTCCTATAATCTCGCACCAGACGTTAACTGAAAATTGTGTTGAATTTTCTTCTCTCCACGCGAACAGTTTATTCAATTACAAACATCACTACATATAAAAACAGCTTCATCTGTAAATGTAACTGGAGAAATCGTTCACAAAATGTTAATCTCAGCGGACGATCTGATTCAAGTAAATTTTGTACAGGGTGAAAATGGAAACACTGTAACTGCTGCGTATGGAGTATAGTCGAAACGGTTTTGCATCCAACTCCTGTGACAGCTGACGAATGCTAATTTCTACTCTTTCTAGAATATGTTCTTCGTCTTGTACCTTTCTTTGAACGTACCTTCCATTTCATGAATTAGACCTAAAGTTCCCAGTTTCTCTTAATTTGGTGAATAAAGAAAAAAATGTATGAGAAGGCTGTCTGCGATTCGGATAAAGTCCACGTCCACTAAAATGAACATACATATAGGGTCGGTCAGTGGTCGCGCGGTTTAAGGCGTCAGTACTTGAATCGAGGTGACTAGATCGGCGTGGGTTCGCGCCCAGCTGCCGGTAGACCGTATATAAGCTATATTCGTGGAAAGGATTGGCACCCTCTCTGCGGGTATGGTAGGGTGGAAGAATGTTTGCTTGGGTCAATGTGAGAGATTGATACCGGTTGATATTTTACTATCCCCCTAATTAATGAGGTTTTCCAGGTTTCCCTCATTCCTGCACTGAATAGTGGTTAGGACTTACCAACGTAAGTCGTTCCTGGGCGCAAATGCGGCCTGCTTAATAATAATATGTCGCCCCCTCTCTCGCACAAGTCTCCGACTTCTGGGCTAATCCCTGTGATTAGAATGAGGGGTAGAGATATTATTATATTATTATTATACCACTATCATATCTCTCATTTCGTAATTTGTAAATTCATTGCGACGAGGCATTTTCAGAAACAAATTTTTGCAAAATACAAACTTAACAGTGGCTTATCGAAATTTTGGCTTTTAATAGGTATATATCTTTTGTGTAGAATAAATTTCTCTACCTATTTCTGGCAGTTATGTGTAAAAATTTAAACGTACAAAAAAGTTACAGAAGAATATTCTTCACAAAATGTTGTAGTAAAATGAACGTCCTGGATTTAACCTAATAGGAACAAAATCAGCATATTTATTTATTTATTTATTTAATAATGATGAAGCAAACAGGCTGTAGCCTAATTACATGCTTCTTACCTTACACAAAACAGAGCAACAATTAAATTAATATAAAAGATCACATCTAGTATATCATAAAAATATGAACATTTATATACATACATATGGCAAATACCACTAAATAACCAAATAACTGCAGGAGACAGGCACTACTGAGAAAAAAAAATAAATCAATCTAAAATTGACTTCAACATTTTTTTAAATTTAAAACGGCTAACATCATAAACTCCAAAAGGAATACTATTAAGATACTTGTTACCTACAATATTAAAGCTGTTCACAAGAGGGTAACTTAAGGAAACTTTAAAGACAGAGTATGGGGGAGGTATTCTGTGATCTGGACATAGAATTGTAATTAAGATAGTAGATAAGGACTGTCCACAATACTATTTATAATTTTATGCAGAAACATTAGAATAATTTGATTCCCTCTACTATCAAGTCGCGGTACTTTAAGATCACTTCGAATAACGAGATAATGATCAAACGGTGGATTGGTGCGATATTTCTTATAGTAAAGGTATTTAATAAATTTATTTTGAACGGTTTCAATGGTTTGTTTGGACGACTGTCTGGATGGACTCCAAATGACAGCACCATATTCTAGGCGAGAGCGAACAAAGGTATTATATAAATACTTTATGGTATGTTTTTAAAATCATAGGTTGTGCGCATAATAAAACCTAACAGTTTATATGCTTTAGCAGTGATATTTTGAATGTGATTATTAAATTTCAAGTCATTTTGAAAAGTAATACCTAAATCCTTTATTGTTAAACATCTAGTTAAATGGGTGTCACTAATTTTATAAGAAAAAACGGTAGAATCTCTGCACCTCGAATATGACATTATTTTACATTTATCTAAATTAAGATATAATTTATTTTTGATAGACCAGTCATACATAATTTCAAAATCCAAATTAGCTTTAACTTCTCTAAAAATCTTGAAGTCATCTGCAAAAAGTAAACACTCAGACTGAATACATTTGGGAAGTTCATTGACAAAGACTAGGAAAAGAAGAGGCCCAAGATTGGACCCCTGCGGCACTCTAGACTTTGTCAAGAATATATTGGACTTCAGACCCTTGAATGATACAAACTGATACCTATTAGCAAGATAAGATGACAGAAGTACTATTACATGATCACTAAGTCCATAATGCATTAACTTAGCCAGGAGAATGTCATGATTAACTCTGTCAAAAGCTTTAGCAAAGTCTGTGTAAATTGTGTCCACTTGCCCGCCCACATCCAGGACTTGACTAACTTCATTAACAAACATAGCAAGATTAGTTTCCATGGATCTCTTTTTACAAAACCCATGTTGATTAGGAGAAATATAGGACTGAAGATGGGCATAGATCTTCTCATATAAAATATATTGATAAAGTTTGGCTACAGCATTTAAAATAGCAATTGGGCGATAATTATTGCATAAACTTCTGTCATCTTTTTTATAAATTGGAATCAGTTTAGTTTGCTTAAATTTAGTAGGGAATATACCGCTATTAATGGATTTTTGAAATAATAATAATAATGGATAAATAAGATAATCTTTGCAAGCTTTAATTACGTAACATGATATACCATTAGGCCCCGCAGCTCGCTTAGGCTTTAATTTTTTAAACGCACGCTCAACATCCTCAACCCTTACATTTTGAAAATGAATGCAGTCAGATACCACTTCACTAAGAAACATCTCATTATCCAAACTCTTAATAATATCAACATTATAAGAGGATTCCTCTGAATAATTTGTTCTAAAATGACTAGCAAAACCTTCCATAATATCAGACCCCTTATCCGTAGCAACCCCATTAACTATAAATTGACAGTTCAAATTAGCATCTCTTTTCTTTGATTTGATATTGTTCGAAAAAATATTATTATCATTAACTATCTTAGATACAATATTCTTAATATAATCATTATAAGCTGTATTTAATGCTTTCTTGAGCTCTGCCCGCAACATTCCAAATTTATTAAGATGAAAAGCAGAATAATTTTTCAGTTTCCAGTGAAATTCTTTTAGGTTAATAAGATATTTTATTTTGTCATTAAACCACGGTGGAAAGCTTTTATTAGAATTAGTTGAGTAGCTCTTATATTTAGGAACACATTTATCTAACATACCGTATATTAAGGAATAGAAATGGTCAATCGCTTGATCAACATCCTTGATTTGTCCAATAGTGTTCCAATCACATGACTTTAACAAATCAACTAAAAGCGGGAAGTTAGCTTTAGAAAAATTATACCCATTTTCAAAATTAAATGTAGAATCCTTAACAGAATTTATCTTATTGAGCTCAACTATAGAAGTTAAAGCAGGGTGTTTCCTGTCAATAGGTACAAGTGGGTGCAATTCTTCAGACACGCTAAGAGCAACATTCGCAAACACAAGATCTAAGGTGTTTGAATCCTCATTTAAAATGTCATTAAACGATTTGAGGTCATACAAAGACATAAGATTTGACATCGATAAAATAGATTCACTTTTATCAATAAACTTATAGTTAGTACCATCAATAAAGGGTATATTAAAATCCCCAAAAATGAAAAGATAACTATTTACTCTTAAGAATTTATCTATATTTGAAAAAAGTTCAACAAAATCCCTATAGTATCCATTACTCGCTTGGGGCTTTATGTAGGTTGCATTTAAGATAACCTCATTCCCTAAAATATAAGCTTTAACAAATAATGTTTCTAGATAAGTATCTATATGAAGTACAGAAGATTTAAATTTCTTATTTACGGCAACCAAGACTCCGCCTCCACGCATTAATCCAGTCTCCCGGATACACCTGTCTTTTCTATATACATTGTATCGAATGTCAAAGATTTCCGCACTCTGAAAACCTTCATTAAGCCACGTCTCAGTAAGAATTATAATATCATAAGATTCTGCTAGCACATTTTTATAAAAATCATTAGTTTTTGTACGAAGTCCCCTGCAGTTCTGGTAATAAATATTAAGTTTCATAATTAAGAATCGAGTATATTACAAAATAAGAAATAAAGCAACAAAATAATAATAATAATAAAAAAATCTCCTACTTATTATGATAAAGGAGGAATATGTATATATGATACGTCAATGCTCAAAGCATCCAGCCATAAATAAAGAAGGCACCACAATTTGTGGAAATTTACAACAAATTAACAAAACTATTCATATTATATTATAATAGCAGCAATTACTAGAAAATTAAATTTATTCAAGAGCATAATAACCTTAACCAATAGAAAAGGATTCAGAGAAAAAAACACAATACTATACATATTCTACAATTGAAAAAAAAGTAAATAAAGCCATTATAAAAAGACCTCAAGAAAAAAAAGCAGAGGCAAAAAGATAACAAGAACATTTAAACGGCGTGTAATTAACTTAGATCTACCACTACAATTAACTAACGGGATGAAATTTGTTTTCTCTTACCAGAAGAATTATAATAAATATTACCACCATAGGCCCACACTTCAGAATATCCAAACTTCTTCTTAGCGAGCTGAAGCAAGTTGTAACGTTCCCTGGTAAGGTTCTCATAGATACGAACATTAGAATTTTTTAATAACTTTCTAGCTTTATGCACTTGCTTGAACTTTAAATGCGAGATAAAATCAATAATGACTACTCTGGGAGCAGAAGCCTAGTTAGCTGATTTTTTTAGTATGAAGATATCATTAATATCAGCAACGCAGCATGGCACTTTAAGATCATTATATAATTTCTAATGCTGTGTTAAGGACATCATCACTGGTACAATCAGGTAGGCCAATAAAACGTAGTGAGTTATAATAGCCAGATTGTTGTAATTCTTCTTGCTTAGATGTTAAGGATGAAATTGCTTTCTGATTAGCAGAAATACTTTTATTCATATCAGAAAGGGTAGAGTTTAACTTGGCAAATTCCTTTTCAATTTTAGCTTCCAGTTTGGAGAAAAAATTTACACATACCTTAACTATTAACTCCTCCATTGATTCGGCACTCTTGCCATCAGTTGACGCCGCACTCCGAGTAGATATTTTCGACATGGTTACTAGTTAATTACCCTGGTAGAACTATAAACTAGCAGCCTCATAAAAGAAACCAGGAATACTTCGGAGCGATGTCTACTCTGATATTCTGTTTCTATAATCTTTTCATTTCATGGAGATAAACTAAGCAAATTTTGCTCAAATCGCTTAACTGGGTTCTGAGTTAAGGAAAAAACAAGAAATAAAAACAGAAACTGTAACATTATAACTTTTTTGCAATATTTTTCGTTTAAGCAAGTTTAGTTAAATCGACTCCATTTGGGTTCTAGATCATGTCCTTGAGGTATGTAACATTTGTTATGTGTTAGGTGACCCTGTATTATTGTAAACTTTATTAATTATATTTTATTAGTTATTTACTTTCGTATGGCTTTTTTGGTTGTTACTCTAGCTAAATGTTGCGTCAGTCACAAAATTAATATGCACTGTCTTAACATTAGTCGAGATTATTTAACCTACCCTATTGTTCCCGAGCTACGCTTTTGGGGGTGGACCCACTATCGGAATTCCTAGGCCCGTATATAAATTTATTTCTGTTACTGGTATCACGGCCGCCATAGGACTAACAAACTATATAGATTATTCAACCAGTAAGTTAAAATAAGTACCTATAACTTATTTAGTTAACCCAGACATGATCCGATTATAACGGAAATAGGTATAACTTTAATGAGACTTATTCTATAAATAATCTAGCATATTTTTACCTCAAAACTAAATATATCCATCCAGATGTATTGAAATTTAAATATTTCAATAAATCAGAAATAAAAATATAATTGAATAATAAATTCTCAGAAATAAGTCATTCATTTGAAATCTGGTCAACAATTCTGTTTGATCAGTACCATGAGATGGATAGAAATCATCTACAACTTATATATTTCGAAAAAAGTCTTTGTATACTCTCAATAATATTTTTATGGACGGCATACATACAATGAAAAATACGATAACTTTATAGTACTTATCTCCGAAAACCATTTAAAATTCCGAATGATAAACCCAAGAGATCTAAAGGCGTGTTCAACGATGTCAGTGATATGAAGAACAAATATTAACTTCTAATCAAAAATTACACCGAAATCTGACATTTCACTAACGGAATATTATTTATGTTATAGTAAAAATTGTGTTAATGATCCCCTGATAAAAGACAGGTTAAAAATAAAAATTAACGGCTTGACCAACATATAAGCACTCTCCTTTAACAGAAACGCCAGGATCCCATCAGGGTCAGTTGTCATTTTAGTTTTAAATTTGTTTAACGCATGTAGAACAATGTCTTCATAAAAAATCACACCGTTTAAATGAGCTGTATTGATAGATTGGTCCCTAACATCAAATTTACTGGATGTAATAAAAGCGGAATGAAATAAATTTGCAAAAGTATTTAAAATGTCACGATGATCGGTCAATAAGTTCGTTAAATTTCATCGAACTAGGAATATTCGAAACATTACTATTAATACGGGACCAGAACAGGGTGATTCAGAACTTATCTAAAAAAAATGAATGTACAGGGGACTGTTACAAATACAATTTTGTAAAAAAAATTAAGAAGGGAGTTCGAAAATGATTTAAAAATACACTTCTGCGTGGCACTGGAAACTGGTCCACTGTAAAACCAAAGTTTACAGAATAAATATATAAATTGTTTCACTCTAGAACACGCCCCGCCCTACCAATTCCGCTCTCCTCACCCGTCTCGGGGACCGTTCGGTATCCAGGATCCTACACGGTGGCCGACGCTAGAACTGTAACGTGTTGAGTGCGATCGATATACTGTGAGACAAAAAACCTTGAATATCTGTTAGTGTTTATTTTATTACTTTTCTTCTAAAAATGCCCGTGATATATTGTACTGTGAATAATTGTCCCTCTAAACGTGGTTTTTCCTTTTTCCATTGTTCAAGGTATGTATTTTATATTTCATCAACTAATATAAAGAAATAAGTCACAATACAAAATTTTACGCGGTACGCCGATAAAAATTAGAATCTTCATTTGAAAGATTGTCCTGATCAATGCTATAAAAAATTAGAATTAGAAGCATACATTTTTCAAATGAAACATTAAATATTGTTTTTGAATGAACCAACAAGTAAGTTCTTTGTATTGGTATTTATTTATTTTAGTGTAATATGGAATAATTATGTAAGTAGGTACAGTAGAACCTCGATTATCCGTGCAGCGGATTATTCGTGCGATGCGATGTTTATGACTGTTCGCTATCCGTGCGCGGATTATCTGTGGCGGGCTGAAAAAGCGCTCGGATACAAAAACAAAGACGGGTCTGCTTGTTTGTCGCATACGCATTATTTACTTAAAGCCGTATGACACTGTATGTCCATAAAAATGTTCTAAATTTTTATGTAAATCTGCGCGAGACAGTGCGCAGTGTGCAAATTGGACTAATTACTATAGTTACTTCGTGCTGTGCTGTGTAAACATAATATATTTATGTTATAATAACGATATTTTGATATAATTGTCATTTGCCCTTGCCCTTCAATATTTCACAAAATATAACCACTCAACAGATGGTGCCATATAAACCGAGTTAATATGCTCACGTATGAAGATAATTTTACTGTGAATAATTTTTATTCATAATACTATTCATAAATTAACTAAAATTCGCATTTTTCTAACGAAAATTTCCAAAAAAAATTTATACGTAATTTTGCTGAAAATTATTTGTAGTGTCATACGACTTTTACGCAGTCTAGCATTTGGTCCGTTCTCTTGCAGACACGGCACGGCGTCAATGAAAAACGCAAACATAAAAATGTTAATTTTCTTTTTACATTATTTAATAGGTATGTGTAATAAAGTTCATATTTTTTTTAAAATTGGTGAGTTCGAGCGTCATTTCGATTAACCTTGTTTTCTATTATCCAGCAACGGTTCGGCCCCAGCCGGCCCGGATAATCGAGTACTACTGTACTTAATTGTGTCATGTAAATTTTTTCACTCAAGCATTTTTTGTTCAAGCGGAGTTTCTGATAAAACCAAAACTATTTTGGCACCAACATTTTAATATGCTGAAGTTTAAACTGGTACAGTAACATCTTTAAATAAATTAAAATAATGTTTCTCAAATTAATTAATATACGTATAGAAACACCCAAATCACAAAAATAATATTAAGTTCTAAAAAATGACCTAGACATACTTGTATATTGGGCTTTCATTTGAGTATTTTTTACTGAAAAGAATATATAGTTTATTAAATTACAAAACAAGAATATAATGCATTTTTATTATATTTCAGATCAAAACTGCCAAACGTCCGAGAGTCCGAGAAAAGTTGCATTAAAAGAGCAAGTAAAAACCTATACTGCAGCATTTGTAACTTACAATATATATTATATTATTTCCTATTTTATTTTTAAAATAATGTATATTGTTTTTTTAAATATTTAAATAGACAATTTACTGCAAATTTTCCACATGGCTACATTATTTTTATATACTAGTGTACGTATATTATTTATTTTAAAATTTACAAGTGAATATATACAACTTCTAAGATTAACTAACAAAACTTTATACATTTACCTGTAATCGTTTTATAATATTTATATTTATTACATTACAAATATTTTATTTATTCAATAAGCAGCCTTACATCACACTTTTGGAATATCCCTCGTATATAAATATTTCCCAATTGGAAAGAAACTACTTTTTTTAAGTCCCTCGTACTTGACCATTTTTTGCGGCAGTATTTACGTGCGGCGGTACGGCTTTGATCTCAAAACATCAAAATGCCGACAGAGAGTGGTATAACTTATATTTATTCACACTGTAAAAAATAATTACAGTTAAAATAGATGGCAATTTATTTACCACTCATTATTGCTGTAATTTTCTTATCGATTGTGACTTTACAAATAAAATGTAAAATTACATTGTAAATTTATTTTGTGGTGTAATTTTGGGTTTTGAAATTGTAATATTACTTTGTGATTTTACAATACAAACAGTATTTTTACAATGTAACTTCCACAATTACTTGTAAAATTACAAAGTAACTTTACAGGTAGTTGTATAGTTACATTGTAATAATACATGTTATATTATGACTACAATGTAATTTTTTTTTATTTATTGTACAGGATGGTCCAATTTGGGCACTTAAGTATAGAAGGTTTCTTCTATTTTCCGAAAGGACAGAAAAAATAGCCAAGATATTTAGAGCTTAATTTCTGAGAAAAGTTGAATAGCGAGAATCACATTTCGATATTTTGATTTGTTTAAGAAATACCTTCATGATATTTTTAAATTTTGGTCGTTTTCTGTGGTAACTTTTCTACTTATTATATTAATATTTATACATTTTAAAGAAATTTTTTCTCTATGTGTAGTATCTAGTGGCTTGAGGAATATTTTTTTTATAACTTCTTGGTTTTCGCTGCTATAACAAACATATATATGTTTTAATGAAACATCATACGTATGTAAAATGCTATATAAAAACTAATCAAGATATCGTAATGAAATTTTCATTATTCAATTTTTCTCAAAAATATTGCCGTGACATTTGGACTATCTTTTCGGAGAATAAAAGAAACCTCCTAAAAGTGTCAAAACTGACCAAACTCGAACACAGGATATCTTGTTTACAACATTCGAATTCATTAACAGTGCTTTGACATACCTAGATCCCTAAAAAAATCTGAATAGCAATTCATTTATAACTAATAGATTAATATGCCTACATAAGAAAAAAAATAAATCGTAAGGAATTAACGATTGTTACTTACCTTAAGTAACATATAAGGCTTTTCAGTGAGTTTCTCAATAGCATCACTGCATCAGAATGATATTTCAAAAGAAAAATATACTCATATTAAGTAACCTAAGTAACATGAATGTCAATTGCTTCGAACCAATAGATTTGTTCTCTATATGCTTTTCAGATTTATATGCAAAAAATTAAGTACTTTAGAATTTATGACGCATTTAGTTGAAAATAATACTTATTTCTATTATAGCCTCGATGTATACCTTAAAATCAGCAGAATAATCCTTTTTAAATTTATAATTCAAATTTTTGGACAAATTGTGTAAAAAACATTTGTTACACAAAACCGTACTTTTCCTAACTGATTATATAAATAATTATTTTGTACTCCGATTACGGCTCAGTTAGCTAATTAGTAGTTACAGCTTTATTATATCTTATATCTAAGTGCCCTTTGCTTAGTTTTTTAGCTTATAAATACATACAGGTACTGAAGTAAGAAAATATTATGGTTTTACAGCAATTTTTTATTAAAATTTGGTACCTACACATTTAAGTTATTTGTACAAAATAGAACACTTAACTTTATACAAGGCATATAACAATGTAAAAATATATTCGTAGAACTAAAGTTAACATTTTATAATATTCAAACGAAATCTATGATCTTATACTAACTATTACAAAGTAATATTAATTATATAAATGTGCATAGAGAATAAGTAGGTACCCAGAACTTAAATCATGCTAATCCTCTCCTGTTCTTCAAATATGTATAAAATATAATATAATAGAAAATATTACATTTTTATATATTATCTAAGATGAACAAAACAACAGTGGGGTACCCGATTTTTGTAGATGCAATGTTTCTTTGTTTCAATAATTATGTATAACTTACATACCTATTAGTTCTTAATCTCATTGAGGTTATGTTTAAACAAGCACTAGACAAAACTATTTATAGTACTAAAAACACTCACTTATCACTCTAGATATGTTTATATTGCTAGTCATTACTCACTAAATTAATTATGTAAGTACCTAGGTCCTAGGTACACGCTGCATTCATCGAAATGAAGCAAGAATAATGAGGCGTCACCACCCAACGCTCTCAACGGTTAAGTTATAGGTTAGCGCGATTTAAACCTTCACATACACATTAGGCATATTTTTACAGTCAATTATATAGCAAATTTGGTATTTTCAGTAATTTTACAGTGTAAAAATGGATTTCACATTGTTAATTGTAAATGTATTACACTATATTCTATAAATGTACAAATTATATTATAATTACATAGGAAGTTTACGGTTTTATTGTATATTGGCAGTTTTCTTGTAAAATTACAAGTGTCAGTGTAATATCATCATTATTTTTAGAATTATTTTAAGACAGTTATAAGGATATTCTTACAAAATAAATTTGGAAAGTTACTGGCCTTTTTTTCAGTGCAGTAAACTTTGATAAAACCTAAAGTCAGCAATTTGCGACAGTACAAAAAATGGAAAGAAATGCTCAAGGAAAGAAATAAATAACATTTAATAACGCCGATTTTATACAGCAAATTTAACAGCTTTTGACGCTATTGTTATTAATTACTAATAGATTTAATTTGTGGCTTTAATTAATAAAATAGTTTGACATACCTGATGTTAGAACAACATTTTTGTCCCGTCTTACCCAGATTCTACAATACAATTCTACAATACAAACTAACACAAATGTTTCTACTTCTTGTCCGTTGTGAACTCGTTTCCGTAAAACATCAATAGTATGTATCCACTTCGGTGGGATACACTTAATTTTTTAAATTTCTCCACAAAAAAAGTCCAAATGATTTAAAGTTAGGAGTTCGTGGCTGCCATGGTACCGGTTCACTTTGTCCAATCCCTTGCTATTAATGCTTCAACACCCCGTACATGGTACGGATATAATTTAGCATCATGTATGATAGCCACACTGCTACAATAGGCCGTGGAAGTCCTGGACCCCCATCTCTTCCAGGATTCGGTTTCAAATTTCCCTCGCGTTGCACAACACTTGCACTCTACACACCGTTGTAAAAGTAGCTGCATTTGGCACATCTTTTCCGAGAAATCGTTTTCCTAAAGTATTTTGACGGCGTCATAAATTAAAACGACATCCATTAACTACGAGTTGCTACTATACACGTAAGCCATTTTTGACACTTGAAAAACTAATGTAAAGACTGGCGTCACAAAAACTTTAGTGCCTACAAAGAATAATAGGATTTCAATATTCGGAATCGCCTAGAGACTACAGTGGCCCAGTGATGTAAAGGTTGAAAATATTACAACTTCAGTAATGTTTTACTCGGAAACTATAAGGATTTTACAAAAATTTACGATATTGACTCCATTTTTCATAACGCATCTATTCCCAAATTCTTTTAGATAGGTTCTGAATCACCCTGTTTACATTTAATGCATTATTCCGTTTGTGTAACTTTCAAAGCTTTGATTACTTTTTTAAATGTCTAATTATAGTACCTGTGGAAAAAGGTGGACAATGCTGCTTTTTGGGAACCGTCTTATGCGCAGTTTGAACGAAACAAAAATGCAATTAGTTATAGAAATAATCGCATATACTCATGTCAAGAATTCAGACGTCTTACATCACGGCTGACGTTACACATTTGTTTTTATTGTCAACGTAATTTTCGATATTTGGTCGCGTTAAAAACAATCATTTTTTGCAATTCAATGCAATATATAATGCAAATTGTAGTGTAGTATATAGTTTTATTACTATCAGTTGCAGTTTCTTAAATATTTTGATGAAAATACAATGAATTATTCATTTGTTCGTATGACGTAAGTCGTCTGAATTCTTGTCGCCAGTATACCTCATCAACATCATTAAGTATTAGAAGCAAAGACCAGTCGAGTCCCTGTAAATCATTATATAATTTAAAAAAAAAACGCCTTTTTGAACTTATAACGAGCACGATTAAGTGGAAGCTTTTTACAGGCATTAATGAGTGGCAATTTGATGTCAACGGCTAGATGAGGTGGATCTTCTTTCACGAGGTAATAGTCAGACGTAACTTCTGAACATTTTGATCTGGAAAATACTAGGTTTAGAATTCTGTTACAATAGTATAGTACCTTATCGCTAATATACTTTATATAATTCGGTATATTAAAGTCTCTAAAGATCACCAATTCATCACCATTTCGTACATTAAAAAAATTCTCAATATTTTAAAATAATAGTTCAGATTGAAAAGCACATACATATGGTATGGAATATAAAGATCAATAATGTAGATTCATTTACAATAGACTGAAACTTTAATTCCTAACATATCAATACTAGGATGGATGTCCTCCATGCCAGCAAAATCAAGCAAATGTGATACAAATTTACTTTTTTCAGTAATGAGGACGCCACCCTTATGATATTGGCTCAATGAAGTTTTCGATCTCGAGCGCCGAACGCTGTTTGTCAAAAATCCAAAAAATATACGTTTTCGAAATAGAGTAAATTTATTACATTTTGAGCCAAGAATCATCCCTTTAAACCCAATAATTAATAAAAAAAAATATAGCTTATCAATTTATTGACCACGTAGACCTATTTTCATCCGGAAATAAGATTTACAAAAACCTATGTACCTTAAACTGTCATAGCACAATATGTTTCAATTTATTGTACCCAGTATAATAACAAATAAGCAGTATTAAAAAGCGAGATATATATCAAAATATATCGATTTATTGCTGTATATAAATTTTGGTGCATGTTACAAACAACATGTTTTTTTTTATATATATTTTTAGGTATTAATAATATTGTGTGTAACTAACTACTCTGTGGGCTAAAGCCCCAACCAGCGTTGAATTACACCCACAATATATACAGGGTGTCCAGAAAGTAATAGGACCCAGCTTCCTGTGATCAAATAGAACAGATTTATGGCCGGTTTCTCAACATTTGGAGCAATCCATTCGATAACTATCGAGTACATAAATTTATCAGACCGATAACTTTATATTGGTTTCTGAACGCATGCCTTCCAAATTTTGTGCAATACATAACAGTTGAATGGATATCTTAATATCTGCAATAATCATAGAGGGAGCTAGCAAATGCACAAGTGTTTGCAAATGTCATTTATGGAAGTAAAAAACTTTCAAGAAATAACTGTAGATAGCGCCACTATCGACTACCTAATGATATCACATCACATTAACTAAATAAAAATATATACAAACCTGTTGCATAGAAACGAAGTAATTAAAACCTTTTCTAATACTGATAGTGAATTTGTTCTAGTACTAGAGACTATCTCCTATTAAATCTATCAGTAAATTTACAGTTTCTTTCGTTAAGGTCGCCGTATTTCTCGCCGTAAAATGATCAAATTTGTGGTGTTTTTTAGGTACTGAAATTTTGAAAAATAAAACGCGTAGAACAAAAGTAATATCAAAAATAAAATTACTGATGTTTTGTTTATCTACTTTTACTATTTAAACTCTCTTGAAATAATATAATAACTTTTAAAATGCATTTGTATGACTCACATTATTTCGCTATTCTAACCCCACATTTTAACAATTATTTTCATATACTTATAAACATGTTATAACAATGTTTACATCTATAGTTGAATTTCAAAAAATACGTATTTTGAAATTTTTCAGTACCTAAAAATTTGCTGGATAAATCGCTTTCTGACTTTATACATTGATTTTATTTCGGTACCTTTGAATATTCGCTGGTGGCATGAGATAACGTTGTTATTTGCTAAACTTTATATTATTCAGTTCTTAAATGTCTAAAATTACTTGTATTTGTAGAAAACACTGTTTCAAGAATACGGCGCCCGCAAACCTCTCTCGAAATTCTGTCGCTTTATTTTTCATACTGGTTTTCTCTTTCACGATAACGTCTTGGCCGTTCAAGATATCTGACTATATTTAAATATTCTTCATCTGAAGAGGCAGGCGAATCAGAATTTTCCATTGCACAAAGTAATCGTCACGAAAATATGAAAAAAGTTGGGTTAAGCCTTACAATAAAGATATAAACAAGCAACAGCTAAATCGCTGCGCGCGTGCACTAATGTTTATTGGACAGATATCTTGCCATTTTTCTTTGGATATATGTTCGATAACTTATGCAATAGATAAGCATTATCGAATGGTTCAGAAACCGAATTCATGGGATATCTCCAGTTTATGGAATCGATAAGTTTATTTAATAGATATCTACTACTAGAAACCGGCCATTAGACAAACTTAGCTTAGTCCAAAAGTGCCTCATTTAGAAGTTACAGGGCTTCAAAAACAAATTGTTTTCTTATTATGAGCATAATTAATAAATGAAACGTCCAATCATGTTGAAATTTGGTACAGTTATGTTTTAGATAAGTACAAGCATTGCGAAGGAGTAAGTAGTGCCGAATATCGTAGAGGGCGCTCTTCACAGTTTTTTTGTAACTCATTTTTATCGTATCTTTCTTGTTGGTCCTACTCTGATACGCTTGACTGAAAATTAATTTTACGTAGAACAGCTATATCTGTTCCATGTTGAAATAATGCACCGTTTTCGATAAAAACGCGTCATTTTGACAAGTGATAACTCGAATTAGAAAATTTATTTCTAAATATTTTAATATGGGGACATTCTCAAACGCGTTTTTACCGAAAACGGCGCATTGCATCAATAAGTATAGATTTTCTACGTAAAATTACATTCTCCATCATAATTTTAAGTCAAGCGTATCAGAATATGACCAACAAAAAAGATACAATAAATATGAGTTACAAAAAAACTTCCAAGAGCGTCCTCTGCCATATGCGGCACTACTTACTCCTTCGCAATGCTTGTACTTACCTAAAACATAATTGTACCAAATTTCAACATGATTGGATGTTTCGTTTATTAATTATGCCCATAACAAGAAACCATTTTTTTTCTTTGAAGCCCTGTAACTTCTAGACGAGGCACTTTTGGACTAAGCTAAGTTTGTCTAGATCGGTTCTATTTGATCACAGGAAGCTATGTTTAAGCTGCGTCCCATTACTTTTCTGACACCCTGTATAAACCATTACATAAAGGGTAAACGTCATATTTAATTTAAAATTCATTGACAGGCTAAACTCACTTTTGTCATTGTCGATATTTAATTTCAAATAATTTTAATTTATATACCTAATAATTTTTATAGTTAGATATTTGACTCAACTTAAAGGAGGCCACCTGAAGAAGCAATCCTAAAAATGCAGAAATAGGTCAGATCTCATCTATTGTAGTTGAAATTTCGACTTCCCACTGTCAAAAGTGAAGTTAGATATTTATAGAGTGTTTTCATTAAACCAGGTGCAGTGAATACAAATTTACATAGATTAATTTCTTTAGATAATTATTGAATAGAACTTTGTCTGTGGAATTGTTCATTAGCATACCTAGATGTTTGGTATCAGAGAGCATACATATGACTTCATTCATAGGAATTGTAGATTTGATTTATATTAGCTTAAAATATCTTTCTAATACAGTAAAAAACAATATGTTTTTGTTAAAGCTTCCAAAACATATTTAAATTACTATGTATGATATGAATGTTATCAGAGCAAATATTTGTCGAAAATAGTGATCTTCCGATTTTAATTACCCTGGTATCATAGTAAACTGGATTGTAAACATAAAATAATTATTTATTTTGTAAAACATCCGACATTACAACTTTCTGGAATTGAATCCAAACAAACATCATTTTTGTTACTCTTTGCGTTTATCGTCATTTCCACAGCCCCTATATACACATTTATATCGAGCAGTATTCATTGTTAAATTATATTAAACTCACAATAATAGAAAATAGCTTGATAATGGCCAAACTCTAAATTTACTTAACGCTTTAAGTCGAATCAGAGAACTGAACCGAAACACACTCAAGTACAGTTTAATCGATACTGAAGCCAAGTGGGATTATGTGGATCGAAAATCTCGGCCCAAAAACAATCGCAACGGTCTATATATTTCGGCCCCAGCATTGAATACGCATATTTGTATACAGCTGTGGCTCTTTGCTATTCTTTACTCAATGTTAATACTTGATATATAAAGGAAATCAATGATCGCGTTCACCATACAGTAGAGTTTAGTTATGAGCAATATCGTGCTGGCTGGCATTGAAACATCGTATCACAGTTCATAAAAATTATTTTATCATACATAACAACTGAGTGATCACTTAAACTAATAAAATTATGTTAACTGTATATAACTCGTTTTGTAAATATACAGGGTGTCTCAGGTATTACTGGCATCCTTGGAATGGGTGATTGTACAGTCAAAATAAATGACATTTAATAATAATAATAATAATGTTTATGTAATACATTATAAAAGAACCACAATTACACTAAGAAGAAATATTACATAAACAATGAAAACGCAAAAGTCTCATAGAGACTTGCATGTGCTATAGAATACAAATAGTAACAATAAAATACAATATTTAATAAAATGTGTTTAAATATAATATACGTATTGTATAAGCATAAATACATTGTGTAATTCTAAATTACAATAAACTAATTTCATGCAGTAAACAAAGTTAAAGTTCAATAGGTAAGTAGTACTAATTATAAATAATATATAAATATATACATACTTTATTCTATTCCAAGTAGGTAATTTTAATTAACATTAATCATTGTTGGAACTTAAATAATTTATGTATTTCAGTTATGGGAGTTTCTAGCAGGAATTTTTGACATTTTTTTTAAGATCATTTTTACTAGCATTCTTTTTAAATGCCTCGGGAACAAAATTGAATACATTGGAAGCCAAATATGTAAAACAACGTTGTCTGATCATTTTGTTTGCTTTGGGCGGAACAAAGTTTGTCTTAATTCTAATATCATAATCATATCTATCCGGTAATTTTAATTTAGAAATTTTTTTAATTGCTAAAATTAGAAAGAACAACTGACGAAGATCCATTATAGATGACTCACTAAACAGCAACTCTGTAGACTAGGTAAGTTCTTTACAATACATAATTTTATTTATTCTTTTCTGGATTAATTCTAATTTATTGAAATGAATATCTAAAACACGACCCCGACCAATTAAACCGTACCTAAGATGTGGTTCTACCAAACAATTGTATAACATTTTCAAATGTTTTGTGTCCAAATTTTTTTGTAGAAATCTGAATATGGAAATGTGAACTCTTATCTTTTCAATGACGTAGTTAATGTTTATCCCATCTTAAGCGGCAATCAATAATCAGACCTAATAATTTTGTATGTGTTTTTGAGTATATTTTAAAATCTTCATTAACTGAGTCTATCATTTTGATTGTACCTATAGTGTGACAATGTATGATTGTATGAAGTAAACGGAACAAATACTGTTTTATAATTTATAGAAAGAAGTTTATAGACAAAACATTTATTTATATTTATGAAATCATGAATAACCAAACTTTAAACATTCCCAAGTATTACTCTCGTAAAAAATGGCCGTATCATCAGCAAAATTTATTACGGTTTCTTCACTAATATAATATGAAACAAGTTATTTAGATAAATTATGAAAAGAAGTGGTCCTAATATAGTACCCTGAGGTACACCAAATTCAAGGATTCTAAAATTACTTTTAATATTATCAATTTCTGCACATTGCCTTCTATTGAATAAGTAGCTACTAAATAAACTTAATGCTACCAGTCTCTTCAAGACTATTTAATAACATTGGATGACTTATAGTATCAAACGCCTTGGCTATGTCCAAAGTAAATAAAAAAATTCAAAATCATTGACCCTGTATCTCGGAAACTCTTACATATAGGTTAATTTAGGTAATTTTCATTTATTTTGACTGTATAATCACCCCTTCCAAGAGTACCTGAGACACCCTGTTTAGTGAGGTGGAAAAAGCTCTCTGTAAGCGAATGTGCAAAATATGTTTAACATACAGTAGGTTCTATAAAATGTACTAAAGAATGAGGAATTACATAATTCTTGTATGGTCAAACAAGAGGCTATTTTAGATATTCCCCAATACTATATTTTATTAAGGAATGACGTACTTATATTAACCCTTGACTGGTATCGTCATATTTAGCAACGTATCCGGTATCGTCGGGTCATTTAAGACCAAATAAAGTTTAATAATAATTAGATAAACAAATTATAGTGAATGTTTATACAATAGCTAATACTCATTCAACACACAGATAAACGCAAATTATTACAGAACTTTTAATTCTAAACCAAACAATTAAATACACACGTTTTTCTTTGTGGACATAAACATCGTATAAAATATTAAATATTTTCATAACTTAGTTACCTAATAGTATAAACATTAATTAAAAAAATATAACAACCATTTCACTCTTTTACAAAAAAAACGTGCAAGGACATTTGGGTAGCCTCATTTTACAGTCTATTTTGGCAAGTTTCTCATAACAATTTGGTTTCACTATGAGCATAAGCCTTACAGACGTAATTATTACAGCTGCTGCAAGTAGTACGATGTTTGTTGTCTAACGTTGAGGGACATAAGTAACATCTACGGCGTTTTCCTGAAGTCGTAGTACCTTCTTGGTTCACTTCTCTTACAGTGTTCTCAATTTTCAGAACTTTTCTGATGATTGATCGAATTTCCCTAGGAAGTCTTGTTTCTGTTAGACGTTGCCTTAGATGGGGTTCTATTAGTGACTGGCCTAATTGAATAATAAATCCTCTTCTGGGCTTTTCACAATCAGTATCAGTTTTATACAAAACAAAAGAATTTACGGATGCTATATTCATAATGGCATACCAAATAGCACATGGCCACCTCCTTGTTCTGCAGCCTGTGTCATAGTTAGCACACTTCTGATCCATTGCATCTACGCCGGCTTTCGTGGAGTTATAATATAGTATCATATCAGGTTTCTTAAAAAGTTCATCTACTTTGTTGTCGTGGAACATAGAAGATACTAATAAAATATATTTATTTGGTTTTGCTACATAGGAAACCAACATTTTAGTGTTGGTGAAGACAAATTTAGATGTGCCTGGTACAGTTTTCTTATCTGGCACAATGTTTTGAGGTATCTCACGTTTATTTTTTCGGATTGTACCAACGTAGGTGAGTTTATATTTTTGTAATTCATCAACCAGTTCGATGGACGTAAACCAGTTGTCTGCGGTGATGTTTCTGTTGGTGTCTTTAACCAGATCTATCAGAGATACCACTGTCAGTGTAGGCACAGACAATTTACGTGGATTAGGTTGTTTATCTGATTTACCAGTGTATACAAAAGCATTCAAGAGATAATGTGTCTTTGCATCACAGAGACATAGAATTTTTAGCCCGTACTTGTTAGGTTTACTTTTCATGTAGACGCGAAAGGTGCATCGTCCTCTAAAACCAACAAGCATTTCGTCAATGGTAAGACATTCTCCGGGAATATAGCAACTTTTGCAGTTTTCTATGAATGATTCAAAAACTTGACGTATGAGACCAAATCTATCTGCCTTTCTTTCAGCTCTGGTACTAAGGCTATCAAATCGTAATGCAACCAATAAAAACAAAAACCTTTTTAGTGACATTGTACCTCGAAAAATGTCTCGCTGGTGCCGTCAGTAGCAAATAGTCCTTCAACGTCTTCATGATTGGATTTGAAAACCGATGACAAATAAAGTAATCCAAAAAACGCTTTCATTTCAGTTTCATCTGTATAATTTACAAATCTTGCTATTTTTCCATAATTCTGTGACAAATCCGAAATTTTTTCATTCGTGCAATCGACAATAATGGAAATAATTTCATCAGTTATAAGAAGTGACCAATAATTTATTGGTTTCTTTTCAATCACATTTCTTGCTTCGCCTTTTATGCCTGGAAAGTGCATAATAATATTATGACTTCTAGTACGACCTGTAGCCGGAGGCTGTGTTGACCACTTGTATCTATTTTTCCCATAGACGTAGTTTGATGATCTGGCAACGGTATCAGTTTCGTCTGAAGTATTTGTTGATGTTGAAGGATTATCCGTGTTCAGGTGGTAATCTCTTCGATCATTTGACGAATCTTCGGTTGCAGCATTTGAAATTACTCATTCCTCATTTTGAATACAATATTCATCATCCGAATCGTGTTCACTATTGATAGTAGGCGCATCACTGATATCACCATCATCTTCGTTTAGAAACAAGTCTTGTACTTCTTCAGATGTATACCGTTTACCGTCAATTACAATGTACTCCATTTTGCACTACAATCTTACGTAACTGGTATCGTCGGGTCCTTGTTGACCCTAATAAGCAAAATAAAGCACGTACACTGATTGTTATAAACTGTCACTTGGGCTGTCGACTGATACACGCACTCGTCGGGAAGTCACGGAGTCCCCTCCCCTTAAACCTAAAAACAAGCAATCTGTGTTAAAAACTTGAGGCGGTGGGTCAAAAACGACCTGACGATACCAGTTAAGGGTTAAAGAAACATATTAGCGTAATGAAAAATTGAAAAGTATTCTACTTTTGTTGTTTTTGTTCCAGTTATGTTTGATTAATTAGTTATCCTAATAGTTCTCTAGGAGTTTTCAATGAATTATAAATATTTCCAGGAAATGTATTAAAGGGAGGCTAATTTCACAAGCAAAATAAATCACTGTGGGCATAATAAATAAAATACATCCTGAATCAGAAATAATACAGTACATTCGGAACTTTAAAATAGAAAGAATATGGTTCAAGAGTGAGAGATTCCCGGGACACAGATTGTAAATCTTGGTAAACTTTTGGCCTCAGTTTGATATATGGTGGTGATTTGTGGAAGTTTCGCTGTGTATATAGAAATGAGAGAAACAGTTGCGGGAACTTTTCACGCAGTGTTACGGAGAAGCGTTATAAATTAAATCCTAATTGCACAAGTAAACAGATGAAAGCTAATATTTCTTATTTGAGATGAAATAATAATAACTTCACTGTTATGCAGAAAACTCAACTTTTCGACTTCACTTACCAAAAAATGACGGTCATTAAACACTATGCGATTATTTTTTACAATATGCCGATTCTTAAGAAATAGTCTAAGATCCCACTATAAAACGACCTTCACCGAGCTGGTTAATGGATGAAAAGTATTTTATATCTAATTAAATATGTCAATAAATATATTGCAAATGGGTTGTCTAAAAAAAATCAGTCCAGAATATGATTAATTAACAATTAAAAATTATTATTTTTTTAAACATTTCACTGGTTTGGTTAATAGACAAATTCCATACCAATCGAAAGTATGAAGCCCATAGAATATGCAAACGTTAGGTTGACTATATTTTTTTCTGTCACAACTCTTGGGTAGGCAGGTATAGACAGGTAAATCGATACTAGCAACTTGCACCGGTGTGGTTAATAACTTAAAGTTAAATTAAAATAGAGATTATTTCATTACCAACACGGTAGTATAGAGTTGTCTGCGAAAGATCAGTCTTGAATTCCGGTTGTCGAGTTTTAAAAAGTGAAATATTCCCCAGCGAACCATTCCATGCGATAGAAGAGTACATAGCATTGCAGCTGTGTGTAGTTCGTCCATACCGAAAATGAAGACGTTTCTCCAAAAAATCGAATACAGTCCGGGGGAGGCGGTATTATTATTAATCTGCCCCTAGGAACCCCTAACGCGAAGACGGACTAATTTTTTCGATTCCGCGTCTCAAAAAGTACGTGTTTTTAAAATTTCGATTCGATCGGTTGGGGGGGCAGTTTCGGGGGCGGCATCCCGTTTTTTTAAATTTTTTCATTACCGGATGCGCCCCAGCCTTATCCCGAAGTATACGTACATAAAATTTGAGGTCGATCGGATCCGATTTGTGGCCGGGAGATGTGCGAAAATTTTTTTTTATTCCTAACGACGAACATGAGGCTAGGTAAACGGCGGCTGTGGGACGGGATAGGAGGTTTCCCGAATTCATAACTGAGGGGTGGAGCCTCGAAGTCATGAGTTCGAGAAATCGACCTTTTCTGTTTCATTTCGAATACATATTCCAATGTTTTTATGAAAATATGAAAAAATGCTTCTATAGAATTTTTTGTACAAACAACGTTTTACAAGTTGGGCGGCAAAATACCACCGCCCCCCGACTTTATTAGATATTTTGGAGAAACGGATAAACGGATTGTCTTCATTTTCGGTATAAACTATTATTTCCTGGTAGTGACTTGAAATGATATTAGACGTTCCTGCCTCTCCTCCGGGGGCGGCCCTTGAAAACACAAAATTTGTCTAAAATCATTGAAATTTTTTTGTGGCTTTTTCTCCACCTTACCTATCGAAAAAAAAAAATTTTTTTGATTATATGACATATAATACATTGTATCGTTTCCTTAAAAAAATTAAACGTAATTCGGGGCGGCAAATGGATTATTAGAAAATTTTATTTTTTACGGGTTTTCGATCTCGACATATCATTAGTAGGGTCGAAAATGTTGTTTTATTGTCAACCGCCGCCCCCGGACTTTATTCGATTTTTTGGAGAAACGGATAAACGGATCGTCTTCGTTTTCGGTATGGACGAATTACACACAGCTGCAATGCTGTGTACTCTTCTATCGCATGGGATGGTTCGCTGGGGAATATTTCACGTTTTAAAACTCAACAATCGGAATTCAGGACTGATTTTTCGCAGAAAATCTTATACCACCGTGTTGGTTATGAAATAATCTTTATTTTAATTTAACTTTTATTTATTAACCACACGGGTGCTAGTATCGATTTACCTGTTTATACCTGCCTACCCAAGAGTTGTGACGGGAAAAAAATAGTCAACCCAACGTTTGCATATTCTATGGGCTTCATACTTTCGATTGGTATGGAATTTGTCTATTAACCAAACCAGTGAAATGTTTAAAAAAATAATAATTTTTAATTGTTAATTAATCATATTCTGGACTGAAATTTTTTAGACAACCCATTTGTAATGTATTTATTGACATATTTAATGGATATAAAATATTTTTCATCCATTAACCAGCTCGGTGAAGATCGTTTTATAGTGGGATCCTATACTATAATTTATAAATTTTAACAGAAATGTAAGTATTAATCGTAAAAGGATTTTAAGCTGTACTAAAGAGGTAAACTTATTCAATAAACATCAACTTATTGAGATACTATAATAGTAATAAAAAAATACAATTGATAATATAAGTATTGAAAGAAACGAATAGATTTTTAAATTAAATTACTGAATTTCTTCGATTTCAAGAGTTATTTGTCAAATAAAATAATAGTTACTTTGAAATTGTTACAGTATATTTACAGGTTTATTCTCTAAAGGTTTTTGTTAAATTTTAACATCAAACTTCTAGCTCTCATTATTCATTGCTCATTATTCACTTAATAATATTTCACTGTCTTCTGACAGGACAACAAAGCAAGTTGATTATTATATAAAGCTGCAAACCGAATTGGAACAGCGGAAAAATAATGGTGAAAAAAAACATTAAAGTACAAGTATTTCAATGGAACACTGAACATTGTGTAAATTTTTAAGTACTTATAATTCACTCAACAACCTCTTTAATATCGCATATTATTATCAAAATGTTAATGGTTTGAACTCTAAAATACCAAACTTTTCCAATGCGACACTGGCGGCTGTATTTAATTCAGAACTTTTTCCCTCAAATTACAGAGTTTTAAGAAGTGACAGAAACTTTGCAGTAATAAATATATTAAGAGAAGGTGGAATTCTCTTGACTGCGAAAAACAGTTTTGATTTTCAGAAAATTTATCTCAGTCATATTACTGCAATAACGTTTAGGATTGATATTGTTGGTAGTAAATTAATATGTAATTCATGTATGCATTTGTTGTTTTTTATATCTCGCCTGGTACTAACGTAGTTGTTAAGGAAACTTTTTTAGAACAATTTCTTGCATTATAAGAATATCATTGATTTGGGTGATTTTAATGTTCCTTAATTTGGCATAGATCGCAATGATGACACGTAGTGTCGTCAAAAATGCAAATTATCGTTTGCTGAATTTAGTACTTACTAATATCAAAGTTTACTGAATAAATATAAGTTATACCACTCTCTGTCGGCACTTTGATGTTTTGAGATCAAAGCCGTACCGCCGCACGTAAATACTGTCGCAAAAAAATGGCCAAGTGCGAGGTACTTAAAAAAGTAGTTTCTTTCCAATTGGGAAATATTTATATACGAAGGATATTCCAAAAGTGTGATGTAAGGCTGTTTATTGTATAAATAAAATATTTGTAATGTAATAAATATAAATATTATAAAACGATTATAGGTAAATGTATAAAGTTTTGTTAGTTAATCTTGGAAGTCGTATATATTCACTTGTAAATTTTAAAATAAAATATATACGAACTCTACTATATAAAAAATAATGTAGCCATGAGGAAAATTTACAATAAAATGTTTATTTAAATATTAAAAAAATAATGTACATTATTTTAAAACTAAAATAGGAAATAATATAATCTATATTTACAAGTTACAAATGCTGCAGTATAGGTTTTTATTTGCTCTTTTAATGCAGCTTTTCTTGGACTCCTACACGAAAGTGTTTGTGACGTTTGACAGTCTTGATCTGTAATATAACAAAAATGCATTATATTTTTGTTTCGTAATTTAATAAACTATATATTCTTTTCAGTAAAAAAATTACTCAAATGAAAACCTAATGTACATATAAGCATGTCCAGGTCATTTTTTTAGTACTTAATATTATTTCAATTTATTTAAAGATGTTATTGTACATACCTACCATTTTTATTATATACTGTTTGCGCACAGGTATCACTTAGAATCGGTGTACCAGTTTGAACTTCAGCATCTTGAAATTTTGGCGCCAAAATAGTTTTGGTATTATCAGAAACTCTCAATGAACCAAAAACGCTTGAGTGTAAAAATTACATGACACAATTAAGTACCTACTTACATAAATATTACATATTACATTTTTTTAATAAATACCAGTACAAAGAACTTACTTGTTGGTTTATACAAAAATAATGTTTGATGTTTCATTTGAAAAATGTTTGCTTCAAATTCTAATATTTTCATAGCATTGATTAGGACAATCTTTCACATGAAGATTCTAATTTTTATCGGTGTACCACGTAAAATTTTATATCGTGAGCTATTTGTTTATATTGTAGAAATATAAAATATATACCTTGAAGAATGGGAAAAGGAAAAACTACATCTTGAGCGACAATTATTCACAGTACAATATGTCACGGGCATTTTTAGAAGAAAAATAAATAAAATAAACACTAACAGATATTCAAAGTTTTTTGTCTCACACTATATCGATCGCACTCAACACGAACGGTCCCCGAGACAGGTGAGGAGAGCGGAATGGTAGGGCGGGGCGTGTTCGAAAGTGAAACAACTTATATATTTATTCTGTAAACTTTGCTAATATGGACTGCCATCTATAGAGGGATATTTCACCTCTTGTTAATGAACACCGCCATCATCCTTCTTTAGCTTTTATCTTTGAATTAGCAACAGAACGATTTATTAATTGCAATTATAATAGAAACTTAGCATGTTTAATTTTAGAAAAACAAATTGTTCCTGTATGTATCAACTTGTTTTCGAAATGTATTGAGAAAGTATCATAGAGTGTACTGAAGTCAATAAAGTCGTTCAATATTTACATACTAAATTACTAGAAATATTAAATATGTCAGTTCCATATAAAATATGTAATTACAGTAGGTTATCACCACGGTTCTCTAGTAATATGAAAATAGGTTTTTAGTATGATTTTGTTACTTAGGGCATCTGTTAAAATGAAAATAAGTACGGACTTTCATAAATTTATAAGTTCTACTGAAAATATGATCTAAGGTTGTTTGAAGTTATGAAGAGCGATGATTGTATCTTCATGAATGTATTCAGTATTTTTTTTATATACAGATGGAGAAAATATTTAACCGATCATGGGGAGATTCTATTACATACATTTCAAATGCATCGGGTATTGGTGGGAAGATGACGCACGACAGGGCGGGCTTAGTCAGTACTCCCCTACTCTCCTACGCCCACGGCCGAACGCCAAACGAATAGTGTTCTATACGAATACTGGTTTAGTCCGCCAAAATAGGGGAGGACGCGTCAAGCTTGGACGGCGAGCAGTGGAAGGGATTATTCTTAGCATTTCATATGATCGGTTAAATATTTTCCCTATCTGTATGTAAACGCCTGTTTCCGAACTAAGAAGCTCAAGATCTAATTATAGGGCCAATCCAAATACCAAGCTTCTTGGTCAAAAACTGTATCAGACTTTTGTCACAGCCTTCAGCACATATTTTTAATTTTCGATACGTACACTTTTCCTACTACGTGGAAAATCAGTTTCTCCAATACTAATAAATAGTGATCCATCCGAAATTAAAAATTAGTGACCTATCCGTGTTGTATAATTTTTCCAGATTATTTGAAATTATTGTTTATTAATTTATTTATAATGCTGGAACTGGAATCTTGTCAAGAGATCAGCATGGTTTTCTTCGGAATAAGTCATGCCTTATTAACTTGCTTGCTTTACCCAATGCATAACTGAGATATTAGATGATGGAGGCCTAGTTGATGCTATATATTTAGATAATTAGAAAGCATTTGATAGAATAGTCTTACATACCCTATTAAAAAACTAAATATACCTGGTTTTTCGTCCAAGCTTGTCTCATTGTTTAGATCATACCTTTTTGATCGACGTCAGTATATCGAATGTGAAGGTTGTCATTCCTTTCTTACCTACTTCTGGGGTACCTCAGGGGTAAATTTGCAATCTTTATTATTTCTACTTATACAAATGACCTTCCACTGAATTAAGTATGCTAAAAATTATTATATGCAGATAATTTATAAATTTACTGTAATATTCGTGATATTGATACTTGTCTGTTGTTACAGAAATACAAGGAGTGATCAAAAAAATCCCGGGACTAATGAACTAAAACTTTATTAAAAAATATAAATCATTCAACATCGCCCCTTTTAAAGTACTCTTCTTGGCAACGTATACGCTTCTCCCAATGTCGTCCCACTGCTGGAAATACCCTGAGAAATGTTCTTCTGAAATGTTGTTTGGATCCTCCAGCGATTTTCCTTTAATGCTTGCAATCGAGTCAAACCTCTGCCCTTCCAAAGTTCTCTTGAATTTGGGAAACAAGAAAAAGTCTGTAGGAGTTGCGTCTGGTGAGTAGAGGGGCTGAAGGATGACAGTCATACCGTTTTCTGCTCAGAAATCGCCAATGTGCAGCCCAGTCCCACTTCACCGACACCGTGACCGACTCAAACATTCATCCTTAAACGCCTCTTGCAACAAGTTCTGGTAAAAGTTTTACCCAGTTTATCACAAAACTTGACACAAACATGTTTGCTCTTCATTTAAATTCATCTGGCAAAATATAGAAAAATCGCCAAACACGGAAAACTCGTTCTACAAAAGTAGCTGTAACTTCACGAAAGCAATTGAGCATCGGAAAAAACAGCAGTACTTGGGTAGATTCATGCTAAACAATGCTGCCAACCGTACTGTGCTCCGTTGCGGCGTTGCCATGCAATTCAAAAAGTCCAGGAACTTAATGATCAGCCCTCGTAAATTTATGCTGTATGTGCTTGATGTCAGTCACACCATCTTAGCATAAATATTAAATGTTCTGTTGTGTCTTTCACACGAAATAATAACTATTTATCGTTTGGGTATAATATTAATAATCTTACTTTGAACCGTTTAACACAACGGACCTTGGAGTTTCATTTGATCAGAAAATGTTTTCTTCTAGTATGTTTTGTGAGTAGTGAGCTAGAATACGGAGTTTTTGTGCGATATCCTTTTTATGCTACATTAGTCAAATTGAACGTGTACAGACAAAAATGTTTACATTACTCGTATTTCAATAAGCTTGGTGTGTTTCCCGAATGCGGTATTGATTGTTCTGTACTGCTTGGTGAGAGCATTAAATAATACTTATTACCCAATGGTGAGAGTGATTTTATTTCTTTACAGTAAGTACAAGTATTTTAAAAACTTTTTTGTACAATTTGTTACACAATAACATTAGTTATTAATAATTAGAGAATATTTATTAAAAAAGTTAGCATTTAATATGCCGATCAATGACTTTTTATTGTGAATATCCCAGAACTAATATTATTATGACGATGCCTGATTTTAAATTTTTTGTAATAATTTGTAGTAACTGTGATGTTAATCGTTCACCATTGCCTGCTATACAAAGATGTATCTTGGATTTGAGAAAATATGTAATTATTAATTAATCATTTAATGATGTATATGTAATATTTCAGATTAATTTATTATTTTTTAATTTTGTTTAAGATTGCTTTTACTAGTTAAAATACTTCTTAACGTGTTAGTATTTTCTTTTTCATGTTATTAGGTGTACTTACTTGTTGGAAAATAAAGAACAAAAAAAGAAATACTTAACCGGATACTGCCTTTAAAAAATTTAAAGGATTTATTTTAACCAAAAAAATTAAAATTTAGCGACACCAAATATAGGTACTGTTAAAATTTATCCTGAGTCCTTGACAAATTGAATAATTGATGATACTAATTCGTAGTGCACTTCAAAATAATTATACAGAGTGTCCTGTAAGTATATGGCATACTTTCGTGAGTGCATAGGGGAGGTCAAGATAACACTAGTTTGTTATAATTTTGTTTTTCCTAAAGTGCCCCTTAACGGAGATACAGAGACCCTAAGGGGTACCCAGCGATTTACCTTTTCGGCTCTAACTTTTGAACCGACCTGTATAATTTAATAAAATTTTAATATTTTATGTAGGCCATAAAGGCTCATAAAACCAATTTACAGTAGATGTTTTACACTGTCAGGGAAGTCAGTAACGGACTTGCCACCATACTCGCTGGGCCAAAATTTTGACAAGTGTTATTTTATAGAGGTGAAAACTGAATTTTTAAATACTCATTTCTCTTTAAAATAGGTACTCTACATTTGTTTCAATAGAATTGACCATTTTCGAAAAAAATTCACCGCCCATTTCGTCATTCAACAAATAAAATCCACTCCCACTTATATCTCATCGACCAATCGCCATCTTTGCTTTTATTGTTTTTCTTTCGCTTTCGCAAGAGATGTCGCTACTCGTGCAACTCCAACTCCGGTATTCTGATATTTTAGCAGCGGTCGAAATTGTGGACAGTGACTAATCGCTAGCTTGTTGACTAGCGCGACGGGCGAAGCGTGCGGGAAGCAAGATTTCATAGGCGTACTAAATTTGAATGCGATCAGATATAAGAAATATATAAAAATGACAAAAATAGTTTCATTACATAACATCCATTATTTTTAGAGTACAGTGATATAACAGTTTTTACCAATTTCAAGGCGTTAGATAATAAAAATTATAAGAATTATTTCAAAATTTAAAGTTTTTATCTTGTCAATTACCCAAGGTCGAAAATAATAGAAAGTGACTAACTCACAACACAGAGATGAGTACGGAAGGGTAAGGGTGGTATGATTACCTAAGCGTACCACTTGAGAAGAGTTAAAGCACACAAAATTATCAAAAATAAGTTGACGTCGGCTGAACCTAACACATTAACAATTTACTTTAAATGTGTCCCTGTTCTTATGGACGGCGATTGCCCACTACCACCCACTTACACCTACCTGATGCAACTTCTGTTTTAATTATTTATGGCGGGAAAATCTCAACTTTTCACAATTGCAATTTGCGATACTGTCAAACACTACAAATATTAATGCCCATTTCATTATCATGTGATGTTAATAAGTTTGTTTTGAACTTCTGATAATATACCATGGCAGTTTCATGATGAAAATGGTAGAAAATGTTATAGGTAGTTGACAACATTTGTTACAAATAGAGATTTTTCCACCGTTAAATAAATCGCGCAAATATTTGCGAATTCTGCATTGAAAAGAACAAAAGGCTTTAGAATACATACACACTATTTACTATTGGTTACTAGCACTGTCACTATAACGGTCACACATTAACACTTATTATATAATATCGTACCGCTTTCCGTATGACCTTCATACGCCCATGTTTCGTCAAAATTTAATATATTCTTCGATCCAGATTCTTATTTTAATTAGTTTCTTCGCCATATTACTATTTCGTCCTTTCTATCAGTATACTCTTTTCGATTTCATTTATACGGACTAAGTTTCATCTTGTAAGATATAGCAATAGAATTTTTATTTGGAATTCATTTTAAAAATACAATCTTCCTTCCGCGAGTTTCCATCACTTTCCGTTTCACAGTTGTACTTCTTTACCAGTTCGAGCATTAAATATCAACTCCGTTGAGGATGCGTGGTTTCAACAAGAGGGTTGTCCCGCTCATAATGCACGTCGAGTAACAGCATATTTAGAAACCACATTCTCTCAGCATCTTATTAGTACAAGAGGCACTATTCCATGGCCCCCCAGATCACCAGATTTATCGCCCAACGACTTCTTTCTTTGGGGGCATTTAAAATAGGCCATTTATGGACATTCACATGATAGGCCACGTAATTTAGTCAATTTACAGGCCCGAATTGAAGACGTTCTACATAATATTTCCCCTGAAATGCTGGAACACGTAAGAACCAAATTCTATGACAGAATAGGGTATTGCGAGGCACAAAGGGGGGGCATTTTTGAACAACTTATTAGTTAAACATCAACATTAATTTTTTTCTTTCGTTTTTACTGCAATAAGCTTTAAGTTTATTTATGTTTTAGAGTTTTAGTATTACTTTCTGTTAGAGCTGCTATTAAATAAATACAAAAGCGGAAAATAATTGCAATTATTTTCATCCACCGTTAGGTAGATTTATGAAATAATTCTAAATAGTTAAAAATACGTAAGAATTTGCTTTATTTTAAGCAAATGCGTCCTACTCCTCACTGGCACTGAAGCTGCCTGAAGCTGACAGAGGCCTGCCAAACCTTCCGACCAATCGGATGCGCTCGGTTAGAAGTGGGAGCGACTGCTCAGATGTTATTCTAATTTATAAAACGTCGTCAATATAGTCATCCTTGTCTATCGCACGGATTTCTATACTTTACTTTGTCGCTCTCGTGTAAACTCAGACCATCAACGTTTTCCGACCCTGTATATAAATTTTATACCTACAGAAATATAGTATTAAACATTTGCATTGAATGAAGTTAATTCCTAGTAAATCATAAACAAGTACCACAATTCACCAGTTGGTGGCTGCAGATAGAATATTCATTTATGATATAAGTTGCGTGATCTTTCAAAATAAACGTTAAAAACTTTGAGGTAATTTATATATGAAGGAAGCAACTTTATTCTCTCGGAAAATTAAGCCCAAGAGACAAAAGATGGTGTAATAGGTCTTACAAAAATGGTCTTTTATAGTTCACTCATTTAGAAAATATGCCTTGAAATGAGTTAGTATGAAACTTTCTAGTTCACTGCTACAATTTGTCATCATGATTGATAGAAATTTTAAAATGAAGAACTTCCATTATTTTCATATCTCGATTAAACTAAATTCCATAAGAACATTATTTTTTGCTTAGCATACTATAGAACAGGAGTGTTAATATAGGGTGAGTGGAGAATGGGAGTAATATATTTAGAATTAATTAATTAATGTACTAATTAATCATTTTTATTTATAAACGAATGGAGACTCGTTTAAGACGAAATTTTTATCACAAAATTTGTGTACATATATTTGCTCAAAATCTGTTAGCAGACTGAAAATAGATACCTACTATAATAATATAACGCTTATTTTTACATGAAAATATTTTAGTTAAATAGTGATATAATCCTACTTTTAGTAAATATGGTTCCATTAATATTTTTGCTCATTTAATACATATTTTTTCGTATTGCATACAAATAAAATCGATAGTGCTATAATATATTGACCAAGGTAGGATGAGCACTGTGAGATGTCTAATATACAGGGTGAGTCAGTCATAATGTCATTAATTTTAACCACATATTCGGAAGGCTTAACAAAGACAGAAACCGAAATAAATTTTTTACTCCACCTTTAAAACAAATAAACAAATCACCCTATAAAATTCGGTAACACGACGCTCCTGGTACGCTACAAACTTTCTGATGGCGCAGCCATACGACAATCGCTATCTCTATCTCTATCGCTATCGCTATCGCTATCGTTATCGTTATCGTTATCGTTATCGTTATCGTTATCGTTATCGTTATCGTTATCGTTATCGTTATCGTTATCGTTATCGTTATCGTTATCGTTATCGTTATCGTTATCGTTATCGTTATCGTTATCGTTATCGTTATCGTTATCGTTATCGTTATCGTTATCGTTATCGTTATCGTTATCGTTATCGTTATCGTTATCGTTATCGTTATCGTTCTCGTTCTCGTTCTCGTTCTCGTTCTCGTTCTCGTTCTCGTTCTCGTTCTCGTTCTCGTTCTCGTTCTCGTTCTCGTTCTCGTTCTCGTTGTCGTTGTCGTTGTCGTTGTCGTTGTCGTTGTCGTTGTCGGTGTCGGTGTCGGTGTCGGTGTCGGTGTCGGTATCGGTATCGGTATCCGTATCGGTACCCGTATCGGTATCCGTATCCGTATCAGTATCAGTATCTGTATCTGTATCAGTATCAGTATCAGTATCAGTATCAGTATCAGTATCAGTATCAGTGTCAGTGTCAGTGTCAGTGTCAGTGTCAGTGTCAGTGTCAGTGTCAGTGTCAGTGTCAGTGTCAGTGTCAGTGTCAGTGTCAGTGTCAGTGTCAGTGTCAGTGTCAGTGTCAGTGTCAGTGTCAGTGTCAGTGTCAGTGTCAGTGTCAGTGTCAGTGTCAGTGTCAGTGTCAGTGTCAGTGTCAGTGTCAGTGTCAGTGTCAGTGTCAGTGTCAGTGTCAGTGTCAGTGTCAGTGTCAGTGTCAGTGTCAGTGTCAGTGTCAGTGTCAGTGTCAGTGTCAGTGTCAGTGTCAGTGTCAGTGTCAGTGTCAGTGTCAGTGTCAGTGTCAGTGTCAGTGTCAGTGTCAGTGTCAGTGTCAGTGTCAGTGTCAGTGTCAGTATCAGTATCAGTATCAGTAGCATTACCATTACCATTACCATTACCATTACCATTACCATTACCATTACCATTACCATTACCATTACCATTACCATTACCATTACCATTACCATTACCATTACCATTACCATTACCATTACCATTACCATTACCATTACCATTACCATTACCATTACCATTACCATTACCATTACCATTACCATTACCATTACCATTACCATTACCATTACCATTACCATTACCATTACCATTACCATTACCATTACCATTACCATTACCATTACCATTACCATTACCATTACCATTACCATTACCATTACCATTACCATTACCATTACCATTACCATTACCATTACCATTACCATTACCATTACCATTACCATTACCATTACCATTACCATTACCATTACCATTACCATTACCATTACCATTATCATTATCATTATCATTATCACTATCACTCACTATCACTATTATTATTATTATTATTATTATTATTATTATTATTATTATTATTATTATTATTATTATTATTATTATTATTATTATTATTATTATTATTATTATTATTCACACCTTCCGAAGCTCCGACACTTTCGGAGATGTTCTGAAGAGTGAAGCAATGACCACTCTCCATTCCGTGGATTCAGTAATCATTGCACCCGTAAATCGTGTGTTCTGAGCAGACGTAGCGAGCCAAGGACGATTGCCTTCTGCATTCTGCCGGCTAAGGTCTCTGCCGAATTTCGGCAAGCCGGTATGATCTTTAATTCAGAAAGTAGCGTATGGCTCATTTCACCCAGGATGCCTATAATTAGCACCACAACCTTAACAGAGTGGTCTGGATACAGCCTGCGGAGCTCGGACAGAAGATCTCGATACTTCCTCTGTTTCTCCTCCTCTTTTAGAACGATGTTCTCTGCGGGAGCCGAGAACTCAATCACAAACATCGTCCTAAGTTGGTGGTCGAGGAGAACTACATCAGGCTTATTGGCTTGAATTTGCTTGAGGGTGGGAAATGAATTCCCCACAACGGATTCTGTATCCCCCGGAGCATAAGGCAGCACTGGCGTCTCGTCTATCTCATACGAGTGTCGTAGATGATAATACAACACCCGTAAGGCTGAATCGTGTCTTTGGATATACGCTGTGGCCACATATACCGGACAGGCCGACAGGAGATGCATAAGCATCTCCGGCGCTTGGCGGCAGGCCCTGCAGCTGTTATTATTATTATTATTATTATTATTATTATTATTATTATTATTATTATTATTATTATTATTATTATTATTATTATTATTATTATTATTATTATTGTTATTGTTGTTGTTGTTGTTGTTGTTGTTGTTGTTGTTTTATTATTATTATTATTCTTGTTGTTGCTGTTGTTGTTGTTGTTTTATTATAATTATTATTATTATTGTTATTATTATTATTTTCGGCGTAAATATGCATTTAGATTTTTTTAATCTGGTATTCGTATTATACTAATTATTCCCTATCTCCTATTAAAATGAATGACATTATGACTGACTCAGCAGTTCAAAATCATTAATACGGTATTATCCCAGTATATCATGGAAATGAGAACGAATAGAATTATTGCAAACGTGTAATTTTATATGCATATTATAATACAGTCAGAATAAATAAAATGCTGAATATGAGTAAGATCAGGCTCAATGCAAGAGAGCAATACTTTAACAATATACTATGCTTTGAAAAATCATCTCTACAATGATTAATAGAGATTCGTAAAAGTAGATAATTTTGGGAAAAATAAAAAAGTCTTTGTTTACTAGCTGATTACGGAAACAAATTGCATATAAATATACAGGTTGGGAAAGTACAAGCGTTTCGTCTGATCTACAGAAAGAACTACTGTGTTAAGATAGTGTAAAAAACACATTCAACATTATCAAACTGTGAAAATCTCTACATGATATTTTGTTTGCCCCATCCTCATTATTTGCATAAACAGAAATCAAGCAAAACAGTATAGATGGAATGCAAGTGGGTGGATCCACCATCCAATTATATTCTAATAAGTCGGTCCACTCTCCACTTCCCGACTAAAGTTTACCTTCTTCCTGTTCACCAACTCTACATCGTTGCGTGAGTTTGAGTGCCTCGCAATGGGCGTGGAAAATTTGATTTTATGGAGGAATAATTTGCAATCCTCCCACTACAAATAGACAGTATTTAGACCGAAAAGTCTTGCCAATATAACCATCACTGAGTATAGCACAGATATTTATTGACATACTTTGTTGGTCACCTCAGAATCCTGATTTGACTGTAACGGATTTCTGTTTGTGAGGATAAATATCCTCCTTCAAATGAATAAAAAAAGTTGACAGTGCTAATTTCGAAAAAAGATGTAGGTGTTAGTGTGATGAGATTTGTATAGTTTATTGGTTTCATTTCCAATATTTATAATTAAAAAAAAAAAAATTGAATAATTACATGCCAAATTTGAAGAATAATTTGCAATTAAAACCAGAAGAAGTAATGATTATAAGTTATGTATAAGAAGCAAGTCCAAGTAGTGCAAATACAGAGTTTTCATTTAGCTAGTTTTAATTGCTTTATGCGAACATCACGAAAGTATTTTTAATTTAAATTTAAATTAGTTGTCAATTAAAATTAAATTTACTTGATACGAAAAATAAGTAATGAAATCAAATACTTAAATAAAATATGTATAGGTTTTCCTTAAGGTTAATTGAAAGTGAGAGAAAGAAGGAGAAACACAATGGGGTATATTGATTTTTTTGGAGCTTTTTTCAGGTTAATAATTTGAAAAGCCTTTCTCAGCTCAAATGTATTAAATTTCGAAGACTTATTTAAATAATTTCTGTTTACACAATCCAAGCAAAGACAATTTCGTCAGGGATCTAAAACATTATATTCACCATTTCCAACCCTGATTTATTTAACTACAGATTTAGTAGAAGGAATTCTGACAAAGAAGTAATCCCACAATATCTTTTAGATGTATTCATACTGGTAGGAAGATTTGATTGTTTTAAATAAAATATTACACGAAAACTCAGTCATTCACCTTCCGTTTACTTTGACTAAACATATTGCTTTAAATGTAAATAATGTTTAAAAAGAAAGAGAGATACTTTATATACCTAATATATACAAAATTACATATAGTACAGTATTGTATATTAAACATAATATTAAAGTACAGTACAATGTTATACAGCATCTTCTACACACTCTATGACAGATGGTAGCTGAGTTACTCTCAAGCACTTTTTCATATATGAACATAGGACCGATTCATTTTTGTTTGTTACGTTATAAGCATTTAAAAAAATATAATTTCATAGATAAATAAAAATGTTAACAATTACACAAGTATACACGGTTTTGGAACTGAGCAACCAAAAGCTGTTTATAAGGTAAATTTGGGGGCTGAATCCAAATCAGCAGCCCGTTTTTTAAAATTGGTTCTAGTTTTCGAAATATTCAATAAATTATTTATTATTTATTATTTTTGACCATTAAGGGCCATTTATTGAATTAAAAAGTATAAATCACAAATGAGCAGAGGTTGAACTGAATCTTTTATATTGCTTGGGATCTGTTTCACGCATTGGGGTTCAACAGTAGTCGCTTATCATGCCTTCGTCCCAAAATCCTTGGTATTTCTTTTCGATTTTCGCTATATCTTGTTGTAGCCGCTCTCCATGCTCGTCGCTCGTGTCGCCCAAGTTTTATGGGGAAAAATCAAGATGTGAATGCAGAAAATGTATCTTGAGAGACATTAGATCGGTCAGTGGTCGCCCGTTTTAAGGCGTTAGTACTTGAATCGAGGTGACTAGATGGCTGTGGGTTCGACCCCCGCAGCCGGTAGACCGTATACAAGCTATATTCGCGGAGGGGAGTGGCACCCTCTCTGCGGGTATGGTAGGGTGGAAAAATGTTGGCTTGGTTCAATGTGAAAGATTGATACCGGTTGACGTGTGACTACCCCCCTAATTAATGAGGTTTTCCAGGTTTCTCTCATTCCTGCACTGAATGGTGGTTAGGGCCTACCAACGTAAGTCGTTCCTGGGCGCAAATGCGGCCTGCTTAATAATAATATGCCGCCCCCTCTTCCGCACAAGGTTTCGACTAACTATTTATTATTATTATTCGAACTCCAAGTGGTAATTTTGCAAAAAATGCAATTGTCATGATTTTTCCACGTTTTCCGAGCATATAACATCCACAAACGTAACAAAAACACTTTGAATCGACTCTACAACGTTTTCTATGCATTTTCACATGTTCCGAAGCACAATCACAGTACAGAAACAAGTTCCAAAAGATGTTCCATGCAACGTGGTCAGCCGTTATAAGAGCGCAGTACTGCCACCATGAGAACTCGAACACTAGAACCAATCTTGACACATGGATTGAAGATCTGAGTTCAGGGCATCAAATAACGTTAATAATGGTTCTCATCTGCACGGGTCCAAAAGTTGACCCGAATTTGTAAACTTGTGTTATTATTCGTGTCATTTTGTTTATACATTTGACACTTAGCGTTAAAGTGCTAAATAAAAAATGTATTTATTTACAACTGAAAAGTATGCAGATATTGCAGAATGTGAAAACGTAAACGTACCACCAAAAACAAATACAGAGAACCCTACCTCAATAAAGGAAGATGCAATGGGGATGGGGAGGGCAAATTCTGCCTGGCCCAGCTCGTTTCTCCTCTTGTGACGACAAGAGGAGAAACTGAGGTCCTCACGGGTCGAAACCGAGGAGGCACCGGAACGTGCCCCCATGGATTAACCACTAGGGAGGCCCGGAAGAAAGAAAGGAAACAGAAAAGGAGAAGAAGGGTAAGAACTAGGAACAGGAAAGGAAAAAAAGATGCCAGAAAGGGACAAGTACTGCAGCAGCACCTGAGATCTGTCGCTCCTTGTTGAAGCCGATGCACCACTATTAAATTGGTCCCAGGCAACCAAACGCCGGCAGTACCCCGTGGCCCTTGCAAGGCAGGTGCGGAGGGAGGACAAGGGGAAAGCCAAAGGGCGATCCTTTATTATACCCACTGCTCCTACTGCGGTTAGGGATGGGAACCAGAAGGTTCAAAAGGACAGCCAGGCCCCTCATTTCAGACTGAACGCAAGAGAGTTAGGACGGATAAGGCAACGCCGCCAAAGCGGCAGAAGGAGAAAGTAAGGCGTGCCGATCCTTCGTCTTCTGCGGAGGGGTCTTTCCATGTATCTCCTCTGCTCAGGGGAAGGGCGGGGGTGCTCCCGCGGCGGAGAGCGTAGGAGAAATCGTCAATCAAAAAGGAGAACCAGGTTGTCATACTGTCCAATCGTGAGGATGGTGTGATAACCCCTGCCGAACTGTGGGAGAATCTGTTCTCTGAGATGTTCCAAACCATGGTGGGCTCCGATAGGGGGCCCTCGAGGATCGGAACTTCGTTTCAGAAACTCTGGCCTGGTTGATATGGGCTGGTTTCTGGTGACAGCTCAGGACGAGATCTCCATGAGTTGGCTCCTCGAGAGCTGGAAACCTCTGGCGGAAAAAGGAGGACCTGGAGGGTCGCACCTTACCTTATGTCTCATAGGCAGGTAGATGACGAAGTAGAGCACCTAAGTAGTTGCATTGTCTCAGCATATGAGGAAGCTTGTCCTCTCAAGGCGGTCGGAGAGCGCAAAATCCGTTGGTGGAATAGGTCCCTAGAAAACCTGCGCCAGTCGGCCAGACGCACACTCAATCGAACCGCCAGAGGAGGGAACTTCCTGGAAATGCTACAAGGCGGTAGGAGAGAATTTAAAAGAGAATTAAAACGAAGTAAAATATCTGGTTTTTCATTTGCTGTTCTCTTACCAAATATGGTGAGGGTTTTTCCACTGTCATGGAGAGCAGTCTTCATCCCAAAAGCTGGGAAGCAAGACTACAACAGAAAAGGCGTTTGGAGCGATCAGTCTCACATCCTTCCTTTTCAAAACGATGGAAAGGGTTGTGGACAGGTATTTCGTGGAGAGGGTGTTGATCAGTCACCCGATCCATGTAAACCAGCACGCATATAGACGAGGCAAGTCCACGGAGACGGTGCTACATAGTATTATACATAAGGTAGAGAAGCTCCTTCAGTACAAGGAAGTCGCATTGTCCATGTTCTTTGACATAGAGGGTGCCTTTGATAAGGAAAAAAACAAAAACAATATTCGGTTCACTGCAGGATCGAGGCATACCCTCTGAGAAGATTCAGTGCAACTATGGGAAACTGCCATAGGGACCGGGGGGTGAAGGGTGACTGCCCTTCCCTCTCGCCACACCTATGATGCCTGGTGGTGGACGGTCTCCTAAATCACCTTACTTTAGAGATATACAGAGACACTCAAACCTACGCAACTGATGGTGTGGTTATAGTGGTAGGCCAGTTTATGGGCGTAGTAGCGACAGAATGCAGGGTGCTTGTAGGATTATAGAGAAATGGTGTGACAAGACGGGTCTCTCCGTCAACGTAAGGAAGACTGCTTCTCTTCAACCGATGGTGACCTATCTGAGAATAAGGGATGTGGGCTGTTGGAAGGCAGAAGTTCGAGTAGAGGGTCACGCTGCTATAGCCTTCAGGGCCGAGAATGCGATCTTAATATCTGCTTTGAGGGTACTGAAGCGAGGGATATATTAAGGTTGGGAAGGAACCATACTATCACTTTCCTTTCGAGAGAACGATGGGAGTGGGATCTCTTATATGCTACACAGATGAGTTTTCTGGTGCAGGATAAGGAGGTACTCTGGTGAAATCATCAGGGTTGTTTGTGAAGATTAATTTTCGCGGGCGTGATTAACTGACGCAGTGAGAGGGCAGTGTCCTCGCCGTAGTCCGATCTGACCAATTATTAAGGCTGACGAAAACCACTTCCTGGATCCCATGGTCAATGTGAACAGGTGGTGCCTGTTCCACCATGAGACTAAGCACAACTCACGTGGTAATTTGCTCATCTTTGGAGAGGAGGATTTGGAAACCATCGAGGCAAGATCGATGATGATGCACTACATCTTCCAGTCCCTTGTTTTTGGGATAAAAGTGGAAGTTGGAGAGACGGAATCACATGCAAATAAAGCTTCCCCCTCAACTCCTGGTTCAAGGAGGTAAGAGAAGATAACAAAAATAGCTACCATCTCTCAGTTCTACAATCATTGGTGATACCAAGGTAAGTGTTGTACAGTACATGCAACACAGTCGGGCAGCCACGGTTGTGTTAAGCCGCCTCACGATGTGGAGCACTAATACAGGAACCCTGGATTTAAATACAGGGTTTCGCATTTAAATAAACTAACTGGGCGCATTTTCAACACACCCAACACAGACATGTCGATACTCCCCTCGCCATATCAAAACCCAACCACTACAACATCATTTAACATTTCTGATCTGGCTGACGTGAACAAGGATTGTTTAGTCAAGAGTGAACAGACTGGTTGTTTCAAGGTCAAATAGAAAGGCAGATATGCAAGTAAACCAGACCATAGTAGATTTATGATTTTGTTTATACAGTTTTATGTGTAGTAATTCTTGATTTTATTCGGTTATAACAAAATTATTATAAGAGTTGTAAGTCTTTGCGTTTCTATGTATTCGTTACTGGGTGTCAGGTTAAGCTGCATATACCGGGTGTTCCCTCTAAGACTTTCAGTGCGAATATCTCAGAAACCATCATAGCCAGTGCGACGAAATTTGGTATACAGACACAAGATGGCGCGTAGAATCTGATGATAACATCAATTTTTATACAGAGTGTTCCATTTTCCAAGAAATCGATTTAATTTTGATTTTTTGGTTGTCAACCCTGCTAAAACTTATGTTTAAATTGAAATATACTTAATTATGAACACATTCTGATAAATAGACATTCAAAAATTTCAAAATTTAACATAAAAAAACGCCTCCAAAAAGTACCCAAATTTCATTGTTTTGTCATGTAAAATGTGTATAGCCTTGAGCCAGACTTACACAGAAGAAACTAACATCGGTGAACGTCAAAACTACGAATTGTCATTGAATTGTCAAATATTAATGGCATGAAGTATTTTATTTTACATAAATAACGTTAAATAATGGATTTAATGCAATTTACGTATGCACAATGGTGTTATTGAGACTTGTCGATAAAAATTTAGATTTGAGTTGAGGCTTTTGGAGCATTGTGGTCGCCGTGCCGGCGCAGTCTACCGCTACAGCTAGAGTTACAGCGTGAAGATTGTGTAAAATATCTGTGAAAATTTTTAAATTATTCCATTATAATGTAATAAAACTTCAGTAAATTGTTTTTTTATGTTACTACAGTGTACAATAATAATTAGGTACACGTATTTTTTATGACAAAATAATTTACAAAATTGTGTAAGTACTTAAAGAATATCCCTGTTTTCCAACTGCTGTAATAATTATTGATTAGTTATTTAGCAACAAATAAATTCAAACAAAACCATTTCTAAAACTTTTAATTATAATGTGAACGTGTTTGTCGTTGAAAGTCAGATCTGAACCTACCCTAGCCCCACAAAAGAAAATATTACGAAAGCATAACCTAGAAATGATTGATTCTTGTATCCACATATTTCAGCACTTTACTTATGTACTTATGTTTAAGAAGAACTCTACATCTGTAAAATAGTAAACAATGAACTACAATTTCTGTATTTCATGATACAGAACTGAAATAAAGCAACTGGTTTTTGCTAGGAAGAATCACCTGCAAATGTACTATACCCAGTAGGTAGGTACCTATCAAACAGTCGTTTAAAGCTAGATAATAATTTGTAATTATTGTTTTTATCTTTCAGTTATGTGTGTGCTGTGCCACAAATTACATTAAAACAGACACCAGAAAGAATAAGCGAAAAATATTACGGACATTTTCTTGGAAATAATTCTAAACATGGAATGATGGATAATATTATAAAGAAGTCTGTAACTCACATTCTTTGAAGAGTATTCTATAAGACATTAAATTCAGTTGTCTGTCGTGGGTTTTAAAATTTCTAAACGAATAAAATTAAGAAAAATAAACTAATTTCATAATTCTATGTACAGTATGAAAACATCTTGTTAGAATATCTTTAAAATGTTGAAAGCTAACTGTTACAACATATACACAACATAACGTAATAAGGTAGGTATTGAACGATGAAACAGCAAGATTTGTTTCTAATCGTACATGCACGTACATTCCTCAGATTGAACGTTGCTCTGTAAATGAAATTAGAATACAGAATAAGTGTTTAATATAAAATCAGATGTAATAATGTAAATTTATTTTATTGTTAATTAATCAAGAATTCATTTAAAGCTAGACAGTAATTTGTAATTATTGTTTTTATCTTTCAGGTATGTGTGTAGTGCCACAAATTACATTGAAACAAAACGATTCGTAAAATAGGACACCAAACAGAATGAACGAAAAATATTGCACAGATATTTTGTTAGAATTAATTTTATACATGGAATGGTGGATAATATTAAGAAGTCTCCTAACTCACATTGGAGAGTATTTTACAAAAGAACAAAATTTTCAAAAAAGACCAAAGGAGTGATTTTTTATATTTTATTATAGCTATGATTCAGTTGTAACCAGCATAATTTTAATTAAAAAGTAATACGTACCTACATTGTGGCTTATTTTTTAAATATTAACTAAATTGAATAACTTGATCCTTCATCTTTAAGTATTAATTAATTTTATATTACCTATTTCTGAAACATTTCTGTTTAATAATTTGAGTAGAATAAAAAACAACAAATACAGACTTCAATTTATTAACAATAAAATAAAATTACATTAAGTATCTACACTATTACATCTGATTTTATATTAAACACTTGTTCTGTATTCTAATTTCTTTTACAGAGCAACGTTCAATCTGAGGAATGTTCACGCATGTACGATTAGAAACAAATCTTGCCGTTTCATCGTTCAATACCTACCTTATTACGTTATGTTGTGTATATGTTGTAACAGTTAGCTTTCAACATTTTAAAGATATTCTAACAAGATGTTTTCATACTGTACATAGAATTATGAAATTAGTTTATTTTTCTTAATTTTATTCGTTTAGAAATTTTAAAACCCACGACAGACAACTGAATTTAATGTCTTATAGAATACTCTTCAAAGAATGTGAGTTACAGACTTCTTTATAGTATTATCCATCATTCTATGTTTAGAATTATTTCCAAGAAAATGTCCGTAATATTTTTCTCTTATTCTTTCTGGTGTCTGCTTTAATGTAATTTGTGGCACTGCACATACATAACTGAAAGATAAAAACAATAATTACAAATTATTATCTAGCTTTAAACGACTATTTGATAGGTACCTACCTACTGAGTATAGTACATTTGCAGGTGATTCTTCCTAGCAAAAACCAGTTGCTTTATTTCAGTTCTGTATCATGAAATACAGAAATTGTAGTTCATTGTTTACTATTTTACAGATGTAGAGTTCTTCTTAAACATAAGTACATAAGTAAAGTGCTGAAATATGTGGATACAAGAATCAATCATTTCTAGGTTATGCTTTCGTAATATTTTCTTTTGTGGGGCTAGGGTAGGTTCAGATCTGACTTTCAACGACAAACACGTTCACATTATAATTAAAAGTTTTAGAAATGGTTTTGTTAGAATTTATTTGTTGCTAAATAACTAATCAATAATTATTACAGCAGTTGGAAAACAGGGATATTCTTTAAGTACTTACACAATTTTGTAAATTATTTTGTCATAAAAAATACGTGTACCTAATTATTATTGTACACTGTAGTAACATAAAAAAATAATTTACTGAAGTTTTATTATATTATAATGGAATAATTTAAAAATTTTCACAGATATTTTACACAATCTTCACGCTGTAACTCTAGCTGTAGCGGTAGACTACGTCGGCACGGCGACCACAATGCTCCAAAAGCCTCAACTCAAATCTAAATTTTTATCGACAAGTCTCAATAACACCATTGTGCATACGTAAATTGCATTAAATCCATTATTTAGCGTTATTTATGTAAAATAAAATACTTCATGCCATTAATATTTGACAATTCAATGACAATTAATAGTTTTGACGTTCACCGATGTTAGTTTCTTCTGCGTAAGTCTGGCTCAAGGCTATACACATTTTACATGACAAAACAATGAAATTTGGGTACTTTTTGGAGGCGTTTTTTTATGTTAAATTTTGAAATTTTTGAATGTCTATTTATCAGAATGTGTTCATAATTAAGTATATTTCAATTTAAACATAAGTTTTAGCAGGGTTGACAACCAAAAAATCAAAATTAAATTGATTTCTTGGAAAATGGAACACCCTGTATAAAAATTGATGTTATCATCAGATTCTACGCGCCATCTAGTGTCTGTATACCAAATTTCGTCGCACTGGCTATGATGGTTTCTGAGATATTCGCACTGAAAGTCTTAGAGGGAACACCCGGTATAGAGTTAAATAAACTCCAAATTCGGATCCAGCGACGCCAAACCCGATTTGTATATCTACTTTTCGATTTCACTTTAAAATGGCCTGATAGGGTTAAATGAAACCCGGATAAAGATTCAGCGACTCTAAAAACATAAATGTACGATAATCTGGTCTACTTTCATATCTATCTTTCGCTTTGACCTTGGAATGACCTAGAACCTTGGACGATGGTGTTAAATGAACTCTAAATTCGGATCCAGCGACACCAAAAATGTATGATGATTTTGCCGATATACATATCTATCTTTCGATTTGACCTTGGAATGACTTTGAAGCTGACCTAATGGGGTTAAATAATCACGAATTCAGATTAAGTGACTTCAACAACATAAATGTATGATAGTCCGGTTCACTTGCATGTCTATCTTTCGCTTTGACCTTGGAATGACCCTGAACCTAGGACGATGGTGTTCAGTAAAAATACATAAGAATATATAAGTCTAGTTCGTCAAATCACTTTTTTGGTGATGCTGTGTTATTTTCGATGTAATAGGGATCCAATTTATTTTAATATTTAATAACTATCAAATACAAATGTAACATAGTCTTTCATATTCTCTCATAAAATAAAGTTCGTGAATTTCAATATCCGTGTTGACAAATGTTATTTATTTAGATTTTAGAGTATTTATATTTTGTTGTTATTATTATTGCTTTAGTTTTGTTAATATTTAACCTGAATTTATTGAAATTTAAATAATGGTCAATGTTTTATAAATCCTGATTCATCCTATCAATAAACCTATTTAAGTCAGTCTCAACAGTTGCAATTAGAGTATCGTCAGTATTTGGTAATAAAATCATTATTTATTATTTTTATTTATTGACTATTTCTGAAATGAAATCGCCTTATGCTTGATATGATTCATTATACAGGTGTGGTAAAAATTAAGTTTTAGTATTTATACAATTTTGACAGTTTTGCAATATTTGACATTTTGCATTAGCAGTTGGATTTCCCTATCAATTTACTACAAAAAAAACATATTTTGTTTTATTCGAAATATTTTACCATTTTCGAGATAAACGCATATTTAATTATGTATGTAATAATAATTTATTAATAATTAAGTTAGTATTTCCAGGCAAAAAAGTAAAATAATTAATAATATTAAAAAACGTTTGCAATATGAAAAAAGGTACTTTTTTCCCGTCAATGACGTACGGTCCTATCAAGTATCCCGAATCATATGTTAACTAAAAATATATGCTAGTATTTTGTTTTAATAATAGCATGTGGAATTTCATCACTACAGGCATGTAAATTATGTAAGATAATTGCATCACGATTAAATCCAGCTTCATCGGTAAAAATCACCTTATTTATAAAACTAGTCATAGTTCTTTGCTTTCCAGAAAATACACGACATTGTAAACGTGAAGGATAATCAACCTCAGTTATAGCATGTACTTTTTGTAAATGGTACGGGTGTAATCGTATCGGGTATGCTTGCAAACCCGCAATTCCAGAAAACAACTACCCTGCGGGCTAATGCCCCGACCATCATTAAATTATACCTGAAAATCCTATATTAAACAGCAAAAGTTACTCATTAACAGCCCACCAGACATATACCAGTTTCGAACTTATTTGCTCTCATTAGTATGCCATAGGTGAGGTATCTAACGAATAACCCTACCTGTTTTGTGCCCGGCATGGAATGTTAAATGGTCACTAGGTATAGATTGTTTACACCGCGTACTCATAGTCCCTTCTGTCGGGTCTGTTCTCAATGCTGGTCGGGGCATTAGTCCGCAGAGTAGTTGTTCCTGGAATTCCGTGTTTACAAAATATCGTTCTTAAAGAGATCCAACCAAGAGTTATCAATTTTAAAGAATAACTGAAAACACGTTGCATCGAAAATATCGTAAATTTTTTTAATTTCCTTTTTACCGAATCACTGTATTATTTTTATAAAATTTTTTAGTACTCATCTTAAAATATGTTTCTCTTTGACACAACAGTTCCATCATATCATTAATAATGCTTAAATTGAATCTGCTTTTTAATTTAGTATTTTATTTTTATAGTTTATTTATTACAAAAGAAGTAATTCTAAGTAGGTATAAAATAAAACTCATATTGTACAATGTTTATATTAAAGCGGTTCTATCAGTGAAAGAATACTTTGGTGTAAATTCATTCACACCAATATGTTTTCTTATTCCATCTGATATAACATAATGTCACGGATTTCCCAATACGAATTTTACTATTGCCAGAAAAACAATCCCTTAATTAACTACTTCTTTATTAACTATACTCAGTACACTACTGAACACTAATTAGAACTCAACTAAACACTTATTTAATTATTCGCTATCTAAATCACTGTGATATCTCCAACTAAACACTTCAATTCAACACTGTAATACAAGACTTATACAAGACTAACTTAATCGGCCGTTTATTTTTCTTTTATAGACCCAACGAATATTCCAGGTATATTTTAGCATTTCTAGATCTATTTTCTAGCATCTCTCGAACGCTTCTCGTCGTTTCTCAAATTTTCTAGTCCCGTCTCGATCCACGGCTTTTTGTTTGTTTAACAGAATCGTGTAGGGGCGATCGGGGCAATCTTAGTAATTCGAGGTACCGCAGTCGTCGATTTGGGTGTGAATGGGGCAAATTCCGTGACACTGCCCCCTCCTTAGGACCGATCGTCCCGATCATATACACCTCTATATGGGGACAGACGCTCCAGATGGACAACCTTCATCTTACTCCTGGGAGTCCTCTGTATCCGGTAGACGACATCATTGATTCTTTTAATGACGGTGTAGGGGCCCTCCCAACGGTTCTGTAGCTTAGGCGATTTTCCTTTCTTCCACGTGGGGTTGTACAGCCACACCAAGTCACCTTCTTGGAATCCGACTGTATTGGCCCGGACGTCGTATCGAGTTTTCATGCGATCGCTCTCTAGTCGCATTCGAGATCTGACTTGGTCGTGTACGGCTGCTAGTCTTTGTTCTAGGTCATGGATATAAGTGTCTGGATCTGAGGGCTGTTCCGCAGGACGACCAAATACCAAATCTGCTGGAAGGCGAAGCTCTCTTCCAAAGATGATCCTTGCGGGAGTCTTCCCAGTAGTTTCATGGACAGCTGAGCGGTAAGCTAACAGGGAGAGTGGAATGAGCTTGTCCCAGTCTGTCTGGTTCTCGTTCACAAACATCCTCAGATTGGTTTCTAGCGTGGCGTTGAAGCGTTCCACCATACCATCTGACTGGGGATGCAGTGGGGTGGTCCTGGTTTTTCGGATTCCCATAAGCTCGCAGACCTTTTGGAACACGCCTGATTCGAAATTTCTGCCCTGATCTGAATGTAGTTCCATGGGCACACCAAATCTGCAGAATAGATTATTGACTAGCGCTTCTGCTACGGTTGTGGTCTCTTGATTGGGAAGGGGGTATACTTCCGGCCATTTGCTGAAGTAGTCCATGGCTACTAGCAGATATCGGTTTCCACTTTAGGTTTTCGGAAAGGGGCCAGCGATATCAATGGCAATCCTCTCAAACGGCGCTCCTACGATGTACTGGCGCATTTTGCCTCTGGAACGGGTCTTCGGTCCCTTGCTTGCTGCACATATGTCACATTTTCGGCACCAATCTTCTACATCCGTCCTACAGCTCACCCAGTAGAAACGCTCCTTAATCTTCTGTAGAGTCCTATTGATACCGAAATGTCCACCCCCAGTACCTCCATGTACTTCCTGCAGCACTTCCTTGACCCGGGACCTCGGGAGTAGTACTTGTTTCTTGACCTCCGTTCCGTCATTGTTCTCCCATGCTCTTTTTAGGACACCGTCTTCCAACACCAGGGAATTCCATTGAGCCCAATAGCTCTTTAATGCTGGGCTTTTACTACTGACTTCAGCCCAAGACGGTCGGTTGTTGGCTTCTTTCCAATCTAGTAAAGGCTTGATGTCACAGTCAGCTTGCTGGTCTTCCCGAATCGCTGCTGAACTCCATCGGTCTTCAGGTTGGGCTGCCACCATCTTGCACGGAACAAATGATATGTCCTCTTTTCTTTCAAGATTAGTACAGTGCTTGCCGTTGGTCGGACAATGTCTAGAAAGAGCATCTGCGTTTCCATGTCTCCTTCTTGCCTGGGAGTCGCGCCATTGCCGATCTGCCACTGGGGTCCTACACTGTCCCTTTAGATGACCCGTCCGCCCACAGTTCCAACATTGAAGTGGGCGTTCTCTTCGTCTATCGAGTTGTCCTCTCTTTGGTCTGGTAGTTAGGCTGAGTTTATCAATGGCCTCCTTCAGTGTTTTCATTATCTCTCCATTTTCCATCCTATCGCTATTATCACTGATAGTCCGCACTTTAACATGTTCCCTGGAGGCTGCCGCTTGGGAGTCGCGCCTTTGCTGATCTGCGACTGGGGCCCTACACTGTCTCTTCAGATGTCCCATCTGCCCACAGTTCCAGCATTGAACAAGGCGATCCCTTCGACTATCAGATTGTTCTTTCTTTGTCCTAGTAGTTGGGTTGAATTTATCAATAATCTCCTTTAGCGTCTTTATTAGGTCTCCATTTGCCATACTATCGCTGTTATCACTGATGGTCCGAACTTTTACATGTCTACCAGATGCCATCTTTGCTGCCTCGAATTCCAGTGCATGCGAAAGGGCGTCGTTCAACGTTTTAGGTCTGGCGAGTCGTAATGCCTGCTGGGTTTCGCAATCTCTTAGGCCTTCGGTAAAAACTTGGATGGAGAGCTGGTCTAAGAATTCGGACGGGGCTGTTGGATAAGCCAATCGAACCAGTCGGGCAACATCGGTCTCAAAATGCTGTAAATTCTCTCCATTCTGTTGGTGACGATTTTTCAATTGTGCCTGGTAAACTTGCTGCAGGTGCTTATCCCCATATCTCATTTCCATATGCTGTTTTAGAATGTCGTAGTTATTCTGCTGCCCAGCAGGAACTCCTTGTAGGACGTCAAGAGCTTCCCCTCGTAGAGCAACTATCAGAGCAGTAACCTTTTCACAATCAGAATTCATTTGCTGTAGCTGCTGCTTCAAACTGACGCAGATATACATTCCAGGAAACCTTGCCGTCGAATTCTGGGGGTTTTGTCTTCTGAGTTCGGATAACAGGTCCTTCTGTTTTGATTACGCCCTCCTTTGTTATCTTGTCTAATTTATATCGAAGCTCTTCTCTAACCTGGTTTATTTCTTTGTCCACTTCCTTTCTTTGTGCTAACAGTTCTTCGTCGATTTCTTTTTTCTGTTCTAACAGTTTCTCCTCTACTGCATTTTCTAATTTTTCTAACTTCACCTGCATTTCGTTCGTCTGAGCTCTCATTTCCTGTTGTATTATCTGCATCCGATCTTCTAATTTCTTTTCTAATTTCTCTTGCATCATTTGGGTCTGATCCTGCATCGTCTGGGATTGATCTTCAATTTTATGCCCTTGTTCATCAAATTTTTCTTGCATCATCCGTCCCTGTTCTTGCATCGTTTGTCCCTGTTCTTCTAATTTCTCTTACATCGTCCGTCCCTGTTCCTCTAATTTCTCTTGCATTGTTTTCGCCTGGTCTTCCATTTTCTTTTGCATTGTTTGCATCATTTCTAACAGTTTTGCCATTTGTGCATCCATATTGACTTGGCTTCTAGTTACAGGCATTCACTTTATTTTCTTTAGAATATTCTAGAATGTCCAGGAATGTGTTTGTAAATGTCACCGTTGACTTTCTTACAATGAAACGAGTTCAGTGATATGCCACACTTGGATCTTTGCCTCACTTCGGTATAAAGTTCTAGAATGTTCAAGAATGTCCTTCGCAAATAGCACCGTTCACTTTCTTAAGTCACGACGAGTGCGGTGATATGTCACACTTAGGTCTTTGTCTCACTCGCGTACAAAGTTCTAGAATGTTCGAGAATGTCCTTCGCAAATAGTACGGTTCACTTCCTTAAGTCACGACGAATGCGGTGATATGTCACACTTAGGTCTTTGTCTCACTCGCGTACAAAGTTCTAGAATGTTCGAGAATGTCCTTCGCGAATACCACCGTTCACTTCCTTGAATCACGACGAGTGCGGTGATATGTCACACTTGGGTCTTTATCTCACTTTAGTATAAAGTTCTAGAATGTTCGAGATTGTCCTTCGCGAATACCACCGTTCACTTCCTTAAGTCACGACGAGTGCGGTGATATGTCACACTTGGGTCTTTGTCTCACTCCCGTACAAAGTTCTAGAATGTTCGAGAATGTCCTTCGCGAATACCACCTTTCACTCAACGAGTCACAGTCGCAGTCGCAGCCGCAGTCGCACCAGCGAATCCGTACCTTTACTATTCCGTGTGTGGGTATGGCCTATTTGATTTCTTTTTTATTATTTAACTTTTCATTGTATTTTCAACCATTTTGCAGTGATTTTTAATTATTTATGGATTTTCTGTTTATATACTTTTTTGTATGACTTAGGTCGGTTAATAATTTCAAGTTAATTGTTAGTTATATTAGGACACTACCAGTGTAAACTTATTATTATAGATTTATTTTTTAAGGTTTGTGGTTACTTGCGTTTATGTAATTGTATTGTTTGTATGTACAGCATTTGCTAAATAAAGGTACCTATGTTATATATTATATTTTTATTTGCCTCTTTTTTTGGACATCAGCAATTGAGCTATTTTTGTATTTACCTACTTATTGGCATAATAGACTTTATATCTAATAATAGTAAAAATAATGTATATTTACCGGCCTAATTGAATTTCAATTTATGAAAACAATTCTGATATTTTAAGATAAATCGATTCTACAAATTAAATCTATTTGGACCGTCGTAAATTAAATTTTGGATGATACACGTTCGATATGAACTTTGTTAATGAAACTTGTATCTAACACTTCGTGATTTAACGTTACATGCGTTTCATTATAGTGATCATATCGAATTAATAGCATTAATAACAATTAACAAATTAAGTGCAGTAGGTATGTGATATGCTTGATGATGTTTTCATATAGGTACAGGGTGTTTCAAAAAGACATGACAATATTGCTAGAGCTGATAAAACATTGAAAAATAAGTGGAGTTTGCTTAATAAACATATCTTCTAGTACCACTGTAGTACTGTGAGATACATGGCGTGATTGATACTTTTGGAAAATGAAATTATTGATAGGTATATGTATTTTTTAAAGCGGGACATATTTCATCAAAATTAGGTGATTTTGATGGTGTTGAATACACTGGTGTTATCACTGTTTCTGTAAAAACTAGAAATAATTAGTTGCAAGCACTTTCACTGACATTTTACTCTGTAACTTTTTTGAAGTTACATTGTCCATTTTGCATTATGTGATACTATACAAAATTTAATTTTACATAAAATAATGTTCTTAATAAATTTGTTAATAATGCAGCGTTTTATGAGAAAAATGCAAAAAACTGTGGTAAAGTCAACCAAGAGATCTATGTAAAGTAACGTTCAGATAATCGTTAGTGCAATGGCACTGCAATTGTACTGTTGTATTGTAATTGTATGGTGTTAAACATTATTTACTCTGTTTACATAAAATTACTGTAGACTTAAGAAGTTGGGGAATTTTTCCACTGTAAGTTGACGACATGCAAAAACTCAAGATTCTTGACCTTCAGATGAAGAGGTTATGTTTATGTGTTTGTCAACTACCTCTATCTACGGAAATTGTTGGTTTTTATCATTGCCGAATAGTAATTAAAAGCCTACAATCTGCAGGAATAGATGGTCTATTTGAATGTTTGGTTAAATGAGGCCCCACTAATTTGAGCAAGTCATCAAACATCGCCACTGTCATTCGGGTGTAATAAAAAAAAAATCGGCATCATTATTTCGCATTTCTTTATATAAATTATATAAATCACCTTGCATGTGCTTTCTGCGGTTAATAGGTCGCACCCACGATCTCCGAGTTCTTATTTTCAGTTTTTCTTACATCTATAGTTTTTATACATATTGACATCGCTGCGAATAAGAGCAGCAAAAGTAACTGTTTCTTAACCAAACAGTACTATTCATCTATTTTTTAAAAACAAATCAATTCTAAACTAAATATCAAATCCCAGTCAAATCAATTTAAGAACTTAACCTGCAAAAATGTGAATGTTCTGTTTACTGTCAAAAAAGTTGTTTTCTGATTGGTCCTTGTATGACTGTTGGAAAAGGAATGCTAAAAGTTAAAATGCTTTTAGCTTCTGCCATACCAACTGCAATACAAAAGCGTAACTGTTTATCTGTTTATCTTTACTTCAGTATCTTTGAATATTTGCAGGTGGAATGAGTTAATATTCTTATTATTTGCTAAACCCTAGATTATTCAGTTATTAAATGTCTAAAATTATTTGTATTTGTAGAGAATACTATTTCAAGAATACAGCGCTGTTTTCAGTAACTTTTCTACAGTACCAATGCAACCGCACTAATTTTATGTGAATGAAGCTTAATACTACTTATTTAGTGTGTGTGTCAAACCAGAAACTCTTCCGTTAATATTTTGTACAACAGAAATTGAAGTATATTGCTTATTATCTGATTTGAATAGTAATTTGTTCTTTTAGTAAACATTTATTCTGTGATTATTACACGTTACTGCATAGTAACAATGGAAACTTTTACCAGAATACAGAGATACAGTGTATCGCTGCAGTTAGATGTTTCAAAAAGGTTCTTGTACTTTTATGTAATGGTATGGATACAATTGTTGGTCTTTTTGTATTCTCCACGCGCTATAAGATGTCACATTTATCTGTAAAGAAACTTTTCTTACGCTAACGGCTGGATCTTCTACCAAATCTAAAATATTTTGTTCATTTTGAGCAGTTCTGGCCGATCTAAGTCTACCGAAATTATCATTATTATTATTATTATTATTTTGATTTGACAGTGCCAGTTTCTCAACAGCGCTGCTGGGATTTTTGACTCCCCCACTTTCACCCCCAGCATCACCCCAACATATTTAAATGGCATTGGGGGTTGAATAATATTTGTTTTGAAAGCTCTTACAATTCTCTTTACAACAGACTTTAAATTTTATTATTCTGCCTAATACTTGATTTTAAAGTTGAAACTTATGTACAAACAATTAGTAACGGTAAAAATGTTAATCATTCGAAGAAAATTTACATTTTAAAATTTAAATTATGTTTAGCTGCATACCTACTACTTAGTTGATTAAATGTTCAAACTGATGACCGTCCGCTTCCATACAAGATTAAAGATTTTGTTCGAAACGTTCGCGCACATTCTAAAGCATTTCCGGAGTGTTCGACGGCATTTGTCGCTGACGCTGGCTGTGTTTTATAGATTTTACTTTTAAGGTATCCCCACAAAAAAAATCAAGGGGCGATAAATCGTGGAGGCCACTCAATGCTGCTTCTTATCCCAATCCAGTTCCGTGGAAAACTTTGGTGTAAATACTGACGAACAATTAACGCATAATGCGGGGGAGCACCGTCCTGTTGAAAAATCAAATAATCTTCATCATACTCTGGAACATTTTCAATAATATCAGTCAAGGCAGGATCAATAGCGTCTTCCAGTAATTGCAAATACATTTGGCCAGTCAAATTACCAGGTAGAAAAAAAGGACCTATCAGCCGGTCACCGAAAATTCCAGCCCATGCATTTAATTTATCCGTTTACTGTGTATGCAACTTGTGAAAAACTCTTTGAATCTGATCAATAGCGGCAATTGTGACGATGTACACTCCCGTTCAAGAAAAAACTGTATTCATCAGAAACACACATATTAAAAAGAAACGGATTGTTCCCTGCTCACTCACTCATTATTTCACAAAATTGCAAACGGCGGTCATAATCATTCTCATGAAGTTCCTGGACTAAATGTATTTTGTATGAATGAAATTTATTCTTCTTCAAAATGGTTTGTACGCTAGTTCGATTGATACCAGACACAGATGCCAGCTGCCTCGTACTTAATGTAGGATCAAGATGAACTTATCGCAAACCTGCAACTTCACTAGCTTCATTAACTATAAGTTTTTCAATTTCTCGTTTTTATTGACTACGTTCCCTGTCTCTTGAATTTTTTTTTTATTAACTCTTCAACCTACTTCCTCCTAACATATCGATCTTAATGTTGTTCATTAAATAACTGAGGTGTTCTATTCGCACATTTATTGTTTTCCGCAATGGAATAAACCATAGTGTTTAATTTTCAAAAACACAATTAAATAAACTACCAACCATCGCTTCCAAATAATACTACAAAATAAATTTGGAATCGACTAATTTTACGTTCCTTGTGTGTGTATAGTATTCATTTCTGTTTTTTTTACAATTGTTTTTTTTTTGAAAGTGACAACAAATCGCCAAAAACCAATGTAACGCAAGAAATACTCAATTTATACCATTGGCGTACTTAGCTCGAATGTGTGATATTTGTACCGTTACTAACTGTTTGTACATAAACTTCAATTTTATAATCAAAATTTTTATTAAGTATTGGACGGAATTATAAAATTTAAGGTCTGTTGTAAAGAGAATTGTAAGAGCTTTCAAAATAAATATTACTCAACCCCCAATGCCATTTAAATATTTTGGCTAAAATACCAGCAAAGAATGTCCCCCTTTAATCTAAAATCGACGGGTCTGGGCGTTTTTCTACAATCTTGACGCAGTTCCTGAAAAAGGCTCTGTTTTGTTTTCATCTGGTCACCCTGTATAGCAACGCGTAACAAACACAGTGCATAATACAATTCTAAGAAGTGTACAACTCTCACTAAGATTACTATTCAAATCAGAGAACAAACAGCATATCACAATTTTTGTTATACAAAATATTACAAAACATATGAATGGAAGAGTTCGGAATTTGACACATACAAACTCGATAAATAAGTACACAATTACTATAGAAATCGCTAAGTTGATGTGTTCAGTTCTACTAAAAACGTATCTATATCAAATTATGATGAAATATGTTGTGCTTTAAAACAATAATATCCAAAATGCGATTTTCTAAAATTATATTATACGTCCTGTATCTAAAAAAGTGCGCCTCTACCATATACGTTTATTAAGCAAACTCCATTTATTTTTCAGTTTTATCAGCGATGTTCATTTCGAAACATTCCGTATACGGGTAATACATATATAGTTCTAAAAGTTAAGCGTATTTTTCATTTTTGTAACATATCCAGCACCCTTTGCAATTTCCTTCCAAGAAGACCCTTTCACTTGAAAAATTAAATTCTGCGCTGTAAACAGACCTACCTATTTACACTCGTAACATAAATCATTATAAATGATTTCTACCATCTCATTTTCACTGACTAAAATATTAATAAAAATACAGTGAGTGTTATTATATATGAAGACAGGGACCCAGTAAGTTCATTCGAAAATATATCTTCAAACCGAGGATAAATATAAATATTTTTTCAGCTTTTACGCTCTAGATTTGACTAATTATTTAAATATATTCTTGCAAGAATTCTCCCATTCCATATTCTTCCATTTTACATGCTAAAATAAAATCTCAGCGGTTTTTTAGTAATATTAATTAAACTGCGTTCTCTTACGTTTCATCGTCTCTCCAGCGTTTTCGCAATAATAAATTATTCAAGCTTAAGAAATTTTACACGATTTTGCACACCATTCCTTAGTAACCTGTCTCGAATAACGAGAAAGGTAAACCAGAGAACGAACTGAAGGGGATTGCCCTTTGGGTCTTAAAATTTTACCCAAATGCAAATTTATGGTTTACTGTTTTATTCCTCTACAGATATTTTATTACACTTTTTACGATTACTAAAAGTACAGCCTTATTTCACTACTTGCAAGGTTTTTTAAATACAAGGTATAAACAAGAAGCCATCTTATTTACTGCACATTTTCGGCGGCAATATATGACGACACCTATATAAAATGAAAACAGATAATACAATATAGTAAAATCGTATAGAACAAAAGGCTGACAAATGAAAAATAATTAATTAATTAGGTACTCTCAACTACCTCACGCAAAGTATAAAATCACTTACTTACAAGGTATTTCATCAATTTTTTTAAACAAAGAGGAACTCGCAATTTTTAAAATCTAATGGTAGTTTATTAAAAATAGTTGAACACAAGACATAAGGGCTTTTCCTAAAAAGTAAAAGGTTATAATTCCTTATGGAAATGATTAGCTGTCCGTATATTATATGTATATTTAGTAGCATTTGACGAAAATTTATTTCTATTTTTATAAACGAAACAGGCAGCCTCATATGCAAGAATTGAGTGTAATGTTAATAAATTATTTTGTTTAAAAACTGGTCGCCAAGAATCTAGTGGCATAATAGAGAATATTAATCAAATAATTTTTTTCTATAAAATAAATAATAATCAAATACCTCAGGTGGCAATAAAGAAGGTTTATCAATTCTGGTTTAGATAGGACTGACTTCAGATTTCGTATCGCAAAGAATGCGGAGTTCAACTTGCTACAAATTAAATCTATATGGTTTGACCAGGTAAGAGTTTCGTCTAACAATAAACCCATAAATTTTGTTACAGAAGATTGAGGAACAGTGTTTTTGTGACTAAGAATCAGTATGGATTGTTCACGTCATTTAATAAAGATTTGTGATATAGTACTTCAGAAATAGCCATAGAAAGAGAAATAGGTTGATTGCACCTTACTTAATAATTGTAAATTTTATAATAGAAAGAAATCTCTAAAAACAATTTATTTGTGAATAATTTACCGAGGTTCTAAATGTTCTGATTTTATACAAAGTATCTTTGAATATACGTGGTGTGATCAAAAAGTAACGAGAAATTTGTAATATCTCGGGATTATTAGTCCAAGTGCAAGTGCAACAATATTTTAAAAATGTTAAATACTGCTTTTGGTGAGACTGCTACAACCAAAACAAGAGCTTACGAATGATACAAGCGTTTCCAAAAAGGCAGTGGTAACGTTGAAGATAACGAGTGATCTAAACGCCCCGGCACATTTCCAGAGATGCTGTAATCTACACACAATAAACACATTTGGTCTGATGAAGCCTAATGCCATAATGGAATCTCGATGTCAATATTAGTTTTCTTTGAATGGGTTGAAATTATTGTTTATATAATATTTTATACGTTTTTATTAACATTTTTCTGTTAAATAAAACCCGATCCTTATACGTTAGTCAAAACGAATTGCGAATCACCCTTGTCTTCATCATCAGTCTCTGTAGGAGCCGCAGGTGAGCTGAGTGAGTCTTCTTCGTCATATTCATTTGAAATTTTAGCATAATCGAGAGCAACTCATCGCTGCCTTTTTGCAGCTATACCTTCAACTGCTACAACCTTTCGTACATCTACCAAATATGAGGTCCAAAATTTCTCTGGGTATTGCTTCGCTTTCTTGTCATCACAGTAGCCAAGATATTGCCTTTGCGTTCCCAAAGGTCTGGAGGTAGTTGGTTTCCCAACCAGAGCTACACCTGATGGAATGTGCGTAATGCGTGCTCTTTCATTGCCCCCTCGCTGGATGAAAGTGATACAATGTCTTGTTTTATATTCGATGCCGATTTCAAAAATGAATAGTAACTGAATGTGTTCAGTGAACTTATCTTAGCAGAGGCAATGTAGTACTTCAGCATTCACATTCGCCCAGCTCGCATCAGTGAGTTGTGGAACACTTCAACTACTCCTTTTATGTCAGGATGTTTTTGGCTTTCACAAAATTACAAGTTAACTCTTCCTGAATGTTGCGCTAGTAGAAATCGCAGCCAGTGAATGCATATAAGAGTAAAACATCCTTGCCATCCCAGCTGTTACATTCGATGGGTGGAGTAAACGTTGGTTTGTACTTTTCCTCTGTCGGGTTTTATGAACAGGATGTTATAGTCAGGTGACTTTCTTGCTGTAGTAGCAGTGAAGTAGCAGAATGAAGTCGAAGTCTTCTCCTATAACAGCCACATTGGTTGTTTTACTTACAGACTGGTCAATAGCGCTGCTTACAATTATTAATACATCAGTATTATGTGATGTTTTATATGTTATGGTGTTCTTTTCTAGGAGTTTAGAGTTCAATTAGTTGATCAGTCCATCTTTTGTATGTGCGTGAACTTAGCCCCCATTTTTTGATAATCTAAAAAATAAAGGTTGTGCTGAATTGTGACGGATTTGTGCTACATTGTGTCGTAAAATTTGAAAGAAAAATAATAGCCATTTTTCTAGAAAATTATTTAGTATTTTTCACGTAGCCCCCCACTTCGCGAAAATCGTATTTTTTTGTAATGCGCTATATTGTGCTAGTTGTTCTGAACATTGAGCCGTTTAAAAAAATTGCATATCTGCCTCCGTTCTCCGGAAAATCCGGAAAAACCGGAATTGTCTAGCCCCCCATTTTACCACAATTAGATTTTTCGATGTGCTGAATTGTGCTAGTCGTTCTGAACATTGTGCAGATATTAAAAAAATTTTATATCTGTCTTTGCTACTTTGCGAATATCGTGTTTTTCTTTAATGTGCTCAATTGTGCTAGTTTTTCCTAATATTGTGCTGTTTAAACTTGATATATGGTTCCGTTCCCCGGAAAATCCGGAAAAACCGGAAATTTGGGCGTAAACATAACCCCCCTCCCCATTTTCCTCGATAATTAAAACACGGGGTTGTACTGAATTGTGCTAACTGTCCTCAACATTGTGCCGTTTAAAGAAATTCGATATCTATCTCCGTTCTCCAGAAAATCCGGAAAAACCTGAAATTTAGGTGTGAACTTAGCTCCCCATTTTCCTCGAAAATTAAAAATGCTGAATTGTGCTAGTTGTCCTGAACCTTGTGCCGTTTAAAGAAATTCGATATCTGCCTCTGTTCTCCGGAAATTCCGGAAAAACCGGAAATTTAGGTGTGAACTTAACCCCTCATTTTCCTCGAAAATTAAAAAACGGAGTTGTGCTGAATTGTGCTAATTGTCCTGAACATTGTGCCGTTTAAAGAATCTATCTCCATTCTCCGGAAAAATCCGGAAAGACCGGAAATTTTGAAACGACTTTACTGCGGCCCCTATTATTCCCAAGAATTGGAAAACGTGGTTGTGCTGAATTGTGCTGGTTGTGTAGAACGCTGTGCCCTTTAAAGAAATTTGATATCTGTCTCCGTTCTCCGGAAAATCCGGATAAACCGGAAATTTAAGCATAATAATTTATAAAAACTACACGATTTTTTAATTTCAGGCAAACTGAGAGGTGCAGTAAGCTTGTGTCAAAATTTCCGTTTTTTCCGGAGAACGGAGGCAGATGTTAAATTTCTATAAACGGCACAATGTTTCAGGAGCACTATAGCACAATTCAGCACAATCGCGTTTTTCAATTTTCAGGAAAAATGGGAGGTGCAGTAAGGTTGTGTCAAAATTTCCGGTTTTTCCAGATTTTCCGGAGAACGGAGGCAGATATCAAATTTCTTTAAACGACACAATATTCAGGACAGATAGCACAATTCAGCACAATCCCGTTTTTTAATTTTCTAGGAAAATGGGGGGCTAAATTCTCGCCCAAATTTCCGGTTTTTCCAGATTTTCCGAGGAGCGGAGCCATATATCAAATTTCGTTAAACTGCATAATATTCGGAACAACTAGCACAATTCAGCACATTAAAGAAAAACACGATATTCGCAAGTAGGCGGCACAGTAAGGTCACGTCAAAATTTTCGATTTTTTTCATTTTCCGGAGAACGGAGGCAGATATCAATTTGTTTTAACCAGCACAATGTTCAGAACAACTAGTACAATTTAGCACATCGAAAAAAACCGGATTGTGATAAAATGGGGGGGCTAGAAAATTCCGCACATTATCTTTGTTCTGGTGGTTGGAGACAAATAATTATTGAGTCACTGAAATTTTAGTTTCCCGATTGAAGTTGATGTCGACACACTTTTTCTTCCGATAGCGTCTTTCCTGTTCTACCGACTTATTGCAGTTGGGAAAGCTACTATATCTATCAAAACAGTGGTACATCTTCTGCCTTATGTTTATATATGTATATATATATATATATATATATATATATATATATATATATATATATATATATATATATATATATATATATATATACATATAGTATAGTGTAAACTGAAGATCCTCCTTGCCAGATGACCTTATGGAAAAGGAAACCTCTATCAATCATCTTTCGCTAGTTGGTTTAAACAGCTTGTAAAGTATGAACTCTTTTTGTTTTCCTCATACCACCCTCATTGAATAATACCAAGGGAAATGGAGCCAATTGTTACAGCAAATAATTCTTCAATTCGAAGCCACATTTTTACTGATACAAATCTGTTGGAAAAGCAGGATATAATCTACGACGTTTTCATCGAGGAGCTTGATAGATGAGCTGACAGAGGAAACTTATTTTTTTGTAAAGAACTTTTCGCTGCAACACACCGTTTTCGAGTTATAAGAAAAAAACTAAAAATAAGAGATCTTTGTACCCCTCCCTCCTCGCCTGAAACGAACGGACTAGGGGCGGGGACTTTTAATATTTTTACGTCTTAACTACCTCAAACACATTCCCGCAGATAAATATTTTACCCCGTTCAATGCACCCTACAACCCTTTGGTTGCTTAGACTATTAGAAAAATTATTTATTTATTATTAAAAAAATATATATTAAAAAAGCTAAGATTTATTACAAATATTAATAATATACTTTTTACAATGAGAAATTTTTACACCAGAGAAGCTGTTTAAATTCGAATTTCCGTTCGTTGTTTGACCCCATGATCTTCTTTGACATCTGTTTCATACTCTGTAAAGAATTCTTATCATAGCCTTCTATCGCAGAAGAAGATTTCCAGCCTCCATGACGCTTTAACGTCTGTGCGTGTCTGTACCACCATAAACCAGAATCGTGGCTGACGACCTTCTAAAACAATGTCCAGTGTATTCACAATTCTTGGATCCAAGCTTAGTTGCAATCATTCTGGAATGCTTCCAAATATATTAACTACGACAGGCTGAGAGGTATATTTTCCGTAAATTTACGGATATGAGGGAAAAGCTATTAATGCGATAAATTTATCACTGTAACTTTATTTGTTGGTTTATATTAATAATAATTAGTAATTATTAATAATTCTCAGTGTATTACACAAACTGTAACGTGTATATGTCATTTAGTTTAGAAATTTGTTTTCAAAAGTGGTGAATTATCAAAGTAAATTGAAGAGCAAATTTATATCTAATTCAATTAATAAAGAATTAATTTATTGGATATAGGTCTGAAACTCCTAACGATTTATTACATAAATGAATTTTCCATGAATTGCGGATAATTCTAGGTAATAAATTATAAATTTCTTCTATATATCACACAGGTAAATGCAAATCGCAGTTCTTTGATAAATGGTTCAAATTTAATTAGTTCGATTTCCTTATTGCTATAGTAGAACATATTAAACATACACTTTTAATGTTATGTTTGAATTAGAACCCTAAAATTATGATATTTACAAACATGCTGCCTAGGTAGTGGCTGTGAAGAAAAATATATAATATATTTTTATATTTATTTCGACGACAGTAATTCAATACGAATAATTTCATTTTTATTCATGAAGTGGAAATAAAACCAACATATAAAATAGTAAGTAACAGTTAATTTTAATACACATATTTTTCCAGAATAGAAGCTGTGGAAAAAATTGGAATTCATTAAATTTAACTACGATTGGTGCCAAATTTATAGTCAGTGACGTTATAAATAAACCAAACTACAATTTTTGCAGTTATTAATGTTAGATAAAATAATTATATGTATTCTCTGTTTGCAAATTGGTATATTCCTCGAAACACGTGGCAGGAAAAAGTAATTGAAATTGACGACAACGTAAAATATACGACCCTTAGTGAAATTCAGTTTTTTGAAATGCAGTTCCAATACTAAAGACAATTCAAACTGCAGTGACAGAAAGTCATCATTTTCCTGGATTATTCCGAGAAATTTTGCTGCGTCCTATGCATAGAAATAAATTTTCATTACTTGAAACGAAAAAAAAAGAATCTGCTAATAGGAAAAAATGAAATAATAGTATGACGAAAAGAGTATTTGGAAAAAATAATAGTGTCCTACATCGAAAAGAACATGAATACATGAAGGATATACGCTCCTTAAAGTTTTACAAGATTTTATTAACAGCAGATGAGAAATATGTTTCATGGATAATTGAACAATTTCCGAGCTGGTTGCCATGTCGTCAGTTTTGGTTTCTTGACTTTTCAAGATACATATCGCTTTCTACCTCAGAAGTAATTTTGAAACTGGAGGTCAAGTTCCCTGATTAGCATTTTCATAGGATTTGAGCAACGGCCCATGGCGTTCGAAATTGCAGGGTGTTTCAAGCCGTTTAAGCCTTGTGAATCTTGACTTGAACCTTATCTCTTATATTAAAATATTGGTTTTGTCCAGGTCTACCTAATACTCTGTATATGCATTACTTTATTATTCATTAGATGACATCGGTTGTCCAATATATTGATACGAAAGCTCACCTACCTTTTTAGTTTGTTAATTATATTTCTGTTTACGTTAGAATTTATAATTTTTGTGATGCCTTTATTTTGACGTTTTCTGGAACATTCCCGGCTACATTCTATTTGATTCTAGAAACCGTGGAAAACATCTAGAACCCGAAAATCCTATATAAGCGGATCAGTTTCACTGACACAGTTTCAGTTTATATTGAGCAGTCGAATAAGAGTCATACGTGAGTGACAAATGTCGAAGTAAAGCGTCGACAGTTGTGAAATTTGTTTGAAGGATATTTCTTGTATAATCAAGAGTGACAATAAAGTTTGTTTTTCTAAGTGACGTATTTGAAGGTTAAGTCAACGTAGATGTTACCTGTGACACATTTTAAACCAAGTCTGATTACACAGCACATACTACATAGAGATCATAATATTTTAATTTGTATAATCTATTGGAATAGTAATGGCACTCCCTCAATCAGTTTTTGAATTAATGGATTGACTGAATTACTGAGTATACATTTATTTAGATCTCTATTGGTGAGTGAACAACTAAACATTAATGTCGAATGACGGAAATAGATTTCATTATGAATGCGTCAGCAGTTTGAAATAAATCGCCAAATTCATTAAAGTAGTGTAGTACTGGTACCTCTTGTGCCATTGCAGAGAACAATGTTTTTGTAGAATTAAATTCAGAGGAAAAAATGTTCTTTTAGATAACGTGATTCTAAATATTCCAATCCAATTTGAGTCTGCAAAAAATGATTATGATATTTTGCTGTTTTGTATATTTTTCTTGACGAATGCGGTTAGCAAGTAAATCAAAAAACGTCATAGCACGTACTAATTTGATATTAGTAAAGATGTATTCGATGAAATAAAGCAATTAGAAACAATTTATTCTCGGATTTACCAAATTTTGGAGAAAAAAAATACTGTTTCCTATAAATTTATTAAACAAAATTAGTAATTTAAATCAATTGTTAATATAAGTATAGAAAAGTTTGCAGATATAAATCTGATAAGATTAATTTTTTGAAATTGGAAACTTAACTTTTGGAATTACTGCGTAATATAGACAATCCCAAACAGATTGAATTATATGTGCAAGAGCAAAATAATTATTTTTTTACTGTTTTAGAAAGGTATTTTAAGCTAATATAAATCAAATCTCCTACAATTCCTATCAATGAAGTCATATGTATGTTCTCTGATACCAAACATCTAGGTATGCTAATGAACAATTCCACAGACAAAGCTCTATTTATTAATTATCTAAAGAAAATAATCTAATTTGCTCACTCTATAAAAATCTAACTTCACTTTTTTGGCAGTGGGAACACGACAAATTCAACCACAATAGATGAGATCTGACCTATTTCTGCATTTTTAGGATTGCTTCTTCAGGTGGTCTCCTTGTTATGAAGCAGAATATTGAAATCTTTGTGGGTGACATAAATATAAATATAATGGAAAAAACTAGTAATAAAGTTGACAATTATTTATGTACACTTGAACAACATGGATTTTTATCCTATATAAACAACATATTTATCTAGTTAATAGATCATGTATTTATTCGCTTGGATAAATCGACTTTCAATAAAAATATAAATAATTGTAATTGAAACTGGCTTAACTGATCCTTTTACTATTCTATTGTCTATGGATCTCCAACAAAAAATGGAAAAGACTGATAATATTCGTATTGATACAAATATAATAGATTATGACAATTTGAATAGGGATTTGCTGAATGCAACGTGGACTGATATTTTAACTGAACAAAATGTTGATAATGCGTATGTAGTTTTTTTTGATAGGTTGCAGGAATTTATAAAATATAACACAAAATGTAAAGCATATCGTAAAATAAAACCATGGATTACCGAGGGTATTATCAGGTCGATATATTTTCGTGATTCTTTAAAAAAAAAATAATTATTTACAAATTTATGGAAGAAAAGTCAGCTGAGTATAGAATATACCGTAATCGTTTAAATAATCTAATTAAATATACCAAAACTGAGTATTATAAAAATAAATTAAATGATGCTAATAAAAACTATAAACAGATTCGGAAAATTATGAAGAAGCTTCAAATACACAGAAGAATAATAAAGAAAATTTCAATATAAAAAAACGAGCACGGTAATATAATAACTTGTGATAAAATTAAAACAGGCTATTTTAATAAATTTTTTATAAACGTGGTTAAAAAAATGGCTAATACTGTAAACCAAAAATTAGGCCCAATTGTTTCTTATAATAAATTAAATGTAGAATGTAGACTCACTTTTTTATATCATGTCACAGAAAACGAATTAATACCTAGCATAAATAATCAAAAAAACTATTTTTCGCCTGGCCCAGATGATATCATTATATAATTTTGTCATAAGTCTTTATTAAAACCGTTAAATTATATAATTAATTTATTTTTTAGTTCCGGATACGTACCCATTGCTTTTAAAGAATCAATAATTATTCCAATTTTTAAATCCGGAGGCACAGATTTGACAACAAATTACAGACCTATTACACTAATTAATAACTTTGCAAAAAGTTATGAAAAATGTATCAAACCGAGATTGACTAAATTTCTTAACAAAAATAATTTGCTAAATAAATATGTTGGGCTTTAAAAAAAATATAGGTACTAAAGATGCTATAAATGAACTTATTTCTAATATAAGTCAAATGTCAAAAAGAAAATAAAAAATATCTCTATTTTTCTGGATCTATCGAAGGCATTTGATACTGTGAATCACGATATTTTGTTTCAGAGATTGCAGGGTATAGGTGTACGTGGTCTTGCTCTACAGATTTTTAAACATACCTTTTCATCGGGTTCAAACAGTTAAAATAAATAATTGTTTAAGTGATCCTTTAACTTGTTGTGGGTATGCCACAAGGAATAGTATTGGGTCCTATATTATTTTTGATATATATGAATCCTATAGGTCACTTAGATATTAATGGAAAAATAGTATGTTATGCTAATGACACGGTTTTAAATTTTGTTGGTGACTCATGGGAAGAAGCTTTTCAAATTGCAGAAATTGGTATTCAGGTAATTTCAAATTGGTTGCAAAGCAGTCTTTTAAGTTGAAATACTATTAAAACAAAATTTTTAACTTTTTCTATAACATCTGTAGACAAGCCAGTAGAAAAAAGAAAATAGAAAATTCTTGATTGCAATTGTAGTGTAAGAAGTAGTTCAATTAAATACCTTGAAATAATAGTTGACCAATTACTGAAATTAGATAAGCATGTTAATTATATTTCGAAAAAACTCTACCTATCTGCTAAGAGATATTTTAAATAGAAAACTCTTATTTGTACGTTCTGACTCATTAGTAGTTTCAATTATAAGTTATTGCATCACTATGCGGGGTGGAACCTATAATTGTAATATTCGTTGCTTGCAAATTATTCAAAATTCTATATTAAAAATTATGTTAAGAAAACCTCTATTGTACTCTACGTCTGTACTATACCAAGAAAACAGCATCGTTAATGTACAACAAATATTTACATCAGTGTATTTTATGGATGTATAAATCTAATAAGAGACACCCAAATATAATATCATTTCTACGTCATGGAGAAACATTGCAATAGCTTTCTATAAAAAAACATATTTTCAAAGATTTGTATTTTTTCTTTGAGATGTTCAATGTGCTTCCGCCTGAAATTAAAAGTGATAGTAAATAAAACATATTCAAAGAAATGATAAAGTCATTTGTTACTAATAGTTTCTATAAATTCAATCATATCTTTAATAGGTAATATTGTTTATAATTATGTTTATTCACTACGTGTATTTTTCGATCATTGGAAACACTTTAATTTAATAATAATTTCTAAAAATTGTTATTTTATAATTGATTTGTATGATTTTATTGTTGTATTGTAACAAACCTTGTGTTTAGGTGATGTTTCATGATATACGAGGCATACATAATTTATTTATTATAACATAATTTTTTATGTAACTTTTCTGACATGATGTACTTGTAATATTTAACTGGAAATAAAAAGCTCTACGACTATAAAATCACTACTTGCAAGATCGACAATGGTTCAAGATCGTGTGTCAGATTTAGGCTTCTTAGCTATTAAGTCAGATTTAACTAAGTGCAATAATAGATCAATTTGCAAGTCGAAAGGCACGCAAAGGTTCATTATAGGGTGTCCCGTAAGGTACCTACGTTACAAACTTTGGATTTTGTTAGGGCATAATAGTACCAATACATAAAAAGGGTAACAACAGGGACTGCAATAATTACACGGGCATAACGTTGCTGAGTATAACGGCCAAAGAATATGAAAGATTGCTAGACAGAAGATTGAAAAATATCACGGACACACAAATGGAAGAATCGCAGAGCGGCTTTAGAAAAGGAGGAAGGATACAAAACCACATATTTACAATAAAGCAGATGATAGAAAAGAACTTTAATAAAAATATATACGTAGCTTTCATAGATCTAGAAAAGGCATTTGACAGTGTATCAAGAAAAATGATATGGAAGGCTTTGGGAAGAAGAGGAGTTCATAGCCAGCTAATTAGAAATATAGCCAGAATATATAAACACACACGAAACATAGTTAGAACTAACAACATGGAGTCGGAGGATTTTGAGACCAAAGAAGGACTGAGGCAGAGTGGGGTGCTAAGCCCAACTCTCTTCAACATAATATTGGACGATGTTTCTAAAGAAGTCAAACAAGAAGTGAAAAAATTGTACTTAGGGTATAGGTATTTGGAGCCAGTATACATATCGGAATGCGCATTCGCGGACGACCTGATGATATATGCTAAAAATGAGAAAGAACTACAATACAACTTGGAAATGTGGAACACAGCACTCAAACAGAGAAACCTAAGAATTAACATAGGCAAGACAAAGACAATGATGATAGGAAAGAATGACATTCAGACAATAGTAAAGCTCGATAACCAAAAGATAGAACAGACAGAAAGCTTCAAATACCTGGGAGTAAAGATATAAAAAGATGGGAAGAACGGGGCGAAACTAAATAGCAGAATTGAAAATGCAACAAAACTATATTAAGCATTAAATAACACATTCATAAGGAAAAAAGAAATATCAAGGAAGATAAAGCTATCAGTATATAAGACAATATTGAAACCAATTTTAATGTACGGATGCGAGAGTTGGACACTAACAAAGCAACAGAAAAATAAATTACAGGCCGTAGAAATGAAGTACTTAAGAGGCGTCAAGGGAATAACAAGGAGGGACAAAATACGAAATGAAGAAATAAGGAAAGAGTTACAAGTAGAACCAGTACTCGTGAGCATAGAATGACAACAATTAAAATGGTTTGGACATCTGGTGAGAATTGAAGAGGGAAGGCAGGCGAAAAGGATATGGCAGACAAAGGCAGTGCAGAAAAGATCCAGAGGAAGACCATGCAGAACGTGGGATGACGTTATAGCGAATAACCTGAGAAGGAAGAGCAAAACATGGAAAAAGAGAAAAGAACTGGCAATGAACAAGAAAGACTGGGCAGTTTTGTGAATAATATATATATATATATATATATATATATATATATATATATATATATATATATATATATATATATATATATATATATATATATATATATATATATATATATATATATATATATATATATATATATATAATCAAAAACCTTATTATACCCGAAGGTGTTAAGATGAACACAATTAATGCCGACCATGCAGAACGTGGGATGACGTTATAGCGGATAACCTGAGAAGGAAGAGCAAAACATGGGAAGAGGGAAAAGAACTGGCAATGAATAAGAAAAACTGGCCGAGTTTTGTAAATAATTAATTGTGTTCATCTTAACACCTTCGGGTATAATAAGGTTTTTGATTATATATTTATATATATATATATATATATATATATATATATATATATATATATATATATATATATATATATATATATATATATATATAGAACATAAAAAAATACTAAAAATTCGAACAAATATAACCTCTCAAACGCATCGTTCTGCAATTGTATACTATAAAAGATGCAGGCAACTACAGAAGTAGTTTTTATGAGACATGATGTATTTATTATACGTTGTCTATAACATTTTTTCCAAAATTGATTATTACTGGAGCTACAGGGTGTTAAAGTTAAAATTTTATTTTCAATATTTGTAAATAACTTCTTAAAAAATCCAAATATATACATAAAATTTGTAAATCAGGGGTTTTTGCGGACGAGAAATTCAAATATGTTCCTAATTTTCACGTCACTAGTAGAGGGCGCCACTTATGACACATCATGATTCTCTTAAATGACAGAACTTTTTTGCTGCTTAGTGTATCCATCTGACTATTGAAACAATCGATCGACCTGTTATATCTGAAAAAGGTATACCTTATTGAAGTCGAGTAATAGTTTTCGAAATAATCTTATTTGAAATATTCAATATAAATTTAAAGAAAAAAAAACACGATGACGCTGATGGCATACTGATGAGACCTAAAAAGCTCTAAACCGGTATATTTTTGGTGGTCCGCTGACTAATCACTTTTACTTTTTACTATAAGTTTTTCAAGTGTAATCCAATGCTGGTCGGGGCATTAGCCCGCAGAGTAGTTATTTCCTAAAATTCCGTTTTGTTGATCCAAATACATCCCTCCAGTTAAATTTTCATGCAAAAAATATGAGCTAACTATGCGATCTCCAAAAATTCTCCTCAAGCGTTCTAGTTACTAGGTGTGTACATTCGCCACAACATAAAGGAACAACACTCATAAGAAAAGTCATTATTAATAAGAAAATCTCTTAAACAAATATAATTTTAAATGGGTGACATTTATATTGTTTTAATATTCTTCGAATGGTTGTATGTGGATCAAATTTTTTTTTACTTAGAGTAGGTTCCATCACGATGTGAGCAAAAACAGCGATTTCCACAGCTTCACACAACTTATTTTTTGTTTGCCACAGATTCAGTTTCATGAAATTTTCTTACTAACTTTCTTACTAACTCATCAACATGAGCATGGGCCATATGGTTATCAAGATGTTGTTCATTAACAAGAAAATTATTTTCACTGATGAGGCTTGTTTAATTCGTACAGGAATTACAAATGTTCAAAACTTTCATGAATATTCTGATGTAAACCCCTATGCAATAACTCCTAGACATTTTCGAGTTTAAGATAAATGTTTAGACCGGTTTTATTGATCTCCTCATTATAATTCTACTGTGAGAGACTTCTTGAATTTTAAGATTCCAACTAAATGATAAAGATGAGGAAATAATTGTCCTCAAAATTGCCAACCACGATCGCCAGACGTCAACAAATGTGATTATTCTTTGAGGAACATTGAAGGATTTTGTTTATTCCTCATCAATTGAATCCCGATAAAATGTGTGGAATTATATTATGAATAAATGTAACTTTATAAGAAAAGATCATTATTTATTAGACTGAAAAAATTTCAATTTTGAGCGAAGAATAAATTTCAATTTTAACGAAGAGTAAATTTATGTTTCACAGAAAATGGCGCCCATATTGAATAATTTCTTTAGTTTTGATTTTATTTTATAGTTTTATTACTGTCAAATTTTAAAGATAAAGCCTACTACTGACTTTTTGATTTTTTATAAAAAACACCATTAAAATCTTGTTTTAATTAATGCATTTTTTCTTGAAAACCTTAAAGTTTTTAAGAATTGAACAAGTGTAAAAATGTGTTAATTTAAATTCTGCGCGGGATATTATCATTCTTTTTAAATTCTATCAATGGAAAAAAAATATAGTATAATTTTAGCAGTGACTCACCTTCAATGAACACATTGTATTGTTATTTATTTTCTTTTTTTACCGAAATATTTGGCCTCACTTTGAAGGGCTTAAACTCGGTCTGTGTGCAACTTATATATAGATATGTTTGGTGCTTGCACCTGCTCTGTGTCGGTTCATATGCGGAACACCTTGTATACGTTTACACTAGTAGGCCGGGTCGCGGTCTCGCCAAAAACAACAAAAACTTTGTGGAGAATTTTGGCCAGTCACCTCAAATAAAAGAGCTATTAAAAATACATTTCACTGATCACATTTTGACACCTAAATAGTACAATAGAACAAATCGGAAACGCATAGACAGCGACATATAAGACTGATTTTGGAAAAATTCCTGATCTGCTCGGCATAAAATGGTCATAGTGTTTCTCTCCTTTATTATTTCTAAACAAAAGAGATGTTATTTAACTCTTTGTTGAATAGTATATACCAATTTGATAACAAACGTTTACGCAGAAGTAAATGCATCACTAAACTGTTTATTTTTAAATTTTACCTATATCTGACAGGTTGCTTGCCAAGGGAGGCGGTGTCTGCATATATATAAAAGACGAAATCTTAAAAAACTTTACTGTGAAGCAAATAAATTTTTACTTGTCCAAATATTGACACTCTTATTTTGCAACTCACGTCTGCGAGCTTTTCTCTAACAATTATGTGTGTTTACAGACCACCTCTTATCACAAGTTACGAAGATGACTTAACATTATTTCATGAAATACCATTATTGTCTCTTTCGCATAGTAATTTTATTGTATTAGGCAACTTCAATTTTCCAGAGATCTCCTGGCCTATTTTAATCTCCCCGGAGCCTCGTAATTCTGTGACTTCCTTTATTGACCTACTCCAGAGTTCAAACCTTACCCAACTGATAAACCAACCTACTTGATTTCGATTAAACCAGCAGCCATCCACTTTAGATCTAGTTTTGACTACTGATAAAAATCTCCTTTCTCCATTATCAGTTAATTCACCAGTGGGTAAATCTGATCATGGTGTTATCACCACTGCTATTCAAGTTTATGTGGATGATCCTGGAAAGCGTGATTATTTTAAAAATATCAGAATAACAGACTACAAAAAAGTGGCTTGTGACTTGCAAGCCATAAACTGGAATGTGTTTTTTTGCAATATTGAGCACCCTACAGATATGTGGTGCAAATTTCACAGTATCATCTCCAGAAGTGTTGTAGCACATACTAGAACAATAAAAACGTATTTCAACAAATTGAAGCCTTGGATAACGTTCACTGTCTTGAAAAAAAATTAAACGCAAAAAGAATTTCTGGAAAAAGTTTCGAAGATCATCAAGTCATGCCGACTTCACCAATCATAAAAGCTTCTCCAGTAGGCTATCCGTCGAAATAACTAATTTACGACGTAATTACGAAGCATCATTGGCCCAAAGTCGATCCCCAAAGAAATTTTTCAAATACATTAGGTCATTTTTTTATATTTTTTAGGTATTAATAATATTGTGTGAAACTAACTACTCTGTGGACAAAAGCTCCAACCAGCGTTGAATTACACCCACAATATCTACCCACACATTCCTTATTATTAGCTTTTGTAACATTTCTTACTGTATTAGAAAGGTATTTTAAGCTAATATAAATCAAATCTTCTACAATGAAGTCATATGTATGTTCTCTGATACCAAACATCTAGGTATGCTAATGAACAATTCCACAGACAAAGCTCTATTCAATAATTATCTAAAGAAACCTAAATCTAAAAATCTAAATCTATCTAAATTTACTAACCTTGCTCTAAAGTCACGACACCCTTGTTAAAGAAACCCGATGGTGAACTATGCAGAAATGAAGCTGAGTCGGCTGAAGTTTTATCTGAATTTTTCGCAAGTGTTTTAACAAATGAACCTCCCAATTATTTTAAACCCGCGTGTAACCGACTCTCAATCACTATCGATTTTCCACCTTCTAAAATCACCCAATTATAAAAAAACTAAAAAATGGGTCTTCTCTTGGCGTCGACGAAATCGAGGTAAAATTGCTCAAGGAATGTTGTTTCCAAATTATTTCTCCGTTGACCACCTACGATTTGGAAACGTCTTTTATTTTTGTTAATTTTTATACCAGTGACTACATTTCTCAGATAATAATTTATAAACTTTCATCATCATCAAGTGCTCTTAAAATTTATGTATCACACGATATCACGTCTGTTTACGGATAGAAAGAGAGACCGCAAAATCCGCCCGTTTTTGCGTAGTGTGTAGCAAGAACGAAGAAATTTGTACAGAGGTCTCTGTGGGCTTAAATTGATCGTCATGAAAAATCTAGGTGAGCATAATTCGATTTTTCCAATATTTGCTCGACTTACCCCTACTTAAGCCACCCTTGAAGTCGGAGAAAACTGGTCAGAATTTCGAAAAAGATCGAATTATGGGGCCCGTCTTTCGTATCATGTGTCAGGTAGTGGGGGAAACAAAGTACTTCATGAAGTGGATATCATTCCCCGTCTGGTATCGGCAATAGAGGTGGTTTTACCCGCACTTGGAGGCTGTTTTTCACCTTGAGCATTTTTAGGAGGGCATTCTTGATGTTACCCTTGCCATGTGGAATTCCGCCAATTTTTACCCAGATTTTGGTTACTATTTTTTCTGTTTTCTTGTTTTAGGGGTGGTTTCCACCCCTTCAGTAGGGGTAACTGATCAGAATCCGACAGACGGACGAATTATGGGGGCATGTATTTCATATCATTTGGAGTTATAAGGAAGAGTGGCACAAAAAAGACAATTCATGAAGGAAACATCATTTGCCGCCGGTTTCCGGCAATAGGGGTGGTTTTACCCTCACGCGGGGAGTGTTTTTCATCTTGAGCATTTTTGGAAGAACATCCCTGATCTTTTCCTTGCCATTCACGTGCCAATTTATACCAAGAATTGATCGACCATTTTCCACCTCTTAAGTAGGGGTAAGTCGGACAAATATTGGAAAAATCGAATTATGCTCATCTAGATTTTTCATCAATTTAAGCCCACGGAGACCTTCCACGTTCTTGCTACATACTACGCAAAAACGGGCGAAAAAATGGTTATTTTGCGGTTACTTTTTGAAGATATGATTACATCCATAAAATATGTAAACGCTATAACAAATATTGACGAATACTTTTTTAGTTTTTGCTTCAAAACGAAAAAACCTTAGCGGCAATTTTTCAGTTACTCGCACTGTATACGTCATGGATACGTTGGAGCAAAAACGTAAATATCTATTAAATTAAAAATGTCATTAAACTTTCATATTTTTATGAGCTGTACTGTGGTACAATGTTGAAATGGTTAATGCCGATTTCGTGTCAGATAGGAAGAGTTATTTATTACTGTTCCTATCTCGCACACATCCAGAGCTCATGTCGCCAATTTACACAGCAGATAATTATAATTTTACGTGATTTGGAATCTATTATGGTGGATTACGATAAGATCCGTTTACAATTTTAAATGCAGCATCCAAAGTTAGGGGAATGCAGGAAATAAAGGTATTTTATCTCTAGTTCTAGATGCTTATACAAAGCGATACAGAGTTTAATTAATATGTACATGTTAATGTAATGGGTTATATACGGCTACACATTAAAAGACCAAGTTTTATGCAAAAATAGACCAATAAAATGTTAATATAAAAAATCACAAATAATTCACCTATTTTAACATTTTTCAAATAAACAAATCGTCCTGCAGAGATTAAATCTACGATACATTTCTGTGCCTTTCCTCGAATTTTGATTACACTTTCTATAGTACTATAGTATAGTACATATAACATACACAATTTCATTATTGTCCATACACATGGGCCATTGTTATATCAGTCTATAAGCAAATTAAGTTTAACACAAAATGATGATACTACACACACACTACAAAACAGAAAAAGTAATAACAATAACGCGATTCGTTTATAACACATAGTAGTGCAATAAAGAACCACTTTTTCCACTAAATATAGTTCAATAAAGTTTTGTTGCAATCAACACTTTTTGTACGAGTTGCGTACAATATTTTTTCTACGTTCATGCAAAAACCAAAAAATGGGGAAATATGACGTCGATTTGAACGTTTATGTTTGTCATGATGACAAAACGCTGTAGAATGACAGATGAATGCAATAAAAATTTTATGGCACTAGTGAAATAAAGATCCACTGTTTCCACTAAATATAGTTCAATAAAGTTTTGTTTTTTGCATGAACGTAGAAATAAAATATTTATTAAATCAATTTTTGTAAAATGATGTATTTTAATGCCTACTGCCATCAGTTTAAAATGAATATCTCACTTTCAAAATCACCTTGTATATTTGTAGAATAAACAACTTTGGCCTTGTTTTTGAATTATTCAACTATGAAAATGTAAAATGGCAGAGAATTGAATTTCCAAAATACTTGATAGAGTCGAATATCGTGAGTGTCTTCATGACATATTTGTACGTTTTAAATTGCTCGCACTTTGATCAGAAGTTCGTTTTACCTTCTCCACAGCAAAATGTAACAAACTTTGAAACGGACAAAGTCACGGGCATAATTGGATATCTTAAAACTCTCCTCCTTTTAAGATGAATATTACTGTATAAAATTCTTTATCTTTAAGAACTGTGATTTTTAGCGTTTCTATGCATCGGTTACAAGATGTCAGGTTAAGGGGACCCGAAAAAATTAAATGAACTTCAAATTCAGATATACATTTTTCGATTTGACCTTGGATTGACCTTGAAGCTGACCTAATAGGATTAAATGAAATCCGGATTAACATTCGGTGACCGAAAACATAAATGTGCGATAGTCTGGTCCACTTCAAATTCAAGTTCAAATTCAAATTCAAACTTTATTGCCCAACAGAAAATTCCATTTACAGGACAAAAATTATAATACAGATCATAGAAAGAAACATTAAAATAAATAAAATGCGAGTAAATACATACAATAGTAATAATACGTACATAAATGTATAAAGATATATAGTAAAATAGCATAAATAAACTAGTAATAACTAACTAAATTAAAATTGTTGAAACCTCACAGAGTTGATAGATGAAAAATTTATATCACATTGCTCCGAAATAATATTAAAATTGTGAGACATAACATACACTGGCGCCTTTTTAAGAGTGTTGGTACTAGCTGACGATAAATAAAACGTTTCAACTAGCCTAGAGTTAAAACCAGGAACTCTATAATTAAAACATTCCAGTAAAGATATACAATCAATATTATTGTTAAATAAATTAAATAAAAATAGTATGCTGTTTAGAATACGTCTAAATTTTAACAACGGAATATTGAACCTTGATAATATATAGGGATATATACCATCTTTTTTAAAAGATAGAAGAATTTTCTTTGAATAGATTCAAGGGATAAAGAATGATTTTGGTATATAGGGTACCAGATTACTAATGAAATATATAGCGTTGTTAATGCATCGTTATTAGTAAAAGAGTTACAATTCCTCATAATAAACCCTAAGGTTTTTTACGACGATTTCGATATATTTTGTATATGCTGCGAAAAACTCAAATTTGAATCAAATAGAATGCCTAAATCTTTTATTGTACGCTTCCTCTCTAAAATAACATTATTTAACGAGTAGTTATATAAGATAGGATGATTTTTTCGCGTATAGTTAACTACTTTACATTTAGAGATATTTAACATAAGTTTAAAAGTATCACACCAATTTTCAATAATATTTATTTGGGACTGTAAAAAGTGACAATCATCAGTGTTATTAATTTTGTAATAGATTTTTAAATCATCAGCAAAAAGGAGTTTGGGACATTCAATTGCTTTAGTAAGATCATCGATGAATAACAAAAATATAAGAGGTCCAAAGTTGGACCCTTGAGGAACACCAGAAGTGGCCTCAAATTTATGAGATTGAAATCCATTGAAGGCAACGTAGTACGACCGTCCTCTTAAATAAGTTGGCAAGAATTGAATTAAATTATTAGAAAATCCATATTCAGCTAGTCTCCGTAATATAATACTATGGTTGATAGTGACAAAGGCCTTCGAAAAGTCCATATAGATCACATCCATCTGACCTTTGGAATCTGGTACCTCAGCTATATTCTGTGTAACTAAAGATAAATTAGTTATAATTGAACGTTTATTTATGAAGCCATGTTGATAAGGAGATAATGTATTTTTAATGGACACATAAATGAAATCGTATATGGACCTCTCAAAAATCTTGGAAAAGTTAGGCAAAATGGAAATGGGTCTATAGTTAGCCACATCACCAGAATCACCACTCTTAAAGACAGGACAAATTCTTCCCAATTTCCAACAATCGGGAAATTGCAAAGTTCGAAGAGCTAAGTTAAATAAAAGTGAAAACGGTGTCACTAATACATGCAGGCTTTACCACTCATGCCTATCTTTGGTTTTAACCTTGAGATGACCTTAAACTTGCGGTGATGAAGTTAAATGGATCCCAGATTCGAATTCAGGTAGTGAAAATACATAAGAATATATTGGTCTAACCCGCAGGTGCTGCGTAATTACTGAAGAATCTGTTTACAGTTGCTATTTTATCTTGCAAGTTGGTGCCATAACTTGACTTTTGGTTGTTTGCTTTGTACAAGGTTTGTTATTTACTTTTGAAGATGGCAGCATGAATATTGCTGCTGCAACGCTATACAAATATTTAGGAATCTATTCTCTGCAGCTGCAAAAATTATAATGGTTGATTGAAAAATTGCCACTAATACATTTTTATTGGTTAGAAATATTCAAGTAAAAAAGTAAGTTATACTAAACAAAGGAATATTTACAGACCGAAATTTAACAAAAACGTTACGTAAAAAAACAAACCAGATTATCAGCTCAGGATAGCTTCACAAATACCACATTATTCTAGCTTGTATCACTATAAAAAAATTTTACTCCGTAATCACTCCATTTATGAAATATATAAGTGTCCTCATTTCAATAGATGATGAGCTTGCATATATATATATATATATATATATATATATATATATATATATATATATATATTGTGTATTTATTAATTATTATTAATTTGATTTGATTTGTGTAATTGATACAAATTTCAACATTTATGTGAAGTTCGTCTGTGCGCACCAATCGTAATAAGATTCTTCTCTAACATATATCACTCGCATAAAAAAGAAGAGATAATACAAACAAATTTCTACAGTTCTTTTAAGCTAAATTTTGCATGAATAGGTTTGTACCTAATAAATATAATATAGGTAGTCCACACACTTTATGGAGGCATTTCTTATGTCAAAATATGTCTTATGGTTAGTTTACAAAATAATTAAACTACCCCTATGCTATAAATCATCATTTGTTTTGTACTTCACTTTCAACTTTACATTTGAACGGCGTATTGGCATACATATTATATTTGAAATAGTTCATTAAACTATCTTATTGTTCTACCTTGGGGGGCGGGGCGGTAACGCCATGATAACGGACCTGTTGAGTTTGAAGTCGGGCCAAAATTTGAATAACGGGGTGCTGTCACTTCCTGGTTTTTTGAACAGTTTCCTTTGCGTGTAATATTTCGTGTCGTTTGCATTTGCCTTTTGGATAGATCTAGCCTTGGACGACTGTTGCTACAGTCCTCCTCAGAAAACGAAACGCTGTGCCTATTACTGTGCTCCGTCGTGCAGATTTGTTTGATACCTTTGACAAACGGTATAGCGAAGAAAAAGGCGTTCGGGTTTATGCCCAACTTAGCCTCCGAAACGCTGTCGTGTTTGCTTGTAGGTAGATCGGAAACTGCGAACCATCTACAAGATTTGATTTCGCTTCGGGTCTTGGGTTGAAACTGCGTTGTCTGTGGTACATTTCTTATGATGTACAGCCTAATAGGTTGCTCTTTTATTACGGACTGTAGGTAATCTTTGGGATTGATATAGCTGCTGATGTCTAAACCGGTCTCTTCTAGGACTTCTCTAATGGCGCAGTGAGCAGGATCTTCATCTTCGTTTATTTTGCCCTTAGGAAATCCCCAACATATTTTTTCCCAGTAGCTCTCGACGAGAAGGACATGCGACATATCCTCCGAAATAATTATAGCGCCATACGTTGGCACTCTACGCTTATATTCTTTCCATTCATAGATAATTTGTGTCAGTCTGTGTCTCTCCTTTTGTAGAAATGGGACGTACTGTAAAATAATACAAATATTTTTACATCTAAATCAAAAATATTTTTCAGTTGCTAATACTAATATAAAATCAAAATTGTATTTTAAATATAGGCCGTGAACTCACCTCAAATACATGGGCAGCAAATTCAGTCATACTACAACTTTGAAGACGTTTGTCTTTTACCACATAGAAATCCAAATAAAACCAATGAGCCAATTCTATTTGGAAGCAAATCCTTGTTAAATCCCGTTTGGCGGATTCTGGCACAAATAACAGAAATCTTGTTAAGAGGTCATCCAATATATCCGTTGGAATGGAGTACCGCATGGTCTTTAATTTGACGTTATTCATTGCGATGAGTTTTTGTCACCAGAATTATATGAAATTCCAAGGAAAAATTGGACAACAATTACAGTGACTAGGTTACGTATGTTGCTCTCAAAATCTTTTTTGGACTGAAATTTACCTGCACTTATACGTTTTATATATCTATTTGGAATGGTGGGCTTATCCCTAATTAATTTACAGGTATAAATATAATTTTAATAATGGATTCCAGAATGGTTTATTTAATTTAATCCAATTTATTACTAACGGATTAAAGGATTAAAAATATAATCAGCTGTTGAGTTGAAAAGAGTTTTGGTACATATCGCAATAATTATTTATTTTCCTTACAGGGACTTTATATATATTGTTGTGTTTATTAATTATTATTAATTTGATTTGTGTTAATGTTATATTCGTGTTGTGAATGATATGTGTGATGTGATTTTGTTATGTATGTAAAAATTTTTTATTGGGCGCCATTGATTTATTTATTTTGTTTTGTTTTATTTAAAATTTTTATTTGTGTAGATAGTATTTATGTTATATGTTATGTGTGAAGTGTATAAGTGAATAAATATAATTTTTGTTTTATTTTTCTTTCTGTACTTTATTATACCTGGCTATGTTTTATCCTCTTTTCTCAGGAGTGGATTCCAGCAAAGTAGTTAACACCATGGTTTTTTATTTTTTTATGTTCAAAATCTTTAAACCACCCAGTACATACAAAAAAACAATTGGATTGAAGGATAGTACATTAACATTTATTAAAGAAAACAGCAAAATGATAATTCCTCGATTAAATTCGAAGGCATTCAAAATAAGGAATATTAAAGAATATTTTTAACAGCTTAACAATTAACAAATCTGCTTTTCGTTTGTTTTTCTAGTGTTTAAAATTATTTTCATTTACTTACTGCTTTTTTATGCAACCAGAAATACACACGAATGCAATGGAATTTATCTAATCTATTTATACAACTTATGCTATTTCGATGTCAGTTAAGTTAACGTCTTTAATTTCTGTTTTGGTGTCTTACAACATTTAATGACTGGATTTATAAGTTTAAGCTTTTTTTAAATGAGTGAAATCTAATAGAAGGTAAGTAATTAACTGTAGTATACTGTTATTAATCGTTCAGAAGTTACTTATTGTTATTTATCAATTCGTATTCGATCTAGCTAGATAACCTTGTATAACGTACGTTATTTCTTACTTTTTTTTGTAGATGATTTTTCTATTGTTACTATCTGGAACTTCTCTTCTCTGGATGATGTTTTATTCTCTGGATGCTTTCGATCCTCCAGCCTGGATATCCTGTAGAATTCTGGGCTTCTCTTCTTGTCAAGATCTAGATGTGTATTTTGAGGTTACTTCCCTTCAAGAATGGATTTCTTCGACCTTTTGCACAACCCCTAGGTCTGGTCTGGTCTGGTTATGTAGATGGTTTCCACTAAATTCTTAAATTTGATATGGCTTGATGTTGTCTTGAGTTACTTTATGTTTTAATTTACTGTGAGACTGGTTTTTTTATTTTAATTAAATTTTAACTATAAATTATGAAATTTTCGACTCTAGCAAATTCATACCCCTTCCCGCTTCACAGTTTTCTTCGTAACTAATCAACAAATTATTGTTTCTAAGTAATTTTACCTTCTAGATTATTATTAGTTTTTCTTAGGGTCACTACACATGTAATATTTTTAATTTTAATTATTCCTGTTGAAGCACTTTTCACGACACTGATTGTCTTTTGTATTCTTAGAACTATTTTTACAACTACATAACAATTTTTACTAATTTTATACTTAAATATTCTTTAATTTGTGTATTTTTTAGTGTCCTGTCAGAGATGCTGATACTTCCTTGAATAGCCATCTTTACGTTTGACATTTCTAATTGTCATTATGTTTTAAAATTGGAATTTTCATTTTATCTAGCTAATATTTTATTAGACTTATATTATTATACTTTCTTTTTATATGTCATTGTCTGGTTTTTGTATTTTCTTTCTTTATATAATGTATGTTTTTGTATCGTCATGTCCAGATTTGATAGTTAAAAATTTAAATTGAATTTAATAAAATTTGTAAAATTTTGTTAATTTAATATATTACTAGTCTTCTTTCGATATGTTTATTGAAGATAATTTCAACAATAATAATTCATCTATATTTTATATCAATAATATTAACATTTCAATAATAATTATTTGTTTTGTTGCTTAAAACTGAATTTCATAGCATTCGATTCTTATGGAATTTCTGATTTATCACAATATATATATATATACATATATATATATATATATATATATTAATATAAATATATATATATATATATATATATATATATATATATATCTGTTAATCTGTTAAAAGACTATATTGATTTACCAAATTCATAGCTAAATTAAATAAATAAAAGTGTAGATAATTTCAATCTAGTTTTAAAGGGCTCTTACTGCTTACAGTTCCACTTTTTTCTTTACTATTTTAACCCATTCCAAATTCCGTTTAATTGTTTTAGCATACCTTTAATCGGTAGTCTTTAAATGCTTTATCTAGTACTTTCACAAAATTATTTACGTAGGTATCAATTTATTTCTACATAATAAAAAGAATACGACTAATTTTGTCATTCACTCCTTTATATCCTTTAAGGTTTCAATATCTTTAAAATGTGCTTTAAGTGTCTCGATCAAGAGAAAATTCAAACCTGAAATTTTTCATACTCCACAGTTGGAGCTTCAATTAAGGTTTATTGTAAAGTATTACACGTTCTTCTTTCCTTTCAATTGTAAAACATGAATTAAATATTCCGAACCTAAAATCCTTTGTTGTATTAGCTGTATATTCTCCTTCAGAATATATTTTCCCAAAGTGTTTTCTATTCCAGTACGTTTTCATTATTTAAATTGTAGAATTCACCTTTTTCTCAGGTTAAGTAGTCTTGATTATTCTTTTCAGAACTAAACGTTTAATTTACCATCCCATCACGAGAATTGTGGAAATGTTGGCTGGTCAATTAAAACATTTCGTTTTACATAATGACGTAAAGTATGGTTGTCTTGTCAATATATCGCAGAACTTTAGTAAAGAGATCGAAAGCCTCTGTTGAATTGTATATCCATGTCCAGGTGCAAAAATCAGTCAAATGAATCAATTGTAAAAAATTTGTAAGTAAAGTAGGCAATGCAAATATTTCATAAAAAGTTACACTAGGCATTTCCTTAGGGAATTATATTTTATTGGTTCTATGGGTATTATAAATCTTGAAACAATAAGAATCATCGGCAAACTGTAAGTATTTAAATAAAAAAGCTATTTCTATAATACTCTTATCATAACCTAAAAAGTGCTTAATCATATTACCTTTCCGGTTCATAGACCTCTTTGATGACATCAATGAAGAGTCAATGAAAATTTTAGGCAGGTCTAAAATAAAAAAAATCTTTAGGAGGGGAGTGGTTTATATCTTTAAAGATATTTCGATAAATGTGATACATTTTAAATTAATCAAAATTCTACATAATCTTGGAAACAAGTGGCTTTTTATTATGCTTTTTGATCTAAACTGACCTCCAGAAGTTATAGACTTCACATAAAAAATACCTTATACAGCTTATACATTCTAAAAAGAAGACTATTCTTCATTTCTATTAAACAATTTCTGTCACATTTTGTATTTATCCTTCACTTATTATTATTTTCTATTCACCTGTTTTTTGCAATTTGTTTAACCTGTTAGTATTCAAGTAAGTAAGTGTATGATGTAATGCAAATACATTTTCTTGTGATATAACTTTGCAGGCAAAATAATGTTAGTAATTTATGTATTAAAGCAAACTTATTTTTGTCATATTAAATTTATCCTTCAAACAATCAATTTGATATTCAGCACACAAACTAACCTTGAATTACTACAAAATTTTTACAGTAAAAGTGTTTCCTTTAATACTTCTAGTGTGCACTTTACCTGAAACACATAATATTTCCATTACAACTTTCTATTCTAAGGAGTATGGTTGGAATTAGGTCGTCAAATTGTTAACAAAACTTCTTTATTTTATACTGTCAAGGTTTAGACCTTTTTTATTGACACATCCTGTATATATTCATTTCAGTTCTGATGATATCAGCTTTAGAACTAACCATAAGACATATTTTGACATAAGAAATGCCTCCATAAAGTGTGTGGACTACCTATATTATATTTATTAGGTACAAACCTATTCATGCAAAATTTAGCTTAAAAGAACTGTAGAAATTTGTTTGTATTATCTCTTCTTTTTTATGCGAGTGATATATGTTAGAGAAGAATCTTATTACGATTGGTGCGCACAGACGAACTTCACATAAATGTTGAAATTTGTATCAATTTATTTTATTTTATTTTTTTAGAGACGGCAAAATCAACGTGTTATGCAAAAATACGTATACATTTGATTGCGAAATAAAATATATGATATTTATAGAAGGCAAAAAAAATCGTTACGGAACAACAAAACTGAGTCTAAAAGATATTCAAAACCTGGTATGAGGTTACACACAATTTATTGGTGATTTACAAAGATATCTCGGTTAAATTTGAATACTTTTCAATTCAAAGCAAAAGCGTAGGAGATAAATATTCGGTGATTTTACCATGCGTGTATATGTAATATTTATCTCTTTGGTTCTCATTACACGTTCATAATAATGACAAAGATTATACGGTGCAGCGATAAAGTCTTGCCACCTCCTTGAAAATGGTAAACTGTTGGTAGGACGTCTTTGTGAAATACAGGTCGATTTTTATTTTCGCAATAACCTCCTTTTAAGTTGTAATCATATATGTGACACTTCCGGTTTTAACGGAAATGACGTTACCTCTCTTGTTTTAAATGAAACAGTAATATTTTTGTTACAGACATCGAATCTAAGGTAAATTGTGAGTCAGATGATAGGGCAAAAGGCCTGTCAAAATTTGACAGATCATTCAAAACCGAAGAAAAACCTCTCGTTAGGCTGAATAAAATATTTAACAATACGTATGATTTAATTTTTCTTTAATAACAATAATAATACTAATTTAATGGAGTAAATGTTCGAAATGCTCTCCCTGAACTTCCTAACAATAATAAAATCTGTTTTTTAACCCCATTAGTTAATATTCAAAGTCAAATCAAAAGATAGATATACAAGTGGACCGAACCACCGTACGCAAATGTTTTCTAGGGTCGCGAGATCCAAATCTGAAATTCATTTAACCTCAACCGGCCGGTTAAATTCAAGGTCAATTCAAGGTGAAATGAATAATAGAAATGCAGTTGGACAAAACAATTATCTATTTATATTTTTGGCCTTCATTTAATCCTATCAGGTTATTTTAAAGTCAAATCGAAAGATAAAAATGTAAATGCACCAAATCATCATACATTTATCTATGATGGGTGGGTAAAACAGTACAAGTCAAAAAATGGGCAAACGAGAAAAACGCAGTTTTATGTTTTGGCAGTTAGTTATTAAGCTCTCATGGATGAATGTTGGACTGAATTAGAAACAAATTAATATAGAGTAAGTTATTTAATGCTGATAATGACTCTTAGGAAGTATATATATTTATTATTTTTTTATTTACAAAAATAACATGACATACTATTTCGATCAAGCTGAAAATATGACTTGTACTATATTACACGTAAAAACGCAAGGTAATTATTTTAGGAATTTTTTATTTTAAAAACAAATACAAATTGTTATATTAGTCGAAAGGTGTAGAAATATTTAATTTTTATCTTCGTCAAAATCAATGATATCTGGGTACGTATCTTCAGCTTCAGCTGAAGTTTGTAAATCGAGGTAGAACTGTCTGAATGGTAGTGATACCAAGGGTAGTAACTCTAACAAAAATTTTTTCTTTGCTTTTGAAATCGGTGGCTTTCTGTTATAACATTTTTGAGGTAACAAAGTATCACTTTTGCCACGTCTTGTGAAACATATTTGTTTGAATGGATCTGCATCATTTAGCGAGTATTTAGAGAATACTGTTCCTGGATCTTTAGTGTACCTTAACCATTGACAGCCATGCCATTTAAAGTTATTTCCTCCCGAGTCTTTTTTTCGTAGTACCAAGCTGCTTTTGTATAAATCGGAAAATTTTCATGTGTAAGTTCTTTTACAACAAACTTCTTTCTTTTTCCAACACTCCTCACCAATTTATACCAATCGTGCCGATGAGAAATGTCCACACCCAATTTCTTTTACTCTGTTTTTCTATTAGTGCGTGGTCAACATTACATTCCATGTGACTATGACCACTAATCATAAACTTGTGGTCAATAGTTTCTAAGTAAGTACTACGTTGCATAACAGTTAGGAACATTGCGGCAACATGTGAGTTTTTGTTTTGACCTCCACATGTGTCTGAATATAGAATAACTCTTTTCACGTGATTTGGTAAACCTATTATTTCTTCAAAAAGACATGTTGCAATTTGATTGCCACCACGTCCACCTTCCGCTTCATGCCACATAAAGTAAACAACTTCTCCATTTCCCATTTCATGTAAAGTTAGATTGTATATCCACAATTGTCGTTTATAAAAGGAAACGGACGAATTGACAAACGGTGTCGGGAGGCGCTGCTGTAAGTCAAATGAATAACATTTTACGGTTTTATTCTCCCTTGAGGAAATTTTATCAGCTTCCTTTGCTTTATAAGCTTTATCTGCTTCAGTGTGATGTATAGATATTTCTTCCTGAATGTATTGCCTCTCTTCTTCAGCAGCACATTTTAGTTTCATTTGAAGCACGTCACACTTATGACAAGTATCCACTTTAGGTTTCTTAAAGGCTAATCTGAGCTTGTGAAATTCAGTCTCGTAAATACGCCTCGAAACTTTCACATTACGGCCTTCACAATACAACTCATATATCTTCTGAAGGGTTAGATGCGGAGGTAAATACTTGTTGTTCTTCGTGCATAATGGGACTCATATGCTGGAAATAAATTTATGTGATTTATTACTTCTTGTATTATGTCCAAATTGTATTTGTTTTTAGGTTCATGATGTCCCCTTCTGTCAGGATATACAACTCCGGAAACTGATTTCCTACAATTTTCTATTGCTGCGGTAACGAACATTTGTGTCTCTCCCAGAGTTTTCATAAAAAAAACCCGACAAACCTTGACCTTCTCACCATTTAATTTAAAATAAAAGCTGTGGCTAACATGTCGATTTCTTGACTTAGTGTCATCATCGGTTCGTTTTCTTTTGATAGCGGTTTCTGATGTTTCAGAGTTAGAGGCAATAAAATTGACCCTTTGGTCTCTATTTCCAAGAGACCAGTATTCCGCAAAAATATATTTTTGCATATCGTCTGATAATTTTGATCGGTACTTTGCTCTACAATTTGGTAGAGGTTTCATTTCTCGTTTCTTGACTTATTTCCCTTTTGCCGTTACATAGGCCTCCCCCTTATTTCTCCGGATTGTTCTTTCCCGCCTTTTTTGTCTTGTATGGGGACCATCGGAAAACCTTTTCCTTTGATCATTTACTGTCCCTCCATCAGGTTGTAAGTCATTATTTTCTAATGTAGTCTTAATTACCGACAATGGAACGTCATCATCACTTGATACTTCCAAGTTACTTTCGGAAGTCTCCGCATCCACAATATAATCCCGATCTATAACGCTATCGTCACTACTAAAGTCTTGGAAATCCTCTTGATTGTCTTGGTTGTTGTGACTGTTTCCATTGGGAAATTACCTGAAAATTAACGTAAAGTTACTTAAATAAACGTAACAAAAAAGAGTATTTGTAAAGTTTCAATTACTGATATTAAGACTAGATGCTCGTTTTCTTAACGATTTTTATAGGGTTTTTGGTGTCACAAAGTTAATTGAATAGGTACATACATTGGCTTTCATCTTCCTTATCTTCAATAACACTCTCATCGGGATCAGTGTAATCACTATACTGACTAACAGTCTCGGAAACTTTTGGGACATCTCTGGAATCACAAGGGGGCAAACCTTAAAGTTAGGTTATTTCATTAGTTTTATTTAACATACCGTTATTCACTTTTATACTTACCAAGATCTAAGCGAGCGAGTTCTACCATCCTTTTACTTCTTGTTGAAAACATTTATACACTTTAGTTAACAAAGAACAACAATATAATATCGCAAACACAGGTCACAGGTGTTGTTTACTCTTTAGTTCCATGAAACATAACCTCTACACGTACATATACTACTCGTACTAACCAGACCGCCTGATACATGCAGTATAAGTCGACTTATACTAATATTCCCCCCAAAATTTCGATAATTTTAGTTTATACTATATAGATTAGCTCCTCTACTACAACAACTTAAACAGTTTTAAGATATACTATTTGAACCACCGCCTGCAATACGTAATAATTCGACTTATACCCGTTTACTCAAATTTGTGACTTATACTACTTTATCCACTCATCACAGTTATATTTTTGGGATTTAGCAACCACAAAAACATAAACGTAATAATGCTTTGTACATTTGCATGTTTGTATATCGTTTTCACCTTGAAATGACAGTGAAACTAACCTGATGCAGTCAAATAAACTCCAGATTTGAGCCTAACTATCTCAAAAAGATAAATGTACCTACTATGGTTATGTCCATTTACATAACTATAATTTGATTTGACCTTGGAATGGCCTTGAAACTTACCCTATGAGATAAAATGAATTCCTAATTCGGATCCAGCGTCTCCAAAAACATAAATGTATATTATGATATGTTACACTTGTATATCTATCTCTCGATTTGACCTTAAAAGTGAAAATGGCCTTGACTATTAGCTGATGGGGTTAAACGAAACCCAGATCCGGATTTTGCAAGTAAAAATACCTAGGAATAGGTCTAGTCTGTCGGACATACCACTCTTTTTGTGGTATTAAAATACAAGTAGATGCGTACAAGAAACAATATATAACCTAACCTAATCTAACTTGCAAGCATATTCTTAATTTTCAGATTCCTTCAAACAAGGATAACATATCGAATAATTTCATTGGTACAAATTGTTCTTGTTTTAGAAATAATAGTAAGAATTAAATGCATTTCTTCAATTTTAAAATATTCATGATACAAAATTATATTATAACTGTCGTAGTATATTTAAAACCAACTGATCAGTGTGGTAAATATTATCGTTTGTTATCAAAATGTTGTATACTACTACTATTCAAGAAAGATTTCAAATAATTTCTATTTTGTTTAGGAACAGTGATAATGCTTGAGCTGTTGCATATTTATTTAATGAACAGCATCCCGATAACCATTTGTCCCATGTCTAGTGAGAATATTTAATGAATTTAAGTCTGTGGCAAAAAATGAGGGTTACTCAAGATCCAGCAAGAAGCAGTTGAAGTTGCTTGGATGCATTGTGATGAAACCTACTGTGAATGTTTTGCGTGTACAAACCTTCAAAGGAGATTAAAACACGATAAATTTCACCCATATAATATTATATTACAATAAGTACTTAATGAAGATGATAACGATAAATGCTTAGATTTTTTTTTAATATTTACATTAACCGTCATAACTGCCATCATTTATCGGATAACAATCCAGGAATATTTCGTGAGGTATACGTATTTACCCAACATCCAGAAAAACATTTGAAGAGGAAATCTTGTAGACCACTTTGTTGTCCCAAATTTGTATCTAGAAATTTAACTGGAATATATTTGAATCTGTTGCAAAACGTCATTAATCCTGCTAAAACTGGCATGCTTGAGCAAGACGATCGTTGCCGTTGCAAACTTATTTTTTCAGCTAGATCTGTGAGACAATTTTTAAACGAAACAATTTAAGAATGGATTTGAAGGAGCCAATGAGAGGCCTTCCTGAATCCCCCTGAAAGTAAATGTTGACAGATCCGACTATTAGTTTCTGAATCAAAACGAAGGAAACTCAATTTGACAAATTTTCACTGGCGCACCGTATATTAAAATATACGGAATCGCAAAATGCATAAATAAGAAAAAGTTATTAATTAAAAAATATAGAAAAAATAGTCTCGATCTTTAAATTTGTTATATGACAGTTGACAGAAAGCTAACGTGAACGGACAAAATAACAGCAGTAAAATAAATTAAATAATACTGCACGAGAACTATTTGATATGCTGCTCTATTTTATCAGTAGTTTCAGTCAAGAAGTTGAGAGAAATTACATGCATACGCCTTGAACTTTTAAAATTTGGTAATTGTTTTTACATAAGTACCTACAACATGATACCAAGAATTAAAAAAAAATTAAATTTCATCAAATACGAAAATATTTCAGATCATTGTGATGTAAACAAATTTCCAGCTAATCATAAAAAAAACGTTTTTGAAATTAATTAAATACCAGGGAGAGGATAACGATTTTAAAGTATATAGGATTACCCGAAGCCTATCCAATTTAATCCCTATACTGTGTCATGAAGGGTCCAAAATATCAAATCCGTAACGCATCCAACATTTTTTTTCCAAACGATTACTTAATCACTGGAATTTCCTGGATTTATGACGTCAATCATACTATGCAAGCTTTCAGTTTACTATATCGTAAATTTATACAGGGTATTGCGAAAACTATATTACAAACTTTGGGTGATGATAGTAGGTACACAAAAAAATGATTAAAAACTCTAAAAAAACATAACCCCTTAAGTGAACCGTTTTGCAGTTACAGACCTCAAAAGGTGCAATAGCATGGCCACCACAATCGCCTGACTTGAATCATATCGATTTTAATCTATAGAGACACGCGAAATCTCTTGTTCAATAGTTTTTCTAAAAATCTTATGATATTTGCTGTACCTATTCTTATAGAAAAAATTCTTTAGCAGAAAATATGAAACAGGGTGATAAAAAATCACCCTTTTTTTATTGATATCTATCTTATTTATTGACTTCCTAAAGCTGACCATTTACATTTTTTGTATACTGTCACCACCCAAAAATTGTAACATACTTTCCAGGACATCCTTTGGAGAGAATATTTTTAGATGCGTTTTTAATTTAATCTTTTTTTTTGTTTATTCAATTCTTTAATTACCTTATACAGGGTGAATCACATCTATCCAAAAAAATTTGAAAATAGGTCATTAAAAATGGAGTCAATATCCTAGAAAAATGTTCTACCTTTACATCGCTGGGCTACTGTAGTCTCCAGCCAGGCGAATATTGAAATCCGATTACTTATAATACTTGAGTTGTTATGAATATGTAAGTACTGAGTGTCGATTTGACGTTTTGGGTTTGTCGGAGACGTGGTTGGTGTCGAACATTGATAGTTATGCAATGTATATTGATGGATATAAATTAATTCGCTGTGATCGCGTTACAAAGGCCGAGGGCGTGGCTTTTTACATTAATGACGAAATTAAGTTTAGACACATTAAACGGCTAGGCCCGTTTACCTCGTCCTTGGAACATCTATAGATATCTCTATGTATTTCAGGCAAATAGTTATCATTGGGAACGGTGTACCGGCCTCCCAAAACTAATCTTAGTGAATGGTTAGATGAATTAGAAAATTATATAATTATATGCAGGGTGAGTCAGTCATAATGTCATTAATTTTAACTACGTATTCGGAAGGCCTAATAAAGACAGAAAATCGGGAAAAATTCAATTTTATGGAATAAATATTTTGGATACTATCACTAGAAATAACAGTACCATGGTACTATTTAGATCATGAAGCGTTGGGAATATAACCATTGTTGTCTATTGCACAGATGACTATTGACACACTTATTCCACACAAAAGCAATGGAGAGACATGAACTTTTCGAATCTGGATAGTAGTAGTTTATTTCTACTTTTATTTTCAGAGTGTGAGTGTGATCTTTTTGACAATAACCCGAAACGACACTTCATTACTTTGATCATATTTTCTTCGTTTCTTCAGACACAGAAGTATGTATAACTTCACAAAGGGCGTGATGTACCTACGTCGTGATTGCGATGCGACGCAGTGTGATTATGACGCCTGAGCTGTGGCGGCGGTAACCTCGGGCGCCAGTTTCTGTTTACAGTGCAGAAACACCACTACTCGGGCGGCTACAGTGAAGACACGGTATGTCCAGAGGATGGTGAGGGAGGAGTTAGACTTGCGGTGTCCAGTAAAACAAATCGCACTTGGTGAATATTTAGATTTATTCAACGTAAACCTATATTTAAAACTCTAACTTTTACTGGACAAGCGGTAGTTACCTCTTCAAGCCCTCGTTTGGCTTCACGGACATGCGCAGTAAGCTTGTGCGCAATTTACTTACTATGCTGGAAACTGAATCTGCGGCTTCCACGGTGGAACACTAACGCTGCTGAACAGTAGGCGGCTGCGCACTGGTACCCAGACTCGACCCCAGAATAGTCACCAAAGGGGGCTTCCCAATGCTGGTATCAGGTTGGCGGCTGCGCTGTAGTCCTCGAGCTGGATAAAAATCTTACGAACAGCAGTTACGGCTAGTGGTCTCGAACAGCTCCTCAGGTACTGGAATGGCGGACAGACAGGACTGCTCTCGTGGACAACTGGCCAGGAACTGAATTGCCTTCTCGGTGTTTGAAAGCTCTCGGTGCTGGTCACAGGTTGGCGACTGCGCAGTGGTCCTCAGACGAGACTTTTAAAAATCTTACCAACAGCTACGGCTAGTGGTCATGGCAAAACTATTCTAAGTTCGTCAGCAACTTAGAAAAATCTCGAACAGCTCCTCAGGTACTGGAATGGCGGACAGGCAGGACTTCTCTCGACGACGGCTGGCCAGGAACTAGAATAAAAATAATAGAGGATCCAACACACTTCCCTGAGGAACTGCTTTATTTATAATTTTGAAATCTGAGGATGCACAACACAACACCTTTTGACGCCTATTGCATATATTTTTAAAAATAAGTTGGGGGATGTCTCCAAGACCAAAATATTGAAGTTTTTTAAATAATATTTCGTGGTCCAATGTATCAGTCATTGCTCCAATCTAAAAGAACCAAGCAAGTACTAAGATTTTTGTCATTTCATTCACATTAACCTGCACAGTCGACTAAAATAAAATTCCAGCTTAACTATCAATTCTATGATATACCAATACAACTTTTTCTGTAGTAGCAAACACGTTTTAGCAAAATGTATTTATTTGTAGTAGCATGATTTTTTTCTATGAGTGCAAATTTGTTATTTACTGTAGCGAAAATAAGCCCCTCGCTTACTGGATTTCTTTCAGTGAATACTAAAAAAAATATTTACCACATTTACTAAGTTAATTAGAAGTCTAGCAAACTGTTTCCAACAGTTGTAGATACTTATTACTTTGAGCAAAGATATTATTGGGTTTTGCCTCCACAATCTTAATTATAATTTATGCTGGAGAAATAACTTTCAAATGCCACATCAAAAACATCCTGAGGCAGCATTGCAAAAAAACTTATTTGTTGGTAAATGCAAGTATACATAATTAGTTGCAGCCAAGATAGTCTTAAATTGCATTTATGCAGATATTCTCTTGCGAGACGAATAAACTGATTGCCTTTGTTTAACTTTTTATATTCATAGATAAATCCTGCTGAAACGTTTGAAAACTGTAAGTTCTAAGAAATATTTTTATACAAAGTGTCCCGAAAATAGGTATACAACACTGGATCACAGATATAGATCGATTTAACTAATGACAGTTTGTCATGACAATCTAAAAAGTCAATAAGTACTATTCATTTAACTTTTGCCATTAAACAAACATTAGACGAATTCCGAAAACATTGATATGTTTCTGGTATACGGATTTTGTCAAGGAAATGGGCAGATTTGGAAAAAAATTAAGGTAGAGACCGAAAGAGGAAATTTTGGAAAGCTATAGTTTACAACGTGAGTTGGAAATTTCTTAACCTACTGTACATAGTATTTTACAAGAATAATTATTTCATTCATTTATTCCCAGCAACGCCTTACATTTTGTCAATTTATTTGCAACAGAAGAATCTAGTGAGGTGTGTTTTACAAGATTCGGAATTACTAATCTGCACAACAAGCATGTTTATGCGGATGAAAACCAATATGCCATTAAAGTTACACACTATCAGCATCAACTAAAATAAATGTTTCAGCAATTATTATTAATCGTTACCTTATTGGTCGTCCTCTGATTATTTAGAGATATATGTTAGAGAGAAATACATATTTACAATTTTTGCAAAATACATTACCAACTTTTTTACTTCCATGGTACATGCACAATGGTACCTCGTTCCATTTTTCAATTGCTGTTAGTAATATTTACATGGCTAGTGTGCCAACCAATTGATCCACGTTCTCTAGCTGCTCTTAAAGTAGTAATTTACAAGACTCCGAGAAGTATTTGCCATGATTTATTGACAATAATTTTAAATACAGACATTGTTTTTATGACCCTGAGACCTTAGATAAAGTCCAATTTTATGTATAAAATATATTAATAAGTACAATCCACAAATAGCCTTCATTTTCACATATGCTTCTGTTTTCTGTAAGGTACAACGGCCACTTTTTAAGAAAATATAATGTCAACACTATACACAACACCTCAAGAAAAATAGAGTAGCCTTTCCAAAGACCAACTTTGTAAGAACAGTGTATTGAAATAATTTCAATTGAAATATGGGCTTAAAATTACCTGCTGTTTGGAAACAATTCATCTATTAAAATGAAAATCTGGAACGTAACAGATCAGTGACTTCAAACCATGCACGAAGGGTCATGTAAATGTCCAGTTTCAGGGTCCTTTTTTAGAAAGAATACCAAATGTGAGGAAATCTAATCCAACAACTTGTCAGGGTTGAAAATTTTGCGGGTTGGCTGGCGGTTTTATGGTTTAGACTTTTTTATATTAAGCGACATATCGCCCTGTTCTTCAGAAAAAACTGCGAAATTAAATATGATCAGTATTATTCTTCCCGATTCTTCTTTTGTTCAATATCATGATTTCAAGATTGATTACAAGTTCTACTAAAGTTTAGGTGCTCCTTACCTTTTTTTATAATTTTTAATAATATGTATTGTCACTGACATGAACATTCACTATTTATATTATGCAGATGACTTTAAATTGTACAGTACTGTATATTAAATTAAACACTTGAACCAGTACAACCTGTTAAAGATAAAGGACATAACAAATGCATCGAAATATAGGACTGTGTTATTTTTTAAAAATCCAGCAGAATTTTCTTAGAATCTTGGTTGTGGCATTCTTGAAAGGCTATCTTAAATTATGAACCTTAGTATTGTTCTAGAACTTAACCTTAATGAAATATGCGTGAACTTTGAACAAAGATGAGGATTGTATTTGTTTTCATTATCTTTGGTTCTGTCATATACCGGGTTTCCCTCTAAGACTTTCAGTGCGAATATCTCAGCTACTATTGCAGCCAATGCAACGAAATTTGGTATACTGGCACTAGATGGCGTGTAGAATTCGATGATGGCATTATTTTTTATACAAGGTGTTCATTTTTGAAGATAATCGATTTAAGTTCGATTTTTTGGTAGTCAACCTCGGTAAAATTTGTATTTAAATTGAAATATTCTGAATTATGAACACATTCTGATAAAAAAAAGTCCCGAATAAATTTAATTTTATCATAAAAAACGCCTATGAAAAGTCACCAAATTTCATTGTTTTGTCATGTGATAGGTAAGTTTACAGGTGATTCTTCCCAGCAAAAACCAGTTGCTTTCTTTTAGTTCTGTATCATATGAAATACAAAAATTGTAATTCATTGTTTACTATTTTACAGATGTAGAGTTCTTCCTAAACATATTTTATCCATCAGAACAATAAATAAAGTGCTTAAATATATGCACACTGCACACAACAATCAATCATTTCTATTTCTAGGTTATGCTTTAGTAATATTTCTTTTGTGGGGCTGGGGTAGGTTCAGCTCTCAGTTTCAACGACAAACACGTTCACATTATAAAAAAAAAAATTTGGAATCGTTTTGTTCAAATTTATTTGTTGCTAAATAAGTAATCAATAATCTCTGGATCCATCAAGCCGTTAAAATCCACCTGTCTCTTATAAGATTATGATCCAGTAATCAATAATTACAGCAGTTGGAAAAGAGGGATATTCTTTAGGTACTTACACAATTTTGTAAATTATTTTGTGATAAAGAATACGGGTCTCTAAATATTATGTACACTGTAGTAACATAAAACAATTTACTGAAGTTTTATTACATTATAATGGAACAATTTAAAAATATTCACAGATGTTTTACACAATATTCACTGAACGGGACTGTAACGGAAGACTACGCAGGCGCAGCGACCTCAATGCTCCAAAAAGTCTCAACTAAGTCTAAATTTTTATCGACACTTCTCAATAACACCATTGTGCATACGTAAATTGCATTCAATAGATTATTTACCGTTATTTATGTACAATAAAATATTTTATGGTATTAATATTTGACAATTCAATGACAATTCATAGTTTTGACGTTTAGCGATATTAGTTTCTTCTGTGTAAGTCTGGCTCAAGGCTATACACATTTTACATGACAAAACAATGAAATTTGGGCACTTTTGGAGGCGTTTTTATGTTAAATTTTAAAATTTTTGGATGTTTATTTTTCAGAATGTGTTCATAATTAAGTATATTTCAATTTAAACATAAGTTTTAGTGGGGTTGACTACCAAAATATCAAATTTAAATAGATTTCCGGAAAAAAGGAACACCCTGTATAAGAATTGATGTTATTATCAGATTCTATGCGCCATCTAATGTCTGTATACCAAATTTCATCGCGCTGGTTCTGATGGTTTCTGAGATATAGCACTGAAAGTCTTAGAGGGAACACCCGGTATGTATAAACCGACATTTTCAGTAATATTTTTAAGTAAGAAATCGCTAGATTTGTCCAACATATTTGAGGTTTCTCAGTAAAGATTATGTATATTATTGAAAATTAAGTAAATAAAATTACACTTATGTTTTTGACACATAAATTTGAACACGCAGTACTGTATGATATTAAGACATTTGTTCAATATGAAACACTCACTTTAATTTTCCACAACAAATCTTTCATAAAATATTTGCTACCTCTTTTGAAATACCCTGTATATACAGAGTACATTTTGTTATAACTGCTCCTAATGAAACCGTCAACGTCAATAAATTAAGTTCAAGTAGAACTTGAAGGGTGAGCCGTGGAGATTGCTGTTGTTAAAAAAACGTTTATAATTTGCTTAAATAGCCCTCTCAGCGTAATTAAGCCAACAAGTAAAATAAATGTCAGTGTGTGAGTAAATAACTTGGAACTTGGGTTTATATTAATGAGCATTTTCAAAAAGAATACAGCAAAATATTTCAGTGTTGTTAGAGAACGCATTTAGAGATATTTTCGTGAGTGAAAATGTGTTGAAAATTATAGATACGACTAATTATTTGTAAGAGGTTGCGTGTCATATAGTTTTTAAAATACTTATGCGATTCGCCATTTGCTGATTTCTCCATTTTAATCTTACCTATGTCAGTTATATACACATATGGCTATTCTGAAATATAAACCACTGGAATTGACTTACTATGACATATTTAGCAATTATAATTATGGAGAATTCCTTATTGTTTTAAAATATTATTTTAAAATTCCTAATCCATGAAAATTAATTGCTAGAATTATTGTCCAAGAGCGGAAGGGTAGATAACTGGTAGCAGGACATCACGGCGATTCATGGCTTCCATGTTCTTCAATTGCGGTTCTTCAACTTGCAATATATCTATACCTTTTTTCACGAGTAGAGACGACTTCTCCTCCTCTGAGAGTCTGTTCATTCTGATACACCTGGCATCCGAGCATCGTGCGTCCCCTAACTTAATCTATTGTATCGCAGCAACGTCTACGTTTAGGCGTTACAAGAACTCAAGTAGTTCATTCTTTCTGCTCTGGAATCGGTCGACATGTAAGGAACGACTCTCAGGCACAGCACTTGTTGAGAATACGCCATTAATCCTAGGAAGAGAACACTTTTTTTAAAGAAATTCATTACTGCGGGGTGCATATCCTTCATCCTCTCAGCATGCTGACGAAGTTAGAAGACTGGGAGTAATTAGCTTCTTCTTTGACGAGTTCAGGATTTGCTGTAGTTTCGGTTACCGAACCGATTATTAGACCAACCGAGGTCTTCTGGGGCTCCAGTCGCATTACCACCAAGAAACACCTGGAAACCTGAAAGAGGCCTACCTGTTCTTAGAACGCATGTTTCACCTGTTCCTCATTCTGATTATTGATATGGGGACGAAGCCTTGGCTTCTAAAATCAGCCTCTATATCTCTTCTATAGGAATGGTTTTGCGGATTCGTGAATCATTTTTCAGGAGCCACGGGTACCACTAAAGCCACAGGTACTGAGGCGCTAATCCTTGTCACCTTCATAGGTTCCTTGCCTGAGGAAAACGCCATAAAAGAGGGCGTTAGGTTTTTTACGATTAGCTTTCCCGGCAACTCTGGAGAAGAAGGCCACAGGGACCTATATCAATATTTGCTGAAGTGGCTGCAACTGAGTCTCTGGCTACGATGTCTTTGTGCAGCCTCTCGATCTTCTCGTTTTGCCTTGCCTGCTCAGCCTGATTCTCCAATTGAGTCTAATCAGGCTTGCGATGCTGCTTTTTACCTCCTTTTTCCTATATAGTCTTCTATGCTCTCGCCAGGGGACGTAGTCATATTTCCTAGGCGTGCTTCTGCCGTTTTCAACAGCAGCAGCGAGCTCTTGGGTCGACTTTCGTAAGCTCCGCTGCGCTATCACTTTCCTGGCAAAAAAATGTTTCTATTTTCGCAATTTTGCAAGAATTCCTTTAAAGTTAGTCTTAAAAATGATTAGGATTTTTCTTATAAAAGACAAGTTGGTATACGGTATCCACTTCACTATGTTACGAACTTGCTCTTCTCTGGTTGCCGCTTTCGTACTAACTTCTGTACTGGCACATCTATACTCTTCCACTGCTGCACGAAGTCTAATTCTGGTATTTTGTCTCAAAGCGGGTTTGTTAGTTGCGAATTTGCAAATGTTATTCGGATTGGCTAATTTAAATTAACTAATTAATTAATTAATTATTACGATTGGTCAGGTGTTGTTTTTTAAAAAAATATTGTATGTTAATGATCTTAAGGGGTATCAAAGATTGACATATTAGTCCGGTACCATTTTAAAACCTTTGTGGCGGCTCATATATTTCTATACACCTTGTATAAACTAACATACTTATTTTTGTATATATTCAGTTCATATTTTCATTAGTTCGGTACTCACATATTTCTGTACACACTGTATAAGTTAAAATATTTCTTAGTTTATAGAAATTCCCTTTATGTTTTCGTTAGTTCTGTGTATAAATTTGAACGTCTGTTTTTAAGTGCCAAATGTAGATATCATGTTTTGTAAATATTATTTAAGTAGGTAGATGACCGGTGTCCCCATAAATCTCATCTTAGGGTTCTGTATGGTGAAAAGTAACAGACACACTTATTCTAAAAACTACTTAGATTACGGGGACGACGGAGAGTCACATTTTTGTGACCAGTCAATAAACATCGACTCATCGTACATTGTGGGTGCCAACCAACCGCAAGCAATAATAAATATTAGTACACAATACACTGTCCTTATTGAAATCACACCACCTCACAGCTTTTTCTATTTTTGTTGTGTAATTTTTTTGTGTGCCAATCATCCAAATAATAAAATTAAGCAGAAAACTATTTCAGTAATTATAATTACTAAAGGTTTAATCCAGGTTATAAAACTAAATAAATAACTATACATCTCGAAAACCATGATAAGGACCACATTTTTCATTAAAAAAAGTATTAATATTAACGTAAGGAGGATTATCCTAAAGTATCATTGACTCGCATTAGGTCAGAGGGAATCGAAATCGAAATTTAGGATTAATCATAATACATATATATCGAAAGTTACCAGGCGCACGATATTTTTCTTTATAGGAGGTATTAGTAATAACTTAGGTAATGTCACCTTAAAGTAGGTATTATTGACTTGAATCGGGGGTACTGAAGATTGGGATTGACAGAGTATATAAATAAATATTTATATTGGAAACCTTAAAACCATTAAAAAATTATCACATGAAAGCATTTAACATGAATCCAAAACCTTTTGGATATTTTAACTTCAACAATAGGCATTTAAATATACTTACCATACATTTCAAACAAATCGGATGCCATTAATATTAACAATTTTTGGAATTTAAAAATAAATATTAGATAATATATACAAAAATTAGTGTGTTCTTAATTTGTACAAATGAATATTATAAAGAAACGTACATTATTAATTTGTTATTTCACATGGTTGCCGAAAAAGTAGTGTACGCAATACACTAGAAAACTGTTTTTTTTTGGATTCAGACTCCCAGATAGGAATCGCTTACAGCTCATCCTGGAATATTGTCACTCGTTAAAAAAAAGTATTTTCCGGACTTGTTAGGTACGTAATTTGCTATTACAATGCATTAAAAAAAACATTTTCGATGTTCAAAAATGCGTATTTTTCAATTTCCTGCTGTATCTAAGTTAGAAACGAAAAGTGCTATAAAAATTATGTTAACACATTTAGTTGTAGTAGCATAGAAACTGTTGATAAAACCAAAATTGGGCATATGGTACATAAAATGTCCTTATTAAAATTACCTACTTGCGTGCTTATTGACATATAGTTTACCCTTAAAAAATCAAGGATGTAACAAACATAAATTTATTCGCTCCACCGCAGCTATTTGCATAGTCGTGATGTTAAAGTAATGGGATTTACACCTCGTGTCTACCTTCGCCTTAGTGACAAATGCATTCTGCATCTACAAAAAGCTACTACTTGTTCAACTGAAATGCGTTCTTTGTATACAGAAATATGAATTTAAAATTTCAGCTCTCTTTTAATATAACCACAGCTGAACATATTTTATGTAAACACTTTCCGTAGCTATCATACATATTGCTACTAATAAAAAAGTTAAATATAGACGGTGCTCATAAGGCAACAGAACCCTTGAAACTGTTTTTGCGAAACCGAATAAAACAATGAAATTTGAAATTATCACTGTTATATTAAAAAATAATATTTAACTTCAGTAATAATTTCTCAGGCTGGAAAAGCAGCATATTATCATGAATTTAATTGAAAAATGAATTTTATGATTGTTAATCAACAAGAAAATCGAAACTAGTGTATTTTATACAGAATAAATACGGACTGTACATAATATTATTTATTTTTATACAAAAACATCATCAATTCATCAAATTCATTCATCAAATAAGAACGTATTCATATCCATCACTAAAAATCTATTGTATTTTCATTTAAAGTAATATCATTGGTGGCAGTTTTGATGGATTTGAAAATATTTCTCAAAAAATAATCGTAACATAGATGTCCATATTACTAGTCCAAGTCCACCTTGTATATTATGCACTGTGATAGGAAAATCAAATATACAACACATCACTAACAATTATGACGTTAAACAAGAAATCCAAAGTAAAGTGATTATCATCACATCAACAAATTATTGCTAAAAAATTATTTTTAAAGATTAGTTTAAATCAACGAAAGTTTTTTACTTTATTTTAAAAGTATTAAGCTAAGTAAAATCAATTTTCCTAAAATAGAGTACAGGCATGTAGGAGATTTAGTATCAAATAAAACTATACTGAATAAATAATATACCGCTGCACTAGACAGAAATTTATAGTTTGCAATTAAATTCTAAATCAATTTAACATTTTCGACCACCTGCCGAGTTGTTACGCGCCTTCCCAAAGTGAAATATAACGCCACTTTATTTGTTGCATTACTCGTCACCTTGAAGATTAATAGAAACTAACACATGTATTTTTGTGTTTTCTTTGTCATCCAATACATGTTTTAAGTGTTATTTATAAGATAATTTAATTAGTTATTAAGCACTGTTAATAATTAAGTGTGCGAAAATGTGCGACAACAGATGTGTAAAGGTATCCAGCGATAATTTTCCATATGTCCAGTTGATTATTTTAAAACTGAAATTCCAGGAATGAACACAATCCTAAGTTTTTTATATTCTTTTACTTCGCACCATGATAAAAAAATATATCTTTTATGAGGTAAATTACTTCATTAAATGTTTAAGATAAAGTACAGGTTTGGTAATAAAATAATTTTAGTACATTAATAAGTAGGTATACATAATATTTGTAATATTAATAATATTATTCACTTTCATACTTAAGATTATTTAAATTATTTCAGTTTTGAATTCAACCATGCTGAGCGTGGGTAGTCGCTGTCGCATTATCCGGTGGCTACCTCACCACGCGTTTAGTTTATAGGAGTATCATATAAATTGAAACGTGGGCCGTTATTTACCGCTGTTTCCTGTACCCCGGCGTGGGTAGTCGCTGTCGCATTATCCGGTGGCTACCTCACCACGCGTTTAGTTTATAGCAGTATATCCTGTAAATTGAAACGTGGGCCAATATTTACCGGTGTGTACTACAGCGTGGGTAGTCGCTGTCGCATTATCCAGTGGCTGCCTCACAACAAGATGGAGAGTGAAGAAGTCCGAATCTTGTCCGATTCCGAACTTGCAGCCGAAACCGGAGGCTCCGATCTAGGAGATTTCCGGCTAAGCTGGATCTATAAGCTGCAAAAAGAGCAATTGGACCTGGAATTAGAAAAATTTCGTTTAGACACCTCAGGCACCGCGGAGGAGAAACAAAAGCGACTGGTGCGATTTATCAAGGATGGATCTGTATCACCGCAACCCAGGCACACCGCCCCTTCGTTCGTCGTACCGCCGCCCGCACCGCAACCGCCGCTCATTTTACCGTCTACCGCTGGTATACCACTGAACCAGATACCTGTTGTTACTCTCAGTACAAGCACCGCGTGTGAGAGAATAAGAAAGTGGAACCTGCATTTTAATGGGAAAACCGATCCTGTGGAATTTCTAGAGAAGCTCAGTGAATTCCAGGAACACAGCGATATACCGACCACTTCTATATTACCCGCCTTGTATGAAATCTTTCCTGGCCTGGTACCGGAATAACCGTGACCTATGGAACTGCTGGAACGACTTTATTGCCGACTTCAAGCAATTCTATCTACCAGCCAACTACGAGTTGTTTCTGGAAGACCAGATACATCAGCGCCGCCAGAAGATAGGAGAGTCTGGTCGAGACTACCTAGTCGCTTTGCAGACGCTGATACGCCGCCATGGAGGAATATCCGCTGGAAGAGCCTTACACTGTTTATATGCAAATTTACTGCCTGAATACCGCCAGTATATCCGCAGGAACGAAGTCCAGAGCCCACGTGACCTGGTTCGTCGCGTTGAAAAATACGAGGCTCTTCAAAAGGAGATGGGCACAAATCAACCTACCAGATTACCGGCTACCGCTCCGCCTGCCTCCATCCGTAATCAGACCCCGATACCACTCCGTCCAGCTGCAACCTCCACTCCGAGGCCTGCACCACCAAGCTCCGCACCGCCACGTTCCGCACCGCCCACCGTGAGACCTATGGGGACAACTCCCACTAGGCCAAACACCAGCGATACCAGCGCACCCGTAGATGCACCGTCGACTTCGTCTGCCAACGTCACTTCTGACCGAAACGCTATCTGTTGGCGTTGCGGCAAGAGTGGACATTTCCGAAGTCAGTGTAGAGCACCGCCACGTTTGTTCTGCTTTTGCTGCGGGCAGACGGGTGTCATGACTCGAGACTGTCAGTGCTCGAGGTCGGAAAACTAGAGAGGAACCGTACCGTTATGAGGCCGATACCGTTCCGTCCTAGTCCAGCCTCAGAAGCTGTCTCCACAAACCGTCTAGAAAATCGACGGCACGTACCAATCCGTATTCAGGAAACGACCTTTTCTGCCCTGATAGAAACCGGAGTTGCATGTTCATATGTAGGCGACCGCATCCGCCAGCTAGGCCTACATAGTGAGACCGCTACAGTACCTGCTGTGCAGCTAGCCAATGGTGCCTCAGTTGCAGTAAACGAGAAGTACCCCTTGAAATTTTTCATAGGGGAAAAACAGTTTGACGAGGACCTATGGCATCTACCTAATTTATCCTCGGATGTTGTGTTAGAAATGAATATCCTAAATAAACACAACTTCCAGATAAATCCGCCTGCCGCCACCGTTCTCCTGGATGATCAAGGGGTTTTGTCGACACCGAACTCGGAGCCTGTGAGCATTCTTTCCGCAAACTTACCACTAACGGAGGAAGAACAACTGAAATCCTTCTAAGATGCCGAGTTACCCAGCTTCAAAGACTTACACGATGACACGGGCCTAGTACAGCATCACATCCGCCTGTCACGACCTGAACCGATTAAACAAAGGTACCGTCCGCAAAATCCAAGGATGCAGGACGTCATCAACAAGAAAGTTGATGAAATGCTGCGAAATGGAGTCATAGAACCTGGAGTCATAGAGTCATACTTTGCCTCACCACGCGTTCAGCTCATAGGATGTTGTTCCCAATCTATCTGTATGAGTTGAAACGTGTCGACACCTCAGAGGGTCAGGTCAGAGACGCTGTTGTCCTTATCCGGCGTACTTTATCTCACCACGCCTTCGGCTCATAGCATGTTGTTACCAATCCGTCTGTATGAGTTGAAACGTGGGTCGTAACTAACCGTACATTTCCTTACAGCTAGCCGTTTCGCAAGCCCCGCTGCCCAGCCGTGCAATCCCTGGAGAGAAGCCCCGCTGTCAACGTTTTTTGTTTCTATTTTTAGTAATAGTGGCCAAGTATTTAGTTTAGTAGGTTAACTTTGCTTTGTCCACTCGATTGCTTCCTCTTGCCTGATTTTGCACGTAGCTTGTATTAACCGCTTGTAGAAACCGCTACCCCGTAACCGCACCGCTGACTCTATACCGTACCTGTTTACCTCATATTTTTGCACCGAATTATTTGCCCCGTGATATTTTTAGTTAAGATAACAATTAGAATTGTACCTTTAGGTTTGCACTCAATAAATGTAAATATTTAGCCGCCCGAGTAGTGGTGTTTCTGCACTGTAAACAGAAACTGGCGCCCGAGGTTTCCGCCGCCACCGCTCAGGCGTCATAGTGACACTGTGTCGTCTTGCAATCACAACGTAGGTTCGTCACAATTTGTAACTGGGTGGCAATAATATAACAAATAATCACTTACCCTTATTGTTCTTATTTACTATAAAAACTTGGCCCATAACACAGAGCACTACAAACTGTGCACATACTTAATGCATGCGTCTGTCTTTTGTAATCGGAAGTGCACGCAGTGGAACAAAGAGGTGGGAATCTATTTGCTACTACCGTATAGGAATATTTCCAAGACTCAGTAATGTAAGTAAACCCTAAAATATCCTAATTTTACAGGGAATATTTAATATTTTTATCTGAATTTTACTCTCATGTAACAAATTTCATACATATGGCGTAATTTTTTTTATTTTAGCATATTTAATGTAATTTTAAAATATCAATTTATGTGGATATTTCTAATTTTTAGACATTTCATTATGAGCAATTATTTTTTACAGTGTAGTATGTGTAAAATGTTTTCCAAATAACTGTTAGAAATACACTTAAATTCATGGAAATTATAAAATATATTAAATTAATTTACAAGTATTAATACTGAGATACTAAGTGTTTATATAAGTTCGATAGTTCCAGCTACTCAGGCTGTCTGCAGTCGAATGTGTCCTTTTTCTGTCTCCTCTGCCATATCCTGCGGAATTTGTTTATTTTTCCTTAGCCCTCGTCTCACGGTACCTCTCAGGTTGAGTGGTGACTATCGGTCCTTGATTTCTAACATAACAAACATTTGCTATTTAGAAGATATCAAACTTCACATGTTTGTGGTAGCCTTAATACCTAAACAAATAAAGACAAACTGTGACATGGTCCTCTTGCTTCTGATAAATTCATAAAAAACAAAAAGTCAAAAATATGCCTATGGTACAACTGATAATTTTTCATGTTACGTAACGGCTATGTTAAAATAAAAAAAGAAAACAAAATAATTAAATTTCATATCTTGAGAATTTTTAAAAAATATTTGATTCAAATTTGGTAGGGTAGAGGTTTTTGGCGATACTAAATTAGAGTATATTATTAAATAGATTAGGTCTATGACTAAAACTAAATTTGGTTATAATTACCATTTTGGTACTAAACTAACAAGTTTTTCATTTGCACTGAACTATCAAATCTTTCAAATTTCAGACAAACTAAGTAGTCCATGAAATAGAACAGTATACTTGCGCCTACATAAAAAAATAATTCTTTTAAGACAGCTTTTTAAAACCTTCTAACAGAGTAAATATATACATGTTATTGAACAAAACATTCAGTCAATTAGAGTACGTACATAAACAAATTATGCTTGATATCCAGCAGATACCTGAAATAAAAAAAAACTAATTGCTCACAACACAAAATTACGATCTAAATAGAATGAAAATGAAGCTCTCCAGACTTTCCAGATATTCAATCAGGAACAAATTGCAGAAAATAACAGATTATTAGCCAAATGATCAACAACCTTAAATAAACAACTCGGTCCAACGACGACCACCTATAATATCTGAACAATGGCTGAAATACAAAGCAAACACTGAAACAGGTTAATTTTATCAAGGTACCTAACGTATGACGTCTCGTTATCCCCGTCAATAAAATGGATCCAAGATGAATCAACACAAAGGATGAGGGTCTTGTGAAATTTATTTAAAATTCTCTTTGCATTTATTGAAGTTCTGTTAAATAGGAAGAAATATAAACAGTTATGAAATGCTTAATTACGAATTTTACTCTGTTTAATGATGTTTTACCAGGGGAAATAATTATCTCTTTACAGGTTGGTGCGTAAGTTTTGGTTCATAGATATATACATAATATATTTTTCACTCCAAACTATTACGATAGGAGCTAACATGTCGTAATAAAATGTTGATAATAAAAAAATGCAGAGTATCTAAGTTGGAATTTAAAGAATGAATTTTTGTAAAAATTATAACATTTTTGAATGTATGAAGGTGAAAATTTGGGAGTATATGTTTTTGTATACAAGAAATCATAATTTGTAATCTATTTCGATGTGTTTTCTAGAGGCATATTTACGACATAAATACAGGGCGATTCATTAATAATGGGACAGAGCTTAAGGGCAGGTTGCTGACCTCAAAATAGAGCGATTAAGCCAAATATGCCTTATCCAAATGTTGCTCCTTTTCGATATACAGGGTGTTAAAGTTGAAACAATATTTTCGATTTTTTTAAATATTTTGAACATCTTTGAACGGATTGTCTTGAAAGTTTGTAAACCTATGTTTTCTGAGGTGGTAATTACGAAAATGGCTATTGACTAATGACTATTTTGCAATCACATCTAGGATGTGCTAGTTGCAGTTCCGTCGAAGTTTGCAATAAGAAATTATTAAACTACGTTCAATTCTAAATAAACAAAGATATACTTGTTAAAAATCGATAAACTTAACAGTTTTCGAAATAGGGACGATTTACTATTTCTATAATTATTTGCTTGAACGTACGCCTTTAAATAAGATGACTTAAATGAAGTAGGCCGCTGTCAATGAAATGTTTTGTATTGTTTATGTTAATTCTAAGCAACTTATAAATACTAGACAGTTTAATTCTTTTTCTTTTGTGATTTTTTTCATTAAAATGCCGCGTCATAATGATTATTCGTTTGTTGAAATGAGAAACATGGTATGTGTGTATGCCCAAGAAAATTATTGTGGTCGTCTTGCAGCAGCGAGGTACTTGGAGTTATATCCAAATAACAGACAACCTAACCACAAGCTTTTCAAGATGTGTACGACAGATTAGGAGAAACGGGATCATTTCGCCCTAAACGAGACGTTGGAAGACCTAAAGTATTAGCGGCGGAGCAAGACGAGGATGTTTTAGTGCGAATTGCCGAAAACACGCAAACAAGCACACGCCGAATTTCATCAGCTACTGGTGTAAGTCAGTCTTTCGTCTTCAGAATACTCAACAAAGAAAAATTGTATCCTTACTTGTCCGGTTCAATAGTTGATGCCACAAAATCCTCCTGGTAGATTTCGGTTCGTACAGTTTCTTCGTCGGCAACAAAATGCTGACCCTACATTTTATAATAAAATATTGTTTACGGACGAAGCTATATTTACCCGGCGCGGTGTATTTAATTGGAGAAATAGCCATTCCTGGGAACTGGAAAATCCTCACTTGCCACGAGAACAACATTTTCAGCATGAATTCTCAATAAATATTTGGTGCTGAATACTTCCGATAACATTTTGGGACCATTTGTGTTACCCCGTGCACTTAATGGGAAAAATTATTTAAATTTTTTAACAAATGACTTGCCATTCGTTCTTGAAAATATCCCCTTAAATTTACGCTAAAGCTTTTGGTTTATGCATGATGGTGCTCCCGCACATTACTCCCATCCATTAATAAAATATCTTGACAATAAGTTTTCGAAACCGTTGGATTGGTCGCGGCAGAGAATTGCCTCCCAACTAACATTTAAGCCTAACAGACTACTACACAAGAAAAATAATCCTAAATTGATCAATATTTACTACTTTCCTCTATAAAAATAGTCTTATATGTTACAAAATCTTATAATACCAAAATTTTAGTCAAAAATTTGTTAACTAAGTAATATAATGACTTCCAAGTAAAATGAAATATATGTCAATTCATATAGTTCGAAATTACATATTGTTTACCTATTCTATGTTTTCAAATGCTAACATTCCAATAACGTGTAAGACGAAGTTATAATTTACTTAATTGCGTTGAAATCTGTCTGCATTATCCAAGGATTTTTAAAGTTTTACAATAGGTAAATATTTACATATTTATTATGGAATTGTAAAATTTATTTTGTCTTCAACTAGTAGTTAAAAATAAGGTAATAACTAATTATTTTGCCCTATTAAATCCTTCAATTGGTTAAGTTCTATTTTTAATACAATTTAAACCTATTTTCAATTTTGTTGATAACTTCTAAAGAATATTTGACCACTTCAATTAACCTAATAGAAATATTGTTCTATATTATGGTACAAATTTACTTGTTAATAATACTTCGCCGTAAGTGTGTCTGCTGATCTTTTAGGGAACAAGCTTCTTGTTATATGTATTCCGACAGATCTGCATGTAATAGCGCGTAGAAATTGATTTGTGTTTTGGCAATCTGCAGTGAAAACCAAGCCCTACACAATATTACAGAATTGTAAAAAACGAATTTAAGCCAACACTTCACATTATATAAATCAATCTAATGATAATATATCGATAAACACTTCATATATAAGTATTCTTATGACTGTTATCATGTCAGACGAGTTCAGTAGTGCACGTGAATTGAAATTCGAATTGAATTCCGTTCGAAAGTATTTATTTTGTTTTTGTTATTACGCATACATAATATTATTGAATTGGAATTTGAATTTTCAATCACAAATAAATCCAAGAGCAGAATTTTATATGTATGTACCTAGTAATAATTTAATTTGTAATAAATTACCATAAAATATCTTCATTTGGAAGAAATTTCAACTCCAAAGTTAATATTTTCCTGTGGCGTCAACATTGGCATAGGCAATCTGCCCTATAGATTAAAAGTTACAGACAAATTGACTTCAAAGTTGATTTTATTTGAGCGGCCATATTGTAACAAACACTAAATGTTTTGTTCATTATTTCTAATTGATTACTCATTAAAACTAATAACTAGCTGTTAATACAGATAATATTAGTTAATATATTTATGACGAAATATTATTAAACACAATTTATGACGTACATTCAGTTTTTATTATTGTTGTTATTCTTCAGTATAGTAATATTATTAAAAATAATAATAAAAATGTATATTTATAAGGCGCGTTATTTTTATGAAAGTGTGGTCATGACATTATACAAAAAAATTTTCTGGGTTGTACAATTTGATGAGTGAAAACCAAAAATACAGACTTTAATATACTAAAATCTAAATACATATCTATAAATATACTAACTCCTACTCTACTTGTAGCTTAGTAGCCTGACTTATAGTCTTTCTTTTTCTTCCTATCCCTGTTCTCTATTAGAATGTATAAAATGAAACATATAATGTTGTCTCTCTCTGGCAAAAGTATGTCATATAAAGGGCATAATTAGGGTATATTTTGGTAATAATGTCTTTTATATTTTGAAATATAACATAAAATTGGTCCGTATTTCTTTTAGGTCAAATTATCTTATTGGAATAAAATTCTTGCCGACCAATTATTAACTTCCATATTACTTTAGTTTTTTTCCCACATAAGGAAAAAGGTCAACGAATATAGGTAAGCTTTCCTTATACGGAATTGGTCATGAAAAGTTTTTGACCAATTCAGAGGTCAAGTTAACGTAATTTTAACTTTAATTGTTTGTTGGGCTTGGTCTGCGCGTAGCCCTGATTTAAATACCCTTGATTTTTATTTCAGGGATAACGTTAAATCTTTAGTTTATAAAGATGTTATACATACTCGAGAAGAGCTGTGGACAAAAATACAAGAATCTGTTAACATTATCAGAAACCAACAAAGAAATCTAGGCAAAATTTTAACGAGAGAATAAAAAAATGTATTGAAAACAATGGTCGCCACTTTGAGAATCTTTTGTAATTAGACTTAAGCATAAAATTTTCAGTTGTTACTGTGTTTGTCTTAATTCGTAATTAAATCTTCTTATTTAAAGGCGTACCTTTAAACAAATAATTTTGTAAAGAAATAGTAAATCGTTCTTATTTCGAAAACGGTTAAGTTTATAGACAAGTATATTTTTTATTTAGAATTGAACGTAGTATAATAATGTCTTATTGAAAATTCAGATTTTTGAAGAACAAAAAAGTTTGACATATGTTTATTCCGACGGAACACTATAACATCCTAGATGGGATTGCAAAATAGTAACCATTTTAGTAATTACCACCTCAGAAAACATAGGTGTACAAACTTTCAAGACAATCCGTTCAAAGATGCTCAAGATATTTAAAAAAATCGAAAATATTTTTTCAACTGTAACACCCTGTAGATCGAAAAGGATAAGGCATATTTGGCTTAATCGCTCTATTTTCAGGTCAGCATCATGCCCTTAAGCTCTGTCCCATTATTAATGAATCACCCTGTATAAGCATAACTTTTTTACCCGTAATGTTAACGCTTTTTGTTAAAATATCTTAAACTTACATTATTTTCGCGAAAAATTGTATAATTGCCATTAACCCTAGAATTTGTTGTTTATTGTCAATAAAATTTCAATGGACATGTTGGGCAACGTCCTAAACTCGATAATTTAGGTCGACCGAAAATTAGTACGCCTGAACAGGACGACGAAATACTAGTTCGCATTGCAGATGATCCACAAACTAGTTTAAGACTAACTGAAAACAGCAATTTTAAAGACATTGCATGAAGAAAAATACCTTCCATATTATTTTCCCGTTCGAAACTTTTTCTCTGTGTGTCTCCCTTCAAGATATGAATTTGCAAGTGATATTCGGAGCAGACAAAATACTGACCATACATTCGTTAATAGAATATTATTTACAGATGAAGCGACATATACTCGCCGAGGTTTTTTCAGTAACTATTGTTACAAAGTTAAAAATCCTTATTTAAGCCGAGAATGATATAGATGGTGGCCAAATGAAAACGAAACAAAGTCATTTGCAGGAACTGCGTCAAGATAGTAGAAAAACGCTCAGACCCGCTCAGGGCCATTCTTTGCTGGTATTTTTAACTTCGCCACTTTCAGCCCCAAGCAAGGGTCACTCCCTTGGAGGTTGAGTAATATTTATTTTGAAAGTTCTTACAATTCTCTGTACAACAGACTTTAAATTGCCCAGTACTTTAAAAAAAAATACATTTTAAAATGTAGTACTACTTAGTTGATTAAATGGCCGGTTTCTCAACATTTGACGCAATCCATTTGATAACTATCGAGTACATAAATTTATCAGACCGATAACTTTATATTGGTTTCTGAACGCATGCCTTTCAAACTTTGTTCAATACATAACAGTTGAATGGATATCTTAATATCTGCAATAATTATAGAGGGAGCTAGCAAATGGACAAGTGTTTGCAGATGCCATTTATGAAAGTAAGACACTTTCAAGAAATAATTGTAGATGGCGTCATTATCGCCTACCTAATTAAAACCTTTACTAATACTGATAGTGAATTTGTTCTGGTACTAGACACTTGAATACTAGTTCTCTTATTAAATCTATCAGTAAATTTACAGTTTCTTTCTTTAAGGTGGCCGTATTTCTCTCCGTAAAATGATCAAATTTGTGTTGTTTTTTAGGTACTGAAATCTTGAAAAATAAAACACGTAGAACAAAAGTAATATCAAAAATAAAATTACTGATGTTTTGTTTACCCACTTTTACTATTTAAACTCTCTTGAAATAATAACTTTTAAAATGCATTTGTATGACACACATTATTTCGCTATTCTAACCCCACATTTTAACAATTATTTTCACATACTTATAAACAAAAGTGAACAATCTTATACGCAGAACTATGTAAGTTTATGTTATATCAATGTTTACGTCTATAGTTGAATTTCAAAAATACGTATTTTGAAAGATTTCAGTACTTAAAAATTTGCTGGATAGATCACTTTCCGATATATATTGATTTTACTTCGGTACCTTTGAATATTCTCCAGTGGCATGAGATAACATTGTTGTTATTTGCTAAACTCTATATTATTCAGTTCTTAAATGTCTAAAATTACTTGTATTTGTAGAAAACACTATTTCAAGAATACGGCGCCCTTAAACGAAATCTCTCTCAATTCACTGTATTTTTCATACTGGTTTTCTCTTTCACGATAACGTCTTGGCCGTTCAAGATATCTGACTATATTTAAATATTCTTCATCTGATGAGGCAGACGAATCAGAATTTTCCATTGCACAGTTATCGTCACGAAAATATCAAAAAAAGTTGGGTTAAGCCTTACAATAAAGATGTAAACAAGCAACAGCTAAATCGCTGCGAGCGTGCGCTAATGTTTATTGGACAGATATCTTGCCATTTTTCTTTGGATATGTGTTCGATAACTTATGCAATAGATAAGCATTATCGAATGGTTCAGAAACCGAATTCATGGGATATCTCCAGTTTATGGAATCGATAAGTTTATTTAATAGATATCTACTAGTTGAAAAACCGGCCATAAATGTTCAAACTGATGACTTCCCGCTTCCATACAAGAACAAAGATTTTGTTCGAAACATTCGCGCACATTCTGAAGCATTTCCGGAGTGATTTGACGGCATTAGTTGACGATTCTTTGACGCAAATCTTGCAGTAACGCTGGCTGTGTTTTATAGATTTTTACTTTTTAGGTATCCCCGAAAAAAAATCAAGGGGCAATAAATACTATGATCGTGGAGGCCACTCAATGCTGCTTCTTCCTAACCCAATTCTGTGGAAAGCGCATCGTTCTGTTGAAAAATCAAATGATCTTCATCACACTCTGGAACATTTTCAATAATATCAGTCAAGGCAGGGTCAATAGCGTCTTCCAGTAATTGCAAATACATTTGTCCAGTCAAATTAGCAGGTAGAAAAAAAAACCACCAGCCGATCACCGAAAATTCCAGCCCATACATTTAATTTTTCCGGTTGCTGTGTATGCACCTCGTGAAAACTCTTTGAATTTGACCCATAGCGGCAATTGTGACGATTTATCGCCTCCTTCAAGAAAAAACTGCATTCATCAGAAAAACAGATGTTAAAAAGGAACTGTGGATCGTTCCCTGCGCGCTCATTCATTATTTCGCAAAATTGCAAACAGCGGTCATAATCATCCTCATGAAGTTCCTGGACTAAATGCATTTTGTATGGATAGAATTTATTCTTCTTCAAAATAGTTTGTATGCTAGTTCGATTGATCCCAAACACAGATGCCAGCTGCTTCGTACTTAATGTAGCATCAAGATAGAGTTGTCCCAAAACTGCAACTTCACCAGCTTCATTAACTATAGGTTTTTCAATTTCTCGTTTTTTATTGGCTACTTTTCCTGTCTCTTGATTTTGTTTTACTAACTCAGGAACATGCTTCCTCCTGACATATCGATCTTGATGTTGTTCATTAAATAGCAGAACTGTTCTATTCGCACATTTATTGTTCACAAAGTAAAGCGAAATGATATCTACCCTTTCCGCAATGGAATAACCATAGTGTTTAATTTTCAAAAACAGAATTAAATACACTACCAACTAACGCTTCCAAATAATATTAGAAAATAAATATGAAATACACTAATTGTACGTTCGTTGTGTGTGTATAGTATTCATTTCTGTTTATTATAATTGTATTTTTTTACGAAAGTGATAACAAATCACCAAAAACCAATGTAACGCAAGAAATACTAAATTTATGCCATTGGCGTATTTAACTCGAATGAGTGACACTTTTACCGTTAGTAATTGTTTGTACATAAGTTTTAACTTTAAAATAAAAATTCTTATTAAGTATTAGGCGGAATTACAAAATTTAAAGTCTGTTGTAAAGAGAATTATAAGAGGTTTTAAAATAAATATTATTCAACCCCCAATGCCATTTAATTATTTTGTGGTGATGCTTACCCTTGCTTGGGGATGAAAGTGGCGGAGTCAAAAATACCAGTAAAGAATGTCTTCCGTCAATCTAAAATCGATGGGTCTGAGCGTTTTTCTACAATCTTGACACAGTTCCTGAAAATGGTTCTGTTTCGTTTTCATATATAGTGTGTGATTATTGATAACCATTATCTACGTCCATATCAGTTGCCAGGATATTTAAATAAGTTATTTAAATTTTCTAGAAAATGAGGTAAATTGTTCATGTGGTTTATGGAAAATGATGCCCCATCTCGTTACCCATCAAGTAAAAACATATCTAAACCCAGATTTTCCTAAACGTTGGATTGGTCGTGTTAGTATGTTTCTTTGGCCGTCGTGTAGTGCAGACTTCAACCCTATAGATTTCGATGAATGGGGCACAATGACAGAAATAGTTGTTTATAAAAACACTATAAATACCTGCATCTAACTTTGGCAAGAAATGAGTAATTCATTAATTATTTTTATCCAATGGTATTATTGAATATCAGACGATCTTTCATGAATCGTATGCATGGACGAAATTAAGTCATCAAATCTGGGAAGGCTAAAAAGCCACGAGTGGACTGTGAAAATATATTTTTTAATTTCAGTTCTGAAATGTGTGTGTGATGTTTATGAATATTTTTGGAAGGGCTAATTCGATTTCTGGAGAGCTAAGCCCCTTTAAGTAAAAGTAATAAATAAAATTTATTACTTGATAATTTGTATTTTAAAATGTTCAAAACAATAATATTTAATTGTCAAAATTAATGTCTTCATTAGAGCACACTGCAATAAAATTTCTTTTCAAATATGCAGTAGATTGTTGAAAGGTGTTTTTCTGGAAAATAATAAGTTTTTAAAGCTAATGGTAAGTGTACCTTTTCATAAAATAATGTAGGTTTAAGGTTTTTGAACAAAAAAAAAACATTAACGTTACGGGCACAAAAGTTGCACTCACATTGAAAATCATCGAAATATTCAAAGTATTCAAAAACAACTACTATTAAATTTTTACGTTCATAAATTCAAAAACGTAATAATTATTGCAAAAATTACATTTTTAGATTTAAACTTTGACACCCTGTATCTTTTTTATTATCAATATTTGTCGATTAAATTTGTTTCTCTCAGAGGAACTTACTTATTTCTTAAAAATATATATAGGGGTGACCAGAGCAAATAGAAACTATACAATAAGAACTATTAATATATTTTCTCCTCAAACAGGTAATTGAGTAATTGAGTCTGTTACTGTTACTTAATTATTATATTTCAAGGACATGTTTAAACGTTTATGGCAGTATTTTCATTTCAGTCAATGTGTAATAGTGTACATGGAGTATTTGAGCAGACAAAGTAACAGATGTACATTGTACCTATACCAAATTTCTTGATATTCTAGCTTAGAGAATCAGTTGAAGGAAAACATAACCTCAGTTTTTACCTATGCTTCTATGATAAAAGTTAAACATAGTGTAGTTTGAAGTTTGGACAAAAAGATCCAGGTAAAAAAGAATCATGGTTCCTTTTGCCTGAACAAAAAATTTGTGCTAAAATAGGAACTGATTCATATGGTTTACTGTTATAACATTAAAACTGTCTGCTTTCACAGGGTTAAGTACGGAATATTAAGGTACAAACTCTACCTCCACTTGGGGTTTACTAATAACGTAAATAAATTGTATTTCCTACAATAATTTTAAATGTAACCCTTTTTAACTATTTCTGGTGTACCTCAAGAATTCAACCGGGGTCCACTTCTTTTCAGTTTATCTGCCATGGCTTATCACAGAATCAGGTACAAATTATTATGAATGATCATTTTTGTTTCTACATATAAATCAATTAAATGGCTACTGCGTAAAAATATTGAAATCAAATCAATCAAATGGCTACTGCTTAAAAATATTGAAATTTGTTATTACAAACTCAGCTTTTAATAACTTTCTTACTCTAAATTATCTCTATTTTTCTTTATTTCAATCAAAACTTCACGTACTTATCTAACAGTAACAATTATAATTCCACTGCAAATAAACTTAATATCTAGATTTAAAAGAATGTGGTTCGGTCCAGGCCTCCTCTACTTTGTATAGAACCTTTAGATTTCTGAAATGAGCAGTGTAAATATTTATATGCTAAATATTTCAACACTTTTCACAAAATGGTAGTATTTGTAGGCACTATAATGTGCACTTTTAACTTTAGAAGTATATATAAACTTTCCTTTAAAATAATTCGCTAATTCGTAAATATTACCTACTGCGGCATTTTTCCAATGTGTTAGAGAGATATGTGCCAATAAACTGAGGAATAAATGCACCACTTTTAGAAAAATGCCTGAATATAAGCGCATATGTTCAGACTGCGAAAAATGGGATACATAATAGCTACAGCAAGCTTTAAATGCAATAAATAAGACTCATATGAATATTAATCACGCGTCTTGCGAGTTTAACGTTCGTTCCAGAATCCCACGTAGAGGAGGATTTCAAAACAATGGAGATAAAGCCACAGTAGTCTCTTCATCTTTATTTGGCACAGCAAATGACATATACAAGGTTTGGTTTGATGTATACAAAAATTGCAAGCGAGGAGTTTTGCTCTTTATTTGCAGTAGGTTGTTTTAGGAATTATTTATACGGTCAATGCGAAATCTGAAAAAGTCGATTATAAGTGGCTATACATTTTTTACATATGAATATAGGCACCATCCAATGGCGGCTCGTCAGATCACCCCTTCACCAAAAATTAGACCACTTAAAAATTATTTTTAATCCAATATTAATTTATTTTTGAATATTATAAATGCCTTCTGTTTGTTTTTTTTTTGAACTATAATAATTATTACAAAATGTAGAGCGCTAAATACCTTCCTAAAATGACACTGTCTTCCTAGAACGCGTTTAACGATTTTATACAATATATAAGCAAGAAGTACCCCGAAATTGGCATAGTCAAAATGCCATGCAGTTCATTAGCAATATATTTCTGCTTTTTGCTATGCCAACGGAAATGTGTTGATATAGCAAAAAGGTTGAGAAAGTTGTGTGGGATGTTCGGTTCTTCGTATGTTATGAATACTCAACTTCATCAAAATGTTTCTATTTATGATTTGTATTTTTATTGGAAATATTATTGTAATACCCAATTTTTCATGCCGAAAAGGAGTTAAAACTTACCTGCGTAACTCAAGGGCAGAAACCAGATTTATAACTTTGTAAAAAAAAATTAAATGAGAAACTACTATTATATTAACGTTTATAACCATTTTTCGACGACATTATAAGTATACAGCTCTAAAAGATTTAAGAATAGCTCTTATATTTAAAGAGTAAATATATTTGTCATCTATTTTTTATTATAAAACAACAAATCCACCATGAAGTATTTATTATTTGTCCTTCCACTTCGCCTGGTCCACGAGTCTCCACTGACACCGTCCAAAGATTACTAACTTCATATTTCATGTTTTAAATTTTAAAATATTATAGAGTTGATACACTTTTTGCATAAATGCGTTATAGAACATTCACGCGACACTTGTTTAAAATATTTTAACCCATTTAATTCAAACCATCATCAATAGTTTGTAGATTAATAGCTTGTGAAGGCAGTGACGGACCATTTGGTGGATTGACAGTGGCTTTGCAAAATTTACTGATTATAAAGAGATTGTTATAGACTATTTTTATTGTTAATTAAATAACTGCTAAAAATAAAATTATTACTCTCAGAGATACGGTTTATTGTAGAAAAGTATTTATAATCTTCAAGGTGTATACCATCTAGTAATTACCATTAAAGATGCAACGACTGAACCGTATCACTTAGTAGATCTGAAACAACAAAAGAAGCATACTTTATCGCATGCACGATAATAGAATAATACCAATTTATAAAACCAATCTGACTTACCTCAATATTGTTATTAGCCTATATTTCTTCAGTTGCATCATTGTTTACAGTTTTAGTCCGCCTCTTCATTCAGGGAATTTTTATTCAATTAGTACCGTAGTCAAGAGTGTAGCAATTTACCAAGTTCTAATTCTAACTGTCCTTGTCGTCAACATTCTTTATTGACTCGAAGAAATAAGATTAGGAATATTTTCATAGCAGAGAAGACTGAAGTCACACTTTTTGTGAGTAGGGATCATCATCGGATTGCGTTCTACTAGGCTAGTCAAATTATGTCTGAACTATTGGAATTTTTTCTTTTTTTTACTGTTTTAGAAAGGTATTTTAAGCTAATATAAATCAAATCTCCTACAATTCCTATCAAGGAAGTCATATGTATGTTCTCTGATACCAAACATCTAGGTATGCTAATCAGCAATTCCACAGACAAAGCTCTAATCAATAATTATCTAAAGAAAATAATTTAATTTACTGACCTTCTAATGAAACACTCTATAAATATCTAACTTCACTTTTTGGCAGTGGGAACACGACAAATTCAACCACAATAGATGAGATCTGACCTATTTCTGCATTTTTAGGATTGCTTCTTCAGGTGGTCTCCTTTAAGTTGAATCAAATATCTAACAATAAAAATTATTATAAAAATTAAAATTATTTGAAGTTACATAAAAAAATTTTTCTTTTGCTATGGTATTTCAAGTTTCAGGAGAATAACTTGGAAGGTATAAATTATGTGGTACATTGATGAGTTACTTTCCGCTTATAAACAAATAAAATGGTCTGATTCGCTCTCTGCTGTCGTTTTTTTCCGCTGTCATTTTTGTATGGCGCGAAATTGTGAAAGGAGGGGATATTTTTGGGTGAAAAAGAAGGGAATTGAGGAGATGGATGCTAGGTGTCAGAGATGCCTATCGTATTTCCAAAAATTAAGTAGTTGCTTTTCCTGAGGAGATATTTTGGAAATACTGTGCATAGTGTAGTTGAGTGTGTTTCGCCTACACTTGACCAGATTTATGGGATTTTCTATGGCACTTCTAGAACCTTAGCAAGTAACAAGGTGTCATCATCTTCGTCTTTTTGTTTTTGTTTGGTTACAAGAAGTCCGATTAACAACCCAATGTCTTTGTTATTTTCTCACTTTATTGTGGGGTTTATAAATCACAAAAGTCAACCATCTTTCTCATTAAACCGTGATATACAGCGTGTTATGGCAATATCTCTCCTTTTTAGGGCTTTTTGTTCTTTGAGGCTTTTTGCCTACTTCATTTATTTTTTTTGGTGCTGGTGAGTCCTTTTGAAGTCCTCGGCAAGGAGAACAAAGTATCCCGTAATCAATATCCTGGAGGAGTCTGAAGACTGTGGCTGTCTTCCCTGATCGCTCTCTTTTTCCAGCCACGTGCCGAGCAATGGCTGGTCAGGCCGGAAGTCTCAGCATATCGCCATTTTGAAGCACTACCCCACCACGTCCAATTCTACAGGATATAGGAAATTCTTCACCAACTGCCATAACGACAGCTAAGTATCTATTTACTCTCATGAGTGCTATTTTGATGCTAATAATTTTCAAATGAATGGAAGCTGAATTAATTTGCCAATATGATAGAAAATATAACTTGATAGATTATTGATGTACTCTTTTTTTGTATGTATGTAGGTATATAGGTACAGGGTGTCCCGAAATAAATGCAACAAAATTTGGTCAGAAATTCTTAAGAGAAATTTAAGGGACCCGTATTTTTTACTTTTGATAAGTGCGGCCCCCTTTCGGAGATATAGCCCCCTGAAACAAGTCCCTAAAAATTTAATTTTTTTTATATCTCAGAGCTATATCGCACAAGAACCACCAAATTTGGTACACAGGGATTTTATGACATGTAGAATGCGATGCTGATAAGCTTTTTCGGGGGCCCCCTTGCCTTTGGGGCCACCGAACCTTAGTTGCATATTTAATTTTTTAAAAAATAAGTAGCCTCTTAGAAACTCCAGGGAATTTAAAAACTTTTTTGTCTCTTAAAATTTTTTCGAAAAATGCAGCATTTTTCGAAAAAATGGCAAAATGTGATTGGATGCATATCGAGGTTCATATGAAATTTTAAAGTGTTAATCGTAGGTGGCTGGCATTCGCAATATGCCAGCCACCTTTCCAGATTTCTCTTAAGAATTTCTGACCAAATTTTGTTGCATTTATTTCGGGACACCCGGTATGTAGAACTACGTAATATAACCAGAATTTTTGTCATGTAGCAATCTATGTTACACATATCGACGTGGGATAAGAAGAACATCGTAACTTAAAAAGTTTAATTTTTCAGGAGAGGGTTTTAAAGTTTGCATACATTGTAATTCTCATAAGTTTTTATTTATTTGAATAAATAGTGACATATAACTAGATAATATGCCTCTATAACTGTACATCATAAACAATTTTATGAAAAAAATCTTTTTTCAATAAAATTTTACTTTTTAATGAGATACGATGAAACAATTCCAACAAAAGTTTGAACACTTTATTTATATCTGCAGATACGTTGTAATTTTTATAAAGACCACTCAGCTTATTGTTGTAGTATGTATACAAAAGAAGTCAACAGTTTTGGGTATATCTTTTATTAGATTTGATAATAAAAAAAATAAAATAAGTTAAAGAAATAACAGTTAAAATATTCAGTAATATTAAAAGAATACAAAACTAATAATCTCACTTTCCATAGTCTAGTTTTAAGAATCTATCCTTTCGTTTTTTTCTGTTTCCTATTTTTTACTGTTTTTGAATTTGTTGCTATTGATTCGTTAAGATTTATTTAATTTTCTTCTTCATCATCTTTATGGTTACATTAATATATCTTACATTTAGCTAATTCCAATATAAGTTTTGTTCTTCTAGACAATGTCAAATGTTTGTACAAAAAGTGTTACATAAACAACAAATCACTTATTTCTACACAGGCACAACAAATGAAATGTATTACTATCTGAAGAAGCTTCATACAAGTTGTGATGCTGACAGCATATAACATCATCGTATCTCACTACAACCAAGCTTAACTAACCTCGTATCTTTACATACGATAATATAATAAGCAAAATGCCCAATTTATTCATGAACTAAAGGTAACCAATCTCTAGTTACGATATTAGTATTTTAAAATTAGAGCAAAATGGAACAATAATTAAACCACAAGTAAAGATAAAATAAAATTTTATTTTTAATTTATGGAGCTGTTCATCGTAACTAGAGATAGAATGTTATTATAGTTAAAAATGGGATAAATCGAGATACGTTATTAAAATATTCAAAAAAATTTACTATTTATGGTCAAAATTCATTTATGACAACACATTCTATGGGAAGAGAAAATCTTTCCCTATAAGAAAATGATTAATGATCTTAATTTCGATAAATATCGAGATACGATGTACTTCTTTTCCCACGTTGATGTATCATTTTAGTTAGGCATTTTTTATTTATGTACTTGGAGTTATGATTTTACCATATTTGCATTCTCATTTTTTGCCGTTATTATATAAAAAATATACAGCTATTATTTACGATTTGCTGGCCATCGATATTGGTGTTATAGTTAGTCTCCTTTGGTTAACACCAGTAGGTATAGAGTTATGCCGAAAGTGAGACCTCACGCATCTCTTTACCTGATAATATTGTCTATTACTAAGTTTAGTTTACTGGAATATTATGTGTAAATATGATGCCCAAGTGATGCTTTATTCAAGGAATAAGAACTATTTAATATATTAATTCATTCAAAAGATTCTTTTTCTTTATTTTGTTTAATTAGTACTCTTAAGACTGTGATGAACCCACCCCACCGCCCACTGAGCTAGTCACTGTCCTTTCTTTCAGCATTCTTTTTTTTCTCAATAATTAATTGAGAAGGAAAGGGCACTTTAAACACAATCATTTTTGTTACATGACTTCGGGAAGAAACACCGAAAATCTCTAATATCGACATCGGAGAGTAATTTGTTCTTTTTTCTAACAAAGGAAACGAGATAAAGAAAATAAATTAAAGTAAAACTCTCCTACGAATTCTGATTGTAACAAGATTAATTATTATCTTCAGACTTTTTTTAGGTAATTTTAATACTTTTTGCATTCGTAATAACGTATGATACAGAACGTTAAAAGAATTTTCATATATGTATAAGGTTTGAACACATTCAAATTTTTCTTATAAATGCTTGGTCTTTTTATACAAGGTTAACTACCACTAAGTACAAAAATTTTACCCACGTGCTTAGAGAGGCCTAAAAGACAATAGAAAAATTATTTCAGAATTCTATCTCAATATTTAAAATGGGGCAAAACCCCTTTTTCCTTCGGAAAATCGGCGCCTATGATAAGCATCGTCGAGATAACTTAGATCTGTCAACTACCATGCAGTCGTTTTAGCGTTTCCGAATGAAGAACGACGAATTTATTAATAACAGTACCTGTTAAGTAACAGTTAATCCGGTTAGCTGCAGTATTTGGCATTCGTGTTTCGTTCTTTCGTTTCAAACTGTTAAAATGCCCATTTATTCTAAGAAAATCAAACAAAAGGAATATTAATCGATAATGTAAAACTTCACTAGAATACACTACGAATTATAGTCTAAGAAAATATCTATACCCGCTACAAATTCCATTATTTAGCCGTAAAACATTTAAAATTGAAAGAAGGCACCAAAAATGGAAGAAAATACAAAATCACAACGTAAACACACAGGATTTCAGTTGAATGACAACGAATTCTACCGTTTAGTACTCTTACTGATTGCCGAAGTGTCAAATGTGCGAAACAAATAACTTCGCGGTGGATGGGCCGCTATAGTCGGCAATAAATAGGGATTTAATATAGTTTAAAAAAAAAAATTTGGAAGGGTGATGCTGTTAATTCTTATTTTTCTCTATCCTCTCTTAAAATATTTATACTTAGTCATACTAAGAACCCTTAAATGTGCTAATAAAAAATAAAATAAAATAAAATAAAATAGAGCTGTAAAAAATAAAATCTAAATAAAATATTGAAAACTTTACATATTTAATTAAAAAACTGAAATAAAATGTAATTTCTTATGTTTTTATTGATATCTCCGATTTTAAATTGATAGATATATTTAAATTATTATAAATTTACAGACGGTCACACCATAAAAAATGATTGGGATTTCAATTGGTACCGTCAGATCTAAAATATTTCTGTTGTAAAAAGTGAAACTGTACTTTATTTGATCTAATTGCAAAGCTTATAAACCAATGTTTAAACATAGAGATAAGAAAAATATAGAACATGTTGTAAGCAAAATGTGCGAGAAAAATACCCTAAAAGTGGTTGCCTACTAAGGAGAAGCGACTTTGATCCTGAGGCTGATAATAATAATATTTATTTATTTCGATCTATGTGGTTTCTCTTTGCTTCGTGTTGCTTAAGACACACGCCTCTACTAGAGTGTGACGGTGACAGTCTAACCGAATTTGTCAACTCAGTTGGTATGTGATTTCTCATTTGTTTTTAATGTTTGGGTGCATCAAAAGTGAAATGGTAATGTCAGGGATCTCAAATTTAAGTACCAGCAGCAGTGTCATCACTGAAAACAGAAATACTAAAGATTCTACTAATCATTTACTAAATTAACGCCCTTTTTATCCATTGCATTATGATGAAAAATTATTCACGATAACTGAACTGCAATTTAAAAATTTCAATAATTTTATAGCAATTCTCCGTGTAGTACGTAGCTCTAAACTCCCTTCTGCCGGGTTTGACAGACACGAACAGCCAGAGTTAGCCGTCGGTTGCCTCACCTATGGTATACTGTTGAGAGCTAACAAACTCGAAACCAATAACTTTGACTGTTTACTATAGGTTTTTCAGATGTAATTCAATGCTGATTGGGGCATTAGCCCGCAGAGTACTTGTTTCCTGAAAATCTGCTTTTACTCTTTAGATAATGAATTTGCCTAGCAAAGTAGAGCAATTTCAAATAATACTGAATTTGTAGTAGATATATATTTTAGCATGCCTGCCTCATTAGTGCTGCCCTAGCTAACTTCAACTTGATAACCCTCGTAACTTGCCTGTCAAGATGATTTACAAGTCGGCATCCTCGACCATATCAAAATATTGAGCTGACGAAAAAATCTTTTGGCGATACTCTAAGTGTATTAAGACTAGATACTTATTTACAGTTTACTGATATTCGTCTCAAGAGAAAGCAATTTATTTGAAAATTCTTCAATTTTAACATGCCCGGTAGAGACAAATTAACAATAATCCTTCAGACATAATTTTTACCAAAGTATCCAAATTAGTCTCTCCGCTAACATGCGGAGAACAAAGGGAATTTATACCTTTTATTATAGATATATTCTAATATATGAGTTAACTTTTTACTCTCCACATGCAACTCTTACGGCAAATATGGAAACAAAAGAAATATGAATACATATGCCAGATCTATTTATAATATTTTAATTTGGCTATGTCAATGATAAATTTATTTTAGTTATGGAATCGCTAAAATTTGTTATTCAAAATAACAATTATTTTCAACATAAAATAATGTATGTATTGTAAATCTGCACTTAAAGCTTTAAGCAAAACGCAATCTGTATTAATTGAAATAAGGCAATATTAGTATGTTGGAATATGGACTGCCGTCGGAAGCCTGGAGAAAATACGGCACACTGAGCAGTGAGCAATGCTGTATCATGATTTAAACCGGATATTATTCAATTATACCTAACCTATACTAGATTAACACAGTTCAAACTGCTCCAATTAAAAGATCTCACAGATATATACATCAAAATCTACTCCAGAAAACTGTAATGAAACTAGTTTTGGTACTGATCAATTAAAATTCAACAATCAAGTAAAGGAAAACCACAAATCAAAAAACTTACCAAAATTTTACTTCAAATGAAATTAACAGTTCAAGATATTTAAAGGAATAATTGAACTATGTGGAAATGCACTTAGATGATTTAGACATAAATGTCTCTCCGGAAAATTATAAAATTCAAGTGTTCAATGCATTGAAAAATCTCAGTATGGTGGTTAATGTAGTGAGAAATCTCGATATGAGTGCTCATAGTCAAGTTTATGATTGATGTCATTCACATTAACTTTTCTAAATTATACGATGGTTTAAATCAAAATTTATTACTTATAAAGCTTAGACAATTGGGTTTCTCAGAAAATCTACACATTTTTACTTCTTACTTTAACAACATGTCATTGTTCTTTAAATGGGTTACATATCAATCAGCTCTATCTGTATCTGTGATTTCATAGGATTATTTTTAATATTTTTATTGATAATATTATTATAAATGTTGACCAAATTCAACAACCAACAACAATTTAACATCAACAATCTTATATCTTCAACAGTCTTTAAGGCAATATCAAAAAGTACATCATACCTCATTTTTGGTAATTACAAAAACAGCTGATCTAAATAATATACAACAAAAAATATAATGAAACACAACAATAACATCTCTTCCCCTCATTCTAATCACGCGGGTTAGCCTAGTCGAAGACTTGTGCAACAAAGGGAGCGGCATATTATTATTAAGCAGACAACATTTGCGCCCAGGAGCATTTGTTTGAAGTTATCCACACATTTCCATCCTCACTTTATGAGACACAAATACTTCGCGCCAATATCCTTGGTTGAATATATGACCCCGGATGAGCGGGGTCGAGAGGGATTATCTCTCTTTACCCACTTCATCGCTGTAGGCCCGGACGTCTCGTGGGCTCGAGGAACTTTCTCCTGTCCTGGCAAGCCCCGTCGGCAAGGGCTTATCTTCTGGCGCTCTTCTGTCTTCTCTTCTTTCTTCGCCGACTCGTTAACCCCTTCGGGAGTAGTCGTGTTTTGGTCGCGGCGCGAACGCCTCCGACCAGGTAGGGGTTTGGGTTAAGTCAGGATTAGCACTGTGGCTCTAGGGAGACGCTAGGACGAAGAACCGTAAAGGCCCTGTCGTCCAGCGTCGGGGAAAGGATAGGGTAACGGCGCCCGCCTAGGCGGGCGCCGGAGTAGGTTGGGGAAAAGTCTATCTCTCTTCGTGGTCCTATTCTTGATCCTGACGGTCCTGAAAGAGAAGAAACGTCTGAACTTACCCCGCGTCCAGGAGTTGAAACCTCGACCGCCTGTACCTGGCGTCCGCATCGGGTCGGTAGTCCACCGCCGCCTGGATCAGCTGATTGCTGTGGACTTCTGTGCGTGCGAAGGCACGCTGCGGGACCTGCAACATATGGTGTTCGATACCTGTTTTAACTAGCAGGGTGACTCCGATACGTCACGTGTCCGAGCATCCTGGCGACCTGTGCGTCCCTCAGCTTGGTCTCTTGGATGGCAGCCACGTCTACGTCTAGACGCGGCAGTAGCTCAAGCAGGTCGTTCTTCCTTCGCTGGAACCCGTCGACGTTCCAGGAGGCGCCTCTCAGGGACTGCACTCTTGGAGGATCAGCCATTACTCCTGTAAAAGAGATGGCATTTTGGTGAAGAAGGCGCGCATGGCGGAGTACATCTCCTCCATCCTCGCCAGCGCGCTGACGAAGTCGGAGGGCGCACTCCACGCCTTCGGTGTCTGCGGGGGTTTTGCGGTCCCCCTAGGCGCCGCGGCGGGAGCCTGCCTTTGCCTCGCGGCGTCAGCGAAGCTCTTCGCCGCCGTCACCTAAGGGGGTTGCGTGCACTTAGCTGTTTCTGGTGAGGCTGCTGGGGCTTCGCTGCTGCAGGCTTTGCTGCTCCCGCCGTCGTCTTCTTTTCCGTGGTCTTCCTGGGGGCAGCCCCTGTAACTCGTGGGATGAGGGCGGCCGCAGTTTGCGCGTTTGGCCGGCGCTTCACTCGGTTTCTTGCAGTCAGCCGAGTGGTGTCTCTCGTCGCACTTGACGCACTTGACCAGCGCGGTGCAGCGGTTTTGGCCGTGGCCAAACTTTTGACAACGGTGGCACCGCTACCGCCCTCTGGGGTTCGACCCTCACCACAAGGGAGCAGCACCTAGAGACCTCTGAGATACTTACCTGCGTCTGCGGCACCTGTACTAGGATGAGCGGCATCTGGCGTTTCGTCCTTCAGTCGCTCATCCGCGTTACGTTGACGGGGGCGAAGCTTTGGCCGCGGAGGTCCTCCGAAACCTCTTCCAAGGGGGTGCCGCAGGGGATTCCGCGGATTACCACCCTCAGCAGTTTGTCTTCTTGGAGGGAGTATGTGTGATACTCCTCTCTTTTGTTGGTCAGCAGCCTGGTGAGCCGCCTGTGGTCGCTAGAGGTGGCGGGGGAGATGGCGACGCCCTCCTTAACCATTTTCGCTTTCGCGAAGTTGATTTTCGCATCCTTGAGGAGTTGCGAGACAGCCGTCCATCTTTCGTCCTTCCTCAGGATTACCGGAGGAACCTTATCTTTGCCGCTGCTGGTGGTGGTGGGTGCGGCGGAGGTAGGTGCGGCTGCGGCTTGGGCAGGCGTTTCGTACATCGCCTCGGGTTGGTTAGCCTGGCTGGGAGTTCTGGAGCTGGCCGACAGGCTCTTGATGAGCTCTTCTAGAGCTCGGTGGCGGGCTTCTGCCGCCTCCTCGCGGTGTCCTCCTGCTTCCGGAGTCGCTGAGTAAGCTCGGCAATGCTTTGCCGGAGCTGCGCGTTTTCAGCTCTCAGCCTGGCTAATTCCTCGTCTTGGCGAGGGAGAATTCGCCCAGCGTCGGATTGCGGGCTCGGGCTCCTATTGGCGCAGGAGCTCTCCTCGCTACCCTCGCTGGGGGTTGGCGTTGGCGATCTCGATCGCATCGCGTCGTCCTCCTCGACGCTTTTCACTGCACCTCCGAAACGCACACCTGTAACAAAAATATTTGAGACCTGACTGCCTAGGCTGAAAGATCTCAGACGGTTAGACAGTGCGAATTTCTTTTATATAGTCTTAAGAAAGACTAGAATTTTGTCTTAGAAAAGACAAATGTTTTGTGAGGCCACTTCACTATGCGCGCACACTGGTTTGACTACTTTGCCACTCACTCGTACACTAGTAGGGTAGTACCTACTCGCGTCGCTGCTGCTCGTGGACTGATCACAAATACTTAAAATTGTGATAGATATTTCTGCGCACGTCATTTCTGCGCATGCGCACAATTCGTTTATAGGTTCTTACCTTGAAATAAAACTTTAGCTTGGCATAGAATACCGTCAAAATGGAAAACATTAGAATATACAAATAGCAATTTGTTAGGGCAACACCAAAATGTCTTACGTATACGAATAGATAAACTGCTATTTAAAAATAGTCCGATTGAATGTAGGTAACACTATTAGATATCGAGCTATACAAAAATATTCAAAGGAGCTTTTCGATCACAAAATTTTAACAAAATGCACCCAACAGTATTGACAACACCACTATCTACTTGGAGTCCGTTGCCATCTCGTAGGATCGTTGCCAGAGCGTCATAAATAGAAGAAAATCTATATTCCGCAAATATTGAGCTATACAAAAATATTCAGAGGAACTGTTCGATCACCAAATTTTTAAAAAATACACTCAACTGCATTAGGAACACCACCATGTACGTGGAGTCCGTTGCCATCCCGTAGGAGCGGTGCCAGAGCGTCGCAAATAGAATAATATATACATATCACTGACATTGAGCAAAATAAAAAATATTCAGAAGAAGTGTTCAAACACAAAGTTTTAACAAAATGCACACAACCTAATTAGGAACACAACTATGTACCCGAAGTCCGTTGCCATTTCGTAGGAGCGGTGCCAGAGCAACATAAAAAGTATTCAGAGGAACTGTCCAATCACAAAATTTTAACAAAATGCACCCAACCTAATTAGGAACACTACTATGTACGTGGAGTCCATTGCCATCCCGTAGTAGCGGCACCAGAGCGTTGTAAATAGGAGAAATTATATCTATAAATGATACTGCAGGAAACACCTACTCCGCGGGCTAATGCCCCGACCGGCATTGAATTATACCTGCAGTATCTGTGTGAACAACCAAGCACCCTTGTCGGCCACTCCACCAGACATAGACCGGTTTCGAGCTTGTTAGCCCTCATCAGTATGCCATAAGTGAGATAAACGACAATTGAACTGGCTGTTCCTTCATATGTAGGTTCACATATAAATCGAGTGCAGGTGAGAGATGAGAGCTAAGAAGCCCGAAACCGGTCTATGTCTGGTGGAGTGGCCGACAAGGGTTCTTGGCTGTTCACACAGATACTGCAGGTGTAATTCAATGCCGGTCGGGGCATTAGCCCGCAGAGTAGTTGTTTCCTGCAATAACATTTATAGATTTAATGGCGCATCGGCCAAGGCGAAAGGTCTGCGTTTAAGTACCTACGACAATGTAGGTCGCTTCCTGCAAGTCGAGCCACTTAGTCCGAGCAGGAAGTAGCAGACCAGTTACATCTCACCAGGAGAAATTCGTAGTTCATATTATATCATGCGTATGTTGTCACCCCGTAGATATAGGGCCATGTCATTTGAAAAATAAAAAAATGTCTATTAATATATTTATTTATATATTTATTAAAAAATAGATTATTTTAGTCTAATAACATGTTTTCAATTATCGTAAATTAACATCAATAATACTGCCAGGGACACGATTGTTTCGGGGTGATGGGATCCAATATTTACATATGTGCGTCGTGGGTCAAAACATCACATAATTCCATTTGCTACTGCCGAAGAAGTGCCGTTATGTGTAGGGCGTCTTATAAATTTAAGGCACTCAAATATCGTTCGCATAAATAACATTGTTATTTTTCCACAATTGATTTTGTAAAATTTTCTCCTAAACATGTCTTATGGAATATTCGTTTTCAGTACCAGCAAGAGCAGACACAACTGGTTTACTTATTAGGTTGCCGTCTCTACTGCAAATCAGACAAATGTCAATAAAGCGATTTAAATTAATGAATTCTTCTTTCTCCGGTACTACAATAGGATTCATGTAATTGAAACTACGTATTGAAACACCGCTATTGCCAAGCAGAAATGGTTGTTATGCAATATTAGTAAAACAATGCGATCTTGCAGAATAGGTACCTTGTCGCTGACTGAAAATATGCCCCTCATTATGTTTGACGTTATTTCTGTGGGAATTATCTGATACCTATTGCCATTTTGATGATTAATGATGTGAATATGTCATACATATGTCAACGGTAAAATTTGTTAACCACGTTTTTGAACTTAGAGAATGAAAGTCGTCAAAGGATAGTTCTTTTATAAAGTAGTTAATATATTTATATTTTCCAACAGTATAACCCAAATTATTATATAAACTTGCGTAGTAACCGATATCATTGACTAGTTCGTTGTCTAATATGCCTAAATTATTAGTAACTTGTTTTGTTTCAAATGTTCCCTCACATTCACTCACATCTTCACACAAGAACGTACCGCTGTAACTTTTCGTCAGTTCGGACACACACTTCTGATATATCCACTCTCTGCAGCCGTCGCACTGTACCCAGTTGATAGTTTCATTTAATTTGCCCCTATGACAGTAATTAAATGTCAGTAGAGAATCATCTGTTGAATCAACAAAGGTTTCTTTGTTACTTTTTTAAAGCTAAAAGTCGACTTTTTGAAGTAACTTATTGGGCATGTTCTCCTTTTATCCCATTTTTTTACTGACAGTAAACCTTCTCCTATGCAAATATTTTTCCTAGCACAACCCTCTCTAGGCATTTTCTTTATAAATAGAGAGAACGTGGGCTCTAATTTTACGTATAACTCTGCTGCGTTTGTTGTTGACGACTCCTTCCAAAATCAAAATTTTTGTGATCGAACAGTTCCTCTCAATATTTTTGTATAGCTCAATAGCAGTAAAATTTATAATTTCTCCTATATACGACGCTCTGGAGCCGCTTCTACGGGATGGCAGCGGACTCCAGTTACGTGGCGGTATTTCTAATGCAGTTGGGTCAATCTGGGAAATTGATACCAGTTGACATTTGACTACCCCCTAATTAATAAGGTTTTCCAGGTTTCCCCCATTCCTGCAGTGAATGGTGGTACCAACGTAAATCGTTCCTAGGGGCAAATGCGGCCTGCTTAACAATAATGCCGCCCCCTCTCCCGCACAAGTCTTCAACTTCTGGGTGAATTCTCATGATTAGAATGAGGGGTAGAGATATTATTACTATTATTCTACTTAATATCTTGTATTTATTAATTTAAAATGTTTTGTCATTTTCGTTTAAATTTTGAAAGTTAAAAAAGTATTTTAATTATTTTATTTAACATCTCTTTATACATTTTTTATTTTGCATGATACAATTTTAAAGTCTTTTTGGTTTGGGTTTTATTTTTAATCATAATCTTTTCATTTAATAATTTATGAAAAAATCTGGCATAATAATTTAATTCATAAAAATAAAATTGGTATTATTATATTTTCCCATTATTGTTCTAAATTAATTTTATTTAGTCTGTCTTAAATTAAAGTTTTATTTTATTTTATCCCATAGACATGCAAAATATTGTTTTTATTTCAATGCAAATTAATATCATGGGAGTGCTGCGCAATAACATGTTTCACAAGTAAATAAAATATATTCCATAAATTTATGCCAGATGGTACATGATAATGTATATCTTATGTTAAACAGTAGTCTGAACAATAGTTCAGGAATTCTCTCCATTGGGAAAAGACCAAATAAGAATTGCCCCTGTACCTTTCAGCACCAGATTCTAACACATCTCGCTAAATTCCAATTTACCCCTATTACCGCCAAGTATCGCTGAGTGGAACATTATTAGAACCTTCAATTAATAATACAGCTCTTAAAGGGGATATGAAACAAACAGTGTAAATCAATAACTATCCTCTTCTCATCTAATAGAAATAAAATATTTTTTCTCAGCCTTATTATTTTACCGTCATGGAGGATGTAACTCTTATTAGAAAACCTTTTATGAAATATTTGAAACGTAATAAATTTTTATAATTTAAAAACGTTACGTTAAAGAACGGCATAAAACAGATCAGTGTTCCCTTACTTACATTTTGTCCATTTAAAAAGACTACTATGTCCAGAAAATCTCTACAATCTTCTTGATATCTATCGGAGATAATTTGGACCAAAAATAGATACTTGATGATAAGCTGAAGTGTGGATTAAATTTGTAGTATGTATATTTCTTAAAACAAAAGTTTGTAATATATTATCAAATTCTAATGGGCGCTAACATCTGATTAATTGGTTTCTTCCTCACCGGAAAAAGGCCGGGCTTGCATGGCTGCAGAATAATATTGCATTGCCGGAGTAACAGTGAAAATTTTTTCATAAATAATAGCAAATACAAATTTTTATTAAAAATAAAATTCATAACAATTGTTCAAATTGACGTCGGTTTTCCGGGATACATAATTTTAGCCTTTCTCTTATAGACACCATTACTCGCAAGTGATTCACTTTACCAGTTTCCAGTGTATGCCTATTTCATGAAAATTTATTTTGTGCAAATAATTCTTCTTGGAAAGAATTAGAATTAAAAAAGAGATGGCGAAAATATTAAATCTAATAGGGGTATCTTTGAAAGGTCTTGAAACTTTCAAAGAAATAGGTGCAAAAGTTTTGGGCCTATGAAGTGTAGATACTATATACAGGGTGGTTCAGGTTTAATTTTGATAACTTCAGGAATCGATAGAACAGGTTAAAATAATGTTCATTTGTGATATAAACTTATTTCCTAAAACACATCGTTTCCGAGATAGAGGGCGTTGAACTAGGAATTTTTTTCTCGTTTTTCCCTCATAACTTTTGAACCTCTTATCGGATTTAATTGAAATTCGAAACACAAACACTCCTTATGATCTTAAATAAGCTTCTTAAGTTTGAACTATCCACCCCTCTTAGAAGTGTATTTTGTATACACTCTTTCTTTATTTCGAAACTACAAAAAAATAATAATAATTACAATAAAACATCTACACATTACTTTATTTCAAAACTACAAAAAAAAAATTTCAATAAAACATCTACACACCACTTTGACCTGATTAATTTCGAAACTTTTTCGTCTTCTGTTTTTTTTCGACGTTTGGTCTTGTTTCTGAGATATTCAAAGAAATTGGTCACAGTGTAGCGCACCAGCCGCGTAAATTTCATTTAACGTTATAGCAACCCATGAAAACATAACTCAGTGATTTGTAAGTAAACTGACGTTTGTCAAAATCATTGTTAAAAGCATTATTTAAAGAGCACATTTACAAATGCTGAATATGCCGATATACATTATGGTTTCTGTGACGGAAATTCCAACGCGTCAGTTGGAGAGTACTGAACACGCTTCCGTAATAGAAGAATTCCAAATGCACAAGTTTCTGTAGATGTACATCGTCGATTTTCGGAATATGGTTAACGCCGCTACAATGATCATAATCGTAATGTACCGCCAAGAAATAATCAGCGAATTCTTAATCTTTTTGATATCGATAGAACTTTAAGCACACGCCGAGGAGCAGAGCGGAGGATAAGATCATCGAAGGGCTTTCCATCTCCAACCAGTTCAAGGTTTGTTGCTAGGAGATGCTGAAAAACGTTTAAATTTTTGTAGATGGGTTTTAGATTCAACAGAAATTAATCCACCATTTCTGCATAAGGTTTTATGAACAGACGAATCTAATTTCACAAAAGCTAGAATTGTGAATTACCACAACATTCACGTTTGGAGTGAAGTCAATCCTCGATGTGTCAGACAATCTTCATTTCAGCAACAGTTTAGTGTAAATGTGTGGATAGGTGTTTTAAGTAATAACCTCTGTGCGCCGCATATTTTGCCTCCTCGTTTAAATGGGGATTTATTTCACAAGTTTCTGCAAAACTCTTTCCCCGACGTGCTTGACGATGTGCCCCTGCACATTACGGAAGGCAAGTACGGCAGTGGTTGGATAAGAATTATTCTCGTCGATGGATTGGACGGCAACCCAACAACCACCCAAATATGTGAATTCCTTGCGAAGGGCCAGTCGCTTGGCCTCCGCGCTCGCCAAATCTGAATCCTCTGGATTATTTCGTTTGGAGCCATCTAAAAGCAATTGTGTATGATACGCCAGTACATACCCGTGAGGAATTGATCCAAAGGATAAGACATACTTGTGATGACATAAAAACAATCCTGTTCAAATAGCAGCTGCGGTTAATACACTAGTTCGTCGATGCCAAAAATGTATTGAGGCTGGAGGAATGCACTTTGAACAATTATTGTAATTTTTTTAGTAGTTGATAAGTTTGTGGTAAATCTTGTAATAAGTAGTTGCTACTAAATTTATGGACAGTGTCCCCGGAAGTACCGCAACCTATAGACTTATTGTGCATCTCTCGACGAGCACAAACATCCATGTGGGATTCGAACTGACACCGACATAGCTGATCCAGACTGGTTTCACGAGCAGTCGTCTTCCAGCCACCTGGACTATCGCGGCGCCCAAAACGTCAATTTACACAAATCACTGAGTTTTGTTTTCATGGGAACTCGGTCAGTGGTCGGCGGAAGGCGTCAGTACTTGAATCGAGGTGACTATATTGCTGTGGGTTCGACCCCCGTAGCCGGTCGAACCCACAGCAGGTATGGTATGGTATGATGGAAGAATGTTGGCTTGGGCCAATGTAAGAGATTGATACCGGTTGACATTTGACTACCCCCCTAATTAATGAGGTTTCCCCTCAATCCAGCACTGAATGGTGGTTAGGGACTATCAACGTAAGTCGTTCCTGGGCACAAATGCGGCCTGCTTAATAATAATATGCCGCCCCGTGTGCCACACAAGTCTTCGACTTCTAGGCTAATCCTCGTGATTAGAATGAGGGGTAGAGATATTATTATTATATTATTATTAACTATGAATATTTTCAACATAGCATTAATTGGCAAGTATATGAGAAAAATAATCAGTAAAACTACTGTGTATCCATAAAAAGTACCTTTCTGACAGACATTCAGACTATGTATATAATATATTTTTAAACTAATGGTAAATAATTTCATTTATAACAATTATATTATTATTGGGAATATTAGAGGCAGTGTTAAATTTATTTCATTGAATGAGGTATAAAATTACTGCAGATAATTTAAAAATAAGGTTCGACTACACATGTCCAAATGTCAATGGGTTTGGATAATACTTGACATAATTTTATTTCGAATACATATTAAAACTGTCTATGAATATGAAAATATTTTTTTAACATCCTATATATTGAAATCTAACTTTGTAGTAATATGATTTTTTTCGCCAAGTCAAATTAATGAATCTTTGGACAGACTATATTCATGTTAGTATTTACCGGTCCAAAAATATCGTTATATCGTTATTACTATACTGTACGAGTTTGCCAAGACAAGAAAAAGAAATTGGAAATGTAGAAGAAAATAACACAACTATATTTAACGTTTATGGAAAAAATAAAAATCTTGAAATCCCAAAAAGTGAGTTCCTACAAAAATTAAGTTGTACTTAAATTTTATAAATGAAAAATTAAATTTTACACACTGTAAACTAAATAATTTACGAAACATGTAACTTTGCTTCTTTTAGTTAATTATTTTTTTATTGCAGTAAATATAGGTATAAATTCTTCAAGTAGTATTTACACATCTATATAAGAGATATCTACTTATTTTACTGGCCCTGTATATTTTCAATCATTAAATGCGTTAGTCGGTCGTATATAAAAATTTGTAAATTTGCACGTGGGAAGCGTTTACGGTGAAAGAATGAGTGTGTAACAATCACGACTATGTGACTATACCGTATTCGACTTTTTTAATTGAGTATAAACTGTTCTTCGCAGTAAATGGAAGTCGACACTTGTTTGCTATAGTCGTTCTCGTAATATTAGACGTAAATCTTTTATATTTTATTGTGAACTACACAAGTTTGGTCAGTAAGAAATTACAAAAACTATGAAAAATTAGTCAAAATCTGCGTGAAAATGTAAGACCAACAATTTTAGGAACTGAAAATAAAACTGCTATTGCACCATTGAAACAAATTTTAAGTTATTTAAGGGTTCAAATAGAGTATAAATAAAGGGTTAACATGATTGCCTATATATTTGTCTGTATAATGTATGCACAGCATAATTATTATTAGAATTGATTGGTAACGCTTAACTAACAATCAATGGTAAATGTGACGCAAGGCTGAAAATCAACAAAAAAAGAAGCACTGAATCGGAATTGGGGTTGGTTTTTTGTTATGATTTATGATAGAGCGCTGTTTCTGGATAAGCCCATGCCGAACACCGAATGCAAAAGCACGCGACAGTACGCTCTAAGTAGGCGTTCCAATGCTTTACACCGTATTCTTGAAATAGTGTTTTCTACAAACTTAAATAATTTATCTTTAGTTTTATTGGGTTTTTGCCACACTTCTGAAAAAATAAACATTAATTAAATAAGCCCTTGCGCCAATCTGATCAGTCAAGGGTTATTTTTGAAAATAAATTTGCCTAACCAAAAAATCTCACACTGAAAAAAGCATATAAGTAAAAAATAACAAAAATCACATCACTATTTTTTACTTATCTGCTTTTACTATTTTACTGTTGTATAAAAAATTGCAAATTTAACTCTCCAAATACTTATTATTAAAATACTCATTGGTAAAATTCTTAGGTGGAAAAGATACAATTACCTTATAAGGAAAATATAGTTAGACTTTTGAAAATTATTTCGCACACCTTATCAACAAATAAACAACAACAACAACAACATCATTTTGTGCCTGTATAAAATAATATAACACACTTAAAAGTTCACACATAACCTTTCTCTTTCGCCGTTTTCACGCCAGAAACACTAAACCGCTTAAACAAATCTATTTAAAAGTGACAACATGGTCTGGTCTGGTAACGTTGATGTACTCTGTATGTCGCGTGTAGACTGTCCGTATAGCTACCACACAGCTCTTTTTCTCTCAAAAGTAAACACAGCATGTATCAATTCGTTAGATTTTTATCGCACGCAAGTGACTTTTTTGACATTATATCTTCTGACAAATCCAAAAACTCATAAAAACAAAATTGACGTGTATATAAACTTAAAAGTAACATAGGAAATGACAAATAAAAATAAATATCTTATCAGATGTCTCCAATATTCTCCCACCCGAGGAATTTCGTTATAAAATCTAAAACAAATTTCTCATAAAACAAAAGAGACATCTGTGTTACTTTACTGTTTACAAAGGTTTAACTTGCCGTAAATCTACAAGGTCTTTTGACTAAACGTCCACATCGCGTAACCAACCCTTTGTCAACGGGTACTCTGCTTTTATTATGCACTCCCGTGCAATCCTTTAGGTACTCATTATCTTCGTTTGAGCATTTGTCATGAACAGAAGCAGTCACCTCGTTCGGAAAATTACCTTGAAATTCGGTAACATCACTACATTCAAGAGGGTAGATGTTTTGCAGAGGTCGAAGAAGTTCTCCACCAGCTGTATTTACACGGACTAAGCGAACATTACTATCTTTCCCCGGAATTAATTCAACAATGCGAGCTAGCGGCCAGTTTAGACGCTTATCGTGATTATTACCGACAAGTACAACCTGTCCTACAGAAACTTGGTCTTGCTTAGATGAAGATTTGGTTTCCTCAACGCCCCGAAATATTTGTTACGGATCCTACTCCGTAAGCTTTCTCTGAGCTTTTGCTTGTGTATGATCCGTCTACATAAGGATGTTCTCTCTACATTCAGGTAAGCACTCAGGTCGCGTAGGAACATCATAGGGGTTAAAGAAGCCAAATCTTTCGGTTCATCCGACACATAGGTTAGGAGTCTTGAATTGATGATAGATTTACAATCACAAATAAGTGTCATAAGATCTTCATAATTTAGACAAGAACGGCCTAGTACTTTTCTTAGCAAACCTTTTGTTATGCCAATTAAGCGTTCCCAAAAGCCTCCTCACCAGGGAGCAGATGGAGGGTTGAATCGCCATAGAATACGTTGCACTGACGTGGTTTCCGTTATTTGTTTCCAGTCGATCTTACTGAAGGCATTTTCGGTTCCGACAAAATTTGTACCATTATCACTGTATATAACTCGCGGTCGTCCTTGTCGTGCTATAAATCTGCGCAATGTCTGTAAGAAACTAACCATTGATAGTGAAGTACAAATTTCTAGGTGTACTGCGTGATACACCGCACACGTGAAGAGACACACCCAAACTTTCTCATTAGTCTTTAAAAACAACGGACCCGCAAAGTCTATTCCGGTTACTTCGAATAGTGCAGTATCACGTACTCGACTCAACGGTAAAGGTGGCGTTGCAACTTTACACGGGGTTCCATTATATCTCTTGCAAACGACATATTTGTTTATAATCGACCTGATCGCCCGACGTCCACCAATTATCCAAAACTTTTCCCGCAATAAACTCAATAGTCCCTGAGATCTCAGATGACACGATTGTTCATGTACACCAAAAACTAGTCGACGTACTACGGGATGTTTTGCAAATAACACCACTGGATATCGAAAACTGTCCACGTCGGATCGATTGTCGAAAATAAGTTAAGTGCCATTCGCTATAACCATCAATGCACGTGCAGGAAATCACATTCCTTTTCCTCTCTTTGTTCACTTCTAGTTCGTTATACTCTAGATTTTCTTGCACCCACAGAGATTGTGGTTGAAGAAGCCATTTTGGTCCCTCCCGCCATTTAGATTCAAGTAAATCTTTCGCAGAACAGCCTCGGTATGGTAAGTCCGCTGGATTCAAATCTCCAGGCTTGTGCCTCCATGCTTCAATAGAAGTTATCGAACGGATCTCTAGAATTCGATTTCCTACAAACGGTGTCCATGGCTCTTGTTTTCGTATCCACGAAATAACAGTAGAGGAGTCACTCCAGAAATATTCAATTTGCTTTTGAAGGTTTTCCAATACAAACTTTGTTAACCTGGCTCCTATTGTAACGACCAGTATTTCTAACCGAGGTATTGTTACTTTCTTCAGGGGAGCCACTCTGGATTTGGCGGCTAGCAATCGTACAGACACCGTGTTGCCTTGTTCAACCCTTAAGAAAACTACTGTAGCATAAGCATTTTTACTGGCATCGCAGGTGTGCAGGCTCAAATTTGTTCCCTCGCCTGGTCCTGCACAAATCCATCTGGGTATTTCGATTTTTTTGCAAGTATGAAAGTTCATCGAGCCAACTCTTAAAAACCCTTCTGAATCTACTATAGTATCCCAACCCATTTGTTGTTCCCATGTCCTCTGTAGTAATATCTTGGGTGTCAAAGTGGTTGGCCTACGTAGCCTATGGAGTCAAATATTTTTTGGGCGGTTGATAAGATAAATCTCTTCGTAACAGTCTTATCCTTAAGAATAGTGATTTTTTTTCAGCCATTCACTGTTTATCATCAATACATCTCTCTTTGTATTCCAAGTTAGACCTAGGACAGCCACATATCAGAAGAATTTAGCGTGGACTCCCACCTTCTTAAATCAAATTTTGCCTCGGCCATAAGCATACTTGATTCTAAAGTAAACTGATTCAAGTCATTCTCAGAGGCTACGCTCGTTACGCAATTATCCACGTAAAAAGTCTTCAATAATTTCGAAATTGTTTTCTTTGAATACGTTGTCTCATCCTGCTCACCAAGATGATATTGTTTTGTCCCTCCAAGCAGAAATGGACTGCAATTCACACCAAATACAACACGGCGATGACGATACACTTTCTCCTTTCCTTCGAAATCAGTCCATAGGAATTTCAAGAAATCTCTATCAGTTTTATAAACACCAATTTGTAAAAATGGTTTTCGTATATCTGAAATCACTCCAAATCTCTGTTCTCTAAATCGCAATAAATTCGTTTCCTTTGTCCAAAGAGTGATTCAATGATGGATGTTCTTTGTTTCGAATCAAATACAAGCCTGATCCTCGTAGTTGAGTGTTCTTTCAACACTGGTCTATGAGGTAGGTAATGACATCTTACAATTTTTTCCTTCAAAACAACCTCTTCAATGATATTATCCTGTAACCACTTTTGAAAGACACGATCATAAGCTTCAAAAAGTCCATCATTTTTTAATTTCTTAACGATGGGTTCCAACATCTTTTTTTGCCAAGTGGTAATTACTGAGCAACGTAGGATGTCCATCCAACTATGGTAATCTTATCTCATATCGTCCGCTTTCATTCTTCGTCACAGTTTGTAGGAAAAAATCTTTTGCAGCCAGCGCCATTTCTTCACGAGTCCTCTTCTCCGATGGTTCAGTGATTCCAATCACATCCAATTGCCAGAAATCTGTGATGCGACATTTCTTTACAAATAGAGAAAGAACGCCCATGGACACACTGGTGCGTGGTTCAGCCTGCATCCTCCCAGAAAGCGTCCAACCCAAAAATGTTTCAGCTAATATTAAACCGCATTTTAATATATGTCTCCTACCTGTATAGAGTCTCCCAGCGTAGTCAGCACCAATTAGAAGTTCAATATCACCCGTACCTCTTACATCACTGAGCTGCACATTCAATGCATTGATCTCTTCCATCCAGGGACCTTCAAACATAGGCGAAACTTCCTTACATATCGTATGCTGGTCCAGTACTTCCAAGGTGCATGAAAAATCTCCCGCACTTAACTTGACGTCAAAACATTCGTGTGTTTAGGTCTGTTCAACACCACCAAATAAACAGTGTAAACACTACGTTTCGATTGATTATCTAATTGCTGTGCAGTTGATCTCATGATATACGATCTCTGTGAACCAGTATCTATTAAAGCTCGAACATACTGTGAATTGCATCGTCCATTTACCCGAACGCACAAAGTTTCCAAAAACACATAGCTGCCGGTGTTGTTTGCAAGAGCCTGTTCACTAACTCCACCTTTATTGTCCATGCTACCGTTTCCCATCGTAGTGTCACGTTTATACGGGGGCAGATTTGGGCAAATTAATAGCACGTGCGGTTTAGCACAAACAATGCACTTCAAACGTACACGACACTTCTTGGTTTGATATCCTATTTTGAGACACTTTGAAACACGCTCTTTTATTAGCTAAAATTTCGCGTTTGTGTTCTAAAGTGAAATTTTGCGCGTTAAAACAAGCTTTGCTTGCATGTGATCCTTCACACAACACACATTGATGAGTAGGGTACTCGCCGTCGCTACAGTTGATTCAATAGGTTTTACCCTTCTCTTAACATATTTTCCTGCTGCGGACGAACCTTCGGGACATAAGTCAAATCCTTCCTTAGCCAGAGAAATGCGTTGTTCGTTTTCCACTTCCCTCTTAAGAAAGTTCATTAAAGCTTTCAACTGGCCTTCTAATGAAGACTTGGTAGTAAGTGATTTGCTTGACCCTAACTCTCCTGCCACCACATCAGTTGCTGTTCTTCTTCCTACACGTTGCCAAACTCTATCGGACGTTACTCCTAGGGTTTCCAACGCCCTCATTTGAGACTCTAACTTGTCGTATAATGTAAAAGATCTGCATGATTTTGTGACATGGCATTGTGCAGAATGAGCTTCAGTAGTTCTCGAACATATACCTCTATTTGTAGGTCTTCTCGACCGAATCGCGCCTTTAACCCCTGAACTATTTTTTCATAATTTTTTCCTATTGCAGGAAAGCTATCTACTAATTGTCGAGCCCTGCTGCCTGGCACAGTACACCTACTTGTTACATTACTGGCCTCTGAACTCACCGACTGCACATCTTCTTCACTTCTTTGCTGACAATGTGAGGCAACATCATTGTAACGGATTTTCAGATCAGTAAATTTCCTTTCGTAATTGTCACACAGCTCCATTTCTATTAACAACGAACCCTCTTCAGTTGCATTGTCTGCTAGAAGTGCTTCATAAATGTCATGATCTACCACTGTTAAATTATCGTGTTTTTGTACAAGCAGCTCCCAGGACACCTGAATGTCTCTTAAAATAACTGGAGATCGGTCACTACTCAAAAGGGCTTCTAAGTCACGAGCATTCTTTGTAAATACAGTACGCAATACATTACGACGTCTCTTATTTTGTTCCACGTTCAGATCCATGATAAACTCTGTTCAAAACAACACTCGTTTGACAAAATTCCAGTACACAACCGGTGCAAACGTCTCGAAATCACAAATGTCTCTGATTTTTTGTAACAAAACGTTTTCCCACTACACAGAGAGTCCTGTCACGGTCACCAGTATGTCGCGTATAGAGACCACATGAACTACCTGTCCACACAGCTTCCACACAGGGTCTTTTCTCTTAAAAGTAAAGACAGCACGTATCAATTCGTTAGATTTTTATTGTACACAAGTGACTTTTTTGACATTATATCTTTTACATTTTGCGTGTGTAACTTTTTCATATTTGACTTTTTAATAAATTGGACAGCAAATTCCGTTTTCCCTAACTGTTTTACGTTAAAAAGGTACTCTTGTTTCAAATCGTTATCTTTAACGGTTTCTGAGAAAATCGCTCTTGAATTAATCCCACTTTGGTCAATTTCACAGTAATTTAAACAAAATTATTAAGGTATTTTTATGTCAAAGTATTGTCAACCCGATTGCCAATTTAATAGTTCTAAGCGAAGAAAATGGAAGAGTTTACGGGACAAGAGTTAGTTGATATAATATTTATTTATGGCTTTTGCGATGGTAATGCTGCAGCGGCAGAACGCGAGTACGGGAGAAGGTTTCCAAACCGAAGGCTGCCATCAAGGAGGACATTATCTACGGTATTCCGCAACTTAGCTGCAACCGCCACTTTTCGAAAGGCATCGGGTCAAGGACGTCCCAGGACTAATAGAGGTTTTTGACGCTATTGAACAAGATCCTACGACTAGCATACGGAACACTTCAACGCAAATAAATGTTTTTCGGCCAAGGGTATTACATATCTAAAGATTTCCTTAACAGAATTGATTAGATGTGCTACTAATATTATAGGTTGGAAGAATACTAAAGCGACAAGGTCTACATGCCTATCACTATCGACGTGTACATGGCTTGATATCAGAAGATTTTGCGCCACGTATGCAATTTTGTCGCTGGATTTTGCCGCTGGACAACGAGTAAGCTTCCAAAATATTGTGGTGTGACGAAGCTACTTTTACCCAAAATGGAAAATTAAATTTTCATAATTCTCATTATTGCGAAGAAGAGAACCCACATGTTGTTCGGAGAACAAACTTCCAACAACGAATAATTCACGACACTCTGATTGGACCTATTGAAATTCCACAACGTCTCAATTCAAATCTTTATTTAAACTTACTTCAAGAAAATCTTCCCCAAATTCTCGATGATCTGCCTCTAAATTTACGACGTAACATGTTTTTTCAACACTATGGATCCCCAGCACATAGTGGTCGCAATGTTCTAAATTTCCTAAACGAAAATTTCGCTGGACGATGGATAGGGAGGCACGGACCGGTAGCTTGGCTGCCGCGTTCTCCCGACCTAACCCCGCTGAACTTCTTTTTCTGGGGATATCTAAGTCAAAAAGTTTACGCCACCGAAATCGATACCTGTGAGGAATTGCTGCAGCGTATCAATGATGCAGCCAATGAAATTCGTCAAAATCGTTTTAGCGCCTTAATAGCTTCGAGAAGTGTTACACGTAGGGCAAGACTTTGTATCAGAGAAGGTGGAGGGTTTTTTGAACAGTTTTTAAAATATCTTGTCATCAAAATTAAGTTTCCATCTTATGATCCCTTCGAAAAGTGACGGTTGCAGCTAAATTGCGGAATACAGTGAGGAATGTCCTCCTTGATGTCAGCCTTCTGTTTGGAAACCTTCTGCGCGTTCTGCCGCGCAGCATTACCATCGCAAAAGCAACAAATCATCATATCATAATTGTTCTACATCAATAATGTGTATTACTGATTACGTATTAAATTATTATTATTATTTTTTGTTTAAATTACTATGAAATTGACCGAAGTGGGATTAACTCAAGAGCGACTTTCTCAGTGTTATTAACAGAGTACGAAATAATTGGCCCCTTTTGATGTAAACGTGTATTTTAATTAGAAAAACTTAGTAATTATCGAAAACTTAAAAAACTACAACAACAACTCATCATTTTCAACTGTCAACTATATTACATGTCAAAGATTCTTAATCATAACAAAAACAGTGTTCCCAACGCAAACATACAAAATAAACTAATAAATTCAAGTGAAAGTAAATAAACATCACAAAATATTTTAATACTCCCACACTCCCACCTTTTGTTATGTTTACTCAATTTCCACAATTCCAAGTTTCCTGCGAAGCTCTTGAAATCTGTTTCAAGGAAGTGCTTTTGTGAATATATCTGTCTGCTGTTCTAATGTATTCACATAAATGGGAACAATGTGTCCATCTTCATACTTTTCTCTCACAAAGTGATACTGGATATCAATATGTTTTGTCCTATTGTGAAATTCTGGATTTCGTATTAATTTTATGGAGCTCTGGTTATCAACATTCAAAATCGTTGGTTTGGTAACTTCTTCCTGAATGCCCAATAATAATTTTTGTAACCAGATTGCTTCCTTGGTGGCTTGTGCTGATGCAACATATTCAGCCTCAGTTGTAGATAGTGTTGTTGGTTGTCTCTTGCTCGACCATGTTATGGGTCCGTTGCATAACTTGTACACATAGCCACTTGTTGAACGTCTTGTTTGTATGTCGCTGGCATAGTCATAGTCAGTAAATCTACACAAATTTGTATTTCATGATTATTCTCTTAACTGCATTCCAGTGCGCATTGTTTGCAGAATTCAAGAATCTGCTTGCCACTCCCACCGCATGGGAAATATCTGGCCTCGTAACAGTGGCCGGAAACATCAGGGAGCCCACTGCTTGCCTGTATGAAACACTATTGTCTACTAGTTTCGAGTCTTCCATCACTGCTAAGTTTGAGTGCTGGTCCTCAGGCATGCTCACTGGGTTGGCATCTTCCATTACAAATCGTTTAATAATGTATTTTATGTAGCTTGACTGCTTCAAGAACATTTTACCTTGTTTCTCTGTCTCTTTTTATCTCTATGCCAACGAAATAATTTGCCTCTTCTATAATTTTCACTTCAAAACAGTTACTTAGTTGATCTAGAACTGTATCAATTGCTGATGTCTGAGATGAGAATATCAAACCATCATCTACATATATCACAAGCAGTACTTTTATGTCTTTCACGAATCCTGTGTACACACATTTATCAGCTGTTGAGGCTTCAAAACCAAAGTTTTGTAGAAAGGTGCTAAATTTTTTGTTCCAACACCTTGGGCTTTGTTTTAAGCCATATAAGGACACCCATCTTTGTAGTCCAATCCAGGTGGTGGTTTCATATATATATTTTCTTCAAGTTCGCCATATAGGAAGGCAGTTTTTATGTCGAACTGCTTGAATTCATAATCTTTCATGTTTGCAATAGCAAGCAACACTCTTATTGAGTCGAATCTTGTTGTTGGAGCATACATTTCGTTGTAATCTATGCCCTCCTTTTGTGCATAGCCTTTAGCACATGGTCTTGCCTTATATCTTGTGATTATGCCATCTTGGTTTCTTTTGGCTAGAAAAACCCACCTCGACTCTATAGGTTTTTTTATTTTCTGGTGTTTTTACCATTATCCAAGTTTTGTTCTTCAACAAAGCGTCATACTCTTCATTTATCGCCTCTTTCCATTTAGCATTGTCTTTGCTCTTCATAGCATCGTCATAGGTGTCGGGAATATCAATTTCTACAAAATTCAATTCAAAATCATGAAATCTAGCAGGAATGCGAACATTTCTCTGTAGTCTAAGAACTGGTATTTCATTGTTCTCTCTGACGGACTCACGATTTTCTTCCTGCTCGATTTCTTCCTCTTGTTGTTGAACATCTTCAACCTGATTTTCAACTTCTTCCCCATCTTCGCCAAAATCAGTGACGTCATCACTATCAAGTTCAATTTTGACTATGTTTGGCTTCAAACCACTTTGCCTTTTTTCATTGAATACCACATTTCGTGAAATTATTACTTTTCTTGTTATGGGATTAAAAAGTCTATAGTTTGTAGAGTTTTTCACTTTTTGTGTCTAGTTTTCTACGCTTCTCGTCTGGCACATGAGCGTATGCATTACAACCAAATACTTTCAAGTGGTCAAGTGTTGGTTTTTGTCCACACCACATTTCATATGGAGTTTTACCTGGAGCTTGCGAAGTAGGCACCCTATTGAGTAGATTGCAGTATTAACTGCCTCGGCCCACAGGAATTTTGGAGCACCTGATTGATGTAACATTGAACGTGCACTTTCTACTATTGTCCGATTGTCTCTTTCCGCGCGTCCGTTTTGTTGAGGTGTATACAGCGCGGTTACCTCATGTTCTATACCTTCTTTACTTAGGTAACTTTTAAACTCATTACTGAGGTACTCGGTGCCACCATCAGTATGCAAAATTTTCACTGAATGTCCAAATTTTGTTTTAATGTTGGCATTAAGTCTTAAAGCACTCATAATCGTCCGATTTGTGCCTAATAAAATATGCTACACGATAGTCACACTTTTCGTCTTTGAATGTCACAAAGTATCTCGATTTTTGTACCGAAGGAGTTGCAATAGGCCCGCACACATCACTGTAGATTCTCTCGCCAATCTCCAGTTTTACATGTTCTTTATTTTTCTTGAAGAGCAGTTTATGCTGCTTTCCCATTAAACAAGACTCGCAGAAAAAGTTCTCAACATCACTGAACTTTACACCTGTAATCAAGTCCTTGTTGACCATTTCCTTGAGATATTTGACATTAACATGGCCACAGCGTTCATGCCATAATTTCAAATTATCAGTAACTGTTAAATTTGCAGTGCAGATTATGGTTCTGAAATTTAACAATTTTCATTTTCTTTTCTGTGAGTACACCCTCAGAAAACAAGTTTTTATGAAGCTCTGGTATATATAACACATTATTTATTGTTGAATCATACCACTTACCATGAATCAGTATTTTTATCATGCCTTTTCCTTCTACTGATAGGTGTTGGTTATTTCCAAGTGTCACTCTTGACTTAAAGCTACCATCTAACGTCTGAAAGAAGTCTTGCCTATATGTCATATGAGCTGAGGCACCACTGTCCACTGATCCATGTTTCATTTTCAAAAATAATACTATTTGCTTCAACTTCAACATTAAATGCTGTCTCGTTTTTGTCATTTTTGCGATTTTCTTGATTTCTGTGCTTCTTTTTTTTTTCTTTGCAATATTTTGCAATATGGCCTCTCTTTCTACAATTATAGCATATAGGACCTCTCGGCTTCCCATTTTCTTGCTTTTTCTTATTGAAGGATATTGTAGCTAAAGCTTGTTCGGTTTCCTCATAATTTTGGAGGTTACTTTCTTCGTCCAAAAGTCGAACCTTTAAATTATTAATTGTTTGTTTGGTGGGGTCTAATGACAATCATGCTTGCCTCACGTTCCTATACTTAATAGGTAAGGTTCTCAATATCTTTCTCATAATTGCTATATTATTTATGTCGTCACCAGCATCTTTTATTTATTTTTTAAGATTCTGTATCTTGGAGATATGCTGTGCTATAGTATCATTTGTAGCCATCTTATATTGGTGGAAATGCTCGTGAAGTATCATCTTGTTTGACTCTGACTTCAGTTCAAAGATTGACTCTAAAGTAGACATAGTATCTTTTGCATTTTCACAACTTTCTATCAAGGTTATTTGATCAACATTGATGGCTGCAGTAAGTACAAACATAGCTTGAGCATCTCTCTTGCACCATGTTGTTAACTCTTCAGTTTGATTATTGCTAGGCCTGGTCCCATCTATTACCCCATAAATACCTTTTGCCTTTAGGGCACATTTCATCTGGAATTTCCATTGCCTAAAGTTGGTTCGATCAAACTTATTGACGCCTGAAACATCTACCTTATCAGCCATTGTGTCGTCTCAACTAGAACTCACAATAAACGATAAACGTTTTTCACAGTCAATGTACAAGTTTTTCACAGCTTTTCGCGTAGCAGGGACACATCCTAGGACAGACCTTTTTTAAGTTTTTACTCTTGATTTTTCTAAGGGCAAGGGACACACCCACTTTCCGGGCAAGCGCGCCTGGGCCCATAACAGAGTACGAAATAATTGGCCCCTTTTGATGTAAACGTGTATTTTAATTAGAAAAAATCATCGTCATATGTTACCAACAAAGATATGCAGTTAATGTGATAATGTGATTTTTTTGTTACACCCTGTATATTCAATATTTAGTGTTTTAATAAGATTGAAAAATGTAAAAAAATAATTCAGTTTATATTATACTCGTATTAATTGGCGAATTGCATACAAATAAGTTTTATGTAAGCAATCAAATTCTTAAAAAGGACATTTTTTAAGAAAAAATTACATAATTTTTTTTAAATTATACTTCTGTTTTTATAATAATGAAGTTGTAATTATGATTATTAGGTTTCATCAATTAAAAATTATTAATTATCTATTTAAACTCTCCTTATAAATATGTAGATATAAAAATTGGAGCCGTTCCTGAAAAAGCGGACGAGGCTTGTGAAAACATCGGTTGAGCCGTTGAGTGAATAAGTATACAAGAGCCGCAAGTCCAATGGCCCAAAACGAATTCATGCAGGTTTCCCACCACATTCTACCCCTGGTACCGCACCGTCCACAAACCATAGCGCTGATCTGAAGCGCCGCCTAGGCCGATCTATTTCATTTATTTGAACTAACTGGAATCTGTCCGGCTGCGGCATTGCGTGACTCACTCAACAGCTGCGGCTTGATTCGGAGCCGAATTCAATTTGTTTTCTTTCTTTTTAAGATCAGGTAGAATTTGAATGAAGCAGATTTTACATGTGTATGCTTAATATACAGAGTGTCTCAGGTTTAAATAGCAGGACTTCAGGAATTTTTATAAGATCTCATTTTGAGACGAAAAGTTCCAATATATATATGGGTCCTAAAACGCTTCGTTTGTGAGAAACAGGATGCTCAATGTTATATTTGTTTTGTTTACTTATTTTTTAACTAAATAACCGCTAACAAAATAAATCGTACCGGTGTGAAGTTAGCAGCCGATTTGTGGCAGCCAAAATATTTAGCAGCCATTTCATTTTCGCGTGAAGTTAGCAGCCAATTTAGCAGCCTTTTTTTTCATTTTATTTTATCAGATACATTGTGGTTTCTCGAGATGAGCTAGTAAACACTTAAAATAGCAACAATTTGCACGCCGTTCCAAGGCTACAGACTATTCTCATTCCGTTATTTTAAACTTATTCCGCAATTTTAAAAATTGTATAGTGTACATTCTAACTGAGTTCCAGAAACAGTTCTGCGACGGGACCTGGATCTGATTAAATGCAAACAAAATAAAAATAAATTCCAAAAGCGGCAATCCCTCGCTTCCCGTCTGAGGAGCGAAATTACCACTACTCGAAAAATTTTAAATATTTTTCCTCAAGTTTAAAAAATAATTAAATAATGGGATATGGTGAGATTTAATTAAAAGAATGGTAAAAATAAAAACTACTAATGCGGCAATTCCTTGCTCTTCGTCTGAGTGGCAAAAACTACCCTTGTACGAAAAAATTTAAATATTTTTTTTCACTCAATTCCGAAAATAGTTAAGCGATGGAACCTACTGCATTTTAATTGTAAGAATAGGAAAAATAAACTCTCAAAGCGGCATTCTCTTGCTCCCCGTCTGAGAGGCGAAAACTACCCTTGCATGAAAAATTGTAACATTTTTTTTTTCACTAAGTTCCGAAAATAGTTAAGCGATGGGACCTTCTGAATTTTAATTGTAAGAATAGGAAAAATAAACTCTCAAAGCGGCATTCCCTTGCTCCCCGTCAGAGTGGCAAAAACTACCCTTGTACGAAAAAATTTAATATTTTTTTCACTCAGTTCCGAAAATAGTTGACCTACTGCATTTTAATTGTAAGAATAGGAAAATAAACTCTCAAAGCGACATTCTCTTGCTCACCGTCTGAGTGGCAAAAACTACCCTTGTATGAAAAATTTTAAATAATTTTTTTCACTAAGTTCCGAAAATAGTTAAGCGATGGGACCAACTGCATTTTAATTGTAAGAATAGGAAAAATAAACTCTCAAAGCGGCATTCTATTTCTCCCCGTCTGAGAGGCGAAAACTACCCTTGCATGAAAAATTTGTAATATTTTTTTTCACTGAATTTCGAAAATAGTTAAGCGATGTGACCTACTGCATTTTAATTGTAAGAATAGGAAAAATAAAATCTTAAAGCGGCATTCTCTTGCTCCCCGTCTGAGTGGTAAAAACTACCCTTGTATGAAAAATGTTAAATATTTTTTTTCACTAAGTTCCAAAAATAGTAGGGTAGTTTTTGGCCACTCTGACGGGGAGCAAGAGAATGCCGCTTTAGGAGTTAATTTTTCCTATTCTTACAAGTAAAATGCAGTAGGTCCCATCGCTTGACTATTTTCGAAACTCAGTGAAAAAAAATATTAAAAATTTTTCATGCAACGGTAGTTTTCACCTCTCAGACGGGGAGCAAGAGAATGCCGCTTTGAGAGTTTATTTTTCCTATTCTTACAATTAAAATGCAGTAGGTCCCATCGCTTAACTATTTTCGGAACTTAGTGAAAAAAAATATTTAACATTTTTCATACAAGGGTAGTTTTTGCCACTCAGACGGTGAGCAAGAGAATGCCGCTTTGAGAGTTTATTTTTCCTATTCTTACAATTAAAATGCAGTAGGTCCCATCGCTTCACTATTTTCAGAACTGAGTGAAAAAAAAAATATTACAAATTTTTCATGCAAGGGTAGATTTCGCCTCTCAGACGGAGAGCAAGAGAATGCCGCTTTAAAAGTTTATTTTTCTTATTCTTACAATTGAAATGCAGTAGGTGACATCGTTTAACTATTTTCGGAACTTAGTGAAAAAAAATATTTAACATTTTTCATACAAGGGTAGTTTTTGCCACTCAGACGGGGAGCAAGAGAATGCCGCTTTGAGAGTTTATTTTCCCTATTCCTACAATTAAAATGCAGTAGGTCACATCGCTTAACTATTTTCGGAACTTAGTGAAAAAAAATATTTAACATTTTTCATACAAGGGTAGTTTTTGCCACTCAGACGGGGAGCAAGGGAATGCCGCTGTGAGAGTTTATTTTTCCTATTCTTACAATTAAAATGCAGTAGGTCACATCGCTTAACTATTTTCGGAACTTAGTGAAAAAAAATATTTAACATTTTTCATACAAGGGTAGTTTTTGCCACTCAGACGGGGAGCAAGAGAATGCCGCTTTGAGAGTTTATTTTTCCTATTCTTACAACTAAAATGCAGTAGATCACATCGCTTAACTATTTTCGGAACTTAGTGAAAAAAAATTTTTAACATTTTTCATACAAGGGTAGTTTTTACCACAGACGGGGAGCAAGAGAATGCCGCTTTGAGAGATAATTTTTCTTATTCTTACAATTAAAATGCAGTAGGCCCCATCGCATAGCTATTTTCGGCACTGAGTGAAAAAAAATATTACAAATTTTTCATGCAAGGGTAGATTTCGCCTCTCAGACGGAGAGCAAGAGAATGCCGATTTTAAAGTATATTTTTCTTATTCTTACAATTAAAATGCAGTAGGTTACATCGCTTAACTATTTTCGGAACTTAGTGAAAAAAAATATTTAACATTTTTCATACAAGGGTAGTTTTTGCCACTCAGACGGGGAGCAAGAGAATGCCGCTTTGAGAGTTTATTTTTCCTATTCTTACAACTAAAATGCAGTAGGTTACATCGCTTAACTATTTTCGGAACTTAGTGAAAAAAAATATTTAACATTTTTCATACAAGGGTAGTTTTTGCCACTCAGACGGGGAGCAAGAGAATGCCGCTTTGAGAGTTTATTTTTCCTATTCTTACAACTAAAATGCAGTAGGTTACATCGCTTAACTATTTTCGGAACTTAGTGAAAAAAATATTTAACATTTTTCATACAAGGGTAGTTTTTGCCACTCAGACGGGGAGCAAGAGAATGCCGCTTTGAGAGTTTATTTTTCCTATTCTTACAACTAAAATGCAGTAGGTTACATCGCTTAACTATTTTCGGAACTTAGTGAAAAAAAATATTTAACATTTTTCATACAAGGGTAGTTTCTGCCACTCAGACGGGGAGCAAGAGAATGCCGCTTTGAGAGTTTATTTTTCCTATTCTTACAACTAAAATGCAGTAGGTTACATCGCTTAACTATTTTCGGAACTTAGTGAAAAAAATATTTAACATTTTTCATACAAGGGTAGTTTTTGCCACTCAGACGGGGAGCAAGAGAATGCCGCTTTGAGAGTTTATTTTTCCTATTCTTACAACTAAAATGCAGTAGGTTACATCGCTTAACTATTTTCGGAACTTAGTGAAAAAAAATATTTAACATTTTTCATACAAGGGTAGTTTCTGCCACTCAGACGGGGAGCAAGAGAATGCCGCTTTGAGAGTTTATTTTTCCTATTCTTACAACTAAAATGCAGTAGGTTACATCGCTTAACTATTTTCGGAACTTAGTGAAAAAAATATTTAACATTTTTCATACAAGGGTAGTTTTTGCCACTCAGACGGGGAGCAAGAGAATGCCGCTTTGAGAGTTTATTTTTCCTATTCTTACAACTAAAATGCAGTAGGTTACATCGCTTAACTATTTTCGGAACTTAGTGAAAAAAAATATTTAACATTTTTCATACAAGGGTAGTTTCTGCCACTCAGACGGGGAGCAAGAGAATGCCGCTTTGAGAGTTTATTTTTCCTATTCTTACAACTAAAATGCAGTAGGTTACATCGCTTAACTATTTTCGGAACTTAGTGAAAAAAATATTTAACATTTTTCATACAAGGGTAGTTTTTGCCACTCAGACGGGGAGCAAGAGAATGCCGCTTTGAGAGTTTATTTTTCCTATTCTTACAACTAAAATGCAGTAGGTTACATCGCTTAACTATTTTCGGAACTTAGTGAAAAAAAATATTTAACATTTTTCATACAAGGATAGTTTTTGCCACTCAGACGGGGAGCAAGAGAATGCCGCTTTGAGAGTTTATTTTTCCTATTCTTACAATTAAAATGCAGTAGGTCCCATCGCTTAACTATTTTTGGAACTTAGTGAAAAAAAAAATTTAACATTTTTCATACAAGGGTAGTTTTTGCCACTCAGACGGGGAGCAAGAGAATGCCGCTTTGAGAGTTTATTTTTCCTATTCTTACAACTAAAATGCAGTAGGTTACATCGCTTAACTATTTTCGGAACTTAGTGAAAAAAAATATTTAACATTTTTCATACAAGGGTAGTTTTTGCCACTCAGACGGGGAGCAAGAGAATGCCGCTTTGAGAGTTTATTTTTCCTATTCTTACAACTAAAATGCAGTAGGTTACATCGCTTAACTATTTTCGGAACTTAGTGAAAAAAAATATTTAACATTTTTCATACAAGGGTAGTTTTTGCCACTCAGACGGGGAGCAAGAGAATGCCGCTTTAAGAGTTTATTTTTCCTATTCTTGTAATTAAAATGCAGTAGGTCACATCGCTTAACTATTTTCGGAACTTAGTGAAAAAAAATATTTAACATTTTTCATACAAGGGTAGTTTTTGCCACTCAGGCGGGGAGCAAGAGAATGCCGCTTTGAGAGTTTATTTTTCCTATTCTTATAACTAAAATGCAGTAGGTCCCATCGCTTAACTATTTTTGGAACTTAGAGAAAAAAAATATTTAACATTTTTCATACAAGGGTAGTTTTTGCCACTCAGACGGGGAGCAAGAGAATGCCGCTTTGAGAGTTTATTTTTCCTATTCTTACAATTAAAATGCAGTAGGTCCCATCGCTTAACTATTTTTGGAACTTAGTGAAAAAAAATATTTAACATTTTTCGTACAAGGGTAGTTTTTGCCACTCAGACGGGGAGCAAAGAGAATGCCGCTTTGAGAGTTTATTTTTCCTATTCTTACAATTAAAATGCAGTAGGTCACATCGCTTAACTATTTTTGGAACTTAGTGAAAAAAAATATTTAATATTTTTCATACAAGGGTAGTTTTTGCCACTCAGACGGGGAGCAAGAGAATGCCGCTTTAAGAGTTTATTTTTCCTATTCTTGTAATTAAAATGCAGTAGGTCACATCGCTTAACTATTTTCGGAACTTAGTGAAAAAAAATATTTAACATTTTTCATGCAAGGGTAGATTTCGCCTCTCAGACGGAGAGCAAGAGAATGCCGCTTTAAGAGTTTATTTTTCCTATTCTTACAATTAAAATGCAGTAGGTCACATCGTTTAACTATTTTCGAAACTCAGTGAAAAAAAATATTACAAATTTTTCATGCAAGGGTAGTTTTCGCCTCTCAGACGGGGAGAAATAGAATGCCGCTTTGAGAGTTTATTTTTCCTATTCTTACAATTAAAATGCAGTTGGTCCCATCGCTTAACTATTTTCGGAACTTAGTGAAAAAAATTATTTAAAATTTTTCATACAAGGGTAGTTTTTGCCACTCAGACGGTGAGCAAGAGAATGTCGCTTTGAGAGTTTATTTTCCTATTCTTACAATTAAAATGCAGTAGGTCAACTATTTTCGGAACTGAGTGAAAAAAATATTTAAATTTTTTCGTACAAGGGTAGTTTTTGCCACTCTGACGGGGAGCAAGGGAATGCCGCTTTGAGAGTTTATTTTTCCTATTCTTATAATTAAAATTCAGAAGGTCCCATCGCTTAACTATTTTCGGAACTTAGTGAAAAAAAAAAAATGTTACAATTTTTCATGCAAGGGTAGTTTTCGCCTCTCAGACGGGGAGCAAGGGAATGCCGCTCTGAGAGTTTATTTTTCCTATTCTTACAATTAAAATGCAGTAGGTTCCATCGCTTAACTATTTTCGGAATTGAGTGAAAAAAAATATTTAAATTTTTTCGTACAAGGGTAGTTTTTGCCACTCAGACGAAGAGCAAGGAATTGCCGCATTAGTAGTTTTTATTTTTACCATTCTTTTAATTAAATCTCACCATATCCCATTATTTAATTATTTTTTAAACTTGAGGAAAAATATTTAAAATTTTTCGAGTAGTGGTAATTTCGCTCCTCAGACGGAAAGCGGGGGATTGCCGCTTTTGGAATTTATTTTTATTTTGTTTGCATTTAATCAGATCCAGGTCCCGTCGCAGAACTGTTTCTGGAACTCAGTTAGAATGTACACTATACAATTTTTGAAATTGCGGAATAAGTTTAAAATAACGGAATGAGGATAGTCTGTAGCCCTGGAACGGCGTGCAAATTGTTGCTATTTTAAGTGTTTACTAGCTCATCTCGAGAAACCACAATGTATCTGATAAAATAAAATGAAAAAAAAGGCTGCTAAATTGGCTGCTAACTTCACGCGAAAATGAAATGGCTGCTAAATATTTTGGCTGCCACAAATCGGCTGCTAACGTCACACCGGTATAAATCGTCATGTTGCGGCAAAAGACCTATTAGAGAACAAATAATTTGACACCGAAAATCATCGCATATTGATTGCAGTGGTGGAGATAGAGGGGTATCTATTAACATTTTTATATAAAAAAGTATAGCTGAATTGAAATTTTGCAAATGTTTTCGAAAAATATGAAAGAACATGCAATTTTACCCAGAAAAGTCCCTCTTGTCTGAAGTCAGTAGGACGTGAAGTTTTGAAGAAAAAACGAAAATGCAGTTTAGAAGTAAAATAATAATGTTTAACATTGTGTTACAACTAAATTAAATAGTTAAAAAATTAGGTTAAAATTGTTTTTAATTAATTAAATAGGAATAAATAAAAAAATAAATAACGAAAATCATATTAAATCAAAGTAAATATTCGAAATGTTTACTCATTCTAAAAGATAAGAATTTTCAATTTTTGGGACTTTGAGGCTCTATATAAGAACATGCAACGACATAAATTAATGAAATTTTGGGTATTTGGGTATAAAAAATATCTCCTGAAATAGAATAATTTTGGAAAAATATTCAGACACGTCGAGTTTTAAATTAAATTTGCCACTTTTTGAAATAATTAAAAATTGTGTACAGTGGCGTATCATTGAGCAGGAAAAAAATTGTGTTTTCTGGAATATAAAAAAGCTTTTTTTTCTGAATATGGCGCCATAAAAATTTTGGTAAGTAACGTAAAAAAATCGAGATAATTGGAGATTCACGATATCGTATCATAATTATTATTGTATGACAAATTATCAAATTTTGATACAGAAACTATTTTAATGCCTACTACTCGGCAATGAGGACTTTAAAATCAAAATGTAGCTATTAGCCTACAGAAAAATTATAGATAATAATTCAGTGTTTTGATATCTTGAAATTTCAATTGAATTTATCTCGAAATTTTTCTTAAATAGCATAATAAAAATTTTATGATACCATATTCGAGGAAAAAAATTGGAGTTGCGATTAAAAAAAATCCTGCTCAATGATACCTACCTGCCCTTAATACTTCATCATTTCAAAAAGTGGCAAATTTTATTAAAAAATCGACGTGAGCATTTTTCCAAAATTATATTATTTCAGGAGATATTTTATGTATTCCAAACATTTTATCGACACTGTATATGTGAAAGAAAGTTAAAACTTGAAAACCACAGATTAATGAGACAAATTTCACCTTTTTCAATAAACTGTATGGGAATTGCATTTTTAGTTAACAATTTTCTCTTATTGTTTATTATAATATAGTTCTGAGAAAAATGCACCTCACAAATTAATTTGTATTTTAATTCATTAACGTCCATTAGAGCAATACATAAATTACCGCAATTTTTTTGCCACTCCTGGGCACGTTTACCGTCAGTAACTGGAAATTTAAAAAAACTTATTCCTTTGTTTCGTCTTTTATTATTTAAACAGTTTTTATAAACACAGTTGTGATTAGCTGTTGTCATGATTGCAAAAAACACTACTACAGTAGAAACTAAAACTACAGATCACACAAAACTGTTTGCTAATAACAGACGAGCGGTCGATGTCACTCTCTCAACTGTTGGCAGCAGACTGAGAAATCTCGGGCCCAATTCTCCAGCAGCGCCATCCAAATCTCGAGCCCAGCGTAGCAGTCGTTTATTTGTACAGGAATGCGCCTTTATATAAACTTATTCACTCAACGGTTGAGCGTAAATAAAAAGAATGTTTGTCACCCGGCTAAATATCGAAACACGTTCGGCCGCTGATTCATAGAGATCCAGCACTTATCGAGGCCCATTGATTCGCCGTTTCGCTCACTCAGCTGTGCAATTTCTTTTCTCCACAATCCCCGCCACAAAGACTGTTTGACATTTCTTTCTGTCTATTAACATTCACTCGCCATTTACTTCACAGTAATACAACAGAGCAACTCTGAAAGAAACCTTAAATGTATTATTTAATAAATGAATTAACTTGAATCGATTGTGATATCTTCTTAGCAACTTTTTCATAGTTTACACCTTAATAATTATTATATCCTGCCTGACATGCAACTAAAAATGCTAGTTTCTCGTAAACGGTTGACTTTCGAATCATGAATAAGGTGTGGCTTTTTTAATGGCAATACTTCTAGAATTACCACAACGAGTCCGGCCACATTATTTGCCCACTTCGATTCACAAAAAGGTTTGGAGAGAACAGAACATAATTTCGACCACCCTAATGCCAATGTTGGAACAAATATCTCGAAAACTACCTGAAATACAAACAAAATTTAATATTTAACTTTGGCACCTTGCAAGTTGGCAACCTTGAACCTTTGGACTGTAAATTGTGTTAAATAGCTGTATTTGGGCCCGAAAAATACAGCCCTGAAATTTGGACAATTCTTTACTGGATGCCCTGTATACAGCAATTATCGCTAGCTATCACAAATTGCTAATTTACTGTTTAGTGTTCACTTTTTTAGGAATCAAAAAATTATTATTATAAGCAGATATTCTAAAATTACTTAAATCTTTGATTGGTTATAAATTTAAAAAAAAACGTATTCACATAAACATACAGAGGTTCAAAATTTGTTTTACTTTATTAATTTGATACTTACAAACTTGTAATCTGATGTTTCTAAACTTTGTTTATTAAGCAATTTTTTCAATTTTAGGTATAATCGGGCGTGGGAAATGAAATCGATGTTTAATTCTTACGTAGGCGTCATCTTTCTGACTTTAAAAATAACTCACTGTGAAATTTGTACAAATTGGATATTAGTCTATATGGACCACTTGAAAAAAATTAAAAACTTAATTTTTGCAGTTAATGAAGTTCTTGATTTATTAAAATTACTTAAGCGTGTGAAAAATACTTCCTCTTTAGTACAAATTATTTTTTGGTGTATAATGTTAAGGTCAATTAGTGCATTCTAATACAGTACTTCAAAATGACATGGCAATATTGTTAGAATTAATAAAATATTGAAAAATCATTGAAATTTACTTAGTAAACGTATAACCTAAAGCCCATTTTAGAGATACAGGGCGTGTAGGGTAACATCACATGGATCTGTCACGTCGGTTTGTTGTAGTGGGTACCGTTGCGTTTTATCTCGTTCTCTGTAAACTTGGTCCCCAGTTCAAAAAATTAAAGTGCCAAACGAATGTGCTGTGACTATTTGGCTCTTACACCAGGTGACGAAGAAGAAACGCCATAAATGACGAATGCAAAGATATTGCGTGCATGCACTCCTTTTTACAAACAAGATCAAATGGAACCTTCGTAACAATTTAGAATATATGATAATAAATTTTTCAATTATACGAGAATGTCAGCGCCTTCCTTCGATGAACTACTTGGCAAAATTAGAGGAAAAATAACTGGAGTAATTCGATTACATGCTTTCATATATAGATCCTAAGGAAAATTTACTGGTAACAATCAGGTAGCATATTGTATATATGTAAAAATTGTATATGTTAAAACCAAATTTTTTAAAATAAAATTCAAATTATATGAAAACACAATGTTTAGATTATTGGAATACAAGTTCAAATGCAAATTCAACTCCGAGTTTTTCAAAATTTACAAAAATGCAAATGTCCCCTACAATGGACGTCATTCAACAAACGATGATATACCAATAACTGGGAATTAAAAATTATTGTGTAAATAAATCAACCTTTATTTGTTGTGTCAATGTTACAGCTATATCGCGTCTATCATTTATTTATTATTATTTAATATTATGTCTACTAGATTGGATTTTATGCATTTACTAGTTACTACATAACTAAATCGTAGTTAATTAGAAAATAATGAATGTCCATTCTAGTGAACACGATGCATGATGCAAATTTAGTAATTGTCTAAATTATTAGGTGGCAAACAATTCATAGCAATTACTTACATGAAAGTGAGCTGAGATTTGGGATTCTGGAGATGTTATGTATGTCATATTTTTATACCGGTGTGAAACTGGCAGCCAAAAGTTAGCAGCTAAATCAGCGGAAATGCCCGAATGAACATAGGCGTTCGTCAATTGCGGACACTATAAGAATATCAAATATTACTATTATAGTCCAGCATTACATGGCAGAAATACACCTGAAATGTACTGAGACATTTTCAAAGGGTTGTTTTCCCTAATTCAAGTATTACATATTCGTCGGTAAACTACTCATGAAATCAGATTGAAAATTATATATAATTTTTTGCACTAATTGAATTATGTGTACGACCAATTTGACTGACCCTACAAAAGCTTCGGGGTGAGCAGGCTGTCATCCCCAACAAAGTACATATTTTTTTGTCTAAACGACACACCCTGTCAAGCTCAAATTTTAGTATAGTATATCCATTTAACTACTTGAATGATATGTAGGGCCAAATTTACTGGAGCTACAGAAGTTTCGGGGTAGTTCGGCTATCATCCCCAACAACATAGATATTATTTTTGTCTAATCGACACACCCTGTCAAGCTCAAATTTTAGTATAGTATATCCCTTTAACTACTTGAATGATATATAGGTCCAAATTGAGTGGCGCTACAGAAGTCTCGGGGTAGTACGGCTATCATCCCCAACAACGTAGATATCATTTTTTTCTAAACGACACACCCTGTCAAGCTCAAATTTTAGCATAGTATACCTCTTTAACTACTTAATTGATATGTATGTCCAAATTGACTGGCGCTACAGAAGTTTCGGGGAAGTACTGCTATCATCCCCAACAACATAGATATTATTTTTGTCTAAACGACACACCCTGTCAAGCTCAAATTTTAGTATAGTATATCCCTTTAACTACTTGAATGATATATAGGTTTAAATTGAGTGGCGGTACAGAAGTCTCGGGGTAGTACGGCTATCACCCCCAACAACGTAAATATCATTTTTGTCTAAACGACATACCCTGTCAACCTCAAATTTTAGTATAGTATATCCCTTTAACTACTTGAATGATTTCTAAGTTCAAATTGACTGGCGCTACAGAATTTTCGTGGTAGTACGGCTATCATCCCCAATTACATAGATATTATTTTTATCTAAAGGACACATCCTGTCAAGCTCAAATTTTACTATAGTATGTCCCTTTAACTACTTGAATGATATGTAGGTCCAAATTGACTGGCGCTACAAAAATTTCGGGATGATTCAGGTGCCATTCCCAATGACATATATGTATATTAGTTAACATCTACGTTCTTAGCAATGTTAGCATATCAAAATGTGTCGATGTCGCAAAAACTAATATACATATATGTCATTGGGAATGGCACCTGAACCATCCCGAAATTTTTGTAGCGCCAGTCAATTTGGACCTACATATCATTCAAGTAGTTAAAGGGATATACTATACTAAAATTTGAGATTGACAGGATGTGTCCTTTAGATAAAAATAATATCTATGTAATTGGGGATGATAGGCGTACTACCACAAAAATTCTGTAGCGCCAGTCAATTTGGACATACATATCAATTAAGTAGTTAAAAAGGCATACTATGCTAAAATTTGAACTTGACAGGGTGTGTCGTTTAGACAAAAATGATATTTACGTTGTTGGGGATGATAGCAGTACTACCCCGAGACTTTTGTAGCGCCAGTCAATTTGGACCTATATATCATTCAAGTAGTTAAAGGGATATACTATACTAAAATTTGAGCTTGACAGGGTGTGTCGATTAGACAAAAATAATATATTCGTTGTTGGGGATGATAGCCGTACTACCCCGAGACTTCTGTAGAGCCAGTCAATTTGGACCTATATATCATTCAAGTAGTTAAAGGGATATACTATACTAAAATTTGAGGTTGACAGAGTATGTCGTTTAGACAAAAATGATATTTACGTTGTTGGGGATGATAGCCGTACTACCCCGAGACTTCTGTAGCGCCAGTCAATTTGGACCTATATATCATTCAAGTAGTTAAAGGGATATACTATACTAAAATTTGAGCTTGACAGGGTGTGTCGATTAGACAAAAATAATATATTCGTTGTTGGGGATGATAGCCGTACTACCCCGAGACTTCTGTAGCGCCAGTCAATTTGGACCTATATATTATTCAAGTAGTTAAAGGGATATACTATACTAATATTTGAGCTTGACAGGGTGTGTCGCTTAAACAAAAATAATATATTCGTGGTTGGGGATGATAGCCGTACTACCCCGAGACTTCTGTAGCGCCAGTCAATTTGGACCTATATATCATTCAAGTAGTTAAAGGAATATACTATACTAAAATTTGAGCTTGACAGGGTGTGTCGATTAGACAAAAATAATATATTCGTTGTTGGGGATCATAGCCGTACTATCCCGAGACTTCTGTAGCGCCAGTCAATTTGGACATACATATCAATTAAGTAGTTAAAAAGGCATACTATGCTAAAATTTGAGCTTGACAGGGTGTGTCGTTTTGACAAAAATGATATCTACGTTGTTGGGGATGATAGCCGTACTACCCCGAAACTTCTGTAGCTCCAGTCAATTTGGACCTACATATCAATCAAATAGTTAAAGAGGTATACTATACTAAAATTTGAGCTTGACAGGGTGTGTCGCTTAAACAAAAATAATATATTCGTTGTTGGGGATGATAGCAGTACTACCCCGAAACTTCTGTAGCGCCAGTCAATTTGGACATACATATCAATTAAGTAGTTAAAAAGGCATACTATGCTAAAATTTGAGCTTGACAGGGTGTGTCGTTTAGACAAAAATGATATTTACGTTCTTGGGGATGATAGCCGTACTACCCCGAAACTTCTGTAGCTCCAGTCAATTTGGACCTATATATCATTCAAGTAGTTAAAGGGATATACTATACTAAAATTTGAGCTTGACAGGGTGTGTCGTTTAGACAAAAATGATATCTACGTTGTTGGGGATGATAGCCGTACTACCCCGAGACTTCTGTAGCGCCAGTCAATTTGGACAAACATATCAATTAAGTAGTTAAAAAGGCATACTATGCTAAAATTTGAGCTTGACAGGGTGTGTCGTTCAGACAAAAATGATATTTACGTTGTTGGGGATGATAGCCGTACTACCCCGAAACTTCTGTAGCTCCAGTCAATTTGGACCTACATATCAATCAAATAGTTAAAGAGGTATACTATACTAAAATTTGAGCTTGACAGGGTGTGTCGCTTAAACAAAAATAATATATTCGTTGTTGGGGATGATAGCCGTACTACCCCGAGACTTCTGTAGCGCCAGTCAATTTGGACCTATATATCATTCAAGTAGTTAAAGGGATATACTATACTAAAATTTGAGATTGACAGGGTGTGTCGTTTAGACAAAAATAATATCTATGTTGTTGGGGATGATAGCAGTACTTCCCCGAAACTTCTGTAGCGCCAGTCAATTTGGACATACATATCAATTAAGTAGTTAAAGAGGTATACTATGCTAAAATTTGAGCTTGACAGGGTGTGTCGTTTAGACAAAAATGATATCTACGTTATTGGGGATGATAGCCGTACTACCCCGAGACTTCTGTAGCGCCACTCAATTTGGACCTATATATCATTCAAGTAGTTAAAGGGATATACTATACTAAAATTTGAGCTTGACAGGGTGTGTCGATTAGACAAAAATAATATCTATGTTGTTGGGGATGATAGCCGAACTACCCCGAAACTTCTGTAGCTCCAGTAAATTTGGCCCTACATATCATTCAAGTAGTTAAATGGATATACTATACTAAAATTTGAGCTTGACAGGGTGTGTCGATTAGACAAAAATAATATCTATGTTGTTGGGGATGATAGCCGAACTACCCGAAACTTCTGTAGCTCCAGTAAATTTGGCCCTACATATCATTCAAGTAGTTAAATGGATATACTATACTAAAATTTGAGCTTGACAGGGTGTGTCGTTTAGACAAAAAAATATGTACTTTGTTGGGGATGACAGCCTGCTCACCCCGAAGCTTTTGTAGGGTCAGTCAAATTGGTCGTACACATAATTCAATTAGTGCAAAAAATTATATATAATTTTCAATCTGATTTCATGAGTAGTTTACCGACGAATATGTAATACTTGAATTAGGGAAAACAACCCTTTGAAAATGTCTCAGTACATTTCAGGTGTATTTCTGCCATGTAATGCTGGACTATAATAGTAATATTTGATATTCTTATAGTGTCTGCAATTGACGAACGCCTATGTTCATTCGGGCATTTCCGCCGATTTAGCTGCTAACTTTTGGCTGCCAGTTTCACACCGGTTATTTTTATAATAATCTGATAGTTGAATGGTTCATACAAGCATGTGAAATTGCTGTTGCATGAATAGTTCTGGGCTGACAGTTTTGGTTGCGAATAAGAAGCCTCCATGATTACTTTCACAATGTTTTTTTTTTGTTGCCTTTAACAATAGAAAGTGACGGCGTTATTTCTTGACAGACTTTCATTCAGTACACCAAGAAGCTCAGCATTTATGTTTTCACTTTCTGAATCATTCGCTTTCCTTTACTTGTGTTTTGGGGATTTTATCTTTGTCTCATAATATAGTATCAGTCCCGTTGCACTTCTGAAGATGAACTAAAACCGTCATATCTTGTATTTTTAGCAAAATTATTTTTAAGAAACATGAGCTGGTTGAAGTAAACGTGCGCGTGGCATCTGATCCTCCGTTTAAAGTGCTGACTCTACTATACTCTTTCGCAAAACTACCCCTCAGATTTTTCCATTCTTTTCGGCAATGACATACCTGAAAATATAGTTGAGTATTGAGTTGAGTTTTATTGAACAAATTTAAACTATTACATTATAACAATAAGAATATATTAATAATAAAACTAACAAGAGTTGTATTCTTAAGTATCTCATCATTTTAATCTCCTGCCTAAAGCCTAACAGTTAGAATGCATAGAAAGATAAATCTTTCATCATGAGTTCTTCACCATTAATATTAATATATTAAGTGGTTATACAGGGTGATTCAGTTTTAATCTTGTAATATAAACTTATTACCTGAAAGGCATCGTTTCCGAGAAAGAGGGCGTTGAAGTAGGAATTTTTTTCTCGTTTTTCCCTCATAACTTTTGAACCACTTATCCGATTTATAAAATTCGGAACACAAACACTCCTTATGATCTTCATACAGCCTCAATACATTTTTGGCATCGACGAACTAGTGTATTAACCGCAGCTCCAATTTAAACAGGATTGTTTTTTATGTCATCACAAGCATGTCTTATCCTTTGGATCAATTCCTCGCGGGTATGTACTGGCGTATCATTCACAATTGCTTTTAGATGGCCCCAAACGAAATAATCCAGAGGATTCAGATATGGCGAGCGCGGAGGCCAAGCCACTGGTCCTTCGCAAGGAATCCACATATTTGGGTGGTTCTTGGGTTGCCGTCCAATCTATCGACGAGGATAATTATCATCCAACCACTGCCGTACTTGCCTTCCGTAATGTGCAGGAGCACCATCCAACTGCATCCAGTTCCCTTGGTTTAAATTTAAGGGGACATCGTCAAGCACGTCGGGGAGAGAGTTTTGCAGAAACTCATGAAATAAATCCCCATTTAAACGAGGAGGCAAAATATGCGGCCCACAGAGGTTATTACTTAAAACACCTATCCACACATTTACACTAAACTGTTGCTGAAATGAAGATTATCTGACACATCGAGGATTGACTTCACTCTAAACGTGAATGTTGTGGTAATTCACAATTCCATCTTTGCTGAAATTAGATTCGTCGGTCCATAAAATCTTATGCAGAAATTGTGGATTAATTTCTGTTGAATCTAAAACCCATCTACAGAAATTTAAACGTTTTTCAGCATCTCCTGGCAACAAACCTTGAACTGGTTGGAGATGGAAAGCCCTTCGATGATCTTGTTTGAGTGCTCTCAGTACTTTTGATTGAGATAAATGGAGTTGCCGAGCTGCTCGGCGTATGCTTAAAGTTCTATCGATATCAAAAAGATTAAAAATTCGCTGATTATTTCTTCGCGGTACATTACGATTATGATCATTGTAACGGCGCAAACCATATTTCGAAAATCGACGATATACATCTACAAAAACTTGTGCATTTGGAATTCTTCTATTAGGGAAGCGTGTTCGGTACTCTCGATTTGACGCGTTGGAATTTCCGTCACAGAAACCATAAACATAATGTATATCGGCATATTCAGCATTTGTAAACGTTCTTGGCATTTTTTCTTAGCACTAAAAATGCTCTTTAAATAATGCTTTTGACAATGATTTTCACAAACGTCAGTTTACACAAATCACTGAGTTTTGTTTTCATGGGTTGCTATAACGTTAAATGAAATTTACGCGGCTGGTGCGCTACACTGTCACCAATTTCTTTGAATATCTCAGAAACAAGACTAAACGTCGAAAAAGAATACAGGAGACGAAAAAGTTTCGAAATTAATCAGGTCAAAGTGGTGCGTAGATGTTTTATTGAAATATTTTTTTTGTAGTTTTGAAATAAAGTAAGAGGGAGTAGCATACAAAATACACTTCTAAGAGGGGTAGGTAGTTCAGAAACTTATGTAAGATCATAATGAGTGTTTGTGTTCCGAATTTCACTTAAATCGGATAAGTGGTTCAAAAGTTATGAGGGAAAAACGAGAAAAAAATTCCTACTTCAACGCCCTCTATCTCAGAAACGATGCGTTTTAGGAAATAACTTTATATACTCGCGTCAAGAATTCAGACGTCTTACGTCGCAGCTGACGTTACACATTTGTTTTTATTGTCAACGTAATTTTCGATATTTGGTCGCGTTAACAACAACCATTTTTTGCAATTTAGTGCAATATATAATGCAAACTTTTAGTGTAGTATATAGTTTTATTACTATCAGTGGCAGTTTCTTAAATATTTTAATGAAAATATAATGAATTATTCATTTGTTCATATGACGTAAGTCGTCTGAATTCTTGTCGTGAGTTTTTTTATATCACAAATGAACATTATTTTAACCTGTTCTATCGATTCCTGAAGTTATCAAGATTAAACATGAATCACCCTGTATATGCAAAATACATGTAAAAAATGATATTACTTTGTTTAAATAAAACTATAATGAATACAGTATTCAGAAATTCAACTGATATCACTGTGCAAAGGTATTTATGAAATAGTTCTTTAGATAACAAAAATAGGTATAACAAAAATAAAATACAAAAACTAAAACATTATTCTTGGTTAGAGTACATAAAGTAGTTTGCCAAATACGAATAGATTTAAGAACTAGTTTGTTTCGACCAACTAAGAACTAGTTTTGCAAAATTAACTATTATGTCCCTCAATAGTATCAGTCACTGCTACATCTTTGACTTACGCACTAAGGTACTTCGTCGTAAACTGTGACAACGGTACGAATTATTTTCTGTCGGAGCGAACATCCAATCGAATATAGATACACCGGCGTCTCATAGTCTCATAATAACAGTAGAACTGTTACATAATTCTATATTACAGATTCAGAAAATATCTAACTAATAATTTCCTGACAAGATTTTTTTTCAGAAGAAACAAAAGGATATTTCTCATATCAGATCTCCTATTCTGTAATTTGTGACTTTATCATATTTAAATATCTTAATAACTATTCTTATTGGAACATTTTAGTGATCACATTTAATGATTTTCATTATTATGAAATATACTGCATATCAATGATAATTAGATCTTTGTCCAAAATATATTTATGCTGATCACACTGATGATAAAATAACTAATTACGCGAAAGCCACTAGTAATATAAAAAAGTTACAAGAAAGAAAACATTAAAAAGAGCAGCAATCTTCATGATACAATCAATAAATACTGATGTTGCTACAGTACAAAAATATGATCAAAAATATTTAAGCCAGAAAATATTTATCCCATTTATGTAAATGTAATTATGGTCGTTGTGTCTCTACGTATCCAGAGCGTGAACCATTGGACATAACTGATTATATCTCGCAGTCTTGTAAATAACATTATATAGATATAAATACACAATAACGAATACGCTTATTGAGCTTAGGTAAGCATCAGGATCACCCACTGGCATGCAAATCTTACAATACTCTGACCGTTAAAAAAATTATGAGTATCCTAGCATACCCTCACATTATCTTAACATAAACATGTGCTACTTAGATTTTCTATTAGGAATATATTATATCTCAAAGTACAGCTAAATATTAAAGTAACAATGAGCACTAACTAGGCCACTTCTGTAGAGATAGTTCTTATCAAAACTAGTTTTTATTCAGAACCACCGTGTCACATTCAGCTAGCGGCCCATGAGATACCCCATATCTCATGTCGTATCACACAAATAAAACAAAAAACAATAATATGTAAGCGCCGTTAGCAACACACTATCTCTCATATCTCAAAATAATGCATTGAATAAATACTAAATTAGCCAATAAACAAATAATAAGCATGCTAAAATACTCAGTGATAACTCACATAATAATCCACATAACATAAGTCACTAAAATTTCAGTTGTGTAGTCCACTATTCAATAATTTAATTTCTTAATTAAAGTCATTGACCACTCTAAAAATCATATTAGAGGCTTACCGAAAACTTAAGACATCCTTCTCTTTCATTATTATCAATGTTGTTAATCACACCTACAGTCGTCTCGCCTGCTAAATAATTCCGCTTATTAAAAATATATTCCATAAATTGGTTAATTTACTCATACAATAATTTTACTGAATAAGTAGAATATTATTCATAAAAAATAACAACATTGGTTAAATTCATAGTGTGAGTAAAGTTTTGTTACTAAAAACGCCTTGTATACCTTTAAATCAATCTCAATCTGCGAGATAACACATCAAATGTTATAGTACCATTACAAATGATACTATGATTTGCACAACAATTAATACAACAATATTAAAGTAAGCAAAAAAGGATAAATGTACAACTACATCACACATAATATTGCACATAATATTTAGAACGTAATTAAAAACATGTAATACGTCGTTCTTTAATGTTGTTCCCCGCTTTTATCTATTTGCTGTTTTCTAGGTAACGCCGTCCTTGTGTCTTCCAAGAATTTAAACGTAAGAGATTGTTCCAAATACTCTAGTAGTCTAAGTATATAATAATCGATGTAAAATCGAGCAATACTAGCATTAACTACTTTTAAATTTTGGTTAGTTGTTCTTATTGAATCCTGACTGTGGTGGTTGAAATTGGTATGTTTTTAAAGGTTGCGGATGGTTTTGTCATAGATAAAGCAAATCGTGATAAACGAGTCCTGGGTTCTTTTTTGATAAAATAACAGGTACATGGCATTTGCAAAACCGAGTGATACCGAAAAACACCCTGTAGTTCGAAAATGAAACGAAAGAAACAGATGCGGTTTTCGCCATTGTTATTTTCTCGAAAAAAAAAAGAGCTAGTTCATCAAATTTGCTCTATCTATAACACAGCCACCTGTATGCCTCCCCCTCAAAAACACCAATTAGAACCACCCTGTACATGTACACAAATTCTAAGAAAGGGTTAAAATAGAGCTATAAAGCTTGACATAAATTTCTATCTGTTTATGTTTTACAGAACCTTTTCAGTTAGTAATTGTTCTTATGCTGCCTTATTTAATTGTCATTTCAACCAATTTATCAAAATATGTCTTAAGATGTTATATTTATGTCAAAATATTTTCCTGCTACATATTTTTAATGTAAGAATTTCCTCGAGAATTTCATTTTAAACTCATTTAAATAGTAATCCGTGATAAGCAAGGAGATTTTTGCTTATTAATCGTAGACACAAAACATACATTTTCTATTAATGAATCCAAAAACTCATCTCCATTCGAGGAACGCTTTTGCGATCAGTGAACACACGAAAGTCAGTAAAAGGTACATTTTGAAAATCATTCTGTATTAATATGTTTTATTTAAAGCATAAGTATTATGTACAAATTTAAATCCTTATTCCTCTCTTCTCACAAGACATTTGTCTCTAACAAATCATAAAATAGAACATAGACCAAATCTGGGGTCACTAGGAATAAAGTCATTAAACCTCAGTCCTTACCTAGAAGAGCTTATATACTTTTACAGACCAGTGATTTGTTTTTGTTCTAGTACATGCTATTTGTAGGATTAATGAAGGCAACCTAAATGATTTTCTCTTTTGTTTCAGGATATTCCATTACACACATCCACTTTGACATTCCTTTTGTTGGCTTGGGATAGATTTCGTTTAATAAGGAATCCCGCAAAACCTCGTTTGCCGGCTTTAGTGTGTACCATTGGAACATGGCTGACATCTGTGTGTTTGGTGTTGCCTTATCCGATTTACATAATATACATTGACCTAGGGGTAAGTTTTTCTTTACAAAGCCTAGTTTAAGACCAATAAATATTTCAAACAAGTAAACTGAAAATACATGATCTTATGAGATTATACCTTTTGACTATTGTTAATTCCTTATTTTTTAATAATTTTTATTATTATTATTTTTATTTCATATAAATAGAAATCATGAAATATCCCATAATAATATATTTCATCAAAATTATGACTACATATTATTAGATATCAATAATGTGAGATTTTCGTTTAGTTAATGGTAAAATTATTTAAACTAATTCATATCAATTGTTCTACTATTTCTATCAATGAAGTCATGGTAATTTTAATATTGATGTATTGATTGATGGATATTAATTGTTCATCTACAAAATCATTAAGTAATAATAATATTAAGTTATTTAATCTGCTACAAAGTTAAATGCAACAAAATTAATCAACTTAATTAATTATTTGTTCTTCGGGTTTGGACATATAAATACTACTATAGACATACATACATACATTAATAACAATAGATTTAGATATAACTTCTATACCTATAGAGACTACAAAGATTTTATTTGGAATTTTAATAACGATATGTATTTTACAGATTTCAATCGAATTCTTTTAATTAATACTATACATAGATGAAAATATAGATAACATAAATATATTGTTCATAATCAAGAATATATGGGTAAATATTGTGGGTGTAATTCAACGCTGGTTGGGGCTTTAGTCCACAGAGCAGTTAGTTTCACACAATATTGTTAATACCTAAAAATATATAAAAAAAATAAATATATTGATTGAATAAAGATATTGATATATAAATATATTGATTGATAATACAGGGTGTTAAAAAAAGAATGTAAAATATTTAAGGAAGTAATAGTATGAACCAAAATAAATAGAAAAGTAAACATGGGTCCGCAAAGTAACGGTTGCGGAGATATGGAATGTGTTATGTTTTTAGCCCCTTTTTTTATTTTGCAAAAATGTTGTGTATTTCCTTATAATAGTTGCTTGATGTTTAGTGAAATAAACAGTACGTATTTGTCAGTTGTTCTCAGTGCACAAGTTTTCTTTCGCTATGGCTGGTTACTCTAATGCAAAATTAACAGACATGCATTTCATGTATGGTCGTGCTAATAGGAACGCCACCGAAGCGCGACATCTTTATGTTGACGCTTATCCAAATCGCCAGATTCCTTTACAACGCATGTTTGGAAGAATTCACCAAAGATTGCGTGATACCGCAAACAGTGCCATTTATCTAGAAGACCAAGGTCGGTATCCACTCCTACGGCAGAAGAAACAATTCTAGCACTAGTAGAGCAGAATCCAGATTACGAGTGTGCGGAGAATATCAGCCGAGGCAGGAATTAGTGGTCCTCTTGTTTGGAGAATCCTTCACGAGCAACTGCTTTATCCATACCATGTGCAACGAGTACAGGCCTTAAATCCAATAAATGATCATCAAGCACGTTTGGTTTTTTGCCGCTGGTTTCTACGTCATGATGCTGAAGACCTTCGTTTTCTTGTAAACATTCTTTTTACTGATGAGGCCGGGTTCACAAGAAATGGAGTGTTTAATTTTCACAATACGCATATTTGGGCCGACGAAAATCCTCATGCTGTAATAGAATCTGGATATCAGGCACGTTTTTCATTAAATATTTGGATGGGTATTTTAGGTGACAGGTCCTGTTGTTTTACCAAACTGATTAACAGGCGCTGGTTACCTCAACTTTCTGCAGAACACACTGTATGAGTTTTTGGAAGACATTCCTTTGAATCAGATCATTTTTCCATGGTCGTTAGAGAGCATTTACACCAAACTTTTCCACATAGATGGGTAGGAAGGGCCTCCAAGATCGCCTGATCTGAATCCTCTAGATTTCTTTGTTTGGGAATATTTAAAGACATTAGTGTATGGTACTCCTGTAAATAGCCTGGAAGAGCTGCAGCTACGGATTAATCAAAAGTGTCACGAAATCCAAACCAAGGAGGGTGTTTTCGAAAGAGTTCGAATATCGTTGAGACGAAGATGTCGTGCCTGCTTGGAAATGGACGGAGGGCACTTTGAACATCTTCTGTAACTTTGTTTTTGTTTGTTAAAAGCTGCTTTTGTCGGTTTATTCCTAATAAAATAAAATGTTTGAAAACCGAATAGTGGTTCATATCCACAACCCACAACCGTTGCTTTGCGGACCCATATTTATTAAGATTTTTCTGCTTATTTTGGTTAATTCTATTACTTCCTGAAATATTTTACATTCTTTTTTTAACACCCTGTATATTTGATATTCATGCACTTATTAGAACCGTAAGGATTACCAAAAAAAAGGCACAGCGGCTTACAGACACTATCAAATTAATGATGTCTTGTGAAGTACAAAAGGACCAAAAATGTGTAAGACTTTTATTACGATAAATCCTTACGTTAATGAAGTCAACTAGGCGATCAAGAAAAAAATCATGTCTTGGGTATGAAATACGTACAACTAGTAATAAAAACATATACCTACCCCTACCACAGGCAAAAATGCTTCACGTCTCGGAAGATATCTTTGGGGAAAGGCATAAAGATAAGCTGCAACCACTGAATTTTGATGTGATTCCCCGTATGCCAGAATCATGTCCATAAGCTCTGCGCTTGAGAAATTATTCGCCATACTTTTATAATTGCGTGAAAGTTTACTCGAATATAACTACAACTAATAACAAAATACCACTACAAATACGAAACATATCGTCCTGACTTGTTTCCTTTTTAGTTTTTATAAACAAAAAATTTCACCGGATAAATTTTTATAAACTTCACTCTGTATTTAAAAAAAACGGAATCGTCACGCAGATGATTTGAACAATGCATTTTCAATTATTCGTCACGTTGCCTTTATAAAATTATTTTGAGCTGGAGTTAATCTATTTTAATTTATTGGTGAAATCAACCATTCTTCTAGTGGATAAGCAAAGTCACGTAGAGTTATAGCATTAGGATAAAATCTCCAACAATTTCACATTTTCCGGAATAAAATGCTATTAGAAAGTACCCGTGTGTCATGGACACGACTGGACCTGTTAGCACTAATGACCGTCAGATCAGGACCACAAGCAACCATGCAATTCAGTAAATGCTTCTCCGACGTTCTACATAACCTGGTTCGTTAATTATAAGAGTGTCTATATATCTGCATCACTACACAGCATATTTCAGGAAAGCCAGCTATTCCATGAAATGTTTGATACTCCATGCATATTACAACATCATGATACTAACTTCCATTTCCTGGCCAGTACAGGTCAATATTCCTAAGAATGTTTTCAAATTAGTGTCGACTGAGATGAAACCTTTAGTTGAATTCAGTATGATTAAGATAGGAGAAGTATTGTCTTATTTGAAGTCTATATTCATTGTCACGTTCGAAACCTTTTGACCACAAATTACTCCAAGTGTATAGTTTTTTACAATTGTAGAACTTGTACGGTTTGTGTTACAAGCCCCTGTCCCTCAGTAGGTCCTATTAATGACAGCTGCCCACAATGTTGATGACATTCCAGCACATCAAACACGAGCGTTAAAATAATAGGTAGGCCTCGGCAGCAACACAGTATCAATTATATCGCAAAATAATGTATTCACATACTAAATTAGCCAATAAACAAATAATAAACATGCCAAGATACTCAGTGATAACTCACCTAATAATCCGTTCAACACAGGTCACTAAAACTCCAATTCTCTACATACGCACACATTGCATCCTTCGAGATTTCTTATAGAAGTAAAGTCATTGACCACTGTGAAAATCATATTAGGGGCTGACTGAAAACTTAAAACAGTCCTCTTTTTCATTATTATTAATGTTTATGTTAACATCACACCTACAGTCGTCTAGCCTGCTAAGTAGTTTCGTTTATTAAAAATATACTCAACTGGTAAATTTAATCATACAATTTTACTGAATAAAATATTATTCATAAACAGTAATAACGTTGGTTAAACTTAGAATGCGAGTGAAATCATGTTACTAAAAACTGAAACGCTTTGTATACCTATAAGGAAAAGTCAATCTCAATGTACGAGTACGTAACTCACATTATAAAGAGTAGTATAAAAAAATGATACTATGATTTGCACAATAATTAATACAGCAATATTAAAGTTAGCAAAAAAGAATAAATATACAACTTTATCAAATAAATAGATTAATGCATTTTCTTCGTTCTTTAATGCTGTTCTCTGCTTTTATCTATTTGCCGTTTTCTGGATAACGCTGTCTGTGTGTCTTCCAAGAATTTAAACGTAAGATATTGTTCCAAATACTCTAGTAGTCTAAGGATATGGTAATCGATGTAAAAGCGAGCAATGCCAGAATTAACTACTTTTAAATTTTAATTGTTCTTATTGGATCTTGACTGACTGTATAGGGTGGATCAAATTGGTATGTAAGGTTACGGGTGGTTCTGTCATAGATAAAGCAAATCTGATGGAAGAGTCCTGAGCTTTTTTTTCAAGAAAATAACAGGTCGTTTGCAAAATCGAATAATACCGAAAACACCCTGTAGTTCGAAAACAGTACGAGAGAAATAGATGCGGTTTTCGCCATTGTCATTTTATCGAAAAAAGTCTCTAGAACTCGTTCATCAAATTTGCTTTGTCTATAACAAAATTACCCGTACCCCCGTCAAAAACACCAATTTGAACCACCCTGTACGTAATAAAAATAAAAATTCTAACAAGAGGTTATTAAAATAGAACTATAAAACTTGACTATCTATTTGTGTTTTACAAAATCTTTTCAGAATAATTACGTTCTTAATACTTCATTATTTAATTGTGTCATTTCAACAAGTTTATTATACATGGTTCTGTGAAAGGTTGGGAAATCTCTCTAGAGATACTGGTGAATAAAAAAGTCGAAGCCAAATATGCCTTATCCGAATGTTGCTGGTTTCAAAAATACAGGGCGTTCCATACTAGAATTTTATTTTGAAATATCTCAATAATTTTGAAACCTGTCGGAATATTAAAAAAAATTGGGCATAATGTTTTTTGGCCCGGTAAATAAGAATTTTTAATTTTAATTTTGGCGTCACTAGTAGAGGGCGCCACTTATGGCACATCACATTTCTTTTAAATGGCAGAAATTTTTTGCAGTTTAGTGTATCGATCTGACTACAGAAACAATCAATTCTCCTACCTGTTGTATCTGAAGAAGGTATACTCTGTTGAAGTCGTTAGGAGTAACAGTTTTCGAAATAATCCTATGTGAAATATTCAGTGCACCGATTGAAAACTGTTAACGTTTTAGGTAAAGTGCCTTTTTTACTGAAAATACAGCAAAATGTTACTTGAAAAAGTAGTTCAGAACGGTAAATTATAGAGACGTGCAATTTCAAGAAGTTCGGCGAGGTTTGATTTTGAAACCATTTTTCAACAAAGCACAAATATTTTATCAAAGCAGGCCGATCTTTTTGAAATTTACAAACAACAGTTCTGAACAACTTTTTCAAGTAATATTTTCAGTAGAAAAGGCACTTTACATGAAACGATAACAGTTTTCAATCGCTGCACTGAATATTTCAAATACGATTATTTCAAAAATGTTTACTCCTAAAGAGGTATACCTTTTTCAGATACAACAGGTAGAAAAATTGATTGTTTCTATAGTCAGATGGATACATTAAGCTGCAAAAAAGTTCTGCCATTTGAAAGATATGTGATCTGCCATAAGTGGCGCCCTCTACTATTGATGTCAAAATTAGTTAAAAATTCTTATTTGCCGTGCCAACAAACATTATTGTGCCAATTTTTTTTTTAATACTTACGACAGATTTCAAAGTTATTGAGATATTTCAAAATAAAATTCTAGCATTGAACGGTCTGTATTTTTGAAACCAGCAATATTCGGATGAGGCATATTTGGCTCAATTGACTTTTTTTGTTAACAGTATCTCCAGCTCCGAGATTTCCCAACCTTTCACAGACACTCTGTATGTCTTAGGGTGTCATATTTATGTAAAAAAAATGTACTGCTGCATATTTTTAATGTAAGAATTTCATCAAAAATTTCATTCTCATTTACATAGCAATCCGTGAAAAGCAAGAGGAGTTTTGTTTATTAGTCGTAGACACAAAACATGCATGTTCTATTATTAAATCCAAAAACTCATCTTTATTGGAAGAACGCTTTTGCGTCAAGATAACAGTAAGTTTTGAAAATCGTTAGGTATTAGTATAATGAAAGTTAAAAATTTAAAGCGGAAGTATTAAGTATAAATTCAAATGCTTATTCCTCTTTTCTTACAAGACATTTATCTCTAACAAAGCATAAAATAGAAAATCGCGAAATTGTTTCTCAATCTTGAAAAAATATGCATCTGAGAAACATTTCTTCATTCATTATTCATAGACATAGTCAGTTTCAGAGCCTTTTCCCTATAAATTACTGTTTTTTTTACAATTATAGAACTTATACGGTTTGCGATACAGGCCTCTGTCCCTCAGTAAATTCTATCAATGACAGCTGGCCACAATTTCGATAACATTCCAGCACATCAAATTCGAGGGTTCGCACTTAGTAATACAGATTACAGTTGTGTAATTACATTTAACGTGCCACGTCGGAAATATACAATGGTCTGTACAAAACACTAGCACAAATTCGTGAGGCTAAAATATAACATACGGATTCATCAACAAGGCGTAACGTTAGTCAGACTAGCGGAGGTTACGCGAAAAATTTACGCATCTGTTGCACCAATTTAAATAAAAGGCATACTCCTATTCACTACTATGTATAATACTTACTTTATGATATGTTAACTAATCCGTAGCACTGAAAAGTACTGTTTTTGAATATAAATACTAAATATGCAATGGGAAACGCAAGGAACTAAAGGCCGAAGTTACGCGATTTTTAGACAGGTACAATACTGGGTCTAACTTTTGGCGCAAATATGGACGTAAATAAACAGCCTACCTAGCAACGCATGTTTCGCTACCTAGCAACGCATGTTTCGTGAATGGGAGCAAGGCTGGTTAGACCAACTAACGCACTTTACACGGGCGCAAAGCTGGTTAGTCCGACTAACTCTACGCCCGTTCCATGAATCCGGCTGTAAGAGTCTAGCCTAATTTATTTTAGCCCAAAAGTTGATAGTCTGGAATACAGGATAATCAGGATATCAAAGTTATTATTTTTTAAATCCATTTTTGTAAATATTTATCTTAATAATAGCATGATTCGCACAAATTTTGATACTTAGGTGTTTTTTAGGATGTGAAATGTTATTATATTGACTACTCATTCTTTTGATGTATCGTCGTATCTACGTTTATGTATCTGGCGTTCTAGCTGATTAAGTTTATGGTGAAGGCACGGTAAGTCCGGGATAGAAGGCCATACTTAATATTTCTTTTATTTAATGATAATTGCCGGTGCTTATACCATAATATGGTTAGCTATACATCTACACTTGTGTAATGACATAAAAATAGTTGTATTGTTTTATCATTTAGTAATATGAATTTTACAGTTCTGAAATAGTTTCATAAAAGCATCAAGGATGACAAAAAAATATTATAAAATCAAAGGTTTATTATATACATTAATAATACATTTTTTACAATTAGAAATTAGTAAATCAGAAATAGATGTGATGGAACTGTTTAAGTTCGAATTTCCAATCGTTAAATCCGTGTTTGATTCCATGATCTTCATTTTTATCTGTGTGTTAAAATAGTTTCATTTACGCACTTTTTTTACAAACAGAATCACCCTCCCTGACAAACCGAATGAAACGGCCATCTCAATTCTGGGTGAGATTGTCACAGCAGTCTGCATTATTTATTCAGATGCCAAACAAGTACGTACATAAAAAACCTGGAGCATCTCAAGAGTCATGGACGTGAGAGAATATTCCCCGTCCCATCGAGATTTTTAAAAATGACTTCGCTAATAAGAATGCATCTATGACATGTCATGCCTAGAAGAACTTTAGAACGACTATTAAAAACTAAAACAAAGATTAAGAAGATATTTATACACATATGTACTTAATAAAAATATTACTTTGCAAAACATTATTCTATTTATTTGTTTCTCTAAATAAAAAATATATTTCTTACAATAGCCAACTATCTCATAGTGATATAACCAGAGATGGCTAATTGTTATTATTTTAATTTTTGCAAAATATTCGTAACACATTTACTTATACCCTCATTATTCCTATTCGGTTTATTTTATTTTTCGTTATGATATTTAAACTCGAACTACCGTCAAAAATATTTCTTTTTCTACACCCATATGCACTTATATGCCCATAATCCGTTTCATAATGATACCCATTATGATACAGATTTTTCATTATGATACAGATTTTATAATCCGTTTCATAATGATACCCATTACGATACAGATTTTTCATTACGATACAGATTTTTAAACAATAGAAACCCATAATTTTTCAATCAAGCATGCTGTGCATTTGACGTTTATCCTAGGTTCTTATGTAATTATTTTAGATGTCAAAATCAGTACGTATTAAATTTTCGTAGATACCTAGCTAAACTTCGATAATTTATCAAAATGTCTGATATCAGCGATATAGAAGAATTACCATCGACTCCTCCACACATATCGGAGAAAGCAGAAAATGCAGTTCATACGAATAATTACTGTTACCTATTGTGTTCAATACAAATATAAAATTTATGGTTTTTGATTATTTATCGGGTGTAGAAAAAATAGCGTATGCAACTCTCATGTAATGGTTATTAATATACGAGCATTAACCGGGATACGAAACGAGCCGAAGGCGAGTTTCGTATGGTTTATGATCACATGGTTTATGATCATTACATGATCGTTGCATAATATACTATTATGGCCATTTATTACGAACTTACTCTATACAAATTTTATGTGACAAAATAATAATACAGAGTGTTTATTAATTGAATGCCGATACTTAAGGGTGATTCCTTCGGTCATTTTAAGAAGAAAACTTAATATCAACCTAAACCTCTTAATTTTTGAGCTACAGAGTGTTACAGTTTTAAGAAAAAATTTACTTTTTTATTATAATTTTCTTATCACTCCAGATATTTTTATTAAATTTTATATACACCTATTAATCATTAAGGAGCATTGTTTGATGTAAAAAATGTTTTAAAATCTTTGCCAATGACGTCCGTACGAGGTTTGAACTAAACATTTTTGAAGAAAAAAATGGTACGCCACTGCTTTTTCTAAAAACTAAAATTATTTTTAAAATCTCCATTTGTTTTATAGTAAATTCGGTCCCTAGACTTACTCTCGTACGACGCACCATTTTCACGTAAAAAAATTAAAACAAAAAAAAAATTTTCCCCAAGTTTATTTGAGACTGCTTTTGATATTTTGTTGCCATTTTGTAGACACCCACCATGCGTGCAGACACTTTTTGTGGGGCAAAAATTAATTTTCTACCTTCACAAATGACATTCACGTAGGCATGATATTGAATATTCTTTTCACAATAAAGTTGAAATTGATTTTTCATTATAAAAAAATTATTATTAGAGTAGGAGGTAAAATTTCATAAAAAAATGGTAAATTTTACAATCGGTGAATTAGCTGACATGCATTTTGCTTATGGGGTTGCCGACGGCAATGCATACAAAGCCAGGAGGATATACCAAGAGCGGTATCCAAATCGCATACTACCCGATCCGAGAACATTTTCTGGGATTCATAGACGTCTTTACAAAACCGGAAATTTAAAAGTAGACCACAGTGCTAAAGGAGTCCCTGAAACAGTAAAAATACCGGAACTTGAAGAAGGAAGTTTACATGAAATTGAGGAGAACCCTGAAATTAGCACGAGGAAAATCGCGGCAACATTTAATGTTTCACACGTACTTGTTTGGAAAATTCTTATCGAAAATTTGTTATATCCATATCACATTCAAAGAGTCCAGGCATTGCTCTCTAGAGATTTCCCGTTGAGCATTAATTTCTGTGAGTGGTTTCTTCAAAAGCTGCTGGAAAATCCGTTATTTGACAAGTACATTCTTTTTACCGATGAAGCTAGTTTCTCTCGAAACTCAATACGAAATTTCCATAATAACCATTTGTGGGCGGATGAAAACCCTTTTGCAATTATTGAATCAAATCATCAAGAACAGTTTTCATTAAATGTTTGGGCTGGTATTACTGACGATTATTTGATAGACCCATTTTTTCACCCAAGAAGGTTAGATGGACCATCGTATTTACACTTTCTTGAAGAAGATCTGTCGCCAATACTTGAAGAAATTCTTCTTTTATTAAGAAACCACATTTTAGCTTACGGATGCGTCAATTTTTAAATCAGAACTATCGCGATCGGTGGATAAGCCGCGGAGGAACGCCATGGCCGCCCAGATCTCCCGACCTTAATAGTTTAGACTACTTTTTCTGGGGTCATCTGAAAAGCTTAGTGTACGCAGTGCCGATTCAAGCCGAAGAAGAGTTACGAAATCGTATGCTGCCAAGCCATAAGAGACACCCTAGGAATTTTTGAAAATGTACGTAAGTCTATGCGAAGAAGAGTAGATGCTTGCATACGTGTGGGTGAAGGACACTTTCAACAACTACTGTAAATACATAATTTGGGTTCTCTATTTTGTTTGTATTTTCTTGTTTTGTCGTTTCGTTTTAGGTTTAAGATTTTGAATTTATCGTTTTACTAAATAAATCGCGATTTTTAAAATCGCGATTTATTTAGTAAAAAATTTTTAAAAGTTTAAAAAAATCAGAGGCGTACCGTTTTTTTCTATCCGAACATTTAATATTATGCCTACGTGGAAGTCACTGGTTAAAGTAGAAAATTAATTTTTGTCCTAAAAAAAGTGTTTCCACGCATGGCGGGTGTCATCAAAATGGCAACAAAATATAGAAAGCAGTCTCAATGAACTTGGGGAAAAAACTTTTTTGGTTTTAATTTTTTTACGTGAAAATGATGCGTCGTACGAGAGTAAGTAGGGACCGAATTTGCTGTAAAATAAATGAAGATTTTAAAAATAATTTTAGTTTTTAGAAAAAGCGGTGGCGTACTATTTATTTCTTCAAAAATGTTTAGTTCAAACCTCGTACGGACGTCATTGGCAAAGATTTTAAAACATTTTTTACATCAAACAATGCTCCTTAATGATTAATAGGTGTGTATAAAATTTCATAAAAATATTTGGAGTGATAAGAAAATTATAATAAAAAAGTAATTTTTTTCTTAAAACTGTAACACCCTGTAACTCAAAAATTAAGAGGTTTGGGATATATGTTGATATTAAGTTTTCTTCTTAAAATGACCGAAGGATTCACATCCTTAAGTATCGGCATTCAATTAACAAACACCCTGTATATTGTAGTGTTTTTTAATGATAAATTTAAAATTTATAGATATATTGTTATCAGGATGCGTAGTTCATAGTTATTTTCATATTTTAATTAAAATAATTTATAGCAAGGTAATTTTAAATTATGGTTTCCTAGTTTTCTCAAATAATAAGGGAGCTATTATATTAATTAACCACCCTGTATAAATATTGAGTAATATACTCACAAACCTCTTCCGTAGGCGGAATAGGAACATTTCAGTAAGGGTTCTGTGGAAGTAGCAGTAATAAAATAAATCGTAGGTAAACCTTCAGAAAACGCCAAGCGTGTATTTTAATAAACTCTAATAAATTTCGGGTTCAGAATTAGGTACCTTTAAAGTTTATACGTTCACTGTAGTCTTGGTTTAACATTGAATTTATGATAGAAGTTACATTTTAAATTTACGTATATCCGGCAACTAATGATCCAATAAATATGTAGACACTTTTCCCTTAAAATAAAACCAAAATATATAAAGGTTGCACAAATTTTCTTAAATTATTCTAATCTGTTATTAATATGACGTAAGGGAATAGAAATGTATTAAGAACATAAATTTTCTTTGCATTTTAAAATATTTCCATGTGGATTATAATAATGATAATGATAATGATAATGACAGTGACAGTGACAGTGACAGTGACAGTGACAGTGACAACGACAACGGCAACGACAAAGACAATGATAATGATAATCATAATCATAATCATAATACTAATAATAATATTATCTCTACCCATCATTCTAATCACGAGGATTAGCCCAGAAGTCTAAGACTTGTACGGAAGAGAGGGCGGCATATTATTATTAAGCAGGCCGCATTTGCGCCCAGTAATGACTTACGCTGGTAGGCCCTAACCACCATTCAGTGCAGGAATGAGGGAAACCTGGAAAACCTCATTAATTACGAGGCTAGTCAAACGTCAACCGGTATCAATCTCTCACATTGGCCCAAGTCAACATTCTTCCACCCTACCATACCCGCAGAGAGCTTATATACGGTCTACTGGCTGCGGGGGTCGAACCCACAGCGATCTAGTCTAGTCACCTCGATTCAAGTACTAACGCCTTAAACCACGCGACCACTGACCGATCAAAATACATTTTTCAAACTACAGTTATTTTAAGATTTGTAGATGAGTAGAGGAGGGGCAAATGTACATACAGGGTATCCCAACGAAAATTTGACCCCCCCTATAATTGGAAAACCGAATAATATTTCAAAATTCGCCGAGTCCCGTCGATGTTTGTTCTTGGGGGGAGCTTTTTTGACAGTTAAGCCAACTCGATATGTTCATCCCCCTAATGCCTAGCAACCCCAACTTAAAAATTTCAAATGCAACTACCCCACTTGTGGCACATCATTTTAAAGCCCTTTTCATTGCGAATACAGTGACGTACTGTTTTTAGAAATCGGTTGAGATTTGACAGAATTATTGGTTACAAACGAAAAGATGACAAACCAACTTACGCGTAGTAATTTCTACACAAATGCCCACCACTAATAAGTTTTTCATCTACTACACATGACCGCATTACCTAATTGTTATTGATGTGTCTATCAGTTTACAAAAAAGTCAGAAATGAAATAAAAAAGCTGAAGCAAATAAAACTAGATACTAAAATAGTTATTAGTAGAAGATACTTAAGTTTATAAGAATTCAGATCTTTTCAAAATAACAAAAAATCAGTACTACAAAAAAAGTCGGTGTTTTTTGCTTGTGACCAAGAAATCGTTAGTTTCAGCCGTTATTGAAAGTATTAACGCGTGTTCGAAATGGTTTATTCTATCGCGGAAAGAGTAGAAATTGTTGCAATATATTATCGAAATCACGATTGCTTGTGACCAAGAAATCGTTAGTTTCAGCCGTTATTGAAAGTATTAACGCGTGTTCGAAATGGTTTATTCTATCGCGGAAAGAGTAGAAATTGTTGCAATATATTATCGAAATCACGATTGCGCTAAAGCTACAGCACGAATTTTTAATGCCAATCATCCTGAAAAAAATGTAAACCACCAGTACGTTAAACATCTGATTGACAAATTTGTTGCAACAGGTTCGCTTTTAAACAAGAAACGTGAAGTAATTGGGCCAGTTCGAAATGAAGCAGTTGAAGTGGCAGCTTTGGGTCATGTACAGATGGATAATAAGCAATCGATTACAACTGTGTCTCAAGCTTCTGGCGTATCCCGTTCAAGTTTCATCCATTTAAGATGACGCTGGCTCAAGAGTTACATGAAGATGACTTTGATCGCCCTAACCAATTTTGCAAATACTTTAGTGAACAACTTCTACTGAATAAAAATCTTCTCTACAATACATGTTTCTCCGATGAATGCACATTTATGTTGAATGGCGAAGTGAATAGACACAATTGTCATTTTTCATCCAAGGTAATCTCAATGGAAACACCTATCTAGAATTATTGGAAAGTACAATTGATCCTAGGATAACAGAGATTTTAGAAAGTGACGACAATTTACTAGAAAATGAAATAACCTTCCAACAAGATGGTGCGCCCCCGCACTATGCTGCTGCTGTGCGACAATTTTTGGATGACCATTTCCCGAGGCATTGGATTGGCAGAAGAGGTCCCGTCGAATGGTCACCAAGATCTCCGGATCTGTCCCCTTTGGACTTTTTTCTGTGGGGTCATTTAAAATCACGAGTGTACGCCACTCAGCCGGAAACATTGCAAGTGCTACGTCAGAGAATTGTAGAAGAATGCCGATTAATAACTGCGGATGTATTTAATAATGTTCGAACAGAATTTGAAAACAGACTGTATTATTGTTTGGGAGTTAACGGGGGTCATTTTGAGCAATTCATCAAATAAATCTGATTTATTATTTGCTTCAGCTTTTTTATTTCATTTCTGACTTTTTTGTAAACTGATAGACACATCAATAACAATTAGGTAATGCGGGCATGTGTAGTAGATGAAAAACTTATTAGTGGTGGGCATTTGTGTAGAAATTACTACGCGTAAGTTGGTTTGTCATCTTTTCGTTTGTAACCAATAATTCTGTCAAATCTCAACCGATTTCTAAAAACGGTACGTCACTGTATTCGCAATGAAAAGGGCTTTAAAATGATGTGCCACAAGTGGGGTAACGAAGATAACTGTTGTAAAAAACAAATAATTAAATGCGATCGGAATGACATAAACGAGAGCTGCTCCTTAATTTACTTGTTTTCACATATTTGTTATCGGACAACTGTTTCTATAATAAGCTGCAACTTCCAGCTAAGTACCCCAACTTGTTAAAACAGGTTGAGGTGGAAGAACAGTGTTTGGCAGTCTTTTTTTGCAATACTGCACTCGCGTATAAGAGAAACTTTGTTCGCTGGAAATTAAATTTGAAAAATTGCCAAGTGGAAATTTGTTTAAAAACTCCTTGGCAACTTTGGTAGGTCATGTGCTAGCATGCTATTTCTTAACTGTTGATAACATATTTTTAAATTCTGTCCCACCTTTATCATGCAAGGTGCTACATCCGACAATAAAAGCAAAAGATTATCAGTGGGAACAGTCTCAGGAAGAAAGAATGCTGAGAGTTCTTAAATAAACCTAGTTACTATTAGATCGTTTGTATTTTCTAATTGTATTAATGCAATAATATAGGATATTGGTAACACTTCTTCGCTGAGAACTGCAGTTGCACACCGATACTGGAATTCGAACAATGTCCGAAAAAAGTATGCAAAACTAGTTCCAACCTCCGAAATTTCCATACCCGAAATTATACATTTAGACGGTTACTGCCCATTATAAAACACAAAGAACTAGTTCTGGGCATCATAATTTGTTCAAAGCTAGTTTTGTGCATTTTGAAATGACCAGAGCTAGTTCTATTCATTTTTAGAAAGTTACATCAATGAACAAATTAAAAGTAAGGTTATATCTTTATAGGGCAATCCAACGAACTGTCAAATCACTTTAAAAATGGCGGCTGTAGGACAAACAACTCGACATATGACAAGCAAAAATTTGTGATTTTGTGTAGAACTGTGTGTTTGGCTCATTATATTTTATACCTATTTCGAAATACCAAGGATAATTCAGACTATCATAATGGTTTTGTTTTGTTGTGCGAGTCTGCCATGTATCTATGCATAAATAATTGTTAAAATCAAATTACGTACCTCTGTAATAGTTTACTAATTAATTATATATAACTGCCAATATTGTTATCAATATATATTTTTTATTAATATTATATATAGTATTCTCCAGGACCCTGAATTGCTAGGGCTGGCGGGGGTGTAATTATACTACTAGTTGGAGAGAAAAAAGAACTTAGGTACCTATTTATAAATAATATATTTAAAACTTGTACACTGTATTTAATTTTTTCTTGAGCTAGGTCTTGCTGTTTTATTGCACTAAGCCACTTTTGCCGTCTTATATGAGAGTTCATTGAGATCAGTTTTGTCTATAATTCAATGCAGCAGGAATCCTAAAAAATCTAACTTGATCTTCTCGCTGTTCTCTACTCCAACAATTCATAACAAAACAAAACCATTATGATAGTCTGAATTATACTTGGTATTCCGAAATAGATATAAAATATAATGAGCAAAACACACAGTTCTTCACACAGACCAATAACTAAAAGTTCTACACAAAAGCACAAATTTCTACTTGTCATATGTCGAGTTGTTTGTCCTACAGCCGCCATTTTTAAAGTGATTTGACAGTTCGTTGGATTGCCCTATTGTCATCAGTCATCATATTTTCGGAATTCAGATCTAGTTTTGCATACTTTTTTAAGTGTGTATCATAACCTTAAAAAAAATTAAGGGAACTAGATATGGTCATCTAAAAATGCGCAAGGCTAGTTTTGAACAGTTCATAATGTCCAGAACAAGTTCTCCATATTTTGCAATTTGTCAAAAAACATTTAAACGTAAATATTTCGGGTATGGAAATTTTTCTGAGCTCGAAATTAGTTTTGCATACTTTTTTTTGACATTGTCCGAATTCGAGTATCGTGTGTAACATATGCAATACACCATTCATAGAATCAGTACTTATTTACATTTATACTCACATAAAAATTGTCCTTTCCAATTTTTAGTTTTATTTCTTCTATTACTGAACAATACAAAGACCTGACGTCGTTTCTCCTCGAGGTTATCTTACTGGGAACATTAAATTTACAATATTTATGTAGGAATGAACTAAAATTTTCATGGCTTAACTTCGACAATGGAATATTCAACATCACCATTGCACGACATAAATCCTGGTTAAATGTCTTGTTCGTTTCGCTTATCTTTATTCGTAGGTTGAAAACAAATATGACTTTATCTTCAGATTTAAGTTTTTCGATTTTGGCTATATGAGAAGGCTTTTTGACACGTTGATCTATTTAGAATTTTTGTTGGCATGGTATCTGCAATAAAATTTAAAAAATATTTTGAGGAGCCTTTCTGTTTAGTGAAATACGTAAATCGTAAAAAAATAATATAAAGAATCCTAATAATAAAAATAATTTTTACTTATTGTTTTATTGCAACAAGAGCAGTACACCTTCCCCACATCAATATACATTTCTTTGTAAGGTTTAATCTATACGGAGGCAGTTATCATTTTAAGCATTTTCACTAAAATTTGACCGATGCACAGTATATAAAGTCACAAATTCAACTGACATAAATCTGCAAAAACCGACAAAAAAATTATGCAACTTTGGATAAATGCCTTGCCCTATTTATGATATTCTCTTCAATGATAAGTGAAAAAGTAAGGTTGACAGGCCACCATTAATTTTCCTGTCAATCAGCCTAATTTCCTGATTTGACACGTGTGCCTTTCGTCAGTTTTTAAAATATTTTTGTATAAGTTACTGGCTTCTTTTTCTGCACGCCAACTTACATTATGACATCTGTGGTATTATTTATTTATTAAATTATTTGTATAAGATAGTCTGGTACACTCGCATGTCTATCTTCCGCTTTGATCTTGGATTGACCTTAAACCTAAGTCGATAGGGTTAAATGGACCCCAAATTCAGATTCAGCAAGTAAAAATACATACAAATATATAGGTCTAGCCCGTCGGATATGTTAAAGTTATTATCTGGACGTGGAAATGCTTCTTAAAGAAATTACTCTTTAATAAAACTTTTACAAGTAACTCAATATTTTTATTATGTCAATTAATTACATTCTTTTTACTAACAGACTACTATGAAAATAAAATAACAAATTATTCTAATGAAATTTCAACATCTTCCCTCATTAGATAATTTGTTCAAACCCATAGCTTCTCGAAGAACTTGAAGTCTGGGTTTAAACAACGGTTTCGTCATTACGTCTGCAACTCGAAATTCTGATGCTACCTTCTTTATTTTAATATGATTATCCATAGTCATTTCTCTAACAAGGAAGTGTCTTGTTTGGATATGCTTTGTACGACGATGATGTTCTGGATTATGTGCTAATCTGGTCGCTGCTTCATTCTCAACCAACAATATTGGAACATTTTCCAGATCAATTAGTTCTTTATAAAGACGTTTTCGTCGTATTAGTTCTTTCACAGCTTCACTTGCCGCTACTACTTCTGCTTCTGTTGTCGAAATAGCCGAGTCGAGGTTTGCCTTTGACTTAGCCATGACACAATACTATCTGCACAGACTACACCTGAAGTAGAACGACCTGCAGTTTCATCGCCACCATGATCAGCATCGCTATAGCTTTCTAAATATCGAAGTTTTCCTGATAAGTAATTCCATATTCCATAGTTTCTTTTAAATAACGAAATCTGCGTTTCATTAGAATGCAATCAGAATTTTTAGGATTTTCTAGTGTTCTCGATACAACACTACCAACATAAGCTATATCTAGACGAGTACCAGTCATAAGATACATTAGAACACCAACTACTTCTCTGTGAGGAAACATTTGTACATTTTCTTCTGTACTATTTAATTGAGTATCTTTAATTATTGGAGTAGAAACAGGATTGCAGTCAGTCATCCCAAAACGTTCTAATATCTTCTTCATATAAGCCTTTTGACTAATTTCAACTGATCTATCTTTTTGATTAATTTCTAAACCTAAGAAGTACGAAGTAGGTTTTGTAACTATCTTAAAATTTTTCTCTAAATTTTCTAAAAATTCATATTTCATGTTTTCATTATTTGAAGCTAGTAATCCATCATCCACATACAGTGCCATAATTAATATATCTTCTCCTTGTTGTTTAATAAATAGACAGGGATCATATTCACTAACTTTGAAACCTTGCGTTCTAATAAAATGCCCAAATTTATTATTCCAACATCTTGATGCTTGTTTTAAACCCTAAAGACTTTTCTTGAGACGACATACACGGTTTGTGCCATCTTCATAGCCTTCAGGCTGTCTCATGAATATTTCTTCTTTTTCTAATTCTCCATATAAGAATGCTATGCAAACATCAAATTGACTTAATACCATATTTTCTGTAGCTGCTATAGTTAATAACATTCTTATTGTAATTAACTTGGCAACTGGGGTAACGTTTGATCATAATTTTCTTCTTTCTTCTGCGCATATCCCTTTATCACAAGTCTGGTCTTAAATTTTTCTATGGAACCATCTGGATTTCCTTTAATTGTATACACCCACTTACACTGAATTGTTTTTTTATTATCAGGTAATGGTTCTAGTGTTCAAGTTTTATTTTCTTTAAGTGGACACATTTTTTTCTCCATAGCCAACATCCATTGGTTTCGATGACTACTTCTTGGTAATTTAATGGTTTTTTGAAATCCAAAATATCATTAACCACCGACATAACATAATCATCTAATTTTCTTGGCTTCTTTATTTCTTCCCTATTTCTTTTCAATGCATTCACGTCTTCTTGCAAAACTTCTTCATTTTCAACTTCTAAATTATCATGAATACTTCTTTCTTCTAATTTTGAATCTTAATTTCTTCTTCTGTTTCAGTTTCTTGTCTTCCTTCTATATTACTTTCATTTTCAGACGTTTTTATTTTATTATCCTCTTGAAATTAATTGCTTTCTTCTTGAAAATTTGCAGGATTAAAACTAATGAGAATTGTTTCATTAAAAATGACATCCCTTGATCTTATAAGCTTTGTCGTTTCTTTACGCCATATACGATAACCATTATCTTCATCATAACCTATTAATACTCCTTTTACAGCTTTTTTATCCATTTTTCTTTTATACGGTTTGGGACTGTGTGCATAACAATTTGTTCCTACTATTCTTAAATGTTTTGGATTTGGTTTCTTCCTATACCACACTTCAAATGGTGATTTACTTTCAACGCCAAATACACCTGACCTGTTTCATAAATATGTTGCTGGATTTTTCATATCAGCCCACAAGCTTTGACGCAATTCTCCTCTTGCATGCATTAACGTTTTAGCAGTCTCTACAATTGTACGATTGTCTCTCTCTGCGCAACCGTTTTGTTGAGGCGCATAAGGCATGATTAACCTCTGCTTAATGCCATACTGTTGAAGTACCTGTTTAACATTTCTATTATCAAATACACTTCCATTATAACTAAGTAGTTCTTTTACAACATATCCAGTAAAGTTAATTTCATTTAATACAATTTTTAACTTTTTAGCTACTTCAGACTTTTCTTTTATAAAATGCACATAGCGAAAACGACTAAAATCGTCTTTAAACAAAACAAAGTATCGGTCATTTGATTCTGAGATTGCGAAAGGTCCACATACCTGCATGTAAAAGTTCCCCTGGTTCTTTAGCTCGATCTCTTGTTCCAAATTTGAGTTTGTGTGCTTTGGCATAGCCTTCACAATTTTCACTGTCAAGTTTGACATTAACACGTAATTCATTTAATAAGACTAACCTAACGTGTCTCTTATTTTGATGTCCAAATCTTTCATGATACTACTGCAATATATTTCCATTTGAAATCATGTTTACTTGTATTATTTTCAGTGATAACTTAAATAATCCTCCATATCGACTTCGAATTCCAATGAGTTTCTTCTCCATGAATTTGTAACTTGCACACTTCTGAATTTGAAATAAATATACTATCTGGATTTTTGTCTTGAACAGATAAGAAACAAACAATTTTTTCTTAATATCAGGGACATACCAAACATCTGAGAGTGTTAATTTCTCCTGGTATCCATTTTCATTAGTCACTATAATTACAGTATCTTTTTCTAAGGCTCCTATTAAATCTCCGTTAGCTGTGATTTACTCTATGGGAATCTTCAAATGGTTCATAAGTTTCAAAGATGTCATTTCTATTAGTGATATGATTTGTAGCTCCATTATCTACATACCAATTCAAATTGTCACATTCAGCCAATAGTACATCACTTGTTACAGCCATCAGTGTAATATTTTTGTTCCTGTCTGGTGTATTATCCCTCTCATTATCAGGTTTAGAAGGTTTACCATCTGGTGTCCATTTAAAACACTGTTTAACTTTATGTCCTGGCTTTTTACAATAATTATAAAAAATGTTTTTGTAAAATTTTCTTTTATATTCAAACTTAAACCTTGAATCTCCTTTTAGTTTGCCTTCAATATCAAAGCGATTTCTTTCTGCTATTAACATTTCCTGGTCACTATCAATTTTACAAGATAATGCTTTTTCAAGAGCACATAACTGATTAGTTAAATTCAATAGTTCTGTTCTGTCTAATTTTGACATCAGCAACCAGACTAGACTTGAAGGAAAAATATTCCTCAGGTAAAGTGTTTAATATTTTACATATAAGTAAGAGTTCTCGTAAAGCACAGTTACACTTATTACCAACACATTGTATATCTTTAGAAATTTCAGCTTGAAGCTCACTCCACAAATTTTTCAGTTTTGAAGTATGTGTTGCAATATCATCGTTTTTTGTAACTGAAAAACTGTATGCATAAATCGTAGGTTTTATCTATGTTTCCATTATATAATCTAGCCGTACTTCTCTAGAAGATTCAAATCTCATTACCTTTTTGATGCCGAATAAATAATTTCTAAAATTAAGTGTAATCGGAAACACATTGAAATAGAAACATCCACAGATGAAAAATACTAAAAATGTCCATTATTATTAATTTAAATAAACCGCCGCTTTATTTACTAGTCATGAGTTATTTAAAGTTGTACGTGCCTCACTAAAATTTTTCTAGAAGAATCAAATTCCCAATTACTAAATCCAATTTGAATGTTAAACAAAAGGTATCAAATAACTCGAATCCAGTCATTGTTTCAATTCAATGAACGAGAAGACAAAGAGCACTTCGCTTATAATGATTTAATTACACTGCATTTTGTACTGAAGCTTGCTTTTCCGATAAGACGATAATTAAGGAAATAATAAATAATACGGATGAATAAAATTGTCCCTTCATAAAAATTAAATTATAAGTTTTATCCAAGGATGATTTTTTTGATTACTATAAAATAAGAAAATTAAAATTTTAAATGATTAAAAAATATGAGATTGTTAAATATTAAATTCAGCTTTTTACTTACTTAAGCTGTTGTCAATTCATGATTTTGAAACGTTTCGTTTGTCTTAAAAAGTAAATATACAGGGTGTCCAGAAACTCTCCTGACAAACGAAGACCGGAGATTCCTCAGATAATTTTAAGGCAATTTAACCCAATTGGCGCCTTGTAAATAGTTTTGTTTAAATACCTCCAGAACGCTTCTACTTGAATCGATTCCATCAATTGCGAATTACTAGTACCGGTCATAGGCGTCTGTTTTGGGTAGGTCAACGGTTATTTTAACGCATAACTTCTTTGTATTTAACTTTTAAGCATTTGTGACACTAGATTATTAAATTTGCAGTACTAGTACTAAAAGGTACTCTTACTTTAAGTCATTAGGATACACCGTTTTCTAAAAAAATGGATTTGAAAATTTTTCGTTTTTTCGTCATTAAAGTTCAATTCATATTTTTTGCACTAGTTGGCTCTGAACTGCCAACAAAAGTAAAACATACGTTTTTCATTGTCAAATTGTTGTCAGTTCGCGAAGTTTATCTTTTAATTTTTTACTTTGTGGAATTCAAACGATTTCAATTTTTTTTTAAATGATTTTTACTAATGAGGAATACGCCGATATGCATTTAGTTTATGGCGAAATGAGGTGTAACGCTCGAACAGCGCAACGTAGATACGCTGATAAATTTCCCAATCGTGAGCATCCCACTAACTCAACATTTACAGCTCTTCATCAACGAATAAGAGAAACAGGTTCAGTGGTCCCAAAAAATAATGAAACAGGGAGACATAATGATGTAACAGCAGAACATGAAGATGTTATTTTAATGGAAGTTGATGAAAATCCAGAAATTAGCGTTCGAAGACTATCTGCCATGTACCCCACAATTTCAAAATCTTCCGTAGGAAATATCTTACACAAAGAAAATTTATATCCTTTTAATTTTACAAAGGTGCAAGCACTGGTAGAAGGAGATTTTCCTGCTCGTGTAGAATTCACTAGATGGTTACAAAACCAGAAAAATCAAGATGAAGATTTTTTCAGATACATTTTGTTTGGTGACGAAGCTACATTCACAAAAAATGGAATTTTTAATGTACATAATGCACATTATTATTCGTACGTTGGTGACAATCCCCACGTTGTTCAACAATTTAAGCATCAGCGTAGGTTTAAGATAAACGTCTGGATAGGAGTAGTTGATGATTATCTACTTGGACCTATGGAATTACCTGCTCGTTTAAATGGTGCTGATTATTTACATTTCCTGTAAAATATTTTACCTGATTTGTTAGATGAGGTGCGTTTAAATATTCGGCAAAACTTATGGTTTTTACACGACGGCTGTCCGGCCCACTTTAGCAGGAATGTACGAGACTTTCTAGATAATAACTACGAAGACCATTGGATTGGAAGAGGAGGACCAGTTGCTTGGCCAGCAAGGTCGCCGGATTTGAATCCTTGCGATTATTGTGTTTGGGGATACATAAAAGCATTTGTTTATTCCGTTCCGATACAAAATCGTGCACAACTCTGGCGAAGGATACAAGATGCTTGCAACGAATTTAGAAATAACTTTGGAATTTTTGCAAGAATTCGGCGTTCTCTAAGCAAAAGGGTAAACTTATGCATAGAGACTAATTGTCATCACATCGAGCATTTTTTGTAACTATCTACCTTTGATACTTTTTTTTGTTACTTTCGTTCCATTGTAATAAATACTTTGTTTTTAAAAATCTTTAACTACAATTTTTAAACTTTAATGACGAAAAAACGAAAAATTTTCAAATCCATTTTTCTAGAAAACGGTGTATCCTAATGACTTAAAGTAAGAGTACCTTTTAGTACTAGAATACCTGAAAATTTAATAATCTAGTGTCACAAATGCTTAAAAGTTAAAGACAAAAAAGTTATGCGTTAAAATAACCGTTGACCTACCCAAAACGGACGCCTATGACCGGTACTAAGTAGAAGCGTTCTGGAGGTATTTAAACAAAACTATTTACAAGGCGCCATCTTCAAAGAGCTCTAGTTTCCTTAGGAACCATTTTTGGACTAGGTGAATTGGGTTAAATTGTCTTAAAATTATCTGAGGAATCTCCGGTCTTCGTTTGTCAGGAGAGTTTATGGACACCCTGTATATTTATTACTAAACGTTAAACGATTGAAGCAATAATCAACCACATGTAGTGCATTGAAATAAAGAAATACAGGCTACAAACTATATGATGAACTTTAGCAAATGGTAGCTGAGTTAAATGTCAAACATGTTTCCTTATAAGAACATAATACACAGGTCCGATTCGTTTTTGTTTAGAAGTTACAAGTATTTTAAAAAATATAATTTCATATTCAATCAAAGTAGCAAATAAGAATGATGGTTGCTATAATAATAATTGTTTTTTAGGTTTAATTATTAATTAATCTTTATTAATAAAATTAACAAATCTTAAAACTATAATAATGATTCAAAATGTCCACTCTCGGCTCGAATGTACTCATGTCGGCATACTAAAGATTCAGTCACTCGAAGTATGAGATTTGCATTATTTCTTATCTAGTTAGTTGCATCCTGAATTCTTTCACGTCTACTGACGGGTAATGATTTTAACATGATACACAAGCTGCTTCATATGTCCCCATAAATAAAAATTCAAAGGCCTTACAAAATCGATGATTAATGAAGATTACTTGATATACACTGAAAACTATTTGAAGAGTTCTCAATGACAGCATCCATTATTAAATCTTTCATTTTGTACATTGACTTATTGATTAAAAAATGTCTGGGTTGGTTCCCACGTCATCGATTTAGCTTCCTTTCTTCCTCAAAAGTAACACTGAAACTGGAGATTAAACGATATGTACACATATGGCCTGTAATATTTCCATCTTCAATGTTTAGGCTGAATATTTTCCAAATTGCTAGCTATTGCCTCTCTGTAATGTCTAGATTATAATTTTCTCTCTAACTAGAGCTTCCTTTCTTCCTCAAAAGTAACACTGAAACTGGAGATTAAACGATATGTACACATATGGCCTGTAATATTCCCATCCTCAATACTTAGGGTGAATATTTTCCGAATTGCTAGCTATTGCCTCTCTGTAATGTCTAGATTATAATTTTCTCTCTAACTAGAATTTTGCTGCTCTATCAAATGCTCACTCTATGTTCCGTAATTGCCGACGCACTTATGCTCCTTGAACTTTATACTAACCCATCCTCAGGTTTATTTAATGTATACGTTGTCAAATATACTAAGAATACTGTTCACACCCGAGCCTTGCAATATATTACTCTTGAAGTTAAATTTGGAACAGGTTTGCCCTATTTTGTGGTGTTCGAGACAAAATTGAAACCGTGCTTTCTTAAAAGGTAACCTATTTTGCTAGTACATCTGTGTATATATATAGAGTAGATAGGTTTGCAAGATATTCCTCCTCTTCATTGATCTTAGAGGCTCTTCTGATGACTTTTCTCTTGATTACATCTAAAAGCGGATCATAAATGATGTAGTTTTTATTTAGTGTTCTGGTTTACATATGGTTCATCTCGATGCACTAAGATGTTGATAATACCTTATTCTGAATCGGGTAATAATGAGACTCTGCATTCAAGTACTTATCGGCGTAAGTAGGTCATTAAAATATCGCAGAGAACTGACATGATGTTCCTGTATAAAATGCTATATAACATGGTGGACTAATCCTTGACTTTTTCTAATATTAATTTTCATGTACCACCCTATTATTTCAGAGCAAATTGTCCGTTCTCAAAAAAATTTAGGAGAACCCAATCTGGACAGAATTCACCAATTAATAGAAAGTGGAAGTAAATCATTTAATACAGATATTTATAATATCTAGTATAGGTAGTTTCAAAAAGCATACTATGAACCATTTTATTACGAATTTGTGACATTCTTTCTATTGATATATATATATATATATATATATATATATATATATATATATATATATATATATATATATATATATATATATATATATATAATCATGCATATGTTTTTTTTAATTGAAAAGTGTATATGTTTTCATATATTGCAAATTATTTTTACTAATTTTGTATACTTATTTATTTATTTATTTAATTTCTTTGTTAATCTGTGGACCAACTTTTTAGGTTATCATGTCTGTTGTGAATAAATAAATAAACATATATAAACCAACATTTTGGTTTTACAACCATTGACTCCAGAACAATATATTATAATCAATAACACAGCACCATAAAAAAGTGGTCTGTTCACTAGCTGAACCCGAATCTGGGGCCCGTTTAACCCCATCGCCCTAAGTTCAAGATCAATCTAAGGTCAAAGCGAAAGATAGATATGCCAGTGGATCCGGCTATGATCCATTTATGTTTTGGGGTCGCTGAATCCGAATCCGGAATTCATTTGACCCTACCAGATCAGATTCAAGGATCGTAACTGAAGAAATGTATGATAAACCTATCAATACGAGTATGTTTTGATATAGATAGCTTAATGTTATTTATTACTGTTTTAGAAAGGTATTTTAAGCTAATATAAATCAAATCTCCTACAATTCCTATCAATGAAGTCATATGTATACTCTCTGATACCAAACATCTAGGTATGCTAATGAACAATTCAACAGAAAGATATATTCAATAATTATCTAATGAAATTAATCTAGTTAAATTTACTAACCTGGTTTAATTAAAACACTCTATAAATATCTAATTTCACTTTGAAACAGTGGGAACTCGAAAATTCAATCTAGATGAGATCTGACCTACTTCTGCATTTTTAAGATTGCTTCTTCAGTGTAATTCAACGCTGGTTGGGGCTTTAGTCCACAGAGTAGTTACACAATATTATTAATACATAAAAATATATAGAAAAAGCATAATGTTAGTTTGGAAGAAAATAATAAAGGTGGATCCTTAAGTGGGACAGGTACTGAAACATATGTTGAAGTTAACTATGCTCCGTTTAATACTCTGAACAAACAGGAAAAATCTCAAACAAGAAAGTAAACGTTCTTGTTCGATAATTAACCTAATTGTTGATAGAAGATTCGCAGTTTTTATGTCGTGGTTGATAAATATAATTTAAAATGCCAGTTGAATCAAATCTTCTGTTTATAGTTATTGATCCAGTGAACTCTTTTTTTGGAAGATGACGCACTTCCTCTAATCTAGTGATATTATGCGGTTAATGAACAAACTCAAACCTGGAAGACACAAGTCTAATAAATGCAAATTGTCCATTGATTCTTGTAAGAGAAGCCTATAAGCCACCGTTTTTTACAACACTAATGTATACCCCTCCATCCCAGAAGCGCATTGAGTTGTTTGAAAGCAAGAGTATACGAGCATGAAGTCAATTTTTGAAAAAATTAACTTCAAACATGGTTGGCAAATTTGAGGGATTTTAAAGTTGTTATTATTTTAGTGAAACGTCAATCAGGTTTCACAAAATATATGTGCTTCTCTATATAGTAAAAGGATGGACAATAAGAGCTTCATTTCAACTAGGTACTAAGAACATCAATACAAAAACCCTTAGTTGTTCCTCCTAAAGTCCTGATTCCAACTCTTCACATTAAGTTAGGAGTTATGAAACAATGGGTGAAGGTTTTTAATAACAAAAGTGGATGATGTCTATATCGAAAAGTTTTTCTCAATATTTCAGATGCAAAACTGCAAGGAATTTTTTGTCATTAATATGAGAGAATTTCCTAAGAGACCATAAAATTCTAGATTAAAGGGAAAAGTAGCGCAAATGGTGGAAAACTGGAGAAATTGAGTTGTTTAATTAATCTAAAATTACATTTCAATATTGAAAACTTCCCAAAAAATCTTAAAGCTTTCAGTAAAGAACAAGGTGAAAGATTTGAAGATCTGAAGAATACAGATCGACGTTGCCAAGGCAGATAGGATAAATATATAATGAGTGATTATTAGAATAGCACACTTTATAAACCTACAAGACCCTCAAACTTACGACGATTGTTACTGTATACATTTTTTTATTCTCAAGAGTAGTGATTTTTAGCGCTAACTCTAAATTCGGATTGTTTTACACATTTGCATATCAATCTATAGATTTGATCATAGAATGATCTTTTAACGTGATAGAGTTAAATGAACCTGACTCAGATCCACCGACTCCAAAAACATAAATCTACGATGGTCCGATTCACTTGCCTTGAAATAAACTTGAAACTGGCCTGGTGTAATGAATCCTGGATTCAGATTATGCAGCCCCAACGTTTTCAATATGAGAACCCCGAGTTTCCATACATTTTAAAAAAATTGTCTAAACATCTCCGTTGTGTACGAAACAAGAAATTTTTCATTTTATTTTAATAAGAGGAACAAGAACCCAAAAGAATACCGTTTAAATTCTGGACACCCTGTAAATGAAAGTAGCTTGGAACGAAAATAAAGATATAATATAGAGACGCTCATAAAACATAAGAATTTCGCTGTACAATACCTCTAACTTATATAAGTAAGTAATTTCAGCGTTCTAAAGACCTCCAGGACATTCTTTATTTAACTTACAAGAATACGAAGCCCAGTCTTTGTGAAGTACCGTTAAGCTCAGCCGGTTGGCTTCGGAACGCGAAATCACTGCGAATCGTAATCCTTTATCTTATTCTGCAGCGGCTAAATGAGGGTCTCTGGAGCTAGATTAGGATTCTCATACGTATAAATAAGATTTTTGTTTTCGTTGTAATTTAACTAATTTCACGTTTGCGTTAGGTTGATGATGAAAATAAATTGAAATCTACAAGCGCTCTTCAATTAAATATGAAACCAATAACAAGATACTGAAATAATATACATATTAAATTAGACAGATAGGCTGTAAGTAACTGATATTTCCAACTAGCACAAAAACTGTTAAAGTTATTGTAACCTGTAATTACTATTGTAGGGAATAAACAATATAAATGCCTCATTGAACTACAAAATACTTTGCCATCCTCAAATGCAGTCATTAGAATGTTAAGGCACCATAAACAAACAAACAAATTTGCATTTACTATTATTTAACTTAAAAATTGTTTTTGAAGTTACTTCTACCTAAAAGTCTCTACATTGGTATGAATGTAGAAGTACTAGTCATATGAAAAACTGCAGTAACTGCAGCAAAGTAATAGTTACTAAATAATTTGTCTTCTGATTATGAAATTCCCAAAATTGCACAAACTTACTTAAAACTATTAAAGTACCAATAATATCTTCAAGTTAGAAACATTGTTTTGATATGTGAGTAGCTGCTTGTTCTTTGTCTTTTGATTGAAAATATATCTGGACCTATAGAAAAAAAGGAATTATATGGACTTTCAATAACTTTTTATTTAAATTTAATGCATCAGAGATAAATTTGGGCAAGTTCTGTAATGTAGTTGCCACATAGCCGATACGTCTGAAATTACATAGAGAAGAATTGTATACTAAAGAAGCAACAGCAGCGGTTTTTAATTATGCAATTTTTGTAGATTACAATTTAGATGCTACACTAAATTATGTGGAGAAATCTGAAGTAATTTCAAAATTGAACAATTTGAGGTTAGAAAAGCATGTATCCTACAATGATTCTTAAAAAAGTTGAAGACATCTAAATAGTGAATAAAATGAAATTATTATTTATTTTTTGAAACAGTGGTAGGTATATTAGTGCTTTATTGAAATTTGGTATTCTGCCATAAGTTTTTATGGTCAGGTCGATGATGCTATTAAAAAGTTATATCCATTTAGGATGGCAATTTTTGTAAGAGATATTTGTGTTTATAATTTGTAGCACAAATAATTTCATGTAAGTTAAATATAAATTATCAAATTTGTTTAACAGTGGAAATAAGAATGATATTTATTTATACATTTTATTAATATCGTTCTCCACAAATTTACAGTACCTAGGCAAGTGTTCCACATGACCCCCATTCGCTTCTAAAGGTATTTTAGGAAAATTCCCGAAATATTCCTAATTTGATTAGAATATTTCACAACCCATTGCTAAAGTTACAATTGATCAACAAGAGATATCAATGATTTAAAATGATTCCACTAGTAGCCTGAAGACTTTGTAAACCCCGCAACTCGTTGAACTCCACTTAAGTAGAGACAATGGGCGTATTCAGGCGAAGTTAGCCTATAACTAAAAACTGCTAGAATGCTAACAGGGCCATTAATCAGCCGCTTAAACAACACTGAATAGTGTGCTGATTGTTATCCGCTGAATTGCGAAAAAAATATATGTAACATAACCTTACATTGTCATACTTAAAAAGTCATATCTACTCTACTCTAGTACACAAAATCAAAAATTTGTTAAGTATTCTTTATCTAGTCACAGTAACATTGGTATTATATATATTAAATATGGCATATAATTTATTAGAAAACATACTATTAGAAGAAATTTTGGATGATCACATTCATTTTGGTGTTATAATTCAAGGAGTAAATCAATTAGCAGATAACATAATTATAATATAATTTGAAAGAATAGAAGCAGTGAGAAATGAAAATTATTGTCACGGAATTTGCCCCACTCACACCCAAATCGACGACTGTGGTACCGCGAATTGATAAGATTGCCCCGATCGCCCCTACACGATTCTGTTAAACAAACAAAATGCCGTGGATCGAGACGGGACTAGAACATTTGAGAAACGACGAGAAGCGTTCGAGAGATGCTAGAAAATTAATCTAGAGATACTAGAATATACCTGGAATATTCGCTGGGTCTATAAAAGAAAAATAAACGGCCAATTAAGTAAGTCTTGTATAAGTCTTGTATTACAGTGTTGAATTGAAGTGTTTAGTTGGAGATATCAAAGTGATTTAGATAGCGATTAATTAAATAAGTGTTTAGTTGAGTTCTAATTAGTGTTCAGTAGTGTACTGAGTATAGTTAATAAAGAAGTAGTTAATTAACGGTTTGTTTTTCTGGAAGTAAGAAAATTCGGATTGGGAAATCCGTGACAATTTGGTGTCGGAAGTGGATTTAACTGGAAGTTTTAAAGAGCTTTCTGGAACCCTGTCCACACAGTAGGATTTAACTGAAAGTTTGAGGAGCTTTCTGGAACCCTGTGCGTGAGTGGGTTTAAGTGGAAGTTGGAAGAACTTTCTGGAACCCTGTGCGTGGGTGGAATAAAGACCCAAGTGTGACATATCACCGTACTCGTTGTGACTTTAGGAAGTGAACGGTGGTATTCGCGAAGGACAATCTCGAACACTCTAGAACTTTGTACGGGAGTGAAACAAAGACCCAAGTGTGACATATCACCGCACTCGTCGTGACTTAAGGAAGTGAACGGTGCTATTCGCGAAGGACAATCTGGAACATTCTAGAACTTTGTACGGAAGTGAGACAAAGACCCAAGTGTGACATATCACCGCACTCGTCGTGACTCAATAAAGTGAACGGTGCTATTTGCGAAGGACATTTTCGAACATTCTAGAACTTTGTACGCGAGTGAGACAAAGACCCAAGTGTGCCATATCACCGCACTCGTCGTGACTTAAGGAAGTGAACGGTGCTATTTGCGAAGGACATTCTCGAACATTCTAGAACTTTGTACGCGAGTGAGACAAAGACCCAAGTGTGACATATCACCGCACTCGTCGTGACTTAAGGAAGTGAACGGTGGTGTTCGCGAAAGACAATCTCGAACATTCTCGAAGTTTATACCAAAGTGAGACAAAGACCCAAGTGTGGCATATCACCGCACTCGTCGTGACTTAAGGAAGTAAACGGTGTTATTTACGAAGGACAATCTCGAACATTCTAGAAGTTTATACCAAAGTGAGACAAAGACCCAAGTGTGGCATATTACCGCACTCGTCGTGACTTAAGGAAGTAAACGGTGTTATTTGCGAAGGACAATCTCGAACATTCTAGAACTTTATACCGAAGTGAGACAAATACCCAAGTGTGGCATATCACTGCACTCGTTTCATTGCAAGGAAGTCAACAGTGACATTTACAAACACATTAGTGGACATTTTAGAACATTCCAAAGAAAATAGAGTGAATGCCTGTAACTAGAAGTCAAGTCAACATGGATGCACAACTGGCGAAACTATTGGAAACGATGCAGGAGAAATTAGAAAAGAAATTAGAAGAACAGGGACAGGCGATGCAAGAAAAATTTGAAGAACAAGGGCATAAAATGGAAGATCAGTCCCAGACGATGCAGGAGAAATTAGAAGAACAAGGGCATAAAATTGAAGATCAGTCCCAAATGATGCAGCAGAAATTAGAAGAACAAGGGTATAAAATGAAAGATCAGATACAGGCAATACAACAAGAAATGAGGGATCAGACAAAAGAAATGCAGACAAAATTAGAAAAATTGGAGAATTCACTAGAAGAAAAACTAGAGGAGCAGTCATATAAAGTGGAAAAACAAGTAGAAGAGAAACTGTTAGAACAAAGAAAAGAAATGAACGAAGAACTGTTGGCACACAAAAAGGAAATAGACGAAGAAATAAACCAGGTTAGAGAAGAACTTAGACATAAATTAGACAAGATAACAAAGGAAGGCGTAATCAAATCAGAAGGACCTGTTATCCGAACTCAGAAAACGAAACCCCCTGAATTCGACGGCAAGGTCTCCTGGAATGTCTATCTGCGTCAGTTTGAAGCAGCAGCTGCAGCAAACGAATGGTCTGATTATGAGAAAGCTACTGCTCTGATAGTTGCTCTACGAGGGGAAGCTCTTGACGTCCTGCAAGGAGTTCCTGCTGGGCAGCAGAATAACTACGACATTCTAAAACAGCATATGGAAATGAGATATGGGGATAAGCACCTGCAGCAAGTTTACCAAGCACTATTGAAAAATCATCACCAACAGAATGGAGAGAATTTACAGCATTTTGAGACCGATGTTGCCCGACTGCTTCGATTGGCTTATCCAACAGCCCCGTCCGAATTCTTAGACCAGCTGTCCATCCAAGTTTTTACCGATGGCCTAAGAGATTGCGAAACCCAGCAGGCATTACGACTCGCCAGACCTAAAACGTTGAACGACGCTCTTTCGCATGCACTGGAATTCGAGGCAGCAAAGATGGCATCTGGTAGGCATGTTAAAGTTCGGGCCATCAGTGATAACAGCGATAGTATGGCAAATGGAGACCTAATAAAGACGCTAAAGGAGATTATTGATAAATTCAGTCCATCTACTAGGACAAAGAAGGAACAATCTGATAGTCGAAGGGATCGCCTTCTCAAATGCTGGAACTGTGGACAGACAGGACATCTAAAGAGACAGTGTAGGGCCCCAGTCACAAAAACGCGACTCCCAGGCGACAACTACACAGGAAAACTAGGTTCAGCCGGCTTGACGGGGCAAAAGCCGGCTGCGTCTCCCTACCATGCCCCACGAGAAGAAATTACGTTGTCACGTCTCCAGGACTCTGACTCCTTGCTAGTAGAAGGCAGTATTTTTGGTCGTACTTTCCCTATGGTAATCGATACTGGAGCAGCAAGAACTATTGTACGACCGAATATTATTGGTGCTTGGCGTATTAAGAACCCTGTCAAACGTTATGTCCTCACAACAGCCAATGGACAACAATTGCCAGTCAAGGGGGAATGCGAGCTTGAAATAGAATTAGGAGACATCAAATTCAAACACAGAGCCCTGGTAGCAGATATATCGGACAATATCATACTCGGACTAGACTTACTACGAGCAAAGAGGGTGAACTTAAATTTGAATGCTGGCACGCTACGGATAACGGGTGAGGAAGTAGTGCTAACGAACACCACTGAGAATAACACTGTACGGAGACTCGTTGTTAAAGAAGATGTGGTACTACCTGCTCAGACCGAAACCTTGGTTGCCACTGTAATGGATGGGGAAATGCCTTGCAGTGTAGGAGTGGTGGAACCCAGTAATCCGGATTTGTTTAATAAATCTATAGTCACCGGCCGCACTCTGATTAAACCGGAGAAGACGACAATAGTACGGGTAGTTAACCTGAAAACGTTTTCACAGAAAGTTACAAAGGGAACTGAAGTAGGAGTCTGTGAACCTGGCGACTTTGGGAGAACCAATGTAGTGAAGCATCGAATCGATACTGGTTCATCGCCTCCTATAAAGCAGCCACCACGAGGACTTCCACTAGCCAAGCGAGACGAAGTTAACAAGATGTTAATTGAGATGCAAAACCAAGGCACCATAGAGCCATCTCAGAGTCCTTGGGCTTCTCCTGTAGTCCTGGTTAAGAAAAAAGACGGCTCCACCCGATTTTGCGTGGACTACAGAAAATTAAATGACGTCACCAAGAAAGACAGTTACTCACTACCAAGAATTGACGATACTCTGGACACCTTGGCTGGTGCGCAATGGTTTTCCACTTTGGATTTAAAGAGTGGATATTGGCAAGTCGAGGTCAGCCCAGAAGACAAGGAAAAGACAGCGTTCACTACCGGAAATGGATTGTGGCAGTTCAATGTAATGTCATTTGGTCTATGTAATGCCCCTGCCACTTTTGAGCGACTGATGGAAACTGTACTTCATGGCCTGCATTGGGAGACCTGCTTGATTTACTTGGACGACGTGGTGGTGCTGGGACGCTCTTTCCAGGAGCACCTGAAGAACGTGTCCGAAGTGTTCAAGAAGTTGAAAGCAGCGAACCTGAAGTTGAACCCGAAGAAGTGCAGTCTGTTCCAAAAGGAGGTTAGATACCTAGGTCACATTATTACTCCAAATGGTGTGAAAACAGACCCGGAGAAGACAGAGTGCATAAAGAACTGGCCGGTTCCTAAAGACAAACATCAAGTTCGAAGTTTTCTCGGCCTATGCACATACTATCGACGATTCGTCCAAGGATTCTCAGACATTGCCAAGCCCCTTCATAAATTGACAGAAGACAGCATCCTGTTCGAATGGACTCCGAGATGCCAGCAAGCCTTTGAGACGCTGAAAGAGGCTCTCTGCACTACCCCGATTTTGACATACCCAATACCTGGACAACCATTTATAGTGGACACGGACGCAAGCAACATTGGAATTGGCGGAGTTCTTTCTCAAGTACAAGATGGCCAAGAGCGAGTAGTGGGCTACTTCAGCAAAGTCCTATCAAAAGCCGAAAAGAACTATTGTGTGACTCGGAAAGAATTACTTGCCATCGTCAAGAGCCTAGAACACTTTCATAAATATCTGTATGGCCAAGAATTTCTCCTAAGAACGGATCACGCTTCCCTTAAATGGCTGCTACAGTTTAAAAACCCTGAAGGACAGATGGCCAGGTGGCTGGAACGGCTGCAAGAATATCACTTTGTTGTTGAACATCGAGCCGGCAGGAAACATGGAAATGCAGATGCCCTTTCTAGGACACCCTGTCCTGTCAACTGCAAACACTGCAGTAGTCTTGAAAGGAAAGAGAACATCTCATCAGTTCCTTGTAAGGTGGTAGCAGCTCAACCTGAAGACCGTTGGAGTTCAGCAGCGATTCGGGAAGAGCAGCAAGCTGACTGTGACATCAAGCCTTTACTAGACTGGAAAGAAGCCAACAACCGACCGTCTTAGGCTGAAGTCAGTAGTAAAAGCCCAGCATTAAAGAGCTATTGGGCTCAATGGAATTCCCTGGTGTTGGAAGACGGTGTCCTAAAAAGAGCATGGGAGAACAATGACGGAACGGAGGTCAAGAAACAAGTACTACTCCCGAGGTCCCGAGTTAAAGAAGTGTTGCAGGAAGTACATGGAGGTAATGGTGGTGGACATTTCGGTATCAATAGGACTCTACAGAAGATTAGGGAGCGTTTCTACTGGATGAGCTGTAGGACGGATGTAAAAGATTGGTGCCGAAAATGTGACATATGTGCAGCAAGCAAGGGACCGAATACCCGTTCCAGAGGCAAAATGCGCCAGTACATCGTAGGAGCACCGTTCGAGAGGATTGCCATTGATATCGCTGGCCCATTTCCGAAAACTCAAAGTGGGAACCGATATCTGCTAGTAGCCATGGACTACTTCAGCAAATGGCCAGAAGTATACCCCCTTCCCAATCAAGAGACCACGACCGTAGCAGAAGCTCTAGTCAACAACCTGTTCTGCAGATTTGGTGTGCCCATGGAGCTACATTCAGATCAGGGCAGAAATTTCGAATCAAGCGTGTTCCGAAAGGTCTGCGAGCTTATGGGAATCCGAAAAACCAGGACCACCCCACTGCATCCCCAGTCAGATGGTATGGTAGAACGCTTCAACGCCACACTAGAAACCAATCTGAAGATGTTTGTAAACGAGAACCAGACAGACTGGGACAAGCTCATTCCACTCTTCCTGTTAGCTTACCGCTCAGCTGTCCATGAAACTACTGGGAAGACTCCCGCAAGGATCATATTTGGAAGAGAGCTTCGCCTTCCCGCAGATTTGGTATTTGTTCGTCCTGCGGAACAGCCCACAGATCCAGACACTTATACCCATGAGCTAGAACGAAGACTAGCAGCCGTACACGATCAAGTCAGATCTCGAATGCGACTAGAGAGCGATCGCATGAAGACTCGATACGACGTCCGGGCCAATACAGTCGGATTCCAACAAGGTGACCTGGTGTGGCTGTACAACCCCACGCGGAAGAAAGGAAAATCACCTAAACTACAGAACCGTTGGGAGGGCCCCTATACTGTGATTAAAAGAATCAATGACGTCGTCTACCGGATACAGAGGACTCCCAGGAGTAAGATGAAGGTCGTCCATCTGGAGCGTCTGTCCCCATATAGAGGTGTATCCGATCGGGACGATCGGTCCTAAGGAGGGGGCAGTGTCACGGAATTTGCCCCACTCACACCCAAATCGACGACTGTGGTACCGCGAATTGATAAGATTGCCCCGATCGCCCCTACACGATTCTGTTAAACAAACAAAATGCCGTGGATCGAGACGGGACTAGAAAATTTGAGAAACGACGAGAAGCGTTCGAGAGATGCTAGAAAATAAATCTAGAGATACTAGAATATACCTGGAATATTCGCTGGGTCTATAAAAGAAAAATAAACGGCCGATTAAGTAAGTCTTGTATAAGTCTTGTATTACAGTGTTGAATTGAAGTGTTTAGTTGGAGATATCAAAGTGATTTAGATAGCGATTAATTAAATAAGTGTTTAGTTGAGTTCTAATTAGTGTTCAGTAGTGTACTGAGTATAGTTAATAAAGAAGTAGTTAATTAACGGTTTGTTTTTCTGGAAGTAAGAAAATTCGGATTGGGAAATCCGTGACATTATTATGAAGTAGTAATGCCACACTACAATCTTGACGACTTCAAATCTCACTTTCCAGAGGAACACTTAAGGTATTACAACCGAATTTATCATATTATATACTAATAAACCAAGTGGTAGTACGAAACAATAATCGAGAGCAAACAATAATCTTTCAATTCAGTGGACGATAGATTTGATTTGACTCCAAGTACTGCCCACAATATATTTATCGAAATCATTACCTTAATAGAAAGTTTACGTCATACTAAAATTGTATGGACTGATAACAATGAACGGCAACGTAAAGCACTATTCTACAAGATAAATCAGGCAAGTACCTACAAGAAATTATATAAAAGTTGTTCATGGTTCACTTTTAGATATACCTGGTGTAATAGGCTTAATTGATGGCTGTCATATACCTATCAAAGTACCACCTCATAATAATGTAGATTATTATAATACAAATATTTACCATAATCAGTTATTTTGCATGGCGTTTGCAATGATCGTAGAGAATTTATTGATATATTTGTTGGAACAACTGGCAGAGGGCATGATGCAGGAGTGTTTAGAATGAGTCCTCTCTATAATCTGCTAACTGACGAGGCACCACCTCTGTTGATAAGTGAACACCTTCTTGGAGATGCGGCGTATCCTCTGCTTGCATTTCTTTTGAAACCATACCGAAATAATGACAAATAATCAGTCACATTTTAACACAGTAATGAGTTCCGTTCGAACACTCATAGAACACAGTTCTGGGATATTGAAGGGCAAGTTTCGCAGACTGAAATATATAATTATGTGCATAATAGATAAAGTTCCAGTAGTAATTAGTGCAGTGTGTGTCCTGCATAATATTATAAATAAACAGGAAGCACCTGACAATTATGAAGATTTCGTAGATGATATTCAAGATCAAGATGCAAATGATATAAATATGTATGATGGTATGGATTTGCTTGAAAATATTAACAGAAATAATGTAGCTGAACAAAAAAGAGATTATGTTGCTTCACTCTTATAATACGTACTTTTTTGTTTCTGTTTGGTAATATAACAGTGTATAACAATACAGCGTGATCCATTAGACACCGGGATACCTTCATAAGAGCTGTAATAATAGTTCGATGTTGTCAAACTTTTTTTTAATTGCAGAATGTGAAAAATTGTACTTGGGACAAAGGAGCAACTTTTTTGAGCAAAAACCAAGGCCTACTGGATATTTTCTTGGGGAAGAAAATTAAAAAAAAAATAATAGCAAATGTTTAATGAAAAATCTGAGTACACCACTGGAATAAGCATCAGCTAAAATGGATTTGTAGAATATTTTATAAAAAAAAATAATATTGATAATTCTGTGGGTAAATTAAAAATCACATTGTTGCAACTAATTTCTTTAATTCATCAAATGTTCCATAGAATAAAACACCAAAATAAGTAAAAAATAACTATTTTTTATTGATAACAACATTCAGCCAAATAATTATAATTGGACCATTATTATAGCTCTTATGGGGGTGCCTCAGTTTCAAGTGGGTCACACTTTATGTATAGAGTGTTCTAGTATTCCATGTACATACTTACGGCAAGAGATCTGGAGCGGCACTCTGTATCTTTTATTTTTAAGGAAAGCGATAAGAATAGGCAAGCGACAATATCGCTATCGCAAAAATTGTTGGTATCCTATAAGTAAATCTCTATGGCCTCGGCTATAGTACGGCCATTCTCGTATTCTTCAGTCGGATAGAGATTGTAGTATTAACAGTCCTGAAAACATCCGCAAATGTAACCAACAACGTAAAAAAGAAGAGGAAGAGGAAGACATTTGATCTAATCTCAATTTACAGTAACCTCACTTTTAGATTATTTTTATTAATTTGTTTCATATCTTAATCAAGTTTAAATTTATAAATTCAACTTTAGCTTTATATTGTAAAAAATGTTACCAGCGCAAAGATTTCTTGTAAACGAAATTGAAAACATTGCAAGAATGCACGAAAGTAGAGTGAACAAAAGGGTACTGAGGAGTGATAGTGACCCATTCAGTTTACATGATAGACGCTTTATCGAACTTTTCCGTTTAAATAAGGACCTAGTAGCTTATTTATTCACACAGCTAGTTCCCCACATGGATCCCGAACAAAGATGTACAAGAATCCCTCGCCAAATACGAATTCTAACGGCCTTACGCTTTTTTGCGATTGGCAATTATCAAAGAGGTATGTATATTAGTTTTTAAGCTTTGTTGTTGTTGTGGTCAATAAATTTAAGGGTAAACTTTGGATATATTTTTAACTATTTACACGATTTCATAGAAAAATTATAATTCCAATAAAAGTAAGAACCTTAGCAGTTAATTTGTTGGTATTTTAGGTAATTGGGTACATTTTTTAAATATAGGTAAATGAGATATGATAATTATGTACTTAATTATAAATTTATTATAGCAATGACAGGTTATAATTGAAAGTTTGAGTAAATAATATTTTTTTGTTTTTAGGTATTGGAGAAGAATTTTTATTATCCTCAAGTCAACAAGTGGTAAGCCGTTGCATTCATGAGGTTGCCAATTGTATCACAACACATATGGGACCAGAATGGATTAAATTTCCTTTTCACCAACAGTCAAAAAATGACATAAAAAGAGGCTTCATGGAAAAAGCTGGTTTTCCAGGTATAATTGGTTGCATCGATTGCACACACATTGCGATATTGGGACCATCACATGAGGAGCATAATTACATCAATCGAAAGGGTTACCATTCAAAAAATGTGCAAATAGTTTGCAGTTATAATTTACAAATTTTAAATATAAATGCAAGATACCCAGGATCTGTAAATGATGCTTTTATTTGGAGAGCTTCACAAGTAAAGCGTGTCTTAGATCAAGACTACAACAGAGGTAAGTATAAAACGTTTTATTAGTGTTCAACCACGCTTAAATAATTTTTTAGGTGAAAGAAACCAATGGCTGCTTGGAGATTCAGGATATCCACTGGAACCTTGGTTATTAACCCCATTTGAAAACCCTGAACCAAATACACCAGAGGGCCGGTATAACCGTGCACACAAAATCACTAGAAGCATAATTGAACGCTGCAATGGACGATTCAAACTGATCTTTAGGTGTCTTTTAGGAGAGAGAAAGCTGAGATACAGTCCTGAAAAAGTTGGTGTAATTATAAATGCTTGTGCAGTTTTACATAATTTACTACTTAGGGCAGGAGTTGAATATGACATTGATTTAAATTTAGTTAACGCAGATGTAGATAATTACAACAATGTCAACCACCCAGTATTAAATGAAGCTAGACAAACAAGACAACAAGTTGTAGATAGATATTTTACCAATGTGTAATTTTATGTATTTTATAAATAAATAAATTATATAATAAATTAAATTCAATAATTTATGTTTGAATTGTGGCTCACTAAAACTCAATACGTTAAAATTTTCACTTCTTCTTTTCTTTCTTTTGTGATAGCAATGCATTTTAAATGGACAGGTTCAAATACTGTCAAGTTTAAAAGCCCCAATTTAAGTTTGGAATGTACAACCAGGCCTTAATCATTTATCATAATTAATATAAAATCAAGAATCCACAAATTAACATCAATAGTAAAAAACTTCTCAATTTGTACTTTTTATTAATCACATGTTAAAAAACAACAAAATAAATGTTCTCTTAATTTCATAATAAATAAACATCATCTAGTAACTAAAATAAATAGGTATTACTCAAAAGAAACAACAATAAATTCTGATATAAATTAATTAACTAAACTTAACCGAATATTCTAAAAAAAAATCACAGTGCTAATCAGCAGTATCAAAATTGTCAGAATATTGTTTTGCTGTAGGGCAGTGTGGACAAAAATTAACTTTCTTAAGAAAAGCCTCTTGACCATCTGCTAATCTAGCAATATTTGTATTAATGTCCTTTAAAACCATCATATTTTCTTGGTGCATTCGTAATAAGGTCATTTCATCTCCCTTTCTGTTGATTCTATTTCCAACATTATTTGCTTTGGTTTTACCGCGAAGCACATTTTTTGTAACCACTTTTCGTTTCTTATTCTCATTATCAAAAGGAACATTATTTTGTTCAGAACGAACATGATTTTGTTCACTTGCAATTGACGTGGTAGCTGATATAGAGGGTGTTGGAGAACTGACTGTGCTGGTAATTTTTTGTGTTTCTTTAAAAAAAACAAGCTCAGGGATTTTTATTGCCTGGCTTTGGGGATTTATTTCAAAGATTAAACAAGAATCTTGGGTTGATTCAGTGTTTTGGTCATGAACAGGGCCATTTCCCTGAAAATTATATAGATTGAATATATTCAAATTAAATCAATATAAAAAAATATGTAAACAAATAGGCCTGTAATTATTAAAATACTTACAAAACCTAATTCAGATGTGGCATCTCCTTCTACCACAGTCCACCCAATTATCCCCATCAGTTTTTCCTCAATATGCGTTAAAGGTGGCAAAGGCCCTCCTCCACCTGTTCTATTTATATTAAGTTTCAGATTTTGTGCCTTTACTTTCACCTTACTTTTCCACTTGCTGAAAGCCTACAATTTACACAGGTGTAAATCAGAGAGTACATGTAGGTAATAGTTGTAAAACTCACTTCTATCCATTTGTCGGCCGTTTTTGAGCCATAACCCATACTATTTAGTTGGGTTGCTACTTGCTCCCACAAGTTTTTGTAATTTTGCCGGGCATCTAGCCCAACAAACGATTTGGTTACCATCTCCGGGTGTTCCAATAAAAAATCGACAAGTACTTCCCATTGGTTTGGGTTCGTTTTTGTGGCTCGTGCCGACATGCTTCAATAAACTAATAAAATTAACATAAGGATTTATTTAAAAATATAAAAATTAAATGCTAACCTGATATTTCACTGTATAAACTATAAACTCTTCTCTTAACTCTTGTTTATTCATTGAACGGAGACAAAAAAGATGAAGTATGGAACAGAATAAGACAGAATGATATGTCTCTTGGATAGAAAGACCTCTCGAGCTGTCGTTATAAGTTTCTTCTCTATCGCTGTTTCGGTCATATTCGGGTAGTCGTGAAAACGACCGAACCTACTTATAGAGTACGAGATAGCGAAGCGAAGGGAATCTCTTTCGCTATTTCGTTACAGAGTGCCGCATCAGACGTCTTACGTCATATGAGCAAATGAATAATTCATTATATTTTCATCAAAATATTTAAGAAATTGTAACTGAGACTAATAAAACTATATACTACACTAAATGTTTGCTTGCACTAAATTGCAAAAAAAATATTGTTTTTATCGCGACCATATATCGAAAACTATGTTGACAATATAACGTTGCGTAACATCTTAAGACATCTGAATTTTTGTCGCGAGTATATCACATATTCTTATAAAATATATGAGAAAATATTGTTAACTTTATATGGTACAACAAAAATTAAAATTTTCTTTCTACGTTGGTAATTTTATCTTAACATTTTTATTTTGATCCCAAGAATCTGTAATAGCTCAATGTCAATGGTGAATTATGACTTTTTAGGGCCTGATTTAGGGGCCCCCAAGTAGCATATTTCTGGAGAAGGGAGGGGAAGGGTTTGTCGGTTGTCTAGGGATGAGGGCGAATTATAAAAAAATATGTAATTAGTAATAAACAAATTTATTTTTTAACACAACACAACATATCACTGTATACAAAAATAATACTGTAAATTTGGTCTGGCATATTCTCTAATTACTCCATCATTAAGTAATTGATCTGCCTCTCATGTCCTATAGAAAAAATGGATAAATGATTCAGTCTTTCACAGTCGATCTATATTTTTTTTTAATAAATATTAGTGTAGAGAAAGCTCTTTCAGCTTCACAACTTTATACTATTTAATACTATTTCTTGATATAAGTGAATTTAAAATTGCAATAAAGTTATAACTGTTCTTACCTTTGTATTATATTTAACGAAATTAATATACATTTATAATTTGAACTTGCTTTTATGTTCGAAAAGGATAGATAATAGAAACAATACACTGTGAAAAAATGTCGGCAATATTAGATTGAAAGAAGAATAAAATAATTTAAAAGTGCATAAATTATAAATTATCTGAAAAAAGCAACTGAAACACAGACATAAAAAATATGTAAAGAATACCGAGTGTTTTATTACAAAAATAATAAAACCAATTTTTTTTAAAACTTATTTTTATTTTGAAAACTCCTTTAAATGAACAAAAATGAAAAAGAATAATGAGTTATTAAATAATCCATTACAAGTAACTTTAAATGAAATAAATGATCGCATACTATTTAAATTGAATTGTAATTCTTACATGTAATTAACAAAGCAACAAAATTTCATATTTCTAATCGGCTTTCTTGTCTTTGAACAATACAACAATTTGTTGTAATATTTTTAATTTTTCTTTCTGAATTTGGTTGTTCTCATCAACACTTGCTCTCAGTTTTTTAATTCTGTTAATTTTTGTTCCTCTATTTCAAGCTGCCTTTTTCGAAGTCTGTCTAATTCTCTGACTGATTCATTTTCATTGGTAGTCCTAAAACAGGGTGAAATACTGGGTGCTATATTAACAATAGCATTATCAGTTGTAGAAGACATTACAGAGGTATTATTAACACTTTTGTCGTCTTTAAAAATATCATCCATTATTTTAATACTGCCACTGAATGCGACCCGTACCAGTGGATTTTTTTTATTATTATTATCTAAAAAATTTTCTGTATGTAGCTCTCAAATTCCAATTTTTTTATCTAAAGTATCAGGATCTACTTGATAACCATTTTCACTCATTACTTTCAATATATCTAGCCAGAGTATTTTTTCCCTAAACTTAGGGTTACGAAATTTATTTATTCTCTTCCAATATTCATCTAATAAAAGCATAAGACTTTTATGTTACCATATGAATTTTTCCTCTGGTTGAGCAAACATTTGGATATCTTGATTTTCTATATACAGGAGAATCGATTGTTTCGATAGTCAGATGGATACATTAAGATGTAAAAAAGTTCTGCCATTTAAAAGAAACATGGTGTGCCACAAGTGGCGACCTCTACTAGTGACGTCAAAATTCAAAACCCTCGATTTACAAATTTTATGTAAATATTTGGATTTTTTAAGAAGTTATTTACATGCAAATATCGAAAATAACACCCTGTTACTCCGTTAATAATCAGTTTTGGAAAAAATGTTATAGAAAGAGGTAGCTTATTTTCGGTCTAGAATTATCCCTGAATTATTTGCTCATCATTTCCGGACACCCTGTATATTAATTTATATATAACTACCATAATCCACGCGCTTATATTCTTTTGCAGTTAAATCCATCACACACTCTTGACTAGAAGGCGCCACCATAGTAACGAAGACCGTGTTTTATTTATATTCTATACAAGAGGAAAATTGTAAATAAATAACATAACCTCAGAAATACGTCAGCGTTTCGCTTACGAAGAAAGCGCAAATTTTCTTGGCCTACAAAAATATTCAGCGGCTAACAGTTAGCATTTAGTCAGCGTTTTATTCAGTCTGAATTTCTTACTTAGCGGCTCAGCGACTGACCTGGTCTGAATACGCCCAATGCCTTCAACAATATCTAAGACCCACGTGATCACAAATATTAGGCAGGCAACCAAACTTAAACCCTTAAACTAATAGCAGCATTGACACAAAATTCACTAAAGAAGAGGGACAGAGCAGCAGAAATTAATTTTTTACAAAAACTGTATTATAATCTGGAAATTGTGTTTTAAATGCAAAAAAAATAAATGTATTTTTAAAGTTTTATATACAAAATAAGTAACCATGTTACACTAAAATATTTATTGTAGTCTAAATTGGAAGAGATAATGAAAATAATATTAATTCCGGAATTTAAATCTAGTTTTATACAGGGTGTCCCGTAAAGCATGTTACAAACTTCGGGGGGTAGTAATATACAGGGTGAGTCAGTCATAATGTCATTAATTTTAAGAGGAGATAGGGAATAATGAGTATAATGTGAATACACGATTAAAAAAATCTAAATGCATATTTACGCCGAAAAAAATATTTTCAAATCATTATTTAAACCCCTTTTCAGACTGTCACTGACCGCTCACAGCCTTGGTCGTTTACAGCTCACAGTTCAACTCGATGTCGATCTGATGCAATGTTGTCAAGTTGAAATATTATTCTCGTACTTACCTACCTAGGTTTTAGACATCATAAATAAACGGTTGTACTGACTATTTTCTTGCTCAGTTCAACTTCAGCCAATAATAATTTAAAATGTTAATATCCAATGAAATCAAATAATAACAATCAAATAAATCTATTCAAAATTGCAAGTAACGCGGTCCACACAGGTTTTCCGATAGAAAATACGGCCCAATCAAACGATACTCGTACACTCCTGCCCATACGTTGACAACAAATCGCCTCTGAAAGCTAAACCGACAGGTAGCATGTGGATTTTTCTCTGAGCAAATGTAGCTGTTATGACTGCAACAAAACTGCAATGTGTCTAATAATAAACCGAGTAAGAAACTATTTACGTACATTACATAAAAAACCTATACCCAATGGGTAAATTAGAGAAGCTGAAAAGTGTTTCGTGTTTAAATATTAAATAATAAAAAACGATCGTGTTGTCGACAGAAATCTGTCCAAGACCGAAATCTAAGTTATCGAAAGTGAACCTTGACCTACCGTATTATTAGGTCAATAATCTAGTTACCTAGTTTTTGTACTGTTTTTTAACGACAAGGAGTAAAACTATTTTTTTTACTACATGAATGAATTTTCGTTAAATTTTGATTTATTTGTTAATAAAAACAACTGTAGATAATAAATAAATGTTTTCGAATGTTAGGTTATTACAGTTTAATAATTTTGATATTGCGTTTTCACTACGTTCTACAAATAAATATGAATTTTTAGTATTACTCGTAAGTACAGTTAATTATTCAGTTTGTAGTTACGTACATTTATTGATTTTTAAGTAGTATGGTACTAACATGTTAACTGCATCCGTCCATAGCACTTTATTAATAAAATTAGGGTCAGTCGTATTTCGTAAACATTCTCCATATAACACTACCATTTCCGCATATTCGAAATTTGTAAAATTATGCATTTACGACGAATACGCGAGACCGAAATAAACAAACTACTGCTTACTTGTTGTATTCTCACTATTCTCTCCATCCCCCCTCCAAATATGTGGCGTGATCTACAAATTTGGGGGGAAAGAAATGCGGGAAATGCGAATAAATTTGAATAACACGCTGATGTGTTAGACGATATTACGTATGTAAACATGATGTGGCAACGATGTTTAATCATGTCATTCGATTGTCGTATGGGTGCGTCCTCAGAAAGTTCGTAGCGCACCAGGAGCGTCGTGTTACTGATTTTTATAGGGTGATTTGTTTATTTCTTTAAAGGTCGAGTAAAAAAAAATTTTTTTCGATTTTCTGCCTTTATGAGACCTCCCGAATACGTGGTTAAAATTAATGACATTATGACTCACCCTGTATAAAAAATATGTCAAAAAAAAATGTAATAAACATAACTTCTTAAACGTACCGTTTCCAAGTTATAGATCTTAAAAAGTGCAACTATAGAAGTAGTTTTTATGACGTAACTCTTTTTTGGAAAAAGGGAACATAATGAAATTTGCAGGGGATAATCAGCTTTAGGAAGCCATTAAATAAAGTTTATTTGAATAAAATGTGTTTTTTGTTGAAAATGAGTTCAAACCAACCAAATATTCCCGCCAAAGAAGCCAGTTAGTCTGTACTTTAACTCCATCGCATAGTATGATTGCTCCTGGTCCTGCAAGTTATTTAACATTTTTTAACACCCTGTATCCAATTTTCTGCTATTTTTTTTTTCAAACCAAGCTACTGCAAATTTCATTTTTAGAAAGGCTATTGAATTATGAATTTTTTTTAAATCTTATGTTCTTTATGTAAAGGAGTTTCAAAATGGTAGAAGGTGACTAATTTGCAATCCTTTTTGGGTAATTTAATTAACAAGAAGCTCAACGTCACTAATATTATTTTATGTCGTATTGCTAATTTCAGATTTTCATTTGTGTGGAGATAATTTTTTAATTCTGATACGGACGAACAGAAGAAAATCCACTGATGGAAGATTAGGATTTTATGATCACATTATATAGTTTTACATTATTCAAATGCATTATTTGCAAATGTTCGCAGGTTATCGGGCTTTGCAGAAAAAATTCTTATGACTTTTTTAACAACAAAAAATATGGAAAATAAAACAAATAATAGATTAATTTGTGAATTTGAAACTTTATAAAAACATTAAGGTAGTGCCAAAGAAGTACCGTTCTTTTATTCACCCGCAGGATGAGGTTAATAGAAATACAACTGCGATTCTCATGTATTTTGCTATAAAACCCATACAAGAGTCAATAGAAACACAAAATAAGTTTAAAAAAAGTTTTCATGTTCGTACAGTTCTATTACTTCTTTAAAAACATAAAATAAAATTCTTTTCATATAAAAATATAAAATTAGCACATATCATATTATTTAGTATAAATCCAAAAATCAGTTTTTATTCTAAAACTATAGGAAGAAATTCTGCGGGTAAAAAGTCTCCATAGCAAAATTTAAAACCGTGAAGAATTTTTGAATCACATTCCCCACTTCTCTTTCTATTCACCCTTAAGTGTCTATTGACCCCATTTTACTTGATAGTAGCTATTATCTATCATTATGAAAAAAAAAAAAATAAAGCAATTAAATATGCAGTGTTCCATTTATAAAAATGTACATTTGGGTCATATTATGAAAGAGACACCCTGTAGATAAATTACAAGTACGCCACTGTACTCTAAAAAGAACTCTATAAGAAGCAATTTTCATCATTCCGATATCTCACCTATTCTCAGTGATACAAAGAGTTCCTTAAAAGTAATTGTTTAACCCCTGTTTGCCCTGTATCTCATCTCAAAAATGAAGAAGTCTATGAAAGTTCTGACGGCATTTCAAGTTTCTTGAAAAAGTAGTCCCGTGTTGCGAAAACCGCATCCTTCTCTTCTCTCTCTTGTAGTTTCCGATATACCCTGCAATTTCAACGAGATTGAGACACCTGTACAAATAGCTACAGGCCGTTTCCCGACAACTTTTAAGGCATAGATCAAAGCAACTCATGAGTAAAGATTATTTTAATTATGTAAAATCTGTAGAAGATACAATACCTAAAAACACTAAAAAATGTTAGCAATACGCTTCCTTTCAAAAAGGTCGAAGTTCCTTCCCTAATGCTATTAAACATGGCGATATATTTATATTCAATGGTGTGAGACATTTGTACGCATTTTGGCAATTTTTTTCAAAAGTGTTTATGAACCTTACGATCAGTGTCCTATTCTATTCAATAACTTCGATAATATCAATAAGATTAGTAATATAACAGTCACAAGAGATGAGGTGTTAAACATTCTAACTGATTTGGACGAGTATAAAGGGGTCGGACCTGACGGTATTCCCTCTCTTACATTATTATTTAACAAATCTCTCGAAGAAGGAATATTTCCTGAGATATGGAAGCAATCATTTGTTATTCCTATTTATAAAAAAGGCGATAAAAAAAGGCTAAACTATCGACCAATTAGTAAGTTAAATACTCTTAGCAACATTTTTGAACGTGTTTGTTATAATCATTTACTTAGTGCACTTAAATCCTCAATAATTCCTGAGCAGCATGGATTTTTTCCAAATAGATCAATCGAATTTAATTTAGTAATATACTCTCAATATATTACTATTGCAATGGATAGTCAGACTCAGGTGTATGCCGTGTACACTAACTTCAGCAAAGCGTTCGATAAACTTAATCATAACATTCTTATTTTTAAGTTGTTTGAAGTTGGTGTACATGGTAACTTACTGAGGTGGCTTATCTCTTATATTTTTAATAGGTCACAATTGGTCAACCATTAGTGGTTATAAATCTTTCCCCTATGTTGCAAGGTCAGGCGTTCCTCAGAGATCGCATTTGGGATCGTTACTATTTTTAATCTATATCAATGATATCCGCCACTGTTTCAAATTTTGTAGATTTTTGCTTTACGCAGATGATTTAAAAATTTATTCTCAAGTAAGCAATTCCCATCATTCTTCTGCCTTTCAGGAACATTTAAACTCTTGTTTCCATTACTGTAAAACAAACAAGCTGCAATTAAATTTAAATAAGTGTTTTTATATTTGTTTTACTCGTAACCATAACATATACTCTTACATTTATAACTTTAATAAAAATATATTAAATCAAGTTGAAGAAAGATCCGATGGCGTTATCTTTGATAGAAAGATGAGTTTCTCTTCGCATATTGATTAAATAACTTTAAAAAGCAACAAAATGCTTGGTTTCATTATCAGAGTTTGCAAAAATTTTAAGTCAGTTTTTTCTATTAAATCTATATACAGGGTATCCCAACGAAAATTTGACCCCCCCTATAATTGAAAAACCGAATAATATTTCAAAATTCGCCGAGACCCGTCGATTTTTGTTCTTGGGGGGAGCTTTTTTGACAGTCAAGCCAACTCGATATGTTCATCCCCCTAATGCCTAGCAACCCCAACTTAAAAATTTCAAATGCAACTACCCCACTTGTGGCACATCATTTTAAAGCCCTTTTCATTGCGAATACAGTGACGTACCGTTTTTAGAAATCGGTTGAGATTTGACAGAATTATTGGTTACACTACTAATAAGTTTTTCATCTACTACACATGACCGCATTACCTAATTGTTATTGATGTGTCTATCAGTTTACAAAATAGTCAGAAATGAAATAAAAAAGCTGAAGCAAATAAAACTAGATACTAAAATAGTTATTAGTAGAAGATACTTAAATTTATAGGAATTCAGACTTTTTCAAAATAACAAAAAATCAGTACTACAAAAAAAGTCGGTGTTTTTTACTTGTGACCAAGAAATCGTTAGTTTCAGCCGTTATTGAAAGTATTAGCGTGTGTTCGAAATGGTTTATTCTATCGCGGAAAGAGTAGAAATTATTGCAATATATTATTGAAATCACGATTGCGCTAAAGCTACAGCACGAATTTTTAATGCCAATCATCCTGAAAAAAATGTAAACCACCAGTACGTTAAACACCTGATTGACAAATTTGTTGCAACAGATTCGCTTTTAAACAAGAAACGTGAAGTAATTGGGTCAGTTCGAAATGAAGCAGTTGAAGTGGCAGTTTTGGGTCATGTACAGATGGATAATAAGCAATCGATTACAACTGTGTCTCAAGCTTCTGGCGTATCCCGTTCCAGTGTTAATCGAATTTTGAAAAAACACAAGTTTCATCCATTTAAGATGACGCTGGTTCAAGAGTTACATGAAGATGACTTTGATCGCCGTAACCAATTTTGCGAACAACTTCTACTGAATCCAAATCTTCTCTACAATACATGTTTCTCCGACGAATGCACATTTATGTTGAATGGCGAAGTGAATAGACACAATTGTCGTTATTGGAGTGATACTAATCCGTATTTAATTAGGGAATTTCATACTCAGACACCTCAAAAATTTAATGTTTGGGCAAGCATTTTGGGCGACCATCTTGTTGGACCATTTTTCATCCAAGGTAATCTCAATGGAAACACCTATCTAGAATTATTGGAAAGTACAATTGATCCTAGGATAACAGATATTTTAGAAAGTGGCGACAATTTACTAGAAAATAAAATAACCTTCCAACAAGATGGTGCGCCCCCGCACTATGCTGCTGCTGTGCGACAATTTTTGTATGACCATTTCCCGGGGCATTGGATTGGCAGAAGAGGTCCCGTCGAATGGTCATCAAGATCTCCGGATCTGTCCCCTTTGGAATTTTTCTGTGGGGTCATTTAAAATCACGAGTGTACGCCACTCAGCCGGAAACATTGCAAGTGCTACGTCAGAGAATTGTAGAAGAATGCCGATTAATAACTGCGGATGTCTTTAATAATGTTCGAACAGAATTTGAAAACAGACTGTATTATTGTTTGGGAGTTAACGGGGGTCATTTTGAGCAATTCATCAATTAAATCTGATTTATTAATTACTTCAGCTTTTTTATTTCATTTCTGACTTTTTTGTAAACTGATAGACACATCAATAACAATTAGGCATTTACTACGCGTAAGATGGTTTGTCATCTTTTCGTTTGTAACCAATAATTCTGTCAAATCTCAACCGATTTCTAAAAACGGTACGTCACTGTATTCGCAATGAAAAGGGCTTTAAAATGATGTGCCACAAGTGGGGTAGTTACATTTGAAATTTTTAAGTTGGGGTTGCTAGGCATTAGGGGGATGAACATATCGAGTTGGCTTGACTGTCAAAAAAGCTTCCCCCAAGAACAAAAATCGACGGGTCTCGGCGAATTTTGAAATATTATTCGGTTTTCCAATTATAGGGGGGGTCAAATTTTCGTTGGAATACCCTGTATATTGCATATGTGCACAGCATAATCAACTTTGCCTCTATAGTATGGAATCCTCAATATTCCATATATAAATCTCGACTTGAGTCGGTGCAAAATAGATTTATGATATATTTATATTACAAGGAGAGTGGTGTGTATTCTTTTCAATGTAGCACGTTATTAAGAAACACGTTTCTTATTATTTCATTAGAAAATCGAAGAATTATTGCCGAAGCAATATTTATATTTAAACTTTTTAATGGTCTGATCGATTCTCCAGATTTATTAGCCTTGATCGGCTTACATGTACCTCAACATGATTTTAAAAATTCTCCCATAAATAGAATATGTAAAAATTACAACTTGTACTATAGTCATCTAGATATCTTTCATTCTTCGCTCGTCGGTTTTAAAAATTTTTTAAAAGAAATTTTCACTGTACTTTTATATTTAATTTAAGTATCTTGTGGACATTGTTTTGGGCTGTGAAGCCTGTGATTGCCCCTGTTCTCTATAAATAAATAAACTGTCGGTTTTTCTGGACAAATCAAAGAGAATCACTAATATATTTAAAAAGGTGCAACCGTCATTGTTTGGGATAACTTACCAAGATTTAGGCAATTACACAATTATTGGTATATGCCAGTAGTCTGGAATCAGCTAGGTTCAAGCTTTTTCAATTTTCACCCTGTATCAGAACATAAAAGGGATCCGTTATTAGTTTAAGGCTGGCAAGATGTTACCAGCCAGTAATGACATAGACGGTATTCAAATATCTTTGGCATCGCTGAGGACAGACACGGAATCAGATAAGTAATAATTTTAATCTAAAGGGAACGCAAAAATAAAATGTAGACGAGATGTTACCAAGTGAATGTTGATGCTAGATATTAGAATATGAAATATATTTTCAAGGTTATTGCACCAAATTTCAGAGACAGTTTTACTCAGATAATAAAGCAGTCGCATTTTTTCTTTTTTGTATAATTTTAAATTTGACCAAAGACAAATTATTGGTGAACAAAGCAGTTGTAAAAGACAAGAGATGAGAAATATTAAACAACTTAATATAAACAGAAAACTATATCCATATTCAAACACTGAATTTTATTCTAGAGCGGAAAGTACACTTACAAGGACCGTACTCAGAACATACTCGAATCACTCAATAGATTTTTAAATCTTATGTGCAATACCAACTTAAATAATGTATTTACCATTCTTGGAGATAGTGGGGGAGTGAGTTGTATGAAATTAATAACTGTTGAAGTCAATAATATCCACTCCCACTAGCCAATACAAGTGTATACCGGCCAATAGAACCGCTCCAATTGCGAAAATTTGGTACAGTGAGATTTCTAACGAAGGTGAATAAGAATCCGTTAAAAATAATTTCCTAAAAATTCGCTAATGTTATTTTTCGAATAACTGGTGCGCTTTTTCGATCTTACTTGACGCCTATGACTAAATTAACACTTCACAGTGTCAAAATAGTTACTTTATAAGTATATATTCAGGGTGATTCAGGTTTTAAGGCACAAACTGAAATGGGTGATATATCTTATCATTTTAAGCAAAAAAGTTTATATAAACATGAGTACGATCTCGATCAGTAGCGGAGCTACAGGGGGTCAAAATTTATTTATTTTTTTCTATTAATTAAAATATCTCGCTCACTTTTCAAAATATCAATTTAAAATTTGATGTGGTTAATACTTCCTATAAGGACATCATTTCAAGCATTTTAAAGATTTTTAAAATCTACAGGGTGATACGTTTTTGGGGGTTGAGGCTTCTTTATTCCCCCCAAACTTTTTCGTAGTACGCCTCTGATATCTTCCAGTTAGCAAATTGGGTGGCTAGTTCAATTTAAAGGGTTTTTTTGTTTTTCAATTGAATTGAATTTGTTCGAGAAAACAACCGTTTTCGAGATAAATAAGCATATCTATCCGTTCTAAAACATGTTAATTTTGCCTGTTTCGCTTAAATTTTATTCTTGGACAAAATTCGTTAAAAATGCAATAAATTGTACTAAAATTGCAGTCGAATTTGAATCAGTAGCGGAGATACAGAAGGTAGAGGATCAAGTTGTTTTAAGGTTTTAAAGTTGGTTAAATGGTTCATACATGCATTTTACCATTTCGAAAATTTTTAAAATCGTATCATCCTAAAGTTAAGTAAGCTCTTAAAACAAATAACATGTGTTTTTTAAATTTACTATATGATTTTAAATCCACCCTAAACATTAAAAAAACTTTAAGTTACAGACATAATAAAAGAATATTACTAACGCAAATAATTAAATCTAAATATGTAAACAATAAATGACAAGTAATAATACAGACCTGAAGATAATTACTAATAAAGATTAGAGTAAGTGTTCAAAATGAGATCCTTCAACCTCTACACACTTCCTACATCGCCGAACTAATGCTGATGTTGCTCTAAATATTTGGTTGCGATCATTCCTCATTTCAATGCAGGCTTGTTGGATGCGAATGATAAGTTCCTCCCTTGTTTGGACTGGTGTCGCGTAGACTTTATCTTTTATAGTACCCCAAAAATAAAAATCCAAGGGATTCAAGTCGGGCGACCTGGGAGGCCAAGCAATATGACCTAATCGACCAATCCAACGACGCGGAAAATTAGTGTTCAGCCACTCTCTAACTACTCTTCCGTAGTGAGCTGGAGCTCCATCCAGTTGTATCCACATTTCTTGCCTAATGTTAAGTGGTACTTCTTCCAGTAACACATTAAAATGATCATTTAAAAAATTAAAAAATAATAAGGAATTTAACCGATTGGGCAGAATGTGCGGTTCACAAACGACATTATTAATTAAGCCACTCCAAATATTTACATGAAAATCTTGTTGAAAATCATGCGCACGATTAGCGTGTGGATTTTCGTAACCCCAAACATGTAAGTTATGGTAATTTACCACACCTCTTCTGGTATATGTGGCTTCATCAGTCCACAATATATGTTTTAAAAACTATTCGTCATTTTGTACCACTTCTAATAGCCAGTGGCAAAATGCCAATCTTCTTGGTGGGTCCTCTGGTAGTAAACCCTGCACTGGTTGGAAATGGAATGGTTTTCTTAGGTCGGCGTGCAAAGTACGCCACACAGTTGACTGAGAAACCTCTAGTTGTATCGCGGCTCTTCGAGTACTTAGGTTTCGATTTACATCAAATAAATGCAAAATATGATTATTTATTCTGCGTATTCCATTATTGTTAATTCTATCTTGCTCGTGCCTTCCACGTAGTCCAAACTCAACAATATTTATATGTGTGTTTGTAAATACTCTTACACTTGGTATTCTTCTGTGTGGATATCTTCTTCGATATTCACGGACTGCATGACGCGCATTCCCGTTGCAATATCCATATACAAAATGGATATCAGCGTACTCTTGATTGGTAAATAAGTTGAGCATGTTAGCTAAATTACAAATTACAGCGAATATTAAAAAGAAAAACTGGTTAAATTGTTGAAACCTTAAATTTGTTTACTTATGTCACTGTAAAATGTCAAAAGCTTTTTTGTTTTATCAAAGCCTACTTTGACAGAATTAACTATAATGGAATACGCAAAAGAAATAATCACATTCTGCAATTATTATTTGATTATTTAAATGATATTAGATAAGATATTAGACAAGAAATATGGATACAACTGGATGGGGCTTTAGCTTATTACGGAAGAATAGTTAACTAGTGGCTTAACACGAATTTTCTGCGTCGCTGGATTGGTCAGTTAAAAGCAACCTTGACCTTCTACCTTCTGTATCCCCGCTACTGATCCAAATTCGACTCATGTTTAAAAACATTGCAATTTTAGTACAATTTATTGCATTTTTAACGAATTTTGTCCAAGAATAAAATTTAAGCGAAACAGGCAAAATTAACATGTTTTAGAACGGATAGGTATGCTTATTTATCTCGAAAACGGTTGTTTTCTCGAACAAAATTGAAAAGCAAAAAAACCCTTTAAATTGAACTAGCCACCCAATTTGCTAACTGGAAGATGTCAGAGGCGTACTACGAAAAAGTTTGGGGGGGATAAAGAAGCTTCAACTCCCAAAAACGTATCACCCTGTAGGTTTTAAAAATCTTTAAAATGCTTGAAATGATGTCCTTATAGGAAGTATTAACCACACCAAATTTTAAATTGATATTTTGAAAAGTGAGCGAGATATTTTAATTAATAGAAAAAAATAAATAAATTTTGACCCCCTCTAGCTCCGCTACTGATCGAGATCGTACCTACTCATGTTTATATAAACTTTTTTGCTTAAAATGATAAGATCTATCACCCATTTCAGTTTGTGCCTTAAAACCTGAATCACCCTGTATATAAACTGACAAAAATTCAGAACTTAATAACAAGTACTTAAGCGAATTACAACGATGGCTTCATGAAAAGTGAAGTACGGTGTATATAAAAGTAACTGAGAAAAGTAGTCTGCAAGTTTCTAATAATTTCTTAAATTTAATGTAAATTTAAGTTGGTAGGTAGGTATACAATGTCTGATGAATGGGACAATTAAGCGCCGCCTTTTAAAACGTCGCAACTCATTCCTGATAGGTTTTTAAAATGTTAATTTAGCAGTGTCATTAATGGGGGCATAGGTTAATTAGCAGTGGCGACTCGTCGTATGAAGCAACTGAGGCCGGGCCTCACTGTAAAATTTGGCTTCCACTGTATATTTTAATACCCCATAATTTCCAATCCGATTGCCTACTACATTTATCAAAAATCAATGTAACGAAATAAAATAATTCCTTCAATTTCAGCCCTTGTATGTTATAACGTACCTCTGGTTTACATTTGAATATCCCGCCGTTTCTGTTTCTACTAGCGTGGGGAATCCGGGTCACCCATCGATCCCACCACAGTGAGGCCCAATTTTCCGAGCCTCAAATTGCGTCTTACATACCTATACGTTATGGTTTCCCCCAGCACGCGAGACGATTAAAATTGATGTTTTTCGCTCCATGTCCGTTCGAGACTTAGGCCCGATTTCTGGCGCCTCAAGTTTTTAGTTTAAGGCTAACGGTGAAACACGTGATCAAGTTTTGTTAAAACCAGATATATCGCTGCGCAGAGTAAGACTATGTTGACGTGTTGTGACAAAACGCTGAAATATGTGCTGCCTAGAGGCTAATGCATTTGGGATGGAGACAAAACGAAAGATACACTGAAATAAAAGTATCACAACTCTATTAGTGGAGTAAAATCGGTTCTCAATTATGCCGTTTTTTTAATAAAGATATAACTAAATTAAACATTTACCATCTTGTAGAGGGACAATTTCGGCATCTGAAATGGACTTTTACAACTTTTTTCAGTAGGGTCCAATTTTATAAATTCAAATTGTCGGTGCTTCGGACGTTATTTGTCAATTATGTTTTACGAAACATATATCGCGTTTGTAAATCAACGATTCAAGTTATGTTCATAATTTTTTCACAACATATATAAAAAACTACAGCGCTTCTAATGGTACATACCAATTTTTAATAACTTAAAGCCTTTTCGAAAAAAATTGTTCCAAAGTCAATACCAGTAAATTTGTGCATTAAAAACTTTACTATGCGGAGAGCTACATTAATTATTGAAAATAGAACTATAGTTATATCGAGACAAATGTAGTCAATAGTATGAAAAAGTTTTTTTAAAAAAGTTTACTTCGCTACGTGTTACGGTTTTCAAGAAATTGAATTTTACATATGCTCGTGTTTCGTGTGTAAGCTAAGTTTATACTTGCGGTGCAGTATACGTTTTCAGAATAGGACAATGCATACATTCGGAAAGTCAGAAAAATCTATATTTTCCATAATTTTTATGTCGAATAAGATTAAATTTTATGCTCGTATTTTTTTTATAAAGAAAACTTATCGTAGATCATAGAAAATACATAAGAGATATTAACATAAATGTATATTTATTTATGTCCAAAATGTAAAATATAAAGAGTATGTATGGATTATTGAAGAGAAATATGAGAAATTAAAGTGTAAACAGGCCAATTAGATTAGATCAAATATTGAAAACATATACCTTTGTTTTGTTAACATTTGTGCGTTCCAAAATACATACGTGGCGTACAATGTTCTTAATTATAAAGATATAACACTAGCTTAAAATTGACGTATTCTTGAAACAATGTCTTCTACAGACATACAATTTTAAATATTTAATAATTGGATAATGTAGGTGTTAGCAAATAATAGGAATGACACCTGGGTATTTTCAAAGACACCGAAGTAAAACAAACAAACAGCTGCAAAAAGCTGTCTAAAATTTTAGATGCATAGATCTACCAAAATACTTACTTATTTTAATTATGTCTGTAGATATAAATATTCTTATAATAAAAATGTACTTGATAATAAAAATTGTTATATATTTATAATTAAGTGTATGAAAATAATGGTTAAATGTGGGGTTAGGATAGCTACAAATGCGTGTCTTACAGACGCTTTTCAAAATTATTATTTTATTTGAGTAAAATTTAAACAGTAACTGTGAATAAACACAACGTCAATAAGTTACCTTTGTTGTATATGTTATATTTTTTGAGATGTCAATAGTTAAAAACACAATTTTCACTGCGAGAAATACGGCGATGTAAGTAAGCGGTTCTTAATTTTTATTTCTGTTAAAAACTTTTTTCATAAAGTTGTGTGAAAATCGAAGTACTTACTACTTAAACATGTAGTTTCAAAGGAACAAACAAAATCCATTTTTAATTGTTATGCTACTTTTCCCATAAATACTCAAGTAGTTAATTTATATTTACAATGTTATCAAGTATACTATAGAAATTAATAAAATCTTAAAATAATGCATTGCATGTTTTTACTAAAAAAATATATTTTTTGTGCTATTTATTTTATTAAACTCTTTTGTACTTTTCGAAAAATAATAGTAGGTAATGATATTTTGGTACATAAGGCATTTCACACATATTTTTATTGTTGATTTTTTGGATAACTTAATTCCTTATAGTTAATTTTATTTAGAAAAATTCATAAAATAGAAAAAAGAACAGAATGCTTTGTATATGCTTGTAAACAGTGATTTTTTATTTTTCTTCGGTTTTGGGATAACTGTTTTGATTGACATTTTTCACAAAAAAATAAAGATGAAAAATTTGAACATTGTTTACTTTCGAACACCATATTTTATCATAAGTTGGACTCCAGTTTGTAATATCTCAAGACAAGCAACATTTTTTTAAAATCAAGAATGATCGTTTATTAAATAATCGACTTTAAAATAGTTGACCAGAATGCGTTACCCCATCTGGAATGCCACTTTCTAACAAAAAAATATCACTTTTAACGGTAGGATCCAAAATAGTTCCACTAATTGCGATGCTTAATTTTTTGTTTGTTCCTTTAATACTAAAATATAAATACTTTCACTTGACATAGGGCTCAACTTAAATCAGAAAATATGGAATAAGGAGATAATTTCATTTGTAGAATAAAATGCTTTCGACACATTTTTTCTTTCTATGTGTATTTCTACTAAGTTTGGATTTGCAACAAATAGTATATTATTATTTACTGAAGTGCTGAGAAGCAAACCATCGATGCCATGTAAAAAAATACTATGCGACAAAAATAAAATTAGATAAACAAAACCATATTTCAATAACATTTTTATATATTCCATAAATCTCAACTACCCATTTGCATTCCCCATTTTTTTAATATTTCTTAAAAATATTAATTATATTTTAATGAATACGTCTATTTTGCAATGTCTTAGCTGGTGTCTATTATTCAGTAGGCAGACACAAAATATTATATTAAAAATAATCTATATTTCTGTATTTGAAAAACATTATATTTTTAGTTTCAAGATTTAACAAATTCGTAATTATAATAAAGCTATTACAATTCGTAATCATTTCTCTTAGTCTTTTATAAAATCCGTCGCGTGTCAGTCCTTTTATTTTAGTTTTTCGGTTTTCGTTCGGTAACTATATATATATAGTAAAATATGTTATTCTATTTTTTATATGCTACAAATATTATTTTACATCGAGTGAAAAATTTTACATTACTCAACATTTTAAAAAACAGCATTGATGTAAAATAATATTTGTAGTCTATTAAAAAAAAACCGCTTATTTTCCCTTGAGCAGTTATTGAGCGAAAACGTGGCGAAAACTATATTCCGTATGAAGCATTTACCGTTAGCCTGAATCACTTCTCTCAGTGTTGGACATTTACAATCTAATGTGATCGTCTCTTTTATCAATGCCACCGCAAGGTGGCAGCATTTTAGTGCTAAGAAATATTTTTTTAGTTTTCGCTCAGTAGCTCCTCAAGGGTTAAAGATAAAAATATGCGGTTTTTTTTAATAGACTACAAATATTAATTTACATCGACGCTGTGTTTTGAAATTTCGGAAAAGAGCAAAATTCATTTAAAAAAAATAATTTTACAGTTTTTCAAAATTTCAAAACACAGCGTCGATGTAAAATAATATTTGTAGTCTATTAAAAAAAACCGCATATTTTTATCTTTATCCCTTGAGGAGTTATTGAGCGAAAACTTTATATCGTCTTATAGAGCGCTCACCGTAAGCCTTAACGGCAAATGGATGATGTGATAGTGGCTAGTAACCATAGGGAACTTGTGAATTGTAAATTATTTACGTGGGTGACGCGATTAATAGATTGTTTAAATGAAATACTTTTATTTATGTGTTTTGAATTTCCAGTGGTTAGTCTTAGTGGTTGATTTGTTGAATGTAACTTCTTAAATATTCTGAAGATTAGGTGGTAAGCGTGGTGGTAAAGTTTTAGGAACAAGGCAGGTAGGATTAATTTAAAGAAATAAAAAAACAACTAACATAGAATAGGAACTTATCGATAATTATTTATAATAATGAATCCCTCTCACGATATCGTTTGATCTCTATTTGAACCGCTTTTTTCAATACGTAATGAAGTAGAGAAACGACAAATTTTGAATAGTCGGCCAACGCTTTAAAATATCCCGAATATGCAAACAAATTTCCGGAAAAATCGTTTGATTGTTTACTACAAATGTATCCAAACATATTTGACATAGATAAGTTGAAAAACGAACTTTATGTTTTGTACAGAGACGAACAATTTTATAATTTAGAAGTTCAGAAAACGGTAAAAATATTATACAAGGAATTTAAAATGATATTTTCGTAAACATACAAATTATTTTGCTTAGTTTTAACAATTCCTGCAACAAGTGTTTCAGTAGAACGAAACTTTCGTACCTTAAGCGCATTAAGACTTACTTAAGAAATACAATGACACAAGAGCGCTATAGAGAAAAAACTGTTGCAAAGTCTTAGCGCCAATTCCCAATTTTATGAAGACATTATAAATAAATTTGCGAATTTAAAAGACCGACGAATAGACTTGTTTTATAAGAAGTGAAAATATTAAAAAAATTGTTGGTAAAAGTGGCTTTGTTTTGTATGTAAATAGATAAGTAGTTGAAAATTGTTTTTTTTTTCATATTTTTTAGTATTTTAAACACGTAGGAACAATTTTTTAAATTATTAGATGCTGATATTTTATTTTATTATTTATATTGTAAATAATATATGATGTTATTTAGTTTTATAATTTATGGTTATAGTAGGACTATTGGCGAATAACTCCATAATAAAAAATGGTCAACGCGCCAAGGAATAAGTATTACCTCAGGGGTGACGTGTAAATTTATTCCTATTTAGGTATTATTTGGGCCTCACCTCTTGCAGCTACCACGAGCCGCCACTGTTAATTAGAATGTTTAAATAAAAAGAAATTATTTCGTTATTGTTTGAATCATAGAAGAAACCAGGAAATGATCTGTTTTGAAAGTTAATTAACTATACAAAGGACTAAAAAAGTAACACGATAACTGAATTCATAAACCGTGATTTCAGTAATAAATAATAACAAACGTGCAATATCAATACAGGTATACTACGATTGTATATGAATAATGATCGGTGATTTCGGAGGGTATTGAGATTGGTAATATCCTCTATAGTATGCATTCGAACTTTCAATCCTTGCAATAATATATTCAATGGCCTCGTATATATAACACCCATTTTGAAATAAAAGAGGAAGTGTACTTTTCAAAAATCGTATTTGAGTGTGATTGATATGGTAGTTTTATCAAGTGATACCGAGGGCACTAGTTATGCGTAATGCTATCTGGGTTTTCAAAGAAAAAATCAATTTTTATTTAATTTATTTTTCCAGTGCATTCTGCACAAAAAGGTATTCCTACATTATTTGAGACTTAAATGTTACTAGGAAAAGTTTATTATTACAGTTATAATAGTGCCTTTTGACAATGCCATTGAAAAATCATAAACAAAATGTAATGCGCAATTAATGAGGTCACGGCAATTATTTTCCAAAATGCACGAACGAAGTATTCTTTTCAATTCTTACGTGGTTTTACAAAAAAATGTCAAGTTTATCTAACTTATTTGTGTAGTACCAATTGTCATTCAATTCCTTTAATTATTGTTGTCACAGTCACCATTTCTACTTCATGAATTATCGAGTCTGGAAAACTGGATTACTCTTATAAACTTACCCACTTTGGTATACTCAGATAACCAACAGGTACAGATACAAGTAGATACTATTTTACTTATAATTTTAAATTGACCTAATGATTCAGGAGCTGGAAGAAAGACCACAATTTTTGGTCCAATTTCAGGAGACCATATTATATATCCAATATAGTATTTATTTATGTAGGTATCTTAATATTTCTGGATCGCCCAGATGCAGCCATATAACACATGACAAAATTAGAATTTACAGTAGTTCATTCTATTTCACAACTTCAGTTATTTACATAGTGAGCATTTTTTTTATAATAATAAAAATTTTAGTGATTATCTCTTTTCGAATATTAGTTAATCCGACTTTTTATATTTTCCCACCTGGGGTGCTCCTGGCTAGGACCCTGCGATTGATAGTTAAAGAAAAGAAAATATGATTAAAATGCATTTAAATTAATTTCTTTAAATTAATTCACTAAGAATAAAATAGTTTTAGATAGAATTAACCTTTGTCTCAATGAATGGTCATGTAAATTATCCAATAAAAGCGGATTAACCAATAAAAATGAATATTTCGAATTTATATGCCCTCATAAAACCTTATACATCCAATCTATTGTTCCAGTGGTTTATAGATTCAGGATCTAGGAAGATAAAAACATTTTAACCTTACAAACTTTCATTTACCGTAACCCATTACTTCTCTACGAGGTCTAAGTTTTACGGCTTTCAAACCATTTCACGCTCGATGTACACTACTGAATTTCTCCACTTCAGTAGTCAAGCTCTGTATAACAAATATATGAGCAGTTAACGAAATAAGAATTTTTCAAGGATTTTATTGCCAATGTTGTATTGTTTTTATGATAGATTTACGATAGAACAGATTTCTCAGGGTGGTAACTGTATGTTTGACAAACCTTGCTGTACTCTTATTTTCAACTTTCCATAACCATCAAATGAAATAAGCAATCCTGGTTTGTTCTTGGACCATGTCACGCTCGAACCATGACAAAGCATCCATTCTGCCTGAGTTCATCTTAGTTTTAAAAACAAAAACAGGTAGAAAACACTGCGATGCAAAGACATACAAATAAATCCGTTTTCATAGTAATTTATTAAATGAGTATATGAAATGTATATATTAGTGATTCCTATGGTATGGTAAAAATTATTTCTTGTACATATTTATTACTATTAACAACTTTTTAAAAATATTTTTTTATATTTTAAATGTTTTAGACTACAAGATGCCACGCACAATATTCTGTCTTATTTTCTGTATTCTGTGAGTTTTTCTAATTTCAAAAATATAAATAGATAATATGTTAGCATTTTTCTTTTCTAAAAATAAACACTATTTAATTAATACTTATACTATATACAGCATGTTTTACGGAAATGGCCTATTATAATATTTTAGAGACCACTACGATTTCAATTTTGAAAATATGAGCTACAAAATAGCATGGTTATATTGGAAGACGTCATCAACTTACTTACCTATTTTAAATGTAAAATCCTATATATTATTGTATTTTTGAATAGAACATGACATTTTGAAAATATGTAGCATATTCTAAACCCCACCGTTTCGGAGTTACGTATTTGACATTAAAAAAAATACAGTACAACAACTTTTTTCATGTTCCATATAGGCATTTAATTTTTGGTATACCATGAAATTTACACCTTTTGTACTGAATAACAGTTTTAAAATACTACACCAACTGTTCCATTTATCCGGTTACATTTTACCAGTTTCAATAGGCAAATACTTTCTTATTTCAAATAGAGCATCCTGTATTCTGTTTACTTGAAGTTGTGTAAAATTAAATTCTTTTTTCTGATATAGACTTTGGTGGGGTTACATTTATTATTTTTTGAGAGTTTGCAATTTTCTCTTATTAATCATGAACTTAAATAATAATTGCATATGCATATAACATTTATTTTATTTTAATTAAATTCTAAATTACATATTTTAAATATTACTATTAAGTTTTAATTGCGATACAAGATAGTCAAAAAATAATTTATTTAACCATTACAAAATTTATATTGGGAAAAAAGAATGTTTCTATTAGATACAGCGCAAAGGGTTTTTGCATGTTTGCGTTTGAGTGGGGCAATAAAGGTTACTTAAGCCAGATCATCTATTACATATAAAATAGTAATTATTTACACTGATGAATCGGTAAGTTAATCATGCCCACGGAGGAGTAGCTATATATGCATTAAAAAAATATAATACTAGTATACTACCACAAATTAACAGTATTTCGGCTGAGCTAGATTGCGAAATAGCTGCTCTGGAAACTGATTTCTGCAGAATAATGACAACGTATAGATCCCCTGATGGTAACTTAAATATATTTTTTGAAAAAATCTCTGAAGCCTTAGATAAACTTACAAAATGTAACAAATTAATTTTTGTATTGGGAGATTTCAATGTTCATTTTCAGGATACCACTGATATAAATGCCCGCTTGCTGACAGACATGTTCCAATCATTTGGTCTTTCGTTAACAACGCTAGCTAATACTAGGAAAAACAACTGCCTAGACAATATTTTTACAAATGTATTACCGCACAATTATAAAGTAAAAATAATTAACTCCCTATCTTCAGACCATTTAGGTGTTCACTTAAATACTATCATTATGACAGAGCAAAGTAGTAGGAGAATAAATCATCGTGCTCTAACAGAAAGTGGACTTAAAAATTTGTCCAACTTTCTTTTTAATCAAAATTGGAATTTTGTATACGAGTGTATCACTGATGTAGATAAAGCTTTTCAACGTTTCTTAGACGTTATTACCAGAGCTATTGATGTTGCATTACCTTTAAGATCCAAATTAATAAATTCAAAAAAATCAAAGGGAATTCAGTGGTTCACATGTGAACTTCAAGAAATGAGACGCCACCTTCATTTTTTGCAAGAATATGCTAATCGACATCCATCTCCAAATAATATCTTAGCCTTCAAGACACATAAAGCTCTATACGCAAAAGAATTGCGGAAGAGTAAGATAAAAGCGTATGATAAATTTATTGCCTCCAGTAACAACAACAGTCAGGCAATGTGGAAAATTATTAACAGTATGAAACCTAAATCCTGTCAAGCTCACAATGAAATTACATCTAATGATTTTAATACATATTTTGTCAACGTAGCTTCCAATATAATTAAGGAACTTCCTGCAAGTGGTACTGTATACACTGATTATATTAACAATGTTACTACTCCTGACGTTTTTAATTTCTCAACGGTTACTGCCGATATGATACTCTATTTAATAAACAACCTACGGAACACCAAAAGTAAAGATGTGTACGATATGAACACACTTATATTACAAACAATCAAACATGTCATAAGTTTACCATTGACCATTCTAATAAACACCTGCATATCATTAAATGTATTTCCTAGTTGCCTTAAAATTTCTAAGGTCGTTCCAATTTACAAAAAGGGCAATGCAAATGACCCCTCCAATTATAGGCCAATTTCAATAATTCCATCCATTGCAAAAATTTTTGAAAATGTTCTGAAAATCCAAATAATAGATTATTTTGAAACTCAACATCTTTTTAACTCCAACCAATATGGATTCAGAAGTAATCGCTCCACTACACTGGCCATAGAAAACTTGATACGTGAAATAAACCTAGGTTTCGAACAAAAGAATTTTGTCTGTTCGCTGTTTCTAGATCTTACCAAGGCCTTTGACTGCGTATCACATCTAATTCTTATAAACAAACTGCGTTTTTATGGCTTCAAGACAGAGAGTATTTCTTTATTACATTCATATCTGAGTAACAGGCAGCAATATGTAGTTCAGGATAATATTTCATCAAATCGCCTAACTATTGATGCTGGTGTCCCTCAGGGATCAGTACTGGGACCACTTCTTTTCTTAATTTATGTTAATGATGTTCCCCTGTCAGTTGATAACTCGTTACTAACTATCCAGTTTGCTGATGATACTAGTCTCACTGGCCGTGACATGATACTTGCAGATTTACTTGAAAGGATTCAATACAATGAACTAATAATGAAAGACTGGTTTCTTTCAAATCAATTAAATCTAAATGTCTCTAAAACAGAAACCGTCATATTTACTTTAAGAGAAATAAAAGAAATTAAAAATCCAAATTCTGTCAAGTTTCTGGGAGTTTATTTGGACCCTAAATTGTCATGGGATCAGCATACCAATTCTGTCTGTAACAAGGTCTCCAAAAATTTATTCCTGTTGCGCAGTCTGGCTCAGAAGGTATCAATACCTATTTTAATTACAGTTTACCATAGCCTTATCCATTCGGTAATATCTTACGCTATTCTGATCTGGGGGCATGCAAGCACTGCTGCTAACGTATTCTCTTTACAGAGAAAGGCAATAAGAATAATATCAGGTCTCGGTTTCAGAGATGACTGTAAAAATAAATTTATTGAATAAAAAATATTAACTGTTCCGTGCATATATATTTTACAGTGTTTACTACATGTGAGAAGGGATGTAGATGCTTATACCACAAGTAGTGAGACCCATTCTTATCAAACAAGGGGTAGAAATATTTTACAAGCCACTTACCTTCGACTGACTAAAACGAGAAATGGCACTAACTATTGGGGTATTAAATATTACAATGCATTACCAGAGCACATCAAAGCTTTGAATATTAATTCGTTTAAATATAAAGTTAAGCAGTTTCTTTTGAGTAAAGCGTTTTATAGCAATGATGAATATCTTGGTAGTAATTTGTCAGGAATATAAACTTTATAAAGGCCTTTTATATCTGTGTTTTAATATCTATGTTTTAATATCTATATCTGCGTTTTAATATCTATATCTGTGTTTTAATATATCTGTGTTTTAATATTAATTTGTAATTTATATTCTCTTTTTTAATTTTTTAGATACATTTTTATTTAATCGTTTTACTATTCTAATTGTTCTTATTACCTTATCTGTTTTGTTATACGTATATTTTAGTTATTGTATTTTAACATATTTACGACTATATTTCTGTTAAGCAATTTTTATTATGCTATTTGACTTGTGTAAATACTTTGTATATGTAACACCAATAAATTGCTACTAAATCGGAGAATAACACAAAAGTTATACATTAGATTCTGTTATAATAGGAAAATCGTAGATCAAAAGGATTATCCACAAAGGAGATATTTGGCACTCACTACATCATTTCACATTTTATATGATATTTTGTGGAACATTTTTTTTATTATAACAAATGATACAGTGCAATTTAAATGAATAGAAGAAAGTAGTGTATCTCTTATTATTCTCAAAAAATAAAATAAGCCTAAGAGCATAATCGTCCTAGTATATCCCTTGGCACATACAACGTTTTATATTTCACTTCATGCGACTTAGTAAATGATGTGGTGTTCCTCATAATGAAATCCAAATTTTTATAAGCTTTTTTAAAAACAGGTTCAACGTGACAATGGAAGTCTAATTTAGAATCTAATATTACTCCCAGGTCTTTGACAGAATTTATTTTATTCAGAGATTCATTATTGAAATTATAAGAGAACAAAATATTAATATTTAGTCTAGAAAAAGTAATATAGTGGCATTTATTAACATTAACATATAATTTATGTAACACACAATAAGGATACAACCGACTGCAATCCGTTTGAACATTTATACAGTCATTAATGTCAGTAATAATTTTATATAATTTTAAATCATCGGCATATAAACAATAATGTGAATTTAAAAAACAACAACCGATATCATATATAAAAAGTGAAAACAATAGTGGTCCCAAGTGAAAACCCTGGGGAACACCTGAAGTTACGTTAATATAAGAAGAAGTGGAATTATTTATTTTGACACATTGTCATCTATTTTGTAAATATGATCTGATCCACCGAAACAGATTACCATGTATACCAACATACTCCAATTTAATTAGAAGAGTTTTATGATAAACTTTGTCAAATGCTTTGGAAAAGTCGGTATACACGGCATCAACCTGCTTCTTATTACATATATTTTCCAGAGTCGACTGTTCAAAAGGTATTAAATTTGTTACAATAGAGCGACCCTTGAAAAAGCCGTGCTGTAGCTATATTTTATAAACTTGTAATTATAAGTTTTGAGATTTTGACTGTATTCAATAGATATGGAGATTGTTGATTGCAACCTATGTCCCCGGATTTGATTATTACTATATGTACTACTTACGCTATCCTTTTAGAATAATTTAAGTAACAAAGTGGGCGTAGTAATGCAATGCTGGTCGAGGCATTGATCCTCAGAGTAGTTATTTCCGCAACATCATTATTAGGAAACACATATACCTTCTACATTCTATATATTTTTTAATAGCACAGAACCTTATTATTTCTTTTTAATAATCCAAATATTTAAGTAATAAAAAATATAAGAATATATTTTTGTTTGATCATTGTTTATGGTTGCCTATAAACGATCTGTTCTAACCGTGATTTGAAGAATGCATCGAAAGGGATATAGTTTTCGCTCAGTAACTCCTCAACGAAAAATGATAAAAATATGCGGTTTTTTTAATAGACTACAAATATTATTTTACGTCTACGCTTTGTTTTGAAATTTTGAAAATATTCAAAATTCATTAAAAAAAAAAATTTTACATTTTTTCAAAATTTCAAAACACAGCGTCGACGTAAAATAATATTTATAGTCTATTAAAAAACCCGCATATTTTTATCATTATCCGCTAAGGAGTTACTGAACAAAAACTATGGGTTTCTTCCAACGCAGCAAGAATCGATTCCGAACCGTCCAGAATTAGTCAGTCAGTTCAATTGTTAATATACTCTCGGCGAATGCGACGTAAGACGGTGTTGGTCAAACATTTGTCACGGTTCTGAACCAGTTCTCGACGGTTGTTGGAACAGACCTTATATATCGTTTGATAGAGCGCTCACCGTAAGCCTTAAGGCTAACGGTGAAACACGTGATCAAGTTTTGTTAAAACCAGATATATCGCTGCGCAGAGTAAGACTATGTTGACGTGTTGTGGCAAAACGCTGAAATATGTGCTGCCTAGAGGCTAATGCATTTGGGATGGAGACAAAACGAAAGATACACTGAAATAAAGGTATCACGATTCTATTAGTGGAGTAAAATCGGTTCTCAATTATGCCGTTTTTTTTAAATAAAGATATAACTAAATTAAACATTTACCATCTTTTAGAGGGACAATTTCGACATCTGAAATGGACTTTTACAACTTTTTTCAGTAGGGTCTAACTTTATAAATTCAAATTGTCGGTGCTTCGGACGTTATTTGTCAATTATGTTTTACGAAACATATATCGCATTTGCAAATCAACGATTCAAGTTATGTTCATAATTTTTTCACAACATGTATAAAAAACTACAGCACTTCTAATAGTACATACCAATTTTTAATAACTTAAAGCCTTTTCGAAAAAAAATTGTTCCAAAGTCAATGCCAGTAAATTTGTGCATTAAAAACTTTACTATGCGGAGAGCTACATTAATTATTGAAAATAGAACTATAGTTATATCGAGACAAATGTAGTCGATAGTATGAAAAATTTTTTTAAAAAAAGTTTACTTCGCTACGTGTTACGGTTTTCAAGAAATTGAATTTTACATATGCTCGTGTTTCGTGTGTAAGCTAAGTTTACTTGCGGTGCAGTACACGTTTTCAGAATAGGACAATGCATTCATTCGGAAAGTCAGAAATATCTATATTTTCCATAATTTTTATGTCGAATAAAATTAAATTTTAGTTTTTTTTGCTCGTATTTTTTTAATAAAGAAAACTTATCGTAGATCATAGAAAATACATAAGAAATATTACCATAAATGTATATTTATTTATGTCCAAAATGTAAAATATAAAGACTATGTATGGATTATTGAAGAGAAATATGAGAAATTAAAGTGTAAATAGGCCAATTAGATTGGATCAAATATTGAAAACATATCCACTAATTGCAATGCTTATTTTTTTGTTTGTTCCTTTAATACTAAAATATAAATACTTTCGCTTGACATAGGGCTCAACTTAAATCAGAAAATATGGAATAAAGAGATTATTTCATTTATAGAATAAAATGCTTTTGACACATTTTTTCTTTCTATGTGTATTTCTACTAAGTTTGGGTTTGCAACAAATAGTATATTATTATTTACTGAAGTGCTGAGAAGCAAACCATCGATGCCATGTAAAAAAATACTATGCGACAAAAATAAAATTAGATAAACAAAACCATATTTCAATAACATTTTTATGTATTCCATAAATCTCAACTACCCATTTGCATTCCCCATTTTTTTAATATTTATTAAAAATATTAATTATATTTTAATGAATACGTCTATTTAGCAATGTCTTAGCTGGTGTCTATTATTCAGTAGGCAGACACAGAATATTATATTAAAAATAATCTATATTTCTGTATTTGAAAAACATTATATTTTTAGTTTCAAGTAACAAATTCGTAATTATAATAAAGCTATTAAACTACAATACGTAATCATTTCTCTTAAGTCTTTTATAAAATCTGTCCTTTTATTTTAGTTTTTGGGTTTTCGTTCGGTAACTATATATATATATATAGTAAAATATGTTATTCTATTTTTTATATACTACAAATATTATTTTACATCGAGTGAAAAATTTTAAATAAAAAAAAATTTACATTACTCAACATTTTAAAAAACAGCATTGATGTAAAATAATATTTGTAGTCTATTAAAAAAAAGCCGCCTATTTTTATCATTTTCCGTTGAGCAGTTATTGAGCGAAAACGTGGCGAAAACTATATTCCGTATGATAGAGCATTTACCGTTAGCCTGAATCACTTCTCTCAGTGTTGGACATTTAGAATCTAATGTGATCGTCTCTTTTATCAATGCCACCGCAAGGGGGCAGCATTTTATTGCTAAGAAACATTTTTTTAGTTTTCGCTCAGTAGCTCCTCAGGGGATAAAGATAAAAATATGCGGTTTTTTTTAATAGACTACAAATATTAATTTACATCGACGTTGTGTTTTGAAATTTCGGAAAAGAGCAAAATTCATTTAAAAAAAATAATTTTACAGTTTTTCAAAATTTCAAAACACAGCGTCGATGTAAAATAATATTTGTAGTCTATTAAAAAAAACCGCATATTTTTATCTTTATCCCTTGAGGAGTTATTGAGCGAAAACTTTATATCGTCTTATAGAGCGCTCACCGTAAGCCTTAAGGCGGTCAACACACAATACACATGTGGAGATTGATGAATGTTGAATGTTTGGCTGTTGGCAAACTATTTGTCCATAACGCTCTCGATTGTTATATGGAAAAGTACTGATTCGAAATATTTTAAAATTTGACAAGTCTCTGGGGCGAATACAACTAAAATATCTAGAATGCCTCCGGTTATAGTTAGTGTTAAGTCGACACCAACTTCATTATTTTAAATGGAACACCCTCTATATTATTGCATTTTTTTGGAGTATACGGAAAAAATTTGTTTCATTTTATATAACATTTCCTACAGCTAGAAATTTAGATTTTGCAATAATAGGCCTGTTGGAACCTGTTTCCAAACGTCAAACGCAAGCACATTGTATTTACAATGCTCACATAAGGTTCAAAATTCAATGTTTTAGATGTAATGTATACACGTCTGATACTTGAAAACTGATTTTGGTGTACTACAAACAAAGCTATTAATTTATTACGAAAAAAAATTCACGTAAGCTAGGGTGCGCGAAGGTATTCACAACTTCTTCTTGGAAATAGAAAGGGTTGTAACAAACTACTTTTGAAACCGTTACAATTTATGTTTAATTTAATTTTAGAAACTTCCACATATCCAGAGATATAGAAACGACCAAAAATTTGTCCTATATTTAAGAATGGTGTCAAAAGTAAAATATAAAACTATCGACCAGTACCTCTAACTTGTGCACCTAGTAAAATATTTGAGTCGATACTATATAGAAAAATATATTCTCATGTTAATCCGCTTATAAATGATGACAACATGGATATATGTCAAATAAATTCACTGTTACTAATTTGATGTGTTTCGCACAAACTGTCATTAATGTAGTTTGATACTGTGTTTAGAGATTTCACCAAGGCGTTTGACAAAGTTAATCATGATATATTGTCGAAAAAATTATACGGACTTGTTTTTTCGAATTATTTACTGCAGTTATGTGTGTCTTATTTAAAAAATCGACAACAGTATGTCGTTTATAGAGACGCGAAATCAAATATTTTTTTTATATTGTCAGGCGTACCACACAGGTGCAATTTGGGGCCATTATTTTTTTATGTATGGTAAATGACTTATTTAATGTTGTTCAATATTCACATTGTCAGTTGTTTGCAGACGATTTTAAAATTTATAAGAGAATTGAGTTATTGATTGGCTGTTGTCTTTTACAAAATGATATGGATAGTATATTTCAGTGGTTGGATCAGAATTGTTTATCTTTTAATGTAGCTAAGTGCTTTTCTATTACTTTTTCTCGTAAAGTTAATAATGCCATTTTTGATTATAATATAAATAAGTCATTACTTACGAATAAGAAAACTAAGTATATTGTTGGATTCTGAATTAAACATTAATAATAATATAAATGAAACAATATTAAAAGCTTTTCGTATATTTGGGTTTATAATAAGAACTTCTTGTTTTTCAGAATGAAAAAAAAAATTATTTGTTTATTAAATACTTATGTTAGAAGTATTTTAGAATATGGTGGTTGTCATGTTTAATTTAAAATTCATTGGCAGGTTAAAGTCACTTTTGATATTGTCGACATTTAATTTTAAATAATTTTGACATTGGTATAATAATTTCTATAGTTAGATATTTGACTGAACTTAAAGCAGGCCACCTGAAGAAACAATCCTAAAAATGCAGAAATAGGTCAGATCTCATCTATTGTGGTTGAATTTTCGAGTTCCCACAGTTTCAAAAGTGAACTTAGATATTTATAGTGTTTTCATTAAACCAGGTTAGTAAATTTAACTAGATTAATTTTTTTTTTAGATAATTATCGAATAGAACTTTGTCTTGGAATTGTTCATTAGCATACCTAGATGTTTGGTATCAGAGAGCATACATATGACTTGATTGATAGGAATTGTAGGAAATTTGATTTATATTAGCTTAAAATACCTTTCTAATACAGTAAAAAATGGCGTTTATCACTATGACACACCTTATGATATATTGTTATGAGAATTTAATTTTAACAAATTAGAATTTAGATTATATTCATCTGCATTAAATGTATTCAAGTTATTTAATAACAAAATTAATTTTATGTTTCTGTTAAATGAATTCAAGATACTAGTACCGCAATATTATAGTAGAAGTTTAGATTTAATCCGAAATCACGAACAATTTTGGGGAAAAATTTGCCTGTGTATAGGTTAGTTAAATCAGTTAAAGACGATTTACTGCGGTTCTTTTATTCCTGACTGATCTCATCTTTCTTTATTTCTCTTTATTTTCTTTTTTATGCTATATTACGTATTCCTAAAATTTAGTGTAGAAAATATAGAACAACATAATGGAATAGTGTTGTGTTTTTTTGTTATTGTAATAATTATTATTCTGTGTATGTTACTGGCTTCTCACATGGAAATTATGAATTTTTTTTGTTAATGATTGTAACTGATTATTGGATTATGTCTGCAGATTGCAATATTTGAATAAATAAATAAATAAATATCAAGTTAATTTTTGGTATACGTAAAGGACTTAGACGACGCTAAACTATGATACATGGCAAATTTAAAGATATTGTACCAAACGTTTTATTTTTGCCCTTACATGTTGATCACTTCAAAAAGCTATAACTTGGAACACTGTACTATGTATTTTTCGCTCTGCAGGGTGTCTCATAATTAGCTGCCAATCCTGAACAGGCCGATTCTATGATCAAACCTAAGTAAAAAAGTTCATATGAACATGGGTCCGGAACTGCTTCCTAAGGGCACAGGAACCTATTGAAGAGGGAGGAATGGAAATAATTTTTTTGCATTACCTCTCAATCGCGTTGTGATAAATGAATGAAATTGGGTATACACAGCTAAATTTTGATAAGCAGTTTGATGAACTAATCCATTTACTTCCACAAGGTCCATTGGGGTGGGTACGGGGGGACCCTTGGTATTTTGCAAGTGTAACTTTTTCATCTTTGACTTTTTAACAAATTAGACAGCAAATTCAGTTTTCTCGAACTGTTTTACGTTAAAAAGGTACTCTTGTTTCAAATCGTTATCTTTAACGGTTTCTGAGAAAATCGCTCTTGAATTAATCCCACATTGGTCAATTTCATAGTAATTTAAACAAAATTATCAAGGTATTCTTATGTCAAAGTATTGTCAACCCGATTGCCAATTTAATAGTTCTAAGCGAAAAAATGGAAGAGTTTACGGGACAAGAGTTAGTTGATATGATATTTATTTATGGCTTTTGCGATGGTAATGCTGCAGCGGCAGAACGCGAGTACGGGAGAAGGTTTCCAAACCGAAGGCTGCTATCAAGGACATTCCCTACGGTATTCCGCAACTTAGCTGCAACCGCCACTTTTCGAAAGGCACCGTGTCAAGGACGTCCCAGGCTTAATAGGGAACCGGAGGTCCTTGGCGCTTGGAACAAGATCCTACGGCTAGCATACGGAACATTTCGAGGCAAATAAATGTTCCTCGGCCAACGGTACTACATATCTTAAAGATTTCCTTAACAGAATTGATTAGATGTGCTACTAACATTTCAGGTTGGAAGAATATTAAAGCGACAAGGTCTATATGCCTGTTACTATCGACCTGTACATGACTTGATATCAGAAGATTTTGCGCCACGTATGCAATTTTGTCGCTGGATTTTATCGCTGGATAACGAGTAAGCTTCCAAAATTTTGTGGTGTGACGAAGTTACTTTTACCCGAAATGGAAAATAAAATTTTCATAATTCTGATTATTGGGAAGAAGAGAACCCACATGTTGTTCGGAGAACAAACTTCCAGCAACGCTTTTCCATAAATTTATGGGCGGGAATAATTCAGGACACTCTGATTGGACCTATTGAAATTCCACAACGTCTCAATTCAAATCTTTATTTAAACTTACTTCAAGAAAATCTTCCCCAAATTCTCGATGATATGCCTCTAAATTTACGACGTAACATATTTTTAACACGATGGAGCCTCGGCACATAGTGGTCGCAATGTTTTAAATTTCCTAAACGAAAATTTCGCTGGACGGTGGATAGGGAGGCACGGACCGGTAGCTTGGCCGCCGAGTTCTCCCGACCTAACCCCGCTGGACTTCTTTTTCTGGGGATTTCTAAATCAAAAAGTTTACGCCACCGAAGTCAATACCCGTGAGGAATTGCTGCAGCGTATCAATGATGCAGCCAATAAAATTCGTCAAAACCGTTTTAGCATCTTAATAGCTTCGAGAAGTGTTGCACGTAGGGCAAGACTTTGTATCAGGGAAGGCGGAGGGTTTTTTGAACAGTTTTTAAAATAGCTTGTTGTCTGTTATCAAATTTAAGTTTCCATCTTATGATCCCTTCGAAAAGTGACGGTTGCAGCTAAATTGCGGAATACAGTGAGGAATGTCCTCCTTGATGTCAGCCTTCTGTTTGGAAGCGTTCTGCCGTACTCGCGTTCTGCCTCTGCAGCATTACCATCGCAAAAGCCATAAATAAATATCGTATCAACTAACTCTTGTCCCGTAAACTCTTCCATTTTTTTCGCTTAGAACTGTTAAATTGGAAATCGGGTTGACAATACTTTGACATAAGAATACCTTGATAATTTTGTTTAAATTACTATGAAATTGACCAAAGTGGGATTAATTCAAGAGCGATTTTCTCAGAAACTGTTAAAGATAACGATTTGAAACAAGAGTACCTTTTCAACGTAAAACAGTTCGGGAAAACGAAATTTGCTGTCCAATTTGTTAAAAAGTCAAAGATGAAAAAGTTACACACGCAAAATACCAAGGCACCCCCGTACCCACCCCAATGGACCTTGTGGAAATAAATGGATTAATCCATCAAATTTCTCATCAAAATTTAGCTGTCTATACCAAATTTCATTCATTTATCACAACGCGATTGGGAGATATTGCGAAAAAAATGATTTCAATTCCTCCCTCTTCAATGGCTCCCTGTGCCCTTAGGAAGCATTTCCGAACCCATGTTCATATGAACTTTTTTACTTAATTTTGATCATAGAATCGGCCTGTTTAGGGTTGGCAGCTAATTATGAGACACCCTGTATATTGTGCACATTGAAATAATTGTCTTTCAAGCCAATGTTATGGTTGCGATTTCTACTTTTGGAGATATTTGTAAATATTTACTATTTTGACATATTTTGTCGTATTTGGAATGTAATCAAATTTGCCAAGATAGGGAGAATAATGCGGATGTAAAGTAACTCCCACGACGTTATTACACTGCAAAATCATTCGCTTTGTTATAGTTTTTCATTTTATTAATGCTTTCTTAATTGTAGAGTTTCATTTACCTTTCCTTTGTAACGTGTGGTTAACATAAAATGTAATGAAATAAAAACTGATGCTATTCTGAATATTGTCACTACATATACTAGTGTGTCAAGTATCTTTAAATAAATTTATTTGCATATACTAAGCAGACAAATCCTGAATAAATTAATAATAATTTGTTTACTGTTTACTTGTTCCGCAGACAATAATAGGATCGCCCTGAATGATAATAATTGGAGAATGGGTTGTTAAGGGTTCATTTTGATATAATTACTTTAACAGCAGTTGGTAATTACGTGTGGCTTTTACGAAAATAACTGAGAATCTGCGTAATCATGTACATACATACATTAATTTGGAGGATATTCTAGTTTAGTCCCTTTGATTGACTAATTTGATTGAATCAGACCTGTCAAGATACCAAACGTGCTTCCTATTGATGGATAAAAAAATATTACAATTTTACACTTACAGTTTTTTTCTTCCTGTATTGGAAAGGTTCAATTTGTTCTTAATTATGCTTACTATTGTTTCTTCTGCAACTTGTTGAAGTTTTAACATGCAACATGTTAAGAGATTTAAAATAAAATGTATTTATAATATGTCAGCAAACCACTTACACGACATGAGTACGCGAGACGTACGTCACGTGTATGTATATAGTAGTCACGGGTTACTCAATGTTTCAGCGTTGAAATATACATATACTTAGATATTTTAAAAGATGCAGTATAATTAAAACATGAAGAGATAATATTAGTAAATCCTTGTAGCATTTAAAAATGCTACTTAGTGTTTAATTAATATATTTAAAAAAAAATGATACTAAAACTATTTCTCACGACATCATTGCTGGTTGTCTAAGTATTTTTTTTCTTTGTGGTCTGTATGGTGCTGCCCTCTGTTTAATTTATTCAAATTAATAGAAAGCAAAAAAAAAGATAAAAAAACTGGAGAACTGATTAAGGCGAGCTAGCGAGACTAGAATAAACATATGTGAGAGCACACAAAAATTTAAATGGAAGTGGTGATCAAAATAGTTGTACTGGATAAATTTTCACCATTATATTATTTTGTTAAGTGCAAAATCTCAACCTACAAATTACTTGCAACTTCACATATAAGGCCGTACAACATCTTAGGTAAGCAGCATGGCTCTGTTCTGGTTCATCAGTTAATTCTGTACTTTTCCATTTTTAGGCCTTTTCTCTTTCCTTTTTAAAATGATTGCTATTATATTTATATGCCAAAATTTGAACAATATCAGACAAATACCGTTTCTCTTTTGAATACTGTTCCGGTTCTGAATAAGGACGAGTTAACAAAGTCGAAGCCACCAGAGATCTGATTTTTTTTTGGAAAACCATTGGATTCTGGTAAACCAAACTACATTACTTGGATTTAGATCATCCCATTATTAAAACACGCCAAGCTGTCGCTATATTGTTCCGCCAGTGATCAAAGGAAATCCAGCTAAGCCAAATTTATTTGTCTATTTAAAAGTTATTAATTGAACCTAATTTTGCCTCAAATTATTATCCATCTATATTTTAATTACGTAATATAAATGTACGCAAGCGTATACCTATACCTATGCAAAGAGTAGGCAATTATACCCGAAAACTGTCACATTCTATCCAAAGTCAATGTTTTAATCAAATTATTTAAATTCATGGTTTAATATCCTTTGTCCCGTTGATAAAATTTAGTTAATTCTGTATATTTGCTGTCTGTGTGTTTTGTGTGTGTCCTAGTTAGTAATATAGGTCTAAAAAATTGTTGTCTTTAATTTTTTAATATAGCAATTTATTAGTTAGAGTAATTACATTTTTTAACTTTAAATTTCCTATATAAACTAATTGGCGCCCGATTAAGCAAGTATAATTTATATAGCTACCGTAATCCGCGACCCTAACGCTCCTGTACTAAGCAAAAGCTAGCTAACGCACTTACGTTACCATAAGATAAAAGAAAATGGTACATCCTAATGTTCTATATTCGGATCAATGTAGTTGGACAAAGAGTTCGTCCATAATAACTTTGACTTTTATTCTATAACACAATAGCACAACAACGTCGATTAAAAGAGGTTGAGATACTACATTTAAATGTTAAGTAAATGAACAATTCTTGCAATTACTAACATTAATTATTGATAACTCATTTTCTGAAAACTATTTTAGTAAACATAGGTATACATTTCTGTAGATTTAAGAAATCACTAGTGGAGTGTAAGTGTAAGGATTGTGCACCCTTTCTGCGCATATGCTGGGGTGGAAGAATGTTGGCTTGAGTCTATGTAAGAGATTGATACCGGTTGACGTTTGACTACCCCCCTAATTAACACGTTCGCTGCTGACCTAATAAAATCGAAATTAGACCTAGTGGCGGATGTGACTTTTTTGAATTTTTTGCTTTTGCTACGCGTTCAGATCCAACAAAAAATACTTACCAATGAGAGAATACCTTACCCTAATACCAAAACGGCGTTGACAACAATTGTCGTTGTGCGCACACAAGCCTAATAACTCATCCTGGGTGATGACTGACGACAATTGTCGTCACGTATGTTCCGTCATAGTTGCTCTGGAGTAACTCAATAATTTGTAAAAATAAAAGCCTTTATTTAAAAAAAACAGCCGAACATGAAACAAAACTTCACAAAGAAAAATCACAGTATCATAGGAACGAAAAGAAACTACTTTGGTAATACAAAAATAATTATGCTCTGAGAACAAAAATAATATGAACATCATCAATCACAGTCATAAAAATAAAATACGGTTTTGGCAAGTTTTGAAAAAAAAAATTGCATCCAAATAAAAATTATATTCTTTCATGGTGCTCAGAAAAACAAGACTTTAGGCATAAAGCTGGTTTATTTGGACATGCATCGCAAAGATAAGCTGTATCCTTCCTTTCCTTTGCTCAAACACACTCTGCATCTTTTTACTTTGGCTCCTTTTCTTGTAGTGCTAGGAGAAAACGACTGCGGAATGTGCTTATTGGATGGCTGAGATGCAGGTTCGGGTGCCGGCATGGCATCCATTTTCAACAAGTATCTTATTATATGTAGTCTGAAGTCATAGAACGTCATTCGTCTATTGGAACCATATTCTTTGAAAAGCAAATAGGAATTCAGTAACAACATTTGCAGAATATGTATTCCCAGTTGTTGATACCACCTGAGGCATTTTCTGGAAACGGGGTAATAAGCCATGAACTGATCCTGGCGATCTATGCCTCCCATGTATTTGTTGTACATCACTATGGCTTCTGGTTTTTCCTTTTCCTGGTCTTTTCTATTAAAATCCCGTATCATGTCGTTGCCGAATTCCGTAGATATATAAGAGACTTGTCTCTTGTCACGCCACAGTCCTACCATGACGCCTTGAGAATATAATGCCATAGATTCCCCTCTTGCTAACTTTGCTGATTTTATTTCTGCCGGTAGATCCTTTCTGTCTAGCCGTAGAGTACCTGAGCACAGGGTTTTCCTATCAAGCAGTTGTAGTGCCAGACGGTAACTGTTGTAATAATTATCCATAAACAAACTATGGCCAACATCGAGTTTCTCTTGCATCAAATGTAGTACTATATTTGCTGCATGTCCGGTTCCTCCAAAATCATGTAACACGCCGGTATAGACTGCAAATTTCAAGATGATACCGCTTGGTTCAGTAAGCATATACAACTTTATGCCGTATTTATGCTTTTTATTCTTGATGTACTGCCTGAATAGCAGTCTGCCCCTCCATAGTACCATGGACTCGTCAAGAGACAAATTTTGTCCAGGGTAATAATTTTTTTCCATTTTCTGGTTGAAATAGTTTATAACCGGCCGTATTTTATATAATCTATCTTAAGGCAGTTCAGTAGGTTTTGGATTTTCTTGAAAATGCAGGCAACGTAAAATGATCAAGAATCGACCTCGACTCATTTTCGCTGGAAAAATAGGAAATAATATTGGATCCTATTCATTGAAACTGTGCCCATATGAAAAAGCAATCCTAGAAAAGTGCGAAACTCATCCACGGTAACGTCTTTCCACCTGCTAATTATTGAGAATTCTTTCACTTCTTCATTCAGAAATTTGTATTCGGCATATTTATTTATTTCAGTAGTCAGCAACTCGTAGAATGTGTCGTCCACCAACAGTTTGAAAAAATCAACTGGATCAGTGCCTGTATAGAAACAAAAAACACATAAAAAATAATACGAAATTCACAAGCAAATCTCTCACCTGCCGCAGCTTATAGCATACGCCTGGTCTTGGAAAACTCGAAGCAGAGGTCCAATTAGGTTTGGAACTTGTTAAAACAGTGACAGCTGCCATCGGGGCGGCAGTAGAGGTTGAAGGAGAATTCTGTTCGTCATCTTGTTCCACGGACACATCTGAATCAGAGTCGCTACTCTGTGGGAACCAGCCGTCGTCCTCATCAGCATAACTTGCACTTGGATCCAATAATTCATCGTCAGATTCCATAATTAGTCCCTCTAATTCCTCCTCGGTCAAAGGTTGACGATTCTTTCACTTTTGTGCCATTTTAGGACACCAACACGCGATATAGCAACCAACACGAAAATTTCTAATACTAATAACGCTCGATATAACACACTAGTCTATTTACAGACAAAACTGCCATCCCCTGCCGTGAAATGACTCCAACTAATCGTAAACCATAGGATTATTTATTATTTGGATCATACCCCCCCCCCACACCCGATACGTGACGAACGAGACCGAACCAAAAGAATTTTTCACATCCCTAGACCTCATTATGTATGCACACGTATATTAAAAATGCTTGCCCGCAGTGCTCATGACAGCACAGATCACTTACGGTGCATTGCAGAGTGACGACAATTGTCGTCTGGCGCACACAGGAGGAGTAACCAATGACGACAATTGTCGTCAATCAGCAGTGAACATTTTCCAGGTTTCCCTCATTTATGCATTGAATCGTGGTTAGAACCTACCAACGTAAGTTGTCCCTGGGCGCAAATGCGGCCTGTTTAATAATAATATGCCGCCCCCTCTCCCGCACAAGTCTTCGACTTCTGGGCTAATCCTCGCAATTAGAATAAGGAGTAGAAATATTATTATTGTCTACATTGTGAAAGATGTGATTGAAAAAGATTAAGTAAGCTATCACTGAAACCTAAATGACGAAATTTAAGTAAATTAAGTGGCAGACTACCGTGACAAATTTATTAAAAAAGTTTGACTACTTATTAATAATAACGAAGACATGAAAGAATAAGCGTCTATCTGTCCTAGAAGAATAATAATTATATTCTACAAGAAGTGTTTTAACTACAGTTACAGTTGGCTGCAACTTATTTGTTATTAAAATATTATTGCCAAGTCGGTGAACAGTTTCATTGGCTTAAAATGAGACTTTTCTCCAACGTAGTAGATACAAAAACTTTCGAACTTACAGTGGCTTTATGTAATCTGGAGCTGCTGAAAATTTAATGAACACAACGCAGTTTATAAATGCCGCGTCGTATAAGCGAGCCAAGAACTTTGGAAAAATATTTACCAGAACGTGCCAATGTAGAAGACTACACTGGAATTGTACTCGCCAGAGTAGCAAAAAATTTAATTTTATTAGTAAAATTAAATATCGGATATATGGTTTAACCTTTAAGGATTTTCAATGGATTGCATTAGTATGACCTCACAGTAATATGCAACCACAGTACTTTGTGTCATAAGAAATTACATTTCAATCAAGTGTGAAATTTCTTCACTTGAATTCCATAAGGGAATGTTATTTGCTAGTTTTGGATCAACTATTTAAAAAAAAAATTCTCTATAAATGCTTTAAATAATTTTTTTTAAAGGTATTTTACTCTACCAATAGCAAAACAGAATTAAACTCAATTTCATTTGTTTATCTGTCATCAGATTTCAAGTTGGAAATTTGTATATTGAGATTTAAGTTTATTGTGTGTTTTTTTAATGTTAAATCTTATAATTGAGTATATCTGTGATTTTATGTACTTTACACTAATACTAAACGTAGTTGCAAACGTCTACGGCATGTGTTTAGTGCAAATAAAGTTAACGGTATACAGGGTGATTCAGAACTTATCTAAAAAAATTTGGGAATAGATGCGTCATGGAAAATGAAGTCGATGTCGTAAAATTTTTTTTTTATAAAATCCTTATAGGTTCTGAGTAAAACATTATTGAAGTGCCAGTGTTTACATCAGTTTTTCAAGTGTCAAAAATGGCTTACGTATATAGTAGTAACTCGAAGTTGATGGATATCATTTTAATTTATTACGCTGTGAAAATGCTTTAGCAGAACGATTTCCCGGTAAACGTGTGCCAAATGCAGCTACTTTTACCGCGGTGTGCAGTGAGTGCAAATGTAGTGCAACGCGAGGAAAATTTGAAACAGAATCGTGGAAGAGATGGAGGTTCAGGACTTTCACGGCCTATTGTAGCAGTGTGACGTACCATACACGTGGCTAAATTATATCCGTAACATATACAGCATGTCCAAGCATTAACACTAAGGGATTGGACGAAGAGAACCAGTACCACTGCCGCCACGATCTCCTGACTTAAAATCATTTAGACTTCTTTTTGTGGGGATATTTAAAAAATGAAGTGTATTGCATCGAGCTAGATACATACTATTGATGATTTACGGAAACGTATAATAGTTGCTGCTGAGGAGATGCTGTCCGAGCAGGAAATAATATACACGAGTTTATCTAACTTGGTTTATTTAAATTACACTTAACTAACTGTATAACTAAAAACGCTGAGTGATTTAGGGAAGCCTAGCGTGTAGATGTTGACTCACTGAACGTCTCTGGTCGAGTGTCTATTCGTCTCAAAACTCTCTGTCCATGAAAGATCGGGTAAGTAGAAAATGTCATTAAAAACTTCTTTGGTAATTTACAATTGTTATGGTTCTTCTAGTAATTGCTTGAGATTAGAATTCGAATTTCAATAACCGTTGACCTCTGGGGTATTTGGATTGTCAGCTAGAGTGTAGGCTGGTTTCAGACGATCTATCGTGAATGTTACGTCACGACTATTGATTCGGATCACGAACGTTTTTTCGGACCGTTTGATGACTTTGTACGGGCCATCGTACGGTGGTTGTAGTGGTTTTTAGGGTAATCTCGACGTACATAGACATGGTCTGTAGTGGCAAGGTCCTTGAAGACAAATGTCTTGTTTGTACCGTGTCGGGATTCTTTAGTCGGTCTTAGCTTTTGCAATACTTGGCGAAGCTCTTTCACATATACAGCTGCGTCATCGTCTTGGCTGTCGTCTCGATTTTCTGTGCCCAGGAACTGTCCTGGAAGCCGCAGCGACTGGCCGTAGACCATGTCTGCTGCTGTGGCTTGGATGTATTCTTTCCAGACGGCGCGTATTCCCAGAAGTGCCGTAGAAAGAGCACGTGTCCAGCTGTTGTCTTGATGACACATGATAGCTGCCTTTAGTTGACGGTGCAATCGTTGCACCATACCGTTGGACGCAGGATGATACGCCGTCATTCTAAGATGAGTCGTACCTAGTAAACGGTTTAACTGATTGAAAACGTGCGACTCAAATTGTCTGCCTTCGTCCGTTGTTATCCTTAGCGGGGTACCGAACCGACATATCCACGTGTCATATAAGGCTCGAGCGGTAGTAGATGCCTCTTGGTCGTACATGGGGGTATCTTCTGGCCAGCGAGTGTAGCGGTCTACCATAGTTAGGCAGTACCTATACCCTTCTGATGATGGTATAATTACAATGTCAATGTGGATATGTTCAAATCTCGCGGATGGTGGTGCAAAGTTTCCGAGGGGCGCAAAAACGTGCCGCAACACTTTCGAACGTTGACATTGAATACAAGTACGAGCCCACTGTCTGCAATCTCTTTTGATATACGGCCATATGTAACGTTGTGTTATAAGCTTGATTGGCGCGTGGATCTATGTATGCAAAGCAAAATTCGAGCCCTTGGAGCACCTCGTCAATGAAGCGTTGAAAAGTCTGAGCAGCGTTGCGGAGTCCAAATGTCATAAAGTTGAATTCAGAGTCCAAGAGGTGTCGTTATCACCGTCCTCGGGATGTCTTCCTCGGCGACAGGAATCTCATTAAAAGCTCGCACGAGATCGATGGTGGTAAAGATGTTTTTACCTCTTAACGACTGTGAGAAATCCTGAATATGCCTCACTGGATATCTGTCAGGACATGTTCTGGCGTTGAAAGCACGGTAGTCGCCGCAGGGTCTCCAGTCGTCACCCTTTTTAGGAACCATCTGTAGCGGAGAGGCCCATGAGCTCTGCGATGGTCTAGCAATTCCAAGCTGTAGCATGGCTTCAAACTCCTTCTTAGCGACCTGGAGTTCAGTTTGCGGTGGAATCATAAGAATCTCCTTCACTTCCCTCACATACTTTGTGTCCAAATTGCCGGCTACGTAGCTGAACCTGGTATCTTCACTGACGATCCCCGCAATCGCAAACTGATAAATTTGCGCGAACCACATTTCCGGTTCATCAGACCTAAAAGGTGGCACTCGCATAGCTACACGATTTAACTCAGGTTGTTCTGCAACCGTACTACTTGCACTTGCAGGAAATAATATACACGAGTTTTTCTAACTTGGTTTATTTAAATTACACTTAACTAACTGTATAACTAAAAAGGCTGAGTGATTTAGGGAAGCCTAGGTAGATGTTGACTCGTTAAACGTCTCTGGTCGAGTGTTTATTGGTCCCAAAACTCGCTGTCCATGATAGATCGGGTAGGTAGAAAATGTCATTAAAAACTTTGGTAATTTACAATTGTTATAGTTCTTCTAGTAATTGCTTGAGATTAGAATTCGAATCTCAATAACAGGATTGAAGACGGTATCAATAAGGCCGGTAGTGAGATTAATGGAATTTCCTAATAGGAACAATTTGAAATATAACAATATTTATATTAGGGCTGAAGATCATTAAGTAGGGCAGGAAAATGTCTACACTGTCAATAACTTACTAGTTCAAAACGGACAAGAAGCAGAAACATTTTGTTAGTAGAATTGGGTAGAATGGGCCCAAAATGTTGTAACATAAGGTATGTCAAACTATTTCAGTAATTAAAACCACAAATTAAATATATTAGTAATTAATAACAATAGCGACAAAAGCAGTTAAATGTGCTGTATAAAATCGACGTTATAAAATGTTACTTATTTCTTTCCTTGGGCATTTCTTTCCATTTTTTGTCCAGTCGGAGATTATCAAGTTTTACAGTGGACCAGTTTTCTGTGTCGCGCAGAAGTGTATTTTTAAATAATTTTCGGACTGCCCTTTTTGATTTTTTCTTTACAGAATTGTATTTGGAAGAGTCCCCTGTATACTCAGAATTTTTTTTAGATTAGTTCTGAAAAACTCTGTATTGACATTGAAATTAGTACAACTGTTGTTCAAGTTTCATTTGAACTTATGAACTATTATTTTAAACAAACATATTAAAATCCAGAGTGAACAAAATGTAACTAAATTTTTTGTATACATGATTTACCAGACGGTATTTTTTAAATAATTGTGACAATTGGATAGAAAAGGAAATCGTTGGTCTTTGTTGATTTTATTTTGACATTTACGTCACTTTCCCTCAGTAAGTTTAACCGCTACATCGCTACAGTCGAAAATCATCTTGAAAAATGAGCTGAGTCAGAGCGCGATAAATTTAGTTCCAGCAAACCTCATGAGTTCTACCCTCCCAGTAACCACACAGCCCAGACATGAGAGAGCTTATGAAACAGATCCCAATAGTCATACGTGTCCTCTTATCTTTGACGTCTTTGTCTTTGATCTGTGCAGTTTCGTTTCTTTCACAATACATTCTCTCTTCAATATCTAACAGAATTTAACTATCATATTCCTATATCGGCCTTACTGGTAATGTCGTTCCATTTTCTTGATATCTCGACAAAATCATTCTCGATAGTCAATGATACCTGCAGTATTGCAGGATGCTTGGCGTTGGGACCGCCAGATCCAGCATGGAGTATAAAAGCAACTAATTTCTTATCTTATAATTGATATATTATGATTTCTAATCTCAAATAACTTCCATGCACTAACCTTCACAAGAAAATTATAGACACTAGTTAAACTACAAAGGATAATGAGTAAATGTTGTTTCTTTCTATTAGCATTTCATTGAAACGCGACATAGAAATACAAAATTATCAAAATATCAAAAGTGCTCATAGAAATGCTAATTGTTTATTTAAAAAAAAGAAAAAATAAACTTTCAATATCTGAGAACATGATTTGAATAACCACTAATAAATTATCAATAGTGTGTGGTTTTCCTGTAACAAATTTGTGGAAGTTTTTTTATCAGAGGTTCTATATGTTTTTTGACGTTTTGAATACAAATTTCAATTTGCCTTTCAAGAAGCCTTGTAGAAGGTCGACTTCACAACAAAAAACACAAAAAATCTGAAAATTTTCGTATTTTTTTTAACTTATTCGCTTATATATCGAAAACTATGCGTTTTTAGAAGATGGCCACTCTAGACAAAATTAAAGTAGACAAAATATCATTTATCAACAGAAACCCTTATACTACGTGAAAATACATTCAATTTCTTACAAGAGGCGTCTATGATATTCAATTTTCTCATAAAGGGGGAGGGAGCAAAGCGAGAATTACCAAAAATACCTTGTGCGCCCTACAATTAAAACGCTTTCTCTCTCCTGTCTATCTTTCATCGGCGCTAGATTTTCGATGTATCGCTCTTAAAATAGGTTATTTTGAATGAGCTGATGGCAAAGCATGTTTGATGAAAACATTAACAAATTATATTTACAACATATTACACAGAGGATTGGGTCATCACTTCTAGTAGGTTCTTCATCTGAAAAAGAAAGAAGGCATTTTAGAACATGGTTAGAAATGACAGATAAGGCTGTACAGTGAAGTACGGATGTATGAAGAAATACCTAATATCATGTACGGAATTATTTTAGTCATCTCTCCGCTGGGTGTTGGTGGTTCAGGTAATGTTTCTTGGGCACTAGAAGGTCCAGGTGAAAGGTCACGGGCAATCGAAGGTCCAAGTAAAGGGTTACGGCATGCAGAAAATCCAGGTTGAACAATGAGTTGTTGCTGTTTTTCAACTGAAAATATAGAATGATTTATATTAATAGAGAAAAATTAATTAGTAAAGATGCATAAAGACTCAACTTTTTGCAAATTCCGCCAATTGTCACATTTTCAATTGTCACATTTTCTGTTATGTTCATCATAAAACTATCATTGACTGTTATGGTAGATTATCAGAAGCTCAAATCAAATTTCACATTATAATGCAAATAGCAATAACATTCATGTTTTGCGAAATTCGCTAAAATTTGGGAATCCCACCATTAATAATTTAAATCAAAAACCTTAAAATTCACGTGAAAATTTCACAATAGTGTTTTTCAGCCAATTAAAGGCCTGTATTTTGTAGCGTTACTATAGCAACTAAGAAAATTTCCGGAAATTTTTCTCTTCCTTGACATTTATAAATAAAATGACATTTATATTTAACTTGAAATTTATTCTATCATAATTTAATAAGTACAAATCATTTATAAATAATTATTTACCAAGTATGTACTTTTAGTAGTTTTAATTAAAGCGTCCAAATGTTGCTGGAATTCCTCAGCCACGTCTTCTTTTCTTAATGGGGAATAAACAAGCACACATTCACTAAAATTTATAAAATGTCTATGTTTCAAAAAATAAATGTAGTACTTTGAAACAATCTTATTCTGCTGTGATCCACGAAGAGCTCCATATTTCTTACACACCAGAAGCAAATGATTTTTAATAATCCCAAGCAAGTTTGGCGAATAAATTTCTGGCCCGCATTCTTGTAATAAATACATTAAAAATTTTAGGTTCCGATGATACATTTTAATTTCACTAACTTTTTTGCAAAACTTGCATAAAACGTATTTCTCAAACCGCTCCATTTTTCAATTGTACAACACAACGATTTTAAAGAAAATGGTCAAATAACGTCAAAAGTCACAATTACCTTGTTTGACATGGATTGCATGGCCTTCTTAATAATATATACATATGAATTTTATTGATATTACATAGTGCTTAAGGTTCTTTGTAAGAAAATATATTTCTACCAACTTTAGTAAAATGAGTATGTGGAAAACTGAGAGATTGATCTACTATTGACTTATTTTTTATTATTTTGCTTAACTAAAGTCGGTTAGTTGTATTTTATTTAACCTAATGTTATATGTATGTAAGTTACTTTGATTATATATACTGCTTCAAGTTTTTTTGCAATAAAATATATTTTTACCAACTTTAGTACACTAAATTTTTAGAAAACTGAAAGATTGAACTACTATAAACTTATTTTTTATTATTTCTGTCTCTTCAAAATAATCAAAAAATTTTAATATCTTTATATTTTTGTCGATATTTTTTAACACTTCATTGTGAAATTTTCTTACCGAATACCACTCTAGCTTCAATTAAAAACTGGAAACTTTTTCTTGCACACGAATATTTTTTAGAAAATTCTCCCTCGTCTTCGCCTCAGGAGAATTTTCAAAATATTCGTCTGTTCGAAAAAATTTCCAGTAATAATTGAAGCTCTAGTGGTATTATAAGTGAATATTTACGAATTTCGCGTCTTTGAGGACAAGGCTTAATGCTGCACAATATTACCTGAATTAATACCTTCTGTCGCCTCAGCTGCAATTTTGTTGAAAACGGCAGTTTTGAACACCGATTAACTGGATTATAGCTTGATTTTCCGGATTGTTATTCCGTGACCTTAGTAACTGGTCGCTGTCAAATTGATGTATTATTATACATACACTGTGAAAAATAAAAATGATTACAAACTCAGTAGTGAAGATTAAGACGTAAAAATATAAAATATTAACTCCTCTCCGAAGATATGTCGTTTTGGGACTATAGCCTTTTAAGTGCTATTTTTTTGTCCTCATTACCGATTATGCAGTACTTACTCGTGAAAAACTCGAAAGAAAACATGGGTCCATACAAATTACACAACATTAGCAAATTACTTTTACGAATAAAAAACTTTCCCGAGCACATTTCGCGCTTGAAGTACGTAATCCCTTAAACATGGCATACCCTTAAACATGGAATACCCTTAGAGATGAATAATAAGAAGGGAACCCATTAGATGGCCAGCCCGAAGTCTTGATTTGATACCAGTTGACTTTTTTCTGTGGAGTTACGTCAATAGACTATAAGATCTCAATAATGGTACAATATTTGAATGTGGATGTGATATTTGAAGATTTCTAGGAGAGGTAAGCACTTTTTCAACTTTTTTTCACAAATTAGTATTTCGTTATCCGTCTAAGTTTTATATATGATCACAGCAACCATAGCCTAACGTTTGGTTTGAGTTCCACATCTGGTTATTGACTTATGACATATCTGAAATCGCCAGCCGCCACTGATAATGGTATAGGAAATATTAATGTTCAGCTAATCATGTCTTAATGAAAGTTAGATAGACAAGCAGAGGAGAATTTTTCCTTGAAAGTGGAAGCCATTTGAAGTAACATACAAAGTGTTTAAATAAAGGTTACAAACTTTAAAATAGAAAAGGTTAAGAGGCATGAAATTATAAGGTAGCAACTTGCCTGAGCTCATTTCGCGCTCGAAGTACGTAATCATTTAAGCTTGGAATACCCTAATAAATGGCTAGTAAGAAGGGAACCCGTTACATGGCCAGCCAGAGGTCCCGGTTTAATACAAATGGACTTTTTTCTGTGGAGTTACGTCAATAGTCTATAAGGTGCCAAAGGAGCATGAAATTATAAGGTAGGAACTTGCCTGAGCACATTTCGCGCTCGAAGTACGTAATCATTTAAGCATGGAATACCCTAATAAATGGCTAGTAAGAAGAGAATCCGTTACATGGCCAGCCAGAAGTCCCGGTTTAATACAAATGTACTTTTTTCTGTGGAGTTACGTCAATAGTCTATAAGGTGCCAAAGGAGCTTATTCGAATTCTTGTCACATGTGTTCATTCAGCAGAACTCAACCAAACAATGTAAGATAATCTGGTTTGTTGCTTTCATAGGTCTAATTAAATTCAAGGTCATTTTAGGTAAACCATTTACTTACCAAATAGTTAGTCCTTTATTTGCCTTAAGATTTGGTAAGTTAAAAGTAATTTGCTAACGTTACGCAAGTTGTACGAACCCACTTCGTTTTCTTTCGAATTTTCCACGAGTAAGCATCGCATCGTAAAACCTCTTAAAGATACATAACTGGTATTGACAACAAACATTCTTCTTATAAGTCTCTGACGCCAAAAAGGCACATTTTCTATCTTAAAATTTTATATTTTAACCACCTCTACTCTTAGTTTATAACTTTTATTTAATATTCCTAATGGCTTCCAATTTCAAAGACAAACTTTAAAACTAATTAAACTACAAAAAGAAATAAAAACATAATTTAACTTTGACATTCTCTATCTGTTTGGCTATCGACCTCTCATTAAGATTGCGTTTTATTTGTGTTACATATAAGATTATTACAAGCAAATCACTTTTCTGCGATTGAGAGAGCTTCATTTTTTCGAACTTCTACATCAATTACATTATTAGATCTAATGGTATCATCGGCATGCAAAACATGTCTCAGAAAATTTTTTGATAAAGGAATATCAGTATTATAAATTAAGAAAAAATGGATCCTAATACCGAACCTTGCGGTACACCGATTGCCAGATTTGTTCTGTCAGATATTTTATTATTAATTTTTAATACTTGACTTCTATTAGCTAAAAATGATTTTATTATTTCTAAATCACATCCATTAAGTCTATATTTTCCCAACTTCTCATTAAGCTATCATGTTACAGAGGGTCAAAAGCCCTCCCTAGGTCCAAAAATATAGTATCACAGAATTCAAGATATTTGTATGCGTCTAAAACCTTATCTACAAAGGCCAGTATTGCACTTCTTGTAGTATTATGATTCCTTCGAAAACCGTAGCGACATTCTGTTAGAAGTTTATTTGACTCGAAATACGTAGTCGGTCTATTGCATAAACATTTGTATTTTGAGAGGAAACTGGAAACACTAATATATCGATAATTTGCTGGGACATCCGGATTACCTTTTTTTAATATTGGGAAAACTTCTGCCACTTTCAGTATATTAGGAAATATACTATGAGAGAAACATTCATTTATTAGTTGCGTTATAGATACACTATGAGATTCTTTATAATTTTTATGTTCACACTTAAGCCATATATATTGTATTTGTGGCATAATTTTAGTTTTTCTTTAGTTTTATTGGGTTTTTGCCACACTTCTGAAGCCATATGTATCTCATATATCTTTACTTTTAAGGTTTATAATGATGTCTCTTGCTTCAATGTACGTTACCTCAGAAAATTTAATACTATTAAAGGGTAATTTATTGCAATCGAAATTAAAGTATGGATTTAGGGTATCCTTCTGGGGACATACTTTAAGGGCTTCCAAATCCTTTGCAGCTGCGGTGGTAAAATATTCATTAAATTTATTCGGCCCCATTACGATTTAACATATTTTTGGTAGTATTAGCTTTTTTCTCTGTGTGTTTATATCGCACATGCACTTATTAGGATTAATAGCATTTTTTAACAGCTTTTGATTTGCTTTACATTTAGCTCATTTTTATTTGTACTGCATGCGAAACATATTTCTTCTTAATTTATTTTCTGAACATGGGTTTTTGTATATCATAACAAACAAGTTAAATACTTACCGACGTAACATTTATATAAGTATACATTTAAATATTTTGCCATTACTTATAAATCGCCCTGTATAATATGTTGAAATGAAGTACCATTCGAAACCCTTACAACTAAACAAAATGTAGCAGGTAAAGAAAACAGCATTAAAAATTAAATTTTGTGTGCCTGGATAGAATTAAAAATCGATATCTATGAACGGATAACACTTTAATGCTCTTATACTGTATAATGATTTCTGTAAAGGTTTTGACAAGGTTAATCAAACGACCTGGTTTTCCAAAAATCAGTAATTTGGATGAAAATGTTAAGGTTTTAAAGTGGATGATCATATTTTCTCACAAACTAATCGTAATATATTAAAAATTGTAGCAGTAATTTGTCATAATGCATTAATGTTACACCAACGGAACAGCTGGTATGTATTATAGGTTATGGTATGCAGTTGGATCATGAACCAATGCAATGAACTACTTTTTATTTATTTTTGCTCTCTCCTGTATCCTATCTAAAGAAATAAATAATAAACTACTTATTCTTCATTTCTAAGGTAAACTTGAAGAATATGTATCTTAGAATTAGATGATCTTCGTTTAGTCATAATTTTCAGATATGCAAATTATTTGTAGGATACATTCAAATTAAAACTTAAACTTTTATTTACATGAATCGGTCGGTGGTCGAGCGGTTTAAAGTGTCAGTATTTGAATTTGTTTGCCACTACCACGGGTTCAATTCCCGTGGCTGGAAGACCGCAGATCAGCTATACTTGTAGAGAGGATTGGCACAATAATATAGCGCCCCCTCTCCTGCACAGGTCTATGACTTCTGGGCTAATCCTTGTGGCTAGAATGAGGGGTAGAGATTTTATTATTTAATTATTTATAATCTTATTTATTACTTTTATCACCATTACCTATTCATATTTATTATGTGATATTAATATACTCGCGACAAGAATTCAGACGACTTACGTCATACGAACAAATGAATAATTTACTAAATTTTCATCAAAATATTTAAGAAACTGCAACTGATAGTAATAACTATAGTAGGTAAGTAACTATATACTACACTAAAAGTTTGCATTATATATTGCACTAAATTCCAAAAAATTATTGTTTTTAACGCGACCAAATATCGAAAATTACGTTGACAATAAAAACAAATGTGTAACGTCAGCTGTGACGTAAGACGTCTGAATTCTTGACGCGAGTATAGATACTAACACATAGCGTAGAAAGATGTCACTTCAAATAATTTTATGATGTATTTTGTTAACTTCAACTGCATTGCAAGCAGATCTGCTCCATGACAGTATTATATTATCAATTACCTACGTCAAAATTACTTTTCTAAGGTGAGAAATAATTAAGAACTTGACCTTGGTAGCGATACATCAATTTAAATCTGTTGTGAAAGGAATTCATTAAATCACACTTGTAACAGGCAAGCAGACTGTGCTATCAAATAATTCAATTGGAAATCTTAATTGAGTTATATTATTATTTGATATTTGTTGTACTTGCAAAGTTTATTCTATAATGAATCTTTGAGTAATTTAAATATTAATCAATAAATGCTTCCAACTTTGACATGATTATGTATTATAATACAGATTCTATGATATCAACTTTTAGTTCAATTTATTGGCTATTTTTTTAGTTTAGTTAGTTTTGTAACTGTGCAAGCTGCAACAGTATAAATAACTTCAATACCTACATATTGAAATTATTTCATTATTAATATTACGTTATTAAGTTTTAAAATATATTATTTTTTAGCGAAAAAGTATGTATTTTCTTAAAAGCAATACTTTTGCTTTCTGAAGACAAAGTTCCGAATTAATGACAAATTATATTTTAGATTTTACTTCAACATGACGAATGAGTATAAGTATTAAATTGTCTTAACGTTTCTCTTTAATGATATCCGATTCTTAAAAAGAAATAAGCCCTGTTTCTTCTGAAAGAAGTCGCAGAGTAGTAATAAACTATATAAGTGACGCCGTGTGTCAAAGCATATACAAGATTTCACACTTCACTAGATTTAACCTTATGTTAGTGTTTTTAAGAGGTCAGAATACGCTAAGAAAATTCTTATTAAGATCTTTTTTTGTACTGAAACAATAATATCGGCAAATAAACGAAACATTTTTCATAATTTAATCTTGTCACAACAATTGTCATTAATCAAGAATAGCAACTTGGACTTCTGTTAATTGCTATTGACCGGTGTTACCATTAAGACGATATGTTATTTTTATACATTTATTATAAGGTATTAATAACATGTGTGAAAATAACTACTCTGCGGACTAAAGTTCCGACCATCGTCGAATTACAGCCACAATATCTACCCATACATTCCTTATTATTAGCGTTTGTAGATTTTGTATGGTATTTCAATTAATATAAATTAATTTTCTACAATTCCTATTAATGAAATCATATGTATGTTATTTGATACCACATAATATGTAGGTATGCTAAGGAACAATTCCGTAGACAAGGCATACCTAGATAAATGAAAACATTCATGTGATTTGGGTCGCTGATTACTTGTAGATAGTACGAAAATAGGGATAGAAATGTTATTTAATCCGAGAGTACTGAGAAGCTCCCCCAGTTCGTAATCATATAACGTCAAACCTTTCAATCCCGAAAACCATATATCTGATGGAATTGAAAATCTACCTAAATCTTTTATCTGTAAAAATGTTATATCGGATGAGTTGTAAAATGCAAGTTGCTTTACTGCAAAGACCCTTGATCAAGGCTACTGGACAATGTATGCATCGACATAATAAATATGTATTAATATCATATGACCAAATGTAATCCGACACTACTGACAAATCCTAAGACAACTACTGAGTTGGGCCTCATAACCGTTAACATAGAAACCCAATTACTCAATAACTCAATGATTTGCATGTAGATACTTAAAAAATGATGAAGCATAAATTCCAAGCAATTAGATAAGGTATTCACCAAGAAGAAACAGTAAACCAATATGCCAGTGGACTTGAGTGAGTGACAGGTTGAACCATATAGCCAAAACTGGCAGAGTCTAAGAAACGTAATCTTGAAAACTACTATCAGAGATCAGTCTGTAATAATGTAGGCCCCCATATCCATATTTACAGCTCGCAAGTCCATGAAAATATCTCGGCGTACCCTCGATAGCAGATGAGAAGAACCTAATAACCACGTAGTCCTGGAGACTGTAGATAACCAAGAAATTTTGAGAAACTTGTAGTAAATAAAATGTACGCTATATATCTCGCTATGTAAGATGTAACTATTACACGATTTTCTAGAAATAGTATATACAGGCTGTATCTTAAGTGATGACTTTAATTTCAAGGGGTGATTCCTTGTCATATTTTAAGCAAAAAAGTGCATATGAACATCGGTCCGCAAGTGCTTCGTTACCGAGATACAGGGTGTCAAAGTTGGGAAAATAAATCGCATTTTACGTAATACACCTAAATTGACTACAGCTTTGAATTTGTCATTCCAAAAAACCCCCGTGCATGAAATTTCATTAAATTATTTCGAATCAGTCGAAAGATATTTAAGAAAATAGAGGAGTGTTTACCGATCGACAGCAATGTATGGAGGAGGTTGGCAAACTATTTACTGTTCGAGATGCTTATACTACAAAGGGGTTAACTAACAAAATATCTCGAAAATATTAAAATTATTTTTGTCTTGTGTCTCGTATATCCACCAAACTAAGTAGGTTTTGTCGTTACCATGGATACGCTTGCAATTTTATTTTTTAACGTTAATATATTATAAGTCAAGCGAGTGAGTATGAGCATGAGTGAATCAGAAAACTGAAATAATTCAGATATTGAAGAGGCCTGGGGTATAGGATGTTTTGAGTGATTCCTGATAAATCTAAAGAGCGTTACGAAAAGACATAATAGTTTCAAAAAGTGAATTATGGAAAGAGCATAAATGAAAAGTTCTTGCTGGCATATTTTTAATGGAAGCACCAGACGAAACATTTCTGATTCATAAGATGCGGTTAATAGACTGTGGATTTCGATGGAATTCATAGGTCTATGCTAGTTTTTAGTGGTTCGGACTTCCTCGTGTAGTCGGAAACCTAATTTTAGGTAGGTTATCCCAAATCAGAGCAAGTCTTACAATAATAATACTAAATTTATATTACAAATGGGCAAATCCTGCTGCTGACAGATACTGATACAATGACAACCACCTGAAAGGGGTGTGTAGAATGACCGTAATTCAAATAATAAGACAACGAAATTAATGGACCCGCACTGCCCCGCAGCGGAAAATTAAGATAGGCGTCCATTAGGCGCTTACCATACTTTCAAATGGAAGTGCGTCCACTGCATATGGAGCACGACGGGACGGGTGAGTCGCCTACCAATACGATCCGTCCCGACCCGATGAGTATAGTGGACGCCTATCTTTAGAGTTTGAGAATGATGCTGTAGTGTGTCCTACAAAATTTGAATGGTCACATTCAGCACGTAGTAGTGATCAGTGAGCGCTCAGTTATCATGAGCAGTACCGTGCTTATTGACATTGAGGTATCGTGTAAGATTTCATAAAAATTATTTTATGATACATAAAATGGCAGCTCATATGAGTAGTCACTTAAATTACGCCATTCGAATATAATGGTCAGTGAGAGATCACTGATGATTAGCACTCATACTTAGACCTAGGGAGGTATGAGGGTTATCATGCCTAGAACAGCGGATTCGCTTGCAATCGAAGCAAGATCACTAACGTGTGGGTTTTTTAAGACTATTTATGGCACCTCAAACTAAAAACTCAAAATGTTCTTCCCATACATGCAACAAAAGCTCCCTGATAGAGGTACCTCAATCTTCCCAACATCACTGCAGCAAAAAAAAACAGATCTATTTTCTTATATTTGCAGTAAATTTATCATGTTAAAAATTTGTTAAGGTCCCTGAATTCATATTTAATTAATAGTAATATCAGTTTAGATTGCAAAGAAAATATGTTGGAAAACTTATGTTATTAAAATTCTAGAAATCTAACTTTGTTTTAAAGTCTAGTTCTGACGTGACTTATGTAAAATGAAGGGCACCATAGCATCCATAAAAACTAATTTAAAACAGTGAGTAAATAAGTAAAGTTATCAAAACTTATTAACGTGAAAAATGTATTAATCTCTGTTAGGTTCATGGGCACAATAAAAAAGAGAAAATTAATTATATTAGCAACAATAATATTCCTATTGCAGAAGAACAGATTGATATATCTTTAGGGATATGTACGTAATTTCTTCCTTCTATATTTTTGTTTTTGTATATAGAAAATTTTATAAAGACCAAAGTTCTAGGATACATATTCAAGTTGAATTTCATAGGTATAATCCAAACTTTTGTCTATAGAAACCGCTGTCGTTTTTTGACGTATTTTCTAGAATGTATTAGTTAGAGTTAAATTGCGGGTAGAGTAAGTTGTTTCCGCACTTGCGTAGTTTAGTCTACTTGAGTCAACTACAGTTTGAACACGTGGTATAGTTGATGTTTAAGTAGGTCTGTTACGGTTACAAATCCAGCTGTAGTGCGAAATTGTTTAATTATTTATCAAATATCGTGGAGGAATTGGAAGAAGTTTTGAAAGAAGAGAGAAATTCTAAAAAGAGGATACAGGGTCCGCAGTGAGTCACGCGAAGAGAAATACAAGAATTGTCCAACAAGTTAGTAAGAAAGTTGAAAAAAAAAGCCTCAATATCAGAAGTTTTTAATTATTTATTTCACAAAAATGTGCTTATAAAATATGATTTTGCCAATTTCCATGCTCCCTTAATAATATTTCCTATGTAAGCATCGTCAAGCGTAGCAGTATTCTCGTTCTTATCCTCGTGAAAATAATTGCTGTATGCGTTTTAAATAGGAATATTTCCAGGAGATGCAGAAATATTCTGCTTAACTTTACGGTCTGCATGATCATTTACTTGACCCATATAAAACGTACTTTGCACCTTCCTGACGAAGCGAATATGGCGTAAACTCTTTTGTTCACACATCAACAATTCAGATCAAAAACAATGAACCTTGATTAATTTTAAGCATCTAATAATAATATATTGAGAAATTGAAAAAATAAATTATTTTCAAAATAAAAGCGGTTTTTATGGCACTGCACGTTAAATAGCGTTAACTTAAATTTGTAAGTTTGTTTTGAACAGTTTTATTTAATTTTTGGATTATTATGATAATTAAAATGTATTTACTTACATTTCAACCAACAATAAAAAAGATAATACGACCAGATGTTTTCAGTAATTCTAGATATAGTATAGTAGTAGTAGTATAATAATAAAAAACAAACTATCCTAAAAGTACTACAACTCGAATATACAACCAGAAGCAAAAATCGATTATAATATAGTACATGACGGAAGAACTTTAATAATAAAATATCTTTTATTACAAATTTTTCTTTCGATTTAATAATATTTCTTATAATTATTAAACTAATTTTATTAACATTATTAATTTAATTCAATTAAAATGGCATGTTTTGGCCCAACTACTTACTGTTTTAACTCGGTAGCTTTCAATATGAGAACACCCTACCTATCCCACTTGATTGAAATCGTTTAATATTTTCTTCTTAGAACATTTAAGTTATTAGATACTGTTACGGAAGCTCACCTACCTTGTTAGTTTATTAATTATGTTCTTGTTTGCGTTAGAATTGATCATTTTTGTGATGCCTTTATTTTGACGTTTTTTGGAACATTCTTGGTCACATTCTATTTGATTTTCGAGACCGCCAAAAATTTCTAGAACCCTAAAAATCTATATAAGCGGATCGGTTTCGCCGCTGGAGTCGCCGCTTATATTGAGCTACTAATACGAGTCATACGGGAGTGGCATAAACTTCAAAGTAAAGCGTTGACAATTGTGAAATTTGTTTGAAAGATATTTCTTGTATAATCTAGAGTGACAATAGAGTTTGTTTGTCTACGTGACGTGTTTCCACGCTAACCCAACGTAGAGGTTACAATACATTTCATTACATACTTTATCATTCAGTACAATATTTCTTTCTTAATAGATAATTCAAAGGTTTGTTAAGTAAACGTAATCAAAAAGGAGCATAAATATGTTCTGTATTCTATTCTATTTAATTATTTAATTTTAACTTGTACATCTAAAATATACTCATTTAACTGTACTGGAGTAGGAATCATTTACTATTTAGTACAAGTCATTACAGTATTTATTCCTAATACTTGTTTCAATGTACTCTCTTAAATTTAGTTTACCACTTTCCAGTTACATGTATTAACTAAATCGTTTAGTGTGGACAAATGTGTTTACAAATATAGGTTAAACTAACAATAACTAAAGTTTGTCTTAATGTGATTACAAAGTTTGTTGCTTACTGACAATAATTGGAATAGCTAAATAATTACAGACCAAACTTTGTTTTCCAGCAGTTGAATGCGTGGTAGTTTAAAATTTTCGAGAATTATATTTTCAAGAATATTTTTTATCCGCATTTTCTAAAATTATGTTATATTTAATTTAATTTAATAAATTTAAATAAAATTATATTTATAATCTTGCGTAGAGAAAATTGACAGAGGAAACAATGCCTACATTAAGGCCATAGTATATTTACTATTACACAGATAAGAGTGTATAGGGGTACAAAAACGTTTTAATTACAGTGAAATCACAAAACACACAAATATATGTTTAATATTAATGTTTAGAATAGCGTAAATAAAGAGTAGGTAAAACGGAATCGATATGTTTTTTTTATGATAACTGAAGTTTTTGTTTGTTTTTTTGTAATTATGATAATATAATTGATCATTTTTTGTGTCACCTAATGAATTTTTACCACAGAATATAAGTAGCTACGTAACATAAGGTTCGTACAGTCGTATTTAAATGTAGTGCCCGAAAAGAAGCCGGTTCCAAAAGCCAGCTTCTGTCAAACTACGGATGTATAGTAGAAAGAGTAAGTTTAACTACTAGCTCATAGCTCATGCCACAGGTGAGTCGGTTTTAGTGCCTAGTTCAGAAAGCGTTGCCAAATGTACATTTTACAGAAATTATTAGGATATTATATCTACATAACAAACAGTATTCTTATACACATATACATAATTCACAATTAAATTGTAATAAAAAATAAGGTAGGCATACGTAAATAAATAATTATTTAAAAAAATAAATTGTGTTAGAATAATTAATAATAATCAATAACACTTTCAGAAAATATAATTATTTCTAATTTTATTCATTGAATAATAAAATGATTTTTCTTTCTGTATAGATCCAGAATTATCTTGTTTGTAGTACTTCGATAATTACAAGTGACATTTTTTTAATCGAAGCAAATATCAAAACGACGAAACAAAAAAATTCCCAGTGGCTTGCATCAGAAACTGTGATACGAAAAAAGTTTAAATAATCTTTGTGGGTTTCTTTAAATCTATATCCGATGGGTTAATTATATATTCTGTATAGATAGATAAAATTATATTTTCACAAAAAAAAAAACAAATTACATCCCTCTGATGTTTTCAATAACGTATAAATTATAGATAGATTGTTTATAATTTTTAATAATTGTATACGAAATGTATAAATGTGATATCGCTTTGATGCTGAAGGCGACGCGACGTTCAAGTGCACGTATACTTATACATTTGCATTAGCTTTGTTTTTGCCGCAGTTGGAAACGGTTTGAAACTATTAGAAATATCCGTCCAACTATTTATTGCATCAAATTCAATGGTAACGCGTTCGCAACTTAACTAGTCGAATATTTCTGACAGTTTCTAACCGTTTCCAGCTGCTGCAAAAACAAGCCTATTGTAGGACAACAAAGTGGCGTACAGCGTGACGCTGAACGCAGTCTGCGGCGCTTATTGGAGACCAGCGTTTAAGGAGAAAGACGCACGAGACTCGTTTCAGTCGAGCGGCAGCGGCTTGAAAATATACATAAAAGTTCAATTGTTTACAACTGAATTCGGTGTATCCAAAGAGGTTGGATGGGATAGAGGTAACAAATTCTACAACTTGCGCAAAGGCTGTATGTTTTCCAGACTGGGTGACTTATTCATTTTTAAGTTTTCATAAGATGTTCAAATGGAATAATTATTTGTTTCATTTAAAGAAATACAAAATACAATTTATTTTCCCGAGAATAATTTATGTTTAAATAAATTAAAGTGTGTGTCGAAATTATCTTTTTCGGTGTGCGCAATAGTCTTTGGATTATCCCTCTTCCTACATCTAAGGGTGCATTTTATATAATCTGAAGTAGACAGGGTATCCCATTTAACCACCTATTAGAGTATTTCAGAAACTTCGATTTAAAAATTTGGACACATTAAATTGCCACTTCCGGTTATATCGGATTATACCTTAAATTTTTACATTTTTGGATTCCCTCCTTCATTTTAGGGGGACTTTCATAGGACTTCCCTGTATCTAGTCAAATATATTTGCAGATGAGTTAGTTGAGATTTTAACCTTTCTAGCCATATCTTGAACACTTCTTAGTTTTATGCAGGGTGGTAAATAGTAATAATTTTAAATATGTATATGGGAAATACTATTATTTTCACATACTCTATCCTTTGTCAAAGATATGAACGAAAATGCGGAGACATCCTGTATATTTGGTTGCATAGTAGTGTATTAAATAAAGATCATTCTCAGTGATACATTTAGATTTTCTACATTTTCATGAACACTAACACAGTTGAATAAAATTGAATAATTTTGTTTGTATGTTCAATTAATTGAGTTGCCTCTAGCCATACTTCGCCAAGAGTATATTTGCGAAAAGCATTTTATCGAATCCGATTATAAAACGGATAAAAAATTTTATTTGAAAGCTACAGCAATTCCGATTAAATATACAGATTCTTTCGATGAATTAGATTTAAAAGTCCTAACTCCTCAAAAAACGTACAGTGGTCGTAAACGATTCAGTAATGGAAATCATGGTGATACTTGTTGTAAAAAATATGTTTTCGACGAGATTTCAAATATGGAATAATTTGTTAGATGGAGATTTTCCAGTACCTCTAGATTTGGAAATACCATTGAAGATACATATCGAATCGACAAGATTCAAATATAGCCAGAACATTGACAAAACCGACCGACAAATTAAACCAAACAATTTCGGAAATATATCATGCTCTTTAGCGTTATAAGAACATGTGCGGAAAATGGACAGATTAAGCAGAAAATTGAAAATATATGAAGAATTAAAAAATCTATTTGATATTTCAAATAATCGGTGTTAATTTTCAAAAAATAAATATAATTGTGCTCTTAATGAAAATAATCATTTTGCATTTGAAACAATAAAACACGTGTGGATATATTTACAATGTTAAAGAAATATAAAAGAGATTCAAAAAATACACTAGGCCACCTTCCTATGATGGTATAATTATAACAATAAATGCAATTAGGAAGAACTTTTTAATAACAAATCGGCTAAATCAGGATACTATCGAAAATTTCTTTTCGATCGTCGGAGAAAAAAGTGGAATCCAATCAACATCTGTGATAAAAATGGCAACTTGAATAGAAAATAGTTCTACTTTTTCTCATATCCCAATCAATGACTGCAATGATGGAGAAGGCACTTCAATAAAAAACTTACCTCCAGAAGAAACTGTACAAACCGTAGAAAATTGCGCCACTTTATTTTGGGGGTTACCTTCTGAAGAAAATGTTGGATAAGTTCAACTGTCCCAAGCGTCGAGAGAAAATGACTGCAGAAGGTTCATTAGATGACAAGATACAAGTTTTTTTGCTGAATAAAAATTATAGTAGCAATGAAATTTGAGTCCGACAATATTATAGTTGAGATTTTATGCAAATCAATTCTATTGTTTAAGGCAAACTTATTCAACATGAAGAAGACATAAGTGGTAAAATGAGACATGTTATATTGACATTAAATAAACAATGTTGTTGAGTGTCTCACTATCTATATAAATTGTGTAAATGGTCTCAAAATCCCAGTAAGAGTTAAGCAGAAATTAAAATATGTACAAAGTTTATAGTTTAAGATAAAATAATAAATCAAATTGGTAACTAAAGAAGGTTTCATATTTTTATTTTTGCATTTGGATAAATATTTTATTTATTTATTGTCAGGATTTTATGTGATAATGTGGTAATTTGACAATTAATGCAATATTTATCACTTTCTTATTTTATTTATGATTTATTACACCCTGTTACTATTTATTTATTTATTAAAATGTTTATTTCTGTTTTTGTTTGTTTATTTATTTATAATACGCAGTGTATCAGTTTTAAATACAGAAAACTTCAGAATCGATAGTACATCGGAAGAGGATACCTACTATTTTGGCCTATCAATCCTCTTTTCATTCCTGGAGTATATCGCATTCCTTGTGAATGTGGCAAAGACTATATAGGTATGACACAAAGATCGGTTGTCACCAGGAAAAAGAAACATGAAAGGGCTTTACGACTGAACCAACCCGAGAAGTCCGCCATCGCCCAACATGCGTAGGACGAGGGACATGTAATACAATTCGAGAAAACTAGCGTTCTTGTGAGAACAACGCGGTTTTATAACTTGGTTAGGCGGGAGGCACTGGAAATTGAACAGAATCCGAATAACATGAACCGCGATGAAGGATTTTGTATGAGTAGAACGTGGCTACCCTTATTGGAAAACAAACAACAACGGGATGGGTTGAGTGGCTATGGTAATGTGGGAATTGCAGGGCGAACGGATACCTCCATCGTGATACGTGACCAGGGAAATGCTGTGGCAACAGCTTCGGCAAGTAGCGCATTCTCGATAACTAATGGCATGGCCACGCCTACATGACGGGGCGGGCCTAGCCGCCGGGGTTGAGCCTGAGGCCCCGCCCACCAGCTGTTTGCGCAGGTCCGAACTCACTTGTGCCAGCACCCGCATTTACGGTCGATGACTAATAACAGCGTGGCCACGCCCACTGGGTTTCCGACGTATGACGAGGAGGGTGTCGGCTCTCGAGCCGAGGTTCAGACCCCGCCCACTACCCAACGGCGCAAGTCCGTACGAGCTCGTACCAGTCCCTATGTCACACGATCGAGGACTAATAGCTTGGCCACGCTATTCCACGGCTACTCAACCATGACGGGGCGTGCGTCATTGCTGATATCGATATTGAGACCCCGTCCACTGCCTTTTTGCGCAGGTGCAGAGGCGCGCGCAACTGCACCGACATTACGAGACCGCTAACGAGGTCCCAATTGGCCTCAGTCGCGGCGAAGCTTATGCACATTCATCACTGAAGATGCCAACAGTGAAGAGCGACGAAACGTTTGGAAGCATGGGATGCGACCAGTTACATCGACGGTTACGAAACGCCTCGGAGGACCACCATTATCCGAGAAATGGTTCCGACCGTAGCAGTCGTAATATATGGACGGGTCCAGAGACACCGATAGCGGGTCTGTCCTCACAGAGCCTAGCCCGAGAACAACCAGGGCAGATAAAAGAATGCCGGCTAATGCTAGGGATGTGCATTTTAACTTTGTTTCTGGCAGCTACCAGTTACCGAGGTCACGGTTTAACAACCCGGAAAATCACTATGTATCAAATTACAGCACTGGCCGTGAAAGCCTAAAAACCACTAGAAGAATACTATTATTTTTTTAGGTGGCAATGATTTTTACCATATCTGAGACGTGTCGATATGATAAATTACTTCCAATACAAATAGAGGCGATATTAAAGATATGAGAAATAAAACAAAGAAAAGAAGATCCTCTGTTGTAAACCAATATTTAGATATATATCGGAAATATAGTATTACAAGACCTACACAAATAGATAGTAATAGATTTTTTTATAAATATTCAAATGGTAAAGCATATAACCAATTAATAGGAATTCACACATTTGGGAAAATGCCTAAACAAGTTGCTGCGTTTCTAAAATTGAAGAATACTCACGAATATACCGATCATTGTTTGCGTAGAACTTCAACTATACTATTAATAAATTCAGGAGATGATAATACAACTTTAAAAATGTATGATGGGTGGAAATCTTCAACGGTAGCAGAAGGCTACATTGACGAATCCGTAAATCAAAAAAAAATCTCTACTGCAAGTACATTAAGTACTGGAAGCGATTATTTTAAATAATTCAATCACTTTGGAGGATTATATACTTCATAAACTATCTACTAATAAAAACATTTAAACCTGCGTAGACGAAGTAAATGCTTCAAAACAAACGGGACAAGGGATATCCCTTACAAGCTGTTCTAATTTCACTATAAACGCTCACAATAAATAAAATTACTTTCGTTTAAGAACAAATTTTAATTTAGTGGCAGTAAACACGATTCTAAAAATGTGACACTTTAGTGCCTGACTGTCACTGAAACTACGCGTTTAATGTCGATTAATGACAAAAATATTTACAAAATAATTATAGATTGTCATTTAAAATGGGACCTACTTGTATACTATCTAACACAAAAATTTAAAGTCCACATTCATCTTTTTAAATTTTTGAGTAAGATTAAGGATGTACGAATACCAGTAGGGTGAGATGGTGTAAGGAATGTGTTCATAAAAATAGACTAGAAGTAACGCAAAAATTAATTATAAAAATAATGCATAATAAATAATTTAGCTATCCGATTGTTTTGTTATACAGGGTCGGAAAACGCTGATGGTCTATCTGAGTTTATACGAGAGCGACAAAGTAAAGTATAGAAATCCGTGCGATAGACGGATGACTATATTGACGACGTTTTAAAATCTAAATAGTCACCGCCCATTTCGTCAGTCAACAAATAAAATCCACTCCCACTTATATCTCAGCGACCAATCGCCATATTTGCCTTTATTGTTTGCCTTTCGCTTTTGCAAGAGATGTCGCTACTTGTGCAACTCCAACTGCGGTATTCTGATATTTTACCAGCGGTCGAAATTGTGGACAGTGACTAATCGCTAGCGTGCGGGGAGCAAGATTTCATCAAAAATAGTTCCATTATATAACATCCATTATTTTTAGAGTAGAAACAGTGATATAACAGTTTTTACCAATTTCGAGGCGTTAGATAATAAAAATTATAAGAATTATTTCAAAATTTAAAGTTTTTGTCTTGTCATTTACCCAAGGTCGAAAATAATAGAAAGTGACTAACTCACAACACAGAGATGAGTACGGAAGGTACGGGTGGTATGATTACCTAAGCGTGCCACTTGAGAAGAGTTAAAGCACACAAAATTATCAAAAATAAGTTGACGTCGGCTGAACCTAGCACATTAACAATTTACTTTAAATGTGTCCCTGTTCTTATGAACGGCGATTGCCCACTACCACTCACTTACACCTACCTGATGCGCACTCCGCAGATAACACACTTAAGCCTTGTCCTCATGAACGCGAAATTCACAGATTTTTGCACGAATTTTGCAACTTCTGTTTTAATTATTTATGGCGGGAAAATCTCAACTTTTCACTGTGTTTATTATCTAACGCCTCGAAATTAGTGAAAACTGTTATATCACTGTTTCTACTCTAAAAATAATGGATGTTATGTAATGGAACTATTTTTGTCATTTTTATATATTTCTTATATCTGATCGCATTCAAATTTAGTACGCCTATGAAATCTTGCTCCCCGCACGCTTTGCCCGTCGCGCTGGTCAACAAGCTAGCGATTAGTCACTGTCCACAATTTCGACCGCTGGTAAAATATCAGAATACCGGAGTTGGAGTTGCACAAGTAGCAACATCTCTTGCGAAAGCGAAAGGCAAACAATAAAGGCAAATATGGCGATTGGTCGCTGAGATATAAGTGGGAGTGAATTTTATTTGTTGAATGACGAAATGGGCGGTGACTATTTAGATTTTAAAACGTCGTCAATATAGTCATCCTTGTCTATCGCACGGATTTCTATACTTTACTTTGTCGCTATCGTGTAAACTCAGATAGACCATCAGCGTTTTCCGACCCTGTATAAGAAAACATCAATTATGGACACTCGTCAAATATTTTTCTTAGCAATAACATTATGCAATATTCTGAAACAAGGAGGCACTTACAGCATAATATATAACTAGAAATAAAACTAAATCAGTAAAAGCAGTCTGCAAAAGTATAGAAGCGATCTCATCTTGTTTTTATATTTTTTTTACCTGAAACAGATTTAAATTTGATTATTAAGAACCATTCAAGCCTCGATAATTCGGGTCCTTGAAATTGGAGTCATAATTGTAGTTTTTGCAGATATATGACATAAATATTGATTGATTTTTGAGATCTTTATGGGATCATACGACACTGTATAAATATTGATATTATTTCTTACAAGTTCTCTTGTGTCAAAATATCTATGATGACATAGTACTCTTTGATGAAGTTCCCTAAGTATATATGATAAATTTTGCAATTTTACATAGTTAAGAAGTTAAAATATTTGGGTATGGAAAAAATGTATGTCTTTGTAATTATTTGATATATTTTTTATTTCATATTCCTCCATTTATATTAATGTCACCATTCATATAAAAAAGTTATTTGCTAGCTAAATGTGACAAAATATAGTTTTGACAGTATCGTTAATGAGAAATGTTTGTAGATCCAATTTTATAGTATTTCAAATATTTATTTGATACTTTCGAAATGAATTCAACATGTTTTAATTTAATTAGAAATATAGAATTTTTATTGTCAATATCGTATGCAATTAACGAATAACATATACGAGGTAGAACAATTTTGTAATTAATAACTACAGTTTTCAATAAAATTTAATTTCATCAAATTCGAGACTCATAATAGACATTTTGTACTGGGTATTTACGCTAATACTCGTATAAATCAATCTTCCTACAATTTTTATTATCATGTAGTAAAATAATGGACAAAAATATTACACAATAAATGGTTTTTGATATACATCTGCATCTGTAAATTTTAATGTTTAACGTTATCATTAGTTAAGCAGTGCTGAAACTGACTCAGTTTGGTAGTTCATCTGGAACTGGCACTAGGTGGCAGGCAGTAGCCATGGCTGTTGTTCAGCTCCGAATGAACAGGTTAACAAAGTGAATCAGTTTTGGTACTAATTTCTATAACTGTTTTATGCTTTATTGATTTTCTTTAATTATTTTGATTTGTAGAATTATAATTTTCAAATAAATGTTTGTATAAATTTTCAAAAATAATGTGTTTAAAGTAGATTTATAATTTCCTTCGGTATGTTTATTTTCGTCTAATATTCGATATGAACATACTTTGACGTAAACTCTGTTACTTTTTTGTTCATCTTTCATTAAACATCCAACTTATTTTATATATTTTCATACGTTCATATGTAACATAACATTGAATTATTAATCATTCATCATAAAAAAAAATTAAATTCATTTTTACTTAGCGTAAGTTAATGCTAAAACCAATATATCAATATAGGTGATTGCCTGTAAACTACAAAATATAGAATATCAGTGGCACACTGTGCTTGGGAAGTTCTAATGACTCAGACATCTATTTTAAACACTCTTTGATTTAGTTCTACTTGATTGCTAATTATATTTTTTATCATTCTATGAAAGTCCTATGTTAGATGTAAATTGTCATTCCCCTGGGTTGTATCTTCATAGCTTAACAGTCTTAAATGTAAATTGAAAATGTATGCTTAAACAACTACAAATTGAGATGCTGCAAATACCTAACTCAGTCTACAAACCCTCATAGACAAATGTATACAAAAAAGTTGTTCAAATCTAAAAAATTTGATAACTTCGTGCCCACCATCTGCGTGCAATTCCCCTGCACTTTCAAGAACACCATTAATGCCTAAGGCAAGGCGCGCACTGAAGTGGTGCGCAAGTGACGTGGCAGTGACGTGGTGACCAAGTGGCAGGTGGAATCATTAAAACCTATCTAAACATATGAAGACGCGTATATCAGAACGGAGTAGTGGTGGAGTGGTATTTTGTAGGTGGTGTGATGCCAGTCTGGCGCCTCTAATCTCGAACAAGTTTAATTTTCGAGTGGCAAGCGGCCGGTGACGACGTGGCATTGTGCATTGCAACTGCATTTTTCTTGTGAATTTTAAAACTAAAAACATGCGAGACGGCCACGAATTTAACATAAATTCCTATTTTTTGTATCCTTTTTTTGAAGCATAGATCGTAGTTTTGTCAGCAACCTGCAAAACGTTACTTTCTTCATTCGATAGAAAAGTTTAAATTTTTGCTCATCCTTTTTATAAATGTTAAAAATTACAAATTTTGTATTTTTTTTTTCCAGAGAAGATGAACCAAATAGTGTTTTTTCTTCTTCTCCTGATTTATAGCATTTAGGTTAGCAAGTTGTACAAATAAAAGAGCATCTTCATCCTCTGGGGACAACATTTTAACTGACAAATCGGTAACAAACATACATTGTTTGCCACTGCAGTGCTCTTTAAATCACTTTCATACCACTTCGCCGCTATTCCATCGCCACGCCAAATGTTCACCATCCTCATACCACGCACCATTCCAATACCTCATCACCACCATACTACTTCAGTGCGCGCCTTGCCTAAGAGATTGGACCATGGGTTTATTTTAGCAGTTTGATATACTCGTAGTGCTAGTATTGTTCAGTTGGATTTCAATAAGTGTCTGTTCTATAAATGCATTTATTCTTATGTTAAATTATAAGTTATACTACTTTCGCATTAGTCACATTAAAACTGTAACTATAACTCCCATGGTAATTATAATAAATATGAACATTTTCTTGTGCATTTGAAATAAATAACTAGGATTAATTTGAATATACGTTTGGGTGTATACTTTACAATAACACTTGGTGCGCTAGAATTTAATTGAACTCATATTGTGTCATTCCCCTGATGTCATTACTCTGGAAGAATGATTCCAAAGTAATCTGGTAATCATTCTTCCGGTGATGCAATTTTACTTAACGGTATAACTAAAAAAAATATAAAGGTAGGAACATTTGTTCTAATAATGTTACAAATAAAACAACTCACGCAATGTTATTGTTTTTCATAGTAATCTGAAAGATGATGGAGAGGTGTGCTTTATTTGTTTAAGGACTACTGTTAAAAGCTGTGAGTCATTTTGGACGGACGAAAAGGACGTTTTTATGTAGGTTTGTCAACATTCTGGAAATATTGCCACAACCTGAAATTCTCGAAATATATACAGGGTGTTAAAAAAGAGTGTAAAATATTTCAGAAGGTAATAGTATGAACCAAAATAAGCAGAAAAGTCTTAATAAACATGGGCCCACAAAGTAACGGTTGCGGAGATATGGACCACTATTCGTTTTTCAAACATTTTATTTTATTAGGAATAAATTGACAAAGGAAGCTTTTAACAAACAAAAAACAATGTTACAGAAGATGTTCAAAGTGCCCTCCGTCCATTTCCAAGCAGGCACGACTTCTACGTTTCAACGATATTCGAACTCTTTCGAAAACACCTTGGGTTGGATTTCTTGACACTTTTGATTAATCCGTAGCTGCAGCTCTTCCAGGCTATTTACAGGAGTACCATACACTAATGTCTTCAAATATCCCCAAACAAAGAAATCTAGAGGGTTCTTGGAGGCCATAAAACAGACCCGGCCCTACCTACCCATCTATGTGGAAAAGTTTGGTGTAAATGCTCTCTAACGGCCATGGAAAAATGAGCTGGTGCATGATGGTGCATGCTGGAATCACATTTGTTGCCTCTGATTCAAAGGAATGTCTTCCAAAAACTCATACAGTGTGTTCTGCAGAAGTCAAATTGTCGTGTAAGTAATGGGCCATACTGTAACAGCATAATACTGCGACCAAAATAAGTCGATTTACTTTAGTTTATCCTAAAAAAAATCCACCAAAATCAATAATAACAAAGATATAGGGTGTCAAAATTGAAGAAATAAATCACATTTTCCTTCTTATCTTTTGATCGCTTGAAGCAAATTTCACGAAATTTCGCTTATTTTGATGAGAGTATTTTGCTGTTACAGTATGACCCATTACTTACGCATCACTTTGAGTTTACTTTTAGAAAAATTGCATGCATCATGAGATTTAGATGCGTTTTCCTGAGAAACCATTGCTTCTAGTGACATCAACAAGGTGTACCTTTTTTAACTAGAAGAAATAGGGAAGGAAATTTTGCTAGTCCAAAATGAGATACAGTGTAGCAAACAAAAGTCGTAGCGATTTAAACGGGTTCAATCCATCGTTGGTGGCGCCCTCTAGCAGATACACCAAAATCATCAACATATTTCAATTTCTAGTACCAAATTTCATAAAATACTGTCGATGCGATCGAAAAATAATAAAGAAAATGTGATTTATTTTTTCAACTTTGACACCCTGTAGATCGAAAAGGAGCAACATTCGGATAAGGCATATTTGGCTTAATCGCTTTATTTTGAGGTCAGCAACAAGCCCTTAAGCTCTGTCCCATTATTAATGAATCACCCTGTATATATAAATGCATACAATGTGGATAAGAGGTGGAGAGAATAAATGCTATGAATATTAAGTTTAGGACGATAAAGTTCAAAATATAGCAGATAGCAGTCCACAATCAACTTTTTAAATAATTAGACTCTCACTATCTTCCATTTTATAATGGTTAATTTGATAAATTGTTGAACTTTCAGTAAATATTATGTTCGATGTTATGAAACAAATATTTTCAATAATTCTTAATTGGGTTCAGTGTTTTCATGTGAAAACAACTATTAGGTAATTCATTATGTCTCATTTACCTTATAGATAAGTATATAGAGCGTCTTTAATGCAGAAAAAATACAAATTCCTGGGAATATTTATATCTGTGAGTAAAAGAGGTCGTATCAAAACGTCCTATATTTATGTTTTGGCGTGAAAATTGAAGTACAATCTGGTAGTGCAAAAAGTTTTATTAATAAAATATGTTACCTAACAGCTGAAATGATTTAATTACCATTAAAAATATATAAGGCGAGCGTGAGAATAAACGCGCAGCTGCTGTCACTCCCCAGTGAAGAGACACGCCGAGTTAAACAACCAGACAAGTCCCATATTTTTTTTCGGGTATTCAGCCAATGATCTGCGGTTCCTTCGCGGTCGCTCGAGCGAGCAGTTCTGTAGCACGTTCCCAGCAGTACCAGAGAGGGAGTCGAAAATCTGTGCACGGACCGCCGACCAAAAATATTGTAAACCACTGATCGAGTATAATAATTCGTAGAAACTGCTAGCAGGATAAGATTTTTAAGTCTAGCAGGGGGATCAGTGTGGAGACGCCGATCTTTTGTTGAGTTGAGTTGATGATTCAGTTCATGACCATCCATCCACGAGAGCAGTCCTGCCTGTCCGCCAAACCTTTTCTAGTCCAGGAACCAGTATGCAGCCGCCGACTGTCCAGCAACATCGAAGCCGCAGATCCAGTTCCTGACCAGCTAGCACCGCCAGCAGATCTATCTACCACCGGTAGCCAGCATAAGTACGTAAAGTGCGAACAAGCGTACTGCGTATGTCCACTAAGCCAAACGAGGACTTGGAGAGGTAACTACCGCCGTCGGTAGAATCAGTACCACAGATCATTACGAAAATAAAAGATACTCCACTAAAAAATGTATGTAGTTCGCGACTATTTATTTATTTATTTATTTAGAATACAACTGCCCAACAGTGAAAACTAATTACAGGGCAGGCTGGTTACATACAGTTAAAAAACTAATCTAATATATAAAATTCTCGTGTCACAGTTTTAGACGTTATACTCCTCGGAAACGGCTTGACCGATTTTTATGAATTTTTATATGTATATTCGGTAGGTCTGAGAATCGGTCGTAATCTATTTTTCATACCCCTAAGTGATAGAGGTGGTCCACCCCAAACAATTTTTTTTATTTTTTGGACAAAATTTTTTATTTTTATTTTTTTATGATGTGACATTAAAAAATATATACAACCCTTAATTTTCATGCTTCATCAGTGACGTTTACAATTATCATTTTACCTTCTAAGTGTAATTCTCAAGTAAATTCATTATTAATTTGCTGGGTCATAATTATTTATTTCCTATTTTATCAATAATTAATAAAATTATTAATTTTAAGTATTGTTCTCATTATTAGTTAATTAAGTGATCTACATAACCTCAAAAGTACGCAACACGTGTCACGAGCTCCCGCCAACAACGGCTATTATTTTACCATATGGCTATTTTTTTGTACAGTGAACAATACCAACAAGACGTAAAGGGGCTAATTTGAGCCGCCAAACAAGTAAAATTGCAGGCACGCGAAATAATTCAAAAAATGAATGTTTCGCGTTTTGTTATTCTTATAGGCCGTCATCATTCACAGTGCTCCATTCCTCTTTTAGTCATATACCACATCTCCACACACTTACAATAAGTTCGTTATTTTTTATTTAACTGCCAAAGTATTCACTAGAAATAATTCATATGGCAAAACAACGTTTGCCGGGTCACCTAGTATTTCTAAAAAGAGCAACAAAAATATATAAGACATATAAATAATACAAACAGAAAAAAACAGATTAAAAAGCAAATAAGACAAATAAAAAACAAAAAGCTCAAATTATGCTAAAGGAAACACAGCAACAAGCATGTACTAAGGTCGCAATATAATAGTCTTAATTTTAAGACCCGAGGTATCAAACACGTCAATCGAATCCTGCAAGGACATATAAATCTTGCACATTTGATACAGTTTAGATGACAATAAAATATTTGCTTTCGATATCGGTCGTCTAAATGTCGTGAATTTACGCGAGGCAAATTAAATTCCAGTCTGCTCAGGATTTCAGGACAATCTAATAAATTATTTGCAATTTTGTACAATAAGGCCAAAGAGGTACAAAGTCTACGAGTGTCTAGACTGTCGACTCTGTACTCGGCCAATAATAGTTCATGAGGAGTACCTATAGATGGATACAAACCATGGGCCTTAAAATAAACATGCTTTAGAAATTTTCTTTGAACTTTTTCAATCATGTACTTTTGATTGCCATACATAAGATACCAAACTGAGGAACAGTATTCTAATTTTGAACGTATTAAGGAAAAGTAAAGAGAAAGCAATGCATCAACTGACTGCAATTCTCTATAATAAAACCCATATTTCTGTTGGCATGTCCAGGATCAAAAGTAACTCCTAGATCTCTAACTGTTTTGGGTCTAAGAAGGGGAATGTCATTAATGTTATATGGACTTGTATGTACTTTTCTTACGAGAAAATATTGCACTTTTTAATGTTTAAGTTAAGATGATTCGAATTGCACCAGTCACTAATTCGTTCTAGGTTATTCTGTAATAATTCACAATGTGCAACGGTAGATACTGACCAGTAGATTTTCATATCATCGGCGTATAATAAGTACTTAACATCAAAACATAGATGTATCATTAACATAAATGTTAAATAACAAAGGACCCAAAATTTAACTTTGAGGAACCGCGGACAATGCACTAAACTGTGGCGACTTAAATCCTTGACACTGGAGAAATTTTAATCAGTCGTGGAGGCTGTCGTGGAAATAAATAAATAAATAAAACCGTGTTGAAAAGGACTAATAATATTACTGACATGATTACAGAGTGAGGAGTAGATAACAGTTTCAAATGCTTTAGTGAAATTAGAAATGATTGTAATTGGACGGTAATTAGATATGTCGCATCTACCTTCACTTTTAAAAATTGGACATATACGTGATAGTTTCCAGGTATTTGGAAAAACAAATGTAGTTATTATTAAATTAAAAAGAAAATGCATTGGCTTACTCAACACAGAAGCGCAATCCTTGAGGACGAAAGATGGAATGAAATCTGGCCCAGTTGTCATTTTAGCTTTCAAAGATTTGAATGCAGAGTATGTTTCTCTCTCCAGGATATGCTAAATATATAAGACATTTGAATAACAACTATCATAGTGATTAATCTGAGCTGCAGATGAATAATTGCCAGAAAAAAACTTGAAAAACCGAATGCATTCACAATGTCCTGCAAATTCCCAAAAGAATCATCACCCAGCTTCATTTTAGAAGGTATACAAGAATAACACCTCACTAGTAACACCTGCGGCGCTGCATTGCTTTGAAGCGGGCAATTTAAGTGAGGTTTATATCTAATGTACCTACAACATTAATAACAAATATATTAAAAAATGCTAATAACTTAGAGCAATAGTTGTCAATAACAGATTAATAAAAATACTTGACATTCTAAGTTTTTATATTTCATTTTCTAATAACTTTACTATAAGTTTGTGATTGAGAAAAAAAACAAATATATAAGAAAATGAGTAGTACATTTGAAATTGAAACTAAGAATATAATTGACTAATTACAAAAAAAATATTGAATAGAAGATATAAAGGAAAATGGTGTGATTTATAAATTCAAAAGCAATGTCCAAAATGCTTAAACCGTGATCATTTGCAGTGCAGTGACGATTCAGTTTAAAGTGTTATAAAAGTAGTACAACACTTTCTAATTTCACGACGAAAACACTACGACAAATGTCACAAACAACAAAATCAAAATGGTATCTGTGAAAATGACGGTAGAGCAGCGGCTCCAACAACCGACGTTTTATAGGGTGCTAGGTATACCACAGGTATACCAATCCTAGAATAAATAAATAACTGGTTTCAGTCCTACAAACTTATAGTTGGAACATTACATTCTATAGAGTTTTAAATTAATTCAATTTTATGTACAAAAATTAAACATGTTTTTGTACTACCTACAAATATTGTGTAACATTTTATTAAAGGTTTTATATTAGATGTAGATATACTGATAAAATTTAATTTTGTTTTGCAAATATAACACTGAATATAACTTACCCACATATTCCGTGAAAAACTGCAAATATGGATTTACTCTACATTTTAAGTGAGATTTTGTCTAGATTGCAGTTCAGCAAAATGTGCTAAAAGGTAAATAATGGTACGTGCTTAAAATTAAAATTCCTAGATTAAATAAATGAGGATATTTTTTAAATACGCTCCGAATGAATGTTTCAGCAAAGCTTTTATATAGATGGATCAATATTTGAATACCTTATCTTCTACTCACCAGCGTTTCTCTGCAAAAATAACTGATGTTTTCAATAAAATACCTTTGATGATAATTTACTTGTCCGATCAACCGAAAACTACTGGTGTATTGTATTGCATTGTGTTGCAGTACTAGGTGCACTTTTATCGCCAATTTAACAATAAATCATTTGAATGGCAGGTGATAGATATTATAGAATAAAACTAAAATTAACAATTCAATGAACGAATAAATATCATTATAGAAAGGCGGGCTTTACAAATGTAACAGAAAGTATCATATATTGGATATTCTATTGTTCCACCTTTTTTAATATGTGTTTCTGAAATAAATGTGTTTTTTTCAAGAGTTGTTGGGAAAGAATTTAAAGTTACTTTTGTTTGCCTTGCATTATATTATGTAAATAATAAAGCTGTAAAGTTGTTTTTCCATTATTATTATTTTCTTTATTGTTTATTTTAATGTTACTAAGTACTGCCGAATACTGAAGTATTTTTCTTTTAATTGAATAAGTGCATATTGTTTCCTCATTTCAGATTTCTCCATTTTTATAATCATTTTCCGGAAGCATCTAACTAGAATAAATTCGCATTTTAGCGGAAGTGTGAATTAATTAAAATGAGTGTGCAAAGTTTCCTCTAAAGCTTTTATCTTTAACGAGTGATTAATTTGCTGTTTAAAGATGGTTTATTATTAAAACCATAAACTTTGATGTATATTTATTATTCGATGGAGCGTTATGGATGTTTTCCTTTAGCAAGTTTGTATTTTAATGATCATACACACAAATTTATCGCTTTTATTCTACGCCGAAGAAGAGAAAATTTCGCAAAATTTAGACTTATGGGAAGATGCAAATTGATATTTATGTACAGAGAAAACAAAAAACGATAATAATAAATTAAACTTGCGTTCAAATGGAACAAATTAAAATATAATTATAATAAAACTGAAATGTTCCAATGTTCTCTAGAATACTAATATAAAATAAGCTTTTTAAAAGGCCTTTGACACTATCAACCGTAGTATTATATTACTGAGACTAGCTGAATATGGATTTTCTAATAATTTAATTCAATTCTTGCCAACTTATTTAAGAGGACGGTCGTACTACATTGCCTTCAATGGATTTCAATCTCATAAATTTGAGGCCACTTCTGGTGTTCCTCAAGGGTCCAACTTTGGACCTCTTATATTTTTGTTATTCATCGATGATTTTACTAAAGTAATTGACTGTTCCAAACTCCTTTTTGCTGATGATTTAAAAATCTATTACAAAATTAATAACACTGATGATTGTCACTTTTTACAGTCCCACATAAATACTATTGAAAATTGGTGTGATACTTTTAAACTTATGTTAAATATCTCTAAATGTAAAGTAGTTAAATATACGCGAAAAAATCATCCTATCTTATATAACTACTCGTTAAATAATGTTATTTTAGAGAGGAAGCGTACAATAAAAGATTTAGGCATTCTATTTGATTTAAATTTGAGTTTTTCGCAGTATATACAAAATATATCGAAATCGTCGTATAAAAGCTTAGGGTTTATTATGAGGAATTGTAACTCTTTTACTAATATCGATGCATTAACAACGCTATATATTTCATTAGTACGTTCTAAACTGGAATATGGTTCTTTAATCTGGTACCCTATATACCAAAATCATTCTTTATCGCTTGAATCTATTCAAAGAAAATTCTTAAAGATTCTATCTTTTAAAAAAGATGGTATATATCCCTACCGAGGTTATTATTATCAAGATTCAATATTCCGTTGTTAAAATTTAGACGTATTCTAAACAGCATACTATTTTTATTTAATTTATTTAACAATAATATTGATTGCATATCTTCACTGGAATGTTTTAATTATAGAGTTCCTGGTTTTAACTCTAGGCTAGTTGAAACGTTTTATTTACCGTCAGCTAGTACCAACACTCTTAAAAAGTCGCCAGTGTATGATATGTCTCACAATTTTAATATTATTTCGAAGCAATGTGGTATAAATTTTTCATCTATCAACTCTGTGAGAAAGGCTGTAGAGAGGTTTCAACAATTTTAATTTGGTTAGTTATTACTAGTTTATTTATGCTATTTTACTATATATCTTTATACATTTATGTACGTGTATTATTACTATTGTATGTATTTACTCGCATTTTATTTATTTTATTGTTTCTTTGTCCTGTAAATGGAATTTTCTGATGGGCAATAAAGTTTGAATTTGAATTTGATTTGAATTTGAAATAAATAAATTGTCGAGGTATAATTAATTTTTTATACTGCACTTAAATTTTTATCCGCGCCTCCTCTGAACAGTGTCCGAATTTCACTGCTGAACCGTGTTTACGATGTTGCCAGTTGTTACCGTTTTAAATCAAATGTATGCAAGTAATGAAGCTACAAAAAGGGAAAACTGCAATGAACAATAATTTTGTAATAGTCGAGGCAATGAAGCACTAAAATGGCCAAAGATAGGAAATCTTTTAGGACAGGACGTATCGGAATGCGGTTTTTTGCATTCGCTTGCAAAAATTATTTATATCATTCGTACCTACTTTGTATCTATTACAAACCAGAAGTTGCATTGCTGCATCCAAAAATGCATCTTTTGAGAGGCCTTTCGGTAAATTTAATAACTTCGTAAATAAGAGTCAGAATTGGCTCAAGTCGGGTACCCGGAGGTTTTCGAAGTCTCTGTTCACGATTATGATGTTCAAATTGACCCCCCGAACACCTGGAGCTTAGTAACGCCGACGAACGTCATCTCCGGGGAGTATCCCGAACTTTATGCGAGAGAGGAGATAAACTGAGCACTCGGGTGTTTTTTGGGGTCGCTGAATTCGAATATACCATCGGCGAACACCTCACGGACACCTGGTGGGCCCCAATCTGGTCGCGGACGTCATCTTCGAGAATTTCAGTGCAGTAACGATTTTTGGTTGGTCTTTTTCAATTGTGTCTGGAAAACCCTCGGGGAAGACGTTCAGAGCCAGGGTAGGGCGCACCATATGTCTGTGGGGTGTGCGTCGGTGCTATATTTGAATTCAGCGACCCAAAAAACCTCCAGTAACGATTTTTGGTTGGTCTTTTTCAATTGTGTCTGGAAAACCCTCGGGGAAGACGTTCAGAGCCAGGGTAGGGCGCACCAGGTGTCTGTGGGGTGTTCGTCGGTGCTATATTTGAATTCAGCGACTCAAAAAAACCTCCAGTAATGATTTTTGGTTGGTCTTTTTCAATTGTGTCTGGAAACCCAGTTCGGGAGACCCAAAAAACCCCGGGGGCTCAGTTTCTCTACTCTCTCGCATAAAGTTCGGGATAGTCCCCGGAGATGACGTTCGTCGGCGTTCCTGAGCTCCAGGTATTTAGGGGGTCAATTTGAACATCATAATCGTGATTTGAGCCAATTCTGACTCTTATTTACAAAGTTATTAAATTTGCCAAAAGGCCTCGCAAAAGATGCATTTTTGCATGCATTTTTGGCTGCAGCAATGTAACTTCCGGTTTGTAATAGGTACAAAGTAGGTACGAATGATATAAATAATTTTTGCAAGCGAATGCGAAAAACCGCATTCCGATACGTCCTATCCTAAAAGATTTCCTATCATAATGCTTCATTGCCTCGACTATAAATACAACCTGCTTTTATATGAATGCGGCTTACCATACTTTTTTATGTCAACCCGGACGAAGCACGGATCGTTAAAACTATCTTCAAGTATTGTAAAAATGCACTGTAAAAGAACGTAAACATGTAAACTTTTTACATAAGTATTGCTAATCAAGAGAAAACAAGAGGACGATATCAGATGGATTATACCGATAGACACGTACCAAATAAGAAAATGTTTGTAAGATTGGTTCAACATTTAAGACAGTATGGCAGTTTTGAACGTCAGTACCCTAATCATCAACAAGAACAAACTCAAAGAGTAAGAAACCAAATATTTTAAACGGCGTAAAGGTACGGATTCGCTGGTGCGACTGCGGCTGCGGCTCGCGACTGCCACTCGTCATCGACCAATAGGCAATCTAAATGCTGTAGTTGATGAGAACATTCAGACTGTTTATTGGTTGGCGACGAGTCGCAGCCGCAGTCGCACCAGCGAATCCGTACCTTAAGAGAGGACGCTAGTCGCGTAAGTAAAAAAGATTATGCATTTTTTATTTATTTTTATACGTTCATGCAAAAAACAAAACTTTATTGAACTATATTTGGTGGAAAAGTGCTTCTTTATTGCTCTAGTGCAATAAAATGTTTATTGCATTCATCTGTCATTCTACTACAGCATTTTGTCATCATCTAAATAACATTTTTTGGTTTTTGCATGAACGTAGAAAAAATATTGTATGCAGCTCGTACAAAAAGTGTTTATTGCACTCGACATGTTGTCCTCGACAATTTCACGTCGCGTGCAATAAACACTTACTTTTTGTACTTGTTGCATAAATAACTATGATTTAATATTGTATTTATTGATTCTGTTAGTTAACTTGTTGCTGTTTTATAATTAATTGTATTTAAAGGAATACATTTTTTGCTTATATAGGATGATAGGGCTCCTGGTGAATACCCACTCAATAAAAAGTAATGCGTCAAAGGTAGTATCTCACGAGTGCTGTGGAAATTTGCTTTCTAATAGTGTAGTCTAATGTTCCCACATTTACTTATTTAGATTTAGCCAATTTGCTTGCTGACATAAAAAACGAAATATTACCACGCCCATGGCCGGTTCTTATCTCGGGGTTTTATTATTCTCTTTCATTTCCAAACAGACTATAGATGAATAAAATAATGAAGAATAGCAAATTCAAGTGAAACAATTTTCTTAAAAATAATATGTTATTTTTTATTTCGCAAACATTTGTCTTGTGCTTTGGTTCTGTCAAAATTAAAACAACATGTACATGTAATTATTTTAAATAAGTTACAGAATTTGTATGTATATCGTTATTAAATAATATATTAAATTTATCAAAATCAATCCATGTCTTTATTATCCAATTTAGGAATCTTAGATTTAACTTTGATGGTATACGTCTGATTCAATTCGTAGAGATCACCTACATAGCACACTGATTTATCGGCCTTTATCAAACACGCTCCTTTTTATTGAAACAATTTGTCCTTATTCATGTGTGCCTTAACCATGGTCCTTTCCGCAGCTTTGATATATTTTAGATTTGGCTGGTGGGTAATATTGCCTTTTTTGTGACATAGCATTCTGTCTACATAATTAGCAGATTTTGTGGTAAATATATTTTCAAATATAGAACAGAGCGGTATGCTATGCATTTATGATTGCAAAATTATTCAATTCAATATTTCAATAATTATCTAAAGAAAATAATCTAATTTACTAACCTGCTAATGAAACACTCTATAAATATCTAACTTCACTTTTTGGCAGTGGGAACACGACAAATTCAACCACAATAGATGAGATCTGACCTATTTCTGCATTTTTAGGATTGCTTCTTTAGGTGGTCTCCTTTAAGTTGAATCAAATATCTAACTAAAAAATTATTATAAAAATTAAAATTATTTGAAGTTAAATATCGACAATGACAAAAAGTGACATCCTGTCAATGAATTAAATATGACAATACCTACTTGAAAAATGTTCACCTTTTATGTAAAAGTTTTTATATATTTTTAGGTATTAATAATATTGTGTGAAGCTAACTACTCAGTGGACAAAAGCCCCAACCTGCATTGAATTACACCCACAATATCTACCCATATATTCCTTATTATTAGCTTTTGTAACATTTTTTTACTGTTTTAGAAAGGTATTTTAATTCAACGCAGGTTGGGGCTTTTGTCCACTGAGTAGTTAGTTTCACACAATATTATTAATACCTAAAAATATATAAAATAGGTTTTCTTTGTTTTGAAATAAAAACTAAAAAAACGCTCAGAGTCGTCAACTTATTTTTGAGGGTGGCATATTTTATGGATGTACCCTTTTTCGCCGCCTCGTTTTTTTTTAAAACGTCTTGGCCAATGATATGAACCACGCGCCTCTAGCTATGTGCGCCATCGCCCGCAAATTCTGCCGATTCTGCTCCGGACTCAGCACAAACCGATGTGTGTGTCATTGCCCTTAGACGTAAACGTTATCGTTTGTTATCAAAATAATGAAAACTATTTAAGAAAGAGTTGAAATAATTTATCTTTTCTCTCGAAATAATAATAGTGTTATGCTGCTTCAAATTTCTTTATTGAATAACATCCCGACTGCCATGTGTCCCATGCTTATGCCGATAAACTATTGAAAAAATTTCATGAAACTGGATCTATGGCAAACAAAATAAAAGTTATGTAAAATCCAGTAAGAAATTAAGCAGTTGAAGTTGCTGTTTTCGCCCATATGGTCATGGACCTTCAAGAGAGTATAAGAAAATTATTATATTTTTTCAGAAGTTTTGAGTACAAACGTTCCAAGAATACCTATTAAATGACCACCCATATAAAATTACATTAGTCTAAGTCCTTAGTGAAGATGCTAGCGATCGGCAGTTAGAATTTTGTGAGGTCATCAGTCAATCAATAATTGACAATTAATTTTTTTTTAAAACATCCACATTTTGAGGTTCACTAACTAGATAGACCACTGACGTAATCTAATGAACTATATGATTTACTAAAGGCGAGGTTGCCATAGCATTTGTTATACATCATAAATTATTTCTTAACGTAAATTCAATTTTTGCGGTTTATTTAAATTTTAACGATAAGTAAAGTAAAATTGGGTAGGTAGTACGCTACGCAATAATATTAACCCAAACTGTAACTTCTGAATTGACCTTACCATAAAGAATTAAAAAATCAATGTCCGCAAGTTCGATACCACCAATTAGAGTATTTAGGAAGTTACTTTGTTGAACAATTCCAAAAATTATCCATACGCATGCAGAAAAGCTTACCTACTTGCTGAAAAACCAACTATTTAAACCGTTAATCACATTTCACAAGTTAATACACTGTTAGAAAGATACTTAAATCATTTTATGAAGAATAACAAAAAACTATGATTTTCACACAACACCTTAGAGTTAATTTTCGTCAATAACCTCAAACAATCTGTCAGTGCTAACTATTTCTTACGTCATAGTTTCGTAGTGGGTGAAACAGAGTTTAAAAATAAACATAAAACAGCCAGCTTGTTGTATGCGTTCTCGCGTGTCCCGCACCAGCCCGACCCTCTAGGATTAATACTCACAGTCAGCGAGGTCGACTAAGATGTCATGTTGATACCGGTGCACTGGTCCAGGGGAAATGAATAAGCTGTAGCAAAGATAAGGTACAAGTGGAAACAGAATATGTAATATTTGTGGAAAGGGATTTGATAATTTCAATATACGTAAATTGAAAGATAATATGAGATACTTTTGCACCTTCTGAAACCGAAATATGCTAATAGTTTCTTTAAGTAATGCACTGCTTGACGCATCTGTTTTAAGAGTTGCGGCACTAACGTATAAAATGTATGTAAATCATTTTATTATTTTCACGGGCAGTGTTTTTCTTTTATATGTTTTGTGTATTTAATTAATATTTTTAGTGAAATACAGAGTGAAACGTTGATAATCAGTGATAGTGATAACTATAGTTTGTATTGTGATAAATCAGTTGGAATGTAGTAAAAATGGATGTTGATCAAATTTTGGATAACTGTCACTGTGAGTAGAGAACCTGGTTTATATTTTCAATTTATTAGTGAAGTATAGGAATGGCAAAGGGGAGGAGGTGTTCATTAATATTTTTATAAATAAACGTATTTCAATCATTCTTTGACGTGTCTAAAAATTCTAGTTATAGACTTTGTTGAAGCCTATTTCAATACGTTAGTGTAACACTGGCAACGCTGTGGAATACACATCCACCATGAATCTTAAAAATATTAGTATTGGAGTCGGATCAGCGGTCCTCAATAAGGTTTGGATTGAAAAAGCACGAAATTTATTTAAAATTACACTTTTTTATTCCTGATTTCTTTTGTAAAAAAACTATTAATTATTTGTTCTACACAGTAAACTGTACTATTAGTAAAAATATTTGTACTTATTTAAGGTGAACCTGTATGTTTTAAGAAAAACAGGTGTTTAAAATATCCAAATCCGTATTTAAAAGAGTGAAGTTGATGATCAGCATGGATAGTCGAATGTCGAACTCAAAAACTGACACAGTCACGTTATAGAAAGGAAATCTGGCCTTAGGAAATTAATTTAAAAAAATCAGGAAAATATACAAATTTAATAATTATACAGGGTGTTACTTTGAAGGGGGGTCCGGTTTGGAGGAGGAGTAGTCCGTTTTCCCTAGATTGCTAATCTGAAATTAGTTTTTTTTTAAATCAAATAAATAGCCGAGTCATAATTAATTTTTTAAACTGCACTCAAATTGCTATACACGCCGCCCCTGTACAGCGCCCGAGTTTCACTGCAGAACCATATCTACGGTGTTGCCAGATAGTTATCATCAGTCTAGACGTCGGAACTTGTTCCGTCATTTCAGGGTCGTCTCCACGCAGCGCAGCGCGGCCGAAGCTGATATTTTAAAATGAATTCAGTACATACGTAGCTTCGATGGTGCACTACGTGTTATTTATTTATATTACGTTCACGACTCATCTGTCATTATACTTTTCTGTCAATTCTGATGAAGTATGGATCCTAAAACCATTTTCAAGTGTTGTAAAAATGTACGTAATGTAAAAGTACGTATAAAATACAATTTTTTTCTAATCTATTAACTAATTATTATTATTAAATAATAGTATTGGTACGTGGATTTTAATACGTTGCCTACTAATTATTGCCAGTGAAATTTAATGTTTTAAAATAATTGTTGCTGTTTTATAAAACGTACGTAATTAAAAATAAGCAAATAATTTATCTGATAGCTTTAAAATGTTAAAAAAAAAACAGTTTCAGTACAAAGGGTTTGATCGAGGATTTGATACTATTTTTAAGGGTTTCAATAACCGTGACATTGACCTAGTTTATAAAATAAAAATATCGCATAAATACTGCACACAATACATGAAACCAGATTAGTTCGTTTTATATAAAAAAATATACAGATATGAGAGAGAGAGAAAGCAAGTTATATGCGTGATTTTTTACTGAAATCGAATTAGAATTTGTTTAATGCAAGATTGTATTTTGCCTAGTTTAATTTCGTAATAATTTAAAGTAGTATTTTGTGGAATATGTTATTCTGTACAAGTGTATAATAACCTTATAAAGGTCAGTTTTCATTACCAAGTGTGTGTGGTATTATGAAAATATATGTGTACAAATTAAGAAAGAAGTAATATGTCTAAAGCTACGTTTTTTTTATCAAAATTAGACGGCGACTACAAGAAAACGATATTAGATGGATTACAGCGAGAGACACGTACCGTATAAGAAAATGTCTGTATGGCGGGTCACAGACTAACGTATATGTATGCAAACATCAACGCGCATTCCTCTACGCGCAAACAACAACGTCTGTCTATGGACATAATAACGTCACGTACATGATTGCGCGCTGAAGAAGTACATCGTACTTATCAACCTAGTTTTCCAGAAAACCATGCGCTGTTGAATGTAAGTTGATGCTCGACTGTGTGTGTCAAATAACAACGTTATTGTCACGGTGTTCTTCAGTGACATAGAAGGTAGTTATAATTATTTAAATTAATAATTATTATTTGATTAGTTAAATAAGTATAGTGTTACGGAAGCTCACCTACCTTTTTAGTTTGTTAATTATGTTTCTGTTTATGTTCGAATTTATACTTTTTGTACTGCCTTTATTTTGACGTTTTCTGGAACATTTTGGGTCACATTCTATTTGATTCTCGAGACCGCCGAAAACTTGTAGATTTCTAAAAACCTATATAAGCGGATCAGTTTTGCTGCTGGAGTCAGTTTATATTGAGCAGTCATACGTGAATGATTGAAACGTCAAAATAAAGAGTTTGAAACGTCAGAATCAAGAGTGACAATAAAGTTTGTTTGTGTACGTGACGTGTTTCCACACTAACCCAATTTAGAGGTTACAATATATTGAAATTAATAAGCATTATTATTTGATCAGTGAATAAGTATATGGCCTTTCTAAATTATAGATTTATTTACAGAGTGAAAATGTCGGACTTACGAAATTTAACACGAGATTTTTTAAGACATTCCATTGACTTATATTGAACCCATCCTTGCTTATGGAAAACTAAGTCAAAGGACTACCTCGACAAAAATAAGAAAAATACAGTTTATCAGATTTTACTTAAAAGTTGTACTTGAAGCGGCCAAAAATACAGACATACAAAAAATTAACAGTTTGGGTGGTGGATTCAGAAGAGTTTAAAAAAAAAATGAAACACTCGAAAGGATCTATTGCTGGAGCAGACGACATATATGTATGTACCGACATTATGGTACCCTTTAATGCAATTTGTTGCAGATCATTTACTACGGACTTTTTTGTTTTTTATTGTTTATTGTGCAATAATCGCGCACGCCACTGCAATCAAATGCAATTTTTTCGCCAATGTTTTACGAAGATTGTGCGAACGTGTATGTTATTTACTGCGAACTGATGTGTTAAAACATAAATCAACGTTTGTGACCAATACACTGTTATGCTGATGCACGAGGTAGACGAATGCGGGTTGATGTTTTAATTCATATTATGTTCGTCTGTGCCCAGCCTATGATTAGTTCAACATTTAAGAGATTATGGGATTTATGAACACCAATACTCTGTAGTTCTAAAAGTGTTGATTGAAACACTGAGGAAAGATATATATTTATCCTATGGTACCATCATATTAAAATACAGATTAATTATTTCTATACTTAACTAATCTATTGTTGTTTACAGTAATACGCTTATTTCCTACAATAATTGTGGAATTAACGTCACTTTTATTTATAACTTTATATGGACCTGTATATGGAGTTTCTAGCTTTTGCTTTTGACCTCTTTTTAACATCACTAGGTTATTTATGTCAAAATTAGATGGATTAATATGTTTATCATAATGTAGTTTTCGTTTTTCTTTAGCTATTTCTAAAAATTCTTGTGCTCTTCTGTGAATTTCATTTAGCCTAAATTTTAGTTCATTTGGGTAATCTATATTATATATTGGTGATCTTTTGGTTAAATTTTCATATGGTAAATTTGCTATTTTGCCAAACACTAATTCATATGGTGAATAGTTTATATCTGTATTGGGAGTTATATTATCTGCAAAGACATAATAAAGTAAGAATGTATCCCAATTAGAATTAGCTGAGTTAAAAACAAGATATTTGTTTAATACTCTATGATTTCTTTCTATACTACCTAATGATTCATGGTGGTATGCTGTTGATTTTATATGTTTCATATGAAAGAATTTATTAATTGATTTTTGTAGTTCGTTTACGTATTCGGTTCCTAAATCTGTTTTTAAAATTTTAAATTACCAGTTTCATCATAAATTCTTCAACTAACGCTTTAGATACAGTTTTAGCATCTTTACTTTCTAGCGGAATAGCTTGTATAAATTTTGTTAAATTACATTGTATGGTTAATATATATCTCATATTATTTTCTGTAATTTTCAATGGTTCTACGGTATCCACTGAAATTGATTCAAAGCTTGTTGAAGTAGTTTCTGTAATTATGAGTGGTTCAATAGTATGCTTAATTATTTTGCTTTTATTACACTCTTCGCAACTTAGTACATGCTTTTTTACCATTTTTGACATATTTTTCCACACGTATTTTTGCTTTAATTTATTTAGAGTTCGCTTTACACCTGTGTGTCCTCCTATTAACATGTTATGATAATTTTTTATAAGTTCATTTTGAATGTCAATATCATTTATTTTTGTTGGTGGTGTAAATAATAAAATTTTTAATCTTGACTTGTATTTATCATATGTGCGTTATATTTTTTCTTGAACATAGGTACCTTTATATAATTAAATAATATGTCATCTTGCATTGATAAACATAAATAAGAGTAAACATTTTCGTTTATCAGCTTCTCCTGTTCAAAATCTAAATTCTGCTCTAGATTATCAATTGATAATATAATTTTTGTAACTTCTATCGCACTCAATTATATATTTTGTTTCCTTTATTTGTGTTTTTACGCGCGCTGAATTACTTTTATTTTTTGTCTCATATTTTTCGAACGTTAACGTTTTTACTTTGTTTATTTCGGTTAAAGAGGTAACTTCCCAAATTCCCAGTTGGCCAGACTGGTCATCCGAGATGTTTATTTGATTTTTTGTGGTACAATAATCTGATTTTGTCATTGACCTTGTAGTGATAGCTACTGTCGGGATCATAGCATTGGTATTTGTTTTTCCTGGTTTGTATCGTATTTCGAAGTAGTAAATCTAAACGTATTCTTGTTAATTTTGAAGATGGAGATTTATGAGTAAAAAGTCCGATTAACGGTCTGCGATCGGTAACGACTATAAATTTTTTATTAGCATTGTACAGATATGGACGAAAATATATTATTCCCCAATATATTGTTAATAATTCTTTTAGAATAACGGGTTTATTTATTTCAAAGTTCTGCTTGCATACGCTATTGGAAGATCGTTTCCTATTTTGCCTTGGGACAGCACGCATCCCAACGCAAAGTTTGATGCATCTGTTGTTAAAATAAATGGTTTTGAAAAATCGGGGTACTGTAAAATGAGCGGTTCGATTAATTTTTTCTTTAAAATATTAAATGCTTCGCTGCATTCTAATGACCAATTAAATATTTGATTTTTTCTTAACAATTTATTTAACGAATATGCAAAAAATCCCAAAATGTGGTATAAACCTACGGTAATAATTTAATAAAGCAATAAATCGCCTGACATCGTCCGCATTTTTTGGTATTGGATAATTTTTTACAGCTTCATATTTTTTTTGCAAAAAATTACACTTAGTTGGATTTAATTTTAATTTTTTTTTTATTTAATTGCCTAAAATCTACTACCAATCGCCAATCTGGTTTTTCTGTACTAGACTTTTTCTTGACTACTAATAAGGGTGAGTTATATGGACTAGTGGAGTGTTCAATTGTGTCATTTTTCAATAATTTTTGTACTTGTCTCATTATTTCGTCTTTTTGTGATTGTGGTAATCTATAATTTTTTATGTATACTGGATCTGTTACTCTAATTTTTTGTTTGTAAAAATTATTAGCAGTAAGATTATCACCTTTTAAGTAAAAAATGTCATTATATTCTTTACAAATATTTTTTATTGATTCCAAAGCATCGGTGTCTACGTTATTAAATTTCAGTTCCTCCTGTGCTATTCTATGACTAACCTGTGTCGTATTTATTTGCAGCTGTTTTCTTAAATTCTTATTAATTACTTCTGTATCTACTAAAATGGATAATAAAGATTGATAGCGAGTCATATATTGTTACATATTATAACTAGACATTTATAAAAATATACACAATACAACTTGGTCGGATGAGGTCGCTGAGCCTGGTAGAAGAAAGTTTTCGCTAGGTCTCGTCGGAGATGGTTTTTACTGGGCCTGGTTGGAGGTGGTCTGAATTTTGTCGAAGGCTGCTAACTGATAGTGGTTCAGGGTAGCCAGCAATTGTGTTTGTTGTCGGAAACTTTTATTTGAAAATCATTGCGAGAATGTTTTTGTAACGATTTATAGAAGTGATATAAACTTTTATATTTAGTCTTTTATTTATTTAGGTTAATGTGTTTGCACTAATTAATTTTTGTGTTAGTTTTCACTTAAGTTTTAATTTTCACGTATTATTATTTTCACTTAAATTTTAATTTTCCCTTATTATTATTTTCACTTATAATTATTATTTTTTAAACTGATGTTGTTGCCTGTGATTTTATGTCTCTGATAACACTTGCGGTGATTCGTTTCTTAAACATTTTTGTGCAGAAAAAGATTCCTAAGCAGCAGATCACTAAAAGTGACATTAAGAGTATTGTTCCAGAAATAATGATAGCAGAATAAATTTGTGGACTTGTGTTTCGTATTTTGATTTATTAAAATTTCTTCTTTTGTATTCTGATTTCCCATTTTGCACTTTCACTACTTTTTTATTGTAAGTTTTTAGTTGGCAGGATCGCCATGTAGCTCTAAAAGTGTTGATTGAAATACGGTTCATGTTAAACTGTAATTTTATTTCATAATATCTACATTATATATATAAATTTGCTGGGGAAAGATATATTGCCATTTCACTACGGGCGGATGTATAGGATTTTTGACCCGTGCTATTGCATTTATTGCAAGGTTGCAAATAGAGGTTAATGGCAGTACAACTCTAATGTTGAGTAAAAACAAACTCGGGGAGTAATAATCTTGAACCAAATATTTTAAATGCCGTAGAAGAAGACTCTAAGTAAGTAAAAAGGATTAAGTATGTATGTATTTATTATTTAGTTTTCTGTTAGTTGACTTGTTTCTGTTTTATAGTGTGTTATTCGTAAAAGAATACATTTTTAATTTTTTGTTTATATGGAATAATAAAGTGAACACCCACTACAAACAAATGTATGTGTCAAAAAGCAGTCCCTCACGAGTGGCGTGGGCTTTTGCTTTCTAGTAGAACTTCTTTTTCCATCTTCCACTTCGATAATTAAATATAGTAACCATGCTGGTGACGCTGCAACTAGATATGCTCAATGCTTGTCTGCCCAGTGGCGTAGTATGAAAATTGCGGAAACAGGCAATAAAAAAAATCAGTTTTTGTGACAAAATTTAAGAAAACAAACTTATGATGTGTTTGTAAAGGTCACGGGCCCCTCCCTCCAAACCGGACTCCTCTTCAAAGTTACACCCTGTATATCCAGAAGCAAGCGGAAGTTTTAAATGTCATTTGGTTCTGCATCAAATTGCATAATTTTGCCACAATTACAGTATTTTAATATGCTCTGTTCGTACGTGCAGTTGAGAAGGTTATGACAATTTCAGCTTATTAATAAAACGTATTTTATAATAACTAAGATCTTATTGTTCAATAGTTAGGAAGGTTGTTAAGATGGTATTTAATTTGTTGAAATTAATTTTTCAATTTCGTCGGGTTTTCCTTATTATAAAATTAAAATTTAGGTTACAAATACTACATTATATCATTATTTAAATTAAATTATTGTGTTGCACTGCAGTAACATTTACCCTGCAGTATGCATTATAGAAACACATAAAAAATTAAGTCTTATTTTAAATAATGCTTTTGATATATGACTTGGTAAAATACGAATTTGTTGCTGCTTATGGAAATGTAATCTGGATGGTGGTTGAGACAGACTCTCCTGAGCAACATCACTCTCTTAATAGGCTGGTTAGCGGCTCAGATAGATTAATCTTCTAATGGGAGGAAGTGGAAGTACAAGAGGTCCAATATGGTCTAAGTGCTGTAACCTTTTTATGTTTATTGTTTAACAAATTTCTATTACAGATTAGTGGAGGGTAGGCAATTAATAAATAAGTTGGATTGGATTTTTTGTTTATATATTCGACTTAGCACGAATACAAATTTTCATAACACTTAACATTACGTTACAGTTAACTGCACTAATAATTATTAAAACTAAAGTTTGATAAGGTACTTGGTAATTGAAGGTGCATGAATACTTTGTAGTAATTTGAGATATTTGTTAGATACGTATATAGTGCAGTCTTGACCGATCGACGTTTGCTGCTTGATTGTTCTGTAGATTCTACTAAGGAAGGAACCTAATGATCATTTATCTGCATTGAAGGTAATCCCCAAATTGTAAACATATAATAACAATTTTATGGCTTAATACTATCTACCAGAATTTCCCGACCTAAATGAGGGCCGAACCGTCCATCAAAAGAGACTTAGGTCCTTACCTTCTTCGTACCTACCTACTATTAAAACGTATCCTGGATTCGACTAGATTAGAATTACAAATATTGTCAATAAATCAGGTAACTATATATACAAATGAATGTTTACAATATACATTTTAAAATATTAATTAAATAAATTTCAAAGGTATTAAACATACTCTCCCAGTTGAGAGACTTGCGATCAACTATCTCTAGTTGGATTAAGATTAATTAAATCTAAGCATAAATTAAGAATCAATAAACATTAAATTATACTATACAGGGCGATTCTTAATCTATACGCATAAACTTGGGAAACTATAGCTGAAGACAAATAATAACGAATACTGAAAAAAATGTAGTAAAATAATTTATTTTTTGTTCATAAAAACTAAAGTAAACAAGTCAGGACGATATGTTTAGTATTTGTAGCAGTACTCTGTTATCAGTTGTGGTCCTATTCGAGTTTATTTTCACGCGATTATAAAAGTATAGCGCATAAATCATCAAACGAAGAAAATAAACTGGCACGCGTAGAACCACATCAAAATTCAGTAGCTGCACCTCATCTTTATGCCGAAAGGTTTCCCCAAAGATATTGTAATGGTCGGACGTATGTACGCTCCTTTATGTTTTTATATTTTTATCTATAATAGAATGTAGTTTTTACTTGTGATCGCTCGACCACATCGTTTAGCTGGAGACATGATATTTTCAATAAAGTTAGTCTAAAGTTGATCTTCTTTTAATCAAAACCATCACATGGCGCAGTCGAAAAATAATTAACAGTATTTCAAGTAGAGAATTTATTTTAAGTCAATAATTAAATTTAAAGTATAAACTTTTGAAATTTAGTGTGAAAGAAAAATGCCAACTCCAGGTTTGAGGTCACAAATTAGTACAACTATTCCACCGCCTACACAAATGTCATGGGAAGGATGTTTAGCCGAGGCATGGAAATTTTTTAAACAAAAATTTGTGCTCTACCTGCAGGCAACAAGAGCCGATGGCGAAACTACCGAATATAAGGCATCGCTTTTACTATCGTGTATTGGCGATAGGGCCTTAAAAGTGTATAATAATTTTACGTATGAAGAAAATCAGAAGAATATGGATTATGACGTAATTATACATAAATTTGAAAATTATTTTACTCCACAAAAAAATGTGACCTATGAAAGACACATTTTTTTCTTGAGAAATCAAAGAGAAGATGAATCTATTGATAATTACGTAACAGAACTCCGTGATCTAAGTGCTACATGTGAGTTTGGAGAACTAACTGACAGTCTAATAAAGGATAAAATGATTCTAGGCATAAAAGATGTCGCAGTAAAAGACAGGTTATTAAGAATTAATGATTTAACATTGTCTAAAGCATTAGATATATGCAGATCAGCAGAAAGAACAAAAGTTCAATTGGAAAATATTTGTTCTACAAATCCAAAATTGGAATATGAAGCCAAAATTGACAAAATTAAAAAGTCGTGCAAAAAGCAATGGAATTCAAATAAAAAACTAGACACGAAACAACAGTCCTTGCAGGATCGTCCATCTAGCTCTAAAGAATATCATCAGCCACAAACTCAACGTCGCTCTCACTCTAACTCATTTGTTAAAGGACATGTGCGGGAGTGTAAACAAACACCGACGTTCAAGTGCTTCAGGTGCGGGCTAGTGCATGGAAAAAATCAGTGCCCTGCATTTGGGAAAACGTGTCTGAAGTGCCAAAAGTCAAATCATTTTGCAAAAATGTGTAATTCGGTAAATGAAATAAACGTGGAAGAGGAAAATTGGTTTATAGACACCATAAGTGCCAACAACAAGGACTGGGAAGCTAAGATTGAGGTGCACAACGGAACAGAGATCAACTTTAAACTGGATCCAGGGGCACAGGTTAACTTACTGCCATCAAGATATTTGGAAAATTTTAACATTTCGAAGCATAATTTAATTCAAGACAAATCAAATATCACCACATATACTGGTAGTAAAATAAACATCTTGGGTAAATGTAAATTAAAATGTAAATATAAAGAAATTATTCATAACTTGACATTTTATATTGTAAACAAAAAAAATGCGAGACCAATTTTAGGTAGAATTGATTGTGAAAAATTAAATTTAGTAAGATTAGTAGAATGCGTTGAAAAAGAAAATATTAGTAGTAATTATGATGAATTAATTAGTAATTTCAAGGATATTTTTACTGGTATAGGTTGTATAGAAGGTGAATATAAGATAGAATTACAAGAAAATGTCAAGCCAGTTATTAATGCTCCAAGAAAAGTGCCATTTGCTATTCAGACAAAATTAAAAAATAAATTAGACTATCTAGAAAGAAATAAAATAATTGCTAAAGTAAATAAACCAACTGAATGGGTAAATTCTTTAGTTATTGTAAATAAAACTGATGGGGATCTTCGTATATGCATGGATCCAAAAGATCTAAATAAGGTTATAAAAAGAGAATATTTTCCGTTACCGACAGTTGATGATATAATCTCAAAATTAAATAATGCAAAATATTTTTCGGTTCTTGATGCTAGTGAAGCATTCTGGCAAATTAAATTAGATTATCAAAGCTCCTTATTATGCACATTTAATAGTCCTTATGGCAGATATAGATTTTTAAGATTGCCCTATGGAATTTCTCTAGCATCTGAAATATTTCATAGAAAAATAAAACATTTATTTGAAAATATACAAGGTGTAGAATCATATATTGATGATTTTTTAGTTTATGGTACCACTAAAAAAGAGCATGATGAAAGATTAACAAATTTACTAATTAGATGTCGTGAAGTAAATTTAAAATTAAATTCAAAAAAAATGTAAATTTGGAATTAACAATTTATTATTTCTAGGACACAAAATTTCAGAAAAAGGTATAGAACCAGATGAAGAAAAAATCGTTGCAATAAAAAATTTTAAGAGACCATCTTGTAAAAAAGATTTAGAAAGATTTTTAGGTATGATTACATATGTTTCAAAATTTATAAAAAATGTATCATTTAAAACAGAGCATCTTAGAAATTTATTGAAAGCTGATGTACAATGGCATTGGGAAGAGCATCATGAAAAAAGTTTTACTGAATTAAAAAACACATTATGTTCAAAACCTATTTTACAATATTATAATATAAAAAAACCAGTCACAGTATCTGTAGATGCCTCTCAATCTGCCATAGGTGCAGTATTACTACAAAATAATCTTCCTGTATATTATGCATCAAAAGCATTAACAGAAACACAAAAAAGATATGCGCCCATAGAAAAAGAAATGCTTGCTGTGTTATTTGGATTAACAAGGTTTCATCAATTTGTTTATGGTAGAAAAAATGTAATTGTAGAAAGTGATCATAAACCTCTAGAGACTATTGTAAAAAAACCACTAAATTCTTGTCCGGCTCGATTACAACGAATGTTAATTGACATACAAAAATATGATATTAAATTAATTTACAAACCAGGTTCAAAAATGATATTAGCAGACGCACTATCAAGAGCTAATAATAACGAAATTCTAAACAAATCAGATAATATTAACTTAGATGAATTATTAGACGAAAAATTAAATGCTCAAATTTTATTAATTACAAAAAACTTACCTGTGAGTGATAGAAAATTAAAAGAAATAGAAACTGAAGTAGAAAAAGATGCAGAAATGTTAGAATTAATTAAAGTAATAAAAAATGGTTGGCCAGAACATAAACAAAATGTTGAAGATGTAATAAAAATATATTTTTCTTTTAGAGATGAAATTTCTTACCATAATGGTTTATTATTCAAAAACTCAAGAATAATAATTCCAAAAAAGTTAAGGAAAAATATATTAATGAAGTTACATTCTAGTCATTTAGGTAAAGAAAAAAGTAAACTCAGGGCTAGAGAAATTGTTTACTGGCCAGGCATGTCTAGAGATATTGAAAATTATATTTCAAATTGCCAAGCATGTGCTATGTATGCAAGATCTAATAAAAAAGAACCTCTAATGCAACACGAAGTTCCTCAAAGAATTTGGCAAAAAGTGGCATTGGATATTTTTGAACATAAAAATGAAAATTATTTAGTAATGGTTGATTATTTTTCCAAATTTTTTGAAATTGCACAACTAAAGAATTTGACTTCGCAATCAATAATTTCTGAAATAAAAAATATTTTTTCACGTCAAGGTATACCAGATGTTTTATTTTCAGATAATGCCCCTCCACTAAAATCAGTACTGTTTAAATCATTTTGTAACGAATGGGATTTTATACATAAAACATCTAGTCCATACCATGCCCAATCCAATGGTCTTGTAGAAAGAACTATTCAGACCATAAAAAATACACTAAAAAAATGTGAGGAAACAAAATCTGATCCTCTAATAGCTTTTCATGAATTAAGAAATACTCCACTGTACAATGATATAAACTCTCCTGCTCAAATACATTATCAGAGATCATTAAAAAGTATTTTACCAATTATACAAAAACAATTAAGAACAAAAAATATTAGTATTACTAAAATTAGAGATAAGCTCATTGATAAACAGAAAAAACAAAAATATTTTTATGATAGACATTCTAAAGTGTTACCTGATGTACAGAATAATAAATCAGTTTATGTAAAATCAAACAATTGTAGAAATATTCCTGGTACAGTATTAAATAAAAATGTTAGACCAAGATCTTATAATATTCAAATGCATAATTCTGGTAGGGAAGTAATTAGGAATAGAAAATTTATTATCAATCGAAATACATCTCACTCTTCATCGGCACAACAGTCGAAATTAAATAATTTTTCTGATGATGATGAACATTGTGTTTCGAATGATAAAACAAATGTAATAGAAAATCAAATTGTAAATAATAATGCAAACCAAACAACCCGTTCTGGTAGAATTGTACGCCAACCAGACAGATTACAATTAGAATAGTTATGTAAATATATGTTATAAAATATTTTCATTATTGTATACTTATATTAAGGATATTATTTTTTTTATAGTTAAGGAAAGGGGATGTAATGGTCGGACGTATGTACGCTCCTTTATGTTTTTATATTTTTATCTATAATAGAATGTAGTTTTTACTTGTGATCGCTCGACCACATCGTTTAGCTGGAGACATGATATTTTCAATAAAGTTAGTCTAAAGTTGATCTTCTTTTAATCAAAACCATCACAGATATCATTCGAGATGGGAAGCCTTTTTACACGTGGTTCAACTAGGTACAGAATCTGGCAATTTGCAGCCGAGGCCTGGGCAACAAGGGAGATCTATTAGACCTTGGCAAATTGTGAATCTCGATTAAGAGATTTTAAATTCTGTCAAGGAACAGTCTGGCATAAGGCACGATTTATTCTATTTCACGTGCAGTGGGTACAAATCTTACTTCCAAGTGATCTTCCGGTTGAGTGGTTGTTACATCAGCCACAAATACCAAACACATCGTCTTGACTTATTTACTTCTTAGTTTTTATAAACCCATAATTTCACTTGATAAATTTTTTCAAACATCCGAAACTAAACATATTTTACTACAATTTTTTTTTCTATTGGTCATTATTTGTTCTAAGCTAGTTTATGCGTACAATTTAAGACTCATCCTATATATAGTTTGGTTTACTTAAAGCCGTTGATATTATCTATTGAACTAACACTGACTTCACTGTTCACTGATAAAAGTACTACCTTCTTTACACTGGAGTTATCTACACACAACAGTTAACTAACTGTTTTTAGTGATCCCATAAATAAAAGTCAAGAGGCTTAAGGTCCAGTGACCTTATACCACCTCTTCCAGAAATCCTGTTTAACCTTTTGCAATGTGTTACCAGGTGGACAAATGGTTAGTGAGCAAATCTGAGGCAAACTCGATAAAGAATCGCCAATTAAGAAATGGGTAGGAGTTAATGGACGGGAGATAAGGATTGCATTGCTCAATTACCCGTTTTAAATTGTGTTTGAAAAATTTGACTGCAGCTTCCCAAATACCAACCAAAATATATTAAAATGCCATTTCATTCCGCTGTCAGTAAGATAATGTTGTACTTGCATCCGATCATTGTAACTGAGTTTTAGAATGGATGTCAGCTACACGTCGAAATACAAATGATTTGAGAAGTTCGGATCCAATACAATGTGACCATAGTATCTCACCAAAACACACTTTGATTTAATTTGAAATTGATAGAAGGCATCACGTTGTGGTACAGATGATAGAGTAGAATAGCAATACATAACTCCAGTTTAGGGGTAGTTTGTGTATTTCGGATATGTGCGACACGAGACTTTGCACAATACAGAGAGACACGTGAATTTCCGTAGTGATCTACTGATTTTATATAAATGCAGGTTTCTTATGCTTTGTTACTTGCATCACAGAATCCGTGTAATTCTATTTTGTTTGCGGTTAAATGCAACAATCTTTGTTCAAATAAAATATTGTTGAGAACAGGTAGAATTGTATAGATATTCCAACGAGTATAAACCTCTCCAGGTAAGGATTCATTCCAATGAGTTCCGGATTTTCATAATTCTTATATTAATAATTTGTCTATCACTACTACAGGATTAAGTAACTCTAATGAGTCAAATACTTTAGCCACATTAGAACTCTTTTGGTGACTTTCCTTTCCTCTGATAATTTTAGAGTAGCAATGACTTAATATTTTAAATGTTGTATTTTCAGAACGTTGTAACTGCAAATTTATAATGTGATCTAGTATAGTCTGTACAACTTCATTGGTGTTAAAGGTGAATTTTTATGTCGAGATCATTGAGACAAACTGTGTAACCGTTTGAGAGCCATGTGCTAAAACTCTCCGAGTTGACTTTGTTATGCTACTTGAAGTAATCCTTACAAGACTCTTCCTCAATGGTTAGGTTAGTAGTAGATGCATCTTCTTTGATCTCCCAAAGCTTACACAGATCATTCTGAACATTCAGAAGATGACATTTTACTCATTGCCGTATCTGGTATTGAATTGGTCAACTGCCAGCCAGTATCCAACCCCATATTGTTTTTTGTAGAATAAGATTGGTTGTTCTTGATTTAAAAGTTTTATTTGTTGAATGCATAGAGTAGTCACGTACCTGTTCCTATTAACAATTGTACTGGAACGTGCTTATGAAATTATGGGTCTGCCAGTCGTAAAGTTGCAGGTATAAGAATGTTTAAGCCATTGATATACTGCTCAGGTAAAATAGTAGTAATCGTTGAAACAGGCAGAAATTCTAACGATTTTTGGTATTCCGCTACAGTACAACACTATATGTTGAAATGATAGTAAGCTCGTCAAGACCTCCTACACGATGATACTTTTGAAAGTTGTAACCGCTCAGCGGATTCTTCAGTGGTAAAGATTTTTGTCGAACTACTGTGGAGCCGTAGAAATAATATCTTATATTTTCGAAATATCAAGCATATAAGTCATTTATGCTTGATATTTAATTAGTTGGTTGTCTTGAACAATTGACGCTGTAGATGAATGTTGCCTGTTCTACCTGGGAATCCTGCTGAGATGATTTTATAGGGTGTAAAAAGGTGTGTTGCATACTCGACAAGTACCACTTTTGCATTGCTCTGTCACATGGCCTGACCATAAGCAGTTGTAGCACAAAGAGGCCTGTGTAGTAGCGTTTTTGCAATATATTATTGACATTTTACGAAATCTTTCGCATTTATAGATGGAATGTGTTTCTTTTCATATTGGACACGGATAATACTGACTTTTCTTCTTTTATGTCCTGTAGTTGTGAAGGCCTTAGCTCGAGGTTGGTATTGATTTTTATCTCTTGGTTTATTATTATTATTTATGTCTTTTTCGACGTTCATGCAAAACTTTATTGAACTATATTTAGTGGAAAAAGTGGTTCTTTATTGCGTTAGTGCAATAAAATGTTTATTGCATTCATCTGTCATTCTACTACAGCGTTTTGTCATCATGACAAACATAAACGTTTAAATCGACGTCATATTTTCCTACACTTAATATCATCTATACTCGCGTCAAGAATTCAAACGTCTTACGTCATGACTGACGTTACGCAATTGTTTTTATTGTCAACGTAATTTTCGACATTTAGTCTCGTTAAAAACTATCAATTTTTGCAATTTATTTCAATATAAAATGCAAACTTTTAATGTCGTATCTAGTTTTATTACTCTCAGATGCAATTTCGTAAACATTTTGTTAAAAATATAATAAATTATTCATTTGTTCGTATGACGTAAGTCGTCTGAATTCTTGTCGCGAGTATAAATAAAATATTTTTTAGTTTTTGCATGAACGTAGAAAAAATATTATATTGTCATACAAAAAGTATTTATTGCACTCGACGTGTTGTCCTACTCGGCCTGACGGCTTCATTGGACAATTTCTTGTACTTGTTGCATAAATAACTATTGGCTTCCAATTTTGTACAATCTCCTGGTTTCTCCAAAAAGGTAATTAAATTTTTGTAAGATGGCATTCTATTATCTGTCAAAGATGTTTCCCAGTGAAAACGCGTACTATTTTAATGCGCATAGGTGCTGACGGAAGGTAACTGTGGATAATCATGTAGTATGAACCAGTGATGCATTACAGCTTTCCTTTCGTACGTCGCAGAATGGATATTCCAAGTCTGTAATTTTCTCCCATACTTTCCAAAGATTCTATGGCCCGAGCGGCCTTGTCAGTTGAGCATGCCTGTAAATACTGAAGTTTATCTACGGCGGGTATGTTTGTATTATTTTCTATAAGCGTAATGAATCGGTCACGAAATACCTGCCACTTTCTAATACTGCCATCAAATTTTGACAATTCGAGTTCCGGCAATTTCATATTTGGCACATTCGAGAACGCGATAAACGGCGAATATGTTGGCTGAGACGTAACGACTGCTTGCGCCGTAGAAGTAAATGCTGTGGCTTTGCGTATTAATATGCATGATTCGGCGACGACTGCGTAATATTCGCTTTCAATTATTTCTAGTTCTTCATCATTAATGCTCCTTGCAACGTCATTTGTTTCGAGTTCTTGAAGCTCTTCATGTACATTAGTTAAAGTTTTAAAATGCTCTGCCAGAGCCTCAAGACGAACTTGAATAATATCCGCATTCAATGATTCACGCGACGTAGCTAGAAAGGTTTCGTGTTTCGTAATTCCGGTTTTTATGTCACCGCGTTTGCATCTGAGTGTAGCAATGGGGCCTTTAGGTGCCATTTTAAATGTTTGAGGTAAAAGGAATAAGATAACTAAATGAAGAGAACTGGCGATAATAAATCGAGCTTACCTATAGCTTTAGCTTTAGATTTTTGTAGAATCTTGTAGATTTCCTTCTTCGTTGACGAATGTAGTAGAATACCGGTCAGCGTCTGGATTTCAACGACAGAACAGATACACTTGTACACAACTTTTTTTTATTTATTTCAGCCGACTAGAAGAACCAAAATATTTGCTCATAAAGAAAATGTTTATTGTTAAACAAATTTCTGTAGAGCAATCATACATTACACGTTAGTAGGGGGTAAGCAATTGATAAATAAATTGGAATAGATTTTTTGTTTCTATATCCAACTTGACACTACATAACAGTTTGTTGCGCTAATAATTATAACTGAAGTTTGATACAGTATGTGGTGCTTAGTATTAATACTTTGTAGTAATTTGAGGCACGTCTTGACCGATCGACGTTTGGTGCTTGGTTGTTCTGTAGAATCTGCTCAAGGTTATATATAAGAAGGAAGGAACCTAATGACCTACCTGCATTGAAGGTATTCCCCAGATTATAAACATTTAATAACAATTTTATGATTTAATATTATTTGCCGGATTTTCCGACATAAATGAGGGTCGAACTGACTATCAAAAAGAGGGTTATATCCTTATCATTTTTGTACCTACTATTAAAATCTTACATTTTAAATACACTCAGTCGCGGCGAAGCAGAGTCATCGCTGAGAGATGCCGACAGTGAAGAGCGGAGAAACGTTTGGAAGCATGGGATGCGACCAGTTTACAGCGGCGGCTACGGAACACCTCAGAGGACCATTATTATCCGAACGGTTCCGACCGTAACAGTCGTAATACCAACAATAGGGACCGAAATCAATATATAGACGGGTCCAGAGACACCGATGGCGGGTCTGTCCCCACAGAGCCTAGCCCGAGAACAACCAGGGTAGGTAAAAGAATCCCGGCTAATGCTAGGGATGTGCATTTTAACTCTGTTTCTGGCAGCTACCAGTTACCGAGGTCACGGCGCAGCAACCCGGAAAATCAATATGTATCAAATTATTAAAATCTATTCTGAATTAGATCAGAATTAGATTATTAGATTAGAATTATAAATATTGTTAATAAACAAGATAATTAAATATAAAAATAAAATTTTACAATTTACATCCTAAAATATTAATGAAATAAATATACTCTGTCAAGATACTAAACACTACCACATTCCAGATTCCATGTGATACATAAAATGCATAAAAAATGTTTCCTGTTTTAAACCGACTATTTCCCTCTTAATATTATTTGTAATTTCTAAACTGACTTTCACTGGTCTCATTTATAATGTGAATTATATCTGCAGTGGAAAATTCACCCAGTATATATATTAATCTCTGAAATTTCAATATTCAAGCCCAGCATATGAAGTTTCATATTCACTATTATATTCTGTGAATGCATGCTCTTCCGTTGTCCGTGAGTAGGTATTTCTCACTTTTTGTTAGAAAATGCCAGCAACTTTTGTTACAGTCGTTTGGAACCCCGGAATCTTGCACGGCTGACATATAATTTGTATTGTACCGACACAAAATCATTCACTTGTTTTAACACATGTCCTACTACTAGATAGAAGATATATTGCACCCAAAACGAACACCACTTTGGGGATAAAATGTACCTATTTGTTTATTGTTATATATAGTTTTCTCAGATAAGATTACCGATTTTTCTATAGTTGATAGAAATAAGTTTATACTAGAGTCTCCCGTACTGAGAAACTACCTTGTCATTTTAGCCACTGGGAAGGCTATAATTTTAAATAAATTCTATTAATACAAATTCTCTGGAATCTGCTTCCAATTTATTTCTAGAATAAATTAACAAACTGTAAGATTACTATATATTATATTTTTCATAGTTAATAAATACGAAAAACTAAAGAAAATTATGCTTTGACACCAAGCGACTACCATTTTGTTTCCAAAATAGCATATCAAATGAATATATGAATACAGGATACGAGTGGTATTTTTCTGGATCAACTGTTTTAAAACATATTTTCAATATTATATTTTCTTATTCGATGTATGGGATCACCTATGAAACTAGTTCTATCTTAGAACTTAAGCTCTTAAGTTCTGTTTCAAAAAACTGATTTTTGCGGTCGAGAAGGTTGGTGACAAAATTTGAACTAAATATGACGTGCGACATGCATTGGATTTTTGGGATACAGCACAATCTTTCGCCCATCTGCTTACCGGATGAAAAGTATTTTTTATCAAACATAATACGGAAACAAATATATTCTAAATGAGTTTCCTAATGAAACATGTTCATGTCTACCCTTAATTTTTTCCTCAAACAAATTTAATACCAATCGCAAGCCTTCATTTTTCTGGTTCCTATTACCGGATTGCCAGGTATAAATGTTGAAATATACAGGATGCTACAAAAAAGGGTCATCCCTTTAACTGACAACAAAATATGACGATTTAACCGTACTTATATATACAGGATGATTCAAAACTTATCTAAAAAAAAAATTAATGTGCAGGGGACATACAATTTTGTAAAAATAAAATCAACAAGAGCACTTCAAAAATGATTTAAAAATACAGTTCCGCACGGCACTGGAAACTGGTCCACTGTAAAACTTGATAAGGCGTATAATCGGCGACCAGACAACAAATTGAAAAAAATTCCAAGTAAAGAAATAAATTACATTTTACAACACCTATTTTAATGCAGCAAATTGAACTGCTTTTGCCTCTATTGTTATTAATTATTAACAGAATTAATTTGTGGTTTTAATTACTAAAATAGTTTGACATACCCGTCTTACCCAGTTTCTACAAACACAAATGTTCCCGTTTCTTGTCTGTTTGAACCTGTTTGATTAATTTTTTTTTAAATACCCACATTTTGAGGACCGCTGACCAGATAGATCACTTTATCACAAATTATCAAAAAAAAAACTATGATTTTCAAATAACACCTTAAGAGTTAATTTTCGCAACATAACCTCAAACAACGTGTCCGTGTCAACCATTTCGTACTTCGTAGTGGGTGAAACAGATTTTAAAAATAAACACGAAACATGGAATAACAAAATAACTAGTTTGATGTATGTTCAATGTCAAGAGAAGGCAAAATAAAATATTTAAAAGCAATTTCATTCGCATGGAAAAATTAAACTAGTGCCTTAGGCACAGGTAACAGGTAGATGTCACGAGTAGTAGATGAAATGTCCCGTACCAACCCCACTCTCTAGGATTGATAGTCGAGGTCGACAAAGAGGTTATGTTGATGTTCATACTGCACCATAAGTATGGTCCAGCGCAAAGAAATAAACTGTGTAAATTACAAGTAGAAACAAAACATGTAATATTTATAGAAAGGGATTTGATAATTTCAATACACTTTGCATCTTCTCAAACCAAACTAAACTAATGGTTTCTTTAAGTAATACACTGCTTGTCGCATCTATTTTAAGATTTGGCTACTAAGTACTAAGGTATAAAACGTACTTCAATCGTCTTTTTATTTTCACAGGCAGTGTTTTTATCTTAAGTGTCATGTGTATTTAATTCATATTTTTCATGAAATACAGTGTGACTGAATAAAAGATGGCACATTATTCAAAGAGTGAAAAGGTTGACATGGTAAAAGCATATTTCTCAAGTAATGATAATCAGTGATAGTGATAACGATAACATATTGTGATAACTCAGTTGGAGTGTAGTAGACATAGATAATAAACAAATTCTGGAAAACTATGATTGTGAGTAATAATCAGGTTTATATTTTCAATTTATTGGTGAGGTATGGGAATGGCAAAGGGGAGGAGATGGCTAGTAATAATTTCATAAATAAACATATTTGTTGGAGCCTATTCGAAGACATTACTGTAACACTGGCAACGTTGTGGAATTCACATCCACCATGACTTTTGTTTGACTTTTTTATTCCTGATTTTTTTTGTAAAAAAAAACTATTAATTATGTGTTCTATACATTGAACTGTACTGCTGGTTAAAATATTTGTACTTATTTAAAGTTCACCCTGTATACTTCATTTTTAAATAACCCGTCAAAAATAAGTCCAAATGATTTAAAGATCAGGAGATCATGGAGGCCATGATACCGGTCCTCCTCGTGCAATTCCCTGGTATTAATGCTTCGACACGCTATACATGGTACGGATATATAATTAAGTCTCGTATATGATACGCTACACTGTAATACGCCATGGACGCCCTGGACCTCCATCTCCTCCACGATTCGGTTGCACTCACTGCACACCATTGTAAAAGCAGCTGCAATTGGCACAAATTTACCGGGAAATCATTCTATTAAAGCATGTTCAGTTTACCATAAGACTGCGAGTTGTTATACGTAAGTCATTTTTGATATTTGAAAATCTAATGTAAATATTTGCATCACAAAAAGTTAATACGATTAGTAATCGGATATTTTAAAGCGCCTGGCCAGTCACTACAATAGCCCAGCGATGTAAAGGTTGAAACTGTCAGAACTTCAATAATTTTTTTCTTGGAAACTATAACGATTTTACATTTTTTTTTACGATATTGACTCAATTTTTCATAACGCATATATTTCCAAATTTCTTTAGATAAGTTTTGAATCAGCCTGTGTACAAGAATATCTACCTTAAAAAATACAGGGTGTTAATGTTCAATTTTTCACATATAAATTTGAAACTTATTAAACTTATAGTTAACTAAATCCTCAAGGGTATTGTTGTACTCTACTAATATTTGTTTACCTATGTAAAGTCATTTGCTAAGAAAAGTTAAAACAGAAACAAATTTACATTTATATACTAAAGTTTAATTACTAAAAATCTAATATTCTGAAAAATCTGTGATTTTTCACCAAATCTCATGCAGTCACATTGATAAGGCGCTCTTTTCAATTGATTAATATTCTCCATTAATTCAGAGTAAACATCGTCTTACATAAATCAATAAATTAAACTCAAATCCAATGTACTTTACTAAAATTTAGGGAGTATGGTGGCCACTGAATAGCGTTTCTTTTATCGATCGATTTGAAAAAAATATTTGTTAGTTAAAAATAGTAATTTAATTCACTGAGTGGAACTGTACAAATAATGTTGAAAGATGTTGGCAAAAACATTAAATTATTTACAAAAGCTAATAATAAATAATATATGGTTAGATATTGTGCCAAATAAAATATTACGTTATAATATTGTGAGAAATTGTCCATGGGCGTACGTAAAAAATGGGAAGGGCAAAGTACCGTCCTCCCCTTAGTTTCAACGTTTATTTTTGAAATTTACAATACCATTGAGGATTTAGTTAACCACAAGGTATCTAATAAATACTCTCCTCTACCACTACTCTACTCTAATAAATTTGACAAAGTTATATATAATATTGTGAGAAATTTTCCATGGGTGTACGTAAAAAATGGGAAAGGCAAAGTACCGCCTTCCCCTCAGTTTCAACGTTTGTTTTTGAGATTTACAATACCATTAAGGATTTAGTTAACCACAAGGTATCTAATAAATACTCTCCTCTACTACTACTCTACTCTAATAAATTTCAAAGTTATGTGTGAAAAATTCACAAAGTTATTGCGCGAAAACATTTTTAAAAGTTCAACTTCCCCTGTATCTGTATCTTTTAAGATAGGCATTGTTATATTTAGGTACGTACGATTATATCGTCATATTTTTTTGTCAAAAAGATCAAAAATTTGCAGTTAATGGGATGATATAAATAACGATGTCATCAATAAAGTCAAATTAATAAGCCCTTTAAACTTGTGAGATTTTTTTTAATTTCGAAGTTGACGGAGTTTCATATGATGAACCTAATATGATTGCTTTACTATTTAATTAATATTTTTTGGATGCTCTGAATGCTATAGTCGGTCAAATTCCGAAGATACCTTCCGGCTCTGTGGTAGACGGTAATTCGGTCAGACAAAATAATTCAATATATCTAAACCCTTTTTCATCGGATGAAATTACCAATTTGTTAAAATGCAAACAAAACAATAAAACATCCAGTGGGGCAGATGACGTACCTATGTTTGTATTAAAGCGCTTTGTTGCCTGTATAATTAAATCAGTCACTTACTTTCCTGTCAACCTGTCCTTCGGGTGTGGAATTTTTCCAGAACTTTTAAAGACTGAAAGGGTAATACCTCTTTTCAAGAGAGGTGACCCTAGTTCTCTGGAAAACTATAGACCCGTTACAGTACCTGTTTCGTTGTCTAAAATATTTGAATATTGCTTTTTAGATCGACTTATGAAAGTCAGCATGGTTTTCGGAATGGTATGTCAACGACGATTCAATCATTCTTGGAGAATGTTTATAGGGTAAGCGAAACAGGAGAGTGCCCAGTGGGTGTCTTCTGTATGGTTTAAGTAAGACGTTCGACTGTGTTAATCATCAAATATTACTTTCTAAGTTGAATGTCTATGGTGTCAAAGATCTGGCACATCATTGGATTCGAACTTTTCTTGAAAACCGAACCCAATTTGTTTCTGTAGATGACTGCTCGCAACAACAACATATAACAATGGGAGTTCCACAGGGTTCAATCCTTGGCCCCGTGTTTCTTTTCACGTCAACGATCTCGTTCACATTTCTAATGACACACATTTCACGATGTACGCAGAGGACATATCTCAGATTATTTCAGACTTGAATGACAATTATTTAAAAACTAATGGTAACGCTCTCTTTGGTAATTTGATTGACTGGTTTTCGGAGAATTCTTTATACTTTAACACACAAAAAACACATATTTTGAGATTTCACACTGCTCAGAAAGAATGTAGTGTAATCGAGTTTTTTATAGATAATACTGTAATAAATACCAAAACTGATATTGTCAAATTTTTGGGCATTGATATTAATGAGAATTTGAACTGGAAAGCACATTGTCATGCATTGATTAACAATCTTTCATCCCTTACATATTTATTTCGAAATATAAGAACAGTCCTTTCTACGGACCAGGTGCTTTTCCTTTACCGTTCCCAAGTTGAGTCGCGACTTAGATATGGTTTGTGTTTTTGGGGGATTCTACCTACTCATCTCAAGTCTTTATTGCACAAAATATTGCGGTGCATTGTGGGTATTGGTAGTACATGTTCATGTAGACAAGTATTTAAAGATCTGAGAATTTTATCAAAACAAATATAAGTTTATGCGAAATAATTTTGTTCATGGGTGTAATACGCAACAAAAGGATGATTTTCATGTACCCTTTGCTAAACTGAAAATAACACCCGGTTCTTGAAATTATTTAGGGCTAAATATTTTTAATCGACTTCATCTGTATATGAATGATCAGTCGTGCTGAGTAGATGTACATTTGTAGTGTGCCACGGTCTTAAATAAAACTAATTATAATACCCATATATCTATTCTCGATAATGTCGACTGATAGAGAAACTAGAACAGTGAAAAACAAACTAGCTAAAGTTGTCGAGCAATCAAAAATATCTGAGATTATGGAAGCTGTAAATGATGCTGTTTTACTTGCATTGAATTCACAAGAATTTGTTGAGAAAGTGACGTCTGTAGTCATGAATAGCATAAATACTATGATGATGAATATTTATATCAAGGAAGATCTAACTCCCTTACGGCTAAAGTTGTATCTAGAAGCATGCGAGAAGTTTAATTATCGCACGTTTGGACCAGAGATGGAATGGTTTACGCAAAATTTTAAAACAATATTATAAAATATTCAGATACTAATGTAATGAATAATCTTCAAACTGCAAATCTAATCATTTAAGAAGGTACTTACTTAAATTTGTATTACTTTGTTATTAGTTTCTCACTGTATCACCTTTATTTTGTGTTAGTTATTTTTTGTATGGGTACAAACTATCAATTAAGGTCCATTTACACACATCAGTGACGTATCAGTTCAGTGTCAGTTCAGTATCAGTGTTATTTGTGGTCGATCACTGATGCCAGTTTACACATATCCGTCCGTAGTGCGTAAAAAGGAGTTAGTAGACAATCAAACAAAGTGATCTGAATATATTTATCATGCAATTGATCAACATTTCGTACCAACTCGATAAGCTTTTCATCCATTCTAAGCAATAAAAAAATCTGGTCACTTCGTCAGTAGGATTACAAAATATCATCGCCGGCGTATTTAAAAACCACTGAACGAACCCTGAAGCAGCACTGACAGCACTGATACGGCACTGTGACGGATGTGTATAAACACTCCAATTGAAAATCTAAGCAACGATTTTTTATTTTTCACTGATACTGATACGGAACTGACACGGCACTGATGTGTGTAAATAGACCTTTATCTGCGCATACGTCTACTGATATAGATTTTATTTTACAGTTTTTTTCTTTAATTTACAAATCCACAATAAATTCTAATTTGAGTATACTTTTGTGTTCTATTTTCAGTTTGATAATGAGTGATAGGTATATCACAGGAGGACATTTAAATGTTTGTTCTTTGGTTCCCAAATTAAATTCTGTAAGGCTTATACACGATAAAAAAATTGATGTTTTTGCTTTGACCGAAACTTGGGTTAATGATTCAATAAACAACACGTCTCTAATATTAATGGCTATTAGCTAATACGCAAAGATCGGCAAACCAGGGGTGGAGGCCCTTTAATACTTTTAAATTTACTTTAATTAATACCAGTGACAAAATACGGCAGCATATCGGCTGCAATTATGGTCAACACTTTGTATTTGGAGTCTGTTACAGACCTCCGAAGACGAATGTTAAATTATTTGTTAATGAGTTGGAGGAATCGCTTTCAATTTCTATGCAATATAGTGAAAATATTTACTGTTTTGTAGACATAAATATAGATTTTATAAAGTTAAGTCACCTGCAAAACAACATATCTCATCTATGCTAGATTCGGTTGGTTTTATTCAGCTAGTAAATGAAGCAACTCATTATACTCGTACCTCCTATTCCTTAATAGATGGTGATCTTATGCAATGACAGTAACGCTACTTATTCAATAGAAGTGATAGGTAATAATATTTCTAATCATGAATTAGTGCTCTGTAAAATAAAAACAGTAAAGCCTGCATTTCAGTCAATGTATGTACTTACTGTGATTTCAAAAATTTTGACGATATTCAATTTTAGACTTATAACTTGAGATTTTCTATTTAAATGATGTTGATGGAAAAAATAATTGCTTAAATAAAAATTTTGTAAATATCTTCAATAAGCATAAACCATTAAAAACAGCTAGAATAAGCAAAAATAAAGCTCCATGCCTTACTGAACGTTAAATTGCTTATGTCTCTGAGAGACAAAGCAATGCGTAATTTTAAGAAATCTCCATCCGAAGGCAAGTGAAATTATTATAAAGAAATGAGAAATCTAACAAATCAGGCTGTAAAGTCAGAAATAAGGCATATTTTAAATAGATGGACGGTGTAAAAAAATGAAAAATATCTGGACTGAGCTTAAACAACTTGAAATAGTTAGTTAGTTAGTATTATTTTATGCATGGTGTTCCTAAAAATGATAATGTAGATAATTGAAATATAATTAGTTACTATGAACAAGATACCATATCTAATACTCATTTTGAATTTTCAATGGTTTCTGTAGAAGTAGTTAGTGCTACAGTAAATTTAAAGAATTCAACTTGTGGTTCTGACGGTATCGGGATTAATTTTATTAAATTGTGCTGCCCTTGCCAAATAAAATATATAGTGCAATATGCACGATATATTTTATTTGGACACTATCGTTGAGTGAATACGACACTATGCTTATAGACAAAAATTTCCAACATTATGGAAACATGCAATAATAATACCGTTATCCATTATTAGTGATCCTAAAACATATTTCGACTTAAGACCTATTAGTATTTTGCCTGATTTCTCTATCAGTTTCAGAGAGCTGAAACACTAATAGACAATTAAGGAAATATTTGCACGTTCATTCCATACTCAGCGGCCCAATCAGTTTTCAGATCGGGTTCCAGTTGTACAACAGCTTTGATGCATATTATAGTTGATGTTATACAAGCAATTGATGATGATAAAGTTACAGCTATATTATTAATTGACTTCAGAAAAGCTTTCAACACCATAAATCATGAAATTTTGATTGCCATACTCAAGTCATATGGAGTAAGTAATAAAGCTACTTTATTACTACAGTCATCTATTGAAAATCGTATGCAAACTGTTAGGATATCTAATAATTTTGCCGAGTCACGAACACTTACTTCATTGCGGAGTTCCACAGGGATCAATCTTAGGCCCCTTATTATTCACAATATATACGAGCCAGTTCGTCATATTTGTTCGCCATTGCACCATGTATATGTACGCTGACGATATGCAGATGAACTATTTATTTTTAGCTAATAACTATGCCCAAACTTAAATAATATATGTGAAATGTCTATGCAGCATTAATTGGTTATTAATCCAAATAAATCCGATGCAATTTTATTTGGAAATAAATCTAAGGTTATTACCTTAAAAGATTCGCTGAATATTGAATTAATGGGATCACGCTTGCAAATATTAGAGAGTGTAAAAAATCTTGATTTGGTCCTTGGTAACACATTACGGTTTAGAGATCAAGTAACCAAACTCATTCAGAAAGCCTATGCCTCTTTAAGATTATTATACCCACATCGCGGTTATTTAAGTTATGACACAAAAAATGCTTTGTGACATTCTTGTTCAGTTATTGTGACTCAGTATAGGGACCATGTCTGGATCAAAGTTTTGTAAAGCGCTTCCAACGAGATCAACATTCTTGTATTCGATTTATATATGGAATAAGGAAATACAATTACGTTACTCACAAACTGTCTGAATTGCGTTGGCTGAATATGTACAACCGTAGAAAGCTGCAATCGCTATGTATGTTTCATAAAATTATAACTACCAAAACTTCACCTTATCTATATAATAAGCTTACATTTAGCACTGATGTACACAATCTAAATGTAAAATTTAAAGGTTTCATTACGCCTCCACATCATAAAACATCATTGTATGAAAGGAGTTATAAGTTCATTATTAGTAAATTTTACAACAAAATTCCTAAACATATTCATTTATTCAACGATGCCAAGTAACTGTTTAAGAACAGTATATAAAATTTTAAAAATATGGTTTTAAAAATAAATTACTTGTCATGGTGTTAGCTGTCCTTCTCGTTCTATCCTGTCACTCTATTTACTAATTATTAAGTTGTATAATAATTAATATTAATATTATTTTATTATTATCTTTTTTAAATTTGAAACTTGTTATTTCTACGAGTATTATTGTTTGTATTAAACTTGCTTATGTATTATATTCTTTATTTATAATTTAAAAATACCTTAAATTTGTCTACTCAATGATGTGACATATAAATTAGCTATTATTGTAATTCAAGGGTTAAGTGGTAGAGCACGTTTGTGAACTTCCCCTTGAGATTTTAGGTACATAAAGATGTCGTCTTTTTTTGTGTAATGTCTATGTGTTGTACCAAAAATAAAGGCATTTATTATTATAAAATCCGCAAAAACTGAATATTTGGTTAAGATATTATTAAAAAACTTTTTATTTGATAAATGTTATTATTCGCCTTCTGAATACTTTTGTAAAATGTCAATAATGGAAAATAAATAATAGTAATAATAATAATAATAATAATAATAATAATAATAATAATCTCTTATCCGCCTACATATTTAATTCGTTTCATGTTGGTTCTAAGGTTACTGCAATAAGAACTGCTCCTCACGTAATGGTGGCCCTCTAAGATATTGCGTGAAATTTAGGTTGTATCCTATGATGTAATTATATTCTGTTATTCGCTAAAGGATTTCGTTTTTTAAAAAAGTCGCAAATATTAGAAGAGACGGACAAGATAATTATTCGCTAAAGCTTTTTTTATTTTAATTTATGTATGTAATTTTTACAGACTGCAAAATAATATCGTCTATGTCGTAATTTAAGAAGTTAATTGGTTTTAAGGGTTTCACAGCCTGCGCTGTTATTCAAACTATTGGGTTTTTGAGAAGCAGTAGGCTAGGAAACTAAATTTTGTAAATGATGACAACCAGTTACCTGGGCCTCGACATAACAATTCAAAAAACTGTAGTAATTTAGTAGCAAAAAATGCTTAAATAAGCTGAGTTAATCCTGTGATATACTTAAAACAACAAATGGCGTTAAAGATTACCCAGACTCAGTGGAAAGGAGACTTCTTGTTTCTTTTAATTTCATTTATTTATTCGCGAAACGACAGTAATTCTCAACATCTGTTGTAACAGTTTTTTTTCTATATTTATGATTAACTGACAATATTCCAAAATTTATTTGCCAAATTATTTTGTAGATATACCTTCTGCACTGATTGCATAATAAATATTTATAAATTTATTAGTTAGCTTTTACTATTATTTTAATAGGTGATATTATTTTACGAGTATAGTCTATAAAAGTTTAACCCGTCAGTTTAAACATGAAGTTTATGGAATACTACCTGGTGGGCATGGCTGCCGGCATAAAAAAAATTCAGGAGGGGGCAACAAAAATAACGCGTAGGTTATTTTTTCTAAATTTTAATGGAAAATAACTTAAAACAAGAAACTTTGGTAAAAATCTTTGGTGCTATAGCAGAAACGTGACCAAATCATAAAACTTAATCTTACATTCCGGCGCCATTACTGGTGGACACATTTCCAATTTTTACGATGCTTTTTCATGACAACGAAGAGGTTTAGCAAATATTTGATGTAGAATTAAGTGCAAGGAAATTGGCAGTCATTATTTTAACATGTGATAGACTGGACAGAAGCAAAAAAAAAATATACGTATTTATGTACAGTACAACATAAAATCCAATGTGAAGATTCTTTAAGAATCAGAAATAAACATGTTTTATACATATTTTTAGGTATTAACAATATTGTGTGAAACTAACTACTCTGTGGACTGAAGCCCCAGCCAGCGTTGAATTACACCCACAATATCTACCCATATATTCTTTATTAATAGCTTTTGTAACATTTTTTAACTGTATTAGAAGGGTATTTTAAGCTAATATATATCAAATCTCCTACAATTCCTATCAATGAAGTCATATGTATGTTCTCTGATACCAAGGAGGCCACCTGATGAAGCAATCCTAAAAATGCAGAAGTAGGTCAGATCTCATCTATTGTGGTTGAATTTTCGAGTTCCCACTGTCAAATTGAAGTTAGATATTTATAGAGTGTTTTCATTAAACCAGGTTAGTAAATTTAGATAGATTAATTTCTTTAGATATTTTTTGAATAGAGCTTACCTAGATGTTTGGTATCAGAGACATACATATGACTTCATTGATAGGAATTGTAGGAGATTTGATATATATATTAGATTAAAATACTTTTCTAATACAGTAAAAAGACATGTTTTATACACATTTTAACTGTTATAAGTAATAAAGTATTATAAAAAGGAATGATATGAACAAGGTAAGGAATTTATGTTCGTTCATAATTAAGCAACATTTGATGTTTCAATAATTTAAATAATGAAAAATTTTGTTTCTTTCCATTCATCTATCCTGTTCGTTATTTAACAACAGCACGTAACAGTGATGTATCATTTGGATAACACAAAAATTGTATTGAGAGGCTAGTTTGTGATATAAAAATGTCATTCGACGGCTTACTTTAGATACTTTATTTGTTTTTCTTAACCGCTTCACCTCGCTTTAGTGACTTTTGGGTAGCCATTTTTTATAATCTGCAGGCTATCATAGGTAGTATTTGTTTGGGTCCGCTTCAGCGAACAAAAACTTGATTTAGCAAGGTAGCAAGGTCCGTAAATATAAAAATGCTACTCATCGAGACGTGTAACTGTGCACGGTCATAGCTCACTCTTGTGTAGTCGGAGTTCTTTTACAATATCTTCTGTATTCATTGCATTATCGTCGCATTGTTGAGAGTCCAGAAATTCTCAAGGGAGGCGTAGTGGTTGGTCGTAAAGTAGTTTCGCTACTGTTCCCTGAATGTCTTCCTTCTAAGCCGAGCGGATATCCAATAACACCGCCTTCAACTGAAAGGATTCGTTGATAATCTGTTGTTCTCAAATGAGTAGTACCTAACAAATGATTTAATTGCTTGGAAAGGTGGGACTCAAATTGACTGCCTTGGCCAGTAGTTATTATTAACTGTGCCACACCTGGTAATTCAATTGTTGTAGAGGGTCCGAACAACTGATGTCTCTTGGTCGGTGCAGCTTCTAATCAACGTGTAAAGCGATCCAGTGCACTAAGGCAATACCAAAACCCCACTGATGGTGGTAGGATCATAATATCGATGAGGATTTGTTGGAACATGACTGATGGTGGTGGAAAGTTACCAATACGTGTGGTAATCTGACCTGCCACTGTAGACAATTGCGAACCTATTTTTGCTTTAATTGACAGCCAGATTTAACGTACATAAATTTGACCATTTCGCTTTTGTTCCTGGGTGGGATAGGAAATTAACACAGATGAAGGTAGACTTACGAAAGAGTTTTATAATAAAAAGACGAGCTGTTTGAAGGGAAGCATCATAATACAGATGCAACAGTATGAGAAAAGTACACGCACTTAAGATGTACTGACGAATTCAGCCTGCAGATGTTTCCTCAGCTCAGCATCTCGTCATTGTGACGCTATCATTCCGAGACTCGTGACATATGTCACTGGTAAATTATTCAATAAAATCTAGGTGACGAAACTAACGTGCAGAACACTAATGATTTTTTCCATTGGAAGGTAAACGTAATGGGTTTATAATCGGTGTAAATGATGACTGTCCTATTATGTGTCTGAAGAGATTAACAGTGAGGTACATTGCTAGAAAGCATAATGCTCTATATGCTCATATGCCAGTCACAAAAACTAAATACCCAAGGAATTTATCTTCTGGTTGATCAAAGACATATTTTGATAAATTATCCGAATTTTTTTAAGAGATTAAATATTCATGAGAAACTGATGCTACTAGGATATGATATATGTATACATAGCAAAAACCCAAATCTTGAAGAACTTCATTAATAAATTGTTTGAAGGTCGCATTACGTAACACAAAGATTATAAACTCGAACTCAAAGAGTCCAAAACACAGTTTTGCCAACAACTACGATATCCTGGATGTGTCTTACAAGATAGCGATCTGGAAATGATATTTCGTTTAAGGCCCAATAATCGCAACATGGTTACCGCATTTTTAGATACGAAATGCAAAGGTGAGGTACATGAACTCTTTGATGATCGCGCAATGCGTAGTTGAGTCATTACTTCTAATTCTCTCTTTGAAATCTGAGGTTTGTCTTGTGCTAATCGACGCGGTTTCTGTATGACTGGTGGTTTAGGTGTGGTGATGATATGATGCCTGGTCTTATGGTTAATAATTTTAGGCGTTCAGTCTGGCTAGTTCGATAAATAAAAAGCATGTCAAGATACTCAGTGATAACTCACTTAATAACCCAGATAACACAGGTTACTAGAACTTCAAATTTTCGAGTCCACTATACAATAACTTTTAATATGCACACACACATATATTCTTCGAGCATTCTTATAAAAGTAAAGTCATTCACAATGTAAAAATCACATTAGGGTATGACCGAAAACTTAAGACTCTTTCATTATTATCAATATTTATACCCGCTAGTCAACATTTCAAAACACTTTGAGCACAACAAATTCAACAGAAGTTCGAGTCAATGAAACATTTTATGTGAGAGCAATAACAAATCAGTACAGTTGGCATGGTTCTCTTTACAATTTTGAATTCAATGATTCGCCTATAAATATTTTCGATGTCACGAACATTTTGAACATTATTGAGTAAAAGACGAATCTGTAGAAGAATCTACAGTGTCCCGAAATTAATGGGACACAGAGCAAGAATAGAATTTTGACTACAAAACAATGCGATGTGGCCAAACTTACATTAGTCCAAAAGTAGATTTATAAAAAATACAGGGTGTCGAAGTAAAAATTTTGTTTTTGATATGTACAAGTAACTTTTTAAAAAAATCCAAATATTTACATACATTTTAGAAATCGAGGTATTTTAAGGGCGATAAATTTAAATTTGTTTCTAATTTTGACGTCACTAGTAGAGGGCACCACTGCTTCTTTTAAATGGCAGAACTTTTTTTGCAGCTTAGTGTATCCCCCTGACCATTGAAACAATCAATTTCCAACATTTTTATCTGAAAAACGTATATCTTGTTGAAGTTGTTAGGAGTAACCGTTTTCGAATTAATCCTATTTGAAATACTCAGCGCACCGAATTAAAACTGTTTTGGTTTCCGGTAGTGTCTTTTCCGCTGAAAATACAGCAGCAAAATATTACTTGAAAAGTTATTCCGAATGGTAAATTATGGTAACGTGTAAAATTACAAAAAAATATGCAAGGTTTAATGAAACAGTTATCTCACAAAGGTTTCATCAGAGCAGGCCGTATTTTCAACCAAACCAAAACAGTTCTTACTCGATGCATTGACCATTTCAAATAGGATTATTTCGAAAACGGTTACTCCTAACGACTTGAACAAGGTATACCTCTTTTTAGACAAAAAGGTAGTATAACCGTTTGTTTCAATAGTATTAGGGATATACTAAGCCGCAAAAGAGTTCTGCCATATAAAACAAGCATGATGTACCATAAGTGACGCCCTCTACCAGTGACGTCAAAATTGGAGGCAAATTTGAATTTCTCTACCGCAAAAACCACGATCTCTAAAATTAATCATCAACTTTTGGACTAAGGTTTGGCTACATCGCATTACTTTGTCGTCAAAAATCTGCTCTTGCTCTGTGTCCCATTCGTTTCGGAACACCCTGTATTTTTTAATTTGTTCACTATTAAAACTCTTTAGACTTTTCATAATTCGGATTAGCTCAGTAACTTTAAAGTATTTGTTATGAGAGAATTGAAACGATGAATATGAAATATGAAGACTATAAGAATATCTTCAAATGATTCTTGTGTAATTGATTTAAAAGTTCATTTTGCCTTCAATTTCATTTAAACGATCATATTTAAAAAGCTTTAAAATCGTTTTAAATGAAAAATATTAATCCTAATCTTTTTTTTACAGAAATACTCAGATCTAAGTACATTTGATGGAGTAGGAGTATGTACCGTTAATTTAGCAGATGATATGAAGGAATACATGAGAGGCATATTTCTACTTATGTAAGTATATAAACATTTATTAAAAAATTTCGTAATAAAAGTTAAATCAATTTAATCGAAAAATTATCAGAAACTGATAAATAATATTGGTTTGAACCAGTCTGTAAGGGGACATCATTATGAAGAATACATTCATTCAATACAGCATTCATATTACCAAATTTATGAAAAATATACAAACAGGTTTACAGCTAGAACATATACAATATATTCATAAATGGTCTACTGAATATATATTTTTGACAAATTTTATAAATAAACCAGAAAAGCTAAAGAGTTGTACGCTATTTTTACCAGAAACCAGGTTAATTAATGGGAACATCGACAAAAAAAACTGAGACTAAACTGGGTCTTCCGAACGGGGATATAGTTTTTCAGCATTTCTCGGATGGGTATTGAAGCACAACAATGACAATAAATGCCATCAATAAGAGAATTTAGTAATTTGTATACAAACAGGAGCATTGTAATAACACGTTTATTACTTTGAGTAAAGTTGAAATTCCGAGGTCTGTTGTATCTAAAGTAAACAAATCTGCACTTCTATATTTCCTGTATATATGTCAGGTTATGAATGACACAAGTCAGTGTATCTACCCAAAATATAAGGGGTAAAAGTTAGTAGATGTCGAAAGTTTTACGCTAACGATAATGATTCCACAGCAGAGAATACAGTATATGTTCAAGAATTATAGCAGGAACAATATTTGGTTTTTATCAGCTGATTTGTGTATTGGACTAATATCATCGAAGATTTCTACAATTTATCAAATTTGCTATGTTTGAAAATTAAATTATATATAAATAAAATAGGCTTTTTAATATTTTCCGAACAACCCTTTAAGACATATGGAGACACTCCATCTGAATATCATCTATTTTGACAGTAGTGGGCAGCATTTACTGCGCTCCTCTTGTGAAGATCAATGATCACGCATCTGCAGTACCAAAATGACAGTGGCTTGACCAATCCATTCATATTTTTTTTTGAGGTGATGCTGCTCTAGGTTGTCGCCACTCTATGCGTGCCTGTTTTGATTCCGAGATGTAATGATGCACCTATGTCTAATTGCAAGTAACAATACTACTGAAAAATCACCTCGATAGCGCCAAAAACCTTTCACAAACTGTCAGACGATTTGCTTTCTGATTTTCCTTAAGGAGGCGGTGCCTTACTGAGACATTTCGATAACCCAAGTGAACAGAAATAATGGATTGAGCACTTCCGTTCGATATTCCAACCTCTCCAATAATTTCCCATACTGTTTTGCGCCGCTCGTCTTCAATCGGATTGCACTAATATTCGTCTCATTGATGCTTGTCTGAGGTTAGTGTAGGTACAAGATTCTTATTTTAAGCTGATTCTCAGCCATTTAGATATTTTTATTATGCCCACTTGGGACTTTCAAATAGTTTTATCGAAAAAACTATATAGTTAGTCATCACAACATTTTGGCGGGTTTTACACTCTCCCGCGATATACATTTAATAATAATACGTGGCTCAACGGACGGATGCATCTCTTGTTCAGACATGGTGCTTATGAGAGTGAATTTACTTTGGCAAGCCACGTCGAGAGACTTCCTTAAGAGACTTACATCTCCACCTAATATACAGGGTGATTCAGAACTTATCTAATAGAATTTGGAAATAGATACGTCATGAAAAATGGAGTCAATATCGTAATAATCATTTTTGCAAAATTATTAGTTTCCGAGAAAAAAATTATTGAAGTGTCAATCGTTGGGTTACTGTAGTCTCTAGCCAGGCGATTTCAAATACCCGATTACTTATTGTATTAACTTTTTTGTGATGCATTAGTTTTTCAAATATCAAGAATGGCTTACATCTATAGCAACTCGCAGTTGATAGATATCGGTTTAATTTATGGTGAAGTGAAAATGCTTTAGTAGAACGATATCCCGGTAAACATGTTCCAAATGTACCTACTTTTACAACGGTGTGCAGTGAGTAGAGCAAACGCTGGCGTATCACGAGAAATTTGGAATCGAATCGTGGAAGAGATGAAGGTCCAGGGCATCCACGACGTATTGCAGCAGTGTGGCGTATCATACACCAGGCTCAATTATATCCTTACCAAGCATTTATACCAAGTGATTGGACGAGGACCGGAACCATGGCCGCCATGATCTCCTGACTAAATCATTGGATTTATTTTTATGGCAATATTTAAAAAATGAGGTATATTGCACCGAAGTGAACACTATAGAACATTTGTGTTTGTAGAAACTGGGTAAGACTGGCCCAAAATGTTGTTGTAAGGGCTATTAAAGCTATTTTACTAATTAAAATCATAAATTAATTCTATTAATAATTAATAACAATAGCGGCAAAAGCAGTTAAATTTGCTGTATAAAAATAGGTGTTGTAAAATGTAATGTATTTCTTCCTTGGGATTTTTTTTCAATATCTTGTCCGATCGCCGATTATACACTTTTTTACAGTGGACCAGTTTTCAGTGCCATGCGGAAGTGTATTTTTAAATCATTTTTGAACTGATTTTTTTGATTTTATTCCCCTGTAAATTCAATTTTTTTTAAACAAGTTCTGAATCACCCTGTATATTGCGACATCACGTCACTCGTTTTATTTAGCAATCATTCAACAAAAATTTCTAGTTTTATTCACCCTCATAACAAAATTCATTTAAGTCGTTAGCTATGCAAGAAAAATTACAGTCTTGTAGACAATGACGGTACTTTGCCCATGCTTTTGTTTAAAACCTTATATACAAAAACTTACTTAGACTCTGTGACTTTAATAAGAGGTACATTTTAAATGAGATTTGAGAATTAATTTTCATTAGCACTAGACTTTACAACTGTGTACTAGATAATCTATAAAATTCTAGAATATTTATTTGAAAATTTAATATATTACCCAGGAGTATTATCTTCTGAATAACTAAACGATGTTTTCGCCCTGCCTTGGGTATTACCATCTAAATGAAAATATATAGTGCAGCAATAGGATGGGAGCAAGTACAGAGTTAGTATTTGAAAAAAATCTTGCGTTAAAATTTGTAGATATAAACGGTAATATCTACATACATTTTCATTACAACTAATTTTGGTTATTACTTTTGAACCATTTATGGGAATTTATTTATTTTTGCTATACAGAGTGTAACAGAAAAGCAAGTCATCTCGTTAACTGCATATTTTTGGCGCCAAATATGACGATTTAACCCTACTTTAACTTTTAAAATTGTTGTGTCGTTATAATTTCTTCAGATTTTCATGTATCACTTTGAAATTTAATACATACTTCTTGTTATTAACTAAATCCTCAAGGGTGTTATTGCAGACGATGCCTAATTAACAAGCGTAGAAAGAGGGGAGGTAACCGGGTTCTTTTTTCGCCTATGACGATTTTTTATAACGACGCAATTTTAAATTTTAAATTACGAAGAAAAAATTTGTAATGTTCTAACTTGCTCTAAAACTTATTTTAGATCATTCCATTTATCATTTTTACACAAGCAAATGTTTTTTTAAAATTTTTAAATAATTGTAAATTTGTTTATTAAGGAAAAATAGGGATTTAAGAAACATATTAATTAATAAACAGAAAATTTCTACTAAAATTTAATTGAAACTGTAATTTTTAACATTTTAATTCACTAATTCAACATTTTAATTGTCCCAGATGTCCACCTACCTTCGAAATGCATAAACGAGCAATAAAGAATATATGACATTTTGAAAAACCTGTAGTTTTTGCCTAATTTTATTAGGCCGCATCAGTTGATCAATACTCTCAATTGGTTTGGAATAAACGGCGTTTTTCATAAATCCCCAAACACTGAAGTCCAATGGACTAACATCGAGGGACCACTGAATAGTTGCGTCTCTTTCACTTCATTCATTCATGGATTTGGAAAAATTGAAGGCGTTTCGAGGGCGTGGCCGCGGGACCCTTTTTCATATACCTGCCTAAATAATAAGGTTGTGGCAATATATTTATATTCAAACCACAGATCATAAAGTTTGAAACATAAGCAGTTTATTTTATTGCGTTAGAGAAGTAAGAATATGAACTGTAAATTAATTTAAAAAAAAAGAACAGAGAAATAAGATTGTTAAAAGAGTTTTCAGCGATATGCCAAAATTTACATTTTCTGTTTTATTTCCTTTAAACATATTAAGATAATTCAAATGAATTCGACATATCTACTTCTATAAAGAGACATATAGAACTGCAGATTATCGTGTGGGTTTCTCTTACTGCATAAGATGCATTATTATTTTGCGAAAAATTCATTAGTAAAAATTCTAAAACACCAAGTATCTTTTTTCAATGTTTGATCTAAGTATAATTTTGTGATGGTGTGAAATAAATATTATTTTGTAGTCTTTTTGAAGAGTAATTTTTAAATTAAAATTAAATTTAAATTAATTTAAAAATTCAAATAATTTAACATTTGCGCATGTAAATTTAAATAAATTTACATGCGCTGTTTTTAGTAAAAATAATTTGTGAACTTTACAGGCCTCATCAGAAAAGAATATGTTTCAAAATTTATTATTTTAAGTATTATATAAGGTGAACCATTAATGCTGTGCCAGAGTAGGAATGACAGTTTTGGAGCAAAATATGAAGATATAGCTAAATATGCCTTACTAAAATGTTGCTGTGGAAAAAGATACAGGTTTACATATTTTTTTCGTCTTTTTCTTTTAATAACTAGGATCGCTCAACCGATTGTCATCAACTTTGGTAGAGAAATATATTTTAAGAAAAGCAATCATAATTTATGTAGTAGAACTATTAAAACAGATAGACCATTGCCAGATGATGACAATTTCTATCTTATTTTTTGTTAACGAAATTCCTACTGTTTTCCATAAAACTGATCTAAAACAACCAAATGCATTTTTCGACGTGAGGAAATCTCTTAGGAGCATTAGAAAATTGCCATATTGGAAATTTTCTGTAATTAGCTGTAATAATTAGTTTAATTAATTAAGACATGTAGAAGTAGAGAGAGTTTTCTCAAGGGTTAAGTTGTTTTTACTGCTCTGTTGTTATTTTTGTCCATAAAAGTAAATATGTAGATAATTTTTTTTTCAAATATGAGTTTTTTTCCAAAGTTACTCTGGACATTTAAAAAAAGTAAACGACTCATTGATACCTACTAATTTTTTTGAATTAAATTTCAATCAGTTGAGAGATACTTGCGTTAATACAAAAAAAGAAAACACAAATAAAAATATTTCAATTTTGACACCTTCTATCTTTTTCCACAGAAATATTTTACGAAGATATATTTAGCTATATCTTCATATTTCCTCCCAATGATGTTACTCCTCTTCTATGTCCCCTTATTAATGGCCCACCCTGTATATTTTTATCGACACGTATTGAATGACTTCTTCACTTGAATTTACCAAAGCTGGAGGAGTATGATAAAAGTGTTATCTGGCGGTTAATATATTTTAAGCTTTAACTTTCATTGATACGCGAAAGTGAATATGAACTGGATAACTGCACTTTTGTTATTAAAAATCGTGATGAAATTACTATAATTACTTATCAGAATTCAAAATCTACCATTATAGTCGATTTTCGCCTTGCGCGGAAAAGTTTTATTCCTGGAATGTTTCATCTAGTTTTATTACGTTTTAAAAATTGACATTTATTTCCTGCCTGCTTCCTCATGACTAACACATTCACTTAATAATAAAATAAACAGTAATCCTATCGAATGTCATTAAAGTTATGAATTTTAAGTACATACAAGCTTTTGAAATAATAATGACACTCTCTCAAAACAGTTTTTGAACTTCTCGAAGTTCTGAGTAGAAACTCATTAAATTTATATTGGTAAGTGAAACAACTAATTATTAATGTTAAAAGTTGAAAATAGATTTCATTACAAATACGTCAGCAGTTCAAAAGAAATAGCAAAGTTGAATTTAAAGAGTGTCAATATTATTGCAAACGATTGTACATAACATAATATGTATGAACCAATCATCTTCGATGGGAGGACCTTTCAAAATTATTTATCCAAATTCATGTCATTTTAGTACCTAATATTGCGCCATCTATTAGCAAATAGCCCAAGCGTAAACGTTCTTTTTGAGTTCGTTTCCCATTACGCGAGAGTTGGTTTCCCATTCAGGCCAACAAGGTCTCCTATTAGATTGACTAGTCTTAGTGTAGGTATATAGTCAATGATAAAACTTAACTTACATAACTTCAAATATTTGCTTGTATCAATCCCCTTATTTATATCCAACATTGACCGCAACATTGAATATTGTGACCAAAGCGTTGACGGTTGCATTGTATTTGAAATACACCGTAAATATCTTCTGAATACAACTTAATGTTTTTTTCTTTGCATCTATAAAACGTTGGTAGACACATTGACAAATTCTCGAGATTTCTTTGGGAGAATATTCAAAGAAACCTCTCTTGCACACTCCAGTACACTTCAGGTACACTTAAATCTTCATTAGACTCCATTTTTACAGACTTTTCAGCAAATTGAACTACTAACAATGACAAATGAATCCAATTAGCAATATGGCGACTAATGTTTGACCATCGTCTGCTAAATCGCGTCACTTTTGTAACACTTGTCTGTCGAATAGCCTGAACTTCAATATAGAATTCTGCAATGTGCTGTGGCGACACCAACGTTATTATTTGGAAACATACACATCAAGCCATAAATGTCAGAATGTGACATTTGATATTGACACTATAGCAGCTTATCTATTAATAGAACTTACTTATTTAATTTGGTTTGCAAAAATGTACGTAGGTATTATTTATTTACTATTTTAAAACATTAAAATACGCGGCACTGATACCGTTCCAATAATTCACAAAGCTTTTAAATTTTTCGTAAAACTGGGTACATACGTATTTGACATTTGTCACAATTTCTATGAAACAATTGACGACTATGTCCGGCTACGTCATTTGTGTTATAAAGTGCTGCCATGCACGGTGGATCACTGGAAAAGGGAAAAGTAACAAACTAGAAAAAGCGCGGCGATGGTTTGACAAAGTATCCATGACTATATCGATATATCCTACTTACCTACTTAGCTTTATTTTCCAAATTTCGTTTGAATAATTTCAAAGTACAAATTAATAATTAAAAGGGGGATTTCGGTTGGATGTTTTATTCGGATTAAAAGTGTATTTTTTCTCTCGCAATTTTGCATACGCTCGGCTATGCAACGCCTTGCCTTGCAAATACAAAATTTGCTTATCAGAAAAATGATACTTTTAATTCTAATATACCAATATACTATTTTTTGTTTTTGATATTTTTAAAGAAAAACAGATGTTTAAATTTTCTATTTTACATTTATCACAAGTGGAGTAAAAAGGAAACTTCTTCTTGGCAATGTTTTATGTACTTTCCTATGGCAATGTTAGTTCAGTCTTTGCTGATGCACTACTTGTGACTATTTAAATATTATGTAATGGGGCCAATGTCGGAGTTTTTTGAAAACATTTGAGCACTTTCTTTTATTAAAAATTATAATTAAATAAAAAATGTATTGTATTTGAACAATTATTGGAAATTGAAACGGTGACGGTGAATTTATTTTATTTATTGTATATACTTAATTTGTTGCAATTTTATTTATCAGTAACGGAAAATATTTCTTTCCATTTAGATTAGAACATTAGAAGAAGTCGATAAAGTTTTCCACAGAAACAGAGTCACTCCCTGCAAACAAGTCAATCCCGATTTTCGCCAGTTTAATGAAAATAAAGAAAAATATTGGATACGTCAATTTCTGTTTCCGGGGGAATATATTATTTAGGTGCTTTCATCCGTGCCATTTCAATTCGCAGCAGGGGTAATTTCCACCCCAAAAACTTTAAATGACGAGAGAAATGTTGTGGCACATCGCTTTAAAGATCATTGCAAAGGAAGACTGTAGATATTATTTTAGTCTTTTAAATATTCTTACTGTGCCTTCAACTTTTTATAAAAAATAACTTGCAAAATATGAGTACCACCACTATAATATTAGAAATAAAAATGACCTCAAAAATAGACTTCAACGGGCCAGAAAAGGGACCGATTATATTGGAATTCTGTTTTTTAATAAGTTATCCCAAAATCTATGGATTTTGCACTCAAGGTTATTTAAAACAAGAGAGAGAATTTTTTATACATACATGCTTTAATCTTTTATTATTTATTTTATTATCTGTTATCCTCAATTTTTATATTATTCTTCTATTTAACATCTTTGTACTTTTATATATTTTAATTATTTAATTATCTACTATATTTGTTAGTATGTTCTAATATTTTGTTTTTTAGTGTTTCTAGATTTATTGCATTTCTTTTCTCATATTTTATTATCTCCTATTTATTTTGCTCCTGATTTTGACATGTATAAGCACATTGGTATATGTGCCACGACAATGAAATAAAATAAAAGATTATTAAATTTTCTACAAACTAAAGCTTTACTTTTTTATTTCGGCAGTTTGATGTTGTATAACTGTAAATTAAATACAATTGAGAAAATAGTGGAATAAGTAAATTGCTAAGTAAGTACCTTACACAAATAGGGGCAACTAAACAGTTGTTACAGAAACTACTTTCGTCATAAGTCCCGTAGGTCACTTATTACAGTAGAGTTCTTTACCGGAATATAAAAGAGTACTGTAATAAGACCTAACCCTGTATCGTATAATATTTATTTTCATATTGTGTTTATAATCCTATTTAAAATGAATAAAGAACTACAATTATTAAAATTAAAAAAATATTAGTTGGCAATCTTGCTTTCCACTGTCAAATAAAATAATATCATTTTTGCATTACTTTGTATTATGGAAATTTCGGAAAAGATTTTAAATAATTTTTCGAAAACAATCTGGCAATTAATTCAGAAAAAAATCATATTACAAAATAGAGGTACATACATTCATTTACAGGCTTTGAAGTGTTAATATAATAAAATTAAGCATTATATTAAATAGTGTTGGTAGGCAACACACATTACGGTATTAGATACTGTATGAAATGAAATAGTTTTTAACAAACTTAAATAAAATATTAGTGTTGGTAGGTAACAAACATTAGATGCCGTAGTGTTCCATTTCACAGCTGCAAATGTATGATATTAATAGTTTTTAACAAACTTGGCCGCCCTTATAACCATATGAATAAATTTCAAATTACTATAAGGTGAAACTGTCTCAATATTTTTTCCACATACCGGAAATCGAAATGACGAAAGAGCCCGTTTCGTATAGACGTTGATAGTCAATCCCTTGATAACAAACAACAACAAAATGGACTTCGATAAAATGGTATAAATAGTTATTTACTATATACCTATGTGGCTTGTGGCTTTATCCAGCTTGGTTAAATTTGCTAGTGACAACAGTTCCCTAAATATTTCAAATGTCACCGTTATATCAAATATCCTGTACGCCAATAACATTCAATCATTATACAAAGTGTTATGTTATTATTATCTGCCTTGTTACATTGAAATGAGCTCACTCAATATTGTGTTGATCAAAATTTAATTTTAAAATCTAACGTGCCTCAGTATTGTGAAATAAACCACATTTTGAGAACATCACTAGTCGATTTTATTGTTCGATATTATTGAATCTGTACCATTGAATATAAAACTTGTTGAAGATATCGTTGAACATATATTCGCATTAATCTATTTTATTTCAGTAACGTAGACTGAATAATATTGACCATATGAGAACCTGCTTTAAGAAATAAATAATGCAGTGCATGACCCGATGGTATACCTGCATCTGCTATAAGAAACTGTGCTCAAGTTTTTGCAGTACCGCCTTCTAATTTACGGAAAACATCTCGTATCGGCTTTATTTACAAAGAAGGCGAAAGATCCTGTGTAGATCCGATCACTATAATCAATAATTGAAACTTGAAAATCATATAATAATGTATCAACATGGTTTTATATAGAGGTGGTCGAAGGTAACCAATTTATTCAACACGACGCAATTTCTTTCAGATACATCTGGATGTGAAATGTACAGGTCGATGTTGTTTGACACTGATTTCTCGAAAGCTTTTGAGAGACTGTAACGTAGTATTTTCCTTGCTAAATTTCAAAACACTGGTCTCTCACCTTCATTTCTAACTTTATTCAAAAGCTATTTAAGTAATAGAAGGCAATTTGTGAAATACGGTGGTTTCATGTATATTAATATAAAAACTGATTTAGGAGTAGCACACCAAAAAGATGTGATAATAACAAACTTTCTCTTAACGTTGAAACATGCAATAATGTCTTTCAGCAGAAAAAATGTATGTTTTTACTGTTTACTTTTAATAGAACTATAGAGTTAGTTTTTCAGGTGTCATATACAAATGTAGGTTTCGTTATTAGGAAGGATTTTACAGATATCTAACTATGTACTGTTTCTGTATTTTCAGAGATTCTTTAGAAAATATACAAATGCGTTTTTTTAAAATATGTTTTTTTATCAATTGAGGGATACTATTCTCCAATCCGCATTCGTGAGGATTCTACTTACTAGATTTTTTATTGAATCTTATTTTTATTTAAATTATTAAACAATAATGTCGATTGTTCTTAATTAATAGTTTTTCTGACACTTGTTAACTTTAAATATTCCAGAACATTTCACCTTGGTATTTCAGAACTGCCATTTTTGCGATTACATTTTATTTGTAACACTTATAAACTGCAAAATATAAACTTGATTTATGTTGTATAAATGTAAATAAAATTAAACGTTTAAATAATGAATGTAGCTTAGAAACATACAATGTTATTCTCTTTAACTAAGTTTGTACATTTTACTCTCAATATTGCTGTAACGTGTTTATTGAATCTATTTGTTGTTTTGTGTTTCCCATCTTGTAATTGGTACTGTATTTTTGGATGGTGTATTGCTAAAATAAATACAATTTGTCTTTATAGAGTTAATTAGTGCATATATCTTACATGGTACCGCCTGTGCCATGTAAGATATATATTTTATCAAAGTTATCACTGCCAAAAAATACTTATTGTTCTTCTAATTATAGTTGCGGCAAGAATTCAGATGACTTACGTCACGGCTGACGTTACGCAATTGTTTTTATTGTCAACATAATTATCGATATTTGGTTGCGTTAAAAAACAATAATTTCTTGCAATTTAGCGCAATATATAGTGCAAACATTTAGTGTAGTATATAGTTTTATTATTGTCAGTTGCAGTTTTTTAAATATTTTGATGAAAATATAATGAATTATCATTACTCACTTCTGCATGTTTTCAATTTAGATGCTTTAGTGCAATTAAAACATGTTCCAGTAAAATATTAATTGCGATTTATGCAACAAAATTCAATTTAACACTGCCACAAGGGTGCGTCATTCTGCTTTCATAATACATTTCATTTCATGGAATGCGGTGCCCTTATTAAACTCGAAGTGCATAAATTTGAAGAAGAGAAGTGTCTAATATTTGTTAAATTGAAATTAATTTCTACTTCACAACTGTGCTGTGTCTTATTTATGAATTCGAGACTAGTTTAATTATTTTTAGTCCCATTTCATTTCCTTTGGAATAGGTTGATGCAGGCTGCATTATTTCATTTTTTATACAAAGGATTGTTTTAAATCGCAATTATACCATATATTATTGTGTGTTTTACATCTACGAATAAATTGCCTTCCAGACCTGAGTTTTATTTAATGGCATTAAATACGTTTTGTTTTCATAGGAAAAATGTATAAATTGTTAAACGCTCAACCTAATGGAGCCTGCATTGTTTTTTATATTTTAAATCGAAAAATAAATGTACCTATACTGCTCCTTTTTTATTCTTTGAATAATCCTCTTAAACATGCTTATGGCTTTTTGGTTTAAAATTTCTGGCATTGGAAATGAACATATGGGTAAAATTTAACACCTCATCACTGCTATACAGAGTGGTCCATTTTTCATGGCTAACCATTGCAGTGAAACCGTAAAATATACATTGTAGCTCAAATTAGAACAAAGTTGCAGTCTTTCCACAAAAAAAAGTATCCGACGGACTTGATCTATACATATATTCATTTGTATTTTCACTCGCTGAAGTCAGCTTCAAGGTGATTCCAATGTTAAATCGAAAAACAGATATGCAAATCGGCAAAAGCATCATACATTTATATTTTTGGAGTCCCGGAGTTTTTACATCGTGGTTGAGAAATATTGCTTAAAATACGAGTAGGATTAAATCTTCCATTTATCGTAACTGAACTCCTGGAATATTTTTCGAAAAATGGTGCCCTTCCTCTAGTCTACTGATATTTAGCGATTAATGAACAAACTCTAACCTGGATGATACAAACTTAATAAATGGAGATTGTTTGTCCATTTATTCTTCGAAGAGAAGCTTATAAACTGTTCTTTTTCATAACATCAATGTATATCCCTCTATACCAGTAGAGTATTCATTGTTTGAAGAGAACTTACCTTCTATACTTACATATATATCTGTCAATGGTAAATGTATTTCTAATAAGATAGTTCCTTTTGTCTTATGTTAGTTCGTATCGTGTGTAAAGATTATATCGCCAAGCGATAGAAACTCAGAGTTTTTATTATTCGACAATCACGAAATATCCGTGCTTCTTATATGAATGGGACAGTAGAGATAGAAAGGAACACTATGCAGTAAAAAAATGACCAAGAACAGCTTTATTTCAATCAGGTACTAAGAACATCAATAGAGAAGCATTTGTCGTCTGTTAAGAAAACTCAACAGAAAGCTGAGTAGCGTGAACCGAGTTATGTCGAGCAGATTCATGTGATGTTATTAATTTAATAAAATTAAAGAAGAGGTTTTTCCGCATATTATTACACCAAATCATCCCTTTACATTTACATATATATTTTTTGTTTTAATTTTGAAATGGCCTTGAATCTAGGGTGATGGAATTAAATGGACCCCAGATTCGGATTCAGTGACTCCAAAAGCATAAATGTACGATAGTCTGATGCACCGCATATCTATCTTTCGATTTTACCTTGGAGTGATCTTCAACGATGGGGTTAAATGGACACCAAATTCGAATTTAGCGTGTGGAGATACATAAGAATTTATAGGTTCACACTTTCACAGAACACTTTTTTGTGATACTGTTATTTTAGCTTAGGAATTAAAAATTGTTCCATTAATACTTTCTGGTAATTTATAAAATGCCAGATGATCCTAACTAAAGAACAGCACAGACCACTCTGTTTAAGCATTTAATATTTATTATACATTTATTTAATATTTCTAACAGTACGTTAATGAAATGACTAAGATTTTAATAGCTTTCCTTAACTGGAACTTTATCTTATAAACCATTAAGAAGATTAGTCTTTGAGTTCATTTGTTTCTATTAAGATTAGGATCAGGTGTTGAAACTGAAGCGAGGATCCGGGAACATAATGGTTAGAATAATTAATTCGCCCTAAATTATACATATAAATTTGAATTTTTTTAAATTGCTTCAATTTCTGGATGATGATGAATTTAACGTACAGTTTAACCACCTGTTCGGGTATAAATTGCAACATAAACGCCCAAGAGCCCTTATTCAACATCTGAGGGCGATTTTCTATAAAAAGAAAAAAAGTGACTCAAATATTAATTTTTATATTAATTTAATATTTTTTAAAAATACAAAAAATATGAATATTTAATTTAAAATTACATTTTAATAATTATTTAAGTCTAGAAGAGCAGCCTCAGAATTTTTAATGAAATTAGCAACACTTCTCGAAAGTTCATTATATTTTTGTCGACTTGTTAAAAACTGTAAACTACATTTATTGTTAATTTAATATGTCGATGGTACTACTGAATTTATTTGTTCATTTATAATTACTGGAATCTGCAAACATTTTCTGAACAATTTTCTCCCTAGATTGAACTGATCTTTCGAATCTTCTGGAACCGATTTAAATTCCATCCACCGTGGCGTTTAATATTTTTATTAGATTCGACTAAAAGTATAACAGAAAATCGCCTAAAACATTGTCCTGAAAATTCTTCTCCTTTGGGTAGGTCCAAATATTCTGCGACCGTTTGTGGCATTTGACCAAACGTATTCTTTCCAACGACTAGAATGCACTTTTCATTTTTGTGAAATACAAAAACAAAATCTATTATCTTCAGTTTTAGCTAATTTCACAGTAAAATATTTTTTGTACAGACCCAAGTAGATTTCTTCGATTTATTGTTGTAGTTAAAAGCTGCATAGATTTTCCGCAGCGCTCAGGTGTGAAAACCCATTGTACATGCCGGTGAGTGAAGAGTTCAAAATAGATCCGTGCTGCGCGCAAAAGCTAGCACCAACTCCAGCTCTGCTGGAATTTCTCAAATGTCTTGAGCAGACCACCGATAAGCCGCTCCAAGATATTTGTGTATTTACCATTAAACACAGGATGTGAATCTAATTCTCATTTGCATTGTCGTAAAGTCTGTACTTAGTAACATTACTTAAGCCAATCCTATGTAGATGCTTGTTGAGATATCCCTGGCTTGTTAGGAGACCCGTGGCAATCCTGATGTTGCTTGCTTCTATTAAGCATAATAAAATTTCAGTTTGCGACTGCCCATGGGTTCTCTATAAGTAATCTGGCCTGACAGAGCGGATCCAACCAACCAATCTTCCATTGATCGCTTTTTGATCTAGTCATCAGTTGACCTTGCGAAATAGCATGTGATAATCCCAAAACTGGTTCAGGCCCCACAAATTGGCTGCTTGGGCCTTGACTGGTCAACATCTCCTTGCCTCTCACACTACTGTGACCCGGAATTCAGGCAACAATTACCCTTTCCCAAGAGAGAAGGAACTCTGATATATTTCGCAACCACAGAGAGGTGATCCTGAAGGACAGAGGCGCTACCTGGCTGTCTGTGCATATTTGAATATGCTGATTTATATATCTCTTCGTAATATTCTCTTGAACGCAGGCAGAGATACTAGCTCATTAAAGCTCACGGTGTGACTCTGTCATGATTTTTACCTTTCCACATCCTCTACTATTTTAGCCGATAAGCGGATTCTCTTGCTTCCACCTCAACCACGAAATACAGTTTTTAAAGAGACAGGAGAATCTCTAGGGTCTCTGTCGGAGTTGTGTGTTTCACACATTTGGTGAAGCACTGACTAATAGTGACGCACCGAACCGTAGACTACCATACCACAACAGCTAAAGTGAAAGAGGGACTGACCACTGCAATATAAAGCCACAACGTTGCATATGGATTAAGAACCCACATTTTTCCAAAAAAGGTATCCATGTTAGTATATCATGCAGAGCAAGAGAACAAGATCGACTTTAGAGGGACTAACCTTAAGCCCTTTGAGTTAGCTCACTGATAACGTCCAGCTATCTCCCTGTTAGTATAACAAGGTCATCAGTTTAGGTTTGGGTATAAATCTCGTTGAACCTACTAAAGCGACCATCGAGCACAACACCACAGAAACAGAGAAACGCCTCTACCCTGAGGATCCTCGACCCGCAGCCACCCCGATAGTGGCCCCATATAGAGTGGTATAAATTTAACGGTAGGTTAATATGACCTCCAATCCACCTTATTATGGTAAAAGAGTTGCCATGCAATCATTGACTTTAATAAATTTACTTATGGCAATAAGACGTTTTCATTGTATTTATCCACGACACCTTTCTTTGTCTTACATTATTATTTTTTTTGCGCTTCTGCAGCTTCTAAAACATCATCTGGCATTGAAACATCGTCGTTTGTATGGATTTCCATTGTATTTTAAGTAGGAATTGCGCACCAGCTGCTGTTAAAAATGGCGGCTATACAACATGATTGTTGATTTGATTAAGTTTCGAAGACCATGCTACTTAAAATGATCAAATTTTCAAATAAATGTATTTTGTTATATGGGTAATTATTATTAATGAAGTTAATATCGAAAATATTTGATCGTGTATTAAATATTGTATGCATCTCGGACATAAACGGCGTAATATGTAAAAGCCCTTGGCTAAACTAAAGTTTACAGAATAACTGCTATTCTGTAAACTTTGGCTAAAGCCTCGTGCTGTTATATCACGCCACGGGCGTTAAACGCCTCAATTACGACCTAGATACATAAAATACCTATTTTAACAAAAATAATTAGTAACTTATAGAACAAGTATAGTTAACTACGTGCTGTTAACTATTATAGCTCTTTATCATATTTACACTAAGTGTACTAATATTAATTAATTCATTTATTCCTTTAGATATATCTCGCATCTCCAACTATGACAATTTTGATAAAAACAATTAAAATTATTATACAATAATTAGTTCACTAATTTTTTAGGTAATATTAAATAATCAATCTACAGAGCCCTTTAATAACATAAATAAGTAATTAAGTAAATAGAACCAATTAGTCGCGTTCTATTTATCTAAGATGATAATAATAATAATAATATCTCTACCCCTCATTCTAATCACAGGGATTAGCCCAGAAGTCGAAGACTTGTGCGGGAGAGAGGGCGGCATATTATTATTAAGCAGACCGCATTTGCGCTCAAGAACGACTTACGTTGGTAGGCCCTAACCACTATTCAGTGCAGGAATGAGGGAAACCTGGAAAACCTCATTAATTAGGGGGGTAGTCAAATATCAACCGGTATCAATCTCTCACATTGACCCAAGCCAACATTCTTCCACCCTACCATACCTGCAGAGAGGGCGCCAAACCTCTCCACGAATATAGCTTATATACGGTCTACCGGCAGCTGGGCTCGAACCAACGCCGATCTAGTCACCTCGATTCAAGTAGTGACGCCTTAAACCGCGCGACCACTGACCGACCGATGATAATTAATATAACTTAAATGATTAATTAGCAACCAAAACAGCCGAGATCTCAGGTAAATAGGACGCAACTTAGGTGTTGAATAGTCTCATCATAATATATTATATGATAATATGCTTACTCTTGTTGTAAGCGACTTTTGTTCCTACACATGTAGTACGAGGTATTTCAACAAGAAACCACATCCATAAAAAACTGAGACAACCGTCGAAATGAGATAACCGTGTCTTAACATGTCTGATGTCGCAATTTTTTTAAAATGTACTGACAAAATGCTCATCTATGACTGAATCTGACATATGTTCACGTGATTTTTTTTACTAGAAATAACCTAATGAACATGCTTCGGTAATATGCGTTATTTAATTAAGAAAAAAGACATGACGAAATAAGTAAGATAAACAGAGACTGAATTTTAAAATCGAATGGATGAGGTCCATTTTAAATCGAAACTATTATCTTCGGGATTTGACAGAAACGACTAATGACGTCATCAATTATGTTTTTTTCCAGACACATACCCAATTTTTTTCTATTAAAAGCTCTATTTTTTCTAATAAACTTTTATTAAAGAAATTTTTCTGTATTCTCATTTAAAAGTTATAAGCAATATCGTCCTAAAGAGTCTCATAAGAAATACCACCTTAAAATTAGTGGTAGAAGGACCAAGTTCTCGTTGGAAAATAACTAGATGTTTATTGTTTAAAGTGCATACATGTCATTAAGAATAAATAAAAGGATTAAACTCGATAATTCTTTAATACAGTTAAAACAAAAGGTGATGATAACAATAACTATACTTAAGAAATGCGGCAAACGCCCTCATACTACATACATATTTCAAACTATTCTCTATATGACCTTCTCTTATTTCAAGACACATATATTCACTTGACTTCTTTGTAGGCTGCGTTTATTAATATTTTGCCGTTTAACTCATTACAAGCCTTTGTGATTTGTTCTTTCAAATGATCAATACTTCGAGAAGGTGTTTTGTAAGCCTTATTTTTAATAATCTCGAGGGGTGTTAGATCTGGTGACTTTCTGTGCCACTGAATAGGTTCAATCCATTTTTCTGGGAAAGTGTTATCTAAATACAGCTGCACAATCTTGCCCTTGTGGGATGGAGCTTCGTCGTGTTGAAACCATAGCTTTCTCCTTAGTTGCAAAGGTACATTCTGTAGAAGTGCAGGAGTTCTTCTAGTATGACGCTGTTCAATGTATGTTCATAAAAATAAAGCCCAATTAAATGCCTACTGATGATGCCGCACCATACATTTACTCCAAAATGGCCTTGGTTTTGAACTGGATTTACAATGTGAGGATTTTCAACGGACCAGTAGTGTTCGTTGTGCCTGTTTGGCAAACCATTACTGACAAACCGACTTTCGTCTGTCGAAAAAGGTTCCGATCAGCAGTTTCTATATTTACTACAATTTGAGCTATAAAATTAAGTCTCTTTTCAATGTGACGTTCATTATTAATTACTTTTATTTATTATTTTAACTAAATTGTTAACTAAAACAACTAGTTTAATGTGAAATCAGATGACATAATTTTATAAATATATCAAGTAAACCCTATATCTGGACGTAACCAACAGCATTGCCGCCGTAATTTTCACGAGCGGATCTATTTTGTAAACAAATAAATAAGTTACGTTTAATAATTCCACTAATAATTATGGTAATGTTAAAAACTTAAAATAGACACACATCTGCTTGCTTTAACTCACTGTATTTCTGCACTAATAAAGTTTGGATTTGCACCAATGAAGTAAGTTCACTTGTGGCAAATATTAAGCTTATACAAAACTCGATTTCGTCGTGGTGGAATTTGCACAGCATTACATACACAGTATTAACACTATTTATGACCTAAAAATACCGTGAAACACAAGAAACAAACGCCTGTTTACATCATCAATACCGTAGCACTGCACCTCTATCTATCTATCTATCTACGGAAACATGAACCGCGATAAACATTTTGTGACGTCACAACCATGATATTGCGTTTTCGGCCACGTGGTTTTATTTATATTCCATGGCAATTTATTAATGTTAATATTTTAACTATCATGTTATTATTGCCGCCAGTTACATGTTCTGACTTTTCAATATGTCTATAATACGCTTCAAACCAATATAAAATTAATGTAACTTCTCCATTTGCTACACTTTGTTTGCTGGCGTATATTCGTTTTTCAATTCTCATTTCGGCATTTTTATTTTTTAATAATTTATTTTTATTGTTCATGAAACTATTTTTTAAAATATTATATATTTTAAAACGGAAAAGTTGTTATAGTAAAGATCCTTAGAAGAAATCTTTTTCGACACTAGCCATAAAACTAATTTCCTATACAATGTGACTTTAATTTTTTATTCTTACTAATAAAAAGACAAAACGCAGTTACTGCTGTATAAAACTTAAAGAACCGGAAATTGATAAATATATTTTGATGCTTTATTTCAATTAAAAACACAGAAGAAATAGATATTTAACTGCGCAAATATTTATTTTTATACGTGCAAGTTAAATTAACCGTGGAAATTTACATTTCCATCAATTTATTGTCACAAGCAAGGAAGCCCTCATTTTTTATTTAGCAAATTATTTGTGTGACGTTGCGTGCCCTGTGATTTAAGCGCCAACTGAGAATATATTTGTGATGCGGTACAATAGATTTGTATGAGGAAAGAAGAAGTTCTATTGAGAGGAAAAGCTACACTTTTTTCATTTCATAAATGGAAAAACTTTCTAGCTTTATTAATGTCACACACATTACAAGTGATATATTCCATGAAATATTTAATAACTATAATTATATCGAACGGTCATGAAAATTTAGTAATTGGTTTTTAAGTTATACTTAGAAGACATTTTAGTTATTACATTACACGTCCTAGCTGAAATGTTAGAGAAATATTATTGGAGTACTTTGAAATGCTAATATAGACCAACTTAAGGAACAATAAACTGTCAACGATCTACAATTATGCCGATTTTATTAAAAATATTCTAATTAACTCAGTAATTTTTATAAAAAACTTTAAATCATTTTTTTCTATTAAACCTGAGAATATGATGCAAATTCCAAATTGTTTTAATTAATTATTTAGTAAATACAAATTGATTTCAACGTTTGATATTTGTAATAAAGATACTTATTATTCAAGTGGACCAAGTAATATTGTATTTCTACTGTAATAATTATAAGTTTATAAGTGCAGAAGAAGTGCTAGAATTATTGATTGAAATGATATATATGAAATATATATATATATGCAGAGTGATTCATTAATAATGGGACAGAGTCGTAGCGATTTAAAGGTGTTCAAACCATCGTTGGTGGCGCCCTCTAGCAGATACACCAAAATCATCGACATATTGGAATTTCTAGTACCAAGAAACCCCCCTATACCTAATTTCATAAAATACGGTCGATGCGATCGAAAAATAATAAAGAAAATTTGATTTATTTTTCAACTTTGACGCCCTGTAGATCGAAAAGTAGCAACATTCGGGTAAGGCATATTTGGCTTAATCGCTTTTTTTTTGAGGTCAGCAACATGCCCTTAAGCTCTGTCCCATTATTAATGAATCACCCTGTATATTAAATTGTTAAGTAAGATTAAGGTATTTTAAAAAATCTAAAATCTCACAAATTTCATTTTTTATTCGATTATCGATTTCGTAATTCAAAAATCATCATCATGAATATTAAAGTCACTTGTTAAATAGTTTACAGTTATACAAAAACCTATACAAAAATTTTACAGCTAAAGCAGACTTGAGCAGTTTCCATAAAATTTGCCTGTTTGTGCTCGACCCCCATATCTTCCCTACACCTGCCCCCAATGTCCTTTTCCTCATTACATTCTGCTCTTCTGTGTTCCAACACTTATAGCATTGAACTATGTTTATTCTTTCCTGAACCTTTGCCTTATTTGTGTGACATATTGTATATAGTTGGTAGCTTAAGTCATACATACATTGGCAGTACTGTAGCATTAGGACACCTATATAAGGAACCGAATAGCAATAAAGATAGATCTCAGAAGTAATACTGTGTATGCAATTTGCTTTAATCTGCACCCTAATTAATTTAATTTCCACTTCTCCCTTGCAATCCTAACCTAGTTTATGATGGCCTCCGCGACTTCAACTTCGAAGGTCAAACTATCGATATCCTTTATTGTGACCCTAGAGATTTTTTCCAACCAACATCCCCAGTTACCGTGCCTCCTCCCTGTCTAAGATCTCTCTTGAGCTCATACGCTCCTGTCATACCCTTTTTATCAACCAAGGTCAACATATGGCCATTTTTGACCTCTCTGTTAGCTCGGTTACTTCTAGTCGCCTACGACCCTAGTTTTATATTCTCCCTGACCTCCTTCAACAAATCGGGTACTCCTTTCTCTCTTTCCATGCATGTGCACTCTTTTACGAATAGCTGACACTTTACCAAAGTTATCTCCTCGATATACTCTAGGATCTTTGTAGTTTTTTTCTCCTCGCAGGCCGGCTGGTAAAAGTAAGCCCTCCGGTACCAGATCCCACAAAGCATACTCAGCGATTTTTTGCTTTTCCACTGTGGTATTTGATGTGTGGTTTAAAATTACGACATCAATCAGATTAGTTGGAAAACTGTTCGTTACTTGGATTAACCTTAAGAGCGTCAATTTCCATGCTACCACCTCTCGATGATAGATCCTGACGTTGAGCTGTGCTTTATTTTTTTCATCGCTCATCTGTAGCCTGTTTGGTATGCGAGTTCCTACCAGCAACCACTTGCAAGGCCCCAACTGATATAGCCCACAGGATCATAGCGATTACTTCCTAACTAACCTTTTTTTCTTCCTTCCTCCTCCTGAGCACCGCAATCCCGGAAGTAGCATATTCAAAAAAACTCATTATAAATATCCAGAGTGTCATTGAAACTGTGTAAACAGTTTCGGGGGGTTATAGTACTCATAAAAATTTTAAAAATTTCATATGATTTTAGGTCCGCAATAACATAATAAGAGAGATCGTTAATAAGAGAGACTTATAAGGTAAAATTAAAAATCGTTTTTTTAATAGCAACTTTAAAATAAGATAAAAATACAGAAATTGTGTAAATTTAAAATATATACAGGGTGTTCAGTAAAGAACGGGCCAAACTTCAGTCAGTTCAACTTCTGCAAATAGTTTTGATAAAAATAAGTTGAATTAACTCAACTTACCTCAATCCAAAAGTTGCTACTATCGAAACTACAGGGTGTCAAAGTTGAACAAATAAATCACATTTTCTTTATTATTTTTCGATCGCATCGACCGTATTTTATGAAATTTGGTATAGGGGGGTTTCTTGGGACTAGAAATTCGAATATGTTGATGATTTTGGGGTATCTGCTAGAGGGCGCCACCAACGATGGTTTGGATCCCTTTAAATAGCTACGACTATTTTGTGCTACACTATATCTCATATTGAACCGGAAAAAAATTCTTCCTTATCTTTTCTAGTTAAAAAAGGTACACCTTGTTGATGTCGCTAGAAGCAATTGTTTCTGAGAAAAACGCATCTAAATCTCATGATGCATGCAATTTATCTAAATAATTATTATAGTAGACTTCCATTCATTTCTATGCAAGTACTTATTCTTCTCTAAGATCTGCACACTCTGTGGAAAATCCCTGACATCATACGAATTTGAGTAGAACAGTCAATAATGCGTTGTCGGAGATGCTCTTCATTAATAATTAACAACACTAATTAACAAAGAAAAGTACTGGGTGTTTGAAAAACCCTAGTAATCTCTAAAACTCTCAGAATTAAAAAAAAATGATGAAACTTGAACAAGGGTTCTTGGCTGTTCACACAGATACTGCAGGTGTAATTCAATGCCTGTCGGGGCATTAGTCAGCAAAGTAGTTGTTTCCTGCAGTATCATTTATAGATTTAATGGCTCGTCGCTCATGGTGAGAGGGCTGCGTTTAAGTACCTACTGTAATGTAGGCCGCTTCCTGCAAGTTGAACCGCTTAGGTCGAGCAGGAAGTAGCAGACCACTTATATCTCACCTGCACTTAGTTTATATGTGAACATACATATGAAGGAACAGCCAGTTCAATTGTCGGTCGTCTCACCTATGGCATACTGATGAGGGCTAACAAGCCCGAAACCGGTCTATGTATGGTGGGGTAACCGACAAGGGTTCTTGACTGTTCACACAGATACTGCAGGTGTAATTCAATGGCGGTCGGGGCATAGTCCGCGGAGTAGTTGTTTCCTGCAGTATCATTTATAGAATAAAGATTTTAACCCAAAAAATATATTTAAAATAATATATACCTATTAATCATGCGATTATAAATTTTTACAACTACATTAATATCTTATTTTGGCAAGCATAGAGACTGTAATGTATTTAAAAAATTACAACTTTGAAAAGCACGTTAGAATATTATGAAATTTACCAAGCCAACTGGGTTCTACCGTGTGATTGATAGCACTACAAAATTTTAACTACAGCAACAACAAACGACAAAGTTTTATAATTCTTTTCTTTGTACGCCTTCTATTTACTTTTGGTCTTCATCTACAAATGTTCAGTTAACACCTATCTTTCTATCTGTATTTTGATACCTTGAGCTAGTTTCATTTAGATGCAGCTTTGCTTGTAAATATAAGATATAGTATGTTTATTTTACTAAAACAGAAATTCGACTATGGTTGACAAAAATTCTCTTATTTCACTTGGGAATTATGGCTATTAATTTAGTTTTCCAAATAATCAAATATAATTATTAAATGCGTACACAAAATAATCATGATTTAATTATTAATTCTAAACTGAAAGTTCAGCAAAATATTAACATTCAATTTTCTGGAAAACCATTGCTCCCAGCAGGTTGCAACGAGAATACCTATTTTGTGTAAATAAATTCGCAATTTTTGAAAAATACAACGCCCGACCCTTATAAATACTATGCACTTTTATTCGAATAGTCATTATTTAAAATCACCAACAGATTTAAGGGTTTACTCACGTGTTCGTATTTTTTTTTCATAATATATTAGTTACTATTAAAAAAAATGTTTTTTAATTTTACTCTTTTAAGATCCCTATCTTTGCTATTATTCATTTTCGGACCTATACTCATGCGAACTTGTTTCATGAATACTATCACCCCCTGAAACTTTTTACACCATTTGAATGACGCTGTATAACTATAAATTAATATAAATAAAAATATTAACAGAAAGAATACCCCAAATCCACTTAAAACGATTATTCCTTCCCAAGAAGGACAGAACCCTAACATTCTAGAACCACATGAGAGATGAAAAACAGAAGGGCTCATAAAGCAAGATGCTTTTATTTATACCCTCTTCCCGTTTTTTATTGTTGCAAATTTATTCTAACGTGTCAGCGACAAAAAAAATTAAGAGACGTAAATGTTTTTACTAGAAATTATCTATCTGAATCACCTGAAGATCCAGAGTAACATCAATTATGTTTTTTAAAGGTGACAGTCCTTAAATCCTAAGTGGTTTTTATGTAAAGCTACTTAAAGAACGCGCCCTATACAGGGTGTTCGGAAAGTAATGGAACCCAGCTTGAACATAGCTTCCTGTGATCAAATAGAACCGATATAGATAAATTTCGCTTAGTCCAAAAGTGCTTCATTTAGAAGTTACAGGGCTTAAAAAAAATTATTTTCTTGTTATGGGCATAATTAAGAAACTAAACGACCAATCATGTTGAAATTTGGTAGAGTTATGTTTGACGGAAAATCATGATGAAGAAATTAATTTTGCGTAGAAAACTATCCATGTAACTGTACCTTCTTTCTGCAGCTCCTCCATTAAATTGATTTTGACATTAAACAGTAATCATATCTGCCGTTCTGTTTTGGAAAACTGTTTATGTCGAGGTATGTTTTCAAAATTTGACAAAATAATACTAATAATTTGAAATTATTTACACATTTACACTTTACACAACTACACAACGATAATTACTAACTCAGTACAATAATTAATATTAATCTGACAGGCTTTTGATCAAATTTTATCTAATTTAAGCGTATCAACGTCAGTTTGACGCGGAACTTTTCAAATGCTTTTTTACCGAAAACGGTTTATCAACATGGAACAAGTATAGCTTTTCTACGCAAAATTAATTTCTTCATCATAATTTTCAGTCAAGTGTATCAGATTAGGACCAACAAAAAAGGTACAATAAAAATTAATTGCAAAAAAACTGCCAAGAGCGCCCTCTACGATATGCGGCACTACGTACTACTTCACAATTCTTGCACTTATCTAAAACATAACTGTACCAAATTTGAACATAATTGGCCGTTTCGTTTATTAATTATGCTCATAACAAGAAAACAATTTTTTGTTCTTTGAAGCCCTGTAGCTTCTAAACGATGCACTTTTGAACTAAGCTAAGTTTTTATATATTTCTAGGTATTACTAATATTGTGTGAAAGTAACTACTCAGTGGACAAAAGCCCCAACCTGCGTTGAATTACACCCACAATATCTACCCATATATTCCTTATTATTAGCTTTTGTAACATTTTTTACTGTATTAGAAAGGTATTTTAAGCTAATATAAATCAAATATCCTACAATTCCTATCAATGAAGTCATATGTATGTTCTCTGATACCAAATATCTAGATATGCTAATGAACAATTCCACAGACAAAGCTCTATTCAATAATTATCTAAAGAAATTAATCTAATTTACTAACCTGCGTTAATGAAACGGTCTATAAATATCTAACTTCACTTTTTTGGCAGTGGTAACACGACAATTCAACCACAATAGATGAGATCTGACCTATTTCTGCATTTTTAGGATTGCTTCTTCAGGTGGCCTCCTTTAAATTGAATCAAATAATTAACTATAAAAATTAAAATTATTTGAAATTAAATATCGGCAATGACAAAAAGTGACAGCCTGTCAATGAATTAAATATGACAATACATACTTGAATAATGTTCACCTATGTAAAAGTTTTTATATATTTCTAGGTATTAATAATATTGTGTGAAAGTAACTACTCAGTGGACAAAAGCCCCAACCTGCGTTGAATTACACCCACAATATCTACCCATATATTCCCTATTATTAGCTTTTGTAACATTTTTTACTGTATTAGAAAGGTATTTTAAGCTAATATAAATCATTGATAGGAATTGTAGGATATTTGATTTATATTAGCTTAAAATACCTTTCTAATACTGTAAAAAATGTTACAAAAGCTAATAATAAAGAATATATGGGTAGATATTGTGGGTGTAATTCAACGCAGGTTGGGGCTTTTATCCACTGAGTAGTTACTTTCACACAATATTATTAATACTTAGAAATATATAAAAACTTTTACATAAAAGGTGAACATTATTCAAGTAGGTATTGTCATATTTAATTCATTGACAGGCTGTCACTTTTTGTCATTGTCGATATTTAACTTCAAATAATTTTAATTTTTATAGTTAGATATTTGATTCAATTTAAAGGAGACCACCTGAAGAAGCAGTCCTAAAAATGCAGAAATAGGTCAGATCTCATCGATTGTGGTTGAATTGTCGTGTTACCACTGTCAAAAAAGTGAAGTTAGATATTTATAGACTGTTTCATTAAAGCAGGTTAGTAAATTAGATTAATTTCTTTAGATAATTATTGAATAGAGCTTTGTCTGTGGAATTATTCATTAGCATACCTAGATATTTGGTATCAGAGAACATACATATGACTTCATTTATAGGAATTGCAAGATATTTGATTTATATTAGCTTAAAATACCTTTCTAATACAGTAAAAAATAAGCTAAGTTTGTCTAAATCAGTTATATTTGATCGCAGTAAGCTATGATTATGCTGGGTCCCATTACTCTCCGGACACCTTGTATATATAACGAGTGAACTTAGATGGAAATTTAGTTATTTTTTTAATGTTTGGTTTAAATGTGACAAATTAATTGTATACTGAAATTTTTTGTAATATTTTACTAATACTTATAAATAATTATTGCAATACCTAAATTGAACATACTAATTTCCAACAATATATCATTATCTTATTTATAAATTTAATAAACTGTAAATTTTGATCTTTTAAATTGCACGGATATTTGCGCATTTTACGTCACCTTAATCTTAAGGAAACACCATTAGAATATAAATAAATATAAACAGACTCTGTGGTGTAGATATAAATACGTAATGGCTTGCAAGGGTAGTTGGTTTTTATGGTCTCCTAGTTATGAACACAAACGTGGGTGCAAAATAAGTATTGACTGAAATTGTGCAGTCGTGGTTTTGTATTATAAAGATGTTAAAGCAGAAAGCTCCTTCTGATGTTATGCATTCAGTTCAACGCAAAAATGCTATCGGAAACTCAAATAACACAAACAGGTATATTGTCGTACACATAACAAAGGAAAGTTTAACTTAATATGTTGTTGTAGAGACATCTTTACATATCAATTCAAGAATCATCTTAAAAAGTTAAACAGGTAAATTTCAAGGCATGAATATAAGAAGCTTCCTAAATAAAAATTCTTAAATCTTCACCTTCCAGGAGCGGCTTATTTTCACATATCAATTATTTGTTTGGATTTCTGAATTCTTTAAATTTTGACCTGGAATGTATAAACTATGTATTTTCAACTAGCACAAATATTTTAAGACGTGATAGAGAAAAGTAAGAATTAACGGAATCGTCTATCAAACAATTTTGAAACTTATTGGTGATTTTTTTTCGAAACTAGAGGTATATTAAACCCTTACTTATCGCCGACTCTGGCCTTTTGTCAGTCGCGAGTTTAGGTGTATTCTGCAAAGGCGTCAAAAGTATAGGGAGAGAAGACCGCGTTGACACGTATATAAATTTATGTCGCTTTTAAAGAAAAATAAATTGTTTAAATATGTAGATGATTATTTAATCATTTAACGAGAATATGGTAACACAAGGAGGTAGCACCCACCTTACTGATATTTTCTTCCAGAATTGATATTTGCGCAGATTTCAAGAATAATGAATCATTTTGTTTTCTTATTTGTTTACATTAAAATCTATCATTGAAAAGATTTTTGTACTTACAGAGTGCTTGCTGAGGACATCTCCTTCCCTCAATCATTCTTTTTCTTTAACGCGAGGTAGTCATCTCGAGGATCACGTTCAGGTGGATTCCTTCCGTCTAGAAAACTACAAAAGCTGACAGAAAACATCCAAATGTACACAAATACAAAAAAACACTGCCACACGTTTACCGCCAAGACACTTCAGCAGTTGTCCATGTGGTTTATAGAGGATCCGATATAAAATTTTCTGTACTCGGAAAACGTATTTGCTATTACGTTGCCATACGATAATATGCACTTGTCATACTTCCCATAAATCAGCACCTTATCCTTCATCTAAGCATTTGAATACATGTTTGTAAATACGCAAAAAGTTAAATTTACGAAGAGTAAGTACTGAAAAATTATTTCAAACTAATTACCGTATGAGATATTTTATTTTTGATAGAATCTAGTACAAGGTGTAGTTCACCCCAATAATTTGTTTTCTTGTGTTGTTGTGGAATTATGTTGTGTTAATACAAATAATATAAACAATAATCCACGATGTTTGCATAAAATAATTAGTACTATTTTAAACTATACCATCCCGAGGTAAAAATACCTTTTTGCCTCAAGACCATAATATTCTAAGCTTTGTCCAGTGTTCTTTGATGTTCGGAGAGAATGTAATTACCAATGTAAAATATTTACTAGGTTATGGTTCAGTTTTAGTGATATACACATAGTGACTAATTTTTAGTTTTAAACATTTTATATTAATTAAATAAAGGAATTTATGTCGGGTGCAGATATTTCCCTATGAAATGGTTCATCTATGTTATACGCTTTTTGTTTTTCAATAGTCAAGGGCAAATCCAACTTAGCTAAGGCAATTATACAAAATTTTATAGTTAAAGACTACCGTGGGTGCATTTCGAAGTTTCTATTTGTAGGTATTCCTTACATTAAATTTCCATTGCCTTAGAATAAATGCGTATTTTATTTAACTACACGGACAGTGTATTCTGTTAATGGATAATTCTGATGGACCTGTAATGAGTGAAATATAGTTTTGGATTTTTGTGTTCAACGAAGGAACGAATAATGAATGCAAAATACTTACTACAGCTGAAAAAAATGACCACGTGGTAGTTGACATATCGAAGCTATTTCATGCTATGATTGTCATAAGCGTCGATTTTCCGGGGGGGAAAAGGATTTTTTAAATATAGAGCTCGAATTCCGAAATATTTTTTTTATTGTCTTTTAGGTCTATCTGAGCACGTGGTTAAAATATTTGTACTCAGTCATAGTTGTATAATAATAATAATAAATAAATATTAGCATAGAAAGCATAGATGCAAATGAAACAACTGAAGAAGTTTTAGTTCTATAGAAAAATAAATTATTTTCAAATAATAACATGTGTTACATATAACATATAATATCAGCTGAGTAGAAAATCCAGTGGGTTGATATTATCTAAAGAAATATATCATGAGAAATTAAATTCCATCTACTAAGGACATCACATATCTTCATAGAGGTTCATAAAGGATCTGAAACGTTCATATTTCAGGGCAGTTGTTATGCTTTTGCTTTATGGTTTCAAAGATTAATTTTACTCTTTCTGAATTTTACGGTTTTTTGTTGCTACCATTTGATTTCCAGACATTTGAAATTGAATTCTGTAGTTAGTCTCTTTCATACTAATTAACTCTTTATGTTATTATCCATTGTTCTCCTACATAATATATTCTTTTCAGAATGGCATTCTTAGAATGCTCAAAATTTTCGTAATCCATCGATAGCTTTTAATAGTTTATCTGCTTAGCTAGTATTTAATACCTGATAATTTTATTCACTTCCAAAACTGACATTTTGTTTAAATAAATTTGAGAGATTATATTCTAACTATACTAAACTATGATTTAAATAATTAGAGATATGTTTAATATTTTGTTAGTTTTACTACACCTACTAATATAACTTTACAATTTCATATAATTTCTAATTAAAATTTGATCTGTTATTTTTAATCTGCAATTACAGATAATTTTTTATAACAGTTTATATGTGTTAGTAATACTAGAGCACTAATCTTGCCATTATCAAATTATTCAAAAATATCATCCATCACTTTCAATAAAGTAGTTGTATAACTGTGAGCTCGTCTAAATCCAGATTGAAAAGGTGGAATAATGTGATATTTGTTAAATTAGTATATTAATTGTATCACACGCATTTCGATAAAGTAGGCAATATGCTTATAGGATGCAAGTGAGATAGTGTTGAACGATTAGTAATTTCTGGAAAAGGTATAACATGGGCTTGTTTTCATTGAACAGGTATAGTATGGGATAAGAGACAGATATTTATTATATGGGTAATGTACGGAACAATATAGGGGCAACAGTATTTCAACATTCGTGTCTCCCTTAATTTGTATGACAATGCTGTATAAATTACAGGTTTTAAAAATGTTCTTTTCAAATTTGTTTATGAATTTCAAAGTTTATTTTCGTATCACGTTATTTTTAATTAAACATTCCCTAAACTTATTTGCTGTAACAGTGTTTGCAAATATTAAAATATAAAAGTTCTTAGAGCAAAATGAGCGAGGTGAAGTAAAAATACTCCAAAAGTTTATTTTCTTGGGATTCCAGACTGTCCGGTTTACCTATGAATTTCAGGGAGATTCTAAATCTACGACTCTCGAAGTGACGGAAAATATTTTGTACCTCTACAACATTTAATATCTTATATACTTAAGTACTACAGTATTCGAATAGATGTCGCTACAGAAAATGCTGTCGTTGGGGGTACTGTTCGTAACAACAATTAAATAATAACTAAAGGGTTATTATTCCACCACAAAAACAGCAAATCTATATACTATATTATTAATACTTAACCACTGTAGAAGATACATTATTAGTAAAAATGAAAATTAATTTTCAGGGAAACATTTATAGGATTTTTGTGGTGTATAACAAACAATGCTAGTTTTAAAACTACCACTGGTTACTCTACTGCGCTACTCTACAATAAAGCAATATCAGCAAAAAACAATAAACGTGATTACAATAACATTGGCGTGAAGCTACTGAGAACTCTGTTTATTCTGACAGCAATGAATGCCATTTTTTCACACATTTGCAGCATTTGTAAATTGGATGTAAAAGAGAAATTTTCACATAGTAATATTATTGAGTTTCACAGCTGACCTTTTATGTACAATATTAAGTACATTCTCCAATATCAACAAATTAATATCACCAAAACATATGAATAATTTCATGCAAATTTACCTAATTATTCTCGAGTCGCAGGTCAGTCATATTCATCAGATTACTGCAATCATTTTATTTTTGAAATCAAATATAATGGGAATAATTAAATTAGCTTAAAATAAAAATTCAGGCTATTTTGAAAATTTTAAACATTGAATTTTTGTGTTTTAAACCAACGGTCTCGTCTAATACCTTCCTAAAATTGGAAGAGGTGGGTTAATATTATAATCAAATTAGGGTTTGATCAACAGTGTCTGTGTAAACGGTTGTGTGAAGTTATCCACACTTTCCCATCCACATGTTTTGTAAAACGCAGTCAGTGACCGGCTTCCTATTACTTGATATATGAAGATACTAACTACCCTTGTACAGATACACTAAATAAGTCATTTTATATTTAATATCAAACACATACAAAGACATCAGACACTACAACCCCAAAAAAATTAAAAATCACCGAGTTGAGACGTATTATGTGAATTAGCTGCTCTTTTTCACACCCTTCCCATGTAGATGCACTAACAAAATTTTGTGGTTGAATAGTTATATATAAGGCCTTCAAAATAGCACATACACCGTTTCTTACCTGCCCGTCTGACTACTCCAAAAAAATTAAAAATCACCGAGTTGACACGTATTATGTGAATTTGCTGCTCTTTTTCACATCCTTCCCATGCACTAACAAGACTTGGTGGGTAAATAGGCTACATAAGGCCTTCAAAATAGCACATACGCCGTTTCTTGCCTGCCCGTCTGACCACCCCAAAAAAATTAAAATTCACCGAGTTGATACGTATTATGTGAATTTGCTGCTCTTTTTCACACCCTTCCCATATAGATGCACTAACAAAACTTGGTGGTTAAATAGTTATGTATAAGGCCTTCGAAATGGCAGATACGCCGTTTCTTGCCTGCCCGTCTGATTACCCTAAAAAATTAAACAACTCAACAACTCATTGGAGTCTGTGTGACTCTATGTCACCAGTAATGCGCCTTTCGTAATATTCATCCTAACTTTTAATAATTATTTGTATCTATTTTTACGCCCATGTATTGTTAGACCCTTGCATTTTAACTTGGAAAAGACTGACTAAGTGATATAACAATTTCGACTGGAACAACAGTGGAAGATGTTATCCCTGATTTTAAAATAGAGAACCATCATGTTAGTGTTTCTAAAAAATCTGAAAACGAACAAATTTCAAAACATTTTTTATTTATTTTGAATGCAAAAAATCGATTTATTTGACTTGTAGTCACAAAAGTTGCAAAATGTGTGTTAAAAATAATAAATAATATTTTCATTTTTTCTTCAACTTTCTTCTATATCCTGCAGTTTTTCTTATACCTGATATATGTTCCTATAATCAAGATTAATGTGCACTTTTAATGTTTATATATAATATCTTAGTAAAAATATAGGATATGAATTTTTTATAAGAGACAAATAATTTTGACTTCCTTAAAATTTGCCAAGGAAGCTATCTTTCAATTTTTTGTATACACTTACGCAACACCTTGTATATTTTATGTCAACTGCCAAGATTTTACCAAAATTTTAAACAATAAAAAAGTAAAATTAAATAAAACTGAACAAATTAAGACTGAATAAAATTACTAATTTTTTCGATAAATCTATACATATTTTGATTTTTACAAGGAAAACTGTTCATAAAGAGATAAACATATTTTTTTGCCTAATTTCTGGATAAATTTATTTAGTATATTGGTAAAGGTAAACGGATCTTACATGTTTTTCTGTGAATTTAATAGTTATAATAAAGAACTATAAAATATTGCGTTGTCCTTAAAGTTCTTAAAAAGTTACAACTTTGTTTCAACAAGTTTTTTTTGGTATTTAATATATTTTGTTCATTTTTTCTCTTTTCTTTTGTTCTTATATGAAGGAAATTTTCCACTTAGGATTCACTAATATAAATCATATTTTTCTTCTTCTTTTGAAATGAATATTGAGATTATTAGTCACTGTACCTTTTGTCTTTGGTATAAGTTATAATGTCATTAAAATTGTTATTATTTTTTTATAATCTTTCGAGAAAAATGATATTGATGTTTCTCTTTTTCTGAAAATGGCTTCAAAAAATGTTTTTAATTTTTATGTAACTTTTATATTCGAGTAGAAAATATATTTAAATGAATTTTTTATCTCTGATGTACTTGAATACTGTTAAGAAAATGCATATTTGTTATCGTTAACATTAACAATTAGATAATATGCGACTCGTTGACAAACCCAAACCACCATGGAGGGATAAGGAAAATTTCATTTGTTAGAGGGACAGCCAGATGCCATCTCTTAAATAATACATCATGTCAACAGGCATTCCTTATCCTATATTAGCCACAGAGTTGGGTTAACTACCTATATGTTTAAAAATTGTTCCATTTCCAAGACTGAAATGTGTGACATGATTCGAATTTCTGAAGTATTACACTTTAAGTTATCATTCATGATTTTCTTGCTCAGTAGGCTAGTTAGTCAACGAATGACCAAAAAGGGGTGTAGCGTGCATTGAGGGAGGGGATTTTTTGGTGCAAAAATGTGTTGGGGGTGGTTAAGACGTAAATATATTAAAAGTCACCGCCCCTAGCCCGCTCGCTAAGGGGGGAGGGAGGTTAATAGGTACCCTTTTTTGATTTTTCGCTTATTTCTCGAAAACGGTGCATTACATTCTTTACATAAAAATAAGAGACTATAAAATGTTCTATAAGATTAGTTCCATACATTTTTCCCCACGATGTACCGTTTCAGAGATCTCGCCTCTAAAAAATAGACAATTCACAAAACAATTTTTATAACACGTTTCTTGTCATAATTGCCCTGATAACTCCTCGGCCATTTATATATATAAACCTGTTTACAGGCCTTTTAGGCCCAGAGCTGTGTTATTCTCCTCCATTCCATTCTGTCCTTCGCCTTTCTTTTCCAATCCGTTACATTTTTCTCCCTTAGATCTATTGTCACTGCCTCTCTCCATCCCTTCCTCGGTCTACCTCTTTTTTTCTTGTAGTTAGGTTTACTCCCTACTATTTTCTTAACTGCCCTTTCATCTTCCATACGTTCTAGATGCCCTAGCCACTGCAATCTTCTGGCTTTTACAAATTCGTGTATTGTTGGTGCCTGGTACATTGCATATATTTCCTCATTGTTTCTCGTTACATAGCCTTCCTCCGTCTTCTTACCCCCTAGAATTCTCCTTAAGATTTTCCTTTCCCACCTTAAAAGGTTTTCTCTTGACTTCTTATTGAGAACCCAGGTTTCACTACCATACAGCGCTGTCGGTCTCAAAATTGTTTTATACATTCTAAATTTTACTCCTCTGGACAAATTTTTTGATTTCAATAAGTGGTTGACTGCTGCCGAACTTCTGTTTGCTTTTATTATTCTCCTATTTATTTCTTGTTCCTCATCACAGTTAGCTGTTATTAGCGCCCCCAAATACACATATTCTTGAACTTCCTCAAACTCCATCTCTCCATGCTCTGTTCTCAATTTAAAATTGGTATCCTTTTTTGTTCTCCTATTCTCAAAAGCTTACTTTTCATCCACAGCGCATTATCCGCTCTTTTCATTACTCGGCTACCAATGGTGTCTCAATGCGTCGCATTGCACCAGTATAAACACCTATAAAATGATAAAACAATTCATCACACATCCAACATATACGCGCAAACATATCTTTTTATATTGGAACACACTTGATAGAATGTGCATTCAGACAAATTTGATTTCTCTGCTTTAATCGCTGTTAAAATTTCTTAGCAAAAACTGATTTAAACTGATAGCAGAAATGCTATGAATATTATTCGTATATATATATACGCACATGTTTATTAGGCAAAAGTAAATAAATACCATATGAATAATTAAATTTCAAAGACTAAACCTGAAAATTTAAAACTATTTTATAAAAATTTCCAATCCAGGTTAAAGTTGTAAAAACAAAAGAAGTGTATAATACTTAGTATTCAATTTTAACTTTCAGAGATTTAAGGTATAAAAACGTAGAAGAAACATAATGCAATAGTGGTAGCCATATAAAGTTAAGAAAAAAACAAAATATATGCTACTTGGTAAGTGGTCCTTAGATTATTGTTCATTTCACACTTTTAACGAATACCCGTATTAAGAAATATATTCGATATTCCAATAAGGTAACGAAAAATATGCCTATAAAAATTTGTAATAAATTATTCTCCGATGTCTCCATCAATGTTCTCTGTTCGAGAAAAATGGGGTAATATAAATTGACCTTATCTTTTTAAACTGTCACCATTTCCAATAGGAGTACTATTTATATTCATATTATGTTGTATATAGGATAGTAATAAATTAACGATTTAACCTTAAAACGGACAAAAAGGCTATACATTTTTTCAATCTTCTGTTTTATTTACTAAGTAAATCCACTTCGTGGTGAATAACATACATACATCAGTATGTATTTATACTTGATACACTTTGTATAATCCTGTATATACAATATTTTTTTGGATACACCTTTGCAACAGATAAAGTTAAATCCAATTTATAAATACTAATATGATTATGGTGATATTTAAAGACAAAAGCTATCCTGTAAAATACCTTATTTTTGCAAAAATTAACTAAAATGATTGGCCAGCCTGTAGTTATTAGTTCTTTCGGGAGCGTACAATAACAGTTAGTTTTTGTCGTGAAGATAAACTTTTCTATTCGAAACAATTCTAACTAACACGACGAATGTCGAATCTATTATCTCTCTTCTCTAGCTGAAGTTTTTATATAACCTGTGACTTGAGTAAACATATGTTTATCTTAGCAAGTTATCTTAGTAATATTCTGTAAGCGTATAACGTTATAAAGTGAAATACAAATACAAATGATATATATATATATATATATATATATATATATATATATATATATATATATATATATATATATATACAGGCTGTATCACATAAGAGGGCCACTCCCATGTATCTCGCTTAATATGCGAGATACGTCAAAAATCTTTAATTGTTTTTTGTTGCATTTTTGGAGGCCTTTATGCTCGTAAAAACAAATTTGAGATCCATGGCCAACTTTATGAGTAGTAACAAAAAAAACCTGTTAAGTGCCCAAACTTTAAAGCTGTCTAACTTTTTTATTTTAAGAGATAGAGAAAACTTATTAGTAATAAATTTTTATTGCAAAATTGATACCTTCCACCTGATATAAACAGATTTTTGAAATATTGTATGTGGTTTGCTGCGCCCTCTACGCGGATAAAAAAATTTTTTATTGAAGCAGGCTATGGCCACAAAAAATTGTCTGTTTTTTCGTCTTTCATGCAATATACTACATGTTGCCCTCATTTTTCATATTTATTACATTTTTTTCAATTTTAGTTAAAAAAAATGAACCTAAATATTTTCGTGTTGCTCAAGATAATGTAGAACCTGTTTTAAAGACGTCAACTGCAAAAAAATAATAAACACTTTTATATGCAAAATACAGATGTTTTTATAATATTATTTTATTGCTTTTCACATTAGAAGCAATTGGGTCTTTAAAATTATTTTGACACATACAATGTAAGTTTGGGCACTTAACAGGTTTTTTTGTTACTACTCATAAAGTTGGCCATGGATCTCAAATTTGTTTTTACGAGCATAAAGGCCTCCAAAAATGCAACAAAAAACAATTAAAGATTTTTGACTTGTCTCGCATATTAAGCGAGATACATGGGAGTGGCCCTCTTATGAGATACAGCCTGTATATACAGTGTGCTTGGACAACACTGTAATATCGCATACTTCACTTTCTCGGGATACAAAATGTTATAATATCAAAGAACATTGAAAAAAAGGTTAAAATGATTATTTTAATATTTGGTGCACAACTACAGTGTTTGTTTATAAAAAAATGCTTCTAACTGTGCTAATAATTTTTAATATACAGTTTGTTTGTTTATTTGTTTGTTTCAGGATATAGTCTTTTAATTTCAATTTTTGTTTTCAGCTTTTCATTTTTCTAAAATTGCCTAGTTTAACGAAACTCTTTACAAAAATATGTTATTACTAGATTGCACTGTTTTCGTCTTAAACAAAATTGAAGTACCATGAAACGGGGTTACTTTGAACTGCATGGCTACTTTGAACAAAAAATAAATTTTGTTATAATTATTCATAGTGAAATAACCATTAACATTAGCAACATCTAGTTTTCACTGCTCAATTCGTCACACATTTAAGAATGGTATGGCACACTATAATATTTGTTGACATTCAATTTCTAACACTGTATCCTAACAAAGCTATGTTAAAGAAATGTAAAATATTTCAACTCACCTTTTTTATGAATTTTTTATCAGATCATTGCGCTTAGACATTGGTTTCGGGGTTATTTTGAACACATTCAAGGATTACAAAATAACTGTTTTTTTCTAATAAAAAACCTAGTGCAAGAAAATATGCCAATTTCACTTGAGAGGTTTTAAAGAAAGCTCTTCATGAAATAAAATACAAAAAAGTCTTTACCATCTCCAAATTATTAACGGCTCTGGCAGATCCCACTTAGACATGAGAAGGGCCTTCTTGTTTGCAGTAGTTAGTTTAATTTATTGTTTTCTGTGTACCTTCCTCCTTTTTTCTAAAATCGTGGAATTATTTTTTAGTTTAGTTTCGTTTATATTACCTATATTTTGTTGCTTTACCGTTTTTTATGTATGTTTTATTATAATGCCTTACACTATCACACTATCTGTGAGGTTACTTTGAAATTGCATGGTTTAATTATGGGATAGGCGTTCAACCTCGATTGTGGGATGGTTTCTTCAAACTACGATGGAGATGTATCATTTTTTGGGTTCCTACATCGAGTTGCCTCAGCTCTTCTTGTGTCCATTTTACTACTCCAAAGGAGTAGAGAAGGATCGGAACGGCAAGCATATTTGTGGCAGTCACCTTGTTCTTACCCAACAGCTCCGAAGGCCAGATCTGTCGAAGGCGGTGCCGATACCTGCCGCGGAGAGCGTTTTTCACCGTAGCCACCTCATGAGTGCCCCGCTGTGGGACACCCAAATAGGTGTACGACTCTACGGCATCTAGATGGTGGAAGATGCTTCCGTCTATGAGCTGGGCGTCCTCTCCGTATGGACCGCATCGTCCTCTCTTGAGATGAACCAGTGCACATTTATCCAGCCCAAACTCCATTCCAACTGCCTGCGTGTACCACTCTGAGGGACTGATTTAAATCCCTCTCCGGAGGCATAGAGTTTAAGGTCATCCATATAGAACAAATGGGTGATCTTATGCCTTCGGTCTCCTGGGGTACCGCAGTTGTAGCCCCGGGTACCACGAAGTGCAACGGATAATGGCAGCAGAGATGCAAAACAAGAGATGACTCAGGGAATCTCCCTGGAACACTCCCATCCTGAACAAAACCAGCTCTGTCTGATAAGCACGGTTCTCCCCTCGACAAACCACGCCGGAATTTGCTGCTCTCCATTTAGCCAGGACGTGAATATTCTGGCCAAATGGCGGTGGACACTGGTGATTTTTTTTCCACCAGAAGTTGCTGATCCCATCGGGACCAGGAGCAGCGAAATTCTTCGATCTAATAAATGATCTCCGAACTTCATTCGGGGTTATCGGTGGACACACCTCTTGTGGCTCTCAAAGCCTTTGACAAAAGGCCTCGAAGTGTGCCAGGGCTGTAGTGTCTATATTAAGTGGAATCCTGCGGCTTCTACCTGATCTACAGTCGGCGGATTGTCCACAACACGCTGAGGCTGTTCAAAAAGTCGAGAAGGTCTTACACGGAACAAATTATTTTGTTCCATCCCTTTCGACCGCCTCACTAGTGACTCTTTCGCAGACCATATCCTGTCGAGAGAATGCTGCTTGAGCAGCACCAGGGTATGATGGACCCGCTTAAGGGAAGTAGCGATGCGTCTCACGTTAGGTGTGAAAGCCCTATTGGCTTCCACATAGTCCATCACACATTAGATACGGGACGCGTGTTGCCTCGCCGACCGGATTTTAGCCTCCATCTTGTGCACTCGCCGCCGTGCTCTCTCTTGTGGAAAAACGGCATTTTCACGCCCTCTCTCCACCCGAGTCAACAGTTTAGCGGCCTCGTACAGAGCGCAATTGACGCGCCAGATGTCAGCCTCTTCTAGGAGATCCTCACGGAGCGCAGTATCCACACGGGCCAGATCTGTGGGCTTCGGGGGTTTTATAAAAGTCAACCCCCGACGGGTGCTCAGTAGTCCTGTTCACGGGAAATGAAGTGAGGCACCTCTGCGGGTTCATTCCATGGCTCTTCAACCACTTCGTTCACCCTTAGATGAGGACGCCTCTCATAGCCTCTGCGACGAAGGTAGGATACATAATTCCGCAGATTTTGTGCGGCGAGGCAGACCAGAAGATCGTCCCTTAGCTCATCGGTCCACTCAAAACTTCCATTTTCATAGCGTATTGTTAACATATTTTATTACCTAACAAATAATTGATAATAAAAACCTCAGTTAAATGCATTAAAACTCTTTTTATCTTTAAATATTGACAGCACTAACGAATTCTGATACATCAAGGTAATGTAAACAATGAGGGTAAAAAATTCAAAATAAGTGTCGCTATATAGTGCGTTCGTGCTGTCACTTCCAGTCAACCATATACACACAAAATGCAATGCGCAATTGAAAAGATCATAAAGGCGCAGACGTTAAGTCAAGTGTGTATTGTAGACAGTAGAACAATATTCCGCTCGTCGACTACGGTAGACAAATAAACAGTTGTCTTTTTCACTCGTAATATCCAGGAATATAATCTACTCGTATAACCCTATTCGAGTTACAGTAGTGAACGAACGGTTCTAGGGCCATCCAATATAGTCGACCACTTCAATTTTGAAATGAAAATTTGTTGAAATATACCATGTGTTTTAAACTGTTCGCTGTTGGAACCCGAATACCACTGAGTGCTTACGCGATGGCGATTTGTGTATGTGCAGTTGTATGAAGTTGTCTGCCGTTGACCACGGAAAAGACAAATTCGGAAATGTTTATCCAGTTATAATTAAGCGCTGCGTCACTCGCGTCAGTCTTTAATATATTATTTATTTGAATTCATCTTATATCAACTAGACAGGTAATTAATTCGACCCAATACTCTTTATTTTTTATTGTTCCTAATACAATATAACATTTTGGGTAGACAATGTCTACCTTGCTTACCCGTACGCTTTGCCATTGGCTTTTAGAGACAAGAAAAAGTTTATATTACAGTTTTAAAATAAGAGCGGTTTCACACAAAACGATTTTATCGGTAACGCGGAGTAGCAAAGCTACATCTGGCGGCCATTCGCTAGCCCATGCCAGACTGACAAGCCACAGACATGAAGCGTTCTACATCGCTGTAGAAACCGTTGAAAGCTGGTGACGCTATTAACTCGCTATTAACGATAATGTTCCGCAAACACGGAATTCCTGGAAACAACTACTCTGCGGGCTAATATCCCGACCAGCATTGAATTACATTTGATGAGAGCTAATAAGCTCAAAACCTATAAGCTTTTCTAGGTGTAATTAGATGATTGTTTGGTTTAACCGAAATTTGGTTACTGCACTCACCAGGACCGACATTTTGTAATCGATCTATGTGAACACATGCATTTTGAGTTGTTATCTAAAACGGAACAATACACTAATGTCAATTCTACAGAACCGTTCGACATGGAAAGCGATATTAGTAACGGCTATCGATATTTCTATTGAATCGGAAATTGTGTGAACATCTCTATTTGAAGCCATGTAGATAGATAGATAGATTCTTTATTATTCCTATTGATTGTCACAAAATAACAATATGGAATTCGTCAAAAAAAGGTGAAAGACAATAGCTTGAATAATAAACATATAAAATACATAAAATAAGACATACATTATTACTCATAAATTAACCATTAAAATATTCGTTCATACTGTAAAAGGCCCTGGTTATAAGAAACTGCTTCAAATACTTTTTAAATTTTTTCAAGGAACTTATATTCTTTATATAGTCAGGTAAATTATTATAGATACGAACTGACATGCCATAGGGACCATTTTGTGTTTGAGTAAGACGGCATTGAGGCAGGCAGATATCCTGTTTTTGCCTGGTATTGTAGTGATGTATAGCTTGACGTGTTGGGTAGTTAGTAAATCGTGTTTTAATATATATTGCGCAAGAGTAAATGTAAATAGAGAAAACAGTGAGTATTTTATATTTAATAAATAGCTCACGGCAAGACGTTATTCTTGATACTTTAGCGATCTTTCGGATGATATTCTTTTGAGCTACAAAAACAGAGTTTATGGATGAGGCGTTTCCCCAACAGACAATTCCATACGATAATTTAGGGTAGACTTGTCCATAGTACAACATCATAAGAGTATCGTCATTTAGAACTAGCCTGAGTTGTCTAAATAAAAAGCATAAAGAATTTAGTTTATTGCATACTATATCTGTTTGTGAGTCCCAGAGAAGTCGAGAGTCAGTGCAAATCCCCAGAAAATTTATGTCACTTGTTTGATGCATCGTACCACTATTTATATATTTTATTAAAATACTTTTATCTATTGTCTTATTTTTTGTTGTGAATTTTACTAGCTGCGACTTTTTGTAATTTATTAATAAATGATTAATTTCTGCCCATTTTGACATACTATTTACTACATTTTGTACGTTTTGCACAGCATATTCTGAAGATGTGCTTATTAAAAAATTTGAGTCATCAGCATACAGTATGGGTGTTACATCATCTTTGACGATTGATGGAAGGTCGTTATTCATTATAAGAAAGAGGGTAGGTGCAAGCAAACTTCCTTGGGGAACCCCTATTTCATTTAGGAGTAATTCTGATTGAGTCCCGTCCGAAAGCATAACTAATTGATGCCTCTTTGACAGATACGACTTAATCCAATCTAGTGCTACGCCCCTGACACCGCATTTTTCCAATTTAAAAAACAAGATCTCGTGTTTTACCGTATCAAATGCCCGACTAAAATCAAAAAATACTCCAAAAGTTTCATTTTTATTGTCGAGAGAATTCAATATCATATTGACACTGTCATAGAGGGCAGTTTCAGTGCTCCTTTGCTTAACAAAACCATGTTGAAACGAAGTTAATATTTTGTTTATATTTAAGAAATCCGACAAGATATTTAGAAATATTTTTTCAAAAATTTTACCAAACTGATTTTGAACTGCAACTGGCCGGTAATTTGACATTGAGTTGCTATCTCCTTTATTTTTAAAGATAGGTATAATTTTTGACTTTTTTAAAATCTCTGGAAATTTACCACTTCTTAAAGAAAAATTTATCAAATACAATAACGGAGATTCGAACTCAAGAAAGCATTGCTTTATTATATACCCCGGAATCTCATCTGTGCCCCGAGATTTATCAGCTTTGAGTGACATAACTATATTGTAAAGCTCATTCCTTGTAATTTCACGTAGAAATATACTATTTCTTGTGCACTTACCATGGTATTCCGGAGATCCAGAAAAATTGATATTATGTTCTAGTTCAACAAAAAAACTATTGAATGCTGTAGCTACTTCCCTAGGGCATGTCAGTGTCTCGCCAAGTTGATTTTTCACTTTGGGCACACTTGTACTGTTCCCTGATTTCTTGAAATGATTATTTATTAAGTTCCAAGCTGCGCGAGTCTTATTGGATGATTCTAAAATATAATTATCGTAGTAGGATTTTTTTGCTTCAGCTATAATTTTTTCATACTCTTTTTTTGCGTTTAAATAATTTTGGTGAAAAATGGGACAGTCGGATTGTTGATCAAGAGTCCAAAGTTCTTTCATATATTTTGAAAGAAAACGTATGTCCTCATTAACCCAGTGCCCTTTACAGTTATTTTCTTTAACTATTTTATTTTTGACAGAAAAACACATATTAAAATAATACAAAAAAGTAGAATAAAAACACATAAAAGATTGATCAAAATCGTTTGGATAGTTATAAACATCGGTCCAGGTTTCATTTTTTAAATATTTCTTAAAATCATTGATATTATCATTAGTAAAACTTCTGAATTTTATTGAAGTTGATTTGTTTAAACTATTATTTAATTTAAAAGAAAATATTTGATAAGTATGGTCTGAAAGAGAAGTACCTGATACATAAATTTCGGTATCATCAATATTTGTTACAATATTGTCTATACACGTAGCTGATGTCTTTGTTATTCTAGTAGGGACTGTAATTAATGCTTTAAGATTAAAAGTCATTAAAAGACGTTGGAAATTTTTGCTATCCTTACTTATTTGCAACAGATCAATATTAAAGTCACCACCGATTATTATTTTTTGACAATTTTGAGACACTACGTCAATGACATCATTTAACATACCTAAAAAGTCATTTACATCTTCGTCAGGAGCGCGGTATGCACCAATAATGCCTACTTGGTTATTGTTTTCAAACGAACTGACGCATGCACAGAACTCACCAACACCTTCTTTACAAAGACGACGTATGTCTAAAATCTTTATTTTATTTTTCAAACTTTCCTTAGCAAAGATGCAGGTCCCATCACCAACGGAAATTGACCGGCAGTACATAGATATAAGTTCATATT